>LR991035.1:24424400-27238421 GCA_905163495.3 Cosmia trapezina | reverse complement strand
GCCGCAGGAGACGCCCTGGGCGGCGGGAATCGCGGGGCGATTTCCGGCCACCGTAGGCGCGGGCCTGCGGACGGTGAGCAGCGGGTAGCTCGCCGTCCGGTAAGGACCAGGCCCGAGTCGACGGCGCGTCGTGTTCCACGCGCGCCTCAAAGAGATGTCAGCAAGTGACGGGGCCCAATAGGGCCGACGCCGCTGGGGTCGCGGGTTGTCTGAAAGGGTTACCGCGGCCCTGGCATAGGCAACTGAAGGAACACGGGTGGGTTTTAGTCAGTAAAAGTCTGACACGCCCTCCCGCTCCACCCAGAGCGGGAGAAGTTATTTGATGATTTCCCACCCTCAAAAAAAAAAAAAAAAAAAAGGGAGACAATAAACACTACAAATCGTTATAACTTTGCATCCAGGAGACGCATTTTGAAGCTGTTTTCAGCCATTTTGAACTTGTATAGGCTCCCTCCTAATTTGAGACAAATAAAAATAGACAAAAGAGAAAATTAATTTTCTCCTCTCATCGACTTAGAAAAATTATCAATATTTTTCATAGAACACGTCATAATTTTGCATCTAGGTGACGCATCCTAACGCTGTTTTCAGCTGTCTTCATCATAGATAGGCTCCCTGCAAATTATTGACTAGTTAAAATAAGTAGGAACGCGAAAAAATTTTTCCCTTCATTGACATAGACAAAATTTTTAAATTTTTACAAAAAGTTATTTTCAAAAATCAATATCTCAAAATCTTACTGTAACCCCGCATTTTTTATAAATTTAATAAATACTTACCTGCCTTACCTGTATCCTGGCGCGCGCTCCGCGAGCTCGGGTCCCGTTTGGTAGTCGTTATTCAATTTTTTTGGGCATTTTTCGGTTGAAAAACAGGTTTTTGACCGAAAATCAAAATTTTTGTTTTAAATAAATTCCAAAAACTGCATAGGTCGCTAGCCCGCGCCGAGACGCGTCTTTGGACACCTCGCGCGTGCGCCTAGCGCAAATAAAACTTCAAAAAATTTCGCTAAATTCAATATCGCATACCTACAAAATCCACCTTAGGCACGCCACAATAGCGGCGATAAGTCCCCTCTTTGAGGAGTGGTTAGAGAGGCGCCACGGCGTCCTCACCTTCCGCCTGACGCAGGTCCTCACCGGACACGGTTGTTTCGGGAGGTTCCTGTTTCGCATAAGGCGGGAGGAAACGCCCGGGTGTTTCCATTGTGTGGATCGCCCGGAGGACACGGTGGAGCATACAGTGGAGGTCTGCCCGGCTTGGGCAGAGCACCGCCGTGTTCTCACGGAGGCGATCGGCGGCGGCGATCTCTCGCGTCCGAGCCTGGTCCAGGCCATGGTTCGGAGCGAGAGTGCATGGGAGGCCGTCACCTCCTTCTGCGAAGCAGTGATGCTCGCGAAGGAGGAGGCGGAACGCGTGAGGGAGAGGCAGCCTCACGCCCTCAGTCGCCGCAGGAGACGCCCTGGGCGGCGGGAATCGCGGGGCGATTTCCGGCCACCGTAGGCGCGGGCCTGCGGACGGTGAGCAGCGGGTAGCTCGCCGTCCGGTAAGGACCAGGCCCGAGTCGACGGCGCGTCGTGTTCCACGCGCGCCTCAAAGAGATGTCAGCAAGTGACGGGGCCCAATAGGGCCGACGCCGCTGGGGTCGCGGGTTGTCTGAAAGGGTTACCGCGGCCCTGGCATAGGCAACTGAAGGAACACGGGTGGGTTTTAGTCAGTAAAAGTCTGACACGCCCTCCCGCTCCACCCAGAGCGGGAGAAGTTATTTGATGATTTCCCACCCTCAAAAAAAAAAAAAAAAAAAAAAAAAAAAGGGAGACAATAAACACTACAAATCGTTATAACTTTGCATCCAGGAGACGCATTTTGAAGCTGTTTTCAGCCATTTTGAACTTGTATAGGCTCCCTCCTAATTTAAGACAAATAAAAATAGACAAAAGAGAAAATTAATTTTCTCCTCTCATCGACTTAGAAAAATTATCAATATTTTTCATAGAACACGTCATAATTTTGCATCTAGGTGACGCATCCTAACGCTGTTTTCAGCTGTCTTCATCATAGATAGGCTCCCTGCAAATTATTGACTAGTTAAAATAAGTAGGAACGCGAAAAAATTTTTCCCTTCATTGACATAGACAAAATTTTAAAATTTTTACAAAAAGTTATTTTCAAAAATCAATATCTCAAAATCTTACTGTAACCCCGCATTTTTTATAAATTTAATAAATACTTACCTGCCTTACCTGTATCCTGGCGCGCGCTCCGCGAGCTCGGGTCCCGTTTGGTAGTCGTTATTCAATTTTTTTGGGCATTTTTCGGTTGAAAAACAGGTTTTTTGACCGAAAATCAAAATTTTTGTTTTAAATAAATTCCAAAAACTGCATAGGTCGCTAGCCCGCGCCGAGACGCGTCTTTGGACACCTCGCGCGTGCGCCTAGCGCAAATAAAACTTCAAAAAATTTCGCTAAATTCAATATCGCATACCTACAAAATCCACCTTAGGGAGACAATAAAGGGGCGCCCCTACAAGTTGGTGCGGGAGAAACTCCGCCCATGGACGCCCCCGCTGACGCAGAGTCTCCGGCCCGAGCTCGTGGAGGACGTGGAGAGCGCTCTGATCCCTTCGCGAGGGGAACATACTCCCCCGCCTATGGCTCCGCCTCATGCGGTGCCCGCTGCGGACCACGACACCGACGACGACGTTGATACTCCGGAAGTGACCGAGGTAGAGTTGAGAGCGGCGGTACGTAGGCTTAGTGCCAAAAATACTGCCCCAGGACCCGACGGCTTAACTGGAAGAGCCTGGGTTCTGGCCTTTGGGGCTCTCGGGCCTCGACTAGGGGGGCTCCTAAGCGCATGCTTGGAGAGGGGCCAGTTCCCACTTCGCTGGAAGACGGGGAAACTGGTCCTCATTAAGAAGCCGGGGCGCCCTGCGGACTCTCCGTCCGCTTACCGGCCCATCGTGCTGCTCGACGAGGTGGGCAAGCTCTTTGAAAGAGTAATTGCAGACCGCCTCGTCGGGTGGCTGGTGCAGGAGGGGCCGGATTTGGCGGAGACCCAGTTTGGTTTCCGCAAGGGGCGCTCTACGGTGGACGCCATCATGCGCGTGCGAGCCCTCACGACGGGGGATGCAGTGGCCCGGGGTGGGGTCGTCTTGGCGGTGTCCCTAGACATCGCCAACGCCTTTAATACCCTGCCCTGGAGTTGCATCAGGGAGGCATTGCGGTATCACCGGATGCCGACCTACCTCTGTCGAGTGGTCGAGGCCTATCTGACGGACAGGGCCGTCATCTACCCCGGTCATCAGGGAGAGTGGAACCGGCGAGAGATGTCGTGCGGTGTCCCACAGGGATCGGTCTTGGGGCCGCATCTGTGGGACATCGGTTACGACTGGGTGCTGCGCGCCGACCTCCCAAGCGGCGTCAGCGTAGTATGTTACGCTGACGACACGCTGGTCCTGGCGCAGGGGAGGTCGCACCAGGCGGCGGCTGAACTAGCGACACGCGGGGTTGCGATAGTCGTGGAGAGGATCCGGCAGTTGGGACTCGAGGTGGCCTTGCACAAGTCCGAGGCCATGTGTTTTCACGGTCCTCGGAATGCGCCACCGTCGGGTTCCGAAATAACGGTGGGAGGGGTTCACATCGGTGTCGGGTCGACGATGAAGTACCTGGGACTCGTCCTCGACAGCCGGTGGAACTTCGTGGAGCACTTCCGACGTTTGGCTCCCAGACTGGCACGGGCTGGGGCTGCCTTGAGGCGGCTCCTGCCCAATCTGGGGGGTCCAAACGCCTCCTGCCGGAGGCTCTACGCGGGGGTCGTGCGGTCCATGGCCCTTTACGGAGCACCGGTGTGGGCGCGTTCCCTAAGGCTGGGACCAGCCGGCAGGTTGAACGCGTCCCAGAGGGTCATGGCCATCCGGCTAGTCCGGGGATACCGCACGGTCTCCCGGGAGGCGGCGAGCCTCCTTGCCGGATTGCCGCCGTGGGATCTGGAGGCAAAGGTCCTCGCGCACGTGTGGGAGTGGCGCGAGGAGGCGAAGCGCCGGGGCGTAACTCCGCTGCCGCGAGAAATCACGGTACAGCGGACAGAGCTCCGGCGGGATCTCATGGCGGCATGGAGATCGCGACTGTCGCAACCCAGCGCTGGGCACGCCACAATAGCGGCGATAAGTCCCCTCTTTGAGGAGTGGTTAGAGAGGCGCCACGGCGTCCTCACCTTCCGCCTGACGCAGGTCCTCACCGGACACGGTTGTTTCGGGAGGTTCCTGTTTCGCATAAGGCGGGAGGAAACGCCCGGGTGTTTCCATTGTGTAGATCGCCCGGAGGACACGGTGGAGCATACAGTGGAGGTCTGCCCGGCTTGGGCAGAGCACCGCCGTGTTCTCACGGAGGCGATCGGCGGCGGCGATCTCTCGCGTCCGAGCCTGGTCCAGGCCATGGTGCGGAGCGAGAGTGCATGGGAGGCCGTCACCTCCTTCTGCGAAGCAGTGATGCTCGCGAAGGAGGAGGCGGAACGCGTGAGGGAGAGGCAGCCTCACGCCCTCAGTCGCCGCAGGAGACGCCCTGGGCGGCGGGAATCGCGGGGCGATTTCCGGCCACCGTAGGCGCGGGCCTGCGGACGGTGAGCAGCGGGTAGCTCGCTGTCCGGTAAGGACCAGGCCCGAGTCGACGGCGCGTCGTGTTCCACGCGCGCCTCAAAGAGATGTCAGCAAGTGACGGGGCCCAATAGGGCCGACGCCGCTGGGGTCGCGGGTTGTCTGAAAGGGTTACCGCGGCCCTGGCATAGGCAACTGAAGGAACACGGGTGGGTTTTAGTCAGTAAAAGTCTGACACGCCCTCCCGCTCCACCCAGAGCGGGAGAAGTTATTTGATGATTTCCCACCCTCAAAAAAAAAAAAAAAAAAAAAAAAAAAAAAAAGGGAGACAATAAACACTACAAATCGTTATAACTTTGCATCCAGGAGACGCATTTTGAAGCTGTTTTCAGCCATTTTGAACTTGTATAGGCTCCCTCCTAATTTGAGACAAATAAAAATAGACAAAAGAGAAAATTAATTTTCTCCTCTCATCGACTTAGAAAAATTATCAATATTTTTCATAGAACACGTCATAATTTTGCATCTAGGTGACGCATCCTAACGCTGTTTTCAGCTGTCTTCATCATAGATAGGCTTCCTGCAAATTATTGACTAGTTAAAATAAGTAGGAACGCGAAAAAATTTTTCCCTTCATTGACATAGACAAAATTTTAAAATTTTTACAAAAAGTTATTTTCAAAAATCAATATCTCAAAATCTTACTGTAACCCCGCATTTTTTATAAATTTAATAAATACTTACCTGCCTTACCTGTATCCTGGCGCGCGCTCCGCGAGCTCGGGTCCCGTTTGGTAGTCGTTATTCAATTTTTTTGGGCATTTTTCGGTTGAAAAACAGGTTTTTTGACCGAAAATCAAAATTTTTGTTTTAAATAAATTCCAAAAACTGCATAGGTCGCTAGCCCGCGCCGAGACGCGTCTTTGGACACCTCGCGCGTGCGCCTAGCGCAAATAAAACTTCAAAAAATTTCGCTAAATTCAATATCGCATACCTACAAAATCCACCTTAGGGAGACAATAAACCGGCCGCCCCCGCCTTCTAAATCTCCTCCGGCTGACGCCGAATGGCAGGTAGCCGGGGAGAAGAAGAAGGAGGGCAAGGCGGCAAGGGCGGCCAAGCGGAAGGAGAGGCGGCGTCGGCGCAAGGAGAGAAGCGTCGCGGCGAGGTTGCGCGCCCCAAAGTCCGCAGCTGTAGTGATCACACTACAGCCGGAAGCGGAGAAGAGGGGCGTGTCCTACCGCGACGTGCTCACCAAGGCGCGGGCGGCGGTGAACTTGGAGGAGATCGGTGTCACAAAGGGCATGCGAGTAAGGGTCACGGCGACTGGGGCTCGTATGCTCGAGATCCCCGGTGCGGCTAGTGGCCCGACCGCTGACGCTCTGGCCGAAAGGCTTAGGGCGTCCTTAAATGCGGACGAAGCCCGAGTGTCCAGACCCGCCAAGTGCGCTGACATGCGCATCCTGGGTCTGGACGACTCTGTGACAGAGGGGGAAGTTGTGGCCGCCGTGGTCAAGACTGGGGGGTGCGCTATCGAGCAGGTGAAGATGGGCACCATCCGTCCAGACTCTACGGGGTTGCGAGCCGTTACGGTGAGCTGCCCCGTATCGGCGGCCAACAAGATCGCTGGGGAGGGCCCGAGATTCCAGGTGGGCTGGGACTCCACGCGGGTAAAACTGCTGGAACCCAGACCTCTGAGGTGCTTCCGTTGCCAGGTGGGCAACCACGTGGGAGCCAAATGCACCTCGGAGGTGGACCGCAGCAGTAACTGCTTCCGCTGTGGTCAGCCCGGTCACAAGGCCGGCTCGTGCAATGCCACGCCGCACTGCTACCTATGTGCGGCAGCTGGCAAGCCGGCCGATCACCGGGCTGGAAGCAAGGGCTGTGGTCCACCCGCGAAAGCCCGGGGCAAGGGCAAGCCCCCCGCCCCCTCTACCGCCGTCACCGCCGCAGCCGTCGCCACAGGCGCCGCCGTCGCTGCCGCCTCCACTGCCGTCGCCGCCGTACCCACTGCGGCGGAGCCCTCAAAGGGGGCTCAGGAGGGGGCTGAAATGGAATGCCAGTAGTGGCCCCATTACGCCTCCTCCAGGCGAACATCAACCACTGCGCCGCCGCTCAGGATCTGCTGATCCAGAGCATGGCGCAGTGGTCGATTAACATCGCCGTGGTCGCTGAGCCGTACTTTGTCCCGCCCAGTGATTACTGGGTGGAGGACCTGAGCGGCTCAGTGACCCTCATTTCGTCGGCCGCCGCCGGTACCCTGTCCCTTGAAGCCGTCAAGAAGGGACAGGGTTGCGTCGCAGCACGGTTCGGGGGGATTGTCGTGGTGGGGACATACTTCTCCCCGAACCGAACTCTCGCCGAGTTCCACAACTCCCTTGCGGAGTTGAAAACCGTCGTCGTCGGGTATGGTTCCCTTCCCGTGCTTGTCCTCGGGGACTTCAACGCCAAGAATGTGGCTTGGGGTTCCCGGTGTACGGACACACGGGGCAGGATGGTGGAGGACTGGGCTCTGGAGACAGGCCTGGTCGTCCTAAACCGGGGTTCTGTCCCCACGTGTGTGCGGATGCGGGGCGAGTCGGTGGTGGACATCTCGTTCGCCAGCCCCGCTCTGTTGCCGCACGTGGTTGACTGGCGCGTCATGGAGGGGGTGGAGACCTATTCCGATCACCGGTACATCCGGTTTGACGTCTCCGCCCATACCTCGAGCGCGCCGGTCCGACAGGCCCCGAGTGGTCCGCGGTGGGCGCTGAAGAAGCTGGACCGGGAGCTCCTCCTGGAAGCCTCGATCGTGCAGGCCTGGGTGTCACCACCGGACAGGCCTGCCGACATCAACGACGAGGCGGAGTGGTTCCGGGAGGCCATGTCCGAAGTGTGCGACGTGGCAATGCCCCGGGTCCAGCCCAGTCGCGCCTTTCGCCAGGTGTATTGGTGGTCGCCGGAGCTGACGGCTCTGCGCGAGGCGTGCGTCGCCGCGCGACGCCTGTACACCAGGCACCGCAGGCTCCGTATCCGCCCTCCGGATACGGAAGCCATTCAGGCGGAGCTGTACGAGGGGTACAGAGCGGCGAAGACCGCCCTCCGAGCGGAGATCTTGCGGTCCAGGGATCTGGGCCGCGAGGAGTCGCTGGAGACTCTGAACAGAGACCCATGGGGGCGCCCCTACAAGTTGGTGCGGGAGAAACTCCGCCCATGGGCGCCCCCGCTGACGCAGAGTCTCCGGCCCGAGCTCGTGGAGGACGTGGTGAGCGCTCTGTTCCCTTCGCGAGGGGAACATACTCCCCCGCCTATGGCTCCGCCTCATGCGGTGCCCGCTGCGGACCACGACACCGACGACGACGTTGATGCTCCGGAAGTGACCGAGGTAGAGTTGAGAGCGGCGGTACGTAGGCTCAGTGCCAAAAATACCGCCCCAGGACCCGACGGCTTACCTGGAAGAGCCTGGGTTCTGGCCTTTGGGGCTCTCGGGCCTCGACTAGGGGGGCTCCTAAGCGCATGCTTGGAGAGGGGCCAGTTCCCGCTTCGCTGGAAGACGGGGAAACTGGTCCTCATTAAGAAGCCGGGGCGCCCTGCGGACTCTCCGTCCGCTTACCGGCCCATCGTGCTGCTCGACGAGGTGGGCAAGCTCTTTGAAAGAGTCATTGCAGACCGCCTCGTCGGGTGGCTGGTGCAGGAGGGGCCGGATTTGGCGGAGACCCAGTTTGGTTTCCGCAAGGGGCGCTCTACGGTGGACGCCATCATGCGCGTGCGAGCCCTCACGACGGGGGATGCAGTGGCCCGGGGTGGGGTCGTCTTGGCGGTGTCCCTAGACATCGCCAACGCCTTTAATACCCTGCCCTGGAGTTGCATCAGGGAGGCATTGCGGTATCACCGGATGCCGACCTACCTCTGTCGAGTGGTCGAGGCCTATCTGACGGACAGGGCCGTCATCTACCCCGGTCATCAGGGGGAGTGGAACCGGCGAGAGATGTCGTGCGGTGTCCCACAGGGATCGGTCTTGGGGCCGCATCTGTGGGACATCGGTTACGACTGGGTGCTGCGCGCCGACCTCCCAAGCGGCGTCAGCGTAGTATGTTACGCTGACGACACGCTGGTCCTGGCGCAGGGGAGGTCGCACCAGGCGGCGGCTGAACTAGCGACACGCGGGGTTGCGATAGTCGTGGAGAGGATCCGGCAGTTGGGACTCGAGGTGGCCTTGCACAAGTCCGAGGCCATGTGTTTTCATGGTCCTCGGAATGCGCCACCGTCGGGTTCCGAAATAACGGTGGGAGGGGTTCACATCGGAGTCGGGTCGACGATGAAGTACCTGGGACTCGTCCTCGACAGCCGGTGGAACTTCGTGGAGCACTTCCGACGTTTGGCTCCCAGACTGGCACGGGCTGGGGCTGCCTTGAGGCGGCTCCTGCCCAATCTGGGGGGTCCAAACGCCTCCTGCCGGAGGCTCTACGCGGGGGTCGTGCGGTCCATGGCCCTTTACGGAGCACCGGTGTGGGCGCGTTCCCTAAGGCTGGGACCAGCCGGCAGGTTGAACGCGTCCCAGAGGGTCATGGCCATCCGGCTAGTCCGGGGATACCGCACGGTCTCCCGGGAGGCGGCGAGCCTCCTTGCCGGATTGCCGCCGTGGGATCTGGAGGCAAAGGTCCTCGCGCACGTGTGGGAGTGGCGCGAGGAGGCGAAGCGCCGGGGCGTAACTCCGCTGCCGCGAGAAATCACGGTACAGCGGACAGAGCTCCGGCGGGATCTCATGGCGGCATGGAGAGCGCGACTGTCGCAACCCAGCGCTGGGCACGCCACAATAGCGGCGATAAGTCCCCTCTTTGAGGAGTGGTTAGAGAGGCGCCACGGCGTCCTCACCTTCCGCCTGACGCAGGTCCTCACCGGACACGGTTGTTTCGGGAGGTTCCTGTTTCGCATAAGGCGGGAGGAAACGCCCGGGTGTTTCCATTGTGTAGATCGCCCGGAGGACACGGTGGAGCATACAGTGGAGGTCTGCCCGGCTTGGGCAGAGCACCGCCGTGTTCTCACGGAGGCGATCGGCGGCGGCGATCTCTCGCGTCCGAGCCTGGTCCAGGCCATGGTGCGGAGCGAGAGTGCATGGGAGGCCGTCACCTCCTTCTGCGAAGCAGTGATGCTCGCGAAGGAGGAGGCGGAACGCGTGAGGGAGAGGCAGCCTCACGCCCTCAGTCGCCCCAGGAGACGCCCTGGGCGGCGGGAATCGCGGGGCGATTTCCGGCCACCGTAGGCGCGGGCCTGCGGACGGTGAGCAGCGGGTAGCTCGCCGTCCGGTAAGGACCAGGCCCGAGTCGACGGCGCGTCGTGTTCCACGCGCGCCTCAAAGAGATGTCAGCAAGTGACGGGGCCCAATAGGGCCGACGCCGCTGGGGTCGCGGGTTGTCTGAAAGGGTTACCGCGGCCCTGGCATAGGCAACTGAAGGAACACGGGTGGGTTTTAGTCAGTAAAAGTCTGACACGCCCTCCCGCTCCACCCAGAGCGGGAGAAGTTATTTGATGATTTCCCACCCTCAAAAAAAAAAAAAAAAAAAAAAAAAAAGGGAGACAATAAACACTACAAATCGTTATAACTTTGCATCCAGGAGACGCATTTTGAAGCTGTTTTCAGCCATTTTGAACTTGTATAGGCTCCCTCCTAATTTGAGACAAATAAAAATAGACAAAAGAGAAAATTAATTTTCTCCTCTCATCGACTTAGAAAAATTATCAATATTTTTCATAGAACACGTCATAATTTTGCATCTAGGTCACAGTTTCACACACACACACACACACACACACACACACACACACACACACACACACACACACACACACACACAGTGACAGTGACAGTGGTGAGTGAGTGTGACAGTGGGTCACAGTTTTCTGAAGTGATCAAGGAATCGGTTGGATCCATCTCTGTAAAGCAGTTCTCCTGAATTTCCAACAAAATTCTTTGAGAGTTACTCGATCTTCGGCAGAAAGGCAATCGCCTATGCGGGATACAACTGCACCAAACAATACTTCATGATTAAATGAAGTACTCTCACTTTTAGGGTTCCGTACCTCAAAAGGAAAAAACGGAACCCTTATAGGATCACTCGTGTGTCTGTCTGTCTGTCTGTCTGTCTGTCCGTCTGTCCGTCTGTCACAGCCAATTTGCTCCGAATCTAATGAAACGATTAAGTTGAAACTTGGTACACATATGTATTTTGGTAACCCAAACACGGACATGTAACGTAAATAAACGAATTTTGAATATAGGGGTGGGATTTTGGGGGAAAATAAGTACACTTAAAAAAAAAGTTTTGCAAACTGTACCGTGTGACATATCAAATGAAAGGTCTTACTGTGAGGGTCTCAAATATATTTTTTTTATAATTTTAAAATAAATTGTTTTGAAGTTATTTAAGAAAATAGACGAAAATTGACCATTCCCCCCCCCTTATCTCCGAAACTAATGAGCCTAAAATTTTGAAAAAAATACAGAAAATAGTTCTTTACCTATACATTACAGGAAAACCTATCAGAAGTTTGTGGTCTTGTAAATCTATATATAAAAAATTCAAAGTCCTGACTGACTCATTGACTGATTAAAATCAACGCACAGTCCAAACCACTGGACCTAGAGACATGAAATTTTGCACATAGATACATTATATAGTGTAAACATCCATTAAGGAAGAATTTTTGGAAATTCCATCCCTAAAGGAATAAAATAGGGGATGAAAGTTTGTATGAAAAATCTTATTTCTTGAGTTATTACACTTGAAACTTAGCACCAATATTCATCTAAGTTAATTATAAAATTAATCATTTTTAGTTTTCCTAAACTACCCACTTTTTTTGTGGAAGGGAAATCATCAAATGACTTCTCCCGCTCTGGGTGGAGCGGAAGGGCGTGTCATACTTTTACTGACTAAAACCCACCCGTGTTTCTTCAGTTGCCTATGGCAGGGCACGGTATCTCTTTCGAACAACCCGCGACCCCAGAAGACGGGATTGGTGGATGTCAAAGTTTGTATGGAGGAATTTTAACACGCGGTCCGATTTACTCAAAACTCAGTTTTTGTACTTGAGACCAAAACTAGAGACTAACTAACGAGTATCAGGGTTTTCCAAAAATCTACCCCTAAGGGGTGAAAAGGGGTAGCAAATTTTACAGCGGAGGATTTTATTGGGGATTGATTAACTCGAAAATTGGTGTAAATAATGTTTCACCCAAGTTATGGAAACATCCCAAAGGATTTTTGAAATTCTAACCCTGTGGGGGTAAAAACGGGGATACAGTTTATATGAAAAATCTTATTGTTTTGGTTAATGAACTTGAAACTTAGCACAAATACTTGCTTATGTAAGTAATAAAGTTTGTCATTATTACTTTTTCAAAACTACCCCTCAAAGGGTGTTTAGGGATGTTAAAGTTTGTATGGAAGATTTTTAAAACGCAGTCCGATTAACTTGAAACTCAGTATTCAGTATTTTATACTTTTGATGAAAAGTAAACAATAATAAGAAAATTAAAACCCATGAAATCAGACATCCTCGCCGGGCAAAGCCACGGGCAGTCTAGCTAGTATCTCAATATTGTGCGTACAAACTTACTAAGCCTCCGCTGTCCGTCCGTCCGTCCGTCCGTCTGTCACAGGGCTGTATCTCATGAACCTTAATAGGTAGAGAGTTAAAATTTTCACAGATTGTGTATTTCTATTACGACTATAACAACAAATAATAAAAATAAAGTAAAGTTAAAATTAAAGGGCCTGCCCCCTTTAATTTTAACTTTACTTTTTTTTCCCCCATACAGAAAAGTTTTCATTTTGAAAAAAAAATAATAACGTGTGTGTGGGGATGTTATTGTGTAGAACTCGTCGAGTAGAGTACAAAGATATTTTAATTTTTTTTATCTTCTAAAATGAAGAAATAGGGGGCCGTAAAAGTTGTTAATTTTATACCATTTTTTTACGAGCTCTATTATATAATGTACCTTATACTGTACTTAATCAAGAAATACTAAAAACGGCGATTCGTAAGGTATTTTGTTTAAATATGGGCGATTTTCTGCAACTGCAAAAAATAACGTTGTAATTCACAGTATCATTACGAAATACAAAGTTATCTTTGCGATTGTTAAACATATAATATGGTACGGAACCCTTTGTGTGCGAGTCCGTCTCGCACTTGGCCGGTTTTTCTTTTTTTATATAGTCTTAATATTTGGGTCAATAAAATTCTTTATTATTAACAATGTTCTTAATTTAGTCACTAAAAGGAACCGTTTCATATGTAAAAATAAGTAAAAATATTTTGACGATTTTTTTAAAAAAAATTGGCAGCGATAACCGTTATATGGTGTGCGTTACCGCAGCCAGAAAATGTCGAAAATCGTCATTTGAATTTTATAGATAATTAGTGCCTCGGCTTCTGTAATTGTACCATCGATTTTTAAATTTGTACGTCTAATAGTTTTTTAGTTATTTGACAAAAACAGTTCTGGCTGGCGTAACGTTACCCTAGCCAGAAGTTTTGTTTATTAATGGGTATATTGAAATAAATTGTAGCCAAATATTTAGTGCCTCAGACGAGGTAAATGTACCAAGTTAATTTGTATTGGTATCTGTTATGGTTGCGAAGATATTCAAGATCCTGCTGCGGTAACGTTTACATGTTTGCTGGATCTCTGAAACGGATAAGCCCCCTTTTATAGTATTTTGCACACGACTTCTTATGAGTTAGCTTGAATTTGTTCCTCATTAATAAAACAAAAAAATTGCACCGTTAAGGAGTTATTTAGGTAAATAGAAATATGCTTTAATCGATCCTAGCACTTCGAATAGAAGCTCTAAAGACTTACTTGCAACGTTATGTTATAGCTTATAACTGCCTTCAATTGTACCTGAAGTTTAATTTATTATCCTGTAAGCAATTAATAAATTATGATGAAATTTAAATTTACTTCGGGACATGATGCGCAGCGGTTTTTTAAACCACCGTTTAACCGAGATTCTTTAGGATTTATGAAATGAAAGTTATATCAATAATCAGTGCTTTTATTCAATTTTATGCCTGTACATTTGCAACGTAATCCACTCAATAATTAACGAGATAATCGAAAAATAGTCACTATGGTGTGTGTGACCGCGGTAACCCGGCCAAGTTTCGATGGTTACAGAAAAGCGGCCGTTTAATACATTATGCTAACCTTCTGAAATTTATAGGATAGTGTGGTATGGTTTGGTACATACGCGTACACAAGTGTTAAATAAAAATATGTTTATTTGAGTATTTTTATTTATAAGTAAAATAATCATTTAAAAAAATGCGTAGGTTTGTTTAAGATAATAAGGTATATAGGTTCGCAGATCAACCTTTACTCAACATAATAAATTATCATTCAAGGTCAAAATATACAATTCTAAAAATGTCCAACGGTGTCAAAATGTCCAATTCCCAAAATGTCCAGTTCCCAAAATGTCCAACTCCCAAAATGTCCAATCTTTGAGAATGGTGTGACTGACACTGGCATGGCCACCATCAGGGATTTTAATTTTGACAACATGAAAAATTAGTCGCTAATTGTGTGACTGACACTGGCATGACCACCATCAGGGATTTTAATTTTGACAACATGAAAAACTTGTCGCTAATTGTGTGACTGACACTGGCATGGCCACCATCAGGGATTTTAATTTTGACAACATGAAAAACTTGTCGCTAATTGTGTGACTGACACTGGCATGGCCACCATCAGGGATTTTAATTTTGACAACATGAAAAACTTATCGCTAATTGTGTGACTGACACTGGCATGACCACCATCAGGTATTTTAATTTTGACAACATGAAAAACTTGTCGCTAATTGTGTGACTGACACTGGCATGGCCACTATCAGGTATTTTAATTTTGACAACATGAAAAATTTGTCGCTAATTGTGTGATCAGTGATGATCAGTGAGACATGATACGCAGCGGTTTTTTAAACCACCGTTTAACCGAGATTCTTTAGGATTTATGAAGTGAAAGTTATATCAATAATTAGTGCTTTTATTCAATTTTATGCCTGTACATTTGCAACGTAATCCACTCAATAATTAACGAGATAATCGAAAAATAGTCACTATGGTGTGTGTGACCACGGTAACCCGGCCAAGTTTAGATGGTTACAGAAAAGCGGACCTTTAATACATTACGCTAACCTTCTGAAAATTACAGTATAATAGTCTTATAATTTTGGTACAGACGCGTACATTATGTTTTGAGTGAAAAATATAACCTTCTAACCTAATAAATAATAATGAACTTTTAAATTCAATAGTTTTATTTACTTATGTAGGTACCTATATAAGCACGTAAGTACAGACTAGTCTTTATGAATCTATACTATAATATTATAAATTCGAAAGTAACTCTTATCTGTCTGTCTGTCTGTTACCTTTTCACGCCTAAACCACTGAACGGATCTTGAAAAAATTTGGCAAGGCTGACAGGGCATCCTGGCGAAGGCTACTTTTTGCCTCAAAAATAATCCTACGGGGGGTGACATAGGGGATGAAAGTTTGTATGGGAAACCCAGCATTATTAGTGATACCTAAGTATGAAAATTGAAATTTATGCTTTTGGTAGGAAATAAAATTAGAAAAATAGGGGTTGATTTTAAAATACACAAAAATGCACGGATTTCGTTAGAAATTATTAATTTATTACCTACAAGAAATAACTTTTGAACAAGTGGATACTCGGTCTAAAGTTTTTTTTTTATTAGAACGTGACTGGCATAGTAAATATCTAAACTAAGTCCCCCCCACGCCGCGTCTGTCTGTCTGTTTGAATGAGATAAACTCAAAAACTATTGAACGTGTTTTTATACGGTTTTCACGTTTTCAGCAATGGATAGAGTGATTCAGTGTATATTCATTAAGTTTTTGTCTAAATTGGCTGAAATATGACGATGATTGTTGAAGAGTCGTGAAAAATCATGCCGACTGGAAGCTTTAAGGCCACCATACACGGCAACGATATATCGTAAGGATTTGAGTTTGCACAGTTATATCGGACGGCTTTATGTTCTCCACATGTAAGTACGCTGAACGTATACATGTAGAGAGCATAGGGCCGTCCGAACGTACTACGTTCCCATGGAATACTTTCCATCATCCACGCGGGCGAAGCCACGGGCAAAAGCTAGTACTTACAATAAGCCTCTTATCTTACCCGTAGTGAGGTACCTAGGTACATATAAACCCATTTTCAGACTACTGGCGTAAAATTACGTCGTGCAAGCAAAGAATATATGAACTGTCGCTGGTAAAAACCCGTATGAAGAGCGAGCGCGCACTGCGGTGCGTTTCCAGTAGTTCTGCCGCACTGGGCGGGGCCTACAGTAACAAAACGCATGACCGCAGTGCGCGCACTTCAAAGACATATGCGGTAGAAAAACGCTCGCCCTTAGGGCGGGCGCCGTACGAGCGCGCATTGCGGTGCGTTTTTCTAACGCATAATCTGTGAAGTATGGAATGTCTTTGAAGTGCGCGCACTGCGGTCATGCGTTTTGTTACTGTAGGCCCCGCCCAGTGCGGTAGAACTACCGGAAACGCACCGCAGTGCGCGCTCGCTCTTAGGGCGAGCGCGCATTGCGGTGCGTTTTTCTACCGCATAATCTGTGAAGTAAGGAATGTCTTTGAAGTGCGCGCACTGCGGTTATGCGTTTTGTTACCGTAGGCCCCTCCCAGTGCGGTAGAACTACTGGAAACGCACCGCAGTGCGCGCTCGCTCTTAATACGGGTTTTTACCAGCGACAGTTCATATATTCTTTGCCTGCACGACGTAATTTTACGCCAGTAGTCTGAAAATGGGTTTATATGTACCTAGGTACCTCACTACGGGTAAGATAAGAGGCTTATTGTAAGTACTAGCTTTTGCCCGCGGCTTCGCCCGCGTGGATGATGGAAAGTATTCCATGGGAACGTAGTACGTTCGGACGGCCCTATGCTCTCGTCTCTACATGTATACGTTCAGCGTACTTACATGTGGAGAACATAAAGCCGTCCGATATAACTGTGCAAACTCAAATCCTTACGATATATCGTTGCCGTGTATGGTGGCCTTAAAGCTTCCAGTCGGCATGATTTTTCACGACTCTTCAACAATCATCGTCATATTTCAGCCAATTTAGACAAAAACTTAATGAATATACACTGAATCACTCTATCCATTGCTGAAAACGTGAAAATCGTATAAAAACACGTTTAATAGTTTTTGAGTTTATCTCATTCAAACAGACAGACAGACGCGGCGTGGGGGGGACTTTGTTTAGATGTTTACTATGCCAGTCACGTTCTAATAAAAAAAAAACTTTAGACCGAGTATCCACTTGTTCAAAAGTTATTTCTTGTAGGTAATAAATTAATAATTTCTAACGAAATCCGTGCATTTTTGTGTATTTTAAAATCAACCCCTATTTTTCTAATTTTATTTCCTACCAAAAGCATAAATTTCAATTTTCATACTTAGGTATCACTAATAATTAGAGATCGGATAATCGGATGCATATTAACCTAAAGTTAATATTTGGCTAACAAACTATGGAAGCGGCTTCTCAGCATTTTTTTTTCTTAATATAAATACCGGTATTCCAGAAAATGAGGGAATGCACAACTAAGCGGATACAGGGTATGGAAACGACTTCATAAATAATGTGATTTTATTTATTTGCAAGTATCGGAAAATCGGGATCACATAAATATTCCGTTCGTTTCACATGATCCCCGCGAGAAATACAAAGCTGCTGAATTAAAACGGTTGTCCCTGGAAGGTACCGTCACTATATTGGTGGGGTTGTTTTCATGGGTTTCGAGAATGTTAAAGCCGATAGCGGCGTTAAAATATAAATCCAAGATGGCGGCTGCGAACATTTATCAAATTTTTCGTTATGGGTGTCGTTTTCATGGTTTTTATGGGTTGTAAAACCGATAGTGGCGTTAAAATGTAAATCCAAGATGGCGGCTTCAAAATTTTCTAACTTTTCGTCATGGGTATCGTTTTCGTGGTTTTTGAGAGTTTTAAAGCCGATAGTGGCGTTAAAATGTAAATCCAAGATGGCGGCTGCGAAAATTTTCTAATTTTTCGTCATGGGTGTCGTTTTATTGGTTTTCGAGGGTGTTAAAGCCGATAGTGACACTAAAATGTAAATCCAAGATGGTGGATGCGAATATTTTTTCATTTTTCGTCATGGGTGTCGTTTTCATGGTTTTTGAGAGGTTTAAAGCCGATAATGGCGTTACAATGTAAATCCAAGATGGCGGCTGCGAAAATTTTCTAATTTTTCGTCATGGGTGTCGTTTTATTGGTTTTCGAGGGTGTTAAAGCCGATAGTGACACTAAAATGAAGATGGTGGATGCAAATGTTTTTTTATTTTTTGTCATGGGTGTCGTTTTCATGGTTTTCGGGGGTTTTAATAATAATAATAATAATAATAATATATCATTTATTTCGGGTAACTAAGACCCATAACATAAATACCTTACAGACTATCATACATATTTATAAAAAAAAACACAAAACTAAACTCCTTATTGTATACGAAGTGACGTGAAGTGACGTTTTAAAGCTGATAGTGACATTAAAATGTAAATCCAAGATGGCGACTGAAAAAATTTCAAACTTTTTGTCATGGGTGCCGTTTTCATGGTTTCCGAGGGTTTAAAGCCGATAGTGGCGTTAAAATGTAAATTCAAGATTTTTAAAAAATTTAAAAAAAAATGTGATGGGTATCGTTTTCATGGTTTTTGGGGGTATTAAAGCTGATAGTGACATTAGAATGTAAATCCAAGATGGCGGCTGCGAACATTTTTTAATTTTTCATCATGGGTGTCGTTTTCATGGTTTTCGAGAGTTTTAAAGCCAATAGTGGCGTTAAAATATAAATCCAAGATGGCGGCTGCAAAATTTTCTGATTTTTCGTCATGTGTGTCGTTTTCATGGTTTTTAATGGTGTATAAGCCGATAGTGACGTTAAAATGTAAACCCATAATGGCGGCTGCAAACATTTTCAAAATTTTTGTCATGGGTGTCGTTTTCATAGTTTCCGAGGGTTTTAAAGCCGATAGTGGCGTTAAAATGTAAATTCAAGATGGCGGCTGCGAAATTTTCATTTTTTTTTGTCATGGTTATCATTTTAATGGTTTTAGAGTGTGCTGAAGCCCATAGTGGAGTCAAAATGCGTGACGCTTGGCAGATGCTTAGTTAACTAACGCGCGTATCGCGTTTTAACCTGAAAACACGTGTGATAGTAATCAAAAAACCATCAACAGCTCTAAAGAAGGCGCTATTTTGCATTAACATTTTAATGTTACTATCGGCTTTACAAACCTTGAAAACCATGAAAACGACACTCATGACAAAAATTCGAAAATGTTACCAGCCGCCATCTTGGATTTACATTTTAGTGTCACTATCGGCATTAAAACCCTCGAAAACCAATAAAACGACACCCATGATGAAAAATAAAAAAATATTTGCATCCGCCATCTTGGATTTACATTTTAGTGTCACTATCGGCATTAACACCCTCGAAAACCAATAAAACGACACCCATGACGAAAAATTAGAAAATGCTCGCAGCCGCCGTATTGGATTCACATTTTAATGTCACTATCAGCTTTAATACCCCCGAAAACCATGAAAACGACACCCATGACGAAAAATAAAAAAATATTTGCATCCGCCATCTTGGATTTACATTTTTAGCAGCTTTCACTAAGGGACCAACTCTGAAATCACAAAAAAATTACGATGTTTGATACAAAAGTTCAATACCTACTCGACCAAAATGTATGAAACAACTAACTTATATTTCGTGATTTATCTATATATTTGATATTTATCTATATAGTGAAAGTTGCTCATGAGTAGAACACCCTATGAAAATTTAGTGATAATAAAGTTACCCTTTCAAAAAATACGTAATTTATCAATTCCGGAATCGCGATATTTTGACGATCGATACAAAAGTGCATTCCATATTAGACAAAACCTAAACGTAAGTAAATATACATTCGATTCTATAATCAGAACTATAAATTTGTGAATCCCAGAATCCCGGGATTTTTTTTGATACAAAAGTACAATCCATATTAGCCAACACCTGAACGCAACTACCTAACTAAAACATTCGATTCCAAAATCAGAACTTAAAAATTTTCGTTCCGGAATCCCTGGATTTTTTTTTTTAAGTGCAATCCATATTAACTAACATGTGAACTTTAGTAAATTATACATTCGATTCTATAATCGCAAGTCAAAATTGGCCGATACCGGAATTCTGGGATTTTTCAATCCAAAAGCCCACTCCATACTTAGCCAACACCTCAACTTTAGGTTAATATGCATCCGATTATCCGATCTCTACTAATAATGCTAGGTTTCCCATACAAACTTTCATCCCCTATGTCACCGCCCGCAGGATTATTTTTGAGGCAAAAAGTAGCCTTCGCCAGGATGCCATGTCAGCCTTGCCAAATTTTTTCAAAATCCGTTCAGTGGTTTAGGCGTGAAAAGGTAACAGACAGACAGACAGATAAGAGTTACTTTCGAATTTATAATATTATAGTATAGATTCATAAAGACTAGTCTGTACTTACGTGCTTATATAGGTACCTACATAAGTAAATAAAACTATTGAATTTAAAAGTTCATTATTATTTATTAGGTACCTAGAAGGTTATATTTTTCACTCAAAACATAATGTACGCGTCTGTACCAAAATTATAAGACTATTATACTGTAATTTTCAGAAGGTTAGCGTAATGTATTAAAGGTCCGCTTTTCTGTAACCATCTAAACTTGGCCGGGTTACCGTGGTCACACACATCGTAGTGACTATTTTTCGATTATCTCGTTAATTATTGAGTGGATTACGTTGCAAATGTACAGGCATAAAATTGAATAAAAGCACTGATTATTGATATAACTTTCATTTCATAAATCCTAAAGAATCTCGATTAAACGGTGGTTTAAAAAACCGCTGCGCATCATGTCCCGAAGTAAATTTAAATTTCATCATAATTTATTAATTGCTTACAGGATAATAAATTAAACTTCAGGTACAATTGAAGGCAGTTATAAGCTATAACATAACGTTGCAAGTAAGTCTTTAGAGCTTCTATTCGAAGTGCTAGGATCGATTAAAGCATATTTCTATTTACCTAAATAACTCCTTAACGGTGCAATTTTTTTGTTTTATTAATGAGGAACAAATTCAAGCTAACTCATAAGAAGTCGTGTGCAAAATACTATAAAAGGGGGCTTATCCGTTTCAGAGATCCAGCAAACATGTAAACGTTACCGCAGCAGGATCTTGAATATCTTCGCAACCATAACAGATACAAATACAAATTAAGTTGGTACATTTACCTCGTCTGAGGCACTAAATATTTGGCTACAATTTATTTCAATATACCCATTAATAAACAAAACTTCTGGCTAGGGTAACGTTACGCCAGCCAGAACTGTTTTTGTCAAATAACTAAAAAACTATTAGAGGTACAAATTTAAAAATCGATGGTACAATTACAGAAGCCGAGGCACTAATTATCTATAAAATTCAAATGACGATTTTCGACATTTTCTGGCAGCGGTAACGCACACGATGAGACATATGTCAAAAAATCATAAATAATTAGTACTATAACCACCTGTAAGGATATTACGGTTTTCCTTGCTGTTTGCGAGATAATTAACTTTTTCATACTAGCTTCATACAAATTTTTCGTAAAAAAATTATAATTCCTTCGTTTTTGTCCAGAATTAACTCTGGTGTCATCTTTGAATATAGTAACAACTAATAGAAGCAACATCCGGCAAAAAATCCGGCGCTTGCAGATAGAAATCCCTAAGTCTATGAAAGCCGATTTTCAGCCCACTGTGCGCCGCGTAAGTCTGTCTGTTTCAATGCCATAATGTCAAAAAGTACCGAACGGATTTTCAAACGGTTTTCTCTAATGAACGTAGTGATTAAGTGTAATTCATTATGGTTTTGTGTAAATTGGCTGAAATATGACGACGACTGTTGAAGATGTCGGAAAAAATCATGCCGACTGGTAGCTTTATGCCTACTATACACGGTGACGATATACCGTAGCGATTTGAGTTTGCACAGTTACATGGGACGGCCCTATGTTTTCCACATGAACGTTCCTTTGGGATATTTTCCGCCATCCACGCGAGCGAAGCCGCAGGCAAAAGCTAGTCTTCTATACATCTTGGTACGCAATAAATGAACATGAATACCTGCATGGGGTTCGCAGCGAGACGGTTGAGAGAGAGAGAGAGGAGGCCAATAAAACTATCTCGTAAACTCAGTTTATTTTTATTACAACAACTTTTCATTTTCACTTTACAACCTTTACAAACAAAAATACTCCATTTGATTTGACCACTCACAAAACGTACAAATTTCACACTATTCAACATTATTTACATAAAATACAATATTTACAAGATGGCGATCTGCGTGTACAACAATAAATAGTTAATGTCGCGGCCGTGGGCCAGTCCTCCACTAGTATCACAGAGCGGCGTGACGTCACACGAGCACGGTGAGGCGCTCGGGCGGCGGGTGGCGCGCGGGCGGCGGCGCGGGCGCCGGCAGCGCGCGCTTGGTGAGCTCCTTGTCGCGCGGCGGCGTGTCGTTGCGCGCGTCGGCGTTCTGCGCCTTGTACAGCGAATGCGCGCGCGGCAGCTCGTCCGGCGGCCGCCGCGCCGCGCCCGCCGGCTCCTCGCGCAGCGGGTTGGCGTAGCGCCGCAGGTTCTCCTCGTTCTGCAGGTTGTTGGACTTCTCCTCGTCGCAGCGGCGCGAGCGCTCGGCGGCGGCGGCGGCGCGGCGCCGGCGCAGCAGCAACGCCGCGCCCACCGCCGCGCCCGCCAGCACCACCAGTGCCAGCGCCGCCAGCGTCAGCGCCAGCGCGGGCGACGGCGTGGCGGGGTCGGTGGCGGGCGAGGGCGCGGGTGCGTGCGGCACGCGCAGGCGCAGCGCGGCGCCCAGCAAGGCGTGGTGCGCGAGGCGCCGGCGCGACACCAGCTCGCTGAGCGCGCGCACGGCGGCGCCGAGCGCTTCGGCTCGCTCAGCACCGTCCGTGCCCACTTCGTCACCGATCCACTGTTCAATGAAAAGAATGGTGTAAAAATCATTTTGGAAATGAATTAACTTGTAGGTCCGGCGAAACAGCGTCGGACTGTGCGTCCTCACCAGGGCAAGATCCAGCGCGTCGTCGTCATCCGGCGCCAGGTCACAGAGCAGCGCGAGCGGCGGCGCGGGCGGCGCGCGCGCAGCCAGCGCGGCGGCGAGCGCGCGGCGCAGCGCGGCGCACGCGCGCTCCACGTGCGCGCCGCGCGCGAGCCGCTCGCGAGCCAGCTGCAGCGAGGCGCGCGCGCAGCCGGCGGGCAGACGGGCGGCGCGCGCGCCGGGCCAGCAGGCGGCGGGCGCCGGCAGCGCGGGCGGCTCCACGCGGCGCCCCGCCACGCGCCGGCACTCGCCGAGGGGCGCGCACGGCGCTCGCAGGCACAGCGCCGGCGCGGCGGGCACGCACACCTACGTGAGTAGCCAGTTCTATTACACTGAGCATAGGAGACCATTAATAGCCTGATTTTTTTTCCATGTAGGTACAGACTTTATACTTCTATGCTTTTTGACTTCTTTCGTTTTATTATTTTTGACTGCCTCTTGGTCTAGTTGTTACAAAACGCTACTGCTGAGTCAGGACAACATTCCTGGGTTTGGTTCCATGGGCAAAATGTTATCAGGTTTTCCAAAAAATGTACTTAATCAGATCATCGGTAAAATTTAAACAACCCAAAGTGCCAAGGCTCGACTCGAGAGAGATTTCCGCACTGATAGCTGACGCCATATCCTACACACGCAAGGTTATAAAGAAGGGTCGGCGCAACAACGGCTCTGACAGTTAATAGTTGTTTGAAATGTGGTACAACCGTGTCTCGAAGTGAAACGTTACTGCTTCCGTGAATTGCATACAAAGTCAAATGCTACACTACAAAATATTCTTTCTTTTAAACCTGTCAACGGTACATCGTGTGATAGCACATCTCCTTCGAATCTCCTCCTCACATCCTCCAGTGTTTGAGATAGTGGACCGAGGTACACATAAGATTGGACAATCTCACAGTTGCCAACCATAGAGATGTCAGGATGGTTTAGTTCAGCTCGGTCCACGATCATCATCTTGATCTTGTCTCTGTTGACCGTTAGTCTGAAGGAGAGGCTTGTTGTCTCTAGACGGGTCAGCAAGTATTCCATGTCTTCTCTTGTTTGTGCGAGAAGAGTAGTGTCGTCGGCATATCTAAAGTTAGATATCTTCCGACCTCTCACTGAAATGCCTTTGTCCCATTGATCCAGAACGATGCTCATAATACATTCCGTATAGATGTTGAACTAGAGTGGAGAGAGTATGCAACCCTGTCCGACACCAGCGTGTGTATGAAATCTGTTTGAGTCAACGTTGTCTATCCAAACAATCGCAGTTCCGTCCTCGTAAAGTCGGCGTATGAGATGAACTAGGTGGATAGGTACCCCATTTGAATGAGTACGTCCCATAATTTATGCCATCTTACGGTATCGAAGGCTTTGCGAAAGTCAACAAAGCAGATGTAGAGTGCGATGTTAAACTCACTAGAATTTTCAATTATTTGTCGGACAATTAGAATCAGCTTTCTTGTTCCTCGATCCTTGACGAATCTCGTCTGCTCAATAGCTATTACGGAATTCAGAAAAGCGCGTTCTGGTATTGATGACATGAAGAAGTATGAATAAAGATGGCGTGTATAATTAAAGATATAAGTCTGTGGTTGCCACATTTCTTCGCTGATCCCAGTCTCGAGGCCATTTCTCTGTCTCCCAAATACGGTTGCAAATAACATGCATTATAATCAACTCCATATTCACCCACAGCTTTAATCTATAGCCCTATTCCCCTTCAGGTGCTCAATTGCGGCTCGAGCTTCACTTTTCAGGTTCCACAGCATCCTGTGACAGTGTACTAATGTTACACGGTGGTGTTGTGCTGCTATCGCTGAAAAGTTGCGCGCAATATTCCTTCACACTCCCACAATGTGCCTGATTTCTGTTACGGTCACTCCATTTACATCCTCAATGGCCCAGGTTTTCGGTTTGAATTGATGAGTTATGGTTCGAATCTTCTTAAATAAATTTTTAGCTTCAAAGTCAAAGTCAAAGATTTATTTGCAGACATAGATAGAATTTTTTTTTCGTGGCGCGCTGCGTTATTTTCTAATTCTAGGCATTTGTTTTTAAGATGATTATTAAGATCCTTTCGCGTAGAGGATTGGATCTGTGTACCCACCAAATTCAAATCTTGGACAGATGCCCCCTTGGCCTTCAACTCACGACGGTGCTCTACTAGACGCCAGGTGTCGTCTGACATCCAGTGTTGATGTATGCCTACAGTTCGAGAAGGTTGCGACGAGCGTATAGCGTGTTCTTTATGTGCTCTGTTGCGGATTGCCAGAGTGAGTCGGGGTCATCACCAAGGGCCTAGTGACCTCCAGCTGCTATTATCTACTGCCAGTTGGTTTCTGAAAGCCGTATGGTGTACTATTTCAAGCCTCTTGTTAGTTCGATGAGGTATGAAGTTATGCAACTTAAGTTTGAGTTTACATACGAGAAGTTGGTGGTCAGATTGACAGTTGGCTCCGGGAAGTGTGTGCGCGTTCATAATTGAACTACGCCATCTAGATCTTATCAGAATTCAGTCAAGCTGATTGCGGTGGTTACCATCAGGGTACGTCCAGGTGTACGGTCTTCTGCGGTGTTGCTGGAATACTGTATTGATAATGGTGAAGTTGTTGTCGGCTGCAAACTGGAGCAACCTCTCTCTCTCTATCATTCCTTTGGCCGAGACCATAGTTGCCTACAATATTCCGCAGACCCATATCTAACCGTGTGTCACCCACTTCCGCGTTAAAATCGCCAAGTATGATCAGCAGTTCTCTACTTGGTATAGTTGCTATTGAAGATTCGAATGTCATTGCAGAATCTTTCTAAGTCTTCATCTTTCACCGTGCTGGTGGGCGCATACACCTGTATAATATTCAGCGGAGTGGGACATATGCATCGATCTTCACTGTGACAATTCTGTCGCTGACCGGGTTATAACCTAAGACCGCTTTAGTCCACTGTTTGGGAATTGGAATGGCCACTGCAGCAAAGCTACTGGAGTCATCTCCTGAATAATAGATGGTGTGCTTATCCAAGTCCCTGTGACCACTACTTTTCCAGTGAGTCTCGCTTAGACCAGTAATGGTGATGTCGCATCGCTGGAGCTCACTATCCAAGATGTATAATTTACCCTCATCAAGGAGTCCTCGTACGTTCCAAGTGCCTGTACGGGTGGTATGTCGTAATTGGGATTGTTTTCTTCCGGTCGCATGATTTCCGCGGGATGCCTGGTTGCCTACATTGCCTCGGCCGGAGCCAATTTCACGCGAGTCCCGGAAAATCCACAGCGCCGGTCGCTGCGCAGATCGTCAGGCAAACGTACTTCTCTATTGTGTTGCATGTCATCATTCAACTCTCCCTGCCTGCTGCCTACTGCCTACTGCCACAGCGCCGGTCGCTGCGCAGATCGTCAGGCAAACGTACTTCTCTATTGTGTTGCATGTCATCATTCAACTCTCCCTGCCTGCTGCCTACTGCCTACTGCCACAGCGCCGGTCGCTGCGCAGATCGTCAGGCAAACGTACTTCTCTATTGTGTTGCATGTCATCATTCAACTCTCCCTGCCTGCTGCCTACTGCCACAGCGCCGGTCGCTGCGCAGATCGTCAGGCAAACGTACTTCTCTATTGTGTTGCATGTCATCATTCAACTCTCCCTGCCTGCTGCCTACTGCCTACTGCCACAGCGCCGGTCGCTGCGCAGATCGTCAGGCAAACGTACTTCTCTATTGTGTTGCATGTCATCATTCAACTCTCCCTGCCTGCTGCCTACTGCCTACTGCCACAGCGCCGGTCGCTGCGCAGATCGTCAGGCAAACGTACTTCTCTATTGTGTTGCATGTCATCATTCAACTCTCCCTGCCTGCTGCCTACTGCCTACTGCCACAGCGCCGGTCGCTGCGCAGATCGTCAGGCAAACGTACTTCTCTATTGTGTTGCATGTCATCATTCAACTCTCCCTGCCTGCTGCCTACTGCCTACTGCCACAGCGCCGGTCGCTGCGCAGATCGTCAGGCAAACGTACTTCTCTATTGTGTTGCATGTCATCATTCAACTCTCCCTGCCTGCTGCCTACTGCCTACTGCCTACTGCCACAGCGCCGGTCGCTGCGCAGATCGTCAGGCAAACGTACTTCTCTATTGTGTTGCATGTCATCATTCAACTCTCCCTGCCTGCTGCCTACTGCCTACTGCCACAGCGCCGGTCGCTGCGCAGATCGTCAGGCAAACGTACTTCTCTATTGTGTTGCATGTCATCATTCAACTCTCCCTGCCTGCTGCCTACTGCCTACTGCCTACTGCCACAGCGCCGGTCGCTGCGCAGATCGTCAGGCAAACGTACTTCTCTATTGTGTTGCATGTCATCATTCAACTCTCCCTGCCTACTGCCTACTGCCTACTGCCACAGCGCCGGTCGCTGCGCAGATCGTCAGGCAAACGTACTTCTCTATTGTGTTGCATGTCATCATTCAACTCTCCCTGCCTACTGCCTACTGCCTTCTGCCACAGCGCCGGTCGCTGCGCAGATCGTCAGGCAAACGTACTTCTCTATTGTGTTGCATGTCATCATTCAACTCTCCCTGCCTGCTGCCTACTGCCTACTGCCACAGCGCCGGTCGCTGCGCAGATCGTCAGGCAAACGTACTTCTCTATTGTGTTGCATGTCATCATTCAACTCTCCCTGCCTACTGCCTACTGCCTACTGCCACAGCGCCGGTCGCTGCGCAGATCGTCAGGCAAACGTACTTCTCTATTGTGTTGCATGTCATCATTCAACTCTCCCTGCCTGCTGCCTACTGCCTACTGCCTACTGCCACAGCGCCGGTCGCTGCGCAGATCGTCAGGCAAACGTACTTCTCTATTGTGTTGCATGTCATCATTCAACTCTCCCTGCCTACTGCCTACTGCCTACTGCCACAGCGCCGGTCGCTGCGCAGATCGTCAGGCAAACGTACTTCTCTATTGTGTTGCATGTCATCATTCAACTCTCCCTGCCTACTGCCTACTGCCTACTGCCACAGCGCCGGTCGCTGCGCAGATCGTCAGGCAAACGTACTTCTCTATTGTGTTGCATGTCATCATTGAACTCTCCCTGCCTGCTGCCTATACCTACTACCTCAGGTTTTTACTTGACTAAGTGTGAGCGAGACCGAGTGCGGTGCTGGGCGCCAATAGTTTGGGTAATTGCTTTTTACGTTGACAAAATAATGGTAATTTGAAAACATAAAAAACGTAAGACCTGCTTTATAGTTAATTAAATTAGTATGCAAAGTTTCATGATCTCATGATCTAATTTGAAGTACTTTTTGAATACCAGCGGTTTATTGTTCCGTTTGGAGGTAACTTTGGTTTTTTTTTCTATCGAGAAATATGGAATCGTATTATCGTCTAACCTACGAGTATGTACTTACCTAACATTAATCTTCAACTTTACCATATATTTATTTCAAAATGAATGCTGCAGTGTTTTCGACATAACGGAGGATCAAGCTAAGCCATTTGAGGTAGTTTATGCTCTTAATAGCAAAATTATTAAAAGTGAATAAACTTTAGATATTTGAGATACGAAGCTTTCCTGAAACTTACTTTTTCTTTCAAAATGTTACAAAGCAACCTAATGAGCCTGGCTCGGTCTTACCTCGTCCGTGCGGCACGGCTGCGCGCCGGGCCCGTGGCAGTCGGGCAGGCCGCACCACAGGCGCGTGCAGGCGGGCGCGCCCGCGTCGCACCAGCACGCGTTGCAGCCCCACCACCACGTGCCGTTGTCGGCGCCGCACACGCCGCCGCCGGGCTCGCCCTCCGCGCCCGCGCCGCCGGCCGCGCCCGGCGCCGCGTCGTCGCCCTCGTCCCCGTCCGCGCCCAGCCCCGCCAGCACTGCCGACACAGCTCCATGTACAACACACTCACAGCAGGCAACACTCCGGAAGGGCTCAGTGCTGATGACTCACTCTCGAGGCAGCGGCGAGCCGCGCGCTGCGGCGGCGGCGGGCACACGCAGCGCGCGCCGCGCTCGGGGCTGCGCGGGTCGGGCACGCAGGCGGCGGCCGGCGGGCACGCGGGCGAGCAGGCGGCGGGTGGCGGCGCGGCGCGCGCGCTGCACGTGTCGCCCGCCCAGCCCGCCGCGCACTCGCACGCCCACCAGCCCGCGCCGCCCACGCAGCGCCCGCCGTTGCGGCACGGCGCTGAGGCACACGGCTCCACGGCGAGCTCGCAGCGCGCGCCCGTGCGGCCCTCGCGGCACGCGCACGCCCAGCCCGGCGGCGCGCTGCTGGGCACGCACGAGCCGCCCGGCGCGCACGGGCACGCGGGCGCCAGCGCGGCGGACGCGAGCGGCGCGTCGCACGCGGCGCCCGCCCAGCCGGCGGCACAGACGCACCGCCAGCCAGCGCCCTCGCGCACGCACGTGCCCCCGTTGGCACATGTACCTTCAGGGCAACGGTCGATCTCTTCGATTCGCAATGAGCATGTTTTGCCTGCAAGGACATAAATGCACACATTCACATACTGCGTTAGCAACAAAGACATTAAATATTAATCTTAAATCACTTTGGTTTGCAAGGAAAGGAGAATTCCACTCGTTTAGTTGCGTCGGTACCCACCCGTCCAGCCGTCGCGGCAGGCGCACGTGAAGCCCGCGGCGGCGCCCGCGCAGCTGCCGTTGTTGCGGCACGGGCTGCTGGCGCACTCGTCCGCCTCTGCAACGAAACGACCGTGGTGTAGAGCTACGGCAGCAGAGGTGCAGAGCGCGCACGCGCGGCCACCCACCGCGCACGCGTCGCTCTCTGCGCGCGCGGAACAAACATGATACAACCAAGGATAGATGACAGAATGTGCCCTCCACGAATAGCGACCACACAATAATTACACTTCGTCGCTGCATCCTCGTGATTTATACGATTCACTAGGAGTACACTCCTATATACTAGGCACCAAAAACAATTCTTATGCCAGGCCCAAATTATACAGGATGTGCCGTTGATGATCACGTTTAAGACGCGGACTGACTACGATTTTAAACGGCACATAACCGCGTAACCTATGGACCTATTGTCACCATTAGCTGGCTTCAAATAAGGTTAAAAATTGAAAATAGTATTTGTGTTGCCGAGATGTGACTAAGCTGCGAATGTGCATTTATTTTCCGAGTTTTCTTTAGATTATTCAGAATATACACCATAAACTAAATAATTAGCCGGTTAAAGTTTAAAAAAAATGCTAATTCTATTAAATTATTAAAAAAATGAATGTCGTTATCACTGAAAATACAGAGATGTTCAACGCTAAAGTTTATTTTTGTGGAGCAACTTCCAAATTTTTATTGGGAATATCAAACTATTTTTTACTGTTCTATTCGGTTAACATTTTTCTTTAAACCCTTCTCTGTTCACTGTATTTTTTATATTTATTTATTTTATTTTACAGAAAGCTTACAGACTAATAGCTAAAATTTACAATATTTCGTAGGTCGGAAAAACCTACTTTACCTACTTTTTTGCGTCGGATAGTTTCATTGCGTTACGTCATACTCGACAATTCAAGAAACCAATTTTTGTGATTATTGAGCTAACACCGCGCCTTAAGGTCGTTAGCCGTAGGTGTAGCCCCACCACTTTCCGCAATAATTTGGGCAAATCTTGACCGTATTTAACTACCGCGATGTTTAAAGCGTTTATGGGCATTGACGTTGACGTTAATGTGGCCCCAGCATTAGAGATAGACTAACAAAGCACAAATTATCACACTCAATTCTATAGAATAGACGGTAGGACGTGGGGCGCCCGTCGCACCCAGTCGGTACGGACTGTTACAACCGTTAATTGACATTCGCTTCTTTGCGGGCATTGAAACATCTCTTGCTATTTATTTTAGCATAGGTACATAATAAATTAATTTTTCTAAGTCTATGAAGGGACAAAATAATTTTCTCGTTTGTCTATTTTGACTAGTCTAAAATTAGGAGGGAGCCTATTCAAGTTCAAAATGACTGAAAACACCTTCAAAATGCGTCTCCTGCATGCAAAGTTATAACATAATGTTGTGTTTTTATCACCCCCATTAGTGGTTAAACAAACTTAGGTACCTGAAGTGAACTTTGACCGAATTACACGAGGCGCTGCATCCAAAGACATTTAATTATTCACTAGGTAGTATACTTCTCAAAGTACTAGGCATCGCACAATTTTTAGTTATAAACTAAAACATAAGAGAGATAAATCACCACATCACCACACCAGCGGTGAAGAAAATAAATGCAACGATTTAATGATATTGGTTTATTTTGAACACAGTTATATTATTAAATTATATCAACGAAGTGATTACCTCAAAAAAAAAAAAAAAAAAACCGGTCAAAGCGAGTCGGACTCGCGCACCGAGGGTTCTGTACCATCATTTATATTTAACTAGCTGCGCCCCGTGGTTTCACCCACGTAGACTGGGATAAAAGGCAGCCTTTAATAAATAAATTCTTTGGAGATAATTGTCAATTTTTGACTATTTTCTTAAATAACTTATAATTTATTTTAAAATTATAAAAACATATATTTGAGCCCCTTATAGTAAGTTCTTTCATTTGATATGTCACACGGTATTATAATAGGTCGATCCGACCGCCCGTGTGTCGTGTTTGTGTGCGTGGTCCGACCGTGTGAAAAGTCCAAGAAAATTAAAAAACCTAGAAAATTAAAAAGACCTAGAAGGTGTATTTTCTGAACAACTTAAAATGTCTATCGTTAAACCAATTTTCATAAAGAGAAATAAGTCTGACCCTAACAACTATCGGCCCATCACTATACTTCCTGTATCATCGAATTTTTTTGAAAAGGCAATGCTTGTTAGGTTAAATAATTTTCTCTCGACACATGGGATATTATGCAAAGAGCAATTTGGTTTCCGGAAGGGAAGTTCAACTTCTCTTGCAATCTTCAATTTGATAAAAATTATAACAGAAAGCATAAATAATGGCAATCCAGTAGTGTCTCTATTTCTAGACATGACTAAGGCCCTTGACTTTGTGAATCATTCTAAACTTTTACACAAATTAGACTTCTATGGCATAAGGGGAAAAGCATATGAATGGATATCTAGCTATTTAAGAAACAGGAAACAGTGTACAGAGTTATCCAAAGTTAAAAAAAAAATGTAGTTAGTAGAATATTTTGTACAGAAAAATTTAAATCAATGGCAGTAATAAATAAAAATGGTTAAGTGTTTGATGTGTTTTATTGTATATGAGGGCACTTAGATAGGTGTAGTGGTCCATAATTAGTAATCTCGGTTTTAGACCCCTTCTTATGTACGGGTGTAATAAAAGCAGATTTCCATACTTTGGGGACAACACCTTGAGTCAAAGACTTGGAAAACAGAATTGAGATAGGTAGGGCAATGGAAGACGCGCATTTAATTACAAAGAAGGACGGCCAAATCGTACCTGACGACGAGGCGGTGGTGTACAGATATGCCATATATATGAAAAAATCTAGTATTTTTTAAAGTCTTAAAAACATAAGAAATAGATATTTAAGTCACCAGAAAAAAAAGATATACACATTTTTTTGTTAATAGCATAATTTGCAAATTATTTAGAATAACATGTTCAGAACGCACCTTTGACGATTCATTTTGCCTAAGAAATGATTTAGTACTCAAAGATTATAATTATTCACTTTTATCTGAATAGTTATTAGATGTAATTCAATTCTATATACTTGTGTATCAAACAAACTAGTGCTGTTTTTACTATGTATTGGATTCTTGTCATAAAAATAATTATGTGGGTTCATAGTAAGTATCAGCATTTTGTTCAATTGTTTACAACGGAACGTCATAATATGTCATCGATGCACGCCATGGATTGACAGTGTCAATGATGTCAATCACACCGCACACGGGTGTCAATTTGACACTAATATACTGTAGTCCACAGACTACTTAGGGATACTACGTATCTGTAGTCTTTGCACCCGGCGATCTCGCATTGTTGTGTTGTTGTTCTTAGTGTGAATATTGTGATACGTACTGTACTGTTTTGGATTTCCTTCTGTTGTTTGACCTTGGCATTGTTTTACAGACTGATAACTAGGTACATACCGCTTGTGACAATTATTCTGTGCTTTTGATTTCCGGACACCGATAACCTCAAAAGTATTTTTCGCATTATTGAAATATCTTGGCTATTTAGATATTATTTTCGAAAGGGATGGAATCTCACAATAATTTGTTTCTGTACACTGAAAATAAGACTCAGGTCCAGCTTCTATAGAAATTTGGCCGATGTTCTTTAGAAGATATGTTATCAGGGCCAGCATCTTCAGTTGGATCCAAGTTACGAAGTAAACCGGTCACAACATCAACATTCACTTCTATGTGACAAATGTCAGATGAAGTTCTGTTAGTATCAAAAGGGAAAACAGGAGGTGGGCTGGGAGTATTAGATGAAGTGGGGTTAAGGAAAATCGACATGAAATAAGATGAGCCTCACAAATAGAATCTCCAGTGAGTAATGATTCACCGTTATAATTTAATGTATTAGGTATAGTATTAGAGTTGTAGCGATTTTTAACAAAGGTCCAAAAGTTTTTAGGGTTAGCTCTGATGGATTTTTCAGTTTGATTAAGATAATATTTATAACAAGAAGCTTCCATAGTCTTGACTCAGTCACGGTTGATTTGATTATGATTTAAACTATTTTGTCTCGTAAGTATTTGCATTTATTTGTACGTATATTTAGTCATTTAATTTATTTAGTAAGCACCTACTGTAAATAATTGTGTTAAATCATATAAAAATAAAATGTAGCCAATTTGGAAAAAAGCTAAATCTAGTATATAACTAAGTATATAACTTTGTTTTATCAAAATGTCGGTTAGATTGATTGGTATTCGCATGTGAGTGTCTACTGTGGGGTGCGCGCAACACGAAGCTGAGCCGGGCACGGCAGTGCTCAACAACGACGTGGCAGCAGGAGCACCGGCGACTTACGTTCCCGGGCGGCGCGCTGCGTGCAGTTCTTGCCGGTCCAGCCGGGCGCGCAGTGGCAGTAGTAGTCGCTCTGCGCCGTGTAGCACGCCGCGCCGTTGGCGCACGGCGCGCCGGCGCAGTGGTCGCGGTCGTCCTGCAACACAAGCCGCCGGTCACACCACGCAAGCACAGGGCAGCGATGCCACACTACTCAGGTTCAGAAGAGACTCACCTCGCAGTAGCGTCCGTAACAGGAGGTCAGCTAAAAAGCAGAAGACGGGTTAGTGGTTGTTAGAGCAGGGTCGTTCAGATCGTTAGTGGCGCATTAGTGGACAGAGGCGAGCGCACTGCGGTGCGGTACCTCGCAGTTGGTGCCGGAGAAGCCGACGGGGCAGATGCAGCGGTAGGCGTTGAGCAGGTCCACGCACTCGCCGCCGTTGCGGCAGGGGCGCGGCGCGCAATCGTCGACGTCGCGCGCGCACGTGCGGCCCGCGTAGCCGGCCGCGCAGGCGCAGTGGAAGTCGTCCACCAGGTCGATGCAGGTGGCGCCGTGCAGGCACTGGCCCGTGCAGTCGTCCACGTTGGCCTCGCAGTCGCGGCCCGTCCAGCCCGCCAGGCAGGCGCAGGCGTAGCCGCCCGCCGTGTTGTTGCAGGCGGCGGCGTTCACGCACGGGCCGCGCGCGCCCTCCGCGCCCTCCGCGCCGCGCTGCTCGCACTCGTTCACGTCTGCGGACGAGCACAGCGATGACGTCACGACACTCGGGCTCCACACGTTCCACAGAAGGCAGTCGCGTACCTTCGGAGCAGGTGGGGCCGGTCCAGCCGGGCGCGCACTCGCAGGAGAAGGCGTCGAGGCGGTCGCGGCAGGAGGCGCCGTTCCGGCACGGCGCGCTGGCGCAGTCGTCCACGTCCAGGTCGCACAGCGCGCCGCCCCAGCCGCGCTGGCACGCGCACGCGAACCCGCGCGGCGACGACGTCAGCGCGCACTCGCCGTGCACGCACGGCTGCGGCGCGCACGGGTTGTCGACGCGCTCGCAGTCCGTGCCGGAGAAGCCCTCGGCACAGCGGCACAGGTACTGGTCCGGCGCCGTGTTCTCACACGTGCCGCCGTGCTGGCACGGTTCGTGCGTGCCACAGTAATTGAGATCTGCACGATTGTAATATTGTAGAGTTATAAAGGGATCGTTGACAGGGACACCAGGAATCAGCGGAAAAGGCTACGGTGACGAATTGGGCAAGTTAACAGAGTAAGGAAGATCCCCTAGATGAAGCAGGTAAGGTCGGTGTGCACCTTGGTCGCAGAGGATGCCGCCCCAGTTGGTGTCGCACGTGCAGTCCCACGAGGAGCCGTTGCAGTAGCCGTGCTTGCAGCCCGGGTAGGGCTGGCACTGCGCGCACAGCTCGCCGCGCCATCCCGGCCGGCAACTGTAACCACACAGCATACGCTCAGAACATCATTGTGAAGAGAAGTTTGAAACGATTTCAAGGTTTATTACTGTTGAACTAGTCGAACGTATAAAAGCTGAACGTGCACTCACTCGCAGTCGCCAGGCTGGTCGCAGCGGCCGTGTGTCGGGTGACAACCTTCCTTGCAGACGGCTAAAAACAAAGAAATCAACCGTATCAATACTTTCCTCCCGTACACAGAGCGCAAGTGAGGTCTGTAGGAGCGAGCAGGGAAGGGAACTCACGCTTCTCGCAGTTGTCGCCCTGCCAGCCGGGCAGGCAGCGCTTGGCGCCCTCGGCGGTGCACGAGTAGTGGCCGAACTTGTCGTCGCGCGGGCGGCAGAACGTGGTGCACGTGGTGTTGTAGTAGTTGGGCTGGCACAGCACGCGCACGCGGTACGCCAGCGCCGCCGCCGCGCCCGCGTGCTGCAGCGCGTGCCACTCCGCGCTCGGCTCCACGATGCCCGACCACCACGCCTCCTCCACCAGCCCCGCCTCTGTCACACGCAACGCAATCAGCACGTGCCGTCCTCACACGCACACACACACACACACGACGAGCTCACTCACCTGGCTCTGGGTATTCAAAGTCGTCGAACGCTTGGAGTATCAGCGTGAAGGATCTCTGCGAATGTACAATGTCAAAATTTAGGCAAACGATGAGTGGACAGTACAAACACTATAGGGTGTCGTATAGCAGAAGATAGTCACCGTCCAGCGGAAGGAGAAGGGCAGCGCCAGCGTGTAGAGCGGCTCGGCGAGCGTGAAGGAGTCGGTGCCGAGCACGGGCGAGGCGGCGCGCCCGAACGAGCAGGCGCCGGGCGCGGCGGCGGACTGGTACTCCTTGAGGCACAGCGTGAAGCGCGTGCGGCACGGCGCGGCGCACGCCGCCGCGGCGGGCGCGCGGCACGGGGCCGCGCACGCCGGCTCCGCGGGCCGCACACCGCCGGCGCAGCACGCGCCCGACGCCAGCGCCACGCGGTAGTTGGAGAACTCGAGGATCTGCAGCTCGAACACGCCCGCCCCCGCCGCGCACTGCAACACACGGCTCTTACTGCACTAGCTGCAACTGGCTGCTCTGTCTATTGCCAACAGCAGCTGCAGGAAGCTTCCAGCTGCGCTGAGAGCGGCCGCGGGACTGAATGCAACCAGCGGATTTCGTACCACCACTAAATAGCGCCATCTCGTTAATAGATGACGTACAATTGTATATTATTTTCATCTCAAATCATTTGGTGATAATTGTAGTTTTATTGGCCTATTAACTGATCAAGTTATGGGAAGAGGTGTCTTAATCGCGGTTAGGCGTGAACTTGTGGTAGGTGCTCGCAGTGAACGGTGCTCGAGTGCCGAGGACTTGTGGGTTATACTGACACTAGTGCGAAAGAAACCAAGAATATCTTATAAAATGCACATTATTTTGCGTAACATACATTTGTAGCCAGAACCTAGGCAATTCTTTAGCAGTTCAGCTTGGTCATTTTTCGAATAACTTATCGGATATTGTCCTTCAGCATGCTGCTGATAAGTTTGTTATTCTGGGTGATTTTAATCAACCGAACATAGACTGGCTGCCGACTGCCGACGGGTATACGTTACGTCCTACTAACTTGCAGGGCGTTATCCAAACAAACCTAATTGATAACTTTAATATGTGTAACCTTTTGCAGTACAACTTTCACTCAAATGTCAATGATAGGATTCAGGGACCCAATTCCGGGCTCGAGCTAGATATCACGACCATGGAGGTAAATCTCTGTTTCAAATCTCCGGTTCAAATCTCGATACTATCAAAAAACCGTATTCTGGAAGACCATGGAGAAAGATTTACAACGGAGAAAATAATCTCGTCTAAAAGACGTTCCATTTTTATCGATTCACTTTGATTATAATCGATTATGTTACGTTTTTCTTTTTTTAGTAATAATGACGTGTTTAATTTATTAAATCCAAGCAAACACATTATAAAAGATAATTTTAGTAGATTGTGTTTCTATAACTGTGTTTTTTTTATAATTACTTACTGAAAATAGTAATTGCAAAGTAGCGTGATCAGAAACGCATTTCGCATGATTTGTGTCCTTTTTCTGACGTACGTAGGTTTTAATTTTCATACTAAATAAGACTATTTTTAATCGCGATTAAAAAGGTATGGAATAAAATTAGTTGTCATGAACTATTCACACCTTGCATTCAGCCGGTTTTCATCGCGAACTGCACTAATAGTCTTGCTGTCTCGCTCTCGATACTGTTAAAAAAATCACATACTACGCGTGTGGTACCCACGATCTCGAAGTATATATAACACCGATACACAAAAAGGGGCCAAAGACCTAAGTCGAGAATTATCGATCGATCTCCAAATCTCTCTCAGTGTGTTTGCAAAAATTCTGGAAAAAATCGTTTATACACAAGATTATTCGGCTGTCAAGCATAGTCTCAGCGATCATCAGCACGGTTTCTTAAGAGGTCGGTCTACCACGTCCAATCTAGTTATTTGTAGTGATTTTCTATCAGAGTCCATGTCCCTTACAAATGTTTCGATCGAATTGACCATGTAATCTTAATGCGTAAACTTTTATCCATTGGTTACAGGGGTAACATGTTCAGGTGGTTTGCGTCGTATGTTGAGGGCAGATGTCAGACTGTGGTGCTGAACGGCTACTCGTCTAGAGCTATGCGTATTCCCTCGGGAGTTCCTCAGGGGTCGTTGCTGGGGCCTCCATTATTTAATATTTTTATTAATGACGTGATTTCCTGTTTCCGTCATTCCAAATTACTGCTTTATGCTGATGACAAGAAGATCATGAAACAGGTTGCCACCCATGCAGATGCTCTCTTACTGCAGGAGGGTCTTGACACCTTCCAATCCTACTGCAATAAGAATAGGTTGGACCTAAACGTTTCCAAATGCTATGTGTGCTCTTTCACTCGTAAATCTCACCCTCTCCCTTTTTCTTACAAACTTTTAGATACCCCAATTACATAAATACATAAAAAAATATTTTCAAGTATGGCATGTGTCAAGAGCATTTTTCTTAGAAACGCGTGGAGGTATCAAGTTGAAATTAATATCAAATACGTAATCCTTGGACTTCTAAAAAAATCAAGCTTTCCGAAAATGTTAATTTGTAATTTCATCATATGAAAAAATATTTTCAAATATGTCAGTCTGTCAAGACCTATTTTTCAAGAACACGTAGAGGTATCAAGTTGAAATTAATTTCCAATACGTAAGTCTATGACCCCTTGGAGTTCTAAAAAAATCAAGCTTCTAAGTCAACGCAATAAAAAAATACGGCCATTTATGCGACATATTTTGATGCTCGCAACTAAATGAAAACCTATAGGGTACTTCCCGTTGACCTAGAATCATGAAAGGTAAGGGAAAAGTCCGAAAATTGTTAATTTGTAATTTTATCACCTACCAAAATTTGTTTTTGGGATTACAATGGTAAGTTTGTTTTGCGATAAATTCTTTACAACTACGGAAGCCTTCACTGTGCGTGGTCCGACACGCACTTGGCCGGTTTTGACACTCACATTAATAATATTGTCAACAAAGCGTCGAGAGCACTAGGCTTTATTTGCAGGGTCTCGTCTGATGTTAGAAGTATCAAGACTCTTAAGATATTATATTGCTCCTTGGTTCGTAGTCACCTCGAGTATGCCTCTCAAGTCTGGAACCCCAACTATAATACTTATATCGATCGTTTAGAGGGCATACAAAGAAAATTCTTTACGTACATTCAATTCCGTTCTAAAACATACCTATCTAATTACAACTTGCGGTGTAAAAAATTTCATGTTCTACCACTTTATGAAAGAAGAAAAATTTCTGATTTAGCATTTTTATTCAAAACTGCAAACGGATCCAACGACATCCCTGAGCTGCTGAGCAAGATTGGGCTGCGTGTGTCCTTCATGTTTGCGGAAGCCTCGTTTGTTGCACGTACCAATAACAACAGTAACTATACAGACATATCATGATTAGGGCGAGCCGCATGTGTACTGAAACCTGCCAGCAACTTGACATAGATCTGTTTGATACCAGTGCACATGTCATGTTTATCGAACATGTGCAACGAACTAAACGTTAAAGAAAGCGAGGGCGGGCGGCGCGGCGGGGCGGGCGGCGAGCTCGCGTGCCGCAGCTTTGTTTACTGCGCCCCGCCCGCCGCGCCGCCCCCGCCGCACGCCCCCCGCCGCACGCCCACCGCGCTGCCCGCCCACTGCGCGCTTCCACGATACGGTCAGTAGCGTCGAGGCGCGTCATGTGCGGGTAGCGTGTCGCGACGCAACGATACAACGAGCTCAACATGCAAAATTTTCTTCATGAATGATAGTTTTATTTGAAAGAGAGAGGTTAACGATTTTTTCCAGTCTTTCCTATGGCGAACGGCAGGCTTGTATGGAAATTTCGTACCGCTTGTAAAATTTCGTGTTTTGGGATACTTTTTGTTTTAATTGGTAGTTAATATGATAGACAAGGCCTTTTTAAATTCTTAGATTTTTAGAACTTGGGACGTAAAAGTTATAACCAGTTTTATTTTTTAAGGTTATACCAATATATATTGTTACATATACTTACATTGTTTTGGTGATAAAGTAAATGTTCTAGATTGCTTGTCGCTATTTTTGTAGTGTACCTAGATGAGCTTCGTTCCTACTCAGTGGGGTGCATTAGGAGATACCTATGTCCAGTTTGATAATGATGAAGTTCTGATGGGGTTTTGAGTGTAGGTAAATATAACAATATTTTTTGTAAGTACATTTATTTATTGTACTTATAAATGTCCACAGTCTAACAGGATTGACGAGATCTTCACTCTCTTCGGATAAAGCGTGCCTTCTTATTCGGGACAAGCGATCGTTGCAATTAACACATTCCAAACTCTTCATTTTAATGAAAGCACGTACACACACACAGCACAGTTAATAAAGTGTCCTTTCGCGAAACTACTGTGAAGAGATAGAGTAAGAAGGAGCAAATACTCAGCTCAACGTAAAAACGGCTAAATAATTCGCTAAATTGGAACTGACAGACACAGAGCATATTATCTGACAAATAGATTTTCTTTACCTGTCAATAAATAATTGCTATAATAATATGAACAAAAAAAATATATTGATGTCGAAAATCATTCCTATTATTAAATCGTTACTTAAGTATTATGATTTAATTCAACAATTATGCATTCTTAGGTATTTATTTATTTATTTTAAATAGAACGGTCGAAACCAATTACACTATTTAAACATATTACATATATATAATTTATTTAACACAGTCATGCATTCTTCTCACAAAAATTCAAACATTCTGACAGTATCATCTTCCATTCAGTCACAAACACATCAAGATCTGTGTTTGAGTTCAGGAGAGCGTTAATAGCAGCTAATGTCCTAGGAATAGGTGACTTGGAGCGTGCAACAGTACGGCAAGTTGGAACAGCCAGTAAGCGGTGTTTTCTGCTACGACAATAATTGTCTGGGACAAACAGATTACAGATTTCATTATGAAGATCAGGCACATCAATAACACCCCTAAGAATTTTTAATATATGTGTGTTTAATTACATTTAATGATATTTCTTTTTCTAAATAATTAATTATTATTTAGATATTTGTGTTATTTTACATTTATATGGCAACTTCTAAAAACATAACTACGTTTAGTTTACGATTTTATTACGTTTATTTATTAAAATCATTTTGGTGATATTATTAATTGTCACCTCGAATTACTTTTAATTTAACCATATAAGTTGTTTATATTTTTGTAATCACCTTTTAAAACCCTTCAATTTGATATCCCACTCGATGGTATTAGAAGAAAAAAAAATGTTGAACTCCAAAATATGGCACCCCAAATCCGCCATTTTACTTTTTTAAAATTTTAATGTAGCCAGTAACACTCGCGCTACCAAGACAAACCTAAAGACGTATAATTCATCCAAATCCGTTCATTCGTTTAGGAGTTACGAGGGAACAAAGAAACGGACATACATACATACATACTTACTTACATACAGGTCAAATACATAACCCTCCTTTTGGGCTTCGCCGCAATCGGGTAAAAAGTATGCTGTACGAAATCTGCCGTTTGCCTTTCACCGTGAGACAGTTACTATTTGAGTCATTTCATCAGATACAATACGATCTATTATTATTACTGTTTGTTTACCCCGGTAGGTACCTATATTTTTTGTAATATATTTTATTTTATTTTTATTTTATTATATTCGGGAAACTTACAGCTAAAGTAGACAATATCCTTATACAATATGAATCTGAAGGCCATTTACAAGTTTCCACTGATAAAAATTTAAAATTTAAATTGAAACAAAAGACATCGGTACAAAATACCTACTTGTAACATAAATTAGGAAACAAATAGTACACGATCAACAAACACAAACTTAAAAACATTTATACACAAACAATTACTCTGTCGTAAAGAAGCTCTTCACCAACAAATGCCTAAGCCGAGAAACACTGGTATTGAATATATCCAAATCATGTTCACCAGACAGTTTATTAAAACTTCTGCTCGCACGGATTAGAAATGAGTTCTGCCTGTACGCGGACTTGGAATGAGGGATATACAACAAGCTAGGTTTGCGAAGCATTTTCCAGTGTGTAACTAATCCTAAACTGCCTAACAGCTCGGGGCAGTCTATAGTACCATTAGCAACTTTCAACAAGTAAGTCATATCTGCAATGCGTCTGCGCTCATACAGTGGTAAGATATGAAACCTCTTGCATCGCGCTATATAACTGGAAGTATATTTCCTAGTTTTATACTGCAAGAACCGTAGGAAACGCTTTTGAATTCCTTCAATTCTGTTTATATAAATATTATAATTAGGGTTCCACACTTGTGAGGCGTACTCCAAATGGCTGCGGACAAAAGCACAATAAAGAATTTTAAGCGTTTTTACGTTTTTGAAATCAGCCGATAACCTAAGTATAAATCCAAGTGCTTTGGAAGCTTTATTAACAACGTTTTCGACGTGTGCATCAAAGAGCAACTTAGAATCAAACGCTACACCCAGGTCCCTGATTACGCTTATCCTGTTTATAGCAGTATTATGTAACATTAACGACAATATATAAATATACACATATTTATATATTGTCGTTATTCGCTATAAATAGTGTCGTTGTTTATAATATTGGTTTGACTTATTCTGTTGAAGTGATCTCAATCAATGACTAATAGACTGTGTGTATATCAGCAGACCTGTCGCGGGACCAGGACTAAGCTGAACATTTTGGCGCATTATGCTTATGACCACGTTGTTTTACCGAAACGTGGCTAACATAACAAGACCGATTCTCGTGCCTAAAAACGTTCAAATTCAAGTCGCAATCTCATGCCTGCGACAGTCAATGTCACAAATAAACACTATACAATTTTTGACAGATCGAGATCGAAATGAGATTGCGAAAATTGTTAAAAATACGGCCAGTGCCGCTCGGATGTTGCTGTCAACGAATGTACTGACCGTATTTACCTAGATGCGACGGTGATCGCACCTATACAAACAATAAAAGATGGTGTTGGTCCTTACAGCAGGCGCTCGTGAGCTGCAGCCAGCCCTCCTTGCAGCGGCTACTCACTACCGTCAACTCGTCACCGCACTGCGAGCAGTGAACTTGTTGTGTCTGTGTTGGATGGGTTGGTGCCCGAACAAGCTGTCTCTGCTTTCTACGAGACATTTTATGAAAGGCTTGTGTTTTAAACGCCTACGAAATACCTGCCTGAATGGATAAATGCTCACCAAAATGGATTAATGCTCACCAAAATGAAAACTATTTTATTGTGAAATTATAACTTTAGAAAACCGACAGCAGTTCGACGTCGACCTGTCGGTTTCTCTGTCTGCAGGGTTTAAAGGAACCTAACCAACCCAACCTCGGGGTGCCGACGTGCTGACACCTCGGGCTGTCGACGTGTGACGTCGCCCGTAGATAGGGTCAGCTAGCGTCAGCAGGTCGACGCAGATTTGGTGAGCATTTCATTTTTTTGGTAGTCATTAAATTTAATCCCTTTATGAAATAATTAGATTGCACACAAGTAAGCAAAAAAAAAAATCCTATCTGGTGTACACATTCATAAGCATTTACAAGAATAAAAGTTATGCATGGAATTATGTCCACTTAATCCATGCATAAGTTTCAGAAACGCGGGAATACTCGTACAAGTATCCCGTCGCGCGGAAAACTAATTATTTAATACTCCAATTATGTCGGACCTAAATGAGAAATTATTAAAATGACAAAAAAAAATCTATGTCAAAATAATTAAAATATCAAAATTATCTAATGTCACTAATAATAATAGCAATTCTAAATTAATTCGTCATTTAAGTATTCATCAATAGTATAATAACATTTATCTACACCCATGCTATAAATCCTCTATAAAAGTTTCTGAAACAGTTATACCCCTTATTATACGTCAGTTGCATAAATAACTATTATCAGTTAAGAACAATTTCATTTTTTTCTTAAATTGTGTAAAATTTAATTCTTTTATCTACACCCATGCTATAAATTCTCTACATAAGTTCCTGAAACAGGTACCTTATTGCCAACATTAAAACAGCCAGTGTCATAGTAACCATGGTAACCATAATAGCATCCAAACGGGTGCTTTAATGTTGTACTGAATTTCATAATGCAACTCGTTTTCAAAAAAAGAACATTGTAATGCACGCGCGTTTCACTACAACAGCGCCGTAATTAAAAAAAAGAACTTATTCGAATTCACGTCGTATATTATGACGCCGGCCGCCATGTTCGATACGAGTATTAGTATTGCAAAAAACTGTTTCAGAACCTTTTATAGAGGATTGATAACATGGATGTAGATAAAGTCTTGTATGCAACTGTACATAATTAGGTATTAAAAAACTCATGGGATACTATTATCACACTCGGCTTCGCCTCGTGTGATAAACCCACGTTCGTGTTTTAATACCCCTTATTATACGTCACTTGCACAAATAACTATTATGGCGTCTGGAATTTTATATAATGTATAATATGCGTGGAGCCATACCCAGGACACGTTTTTTTATTATTGCAGTTTTACATTTTTATTTACTCAAAGAATTTTTGTACTGACTACGAATTGGAACATTTCGTACCATTGTCATTTTTTCAAAAAGGTTGGAATTTGTTTTGACATAGATACACATTTCTACTACGTATAACGCCGGTAGCGTAAGTATTTTTAATGATTGAAAGTACGGTGCACAGCTGTCATTTGTTTTCAGACCACACATGGCTCTGATGCACCTTTTTGTGCCTTGAATAGTAATCCTTTGTCCGAGGAATGACCCCAGAAAATAATTCCGTAACGTAGAAGTGAGGCTACTAGACCATGATAGGCAACAACTACCGCGTCTATATTAACTTTTCTAGCCAATTGAAAAAGTCCATAGGCAGACTTATTTATTTTTTTACATAGCTGTTCTATATGAGCTTTCCAATTAAGGTTATTGTCTATAAGGATACCTAAAAATACACTTTTACATCTTCTCGTCGTTGCCATTGTAATTGACACTCATTTTTGGAGGGTATTCTTTGGTGGAAATGCATTATTTTGGTTTTCTTGAGGTTGATTATTAAATTATTCGTAGTAAGCCAATTAATTATGTCAATAAGAGTATTATTAATGTCAAATTGATAAGTATTTAAGTCCTTACATTTTACTATGGCAGTTCTATTATCTGCAATCAAAATCATTTGTTGTTGTGTCACTTTTGGCAAATCATTTATGTAAATGAGAAATAAAGGTGGCCCAAGCACGCTACCTTGAGGCATTCCATATTTTTTACTCCAGAAATTCGGCACAAATACATTCATTACGTTTTGGTTTTTGAGCACACTCTTGTGATTTCAGTACATTGCAATCTATTACTTAAATACAATTCTAGTAATTTTAAAATGTTCCCTCTGATGCCATAGCAATGCCATTTGTCTAGAAGGATTTTATTTATTTATTTTTTATTTTTTTTTTATTTTGGAATCAACATAATCAAAGGCTTTAGTCATGTCTATGTAAATAGCGCAAATGGGAGTTTTTTTATCAACAGCAGACATAACATTATTTAATAGGTCGAAAATAACCATTTTAATGGTTTTATTTCTCCGGAAACCGTTTTGATCTTTGCACAAAACAGTATATTTGTGAAGATATTGGTGTAACGAGTTATAAATAACTTTTTCAAAGATTTTGAAAAAAAAACAGGAATTTTGGCTATTGACCGGTAATTTTTTATATGCGTCTTGTCTTCCTTTTTAGGGTTCCGTAGCCAAATTGCAAAAAACGGAACCCTTATGGATTCGTCATGTCTGTCTTCCGTCTGTCTGTCTGTCCGTCCGTATGTCACAGCCACTTTTTTCCGAAACTATAAGAACTATACTGTTGAAACTTGGTAAGTAGATGTATTCTGTGAACCGCATTAAGATTTTCACACAAAAATAGAAAATAAACCGGTCAAGAGCGAGTCGGACTCGCGCACCGAGGGTTCCGTTCCGATTTCTAAAAAAGTGTGCTACTTAGAGACATCGTTTTATTTTTCCTGTAATCTTTACATAATCTTCTATCACATATAATAGTTTCAGATTTTTCTTTTTGTAAACTTCGGAGATAGGGGGGGGGGGGGACGGTATTTTTTTACATTTTTCATCAAAAGTCGAAAACTATGCGGCCTAAAAAAAATAAAAAAAAATGTTTGAGAATGTGCAAAACAGCGTTCTTTCATATGCTACCCCACATGACCTAGTAGCCTCACTTTAAATTTTTAAGACCCCCTTTCAGTCCCTGTTGCAAAAAAAAATATATATTTTTATTTCGTTCGTATTTGCAAAATAGTTGGGTAAATGTCATCTAAAACTGTGCTATATTTCATGTTGATAGCATTAGTAGTTCTTGAGATGCTGAGCTGTGACAGACAGACAGACTGAGTCACACCATAAGGGTTCCTTTTTTACCATTTTGGTACGGAACCCTAAAAATCTATGATGTACATTACCATGTAAACTTCCACCGAAAATTGGTTTGAACGAGATCTAGTAAGTAGTTTTTAGGGTTCCGTACCAAAATGGTAAAAAAGGAACCCTTATGGTGTCACTCAGTCTGTCTGTCTGTCTGTCACAGCTAGATATCTCAACAACAATGCTATCAACTTGAAATTTAGAATAGTTTTAGATGACATGTACTCAACTATTTTGCAGACAAGAAAGAAATTAAAACATGTATATTTTTTTTGCAACAGGGACTGAAATGGGGTCTTAAAAAATCAAAGTGGGGCTACTAGGGTATGTGGGGTATCATATGAAAGAGCGCTGTTTGCAAATTCTCAAACATTTTTTTTTTCTTTTTTAGGCCGCATAGTTTTCGACTTCTGATGAAAAATGTAAAAAAAATACCGTTCCCCCCTTATCTCCGAAGTTTGCAAAGAAAAAATTCTGAAATTAATCTATGTGATAGAAGTTTATGTAAAGATTACAGGAAAAATAAAACGATGTGTCTAAATAGCACACTTTTACAGATATCGGAACGGAACCCTGGGTGCGCGAGTCCGACTCGCTCTTGACCGGTTTTTTTTTTTAATACGTCATAAATCGTAAATCACAATTTACCTTTCATTCAATCAACTCAAATATAAAAATTAAAAAAAAAACATTTAATTTCATAAACATAAACCTTATTCATAAACCGTGAACCATTATTTTCTAATAATAAATCTGTAATAGGTGCCTAAGTAAATAATAATTATAATTCGCGCGGGGCGTGGCTTGTTTTGCAATGGAGTGTATATGGTACGGAACCCTTCGTGTGTGAGTTCGACTCGCACTTGGCCGGTTTTTTTTATTTGTGTTATAGTTTTTTTTTTCAATTCCCATTTTGTTCCCACGAGTAATGGACAATTACACGGTCAACCCTCCCAGAGGTCCGATAGAAGGGTAAGGCCTAAGGTCTTATACAACATGGTGTGCCTGGTTCCGTGAGGGTGACGCTAGCGACAACACATTTTAGTCACGCTCTTGCCATTCATCCCTCGGCACGTTTCTCACCAGATTGGGTGAATTTTAAAATTAGCATCATGAACATTACACGTAGAAACATCAACCGGTACATGTAGAACCTAGCTGCTACCTAGACCTACTTTAGAAACCGAAACTTGGATATGGTAGCCGTTTCTCAGGCTCATCTCTGGAAAGAAATCGTTAATCGTGATGATCCTGATCAGGATAATGGGACAAAATTTTTAAATTATTGTATTGTCACCGGCCCTGATAAGTATGCAAAGTTTCGAATTAATCTGACTATTTACAGTGGGGAAAAGTCGAGTTCAAAGATTCCGTTACATACAAACATACAGGTGAAGCTAATAAAAGCGTGTTAAAAATATCCTAGTGGCATGACAAAATATTGTACGTCAATCTGCCTAGCCTTTTCCCAACTATGTTGAGGTCGGCTTCCAGTCTAACCGGATACAGCTGAATACCAATATTTTACATGGAGGGACTGCCTATCTGACCTCCACAACCCAGTGACTGGGTAATACGATACCCCTTGGTAAGACTGGTTGTCAGACTTTCGGGCTTCTGACGACCCGTAACGACTGTCAAAGATCCACGAATGACAGCCGGGACCAACGGCTTAACGTGCTTTCCGAGGCACGGAGGAGTCTCGGTATGTAAAGATGGTCACACATCCACTGACGAAACTCCGGCAAGCGTAGCTTAACCTAATGGAGCGATCCGTGCGGCTGTTACTACTTAGCCACGAGCTCCTGGTGTAATAAATATTGTACGTGTCACATCAGAAACTGTTCATTCCACCAGTCCTTCTAAGTTTATAGCTGTAGAAGCAAAACGAGCCCGACATATTTTCTGATCTACAATAATTTATTGCTAGATCCTGCTGGTGATGCTGTGGACCTCCAGGGTCCGGAAATCTGCGAGTTGTTTTAAAATGTAACGGCGGGCCTAGGACTGAGCCTTGAGGGACACCTGTTGCACTGAAGCCTTTTTGTTGTTTACTTTCATTTCGGAAGTAATTGTTACGTAGATAAATGTCATGATTTTGATTTCAATAACATTTGTACACTTGATAGGTCACATTACACATACCTACACACAACTAGACAAAGACAACAGAACTATTCAAACGGGGCAGTCTCGATAACGGCTTTAAAACCAAATTCATTGAAATGTGTTTGTGGAGAGCGGACCAGCTAAAGCTTCCTCCTTCGGTTTGGTTTCGAATCTCATTTTGGCCAACCACTGAAAAAGGTCGCAGAAGCCCAATCTTAGAATCATTAACAAATTAACTTGATTTGTTGCGAGCGTTTCTGCAGTGGAAGTTACCAATATACCTAGTCGTAGACATACCTTGTTCTCACATTAGAAGCAACAACAATTATGTACCCTAGATTTTGTAATATCTTGGAGTTTCTTGTCCGTTCCTCATAGAAATCTGATCTACGTTTTGGAATGGACAACTACCTTCAACTTTCTGATGAACTCTTTGACGATTCAAAAGTGCCTATAAACGGTTTAATAGAAATAAATGCTTTTTAGTTCGAGTTTGAATATATCGATTTTTAAAAAACTATCGAATAGACAGACACGATGGCGACGCGGCGACGCCTTAACAAGATATTCGTTTCCAGCTGACGTCGCGTTGAGGCGCTCCGTACAATGAGAGGTAACTAAACTGGACATGTCTCGCTCGGCATGTAGTAGTGCGTAATTAGTGAATACTTTCGAGGTAGGTACACGTGATTAGGTATTCTTACATCGAGATGCAACGCGTGAAAGTCAACACCTGTTCATTTTTCAAGATCGTGACCCAGCGGTCTTCGACTCATCGTCTTGCGATGTGTTGCGACATGTTCATATATTTATGATACTCAGTTCATTGATGGCTAGTCTGTGTAGTCGACAGCGGAACACACCGCACACAGGCTGGGTCAGCAGGTCGCTGTCCTGCGCTGGTCAGTTGTTGCTCATCTATTCTTGTGCTTGTTTGGCATCTCTCTCAATTCGATACCATATATTACGAGGAGCTCGTGGCTAAGTAACAACAGCCGCACGGGTCGATCCGTCAGGTTAAGCTACGCTTGCCGGGGTTGGTCAGTGGATGGGTGACCATCTTTACATACCGAGATTCCTCCGTGCCTCGGAAAGCACGTTAAGCCGTTGGTCCCGGCTGTTATTCGTGGATCTTTGACAGTCGTTACGGGTCGTCAGAAGCCCGAAAGTCTGACAACCAGTCTTACCAAGGGGTATCGTATTACCCAGTATCTGGGTTGTGGAGGTCAGATAGGCAGTCGCTCCACGTAAAATACTGGTATTCAGCTGCATCCGGTTAGACTGGAAGCCGACCCCAACATAGTTGGGAAAAGGCTAGGCAGATAGATATATTACATTTTATGTTGTCGCTAACCTAAATTCTCAGAGGCAATAAGAATCCCAAAAAAATAATGTGAATTCTCAAGATATTGGTAACAGCGAGTTTTAGAATTCTACATTCAGTTTTCGAGAAGAAGTTGGAGTACAACGATCTGATAGTTGATTTTGACATATATATTGAGGATGGGCATCTTCCACATTATCTGCGGGGAGGTGGAACCACATGGTGCTCAACGTTATGAAGGGACTGTAACTTCGAGCCACCAAACTTCAATTTTGTCTCCAAAATGAATGAACAGTACAAATCTCTTTGAAGTCCGTTTGCTTAATAGTTTCAAGCCCCTTACATTTATTTCAATCTTAGCTTGGTGTATGAGTAGGATAGGATTCTGTTGTAGATACAAAAGTATCGACTATGACTCCATGTAATGATCAATGATTAATTTGTGTTAAATTGAAATGCAGGAGAGTAGCGTTAGGAGCTTCGCAAACTTAAGTTGAGAGAAGGTCTTTGGTGATTTGGTTTTTTGGTAGCAGGCGCGGTCGGCGCGGAGAGCTGCGCAGACGAGTGACGTGAGCTGCGTGCTGATGGCTGAGGGCCATCGGTATGAGTGTCACGCGCAGCTCGCGGGACATACCGCTGAGCGTCGCGCGCAGCTCGCGGGACATGCCGCTGAGCGGCGCGCTCGCCGTTACTGATATTTGCCTTGTTACCATCACACGCCGCGTCACATATCGCGACGGATGCAATTATTGCCTATCCCTTGAATTTGTGACGGACTAGCAGACATCCTGACATTCCTGACTCCAAGTAATGGAACATAAGATTTTGAATTAAAGTGGTTGTGATGGCTTAATTATGATGAAGATTTTGTTTGGAAACTCTGATAGCGAGCACTTTAAAAGTTTTTGCCAAAATTGAAGAGGTATTTCGGAATTTGCAAGTTGGAGTTTTGCACGATTAACTTTTTGATGCAAGGGCCGTCCGGGTAGAAGCTTCGGACAGTTATGTAGGTGTCAAGAAACTAAGAGGTTTTGATGCAAGGGCCGGCCGGACGCCGGGCAAGCTTCGGGCCGGTTACGTAGGTAATGTACAAACTAAGAGGTGTTCGCATGTGGGCACTATGTGGTGTGAAGGGCACGTACGCGCAGCAGGCAGGCGAGGGCGAGGGCGAGCAGCAGCGGCGCGCGCCGCGGGGTCCGCGCGCGGCGCATCAGGTCAGCGCAGCGCCGGGCGCCGCCGGGGCGCGCGCGCCTGCCGCATGCCGCTCGGGCTGGCGACGTCGCACTGCAGCGCCTCCCTGTCGGACCGCGGCCCAGTCGGCTCCGGTACGCACTACACTCACTGCACTGGGGGAACACTGCGGACACTTCGCACTACGCTGCATTCGTGCGCTCTCCGCGGGCCTCGGGCTTCGACTGCTGGCGGCGGCCGCCCCCCGCCCCGCCTGCGCGGGCCCCCGCGCCCCGCGCCCCGGGGGCGCCCCTCGGAGCTTTTAATCCAGCGCAACTCTGATTTAACTTTTATTGCAGCTATGCGCGCTCCCCTCCCTGCGGGCTGCGCCTGCGCCGCGTGAACCCTGCTCTTGCAGTTTCGTATCGTGTGCGACCTCATGGACAACTTGACCGCGTACTTGAACGCTAGTGTGTGATTTTAAAATGCTTGTGTTTTTATGATCTGTGCCGACAGGTGGCGCTTGTTTACTGCTCTGCGAGTAGTCCAGCTAGGAGATTATTTAGGGGGAGTTAGCTTAAAGAATAGGTATAAGATACTGAAATATTACAAAATTAATTGTCTTATTTATTACATGTCAGAGGAAATGATTACAAGCAAAAGCTGCTCGTGTAAGCTGTAAGCTGTAGTGTAAGGACTGGTTGCAGTACTTAGTTAACTCCAGCACTAGAGGGGAAGGGCTTTCGTTCTCTAAGTTCTAGCTACACAGCTATAAGTTCACTAAATTCGTTAGTTACGTTTGTATTTTATTTTTATTTTATTTTATTTTATTAATTTTAAGAAAACTTACAGCTAAAACATTCAAGTAATCAGAATAAATATGTAGAAGAAGGCCAATTACAAGTTTCCACTTATATAAAGTTATGTATAGAATTTACAAAACGGTACAAACAGCGTGAGAATTAAACATAGAAACAACTGAAGAGAATAAACAAAAATTAAAATACGTTAAACACAACAAATTTACATTTCAAAGAAAAAGTTACTTAATTTTTTTTTTAATTTCTGAACACTATTTGAGAATAAATCAAGCTCAACATCCTGGCACACAATATTGAACATTCCACATGCTCTTAAAATATATGAATTTTGCCTGTAAATAGTTTTCGCAATGGGTACATGAAAGAGATGAGGTCTACGACGAAACACAGACGGTACACGAAGTCCAATCTTGGCCACCAGCTCAGGGACATCAGAAGACCCGTTCATTATATTAAATAGGAAAGCAAGATCTGCAATTTTCCTTCGTTCATGTAATGGAAGAATGTGAAATTTCTTAAAATCAAAAAAAAATCAAAATCAAAAGTCCTTTATTCAAATTAGGCTGAGAATCAGCACTTTTTGAACGTCAAAATTACAGTAAGACAGTCCCCACAAAACGCCCGCCCTTCACCACTTCCTAGTGCTTTAGCTGGGAAGAAGAAGTAGCGGAACAAACTCCCCAGCAGCACAGCTGTCTGTTCAGTTAGAAGAACTACATTCTATACAATAGTACCTATGCAAAATAATTTACGCAACACAATACATTAAATTATATTTTTGTCAAATAAAATAATAAATTTTAGTACTTAACTCATGTAACCTGTCATTATGTAAGCTGATCCTGGAGAAAGAACATAACATAAACATTGTCTTGAGTTAATCACAGCGACCAACTATTCTTATCGTTTAAGTAATCGTTGATAGAATAGTAAGCCTTTGAACAAAGATTGGATTTAACTTTAATTTTAAACGCATTAAAAGGCAAATTTAGCAAAGAAGAAGGTAGCTTGTTATAAAAAGCTATACCAAGACCAACAAATGAGTTATGAACCTTATGAAGCCGATGAAATGGAGCACGTAATTTTACACCGACTAGTATAGTTAGGAAGATAAGTATTAGAACGATATTGAGTGTACCTTAAAAATCGCCTTTGTATACTTTCAAGGCGATTAATATAAACATTGTAATTTGAGAAGCATATTCGAGATGGCTACGGACAAAAGCGCAATATAGAATTTTCATCGTTTTGACATTCTTGAACTCAGAGGAGACCCTAAAAATAAAACCCAACGCTTTGGAAGCCTTGTTGACTATATTGTCAATGTGCGCATCAAACAAAAGCTTTGAGTCAAAAATTACACCAAGATCCTTGATGACGTTAACTCTGGCAATTGAGGTATTCGACAATTTATAGTCATAAATAATAGGGTTTGGCTTACGAGTAAATGTACACACATGACACTTTGAGATATTTAAATCCAACCTATTTCGATCGCAGTAATCATGGAACCGGTCCAGATCCTCCTGTAATAGGTGTGCATCCTCAATGGTTGACACTTGACTCAGAATTTTCATGTCATCCGCGTATAAGAAGCGCATGATCTATTCGATCAAAACATTTGCTGTAGTCAGTGTATATAACGTCGACCTGAGACCTCCTGGACATATGCTCTGAAAGATAGTCACTACAGACCACGAGATTGGATGTGGTGGAACGACCTCTTAAAAATCCATGTTGGTGTTCGGAGAAACTTAGTTTCAGTGATGAAGAAAGTTGTACGTGTACGATTTTCTCCATAATTTTAGCGAACACGCAGAGTTTGGAGATCGGCCTATAGTTTTCAACGCAATCCTTAGGTCCTTTTTTATGAATCGGCGTTATATACGCTGACTTCCAGATTGATGGCACCTCTCCCAAGTCAAATGACGTTTGAATAATAATGTCAGTGGAATGGATAGACATCTAGCACATTTGATAATAAAAATTGGTGAAATATTATCCGGACCAGCGGATTTATTAGGATCCACTTGCTTTAGCAAGCGAAATACCTCCTCCTCCCGCACATCAATAGAGCAGATGTCTGATACGAGACCAGTAGACTGATCCATTGTTGCAGAGGCTGAGGATTCATTTGCGTCGCGTCGTTCTTGGAAGTTCGAAAAGAAATAGTCGCCAAACATATTGCAGATTTCCTCCCCGTGACCAGACGACACTTCACCAAACTTTAGTATAGAGGGGTAACAGTTGGTTTGTTGTTTAGATTTAACATATTGCCAAAAAGCCCTAGGATTTTTAGAAATGGCTAATTCAATGTTTGCAATATAATCGTCAAACATTTCCTTCTCCAGATCTTTAGCCCGTTGACGTAAGGTAACAAAAGATTGATAGTCTGATAGATTCCCATAGGTTTTAAACTTTGAGTGAAATTTTGACTTTTCTTTAATTATTTTAATAAGAGGGCTTTTGTACCAAGGAGGATACTTACCCCTTGGAGCGATAGTTTTAGATGGAATATGTTTATTATGAAGCAAGTTGATAGTGTCATAAAAGAAATTAACAGCTTCATCAAGATGCCTACAATTTAGTTCAAATGGCCAATCAATTGCCATCATTTCTTCAATTATGGCGTCATAATTCGCCTGAGCATATAAAAACTTGATTCGAGGCCGAGAATGCAGCTGATGAAGTTGAACGAAATCTGCAGTGATGCAAAGTGCCTTATGGTGTGAGTCCTCGTGCACTAGAGGATCCAGGCTGCAAGTGACAGCTACTTCACTGTTAGACAAGACAAGGTCAAGGATCCTATTGTTCACATTACGATGTGAGTTGTACTGTAGCAAATTGCAAGCGGTGAGAGTATCACAAAAGCTGGTTTGAATGGGACCTTGCAAATTACCAGGACACAGATGATCACCGTCCGCCGCAGCGTGCCAGTCAATATTCGGTTGGTTAAAATCACCTACCACTAAAAACTTATCTGCGGGGTGTTTAAGAATAATATCAGCTAAATTACTAGAAAAATTATTGAGTTGTACTTCCCGTTGACCTAGAATCATGAAATTTGGCACAAAAAGCAAGGTCTCACAGCACAAGTAAAGGAAAAAGTCCGAAAATTGATAATTTTTAATTTTATCACATACCTATTTAATTATATTTTTTTTTGGGATTATAATGTTGAGTTTGTTTTTGGGATAAATTTCTTTGATTGTTTTCCTAAGTCTATCGACTAAATGTAAGTCCGTCGATTATTATCTCAACATGAAATGCCGAGCCCACTGTGTATTCGGCGAAACGTGATTAAAGTTATTGGTATGATGAGTAACATGGATTTATTTTACAAATAGCACGATGCATTTTGTTTGACGGTTTTCTCCTAGTTTTAGCCGTTTTTCATAAAATAGAAACTGCGATTGGCGACACAAAAGAGGGGGAAAAACGTTATTCGACGAGTTCCTTCTTCATTATTGAAGCACAGCTATGTGACAGCTACACGCGTGCCGAGCTTGATGCTGTCTGCCGGGCGCCGGGCGGGGTCACGGGGCCGCACAAGGCAACAAGTAATATACCTCCCGACGGGTGGACCACTCTGTCACATAATAAATAGGCTAGGTATGGATCGTTGTGCATTCGAGGAGCAATCAGAGGAGACGTCACATGCTGAGGAGCATACGAGGAGCAATCAGAGGAGACGTCACATGCTGAGGTGGCGCGCTGCCAGGAGCGAGTGCCACGTCACAGCACAGCGGCGGGCGCGCGCGCATCTCTGCGCTGCTCCGTTATTATGTCACTGCGGCTGCAGATAATTGGCGCGTCGAATGTGTCTAATTAGTAGGACATTGATACTCTGAGAGCGAGCTGTGGCGACGATCCGTTCATTAGCGCGGCGCCCGCGACGCACGGCACTGTGCAGCGGGTGGCGCGCTGCTCTACCGGCAAGCTGCACGCGCCACGCGCCGGGCGGACAGCCAGTGTTGTGTTGCGCGTGCGACATCACGTCGTGAACACGCTCATTAAGTATGCCGTTGTTGCGACTTGCAGAGGCGCAGCAAAGCCGCGTACGCGTACTTGTCCTATTTAGAAGCATGCGTTAATAGTTGTGGGAGCAGCATCCAAACTGACGGGCTGTGAGCAGCGGCCGGCCCCGCATGCCAGTGCGACGTCGCCAGTAGTACCGCCGCGCGGTGCGTCTGCAGTGAGCGACCTCCTGACACACCGCGTCTGACAGTTACCCACATGCTTCGGCACCTTGCTTGCAGTACATGCACTGCTCGCAGGAGACAGCACCTCTCTCAGCTGTTGTCAACTGTTTTTGTTCTTCAAGCCGACCATCAGCTTCCTGCTAAGAACGCGAACAGTTTAAAGGCTCAATTAACGAGCACCAGTGTCCACCAGCATCACATTCAGATTCATTGGAATTCCTGTGGAGCTAATGTCTGTCATTGATGTATTTAGTCATATTGATGGCGGGTGTGCGGGTGGCGAGGTGGCCGGCGGGGCTCCGGCGGGCCGCCGCGGGGCTGAGACGTGGCAGATAAATGGGCGGAAGCTGCGAGATGTTATCCTGCGAGTCGCGAACGAGCCGCATCCGGCGCGCGGCGATAGCGCGTCGACAGCGTGCAACGTGCCGCGTGGCCGTCGTACCGCGTCGAGCCGCGCGCACACACACACACACACACACACACACACTAGGGCTGCTACGTGAGCAGGAAGTAGCACAACCAAGTGATAGTTTTCGATAGAACATGTGCAGGCTGATTACTGGGAAAAAAATTAACGGCAAAGATATCTAATAAAATCATTTATTTTATTAGAGTTTCGTACCTCAAAAGGAAAAAACGGAACCGTTATAGGATCACTTCGTTGTTTGTCTATCTATCTGTCTGTATGTCAAGACTCAAGACCTCTTTTTCTCAGGAACGCGTGGAAAAGTATCAAGGTGAAATTAATATCAAATACGTAGGTCTATGGTCCCTAGAAGTTTAAAAAAAAACCGGTCAAGAGCGAGTCGGACTCGCGCACCGAGGGTTCCGTTCCGATTCCTGAAAAAGTGTGCTATTTAGAGACATCGTTTTATTTTTCCTGTAATTTTTACATAAACTTCTATCACATAGAATAATTTCAGATTTTTCTCTTTGCAAACTTCAGAGATAAGGGGGGGGAACGGTATTTACAAGCCGAAAACTATGCGGCCTAAAAAAAAAATGATTGAGAATGTGCAAACAGCGCTCTTTCATATGATACCCCACATGCCTTAGTAGCCCCACTTTGATTTTTTAAGACCCCCTTTCAGTCCGTGTTGCAAAAAAAATATAAATATTTAAATTTCTTTCTTATTTGCAAAATAGTTGGGTAAATGTCATCCAAAACTATTCTAAATTTCAAGGTGATAGCATTAGTAGTTCTTGAGATATCCAGCTATGACAGACAGACAGACAGACTGAGTGACACCATAAGCGTTAATTTTTTACCATTTTGGTACGGAACCCTAAAAACTGAGTTTTGAGTAAATCGGGCCGCGTGTTAAAATTCCTCATACAAACTTTGACACCTACCAATACCGTCTTCTGGGGTCGCGGGTTGTTCGAAAGAAATACTGAGGCCCTGCCATAGGCAACTGAAGGAACACGGTTGGATTTTAGTCAGTAAAAGTCACGCCCTTCCGCTCCACCCAGAGCGAGAGAAGTCATTTAATGATTTCCCATCCACAAAAAAAGGGGGTAGTTTAGGAAAACTAAAAATGATTAATTTTATAATTAACTTAGATGAATATTCGTGCTAAGTTTCAAGTCTAATAACTCAAGAGATAAGATTTTTCATACAAACTTTCATCCCCTATTGTATTCCCTTAGGGATGGAATTTTCAAAAATTCTTCCTTAATGGATGTTTACACTATATAAGGTAATCTATGTGCAAAATTTCATGTCTCTAGGTCCAGTGGTTTGGACTTTGCGTTGATTATTATCAGTCAATGAGTCAGTCAGGACTTTGAATGTTATATTATAGATTTACAAGACCATAAACTTCTAATAGGTTTTCCTGTAATCTATAGGTAAAGAACTATTTTCTGTATTTTTTTCAAAATTTTAGGCTCAGTAGTTTCGGAGATAAGGGGGGGGAATGGTCAATTTTCGTCTATTTTCTTAAATAACTTCAAAACAATTTATTTTAAAATTATAAAAAAAATATATTTGAGACCCTCACAGTGAGACCTTTCATTTGATATGTCACACGGTACAGTTTGCAAAACTTTTTTTTTTATTGTACTTATTTTCCCCCCAAAAGGGACCCCCATATTCAAAATTCATTTATTTACGTTACATGTCCGTGTTTGGGTTTGCAAAGTACATATGTGTACCAAGTTTCAACTTAATCGGTTCATTAGATTCGGAGCAAATTGGCTGTGACAGACGGACAGACAGACACACGAGTGATCCTATAAGGGTTCCGTTTTTTCCTTTTGAGGTACGGAACCCTAAAAATCAAGCTTGTCAGTCAACGCAATAAAATAAATAGTTTAAAAAAACTAAACACGCGCGCTGCCACACGCCACGCTAACACGCTTTAATACCATTCAACTAAACACGCGCGCTGCCACGCCACGCTAACACGCTTTAATACCATTCAACTAAACACGCGCGCTGCCACGCCACGCTAACACGCTTTAATACCATTCAACTAAACACGCGCGCTGCCACGCCACGCTAACACGCTTTAATACCATTCAACTAAACACGCGCGCTGCCACGCCACGCTAACACGCTTTAATACCATTCAACTAAACACGCGCGCTGCCACGCGCCACGCTAACACGCTTTAATACCATTCAACTAAACACGCGTGCTGCCACGCCACGCTAACACGCTTTAATACCATTCAACTAAACACGCGCGCTGCCACGCCACGCTAACACGCTTTAATACCATTCAACTAAACACGCGCGCTGCCACGCCACGCTAACACGCTTTAATACCATTCAACTAAACACGCGCGCTGCCACGCCACGCTAACACGCTTTAATACCATTCAACTAAACACGCGCGCTGCCACGCCACGCTAACACGCTTTAATACCATTCAACTAAACACGCGCGCTGCCACGCCACGCTAACACGCTTTAATACCATTCAACTAAACACGCGCGCTGCCACGCCACGCTAACACGCTTTAATACCATTCAACTAAACACGCGCGCTGCCACGCCACGCTAACACGCTTTAATACCATTCAACTAAACACGCGCGCTGCCACGCCACGCTAACACGCTTTAATACCATTCAACTAAACACGCGCGCTGCCACGCCACGCTAACACGCTTTAATACCATTCAACTAAACACGCGCGCTACCACGCCACGCTAACACGCTACCACGCGCCACGCTAACACGCTTTAATACCATTCAACTAAACGAAAAAAAAAAGTAAAAAAAAAAATTTTTCAAGAATAAAGTGATTAACGAGACCTAACGAGACAATAAATTTCATTGTAAAAAAAAGCGTGGGGTGCTCGATATTAATTGTTGTATTTTTATTTATATTTATATAAGTACCTATTTACCAAAATATCTTACTATTTCTAATTCTTTATTGGGACTTGGTGCCTGATTAAATAAAAATATAATTATAATTATTATATCTTAAGTTCAGTAAACAATAATATGTAAAAAAAAGCAATAAAATAATATTAGTGTCGGGCTACGAAGCAAGGTGTCGGTGTTTTCGAGGAGCAACAAAAGTTTATGTTGATCACTATTTAATGTCTCACTCTCAAACTGTCCTTAATACTTGATGAATACACCCGGCTAACGCGGTAGACAAAAGTGCACTGAATCTAACATGAATAAAACTAAGTAATAAGTCATAAAATTAGGTCAACGCGCTGCCGATATTGCAAACGAAGATGTTCGGTGAAAACCCCGAACAATTAGATTTATTTTTTCAAAGCTTCCTCTCTCCTACTATTGCAGCTGTGCCCGCCAGGGTCCATAATGATCACATACCTATTTTAAATTAAGTTACCATCTAAGTACACATTGTGGAATGCAAATAAATGATTGAAGTAATAAATTCTTATTTACATAATAGGTTCCAATGTGTAGATGTTAATGGTGTGAAATCTTCCGGGCTACCAGTCCAGTTAGGTGTACCTCAAGGCTCAATACTGGGTCCATTCTTATTCCTAGTGTATATCAATGACTTACCATTCTATTTAAAGGGTATCTGTGACGTTGTACTGTTTGCAGATGACACCTCACTTATTTTTAAACTAGACAGAAACAGACATGATTTTGATGACGTAAACAGTGCACTCTCAGTGGTTACGGATTGGTTTACGACAAATAACTTAGTTCTCAATGCCAAGAAAACTAAATGTATAAAGTTTGCCTTACCGAATGTTAGAAATCTGGGACCCAACATCGTCTTAGATGAAGAGGTCCTTAAGACTGTAGAATCAGCAGTTTTTCTGGGTATAACAGTAGATGCTAAACTTCAGTGGGGCCCACATATATCAAGCCTAGCGGGAAGGCTCAGTTCAGCCGCCTACGCCGTCAGGAAAGTAAGACAATACACTGACGTTGACACAGCTCGGTTAGTCTATTTTAGTTATTTCCATAGCGTTATGTCCTACGGTATTCTGCTGTGGGGCAAAGCGGCTGATATTCAAAATATTTTTGTTCTTCAAAAACGAGCTGTTCGAGCAATTTACCAGCTAGGTGCTAGAGTTTCTCTGAGAGAATTTTTTAAGGATATTGGTATTCTCACGGTGGCATCACAATTCATCTTCGCCAACATCTTATACATTAGGCAAAATATACATTTGTACAGTAAAAACAGTGATATTCACAATATTAACACCAGAAATAAGGACAAATTACGTGCTCCATTTCATCGGCTTCATAAGGTTCATAACTCATTTGTTGGTCTTGGTATAACTTTTTATAACAAGCTACCTTCTTCTTTGCTAGATTTGCCTTTTAATGCGTTTAAAATTAAAGTTAAATCCAATCTTTGTTCAAAGGCATACTATTCTATCAACGATTACTTAAACGATAAGAATAGTTGGTCGCTGTGATTAACTCAAGACAATGTTTATGTTATGTTCTTTCTCCAGGATCAGCTTACATAATGACAGGTTACATGAGTTAAGTACTAAAATTGTTTATTTTATTTGACAAAAATATAATTTAATGTATTGTGTTGCGTAAATTATTTTGCATAGGTACTATTGTATAGAATGTAGTTCTTCTAACTGAACAGACAGCTGTGCTGCTGGGGAGTTTGTTCCGCTACTTCTTCTTCCCAGCTAAAGCACTAGGAAGTGGTGAAGGGCGGGCGTTTTGTGGGGACTGTCTTACTGTAATTTCGATGTTCAAAAAGTGCTGATTCTCAGCCTAATTTGAATAAATGACTTTTGATTTTTGATTTTTTTTTTTTTTTAAGTATTGAATTCGAAAAACTAGTTAGTGCTAATTAGTTAGTGTTAGTTACTATTTCTATTTCGAATGAATGAGTCGTTCATGCCACGTCCCACGCTTTATTTTACAATGACATTTATTTTTCTTATAAAAACTAGTTAGTGCTAATTAGTTAGTGTTAGTTACTATTTCTATTTCGAATGAATGAGTCGTTCATGCCACGTCCCACGCTTTATTTTACAATGACATTTATTTTTCTTATAAAAACTAGTTAGTGCTAATTAGTTAGTGTTAGTTACTATTTCTATTTCGAATGAATGAGTCGTTCATGCCACGTCCCACGCTTTATTTTACAATGACATTTATTTTTCTTATAAAAACTAGTTAGTGCTAATTAGTTAGTGTTAGTTACTATTTCTATTTCGAATGAATGAGTCGTTCATGCCACGTCCCACGCTTTATTTTACAATGACATTTATTTTTCTTATAAAAACTAGTTAGTGCTAATTAGTTAGTGTTAGTTACTATTTCTATTTCGAATGAATGAGTCGTTCATGCCACGTCCCACGCTTTATTTTACAATGACATTTATTTTTCTTATAAAAATTCTTTTAAAAAATAATAATCACTTTATTTTTATAAAAAATCTTTAAAAAATATTTTTTTTACTTTTTGGTATTAAAGCGTGTTTTTTAGTTTTATTAAACTAATTTATTATTCATATTTAGGGTTCCGTACCCAAAGGGTAAAACGGGACCCTATTACTAAGACTCCGCTGTCCGTCCGTCTGTCCGTCTGTCACCAGGCTGTATCTCATTTGTTGCCAATTTTGTTGGTATATGTTAGTTTTACTTGTTTTTCTTTTTTCTTTGTGTACCTATTCTTTCTTATTGTTATTCCTTCTATATTGTAAATATGTCTGTTTTTTTTTTATTATTATTATTTAAATTTAACTGTACAATAACTTAGATCTCGATCTGTAATGTTGTACATGTTTTTACCAAATAAATAAAAATAAATAAAATTAACCGTGATAAGTTAGATATTTGAAATTTTCACAGATGATGTATTTCTGTTGCCGCTATAACAAAAAATACTAAAAACCAGAATAAAATAAATATTTAAGGGTGTAGAAAGTAGTGCTCGGCGCTATGGTGACCTAACACACCTTTCTCGTATTGATAGGTATTGTATGGTAAAAGTTAAAGTCTTGGATTATATGAGAAATAGCTATATTGAGTCTACTACACTTAATCACAAGAAATGGTAAATTATGGTTAACTTTATAACTAACTAATTGGTAAAATGGTAATGGTTTAAATGGTTTTTTGAGTACGGTGTCTCTAATGAGATCTGAACGCGAACTGGCCCACATTTAGGTGAACGAGCGAATGTGCATACTTGCGTTCGATGCAATTATGCATTTTCGCTGAGTGTTCGATTAAAACTCGAACATATTCCCGAGAGCGAGAAGAAATGCGGAATGGTATCTAAAAGTAAGTACATGATAAAATGGTAAGTTTAAGAACATTGACGTAAGCAAAAATTCAAAACATATTGGTCTACTTAAATAATTACAATTATTAAAAATATTAACTAATTAGTTATACTATCGAGTCTTCCACAGAAAAAGCAATATTTTGATTGCCTGTGTCCGTATTTTTGTCCCGTTTGATCGCACTATAGTTCGCGCTAGGCCAGCGTTTGGCATAATTGTGTAAACGAAAACTGATTTCACTTTTGTCCTTTAGATCCTTGGCACTGAGCACTTCACTATAATGTGATTCGCCTCTTCTGGTTGGTTTCGGTGTCAGCGGAGCCGCTGCTAACTCTTGTTGACAGCGACTCTCGCTGCGGCGTCGAGGTCTCGGAGGTGGCGGGGTCACCGCGGGCTGCTGCCGGCGGGATCCCTCGCCACGGTGCCCAGCGTCAGCCTTCCGGCACAGGCGACGTCGCCCATACCGCCACATGCAGACTGCTGCCACGCATAAAGCGATCGACATCAACACGTAGCAAATTATGTATTGGTGGATATCGTGGGGTGATATATCGTCTATTTCCGAATCGCTTTTCTTCAATTTCTCTATCGCTTCCCCCAGACTGGTCATGGTTATGGATTGGTTTCCGTCATCAGTCTGCGTTTCGTCAGGGATTTTGATGTTAATCAAGTGATTAATCTGATCGAATTCAGGCATGTACATGGTAGGTGAAATGTCCACTTGGTTGGACTGATGACGTATTGAATGTAATGAGAAGTCTTTTCCTTTGATGACGCACTCTTGACCTATGCCAATGACCCCGGCTTGGCTCAGCTGACGAACTGTTACCTGATCGCCGCATATTATTTTTATTGTGTAGGTGTCACAACAAAAGTAAAAGTGCTGAGAAGTTAAATGTAATTCATGCCATACGTTGGTACAGGTGGTTTTTTGTACTTTACATTTATTGGTTGCCAAGTTCTTGTCGCAAAAAGTTTCGTCATTTTGCAGGTCTGTAATTGGTTTTAGCAGTTGACACATATAAATTGGTCCATGGTGTAGACATGCCGTTAGTTCCTGTGTGGACATGCTGAAGAAGGAATCTTTCTTTAAGTTGACTGCCACATATTCTGAGATTGGTATTATTGTGGTCATAATGGTGTCTGTTTGGTGCGGTACAGGTATTATCTTGTACAGTTTAAAACTTTCTCTGGATACTAGTGGAAAAGTAACTTCAATTATAACATATTTTTGCGTCGCTCTGGCTTTGACCTTCAGTAGTTTGTAAAGATACTGAAGATCAGTGTCTAAATTAGTTATTGGTAATGTGAGTTCGTTTGGCATCTGGCCATATATGGTTTGGAGCTCACGTTTTAGTTGCGTTGGTGGCAGTAAATGTATGCTAATTTGACCGTGGTAGATGTCTGTTAATGCATCGAGCAACGTGTCTTGAAGTCGTCTTAATCCTTGCAGCAAGCTGTTTCCAGACATCGCTGACAATGTGAAGTCATTGACGTATGAAATATTTTGTATTTCTCTTTGGAGAGTGCTCGCGTTTTCTTGCAAATCCATAAGTTTTTTGTTTATTAATTTGTGCTGTTTGTTTACAGTGATCTCCATTCTCTTCATAAGGTTGAACTCTGCTTCAATTATGGAAGTTTGATTTTTCCATAGATTAGAAAGGTGTTTCTCATTGCGATTTATGGTTTCAATGTCCTTTTCATATTGGTCTGCGAAACGTGAGTCCAACACTCCAAATAAGTCATTCGCTAGATATCCGACACCGTTGATGATGCCTCGTCGGCGCCGACCTGTCTTCCCTGCGGCGCGTCGCCGTCTAGCGTGGACATCAAAATGCTGTGTTAGCAAAAGTTCATTGTAGTATTCGAGTTCCTGGTAATCGTGCCGGGCTTGTTGCACGATCGTATTACAATGGCTTTGTGTTTCAATGGTTGCACATAATTGTTCTTGATAATTTGTTATTTTCTTATAGGTGGTTATGCCTGTCCAATAAGGTCCCATGTCGTAGTACATAACTAATGTCCATTTATCCCTGATTAATTGTACTTTTGAAATAGGGTCAAAATAAAGCGTCTGGTTGCTTGGTACTGGTTTGGCGATGTCTAAGCCGTAAGATGGAAAAATCAGCATGAAAAAACTCAGCAAAACAGTTGCTACAGTTGTGATTTTTGATTTTGGTTTTCTTTTGCTTCCTATTAATTTGGTTGTTGGTTTTATATCTGGTTTTGATATCGTTGCGTTATTCTGGTTAACGGGCAAAACTGCGAGTTTCACAATCGGGCGTTTCATGACCCCATTTTTTGTTTTTAATGAAACCGCTCTGGTTAGACCATCGTTCCCTGGATGCGTGTCGACTACACGTCCAAGAGCCCATTTCCCTGGAGGTAGATTCTCATCATGAATCACCACTAGATCTCCTATTCCTATGTTTTTCTGTGGTTCCATCCATTTACTTCTAGATGAGAGTTGTACCAAGTATTCTGTCTTCCATCGTTTCCAAAGATCTTGGAATAATTTGTTGGTTAGATGCCATCTGGTTCTAGCATCTTGCTCTGTTTCTATTACAGTTGTTCCTGGTCTTCCTGATAAGAAATGAGCTGGTGTAAGGAAGTTTACATCATCAGGATCCTCGGTTATCGCGCAAAGAGGTCTAGAGTTGAGGCACGCTTCTAGCCTTGCTAACAATGTGGTGTACTCCTCGAAAGTTAGTCTTTGTTGACCGATGACCCTCTTGAGATGATGTTTTAGACTGCGTACTGCTCGCTCCCATAGACCGCCGGCACTAGGCCAGCTAGGTACGTTAAAGTGCCATTCTATGCCCATCTCCGTTATCTCGGTTATAAAACTATCACTGAATACTTCTTGAAGCTGGTTAAATTCTTCCTGTATCATCCTGTTTGCTCCCACGAAGTTAGTGCCGTTATCACTGTATATATGTCGTGGTGCCCCTTTTCTGGCTGCCATTCTGGTTAGAGCTGCCAAAAAGGCGGAGCTGCTCAGGTCTGACACGAGTTCTAGGTGAACCGCTTTCGTGACCATACATACGAAAACGGCTATGTACCCCTTTGTAGTTTTTATTCCCCTTCCTTTATTGGCTTTGACCTCTACGAAACCTGTGTAATCTATGCCGCAGTGATAAAACGCATGTTCTGGTTTCACTCTTGGTTCCGGCAAATCTCCCATCAGTTGGTGTTGCCGTACAGGATTCTGTTTTCTGCATATGACACATTTTCTTATAAACTTTTTAGTTGCCATATATCCACCGATAATCCATAATTGTTGTCGAAGGTTTGCTAACGTTAGACGCGCTCCGCCATGGAAAGTCAATCTATGAGCTTGATCGATGAGTAATGTGGTTAGCGGATGGTCGTGAGGTAAGATGATGGGATGTTTCATCTCAAGACTCATGTGAGCGTTTTCTAATCTCCCACCCACACGTAAAATTCCTTGTTCATCTATGGTTGGATTCAAACTCAAAATCTTGCTTTTGGAGTGCACTCTTCCGTGTTTGTTTATAGAATGTTGGTTGTTTGTAAATTCTGCCTGCTGAACGTTTTTGATTATCAGCTGTTTAGCGCGACGAAGCTCGTGTAATTCGAGGTAGGGTCGGCGAACTGGTTTATTCGAGGTAGCTAATCGCAGTATCCACGCAAAAATACGTATGATTTTTGTAATGGAGCTATATTTATTTATCAAATGATTAATAATTTTGGTAGTCAGCGATTCTGTTGGTTGTCCGATGACTACCGCGTTGGTTTGTTTTAAAATAGACGGCTTTACTTCTAAATTCGTCTCATATATGGTTTGGTGGTTTTCTTGGTTTGTGTATGATGGCAGCCATGATGGTCCTCGCCACCATAACTTGTGGTCTTTGAGTTGCCTGACAGTCAAACCACGACTTGCACAGTCAGCTGGATTATCTGTCGTCTTCACATATTGCCAATGTTTCGATGGTATGGTTTTGGTGATTGCTGTTACCCGATTAGCTACGAATGGTTTCCATCGGGCTGGATCTCCTTGTATCCAACCTAGTACTGCAGTTGAATCTGTCCAACAGTACACGTCCGTAGGGTAATTTGATAAGCAATTTTGAACTTTTTGCATTAGTTGAGCCAACAGATGTGCTCCCATTAATTCTAGCCTCGGTATAGATAAGACTTTGCTTATTGGTGCCAACCTGGCCTTCCCCGCAACTAATGTAATGCTTGTCCCTTCTTTCTTTACTACCTTGCAGTAGATCACACAAGCATATGCCTTGTTTGAGGCGTCGCAGAATCCGTACAATTCTATATTTTGGTTTTCTCCCATTCCTAGCCATCTGCTGACTTCCATACTGTTTATGTCCGTAAATTCTTGTTTTAATTTAGTCCATTCGGAGTTCATTTCCTCTGGTAGGCGGTCATCCCATTTTAAGTTAGACAACCAGACATTTTGAAACAGTAATTTCATGGTAGTGCTCAGGGGGGTTAACCATCCTAATGGATCGAACAGCTTGGAAATATCCGAAAGTAGAGCTCTTTTGGTAATTATTGCAGGTGACTCGGGTTCTATTTTGGAGTTGAAGGTAAAATTATCCTTCTGTGGGTTCCAACAGAGACCCAATGTTTTGGTAGAACCATTTTGCTTGAATTCGTATGTTGACTGGTCACATTGCTCTCTCTCTAAATCAGTTAATAGCTCTGGTTTGTTCGAGTTCCATTTTCTAAGATTAAATCCTCCCAATCGGCATAATTTTATGAGATCGGATTTCAGTTTATTTGCTGCTTCAACTGAATGACGGCCTCCGCAAAAGTCATCCATATAGAAGCTGTCTTCCAGTTCTTTTGCTGCGTCAGGAAATTTCTGTCTTTCATCAGACGCTAATTGTTTCAAGCACATCATCGCCAAGAATCCCGCTGGTTTGGTTCCGTATGTAAGCGTGACGAGTTGAAATGATTGTATTGGTTGGTTATTTGATTCTCGCCATAGTACCTTTTGGTAAGCTTGATCTTCTTGGTGCACCCGGATCATTCTGTACATCTTCTCGATGTCGGAAGTATATACAAATTGAAATTGTCTCCATTTCAGGATGAGCTCTTGAAGATCCTTCTGTATATTTGGACCCCTGTACATGACGTCATTTAGACTGTACCCTGATGATGACTTTGCTGAGGCGTTGAATACTACCCTCAGCTTGGTTGTGGTAGATTCGGCCCGAATGACTGCATGGTGTGGTAAGTAGCATTCGGGCGCTTGGTTAATATGGCATGGTACCATGTGGTTTAATGTAAAATATTCGTCCATGAATTTTTTGTAGTCGGTTTTCACCGCGCTGTTCTTCTCAAACTTCTTTTCTAAGTTTCTAAATTGAGCTAATGCTTGTGGTTTGGTTGCACCCAACTTATCCTTGAGTTCCGGCTTAAGTGGTAGTCGTACTTCGTACCTTCCGTCCTCTAACCTCTTAGTGGTTTTTTTAAAAAACTGTAAACACTCATGGTCGTCGTTGGACATCTCTACCTTCTGGTTTATGTCTTCGTTCTCCCAATATTTCAGTAGGTCTTCTGTGTTGTTGAGAACTACGTTACATTGGTATTGTGGTTCCATGGATCCACAGAGTAGCCATCCTAGTTGTGTCTGTTGAGCGATTGGTTGGTTGTGTTTGTCTCCTCTCAAGATACCTCCTAACATTATTTTGCTGTAAACATCTGCACCTAGAAGCATGTCTACGGGTCTGCTTATGTGAAACTCTGGATCGGCCAATTGTATACCTTGTAGATGGTTCCACGTTGTTGGTTTGATAAACGTGTTATTTGGCAGTCGTTTGATCATTTTATTCATGACTATAACGTTTGTGTCACAAATAAAGTCACTATTTGCAGACTGTAGGGTTATCTGTAACATTCCCTTCGTACTATTTTCTTTTTCACCGACACCGAAGATTTGTCCTTTAAAATGAGCCCTCTTCAATCCCAAGACCTGGGCTGCGTTTTCATTGATTAACGACAGTTGAGAACCCTGGTCAATTAAAGCTCTCATCTTGTGCTGAGTTCCATCAGCTCCCTTTACTTTTATGATGGCGGTGGCTAAAAGTATTTCAGACATATCATCCCAAGACACGTGAGATGACCTAGATGTGCTCTTTTTGGTCGCAACACTGTTGGTAGCTTCTTCTGCTGACGCAGTTGGACTTTGGCTTGCCAATGCTTCGTGAAGTAAAGTATTATGAGTGACTAAGCATTTGCGACATCGTTTCTTCGATTGACATGGTTTATTGTTATGACTGCATAGACAGTTTTGGCAGTAATTTAATTGCTCAATTTTATTTAATTTTTGCTCATGCGTCATTTGCAAAAATTCAGGGCAACGCCACAATCCGTGTTCAGAATTGCACAATGCACAGGTTATCGACCGCGACACATGTAATGCATTCATGTTAGACTTAGAATTATCTTTGTTGCCTGATTGATGGTTATTTCGGTTAAAATTTTTCTTCTGGTTTTGGTTGTAATTGCTGTTTTTTAATGGTTGATGCGGCGTGGTTTTTTGGTTAACTGGTTCTTGCTTGCGACGAGACGCTTCTAGCGCTGTAAATTTCATCTCCAAGTATTCTAGGAATTCCTGCAGATCGGGTAGCTCTCTGGGATTCTTGACCGATTCTATGTATTCGGTGAAGGTGTCGTTATCAAGCTTTTGCGCTAATAGGTGCACTAAAAGTGGATCCCAAGTTGCTATATCTACTCCTAGATTCTGAATAGCGTGTAACGTCTCCTTGGTTACGTCATGCAGCTTCTTAATTGTGGCCAGCGATTGCTGTTGTATGTTGGGAAGCCCAAGTAGAATGTTAATATGGGAAGTGAAAATCAATTTCTTGTTACCATACCTGTGGCTTAAAATCTCCCAACAAACCTGATAATTGTCAGAGCTAATCTGTAAATGGTGAATTAGACGCTCTGCTTCTCCAGTCACCTTACTCTTCAAAAACTGCATTTTTTGCGCATTAGACATCGACGGGTTTTTATCGATCGCTTCACTAAACAAGTCTTTGAACGGAACCCACTGGTTGTAAGTCCCATTGAACACGGGGATGTCCATCTTTGGAGCTGACTTTTCACGGTGCTTCACAGCCCACATCTTTTTGTTGATGTCGTTTGTCAACTCACTGTACTTTTCCTCGTGCTTGCAGAATTCCATTTGGTACGTAATATCGTCGCCCCCATCCTCACCTTCAATTTCCCAATGAAGTTTGTCAATCTCACCCCATCGGCTGTCCAGTGATTTTAGAGCGTTCTCGAATTGCCATTGATTCTCGAACTTATCTATTTGTATATTACTCACGGTTCTCATGAACGCCTTGAAATTAATGTTCTGCTTCTTTACTAACTCGTTCAGCTTGCTGGACCCTCTGTCTGTATAGAGTAAATTCTCTCGATGCGATGACTCGTCATAGCGAGACGATGTACCTGGTTGTGGTTGCGTCGCCATAACTATTTGGTAATGGTTAGTATAAATAATTGGTTTGATCTGACCTTATATGCTCCAACCAACCGTCTCTGCAATCCAAGGATCTCCAAATTGCTCGCAACTGGTTCGCGTGGCACTGTGTCACTTGGTAGTCACTGGTAATTAAATTGTCGAAGGACCATGTAGAAAGTAGTGCTCGGCGCTATGGTGACCTAACACACCTTTCTCGTATTGATAGGTATTGTATGGTAAAAGTTAAAGTCTTGGATTATATGAGAAATAGCTATATTGAGTCTACTACACTTAATCACAAGAAATGGTAAATTATGGTTAACTTTATAACTAACTAATTGGTAAAATGGTAATGGTTTAAATGGTTTTTTGAGTACGGTGTCTCTAATGAGATCTGAACGCGAACTGGCCCACATTTAGGTGAACGAGCGAATGTGCATACTTGCGTTCGATGCAATTATGCATTTTCGCTGAGTGTTCGATTAAAACTCGAACAAAGGGGCCTCCCACAACAACCCGCAACAAGCGTGATTTTTTGCTCGATATTGATAACGGCAACAGGTAGACGCTTGAAATATTCACAGAATATTTAGTTATATATAAATAATTAAATTAAAATACGAGTAAAACAAATATTTAAGGGGGGCTCCCATACAACAAACGTGATTTTTGTGGCGTTTTTATAGTTATTGGTACGGAACCCTTGGTGCGCGAGTTCGACTCGCACTTGGCCGGTTTTTTTAGTTCGATCTACTATAAAAAGCGTGTATTTTAGTTTTATAAACTATAGTTTATTTTTAAATTTTTTAGTCGAATTTCCCAAATAAAATTTACTCTATAATTAATATATTTTATTTTTTATTATGTTTATATATTATATGGCTACCACTTGTAAGGAAGGCAGCAGGCGCGCCCTGACCCGCCGTTGAGCACGGGTAGGTAGTGAGTGACGCAAGGCGATACAGCACTCGACACGGCGCGATGACACGACGCGGCGACGCGCGACGGCCCACAGTTGGTCCGCCGGCTGTGGCGCAGCTCCACCTGACAACTGATAGGACCAGGTTGATGTACCTGCGTCAGGTGTGACGTCACTGCTGCGTCAGTAGCTCGGCGTGTACGTTGTGACGGCAGCGCGGCTGATGCCTCGTGTGAACCGCCCCGGGGCCCGCGCGCACGCGCAGGGCCGCTCGTGTGGCGCACAGGTGCGCGCGCGCCCCACAGCCCGCAGCGAGCGGCGCGCGCAGCACGAAGCGCCCCGGGTAGTGCCCGCTGTGACGAGGATAACTTCCGTCCAGTTAAGAAAAGGTATGCGTATTGTAAGAAATAGGACCAGACTGGATTAGTAATAAGATGTCGCGCAGTTCCAATGTTGAGCAAGTATCGGTTGCGTCTGTTGATACTCTCGTCAATCAGTTACTTAACCGTTTAATCGGCCGGCGTGCAGTTAGCGACATCAGTCGGCGGCGGCGGCGGCGGCGGCGGCGGCGGCGGCTGTCGGCAACTCGCCGTGATGGATGGTAAACGTAATATCGTAAAGTATGTTAGACAAATGGAATGAGCGTGTGTGTGTGGGGCGGCGGCGCAGGTGCGGGACCGACCTGAGCTTCGTGCAGCTCGCGCGACCTGCGCCGCGAGCCGCCGCCGCCTCCTGGACTCGCTGCTGACTTCGTGCAGCTCGCGCGACCTGCGCCGCGAGCCGCCGCCGCCTCCTGGACTCGCTGCTGACTTCGTGCAGCTCGCGCGACCTGCGCCGCGAGCCGCCGCCGCCTCCTGGACTCGCTACTGACTTCAAAGCCACTCTGATAATTGTGAATAATCTGTTGCTGGTACCAGTGCCTACCGTGCCGTCTGTATCCTTCTTCTTAGTCGCAGTTTCTCAATGAGCACCAATGTTTGAATGCTGTATGAAAGTAGTGGTGGATGCTGGCGGCTGCGGCGGGCCCCGAGCGCTCCCGGCGACCGGTTTACTGAGCGGGTCCAGCAGCCCTCCCGCCCCGCAGGAGACGCCCCGCGCACCCCGCCCCCGCACCCGCGGCCCCGGCGGCGGGATCGGGCGCGGGATACAATCTCAGCTGTGGCGCACACAACGTGTCCTGTTTATTTTTTTTGAACTGGTTATGTCGAATGCCTCCACCTGTGTCCGTCCGCGCACCGCCGCGCGCCGCGCGCCGCGCCAACTTGTAATAATGAAGTAACGAAGATTCTAACTCAGCATTGCTACATGGGGACAGTTCTGTTAGTAACGTCCAGAAGTACACCTGTTGCTGTCACACGACAAGCTGTTACATTCAGCGCCTTCGTAAGATATTGTAGGTTAAAGGATATGTAATGTAGTGAGCGGCTCTCACGGCGGCGCACGTGAGGCGCACCACAAGCGTTCAGCGCCGCTTGCTGCCGCCGCGCCGCGCTCCGCACACTGACGACGCTGCAATGCATCGTGACGTCACACAGTTCACGCACCACAAAGTCACAGAACTTCCCAATGATTCTTCGGATCTCCAGAACCTCGAACAGCCTGCCCCACGCTGTTGCAGCAGTGCCACCGGGAGGTTGTAACGCGCAGCCGCAACGGATCTCCAGAACCTCGACCAGCCTGCCCCGCACTGTTGCAGCAGTGCCACCGGGAGGTTGTAGCGCGCAGCCGCAACGGATCTCCAGAACCTCGACCAGCCTGCCCCGCACTGTTGCAGCAGTGCCACCGGGAGGTTGTAACGCGCAGCCGCAACGGATCTCCAGAACCTCGACCAGCCTGCCCCGCACTGTTGCAGCAGTGCCACCGGGAGGTTGTAACGCGCAGCCGCAACGGATCTCCAGAACCTCGAACAGCCTGCCCCACACTGTTGCAGCAGTGCCACCGGGAGGTTGTAACGCGCAGCCGCAACGGATCTCCAGAACCTCGACCAGCCTGCCCCGCACTGTTGCAGCAGTGCCGCCGGGAGGTTATAGCGCGCAGCCATCGCAGGAAACACAGCCATTTACGAGTGTGGCGGGTTGAAGTACACCTCTCTATCTATGATGGGCTCGCGTCAAGCCTGTCGGGGTCAGAGGCTGTGGGCTGCAGATGGTGTACGGCTGCGAGTTGCGCTCGCGTCAGGCCTGTCGGGGTCAGAGGCTGTGGGCTGCAGATGGTGTACGGCTGCGAGTTGCGCTCGCGTCAGGCCTGTCGGGGTCAGAGGCTGTGGGCTGCAGATGGTGTACGTCTACGAGTTGGGCTCGCGTCAGGCCTGTCGGGGTCAGAGGCTGTGGGCTGCAGATGGTGTAGGTCTACGAGTTGGGCTCGCGTCAGGCCTGTCGGGGTCAGAGGCTGTGGGCTGCAGATGGTGTACGTCTACGAGTTGGGCTCGCGTCAGGCCTGTCGGGGTCAGAGGCTGTGGGCTGCAGATGGTGTACGTCTACGAGTTGGGCTCGCGTCAGGCCTGTCGGGGTCAGAGGCTGTGGGCTGCAGATGGTGTACGTCTACGAGTTGGGCTCGCGTCAGGCCTGTCGGGGTCAGAGGCTGTGGGCTGCAGATGGTGTACGTCTACGAGTTGGGCTCGCGTCAGGCCTGTCGGCGTCAGAGGCTGTGGGCTTGGATTGAAATACTATTAAAATGAGCTTTTGTTACTAGGAGGATATTTACAATATGTTACCGCGTACCTAGATATTACTCATTACTTTCAAAATCTTTGTGTCCTATGCGTGTAAGATGTACCAAATCAATATTTTGAACTGGGCCGCGCGTGAGCCGCGCCGAGTGCTGAGTCAATGTCTAAAGGTAACATTGAACAAACTCATTTAAATACTTTAGTTAGACTTTGTCCTTATGCTCGCTCTAATGACATGTATGTGAGTGCGGATTACCGGCCGCGCCTGCTCCCCGCCCCGCGCCCCGCGCCCCTGACTCTCAGGCAGACGGACCGCTGCGCGACGTGAGCCTGTCCAGTAAAGGTATCAGTGAACGCATGCGCAGATGATCCCCCGGACACGTCCACACACACAAGGCACGCTGATCCCCGCGCGCGACGGACGTGGCGGTGATTAGTGCAGCTTTGTGTGACACGTCGTCGCCTTCACCAAAATGAAATACAAAATATTTAGTCGTCGCTTATCATAATAGTCGTGTGAGCCGCGGTCAGCCCGCGGCGAGCAGCGCGCGCAGGCGCAGGTGGACGGTGTGGGATCCGTCGATGTTTGCACACGCTGTATAAGAAAAACGAGGTTCAAATTAACGCATCCCAAACTTTGTTGTTAGAAAAAACTGGTCGTTGTTAGAAAAACAAGAGTGGACCAGCTGGTGTGCGGAGCGCAAACACCGCGCGACTGAGTGTGCCGAGCACTCGGCCTGCTCGCCCGCGCCCCGCCCGCGCCCCGCGCTCGCCCGCGCTGTTTGTCCGGCGGCCACCAAATATTATTGGATGATGATAGGCCATTACGCGCGTCCCGGCCATTGTTGACGTAATGGACACCGCGACGCGCGACGGACGCTGCGCCCGCGCCGCCCGCGCGCCGAGCGGGGTCGCAGTCTGCTGCTCTGGTGGATGCATCCTATGCGTCGGTATACAATTGGAATAGAACAGAAATCAAATTGTATTTTAGCGCGGCTTTCGGTTCGATATGTTCTTATTTCTAGGCTCAACGGCAATGGGCACGCCACAATTGCGGCGACAAGTCTATGAAAAGTAATGCATAAATAGTTTATCATGTTTCAAACTGTTTGGTGATGACTTTGTATATCCGATGATATTATAGCGTCCAACCTCTAAAGCCGAGCTGGGAGTCGCGGCAACCCGGGCACCATGCGGCGGCGGCGTGCTGCCGGCTGCGCCGCGCCGGTGGTGCCGCGCGATGCTACGAGACAGGTAACTCGCTGATGATCCGACACAACTGTACCTAACAGGTAGTGAAAAAAAAAATCAAATTCAAATCGTTTATTAGCTAAAAAAACTAGTTTATAAAGGAAGATCTCACAGCCTAGAGTCATTGTATCCTGCCCGCCAGCAAGCGTGCTAATTATTTAAGTTATACATATAGGTCATAGCAGCGAGCTCTGCTGACTCGCGGGGCACCGGCGCTGCTCGTGCTGTCTGCGCCCGCAGCTGTGCATGATCATCAGTAGTGTACCGAGACACGCTTGCCGTGTGACCAGTAGGTCGGCATGCGGCGTCGAGTGGCCGCCAGCAGCGCGAGGGGAGCGCGCACCCTGCGCCCCGCGCACAATGAGCGCACTACAGACAGCTGCGCAGGCGCAACACTACTCGCTACTGTGTTATTATTATGTGCGCTCGTTACAAGTGCCGCGGGATTGTGTGACACTCGTGTGCGAGCTGAGCGTCACAGATGTGTGAACAACGCGCGCTGATTGTGGCGCCGTGCGCTATTGTACACCACTTACAATACCGCCTAGTTAGAGCCGCGCGGGCGCCGCCGCTGCGGACCATTCGCGCTGATTTATTTAGTCATAAACATTAAGCAGATCGTCCCCGACATTCGCATTACTTGGACTGCTTTATATCCTAACTCAACATCGTTCGCCAATCGCCGTGTAGAGAGCGCAGTTGTCACGTGTGTCACGTCACTCGTCCGTCACCTGTCGGCGAGTGTCGTGTAGTGCGTGACTCGCTCGTGTCGGACACGCTAGGGCGACACTTTACGACGTGTTTGCGTGACGGGCGCGTACTCTCGGATGTCCCTCTGAGCGCGAGTAATGCGGTGCTGCGCATGCGCGAAGTGACGCGGCTATAAAGCCGCCAGCCGCCGCCGCCGCCGCCGCCAGCCGCCGCCGCCAGCCGCCGCCGCCAGCCGCCGCGCACGCCACTTAGCGGATAGTTGGACGACTTAAATATCGCTCGCGCGGGAACGACGCGCTTTAAGTAAATTCTTGTGGTGTAATTGATCGGCCATACAGCGGTCACGGCGGCGCGGATGTATGCGCGTGCGCACGCGGCTGTCGGCGCGCTCGTGAGCATCCGCAAGCGATGGGCGGCGGCGGCGATAGCTCAGCCGTGCGCCGGCGCTCTAATCAGGTGTCTGGAGGAGCATCGTGTCGCGCAAACCGCTGCTCGCGCGCAGCACGGCGCGGCGCTCGTTAGTCGCGCACTGTCACGTGCTGACGTGCTCGTCTCGCGCTCATTCGCCGTTAGCTTATAAACAGAATCAATTTTAAGATACTTAGGTATATTTAGTTTCAACAAGATCACTTACGACTAGTGATCACGCACGCACACACCTGCTCATGGACCTCCACGCACACACCAGCAGTGCCAACACACTCCACACGTCAACACACCAAACACACCCTTTACACTTCACAAGTTCACACACACAAAATATGTAAAACGACAATATTGTAAAAATTGTTATCTTAGTTCTCTTTTTAGGGTTCCGTACCAAAATGGTAAAAAAGGAACCCTTATGGTGTGACTAAGTCTGTGTCTGTCTGTCTGTCTGTCTGTTTGTCACAGCTGGATATCTCGAGAACTACTAATGCTATCAACTTGAAATTTGGAACAGTTTTAGATGACATTTACCCAACTATTTTGCAAATAAGAAATAAATAAAAATATTTATGTTTCTTTTTGCAACAGGGACCGAAAGGGGGTCTTAAAAATTCAAAGTGGAGCTACTATGGCATGTGGGGTATCATATGAAAGAACGCTGTTTGCACATTCTCAAACATTTTTTTTATTTTTTTAGGCCGCATAGTTTTCGACTTTTGATGAAAAATGTAAACAAAAATACCGTTCCCCCCCCTTTATCTCCGAAGTTTGCAAAGATAAAAATTTGAAATTATTCTATGTGATAGAAGTTTATGTGAAGATTACAGGAAAAATAAAACGATGTCTCTAAATAGCACACTTTTTCAGAAATCGGAACGGAACCCTCGGTGCGCGAGTCCGACTCGCTCATGACCGGTTTTTTAGCATGTCAATAACAATTTTAAACATAAATTCATTAATTTTTTTATTAATTCAAATTCAAATTCAAATTGTTTTATTTGGAACAACATGGGAACCAATTTTGTTAGTACACAACTTATACACTAGGGTTAGTAACTAAAACTATAACAAGTTACTGGGTCATGTAGTACCTACGAGGCACTTCATGCGGACAATGATTCCGCATGAGATGCCTCAGCACAGGAGCTCTCGGGTCGCCAGCCACGACTTTCAGGATGCTGTTGCCACTCCCTCGAATCCTCCCCACGAGCGATGCCACCTTTTTCCTGATTATAGCATGGAAGCCATCTGTACTCGATTGGGCAAACATCGCCGAGGAACACAGAACCACTCAGAAACGAGGGAGTTTCAACATCATCCTGAAAACATTGTTATATTGGACGCGCAAGGCATTTAGCGTCCCACGAGAACAGCTGAACCACAGACTTCCCGTGTACAGGCCTTGACAATAAGCTTTAAACAAGGTTATTTTGACCTGATCGGTACAACGAGAAAATCTGCGCGCCAACATGTTCCCGCGGACCGCCAACGCCCACCACGTCATCATCGTCTTTAAGGTCGTCGACAAGTATATGGCCCAGATATTTAAACTTGGTCACCTGCTTTATATTAGCGCCGTTCAAAGTAATTGAGGGAATGGTGTCTGGGCACTTGCCGGCGCCCTTGAAGACCATGAACTCGGTTTTACTTACATTATAAATGAGACCATGTGATGCGGCGTATTTTTCACAAACCTTAAGCATTTCCCTGATTGACCTCGCTGTCGGGCCCAGCAACACCATATCGTCCGCGTAGTTGATGTTGTTCAAGCAAACATCCCCCACGCGGCAACCGCATGCCGCTGAGCTCGACTAAGAGGTCATTAACATACAAGTTAAACAGCTTTGGAGAGGACAGCCCCCCCCGGCTCACCCCGCACTACAACTTGTATGACTCTGAGAGGCAGTTTGACCACCTAACACAATTAGTCTGATTCGAGTACCAGTATTGAAATATTTTCAAGAGTTCCGCCGGCATACCCCTGTCCTCCATCTTTCTCCAAAGCACTTCATATGAAACGAGATCGAAGGCTTTGGAGAGATCCAAAAAACAGGCGTACACCGGAGTCTTCCGTTCAGTGTAGTATTGGACAGTGTGCTTAAGAACTAGAATCGCGCTTTCAGTTGACAGTCCGGGTCTAAACCCGAACTGTGCGTCATGTATGTTTATGTACTTATCCAGACAAGACTCAAGCACACTATCCAACACTTTTGCTACAGTTGTCGCGAGAGAGATCGGGCGATAGTTTCCCCTATCCGCTATGTCACCTGTCTTGTTCTTCACTATGGGCACCACTGTAGTTTTCATCAAATCATCCGGTAAGTAAGAATGACTCACGCACATATTGAAGAACATGGACAGGATCCTTGGCACGTGTACGCCAGCATATTTTAAGTGCTCAATACTGAGCCCATCGTGACCAGGAGATTTACCTCTACGCATACTGTTTACCACTATTTTAACCTGTTTCGCTATAAATTTAAGTAAAGGTTCCTCACCCGCCACGATGGGCTCACCATCTGGCATGATGGTCGAAGGGCCCAGAGGAGAGCGTACTTTAAAGTGCTCCATGAACAAATTAGCTATTTCCTTTGGGTCACTTCGGCCATCAACATTCGCAGGGAGGCCAGGCTTAACATCCAGCTTACCAGTGGACTTCCAAAATTTTGTGAAATCTTTGTCGGCTCTTTGTTTAGCTATTACGTCCATTCTAATTTGGTCCTGGTGTTTCTGACACCATTTTAGCCGTCCTTTAAAAATTTTACGGGACTCGCACATCTGGTCGTAAGTGGGACCAGTACTTGGTCTACCCAGAATCATCCAGTTTTAGTATTTTAGCCTAGCCTCCCGATACGCTTCCCTCACATGTTCATTCCAGCCACACACACGTTTGTTACGTCGTTTAAGTCTCACATTGTTTTTCGATTGTACAGCCGAATCACTTAACACACTTAACACGGAATTGTGCGGAAATCGGTTGTCATGGTATGGGCATGTGATGCGGAGGAATGAGGAAAATGTGGTGAGGAAAGTTTTGAGTATGAATGTCGATGGCTATAAGAGTAGGGGAAGACCAAAGAAACGATGGATGGACTGTGTGAAAGATGACATGGCTAGAAAGGGTGTGACTACCGAGATGACGACTAATAGAGAAGTATGGAAAAAAAGGACATGTTGCGCCGACCGCAAATAGATTGGGATAAGGGCAGGAGAATGATGATGAGCCGCATCACTTAACACATCAACGAATGCCTTATACATTTCATCTATAACTAACTTATGATCATATAAATTACAAGGCCCAAAACTACAAGCTTCAAATTCTGTGGGGAAGTCAATGTCTCGCAAGCCTTTACTACATAAATCACGATATTTACTCACTCGTGCCTCATCTCTTTCCCCCCGGATTACATCACAACGCGATGTATTTAGGGTCGCGACACTAGGACTAATTGAACCCAAATTGCACTCTATAAATATCGGCAGATAATCAGAAACAAAAATATCCTCAATCACCCCGACGTTAACTGTAGATTGCCAGGCCGCTTGTGAGACAATACAGTGGTCTAACAATACAGTGGTCCAACCAACTGCTTGTGAGACAATACAGTGGTCCAACCAACTGCTTCTACGATGAAACGCTTGTGAGACAATACAGTGGTCCAACCAACTGCTTGTACGATGAAACGCTTGTGAGACAATACAGTGGTCCAGCCAACTGCTTCTACGATGAAACGCTTGTGAGACAATACAGTGGTCCAACCAACTGCTTGTACGATGAAACGCTTGTGAGACAATACAGTGGTCCAACCAACTGCTTGTACGATGAAACGCTTGTGAGACAATACAGTGGTCCAACCAACTGCTTCTACGATGAAACGCTTGTGAGACAATACAGTGGTCCAACCAACTGCTTCTACGATGAAACGCTTGTGAGACAATACAGTGGTCCAACCAACTGCTCGTACGATGAAACGCTTGTGAGACAATACAGTGGTCCAACCAACTGCTTCTACGATGAAACGCTTGTGAGACAATACAGTGGTCCAACCAACTGCTTCTACGATGAAACGCTTGTGAGACAATACAGTGGTCCAACCAACTGCTTCTACGATGAAACGCTTGTGAGACAATACAGTGGTCCAACCAACTGCTTGTACGATGAAACGCTTGTGAGACAATACAGTGGTCCAACCAACTGCTTGTACGATGAAACGCTTGTGAGACAATACAGTGGTCCAACCAACTGCTTCTACGATGAAACGCTTGTGAGACAATACAGTGGTCCAACCAACTGCTTCTACGATGAAACGCTTGTGAGACAATACAGTGGTCCAACCAACTGCTTGTACGATGAAACGCTTGTGAGACAATACAGTGGTCCAACCAACTGCTTGTACGATGAAACGCTTGTGAGACAATACAGTGGTCCAACCAACTGCTTCTACGATGAAACGCTTGTGAGACAATACAGTGGTCCAACCAACTGCTTCTACGATGAAACGCTTGTGAGACAATACAGTGGTCCAACCAACTGCTTGTACGATGAAACGCTTGTGAGACAATACAGTGGTCCAACCAACTGCTTCTACGATGAAACGCTTGTGAGACAATACAGTGGTCCAACCAACTGCTTCTACGATGAAACGCTTGTGAGACAATACAGTGGTCCAACCAACTGCTTCTACGATGAAACGCTTGTGAGACAATACAGTGGTCCAACCAACTGCTTCTACGATGAAACGCTTGTGAGACAATACAGTGGTCCAACCAACTGCTTGTACGATGAAACGCTTGTGAGACAATACAGTGGTCCAACCAACTGCTTCTACGATGAAACGCTTGTGAGACAATACAGTGGTCCAACCAACTGCTTCTACGATGAAACGCTTGTGAGACAATACAGTGGTCCAACCAACTGCTTCTACGATGAAACGCTTGTGAGACAATACAGTGGTCCAACCAACTGCTTCTACGATGAAACGCTTGTGAGACAATACAGTGGTCCAACCAACTGCTTGTACGATGAAACGCTTGTGAGACAATACAGTGGTCCAACCAACTGCTTCTACGATGAAACGCTTGTGAGACAATACAGTGGTCCAACCAACTGCTTCTACGATGAAACGCTTGTGAGACAATACAGTGGTCCAACCAACTGCTTCTACGATGAAACGCTTGTGAGACAATACAGTGGTCCAACCAACTGCTTCTACGATGAAACGCTTGTGAGACAATACAGTGGTCCAACCAACTGCTTCTACGATGAAACGCTTGTGAGACAATACAGTGGTCCAACCAACTGCTTGTGAGACAATACAGTGGTCCAACCAACTGCTTCTACGATGAAACGTGTCAAAATAGGTAAACGTGTTCGAATCAGTCCCCAAGAATTCAATGTCTGCGCACACCCAAGATCTGTCCGTGCAAAAGCTATTAAGCTCAGTAAATAATAATTGCCCAGGCTGCGCATTTAAGTCTTCTAAAATAATAACAGTTTGAACATCACTACCTTCCTCAATTGAGCTGATTTCACTCAGAATATCTGTGAAAATAGGTAAGTTTTCTCTCGCTTTTACTGGCATGTATACACTGGTATCAGAATGACTGGATCGCAAATTGACCACGTTGCTCTTAGTCCACATCTCAAAATGTCTAAATCTCAAAATACCTAAGTCGCAAAATGACTACATCGCAAAAAGTCCGAACAGTTGTGTAGGCACCTATACAGGGTTGATATCAGAATGACTGGATACATCATCATTCATCATCGTCATCTGCCTAGCCTTTTCCCAGCTATGTTGGGGTCGGATGCAGCTGAATACCAGTATTATATTACCCAAAATAGGTGATTTTAACATTTTTGTCTGTTTGTAGGTTTGTCTGTTCAAGCATCAAAAGGGACCGATTTGGTTCAAGTTTGGTGTAAAGAGTGAATTTTGGGGAAGCACATTATAGTCTAGGGAAAGTTAGAAAAAAAGTCACCTTAAGAACCAAAGAGATTAATGTAGGTATAGGTGCCTACACAACTGTTCGGACTTTTTGCGATGTAGTCATTTTGCGACTTAGGTATTTTGAGATTTAGACATTTTGAGATGTGGACTAAGAGCGACGTGGTCAATTTGCGATCCAGTCATTCTGATACCAACCCAAAAAAACTAGTATGGATCGACCACCTATAGTAGCCTTGATAGCTACCAGTCTGTCACTGTTGCAATTTGTAACAGAAACTTTATCAAAAATGCATTTTCGCCTTAATATGGCCACACCACCATAAGGTCTACCGACCAGTAATTCGCCGCTGTCTACTGAACTCTTACCCATGTACTCAAAATCCGGAGATACAGTCCCTAACAGCGGCAGGTTGTGATTGAGTAACCACGTCTCCTGGAGACAGACTACATTCGCCGTCTCACATAATTTTCTCACATCATCTATGGAAGTTTTAAAACTTTTACAATTAAAACTAATGAATTTGCAATTATTACACGTTATTTTGTGACTACTATTCATAATGTAACACAATTAAACTTTAACATTACAATCTCCTTGTTTCGGCCCGTACATAAAATGCACAAAACGCCGAAACGTAATGCCATCAGGCCAAAAGTCGTCATTTAAAAATAAATGCAAATTGCGCTTTGAAACAAATAACTTATCCATACTAATATTATAAATTCGAAAGTAACTATGTCTGTCTGTCTGTTACCTTTTCACGCCTAAACCACTGAACGGATATTGAATAACTCTTCGTAAATGTCAACCTTATTATTGCTTGTCGTTATACGCAATATTAGAAGTATTAAAGTTTTATTGAAAATGACAATAATAAAAACTGACTTAAGTAAAAATAAATACTAACATAAACTTATTTATTCACAAAACCAATACATTAATTATAATAAAATGTTTTTGCAAAATACAAAAACCAACTTTGGACTATCGCGGATTTGAACCCACATGTCTTTTGAGGGGTACCCAATTGATGCAGCCGACTGTACTTCGGAGGAGTTGGACTTGTGAACCCATGCGTCAGTGTACCATGTGCCATAGAGCAGTCGTGTGTTCGTGCAGAGATCATAGGTATTTAAAACTAGAGCCGACTGTAGGTATTTAAGAGTTAACGCTATAAAGGAAGATTAATTTTATGTAAAAAATAAATAAAATTATGTTTACGAGTGTTTATCTCCACAAACATTCTTATAATACCAAACATATTAAGTAGGTAAATATTACAAAAAGCTGCGTAGGTGGTAGTGGTGTGGTGGTAGTCATACGCAATTAAGTCACGTCGATCCGACGTTCTATTGTACAAAACAATGACCTAGCATCACAGTGAACAGACAGAGCAAGCACATCACAGTGAAGAGACAAGCAGACATGCAACAAACACACATTGAGCATATGACCGCTGTTTCATAAGTAAGCAGACATCAGACAAAGACGCATTGAGCATATGTCTGCTGTTTCATAAGTAGGCAGACATCAGACAGAGACACATTGAGTTCATGTCTGCTGTTTCATAAGTAGGCAGACATCAGACAGAGACACATTGAGTTCATGTCTGCTGTTTCATAAGTAGGCAGACATCAGACAGAGACACATTGAGCACATGTCTGCTGTTTCATAAGTAGGCAGACATCAGACAGAGACACATTGAGTTCATGTCTGCTGTTTCATAAGTAGGCAGACATCAGACAGAGACACATTGAGTTCATGTCTGCTGTTTCATAAGTAGGCAGACATCAGACAGAGACACATTGAGTTCATGTCTGCTGTTTCATAAGTAGGCAGACATCAGACAGAGACACATTGAGTTCATGTCTGCTGTTTTATAAGTAGGCAGACATCAGACAGAGACACATTGAGCACATGTCTGCTGTTTCATAAGTAGGCAGACATCAGACAGAGACACATTGAGTTCATGTCTGCTGTTTCATAAGTAGGCAGACATCAGACAGAGACACATTGAGTTCATGTCTGCTGTTTCATAAGTAGGCAGACATCAGACAGAGACACATTGAGTTCATGTCTGCTGTTTCATAAGTAGGCAGACATCAGACAGAGACACATTGAGTTCATGTCTGCTGTTTCATAAGTATGCAGACATCAGACAGACAGATTGTGTACATGTCCGCTGTTTCATAAGTAAGCAGACATCAGACAGAGACACATTGAGCTTATGTCCGCTGTACATTGAGCATATTAATATATCCACTGTTTCATAAGTGTGCCGCGTGGGTTAGTTAATGATAAGCTAACATAATGTATTATTGTTGCAATGATAGCGATAGCAAGGATATCAATGTTAAAAATAACTGTAACGTTGACATAACAGCGGCAGTAGATAGCGCAGTGGCACACTAGAAGGGGGGGGGGTCAGGGAAGGGGCACGCGCCAACTGATAACCATTGTACCTAATTCATAAAATATATTCATCATTCATGTCATTAATAATTATAACAATTGTGTTGGTAGCAGCTAGGACCGGCACTACATTGTGTAGGTAGCAGCTAGGACCGGCCTACTACATTTTGTAGGTAGCAGCTAGGACCGGCCAACTAGATTGTGTAGGTAGCAGCTAGGACCGCCACTACATTGTGTAGGTAGCAGCTAGGACCGCCACTACATTGTGTAGGTAGCAGCTAGGACCGCCACTACATTGTGTAGGTAGCAGCTAGGACCGGCCGACTACATTGTGTAGGTAGCAGCTAGGACCACCACTACATTGTGTAGGTAGCAGCTAGGACCGGCACTACATTGTGTAGGTAGCAGCTAGGACCGCCACTACATTGTGTAGGTAGCAGCTAGGACCGCCACTACATTGTGTAGGTAGCAGCTAGGACCGCCACTACATTGTGTAGGTAGCAGCTAGGACCGGCCTACTACATTTTGTAGGTAGCAGCTAGGACCGGCCAACTACATTGTGTAGGTAGCAGCTAGGACCGCCACTACATTGTGTAGGTAGCAGCTAGGACCGGCCTACTACATTTTGTAGGTAGCAGCTAGGACCGGCCTACTACATTTTGTAGGTAGCAGCTAGGACCGGCCTACTACATTGTGTAGGTAGCAGCTAGGACCGCCACTACATTGTGTAGGTAGCAGCTAGGACCGGCCAACTACATTGTGTAGGTAGCAGCTAGGACCGCCACTACATTGTGTAGGTAGCAGCTAGGACCGCCACTACATTGTGTAGGTAGCAGCTAAGACCGGCCTACTACATTTTGTAGGTAGCAGCTAGGACCGGCCAACTACATTGTGTAGGTAGCAGCTAGGACCGCCACTACATTGTTTAGGTAGCAGCTAGGACCGGCCTACTAAATTTTGTAGGTAGCAGCTAGGACCGGCCAACTACATTGTGTAGGTAGCAGCTAGGACCGCCACTACATTGTGTAGGTAGCAGCTAGGACCGGCCTACTACATTGTGTAGGTAGCAGCTAGGACCGCCACTACATTGTGTAGGTAGCAGCTAGGGCCGGCCTAATACATTTTGTAGGTAGCAGCTAGGACCGGCCAACTACATTGTGTAGGTAGCAGCTAGGACCGCCACTACATTGTGTAGGTAGCAGCTAGGACCGGCCTACTACATTTTGTAGGTAGCAGCTAGGACCGGCCTACTACATTTTGTAGGTAGCAGCTAGGACCGGCCTACTACATTGTGTAGGTAGCAGCTAGGACCGCCACTACATTGTGTAGGTAGCAGCTAGGACCGGTTTACTACATTGTGTAGGTAGCAGCTAGGACCGGCACTACATTGTGTAGGTAGCAGCTAGGACCGCCACTACATTGTGTAGGTAGCAGCTAGGACCGCCACTACATTGTGTAGGTAGCAGCTAGGACCGCCACTACATTGTGTAGGTAGCAGCTAGGACCGCCACTACATCGGTATCTAGCTTGAGTTAAGTAAGGCATGTAAGAAGCGCTGCTGGTTTGTAGTGTAACAAACAACAACCCAACTGGATCAGGGCCCTAGCTGTGCCCCTAGCTGTGCCCCTAGCTGTGCCTACTAATTATTATTGTTAGCTTGTTTCAAATTCATGTTTTAATTTCAAATAAATAGACGCATATTCTAGTTAAACTTGGCTCATTCATTGAAAATAATTTGTGAATTCTACTAATAATTATAGATTGTTACGGATGTTTGGATTTAATTTAAAACGGTATTATTTTAATTTCGAATTATATTCACCTGTGGCAACACTGTCAAAGTACAAATGATTTTTATATTACAACTATTTTTTAAATTTATTTACAGTAAGGCACCTGAATGTATTATTTACTTTGGCAACACTTAGAGATTACAGTGGTGATAAATAAAATAATAAAATAAAATAAAAAAAACAAACATTGCATTTATGAAAAAATGATGATGATGAAGAAATGATGGTTATGATATTATCGTTCTTCGAGGTGGGGTAATAGTATATTATGCAATTAGTGAATAAAGGACGGATTTAAAGCGAGGGCCATAGATGAATCACGAGCTAGTGAAGGATTCTAACGATTGAATCACGACCGTAGGGAGTGATTCATGATGATTGAATCACGAGCGTAGCGAGTGATTCAAGTGTTAGAATCCTGAGCGACGCGAGTGATTCATGGCCCTCGATATAAATCCGTTTTATTCAAGAGTTGCATACTATACTTTATACCATGACTACGAGAAAAAGAAAGATTTAAGTGAAAATAGACATATAATGAAGAAAAAGGAAGTTAAATTAGCTTTGATGTAAACCAGCCGTGATTTTTTGGGTAGCAAGTTTTCCACTATATCGGCCGCCCTCTCTTTCATAAACTCAGGTGTTAACACATATTCACCACTAGAATGCACTTTTAATCAATTAGAACAACACTAAATAAACACAAAATTAAAGATTAAAGTAACACTAAACTTTGTGTTCGTACAACTTACAGTATTCAAAATAGCGCCAATTTACTAAGGACAGCAAAGAACACAAAAAAAAAATATTTTAATGCTAAACTCCTTGTCGAAAATGTCGACCAATCAAATTGAATTTAGAACACATCAATATAGGTCGAATACAAAGACTACACTTACACTAGATACGGCAAGCCACGACCAAGCGTGCCCTGCATGTTCAACTGTTCGTACTAAAAAAAGTCTGTTAGCTCAGTGACGCTTAGCGATTGAAACAATTCTGTTTACGTTGAGCACATCACTAAATGGCTGGGGTGAAGTTATCGTAGGTATAAAAAAGATGACACGTTCGGTTTTCATACTATCTAATAACATGCCGTATCTAGCCTAGGTACTCTAAATCTGTGGTCGAATACATTGGTGTGTTCCATTTTCAAACATCAAAACAGTGAGTAAAAGTGCTTTTTATTCACTGTTTTCAGTGAATAAAATAAGCTTTTTAGAGGGGGAATGGTATAAAAGTCATTTTAAATAGTACAATGGAAAGCAAGTGATCATGGAACCACGAAGCAAGTCGGTTGTCGATGTAGTTAGAATTCAGTGTTCATAATAAAGTTATTTTAAAGAATAGTGTTTAGTTTTATTATTAAAATAGAACAGTTCAACTTTATGAACCAACCAATCACCACAACTGTGTTCTGTAGGTTTAGGTAAAATGACTTTCAAAATAAAAATTCAAAAATTTGAAACAACATTAGATTTCAGACAACATTACAAATATTAGGTAGCTACGTTCTTTGTTACAAGTTATCAAATATTAGGTAGCTACGTTCTTTGTTACAAGTTATCAAATATTAGGTAGCTACGTTCTTTGTTACAAGTTATCAAATATTAGGTAGCTACGTTCTTTGTTACAAGTTATCAAATATTAGGTAGCTACGTTCTTTGTTACAAGTTATCAAATATTAGGTAGCTACGTTCTTTGTTACAAGTTATCAAATATTAGGTAGCTACGTTCTTTGTTACAAGTTATCAAATATTAGGTAGCTACGTTCTTTGTTACAAGTTATCAAATATTAGGTAGCTACGTTCTTTGTTACAAGTTATCAAATATTAGGTAGCTACGTTCTTTGTTACAAGTTATCAAATATTAGGTAGCTACGTTCTTTGTTACAAGTTATCAAATATTAGGTAGCTACGTTCTTTGTTACAAGTTATCAAATCAAATACTCGAGCACAACTTAAATATGACGTGTTAATAATAAGAATGAAATGTAGAAATTTAAAATCGTATCTCTTTATAGGTGGCTACACCGAAAGGATTCAATTAAAGTAAATACCATGCAGTGAAAAGTTCTGCAATATTCCGGCTGCGCAGGCGCACGCAGCGCATCTATCTATACTGGTCGCGCACACAGCCAGATGATTGCGCCCGCGCCGCGTAATTACAGCGCGCGGTTATTTGTTTCAGTTAATAGGATTTACACACGCGTCGTCTCTGCTTTGCCTCAAAATAAATGTGCATAACTTAAAAATCTGATTCCAATGATACATGTATTCCCGTTGTCCCCGTAACGGGGACACGGTTAACGGGGACAACGGGAATACACGGAATGATAGAGATTAAAAACTGGCGAAGACTAACTACGATGTATACCTACTTCGTGGACATAACAAAGTGGGGTCGGTCGGTATACGCGCCGGTGACGTGTGACATAACAAAGTGGGGTCGGTCGGTACACGCACCGGTGACGTGTGACATAACAAAGTGGGGTCGGTCGGTACACGCACCGGTGACGTGTGACATAACAAAGTGGGGTCGGTCGGTACACGCGCCGGTGACGTGTGACATAACAAAGTTGGGTCGGTCGGTACACGCACCGGTGACGTGTGACATAACAAAGTGGGGTCGGTCGGTACACGCGCCGGTGACGTTTGACATAACAAAGTTGGGTCGGTCGGTACACGCACCGGTGACGTGTGACATAACAAAGTGGGGTCGGTCGGTACACGCGCCGGTGACGTGTGACATAACAAAGTGGGGTCGGTCGGTACACACGCCGGTGTCGTGTGACATAACAAAGTTGGGTCGGTTGGTACACGCACCGGTGACGTGTGACATAACATAGTGGGGTCGGTCGGTACACGCGCCGGTGACGTGTGACATAACAAAGTGGGGTCGATCGGTACACGCGCCGGTGACGTGTTACATAACAAAGTGGGGTCGGTCGGTACACGCGCCGGTGACGTGTGACATAACAAAGTGGGGTCGTCCGGTACACGCGCCGCGCAAAATAAATGTGATGTGATGATAGAATATAGAACATATTCTATCATCACATCACATTTATTGTTAAGCCCCGACGCAAAAAGAGGGATTTTGATGCGGTTTGTGAAACTAGCTGACCTGATGACAGACGTTGTTCTGTCTTAGCTATGAATATTCTAATGTAAACGCGCGAAGTTCCCGAAGGCGCAAACTGAGAACATTTTAAATGTGTAGAAAAACATAATTTATGTTTTTAAAGAACTGAACTATGTTTTTTTATAAAAAAAAAAAAACGTTTATTTCAGAATCAATCCTTATAGCATAGGTAATAATAATAAAAAAAGTAATTGAAAAAACTAAAAAACCCGACTGCAGTAAAAAACTAAAACTGAAAAGCTAAAAACAAGCCCATTTTAAATTTAATAAAAGTTGGAAGCAGGCGGGACCCGTTTGAGTTTGAAAATATAAAAATGGAATGGGTCCCGCCTGCTTCCAACTTTTATTAAATTTAAAATGGGCTTGTTTTTAGCTTTTCAGTTTTAGTTTTTTACTGCAGTCGGGTTTTTTTAGTTTTCTTAATTACTTTGTTTATTTCCAGCTTTTTAGTTTACAAATGTGAAAGTGTAAATAGTGTGATCCTTCGAGTTCCTAACTCTGCTCAAAGCAATTTTTTTTTATCAAAAATTCAATTTGTCACTTCGAATTACTTATAATCATATAAGTTATATATATTTTTGTAATCACCTTTAAAAATCCATCACTTTGATACCCCACTCAATGGTATTAGTAGACAAATAAAATAGAACCAAATGTCACCCCAAATCCACCATTTTACTTTATTTTTGATGTTAATGTAGCCAGTGACACTTGCGCCACCAAGACAAATCTAAAGACGTATAATTGATCTAAATCCGTTCATTCGTTTAGGAGTTACGAGGGAACAAAGAAACGGACATACATACATACAGGTCAAACACATAACCCTCCTTTTGGGCTTCGCCACAGTCGGGTAAAAATAGTCAGCATACAAATATAAAAATTAACAAAATAATTAGCAAATTCAAATTAATTAGCAAATACAAGAAATGAAATGAAAAAAAAAAAAACAGAACAACTTTAAGATTAAATTAAAAAATCAATGACACAATTACGTCAATCAATTAATTAAATTAGAAAAAATACATAAACAATTCATTACAATAAAATAAAATAATATGTCAGTACTGACTGACTGTAAGTCTTGGGGTGCCCTTCTTCTTCTCAGTTTTGTGAATTTGTGACGGTTTGTGGGTTTGGCTCAGTTTCATTATGAATTTGTGAAGGTTAGTGGTTTGTGGGTTTGGATCAGTTTCATTGTGAATTTGTGAAGGTTTGTGGTTTGTGGGTTTGGCTCAGTTTCATTATGAATTTGTGAAGGTTAGTGGTTTGTGGGTTTGGATCAGTTTCATTGTGAATTTGTGAAGGTTTGTGGTTTGTGGGTTTGGCTCAGTTTCATTATGAATTTGTGAAGGTTAGTGGTTTGTGGGTTTGGATCAGTTTCATTGTGAATTTGTGAACGTTTGTGGTTTGTGGGTTTGGCTCAGTTTCATTATAAATTTGTGAAGGTTTGTGGTTTGTGGGTTTGGATCAGTTTCATTGTGAATTTGTGAAGGTTTGTGGTTTGTGGGTTTGGCTCAGTTTCATTATGAATTTGTGATGGTTTGTGGTTTGTGGGTTTGGATGAGTTTCATTGTGAATTTGTGAAGGTTTGTGGTTTGTGGTTTGTGGGTTTGGCTCAGTTTCATTGTGAATTTGTGAAGTTTTGTGGTTTGTGGGTTTGGCTCAGTTTTATTGTGAATTTGTGAAGGTTTGTGGTTTGTGGGTTTTGCTCAGTTTCATTGTGAATTTGTGAAGGTTTGTGGGTTTGGCTCAGTTTCATTGTAAATTTGTGAAGGTTTGTGGTTTGTGGGTTTGGCTCAGTTTCATTGCCAAGTGATTTGGGTGAACTTTTCATCTGGTGGAGTATGTTATAATATTAGCTTTGATTTCCTATTTGACAGTTTTTAGGGTTCCGTAGTCATCAAGGAACCCTTATAGTTTCGCTATGTCTGTCCGTCTGTCCGTCCGCTTCTTAGCTCAGAGATTCGTAGTACTAGAAAGATATAATTTGGCAAGGATATACTTACATATTTATCACGCCGACAAAGTGATAAAATAAATTGAGAAAAAAAAGGAGGAGGTCCTTTTTTTCGTCGGTTAAAAACAGAAGTTCCTGTTGATGAACGGCTCGTAATACTTGACAGACTTGATGATGCGCAATACTTAAAGGCACTGAGTAACGCCAAGTTTGGGCACCCATCCTTATCAGTGACTACTGACTACGACGCTACAGTGAGTTGATAAGCGGCGCGCGGCGGTGTCGCACGCGCGCGTTATCGGCGCGCCGGGCAGCACGCGCGGATGCAGATAGCGGGTTCCGGCGCTAACCGTCGCTAATCTGCCACAGCCGGCTCCGCGCTCAGCGCCCACTGCGGCCGCGCTAACACGCATCACGGTGTCATGGTAATGGCAGTAACATTTAATCGATTCTCTCTTATAGAGACGTATATCAATCGATTGAGATTGCGTTCCCTAGTCTCCTCGCGCAGTTTATGTTTCGATTACTATTTAACACTTAGCTACCCCAGGTTTTTAGGCCATGGGTTATTTGTGATGTGTCAACCAACAGCTCTGATCGAATATTATCTCATTCTGTATATGCTAAGCGTGTTGTTCTCTCGTAGGCCGTGTCTGTGGACTCGTGTCAAATTTAAAGTCTACACAACATAATCACAGTTTGAAAGCCGTCTGTGTGCGCGTGCGCAAACATCGCAGTCGCACTACAGAGCGAGGGCCGCGCCAGCACCTGGACGCGTTATTATATTGTATTCGGAGAGCGCTGATGGCCCGCTGCGTGCAGTTGACCCACAGGTTGCAGGTGTAGCCTCTACACTACACCTCGCAAACATCGCAGTCGCACTACAGAGCGAGGGCCGCGCCAGCACCTGGACGCGTTATTATATTGTATTCGGAGAGCGCTGATGGCCCGCTGCGTGCAGTTGACCCACAGGTTGCAGGTGTAGCCTCTACACTACACCTCGCAAACATCGCAGTCGCACTACAGAGCGAGGGCCGCGCCAGCACCTGGACGCGTTATTATATTGTATTCGGAGAGCGCTGATGGCCCGCTGCGTGCAGTTGACCCACAGGTTGCAGGTGTAGCCTCTACACTACACCTCGCAAACATCGCAGTCGCACTACAGAGCGAGGGCCGCGCCTGCACCTGGACGCGTTATTATATTGTATTCGGAGAGCGCTGATGGCCCGCTGCGTGCAGTTGACCCACAGGGTGCAGGTGTAGCCTCTACACTACACCTCGCAAACATCGCAGTCGCACTACAGAGCGAGGGCCGCGCCAGCACCTGGACGCGTTATTATATTGTATTCGGAGAGCGCTGATGGCCCGCTGCGTGCAGTTGACCCACAGGTTGCAGGTGTAGCCTCTACACTACACCTCGCAAACATCGCAGTCGCACTACAGAGCGAGGGCCGCGCCAGCACCTGGACGCGTTATTATATTGTATTCGGAGAGCGCTGATGGCCCGCTGCGTGCAGTTGACCCACAGGTTGCAGGTGTAGCCTCTACACTACACCTCGCAAACATCGCAGTCGCACTACAGAGCGAGGGCCGCGCCAGCACCTGGACGCGTTATTATATTGTATTCGGAGAGCGCTGATGGCCCGCTGCGTGCAGTTGACCCACAGGTTGCAGGTGTAGCCTCTACACTACACCTCGCAAACATCGCAGTCGCACTACAGAGCGAGGGCCGCGCCAGCACCTGGACGCGTTATTATATTGTATTCGGAGAGCGCTGATGGCCCGCTGCGTGCAGTTGACCCACAGGTTGCAGGTGTAGCCTCTACACTACACCTCGCAAACATCGCAGTCGCACTACAGAGCGAGGGCCGCGCCAGCACCTGGACGCGTTATTATATTGTATTCGGAGAGCGCTGATGGCCCGCTGCGTGCAGTTGACCCACAGGTTGCAGGTGCAGCCTCTACACTACACCTCGCACAGGTTGCAGGTGTAGCCTCTACACTACACCTCGCAAATCTGCGTGCCAACATGTTACAGCGGACCTTTCTATATCCCCATCGTCTTTTAAGGCTACTCTTTCGAAAAAAGCTTAAAAACAGCGTGCAGATGAAGCAGTTTTCACCGGAACCTACAGAGAAATTACATCTGAAAAAAATTGTTAGTAATCTACATGATATGAATCGTAATTTGGTTTAGCCATAATTTTTCTATCGGTATCACATAATTTAAAAAAAACCCAAATCACCTCCAAATCGTTAAGATGAAACCATTTTACTCCTTCATTTTTTATCAAAAGAATATAAAAAAAAATATCTAGGTACTACTTTGCAATACAAACGAAAATGATTTGGTTTTGTTACTTTTTAAAAACATGTAATTTTTTATTATAATAAATTAAAAATGCGTCTAATTTGGGACAGCGCTCCTTGATGGGCGAGTCCAATTACTGGCTGGACGTACGACGCGTTGCGTGAGCTCAGGCCAGAATGCGCAAGCTAACCACTCAAGGTCATTGGCGTATAGTTCGGGCTTAAATCCTCGGAGACCGCATGGCCAAGGTATTTGAACTCTTCGAAGAGCGACAGCGTTAAGCAGCACATGTGCCACAATCAATCTGCCTAGCCTTTTCCCAACTATGTTGGGGTCGGCTTCCAGTCTAACCGGATGCAGCTGAATACCAGTATTTTACATGGAGCGACTGCCTATCTGACCTCCACAACCCAGTAACTGGGTAATACGATACCCCTTGGTAAGACTGGTTGTCAGACTTTCGGGCTTCTGACGACCCGTAACGACTGTCAAAGATCCACGAATAACAGCCGGGACCAACGGCTTAACGTGCTTTCCGAGGCACGGAGGAATCTCGATATGTAAAGATGGTCACCCATCCACTGACCAACCCCGGCAAGCGTAGCTTAACCTGACGGATCGACCCGTGCGGCTGTTATTACTTAGCCACGAGCTCCTCTGCCACATCACCCAGTTTAGGACCCTTGGCTTGAAATACGAAGAGCTCGCTTTTCTATACACTGTACAGGAGACCGTGTCCCATCGCATACTCTTCACACACGCCTATCAGTTTTCTGAGCGCGGCTATCAATGGGCTGAGCATCACCAATCACCACATCACCTGCTAAACTAATACTGTTGATACAGTGGCACTCGCTCGAGCAGCCTACTCCGCTGTCGCTCAGCCCAACAGTTAGCCCGTTCACATACAAGTTGACGAGTGAAGGAGACATGCGCTGCTGAGCTCCTCAATCAGATGGTTCTGTACATCAAGAGCCGTATTAATAGCCGTTTATTAGTTTTTAGTAGCCGTATTAATGATGTATTGTAATAATACTGTCAGTCTGCTTACTGAGCTGCCGCCGCCACCGCCGCCAGCGCGCGGCAGTGCCGGGCGGCGGCAGACCACCGCTACCATTGTCTACCGACCAACTCCAGCACTAATTGTTAACTTGATATATTCATGTATGAGACTTTATGGCCTTAAACATAACTATCATCCCATCACCAATGACGCCGAGGCACAATAATGTTAAGTAAAAAAAAGTAAAAAGGTTTTTATTTGGAACAAAAACAAATTGAGATACTTAACAACAATGGAAACGATGATAGCTGCAAAAGTTAAAAACTGAGTCGCAGCCAACAACGTATAATGAAATGACTGGCGACCGACGACTTGTAAGCGGTGGAGGTGCTGCAGTCCCAAAGGCCAACCCGGTCGCCGACCACTTGCTGCAAACTGTTCAACAGTATTAGTTGCTGTTGGAGGAGTTCGTGCGTCACATTGCTTCAACACGAGGTAGCATTGTGGATGTGATCGGCGCAGGTTCCGCACAAAAACCCGTAGCGAGCAGATATGTGCGGAGCGGGAGCGGGTTATGTCAGACAGAACAAGTCAGGTGTTATGTCAGAGAGCGGGGAGGGGGCACGACACTCTACAGCCAGCTACAGAAGCGCCGCGCGCGCAGCCGTGCGAGTGATCGCACTCACGCGTGATGTCGCTTCATTAGTGTATCAGTGCAGTGCAAGCTGCGGGTTCCTGCAATTCCGCCATATTGTTCAACTTGTGTATGTCCGTGATTGTGCTATCAGTCGCTGCACAGACTGGTCCTACTGCTCTCGCGCGCGGCGCGGCGCAGGCACCTGCACGCTGCGCGGGCGTCGACCTCGCAGCATCCCCGCACCCGCCGCGCCCCGCGCGCCCCGCACCTCGCGCGGCGAGCGCAGCGCACCTAGCCCTGCGCCCGCGCACCCTGCACGCCATCACAGCATCATGTATCTACCAGAATTTTATTTATTTGTGCACAATTTATTACCTTAAGTATACTTACTGTTGATATTACAATGTACGGCGTTAAAAAATGAACTCTAAAAACTTTAAGGAGTGCTTTTGCCCATCGAACTGAGTGACTTTTACTGTGGGACCAACTTTGAAATCGCGAAAGAAAATCGGCTGTTGCCGACATGTTCGCATAACTGTTGCCGACATGTTCGCATAACTGTTGCCTACATGTTCGCATAACTGTTGCCGACATGTTCGCATAACTGTTGCCGACATGTTTGCATAACTGTTGCCGACATGTTCGCATAACTGTTGCCGACATGTTCGCATAACTGTTGCCTACATGTTCGCATAACTGTTGCCGACATGTTCGCATAACTTTTGCCGACATGTTCGCATAAATTTTGCCTACATGTTCGCATAACTCGTCTAAATGTACAGAGCAGCTAATTTTTTTCGCGATTTCAAAGTTGGTCCCACAGTAAAAGTTATTCAGTTCAATGGTTTAATTAAAGCATTCCTCAAAGTTTTCAGAGTTATTTTTATAACACCTTGTATGTATGAGGCCGCCAGTAACAGTCACGATACCCGCAGTAGGTACTGTATTACAGTGGGGTCATTCTTCATTGCTGTGACCCGTAAACAAGCGAGTGAGAGGCCCCTTAGGAAAAGAAAGAACAAGGGCGAAATCTTATTTGAACGTTTAAAAAAAACCGGTCAAGAGCGAGTCGGCCTCGCGCACCGAGTGTTCCGTTCCGATTTCTGAAAAAGTGTGCTATCTAGAGACATCGTTTTATTTTTCCCGTAATCTTTACATAAATTTCTACCACATAGAATAATTTCAGATTTTTCTCTTTGCAAACTTCGGAGATAAGGGGGGGGAACGGTATTTTTTTTTACATTTTTCATCAGAAGTCGAAAACTATACGGCCTAAAAAAAATAAAAAAAATGTTTGAGAATGTGAAAACAGCGCTTTTTCATATGATACCCCACATGCCCTAGTAGCTCCACTTTGATTTTTTAAGACCCCCTTTCAGTCCCTGTTGCAAAAAAAATATAAATATGTCGGAGTACAGTAGTCGATTCGGTCAATAGCACAGTAGTCAAGAAACGAGTCGCAAGCGCGCCACTGGCGACCTCACGTGATCTGCCCACACCAACAGCGCGCTTCTACAGAGTCGTGATGGTTTAAGTCCGCTGCGAGCAGGACAGTCTAGTGTCTGATCGCGTCGGGTTTACTACGCCACGGAACTGTATTCCAATTCGTTGTGCTCAGTAGTCGTGTTAATTTTAATTTGAAGTGATTTTGTTAGATTGTGATTTTAATAATTACCGTGAATAGCACCCAGTGTGTTTTCATTGCACGAAACCCATCTTCTGCCCACATGGTGTTTTAATCTAACTGAGTAAATCCTGATGTTTCCAACAAATATTTTAATTTCTTTCTTATTTGCAAAATAGTTGGGTCAACGTCATCTAAAACTACTCTAAATTTCAAGTTGATAGCATTAGTAGTTCTTGAGATATCCAACTGTGACAGACAGACAGACAGACTGAGTGACACCATAAGGGTTCCTTTTTTAACCCCCGACGCAAAAAGAGGGGTGTTATAAGTTTGACCGCTATGTGTGTGTGTGTCTGTGTGTCTGTCTGTGGCACCGTAGCGCTTAAACGGGTGGACTGATTTGGATGCGGTTTTTTTTATTTGAAAGCAGGTTTTCCAGCGATGGTTCTTAGACATGTTTTATCAAAATCGGTTCAGCCGTTTCAAAGTTATTTGCTCTTTTTGTTAGCTGCGGTAGGGATCTTAGACGCGTAATGGGTATTTACTTTACTTTCAAACCTTAGTGTGACCTAAAATTTGAAACATCCATGTATGCTATCTATCTATGCAAGATTATGGAATTCTTGGTCTGATGCTGCAGCCAGGATATCCAGCACTAGTGTGCTGGATACACTCTTGAAAAATTAATAGCAGAAATGTCGTGTTTGGATTCATTTACATCAGTATTTGATTCTATATACAATGCAATGGTGGCAACAGGATGAGCTGATGCTGCAGCCAGGATGTCCAGCACACTAGAACACTCTTGAAAAAGTAATAGCAGATATGTCGTGTTTGGATTCATTTACATCAGTATTTGATTCTACATACAATGCAATGGTGGCAACACGATGAACTGATGCTGCAGCCAGGATGTCCAGCACACTAGAAGACTCTTGAAAAAGTAATAGCAGATATGTCGTGTTTGGATTCGTTTTGATCAGAATTTTATTCTACATACAATGCAATGGTGGCAACACGATGAGCTGATGCTGCAGCCAGGATATCCAGCACACTAGAATACTCTTGGTAAAATAATATAGCAGATATGTCGTGTTTGGGTTCGTTTTGATCAGTATTTGATTCTACATACAATGCAATGGTGGCTACACGATGAGCTGATGTTGCAGTCAGGATATCCAGCACATTAGTACACTCTTGAAAAAAAAATAGCAGATAGTAGTGTTTGTATTCGTTTTTTTATCAGTATTTAATTCTATTTGCAGTACGATGGTGACATCATTATAAGTTAATGTTATGTGCAGAGAAACTTAACATTCTGCAGTAATAAAAATGCATTTCTGTATTGTTAAATTGTTTAAAAAGTTTAAAAAGGTTAAAATAAAAATTAAATTAAAAATTTAAAAAACCCCCAACGCAAAAAAGAAAAGAGAACATTTAAAAAGTCAAAAATAATACCTATCGTTGAGCCATCAAATTCGATTGAGTAATACCTATATATATTTTAATTACAGAAATTGATGGATGGCACGATAAGGTTTGCTCATTGAATTGGCGCAATAATTTCGCGGCGGGGTACCGCATAAGTAAGTCAGACCCTTCACTTGATTGACTATGTACATATGCGGTACCCCGCCGCGAAATTATTGCGCCAATTCAATGAGCAAACCTTATCGTGCCATCCATCAATTTCTGTAATTAAAATATATATAGGTATTACTCAATCGAATTTGATGGCTCAACGATAGGTATTATTTTTGACTTTTTAAATGTTCTCTTTTCTTTTTTGCGTTGGGGGTTTTTTAAATTTTTAATTTAATTTTTTTACCATTTTGGCACGGAAACCTAAAAATCGTAGGAGGGTGTTAAATCGATAGGTACTTATGGTACTCTGTACTGGCTGCTGCGGTGGTCACTGCTGCCCTTGCAGCACGATCTACACCTGCTGTACGAAGACTTGCTGGTGGCACCGAGATGCGCCGCTCCACGCAGACAAGCCATGGTGTCTCCGTCGGAGATGGCACACAGACTCCTCCGATGTTTGTCTTCGAAGTATGCGCTCCCGTGCCGTTTTGTGGAAATAAACTACTACTCTGCTATCAGCTCGCACTGGCTTGACACCTTAAAAGAAACATCCTGTATATTTGTATGCATGTATAAAAAAAATAAAAAAATAAATGTTTATTGCATTTAAACAAATTCTTAGCTCTCATGAGTTAGGAGATCACCTTTTAAGCAAGGAATTGCTTGTGATAGGTGACTCTGGCCTTCCGCAGGTATGCAATTGTTATTCTAAAGTATTGTGTTATTTTTTGGGGTAATTCTACTAATAAAGAAGCGGTATTTAAAGCCCAGAAGAAATGTATACGAGCCATAAATAGTATAAAAGTAACTGACAGCTGCAGACCATCATTTTTAAATTTAAATATTCTTACGTTGCCATGTATATATATATTGGAGGTTATAATGTTCGTTAGGAAAAATACAAACTACTTTAATAAGTTACACAGCAAAAGATACAAATTCAATATATGTTTACCAATCAATAAAGCAGCGCTATTAAATAAAAGTATATTATGTATGGCTTCACGCATATATAACCATTTACCAAATTCACTTCTGCAGATAAGTGATATAAATATATTTAAAAGCAATATAAAAACACTGTTACTAAAAAAAGCGTATTATTCTGTCAATGAATATTTACAGGATAAACTTATATAAGTAATGTTGCTCCATATGATATTTTAAATGATGTCTTTCTTTTGTTTTGAATTTTTTTACTGTTAAATTATTTTTATTAATAACTGTGTATTTGCATGCCTTATGGTAGGTTATGGTTAATGAACTGTATTGCTTGTTTAAGACCTTTTCTTGTGTACCCATTTCCGCAAATTAATAAATGATTTGATTTGATTTGATTTGATATGCAATTGTTAACAAAAACAAAAGATAAACCAAAATAATTAGAAATACTAAATACAACAGGAGCGCATTTGTGTGTTGTGTATGAGTGAATTTTTGAACGAGTGTGTGTGTATGTGAGTGGGGGTGCGTGTGTGAGTGTGAGAGAGAGGATATGTGTTCGTGTGTAATGGAGTGAGCGTGGAATTGAATACATGAGTTTATTTTGTATGAATGAATGTTTGTATGGAGTTTGCTATTTCAGGATTTTAAATGTCTTTAGAAAAATTTAAGCAGAGTACTTGTGTTTCCGTAAAATCTATTTAAATATTTGTGTGAATTATATTTCCGAAGACAGCACAGTACAGTTACATTAAAGTTACTATAAATATACGGAGCTACAAAGAAAAGAAAGTTTGTCTACTGTAGTTTGCTCTTCGTATAGCGTCTGGAGAATTCGGTTTGATAAGTTGAATACGTAAGATCTGCTCAATGTGTGTCGAACGGTAAGAACTCTTGTGCAGCTCATCGCTCGAAAATCTATATTTTTAAAACAGCCCAGTTTTTTTGAGTACGTGCTGTCCTGTGGAACTTGTCTGCGGAAGCTACGGAACACCACGTACTGCGGCCAGAAGTCTTCTTCCATGACGAGGGGCAGAAACAGTTCGGTACACGCACCACGAACGCTTTGAAGTTGTCGTTCCCGTGCGATTCCAGTAACTGCACCCTCAGCGAGCACCTCGTCTTCCTGGCACACGTACTCCACGATGTCCTCCGCCTTGGTTGTGTAGTGCGGCGGGAGACGTTCACCGGCGTGTTGGGCTGCGCGGCACGCGGGCTCACTGCGGGCTCTGTAGGAGCTTCGCCGCAGCGGTGCTTGTTAGTGCGCGGTCGGCGCTTCCTCGTCTGCACCGTCACAAAACCATCATCATTATCAGCCTTATTCGGTGCGTTTTATGCCATGGGCTTGATACCAGGAGCGCCAGGGGCATTCCCGGGCTGCAGACACTGGCAGCGGGATTGGCGAGAGTGTGAGATTGTGCGCCAAACTGGCACCTTCTGACATATAGGGTGATGTATTTTTTTACTGAATCGAGCTCTCTGCCTCCTGAATCAGATCCTATTTCAGGTTGTGGTCTTTACTCGCATAACACACACACCAAGAGCTGCATTTAATGCTAAGACACATCTAAATACGATGGCATTATTAGTTTTTCAAAATTAGACTTTTTTTTCTCGGAAATGCCTGTGGAAGCATCTACATCGCTTCGTACGAACTACGCATCACCATGACATGACGTCACGCAAACCTGCATCGCGCAATCAGAGTTGACCCCGCGACTAGCATATATACAACGTCCCGACATCAACCGTCGGCAGTTGGCCACCAGACACAACACCCGTCTGGTCGAAGGATCCTCCCTGTTCAATAGAGGATGAGTGAACTTTACACCCTGTTCCTCATGGTGTAAAGATCACTCATCAATGCCTGAGTCCAACCTCTCCCATACACTCGTCCCACTGTGATGTGACGCAGCAGCCGTGTATTATATTACACGAAACATTTGGAGCCGCTTTTGACCTCTTAATAACTCAAAATGTATTTGGTTTATTTAAAACCCCTTAGATTATAATCAACGCAATCTAAGCAGTCCGTTTTGACGTTTCTCATTATACTGACTGAGCGCCGCACGCAGGCAGGCTGTGCGCTCAGCACACGAGCGCCGCAGCTGCTGCCCTGCACAGACCCGCTGGACGCCGCACGCAGGCAGGCTGTGCGCTCAGCACACGAGCGCCGCAGCTGCTGCCCTGCGCAGACCCGCTGGACGCCGCACGCAGGCAGGCTGTGCGCTCAGCACACGAGCGCCGCAGCTGCTGCCCTGCGCAGACCCGCTGGACGCCGCACGCGGGCAGGCTGTGCGCTCAGCACACGAGCGCCGCAGCTGCTGCCCTGCGCAGACCCGCTGGACGCCGCACGCGGGCAGGCTGTGCGCTCAGTACACGAGCGCCGCAGCTGCTGCCCTGCGCAGACCCGCTGGACGCCGCACGCGGGCAGGCTGTGCGCTCAGCACACGAGCGCCGCAGCTGCTGCCCTGCGCAGACCCGCTGGACGCCGCACGCGGGCAGGCTGTGCGCTCAGTACACGAGCGCCGCAGCTGCTGCCCTGCGCAGACCCGCTGGACGCCGCACGCGGGCAGGCTGTGCGCTCAGCACACGAGCGCCGCAGCTGCTGCCCTGCGCAGACCCGCTGGACGCCGCACGCGGGCAGGCTGTGCGCTCAGCACACGAGCGCCGCAGCTGCTGCCCTGCGCAGACCCGCTGGACGCCGCACGCGGGCAGGCTGTGCGCTCAGTACACGAGCGCCGCAGCTGCTGCCCTGCGCAGACCCGCTGGACGCCGCACGCGGGCAGGCTGTGCGCTCAGCACACGAGCGCCGCAGCTGCTGCCCTGCGCAGACCCGCTGGACGCCGCACGCGGGCAGATTGTTCTCACGTCCACCACAAAAGGGAGCTGTAATTAAATAAACTTCTTCAACTATAATTTTATAAATTAAATTGGAAATGGCAGAGCATGACTCGGTATAACACGTAGCGAGCCGATGATCCGCTCGTACAACGTGGAGATTGGATTGGTTCCCGCGTCATGGCGGCGGCCGCGGGAGCGACAAAAACGCGTCATAGTGCCTCACACCGCGTCACGCCGCGTCACGCCCCTCGCCGCGCCGCAACGTGCCAGCTAATCCAATTTATTAGTGTTGTGCGAGCGTGTCGGCGCGATGACACGCTCACGTCCCCCGACGGGCTGTTGTCGGAGCTCGCTGCCCGGTCTTGCTTCGCGGACAGGACAACACCACAAAAACTGCTCCATTGTAACCACAAAATTATTAAATAGCTTCACTAATAGACAAATGCGTCGCGCACCGCACTGCAGGAGCCGCGCAGGAGTGGCTGCAGAGGTGGCGCAGCGTGCAGCGGCAGGCGCGCGGCCGCCGCGGTCAGCACGCACGTGACATGCCCAGCCGACAGTTGCCCGCCGAGGCCCGAGCTGGTGTAACGGTACTAACTAGAATTGTGTTCCAAAATACAATTTATATTTGGGTCGTTCAACGTAGCCAGTGCGCGATAAGAGAATTCTCATTAAGATTAGTTATAATAATAAATGGGTCTCAGCGGGCGGTCATCACACCGGCGTGCAATTTACCCCGGACCTGAACAAAAATAGAAGCCTTCGAGCGGAGCGTGACCCCGGGGCACGGCGGGCCCGGCGCGGGACTGGTGCGGGGCGCGGGACCGGAGCGCGGGGAGGGGGGGCGAGCAATTTACACGGCGCGGTGGCGCGGGCGCAGAGTAAATGACCGCGATCGAAACGAACCATCAGTCGCGGGGTTTGTTCTAATGTTTTATATTTATTGCACCGCGAGCCGCGCCAGCCGACCGCATCGGCAAGTGCCGCGGATCCGTGGTGCTTGTTGGCAGGTGCAGCCTGGCTCCAGGCGCGGATCCGTGGTGCTTATTGGTAGATGCAGCCTGGCTACAGGCGCGGATCTGTGGTGCTTGTTGGCAGGTGCAGCCTAGCTACAGGCGCGGATCCGTGGTGCTTGTTGGTAGGTGCAGCCTGGCTACAGGCGCGGATCCGTGGTGCTTGTTGGTAGGTGCAGCCTGGCTACAGGCGCGGATCCGTGGTGCTTGTTGGTAGATGCAGCCTGGCTACAGGCGCGGATCCGTGGTGCTTGTTGGTAGGTGCAGCCTGGCTACAGGCGCGGATCCGTGGTGCTTGTTGGTAGATGCAGCCTGGCTACAGGCGCGGATCCGTGGTGCTTGTTGGTAGATGCAGCCTGGCTACAGGCGCGGATCCGTGGTGCTTGTTGGTAGATGCAGCCTGGCTACAGGCGCGGATCCGTGGTGCTTGTTGGTAGGTGCAGCCTGGCTACAGGCGCGGATCTGTGGTGCTTGTTGGTAGGTGCAGTCTGGCTACAGACGCGGATCCGTGGTGCTTGTTGGTAGGTGCAGTATGGCTACAGGCGCGGATCCGTGGTGCTTGTTGGCAGGTGCAGCCTAGCTACAGGCGCGGATCCGTGGTGCTTGTTGGTAGGTGCAGTCTGGCTACAGGCGCGGATCCGTGGTGCTTGTTGGCAGGTGCAGCCTAGCTACAGGCGCGGATCCGTGGTGCTTGTTGGTAGGTGGAGCCTGGCTGTAGGCGCGGATCCGTGGTGCTTGTTGGCAGGTGCAGCCTAGCTACAGGCGCGGATCCGTGGTGCTTGTTGGTAGGTGGAGCCTGGCTGTAGGCGCGGATCCGTGGTGCTTGTTGGCAGGTGGAGCCTGGCTCCAGGCGCGGATCCGTGGTGCTTGTTGGCAGGTGGTGCACAATGTTTCTCAGTGAGTGCGGCGGCGGTGCGCGGTGGTCAATTGCGCAACTCAAGCGCTAAAGCTCCAGAGCTGCGCAACTCCAGTGACAGTATCGGCGGCGGGTATCTAATCTGCCCCCGTATAAAATATAAATGAGTGACGGCTTCCACGTGCGTGCGCGCAGGATGCGGTGTCGACACGAGCCGATGCTGTGCCACAGACCGCAATGGTACCTAGTGGTACTACACAGTGGTACTACCACTAATTAACAGAGGTAGACATGAACGCAATGGATTAATTTCGAAAATAATTTTATGAATAAAAGAGTCAATTACAATAACAACCATTTATTTATTTATTTTAGTACATGGAGGGCTATTTACTATCTAAATATTCGCCGTGGTCGAGCTCATTGTGCATGATTTTTAATTTATTTACATACATAGGCCAGTGATGATGATATACACGATGATATAAATATATAAAAGTGTGTCTGCATCGTGTGTGATCAGGAATGCAGATCTATTTGCGTCGCGAGAGCCGGTCAGCTGCGCGCGCGCACGCGGCGCAAATCGGGCGGATAATCGCGCGTGCGCCGCGGTAATTAATACCGCGCAAAAACGACGGAAAAAACGTGTGTACTAGCGTGATGCGCAGGCGCAGTGAAGCGGGGCCGCACCAGGTCGGGCGCTGCGCGGGAACTGACAGAAGGTGTAGTGACAACAGCGCTTCATTTTATTTTATTTTTCGTTCCTACAAATTCTTGCCTTCTGCCGCAAAGTGTTGCGCGCAGGCGTGCGGCCGCAGACAAATCCATATAAATAAAAAACCGGTCAAGAGCGAGGCGGACTCGCGCACCCAGGGTTCCGTTCCGATTTCTGAAAAAGTGTGCTATTTAGAGACATCATTTTATTTTTCCTGTAATCTTTACATAAACTTCTATCACATAGAATAATTTCAGACTTTTCTCTATGCAAACTTTGGAGTTAAAGGGGGGGGGGGGGGGGCGGTATTTTTTTTACATTTTTCATCAAAAGTCGAAAACGAAGTGCGGCTTAAAAAAAAAATGTTTGAGAATGTGACACCCCACATGCCCTAAGTAAGACTTAAGACCCCCTTTCAGTCCCTGTTGCAAAAAAAATCATATATTTTGATTTCTTTCTTATTTGCAAAATATTTGGGTAAACGTCATCTAAAACTGTTCCAAATGTCAAGTTGATAGATATGGATCTCCTCCGGCACTTTGCAGCTGATTGGTCGGCGTTAAGCACTCCCTTCGGCAAGATGGGTCGCTGGGCCGCATGCCACTGAAGGCTTTGTCGGCCCCCGGCCCCACAGAAGCCTCCAGTGCTCGACTGTGCGTTAGTGCCTTCTTGCTACGTTCCTGTTGCGGGGACGATGACGTCACGAAGTGACTCTGCCGCTAGTGGCGCGGGCCGTGCCTCGGTGTCGCAGCTTGCAAGCTGTGCTTACGTCACTCTGCCGCTGGTGCCGCGGGCCGTGCCTCGGTGTCGCAGCTTGCAAGCTGTGCTTACGTCACTCTGCCGCTGGTGCCGCGGGCCGTGCCTCGGTGTCGCAGCTTGCAAGCTGTGCTTACGTCACTCTGCCGCTGGTGCCGCGGGCCGTGCCTCGGTGTCGCAGCTTGCAAGCTGTGCTTACGTCACTCTGCCGCTGGTGCCGCGGGCCGTGCCTCGGTGTCGCAGCTTGCAAGCTGTGCTTACGTCACTCTGCCGCTAGTGGCGCGGGCCGTGCCTCGGTGTCGCAGCTTGCAAGCTGTGCTTACGTCACTCTGCCGCTGGTGCCGCGGGCCGTGCCTCGGTGTCGCAGCTTGCAAGCTGTGCTTACGTCACTCTGCCGCTAGTGGCGCGGGCCGTGCCTCGGTGTCGCAGCTTGCAAGCTGTGCTTACGTCACTCTGCCGCTAGTGGCGCGGGCCGTGCCTCGGTGTCGCAGCTTGCAAGCTGTGCTTACGTCACTCTGCCGCTAGTGGCGCGGGCCGTGCCTCGGTGTCGCAGCTTGCAAGCTGTGCTTACGTCACTCTGCCGCTAGTGGCGCGGGCCGTGCCTCGGTGTCGCAGCTTGCAAGCTGTGCTTACGTCACTCGCTAGAACTCTACGTAGCACCCAGTTTGTGATGTCATATTTCGTAGAAATAGTTCCACCGGAGTCGCGTCGCACCTGTCTGCGGGAGGCTTTAAACAGGCTGCAGGCACACATGCTGACATCCTAATGGAAACTGGATCAACTGTGTCTGGGGGATGTTTGAGCGCTGCGATTGACCCGGGCCCCAAGTCTGCTATTTTTTAGAAATTCGTCATTTCAACACGATCCCACTGTCACTGCACTGTCATTTTGCTAAAGTTCGTAATCTGCTTAGTTCATAATGGATCGACCATTATGAATTAAGCAGATTACGAACTTTTGTCCAAACATTGAACATTGGTCCGTCAGTGGTCTCGTAATAGAATCGTGGTGGAATAATCAAAGGAACTGTCAACATTTTAGCAGATTACTGCATACGTCAGTCATTCATTTGTCATTAACATTATGTACGAGATTACCATTCTATGTCATTTCTTACAATGGAGTGTCAGTGGTTGATCATTGGAAATTCATAATGACGCCATAATATTACTAGATTATCAAACTTGTCAAAATCAACAATTATGAAATCAATGATAGACCATTCTGCCACTATTGTAGTAGCAGACTTGAGGCCCTGGCTGCTTACAAATAGTATTGAAATATCCCCGAGTATCATTATATAAAAACCGGTCAGGAGCGGGTCGGACTCGCGCACCGAGGGTTCCTTTCCGATTTCTGAAAAAGTGTGGTTTTGAGAGACATCGTTTTATTTTTCCTGTAATCTTATTTTTTACGTATGGAATAAACATCTATGACATAGAATAATTTTAGATTTTTTTCTATGCAAACCTAAGACAAGGGGGGAACGGTATTTTTTTTTTACATTTTTCATCAAAAGTTGAAAACTATGCGGCCTAAAAAAAGAAAAAAATGTTCGAGAACAATGAATGTTCGAACATTTTTTTATCTCAAGAACTACTATGCTATCAAATTGAAATTTGGAACAGTTTTATTATTATATTATTTGTGAAATAGTTGGGCAAACGTCATCTGAAACTGTTCCAAATTGAAATTTGGAACAGTTTTATTATTATATTATTTGTGAAATAGTTGGGCAAACGTCATCTGAAACTGTTCCAAATTTCAAATTGATAGCATTAGTAGTTCTTGAGATATCCAGCTGTGACAGGCAGACAGACAGACTGAGTCGCACCATAAGGGTTCCTTTTTACCATTTTGATACGGAACCCTAATTAGGACTCAAACTATAAGTAAGATGACGTAATTTTTTGCGAGCTTTAAAGCGCCTGGCGGAAAAAACCGCCGACGGGAAGTGTCTGATAGTAATGATTATTAATTATTAACAATATTCTGTAAAACATACACGAAAATCAGCAGTAAGACTTTCAGAAAAGTCGCGGGTTGTTCGACAGAGATACCCGCGGGTTGTTCGACAGAGATACCCGCGGGTTGTTCGACAGAGATACCCGCGGCCAGACCGCGGTTGATTGATTCATTGATTTGTTTTCAATCAAAGGCAAGTTGAAGAAACATTCTAATTACTCTTACAAATAACTTTAGGTCATGTAGAACATAAAAAATGTCTAGTTTGAACTTGGTAACCTGCGTACAAGCCGTGCGAGTTAACTAGGTACGTGGCGCTGTGACGTCACTCACACGGTAAGTATGCCGGGATCGTTTGTAAAAACATGCCTCACGCACACATTTACGTCATAGTATGCCAACCGACCGCCATTACGTGACACGACGGCGTCCTTGTCAAATCACGCACACATAGATCGGTACGCTGCGTCACTTTCGATACGCGTGGTGCGGAGTCATTCTTTTTTTTCTAGTCCGTGCTGTTTCGTTTATTTTGTCAAAATTTGCGCACAGTAAATTTTTTATCCTGCAGATTGCAAAATGTGTCGCAGTCTTCCCGATACACACTGTAACAAATCTACTAGCCTAAAAGAAATAAAAGGGGGCTAAAGTAAGACTTGAAACAATATATTAAATATTAAAAGATAAAAAATACAGACCGGTTTTTAAAAAACACATCCTACCTAACACACACAGTTATTTAACGCGAAGGTAGAGGTTAGCTTGAAGTAGTAATTTGAGTAAGTCCAGGTTAGGCAAACACGCACGGATAGTTTGGAAGAGGAAGAGTTTGAATTGAATCGCTCCGATAAATTAATGGTTATTTTATATAACCCTCCTTCAGGGATCGACCGCAGTCGGGTAAGTTTTAGTCACTGAGTTAGTTTTCCCGGTCGAAGAATACTTTTAGGAGATGTTTCGTTTATAGCTTCCGGAGCAGAACTGCTAGTCTCCAAGTCTTTCCATCATCAGCGTTTTTCAAAAACGTCTTCCAATTTCAGATCCTTTCCACATTTGAAGCTTTCCGTCATCAGAATGCCAAACGCCACAGTCAATGCTTGAATCTGCCAGTAATATACGTTGAAAAACCTCTAACCTCTCCGATGAATTTCAAGTGTGTGTGCATTAATTTTATAAAAGTAATTTAAGATACAGCTATTCAATAATAAATCAAAATTATCTATAAAATACAATATTTGACCTAACATATTGATAAAAAGAATTTAGATTACATAAATCAAAAGAAACGTTCATAGTCTATGCCATTATGAAACTCTATGAAAGATAGTTAGAAGAAAAAGTAAAGACAGCTTGACAGCCTGACGTAAGTGTCATAACAATGAAAAATACCTATAGGTGTTTTTATTTCAGATTTTAAAGAAAACGAATTGTTTTAGACCAATTCACAATATATGAATATAAATCTTTATAAAAGATAAATAGAAATGGATGAAGTGTAAGTAAAGGTTATGTATGTAGTATGTATGTATGTAGTAGAAGTATGTAGATACTATATTTCCCCATCAACCCCGAGAAAATTTTCAACTCTATTGAAAATTTTGAAGGTTAAAATATTACAGCATTCACAAAACGTACAAACTTCATTCAATCACACCGACATCTTACGAAGTTAGGTCAGGTAGGATTCACATTCAATGATCACTACTCAACCTGATAAATCAATAACAGTAGGCTTATTTTCGGAGTTGTAATCCGCTCACGTCTAAAACCATTAATAAAATATATTTAACAAGGGCTTATTTTTATGGAGTTGTTAGCCGCTCCAAAACATTCAAGGTTTAAGAAAAACCTCAAGTTTAAGAAAACTTAAGTTTAAGAGAGAAAACTCAAGTTAGTTTGAGTTTAAGAATAACCCAAGTTTAAGAAAAACTTAGTTTTAGAAAGAGAACTCGTTAGTTAGAGTTCAAGTTTAAGAAAGGCTCAAGGAAGACTTGAGTTTAAGAATTAGAGGATTTAAGAAAACCTCTAAGGATAGAGAATGCACTAGGGGCTTGTTTAATGAGTTGCTACCGCTCAAAAAGAAAAAAAAATGCATTAGAGGCTTATTTAAGGAGTTGCTACCGCTCAAAAAGAAAAAGGTGGAATAAGTTTTTACCGAATAGTTTTAAATGAGAGAGGGAGTATTTTAATGTTGAAGGGTGAAATAATAAGTTTAAAAAAAAAATCAAGTAAAAAATTTAAGAAAATATCTCAAAAGAGAAAAGATTTCTAAAAAGTTCTGGGAAGTTGTTTAAAAGTTCAAAGAAAATAATTCTATCCATGGTTAAAGATTAATGTTAAATAGGATTAAAATATTTTAAAGGGAGGTAAGTAAGGGTTAATGAGTGCAAAAGACAACTCAAAGAGAGTGAGTGCTAAAGACGACTCGAAGGGAGTGAGTGCTAAAGACGACTCAAGAGAGTTTAAGAGGTCTCTTAATATTTAAGAGGTCCCTTAGTATTTAAGAAGTCCCTTAGTATTTAAGAAGTCCCTTAGTATTTAAGAAGTCCCTTAGTATTTAAGAAGTCCCTTAGGATAGAAGAAGTCCCTTAGTACAGAGGAGGTCCCTTAGTATAGAGGAGGTCCCTTAGTATAGAGGAGGTCCCATAGTATAGAGGAGGTCCCTTAGTATAGAGGAGGTCCCTTAGTATAGAGGAGGTCCCTTAGTATAGAGGAGGTCCCTTAGTATAGAGGAGGTCCCTTAGTATAGAGGAGGTCCCTTAGTATAGAGGAGGTCCCTTAGTATAGAGGAGGTCCCTTAGTAAAGAGGAGGTCCCTTAGTATAGAGGAGGTACCTTAGTATAGAGGAGGTCCCTTAGTATAGAGGAGGTCCCTTAGTATAGAGGAGGTCTAAGAGGTCTCCTAGAGGGTTTAAGAGGTCTCCCAGAGGGTTTAAGAGGTCTCCCAGAGGGTTTAAGAGGTCTCTCAGAGGGTTTAAGAGGTCTCTCAGAGGGTTTAAGAGATCTCTCAGAGGGTTTAAGAGGTCTCTCAGAGGGTTTAAGAGGTCTCTCAGAGGGTTTAAGAGGTCTCTCAGAGGGTTTAAGTGGACTCCTAGAGGGTTAAGAGGACTCCTAGAAGATCCGAATTAATGATGCGACTAAAAAATAACCACAAACAAAAAGAAAGGCACAGAGGCACATCGAAAGTTGTGTGTGTAAGAGTGTAGAATAGTGAAGTATTTGTAATAGGTGTTATATAGATATTAGGTTTGTATAAACGACTACAGGATATTCTCCTATAGTACGTCGAAGAGTAAACCAAACCCCAACTTGTAAGTGACCACGGATGGTTTTAAGAACACTCACAAGCGAAGAATGGGTACGATTACCAGTGGGTAACCGTAGTGGTGTGCAAGTGTGTGGGGTGCAGAATAATGATGTAGAAGTAGAGAGTTATGTGTAGGTGGTAACGATTATAGGATATTCTCCTATAATACGTCGTAGAGTAAGCCAAACTCAACTTGAAAGTGACCACGAATGGTTTTAAGAACACTCGCGAGCAAAGAATGGATGCCAATTACCAGTGGGTAAAGGAATGTGTGTGGGGGTGTAGTATAAGTTTGTTAAGTATGTGCTGAAGAGGAAAGTAAGTTAGTATTAGACCTACCTGGAACCTAATACATGTAATATAAAAAATAGAGACTAAGCCAAATAAGAGTCCGAAAAGTAATAGTACTAGAGATAGTTTATTTTAGAATTTTGAAAAAGATTTGAAAGGGCTAGCTTTGATTTTATATTGGGCGCCAGACTGTAACAAATCTACTAGCCTAAAAGAAATAAAAGGGGGCTAAAGTAAGACTTGAAACAATATATTAAATATTAAAAGATAAAAAATACAGACCGGTTTTTAAAAAACACATCCTACCTAACACACACAGTTATTTAACGCGAAGGTAGAGGTTAGCTTGAAGTAGTAATTTGAGTAAGTCCAGGTTAGGCAAACACGCACGGATAGTTTGGAAGAGGAAGAGTTTGAATTGAATCGCTCCGATAAATTAATGGTTATTTTATATAACCCTCCTTCAGGGATCGACCGCAGTCGGGTAAGTTTTAGTCACTGAGTTAGTTTTCCCGGTCGAAGAATACTTTTAGGAGATGTTTCGTTTATAGCTTCCGGAGCAGAACTGCTAGTCTCCAAGTCTTTCCATCATCAGCGTTTTTCAAAAACGTCTTCCAATTTCAGATCCTTTCCACATTTGAAGCTTTCCGTCATCAGAATGCCAAACGCCACAGTCAATGCTTGAATCTGCCAGTAATATACGTTGAAAAACCTCTAACCTCTCCGATGAATTTCAAGTGTGTGTGCATTAATTTTATAAAAGTAATTTAAGATACAGCTATTCAATAATAAATCAAAATTATCTATAAAATACAATATTTGACCTAACATATTGATAAAAAGAATTTAGATTACATAAATCAAAAGAAACGTTCATAGTCTATGCCATTATGAAACTCTATGAAAGATAGTTAGAAGAAAAAGTAAAGACAGCTTGACAGCCTGACGTAAGTGTCATAACAATGAAAAATACCTATAGGTGTTTTTATTTCAGATTTTAAAGAAAACGAATTGTTTTAGACCAATTCACAATATATGAATATAAATCTTTATAAAAGATAAATAGAAATGGATGAAGTGTAAGTAAAGGTTATGTATGTAGTATGTATGTATGTAGTAGAAGTATGTAGATACTATAACACTTAATGTAAGTCTGTCGGTTCTGTACGTCGCGTCACTAGCAACACGTAGCCGCAGGCAGCAGCCGGTCGATTCTGTAAAAATCTCACCGTGAAAACTTAGGTGAAGTGAGTTTGTTTTTGCTAGGAATTGACACTATTGACAGCTCACTCCACGCTCACTTCACCTAAGTTGCCACGGTGAGATGGTTACAGAATCGCACTGCAGGTACTCGCGCGTGTGTATTTATCTCTGCAGTTATTGGAGCAACATCTTGCGAGAATTGGATAATTACAACTACTCACGTTATTACGCATAAAACCAGTGGTGAACATTGCATCACTTATTGTGCCGCTCCGCTCGCTCGCTCGGCGCTCGCTCGCTTGGCGGCGCGGCGGCGGCGCGAGCGCACGCTTGCTGTTCCAGTTTTTCCCGCCAGTTAATTAGCGCGGGTTCCTCCCGAGCGCTAACATCGTCCTTTATTAAACTGCGCCCGCGATTCTGTTTTAGGTATTTTAATGAGCCGGTTACCTCTGTCGCGCCCCCCTCCCCCGCCCCGCCGGCCCGCTCACCCCGCACAACAGACGGCTGCAGGATTTATGTGCGCCCGCGCAGATTCGGCAAAAAGGCGCCACTGCCGGGAACCGGCTCACGGCGCGTCGTGCAACAGGCGCAGCAAGCTGACGTACTGCGCATGCGCATGCAGCAAGTGTTTGCTGTAAACCGTAGTTCATAATTTGATATAGTTAACTAATTTCATGGCTGGGACAGACTGGGTGCGGAAGGCGCAGGATGTGGTGGCGCAGCCTGGAGGTGCCTGTCCAGCAGTGGCTGCACTCGTAGTGCCTCTCACATTTTGTCAAGTCAAATATACATCTTTTTAAAAAAGTGTCTGAAAATAGAAACCGGCCAATTAGGAGACATTATAAGAATTTGCTAATTGTTAGTGGTTCCGATACCGCCCTATTAAAGAAAAGTATTATGCGTATGGGTCCGACCATATTTAACAAAATACCCGATGTAATAAAAAATGAGACACTTCCACTTTTTAAAAAGAAATTGACAGATCTATTAATTAATAAATGTTATTACTCAATTGGCGAATTTTTTACCGATAAAAATTTAAATTGATAATATGACATCTCTATTTTGTACTAATCTCATTTATATTTTTAATTTATCTGTATTGACTGTATTGCCTATTTCAAATTTTTTTTGCTGAATTTCTTCTTGACATGGTAAAATTGTACTGATTTGATTGAATGTGATAGTACCTAATATATTTTTAATATCTTTAATATTATAGCTTAAGCTGTTTGCATGCCTTAGTTAAGGTAGTTAGTATAAGGAACTTTTTAAACTAAAACACCTGTAACTTGTACCTACTTTCTGTGCAAATAAAAAAACTATTCTATTCTATTCTATTCTATTAACTTACTACCTCAGAAGTTAAACAAAAACAATACGCAGTGCGCATGAAAAAATCTGTTTAAAAGTCCGGCATCCCCGGATGAGTGGCAGCGGCGCGGTTCACACGGCCCCGCGCCCCGCGCCCCGCGCCCCGCACCCCGCGCCCCGCAGGCGGTCGCGAAGGTGTCATATTTTCATTAAGCGCAGTTTTATTCCGCGAACGATCGGCGCATATATACTACTTGGTCTGTGGATCGGCGCAGGCGCAGCTCGTAAATATCTGTGTATGGTAAGCCGAAGTTCGCACGGGCGTAAAAAAATCGCGGTGGGATTTTATCGCGCACTGGATTTTCAACTCTCGGTGTTGAACCGAACTTCGAGAATCCAACCTAACAACAACAGAGTGCATCCCAGCGCGTCGAAAAACACACTGTTGGATTTTCAACTCCCGGCGCTAAGCAGAGCGTTGAAAATGCAGTGCACGAAAAAAAATCGCCGCGTTATTTTTACGTCCGTGCGAACGTCCGCTAAGGCGAGCCGGACGATCGTACGCCGCGACAAATGATGTGATGTATTAGAGGGTGACAGACGATCTGTCCAGGAGCTCGTGGCTAAGTAATAACAGCCGCACGGGTCGATCCGTCAGGTTAAGCTACGCTTGCCGGGGTTGGTCCGTGGATGGGTGACCATCTTTACATACAGAGACTCCTCCGTGCCTCGGAAAGTACGTTAAGCCGTTGGTCCCGGCTGTTATTCGTGAATCTTTGACAGTCGTTACGGGTCGTCAGAAACCCGAAAGTCTGACAACCAGTCTTACCAAGGGGTATCGTATTACCCAGTAACTGGGTTGTGGAGGTCAGATAGGCAGTGGCTCCATGTAAAATACTGGTACTCAGCTGCATCCGGTTAGACTGGAAGCCGACCCCAACATAGTTGGGAAAAGGCTAGGCAGATTGAGACGATCTGTCCAGTATAAGACATCAACGCGCGCATGGCGGCGCCGGCGCACGCGCGCGGCACATTGTGCAGTTGTCCTAGCTAAACGCATGTCAGTTAAGTATCGACAGTGAATCATAATGTTTCACTGTATGATGTACGCACACACGGCTACACTTCAAGCTGTTCTTTTTCAGTTTACACTGACCACTTATTGTAAGGAAATCCTATACAATGCGAGATCAGCTTATACTGGAAATGTATAGCTTGATCTGTAGCCGTGCGTACGTACAATGTAGGTATGTAAGTGTTTTATTTTTCTTTCAATAAATGTTGTATGGATGTATCTTTCCGCATCTGAAATCAGCTGGACACAGGCTCGTCCTATGTTCTGTTGCGCTGCATCACTTCATCTTCGACAATATCAAAATGCCTTCTTGTGTTCATGTGATCGGTTGATCTGTCTGAAAAACCTCGTAAACCCGTTTCTTTCTGCGCACAGACATGGAATGAGAAGTACCCGATTACCTCGACGCACTATTTAATTAATTCATAATTCTGGGAAGGCGACAATACCCGACGCAGGCGCACGACATCAACACTCGCCGCGCACTGCAGCGGCTGCTACAAATGGCGCATCGCTAGCATCTCCTCTACTATAAATATTTGTTTACGAATGCGATTAGTGATCGAGGAAGCATTTATTTGAATAGCTTTGAGAGGATCAGCAGCTCGCGGCGGCGGCGGCGGCGGCGGTGTGTGTGGCGGTGTGTGTGGCGGTGTGTGTGGCGGTGTGTGTGGCGGTGTGTGTGGCGTTGTGCGTGGTGGTGTCTGCGGCGGGTGATCTCATCAACAATACCCTTGAAGTTATTCAATTAATTCCCGGCAATGTATTCTAAGGGCAATAAAAGCGATGCTATCGGCGTGAGTCGCGCTCGTTCCCAGCGGTTGCCCACTGCTGGGCGATATCATCGCATATCGCAGCGTTCACTAAATCTTTTGGGACGCGTTAATGGGACTGTTTAGTTGTTTAATTCGTTTTTTATCGCGTTCGCATAGATTAAAATTAATTAGCGCTATTGGGTGCGATGAGTGCGCGATACCGCGGCCCCCGGCTCAGTCGGCACACGGAGCGCTGCGCGTGCGCACACAGCCACGCCGGCTTCACATGACAGTAGCAACGTAAGTAATTTGTCAGTCAAAAAAGTGTAAATGGCAAAACTCAAACAACATAACATTTTCACAATAGTTATGTTGTTTCAGTTTCGAATGACGGATATGTTGAGAGAGCATGAAGTTAGAGTCCAGTTAGGGCGCATTCCTCATACGTAGGTACGTATGTACGAGTACCGCTGTGCAACCCTCAGATGTTGTGCAGCTACGTAGAATACGTCCGCAAACAGCGCGCAGACAACACGCTGCGGCTGCAGGGGCACGCTGCTGGTGACGTCACGCTGCGGCTGCAGGGGCACGCTGCTGGTGACGTCACGCTGCGGCTGCAGGGGCACGCTGCTGGTGACGTCATGCTGCGGCTGCAGGGGCACGCTGCTGGTGACGTCACGCTGCGGCTGCAGGGGCACGCTGATGGTGACGTCACGCTACGTCACGTCAGCTCGTTGTTGACGTCGGCACGTCAAGGCGACCTACACTGGACGCTAAACCTGATTGTAGCATGTAGCCAACACAACGCGCGCGCGCTCCGCCACGCAGCGCGCGCGCAGCGGCCACGCCCCTCCGCTGCGCGTCATGTAGCCAACACAACGCGCGCGCTCCGCCACGCAGCGCGCGCGCAGCGGCCACGCCCCTCCGCTGCGCGTCATGTAGCCAACACAACGCGCGCGCGCTCCGCCACGCAGCGCGCGCGCAGTGGCCACGCCCCTCCGCTGCGCGTCATGTAGCCAACACAACGCGCGCGCTCCGCCACGCAGCGCGCGCGCAGCGGCCACGCCCCTCCGCTGCGCGTCATGTAGCCAACACAACGCGCGCGCGCTCCGCCACGCAGCGCGCGCGCAGCGGCCACGCCCCTCCGCTGCGCGTCATGTAGCCAACACAACGCGCGCGCTCCGCCACGCAGCGCGCGCGCAGCGGCCACGCCCCTCCGCTGCGCGTCATGTAGCCAACACAACGCGCGCGCTCCGCCACGCAGCGCGCGCGCAGCGGCCACGCCCCTCCGCTGCGCGTCATGTAGCCAACACAACGCGCGCGCGCTCCGCCACGCAGCGCGCGCGCAGCGGCCACTCCCCTCCGCTGCGCGTCATGTAGCCAACACAACGCGCGCGCTCCGCCACGCAGCGCGCGCGCAGTGGCCACGCCCCTCCGCTGCGCGTCATGTAGCCAACACAACGCGCGCGCTCCGCCACGCAGCGCGCGCGCAGCGGCCACGCCCCTCCGCTGCGCGTCATGTAGCCAACACAACGCGCGCGCTCCGCCACGCAGCGCGCGCGCAGCGGCCACGCCCCTCCGCTGCGCGTCATGTAGCCAACACAACGCGCGCGCTCCGCCACGCAGCGCGCTCGCAGTGGCCACGCCCCTCCGCTGCGCGTCATGTAGCCAACACAACGCGCGCGCTCCGCCACGCAGCGCGCGCGCAGCGGCCACGCCCCTCCGCTGCGCGTCATCGACACCGACACTTATTAAAATCATGTTGTTTGGCTCGCCACAAGCACTTGTTGAACAAGTTGTGCTTACCTAAAGTGGCCGCAATAAGTGACGTAATACGACAGTTCCCGCTCGCAGCCGCCGCCCGCGGTGCCGCGCGCACGTCACGTGCTGCGGCAGTGCTACCTGCTGCAGCACGTGGTGTGGCTCCCAGCTCAGGTCAGTGACCGATGGGTGCGATTTATTTTGTTCACAACATTTTTGTAGTATTTGAAGACTGCGCGTCACCAGCGCATGGTGCCCGACCTGAGCCTTTTCGGTAGAGACACTGATAGCATCTATCAGCAGGAATGCCCACAGTGGTCACCTGATCCGGACGTTACGGATTTTGCAAATAAGAAAGAAATTACAATATTTATATTTTTTTATACTCGAGTATACGAACGGCGAGTACGGTGCTCCTATGTACGGCACTCATCAATGTGCATGTTGGCCCACAAAAACACACAGTTCGATGTATTATTGATACAGGCAGTCAGGCGACTTTTATTACCGAGTCTTGTGTTCAGCGGTTAGGGTTACATCGCAGCCAAGCGAACGTTCCAGTGTTCGGTGTTGGAGGGACCGAGGTTGGAGCTGTTTACCCAAAGGGTGTAGTATCTTGTCATATCACTCCTACACACGGGGATCAACCTTCAATTTCAGTTAACGCATTAATTTTATCTAATCTTATTTCACGTATGCCATGTGTGACATTGCCTTTTAAGGGATGGCCACACATACAAAACTTAACTTTAGCTGATCCTAAGTTTTATCTTCCACAATCAGTGGAAATGCTTTTAGGTGCGGATATACTATCCCAAGTTTTATTAGGTCACGTGATCACGGGTCCACCCGGTTCACCGATGGCTATGAACAGTATCTTTGGTTATTTATTGATGGGTGATGTTTCATACAACCAAAATACATCTACTTCACTTCAAGTTTGTCTCAGTAGTTTAAGCTCATCCTACGATGACGACATCAACCTGAGACGGTTCTGGGAATTGGAATCTCTTCCGGAAAAAAGAATTCTAAGTCCCGACGAAGCGTTGTGTGAATCTATATTCGTAAATTCACATACTCGTGATGAAACTGGGCGATATGTTGTTCCACTCCCTTTCAAACCTGATGCACCCACCCTCGGCGCATCACGAGATACGGCGGTCTCCAGGTTTAAGAAATTAGAGTATAGGTTGGAACACAATCCTCAACTTAAGGTAGACTATCATGCGTGCCTCCAGGAGTACTTGGAACTCGGTCACATGGAGCCCGTTGATTTACCTGTTTTGTTAGCTAACAGCTATTACATTCCGCACCACTGCGTGGTCAAAGAGTCCAGTGAGACTACTCGTACTCGTGTCGTCTTTGACGCGGGTTGTAAAACTTCGAATGGAATATCACTTAATGATGTTCTACTGACTGGTCCGAAGCTGCACCAGGATATAGTAGACGTTTTATTGGGTTTTCGTATCCATGCTATTGCTGTCACTGCCGACATAAAGCAGATGTACAGAAACATAAAATTACAACAATCCGATTGGGATTTTCAACGCATTGTGTGGCGTAAATCACCCACTGAACCGTTGCGTGATTATCGATTGCGCACCGTCACCTTTGGTGTCAGCTCATCACCATACTTAGCCCTTCGTACTATTCAACAGTTGGCTCATGATGAAGCTGCTAACTTCTCGTTAGGTTCTAAGGTTCTCCAGAACCAGGTTTTTGTTGATGACATCGTCACCGGAGCAGGCGACGTAAAGCAGGCCCTGGTTTTACAACGTGAGTTAGTAGGTATTTGTTCGTCAGCTGGTTTCGAGCTACGTAAGTGGCAGAGCAATTCGCCAGCGTTACTCGCTGCTTTACAAACGTCAGTCGTTCAGGGCGAGCGGTCTGATAACGTTTCTTTCGCTCTGATGGAGAATGACAAACAAATAAAGGTTTTAGGACTTCAGTGGAATCCTGAATCTGATACTTTCATTTTTAGCGTTCAGTCAACTAATGATAAAATTACAAAGCGATCCATACTATCACAAATAGCGAAAATTTATGACCCTATGGGATGGTTATCTCCTGTAACTATTTATGCGAAACATCTCATTCAGTTGTTATGGATTTCAGCGGTCGACTGGGATGAGTCACCTCCTTTAGATATTATAAACGCTTGGTCTAGTTTTCTTAACGAGTTACCATTATTATCAAATTTTCAAATTCCACGTTTCGTTTTTGCAAACGTGAATGCAATTCAAATTCACGGGTTTTCCGACGCTTCCGAGCGGACTTATGCCGCGTGTGTTTACGCCCGTATATCCGATAATAATGATAACGTTAAAACATTTCTTCTTCTCGCTAAAACGCGTGTAGCACCTATAAAACCGGTTCTTACTATTCCGCGCCTAGAGTTGTGCGCTGCTGTTTTGTTATCAAAGTTGATTGATAAAGTGAGAAGTGTGTATGATAACCACTTAAACTGTGAACATGTTTGTGCGTGGACTGATTCATCCATCGTGTTAGCGTGGCTTCGTTCTCCACCACACGAGTGGAAAACATTCGTTTCTAATCGCACTAGTGAAATCTTATCCAGGCTTCCGGCCAAAACTTGGAGACATGTCCCGTCAGCTGACAATCCAGCTGACGCACCTTCTCGAGGAATGCTTCCTACAAGTTTTGTCCAAAATGAGATGTGGCTCCATGGGCCCTGGTGGCTCGCGCGTGATTCTAGTTCTTGGCCAAGTCCCAAGAAAATACTAGAAGTCACTGAAGACAAACGCAATCTACCTATGTCTATGGTGTCAAACTCTTCCACCTCAGCACTACCTGATGTGGTCGAGTATATTACCAGCACTGTTATTTCGATTCTATAATAAATGTAAGAAAGTTCAAAATTCCTATCCAAAATACATAACTGTATCCGAGTTTAATTTTTGTTTAAATCGACTTATCCATTTAGTTCAACATTCTTGTTTTTCCGAAGACATTAATAATATTTCACATGGAAAGTATCCATCAATTAAATTACGTCGACTCAACCCGTTCATGGATAACAAAAATAATCTTCGGGTAGGTGGGCGAATTCATAAATCACTTTTACCGTTTGTTTCCAAACATCAATTGATTTTGCCTAAGAAACATCATCTTACAGATTTAATCATTGACCATACACATATCACGCATCTACATGCTGGTCCGCAATCCGTGCAATACATTTTATTCCAAAAATATTGGATAATGTCTAGTCGTGACGCTATACGTACACGCATACATCGCTGTGTTCGTTGTTTTCGTGCGCGCCCCGTGAATCCGCAGCCATGCATGGCTCCGTTACCGGCCGTCAGAGTGCGCCCCGAGCGGCCATTTCTTAAAACATCTGTTGATTTCGCGGGTCCGTTTTACGTTCGAGCAAATAAAGTTCGAAATGCGAAAATTATTAAATGTTATGTATCTGTTTTTGTGTGTATGTCTGTCAAGGCCATACACCTCGAACTCGTATCCGAGTTGTCAACTGATGCATTTTTGGCAACATTGCGACGCTTCACGTCCCGTAGAGGTTTATGCACCGACATTTACTCTGATTGTGGAAGGAACTTTGTTGGTTGTAATAATTATCTACAAGACTTGTATAATTTTTTACGTAATGATTCTGTTCAAGTCACTCTTAATAGTAAAATTTTAGAACAAGGCATTACTTGGCATTTTCAGCCTCCTTACGCCTCTCATTTTGGTGGCCTTTTTGAATCCGGTGTTAAAAGTTTTAAACATCATTTACATCGAGTCCTCGGTACGCAAACTCAAACTTATGATGAGATGCATACCCTTCTTTGTCAAATTGAAGCGGTACTTAATTCACGTCCACTTTGTGTATTAAGTGCTGACCCATTAGATCCGTTACCTTTGACACCAGCTCATTTTTTAATAGGAGGTCCGTTGACGTCCTTACCAGACATTTCATTAACCGATAATATTTCAAATCGACTCACTAGATGGCGTAGAATACAACAATGTGTGCAACACTTTTGGAAACGTTGGAGTCGTGAATATTTACACGAAATTCAACAACGTAACAAGTGGTTTCGAGATCGCGGCTCACAACTCCGTGAAGGTATTATTGTCGTTGTACGAGATGATAATTTGCCACCATTACAATGGAGACTGGCTCGTGTCCATACTCTCCACCCAGGTTCCGATAATATTACTCGTGTCGTAACTTTACAGATGGGCAAAACTTTCGTGAAACGCTCAGTAGTCAAAATATGTCCTTTGCCCTTAGAATAATCATTCTGTAAGTTTAGTTAATATTGTTGCGAATCTTAGTTAAGTAATCTTAAGTTAGAATAACTTTAGTTTAAAAATTTAAGGCTTCATGCTTTCGTAGCATTTTTCATTCTTCTTTTTTTTCGAATGTTACATTCTTTTTTGTCTTTTAATTTAAAGTTAAAAGAAATTCATTCTTTTAAGGCGAGCGGCATGTTACGTACCGTTCTCTTTGCAGTTGGTATTACGTACCTACTGAATTAATTCTTAGAGATTTTAGAATAGTGTTTTCTTCACCCCACAACTGGTAATCAGGCTTTTTTGTGTAATTGCCGAGGGTGTTGATTCGAATAAGCTTCCGGTGTTTGCTCATCGCCCATTCGTGGAGCCTTCTGATTGGTTGCGGATGAGCACACTAGCGCCGCGCTCCTGCGTGTTTTTTCACTGTACTACATACCATACGGTTGTCGGCGCATACACGCCACGCGCGATCTACTTTTCTACAAAAATAAGGTCCTTCGGTGAAAACGTGCTACAATCCCCGCAAGATACCAGATATACCCTGAACCAGCGCCTGTGGAAAAATATGTGAGGTGGAATTGAAGCAAGCTTCAGAACTATCGAGCGCGCCTTCTTAGCCCATCGGTGTGCGGCGGACGGGAGCGACCGGTAAGTCTTATTCGAATCTTCCCTTTCTACAGCACAAAAATAAAAGTGGGGCTACTAGGGCATGTGGGGTATCATATGAAAGAGCGTTGTTTGCACATTCTCAAACAGTTTTTTTTTATATTTTTTAGGTTGCATAGTTTTCGACTTCTGATGAAAAATTAAAAAAAAAATACCGTTCCCCGCCTTATCTCCGAAGTTTGCAAAGAGAAAAATCTGAAATTATTCTATGTGATAGAAGTTTATGTAAAGATTACAGGAAAAATAAAACGATGTCTCTAAATAGCACACTTTTTCAGAAATCGGGACGGAACCCTCGGTGCGCGAGTCCGACTCGCTCTTGACCGGTTTTTTCTTAAATTTATATTCTTAAATCAATTGAAAATTAATGAATTGTTAACTGTAGGAAATCATGATTGATAATTGATTAATTGTTAATTGCTACCACTATAATTAATCAATCGTTAGTTGTTATGGTGACAATTAACTTTTTAATCAATTGTTAATCTTTAATTGTCTTTACAATTACAATTTGTCCAACCCTGGTGGGGAGCCGCGTCAGCCGCGTGTTGTTGATGTTGCCACTGATGCAGTTTCGTTAGCCGCATCAAGTGATGTGCTTGTAGCCGATCCTCCCCGATTGATGCTCTTGTAGTGAGCCACTGCATTGACTCGATCAGTCGGCGTGTGCGCATCGCTACTAATACCCGGATTATGTTAAATGCCAACTAATGCCGATCCGATGCGGATGACACCGATTCTCCATAAACGTGAAATTTTATTTTCACAGCGCCTCGTAAACTTACTGAAGTAGCGAGTTGTTTTAATTCCGGGGATGGCAACGCACATACATACAAACTATTACAAACATAACAGTTCAAAAAGAGCACGGGTCGGATGCTGACGGTTATGTGCCGATGAATCGCCTGTAGGGTTCTTAGTTCTTACCAAAATTAAAGAGATTCTACCGAATAATGCTGTGTTTCGCAAAGATCTGTCCCGGTAGTACCTGCTTAATAATTTATGACTGGCCAAGATGTTTTAAAATAGAAATTATCTACTGTGATTAGTAGTGAAAAATATTCCATACTAATTGGTATAATAAATTCCACACCACATGAGGGGTCAGCGCAACGAGCTCTTATGTCTTTATCGTCCTCCGAGACAAGGGCGAAGTTGGAAATGTGTGCGTGTGTGTTTGATTGAATCACTGTACTTGCAGCCCGTTTGCTTTGTATCGCGCGGCACTACACTATACTTGCACCCCGTTTGCTTTGTACCGCGTGGTACTACACTATACTTGCAGCCCGTTTGCTTTGTATTGCGTGGTACTACACTATACTTGCAGCCCGTTTGCTTTGTATCGTGCGGCACTACACTATACTTGCAGCCCGTTTGCTTTGTATCGTGCGGCACTACACTATACTTGCACCCCGTTTGCTTTGTACCGCGTGGTACTACACTATACTTGCAGCCCGTTTGCTTTGTATCGTGCGGCACTACACTATACTTGCAGCCCGTTTGCTTTGTATCGCGTGGCACTACACTATACTTGCAGACCGTTTGCTTTGTATAGTGTGGCACTACACTATACTTGCAGCCCGTTTGCTTTGTATCGCGCGGCACTACACTATACTTGCAGTCCGTTTGCTTTGTATAGTGTGGCACTACATTATACTTGCAGCCCGTTTGCTTTGTATAGTGTGGCACTACATTATACTTGCAGCCCGTTTGCTTTGTATAGTGTGGCACTACATTATACTTGCAGCCCGTTTGCTTTGTATAGTGTGGCACTACATTATACTTGCAGCCCGTTTGCTTTGTATAGTGTGGCACTACATTATACTTGCAGCCCGTTTGCTTTGTATAGTGTGGCACTACATTATACTTGCAGCCCGTTTGCTTTGTATAGTGTGGCACTACATTATACTTGCAGCCCGTTTGCTCTGTATCGCGCAACACTACACGTCATCCTTACACCACATTACATCTGAGCTTCGCGTCAAATCCAACACATCAATAACGCGCATTGTTATTAACAATTACACTCATATGTGTGTGTGTGTCAGATCGTGATCAATCGTGTTGGTGGAGCGCGCACGTCAGGACTAATCCCAGACGGAACTGACAGCTACGCTGTTTAGATCACTGCATCCCATCCTTATAGAAATACACATCTTATCCCAATACGATAGAGGCTGTAATCCTATGGCAATCGTTCAGCAAAAGATGACAATTATGGGCAGAGAAGTTGAGACTGTTCCCTGATTAAAACAAAGTAGTGAATGTGTTGCGGAGCGGTGGTGGCGCTGCTTTACGTGCTGGCCGGTAACGCGCGGAGCACGGCCGGGGCTAATGAGTGCCGCGCGGAATTGTAGAGTAAGAAGGCACCGAGAGCGCGGGTGACGCCGCGCGCCGTCGTCTAGCCGCAGGATGCTACCGTTAGAGCTTATCATAATAAGTAAGAAGGCACCGAGAGCGCGGGTGACGCCGCGCGCCGTCGTCTAGCCGCAGGATGCTACCGTTAGAGCTTATCATAATAAGTAAGAAGGCACCGAGAGCGCGGGTGACGCCGCGCGCCGTCGTCTAGCCGCAGGATGCTACCGTTAGAGCTTATCATAATAAGTAAGAAGGCACCGAGAGCGCGGGTGACGCCGCGCGCCGTCGTCTAGCCGCAGGATGCTACCGTTAGAGCTTATCATAAGAAGCCGGTCGCTGGCAGCCATCGCTTCAACGTCTGTGTTATTATTTATACTCAGTAATTTGAACTTCAGTTTGAAGTTACTGATTAATATTTTATGGTATTTATTAAAATGTTGATTAAATAAATAATTAAAGATACCGCTGGCAGAAATTATTCATTTTACTGACACTCGATCACATAACAGAACAAAACGAACTATAAAAAAATAAGTTTAAAAACTAAAACCCGACTACTGAAAAATCATGCTCTAAAAAGTATGAAACAAGATAATATTCTCATCAGTCTGAAAGAAAAAGAAAGACAAATTGAAAATCCGGAGTCACTCGTAATCTGCTCGATGTGACTACGAATTTTTAATTTGTCTTTCTTTTTCTTTCAGGTGAGAATATTATCTTGTTTCATAGGTACTTTTTAGAGCGTGATTTTTCAGTTAGTACTTACTTTTTATTTAAATTATTTTGGGGTTATAATTTCGTGATATTTGCAGAGCCTAAATTTTTTTTTATAATTTTTTTTAGCTTACAAATATATTTTTATATTTTTTTTTAGCTTACAAATATATTTTTGAAATGTGCTCATTGAGCCCTTTCATTTGATACCCAAAACGTCATCATTACTTTTTCTTTTAGGTATCTCCTCTATATGGCACCATATTGAATTTATTGTGACCTCGCCAGCGGACAATCGAGACGTTTCCAAAGATATCTCATTTGTCAAATTATGACAACTAGTTTAGAAGTTACGATGGAACATACATACATAAATACATACCGGTCAACATCATAAGCCCCTCCTTTTTGCTTCGCCGTAGTCGGTTAAATAGGCTATTTATTGTGTTAGATGAACTACTGCACAGTTGCTCCCTGCATTCAATCGCAGCTCCACCGCTTCAATTATTGTGTTAGATGAACTACTGCACAGTTGCTCCCTGCATTCAATCGCAGCTCCACCGCTTCAATTATTGTGTTAGATGAACTACTGCACAGTTGCTCCCTGCATTCAATCGCAGCTCCACCGCTTCAATTATTGTGTTAGATGAACTACTGCACAGTTGCTCCCTGCATTCAATCGCAGCTCCACCGCTTCAATTATTGTGTTAGATGAACTACTGCACAGTTGCTCCCTGCATTCAATCGCAGCTCCACCGCTTCAATTATTGTGTTAGATGAACTACTGCACAGTTGCTCCCTGCATTCAATCGCAGCTCCACCGCTTCAATTATTGTGTTAGATGAACTACTGCACAGTTGCTCCCTGCATTCAATCGCAGCTCCACCGCTTCAATTATTGTGTTAGATGAACTACTGCACAGTTGCTCCCTGCATTCAATCGCAGCTCCACCGCTTCAATTATTGTGTTAGATGAACTACTGCACAGTTGCTCCCTGCATTCAATCGCAGCTCCACCGCTTCAATTATTGTGTTAGATGAACTACTGCACAGTTGCTCCCTGCATTCAATCGCAGCTCCACCGCTTCAATTATTGTGTTACATGAACTACTGCACAGTTGCTCCCTGCATTCAATCGCAGCTCCACCGCTTCAATTATTGTGTTAGATGAACTACTGCACAGTTGCTCCCTGCATTCAATCGCAGCTGCACCGCTTCAATTATTGTGTTAGATGAACTACTGCACAGTTGCTCCCTGCATTCAATCGCAGCTCCACCGCTTCAATTATTGTGTTAGATGAACTACTGCACAGTTGCTCCCTGCATTCAATCGCAGCTCCACCGCTTCAATTATTGTGTTAGATGAACTACTGCACAGTTGCTCCCTGCATTCAATCGCAGCTCCACCGCTTCAATTATTGTGTTAGATGAACTACTGCACAGTTGCTCCCTGCATTCAATCGCAGCTCCACCGCTTCAATTATTGTGTTAGATGAACTACTGCACAGTTGCTCCCTGCATTCAATCGCAGCTGCACCGCTTCAATTATTCCAAACAATTTATTTATTTCTCTTTACTTTGTCAATAAGCATCATGATCATCTTGTATGGCGCATCTGATACATGATCATCTTCTTCGATCTAAAATACGTTACGCTTCGGTGACGGACATAACACGGGTTGCCCAGCTGTGGGCAGTGCTGGGCCGCGTCCCACTGTGCGCATGCGCAGCCTACGAGCAAGATTTCCATATAAATGAATGTCAGCAGACGGAGCGGCGGCGAAACGAGCATTGTTATGTAGGAGTGACCTGCGACCGAGGAGCACGGACCAGCTAGCGAGGGATGGAGGTCGCTGTAGCGCCTTGACGTGCTTTGTGAGATGGTCGCCATTCATACAAAACCCAAAGGCCACTGACACAGCTGTCCCATGATTAAATAAATTAAATCCTACTAATTCCCATGCCTTTACGATAGAAACGCTATCACGAATCCAAGATATTCAATTAGCAATTTCTCGTAATGCCGGTACATTCGCGTGTGCAACTTACATGTGGTTATGTACCAGGCTCTCAGGGAGACGTCGGAGGCTGCAAGGCGGCGCGGTGGCGGCAGTACCGTTACGCGCTGAACTAATAAGCGAGCCTGCGAGTAGAGAGCAACATCCCCGCGACGCAAACACGCAACCACTAAACACCAATACAAATAGAAATACAAAATGTTTATTTGTGTACCAACTAGTTTAGATTAGTTTATTGTAGCCACTGCTAAGAGCTTCCCGACACCGAACTGCCTAAAGAAACAACATTGTTTTTAACTGACTTCAAAAAAAGGAGGAGGTTCTCAATTCGGTTGTATGTTTTTTTTTTTTTTTTGTATGTTTGTTACCTCGGTGCTCCGTCATTTATGAACCGGGTATACTTCCAGATTGGTCCCATTTTTATCAAAATCCAGTTCTGATGATGAGGAATCGAGGGAACTCCTCAAATATTATAGGCATACATATACCGTTTTTGGTATTTTCATCAACAAACCAGGGATTTGCATTCAGAAAGTATCATCTGGTGAAGTGGAACTGATGAAGAAGACCACACAAAGCCACAGGAACTCCTCAACGATGATAAGTATTTCACGGGTGGCGATAAGATATCTCGATTAATAGTTAAGCGACTATGACGAAGCTTTAAATAAATGGAGAACCATTTATTTAAAGCTTCGTCATAGTCGCTGAAAATGTTACCATCGAACCGATCTGATGAAGAAGCCGGAAGGTAGGCATCGGAACTCAGTAATAAAACAATGTATCCTAGCCGTGTTTGGGCTTATTGGAATCGTCATGATGTGCACTCTGGCTATAAATGATTCAAATTGCGCTAGGTACTTGAGATGTATGTTATTTGTGGCCTTGATTGTCAGAAGGCAGATTTCGTAGCCTCGTTATCTCTGTCAACTAAAACTACGCCTACCAAACTTCTGACACGACTTAGCGCGACGTATTTACTTTTTGCAAAGTTTTTATTTGAAATGGTATACTCCTGAGATGGTCGCATAAAAATATCTTCAAGTTCTGTTTTGAAGTGCTTTTGAGTTAGCTTCAATAATTTATGTTGTTATTGGCTCAAAATACCATATGTTAAACTAGTAATTACTAATGCCAACTTGTGCAGGTGACAGTAAGGTGTAGGCTGTATGTCAATGACTATTGTGTCCGTGTTAAAAAATAAAGTTCCTTCCTTCCGTCTTGGACTCTTGGCAGTCGAGCACGTTCGTTTCATTTATAAAACCTCCTAAAATAAAATCAAATTATAACAATTTAATACGTATTTTTCCCATTTCGTCTATGTGGATGATGTTCTAATTTATTTTGCAGAATGGTGTTCAGATTTGTGTGGGGTAGGCACCACAAAAAAGTGAAAAATATTTTTTTTTACAAAAAAAAACAACCGACTCCAAAAAAAACACTACAAAGTGAAAAATAACTTTAATTTCGGAAGTCGGTGGCAAAAAAAATGAAAGTAAATAAAAAAACAAAGACACCGACTTCCGAAATTAAAGTTATTTTTCACTTTGTAGTGTTTTTTTGGGAGTCGGTTGTTTTATAAAGATCGCATTGGATTGTAAAAGAGAACCCGAGCCAACCTCTGCTATAGATTGTTTCGCTGCCACAACGTTATAGTCAGCATGACTTGTGTGTGGTAATAAAAGTTGGAAAGACTTCTATTTAGGTCGGAGGTTGTCGGTGTGTCGGGGGGTGTCGAGGGGTGCGGCGGGTGCGCAAGCGCATAATTTAATACGTGCATTTAGCGCAGATTTATGTTGTGCGTGTTATTAGTTTACGGTTTATGACGGAGCAGTATTTTATCTCAGCGAGCATAAGTTATTAAAACAAGAATATCAATCAATTTTACGAGCTTGTTTCATTGCAGGTACCAGGGCATCAGAACAGGGGGAAGTAGCTGCTTCTGCGCAAATTGGCATACAGCAGTTATTGCTTAACGTTCAATTTACAGGATAGAAACCTGAAAGCTTTGAAGCTACATTTTCTACAAACACTCGTGTAATTGTTTTAGTGCGTTGCTATCAGCTCGTCATTCAAACTCGACACAACCGATATTAGCAGTGGCCTCCCCTGGCTGCAGTAGCAAGCGTCGCGGCGTCGCCGGGAACCAGCAGAGACTCGCAGCATCATTCAGCTTGTCAAACGAGGATATTATTTATCGTAAAAAAGTCTCGATTTGATCAGTATCCTCATTCGCGATATGTAACCGGTACATTCTGTAGGATGCGCGCGGATGCCTCCGACGGATTCCTCCGGGAGCGGCTAATGAGTGCGCCGGCGACCGAGACCTCCCCTCCTCCCCCTCCCCCTACCTCAACCTCCTGCAGCCCCCCTAACCCCTCTCGCTTATTAGTTTTTATGTGCGGACCACCTGTTGCGCTGCGCTCGCGCATACTCGCGTGATACAAGTACTAGTGTGTTGTGCCACGACGCAACGGTTGATGAATGATCCAAATGAATTAGTTCCAGGTCCACGTGCAGCTGGTGGTTGGCTCGGAAGACTGTCACACGTCACAACACATCGCTGCTCTTTACAATGATCTAATTGTGCAATTTTGTTTAAAATCAGATCATTTGCGGTATCAGAAATAAATTACCTACTTCCTACGTTTAAATAACCCATACAGGTTTCAGTTTGAACAGCGCTAACAACAATAATCGCACGAACCGATCTCGATCCTCACAACGTCGGTGAGTCGTTCAAGTTCACTAAGGCATAAAACTGTTTAATTTAATGTCTACCTTTCATGGCTCCTTTTATTTTCGAAATTAAAACAAAACAACTAAACGGTTAACTGTCTACCACGGACTCTACCTGCGGTTCCCAAATTGCTTGTTTGTATGTGTGCACGTGACGTGTGTGTGTGTGAAGAATGTGGTGAAGCGATGTGTGTGTGTGTGTGCGGACATTTAATTCTCTGGTCACAGTCTCATTCATTTGTATGTTGTGTTTTATTCGCTGCGGAGCGTCTTGGGGGATCTCATTATATTATTGTCAATATGTAATTAGGAAGTCGATGTACACAAATATATTGTAAGTTTCAACACGTTAATGTCAAACTGAAACATAAAACGGAGCGGAATGTGTCAAAGTTACAATAATTGTAGTCAATTACGAGTCGTTCAGTATGCTGGTTCACTGATATCGATAAAACGTGTCGCTTGTGCGCACGCGCACTAGTTCTACTCCACTGTAAGTGAGAAGAAACTCAATAATTATAATGATGTAGGTAGAGAACAGTGAGCACGCGGCCGCTGTGAGCGGTGAGCGCACAACGTGAGCGTTCGGTTTACTTTAAATCTGTTGCAGTTTATTAACCGACTTCAAAAAAAGGAGGAGGTTCTCAATTCGGTTGTATGTTTTTTATTTTTATTTTGTATGTTTGTTACCTCAGTACTCCGTCATTTATGAACCGATTCGGGAAATTCTTTTTTTATTTGAAATGGTATACTTTCAGATTGGTCTTATTTTTATCAAAATTCAGTTTTAATGACGGGATCCATGAGGAATCGAGGGAACTCCTCAAATATTATAGGCATACATATACCTATTTTGGTATTTTCATCAAAAAACCAGGGATTTGCATTCAGAAAGTATCATCTGGTGAAGTGGAACTGATGAAGAAGACCACACAAAGCCACAGGAACTCCTCAACGATGATAAGTATTTCACGGGTGGCGATAAGATATCTCGATTAATAGTTAAGCGACTATGACGAAGCTTTAAATAAATGGAGAACCATTTATTTAAAGCTTCGTCATAGTCGCTGAAAATGGTACCATCGAACCGATCTGATGAAGAAGCCGGAAGGTAGGCATCGGAACTCAGTAATAAAACAATGTATCCTAGCCGTGTTTGGGCTTATTGGAATCGTCATAATGTGCACTCTGGCTATAAATGATTCAAATTGCGCTAGGTACTTGAGATGTATGTTATTTGTGGCCTTGATTGTCAGAAGGCAGATTCCGTAGCCTCGTTATCTCTGTCAACTAAAACTACGCCTACTAAAGTTCTGACACGACTTAGCGCGACGTATTTGCTTTTTGCAAAGTTTTTATTTGAAATGGTATCTCCTGAGATGGTCGCATAAAAATATCTTCAAGTTCTGATGAGTGGCTTTTGAGTTAGATTCAATAATTTAATACGTATTTTTCCCATTTAGTCTATGTGGATGATGCTCTAATTTATTTTGCAGAGTGGTATTCAGATTTGTGTGGGCCAGGCACCACTAAAAAGTGAAAAATATTTAAAAAAAAAAACAACCGACTCCCAAAAAAACACTACAAAGCAAAAAAAAAACGAAAGTAAATAAAAAACCAAAGACACCGACTTCCGAAATTAAAGTTATTTTTCACTTTGTAGTGTTTTTTTGGGAGTCGGTTGTTTTTTTTTTTTTTGTAAAAAAATTTTTTTAGTCTTCATTATGTTAAGTACTTATATAATAAGTATATGGGTCTTCTGCAGTGCGTTGCTGCGCGCCACGTATGCGCGGGCGCATCGCTCGGTTCCCACGCAGCGCTGCGTCGCGTCGCGGCCGCAGGACATTCATCCTAATTAATTCGGCGGCGCGTCCCCCCCGCCCCGCGCTGCGCACACGCACTCACACGACACTACTCACGTAATTAGTGCTGAGCTGATTAATCAGCACACGGATTAACGGACTGACTGACCACGCTATGAACTTTAAATATTACCTACTAATGTGATATACCTTTAAGTAGAACGATAGGTAAATGATTAACGACTTTACAATTTTTTTTATTTGCACAGTTGTCAGTTTGTCACCCTTTTGAAACCCTATGCTGGCGTCTCCAACTCTCCAGTCATTATTCCTGAAAAGAGCGAATTCGTTCAGAGTTCAGACACGAGAGTCCTTAAGCTCAGACACGAGTACATACTCGCGAGAGTCCTTAAAATTATAATAGTGCGTCGTTTTATGCATCTCTTATTTTCTTGATATTAGGGAAAAAGGTCAACCATATTTTGAATGATTGATTAACATTGATTGGCCCAGCACAACCTCCAGTCGTAGGGAGATATAAGAAAGAAGGATATGACACAACATAGAACGAGCGTGCAATCGAGTGCCGTCCTGTTGTTCGTGACTCAGTGATCTAATACTATTAGACTAATAGTTGTGGGAACCGCTGCCGCTGGGGCGAAGTCCAGCGGCGCTGACTGAGTTTTGGCAGTTTTTATCTCTCGCAGTTATCTAATGAATATAATCTGATTATATGTATTATTATATAGATATCAATATAATCAGCATAATACTAGTTGCGATATTTCCTCAACATAGCGTGTATGCGCATTATTGCGGATGCGCGCGTTTGCTCTGTATCGCGCGGCACTACACTATACTTGCAGCACGTTCGCTCTGTATCGCGTGGCACTACACTACACTTGCAGCCCGTTTGATCTTTATCGCGTGGCACTACACTACACTTGCAGCCCGTTTGCTCTGTATCGCGTGGCACTACACGACACTTGCAGCCTGTTTGCTCTGTATCGCGCGGCACTTCACTATACTTGCAGCCCGTTTGCTCTGTATCGCGCGGCACTACACTATACTTGCAGCCCGTTTGCTCTGTATCGCGCGGCACTACACTATACTTGCAGCCCGTTCGCTCTGTATCGCGCGGCACTACACGTCATCTTAATACTTACTCCACATTACATCTGAGCTTCGCATCAAATCCACTTATGTTACACAACACGTTAATTAGGGTCAGCGCACACCAAGAGCAGAGCAGAGCAGAGCATTTTCTGAGACTATTGAAAAATAAATCTTATGACAATTCCATACATTGCAAAATTAAATACACGCCAAGCATGCTCGAGCATGCTCGAGCGTAGTGGAGCATCAAGTTTGGACGATTGAATTTTGCAATGTAAGGAATTGTAATAAGATAAATTTTTCAATAGTCTCAGAAAATGCTCTGCTCTGCTCTGCTCTTGGTGTGCGCTGACCCTAACGCGCATTGCGCCGCCGCCCGCCGCGGCCGGTCCATACGCGGCGACAATCGGCTCGCGACCAAACCCGCGCCCTACTACATGGAGAGCTACACACTCCGCGGCGGGACTGCCCACTCTGCCCAGTGCGCAGACCAGAGGCTGAGCGCTCACACAAGATATATGAGCCGCAGGTGACACCAGGCATATACCAGCTTGTAAACCTTAAAAAAACGGTTTTGGGGATATTGTGTTAATGACACGCTTATGTGAATGGATCCGTGAGCGCAATCAGTTGTTAGGAGCGGCTGAGTAGCTCCAATGTGGAATATTCCTTATATTTGTGTGTGTACCACACACAAATACACACACACACACACAGCGTCAGGCACGTCTAGTTGTCTGGCATTTTTGCTGAACTGGGCCTTTTTGGCGCAGCCGTCGGGCACACACTCATCGCTCTGTTATTTTGTTCTATTTTTTTTTTTATTTTTTATTTTTTTTATTAAGTAGGTACCTATTGTTATACCTTTTATGTTGTGTGCCTTTCAGTCTGTGCTAAATAAATGTATTTCTTTCTTTCTTTTCTTTCTTTTACCAACAACAACATTTCAATCTGCCTAGCCTTTTCCCAACTATGTTGGGGGCGGCTTCCAGTCTAACCGGATGCAGCTGAATACCAGTATTTTACATGGAGGGACTGCCTATCTGACCTCCACAACCCAGTTACTGTGTAATACGATACCCCTTGGTAAGACTGGTTGTCAGACTTTCGGGCTTCTGACGACCCGTAACGACTGTCAAAGATCCACGAAAGACAGCCGGGGCCAACGGCTTAACGTGCTTTCGAGCTTAAGCTTAACGAGCTCCTCTCAAACAATAACAACATTATTTTACTGATTTAATTTGGACAGTATGTTTGCTCATCAGTATGAGTAGTTTTAAAATGTCACGTTCCGAATGTTAATTTTAGCGGTCAATATGTTCTTATGTTACTTTAGCAGGCAGATAATACCTATTTAATTATATAAATGATTACTATAGTTGGAATTTTAATACCATACCGCCATGAATCGTCCAGTATCGACGCCCAGATCTCAAATTAATCGAAAAACAATAAATAAATTTCAAATAACAAAATGAGTCACTCGAAATAAGTTACAGGACATCGGATGCGAGCAGCGAGCCGCGAGCCGCGCCGCGGGGCGAGCCGGTAGCGCGCCATGAGAACATTAAGTGAACTGCCTCACTACAGCTTAGCTGCTGCCCGCGGCTTCGCCCGCGTGGACGTTGGAAATGATCCCACGGGAATGTGCTACCGGGATAAACAGTATCCTATGCCCTAACCCAGGTCATGGCCTATCCTTATACTTATCATCCAAATCGACAAAAGGGAACAGACAGACAGTTACTTATTCAATCTGCCTAGCCTTTTCCCACCTATTTGCTCTAGCTCAGAAAATCCTAAATAGTTACGTGCCCCCTACATCTTGTAACACAGACAGCACTAATCTGTCCTCCTTTGTTCTCCTATACACCTGTCAGGAGGAAGTTGAAAGTGTACTGATGTCCCTAGACTCTGGGAGTGCACCAGGGTGGGACGGAGTTCCTACCCTTTTCCTAAAACAGGCCAAGGAGATCTTAGTCCCGCTGATCTGTGACCTGGCCAACCTATGCTTTAACACAGGTATCTTCCCCTACCTTCTTAAGCGCTCCGTTGTTACCCCTGTGTATAAGAGTGGTGATAAAGACGACGTTAACAACTATCGGCCAATTTCTGTGTTGACCTCCATTTCTAAAATAATTGAGAGGCTCTTGAACTCTAGAATAGTTAACTACCTGACTAAGTATAACGTTTTATCTTCCTCTCAATATGGTTTTAGAAGGGGAATATTGGCACAGGATGCTACGGAGGAACTTGCTAATGTGATAACCAAGGAAGTAGATAAGGGGAACAAATGCCTTGTGGTCTTTCTTGACCTCAAGAAGGCCTTTGATACCGTCTCTATCTCTAAACTTATACACAGGCTGAAGAAGTTAGGATTTCGAGGGTCTGCTCTCTCTCTTCTCAGCAGTTACCTTCAAAACAGAAAACAGGGGGTAAAAATTGAAAACCATATTAGTGATGAAGAGAACGTGACGTATGGCGTCCCGCAGGGCAGTGTCCTCGGCCCGACGCTCTTTTTGATTTATATTAATGAACTCTGTAAACTTATTATCAACGGTGCGAGGATACTGTCCTACGCGGATGACACCGCTATTATCTTCTCTGCTAAGACCTGGGACCAAGTTAGGCTGGAGGCTGAGAGGGGACTGGCTAGAGTTAGTGATTGGCTATGTGAGAATCTACTTACGCTAAGTACCCAAAAAACCAATTACGTCTGCTTCACTAAATACGCAAACTGTCAGCCTGCGCCTGACTTTAGCATTAGAATACATTCTTGTCATACGCCAACCCAATCTACCTGCAGTTGCCCTGTAATTCATAAGGTAAATTCCGTCAAGTACCTAGGTATTGTTGTAGACCAAAGGTTAAGCTGGTACCCACACCTCGAACTAACTATAGGGAGGGTAAGAAAACTCATATGGGTTTTCAAATCTTAGAGACATGTTATGAATGCAGAACTACTGAATAAAATCTATATCGCACTGGCCCAGTCTGTAATCATATATTGTATCTCGGTATGGGGTGGAGCAGCTAAGTCATATTTTATAGATTTAGAGAGGGCACAGAGATCCTTGATTAAGGTCATGTACTGCAAGCCCTACAGGTTTCCTACTGAAACTCTGTACGCAAGCTCTAAGCTGCTCTCCGATAGAAAACTCCACATACTACACATGGTACTAAGATATCACAAAATCCTACCCTTTAGTCATGCCAAACTTAAAAAAAAGACGGTGTGATATAGTAGCCTTTACATACCCAGCACGTTCAATTTTTGCAAGTCGCCAAAATGTATCGCAAGCCCCACGAGTTTATAATAAAGTAAATCGCATACTTAATATTTCCCCTATGCAGCTGTATGAGTGTAAGAGGACATTGACGGAGTGGCTCTTTACGCTTAATTATGATGCCGTGGAAGACATTTTGGCGACTACGGGTTGAATGTCATGCATACAGACACACACACACACATAGACACAAAATATACATTCGCACACTCATAAACGCACCCTTACACACCCACACCACTCACACACACATACATACACATACACACACACACACACGTATAAACACACATTTATACAAAACACACTAGTTTTCACACCCTGCCATAATCACGACTTTCATTTTTCATTTTTCTTTTTATTGGTTTTATAGAAAAATGTGTAATTTATACCTAACTAGCACAACGAATAAATTTGTTAATCAATCAAGGAAGAGCGAGGTTTATCCCATCACAAGTATCTTCGGATTACTTTCTGGGAAGGCCCGGCAACTTAATTGTATAGATTTAAGATAATAAACACATTTTTTTTTTTTAACTATGTTGGGGGCGGCTTCCAGTCTAACCGGATGCAGTTGAATACCAGTATTTTACATGGAGCGACTGCCTATCTGACCTCCACAACCCAGTTACTGGGTAATACGGTTACTTATTAAATGCAAATAATCTTTTGGTGTACGGAACCCTCTATTACTAAAACTCCATTGGCCGTCCGTCCGTCTGTCTGTCAGCGGGCTGTATCTCATGAACCGTAACAGGTAGACAGTTGAAATAGTACGGAACCCTCGGTGCGTGAGTCCGACTTGCGCTTGACCAGTTTTTTTACTAAACAGATTTTTATCATTGTAAATGTCTCTTGGATTTCAGCATCACGGCCGTACCCCGGGGTAGCAGAGCAGAGTGTACACATAGTTGTGTTTAAAATGAACATGAAAAAGCTGTGCGCTTTCTTGTTTCCCTACTGAGCCACCTCTAACTGCATGAGGTATGTAAGTAGGTCCCGTCCGGTACTCTTTGATCGTGGAAGCTGTTACGAGCCGCGGATTATGTTAAATGAGATTATAACAAGGTAAAGAATGGCCGCCGCCCACTCGCCGCGATTTATTTGATATACGAGTATTTGGTGACTTCTTTAATATTAGATGAGTTACGTTTTATGGTGTTTTAATAACATGTCAGGGCTTAGCGCGCAGGGGGCACAACTCACGCGGCACGCGATGCAGCGCTAACACGCTGAGGGCTGAGGACACGCCATCACAGCGGCCTACACGCTGCCTGAACTTGCCGCCGCGGAACAGTATGCCAATAGGGGCAGAAGACTCAACTCAACATAACACACCTCACACCACACGACGTGTTTGACGTGTTTGTCGTAGTTGTAGCTTATACCCGACATATTCACGACTACTCATTTTGACTCAATATAATGTTTTTGAAATTTTGTCTTCTGCATCTATTGGTGTAGTGTATGTGCATGCCACAGGTGTCGCCGAGCCGTTCAGCCGCTGAGCCGGTGACGTACAGCGGCGCATGCCCTAGGCGGAGGCTGCGCACGCGCACGCGGTGCTACAACTATTAAGTCGTTATTACGACAGAAACCCGCGTCCAATACTATTATTGATCTAAACCGGGATTCACCAAAGTTGTATAGTACCAATAACAGTCAAGTGGGCGGATATTGATGGTTCATATTTAGCAATAGGTTTTCAGTTTTTAGGGTTCCGTAGTCAACAAGGTTGCTGGTGTTTTACCAATAACCGTGTATATGTACCTATACGAAGTTAAAAGGAAAACTATCAAAGCTAAGTAGGTTTTTCAAGTTTACGAGTAATAGTAAAATATTAATGAAACAACAAAAAGCCCTCTTGTTAGTCCGCTGTAGTGTGCAGCTCGCCTAATCCTATTTAACGTGACTGCACACACATTGATTGGCATTATTACATCGATTGTAGAACCAAACAGTTCTCTTTATTTAATACCCACGTCACCCTATCACATGGCGACCTGGACATTATTGTGCAACTACGGAACCCTATTACTGCGCGTGGCCCGACACGCACTTGGCCAGTTTTTTTTTTAATACATTAACATGATACCTAACATGCCATTTCGAGGAAACGATCAAATCATTAGTCAATAATGGGCGATATCAGCAGCACATTATAACATTGTGTTGAAACTTTATTCTAATTCTGCACTTCATAGATAACAATCTACAAGTGATTAAGATCTGAAGATCGATAATGCGATCAGTATCAGGGAATCTTGACCTGCTTTACTTATCTAGCAGAAATACAAATACTGCAGTATAGATCCTTATCAGTATAAACAGCATCCAGCATCTTGTGAGATCATAAGATAACTGTATTCGTTTTCACAATTGGTGTCAAATAATAGTGTCGCACATAACATAAGGTCGTCACCATCAGTAACGAGCTGTTGTTGTCACCAGTGTGTTCCGACTGAACGGTGACGGCTGACTGACTGACGCCACTCGCAGCCCGCAACGTCACACGTTTGCCTGCCAGACATGCTGACGCTCATTACGCATTAATGTATGTAAGTACTGTCGTTAACGATGGGTCCCATCTAACATGCAAATGCAAATACAGCAGACCCATTCCAAATAGTGCCCGAGTTTTAGATAAGGACAAAAAACATACGCAGTTCGTAGATGCATAATGTTAAACATATCGCTGGTCACCGCAGTGGGCCTTCTGTACCCTCCCCAGCTTGCGTGTTGCGCAGGCGCCGTCAATTTGTCCACTATTAACTGATCGTCGACGTCATGACCGTTTGTGAGTAATATCTGTAATTTTACAATTTGTTGGTAGATAGGCAATAGTTCGGGACTAATTACGCGCATGCCTGAGACGTGTCGCGTCGTTTGTCTTCGGATAAGCAGCGCGTGTGAAGCGTTCAATTGTAGCGATCAGTCACGGTGACTAATGTGTGCCATTAGTGGAGTAAGCATCCATGTAAATGATGATGTGATCCAATGTACACATGAAGTAAACATCCATGTAAATGATGATATGTGATCCATTGGACACTTAGACTATGCGTACATGTAAACGATGATGTGCTCCAATGTACACACGGAGTAAACATGAAAAAAAAAAAAAAAAATGAAAAACTGTTTATTCACAGAAACAATTTTTACATATTACATTTACCTCCGCCAAACTGCAAAACAGTTTGTTGGCAGACGTAGCTCCTTTTTTTTTTACTATTAACATATTTAATTTTTTTATTGACACTTTTTCACATAGGTACCTACATGTAATTAAAACTATTCCTTCATTTCTTAAATTTAAAAAACAGACATTTTTATTTTATTTCTTAGTTATTCTCTATAGTGAGGCTTTGACAAAAAACATTAAAGAGGTACTTATGTATTTTATTTTTAAAGGCGGTTTTTGTGATACATCTGTTTATCTCGTCTGGAAGGTTATTAAAAATAGTAGGGACTAAAAAATTTCTACACCTTCGACCATACATACATACATGTAAACGATGATGTGCTCCAATGTACACACGGAGTACTATAGTATCTATTTATTACACTACATCACTTACTACATTACTACACTTACACTTTTATCCATTTTTATTATCTTTTATAAAGATTTACATTCTTATATTGCGAATTGGTCTAAAACAATTCGTTTCTTTAAAATCTGAAATAAAAACACAGAAAAACACCTATAGGTATTTTTCTTTGTTATGACACTTGTCAGGTTGTCAAGCTGTCATTATTTTTTTTTTTCTATCTAACTACCTCATAGAGTTTCATAATGGCATAGACTATGAACGTTTCTTTTGATTTATGTAATCTAAATTCTTTTTATCAATATGTTAGGTCAAATATTGTATTTTATAGATAATTTTGATTTATTATTGAATAGCTGTATCTTAAATTACTTTTATAAAATTAATCCACACACACTCGAAATTCATCGAAGAGGTTAGAGGTTTTTCAACGTATATTACTGGCAGATTCAAGCATTGACTGTGGCGTTTGGCATTCTGATGACGGAAAGCTTCAAATGTGGAAAGGATCTGAAATTGGAAGACGATTTCGAAAAACGTTGATGAATCGATGGGTGGAAGACTCGGAGACTGGTCAGTTCTGCTCCGGAAGCTATAAACGAAACATCTCCTAAAAGTATTCTTCGACCGGGAAAACTGATTCCGTGACTAAAACTTACCCGACTGCGGTCGATCCCTAAAGTAGGGTTATAGAAAATAACCATTAATTTATCGGAGCGATTCAATTCAAAATCTTCATCTTCCAAACTATTCGTGCGTGTTTGCCTAACCTGGACTTACTCAAATTACTACTTCAAGCTAAGCTCTACCTTCCTAAATAACTGTGTGTTTTAGGTAGGATGTGTTTTTTAAAAACCGGTGTGTATTTTTTATCTTTTAATATTTAATATATTGTTTCAAGTCTTACTTTAGCCCCTTTTATTTCTTTAGGCTAGTAGATTTGTTACAGTACGCATGCATGTAAATGATGATGTGCTCCAATGTACACACGGAGTAAACATACATGTAAATGATGATGTGCTCCAAATGTGCAAACGGAGTAAGCATCCATGTAAATGATGATGTGCTCCAATGTACACATGAAGTAAGCATCCATGTAAATGATGATATGTGATCCATTGGACACTTAGACTATGCGTACATGTAAACGATGATGTGCTCCAATGTACACACGAAGTAAGCATACATGTAAATGATGATATGTGATCCATTGGACACTTAGACTATGCGTACATGTAAACGATGATGTGCTCCAATGTACACACGAAGTAAGCATACATGTAAATGATGATGTGCTCCAATGTACACATGAAGTAAGCATCCATGTAAATGATGATATGTGATCCATTGGACACTTAGGCTATGCGTACATGTAAACGATGATGTGCTCCAATGTACACACGAAGTAAGCATACATGTAAATGATGATGTGCTCCAATGTACACATGAAGTAAGCATCCATGTAAATGATGATATGTGATCCATTGGACACTTAGACTATGCGTACATGTAAACGATGATGTGCTCCAATGTACACACGAAGTAAGCATACATGTAAATTATGATGTGCTCCAATGTACACACGAAGTAAGCATACATGTAAATGATGATGTGCTCCAATGTACACATGAAGTAAGCATCCATGTAAATGATGATATGTGATCCATTGGACACTTAGACTATGCGTACATGTAAACGATGATGTGCTCCAATGTACACACGAAGTAAGCATACATGTAAACGATAATGTGCCCCAATGTACACACATGACTCATCTTGTTACGACAGTCATAGAGAATGTTCGAAAGTCCAGTTTGAGTTTGAGGGCAGAGGAAGACCAACAAGCTTATTGTGCAATGTAATCGTTTTAGCTAAATCTTTCATTCGGACAATGTCATGGAACGGAATACGCCTAGTTAAGTAGTAAGTACCTACCGCTGCGAAGGTGCACCGTGGTGGTGCCGTGCCGACCTCTGCGTAGCACCGCCGCGCGCCGTGAGTCGCATCGTATCGGATCGCGTGACAACCACTGGAACCACACGCACGTGAGGCACAGACCAGCGCGCGTGACTCCTGCCGCTGAACACTCCGGTGCACCGCTACCTCTGGGTACCCCGGGGTGGCTGAATCACGGTCTCCCGGCGCGCGGGACTCGGTCAAGGCTGCGGGTCGCGTCGCGGACGAATTTTAGCTGTGGTGGAGTGCCGTGAGGCTGACACGAAAATGCTTGCATTACCAAAGAGACGCATCAGTATGATGGATATCGCAGCAGAAGGCAAATAGGCTTTTAAACAGCAAGTTACGGTCGTGCCACAGATTATTAGCTTTCTAGTAACGACTTGAGCTCGGGTAATAAATATTTGCAGCGCCTGCGTACTCGTTAAGTTTGCAATAAAAACATAATTTTTAATGAGAACTATAAATCATTCAGAAACTAATTACCATGCAATGCAGTATAATTACTGAAGAAAAAACACTTTAAATAAGTTTCCTGCTGAAGCCCTTCTTTTTGCAAGAAACTGAAGCAACAATGCCGTAAGCAATTGTGCAAGCGACGCCGACGCAACATCGCGAGACAAATGATGCGGAGCGGTGCGCGCGCGCATCATCCTGACAGATATTAATAGAGGGCACGCAAAGTTATTGATAGTGCGCGAGAGCCGCGCGGACGTGCGCGTCACGGACGGACTCCCGCGCCGTTAGCCGCTGCTAATCTAATTCATTAGTTTAATTAAGTTAATGCAGCGCGCACGCCGCACGACGCCGCACGACGCCGCAAGACGCCGCGCCGCGCCGCTAGTCGCCGAAATAAATCGGTTCGATCTAGGAAAAAACGCTGTAATAAATCTTATTGCGAATTGCGCTTGATTTCTCCGGAGTGGAATGATATAATTACATGATTGCGCTGCGGCCGGCAACCGCCGCCGCCGCCGCCGTGCGCTCCCCCCACCCCGCGCTGCTCCGGTCCATTGGAGGGGGGGGCATTCCCCTGGACCATTCTTTTTGCGAGCAATTTACAATGACAGATATGTAATTATATAAAATATGTAACGCTCTCGACGCTCGCTCTCTGATACCCATGCTTCGTATTGCTTCGTATTGCTTCGTATTGCTGTTTTTTGTTCGAAATAAAATCCGCGTCATTAGACGGGCTCACGGGGGCGGGGCGGGCGGGGCCCACTGACCAGCGAGTTTATTAACTTTTAAACAAGGTAATTAACCTTAAAACTGACAAGTTTATTACTTGGAAACATAATTTAAACAAAAACATACAGTAATTATAGATAAAAATAAACGTGTTTTTTTAAATACACATTGCACACACGTAGTCGTACGTACGAAGCCTGCATGCTACTAACACGAAGCTTCGTAGGCAATGGTGGTAGTATTATAATACCTCATTGTTTGTAGGTAAGCAGACAGACAGCCGTTACACGAATATACTTAAAGATGCTGATGCTTATCAGATTAAATTCGGGATCATTCTAGACTTTAATCGGTGGCGCGTCGCTGCAGGTGTCCACAGGTCTTCGAGTCACGACACTGAAACAAGCGATGAAGTTGTATCTGCAAGCGATGCGTCGCAATGTCAGCCCCGCTGCGCGCGCGCCGGCCGGCGGGGCCGCCATGAGAGCGGATGTGCAGGACAGGCACTGCGCAGGCGCAGGTCACTCACTGCGCGTTCATTAGTATTAGCTGTGTATTAGGAGCGGTGTCAGAGTATCGCTGCGAGGCGAGGCGGACACGGACACTGTCGACGCCTTATCTCCAAATAAATATCTCAAATTGTCAGCCAACAAATTTGAAAGTCCTGTTCGGGCTCACACAAAGATAATCTCTAAATTATGATCGGGCGCGGGCGCATCTATCTTTAATTAACATCGCAGGGGCGCGGGCGAGCAGGCGCGGGTCGGCCCGGGCCGGTCTCGGGTCGGGCCGGGCCGGACTGATCGATAGCTGGCGCAAGCGCAGAGGTTCTTTGTTTCTACAAAAATAAGGAAGTGTCTACAGAAGATTCACTTATTTAGCAAAATAGCCAGCAATAACTCTGTAGGCAGCTAACTGACTCAGGACAGGTGCCTGAAATGATGATGAATGTGACGATTAGCAGCATCTCTTTATTTTAATGTAAACCAACACGTCTCGCGGCCGTGCATGGGGCCTACTCCCAAAGTCCGTCCGTCCGTCCGTTCATCCATCCGTCTGACTTATTGATCCATCAAAACAAGTGTAAGAGTTTAATTTTTCGGACAGTCAAAAACACATCGGGAGTAGGGTCAACTGTCAAATCGTGTTGTCATAGGTACATACTTCGTTCGGGTCCCGAACCAATCATCTGTCCGCAGGTGTTGCGGAGTAGGAAACGCCCGTAACGAAGGCCGTAACTACGGGCTTCGTGCTTAGGGAGTAGCCCCCTGGACTGACCGGTGTGCCGGTTGCCTCCCTGTGTCCCACTCGCACCGCCCAACATAACATGACCGTTCTTCGTCTATCCTTTTAGTTTTGATGGCAGATGTTTAATGCTGCTATTAGTTCATCGCTATTAGTTCATCGCCCGATTATCTGCCTGAGCTGAATACCACTGTATTAAAGAACTGTGACGTTCTAAAGGGTATTGTTTGTGAAACACGTGTTGCTAAAAAAAACGAGCCCAGCTTTAGTTTCGTGTAAACAACAGGGGGCAGACATGTCGCCTGTCATGCGACACATTACACGCGACATCGTTATGAATGTCCACTGATGAGACATTCACAATTAAAAGTTGTGTGGTCACAGACAATGAGACAGCGTCCGCGGACACAAGTGCACACGACAGGCAGGGGCCCGCCCGGGGCCCGGCTAGGGGGCCTATTGTCCGGCGGCAGCCCGGGCGAGAGGTGAGCTCGCTAATTGTGAATATTAAGTACACGTGATGAGTGCAGTCGGGACGAAGGGGTCGCCGTCGTTATATGTAGTGGGGCCAGTTGTGCACTGAAAGTGAATAGTGAAGCGAATATGGTTTGATAGCTTTTATTGTGTGACTTTAAAATGGAGTGTTTATAAAACATACACAATCAATTTAAAATGTAATCAATAATAATATCACAGTGAAATCAATTAAATATCAAAGTACAGAGCACCACACCCGCTTACATACTGACTCCACTGTACTACACTTGTAACTTATCATATGACAAATACAAATACAAATACAAAAATCTTTATTGCAACAGTAAGTGTTAATTTCATGTGCAAGCCCTGACGAGACGACGACGAGTTATAAGTTTATAACAATGCAGCCGTATACGCTTAGACAGTTAAATATTAACTAGTTTTAACTTAATTAATCGTAACGACTTTAATTATAGCAATCACCCCGCCGCGGTGTGCACCCGCCCATAATTAGCGGGATGCGCCCGCGCAGCTGCGACAATCGCGGGCTCTCGGGCTATTGTGCACGAAGTGCTGTTGGGTCTGTTGCAGACATCACGCTGCTCCTGCGCAGTCAGTATGTAGTCTGTGTTAGTAGCGTGACCGCGACTGAGCGAGTGAGCTGATCGCGTCATCAATGTGGGGCAACACGTGCTGATCCCAGGATGCGGCGCACTGGTTACTATATCTATGGTTTAATTATTTATTTAGTTTCAAAAATTACAATAAGCTATTCGTTACATTAGATCTGATAAGAAAGGCGCCGATAAAGTAATTTATAAATTACATAAATAATTAAACCCTAGATTGTAACTAGTCAGGTGTAGGCATGGATAACGTTTTTTTTTCAAATCAAATCAAATTAATTATTTTTACAGAAAACACTGTTACAATGGTGTTATTAAATGTACTATCAACGATTTTTGTGCAGCACCCCCATAAGGTCGCTTTTCGCCTGCACGGCCAGAGGCAGGCGGGTCCTGATTGATGATGATGATTGATGGCATTGTTTTCGTCAGCCAATAGCGCTTCGGCGCATATTACAAAAGACGACCCTTTCGTTCTACCCAAGTTAACAAAAAAAAGAAAGGGTTGTTGTACCCAAGTTAATAAAAAAATCTGTAAACAATGAGCTAGTAAAAATGTTATTTTTGCCTGCCGTAGCTTTCAAAACGGAACTTTATTTGATTGCTTTGAATTAAATAAGTAGGTATTTTATGAGCCTTGTTTGGTAATTTGAATAACCTGATTGATTTTAAGTATCCTAAACATTTTGAGATGACTTTAATAGTCATGTTGTATTGTTGTGTTGTAAGGGCCGTGACTGAAATGCTTGGAACCATAAGGTAGGAAATAAAAAGTTTTAGACTTGTGCTGAAACTATACTAAAGTAAGTTTAGAAATTACGGAGAAGAAAAACCTTTTTGTATTTTCATAATATTTAAATATGAATATAGGTAAGTTTATTTTGTAGATAACTATAGTTATCTACAAAATAAACTATCGCGGAATGTTACATCGATATGTTACCGCTAATGTGCGTAAATCAGTTAGGGCCGTAAGATCAATTGTAGTTTAAACCTCGGAAGATAGTTTAATCACTGGGCATCGATTATTGCGTAAGATCAAGCAGGTAGTTGATCGATTATTGGCAGTTTAAACCATCGATTCGTTTAAACTAAGCCAAAGGGACAGTTAAACTCCTTTGGATGGATTAAACTGACCGTGTGCGTACCAGATGGCATAAATAGACGCGACGACCTTTCAAAAAAATTGCTACAAACAAAACATTTCTACCTGACTGCTTTAAATTCTACGTAGTATCTATTCATTGAAGCTTTGTTTTTGGTTACATGACAGTGACTCGGATTCAGATATCGAAATAATACACAAGTTGAACGATCTAAATACATAGTTATTATAGTAGACCGTATGTCGTTAGATCAAGATACAATCATTGGAATCAATGGAATGACATAGAATTCATACGTCGTTTTCGTGTTTCCGGTTTCAGCGAAATCGGAAGCGAAATATGTCATCCGGATAAGGTAAATTTTATTTAAATTAAGTAAGTACTCCTAATTAGTATCTAAAGAGTTTTTTCTAGAGATACGACCTACTGATACCTACTTGTTATTACTACAGTCAACTGGGTCTTTTTTTTGCCATTATTTTAGTGAATGGATGAACTAACTTCGAATAAACTAGAGAATGTTGCCATGTGTAAAAGACTAATCGAAGTTTAACTAATCTGTTCATATTTTCCATTGGATCATATCACCATCGATTATATTGTATCGTAGATTCCGATATCCATAGTTTAAACTGCTTTTGATCTTACGGCCCTTAGAGTGCAGATTAACTTGTTAATCTCTTGTTAATCGGGTTGATTCCGTTAAAGTGGAAAACAATGTTTAATTTCTTATCCTATTAACTAGATAATCTGCAGACTTCCTAGGTAATCTGCAGACTAACGGCCAAGAATACTGTTAAGTTAATAAAACAGGTTCTTTGCTTGAATAAAACATTCGAATTCACGATAATTATTTAATTTTAATTTCTGTCGACGGCGATGCGGACGAATTTTTTAATATCCTATGATTATTTCCCCTCCTTTTTTATATTTTTTTTAAGACTTAGACCTTAAATTATGTAACTGAAATAAATATCAACTTTCAAATAGATGTCCTTCTGCTCGGACAACACCATTTTAATTTATGTAACTGAAATAAATATCAACTTTCAAATAGATGTCCTTCTGCTCGGACAACACCATTTTAATTTCTAATAATAATCTAAAGTTTGGTGACATTTAACACATAAATAAAAGTAATAAAACAAATCAATACAATAGTGTGTAGGTAGGTAATTAAAATTTTACTCGTATGTTACTCCACTGAATTAACCGATCAAATTAGACAATTTAACTAAAGGAACTTTACTTCAATAAAATAAAGTCTGTCTGTATGTCTGTCTGTCTGTCTGTCACAGCTGGATATCTCAGGAACTACTAATGCCATCAACTTGATATTTGGAACAGGTTTAGATGACGTTTGCCAAACTATTTTGAAAACAAGAAAGAAATAAAAAAAATATTCTTTTGTTTGCAACAGGGTCATAAAAATTCAAAGTGATGCTAGGGCGTGTATGGTATCTTATAATGAAAGAATGCTGTTTGCACATTCTCAAACATTTTTTTATTTTATTTTAGGCCGCATAGTTTTCGACTTTTGATGAAAAATTTAAAAATAAAAACCGTTTTTTTAGTTTTTTTAGTATCAACAAATACTAAAAACGGCGATTCACAAGGTATTTTGTTTAAATATGGGCGAATTTCTGCAACTGCAAAAAATACCCTTGTAATTCACAGTATCGTTATGAAATACATGGTTATCTTTGCGATAGTTAAACATAATATGGTACGGAACCCTTTGTGTGCGAGTCCGTCTCGCACTTGACCGGTTTTTTTTTATATATATTTTTAAGACTTAGATTTTAAATTATGTAAATTAAATAAATACTGTTTAAACTTTATTACGATTTGTGTTTTCCTATCATAAATGTTTAAATACCAATTTCTAAGAAACTTATGGGGCCGATGCACATCTGGCGAGGCGCAGCACAGCGTGGTTTGTCAATGCCAAACCAAAATCAACATTGCGAGCCTTAAAATAAGGTTGAAAATAAATAACCTGAGACGCGCACCTTTTTCCGCTTAGATACAATCTCATCATTATTAAAAAAAAAAACAATTCAAATTTCGTTTGATGATAATTTCTACCAAACGCAGTGGCATCTATGCCACGGTACGGGTCTACGGTATGGAACTGGAACATGTGTAATAATAATAATCTAATCAAACTATAAGTAATACTGTATATGTAATAAATATTAAATTAAAACCCATAAATTAAAAAAAATATTTTATTCTAACAAAATAAATTCAGTCAAAGAAATCACTCTATCTAGACAACCGAGCTGCGGTGCGGGCCCCCTGCGGTGCACCATAGTGCCTAATCCATTGTCAACCGAAAATTTTTTTTTTTATTTGCACACATGTTCAAGGATTCAAGTTCATTCACTCATTGACCTAGTGGTCCAATTCTACAGTGTTTAAATTTACTCAAAATGAAAACTCTCCTTTTTGACCTAATTGCTGCACCATCATCAAACGGAATATTATACCCACATTACCATCGTACTAGAGGAGCTCGTGGCTAAGTAATAACAGCCGTACGGGTCAATCCATCGGGTTAAGCTACGATTGCCGAGGTTGGTCCGCGTATGGGTGACCATCTTTACATACCGAGACTCCTCCGTGCATCGGAAAGCACGTTAAGCCGTTGGTACCGGCTGTCATTCGTGGATCTTTGACAGTCGTTAAGGGTCGTCAGTAGCCCGAAAGTCTGACAATCAGTCTTACCAAGGGGTATCGTATTACCCAGTAATTGGATTGTGGAGGTCAGATAGATAGTTAGATCTGTTCAGCTTATAAATAAATCAACGTTCTCGTCTGCAAAATGCGCTGATTAGTTTTTTCTAATTATCTTTCATTTTCTTCATTCGGATCATCAAAATGATCTGTTTTTATCTCTTAATAAACGGTTCGTTTCATATTAACAATGCATCGGATGTATGTAATAATTAGACTATTTTAATGCTAAGAGTTCATGAAAGCAAATACTATAAAAAAATGCACCTAAATCACCTTTCTCTAACAACAATAATAATCTCAAAATACCTACTTACAAAACTCTTTTTCTTAGCTTTTTTGAAATTATTTTTATTTTGAGATTTAAGTGCAATTTTTGTTTAGTATTAGCGTTATTGAACTCTTGTCATTTGTCATTAAAATAATTAAATTATTACCAAGGCACGATGCAATGTTATTATGAAATAGACCGTTCTAAAAACAGAGCATTTTGAGAAGATTGTGATCTCCGAATTAAGAAAATTAAAGGATAGAAAATACTAATCAGGTCATTTTGAGGAATAGAGTGTTGAGCTAATTATGCTCTGAACAGGTTTCGTAAAAGAATTCTTTATTGCCATAAAGTAAGCATATAAACATAACTCGAAATGTTGTTGGCGCGAGAGAGCTGTATTTAACGCTTGATTTACCTGACATAATCGACCTAGATGAATTTTAAAAAAATAACTAGCTATTACGTATATTATAATTATTTATGTGCCATAATAATATTTCATGTTATTTAATTACTTTTGTCTATAAAAATCTTTCTAAGTTAGATTTCCTGCCGATTCGTCTAAATTCCGAAATCAGACCAATGCGGAGGAAATCTAACTTAGAGATGAGTATTGATGATCTTTATGGTTAAAATTAAGTAAATACATAGTTCTTGCTGCCGCGAATCATATTTTGATTAAGATAGAACCTTACACTGCACTGCAAATTGCAAAAAACGCAAGAACATTTGAATTTCGCGCTCTACCACAGCGCAATCATCTTAAGTTGATTTTTGTGTTACCATTCGCTATTAAATCATCCTAAATACATTTTGGCTGCAATGGAATTTGAACTTAGTCACATAATTATATGACATTCAGTTTGTGTATCAAAAGCCGTCTCCTGCGCGTCTTTTTGCGCAACATTACACAAAAACCTTACTTACACATTTTTAAAATATTAACTTATTTAATAGTACAATCGGAAAGCTGGTCTGTGAAGCTAATTTATATTCCATCTAATAAAAGTCCACCGCTAATGTGTTCTGAGACACTCTTTTATATCATTATTTTCGTAAAAATGTTACATCTGGTGCCTGTTCGCTCATTGTGTTTTATTGGCTTCAAACCCTTGAAGCGGTGCGGAAGGTTCGTCAGCCCCATGGTTTTTTATTTAACAAAAGACACATGCAAAAGCATAAGATTATTAGAAAGAATGAGTGGCGCAGTTGAGAATGACCAAACCACTTTCATACAAATCAGGCTAAGGTCGGACCGTAAAAGACCATTGTTTTGGTTTCACATAACGAAAATATTATCGTTTCTGAACCATCTCGTCTCTGAAAATTTGAGTGGTCATTAAAACAAACGCCGAAAGGAGCTCGTGGCTGAGTAATAACAGCTGCACGGGTCGATCCATCAGGTTAAGCTACGCTTGCCGGGGTTGGTCCGTGGATGGGTGACCATATTTACATACCGAGACTCAACCGTGCCTCGGAAAACACGTTAAGCCGTTGGTCTTTTTTTTAGGGTTCCGTACCAAAATGGTAAAAAGGAACCCTTATGACTCAGTCTGTCTGTCTGTCACTGCTGGATATCTCAAGAACTACTAATGCTATCAACTTGAAATTTGGAACAGTTTTAGATGACGTTTATTGGTTAAACGTCATCTAAAACTGTTCCAAATTTCGCAAATAAGAAATAATTGTTTTTTTTTTTTTGCAACAGGGACTACTAGGGCATGTGGGGTATCATATGAAAGAGCGCTGTTTGCACATTCTCAAAGCTTTTTTTAATTTTATTTAAAAAAAAATACCGTCCCCCCACCCCCGTTATCTCCGAAGTTTGCATAGAAATCTGAAATTATTTTATGTGATAGAAGTTTATGTAAAGATTGCAGGAAAGATGAAACGATCTCTAAATAGCACACTTTTTCAGAAATCATCAACAAAAATTAAATATAAGTGAGAACGGAGTCCTTGGTGTGCGGGTCCGACTCGCTCTTGACCGGTTTTTTATACCTCTACCTAATTTTTTTTGTTGCTGAGCAGCCCAGCTGTTTTTTTTTTACTGAAAAAAGGGTGCAAAAAATCTTTAGAAGTGCAAGTTGCAACTGAATACCAATACCAATTAAGGGGATGCGCTGTGGTAGCACGCGAAATTGAATTTTTTTGGGTTTTTTGCAATTTGCAGGTATCGGGTTGTATCTTGATCAAAATATGATACGCGGAAATGAAACATGTGTATTTACATAATTTTATCCATAAAAATCATCAACTCATCTCTCTATCAAAATTATCTATTAAAATTATGTAAATACATTATGTTTTATTTCTGCTTATCAAATTTTGATCAAGATACAATCTGACACGGACCTGCAAATTGCATAAAACGCAAGAAAATTTGAATTTCATGGGCTACACAGCGCATCCTCCTTAACGTTTAGTAAAAAAAGGGCCATTGTTCATTTTAGGGTCATGCTTTCTTAGGCGACATTCTTCGCTCATTGGTCAAACAAAAACAATTAACTTTACAATAATGGCCTCATCCTTCGTTCATTGGTCAAACTGAATAAGGGTGTTGCAATCTACTATTTCAACGTTCAAACGAAAAAGTTTTGAAAGTGATAATGCACAGCCCCAGCCCATAGTACATCTTTCAAGTGATTCTACCGTAAGGCATGCAAAATGTATACAATCAAAATTCAAAATTGACATTTAAAAACCGACCAAGTGCGTGTCGGACCACGCACAATGGAGGGTTCCGTAGTTGAAAAGAACTTATCCCAAAGACAATCTTAACATTGGGTTGAAAAACATGTTCTCCCAAACATTGATATACGTCACAGACAATTCTCCAACTGCATATTTAAGTTTGTATTCGCAAAAAACTATTCATAAACATAACATAGAAAAAGAAAACTAAAAACCTTTTTTTTTATGTGATAAAACTACAAATAATCAATTTTCTGACTTTTTTCACACTTGTGCTGTGAGACCTTGCTTCTTGATAAATTTCATGATTCTAGGTCAACGGGAAGTACCCTATAGGTTTTGATTCACTTGCGAGTATCAAAATATGTTGCATAAATGGCCGTATTTTTAAGGTTCCGAACCTCAAAAGGAAAAAACGGAACCCTTATAGGATCACTCGTGTATCTGTCTGTCTGTCTGTCTGTCCGTCTGTCACAGCCAATTTGCTCCGAATCTAATGGACCGATTAAGTTGAAATTTGGTACACATATGGATTTCTGTGACCCAAACACGGACGTGTAACGTAAATAAATCAATTTTGAATATGTGGGTTACTTTTGGGGGGCAAATAAGAAATTTAAAAAAAAAGTTTTGCAAACTGTATCTTGTGGCATATCAAATAAAAGGGCTTAATAAGAGGGTCTCAAATATATATTTTTTTATAATTTTAAAATAAATTGTTTTAAAATTGACCATTCCCCCCTTATCTCCGAAACTACTGAGCCTAAAATTTTGAAAAAAATACAGAAAATAGTTTTTTACCTGTAGATTACAGGAAAACCTATAAGAAGTCTGTGATCTCAAAATAACATGGTAAATCTCTCAATATTGTGAGTACAAACTTACATTTACAGTTGGCATGTATGGGAGAACATGTATTTCAAGTACAATGTTAAGTGTGTTCTTGGGATAAATTCATCCCAACTACGGAACCCTTCATGTGCGTGATCCGACACGCACTTGGCCGGTTTTTTTATTTCGTTGACTTAGAAGCTTGATTTTTTTAGAATTCTTAGAAACCATAGACTTACGTATTTGATATTAATTTCAACTTGATACCTCCAAGCGTTCCTGAGAAAAAGGGTCTTGACTGACAGACAGACAGACGGACAGACAGACAGACAGACAGACGGACAACAAAGTGATCCTATAAGGGTTCCGTTTTTTCCATTTGAGGTACGGAACCAAGAAAATATAAAATTAGAAAAAAATAGGAGAAAAATAAATAGTCTTGTATTTTTAGATATTAAAAAAAAGTAAGTTTAAAAACTAAAACCCGACTACTGAAAAATCAGCTATAAAAAGTATGAAACAAGATAATATTCTCAACTGAAATTAGCAAAAGACGGACAATTTAAAAATCCAGAGTCACATGTGAGGCATAAATCGAACAGATTACGTGTGACTCCGGATTTTTAAATTGTCTGTCTTTTACTTGATGTCTCTGCGAGGTCTTGAGTTAAAATTATCGTTTTAGACGTTCAAGTTATAGTAACATTTATTTTCTCTTTATTTATGGTATTTTTGTACACGTATGACTCTTTGGTCGATGTGAAGGCTTTACCCCTTGTGAGATATCTACCGCAGTAAAGCAAGCGCCGACGAATAGTCAACACGACTGGTGTTCTCCGTGCTGTGCCTCGCACGAGGTGTGCCGGTGTGTGCGCCGCGAGCTTGTCACGTTATAGCCGTAATATCTTACTCGGCATAACTTATAGCCCCAATTACTGCGAGAGCGATGGCCGACGGCTCGATCGCGTCGATAATTAAATACAAGTATCGACGAGTTGTCGACAAATAGTCGGCGAGCGGTGATAGAGTGCGATCATCACGCACGCGATAACGTCGCCTCGGCGGACGGCCATCCGACGATAGCGCATCATCGCTGGACTTACTTATCGTGAACTGACGACTAACGATCACCAAGCGATGGGTTTGAATTACTATTATTATAGATATAGGTAAGTAGGTATTGCTAGTAACTACTGCACTTTCTGAAGTGTACTTACTCTACCAAAGACGAATCAAAAATCTTAAAATACGTAAAATGATTTATGACTAAAGGTTTGTTGTCAAATTAATCTTGATTTATTTCCGTTCTTAAGGACGCTGTTACAAATGGGTAGTCAAATCATTACTTTTTTACACAAAAGTATGTTTATTAAATAAAATGCTTTGCATTCTTATACTGTTTTTTGGCCGAATTGTTAATAGATGTGTAAAAAAGTAATGATTTGACTACCGATTTGTAACAGCGTCCTTAACTCTATTGTTTAGAGACTTTATGACAACTCCTCTTCTTTCACATGATTATAACGAGAACTAACCAGCCCTCACCAATCGCTGGTTGTCTGATACCCGCACCACGTTATCTGGGTTATCATCAGTCCTCGACAGCGACACGGCGTGACGCGACATGTCGCGCTAATTGAAACTTATGGGCGACACGGCGACTAGGGCGCGGCGACGCATGCGACGGCGACGGATGACGTCATCAGCGCGACACGGCGACGTCGCGCGGCGGACGGCGCAGACAGCGCACGCAGTGAGGGAGACGAGCGAGTGCGGTGCGGCGTGAGGAGGAGGTGTGTTGTGTGCGGACAGAGCCCGAGGGCTTCACATTCGAGACATTGTAATCCTAACTGATATTATAAATGGGAAAGTGATTTTGTTTCTTTGTAACGCTTTCGCGCTAAAACGGCTGAACGGATTTGGGTGACATTTGGCACACGGTAGAACTGACCTAGAAAAGGACATAGGCTTCTTTTTATACTTTTTTATTCTACGGAAGCTAGCATGAGCGCCGGAGCCTTAGCTTAAAAAAGCTTTTAATCTGTAATTCGGCTTGGTGTCCGGAAAAGGATATTTTCGTTTCAGAAACACACTGTTTAACATGAACAATTTTACTGGAGGGACAATCAACGAAGCGAAATAGTGACACGAGAATCCGGAACAATGGTGTGGTCTCTATTTAAACGTTAAACCCTTGTTAAACCCTTTAGAGTTCCTAAATTGCCAAAAAATAATACAGAGCAAAGTCGTACATATACCTAGTCCTGCAATAAAACAGAGTAAAAAAAAAGTCGCAAAATCGAACGTATAGTGTCGCAGTAACAACTACCTATCTAATGAAACGAAACACTAGTTCTCCAGGAGCTAAGTGACCAGGTCCTGTACCAGCGCCGATACCGCGCCGATAGCGTGCGGCTGGCGCGGGCGCAGCCGAGATACCGGATAGCGAGCAATTATGTTGTCGCGGCTCCCGGGGGTTATCGCGACCCCGGTGGGCCACCAACCGACCCTCAGGGACCACCGCAGACACCACATACAGAAGCATTACTTCTGACAATACTTGAACCAAAATGGACAAAGTGTTTGCCACAACACTTCCATACAATAGGAATAACGGACAGTCCCCTGTGCAGGGCCTGCATGGAGGCCGAGGAGACCGTTGCGCATGTGCTCTTTGAATGCATAGGCGTTACCCAGATTAGAACAGAAACTCTTGGAATACCCCGATCTTTCACAGATGTTCTTAACAGACCCAGAGATTTGATTAACTTCTGGAAGGAGGTGGGCTGGTTGGAATAACCCCCTACGGCCGCCATGGCTCACGCACAATGGTCCACATGAAGGACTAAGTGCGGAAACCAAATCCTTAACATAGAACATAGAAGTGTTTGCCACCATCTTCATCATTTATAGGTTTACCGATTACTGGGACACAAAACAAAAGGGTTGAACGATTCGTGTTATGATTTTCAAATCAGCGGCAGCCACCCATAATATTGCCCTTCGAACCAAAACACAAAAAAGCTTGTCTGGTGACACTGTCGTGGTGCCAGCAGTTCTACTGCGTACTGAACGACACGGGCTTGCATCGTTACCTCAATGTTGCTCATCTGCACGCTGGTCTCCAGGTAGCGGTGCACCTTCTGCTACGTACCGTCGTCATGACAGCACTAATGGCCCTGCGCCCACGATAATTGCCCATTGATTCGGTAGTGTGCGCCCGCGCACCTCCCCCACCAAGCAGACCCCGCGGGCTAGAACAGTAGCCGGCTACTGTCCCTTAAAGCTCACTGTGAGGCCAGATGCAATGTGCACCGATAACTTTATTACTTGACAAATGGACGTACTTAGTGCTACATTACTTAGTAACAAACACAACGCACACGACCGGGAACTAAAGTATTGTATTTGGTGGGTTGAGCTGCATGCTGAACTATTGGCTATAATGAGTGCGTGCGCACGCTGCGGGTGCCTGGTGGTACCACCGGAGACCAACTCGAATGGTGCGCTGACGTCACGGTGCTGGCTGCGAGGCGAGTCGAATGCGGAATCCAAGATGGTGGAGCTTTTGAAGTTTCAGATTTCAGCAGCATTGTGTGCAGCGGCGCGTGCATGAGCGGCCAATGGTGCGCGCGCGCAGCGCTCCCGCCGCGCGATTGGTCGCCATTGTCCGGCAGCCGATTGTAATCGATTTCGCGGTCAATTTGTTCCACGATCGGCGATAGTGACTATCTGTGCAATTACGACGTCGCTACTTAATTGAGCTGCGCCTGCGCCGCGCCGCCGGCCGGCGCACAATACTGCGCGAGAACAATGGACAGCTCCAGACTAGATTACGATACACTTTCAACAAGATTAACTAATTTGTATATCTGGGCAAACGTACCTTTCTAAGTGTAAGGTTGGAGCGCACGCGCAGCAGTCAGCTCTCAATAAAGTTTCTTCTCATTAACTTGTGCAGATACATTGTCAACAATCAATCTGCCTAACATTTGCAACAGACTTCAGAGCGATGAGAGCGGAAAGCGTCGGTCGTCGCAACGGCGCGGGCGCAGCGACCGCCCAAACAAATCAACGTCACGCGAGGTTATATCTCAACATAAATCATTGTTTTTTTGTACTAAACGAATTAAAACAGCTTTACAACACAATCTCAAGGCAACGGTGAAGTTTAACAAAATCATGTATTTTAAACTTAAGATAATTTATTAATCTCCCCCTCCCCCCTCGCGCGGGTCAGGGGTGTCGTGTGAACACGGCTCACGCGACCTGCGCGCGCGCACGTCGCGCACCTTACCGCGTCACTGTACAGTCCACTCAGCTCGCACTTGCAGACAGTGCCGTGTGTTTGTTCAGGCAGCTAATCGAGCTACGTATACACAACACAGTGGTTGCTCGTTACTGCGCATGCGTCCTCCTATCCGACTATAATAGGGGTTTAATTAAAACAGTCGGAGCACAGACAAGCGTGCGCGCGCGCATTGTCCGCGGACGATTTAATTAGCGGCGGATCAGCGCGGGTTAATGAGCAATCCTGCGCTGAATGGCTGCGCGGGCGCACACAATGGCTGATTGATTGCGTGTGTACCGAGAGACACAGCGTGCATAATGCGTGATCAATGAACATGTTCGACTGTCCGAGATGAGCAATGAGCCGGCTCATACGGAACCAATCGTCCGATGTGTGCTATAGCTTCATCTCTTGACGAGTTTGAACGGGGTAAAGAAAGAAAAGAAAGAAAAACTATTTATTCCCGCGAAAAATGACGCACATACATTCGTTTTTTACATAATCGTAAAAAATAAAAAACAATTGGGTAGCTAAATTTTAAACTTAAAAAGAAAAACAACAAATACTTAATTATGCGTCACTAACGCGCGAAACGGCTAACGCTCAGCATAATGCCGTGACCCGTGCACGAAGGCACGAGTCAAGGCGCTGGTTTTCAGCGTAAACCGGCGGCGTGTCGCCATCTCAGAACCCGTAAAGATTAGGTAAACATTGAACAAAGTATTATCTATGACCGAGGCCAGAACAAAAATACTCTTACAAGTTCTGAGGTGGCTTTAGGCACATAACGACGCTGTATCGGCGCGCACACATGAGCAATTTCAATACTATTAAAATAAGAGCTAATTTTTAATAAAACAAAAGTTACTAAACAAAAAATTGAACATTACATACGTATAGTAATAATCCAAGATCAACCAAAAGACTAAATAATAAATTAAATTATGTGGCAACATTTCAAAGCGTTCCGAGCCCAAAGACAAAAATCAAAAAACCAGAGAGTTCGCGATATGCGGTATGCGGGGTACATTATACTCTAATCAATATTGTCGCAGAGTTGAACACGCGACGGGTTCCTACGATTGAGGCGTTTGATGATAGTGTGCACTGCATGTACTGATAAAATAAATCGGCAAAACTGCGTCTAAAATAAATAAAACTGTGAAAATTATGAAAACTTTTGTGACTTGTTGAGGTTAGTGTTGCCATGCAGCGTATTATTATTATTTCTTTTATTCTACTTATCACACATTTGTTACATTTTTAAATATTAGTATAAAAGAATAATAAAAACATTTAAAAATATAAAAATAGTAGCCCACCGGTATCGGGAACAGGGTCCAAGCCACCGGCGGTCAGGGCTCCAGAGAGAGGAACCTCCTAACAATGCGGGCCGTGTCACAGAATAAATAATAGTACTAACGTACAGAAGTTGCACTCCTTTGATCTTGAAGAAAGCCGCTTTTATAATAGCCTACAAAATCATTTCCCACCCACTCGCAAGCTAAATTGCACTTAATCGCCGCGCTTGAGAGTTGTTATTACTTTGTGTGCTTTCTCGACCGTAACAAGGCACGCCGCTTAACCGAGTACTAGGGCTGTCTGGAAAGAAAAATAAAATACGGTAGGTACATACATTTTTATACTTTTATTATTGTATATATATATATATATATATATATATATATATGAGTTGTCTCAGATAGACTATCAGATAAGACATTACATCAAAATGTAATATCTTATAATTTTTTTCCCTTCTCTGAAGTTCCTAAGTATTATTAAATTTTAATGTAGCAAAAATCCTATATCTAACAAATAATTTTAATAAATTAAACTTTGAGTTCTTCTGTTTACTAGAACATCCGTCCACACAACAACTGCTAGTATTACGTTTTAATTTTGATGTCATCATAAGTAGTCATAACGAAGGGTGCACAAAAAACAAAAATAAAATAATAATAAATACGACGGCTTCGGTCAGAGCCTCAGAGGCGCGGCGCGGCAGCGGTGCGTGGCGTGATTGCGTCGTACGTGACTCGCTGAGCGCGTATAGACCCCGCCCGACTGACTAGCAACCCTTAGTTGCCGCGCGCTGTAGGTACTTATCTCGAGCGGAATGAGTACCAGTGCAAGAGGCCTGGCCGTGTCCAGAAGCATTATTATTATTTGTTGGTATACATTTTTGTATCTCGGCAACGATGTGCCGGTTTTATAGGATAACACGGGCCGAAGCCAAGTGCTAACCTAAAAAGTGTTAACCTAAGTGATTGATGATAACAAATTATGATGTGATGATATGTTTAAGCTTTGTGTTGTTGATGATGTTTGTGGATGTGATATTTGTGCATCATTGTCGTTCTGAAGGAATTTTCGGACAATTCTGCAAGTGTTCAAAATAGCAGCTTTCTGTAAAGTTTGGTAGGTGGAAGGAGACAGGCCTAGCGTGTTTAAAGATTGGTGTAGTTGTTTGGGAATGACACCCGTGGTTGAGAGTACTACTGGGATTATGGAAGCGCTGCCTAATCGCCACATTCGTGTAATTTCTACTTTTAAGTCCGTATATTTTGACAGCTTTTCTGCTATTGTGTGTTGTAGGTTGTGTGTATTTGGTACTGCAATGTCAATAATTTGCGCGGTTTTATTGGTTTTATCTAGTAAAGTTACGTCTGGTCTGTTATAATGTATTGTTCTGTCTGTGAGAATAGCCCGATCAAAAAAATTATTATTATTATTATTTAAATCTAAACAGTCAAAATTGGAAATAACAATGATGTTGATGAACAATGTAATTGCTTCAAATGGTTTACCTACGTCTGGAGATGAGCGTCAAAAGCTTGTGTCTACTAATATTATAGTTAATTACAACGGTACAACACCAACCGGCTGGTCGCTGGTCCGGCGGCTCACGGCGCGCCGTGTCCGTCACTCATCAACTTTTTGTCGCCGTGTCGTTGGTGGTCCATCAGAGCCGGCCACGTGGTCGGGAGTGTCGGGACGCTCCGACCGGCTGATTGGCTGATAGACTCCTTGACGCGATGCGTTGCGTCACGACGGCGAGCGCGACTAATCGCGTGACGGTTGCTGTGGCAACAAGTCATCTGCGTGATTGCTGTCAGCTCTGAATGGCGCTAATCAGTGAAGGCACAGTTTGAGACTGCCGGAATCTTGTTATATCACGGATGAGTGCGTTATTGTTCACGGAAAGGTCACTTCCGTAGGATTCCATATGGATAGGTTGTATTAGCAAGAGGGCTATGTACTGTGAACGAGAGTGATGCAATCTATGTGGTTCAAATCACATGAAATTGGCTTTCAAGCTTAGAATTTTCCTGAATACAAAACGACGGGCTAAGCAGGCAGCTAGATACACTGTTCTGCGTTCATAAACAAACAATTGTAACAAATAACATCGATTGGAAACAAGGATTTGAATAAACTTTATACTATAAAATCTTAAATAAATGTGGCACTCTTACAAGTTGCGAATATGATCAATGCTTCGCATGACGTCATCCTCAAGCAACAATCAGACAAGGCGACTGAGGCCCAACTCCGATCTATCAAACAGATAACAGTATCTTGACGGACGCCAACGTTTACACTTAATGAGGAGTCAAGAGATCAAACACTTGTTTTTTAACGCGAACACACAACTACAAGTGTTGACTAAACGCCGCCATTACTGCTTCAGATGAGCGGCGGCTCCTGCGGTGTCCTGTGTGTGTGCGGGGTCAGCGACCGGCCGCTCATTAGTGCGCGGTACATTTGCAGTTCGGCGTGTGATTGTGGAGTGTGAATCAAGTGACCGGAGCGCATGCGCAGTGTAACGGTCGAGATGGACCGACAGCCGCAGCAGCGTCACGACTAGGGCTGCTAGAGAGCGATCCTACTTACGGAGAGAACCTACAAAGTTTCAATACGCGGCTGAAATACAAAGTCCTGCTGAATAAACACATTGTACCCAACCCGCAGTAACCACTGACAGGTGGTGAGCTGTGACAGCTCCAGCCGTAGTGTTGTGGCTGTGGGAAAAATAATGTCACAGCTGTTTGTTTCAATGAAGGCAGGATGTCCTTTGCATTGGTCTTTGAGAAGAGCCCTTCAGCAATGGATGTTGCTTACGATTTGCAAGAGTCTGGTAGAATGACTTTGTTCACATGTCTGCTAATGCTAGTAGATGCATGGCAGTGTTGGCTGAGCTCGGCAGCCCTAGAGCTAGCTAGACTAAAATCCAATTTAGCGCTCGGTCGCTTCCTGCCGCAAGTAAATTAAGCTTCAGAAATCTTGTTTCTGTACGACGTATGCACTGCTCGCTAACCCACCGGGCTGCAATCTGCGCAGATTGGCGCAGACCTCATCATCATCGGCCCACTTGATGTACCTACTGTTTGCTTCCCGGACTTCATTCGTGTTGGCTTAGCTCAAGATCTAAGAGCTTCTCCAGAACTCAATCAATATTACAAAAATTACTTTGGATTAGAACCTTATTGACTAGATTTTACTATTTTACTGGACAGTATTCTGAGCAGTCCATGTTGCCACCACCCTTTAGAATCTTTATATCAATAGTTGCATAGGTTTTTCGCTTTAGAAAGAGTAAGCTCTACAATAACTAACTCAGTGCCTTCTTCACAGGTTTGAAGTAAAAAGCTTAATGAGTGCGATGTCGCGGGTTGCCCGCTGGCTGCGCCTGCGCTGGTGTGGTCCAGCGATGTGATGTCCCCGCGGCGCTAATGAGCGCGCGCGCATGTCGTGGCGTGACGTTACGCCCGCGCACGCGTACTCGCACCTAATTGTCACGAACCAAGGAAAAAACTTCTTCCGCTCACTTCCAGGGGATCACGCCCGCCTGAGACACACACGCAGTCACACACACAGACACGTTGTGGAGAGCAGGTTGCTATCAGTTAGACAGTGGACGACGTGTCACGCTGCGTGGACATACGACGTGATGACGTTTTCGTAGTTTTGAGGATTAAGCTCCAATTAAAAGAAAACCAATGTTGTATTGGTTCAATTGGTTGTTATGGGAGCTCTTGAGTCAAGCACTGCGCGAGTTTGTAACTTTACCCACAGCAGCAAGCTTGCTAGACTGTCACGGGTCCTTGGAATCCATTTTGCAATGTACTTGACTCAGCATTCACTTTATTGATCAGTCGAAAGTGAAGTGATATAAGTGATAGCTGGTCAAATCAATTTCATTTAGGTACTGATACTGTAATCAACTCTCTATCTCCGACAGTTGAACTTTCTTCCGTGTAACTACGCCTGCCAACCACCAAACATCGAGATTTGATATCACAATAACAATAATTAAAGCATGTGAACGAATTTGTGGACGTCTCGTAGATCAGTGAACCGGCGGAGATGCGCGCGCGCAGGAGAAAGTGCGCCGTTTAATGTGTAATTGGGCGCAGTTACCACATCACATCGACTTAGGTAAAGTAGGCACTGAGGCACAAGCGGCCGGAGGATACCTGTTACAATGTTAAGGCTGTGAGGCCACGGCTGTTAGTGGCCGAGCTTGGAGCGGGCGGTGGCGGTGGCGGTGGGACGACTTGGTAGCGTCGCCATCGCCCCTTGGATCGCCGCTCCTCGTGCTGACAGCCACAGTTAATATCACCACAGCATTGGAGTGACCGCGCCCCGCGTTATGTTTGTTTTTATCGTGCCTTATATTAAACAAAACTTTCTTCTACTTGTATAAGCCCCGTAGCGCGTAGGTAGGTACTAAATGTCTACGTTTTGTGACTGCGTCACTGCGACTGCACACAAGTCTGGAGTTGAGTACAGTTTCCTCTCGCGATTTGACAAATGGGCCCTAATCTGTTTGTACAACTTTAAATAAGGATAAAGGGGCAACAGTTTTGTGTCTCCCTGTCTTCAGTCCTCACCCGCTACCGCTCATCAACGCGCCACCTCCGCAGCGGACTGGTCGGGGCGCGACGTGCGCCCGCGCACTAAACACTACTTAATTGTCGCCGTGTGTCCGCGCCTCGCCGCACCGCACTGCATCCGTCCCGCTAGCGCTCTCTTTATTTTAATTGCATTCAAACAAACCGACAAGTATGAGAATCTTCTCAAACTGGCTTGTGTACAGTACGTACCTGTGGGAAGTACCTGTGTAGTAGCTACAGTGCCTGTGTCGCTGCCCACCTCGTGTGGACATGGTCGTCGTCAAGTGTGCGACAGATGCGGTGTTAATGACGCCGTTTGTGTAACGTTTTCGGCTCATCGCGGCCATTACGGAGTTTCTCCTAACCGCGGTACTCAGCAGGCAAATCACTGTTAGTTAAGTTTATTTGAGACAAGTTATTAAGTCGCGCCGCTCTCGTGTCGCTTGTGATCGCGTACAGATAACTGGCGATGTGTATCTGACGGGACTGGTGTTTAGTTCAACTGTTTATCTCAAAAGCGTGTTGCGGTTCGTTGCGTCATTAAGTTAGGGGTCTCAATGCGGCCCCGTGCCCCTAGTACCGCAGCAATTATGTTACTGACAATCGAAAGTAATTAAATCCTCTGTGTTTGTCTTTATTATGATTGTGTCCTTCGCTCTTCTTCGAAGCTCTTTGCTTCTTTCTTCTGATCAAATTAATAACAATATTATTTCACAGTTTACTCCCACAATGTTGTACGTTAACCCTACCTTTATTTAATGAGCTCCGCTGGGCGAGGTGCGCCCCGCTCTGTACGAGCGAACAAAGAGTTTAATTAACTGCATGACTGGAGAGTTAGCTGAGCGAGTGGCGAGCGGCGAGCGGCGAGCGGCGAGCGGCGGCTCGAGAGCGAGCTGACTGGCTGCTGGCTGGAGGCTGGTGTCGTCAACTCGTCACGCTTTTTGTATTGACACAAAAACGTTAACTCAATGAATAGAACATTATCTTTAGTTTTTATTGATATCTTATAGAAAAATAAAAACCGGTCAAGAGCGAGTTGGACTCGCGCGCTGAGGGTTCCGTTCTGATTTCTGAAAAAGTGTGCTATTTAGAGTATCTAGTTTCATTAGAGTAGCTTCACAACCACAGCGCAATGTTTACAGCCCCGCCTGCGTGCGCAGCTAAGTATGTTGGGCAAACTTTACGATTTCCGTGCGCCTGCGCAGGTATGCGCGCGGTAATGAAACTACAGGGTCAGTGCGCATGTTAATTTGATCGGCCAGTAAACAAATTGTTACCCGGTAGGTCTGATAACAAACCTTCCCATAACCAGCCATTTCTTGAATCCAGTTCATGGAACAAATGGATTTGAATCATGAGCTTGAGCCGAGTGCTGTCCAGGTTCCCTTCATTACTTGTGTGACATTCTCACGAGGATTAGGTACAGCGGGCTGCATCAATTGGGTACCCAGTTGTATTTAAATCTATTTCCAGCTGTTTGAAAAGATTGGAGAAATAACTAGAGATCATTCGTACGACCGATTGTACCGTAACCTGCTAAATTTAGGTTGCTAGCGAGATGATTACTGTATGTTGATGCGGGAAGCTGTGGCAATGGTGTGCGGCTCATGTGCGCATGCGCAGTGTCACGCACGATGCATGTGAACCTGGCCTCCTCCGTGCCGCGGCATTATAGGTAAATGTGGCCTCCTTTCGCGCGTTTCTTACTGTCTCAATCAATCTGCCTGCCTTTTCTTAACGTGTTGGGGTCGGCTTCCCGTCTAACTGGATGCAGCTGAGTACCTGTATTTTACATGGAGCGACTGCCTATCTGACCTCCACAACCCAGTTACTGGGTAATACGATACCCCTTGGTAAGACTGGTTGTCAGACTTTCGGGCTTCTGACGACCCGTAACGACTGTCAAAGATCCACGAATGACAGCGGGGACCAACGGCTTAACGTGCTTTCCGAAGCACGGAGGAGTCTCGGTGTGTAAAGATGGTCACCCATCCACTGACCAACCCCGGCAAGCATAACTTAACCTGATGGATCGACCAGTGCGGCTGTTATTACTTAGCCACGAGCTCCTCGCGTTTCTTACTGTCTACGTGTATAAAAAGTCAATAGGGCCTGCATGGGTTTTTCAAATCATGACTGCTGACAACAGTCATTATTCAAACTGTAACAACATACCTCGCATATCACTGGCACTACACAGTGCGCGGGAGGATCTCTCTCTCTAGCGCGGTACTCTTCTATAATAAGCTCCGAGCAGCTTCACTACAAATGAACCAAGTTCATTAATCAGTAGTGTAGCAAAACCGATACCATCACTAGCGACAGATGAGCACTCTTACTTGTGTATGTACCATCCGTCACAGACATTTGCATAGCAGCGGTCGCGGGGCCGGGGTCAGCGGGCGCAGCCTCCATCCATCTCGCAACATCATCATTCATTCCGACACCGATACTGCAGCTGAGGCAGCTCAGCGTACGGGAACTCGCCGAGCACTGCACCAGACTACCTGAGTACCTGAGCTTGCTACACGGTAAAAAATGGTTTATGATATAATGTGTGCTGCCGACTACCGAATGGACACAAAAAAGGGTTGATGTGTTACACGGGACTCCGATCTATAATGAGAACAACTTAGCTTCGTTTAATAAGTGATGACTGTTTTGCCGTTTTAGGGAAAGTGTTTTTTTTTGTGATTTGTAATCTTATAAATATAGGTCTGTTTCAGCACCTTCTACGACTAAGTTCCTATTAACTTACTTGGCAGAGAACTTCGTATAAATTTGGTTGCATTTTTGAATTTATTGTATGTATATGTCTTGTAAGCTAGTTGAAAGCTTGTTTTGGAATTAATTCCTAAAAATATAAGATTCTGACTGGAAATTAGGGCTTGGATTATCTCGGTTGTGCAGACTTTTTAGAGTTTCGTACCCGAAGGGTGCTAAATGGAATCCTATTACTAAGCCTCTCCGCTGTCCGTCTGTCAGCGGACTGTATCTCATGAATCGTAATAGGTAGACAGTTGGAATTTTCACAGATTTTTCTATTGCCGCTATACTAAAAATAAAATGAAGTTAAAAATTGAAGGGGGTCAATACAATAAACTTTTTATTTTGATTTATTTATTCTTAGCCTGGCATGTGGAGTGTCTAGAACTCATCGAATAGAGTACAAATGTTTTTTTTTATCTTAAAAAGTGAAGAAATAGGGGCCGCAGAAGTTGTCAGTTTTAGACCATTTTTGTACGAGCTCTATCGCAACAACTAAACAACGTAGGAATTTAAAACTTCTATAAGTCATGTCACCATAGAAATATGTATAAAAAACAGGAGAAGTAGCTAGCGGGCGAATCTGTGTCCGCGCGACCTGCTCAGTATAAAAAAAAAAAAATAAAATTCGTTTATTTCAGACTATTAAATGTCCATACTTTTGTTAGTAAATCATTATCTTAAAAACTATGTTAGTGAAGAGGAGCTCAATTAATATAGGTATTAACCATAGATATCTGTATTAACATTGAAAATGAAATAAATAATTGAAAATAAATTAAATTGAAATATAATAATATCAGTATGAGCCGTTCATAGTACAAATTCCGTCTCTGCGAACTAGTGCGCTAGCGACTGTGACCGTGACAATTTCTAAGAATTCCGTGTTGTTTAGTGGTTTCTTGTAAAAACCGAAGCCATGTAAGTCATGGAATCACTTTCCATATGTAAGTACAAGTATTTTACCGTATTTGTCTTTGAAATCATGAAAGTGACAAAGGGAAAAGTGGAGACACAGGGTTCCGATACATTTCAACATACTGGGCACATCTCCTTCTTTCTTATATAAATAAATAAATAAATAAATATCCTTGGACATTTCACACAACGCCATCTAGTCCCAAGCTAAGCAACCTAATGCTTGTGTTATGGTAACGAGATGGCTGATAAACTACTTATATACATTTTTTTTTTGTAAATACATACATATTATAGATAGAAAAACACCCAGACTCGAAACAAATACTTGTAGGTCGTACAAATATTTGTTCCGTGCGGGAATCGAACCCGCGACATGCTGCGCAGCAGTCAATCGCTCAACCACTGCGCCAACCGTGTCGTATATCTATGCATGGCACTGTTTTTTTATTTCTGCGTTATCTAAATGTGTGTCCACGTGCAGACGTGCCGCGCCCCTAGCGTACGTTACAAGCGATCAAGCGAGTTCAGTCACTAAACCATTATTTTCAGTAAACAAGCTCTCAGGCTCTCACCTCTGCCCGCGCAACAGATACCGAGATAAGATCCTGAGCTGCCCCGTCACAGGCAGCCATTACTACGAGTATCGTGAGTGTTGCACAGACAGTACATCTGTGAAGCAAGAGGCAGCACAGCGCACTGCGGGCAAAAAACACACGTCTGATGCGAAGCTTTTAAGATAGGCATCGCCTGCGCGCGCGCAGCGCTCCGTGCATTAGTCGATAGTGTGTCGATGTGTTATGGACAACAGACCTACTACAATGTGTGTCACTCGTGATTCTAAATAGAGCTTTATGCTATTGAGTCCATTACGTGGGCGATAAGTAAGTTCAGAACGGTTTTATACAGCCTGTGGAGCTATCGCGACATAGTCATACATTACGTGGGCCATAAGTAAGTTCAGAACGGTTTTATACAGCCTGTGGAGCTATCGCGACATAGTCATACATTACGTGGGCCATAAGTAAGTTCAGAACGGTTTTATACAGCCTGTGGAGCTATCGCGACATAGTCATACATTACGTGGGCCATAAGTAAGTTCAGAACGGTTTTATACAGCCTGTGGAGCTATCGCGACATAGTCAACGAACAATCACACTAACAAAAGGTGCTCCAATGTATGTACAAAGTAGTTCCAAAACAGAATCGGTATCAAAAGGTATCAGAAAACCGTATGAAAAGGTATCAGGCACAGGTAATGGAACCGTGGCGGGGTCGCTTAGTCCAGTGTTGACATCACTATAGGCTCAGTGTACACCAACACCGCGCGTCGTGCCGTGTTGTGACGCCGTGTGTCGTCGCCTTGTTTCTGTTCCATTGCGTCACGCACAGGGCACGGTACACGTAGCACGCTGCGGGACACGCAGTGGATGTATAGACAGTGACAGCACGCGGCCGCGGCACGTCACTCCTAGTTTATGATTGAAACTGTGTGACTTGACTCGGATGTCAATATCATTAATGAGTATGTCTTGTTGCCACGTAGGTCGGACCTAAAGCTTTAAAAGCACGCACACGGTTGGAAAGAAATTAAAGTTTATGTGGAATGGAAGCGAGCAGAACCATGATCAGCCTATAACGTTCCCTTGCCGGCCAGGACAGGCCGCCTCTCTGTGGGGCAGTCATCCACCACGCGGGTCCAGTGCGATAGATGTCACATGTCTTCGAATGTTTAGTTCCATGGAAGCGATATGAATTCAAAATAACCTGTATTTTGGTGACAATACCTAAAGGGGAAATGAGAGAGCACAGCTAAGTTTTACATTTGAAAATTCCCCAGTCTTTTGTGAAATCTCTTTTCTACAATCCACCAATCACGAGTGAAAGTTGATCAAATGTATCGTAGCATCCTCAGCCTCACTCGTCGCCACACTGCGCTATGAATCTGTTTCGTACTATGTAAATACCCTCAGTAATGACATTAATCAGTAATGTTTACAGAGCGAGCAAACGTTCAGCTAATCGCGACGCATATCTAGTTGCAGTAAAAGTGTAACATTACCTACCGCCGGCAGCCCAACCTGTGCTCTGTGCACAGTCTGCACAGCCTGCACAGCCCGCACAGACTTGCGCAAGCACAGCACAAGCTAACTGCAGGTAATTGCGGATATTTGTATCGCGAGCGACAAATGTATCCGCGATCATGTATGACAGAACATGGAATATATTCGCCATTTATTGTACCTACTCTAAGATATTATGGAAGCAAATCTCTGTATATTGCTACGTAGTAAACAATTGAGAGTACCTAGCTAGTTCAACATAGTAGCTACCTAGCTAGTATTTCAACATTTATTGTACCACTCTAAGATATTATGGAAGCAAATCTCTGTATATTGCTACGTAGTAAACAATTGAGAGTACCTAGCTAGTTTACTTAAATTGAGCAAAACAGTGATCGAAGAGCTGCGAGATCTTCCTCCTAGAGCTGCTGTCTCCATCACCTCTTACATCACCTACAAGTCTACAACAGTTTTCATCACCGTAGATACTGGGGTTTCAATGTGATAAAGTTTCAACAATTTCGACGCTGTATGAAGTTGGTGCTGAACAATGTGAAAGTGCTACTAACTACTAACTACTTACTACTTACTACTTACTCAATCAAAACACACACATTGTTATTATGTTCAGATAAACAACACAGCAGTAATTAGCAACAATAGTCTCAGCAGCGGTTACGAAACCACCAACAGATAGCCGGGATTACTCAACGTGAGTCTGTGCTTACACGTAGCAATTAATTAAACATTAGTAATTAATGAACCGCGAGACTGAGCGCGACCACTCCGCCGCACCACCGCCGCACCACCGCCGCCTACCGCCGCACCACCGCCGCACCACCGCCGCACCACGCCCGTAGAGCTTTTGCTATAGAATTAAACCTACATTGTTTCATAAGCACGACTGTTTACGTGCCAACTTTGATGTGCAGGGTATATTTTCAAGGTATCTATCTACAGACAGGGTGTGCTATATTACGTAGGTGCACCTCCGCCTAGCTCCGCGGGGATTGCAGGCGTGATGCTGTGCGTGTTGCATAAGCAGTATTAGGTGTAGGTACTTACATTCTCGAACCAGTCTTTAGCCAAGCATCGTATGAACTGTAATCACCGAGACATTAAATCCAAAATCTCGATTGCTGAGGCGCGCGGAATGCGAATCCTTTCATATAATGACAATAAGACACAGCACGTTGGCCAAAAACTCGCTCATATAAGAAATATGGCGATGTAATCTGTCCAGAACTATGTTACAATTTCATAGTTTAGGCATAGTGAAAAGTACTTTGAGTGTACATGATACATTGTGCCCATAATCACAGCATCCGATCTGACCATGTAACTAGTACCTACAGCGCTATGATTTATTTGCTCACTAGTCCAGCATCACTATTAGTGGCACATACAACGCAGTACAGCACTATAGATCATTATAACTCACATCGGACACTTTTGACACATTATCGACACTTACCATCAATCACCGAATCACTTTGCGATCGCTCGACATTTATTTCCAAATCGACGTTATTGTCAAATCGAGTTAGGCAAGACATTGATATTAGATATTTTCAAGATCGCTCCCGATCAAAATGATGATTATATCGATATTAGAGTCAAGTGTTTCCAATTGACTCATTAATTCAGTCAAGTCACGTCTACCATAAGTAGTCAATAAGTTAATGTAGCAGCTGGTAATGGAGAAGACACTATTACGAAAGCGATTACATCAACATACAAAGTTACTAGAGCGATTAGCAAGTTTGTAGATGAAAATTATTGAAATTATATTTAGAGGAAAACGTGAGTTTAAGCCGACGTTCGCACGGACGTAAAAATATCGCGGCGGGATTTTATCGCGAACTAGATTTTCAACTCTCGGTGTTGAGCCGAGCTTCGAGAATCCAACAGAGTGCATCCCAGCGCGTCAAAAAACACTGTTGGGCGCTAAGCAGGCGTTGAAATCCAGTGCTCGAATGCGACATTTTTACGTCCGTGCGAACGTCGGCTTACTGCTTCTGAAGCGCGTGACAATGCGAGGCGTGTGCTCCACTTGATGTCGCAGGTGTCCTCCGTGTCGCCGTGGGATCTGGAGGCAAAGGTCCTCGCGCACGTGTGGGAGTGGCGCGAAGAGGCGAAACGCCGGGGCGTAACTCCGCTGCCGCGAGAAATCACGGTACAGCAGACAGAGCTCCGGCGGGATCTCATGGCGGCATGGAGAGCGCGACTGTCGCAACCCAGCGCTGGGCACGCCACAATTGCGGCGATAAGTCTCCTCTTTGAGGAGTGGTTAGAGAGGCGCCACGGCGTCCTCACCTTCCGCCTGACGCAGGTCCTCACCCTCCCTGATTTCCCACCCTCAAAAAAAAAAAAAAAAAAGTGTCCTCCGTGTCCGCGCGCGGCGCTGCCCGCTGCCCGCTGCCCGCTGCCCATGACCGCTCAGCCAGTCACATAACGCAGCCTCCGCTGTCATGTGCCTCAATGCCTCAATTCCCGCAGTGTCTCTCTCAGCATTCCTCGCACGTAGCGGTGTTTTACTTGACACGCCCTTATTAGGACAGAAACCTCTCCGCGTCTAGTTGAGCTTTACGTATTCACGGCGAACCGACTCATCACAAGCCGTTTAATATCTATTGTTTCCTCACCTCCGCGCACATTTGTATTATGTAGTTAATTTCATACATGTGATAGGCAGTAGTTTGTGCCGCCTCAGGACATGGAAGACGTAAAGCTTAGTTATGGAGTCCGAGATTGATTTGTGAAAGCGTTTGATGCCTGCGGGACACGGCTGACGTCACAACATTGACAATTACACGTTGCGCAGACGCATGCGCCTCGTGGAGTTATTGTGCGTTACAGGCGTAATGACGGGTTCCGTGGCAGTAATTATGAGCGGGGCTCGTCACTCGTAATTCGATAATGGTCGTAAATCGCGTGCGCAGGGAGTGAGCTGACGCGTCAGGCAATGTTGAGGAATGGTGCACGTATATGTATAGAAAACACGGAAGGTTTAAGGCAGGCTAGCGGCTGCTAACAAACATAATATTGTTCAGAGTTTTTGAATGTGGAACGCGACACGCAGTCCGTTAATCACAGTTTTTGAATGTGGAACGCGACACGCAGTCCGTTAATCACAGTTTTTGAATGTGGAACGCGACACGCAGTCCGTTAATCACAGTTTTTGAATGTGGAACGCGACACGCAGTCCGTTAATCACAGTTTTTGAATGTAGAACGCGACACGCAGTCCGTTAATCACAGTTTTTGAATGTGGAACGCGACACGCAGTCCGTTAATCACAGTTTTTGAATGTGGAACGCGACACGCAGTCCGTTAATCACAGTTTTTGAATGTGGAACGCGACACGCAGTCCGTTAATCACAATTTCCTTTTTTGTTCTATCTAGAGTATAATAAAGTAAAAACCAAATAATGATAATTGTCCAGCCGGCTTTATTCTAATAAGTGGCAGACGGTATTTAGCCGGTAACATCCATAATTAGTGCTCAAACTGAAGCGCTCTACTGGTGAAGACTGGTATAATGATTTAATATAATATTGTGGTATTTACCATGTGTCTGATGTTCGTGCGTGTTGTGTGCGGTGTTCGTGCTTGCTGTGCGCAGGCGCAGCTGAGCACGCATCGCATGTGCGGACGCACGCAACGGCTCGCTAGCGGCGGCGCCGCGGCACGTCACACCCATGCGGTGTGACGTGCCGTAACGTTGTAATCAGTACATTATGCTCATTTAACGAGAACCAGAACCGGTGATAAAGAAGCCCCAGCGCTGCGGAAAATTGTCTCAACTGTAACATAGACTGAAATAAGTACTTGTTCCCGTTTTCACAAATACTAAGCGATACCTAAACGAATGCCTAAATAAAAGCGAACTGTTGTATTTTCTCTCGCCTCTCGCCTCACCTCAGAATTAGGACAAGATGATTCACTTTTTTAATAGTTAGCTAATATCCTTATCCTCGACGAGTTTATAGTGTTTATCAACCAAATAACTCAACTAATATCTCTAGACACTCGGAGGTTAGTCAATATCATCAGAATGAGGTGCAGCTTAGGTTGAAGCCAGAAGAATAACGAACTAAAATATTTTCACTCGTGTGACTCACACACCTACAACAGACGAAGGCAATATTTAAGCTCAGACTGAATTGATTGATTGACTGTTAGATTATCAAGATAACAAAAGAGCCAGACGGGATGTGATCCGACACTAAAAGTTTCCTCTCAGCCGCACGCAGCAAACCAATTAATTGCGAAGCTTCTTAAACAAGTAATAACAACAATTAAAGAAATAATCTCCGGCTGTATTGATAGTATCTCAAATCGATCTGTCGATCAAACAGACGCACTGCCTCATCCAAGATGGCGGCCACTTAATTCATTCTTTTATTTGTTTCAAACGAACGATTAGACGCGGTATCCATTCATTAGCGAGGCACATCAATCATTATCGTGACGACATGCCGCAGGTAGGCAGAGAAGTAACAGTCCAAAAGAGTGGATCAGCCGCCGCCATAAACTGAGATTTAAATATGCAAGTTCCAAAGCTGTATCAAAGCCAGCCCTACTTAGTTGCCTGCAGGATTCAAGCCAACATCAGTCATGTTTCTACCACAATCCTATTCCTTAGAGTTTGTGTTCTTTGTCAGTACACCAGTATGTTAACCAGTAGGTATTTATTTGGTTTTCTGTGTCTCCTTCACATTATCATTTTCGTAGCAGCATCCGCTGTGGGCCGCGCATCAATTAATGCTAGCTCACAATCCACATGAACCACTACTGTATTATAAAAGCTCGCTCATTACTGCGCATGCGCGCTCCAGGGAAACTGTTCACGACGAACTTTACAGCAACACTATTGCATACTATTACGTGATGATTGACGCTTACACTATTACGGATATTGAGTTACAGCCATTAGTAGCTGTCGGCAGCTCGCTCTGCTGTAAAATTAGAGAATTGTCCGTTCATTTAATTATGTGTACATACTGTCAAAGCCACAGAGCATGAACATAAAGGTTCTGCGGTTAGAGAAACTGACTAGAACGAGAACTGGCACTCAAAATGGCTGTATCCTAAATTTTGTAATTCACGGAATAAATGTGGAGAAAGTCATGTTTTCTCTGTCCACCTTAGGACTATTAAGCATGTATTTCACATGTGTTTGTATGTAAATGTAAGTTTCTCGTAATCGTAGCTCGTGATAGTGTAGTATAGAGTTTCAGTGATTTGCTAAATAATGTGGTATCAAGGCGATAACTTACGAGTGCAATACGGTCGCGTGCTGGCCGGGAGGTATCAGTTTCTAGGAATGTGATCCCCGTCTGCAGGTCTACACGATGTCAAGCGGAAAGAAGGTGCAGAAGTTCTGCATAAAACAACGCAACACTGGAGTAAAAAAAAAATAGACAGAGAGGCATCTCCTGGCGGTACTCACTCATGCTCTGCTCATGAGGAGGGCTATGGACATTTGTTTCTCAGTTTTTCTCAAGGATAAACTCCGGCGGGTAATGCAATGCGAAATGCGAAGTAGATCAGTCGCAGAATAAGCAACGTGAGATGGCTATATAGCGACGTACGTATTTACTTATTTATATTTGTTGTGTCTGAAGTCGTATGTAAGAGTTTCTCATCGCGCTAAGTACCTCACCTTCTGCACCTTTTGTGTTAGTAATTGATGCGCGAGCGCAGCCGCGTGGCTGCGTGGGCGTCAGTTAGTGGTGTCCCCTCCCTTGGCCCCGCTGCCCAGCTGACAGGCGACAAGCATGACAAGTGACGCGCATTTGTCACGACAATGACGTCACTGGCATCAATGGCGCAGCATCAATAAAGAGGATTACTGGGAAGTGCGGCTGAATGGGAAGAGCGGCCGGTTCTGTATACAGCTCACGAGATATTAGTGTTGTTTGTGTCGCCGTTACTTGTGTACTGAGCTGAGAGATTCAAATGGGTTGTTCATTAAACTGATCGCTGGCTCTTTCTCTTCTTTATTATGTTGAGAGACATTTGTGTGTTCTCTTTGATTGAGTTCGTTGCGGTTAAACTGTAATATAAAGCTTTCATTGATACACAAAGAGCGTGTTCAGTGTTTAGGGTTCCGTACCAAAATGGTAAAAAAGGAACCCTTATGGTATGACTAAGTCTGTCTGTCTGTCTGTCTGTCACAGCTGGATATCTCAAGAACTACTAATGCTATCAACTTTAAATTTGGAATAGTTTTAGATGCATTTACCCAACAATTTTGCAAATAAGAACGAAATAAAAATATTTATATTTTTTTTGCAACAGGGACTGAAAGGGGTCTTAAAAATTAAAAGTGGGGCTACTAGGGCATGTGGGGTATCATATGAAAGAGCGCTGTTTGCACATTCTCAATTTTTATTTTTATTTTTAGGCCGCATAGTTTTCGACTTTTGGTGAAATATGTAAAAAAAAATACCGTTCCCCCCCAAGGGAACTCAGACTCAGACTTTTTCTCGGTCCATAATACGAATCTATATCGTAATCGCGATCAAGTTTTTTTAAAGGCGTCCCTACCGTTCCCTCGACATTTAATTACGTACCTAAATCAGAAATATATGAGTAATGTAATAATCGACGTTCAAACATATTCTGTGTGTGTGACTTAAACCCCGATTGGGTAAGTGTTGCAAAATTATAATTAGCCAGTAGCTTAGCAAACCGTAACGGTTTCTTTCGCTTTGCCTACCCGGTGATCTTTTCATTTGTGTTTTTTTGCTTATCTTTGTTTCTATTAGACGCTCATTAGGTACTTGTTTTCTCTTTGTAGTTCTACCCTACATTTTCAGAATTATATCATTCTTGCATATTAAAATTTAGTTTCCGTTGTAAATTTCAAATGTTTAAATTAACGGCTAAGTAACCGAAATTATTGTCATCTCCGTATCTGATAGTGAACATCCACAGCAACACATCTACATATTAGTGCTTCCCTATTATTGTCATCTCCGTATCTGATAGTGAACATCCACAGCAACACATCTACATATTAGTGCTTCCCTATTATTGTCATCTCCGTATCTGATAGTGAACATCCACAGCAACACATCTACATATTAGTGCTTCCCTATATTGTCATCTCCGTATCTGATAGTGAACATCCACAGCAACACATCTACATATTAGTGCTTCCCTATATTGTCATCTCCGTATCTGATAGTGAACATCCACAGCAACACATCTACATATTAGTGCTTCCCTATATTGTCATCTCCGTATCTGATAGTGAACATCCACAGCAACACATCTACATATTAGTGCTTCCCTATATTGTCATCTCCGTATCTGATAGTGAACATCCACAGCAACACATCTACATATTAGTGCTTCCCTATTCAACGTACCTGTGGGTGCTCACCGTCTACGGCCAGCGTGTAATGCTTTCGCTTATTGCGCATTACAGGGTTTCACGTACACCTTAATTCCCTGCTTCCCCGTGGTGGACAGTAGCGGGACAATTTGCGAACCCTACACCAGCAGTTGGACCTGGCGATCGACGCGCGAGCACTCGTCTCCTGCAGCGGCCAGTGACGTCAGGGGAGTGCTAGACCAGTGAGGAGGTTAATCGCTGTAATAGGCCCTAACCCAACTTTTATCGACCCTCATCTACCTACCGAGTTATTTATAATAAATGTTCCAATTTACTGCCTACCTACTTTTCATTTAATATCCTCCTAGGAATACCTGTGCCTAGGTTAGGTAGGATAAAGTAGCGTAGCTGTAACTTTAGTTCCATTTCCCCCAACGGGGGGATGGAACTAAACTACTATTTTTTCCTCCGAAGTCTGCAAAGAGAAAAATCTGAAATTATTCTATGTGATAGAAATTTATGTAAAGATTACAGGAAAAATAAAACGATGTCTCTAAATAGCACGCTTTTTCAGAAATCGGGACGAAACCCTCGGTGCGCGAGTACGACTCGCTCTTGACCGGTTTTTTGAAGTGAAACGTCTTTCATTTCGGTCAGTAGGGGTCACTTGCAAAAACTATATTATGTAACGAAATATGGTCATGGCAAGATCGCTTATTACTTTGGAAGTGTAGCACCTACCGGCATTATTATATAAAGGAAAGAACACATTACTCGAGAGCGTCAATATGAAGGGACCGAGTCTTGAATCTCAAATCAATACTCGGTAGCTAAGCTCGGTAGTATAAAATGTCGCTGGCGTTAGGCGGTGGCTGCTGTTGCTGGTGGTGGTGGCTGGTGCAGTCGCGAATAAGTTTGGATACAAGTATGATTTAAATGACCACTTGTGGTTGAAGAAACATTTAAAATTAAGATTTTAATTTAATTAGATTTACAAGATTACTATACCACAAATTATTCGAACTGTTTGCCTTCGAACGACGGGGAACGATAAAAGAAAAATTGTACTCTAAACACCGACTCATGCGCAAGTAATTACATTGAGTTACTGTAGTAGCAATGGAAGCATTGATGAGTCGTCGCGTCGTGGAGCAAAAACACACACCAACTAAAAATCGTTCACATAGATATGTAGTTTTGTTTCCGACTTTTCTCTCAGTCATAACTATTATGTAGTCTTCGACACGACCCGTGACTCCCTTGCCTCCAGAGGCCTTAGTGCGAGTTTTTATACTTACTCGATCACGTTAACGTAAACTTCAATTTGTACAGAAACTGAATAAGCGCCGCCTGGTGACTGTAATGGGAAACACAATTATTCCATACAAATTGACATACGTCAACGTTAACGTAAACGCGATCGAGTAAGTATAAAAACTCGCACTAAGGCCACTGTTCTGTCTCGAAATCGACGACTCCAGCCTCACATTACAGCAGCGAGGCGTGCGCACGCGCTCACAACACATACACATAGCGACACATGGCTGCTCCTGCGGCGGTCCCGGTTAAGGCTTGCACACACTTACAAGTTACGACTAAATTGTTGTTCGAGTTGAATCTGTTGTTAATAGCGTGACCCATAGCTTTAGTTTCACATACATTTCCTAAATCAAACAAAGTGCGTTTAATCACGTAATTGATACCGCAACTAATTAATTGCATGGCTGAAGTCGGCTCTATACATAAAACTGCGTTGTCCATTTCACTGTGTGGTTCAGGAAAAGCGTCAGGCTGTGTACAGGCATGTGTTGACTGTAGCGGGTGTTCGTGTTAGCTATCGGCGTCATCTGCGCGGGCGCATGCAGCGGCGCGGTGTCGACCCGGACTCGAACCCCGACCACAAGCGTGGAATATATTGCGCTATCCACTTATGTAACATCAAGATTACCCGGCGTTCGGTTACTGTGTGCATAACTGAACATATTCACGTGCACACACGAACATGCGTTCACCTGCCTATGAGTGGAGCACCTAACGACTGATTCCAGCTAAAATAAATACTATAGATTCCGCCGGCGGCTTCGCCCGCGTGATATGTCGATAAAAAGTACCCTATGACCTTTTCCAGGTCATGATGGTCTACCTCTAACCGTGTGCCAAATTTTATCCAAATCCGTTTTTGCGTAAAAGCGTTACAAACAAACGAACCAACTCTCTGTCACAACTCACTGTTACAAACAAACGAACCAACTCTCTGTCACAACTCACTGTTACAAACAAACGAACCAACTCTCTGTCACAACTCACTGTTACAAACAAACGAACCAACTCTCTGTCACAACTCACTGTTACAAACAAACGAACCAACTCTCTGTCACAACTCACTGTTACAAACAAACGAACCAACTCTCTGTCACAACTCACTGTTACAAACAAACGAACCAACTCTCTGTCACAACTCACTGTTACAAACAAACGAACCAACTCTCTGTCACAACTCACTGTTACAAACAAACGAACCAACTCTCTGTCACAACTCACTGTTACAAACAAACGAACCAACTCTCTGTCACAACTCACTGTTACAAACAAACGAACCAACTCTCTGTCACAACTCACTGTTACAAACAAACGAACCAACTCTCTGTCGCATTAACATTAGTAAGGATTGTGATACCAAAATATCACCACAATCAATTGAGCCAGAAATGTTTGGGCCGTTTGATCTCAGGTTTGATGGATATTGACATAAAACTTTGAGCTGTTTGTTTTTATTGGTCGTGTGGACGCATCATATATATATACGCCATGTTTGTCTCCAAAGCGATCCATTGGCGGATGTAGATCAAGTCAAATATTAGCTGTGGATCCAAACATATCATGCTCGGGGCGCGCGCGGCGCTCGCTGGCGGAAAGCTTACGTCAACATGACACTTGACAGTTTGGAAGGTGACAAACTATGGACCGTCACGTGCACACACTTCAGTTTTAGCATGATTTTGCCTTTCATCGACTTGACAATATTCGTATAAATTTTATAAGATCCTCCTCATACATACTCCGCTACGGATTATTATTGATGATTTCGGTTTGGTCGAACCTAAATACCTAAATTCCTGCTATTTTCCACACTGAAGACTTGCTTTTATTGTTAAACTATTTTTTGATTTTGTTTTCGTGAATAGGCATGTTTCCAACTCTCCGTTATTCGAATTTTCGACAGAACTTATTCAAGTTCTATTTTGATAAGATGCACTGATTTGTCTCCGTCGTTGGTATTTGTTGATTTGAAAGACATCCGCTCCTGCAGCTCGCGACACGGATGATGTTAAGGATCTTAATGCCAATCCTCGTACCTAAAAAGGTAGGTACCTTCTGTACACGTAAAGTGGGGATGTTTTTTTTTCTCGTCTACCCCATGGTGTGGGGTGTTGTTGGATAGGTCTTTCAAAAATATTGCGGGTTTGTCTGCACAGTTATTCGATTTAGGGATCCGGTTCTGAAATATTAAGCTTTAAAGTGCTAATTTTTGTTAGAGTCAAGTGTCCCCCACCCCTGCCAGCTAAACGGTTAGTTTTGGATGGGTGAAAAAATTCACGGTAGTAGTATATGTATACATATAACGAAGTTAAAAGGAAAACTATCACAGCTAAGTAGGCTTTTCAAGTTTACGAGTAATAGTCAACCAACTTGTAAAATGTACTTGGAACTGTAAAAATTTCGTACAAATTTCATTAAAAATTTCGTATGTAACGTTGTTGGTCGCGTAAGTCGAGGAGCTCGTGGCTAAGTAATAACAGCCACACGGGTCGATCCGTCAGGTTAAGCTACGCATGCCGGGGTTGGTCCGTGGATGGGTGACCATCTTTAGGTACATACCGAGATTCCTCCGTGCCTCGGAAAGCACGTTAAGCCGTTGGTCCCGGCTGTTATTCGTGGATCATTGACAGTCGTTACGGGTTGTCAGAAGCCCGAAAGTCTGACAACCAGTCTTACCAAGGGGTATCGTATTACCCAGTAACTAGGTTGTGGAGGTCAGATAGGCAGTCGCTCCATCTAAAAATACTGGTATTCAGCTGCATCCGGTTAGACTGGAAGGCGACCCCAATATAGTTGGGAAAAGGCTAGGCAGATTGATTGATTGTATAAATATACAAAAATAAAATCAAATTCATTCATTTATTCATTTAAATAATGCATATTTACAATATTAAGGCTTAAACTAAAATGGTAGGTATATAATAATGGGATTAACCTGAACTAGGATAAACCTGTATCTCAGGTATCATAAGTGCAAATTTGTTTAGATAAATATTTCCTAAGATTGATGATAATACATAAAATGAATAACATAACAGACTAATGAAATGGAAACATTGAATTAAAAATAACATTTAACTTAAAACAAGCAGTAACTTTTCTGTGTCATCATAAGACAATTTTTGTAACCAAGTTTTAATTACATTTTTGCAATGAACCGTGTTTAATGCAGACATAGACAAAATTGCGTTTACTTTATTATAAAGAAATGGTCCTAAGAATATAAAAAATCTATACATAAAAGAATGCCTTAATCTATAATTATCCATACAGATGTCTTTACGTCTTTTATCAGTGACAACTCTATTGTAAGGCAATTTAGAGTGCTGTTTTAATAAAGTATTCATAATAAATAACTGCCGCACTGTCAGAACATTGCAAGATTGATATAAAAGTTGGGTCGGGAATAGGATAGGCCGGAATGTGGATACTTTCAATACAGCTCTTTGAGCGCGCTCCAATGGTAGCAAAACTGTTTTAGCCGCTCCTCCCCATGAGGTAATGCAATATGTAATGATCGATTGACACAAAGCATAATATACCTGTTTTATCACCTTAGAGTCGGCAAAAGGACGAATTTTCTTGAAAATGAACATCAATTTACGGACTCTACTGCATAATAGGTCAATGTGATTTTTAAATGTAAGAGTAGCATCTATAATTACTCCAAGATATTTAATAGTTTTCGTATTAAGGATAATTGGGCAATTACATTTCGAGTTTGCAGCTGTGTTACAAACATGTGCATGAATATCTGGAATTATTATAGATGGCTTTGAGTTGCGTAAGGAAAAGCGTATATATTTAGTTTTGTCAGCATTTAATGTCAATAAGTTATGTTGTAACCATCGATTAACTATATTGAAACCTTGCTGTGCACATAACCAAACTTCATGTAATGTATTTGCGGAGAACAGGAGTACGGTATCATCAGCATATGATATTATTTTACCCGAATTTAGATTGAGACTGCAGAGGTCATTTATATAAATAAGAAATAAGGTTGGACCTAATATACTTCCTTGCGGGACCCCAAAAGAAGTATTTTTTAGTTCTGAGCTATTAAAATTATCAATTTTCAAACGTTGACTGCGGTTATTTAGATAGTCTGCAAAAAGATTAAGCTGCTTTCCTCGAATACCTATTTTCTCGAGCTTATTCAACAAGATAGGAACAGATACGGTATCAAAAGCTTTTGCTAAGTCAAGAAAAATACCAATTGAATGATTGCCTTTGTCTAGTTCTTGAGATATATAATCGGTCATATCTTGTACAGCATCAGTTGTGGATAATTTTGGTCTAAAACCAAATTGTTTATCCGAGAGGATGGCTTTAGACTCTAAATACTTCATTAACCTATTGTTAATTAATTTTTCTAGTATTTTAGATGTAGATGATAGTATTGAAATAGGTCGGTAATTTGAAGCTACTGTTTTGTCACCTGCTTTATGCACTGGGACAACTAAAGCTTTTTTCAGATAGTCGGGAAAAATGCCTTCAGAGAGGCAAATTTGGAAAATATGAGTTAATGGCGGAACCAAAATTTGCCTGAATTTCCTTAACACACTATTTGAGATACCGTCCCATCCAACCGCACAGACTTCTTTCAGCCCCATAATAACCCTTTCGACTTCGGCTTTGTCTGTGTTCAATAAAACAAATGAAGTTAATTGGCTATTTTCCGATGACACAGTGGCCCTGTTTCCGTGTATGTTGTAATTTGTGTTATAATTACGTTTTATTTGCTCAGCAAGATTTTGACCCACATTAACAAAGTAACTATTGACATGATTTGCTGATGTAAGCGGCGAGGCGTGCGTTTGTAATAATTCTGATGATGATTCATGCTGTTTAGATACAAAAGCTAGATTTTTTATATGGCCCCACAACTTTTTATTGTCTTTTCCTGATTCTTCAAGTAAATTTCTGTTATACGTATTTTTCAACTTTTTTAGTAGATTGTTACAGAAATTTCTGTATCTTTTATATGAAGTTTGTAAAATGGTATTATCTGGAAAGGATTTTGCATGCATGTGAAGTTTATCCCTGTGCTGAATGCATTTTACTAGCCCGGGTGTGATCCATGGTTTTAGGTTATTGTTTTTCTTAGTTAGTTTTATGTTCGAAGTATTATTTACAATAGCATATTGCACTTTATTAATAAAGTAAGGCAGAGAAATGTTCACATCATCAGTTTTGTAAACTGGGTCAAAGTCGATATGATGTAAATCGTATTCAAGGTTTTTCATATTTATTTTAGAAAAGGTATTTGTGCACTTAGATCTAGAGGTTTTTACTTTTAAACTAAATAGGACTGCGCTATGATCGGTAACTGTCGGATCTGTTACTAGGGTAATGGATGCAAGGTTAGTTTTAAGCATGGTGTGGTCTAAACAGGATCCACTCAAATGTGTTGGAAGCAAATGGGCCGGAAGCAATCCCTTGCATGCGCACATGTTAAGGTAGTCTTTGGCAACTCTATCACTGTCTTCTGGGTTAATATCTATATTCATATCACCTGTTAGTACTACATTTTTGTATAGAGTTAGTTTTTGAAGTGCTTCATCCAACGACGCAACAAAATTATCAGTTTGCTTAAAAGCACAAGGCCTATAAATAGCTAGGATAGCAGTATCTAGGCCCACTTTTAGTAATAATCTGCTACAATCTTGTATGGGAGGTTCTTCTACCGATATGTTTAAACTTTGTTTGGCATAAACAACTACACCGTCATTTTGATTATGAACGGTTTTACTACTGAATATTTGGTAACCTGACAGAGATGGAAGGTTCTGTTGACATTTAGATAGCCAACATTCTGTCAGTACAATAATGTCACACTCAAAATTCAGACGTTTCAACAGAATGTGTAGGTTGTCCATGTTTTTATTTATACTGCGAATATTTTGCGTAAGAATAGTAAGCGATTTAGAGGGATCAGGGAGATATTGCTTAACTTTTTCAATCTTGCATGATTTTGCCACAGATAGGGAGACTACATCAAAATCAGTAAGTAACTTATCCATAATCTTATTTACTTTAAACTCCTAGTATAAAATTAAAAATGTATAAATTAAAAACTACTTATTGATTAATGCAGATATAAAAGAGTAGGGGCGGCGCTCTTAGGCGCCTTCATTATAATCTATAGAGTTAATGTACCTGCTTTCAGCAATTTTCCTTGCCGGGCATTCCAGATCACCTGTTTTGTGGTTGCAGGGTTTTTTGAATCGCAAACAACTTGCACACTGTGATGGTTCAGCACTCTTAGTACAATCATTTGACTGGTGACCTTGTTGTCCACAATGTCCACACGTGTGGGTAGCCTCCCGACAGGTCCTTGCAGCATGGCCGTACTGTTGGCATTTAAAGCACCTCGTCACAAGTGTGAAGTCCCTAACTAGGCAGGATGTCCAATTTATAAATACTCGATCCTGGTTAATAAGGGCTTTTCTTATGTTGGCAGGTACTTCTAAAATAAAATTGCACGTAGGTCCTTCTTTTTTACCCGACTTGTGACTTAATTTTAAAGAGGCCAGGAAAGAGTCACGAGTCAAATTAGGCATCTTGTCGGATAGGTTTTGTTTATATATGTAGTCAAAGACTTCTTGGTCAGTAAGGGCTGTGGGTACTCCTATCACTATAATTCTTGGTCTTCTCTTATGGGGCTCTTCCACTTTCAGGCCAGAACTACTTAGCTGTGATGAGTTTCGTAGTTTTTCTATGTCATCCTTTGTTTCGGTGCTGATAATAACTCCTCCGTTTTTGGTTTTACGCAATCCTCTAACGTGCAGTTTCATTTGTTCTGGGCATATAATTTTCTGGACAAGAGATTTAGTGTCGTCACTAGTCTTTAATTTATCATCAGGATAAATTGCGATAGAGCTGAGATTACTGGGGCGCATGTAATTATTTTTGTTCATCTTTACCATATCAGCAAAAGAAACATTTTCTGCATTTGTTGATTGGGCGCAATTTTCTTTAATGCTGACTTGGATTGATTTACGGAAGTTATCAAGGCAATCCGCGAGGTCTCGTTTTTCTCTCAATGCTTGTAGTGAGTTTTGTACTTCTCTGGCCTTTTGTTTCAAGTCCTGGTAGAATACTGCCATCTGGGATACGCCATTTCCTACCTTGCGCGATAGGGAATTGATCCTTAGTTTTTGTTCGGAGTTCAGTTTTCCATCCTGAGCAATGGTACACACTTCATTCAGGCATTTTTCTATTGAGGTCATCCAGTTACTAATTTCATTAGTGTCCAAAGACTCAATTTTTTCTTCAGCCGCGTGGTGTTGGTCCTGTCTTGGTTTTTGGGGCGATGTAGGAGCCGGTGTCGGTACCGGGGTCGGTGTTGGTGGAGGGCTGCGCCGTATCATCGTGCTCCGATTAAAGGGGCTGCCTTCCATTTTTAACTTATATTTTATTTAGTCAGTCCATAATTTTAACCTATCACAATGATTGTTTGTATAACTCGCTAATACACTAAAACTAGGTCACTGTTTATTCAAGCGTTAATTTATGTTATTGTTATTTTGCATTGATGAGCACGTCTGTATGCGTTGAATGCAGAAATCAAAAAAAAAAAAAAAAAAAAAAAAAAAAAAAAAAAAAAAAAAAAAAAAAAAAAAAAAAAAAAAAAAAATCATAACATTGTTATTAATAAGACACGGTTGGCGCAGTGGTTGAGCGATTGACTGCTGCGCAGCATGTCGCGGGTTCGATTCCCGCACGGAACAAATATTTGTACGACCTACAAGTATTTGTTTCGAGTCTGGGTGTTTTTCTATCTATAATATGTATGTATTTACAAAAAAAAAATGTATATAAGTAGTTTATCAGCCATCTCGTTACCATAACACAAGCATTAGGTTGCTTAGCTTGGGACTAGATGGCGTTGTGTGAAATGTCCAAGGATATTTAAAAAAAAATTAAAATTTAATTAATAATGATTTCTAAATTAATAATATTTATGCTCAAATAACGACGGGCCACGGCGCGGCGTGCACTACGGAACCCTATTACTGTGCGTGGCCCGACACGCACTTGGCCGATTTTTTTTAAATTTTATTATTAAATTTTGATTAATCTACGTCAACGGCTACTGTTTAGTGAATTTTTACTTTAAGAGGTTTAGGATATCACAATATATTTACGAATCGTGTTGACGTAAGGGTATGGAAAAATTACAATGTATTTTTGTGAAAGTTGTATAAACAATGTATGAATCACTTTTTACCACTTTCATAAAAAAAAATTGAGTAAAAAAATATTGACTTTTTGAAAAATTGGCAAAGAATTGCTTTTGATTTCAGTTACTTAGAACTCTTGTTCATAAAATTAAAACAACAGAAACAAACTTCAGTCCAAAATCAATCAATTTCCTGAAAAAAAAAAATGCAAAAAGTTTAGTTATAACATTTGGCATTAAAAAATCTTTTTTAAAAAGTAGTTCATTCATTAGCTGATCATAATTGAAAATAATGATCTTTCATGTTGTGCATTAAAACATAGAGGAATACAGTATTTTGACTGTAAAATTACGTAAGTATGTAAAATCCCGCAAATCATTGAAATCGGCAAAATTTCGTATCTCTCAACTTCTGGTCGCTTGTGGCGAGCTGCTTTATCTCGTATCTCTCAACTACTGGTCGCTTGTGGCGAGCTGCTTTATCTCGTATCTCTCAACTACTGGTCGCTTGTGGCGAGCTGCTTTATCTCGTATCTCTCAACTACTGGTCGCTTGTGGCGAGCTGCTTTATCTCGTATCTCTCAACTACTGGTCGCTTGTGGCGAGCTGCTTTATCTCGTATCTCTCAACTACTGGTCGCTTGTGGCGAGCTGCTTTATCTCGTATCTCTCAACTACTGGTCGCTTGTGGTGAGATGCTTTATCTCGTATCTCTCAACTACTGGTCGCTTGTGGCGAGCTGCTTTATCTCGTATTTGTTACATGAATTTCAGAAATGAAAGTCAATAAGTACACTGTCAAGTTTTGTAAATGAAAAGAACAAAATACTTTCATATTTATTGACTAAAAGGCTGAAATGGTAGGTAATAAAGGAATACATCGAGAAATATGTACCTACTTAATTTTACTGCGATAGACAGACGAATTATTAGACCTCAAACGAAACTCCTTAAGGTGAGGCAGACACAGTCAGGTTGGACGCCTAGTCGACGGTAGCCCACGGCTGCAGTTGTAAAGCCAATAGCGAACAGTTAATATCTGGCATTTTGCAGCATTTTCATAAAACACGAGGGATTTGAATACAATGTCAACATTATTGTGCATCCATAATGCATGCGCGTCCTGCACCTGCGTGCGCCCGCGCAGCGCGCGATAGCGACTGATAGCGCGCATAATGTGCCACGCCGCGCAGCCGCCGCGCAGCCGCCACGCAGCCGCCACGCAGCCGCCACGCAGCCGCCACGCAGCCGCTGATACCGCGCTATTGATAGTTTGCATACACAATGCAACGGCTCTTTTCTTTTTAATGCGTTCTCTAAGTTATCATTCTGAAAGTACCTATTGCTAATTTTTATTGTTTTATAATTTTACATTTTATTTTCTGTGTTTATGTGTCTCTACCTTTAATTATTGTAATTGGTTTTTAGCCTTGTTTATTGTTTATAGACCACGTCGCCGCCGCGTAGCTCGTATCAGTTTATGAATATAAAAATGCCTTAGAAACGATCCATTCTGATAATTGCTAAGCACTACCCACAATACAAACCATTCCGACTCGTGTGTGCTGCCAGGCAAGGATCAACCTAGTGCAATGAATACTTCTCAGCGGTCCGCGGCAGTGTTATCATCCGGTTCGATATTATCACAAAAACCCAACCACCACAATCGACATCTCAGCACTTCTTGTGCGCACAAACAACTTGGAATATACGCCATAAACATGTAGCAAGGAACTGCGACCATTTCATAATATGACATTATATGAGACAAAAAGTGTTGAGGACGTCCCGTGCCCGTCCCGCCCGTCCCGTGCGCAGGCGCAGGCCCGTTATCTGTCGCATTGAGATCAATTGCCGCATACCCGTGAAGTGCAGCGTTGTGTGAAGTTGTAACCTGCCCGTTGTTACTGAGCTGAACCGGCGCCACAGCGTCAGATGATGCACAATACAAGCTTGCGCACGCGGGTTTGCTTGTCGTCATAACAGTTGTATGTAATTCGGTTGTACATTTTCAGGATATGTAAATAAGTAGATTGACGTTTTAATATTTGTTTTGTCGAAAATATTTGTGAATTTAAATTATAGGATTCATCGTCCATTCTTTTTGCCAGAATTTTTTTGTTTCTTAGACCAAATCTTCCTCGATCACAGCACATTATTCTGCCCTGTGGATATTTAGTAGACATCTATCATCAGAAAGTAGCAATAACCACTCAAATGACCATTACTAAACGGTGCAATATACAGCACGAAAGTGGTATCGAAATATTATTTGTGGATAGCGCGCACTTTGCGCACAGTAACAAGCGCACAAGCAGACCCTTCGTGTAGTATAAAGGTACAAGGTGGCGACAGCGCCATTGAGCGTCCGTGTGAAACCTATGGACAGTCCCGCCATACATTAAACATGGCCTGCGCCGGCGCACACCATCGCGACACCGATCGCAGATCACCGCTGATACACATTAATACTCTCGCAGAAATCAACGAACCAACATATTGTGCTAAAAGATGAGAATTCGAAATAAGTCAAGTTTAGTGCCTACATCCAGTTAATACGAGTAGGTACTTACTGTTTCACCATTAGACAAGGTCATTTTATTTATTTTTATACATAAAATATTTCACCAGAAAATACATACACTAAACCTTGGACAAGTTGTCCTGTGGGCACAGAACAACTTATCCAATACTCATACAGATTATTGACTACAAGTTAGTGATCTTGCGAGTTCACACGACGCGACGCCGTTTTCTTCAGTGTAGACTGTTGAAACTTTTCAAATAGTGTGTTGGGGTGTGTGTGTGTGTATTGTATTGATGTGTGAGTGTGTTTTATAAATATTGGTGTTAATATTCAAGTTCCTGAAAAGTAATAGTAGCTAACTCAACCAAATGGTCTAAACTAAACATAGTAACTAATGTTTGAATGTTGGCTAAATATATTTGTAATAGTAATAGTAGTTAACTCAACCAAATGGTCTAAACTAAACATACTAACTAATGTTTGAATGTTGGCTAAATATATTTGTAATAGTAATAGTAGTTAACTCAACCAAATGGTCTAAACTAAACATACTAACTAATGTTTGAATGTTGGCTAAATATATTTGTAATAGTAATAGTAGTTAACTCAACCAAATGGTCTAAACTAAACATACTAACTAATGTTTGAATGTTGGCTAAATATATTTGTAATAGTAATAGTAGTTAACTCAACCAAATGGTCTAAACTAAACATAGTAACTAATGTTTGAATGTTGGCTAAATATATTTGTAATAGTAATAGTAGTTAACTCAACCAAATGGTCTAAACTAAACATAGTAACTAATGTTTGAATGTTGGCTAAATATATTTGTAATAGTAATAGTAGTTAACTCAACCAAATGGTCTAAACTAAACATAGTAACTAATGTTTGAATGTTGGCTAAATATATTTGTAATAGTAATAGTAGTTAACTCAACCAAATGGTCTAAACTAAACATACTAACTAATGTTTGAATGTTGGCTAAATATATTTGTAATAGTAATAGTAGTTAACTCAACCAAATGGTCTAAACTAAACATACTAACTAATGTTTGAATGTTGGCTAAATATATTTGTAATAGTAATAGTAGTTAACTCAACCAAATGGTCTAAACTAAACATACTAACTAATGTTTGAATGTTGGCTAAATATATTTGTAATAGTAATAGTAGTTAACTCAACCAAATGGTCTAAACTAAACATACTAACTAATGTTTGAATGTTGGCTAAATATATTTGTAATAGTAATAGTAGTTAACTCAACCAAATGGTCTAAACTAAACATACTAACTAATGTTTGAATGTTGGCTAAATATATTTGTAATAGTAATAGTAGTTAACTCAACCAAATGGTCTAAACTAAACATACTAACTAATGTTTGAATGTTGGCTAAATATATTTGTAATAGTAATAGTAGTTAACTCAACCAAATGGTCTAAACTAAACATACTAACTAATGTTTGAATGTTGGCTAAATATATTTGTAATAGTAATAGTAGTTAACTCAACCAAATGGTCTAAACTAAACATACTAACTAATGTTTGAATGTTGGCTAAATATATTTGTAATAGTAATAGTAGTTAACTCAACCAAATGGTCTAAACTAAACATACTAACTAATGTTTGAATGTTGGCTAAATATATTTGTAATAGTAATAGTAGTTAACTCAACCAAATGGTCTAAACTAAACATACTAACTAATGTTTGAATGTTGGCTAAATATATTTGTAATAGTAATAGTAGTTAACTCAACCAAATGGTCTAAACTAAACATACTAACTAATGTTTGAATGTTGGCTAAATATATTTGCCAAAATGCCATTAGTTACTATTTTTAACATGAATGATTTAACATGCATACATTTATGTTAGCTCATTCATTATTTAGCCAAAATTCAACTATTAGTTATGTCATAACACCACTATCGCAAATCATCATAATGTCATAATGTGATGATTTACGATTATGGTGTTTTGAGATTATGATATTTTAAGAATATGATATTCAGAGACGGAGCGTGTTTAACCATTGCTTGATCCATTGATCAAGAAACCGCCGCCGCTTATTGTTTTGGAGACGTCGCGTCGGTGAATCTTTGTTTTTTACCTTTCAACATGTCTGGCATTTCGTAATCAAACAGAACTTATTAAAATTTACCCATAGCTACAGTAGCACTAAAAACTAGCCCTAACTTAAAAAAACTTATTCGAGTTTTAAGTAACTAGGTATCTGTGTCTAGATCTGCCCTTCGTCGGAAAACTAAATTCGGAAAGTGACGTGTAACTTGCGCATGCGCGGCAGGAAATGTGCATATTGCAGAGTCGCAGTCATTGAAGACTTTAATTCAATTATATCAAATTGTTATGCTTTATATGCTTTTTATGGTTCAGATGTGGGAATAGTGACGTCGCCTCGTCCCATGGGCCCCATGGCTCACGGGGGCGCGGCCGGGACAGCGTGTGACACACGGAGCGCCGCGGGCAGCCGAGCGCATGCGCGCGCATACATCAGGCGCGTTAATTGAATAACGGCGCATGTGTGCGCGCACCGCGCATGTGTGCGCGCACCGCGCATGCAACACTCGCGCGCCGCCGATATTACCGTTTATATTGCCATTTTCACAGTACAGCCACAATGCGACTAGTAAACGGATATAAATATTGTATGCGGCGCGATGCGGAGCTGTATAATTGAAAAGCCGCGCATCTATTTAGAAGTGCTCGTAAACGCTGCTTAGATTTGGTTCGTATTCATGTATGCGCCGAGCTCGCACACGCGCACTGTGCGCCTTACGACGCGCTCGACGAGAGCACGGAGAGGTTCTAAATCAAAATTTTAATAGTTTTCAATCAATTGTTAGCGGGAACTTGTGCTGTGTGTTCCGGGTTTAGACAGAACCAGCGCTGACTGGGGTCAGCAGCCGCGCGCTGCTGCAGCGGCATCCAGTGCAGCAGCGAGTGGAGCAGGTGGCACAGCTGCAGCCACACCTCTTGACAAGCAAGCCGAGTGCACAATGTAGCAACAATCATTACAATGACAAGGACACAAGAGCTTTCTTTGTGATTCCAAGAAAACATTTGGATGGGTGCTCCAGACATGTTTGGTATAGCATGTGTCAGGCGGGCGGGGCCACATCGTGTGCAGCTTGTGGTTACCACACGAACAGAAGAGCACACAGCAGGGACAGGTCCGCTTCAATCAGACGGAGGCTCGTTAGCGGGAGCTGACGGGGCAGCGACACGTCCTGTAGGATGTCACGAGCTGAGTTTATTTATTTGTACCAGTGTAGATGGTGTTAATATTTCTTTAGGTTCTAAACATTGTACCACAACTTATGGTGTACAAATACTCAAATGTCACTCTTAAATATGTGAAATAGGTAAGTACAATGAATTTTAAGATTGGTGATTTGACACTGATAAGTTCATAGGATTTAATATAATATTATTATATTTTTAATTTTACTTTACACAGTCATATAAGTTACATTTTTAAATATTAGAATAAAAACATTTTAAAATAATAATAATAATAACCCCACCGCAGTATCTCTACGTTGACGTCGTGGTGGGGCTTGCGCGCTCCGAATTCTAGGTCTGTGCCGGTAGAGTTTACTTTGCCGGAACAGGTCTAGCATGAGGAGCCAGACCAAGAGAGATACAGTGACCCGTAGGGCAGCATGTGGCGAGCTGTTGGGCAGTAGCGACCCCACGGACCCTATCTCCCGGGAGAAGTCTTGTTCTTCACCTCTGGCTTGCCTTTATTGCCCGGCTGGAGTGAATAATGACGAGGAACAGTGCTCCCACCTCTTTCTTGCCTTTATTGGCTGGCTTGGAAGTATTCCAGTAAGTGTTTGTAGGGATCTTGACCATCTTACGGGCTCTGGGATTATTCTGAGAATCGTGGGATACCTCTCCACTCCTCACAAGCGCCTCAGGACAGGTTGCCCCCTTGCCGCTACGACACTATGTGCTAGCGACCGTTTTTGGGGGCCCATTATTGAGTGTGCAAGTCACCCCCCCCGCCATTTTATCCGTGTATTATAAAACATTGATCCGGCAGGGGCCATAGTCCTTTCATAGTTCTAGGCAACCAGTCCACTTTAGCCACTCAAATCCATAGTCCAATATCTTTATTTCCATATACTGCAATAGTCCTACACCAACCGGGGGTTGTCCTTGGGTGCACTTGCATTGGTGCGTACAGGGATAATCGTCGGTTGGTGCCTCATATCATTGAAAGCGTCTAACGGGCCTCTGCGAGTCGGTTTTGGCCCCTCGTATGCCTTCTAAAGGTCCGGGACCCCAGGGTCCCGAGAATTGTCAAGACACTTAAAAATAATAATAATAATAAAACGTTTATTGATCCAAATATACATAGACACATTTTGTATTCATGTTACATGCTAAGACTTAGTTAACTTACAGTGGACAGAATAGGTACATTTAATTAATGTTTATAAAAAAAAAAAATATATATATTTCTAGTCGAAACCTATTTCTGGCTCACTTCTGATTGCATGCGAAAATAGTGCGGATACTGTCTTACTAGCGTACATAGTTCCTTGATGTACGCACGGTTACAGATCAAGCTATACATACATTACAATACAACATGCAGCTGCACAATTCCAATATGAGCTGATCTCGCATTGTATAGGATTTCTTTACAATGAGAGCTCAATGTAAACTGGAAATGTATAGCTTGATGTGTAGGGGTGTGTACAAGCCCGTAACGGTAACGTTTTAAGTATTTTAAATAAAGGTTTGCAGTTGGCCAAAACCAGACGCCAGATATGGCCCTAACACACTTCTTTTGTATCTGAAATGCCGTTAAAACTTCAACTGAATTGCCCCATAGTAACTATCAGGCCATATAACAGCACAGACGACACGCATCCGTGATGTGCAGCCTGCTGCGGCACGGACACTGCTGATCGTACACGTTTTACTGCGTGTGTGAATTTGTCTCGCTTAACACATACGTATTGTCGAACTTTTGATGTTTTAAGTCAGCCGCAACCCAACCCTTTTTTTTTTTTTTTTGTTCACGCTGGGAAAAATGCATTACGCATACCCACCCATCGGGGGATGGGTGGGGTATGTGGGACTCCCCGGTAGAACCAGTATACCCACTATACGACCCAGCGGCACTCCCGCATCGTCTGAGTGGAGGAGGACTGGGAATCCGGCACAGCCCTTTCATCCGGCCCCCCTCCGAAGCCGCAACCCAACCCAACCCCCAAAATATGTTTACTAGTTTGTTTCACAGCAACTAGGTCGTTAGATGCATTTTCTAGCTAATGGTGTAAAACTAAGTCCGGTCTAGATTTGTCTGTAACAACGTTAACAAATGGCCCCACCTAAGTGCCATCACTTAGGTGGGGCCATTTGTTATGCGGCATATTATCATAACAACTTCGATAACTGTATACATATTTGTAGCCTAACTGCTGAACGCACCCACAGGATTTACATAGCTACTGCGAGCTCAAACAACGCAGACGCTCTCACATGATGCTGAGGGGAGATAGGCAGGGAACGAGGTCGCGGACTCACGGTTTAGCATTCCTCACTGCCTACTAGATTATTGTTGGATACCTGTGGATAAGCTTGAGGAAACCTACGTCCAGTAATACCTGGGTGTTTAGCAAGGATCGAAGTAATGACGATTTTTTAAACATATTCAAAGCAAGCGAAGTGTCAGCCCTGCCAGGTGCGCGCGCGCATCGCACAGTGACACATCGAGTGAGCGCTAACGGGCCGCGCAGGCAGTGGGCAGCACTTCACATCCTCCACACATGGCACAACACTCCACCGTTCAGCTGCGGCCGTGAGAGGCACGGCAGCACAAGTGCCACAAGCGGCACAAGTGCCACAAGCGGCACAAGTACCACAACAGGCACAAGTGCCACAACAGGTACAAGAGGCACTACAGCCGTTGACAGTGTCGCAACGTGTTTGCTCTAAACACGGCTTTGGATGAGTGGCGACCAAAACAAATCAATTGAGTCTCCGATGAAATGGTTACTATATGAACAATCGTAAATCAAGAGTACGCTTGAATGTGAATGTGAAGTAATGCGGCAGGGCTGGCAGGCCTGCGGTGACTGTTCACTGCGGCTACACGTAAACACACTGAACTTTACACCTGTTTTTATGTGACGCAAAATGATAAGCGTGTGTCATGTTTAGGTTTATATCATTTATTCTCATAAAAGACAAAAACGCCACTTACATGAGAACAGACAAGAAACATTCAGTAAACTTATTTTAGGTAACCGTCACCAAAGTATAATGTATAGTATTATAATGATATATTATTCTATGCTCATGCAGCAGGTCAACTCTCAACCATTAAAGAACATTAGAGGACTTTTAGTCAAGACAGTTTTCAGTTATGTGTTTGGATAGCCGAGATTTAAAACTGCTGAGAGAGCTAACACTTTTTATATAAGTGGGTAAATTATGAAATAGTTGTGCTCCTTCATATTATGTTATATTCTTTCTAGCGTAGTTAGTGCGTATTCTTGGCAAAACAAGTAGACTAGGTCGACGAAGACTGCGTTTAGTAGTTTGAGATGTTCAGCTTAATAGACTATTCAAATTCAAGAAACTGATTTTATTCGAAACTCTAGGTTTTAACACCAAGGCGAACTTATTCACACTGAAAAAAAACGAAACGAAACGATGACCTGGGTCTACATTTGCCACACCTGAGCTCCATTTTCAACAATTATAGTTAGTTATGCTTAGGTAGTTATAGGTGGAGCCATATTTGCTAATGTTTGCTGGCAGCCCTGAGCCACCCTGCACAGCACGCAAATGGAGTGGCTGCAGTACGCAATGAATCCGCAGTGAACAGAAATCGTTAATAAATTAATAATGTCGGAGTAATGCGCGACAGCTGTTGTGATGCCAGATATTATACGCTTCATTAATGTGGTGCAGGCAAAAGCCTCTTAATAAATCAATAAAGGAACCACGTGACTGATCTACTACTACATATTTATTTATTTATTTAAGGATTACCTCATCTACTGCTGCATGGTGGTTGTGGTTGTGGTGGTTCTGCAGCCAACCTGCTTCCAAAGGATACAAGCTACAAACATAACGAGTGCAATACAGTAAATTTCACTGTTTTAAACCAAGCTTTCGCTAATAGCAGTAGTTTCAGATATTAGGAGTGATTGTTACACATCGGGGTTTATTCAAAACTATTCTAATTTCTAATCCAATTAAGTCAACCAATTATTCCCTTCCTAATATAAACAAAATGTTCAATGATGGCAACACCGCGGTACACACGGCAGGAAGCACTCGGCAGACGTATTAATTGAAGCGGTATTAGCTATTAGCAATAAAGTACCGCGGTCGTGCGCCCGCGCAGACCGCGCAGCACCACCACTATTTATTATACGAACCTTTAATCACCGAGAGGAAATGCAATCTGTGGCGATCAATATACTATGTATCGCAGTCAACTTTAAATAGAAACATACCATTTAGGGTATTTCTAGTGAGAGCGGAGATAAGAGCGACCTGAACATCGTGGAAATGTAAATTATGGTCTAATTAACCGTTAATACGCTAGTTAGCTAATCAAAACCTGGATTAAAGAGCGAAACATTTGGAAAGGAAAAAATAGAACATGTCAGCAAATTGATAAAATGATAAAGTACCGATACAGAAGAATATTGTTTTAGCAACTGAAGATACCCGTCTTGAGCAAGTGTGGTGATCACGCTCACCTTTTCCGTATGAGGAGAGGCCTCTGCCTTGCCTTCAGTGGGACAGTAGGTAATAGGCTGACCTTATTATTAAGTATTATTATAACTGTAGGTTAATCAAAAATGTAGAGCTGAGAAATAGAAGACTTTACCAAGTTACGATCGCCGATCAACGTACGCGTACTAGCTATATCCCCTACGATGTCCAATAGACGAGACGGTTCAGCAGCTACACACAGCTAACGCTAACATCCACGGAGCGACAACTAACGAGCCGTAAGTATCACGACACACAGCTAACGCTAACATCCACGGAGCGACAACTAACGAGCCGTAAGTATCACGACACACAGCTAACGCTAACATCCACGGAGCGACAACTAACGAGCCGTAAGTATCACGACACACAACTAACGCTAACATCCACGGAGCGACAACTAACGAGCCGTAAGTATCACGACACACAGCTAACGCTAACATCCACGGAGCGACAACTAACGAGCCGTAAGTATCACGACACACAGCTAACGCTAACATCCACGGAGCGACAACTAACGAGCCGTAAGTATCACGACACACAGCTAACGCTAACATCCACGGAGCGACAACTAACGAGCCGTAAGTATCACGACACACAGCTAACGCTAAAATCCACGGAGCGACAACTAACGAGCCGTAAGTATCACGACACACAGCTAACGCTAACATCCACGGAGCGACAACTAACGAGCCGTAAGTATCACGACACACGGAAGTGAAGCAGTCTCCGCTATCTTCAAAAACATCTAAAAGGATATTCAAATGTATCCCGACGAGTACGTCGACGTGCACGTCGGACGCTTTTTATATTCCCAGGCATTCGTCAAGCGAGCCGACTTCATTAATGTTGCAAAAATCAGTCGTATAACTGTGCCACTAACTATCTGACTGCATAATTTAATCGATGTAGATACAGCTGAGCCAGATACCGCTGAGCCAGGACATTTGCATGCGGGAATAAATAATAATAAATCAGGAGAGAACGCATAACTCTCGTCCGCGACGTCGGTTAATTGAGGCGTTAATAGCAACCGTCATGGCGCTGTTATTGCATTTATTTTATAATGTTGGTGCAGAAAGTCTACTTCACACAAATCGCCAGGTAACTACTATCTCTTACCCCCATAAAAAACTAGATCGCACTATAAACCTATTTTAGTTAAAGAAGTATTTTGTCAATTTCTTTCGATTTATGATTTGTGTTTGAGAGAAGAAGACAAAACAGTTCTGTGACTAAAACAGGTTTATTTAGCGTTTTCGTTTTTTATGAATATGGGGATTAGTGTTACATAAAACAAACATAGATGAACAAGAGTTAGGGCTTAAAAATTATCCAGGTAAGCTTGCAAGTCTAACCGTGTGTTCGTAAGCATGCAAGTCTAACCGTGTGTTCGTAAACTTGCAAGTCTAACCGTGTGTTCGTAAGCTTGCAAGTCTAACCGTGTGTTCGTAAGCTTGCAAGTTTAACCGTGTGTTCGTAAGCTTGCAAGTTTAACCGTGTGTTCGTAAGCTTGAAAGTCTAACCGTGTGTTCGTAAGCTTGTAAGCCTAACTGTGTGTTCGTAAGCTTGCAAGCCTAACTGTGTGTTCGTAAGCTTGCAAGCCTAACTGTGTGTTCGTAAGCTTGCAAGCCTAACTGTGTGTTCGTAAGCTTGCAAGCCTAACTGTGTGTTCGGCGAATGCTCGTAGAAATCGTCTTATCATCGTCATCTACCTGCCGTGACCTTCCCCCCTTGCCCCTCCCTGCCACCCTGCCCCTGTCCCAGTTTACTTGCTGCTTCAGTACATCTCACTGAGTGCTCATCTCAGTAGTCATCCACGTTCCTTACCATCCTTCACTCAATCCATCCATTGTTTCTCCGGTCTAGTCATAAAGGGATGGCTTTATGAGTAGACCTTAGACTTAGACTTTCGTCAACGTCTTATGTCTAACAAAGCCATAGTTCCCGTGGTGTGCCTTCTGCAGCCACATGTGTAGTGTGACGAATGTGGCGATGTAGTGAGTGTTGCGCGGTACATCGGTAATATTAGTACATTCAGTTGGAGCTGTGCGCGACGACAGCTCAACTGTTATTTACTAGCTCGGCGATACGAATTCTACTAGATATGAAAGCTTTTGCCATTGGTTTGCTCGCAGTACACGTAATCTTTGCTGACTACGACGACCTTACTTTGCTAGCATTGCTATTCTAGTTAAAACTTCCATTACAATGATAGGGCAATTAAGTTTCATAATACGTGTAAAGACACAGTTCTGTTTATTTTAATAAATAAGAGAAAAATCATTGAGAACGTGCAAACAGCGTCCTTTCATATGATACCCCGCATGCCCTAGTAGCCCCACTTCGATTTTTTAAGTCGCCTTTTCAGTCCTTGTTACAAAAAAAAAACACATACATATATTTTTATTTCTTATTTATTTAAGTAAAAATGTGCGGCAATTAACCGTAGAATTTAACCATTTATGTACACACAAATAAACAGACAAACAGAAAGGAGCAGAAAAAATTGGGAAAACATCATTTAAAACTGTTCCAAATTTGAAGTTGATAGCATTAGTAGTTCTTGAGATATCCAGCTGTGACAGACAGACAGACAGACTGAGTGGCACCGTAAGGGTTCCTTTTTACCATTTTGGTACGTAACCCTAAAAACAGAAGTGAAACAAAACCCATCACTATATTATATAGCAAGCTTATTATTAAAATTACGAGCCTGCGGTGACCCAGTAGAGTGCACAAAGCCATCAGAAGATTGAACGCTAAGCGGCAGTTGTTTGTGGCGCGCTTCCCAAGCTGAGGCCAGCAATAACTGCGAGTAATAAAGGCTGTGCGGGCAGCTGGCTAGCTGACTGACTGAGGCTGTAATTAAAAAAGCGAAGGCAGTAAAGCTAAACATTCAACTAACGCGGTTCAATTCCGCGTGTGATGGCGGCTTCATTACAGTAATGTTTACGGCTGCTCCGTCGTGTGCGATGGACAAGTTGTCCGCTGACGTCGTGAGATACTCCGGTGTGCTTGTGTGTGGACTTCTCTTCAACTATAGAAGTGAGTTAGCAAGGCGTAGAGCCGGCCCGCTAGACCTTTGTTAGCAAGGCGTAGAGACGGCCCGCTAGACCTTTGTTAGCAAGGCGTAGAGCCGGCCCGCTAGACCTTTGTTAGCAAGGCGTAGAGCCGGTCCACTAGACCTTTGTTAGCAAGGCGTAGAGCCGGCCCGCTAGACCTTTGTTAGCAAGGCGTAGAGCCGGCCCGCTAGACCTTTGTTAGCAAGGCGTAGAGCCGGTCCACTAGACCTTTGTTAGCAAGGCGTAGAGCCGGCCCGCTAGACCTTTGTTAGCAAGGCGTAGAGCCGGCCCGCTAGACCTTTGTTAGCAAGGCGTAGAGCCGGTCCACTAGACCTTTGTTAGCAAGGCGTAGAGCCGGCCCGCTAGACCTTTGTTAGCAAGGCGTAGAGCCGGCCCGCTAGACCTTTGTTAGCAAGGCGTAGAGCCGGTCCACTAGACCTTTGTTAGCAAGGCGTAGAGCCGGCCCGCTAGACCTTTGTTAGCAAGGCGTAGAGCCGGCCCGCTAGACCTTTGTTAGCAAGGCGTAGAGCCGGTCCACTAGACCTTTGTTAGCAAGGCGTAGAGCCGGCCCGCTAGACCTTTGTTAGCAAGGCGTAGAGCCGGCCCGCTAGACCTTTGTTAGCAAGGCGTAGAGCCGGTCCACTAGACCTTTGTTAGCAAGGCGTAGAGCCGGCCCGCTAGACCTTTGTTAGCAAGGCGTAGAGCCGGCCCGCTAGACCTTTGTTAGCAAGGCGTAGAGCCGGTCCGCTAGACCTTTGTTAGCAAGGCGTAGAGCCGGCCCGCTAGACCTTTGTTAGCAAGGCGTAGAGCCGGTCCACTAGACCTTTGTTAGCAAGGCGTAGAGCCGGCCCGCTAGACCTTTGTTAGCAAGGCGTAGAGCCGGCCCGCTAGACCTTTGTTAGCAAGGCGTAGAGCCGGTCCACTAGACCTTTGTTAGCAAGGCGTAGAGCCGGCCCGCTAGACCTTTGTTAGCAAGGCGTAGAGCCGGCCCGCTAGACCTTTGTTAGCAAGGCGTAGAGCCGGTCCGCTAGACCTTTGTTAGCAAGGCGTAGAGCCGGCCCGCTAGACCTTTGTTAGCAAGGCGTAGAGCCGGTCCGTTAGACCTTTGTTAGCAAGGCGTAGAGCCGGTCCGCTAGACCTTTGTTAGCAAGGCGTAGAGCCGGCCCGCTAGACCTTTGTTAGCAAGGCGTAGAGCCGGTCCGTTAGACCTTTGTTAGCAAGGCGTAGAGCCGGTCCGCTAGACCTTTGTTAGCAAGGCGTAGAGCCGGTCCGCTAGACCTTTGTTAGCAAGGCGTAGAGCCGGTCCGCTAGACCTTTGTTAGCAAGGCGTAGAGCCGGTCCGCTAGACCTTTGGACTTGTTTAGTTAACATACTGAACACAGCATCGCGCCTGTTTTCCCGAAGGGTTGAGCGGAGCTAAAGTACCTCACAGTACACACACATTTCGCCAGTTATGTTTAAATCGCATGTAATAGAAGGCGACGAGCCTATTGCCATCAACTTCTATAAAAAAAAAAAATCCGCGTAAATGCTACTGAATCCATTTACGTGTGTTTCTATGTCCGCCTCCGAGCTGCTAATTTTTCAATTAAAAATGTCCGCTAAACCTTGTCAGCCGTCTTTGGCTCCCAATTAAATAAAAATTCTATCACTGTTTACGTCTATTGTTAATATTTATTTCAGATCCGGATTGTTCAAGAATTCAAACTGGATTGTGAATATTGTGAAATTCATCGACTGATCACGTAAACAGTATTAATGAACAAACAAATATTACACAGCTAGTGGTGCTGATGCAGCTCTGCACATCAGCTGTTGGGCGTCGGACACTGAGAGGAGGCCTGTGTCCCAGCAGTGGGGATATTATAGGCTGATTAGGTGTTAGCAGTGGCGAGCTACGCGCGGGTCGCGGGTTCGATCCCCGCGAGCCACGGTAACTGTGGCTATTATATGTTTAAATACATAATATCAGAAACAGAATGGACGTTATGCTATGGCATTAGTAGGTGTCACGTACTTAACTTTAATGATCAGCCGATAAATCCGCTTTGTAATCAAAATATTTCGTTAGTAATGGCATCGCTGACATATTTAATGAATACAAATACACTTTTAGTTCTTTATTATTTTTCAAAATGTTATGTACCTACCTAGGTGAAATGGAAGCCGATATATAACAAAATGATGGTAGACCTACTTGATTTAGTAGGAGACCTTTGACATCAGTTTTAGTACGTTCCTGAAAGATACCTACATTCATCATCATCATTCAATTTATTTAGGTTCGACGCAACATGTCCCTTCCTTCCATACTTCTCATTAGTCGTCATCTCGGTAGTCTCTCCCTTTCTAGCCATACCTATTATTATGATCTCTGACACAGTCCATCCATCGTTTCTTTTGTCTTCACCTGAAAGATATTTTAAAAAATCCTAGATCCCAAATTCCAACAAAAAACAGTATTCACGATATCGAAAACGCGAAGGGGCAAGCAAATAGCTGTACCTGACACAGTAGACTAATTCACTAACGGAATGTATCAGCGGGCCCAACGCACGGCAGGCCGTAAACGAATAAAACAAAGCTGGAGATAATAACACAGATAATGTTATAAAAGTGAAAGCGCTGTTAATTGGAGGGCAATTGCGCGGGAGCGGCCCCCGGGCCCCCAGTGTATTGTTAACACCAGTGATGTGCCACACAACTAACGATAAATTTACACTATATTGATTTTAGGGAAGAATAAGTAGTAAAAGGCCAACCATGTTGGGTGGAAAACCTTTTGAGAAGGAGTCATTCTGCGAAAGCGACCTTATGAGAAAGAGACATTTTACTACCAGTAGACATTTTGCGACAGAGACGTTTTGCGCCTGAGCCAAATAAATATGGCAGGAAAAGAAGAATGTACACACGGCCACACATCAAGCTATAAATTTCCAGTTTACACTGACCTCTCATTGTAAAGAAATCCTATACAATGCGAGATCAGCTTATACTGGAAATGTATAACTTGATCTGTAGCCGCGCGTACCAATGAAACCATTTAGCACATTCGTAATATTCACTCAGTCTCGTTGAGTCGCGAGATTTATGACGAACATTCTGCTATATTCTAGAACAATACCAAATCTACTAACTAATAAGTATTTATCGTCTCATAAAACATGTCTTTATAATAAAAAAAACACTTTCATCCGCCATCTTCGTCTAATTACAAACTTTCAGGAAACTTTAACTGTACCAAAATAATACAAATTCATGCATTATTTAATTTCCTTTTCAAATAATAATATAACTAAATGTATACCTACCTGTGCGTATGTATCTTGTCCCACAACATTAGCTTTGAATTCTTCAGCATGCTCTACAATATAAACACCGTAAACAATCGTAAGTAAGTACGTCTGTTATTAAAACCGCGGCTGTCTCAGCACAAGTTATAACTGTATTAGTAAGGATTAGTTAAAGGTCACTAGAAAGTACCGCGCTACGAGTGGTACCGTGTGGTACCGTGCGGTACGCTGCGGTATGCTTAGTGTCCTGTCACTTAGGCTTAGCCGAGAGATTTGTTTGTGCGTTACGGACGGAATACATCAGATAACTGACGTCGATATAGTTCAGAGCGGACTTTATCGATCATTATTTTATCTAAGAATGTCGCAACAGCTTTATTTAAGTTTCTGTTACGTTTTCATCAGTTTTCATTGTTACATCAAAATCCCATCGATAATAATTTAAGTTTTTTCCTTATTAAGCTCATTTACGTCATCTACGTTAGTATAAAGTTTCTTCCTGGATCTTGAATATCAGAATGGTATTTATTAGCCACTAAAAGAATAGTCTTTTTTGGTGTTAATTATTAAGGCCAGTGTTTGGCAATCAGCGGACATATCAGATGTTCGTAGATTTGTAATAGATTAGATCTCTATCTCCGGCATCATCATAAACATGCAACCTCAATAACTTCCTTGACTTCATTCTCCTGTAAACTGATATCCTCGTCATGGCGCCGACGCACCGTGGCGGCAGGCCTAGTCTGGATCTAATATAAGATGCAGATGAATTTTTATTTCGTGTATTTTGTATGACTTATGTTCATTCGACACGAAGTACATCGAAAGTTGACATTGTGACAAGGCTTAATTTAGACACGACTGTGGGTGCACAGGACAGTGTTCGTCGTTGACCAGAAAGGAAACTAACACAAAAGGTCCAACTGCGCTTACCCACTTGCCCGGTCAATCCAATACAGTATACAGTTCGTATAAGCTCGCAAGCGAATTTGAAAGACTTTCGGCCAGACTCGAACACTCTTTGGGAAGTTCAGTCGGGATGAACTTTTGTCGTGTCGCACTTACATGTTGCGATGTTGTGTCTGAACAGAGATACCCTTGACCAGGTACTCTTTGAAGTCTTTTGTTATCTTCCTTTCAAAACACAAAGCTCGTCATTGTGAGCTAATAAACTGTAATACAGACAGTATGTAGCTCATCCCTACAGCGCGGCGCGGTCACGCTACCGCCCGGGCCTCGCTGGCGCCGTGCGCGCGGTGCGCATGCGCGTAATAACATAATTGCTGCCGATCGACTCAAGCGCAGCCGCGCGGGCAGCCATCACTCGATACACTCGCGTGTTTGTTGTGTGTAATCAAATGTGGGCCGTTCCACGCTTGCCTCGCATCCACCAGGTAACACTCCATCACATGTGGGCCACTCCACGCTTGCCTCGCATCCACCAGGTAACAGTCCATCACATGTGGGCCACTCCACGCTTGCCTCGCATCCACCAGGTAACACTCCATCACATGTGGGCCACTCCACGCTTGCCTCGCATCCACCAGGTAACACTCCATCACATGTGGGCCACTCCACGCTTGCCTCGCATCCACCAGGTAACAGTCCATCACATGTGGGCCACTCCACGCTTGCCTCGCATCCACCAGGTAACACTCCATCACATGTGGGCCACTCCACGCTTGCCTCGCATCCACCAGGTAACACTCCATCACATGTGGGCCACTCCACGCTTGCCTCGCATCCACCAGGTAACAGTCCATCACATGTGGGTCGCTCCACGCTTGCCTCGCATCCACCAGGTAACACTCCATCACATGTGGGCCACTCCACGCTTGCCTCGCATCCACCAGGTAACACTCCATCACATGTGGGCCACTTTACGCTTGCCTCGCATCCACCAGGTAACAGTCCATCACATGTGGGCCACTCCACGCTTGCCTCGCATCCACCAGGTAACACTCCATCACATGTGGGCCACTCCACGCTTGCTCCGCATCCACCAGGTAACAGTCCATCACATGTGGGCCACTCCACGCTTGCCTCGCATCCACCAGGTAACACTCCATCACATGTGGGCCACTCCACGCTTGCCTCGCATCCACCAGGTAACACTCCATCACATGTGGGCCACTCCACGCTTGCCTCGCATCCACCAGGTAACAGTCCATCACATGTGGGTCGCTCCACGCTTGCCTCGCATCCACCAGGTAACAGTCCATCAAATGTGGGTCGCTCCACGCTTGCCTCGCATCCACCAGGTAACAGTCCATCACATGTGGGTCGCTCCACGCTTGCCTCGCATCCACCAGGTAACACTCCATCACATGTGGGCCACTCCACGCTGGCCTCGCATCCACCAGGTAACAGTCCATCACATGTGGGCCACTCCACGCTTGCCTCGCATCCACCAGGTAACAGTCCATCACATGTGGGCCACTCCACGCTTGCCTCGCATCCACCAGGTAACACTCCATCACATGTGGGCCGCTCCACGCTTGCCTCGCATCCACCAGGTAACAGTCCATCACATGTGGGCCACTCCACGCTTGCCTCGCATCCACCAGGTAACACTCCATCACATGTGGGCCACTCCACGCTTGCCTCGCATCCACCAGGTAACAGTCCATCACATGTGGGCCACTCCACGCTTGCCTCGCATCCACCAGGTAACAGTCCATCACATGTGGGCCACTCCACGCTTGCCTCGCATCCACCAGGTAACACTCCATCACATGTGGGCCACTCCACGCTTGCCTCGCATCCACCAGGTAACACTCCATCACATACGATGGGAGGCAATTAAACAGCATAAGCTCTTCATATTTGCGAGATGTGCTCATAAATCTTAGCTTGATTACGGAAGGAATGTAAAACTACAGAAAACCGTAATTTCTGTAGTTTTACATTCCTAGTGAACATTACCACTACCGACAGACTCCAGCTTAGGCAAGACTGCAACTGCTGGGGAAGCTGCGCTAGCTGTGGTGACTTCAATGACCGTAGAAATAGCTGGGTTATGATGAAAATGCTGAATGAACGGTGCTAGGATTTTCGTAACCAACTCGAACATAATAGAATATAAGTACTGTAAATATGATTCAGGACGTGAAATGGTTTCCATATGCAAGATAATTTGAATGAAAATTGATACGAGAAGTCTAGGACATAGTTACAAAAATCAATATTTACAATAACTTAAGGCATAATGACGAGACCTTATTTTTTATCAGATCAAGATGATCTGCATCAGATAACGGTTCCAATAAAGGTGTCATCTAGAAACCTTCTAAATTTCATAAAATATTAACCGGCCTTGTTTCTACGTTATCTTAGCGCATATCTATACAATAAAATAATATATAGCATATAATAAAACTACAACGATGAAATAATTCCAAAATAAATTACCATAGATGACCGATTGTATAAGTAAATATTTTTTTCGTATAATATTAGAGGTTATTTTTCTCGAAGAACTTGAACATTCCTCATCCGCGACGTCTCGTTAAATTCGTTAGTGTTAATACATGTATTAACATTATTAACATTAATATTTGAAGGGTCCACTGCAATAATGATGAATGTCCAAAAAACATTTTTTCTTATTCAGTAATGCCATTCGGTCACTTGACTATGTAGTTATGAAATCGCGTTTACAAACTTAGCAATATCGCTGACAGTCCCGAGATAAAACGTTTTTAATATTTTGGCTACACGGCTAGAACGCTTAACGTCACAGGTGTTCACGACAATAACGATGAATGTCCAGTCGCAGGCGCCTCGCACTGACCGCCATCTTGCTGTCAAAGAAATAATAAATAAATACATATACTTTAACTTTAGTAAACAACATTTCATTACCTTCCGGTCCGAGTTTTTTCACACCGATTATAAATTTAAAACCCAGTTATCTTAAAACAAACGACAGTGGACATTCATCATTATTGCAGTGGACCCTTCATTTGGCTATCAATAACGCGCGCCGCATTCCGACCCGTGCCTCTAACCCTAGCGGATGTAATCTCATTATCGTGTATCAATTTCGATCAGTAAGCAATAACACTAAGTTATCGACAACAACAGTTAGCTCGAGCAAGTTCGGGCACGTTCGTGTGTGATCGCCGTTAATGACGCTGATCTGGGAGCCTGCGCCTGCGCATAAATCAGCGCACCCTTCTCCCATCCCACGTTTATCAAAATATACCGTGGCGGCCGCAGGTTGGCATTTTATTGATACGTGTTAACGACTTTTAAATGTAACAGGGCTGTCTCTCAAAATTTAGATTTCTAACGTGAAATTATAGGGAAATCCGGTCATCAAGCGCATTGTGACTGTATGACTGTAAGCCTCAAGCGTACTCATAAATTACCTAACCCCTTTGCACCTGAGGTCCAGGGTAAGTTGATTGATTACATTCATAATTTGTTTACTTTCGTACCTATACCTAATTGAAGATAAACCTCTAAAGTAACTTTACAGTAAACGAAAACTAATTCAAGCCAATTTCATCACAGCACAGCCCTAGAGCGAAAAAGGTGTGAGATGACAGGGCGTGTGCCCACCGCGGCGGCCGTGGCGACCGAGGCGGCTCGTCGAATCAATTGGCGATTACCTTTACAATATCATCATCTGCCCGCGGCAACCGGGCAACTGTTGCGCAACCGTCGCGCAGTCGGACAACTATTTCAATTACCGAGTTAGCCCCAGGTTACACTGTGTCAATATAATGCGGTTAGAAGTAAAACGAATACATTCGGGAACTACAGAGGAAATTGACGCCAAGAGTTATGTTACCTGTGTCGATGGTTCAATGTTATTATCAGTTTCAATTAAATACTACCGTTTTGTGAGTTAACTGAACTTCTGCTTTGCTTACGACTGACGCAACCAGACTAGTTGTTATTGTGAGCCGGCCATATTTACATTTTAATTCCACACGTGTTTAAAATTATTCAAATTCAAAAAATTCAAATTCAAATTCAAAATCTTTATTGCTTATCACATGTGTTTACAAAAGGTCTTGATAAGTCATGATAATAGTTCACATGGACCCTGTCGGGCACAACAATTTTATAAAAAATTAAAATATAAAAATATGAGTAGCAGAATCTTGATTCGAAATAAGTTTGATCTCACATTACATTCATTAAATTAAAAATTCAAAAAGTCAAAATAAAAATTGTAATAATTCAAAGTTCAATTAATTCAAAATAAATAATAATAATGTCACAAAATCAAAAAATAAAATAAAAAAAATAAATAAAATATATTAAAATTAAAAAGAACACAAAATTTCAAACCTAACATAATACAAAATTCAATTAATTAAAATAAATAAATAATGTCATACAAAAATAAAATAAAATAAAATAAATGGGGGAAGTTATCCCATATTCATGTCATCATTAAAAAATTCATTCAGTGAATAATAGCTTTTATCCACCAGTAGTTTTCTGAGCCGTTTAATAAATATTTTTTCATTTTGTTCCATTTTTAAATCGTTTGGTATTTTATTATATATTTTAATTGATGTTACGTGTGGACTTGTGCTGTGTAATTTTAACTTCGATTGTGGTATTACGAGCGTATTTTCAAACCGTGAACGTGGTGCATATCGGCGAGGTTGGTCGGTAACTTTAAGGTAGAAGTGTGGATATTGTCTAACGAATTTACAGATTTCTAGAATATAATGTGATGTCAAAGTTAAAATGTCAAGTTTCTTAAAATGCGGTCTACAACTTACGTCATTGTCAATAAAAACCAATATCCTAATACATTTTTTCTGTAGAATAAACAAGTCGTTGCTATCTACACTATTTCCCCAAAGAATTATACCGTACCTAAGCCATGCGTATGCGTAGGCGTAGTAAGCAGATAGCGCTGTTTTTAAATCTGTCGATTTTTTGAGCTCCCGTAGTGCATATATAAAACTAGATAGTTTAGATTTGATTTTCTGTATGTGCGCTTTCCAGTTCATGTGGATATCTAAATCTAGACCCAACAGAGTAAAAGTGTCTACGCATTCCAACTTGATACCGTCAAACGTAAAGTTTATAGATAATGGGTGTTTTTGGTAAGGCCTGAATTGCATAATTTTGGTTTTTGCGAAATTTATTTCTAGATTGTGATCTTTCATCCAATTTTGTATATTTAAAATTATGTTGTTTAGATTCTCATGTAGGTTATGAGAGTCATTACAGGAAGTAATTAATGAAAGGTCATCAGCAAACAGTACGCACGACTCCGTCACAGTTTTAGGCAGGTCCGTCACAGTTTTAGGCAGGTCATTGATGTATATCAAGAATAGTAAACACCCGACAACACTACCTTGTGGAATAGAATTTTTAGTACAAAGTCCATTTGAACGTACTCGGCTGAATTCCCCAATGTCATGATCCCAATGTTCTATTTCTACGTATTGTTCTCGGTTATGCAGGTAAGATGCGAACCACTCATGAGTTATACCTCTAACGCCGATACCGTGTAGTTTATCGAGTAATATCTTAAATAGCACCTTATCATAGGCCTTGGTCATGTCAAGTAAAATTCCAATCGCGTATTTTTTATTATTTAAAACATTAAGTATCTGTTGAGTAAATTTAAATGTAGCTAAAATTGTGGATCTTTTTTTCCGAAAACCATTTTGGCATTCATCGAAAACATTAAACTTTTCACAAAAGTTATAAACGCGTCTGCACATTGCTTTTTCAAGATTTTTGATGACGTTGGTAATAGTGCAATAGGACGGTAATTATTTGGATCGGACTTCGAGTTTTTCTTGTGAATAGGTTTTATTATTGATTTTTTTAACGCGTCTGGGAATATCCCTTCAGAAAATGATTGATGAATTAATAGGTAGAATGGTAATGTCAGTTCCTCAGCACACGTTTTTATTAATATAGGGGGTAATTCATCTAATCCGTGACTATATTTGCCTTTGAGGCTCATTATTATATTTTTTATTGTCATTGGTTGGGCAGAACAAATGCCTGTGTTAGTGAAATGCATGTGCTGTGGGGTTATCAAATCAGACGCGTTTTGTCCATCTCGTAAATTCGGTGACAGTTGCAGCACTCCCGGCGCAAGGCGTCATTTCTGCGGCGCCCCTACAATACTCTTGGGTTGCAGTGAGATAGACGCGACGGGAAACCAGACATGCAGGGGCGGCGAGGAGCCCCTTCATGACCGGCGCCCGCCGTTGGGTGGTTTACAACCCCGCCCTGCCCTAACGCCGCCACCTAAATATACAGGGTTATTTTTAATACCCCAGTAACCTCTTAAGGGGTCATTGTACTCATCATTATAAACAACTTTTATTATGGGACCAAACCTGAAATCGCGAAAAAAAAATCAACTGTTCAGTACATTTATCTACATCAAACTCGTCGAAATGTACTGAACAGCTGATTTTTTTTCGCGATTTCAGGTTTGGTCCCATAGTAAAAGTTGTTCATAATGATGAGTACAATGACCCCTTAAGAGGTTACTGGTGTTTTAAAAATAACCCTGTATACATGTTTTTTCGCAAATTCAGGTTTGGTCCCATAGTAAAAGTTGTTCATAATGATGAGTACAATGACCCCTTAAGAGGTTACTGGTGTTTTACAAATAACCCTGTATACATACAGCAGCTACCTCATTAACACAAAGCAGTACATCATGCTGCAAAGAAAGTTTTAACAATTACTATTACCTCAATTGAGATCAATACTTGGGGAGACATATTCCCAGCAGACGAACAAAAAAAAAGTTCACAACTAGGTACAATCAAGTTCACTAATATATTGGCCCTTTCAGGCTTCAAAAATATATGAACGTCAAAAAAGTTCACAATATTGAGACAACAATGCATCATGAAAGATTTAGATTTAGATTCTTTGATATGTATATTCACAGTAACAGTATACAGCCAAAGGAAAAGTCGAAAAAGCAAAATCAAAAGCAGTCACATAATATATTAATGAATCTAAATGTTGACCACAATTTAAAGATGCTTCTATTTGTCAAAAATCAAAAAAATCAAAAATCAAAAGTCCTTTATTCAAATTAGGCTGAGAATCAGCACTTTTTGAACGTCGAAATTACAGTAAGACAGTCCCCACAAAACGCCCGCCCTTCACCACTTCCTAGTGCTTTAGCTGGGAAGAAGAAGTAGCGGAACAAACTGTCCAGCAGCACAGCTGTCTGTTCAGTTAGAAGAACTAGATTCTATACAATAGTACATATGCAAAATAATTTACGCAACACAATACATTAAATTATATTTTTGTCAAATAAAATAAACAATTTTAGTACTTAACTCATGTAACCTGTCATTATGTGAGCTGATCCTGGAGAAAGAACATAACATAAACATTGTCTTGAGTTAATCACAGCGACCAACTATTTAAGTAATCGTTGATAGAATAGTATGCCTTTGAACAAAGATTGGATTTAACTTTAATTTTAAACGCATTAAAAGGCAAATCTAGCAAAGAAGAAGGTAGCTTGTTATAAAAAGTTATACCAAGACCAACAAATGAGTTATGAACCTTATGAAGCCGATGAAATGGTGCACGTAATTTGTCCTTATTTCTGGTGTTAATATTGTGAATATCACTGTTTTTAACCCCCGACGCAAAAAGAGGGGTGTTATAAGTTTGACCGCTATGTGTGTGTGTGTGTCTGTGTGTCTGTCTGTGGCACCGTAGCGCTTAAACGGGTGGACTGATTTGGATGCGGTTTTTTTTATTTGAAAGCAGGTTTTCCAGCGATGGTTCTTAGACATGTTTTATCAAAATCGGTTCAGCCGTTTCAAAGTTATCCGCTCTTTTGTTAGCTGCGGTAGGGATCTTAGACGCGTAATGGGTATTTACTTTACTTTCAAACCTTACTGTGACCTAAACTTTGAAACATCCATGTATGCTATCTATCTATGCAAGATTATGGAATTCTAGGTCTGATGCTGCAGCCAGGATATCCAGCACACTAGTACACTCTTGAAAAAATAATAGCAGAAATGACGTGTTTGGATTAATTTACATCAGTATTTGATTATACATACAATGCAATGGTGGCAACACGATGAGCTGATGCTGCAGCCAGGATATCCAGCACACTAGAACACTCTTGAAAAAGTAATAGCAGATATTTATTTATTTATTTATTTATTTATTTATAATAAGCACACCAACAGCACGGTCACTTACAATTCTTATTACAATAACAAATAAAAATGGCATTTTAGTAACCATGCAAATAACAGGTATGCATGACTTTCACATACAAAAAATTAGAGACAATGGAGAACAATAAAAAGTTTGTCTAGTAGAATTAAATTTAAACAACAATCTTGAAACTATATTGACGTGCACTCTTCGCACTGTTTAAATAGTGAACGTCTGTATGAAGCAAAACTCATGGAGAAAACATCAATAGGATAATCTGTTAAGTTGGACCTTTCGTTATATTGCCTTGCCATACGTGTTAGTGGGCTATTAAATGTGGTATTTAAGGTGGATGTAGGCAATTCAAAAATACGATGATGACGCTTACTACGTTGGCTAGACCTGAAGTTGAAATAGTTTACCAATTCTGCATCTATGGAACCATTAATTATTTTATGAAGTATAAGTAAGTCAGAATGGTTACGTCGTTCTTTTAAGCTAATCATCTTGAAGTGCTTCAACCTGTCATTGTAATCAGGTATAGCTTTTCGGATCCCATTCTTCATACATAAATACCTAACAAAACGGGCCTGAACAGATTCAACACTATTAGTAAAAGTTGAATAATAGGGAGACCAAATAGTGGAACAATAATCTAAGGAGCTCCTTACTAGTGCATTGTAAAGTAAAATAATGCTACTACAATTACGAAAAGGTTTAGACATACGGATTATAAAGCCAAGCATTCTTTTAGCCTTAGTCACTATGTTATCTATATGATTGCGGAAAGATAGGGATGTATCGAAGAGTACCCCTAGGTCACGGATGACCGACACTCTGCTCAGTACTGACCCATCAATTTGATAATCAAATTTAATATAATTCACTTTATTTGTGAATGTAATAGTCTGGCATTTTTTAACATTGAGCGCCATTCTGTTGTTCAAACACCATTGTTGAAGGATATCAAGATCTCCTTGAAGCTTCATACAGTCACTTAGGCCCGATATCCTACAGTATATTTTTAAGTCATCAGCATATGCTAAACAATTGCAATTTATTAAACCTAAAAGATCATTCAAAAATACCAAAAAAAGCAAAGGGCCCAACTTCGAGCCCTGAGGAACACCAGAGCCAGGAGAAAAAGGTACAGATTCATAACCCGCCAAGGCAACTATCTGAGAACGATTGATTAAATAACTCTCAAACCACCGCAACAGAGAGCCATGAATACCAGCACAATTCAATTTCATAGTAAGAATTGAGTGATCAACGCGATCGAAGGCTTTTGCGAAATCTGTGTAAACAGCGTCAACCTGACCCCTAGCTTCAAAGGTGTTACTAATGAAAGTAGTGTAAATAAGTAAGTTAGATATAGTAGAACGGTTAGACACAAAACCATGTTGCCTCCAACTAATAATATGACGGAGGTGAGAATAAACTACATTGTATATGAGACCCTCAAACATCTTTGCAAATTGAGATATAATGGAGATTGGTCTATAGTTAGTTACGTCATTCATACTACCAGACTTATGTATGGGGATAATGTGTGAGATTTTCCATAATTCGGGAAATGTACCTTCCTTTAGGGATTTATTATATATTATCTGCAGTGGCATAATAAGTGCATCAATGCAAAGACGAATAAAAATAGGAGGAAGTCCATCAGGACCAGCTCCCTTATTAAGATCTAACTTTTTGATGCTATCACTAACGTCATCCTCAGTAACGACAATAGAAGACAAACTATAATTAGACTGGGAGTGACCTGGAGATAAGTTACCAGGCTGTTGATTAACACCGTATACTGATGCAAAATAGTCAGCAAAAAGATCAGCCACACTATTACCACCCTCACCAATACGATCACCCCACGAAACCTGGTCAGGGACACCTCTGAAAGATTTTTTAGACTTAGTATAACGCCAAAAAGCCTTTACGTTTGTTTTTAATTCACTCTCAATTCTTTCAATATAATCTTTAAAACAGTTATCCATAGCTCTCCCAGCTCGCATCCGTAGAGTAACAAAAGTATCGTAGTCCCGAGGGTTTTTATACCGTTTGAACCGTGTCCTGTATTTATGCTTTTCTTTAAGAAGTCTAATCAACGAAGCTGAAAACCAAACTGGATAACAATTATTCTTAGGTTTACCCTTCGGAGTGTATTTATCTATATTTTCCCATACTATATTATAAAATGTCAGAACAAAATCGTTACAACTCAAATGACAATAATCCTCCCAATTTACCTTACGCAGATCACGAACACAAGCTTCATAGTCTGTTTTAGTGAAAATATGTTTATACTGTTTATTATTATAATTTAAATTAGAAACTGCAGTTTTAGTAAGGGCTAATTCTAATGGCGGATGATGTCGTGTTTGGATTCGTTTTGATCAGTATTTGATTCTACATACAATGCAATGGTGGCAACACGATGAGCTGATGCTGCAGCCAGGATATTCAGCACACTAGAATACTCTTGGTAAAATAATATAGCAGATATGTCGTGTTTGGATTCGTTTTGATCAGTATTTGATTCTACATACAATGCAATGGTGGCTACACGATGAGCTGATGCTGCAGTCAGGATATGCAGCACACTAGTACACTCTTGAAAAAAATAGCAGATAACAGTGTTTGTATTCGTTTTTTTATCAGTATTTAATTCTATTTGCAGTACGATGGTGGCATCAGGATAAGTTAATGTTATGTGCAGAGAAACTTAACATTCTGCAGTAATAACAATGCATTTCTATATTGTTAAATCGATTAAAAAGTTTAAAAATTTTAAAATAAAAATTAAATTAAAAATTTAAAAAACCCCCAACGCAAAAAAGAAAAGCGAACATTTAAAAAGTCAAAAATAATACCTATCGTTGAGCCATCAAAGTCGATTGAGTATTACCTATATATATTTTAATTACATTAATTGATGGATTGCACGATAAGGTTTGCTCATTGAAATGGCGCTATAATGTCGCGGCGGGGTACCGCATATGTAGATAGTCAATCAAGTGAAGGGTCTGACTTACTTATGCGGTACCCCGCCGTGACATTACAGCGCCATTTCAATGAGCAAACCATATCGTGCCATCCATCAATTTCTGTAATTAAAATATACATAGGTAATACTCAATCGACTTTGATGGCTCAACGATAGGTATTATTTTTGACTTTTTAAATGTTCGCTTTTCTTTTTTGCGTTGGGGGTTTTTTAAATTTTTAATTTAATTTTTATTTTTTACTGTACAAATGTATATTTTGCCTAATGTATAAGATATTGGCGAAGATGAACTGTGATGCCACCGTGAGAATACCAATATCCTTAAAAAATTCTCTCAGAGAAACTCTAGCACCTAGCTGGTAAATTGCTCGAACAGCTCGTTTTTGAAGAACAAAAGTATTTTGAATGTCAGCCGCTTTGCCCCATAGCAGAATACCGTAGGACATAACGCTATGGAAATAACTAAAATAGACTAACCGAGCTGTATCAAAGTCAGTGTATTGTCTTACTTTCCTGACGGCGTAGGCGGCTGAACTGAGCCTTCCCGCTAGGCTTGACATAATAATATGAACTTTTTTGACGTTCATATATTTTGGAAGCCTGAAAGGGCCAATATATTAATGAACTCGACCGTACTTACATTTGATTGTAGGTGAAAACGGTCCGTACATACATGTTAGGCGACACATCGTTCTAGAATACCTACTGGTCCTCTATATCCGTAACGTCTGTCTCTGATCAACTCGGAGTCACTACATTACTTTATGGTGTATTACAGAAGGTTTTGTAGTAGCCGCGTGTTTGGTCAACTCGTTTATTTGTGACACCTTCCTAATTCATGTTAGTATTTTAACACACGTTTACGTAATTATACAAATAACGATGAACTTTGCCCCGGCGCGGGCGCACATAACATATGTTTAGGGAATTATTACAACCGCGCACAAATTGGAAGCAAATCAAATAAATTAACTACAAACTAATATCATTAGGAATTTCATTAAACCAGCCTCACTCTACGTAGAATCTGTTTACAAAAATCTAAATAATGTTCTGTTTAAGTAAATGATGCAAATCTTTAGTTGTAAATAAAATAGAGTCGATAAACATGGCTCTCCGGTCTCTAGCATGTGTCACCACATTAGGCTCTATTTATGGACTTATGAATGTTAATGCGTGGTAGAGCAGGCCCCCAGGCCGGCGCGCGCGCAGCTCTGCTGTGCCTAATTATGATAATCTAAACGTTGTAAATCTGTCTCTAAGTATTGTGTTTGTAAATCTTTTCTTTAATATCATTTTGTTGGCTTTCCATTAAGAATATTACTTGATCCGTGAAATTATTTACGAATACATACTTAGTGGATATTTGTTTACTCTTTACTTACCGCCTTGTACATAATTATGAACAAAATATAATCACTGTTACAGAGTTTACATTATTTTATGACAAACTTTAAGTAATACATGTGCTTACCAAATAGCTATTACCTATAAATATTGCGGATTATTCTGAATCTTGTTTTGGTTGATTTCAAAATGAAAACGTATGTAGTTATCACTACATATTATAAAACAAAGTCGCTCCGCTGTCTGTCTGTCCCTATGTATGCTTAGATCTTTAAAACCACGCAACGGATTTTGATGCAGTTTTTTTTAATAGATAGAGTGATTCAACAGGAAGGTTTTTAAGTATAATAAATGCATAATATAGTAGAGAAACACTGTTAATTTTAGAGGATTCTAATGTGATGTCGTAAATAAACTCATTTTTTTGCGCTTAGGTACATTGCAAACGCTGGCTGAACCCTACGAGATAGATCAAAATAATATATTACAGTATTGTACACCTTAAAAAGGTCTGCAAAAAAGTCCGCGATGGCATATGTCTATCTCTCAGGGATAACCCACAGTAACCATTTTTTATCCTTTACTTTTTACGAGAAATAATGGCTTATTTACGAAGTGATTTTAAACAATACAGCATTAATCCTTATCCAATTAAGTACCTTAAATACTTTACAGCATGTAATTTAAATGAATATTTTCGAAGATATTACAGATTTAAAAACTTTTACAAAAAAAAAAAAAAACAACCGACTTCCAAAAAAACACTACAAAGTGAAAAATAACTTTAATTTCGGAAGTCGGTGTCTTTGGTTTTTTATTTATTTTCGTATTTTTGCCACCGACTTCCGAAATTAAAGTTATTTATCACTTTGTAGTGTTTTTTTGGAAGTAGGTTGCTTTTTTTTAGTTTTTTGTTTTATTAAGTTTTTATTTTTCACTTTTTAGTGGTACCTATCCCACACAAATCTGAATACCACTCTGCAAAATAAATTAGAGCATCATCCACATAGACTGAATGGGAAAAATACGTATTAAATTATTGAATCTAACTCAAAAGCCACTCATCAGAACTTGAAGATATTTTTATGAGACAGTCTCAGGAGTATACCATTTTGAATAAAAACTTTGCAAAAAGGTAAATACGTCGCGATAGAGTAGTGTCAGAAGTTTGGTAGGCGTAGTTTTAGTTGACAGATAACAAAGCTACGAAATCTGCGTTCTGACAATCAAGGTCACACATAACATACAACTCAAGTAGCGCAATTTGAAGCGGCATATAGTTACCATTAAATCATTTATAGCCAGAGTGCACCTCATGACAATTCCAATAAGCCCAAACACGGCTAGGATATATTGTTTTATTACTGAGTTCCGATGCCTACCTTCCGGCTTCTTCATCAGATCGGTTCGATGGTACCATTTTCATCAGAATCATTTCGTCATAGTCGCTTAGCTATTTTAATCGAGATATCTTATCGCCACCCGTGAAATAGGTACTTATCGTCGTTGAGGAGTTCCCGTGGCCATCTGTGGTCTTCTTTATCAGTTTCACTACACTAGATGATACTTTCTGAATGCAAATGCTTGATTTGTTGATGAAAATACCAAAATCGCTATATGTATACCTATAATATTTGAGGAGTTCCCTCGATTCCTCATGGATCCCAGCATCAGAACTGGGTTTTGATAAAAATGGGACCAATCTGGATCTTTCAAATAAAAAAAGAATTTTCCGAATCGGTTCATAAATGACGGAGTACTGAGGTAACAAACATACAAAAAAATACAACCGAATTGAGAACCTCCTCCTTTTTTAGAAGTCGGTAAACCACCGAACAGATTTTGATAAAATTTGGCAAGGCTTTAGGGTGGTATCCTAGCGAAGGACGTAAATGCTACTTTTTGTCTCAAAAATAACCCTACAGGGGGTGAAAGTTTGTATGGGAAACCCAGCATTTCTTAAGTTAGGGATATGAATAAGAAATATGTGGTCCAGCGTTTTTGGAAAATCATCCCCTAAGGGTTTAAAATAGGGGTTATTTTAAAATCTACAAAACTGCACGGATATCGGTACAATTTGGCAAGGCTTACAGAAGGCATCCTGGGGAAGGACACAGCCTATTTTTTATCTTAAACAATTATCCTACAGGGGGTGATATGGGGGATGAAAGTTTGTAAGGGAAACCCAGCATTTCTTAAGTCAGGGCTATGAAAATTCAAATTTATGTTTTTGGTAGGAAATAAAGAAATATGTGGTGCAGAATTTTTGAAAAATCATCCCCTAAGGTCGTAAAATACGGGACGATTTTAAAATTCACAAAACTGCACGAATATCGATAAAATTTGGCAAGACTAAGATGGCATCCTGGGGAATGACATAGCCTACTTTTTGTCTTAAAAAATAATCCTACAGGGGGTGAAAGTTTTATGAGAATCCCAGCATTTCTTAAGTTAGGGATATGAAAATTCAAATTTATGGGTTTGATTTATGAAAAATGACCTCTTTTTAAGAGATTGGGTAATTCGTATCTTGAAGTAACATTTAGTCTTAATATTCCCACGGGATAGGGAATAAAGAGGATTTATATTTTCGCTTTAAAGTTGCTTTCAAAGCCATGCATGTTGGTAGTTTTCGGTTTACTATTGTTTGGTTTTAAGATTTATTATCCTCCAGCAATCAGGGCCCCAAGTCTGCTATTTTTTAGAAATTCGTCATTCCAACACGATTCTATTTTCACTGCATTGTCACTTTGCTAAAAGTTCGTAATCTACTAAATTCATAATTTCTTACAATGGAGTGTTAGTCGTTGACCATTGGAAAGTCATAATGACGCTATTATGACGCCATTATATTAGTAGATTACCAAACTTGTCAAAATCAACAATTATGAAATCAATGATAGACCATTCTGACACTATTGTAATAGCAGACTTGAGGCCCAGATAGGAATCTGCGCGCCGGTCCTCGAGTACTATACAGGGTTATTGGTAAAACACCAGCAACCTCTTAAGGGGTCATTGTACTCATCATTATGAACAACTTTTATTATGGGACCAAACCTGAAATCGCGAGAAAAAAATCAGCTGCTCCCTACATTTTAACGAGTTTGATGTAGATAAATGTACTGAACAGCAGATTTTTTTTCGCGATTTCAGGTTTGGTCCCATAATAAAAGTTGTTCATAATGATGAGTACAATGACCCCTTAAGAGGTTGCTGGTGTTTTACCAATAACCCTGTATAAGCAGTGCGAGAAGATAATTATTGTCTAGCCGACGTTCGCACGGGCGTAAAAATATCGCGGCGATTTTTTTAGCGCACTGCATTTTCAACGCTCTGCTTAGCGCTGACAGTTAAAAATCCCAGTGATTTCGTCGCGCTGGGATGCGCTCTGTTGTTGTTAGGTAGGATCGGCTCAAAACCGAGAGTTGAAAATCCAGTGCGCGATAAAATCCCACCGCGATATTTTTACGTCCGTGTGAACGTCGGCCTTAGGATACTTTTAATCCCGGTAGTACGTTCCCGTGGGATATTTTCCGACATCCACGCGGGCGAAGCCGCGGGCAAAAGCTAGTATATTATATACCAGACCAACATGACAAGAGCGAACTTATTTATTATTTAAATGGCACGTCAACAATATAAACACAAAGCATAAAAAATTTGGCCAAGTGCGTGTCAGACTTAGGATGAACTTATCTCAAAAACAAACTTAACATAGTAGTACAAAAACATGTTCTCCCACACACGTCACGGGCACTTCTCCAACTCCAAATGTACTATAATACTATACTATACTATAGTATCTCACAAGTACAAGTATGATGGACATGCAGCAGGGTCTCACAAGTATGAGTATGATGGACATGCAGCAGGGTCTCACAAGTACGAGTATGATGGACATGCAGCAGGGTCTCATAAGTATGAGTATGATGGACATGCAGCAGGGTCTCATAAGTATGAGTATGATGGACATGCAGCAGGGTCTCACAAGTACGAGTATGATGGACATGCAGCAGGGTCTCATAAGTATGAGTATGATGGACATGCAGCAGGGTCTCACAAGTACGAGTATGATGGACATGAAGCAGTGTCTAACAAGTACGAGTATGATGGACATGCAGCAGTGTCTCACAAGTACGACTATGATGGACATGCAGCAGTGTCTCACAAGTACGAGTATGATGGACATGCAGCAGTGTCTAACAAGTACGAGTATGATGGACATGCAGCAGTGTCTCACGAGTATGAGTATGATGGACATGCAGCAGGGTCTCATAAGTATGAGTATGATGGACATGCAGCAGGGTCTCACAAGTACGAGTATGATGGACATGCAGCAGGGTCTCACAAGTATGAGTATGATGGACATGCAGCAGGGTCTCACAAGTACGAGTATGATGGACATGCAGCAGGGTCTCATAAGTACGAGTATGATGGACATGCAGCAGGGTCTCATAAGTATGAGTATGATGGACATGCAGCAGGGTCTCACAAGTACGAGTATGATGGACATGAAGCAGTGTCTAACAAGTACGAGTATGATGGACATGCAGCAGGGTCTCACAAGTACGAGTATGATGGACATGAAGCAGTGTCTAACAAGTACGACTATGATGGACATGCAGCAGTGTCTCACAAGTACGAGTATGATGGACATGCAGCAGTGTCTAACAAGTACGAGTATGATGGACATGCAGCAGTGTCTCACGAGTATGAGTATGATGGACATGCAGCAGGGTCTCATAAGTATGAGTATGATGGACATGCAGCAGGGTCTCACAAGTACGAGTATGATGGACATGAAGCAGTGTCTAACAAGTACGAGTATGATGGACATGCAGCAGGGTCTTACAAGTACGAGTATGATGGACATGAAGCAGTGTCTAACAAGTACGACTATGATGGACATGCAGCAGTGTCTCACAAGTACGAGTATGATGGACATGCAGCAGTGTCTAACAAGTACGAGTATGATGGACATGCAGCAGTGTCTCACGAGTATGAGTATGATGGACATGCAGCAGTGTCTCACGAGTACGAGTATGATGGACATGCAGCAGTGTCTTACAAGCTTACAGCACATGAGTACTTACTAGTAGTATGTTCGTCCGTCCGATTTACCAGTAAATATTTATGTATGTAAATACAAGTGGGTGTTTGTTTACTGTTTCAAAGTTTTTATAAATATGTATAAGTATGGGACCGCGGTAATTGGGTGTCGCGTGTAACACCAAATCAATATTATATACGCAGTATCATATAACTTGTGTGGTAGCAATGTGTTCATTATACTGAGTCGATACCGTATACCAATACCAATCAACTGGGAAAACATTCATGAATTCAATAATAAAGTACAGATATTGATACATTTATTAACATTGACTTTATCAAGATTGTGATACGTACCCTATTAACTACGAGTATCAAAGAGTATCGTAGATATTCGATACTGCAATAGATAAAAAAAAAAATACTGTTCGATACAAAACTGTTAAAATGGAATCGTAAATTAGATTTGAAACTTCAAGAAAATATATTAAATTTAATTGAATAGCTAATGATTTCGATTATTTCCAAAAAAATAATAAAGCTCAGTAACGAAGTGGCCCCCAGCCTCCTGTAACTTAGCACTAAATATATGACTACTGTCCGGCGCGTCACATTCTACCATATTTCTTGTTCCTAATTAATACGAATTCCTGCTCCGAACGTGAGATTACAAAGGATTTGACCGTGCACTGCGCAGGCGCAGATTAAGCCCTAGACTTGTTCGTTTTACATCCCGAATTCCGTGGGCCAGGCCGCGGTCACAAGTATAGTTATTTATAAATTAAAATAATAATGTGTGAATGAACGACTACCTTGGGACACAGAGGAGGTCAGCACAGAAGGTGCACTCCGTACAGTCAGTGGGCGGATTGTGAACGAAATAATATTAAAATGTGTGCCGGCTGTAGATAACGCCAATCTCTTCGCTTTAATTTTGTTGTGTGATGTGGTTGGGTGTGAACAGTTAGAAATGAGGAGATGGTGGTGGCGCTAGTGCAGATCTATGTTGCTGGTTGACCATTTATCTACAGCTTTTAAGGTGATTGCGCTGTTTAGCCCCCGAAATTCATTTTTTTTTTGGTTTTTTGCAATTTGCAGGTCCGTGTCAGGTTGTATCTTGATCAAAATATGATACGCGGAAATAAAACATATGTATTTATATAATTTTAATCATAAAAATCATCAATACATCTCTCTAAGTTAGATTTCGTGCAGATTTGTTAGATTTCGTTCGTTTGACGAATCTGCACGAAATCTAACTTAGAGAGATGTATTGATGATTTTTATGATTAAAATTATATAAATACATATGTTTTATTGCCGCGTATCATACTTTGATGAAGATACAACCTGACACGGACCTGCAAATTGCAAAAAACCCAAAAAAAATATAATTTCGCGGGGTGCCAATGCGCATTTTGACATGCTACTGTGATCTACACATTTTTTGCTCCGTTGGCGTCGGTCAATAAATAAATAGCAAGCCAGTACAATCTCAGTTCGTGAAGAGTGTAACTTTTGCTCCTCGTTACTGGGTGTCCAATCAAGTCCACTGCGCATGCTCGGCCCATCATTACCGCGCATGACTTGCGCGCGCGCACCCCGCGTGAGAACCCGAGGGTAATTCATCGAATAATCCGATTACTGTATCAATAAGTATTCGACAGCTCCGAATTACAGCACCTGACTGCGGCTGAGTGACGTCATCGCCGAGTGATGGTAATACTATTGGTGTTCATGCTGCGTCAGCTTGCAGCAGGACGTGACAAGTTAATCCTGACGCATGTTTAGTTGCTATGTTTGCTTTCTCCGGTCATTTATTGTCGATATCGTTTTGCATTGAATGCAGAGATTAATTTAGTATTATCGGTTTGCGTGCTTGCTACATATTTTATTAATGCATGAGGATTATAAGAAGATCGCTACAAATATTATGTCAGAACAGGCTGTACACACGCACGAGTGAATATACTGCGACTAGTGAGCCGAGCGAGCTCAGCCAGGAGACGGAACCTTCAGCGCGCGAGTCCTACTCACGTTTGTCTGGCTAAAAAAAACAGAGATTTATTTTATTTTAAATGTCTTACCTACTTATAATACTTATTACCTATTTTAATAACTATCACCATTAATTTGTAATATGTACTCTAGTGCTGTCATTGAACATGTATTAATACCTGCATGTTAGAAAAGGTTATTGTAATACGTTAATTACTCTTGACCGAAGGCTGATTTTAATGAAATAAAAAAATACTCAAGATAGGTACCTACGAACTATGACTATATTTCTAATTCCTTAAATCTCTTGACAAGAAGTACACAAAAATTTCAGTAATAGGTGTCTAAAACCATCCCCTGTGTTACCCCCATTGGAGGGCGATTTTACAAAAACGCACATCGTGAAGCACGTCCTAATTCTTTATTATTACCAAAAGCATACATTTGAATTTTTATATTCTTCCATAACTTAAGAAATGCTGGGTTTCCTGTCATTCCTTCCCCCCTTTAGCATATTTTTTAAACAAAAACTAGCCATCTATATCCTTGCCTTTTATCGAAAAACGTTCAGTGGTTTAGGTGTGAAAAGGTAACAGACAGACATACCTACAGATACAGACAGAGTTAGTCGGCGTTCCCATGAGCGTAATAAAATCGCGGCGGGATTATATCGCGCACTGGATTTTCAATTCTCGTTGTTGAGCCGAGCGTTAAAAATCCAGTGCGCGATAAAATACCGCCGCGATTTTATTACGCTCGTGGAAACGCCGACTTAATTTCGAATTTATAATATTAGTATGGATAGTATGGATGGAAGTATGGATTGATGGATATGGAAGTACGGATAGTACGGATGGAAGAAGACGTGGTCAACTTGACAGGAGCTCTAACATCGTGTTGTAATTGTAACAGCCAAGTTGTGAAAGCAACACCATACAGGTACATTTGTATGTTTTGTGACGAAACGTTTCTCTTCTCGCACCGAGTGCAGCGCATGCGCGCTCTCAGCCGGACTTGAGCAGACTTGCATGTATAATGAGCGATAATTAGTGGTCGATACAGTTAGCTACAATTGTTACACTTGCAGTAAACACCGGCGCTGTGGGAACGCGCCTGCGCACTAGATCGCGCTCGCCTGCGCGAGCAGCCACGGTATCTCAACCTTGCATCTGTTTATCAATAAATGTATGAGGGCTGTGCTCACATGGAGAACGGCGAGCTTTCGTCCTGCGTATTGTTTGCACATTGCTTATTGTTCAGCAAGTGCGCTGTCCTTGCGGCTGTTCATCGGAGCAGTCATATTTATTACCAGTGAGCTTTAATTACTGACTTTTTCCGTAAACTTTAGACAAAAACATGGAACTTCTAGCCACCAAGTTTGTGCCATTGTTAATTTTTGTCTAACTGTTCAATAAGCCTACTTAGTATGGAAGTACCAATTTTCAACTAAATCTCGATGAATTGCCAGACAAACCACATAACATAACATATGCTAGTCACTCCGTCACACTCATCAATTAGAAGCACAGTCATAGCACTGTTTCAGTCGCAATAACGTCGTGTGAGCCTGTCGTGGCCTCATGGCGATTTAATAGATAACTCCTTGTAATGTGTCGCTACTCCGAATCATCAACCGTTTAGTATTACTCACTATTAAAGCCCCACAAACTGCTTGCTTTAATTACAGACGAATTTAGTTCCGAATTCCCGCGCGGTGACGAGATGTGAAGTGACAAACGTACCTATTTAAATACTTATCAGTTTAATCACCACATTTTGTAGAAAGATTTATGATAGGCCTTTTAGATAAGATGGTGATAATTAATCGCAAAAATACGAGTTTGTGAGGTCAAAGGGGAACATGTTCATGGTCACAGACGAGACATCGGTTACTAAGAAAAGGTTGTAATGTTGAAACAAAAGGTTGAATCGCTATTCGCTGTCAGCGGCTCGTTCCCTGCCGGTGACAAGTGTGGCACTGAGAGCGTGAATGTGTAACTAGGCGCATGTAAATGTGGGCAAGCGCAGCCTGTGCGCGGGGCGCCGCGCGTAGCGGGTAGAGCGCATCCCCGTAGGCCAAGGACTTGGGAGTCTGTAGATATTATTTATTCATCCAACTTACATAGGTTCTGTGTTATGGTTCCTCGGGTTTGGGTCAGAAAAAGTACTATTGGGTTGTCCATTAGAAATTTCATAGTGAGAGCCCGCAGTTTTGAATTCTGGATTTTTGCCCGATTGATGGCAACAGCCTCGCTCCTTATTATAGGAGTACATATACTACGAACCTACAAAACTGGTGAAATTTGGATGTACTATACAGAGTGAAAGGGACAGCCCTCCGCAGACTGATGGGGTGAATTTAGTATATCATACTAAGATGACCGGTACATGAAATTATTTCAGGAACTGTAAGGGAATCAAATAAACCTGATTTGTTTCTGTTTTTGTGCATAAATTGGAGCGTCTGTTACTGTTTGGGACTGGTAAGTAACAGCTGTGCAGTGAGTTCGATGAACTCTGTAGCTAGGCAGAAAGTGATCAGCTGATTTCACGCGTCGTTCGTTAGAGTATTTCAACATTAATTGCTGGTTTTTTTTATTTCTGCTGTTTTATTTACATAAATGGAGTGATGCGTACAGAGTATGTAATTTTTGTAAGTAAAGGAATTATAACTGAAAAAACGATAATAAAAAAAAACCTGAGAAAATTTCAGGTGGAATAGGAGTCAAAATCAATCTGCCTGCCTTTTCCCAACTATGTTGGGGTCGCCTTCCTGTCTAACTGGATGCAGCTGAATACCAGTATTTTATTGGAGTGACTGCCTATCTGACCTTCACAACACAGTAACTGGGTAATACGATACGCCTTGCTAAGACTGATTGTAAGACTTTCGGGGTTCTGACGAACCGTAACGACTGTCAAAGATCCACGAATGACAGCCGGGACCAACGGCTTAACGTGCTTTTCCGAGGAACGGAGGAGTCTCGGTATGTAAAGATGGTCACCCATCCACGGACCAACCGCGGCAAGCGTAGCTTAACCTGGTTGATCAACCCGTGAGGCTGTTATTACTTAGCCAGGAGCTCCTCAATATATGAGTCAGAATAAGGAGCTGAATGCACACTGTTAGTTTGCGGAGGGCTGTCCCTTACACCCTGTACACGTCTGCCTAATTGTTTCGGGGCACACGAGGGCGGCGAGGGAGGGAGGGGGGCGGGTTTGTCATGTTATGACAAACCCGCAGCAGTGAGCACCAGACGAGCAGAAAAGTCATGTTGGCACCACGTGTCCTGCAGTCTGTGGCACCGATATTAGCAACAATATTGCAACTCTCACTAAATAGGAATGTTCAATAGAGCTGCGAGCTGCACGCCTGCTTACTGCTTGCCTACTCGCTGTAATCTGTCGACTATGAGAGACATTACTAACATAGTAATAGAACATAGTATTAATATTTACGATTACGATTTTTTACTGGTGTTAAATACGACAGCCATACACAAGTAGTTTCTGGAACTGACAGAACATAGAAATGATTAAATATCAACTTGAAGTATCCAACTAAGCAACCACATAAGTATGTATACTCGTACAAAACAACGACTTGCTCAGCTAGTTATGTGACAAAAAAACCGGTCAAGAGCGAGTCGGACTCGCGCACCGAGGGTTCCGTACCGATTTCTGAAAAACTGTGCTATTTAGAGACATCGTTTTATTTTTCCTGTAATCTTTACATAAACTTCTATCACATAGAATTATTTCAGATTTTTCACTTCGCAAATTTCGGAGATAAGGGGGGGGGGAACGGTATTTTTTTTACATTTTTCATCAGAAGTCGAAAACTATGCGGTCTAAAAAAAATAAAGAAAATATTGAGAATGTGCAAACAGCGCTCTTTCATATGATGCCCCACATGCCCTAATAGCCCCACTTTGATTTTTTAAGACCCCTTTCAGTCCCTGTTGCATAAAAAATATAAATATTTTAATTTCTTTCTTATTTGCAAAATAGTTGGGTCAACTTCATCTAAATCTATTCTAAATTTCAAGTTGATAGCATTAGTAGGTCTTGAGATATCCAGCTGTGACAGACGACAGACAGACAGACTGAGTGACACCATAAGGGTTCCTTTTTTACTATTTTGGTACGAAACCCTAAAAATAATAAAATGAATATATCCAATAAATGATCTAGAAGAGCGCTGCAGTTTCATAGTTGCAGTTTAGTTTTGTGTTTTTTATAAATATGTATGATAGTCTGTAAGGTATTTATGTTATGGGTCTTAGTTACCCGAAATAAATGATATATTATTATTATTATTATAAACTTCGTGCAATCGCTCCCCGCTCCCTCCTAGCAGTGGAGCAAGCCTGGTGTCCGGCACAGCAACTCAGCGAGGCTCGCGAACGTGCCGCGCACTGAATGCATTAGCGCAAGGTTCTGCCGCGCTGTCGCACTGAGCTACCTGCACTGTGCTGTACTGTGACATACGGGTTGGTAATTCAGGTTCCATGGTACCACAGTCGTTCCAGAATACTCCAGATAGCGGGCGGGATAGTTCCACAGAACATGCGTTACTCTACATTATTGCATATAAATGTTGCGGTGCAAAGTTTACCGTAGCAGTCACTGTTAGAACAAAGGTGGAATTTCTTGGTCAGCCTATTGTTCTTAAGCTCTCCAAATTTAAAGTGTATTGTCCAGGATTTTGATTTTTTGAGGAGCTTGTGACTAAGTAAAGCTACAGTCTCACGGGTCGATCCGTCAGATTAAGCTATGCTTGCCGGGGTTGGTCCGTGGATGGGTGACCTTTTTTACATACCGAGACTCCTCCGTGCCTCAGAAAGCACGTTAAGCCGTTGGCCCCGGCTGTCATTCGTGGATCTTTGACAGTCGTTACGGGTCGTCAGAAGCCCGAAAGTCTGACAACCAGTCTTACCAAGGGGTATCGTATTACCCAGATACTGGGTTGTGGATGTCAGATAGGCAGTCGCTCCATGTTAAATACTGGTATTCAGCTGCATCCGGTTAGACTGGAAGCCGACCCCAACATCGTTGGGAAAAGGCTAGGCAGATTGATTGTCCAGGATTTTGACTACTTACCTAAATACAACCTGTGGCTATATCAACATCGGGCTAGTAGGTCTAAAGACAGATTAAATCAGCTCTAATACAAGTAATACTAATCCGCATGTGAATCAGCGCACTTCCTCCGCTGTCAATATAAAACACAAATTTTATGTTGAATTAACCGACGCATTACTTACAGTTTGACAGCGGCTGCGCCCGCGCTGCCAGCAGCACGACGTTGGCAGTGCTGGCAGCCCCGGAAGGTATAAATACTTCTTGGTGAACGTTGACGAGTGAGCGGGCCATCAGACCGGCGCACTGAGCTGGCGTTAGAATCAGAACATGTTTCATTGTCACATCGACGCACTGCTAACAAATGGCTACTTATATGGAGCGCGGAAATGGAGTAACCGTAGTGAGGTGCGTTTTGTGAGACAAAGTGGAGGCAGCTGGAGCTGAGGCGTTGGTCGACAATTTGTTTAAAGGTGCTGAAATCCAGCTGCTTCCAAAAATTCAAAAAAGTAAAGTGACCATTCCACTTAAATCAAAAACAATAAAAAACTTTATATTCTCAATAAAGTGTGTATTTTATTTTACTTAACTAAGTATTTTTAAACAAACTGTGCAAACTGTGAACCAATTCCATTATTCCCCTTAGTGCCGCTGTCCAAGTGTCCACTACCGGTGACAAGTTGCGCAAGCTGTGGCGACTGCCAACGTAAGTAGCAAGCTTGTGTGTGAGTGGCACACAGCTGCGCTCGCTACTAATTCCTGCTGCGCCGACCTCGTAAGTAGCGTTAGGTTCTGTAACTCTGTTATGTATTTAAACTAATTCCACGAATAAATTGTGAGTTCCTACTAAATAACTTCGAGAATTAACAAGAACTTGGAACATTGAGTAAAATACCGCCGGCGATATAATAAGTTAAACCGAGCGATCAATTAGCGATAAAAAGCAAATCTGTGCGGCCGCCGCCATGTTGACGGGACCGCTACACAACGCGAAGTGTTGCTCGTTGTTCCGCTGATGCGCAGGAGAGGCTGGACTCAAGCAATGGGGGTTCTGTATGGGAACATTACAATTCCGTAAATGACTGTAGGTAACCTAAACATAACATTATCATTAGGACATTCAATCCAACTCAGCTGATAAGCTGTGACGGAATCACACAGACTTACTTTTTCAATATGTGTTCGAAGCATTCAGTATTTTCATTCACTCTGAGCAAGAATATGTCCTAACCTCAGACACCATAAAGAATATCAAAGTAATTTCAATCTGAAATAATCTCATAAATCTATCTATCTATCTATCTCTCTTTCTTTCTGTAATTTCATTTGTGCTGAAAAAAGGGCAGCACCGGAAGCGCACAACACCGACACAGTAACATCAGCGCATGCGCAGTGTGTGGCGGGCCTTAATAACCACTTCGCAGGTGGCCTAAATAATATCCCCGTGACTTCCAAAAAGTCCTCGCGGTAAAAAATTGAATGAGAGCTGCGGCCATCTTTGAAACACCTGTCTTGCAAACTTAAAAGCAAATTGTAATTATTCGCGTCAGTAAAATAACAAAGCTATGCCATGGCATCCAGCATGCATCCAGTCGTGTTGAAGAGTCCAGGATTGAAGTAAGTTATTTAAAATGCGCTAGTATACAGTTTTATTACTTTTCACAGAACACCATAATGTTGAGACTTCACATCAGCCGAAGTATCTCTAAACACATGCGCAAACGCATTCCGTGGTCAGCTCCAACCGCAACCGGCCGCCGCCGCGCCGACGGCTGAACAGTTGAACATCGTCAGCGGTTGCAAGCGGCTGCAGAATGCACAGATTGTGTAGCGGGAGGTAATAGTTATCACCACCGCAGTGTGGTCACCGGCCCCGAGAGTGGACGGACCATGTTGGAGCATGTTGCGGTCGCTGTGGTCCAGGGGCTTTGTGATTACCGGGGCAGGGATGTTAAAGTAAATGATCGGAAAAACCGATCAATGAGCTTACTCTGTGGTAAAGAGTTAATAACGTAGAGGTTAAGTTCGTGGTTTCCGTTAATATCAAGATTCAAGGACTAGTATTAGTGTTGTTTTGTTTTACAGTAACGTAGTATTTCATCCAAAAAACCTTCAAAGTAGTGGGTAGAAGAGTCATGAAAGAAAGAACCATTTTCCGAAGATTCCAAGTAACCCAGCCTAGCATCCCATTCTAGTCGCACACACCATCAGATGCCCTTCTCTGAGGGCGTAAGGTCTCAATCCTGCTCACTGCGCCGCGCTACAGCGGGCTACAAGCTCCGAGCGCCGCGCTACACGCCGCGAGTGGCGAACGACAAGCACTGCGCGTGTTCCGACACCGATACGCTGCGCAGGCGCAAGCCAGTGCACAGAGCGCAGATACAGAAGAGCCATTGTATATCGTGCGAAATTACAAGCCATTAGCAAGGTTGTCGACTTGAGATCTGGTGGACATATGCACCACATGGGACAAGCAGGTTGGTGACATCATAGTGTTCATCTCTAATATGAGATGTTCTGTTATAATCCGTTCTGTCGGATTCTTTTTCAGCAGCAGTCTCCACCATCAAATATTAATCCCTGCTCCAATCTCGCTAAAGGGCTAGTGTTTTCACTACGACATGAGTTATTCTCTTATAAGCAATACTGAAGACATGGCGAAGAGAGGCAGGCATCACCACCCTTAAGTGAGGTTGGGTTATCACAGGAAAACCTAGTTGTTAGAACTGGAACTTCTGTCCCTCTTATTTTAGCGTGGCCAGCACGAAGCAGTGATTGAAGAGTTTGCGCAGACGGCGCGAGAACTCACATTATCGAGGGTAAGTAACTTGTAGTAAGTATTCCAAAATTACTGCTTCGCCTTCAAGAAGCGGTTTGTTTACACCCGACTGCCTCAGAAAGAGTATATTGTGTTTTTCTGATGTATGTACCTACTTACGTCGGTATGTTCCTTTGTGAGACCTCTCTGAAGTTTGGAGGGTGCAGTGCTAGGCGTCATTGTTAATTCACACGGAATTGAGAAAAAAATCTATACCAGCATCAGCTTAGTAATTAATAATGTAACTATCATGTGTGAACTAAAAAATAAGAGTAATATTGTTCAGAAACGGCGACACGATAACACGATGCATCAATTTTAGCCATCCTGCATTCAGTGTTCTAAAACTATTCGAGACCGTGAAGTGCTATCTACCGGTATCCTTAGATCAATACTGCCTAGATAAATAAAACGAATGAAACAAATAATATATGATCCGTGCCTATTTATTTGATATCCGAAACAGAACCCGCACCTCCGTGGCGTAAATCCATCCCCCCGACATCTGAACAGTTGCGCCTGAGAGCGCTATTCCTTGCGCCCGCGCACGCCACACGTAAATCAGGGACGCGTGAACACCATGCAACACCATAACTTATACCATGTCAAATAACGAAGTAAAACTCACTTTACTTTATATAAAATAGAGTTTAAAATTGGTTGAAAGCGTTGATTTAATAAAATACATCACAGGCAATAGTAATGAAAGGCGTAATGCGATCAAATGCGAGTAGTTCTGTGGTAGTGTGGTGTGGTGTGGTAGTGGTGGATGGTGGCTGCGCGGTGAAGTATGCGCGGGCGCGCGTGACGCCGTGCATCTTGCACTCCTGCGCAGATTTACAGGGCAACCGATAATGTATTGAGATGCTCTGATGTTGAGATACTGTTCGAAATCGAACTGATTTGGAGATTGTATGCTTACTAGAAAGGAAATCAGCATTAATTGAATCTGCGCATGAGCATGTGGCGAGGGTCACGCACGTGCAGTCTTTGACATATTTATGAAGTGTGCAGTATACTTATCATGTTTTCAAGCAAAACTTCATCAAAATATTGAAATAATATTAACGCTTGTTTAACTCGTTTACATAATAAACATAATGATCTTCGCACCATTATCCGCCAAACTACACCTTCCAGTGGTGACCTCTGCAGTTTATACTTATATTAGTATGTGCACATGATACGCCAACAAAGTACAAAACATTATAAACAAATTGCGCGCTAAGCCGCGATCGTATGCGCATGCGCATATCGCGCATTACCATAAACACTTAGTCGGAACTTCTCGGAAGTGCTCGGCCGTACCCGCCGCGGCTCGCCCAAAGCCGAATGCACTTGACAATAATATTGGACAGTTTGTACAGAACGATAAGTTCACGCTTTATCTTCTTGGCTTTTGCAAGTGGACAACATCTTCGACTAATAGGAAACTGCGAAGACTGAAAACGAGCTCACTGGAGATTGATGCATGGAAAATGCATATGGGCAGAGTTCAGTCCAACAGACAGACAATCAGTTGCCCGGGGCCCTGAGCCAAACTGGGAGACAGTTTGGCTCAGGATGTTAAAGATTTGGACGATGGGGATCCTGCTGAGATCCACAAATAGTCAAGTCAGTGACATAAGGTACAAATTATTACGTATCAAACGCTTCAAATATCATTCCACTTCAATAACACACGAAATCTTACCTTATATTGTTTTGACATTGTAAATATACCGTTGAAAATATTGAAACTTTGTGGAAATCCCAAGTATTGCGTCTGAAGTCGACTAATATTATGACAAATCGTAACGTCTGATGCAATACTCAAGTTCAGTATGTTTATTGAAAGTGGCTTCACCGTGATCTTTACTGATCTCTTAATAAATTATGTGCATACACAGGCAGCCGTAAAGTAAACACAGCAAGTACTTGCGAGATATTGTTATAAAATTATTAACATTTAAGAGAAGTGTCGCGCTGTCGTGTTGCCCAATTATTTCGGAGTCAGTTATTGAATTTACTGCGCGTGACCCGCGCGGGTCGTACACCAATACGTTACCGATGTCACCGGAATGTGGTCGTATTATTTGAGAGGTTTACGAGAGAGTTATCGAGGGGTCACCCTGCGCCCGGTGTCCGGCAGTGTCCGGCCGGCCTCGTTACTGTTAAATATAGACCTAGTAATTATTCACATATTGTAACACCATGACAGCTGTCTATATCATTTTTGACTTTGACTTTTGTACTTTCTACTTCCGCTCTCACCTTTTTGCTCTCCGTGTGGTTATATGTAATTAATTTATTATTTATTTCTATTGTGACAATCATACGATTTTATGCAAGATATTGTGAATAATATATTGAGGAATCATTGTGAGCTTAAACTGGACTTTTTATTTTCAATCGCCGAAACCCTTCTACAGGAGAAGCGCCCTCGAACAGGTTATGGGCCCAGATCCCAGAACCCAGATCCAAGTTTGAAGGTTAGAAATTATCTACAGAACAAAAAGGGTATCGTCAAGAAGTCGATTTGAAATGGGCGATAATGATTCCTCGAAAACATCTGGAATATCACACATTGAAAAATTGTCAGGTGTGGGAAATTATTCAACATGGAAATTTTGTATGCGTATGGTATTGGTACTGGAAAATCTGTGGGATGCCGTCACAGGGAACGACGTTGATCCCGGGCATGTTCAGAAAGCGTTGGCCCGTATATGTCTAAGCATTCACAGCAGCTTGTTGCAGAATGTGCGGGATGCAAAGACTGCTAAGGAGGCATGGGATAAACTATCCCAAATTTATGAAGACAAGGGTCTGTATAGACGAATTTTACTACTGAGAAAACTTTACCGTACAAATTACTCTGAATTCTCCAACATGAGTGAGTACATCAATGGTATTATGACCCTATCACAACAGCTCGCTGATATAGGTAAAAAGATTGAGGACTGTGAACTGGCTGAAATTCTCCTAAGCGGCTTACCTTCTGAGTTTGATGTGCTCGTGTCGGGTCTGGAGACAGCAAATATGAGCAATACACTATCAAGTGAACTAGTGCGTACTCGACTATTACAGGAAGATCATAGAAGAAATTGCAATGACATTTCTAATCCAGTATCGAGTATGGCCTATGCAGCAAATAAGAAGACAAAAGTTTGTCACTATTGCAAAAGAACAGGACACATCAAGGCTAGGTGTTTTAAATTGAAAAAGGACAGAGAGGCCAAGAAAGATGAAGAACATAAGACTTTTCTGACGACTGCAACTGCAATGTCTGTGCGTCATCACGAGTGGATTGTGGACTCTGGCTGTTCGATGCATATGAGTAACAACAATGAAAATTTTGTGAACCTAGTACAAATTAAAAGTAAGGTGTGCGTTGCTAATAGTGATCAAGTGGATAGTGTTGGTAAAGGAACTATAGAGATTTTATTGGATAATAACCATAAAATTGTAGATGATGCTTTGCTTGTCCCAGAGTTAACGTCCAATTTATTGTCTGTAAGTAAATTATGTGATCAAGGTTACAATGTAATATTTAATTATACAGGGTGTCACATTTATGAAAATTGTAAAATTATGGGAAAAAGTGTAGGTCATGCCACCAACACCAATGGTATTTATAAACTTGATTTCATCTCGTGTAATAAGGTCTTGCACATGGAGCATTCTTCAGCTTCTCTGGAAGGAGTTCAGAGAGATCAGAGTGCGATGGTAGCAGCAGTGCCAGCTACAATCTGGCATAAGAGGCTTGGTCATTTAAGTTATGGTGGGATGCGTGTTCTGCGGAACAAAAACATTGTCAAGTTTCAGGAACAGAAGCTCGAGGAGTGCATCGGTTGCCTGCAGGGGAAGCAGGTGGCCAAGTCGTTTCTCAAGGGCAATGCGAAACGTGCCACGTCTCCGCTTGAACTCGTCCATACCGATGTATGTGGACCCATGCCTGTGTGCAGTTATGGTGGTGCAAGATACCTTCTCACATTCACCGATGATTACAGTCGAATGAGTTGGGGTTTTTTACTTCGGCACAAGAGTGAGGTAATGAAACATTTTATTGATTTTAAGTCTCTTGTTGAAAAACAATGTGGTTTTCCCATTAAGTGTTTAAGATCAGATGGCGGTGGTGAATATTGTGGCAATATTTTCACGCAGTATTTAAAGGCTGAGGGGATTATACACCAAGTCACGGTTCCGTACTGCCCTCAACAGAACGGGGTGGCAGAACGGCTTAATAGAACAGTGATGGAAAAGGTCCGGTGTATGTTAATGGATTCAGGGCTTAGCAATGAGTTTTGGGGGGAAGCAGCAATGACTGCGTTTTATTTGAAAAACAGATGTCCCACTAGTGCTTTGGCTGGATTGTGTCCCAAGCAGGTATGGTCTAGGTCAGGTTCCAATGTAGAACTAAACCATTTGCGAGTTTTCGGCTGTGTGGCCTTCTCGCTTATACCTGAGAGCAAGCGTAATAAATTAGATGCCAGATCTGATCTTTGTATTTTCGTTGGTTATAGTGACACGACAAAAGGATACAGACTAATTAAACCCACAGAACCTAAACGGATAATCTTTTCAAGAAATGTAGTATTTTTGGAAAATAAATTTTGGAAAGATTTGAGCAATGTTTCTCATGAGCAAAAGGGGAGCTTAGATAAATATTTTTTATATGAATCTGACAATTCTAATATGAATGAGATAATCAATATTAATAATTCTAATATGAATGACATAGATAATATTAATAATTCTAATATGAATGAGATAATTAATATTAATAATTCTAATATGAATGAGATAGATAATATTAGTAATTCTGATATAAATGAGATAAATATTAATTCTAGTAAGAAAGACAAGACTTCTGATGATAGTGATAATGAAAATTTTTCTTTTAAAGATTGTGATATTATAAATGACAACTGTGATAATAATCAGAATGTTTCTGTAACTTTTGATAGCACTGGAAATGAGGGCCATTTAATAGGTCCTGGCAGCAGTGATATTTTCTGGTCTGGCGACGAGCAGCTTCTGTCCAGCCCGGAACCAGAAGTTCCAGTGGTTTCTTCTGAGAGGCCTGTGCGGAGCACACGCGGTAAGATGCCTGATAGGTATCAGGGCTTCGACCTTTCAATGATGGTACAGGAAGTAAGTGAACCTTATTCTTACAGTGAAGCTATGTCATCACCATGCTATAAGGACTGGCATAATGGCATGGAAAAGGAGTATGAGGCCCTTATGTCCAACAAAGTTTGGAAATTAGTTCCTAGGCCTGATAATACAAATATTATTAAATGTAAGTGGGTGTATAGAATGAAACGTGACCATGTAGGTAATAGCAGATACAAAGCCCGTCTTGTTGCACGTGGTTTTTCACAGCAATTTGGAGTGGACTATGAAGACACTTTTTCCCCTGTTGTTCGTCATAGCACTATGCGTTTGTTATTTGCTATAGCTACAGAAAGTAACTTAAATATTGACCACTTTGATGTTGATACTGCGTTTTTAAATACTGACTTGAAAGAGAGTATATACATGGAACAACCAGAGGGTTTTAGTGATGGTAGTAACAAAGTATGTTTATTGTTGAAAAGCATATATGGCCTTAAACAAGCCAGTAGAGCATGGAATTTAAAAGTAAATGAAGTATTGTTGGAAAATGGTTTTATGCAATCAAAATGTGAACCTTGTGTCTATATTAAGAAAGATGATAAATCTTTAACAATAGTTGCCCTGTATGTGGATGATTTCTATGTTTTTGGCAATAATGTTGAAGCCACAAAAACTTTATTTAATCTGTTAGAGTCTAAATTTAATGTAAAAAATTTGGGATCTCTACAGACTTGCTTAGGTATGAAAGTTGCCAGAGATAGGAATAAGGGCATGCTTAAACTGGATCAGTCTGAGTACATCAAAAGATTATTGTGTAAGTTTGGGATGGAAAATTGCAGGCCTGTTTCCACCCCGATGATAGTAAATGATAAATTGAATAAACCTGAGCCTGATCAACTTCTTAGTGATGATGTTTATAAATACAGAGAACTTTTAGGCTCACTTATGTATTTGGCAGTATGTACTCGGCCTGACATATCATTTGCGTGTAGCCAGTTGAGCCAATATAATCATGGTTTTGGTAAAGAACATTGGCTCGCTGCTAAGAGAATCCTCAGGTATTTAGCAGGGACATTAAATCATGGCCTATGTTTTTATAGAAGCTCTGATTTAAGTGTGACTGCCTATACTGATGCAGACTGGGCCAACGATATGCTAGACCGTAAGTCTTACACTGGCTATGTGATAAAATTAGGTAAAAATAACATCAATTGGGAATCAAGGAAACAGAGATGCGTTGCCCTTTCTAGTACAGAGGCGGAATATTTAGCGATAACTGATGTCTTAAAAGATTTATGTTTTCTGAAAAATTTTGTGTTTGAAATCTTATGTAAAGATGTTGAAATTATTGTGTTTAATGACAATCAAAGTGCCCATAAATTATTACAAGCCAAGGAATACTGTCACAAGAAAACAAAGCATATAGACTTAAAATATCACTTTATTAAAGATTTAATTCAAAAAGGATTTGCTAAAGTAAAATATTTACCTAGTAGTGATATGATTGCAGATGTACTGACTAAGCCGCTGGGTTCCAATAAACATAGGGAATGTATAAATAGCATGAATGTTAATTGAGATTTTTTCATATGTTAAGTTTGCATGTAAGTCGGTATTGTGCATGTATTATGTAGTTTATGACAATATGTGATTAAGGGGAAGTGTTAAATATAGACCTAGTAATTATTCACATATTGTAACACCATGACAGCTGTCTATATCATTTTTGACTTTGACTTTTGTACTTTCTACTTCCGCTCTCACCTTTTTGCTCTCCGTGTGGTTATATGTAATTAATTTATTATTTATTTCTATTGTGACAATCATACGATTTTATGCAAGATATTGTGAATAATATATTGAGGAATCATTGTGAGCTTAAACTGGACTTTTTATTTTCAATCGCCGAAACCCTTCTACAGGAGAAGCGCCCTCGAACAGTTACCGCACCGTCCCGCTAAGTGTTTCTCGATAAGCGAATGTGTTCGGACTAATGTTGTCCCTTAACAATGTATTTAATTGTTTAGAGTTATATTCGTGATGGCTGCCTTCTGTAATGTAACCAATTGATCGTTTGTGATTTTAGTCTGGTTTAATGCCTTTCAATTACCGTCCTCCAGCGGTTGAAGTCTTCAAGCGTTGAGGCAATAAAATGTTTGTAACGAATAGTTACGATAACCTTAAAGGGAAATAGTTTGTTAACAGAATCGAATAGCCTTGGGGAAAAGACGCAGTCGAAAGGTAGCTGAGTAAGATTGGCGGCAGGTGAAGTTCCATGAGTCCCTGACTAATGGCGGAATGTGGCAGACTGCCGATCATGAGCTGCAGGGACGCTATTCTTTGCTAAGGCTTTACGTTTCAAAATTAGAAAACTGTATCTTTGTGACCACGTTTTCATAACCACTGAGTGGTTAATCACGGCTTGTCTTATTGCCATTCCCCTCCTCGTGTAACAATCATTCTAAAACATTGATTCAACTTCATATTTAACTTCCAAGAAGGAGGAGGTTTTATGTTCGTCTTTATTATGTTTAAAAATTGTATTTTCACCGATTTATCCGTCAATTGTGGACCGATTTTGAAAATAAATTTTAGTTTGAAAGGGTATGCTCTCGAGGTGGTCCCACTGTCACCAAGTCAGAATCTGATGAGAGGATCCCATGGAAATTGAGGGAAACCCTCAAATATGGGCACACCTATACCGGTTTGGGTATTTTTATAGTAACTCGTGCATTTGCTCTTGGAAAGCACCATTTGGTGACCTTCGGGAAAAGCAAAATTTAATAAAAGAAGATGACCATTTGACATTAGGCTATTGTAACTTCGATAAATTACAAACTGACCCACTGAAAAGTGAAACATAAAAAAACTTTTTTGAACAATCCATTCTCTTCACCGATCTACATACAAGTAACGATCGGTTCCACTCGCTCTACAGTCCTCACACTCCCTCTATCCTACATAACTATCGTGATATAGTGTAACACTGATTTCATTCAACATTTCGTTCTCAGGCAATTTGTTTCCGCTCGCTGCTGCCGCCACACCGCCATCGCGCCATGATGGCCGCCGTACAAGGCTTTATGAAATCTCTTCAACTTTTTTATTTTATCTCGTGAATGCCGAGACAATCACAATATTGTCCATATCGGCGTGTCGTTGAGTAAAATCATGCAGTTTACGATGCGGTCCGGTGCGGTGTGATGCGGTGCGGTGCGGTGCGGAGGGCAGCTGAGGTGTTAACGTTTAGTAAGATGCAAATGAGCTGATGAGGTGACCATGATGGGCAGTTTTGTGTGACATCTATCAAAGTAACATATCAAGCATATTTATCTTCTGAGCTTTAGCTTCTAATTCCTCTTGCATCATGCAGTTCTTCCTGAACCTCTAAATCAAAGAGAATGGGTTAGAAACAGAATGTAATGATCACCTCAACACTCCCAGCATTCCCTCAGCCGTGTCGCCACAGACTGTCACACGTGCGGAGCGCGATGTCGTCGATATAATTTCGGTACTTTAATGACACGTCGCCACGTTTAGTGGCAATAAACACTGCGGCCGCTGATCACCTTGCGCGGCTGTTGGGCGGACTGCCCGTTTTATATCCCTGATACACTTTAAAACGCTTTTACAGTTATGTATAAACGTCACCAAATGCCAACACTTACGAAACACATTAGTCGGTAATGGGACGAGACCGCAAAGGGCATCAACCGGGCATCGAAGCTGCTGCCTTCACCAACAGTTCAGAAGCCTTATACTACTAATCTGTTCTGGATCTAAACGGGCACCACTAAGTGTCACCGCTACGTTTATTTCGTACATAAATGGTGCTCTCTTCTGTATAAGTCCATTTAGTCCCTCCACTGAACAATAGCGATCAGTTGACGGCTAGCCGTCGAACAGTTTTGTAACTATTAGATTGTTGGATAAAACTAATATTCAATCATGTCTTATTGTTCAGTAAATAAAAATGACAAAACTCTTAATAAATACGTAGATAAGCTTTTAACGCAACACTAAACCTATCCGATAGCTGTACGTCGGTCGCCGGGAGACCAGCGCACGTCCCGGGCTGGGCCGGCTCACCGGCTGGACTCGCTGAGATCGGTATCATGATGTATGGCGGTGGCGTGCTCCGACATATATCCCGATTGTTTTAGCGTACAAGTCGGAATCAATTACTGCGGCCGGACGGACGGACGAGGGTCACGAGCGCGCCCGACTCCGCCCGAGCGCCGCTGGACGCGCCCGATCTCTGCCGAAGATACGCGGACGCTCGCGATTTATTTATAACGTGGCCCGTGATCGATTGCCGCGAGTTTAATAAGTTGAGCTGTGTGTCCGCTTGTTCTGCCGACAGACGTTGCTTTGTCATATCTTATGGGCTTTTGTGCCGAGAAATGTGTTCGAGCGTCATCTGCAGAAGTGGTTTGTATAATCGGTTGGCAGTCGTTGATATTTTCACTTGATAAGTGACATTTTATGCTCCGATGTTGATTGTTTGTTCAGTGGTTGGAAAACTGGTTGATACCAGTCTTGTTGGTGCAAAACCACGCGTATGAAATCTAACAAAATAACCTCAAACGGTGTTCAAACTCATAACACCTCTTGCTACGGCAGTCGGTTCAAAAAGAATGAGTCGTTCACACGAGCTTACGTTGCGAAAACGAACAAAAAAACTCGGATAGGCATGGGGCGCGCGGCGAAGGCTGCGGCGATCGGTCACAGTTTAGACCGCGGCTGCTCAGGAGTAGCTAGCCTGCTGCTTGCTGCCTGCTGCCTGCTGCCTGCCACGAAGGACCAGTTGTAACTTGTGACGAAGAGTAGAATAGAATGAAGTCTATGCCAAGCCAGCCGGGCCGGCGGGGTCCAATGTCGACGTCGTCGCCCTGTTCACACACAAAGTCAAAGCAAATCATTTATTTCAATTTGCCACATAATAATATAATATAAGGCTCTTTTGAACGACAAAATTTACAAGAAAGTAGAATTGATTCTAGTTGCCCTTTTCACCTGTTTAACTACTGAGTGAAAGCTTTCTTCTGTTACTTTCTTTGATCTAATAATGCGCACTTTGTTGACAAGCACTATCAAGTGCTGGTCATGATCTCATGATGAGGTGTCTATTGAATTTATTCAATGTTGCAGCCGGCTCGTCGCCAGCACTTATTCAGTGTTGCAGCCGGCTCGTCGCCAGCACTTATTCAGTGTTGCAGCCGGCTCGTCGCCAGCACTTATTCAGTGTTGCAGCCGGCTCGCCGCCAGCACTTATTCAGTGTTGCAGCCGGCTCGTCGCCAGCACTTATTCAGTGTTGCAGCCGGCTCGTCGCCAGCACTTATTCAGTGTTGCAGCCGGCTCGTCGCCAGCACTTATTCAGTGTTGCAGCCGGCTCGTCGCCAGCACTTATTCAGTGTTGCAGCCGGCTCGCCGCCAGCACTTATTCAGTGTTGCAGCCGGCTCGTCGCCAGCACTTATTCAGTGTTGCAGCCGGCTCGTCGCCAGCACTTATTCAGTGTTGCAGCCGGCTCGTCGCCAGCACTTATTCAGTGTTGCAGCCGGCTCGTCGCCAGCACTTATTCAGTGTTGCAGCCAGGCTCGTCGCCAGCACTTATTCAGTGTTGCAGCCAGGCTCGTCGCCAGCACTTATTCAGTGTTGCAGCCGGCTCGTCGCCAGCACTTTCGTCATAGTTCCTGCCGAGTGCACGTTACATTGACTTCTTCATGTTCTTTTATACGATTGACATCATATGTTAGTTCCTGGTGGAGTGGACCTTCTCACATTGTTATTCTCATTAGCTGACTAGCCCACAGAACAGGTAGGTACAGGCCCCTCGCCGGCCACTCTCCGCGACGGGCCGCCTCACCGCGATGCCTGACCTTCGAGCCTGCCTACCTCTCTCTGCCACCATCGTGCTACAGATCTCTCACAACGACCTGCGCTGTCGGTGCGCCGCAGAGCCGCGCAGTTAATAACGCAGAGAGTAATGGTTTTACATTAACCGCAGTCGCAGAGGTTACAAAGTTGGAAGTCGAACCGATATTATGCAAATCTTGTGATGAAAAATGATCTCGTTCTACTGCAAGAGAAACTACTAACACTGCGCTGTTTGTTATTATTCATTTCTATACGAATATCAGTTTTTTTGTGGAATTAGTTCATAATTGAATAAGAATAGACACTTTTGAGTTCTGTACGCATGAGTAAACAATAACGTTTATTTATAGTTATTAAAAAATGAAATTATTCCCAATATATTGTATCATGGCACCTACTGGTATATGTATCTCGTTGGGCAGAGGTCGCGAGCGCAACTGCTGAGGTCCTGGGTTCGTTTCCCGGCACGGGCAAGGTATTATTGGGGTTTTCTATCTGGAATCTCTCAGCAGCAGCAAATGTGGGTGTACTGAAGGTACAGCTCTGCCAGCCCTTCGGGAAAACGAGGCGTGATGTTGTGTCATATTGTGTTACTGACTAATAGCTTTTGCCCGTGGCTTCGCCCGCATGGATGTCGGAAGATATCCCACGGGAACGTACTACCGGGAAATCCTTCCTTATCTCTTGTATACATCATAAAGGGAACGGGGTTTGAGCTGGGCGTTGATGAGTCAGTCAGTCAGTCAGGAATTCTCGTTTTATTTACAAAGAAGATGGCTTGTTGCTGTATTTTATTGTGAAATGCGAACTCTTTTCCTAAATTAACAGCTTGTCCCACTAACACGTCTGCCGCTACAAAACATACAGTTTCCTCACCTCCAGCACACCGCAACAGTCGTCCAGACCTCGTGCACCACTCGTGTAACGGGTGTGAACCCGAGACTCTCCGCTAATGTATGTAAATCTCTCTGTTGACAATACGTTCTGTCCGAGTTTCAACAGTTTAACACGAAATAAACGTTGGACAGTAAATTAAATAAAGAGACTTGTGTTCAATATATTGATGGTAACACGGTTCATCTCTGCTTCATATAGAATTCTATCACAATTCAAAGGAAGATTCATACAAAATCCAATTATCTAATTTGTGCAAATTACACTATAGTACCAAAATTTTCTGATGCAATCTGAATGAATAATGTGATAGCTTAGCACTACATAAATAAGTGAATCTACTGAAGGCAAAACTTCCTACTAATTAAACAGCTTCCATTATACAGACGCCATCAGCAGGTCAAGCCACCCGAAACTGTCAAATTTTCCCAATCAACCTTGAACCTAAATCTTTAGCAATAAAGATGAAAATCTATTAAAGAAATTTGACAGACAGTAGTAGCTTGATGTGCTGGCATCTGTACATAATTGTAAATATATTTGATAAGAATTCAGTATTTGTTCAGTTCACACAACCGGCCTTCACTGTCACACGTTCACTGGAGGCACTCCCACAGCTCTGCCGGGGACATACAGCCATGTTAGTTAATGAAGTCAACCGCTGTAACGTGATAGTTCGGCGCAGGCGCAGGCGCGGACACCACACGTGGACAGACAGACGGACAACGTATGTAATGATATATTAATGTTCGGATCTGGGTGTTCTGTACAACAACGGTGATTCGGTTACAAGAGCTGTTTGTGATTGTTGTAGGTATTCTTAGTGTTATAAGTTGTGGATGTGCAAGACTATATTCTCCTTTGTAAAATTAATGATATTTTTCAAAGTTGTGGATGTGCAAGACTATATTCTCCTTTGTAAAATTAATGATATTTTTCAAAGTTGTGGATGTGCAAGACTATATTCTCCTTTGTAAAATTAATGATATTTTTCAAAGTTGTGGATGTGCAAGACTATATTCTCCTTTGTAAAATTAATGATATTTTTCAAAGTTGTGGATGTGCATGACTATATTCTCCTTTGTAAAATTAATGATATTTTTCAAAGTTGTGGATGTGCAAGACTATATTTTCCTTTGTAAAATTAATGATATTTTTCAAAGTTGTGGATGTGCAAGACTATATTCTCCTTTGTAAAATTAATGATATTTTTCAAAGTTGTGGATGTGCAAGACTATATTCTCCTTTGTAAAATTAATGATATTTTTCAAAGTTGTGGATGTGCAAGACTATATTCTCCTTTGTAAAATTAATGATATTTTTCAAAGTTGTGGATGTGCATGACTATATTCTCCTTTGTAAAATTAATGATATTTTTCAAAGTTGTGGATGTGCAAGACTATATTCTCCTTTGTAAAATTAATGATATTTTTCAATTAGAGATATCATAAACTTTAACGCAAACCATAAACAAGAGTGTTGCAATTATTTTCGTTTTACAACACTATTAAAGAGATTTAAACAAATTACCAATTTACTGTAGCACACGAGGGAACGACCAAATTACTAATTAATTCTTAAGAGCGACCTCCACGTGAGATAATCGCCGACAGTCAGCGGCGTAACTATGTACTTACTCGCCGCTGACAACGGACATACCGCCGAACATGTTCGTAAAATACCTGAAAATAAAATAAAGACACAAACATAACTTATAGAGAACCGATCACAGTGAAGCAGACGGTTACCTGCAGACGGTTACCTGCTGCTAACAAAATGTGATCACAAATACGTGACCAGTTATTTCCTAGCACTAGTTGCCGACTGCGATGTGACGACCATAAAATAAATGCTAACAAAACTAGACCGGAATCTTTTAAATTGAATCAATAACCTGTATTTAAAGACAGTCATAAAATACTATAGTTTATGTCGGTTCTTCGTAGTCGCGTGAACTTATAGTCAATTTTTATGACATGCGGAGCGAGCACAAGTGGAGCGGTCGGAGCGGAGCGAGCAAAAACCTCGCGTATCAGTAATAAACCGCACGACTATAACATTTTATGGCGTTTTAAAAGTAAATCCGGTTCCCGCTGAGTCAGCGCGCAGGCGCGCACGCACTCGTGCTCTCGCCGGAGACTGTGGGAAAAAGTACATCGATTTATTTTACTTGAAGGTACTTTACGTATGTGATTGGATTTAATTTTAATTTCGCATTTTAAAAAATTCAACTTTTGTGTAAAACCGTGCGCTGCGCGCTGCCTGGGCAAACGCTATCGAAACTATCTAAAAAAAAACCGGTCAAGAGCGAGTCGGACTCGCGCACCGAGGGTTCCGTTCCGATTTCTGAAAAAGTGTACTATTTAGAGACATCGTTTTATTTTTCCTGTAATCTTTACATAAACTTCTATCACATAGAATAATTTCAGATTTTTCTCTTTGCAAACTTCGGAGATAAGGGGGGGGGAACGGTATTGTTTTTTGCATTTTTCATCAAAAGTCGAAAACTATGCGGCCTAAAAAAAAATAAAAAAACGTTTGAGAATGTGCAAACAGCTTTCTCTAATGTGATACCCCACATGCCCTAGTAGCAGGACTTTGAATTTTTAAGACCCCCTTTCAGTCCCTGTTGCAAAAAAAATATAATTTTTTTTATTTCTTTCTTATTTATTTATTTATTTATTTAACAATTTATGTACACACAAATAAACAGACAAACATAAAGGAACAGAAAATACGTACAAAGGTGATGCTTATTTCAAAAGAAATCTCTTCCAGCATACCTGCGATAGGACAGAGGATAAAAAGAGATGTAGACAAAGTGTGTAAGAGTAGAAGAGAAAATAAGATACATAAAATCCAAAATAAAACATATAATACAAAATGCAAAATACAAATTTGCAAAATAGTCGGGTAAACGTTATCTAAAACTGTTCAAAATTTTAAGTTGATAGCATTAGTAGTTCTTGCTTGCTTGTTATCCAGCTGTGACAGACAGACAGAGAGACAGACTGAGTCTCACCATAAGGGTTCCTTTTTTACCATTTTGGTACGGAACCCTAACTAATACACACACCGCAACAAGTCTTGAAAGCTACACAGCGTTAGTCAACACACAGCGTTAGTCAACACACAGCGTTAGTTCAGACATTGCGCCAGGTTGCTCTGCTGAACGCAACTCGCGATTCACTCTCCTTGTATTTCCGACAGTGACAGCTAAAGCCTTACAGTTTCCGAGAACGTCGCGCATGACACACAGACGGACGATGGTATCGCTGTGTTTGGACCAATTCGTTATGTGCCGCCGCTTACCGCACCGCGTCGTCACCGCCGCCATTACAGATCCGTTTAGCCAATTGAGAGATAGTAGATAACATCAGAACTTTAATGTGTCCGCTCAGAATCACGGCTCATTTAATCTGTAAGCTTCGTTAAGCTGGAGTGACGGCCACAGCTAAATATTGGTTGTAATAATAAGGAGTAGACTAATAGATCATAGCATTCTCATGAGGTAGGCGAGCACACGGGGAAGGACTTGTTGAGCGGCTTTCTCTTTGAAATGAGATAAGGCAGCAGCTTCCTCTATTCTGAACAGTAAAGTTCTGCCTGCGATGAGGTGAGGCGAGGTGGCGATCTTACTTGACCTCACTGTAGCTGTAGGTGTCTTTAGGAGTCTTATTGTTATTGATGGGCTCAGTGGCTCTAATCCTAAAAGGCTGTTGCTGGCACTGAGAGTAACTATAGAATTCCTCTTTTCTCTTCCATAATAATAAAATCAGAACCAATTCGATTACGAAATAAAACTAAATTCGATAACGAACTTCACGGCTTTAAATTTTAATAAACCGTAACTTTACAAGAGTTAACCAAATGTATTCTGTTACACTTTAAACTCCATTTTAATTGTTAAATCGGCGTGGCGAAGTATGATGGTTGCTGCAACACATACACATGTATATGTGTGTATACCTATAGCTGCAATTAGTGATGGTGTCTGAAGTAATTACTGTGTTTTTATCTGTGTGTGTTCACGGTAATCGGATTAATGCGGCGGCACCACAAAGCGATCGTTATGTGCGCCCGCGCATACCAATTCTGTGGCTGTATTATACAAAGTTCCATCACATGGATTTGTTTGAGTTACTGTAATTGATAAGTAATAATATGTTTTACATCCTTATATTGTAATGTATTAATAATTAATTACTCAGCCTGCTTTGTTGTCTCATCTTGTTAAAAGAGAATAGAAAGAAAACTAATCTGTCCTTTCCTCCTGTCAGTTCTTGTTATGACTCCCCGGGGAGGGAGACGGAGGGGGATGTATTTAGGTTCGATGGGAACAAATGATCAATAGCTTTATAACTAAGCTGATTTTGCTATTTCTCCTACAAATCAAGATCAATTTTAGCGCTAGCTTACTATCAATTAGCGCAGTAACTGTAACAGTTTTGAACAAGCGGACACATGCACAATTTATATCTAGCAGATATAATCGTACAACGTGAGCCAACAATCTAACTATTAGCCTCCGATTAGCCCCGATACGATACCGAGAAAATATATATTTGTCAAAGTATAAGTGAGAGTTAAGATTATGTTTTTGTGAGTATTCGTACGTGGTCGGTTAGTTTTAAGTGGTGCGGTGATTACGGGTTGTAGTTAACATGTTGTTAAGTCCGCGTCTAGACTGAGAGCTTGGAGCAGGAAATCGGATTAGTGTCAAAAAGAGTTGATGAAATATTATGTTGAATATTCTTTGAAAATATTGTTTCATGCTTAATTTGGTCGCAGATTGAAATGGCCGCAATACGGACGTATCGGTCTTCTTATTTTATTTTGATTTTATCTTATTTAATTTGATTTTTGTTAATGTATGTTTGGCATTGGGTGTAAATTACTTGAAATAAATGAATTTATATATTGCAACACACAATTTTTGAAGTTTTTTCATTGATATCATGCTCTTTGTTTGTAATAAATTATTTCTTTCTGACCCTTAAAATAAACATAATTTCAGCGATATTTTTCTCATCACTTCTGTATGTAACACTTACAGCATAATTACTCACGAACCACCGTTTCTACCAGCCGCACACTTCACGCCAGTGTAACACCGAGCCGCGCAGCATTGTAGCAGTAACATTGCGCTCGACTCCTTTGTGCCGGCAGCACGACCACCGCCCGCCAGCAGCGCTGGCCGGGCTTCACTCCTGGTCGCGCCGCAGTTCTCAACCGCATTAAAGCTATTTAAAGAGCTTCGGACAAAGAGTTGCGATACTAAGCAGTTCAATATAGAAGGTCCAATTCACCAGCGCGCGCGCAACGCGAACGTAATTACGATATGAAAACAAAACAGACATTATTGTGATGATGTGCAATACATGTATCAAGAAGAAATTGTTACTAAATTGCATTTCTTCTAAATCGCATCTGATGAGCTGCTATGCCATAAAGGTAGGTATTGTCCGTTGGAAATTTTCTGAATAAGCACTAACTAGGCGAGTAGGCGTAGCGTAATAGTTCATGCTGTAAAAAAAAAATCCTTTCAACAAGATCATAGACTAGAACAAGATGGCGGACGAGCTCACTGCCCAGAGTGCTTTAGAAGTATTTAATATAGCTACTAAATACATAAGATTCGAGTTATTTGCCACTAAGCGTCATGTGAGGCTCATCAAAACATCAATTATTGATATTATGCGTGGTGTGGCATCTAGCAACCCGCACTGGGTCCGCGTGGTGGACTACGCCCACTCCCTCTCACCGAGAGGAGGCCTGTGTCCCAGCAGTGGGAACATTATAGACTGATTATGTGGTGCCGTCGCGGTCCTTCTCCGTTTGGTTGCGTGGTGGCGTGCGCGGGCGCAGAGCTCGGTGCGCATGCGCCGATCTCAATTATAGATAGCGGTAGTTACATACACCGACCGGCGCGGTACAGGCACAGACACGTGTGCTGAGGCTGCGGGCTGCTGCTGTAGCGATCTGAAAGGTTCAGGAGGTGAGACACCAAATAAATAATTATTAATACATAAACCTACATATGGGCATTTATAAAACGTTTACTCACTTAAATCCAGTTTAGTCCCAAAATACTGAAATGCCTCGCCGGGCCGCCACGGCCGCGGCCGGCCGCTGCAGCCATTATACACGGACCGTTAAAAAACTTGCTAACATATCAACAACGAATCTGTGAAATGTTAGCCGCCTGTTAACACAGCCTTACATGTAAATGCAGCCTTAAAATAGAGCAACACGTCGGCGTCGCGTCGTGTGGGAGCTTTTGTTGAAATTGGAGGCTTTCGCGCTGTGCTGAGACTCTTCAGAGCGGCTATTCCGGTATTTTTAAGAACGTTCGGATCCTAATCTCAGTCACAATATGTCAACAAAGCCTCTTATTTCCTGCATGTGTTGCAAGTTTTGACATTGATTGTCGAAATTTAATTTTATTGTCCTTCAGAGGCTCTTCATGAAAGGTTTAATGTTCCCGATATTTTTTCAATAATAAGTACTAACCCTTATTCAATTAAATCTTTAAAATGTCCTAGGTACGGCGAAACAGTAAAAAAAATAGATGCAAATAAAAAACGCTTATAATTTTACACTTTTCTTACTGACTGTACTGTACTTCACAGAGAAGGCTCCACAGCACCCCACAGCGAGCGCCGTGACCCCCCCCCCCCCGCCCCCCACTCCCCACTATTTGGGGGCCATCGAGCCCTCTACTACAGGATGTAGAGAATGTAGAGCACTGTTTGTTCTTGCCTACAAAAGACATCAACGCGCTCTTTGTTTGCACACTCTGCATTCACTTGAAGGCACTCGTAATGTCATGATTGTATCTGCGTTATTAGTTTATAGACCAATATGGTGTGGCGACCTTTACTGCGTGTGCATTGATCGTAAGGTCATCGTTTTTTGACCAGCATTGTTTGAGAACTTAGTTATTAGATACGTCGTCTAGTAGGTACCTACGGATATGGCAAAAATAAATGACGTCACAAACTATAGTTACAACACGATTTCTTATTTGCATGTTTTATCTATCACACTTATCACTTATTTCTGAATGCTGGTAAACCTGTACGTATATTGGCGACTGTGACAGTCCGAGGCTATTGTTACCTATAATAACAGTGCTATAATATATTAAAACTTATTTATTTCAAATAAACCAATTACAGACACTTTTGAAGGGATCGGTCAGTCAGAAAGATGAATCTAGTCACCCATTCCAAACCGTAGTAAGGTTTGTATGCAGAAGAACAGGCAAGAAACTCCACGGCCACTCTTTTAATTAATATTGTTAAAAATTATTAGTACAGCATTAATGTTGAATTTATATTAATGCTGTAACTAGTACCTACTATATTAACGAGTTGTTGGTGTACCGTTATAAATCAATAAATAAATAAACTACTGCTCACTATGAAATAATCGATGAAAATAAATATCCCAGTATGTGCGTTCAGTAACAGATCAATGCGTTGTTGCTAATGCTGGACAGCATGACACTCGCGAAGCCTGTTCGACTCATACCTACAACATATATGGCAAATTAAAATGTATTGATTTATATCATATATAAAACAAGTTTCAAGTAATGACTGCACGGGCGCGGACTAATTACGGCAAAAAAACAATATTATTTGAGGGAGCACGGCTGTTCAACAATTTACCGGAAGATATAAAGAAGTGTGATAGTATAAATATCTTTAAGACAAAACTCAGGAAACATGTATGTACCCTATAGCGTCACCAACACCCCAGAGGAAAATATGATAATTTACTTTACTTAGATGTAAGCACTTTGTATCTCATTTTAAGTGAACTGTTATTTAAGTTCTTATGAGAATAAAATTCTTTAAACCTATATGGAGATATAAAAATTATATTTATTTTGTAAAACATGAGTTGAACACGGTCTTCAAAGTCCCCATAATTATTATTTTAACAAGTTAGTACCAACACCTACTTATTTTCTCAATTTATAGAATTTTTATAGCGGCTAAACATTTTCCACATATACTTTTCCATTCGTTCCAGCTGCATCCGGTTAGACTGGAAGCCGACCCCAACATAGTTGGGAAAAGGCTAGGCAGATTGATTGATACTTTTCCATTCATCTTGATCTGCTGCCTTTTCCGGCTAATCAGTCAAAATTGAGTCCAGGTCATCGCTCGTGCCTTTCCCAGGCCTGCCTCGGACCTTTGCCCACCTGTGGGACAGTATAGGTTAAGAAATTAAAAAAACACATTTCCAAAAAAACCATCCTCTCTTGTCGACAGCCGGTGGTCCTAACTCGGCGTTTAATAAGAAAGAAAAGAAAAAAGAAAAAAACAGTAATACAAGTGTCCGTCGTGCGTGTCGGTCACGGGCCGGTCCGGCCGCCGCCGTGCCGGGTCCGAACCGGAGCGATTACACGCCCGCGCCTCGTTCAGGAACAGAAGCCTTCCCAACCGTTGACACCTAATGCCGTGGAAATGACGCCATTTGTAGAACCGTTCTGCGTACAAGCGGTAGGCGGCGAGCTGTGTTACTTGATTTTATGCTCAAATTGAGACAAATTGGGAATCATGATGGGTGGTAGGTTATTTGGGGAGGTTTGCAATTGGACGGAAACCATTGCACGGTTGTGTGGACAATTGTACTTATTTCGTTCGCTAAATATTGTACTATTTGTTATTCTTAAAGCTACTACTCACTATGCCGGTGGGTTTTTGTCGTGGTGTGGCAAGCCCGCCGCACAGTGTAAGATTTTGCAAATGTGGCCGGATAAAAATATATGTTGAAAATATAACATTTTTTTTGTCTTGAAATAACGAATAATTATATTTTCAGTTCATTTAAGCTTTTTTTTTTACTTTACTTATAAAAGCAGCATCTCTATTTCCCGATTTTCTCAACTCAGCGCTGGTGGCGTGAGTTAACCCGCTAAGTGAGTTTTCTTCAAAGCTGCTTGAATTATTTATTTTATTATTTAACTGGCTAAATTTAAATGATCTTAAAATAAACTTAACTAAAACATATTTAATGACTTTCAGAAATAAAAATTCAAAATTAAGTACATTCGATATAAATTATGAACAAATAAACATAGAAAATATTAACACTACACAATTTCTTGGACTACACATAGACTCAGACATGACATGGAGGACACAAATAGAACAAGTATGTACAAGATTAAATCGATATTCATATGCCATGTATATGCTTCGTAAAGTGGTAAATCAAAGTGCTCTTCTATCTGCTTACCATGCTCACGTTGGTTCGACATTAAGATATGGTATAATGTTTTGGGGGAATGCCACTGGTAGAGAAACAGTCTTCAAAGCCCAAAAGAAATGTATCCGGGCAATATGTGCATTAAAACCTACAGATACTTGTAAACCACATTTTATAAATTTAAAAATATTGACTTTCCCATCACTGTATATTTATGAACTAGCATTAGACATTAGAAATAATATAAATAAGTATGAAACACTAAAAAGTACCAGGCTGGCCAGTACACTTCGAGCAATACGCCATAGAACAGTTATGTTTGACAAGAGTGCATTTTGTATGGGCCCTAGAATATATAATAAATTACCTAATAATATAAAGGAAGCAACGAATTTTATATCATTTAAAAACAAATTAAAGATTTTTTTGATTAATAAAGCATATTATAAAGTTAATGATTATTTAAATGATAAATGTAATTAAATTTTAAAATTAAGCAATGATAATAAAATTATATAATTAGTAAATGTCAATGAATACTCTAATATTAATATTTGTAATAGATAATGTTTGCTATTGTTTTTATTGTGGATTACCTAATGTAAGAAATATTTCTCACAGCGGGCGTTTGAGTTGTGGTGTTTAGTTTGCGTAATTATGTTTATTTTAATTATATTAAATATTTGCACACCTATTGAGGTAGGATATGGTTAAAAGGCCTTTAATGTAACGTGTATCACCTTATACACCCATATTCAGGCAAATAAATTATTTGATTTGATTTGATTTGAATTAAAATCTTTTTTTGGTCTTCGAGTTTCTTTGTGCTCTGTTCTCCACTGGTACCAGGTATATCTTGGTTGCTGGAGACTAAAGTGCTGTTCAGCCACTGATTGTGATTATTTAAAAAGTTGCAACAAGTTGAAACTTTTCAAAAAGCTCTTTTCTTGACATAGTCAGTTGTTCCTGTAAACTGAACATAATTTTCAAAAACGCAAAGAACGCAGCTAACGTTACTTTAGTTTATCCCTATAAGGGCTTATTGACATGTTTTCATGACGTACAAACGCGTACAAAAATTTTCGCACTCTAAGGAATACAACTACTTAAAAAGATTTAGTAAAATAACTATCCTAACTCCACAGCTACCTACTGACATTTCATCCACTCCTCTCAATTCTAGATGAAACTTTTTCCATCAATAAGACAACAACTCTATAAAATAACTATCCTAAATCCACAGCTACCTACTGACATTTCATCCACTCCTCTCAATTCTAGATGAAACTTTTGCCATCAATAAGACAACAACTCTATAAAATAACTATCCTAACTCCACAGCTACCTACTGACATTTCATGCACTCCTCTCAATTCTAGATGAAACTTTTGCCATCAATAAGACAACAACTCTATAAAATAACTATCCTAACTCCACAGCTACCTACTGACATTTCATCCACTCCTCTCAATTCTAGATGAAACTTTTGCCATCAATAAGACAACAACTCTATAAAATAACTATCCTAACTCCACAGCTACCTACTGACATTTCATCCACTCCTCTCAATTCTAGATGAAACTTTTGCCATCAATTAGACAACAACTCTATAAAATAACTATCCTAACTCCACAGCTACCTACTGACATTTCATCCACTCCTCTCAATTCTAGATGAAACTTTTGCCATCAATTAGACAACAACTCTATAAAATAACTATCCTAACTCCACAGCTACCTACTGACATTTCATCCACTCCTCTCAATTCTAGATGAAACTTTTGCCATCAATAAGACAACAACTCTATAAAATAACTATCCTAACTCCACAGCTACCTACTGACATTTCATCCACTCCTCTCAATTCTAGATGAAACTTTTGCCATCAATTAGACAACAACTCTATAAAATAACTATCCTAACTCCACAGCTACCTACTGACATTTCATCCACTCCTCTCAATTCTAGATGAAACTTTTGCCATCAATAAGACAACAACTCTATAAAATAACTATCCTAACTCCACAGCTACCTACTGACATTTCATCCACTCCTCTCAATTCTAGATGAAACTTTTGCCATCAATTAGACAACAACTCTATAAAATAACTATCCTAACTCCACAGCTACCTACTGACATTTCATCCCCTCCTCTCAATTCTAGATGAAACTTTTGCCATCAATTAGACAACAACTCTATAAAATAACTATCCTAACTCCACAGCTACCTACTGACATTTCATCCACTCCTCTCAATTCTAGATGAAACTTTTGCCATCAATTAGACAACAACTCTATAAAAAAAAACTCATCAAAGAGATTGCAATCTTGACCAGAACAATGAAAAAAGTTGTAAAGATCTAAGTTGTACAGCGGCATCGTAAACCTCAAATGATTGCCCTCTTGTGCCCGAGCCGTCTTAAGCGAAATTAAGTAAGCTGTAAGGCTCTATAGTTACCAACTGATAGAACATCACCCCCCCCCCCCCCCCCCTTCAAACAACGCCCTTTAATGTAAATGTTTGATACAGAAGGTTGCATTTTAGACAAATTTAAAAACATTGTTGATTTTCCTTAAATGAATACACCCAGGCTCTTGCTATTATTTTGAGTAGATACCTACTTAGCCGAAATCGAGAATTGAAACTATAAAAAATTAAATTTAAAATTTAAAAAACCCCCAACGCAAAAAAGAAAAGCTAACATTTAAAAAGTCAAAAATAATACCTATCGTTGAGCCATCAAATTCGATTAAGTAATCTATACTAATATTATAAAGAGGTAAAATTTGTATGTAAGTTTGTAAGTTTGTAAGTTTGTAAGTTTGTATGTAGGGGGTAATCTCCGGAACTAATGATCCAATTCTAAAAATTTTTTCACTGGTAGAAAGCTACATTATTCCTGAGTGCTATAGGCTATAAATTATATTTATATCATGCATATTAGCCGAACTATCACAAGTTTTGTCTAACAAGTCGGAAAGAAATACCTCTTTAAACAGACTTTTTTGCATGCGCTGCCTAAACGGTTGTTTATAATTGATAACAATGTATAACAGTCTGGTTTGTCTTAAATAATTCTACAAAAAAGTCCGCGACACCATATTTCTATCTTTTATATTTTATCTTTTATACATCTTTTATTGTTTTAAAAAAGTATTTTTTAGACATACTTACGTTTGGATGATTATTTAAACAACAAAACATGAATCCATATCAAAATAAGATATTTTATGATCACAAGGACATCATGGAGATAAGATTTGGCCTTTACAGTATGGCAATTGGTCATACAGTTTCGGAGATAATATAAAATTACTAAAACGCAAAATAACTTTAATTCATACCGGTTCCTCTTGAGCAAACATGTTAAGAGCGGACGTTTTATCAATTTACCCATAGATGGCGTTGTGCAAAATGTCGGTGGAATACAGCGGAAGAGTTTGCTTTTAGGGTTCCGTACCAAAATGGTAAAAAAGGAACCCTTATGGTGTGACTCAGTCTGTCTATCTGTCTGTCTGTCTGTCACAGCTGGATATCTCAAGAACTACTAATGCTATCAACTTGAAATTTGGAACAGTTTTAGATAATATATACCCAACTATTTTGCAAATAAGAAAGAAATAAAACGATATGTATTTTTTTTGCAACATGGGCTGAAAGGGGGTCTTAAAAATTCAAAAATGGGCTACTAGGTCATGTGGGGTATCTTATGAAAGAGCGCTGTTTGCGCATTCTCAAACATATTTTTATTTTTTTTTAGGCCACACAGTGTTCGACTTTTGATGAAAAATGTAAAAAAAAATACCGTTCCCCCCCCCCCCCTTTTCTCCGAAGTTTGCAAAGAGAAAAATCTGAAATTATTCTATGTGATGCAAATTTATGTAAAGATAACAGGAAAAAAAAACGATGTCTCTAAATAGCACACTTTTTCAGAAATCGGAACGGAACCCTCGGTGCGCGAGTCCGACTCGCTCTTGACCGGTTTTTTTTTTGTTAGTTTGTTTGAACGCGCTATCTCTGGAACTACCCCAGTCGGATTTGAAAAAATCTTTTTGCATTTTATAACCCAGTTCTTGAGGAGGGCTATTATATATGCTATTTAACATCACGCTAGGGCCCTTAGGAGCCGAGCGCGAAGTAATAGCGCGGGCAGGCGATGCGGAAGGATATAGACTATTTAACATCACGCTAGGCCCTTTAGGAGCCGAGCGCGAAGTAATAGCGCGGGCAGGCGATGCGGAAGGATATAGGCTATTTAACATCACGCTAGGTCCCTTAGGAGCCGAGCGTAAAGTAATAGCGCGGGCAGGCGATGCGGAAGGATATAGGCTATTTAACATCACGCTAAGACCCTTAGGAGCCGAGCGCGAAGTAATAGCGTGGGCAGGCAATGCGGAAGGATATAGGCTATTTAACATCACGCTAGGGTCCTTAGGAGCCGTGCGCGAAGTAATAGCGCGGGCAGGCAATGGAGAAGTATATAGTGTTAGCGGAGAATCCTGCGATTGTAGGCGTGGCGACTGAATGAGGTCACGAGGCGCAAGAGTGGGGCAGACGGACGGTGCAGACGGCTGCAGCGGCGAGCTCATTTCCTCGGCCATTTCATTTTGGGCGCTTGGAGCGTTAGGACGGGTTTTAGCTAGGCGTATTCGGTTACTGTTTTTAATTAAGATCTATTTTTGTAAATTGTTTGCTTAAAAGAATTATAAGTTTTGTTTTGTAGTCGTTATCTTTTTTTTTAAACTCAAACTTGTTCACCCTGCTTACATCAGAAGTGGGATAGCTCTCATAGCTATATACACTGAGATTTGGCATTCTGACGAGTTATTTCATTTTAGTTTATTCTTTATAGTAGTGAGTGTAGTGACCTCCACGGTTGCGTTCTGCAGTTCAAAATATTGTACTAGCAGAATGCCCAAACGGAGTAAAAGTAAAACCAGTAGACGCAGCAGGACGCGGAACCGTACACCAGATTTAGATTTGCAACAAACTCTTAAAGTTATGTTGACCCGTATTAATTCATTAGAGCAAAATGGGGGTAGCAATCAAAGTAGTAACGGTGTCGAGCGCGGGGCATGGTGCGAAGGGGGTGGCGCCGCGTTGTCGTCAAGCGCCAGCGCACGTCCGCCGACGCCCGCCATAGCGGCGCCAGCGCCGTCGCTGCTCAGCGTCTCGACTACCGACGTGTCGGTCCCTTTACCTAAAAGCCCGCCTGGTTGTAACGAAACGATGGGTAAAATGACCGATCGGATTGTAAGTGCGATTGGTAAACTGAGCGCGGTAAGATCCAACCATTTTTATATCTCTAATTTTGACCCTGCTATTAATGATATTGATGTTTGGTGTAACGAAGTCGATCATGTGTATAGCTTAAATTGTTGGGATGATCGAGAGTGTCTAGCCAGGATAGGAAATTGTTTAAAAGGAGACGCGAAAGAGTGGCTAAATGAGTGGGTCACGAATGATCGGAGTTGGTCAAACTTTAAACGAGAGTTTAAGCCGTTGTGTCCGCGTAAGGTAGACGTAGCAAACATTTTATTTCAAGTCATGAGTACCAATTCCGACCATTACACTACGTATGCAGATTATGCACGACGATCCCTATTACGTCTTCGTATAGTAGGCGGATTAAGTGACGAACTCATGAGTGCTATAGTTATACGCGGTATTGCCGATCCACAAATACGTGCCGTCGCGACCAATGCCAAACTGAAACCAGAAGATTTAGTCGGCTTTCTCTCGATTTATATTAAGCCTGCTACATCGGCTTCTAATCGTAAACCTAATCAACGTACAAGTAATACTGACGCTAGGCCCCATAATGGTGACCATCGCAAACTTGATCATAGTGACACTAGATCAAAGTGTTTTTCCTGTGGTGGCATCGGTCACAAACAATATTTCTGTACCAAACGTATAAAAACGGATGAACAAGCTCGTACAAATTCTTCGCTATCTACCCCCAGTACCAATAATAACAACTCAACTTCAAATAATGCTTCTAACAAATCTATAATATGTTCCTTTTGCAAAAAATTAGGTCATAGTGTAGACGAGTGTTTTACAAAGCAACGTTCAGATTCACGAGGGCAGTCAAACATTATTTAATTTTTGTAGTAATACAGAGGGTGACTATAAGAAAAATTGTGTTATTGCTCTCATTGACAGTAAATATCTAGGTAGATTAATTAGTAACGGTCAGGTTCTCTGTCTACGGTCAGGTTAGACCGAGCCGTCATAACGTTGAGTCATTAACCAATGCCCCAATTCCGGGTAATTTAAAGCAAGTGAGGCAATTCTTAGGGCTGGCTGGATATTTTAGGCGATATGTACCTACCCAGTTATTCAGCCAGGACTGCTTGTATTGCACACCTCTGCAAAGGCGTCACATTTCAATGGTATGACGAACGTGAGTACGTTCGTCAAGACAATAAAGTGCTTAACAAATGAGCCTGCTCTAGCAATATTTGATCCGTCTTTCCCGACGGAGGTTCACGCTGACGCCTCTGCAGTGGGATATGGTGCGATGCTATTACAGACCGTTAATAATAAACTTAAGACCTGTCGCGTATTTTAGTAAAGTAACTCAAGTGGCAGAGCCACGTTACCACTCTTACGAGTTGGAAACGTCGGCAGTGATAAAATCACTATGTACAACATTGTATTGTCTGATTATCCCATAAAAAAGTTCCAAGACAACTGTTGCAGCTTATAGAATCATGGAGTAAGCCCAATAATTATGCCGTTTGAATGCATACATAGTGATTCTCTGGGGCCACTCTCTGTTTCTAACGGATTTAAATTTGTTGTAATTATTTTTAACGCTTTTACAAAATTCTGCCTATTGTATTCGATACGTAAACAAGATGCAAACGAACATAAACGCGTTTTTGAATCGGCAATATCAATGTTTGGTATGCCCAAATTGATTGTCGCTGACCATGGGCGAATGTATGAGAGTTCAGCGTTTGCAACTTGGGTACGTGAATTTGGACGTGAATTATGTTTAATAACACCTGAAATGCATCAAAGTAATGGTCAGGCTAAGCGATATTGCAGAACTATCCTAAACATGATACGAGTTGAAGTTAACTTTAAAAATGAAAAGTGGTCAGTTGTGTTGGGCAAATTACAGCTCACTCTGAACATAACAAAGCATAAATCTACTCAATTCACCTATGAATTTTTTATCCGGCAGCCAAGCTACGACACCCGTCCTACGCTCTGTTGTGCGCGAAGTGGCCCTGGAAGGAACGAGAACTGACCGGGAGTCCCTGCGTGAACTGGACAGACAACGCGCCTCCGAACTTCTGGACGAGAACAGAGTTCGACAAGACGAACGAAAGCCGCCGCGCAGTTTCACTGTTCATGACATCGTTTTTGTGCACAAGGGCAGCCAGTCCAAGCGCAAGTTAGACGAATGAATGTATGTGTGGCCCATACTAAATTATTAAGGTATTGCCTCATGGACGTTATGAACTAAAACTCAGCAGATTCGTATGGTAAAACCACGCAAGCGGCCGCAGAGTACATAACTTTGTGTGGTGGAGAATGGACGCCTGATGTGTGCAGTGCATTTTTTGATAGTAAGTAACTAGTCTTACCTATTTATTTCTTGTTTGAGACATGTCGACCTCTGTTTCGGGCATGAAATAATTTTGGTAATCGTGTTGGGACATGCTGAGGCCTCTGTCATGTGAATTTCAAAATGGCTTTGACATCCTGAGGGCTCTGTCATGTGAATTTGGAAATTGCTTTGACATCCTGAGGGCTCTGTCATGTGAATTAGGAAATGGCTTTGACATCCTGAGGGCTCTGTCATGTGAATTTGAAAATGGCTTTGACATCCTGAGGGCTCTGTCATGTGATTTTCAAAAGGGTTTTGGCATCCTGAGGGCTCTGCCTTAGTGATGATAAGTTGAGATCCTCATCTAATCGAGGATTTAGTGACGCTTAGTATTTGGACATCCCGAGGGCTCTGTCTGAATGTTAACAGTAATCAGTACTTGGACTTGATGTGAGTCAGTAACATCCCGAGGGCTCTGTTTCTGATAAAATGATTACGATACGGCTCTTCTCTATCCAAGATCATTGTGGAGTATTACTGTACTGAAGCACGCTGAGGCCTCTGTTTCCTTCAGTTAATACGACTGAAAATGAATGTAGAACTAATGCAAACAATATAACTGTTTCAGGCACTGATGGAAATGGACGTGAAGATGTTACTTCAGGATCATCAGGGTCCAGTGAGGCTACTCCACACCAAATCAAGCGGGCGAGGACGCGCCGCTGTCAGGAGAGGCCGTGTTAGCGGAGAATCCTGCGATTGTAGGCGTGGCGACTGAATGAGGTCACGAGGCGCAAGAGTGGGGCAGACGGACGGTGCAGACGGCTGCAGCGGCGAGCTCATTTCCTCGGCCATTTCATTTTGGGCGCTTGGAGCGTTAGGACGGGTTTTAGCTAGGCGTATTCGGTTACTGTTTTTAATTAAGATCTATTTTTGTAAATTGTTTGCTTAAAAGAATTATAAGTTTTGTTTTGTAGTCGTTATCTTTTTTTTTAAACTCAAACTTGTTCACCCTGCTTACAATAGTATATTTAACATCACGCTAGGGCCCTTAGGAGCCGAGCGCGAAGTAATAGCGCATGCAGGCGATGCGGAAGGATATAGTCTATTTAACATCACGCTAGGGCCCTTAGGAGCCGAGCGTGAAGTAATAGCATGGGCAGGCATTGCGATGCGATGCGTCGGGGTTGGTGGGTGCGGGGTACAAGAAATTTAACGCGGACGAAGTCGCGGGCAGAAGCTAGTACCTTATATTTTAATTACAGAAATTGATGGATGGCATGATAAGGTTTGCTCATTGAAATGGCGCTATAATGTCGCGGCGGGGTACCGCATATGTAGATAGGCAATCAAGTGAAGGGTCTGACTTACTTATGCGGTACCCCGCCGTGACATTATAGCGCCATTTCAATGAGCAAAACCTTATCATGCCATCCATCAATTTCTGTAATTAAAATATAAGGTATTACTTAATCGAATTTGATGGCTCAACGATAGGTATTATTTTTGACTTTTTAAATGTTAGCTTTTCTTTTTTGCGTTGGGGGTTTTTTAAATTTTAAATTTAATTTTTATTTTAACATTTGTAAACTTTTTAAACAATTTAACAATATAGAAATGCATTGTTATTACTGCAGAATGTTAAGTTTCTCTACACAACATTAACTTATCCTGATGCCACCATCGTAAGTATACTGCAAATAGAATTAAATACTGATAAAAAAACGAATACGAACACTATGTACTATCTGCTATTTTTTTTAATAGTGTACTAGTGTGCTGGATATCCTGACTGCAGCATCAGCTCATCGTGTAGCCACCATTGCATTATATGTAGAATCAAATAATGATCAAAACGATCCCAAACACGAAATATCTGCTATTACTTTTTCAAGAGTGTTCTAGTGTGCTGGACATCCTGGCTGCAGCATCAGCTTATCGTATTACCACCATTGCATTGTATGTAGAATCAACTGATGTAAATGAATCCAAACCCGACATTTCTGCTATTATTTTTTCAAGAGTGTACTAGTGTGCTGGATATCCTGGCTGCAGCATCAGACCAAGAACTCCATAATCTTGCATAGATGGATTTAAAATTTTAGGTCACACTAAGGTTTGAAAGTAAAGTAAATACCCATTACGCGTCTAAGATCCCTACCGCAGCTAACAAAAGAGCGGATAACTTTAAAACGGCTGAACCGATTTTGATAAAACATGTCTAAGAACCATCGCTGGAAAACCTGCTTTCAAATAAAAAAAACCGCATCCAAATCAGTCCACCCGTTTAAGCGCTACGGTGCCACAGACAGACACACAGACACACACACACACACACATAGCGGTCAAACTTATAACACCCCTCTTTTTGCGTCGGGGGTTAAAAATAAAAAAAAACTTTTCTATTTGATGGCACTTCTACTAAGCGTCAATCACAATGTTCTAGTTATTCATTATAAAGCTAAGTCTTTAACTAAAAGCCTATGTCCAACACCTTTAAAAAAAAACCGGCCAAGTGCGTGTTGGACTACGCACAATGAAGGGTTCCGTAGTTGAATAGAATTTATCCCAAAAACAAACTTACATTGGATCCCAAAAAAAATATTTTTATGTCAAAAAATTACAAATTCTCAATTTTCGGACTTTTTCCTTTACTTGTGCTGGGAGACCTTCCTTCTTGCCAAATTTCATTATTCTAGGTCAACGGGAAGTTGCGACACTTGCGAGTATCAAAATGTGTCGCAAAATGGCCGTATTGCGTTGACTTAGACACTTGATTTTTTTAGAACTCTACGGGACAATAGACTTACGTATTTAATATTAATTTCAACTTGACATCTCCACGCGTCCTTGAGAAAAAGGGTCTTGACAGACTGACAGACTTGAACATTTTTTTTAATGTGATAGAATTACAAATTAACAATTTTCGGACTTTTTCCTTTATTTGTGTTGTATGACCTTGCTTCTTACCAAATTTCATGATTCTAGAACAACGGGAAGTACCCTATAGGTTTTGATTTACTTGCGAGTATCAAAATATGTCGCATAAATGGCCGTATGTTTTTATTGCATTGACTTAGAAGCTTGGGTTTTTTAGGACTTCAAGAAACCATAGACTTATGTACTTGATATTAATTTCAACTTGATACCTCTACGCGTTCCTGAGAAAAACGGTCTTGACAGACTGACAAACAGACAGACGGACAAACAAGTGATCCTATAAGGCTTCCGTTTTTTCCTTTTGAGGTACGGAACCCTAAAATAGATATGAAAGTATTTATTTAGACACTCATTTAACAATATATTATACAGTAGTCCTTCTGTGGCCTTTTGTATCGGATACCTGCGCGGGCGCACCACAAAGCAGTTGCAATTAACCGCAATTAGCAATCGAGTGATGATCACACACACACCCTCACACTACATACATACGCAGCGATGGGATGCGCACGAGCCGCCCTCCGTTAAAAGCGGGCCCGATCATTACAAACTCAGCGGATAATTATGTAGGGATATGGTTTAATGGGTTTCAGAATTAATGTAGCGAAATGATTATCTAAGTATGATAAGTTGATTGTTTGCAAATGTAATTTTATTTATGTAAGGGATTATAATTAACAAATTCATTACTAAGAAAATGAAGCAACATTGTTTACAACATTACGAAACGAGCTCAAACATAACCTGTTTCCCCACAAATCTATCACACTAACAAAACATAAGTAACTGTTATCTCAAAACATAAAGAAATTAAATAATGAATGTACCACCATAAACCATGCTCAAATTTTGTTGATAAAACTGTTTAAATTCCACAAAACGCCGCGCGCCGGAGTCTGCACCGAACTCTCTATAAATAACTTCTGAACGACGTTTTTACTCAACGCGTGGAATTAAGCGTGAAATATGTATTCCTAGGAACTGTACATGCGAGAGGTTGTCCTGCTGCACATACACAGTCGCGACAAACGTGTCACCAGCTGCCAGGATTATGCATAGTGTGAGGAAAGAAAATAATGTGCTTTTACAGAATTATAGTAATAAATAAATAAACAAATTGTATAATTATACTTCAAAGTCACAAACATCAGGAGTTCCTGTATCACAAGAGCCAGCTAGACCTCTCAATTTAGAGGGAATATGATATAGAAGCGAGATAGACAAAAAAAAAAAAACAAAAAAAATAGTGGAGTTGCTTACTGCTGAAATTAATCATTTTAATAATTGGGTTCGTGTTAAATTTGAACAAAAAATTAAATTAAAAATTTAAAAAACCCCTAACGCAAAAAAGAAAAGAGAACATTTAAAAAGTCAAAAATAATACCTATCGTTGAGCCATCAAATTCGATTGAGTAATACCTATATATATTTTAATTACAGAAATTGATGGATGGCACGATAAGGTTTGCTCATTGAATTGGCGCTATAATTTCGCGGCGGGGTACCGCATATGTACATAGTCAATCAAGTGAAGGGTCTGACTTACTTATGCGGTACCCCGCCGTGACATTATAGCGCCATTTCAATGAGCAAACCTTATCGTGCCATCCATCAATTTCTGTAATTAAAATATATATAGGTATTACTCAATCGAATTTGATGGCTCAACGATAGGTATTATTTTTGACTTTTTAAATGTTCTCTTTTCTTTTTTGCGTTGGGGGTTTTTTAAATTTTTAATTTAATTTTTATTTTAACCTTTTTAAACTTTTTAAACAATTTAACAATACAGAAATGCATTTTTATTACTGCAGAATATTAAGTTTCTCTGCACATAACATTAACTTATAATGATGCCACCATCGTACTGCAAATAGAATTAAATACTGATAAAAAACCGGTCAAGTGCGAGTCGGACTCGCGCACGAAGGGTTCCGTACCATATTATATGTTTAACAATCGCAAAGATAACTTTTTACTTATTTTATAATGATACTGTGAATTACAAGGTTATTTTTGCAGTTGCAGAAAATCACCCATGTTTAAACAAAATACCTTATGAATCGCCGTTTTCAGTATTGCTGCTTAAATACAGTATTTATGGTACCTACATGGTATAAAGAAGTTTCAAATTCCTAATTTGTTGAATTGTTGCGCTAGAGCTCGTACAAAAATGGTCTAAAATTTACAACTTATTTCTTAATTTTAGAAGTTAGAAGATAAAAAAAAATATGTTTGTACTCTACTCAATGAGTTCTAGACGATGACACCCCACATGCTAGATTATTTTTTGTTCTTTTCAAAATGAAAAGTTGGTTTTGTCTGTATGATCGAATGTCTTGGTCTGAATAAAAGTTTTATTTGGAAGTTGACTACGTTAATCCTTTTATTCAAGGGTGGGCGTAGCTCATGTAGAGGTTTTACCTTATACAAGCCCAAGTATGTAACTGGCTGACATTCGATTATTCAAACATCGAATATTCTTATAAAAAGTGATGGTCGCTTTTTATAAGATTGACAGTTAGCGAATAGGTAGGGCTCCGCGTAGGACCTAGGGAGTGAATTATAATTTTATTTCTATTTTAATATAGCGGGCTTCAGCCCCATTTCTTCAATACACTACTGTCTTTTATTATAAAGTAGTTAGCCTCCCGCTGTGAGGTTCGAGCCCTCACATACCGAAACGGCCGCGAGTTTTGCAGAGCGAAGTATTTAAGAATTTATTGGTGTTTGGCGTAGAAGTTATTCCGCCGGACGCATCACTATCGCACGCCTAGCGATATGAGGAGCAGTGGATCCCCTTAAACAGACTAAGTGGTTTTAAATTATATTATTATTATTAGAGAGTGTTCGACATGGTGCTGATGTTGGATTATTATTTCACGGGCATCGACGCCCGATGTCTTGAAAAGTTTATTGCCGATTTTTTGCGTATAGCCAACATCAATGGATGGCGAGAAAGCGATTGGTCGCTAATTTTGGGTGCGTTTCTTGCAAGTGCTGCAAGATCTTTTTACAATTATACATGGTCGGACGGTATGTCCTTTGAGGCACTGTGTGACGCATTATGGGCAGAATTCCCATGTAGATGCCATAAGGGAAAGATTTTTAATGGTGCGCCACAAGAGGCGGATGCACAAGAAAGGTCTGTTGAAGACAGACAGGAAAATGTTTTATGTGTAGATGATAATATGCAATTAATTTCTAGTGAGAGAGAGCGTAGAGCTAGGGCTCCGCGTAGGAGCTAGGGAGTGAATTATAATTTTATTTAGATTTTAATATAGCGGGCTTCAGCCCCATTTCTTTAGTACACTACTGTCTTTTATTTTAAAGTAGTTAGCCTCCCGCTGTGAGGTTCGAGCCCTCACATTTTGTATGGGGACTGACCCCTTAAATTTTTAGCTTTGATTTATTTTTATTATTTGTTGTTATAGCCGTAATAGACAGCGGATGCTTAGTAAGTTTGTACTGGACTGTACGTGGTTGTCTGATTTCATGGATTTTAATTTTCTTGCGCGGAACCCTAATTATTTTTCTAAAATAAAAATAGCCTTGGTTACTCCTTAAAACATCAGCTATATGCCGTCAAAATCGGTGAAAATTCGTTTGGCAAGTTTCCTAACTTGACTCAAAGTACCATTTTTTTAATCGGACTGCGCTTTAAAATTCTTCTATACAAACTTTAACATCCCTAAACCTCATTTGAGGCGTAGTTTTGATAAACATTATTACTTACTTATGCAAGTATTTGTGCTAAGTTTAAGTTCATTAAGCAAATTAATAAGATTTTTCATATAAACTGTATCTCTGTTTTCACGAACACAGATAAAGAATTTCAAAAATCGTCTGGTATGTTTCCTTAACTTGACTCAAACATTATTTACACCAATTTTAGATTTAATCAAGCCCCTAATAAAATCCTCCGCTATAAAATTAACTTTTCACCCCTTAGGGGTAGATTTTTGGAAAACCCTGATAAACGTTAGTCTTCATTTTTGGTCTCAAGTATAAAAACTGAGTTTTGAGTTAATCGCACCGCGTGTTAAAATTCCTCCATAAAAACTTTGACACCCCAATACTTATTTAGGGGGTAGTTTAGGAAAACTCAAAATGATAAACTTTATAATTTACTTAGATGAATATTCGTGCTAAGTTTCAAGTCTATTAAACTCAATGGATAGGATTTTTCATACAAACCTTCATCCCCTATTTTACCCCTTAGGGATGGAATTTCCAAAAATCCTTCCTTAGTGGATGTTTACACTATATAAGGTATCTATGTGCAAAATTTCAAGTCTCTAGGTCCATTGGTTTGGGCTGTACGTTGATATATTAGTCAGTGACTCAGTCAGGACTTTGATTTTTTTATATATATAGATTTACCATGTTATTTTAAGACCACAGACTTCTTATAGGTTTTCCTGTAATCTACAGGTATAGAACTATTTTCTATATTTTTTTCAAAATTTTAGGCTCAGTAGTTTCGGAGATAAGGGGGGGGGAATGGTCAATTTTCGTCTATTTTCTTAAATAACTTTAAAACAATATATTTTAAAATTATAAAAAAAATATATTTGAGACCCTCATAGTAAGCCCTTTCATTTGATATGTCACACGGTACAGTTTACAAAACTTTTTTTTTTAATTTTCTTATTTTCCCCCTAAAAGTGACTCTCATATTCAAAATTCATATATTTATTTTAGCTGTACGTGTTTGGGTCACAGAAATACATATGTGTACTAAATTTCAACTTAATCGGTCCATTAGATTCGGAGCAAATTGGCTGTGACAGACGGACAGACGGACAGACAGACAGACAGACAGACAGACACACGAGTGATCCTATAAGGGTTCCGTTTTTTCCTTTTGAGGTACGGAACCCTAAAAACGAATACAAACACTACTATCTGCTATTTATTTTTTTCAAGAGTGTACTAGTGTGCTGGATATCCTGACTGCAACATCAGCTCATCGCGTAGCCACCATTGCATTGTATGTAGAATCAAATACTGATCAAAACGAACCCAAACACGACATATCTGCTATATTATTTTACCAAGAGTATTCTAGTGTGCTGGATATCCTGGCTGCAGCATCAGCTCATCGTGTTGCCACCATTGCATTGTATGTAGAATAAAATTCTGATCAAAACGAATCCAAACACGACATATCTGCTATTACTTTTTCAAGAGTCTTCTAGTGTGCTGGATATCCTGGCTGCAGCATCAGCTCATCCTGTTGCCACCATTGCATTGTATATAGAATCAAATACTGATGTAAATGAATCCAAACACGACATTTCTGCCATTAATTTTTCAAGAGTGTATCCAGCACACTAGTGCTGGATATCCTGGCTGCAGCATCAGACCAAGAATTCCATAATCTTGCATAGATAGATAGCATACATAGATGTTTCAAATTTTAGGTCACACTAAGGTTTGAAAGTAAAGTAAATACCCATTACGCGTCTAAGATCCCTACCGCAGCTAACAAAAGAGCAAATAACTTTGAAACGGCTGAACCGATTTTGATAAAACATGTCTAAGAACCATCGCTGGAAAACCTGCTTTCAAATAAAAAAAACCGCATCCAAATCAGTCCACCCGTTTAAGCGCTACGGTGCCACAGACAGACACACAGACACACACACACACATAGCGGTCAAACTTATAACACCCCTCTTTTTGCGTCGGGGGTTAAAAACCAGGCTCGTTTGTGCTCATCATGCTACAACTGCCACAATCTTGCTTCGTTGAAAAAAATATTATTTCAGAACAATAAAATTGATTTCTTTCATTACCTATTAATAATGTAAATAATGTACCTATGTAAACTATTTGAAAGTGTAAACTCTTTATAACGAAACTCAAGGCACTGAATTTTTTTTGCTATAGAAAGTTTTCGTTATGTGGAGTGAAGAAAGAGAAACAACCAAATACTTATCTAAATACACACTTTATTATTTATTTCTTGGTTTGTTCGTGAGGTTCCGAGTGTTTAGTAACTGGGGCCAACATTCTTAAAGACTATGCAATCCAGATCCAAGAGTAATGTCACAAGTCAATTAACAATAACACAAGCGAGGCGGCTGTGTACGACCTCAGGTCATCAGGTGTCTCTCTTAGACGGCACCTCAAAGATTTAGTCGGAGCTTTTTGTAAACTGTTAACATGAACACAACAGTAATGCTGATACAATATATTTACTGAAAGTGGTTCTTCGTAATAGAGAATGGCTGAGAGTGTATCAATGAAGGTAAACCAACCAAATTGAACTAATTTCTACATTATAGGAAGTTTTACGTTATATCGTTATAAAGAGTTGACCTGTACCTACCTAACATCCTCCAGCCACAAGTTAACAGAGCGCGGGCACATCGCAGCGGTTCATTAAAAAATGTGGCTCCATCGACTATAAACGGGGCTCTATCGACGATCGACGACTATCGACGTAATGGTGTAATGGTGTTACAGGGGTTATCGACGTTGTGGGGAATTTCTCAATCACGAGTGATACAGGGTTTACTTGTGTAGGTTCAAACGGATATTGTATGAGTTCTAGTGTATTGTCACAAATGTTTTGTTGAGTTAAACTTGAAGCACATCCATAGGTAAAAGTAACTCCCAGGACTCTCAGCCAGTTCTACCAGTTCATACATTGGCTTCAGAACAGCGTCGTTCATTAAAGCTATGTTACAGTGAATAATATTAATTTTAAAATGAAATTGGGTATGATCACAAATTATTTCAAAATCAGCGCCTAATTTTTATAGAGATGAAAAAAATTGTTTAATCTGTTATCGGAATCACTTTTACACGTCATATTCAAATGAAAAAAAAAACGGTCAAGGGCGAGTCGGACTCGCGCACCGAGGGTTCCTTTCCGATTTCTGCAAAAGTGTGCTATTTAGAGACATCGTTTTATTTTTCCTATAATCTTTACATAAACTTCTATCACATAGAATAATTTCAGATTTTTATCTTTGCAAACTTCGGAGATAAGGGGTGGGGGGCGGTCTTTTTTTTACATTTGTCATCAAAAGTCGAAAACTATGCAGTCTAAAAAAAAATGTATGAGAATGTGCATACAGCGTTCTTTCATATGATACCCCACATGCCCTAGTAGCCCCACTTTGAATTTTTAAGACCCCCTTTCAGTCCCTGTTACAAAAAAAAAAAAAAAAAATTATTTGCAAAATAGTTGGGTAAACATCAACCAAAACTGTTCCAAATTCCAAGTTGATAGCATTAGTAGTTCTTATGATATCCAGCTGTGACAGACAGACAGACTGAGTCACATCATAAGGGTTCCTTTTTTACCATTTTGGTACGGAACCCTTATAACCTAGATGGAGTCGATATTTCCTACCTGACTCCTTCTGAGAAAAAATGGCGAAATAGGTGACAAAGTCTCTTTTAAACTCAGAATTGAACACTATCATGTTGCTCGCCCGTAAGACCGTAACGTTCTTATCAAATCCGATTATTCTTCCCATTTCTCTCATTAACAGGTCGTAAATCCACCTTTACACTATTAACAGTATTAATGCGCATTTAATGTTGCGCCCACGCAATGCGCGTGCGCACACGACGGACGCAGCGTGGCGTGGCTGTTGTCTCACCTGTTGCCTGACACCGCGCGGCTCATTAACTCAGTCTGCGGTTAGTTTAGTTTAGAAAAATTCTTTATTATCATAAAAATATACATAGCTGTAGAACTTTAAAATAAGGTTACAGTTACACTGATATTAATAACAACACTTTTACAGGCTAGTGAGCACCTTTATAAGTATACAATAATAACGGCTACTAACTTATTACAACATGAGGGATCTATTATTTTAAACCTTTAACATAAACGTATGAAATTATTGTGATAATTTCATTTATAAAATGAGCGGGGGTAGAAGAAAATACATAAGTACGCGCTTAGCGTAAGTGCGACCGGTGCAATCGGTAGCTCAGGTGATCGCGCGTGACCACCAGCGGCGCACGAGCTACCGCGCCCCCCGCGCGCTCACCTGTGTATGGTGAGAGCGGGGAAGCGCAGGCGCATCGTACGGGCCTAGCTACGACGCGTTATCAGTATTGTGCGCAAACAATACGTAGTGATGGGGAAGCTTGTATGTACCGTATCTATCGATATGTCGCAAGTCTTTCAACTTAATTTGTCCTATGTTAGCAATCAATGTATTTTGATGACATTTATTTTTGTTGTAAAATTTACGAGTTAATTTTAAGATGAATTTAGTAATGCTAGGTAACTTAATGTTTATGTGTAATGCTTTAAGGTTAGTTTTAAACGGGGTATTATAGGCAATTTTAACTGCTTTATTTTGAATTATTTGTAACAAGTTATAATTAGATTGACATGTGCTGCTCCATACCGGGCACGAATAGGTGATGCAAGGTCTGATTAGAGTAGTATATAACCTAAGTTTGGTGTTAGCGCTGAGCTTACTTTTTCGGTTCAATATAGGACTGAGAGAACCGAGTGCTTGAGCTCCTTTAACGCGTAATTTGCTAATATGTTTTGTCCAGTTTAGCTTTTTATCCAATGTAACGCCAAGATAGCGAACTTCTGTGGCCCACGGAATCAATTGCCCAGCGATTTTTAATTTTCTTTTTGGGGTGGTACGTTGGCGTGTGAAAAGTATCGCCTCAGTCTTGGATTCGTTCAACTTCAGCTTCCACTTATTGAAATAAGATTGAAGAAGTTCAAGCGACAACTGAAGTCTACTTATGATAATGTCGATGTCATCATCGCTTGTGTAGGATGCTGTATCGTCAGCAAAACAGGCCAGGTGAGTACGGACCTGCACGGGAACGTCACTCACGAATAAAATGAAGAGATAGGGACCGAGCACTGACCCTTGAGGAACTCCTGCCGATACCGTCCGGGGTGAAGACCTGTCAGCACCAATATGAACCACAAACTTGCGGTTTTTAAGGTAACATTGGATAAGTTTTACAAGCTCAAGTGGAATACCGTAGCTGATTAGCTTGTATAACAGGCCTTCGTGCCAGACGGTATCGAAAGCTTTTTCGATGTCCAGAAGAAACATACCAGTAGACTGCTTAAGATTAAGATGATAGGAAATGTGTTCAGAGACTCGAGCCAATTGTTGTACTGTAGAGTGAGAAGAACGAAAGCCAAACTGCTCATTCATAATGAGCTGGTCAGAGCAACGTAGCAAGCGATTATATATCATGACCTCAAATAGCTTACCTAGAGTAGGAAGAAGGCTAATAGGCCTGTAATTAACTGGTGAGTAGGCGTCTTTTCCAGGCTTTTTTAGCGGAATAACCTTTGCTGTTTTCCACGTATTGGGAAAATATCCTAATTTTAAGCAACCGTTGAAAATTTTTGTGGTAAACACAACAGATTTTTGCGACAGATTTTTGAGCATAATATTGTGTATACCGTCTTCACCTGGAGCCTTCCTGGTCCTGAGTTTACGTATAACTTTCCAGACTTCAGTTGGCCGCACAGGTTGATGTAACTCATTTATGACATGATCATTTAAAAGAGCAATAGCTGACTGACTCAGTCTGCGGTGACCTTTATGCTAAACTAAGTGATTTACTTTAGTTGTTTACTTCTCGAATGGACACTTAATTCATGATTGTGTTGTTTCGATTATAGCATGTTTTGTTGAAGAAATCTCTCTTGATAAGCACGACCTTTTAATTCTTGATTATAATCGATTGAATCAGACGATCCACTTCGGATCGATAGTTCACCTGAACACCTTGGAGGAACCATGTTGTGACTTTAACGTTATTCAAATTACAGATAGGCAACTTATCAAAGGTACTCCGCAACAGCAGAATTGCAGCAGAATCTGCCTAGCCTTTTCCCAAGGCTAGGCAGATTGATGAGATTCTACCCTAATAGGTAATAGGTAATACGGGCTGGAATCCGCAACTCTACGACAATGCGCGTATTTTGCGTATGGGTGGGAAAATCGATCATTCGATCCACACCAGCTCCTCAAAGAAGGCCAGCAGCGCCTTGATGTTACTAACAACCTCACGAAGGGTACCTGGGTTACCGAAGTACTTTGCCCTGTATGCGGCGACCACCGGGCAGTTTAGAAGCACATGAGCTGCTGTCTCGTCGTCCTCCACGCAGGCCCTGCACAGCGGACTGTCTGTGACTCCTATGACAAAGAGGTGTTTATTAAATGACCCATGGCCAGTTATAGCACATGTAACTGTACGCAGCTGTTGTTTAGTTAGTCGAAGAAACTGTTTCGTGATTCTGCCCTGTCCCATATGACATATTAATTACTAAATATTATCAGGACTTCATGGTCTTTCTATATAAAATTATAAAAATAAATGAGTAAAGTAAATTATCAACAACCGTTTCGCCACTAGATAATTATTATGTGGAACAGATAAATCAAAGATAATCTCGCTCAATCAGGTGCTTAGTGATACAGCATTAATCCTATTCCTATAATAAATTGGCAAACCGGTACACTAATCAAATGTAGCGGCTTACGGTACGAGTGTAGGTACCTACGACTAATACCACGTAAAAACAACGCGGCGACGGCCAATATTATGACAATCGCCAACAGATTTATGATCTCTCCTCTAATCCTTTAACTAATGCAATTTAACGAACTCATTGGACTCGTTGAGATAAATTGCCGATACGATCTCGTTTCAATACGAGTTTGTAATCAAAATAGTAATATCAATTTCCAATTACCGAGTCCCTGGCATTTATCTAACGGCGACCATCTTATAAAAGTTCGCGGACGTTACCAAGTGACAGATAATATAATTGAATCGCGTTTATCTAAGAGATAAATATTAGTTAGGGAGATGTGGCGGAGCTAGCGACAGTTGCGCAAGTGTAGTGCTTGTGGCGGAACGACTTGCGCGCGCGCCGGGCGGGTCGATGTGATCGATGTGGCCCGCACTCGCCCGCGGCGCAGCACTAGCGTGTGAACCTCACGACGCTATTTGGAACACTCAAATTATACTGTTTTTGGTTCAGCAATTTATTTGAATCATGATCTCGTCCCAACCGAGCGCGTTGCACAACGCGCAAATATTTGATTAGATTACATCTCACATCCCACAGCGACGACGCGGCCATGTTTGAATAACAACCGCGCATGCGCAACACATTTTTATTATTCAACTCCGATCGAGCAATGTGAATTATCTGTGGAGGAATTTAATTAAAATTACAGAGGCCCTTACATTTTACAGCATCGATTAATGAACTAAATACTTAGCGGGTTTATAAGAATTAATCAATTCCCAGCGCGCTTATAGTTTAAATTCTTATTTTATGGGTGAATAAAATCCACGTCTATGCCGATAATGTCTTATCGATAATCGATTTGAATTTAATCTGCTATTAATTCAAATCGATGGTAATGTTGAGCGACTGGTAGCGACGGCTCGAGGTAAACAAACAGTCATCGTTGTAGTGATCGCAATAAGCCCGGAGATATTTGCTTGTGTTATAAATTACAGTGTTTCAACCTGTTGTGCGCGGTAACCGTCGATAAACAATGCGGTGAGTGCCAATAATACGTACTGTGTGTAGATGTTATCCGCGCAAGCGCAGTGGCACACCCCCGGGGAGGCAGCCGGCGCGGCGGCGGCGCGGGCGCAGCGCAGTGCGTGACGCCCGCGGGCACCCTGTGATGGCCCGCGCACCAGCGCGCGCAGCACACTAACACGAGCCGACATTTTCATAATCCATCGATTGTTTTGATCCAAACAGTGAAGGTGTAGAGGCTCAGTAAAGATGGAATGTACGCTGCATTCGTTGGAGGATCAAATAATGTTGCGGATCGTAGTCAGCAGGGAAAATGAAGGATTTTATTAAAGCCATTACTGTGCGTAATGAATGATGTCCCGCGGCTGCTGCGCCCGCGCCGCCCGGCGACACTTTATGAAGACATTCTTCACGCTAATGAGATAATAAAATAGTGGGAGTGTTCGCACTGCGACGCGTTCCTTTTTCATATTATAATGTTGAGAAAAAACGCGGGTTTCTGCCGACCGCCCACAGGACACACACACGTCGCGCCGCCGGGTGCGGAGCGTGAGAAACAGTCCCACATCTGACATCGACGTTACACTTCACTATAATGAGTCGGTAGCCATTTTAAATTAGAGACGAATCATGTGTAGTTGTAGTCGTAAAATAAAAATTAACATTCTTGTTGAAGCATCGCATTCATTATAGAAGTAGATGAGCAGGCGGCCGATGGTCAGATTTCGGATAATAATGTGCATATCGATTAACTAGATGGTTAATCTCTAAATTTTTTGAAAATAAATTAAAGCCTATGTTACTTTCTGATAATTTAGCTTTCTATTGGTGAAAAAATGGTTAAAATCGGTCGAGTAGTTTCGGAGCCTATTCGGTACAAACAAATCTTTCCTCTTTATAATATTGGTATACGAATACTTTCGAGAAATAGGGCCGTAGCAAAAACTATCACAAGTGTCACGCGTTGGTGAGATTACAGATAGAGTTAAAAGTAATCAAACATGGCGTTATTCATAATGTGTGCATTTTTCTGTCTGACTGTACCTTTTTCGGTTAAATTTCAAAGGAAATGCCGTAAGGGGCGAATCGATACACCAAAATAATTATTTAAATGTCAATTTTCCACTCGCCCATTCGTAAGGGGCGAATCACTACACCAAAATAATAAAAAACGTGGTGAGTGGAACATTTTAATCGAAAGGGGCAAGATCCAAGGGGCGAGCGGAGCCTACACCGTTTGGTTCACGGAACGAATAAATATACCCGATAGACTGCATGAGCTAAAGAAAAACATAGAATATAATTATTATTATGACCACAAAAGTATTTAAAAAAGTTAATAATCTTATATTTTAAAAAAGAAGTCCTGACTGACTGACTCATCAACGCCCAGCCCAAACCATTGCACCTAGAAAGCTGAAGTTTTGTACAGAGTTTCCCTTTACAATGTAGGCAAGGAATAAGGAAGGATTTTTGATCCCGTGGGATATTTCCCGACATCCACGCGGGCGAAGCCGCACGGGAAGTGCTAGTTAACTATAACTAAACCAGTCCTTCTCTATTGTGCGCAGGCGCAGGCGTCGCGCAAGTATCGAAGCAATACGAAGCCGTGCTCCAATTAGCTATCGTGATCATAAGCGCTCGTAAAATATAATGATACTCACAAAGCTGTTCAGAATACTGCGCCCACGCACACGTACCGGTGACCACGATATTTTGGTTACAAGGGATAGTCTTAAAAGAACATTGATAAAGAGAGATACACTAGGAACATTACAAATTGAGCACATATTTACGAATAGAGAAAGATAACAAGAGATTGTACTTATTAAAATTATAGAACAAATTATTTGTATACCAATTGCATTGGTAGATTATAGAGATCACGCTAAAATGTATATTTTAAGACATTTTATGTATCTATGTTCACAAATCAAAACAGATCAAATCAAAGTTCATATGATTTGATTTGTTTCAAAAGAAGAAGAAGATTCCCTCATCAGATTCTGACTTGGTGACAATGGGACCACCTCTAAAGCACTCCCTTTCAAACAAAAAAAGAAGTTTCAAAATCGGTCCACAATTGACGGAGAAATCGGTGTACATACATAAAAAAAATATATATATACGCGACGAATTGATAACCTCCTCCTTCTTGTTTTTGAAAAGTCGGTTAAAAATATGGGTAATTGAATTCAATCAATCTAATGCTTTCTTTTACTAATAGTTGTTCAAGCGAGCCTGCATTTTAATACTTTGCATTATCGACCAGGGTATCAATCAACGGATGAGTCGATTGATTCTATGTAGAATGTCTCATGGCCAGCCTACTCCCATTCAGTGCCGGAACTAAAACTTCCTACAAACAAACACACGAGCCTTCCTAACGACGTATATTCACGCTCCGCCCACCACCTGGTATTGCCGTCACGTCAGTTGACGTCTATACACGTCACACATCACATGTCTATTTGTCAAAGAATTGAGACCATTGAGCCGGTTGACAGTGACCCCGGATTGACCCGCAGGACCCGGCTTAGGCTCGAGTGTAGCGTTGTGTGATGGGATTATTTGTAACTGAGTGCCTTTAGACGTCTGCTTCACTAGGGGGGCTTTGAACTGTTCATATGGACATAAGTAGTTACAAAATGGTTGACCATTCTGTATAATATAGACTTAGTCATAATATCTAAGTATTTTGAGAGATAATAACACTTTTCCAATAATAGAAGACGGATTTAGATGGACTCAATACATCCTAAAAGTTCTAAAACACAGGCAAGTGAATAAAAGCCGTTAGCAATCAAAGTCTACTAGAATTAAATTAATTCAGAAACGAGAAACTCTTCAAAGTAATTAAGTGATTGGAACTGAATTTGTATGAAATGATGTGCTAGATGATGTTTCGAGATTATCTCACGTCTTTGACTTCAAGAGACTCTCAGAACTAAAACTTACCTAACATCAGATTACAAAAGCCGAGTAAAGCCCTATTCCTGCACATGACCGCAAATAGGTCTCGCTCGCGAGCAATTTGTCAAGAATGCCGGTCTCTACCGGCCCCGTCTGTAGGCAGAGCATAAACAAGGCAACACCGGCCAGTGTTGCCAGGGTGTAATTTGCACAAATCATGGTCCGGCGCGCGCGCAGCCCACATGCGCCTGCGCAACACTAGCACATGACTTGTGTGGTAAGCCCGTGAGTTGATTTGGTTTTCAGACTGGTCCCGTGACCTCACGTGTCGACATGAAACGTATATCTGAAATTCAATTAGTCAACATTGAATCCAGCACAAAGTTTCATTTCGTCCTGTTTTATCGACATTTCTTGCATTCCATACCACCAGACCAAAGTAACAATAGATTCAGTATGTGAAAATGACATTGCAAGAAAGTGGGTAACTGCTGAGATGACGGCTGTTACAGGTATTGAAGAAGAAGACATGCGCTGCGTCGAGCCCAGATATAAAGAGGTAGAGGCAAGATAATGATGGAAAGAGTTCTCCCTAAAAGGGTAACGAACAAAGTAACAGATCCAAGTTGCATCAGTTCATACCGAACGTGTTAACGTTGCGATATCACGGTTCGGTATGATTACTAAGTAATCGGACGATAAACTACTTTGATGAATGTCTGCAAATTATACGCTACAACTACAACGCAATGTGTTAAGCATTTCTTGTACAATGTAACACTTACCATGTTTTACCTACTTATCAAAGTGTTAAACTAATTTTAGAAATAGATAATAGTCATTTGTGACTAAGACGATTCCCAGAAATCTTCGTTGACGTTTCTAAAGTTTCAATGAATTTCTGACCGCAGAAGTTGTTCGCCGGCGACGAGCTGCTCGTCATCGCGCCGCCATTACGTCACACCCAACATTACCCTCCAGTGTCAGCCGTAATTCAATTACTGCAATCCTTTATGTTTTTTACGGCAACCACATAAAAAGCATGACTTTTATAATAATGTAATCAATGAGTGGTTCCTAAAATTAATTTATTCAACAATGTTCGATAAAAACTCACAGCGCAGCAGTTTGATATAATTGCCGGTAATCTTCGTAACCTCGGTAGCCGCAGTACCTCAGTGAACACAGAAGTTCCACTTGAGTGTCGACCTGAGTGCGTTAACTTATTTCAAGGCACGGCTGAACTGACTCTGATAATTTGTGGTCCTAACTTGGTTTTCTGCCATCCGTATACAGTTGTTAGGTACTCTTACTCTTCCAGGATGACAAGCGTAGCAAGAACTCTGTGGAAAAGAACGACAAAATGAGAGATTGAAGAAACATTTGTACGGAGCGATGCCAAAAATTAAGAAAAGAAATGCCACTTTGTATAAAAAGAGTATAAGTAGTAGAAATAGAAGTGGCTGTGCTACGAGTGCAGATCCTGTTACCAAGCTTGGAATTTCCACTCAGATCGTTAGCTGTAATGCCTATCAGACATCCATAGGTCTATACCTTTTTTTTGTCGTCGGTGTGGAAATCCCCATGGATATCCTCTATCCTGGGGCCCATTCCAGGCCGGAGGACATCCATGAGGATTTAGAAGGCTCTGTCAGGCTCTTACTGACTAAAACCATTACGGTGTTCCCTCGTACAGCTGTGTCGGGGGCTGTGGGTGCGAATACGACTTCCGCTACCTCGGACTGATAATGGAGGGAGTGAAGTGTTGAACTCCCCCGTTACATCTTAGAGAGGCGCGCCGCCACCATCTCGGTTCCTGTAGAATGGGGGGCGATGGATGTCCCCGAGTCCGTCGCCCCTGGCATGCGGTGCAGCTTCCCTCTCAATACTTAGCAAGACTACAGCGAGGGATGAAGAGCATGCTCCCTGTAGTTGCATACCGTAGGCTAAACACCATACAGACCGCTGATCGATAATGTTAGAGTGAACTTAAGGCACCTTCCTTTTGAGCAAAGCCATTAAGGCTTTAAGAGAAGGAAGGAAGGAAGGTGCCTTTAAGAGAGTATTGTAACCAGCAGCGGCTTGTATTGTTGGCTACGATGTTGACCTTCGGCATCTATATACTTGGCGGTAGTGTGACGAGCGGGGTACAGGTGGGAGGGCGGGGGCTGCGCGCGCGCAGGTTAGAGGCGATTAATTCGGGACCGCCATTACCGCGCATGACTTGACGCTACCGGGCTAGGCGTGCTAGGGATGTGGTCAACACTCAGGATATAATATAGTTTAATAGGAAATAAGCTCATTTTGGATGAAATCATTCTTGACAACAAAACGAAGTATGGAGAAAACTAAAACTATTTCCCTCCATACTTTGTTACGGACTGACTTTGGTACGCAGAAGGCCTATTAGACCTTGCCAAGCTAGGTGAGTGAAAGCCTTCATAGTTGGGTGCTACACTTATTGGAAAATCGTGATATCCTAACGCTCGTAGAACGCAGATTGGTAATCACAGAATATGGATGAATGAGTCGATAACTTTTTGCTTCCTCTGATGGTGCAGCTTCCCCTGGTTATTGTTGGGATACTGCCAATAAACCTAAACTACATTGACAGTATCCCAAAATAACCAGAGCAAGCAACAGAGCAAGCTGCACAAACAGCTCCGGCCTGTTAGCAGCGAGCGTAGCTACACACATAACCGTGTATCAGACAAACGTACTCGCCCACTGTACTCTAGTTTCACACCTCCTGACTAAAAAGAAAGTTCCTACACACTGACTACACACTAAACAGGAAATTATCGAATCCTGCTCTCATTCCATAACCCGACAAACGAACATAAAATATATTTTGACAGCTTCAATTTACGAATTAACATCTATCTAAAATAATAACGGGCTATATTGCCAGTTGCTGCTCGTCACTAGCTGCCGGGGGCCCGGGGCCGCAGTGCGGGGCCCCGGGGCACAAAAACCTGGCCCGCCTCCGAAACTCATCTCATTTAACGCTTCTATCCCAATTTAATTCCACTATTACGTGCTTTGGTGAACCAAGACCTATTGACCACATGCCAAGCAAAGATCACCCTTATGTCTACGTCGTACAGTTTACAGATACAGCATATAATAATTTTGTCTCTTCAAACTATCCATGCCAAAATCACCCTTGTATCCTAAGTCATACAGCTTAAAGAATAGTATCGGATTAATGTTTGTTGTTAGGTCAGCAGCCTCAGGGCAACGGACCGCGTGTTTAATTGATGTTAATTGGTTAATTGTAAGGAGACAGAGCGTGTGGACTGGTGGACGAGTGACGTCATCGGCACGGTATTGCGTTGTTTATCACATTCATGTGAGAGATAATTAGTGACACTTCGAGTTTGTCGTATAAAGTTCAGCAATAAGGAGAAGTTCGAACTGAACTTCTCCGATTGAATCTTATAAATTCAATCTTCAACCATTCGCAAGTTGAGTTCAATATCCTGAAATGCTTTATAAGCATTATTGGTTTCTGCTCATCAAACAATCGTTAATCTACCAACTCAGTCACACGTCTTTTAATTAATCAGAAACTTTTGCCTAGTATGGAAAACCACAGGATTGGTTTTTTTAACATTGGGAGCGTTCGAGAATACCTGCTTACAATGACACTCTTGATTAATTTAATCGATTCAATAATCTAATATGCAAAACAATTATTAACTTATGTAAACTTAATTAGCATGAAATTAACATTTAAATGTGACATAAATTATACATTGATAGAACTCGATGACAGATTTAGTTCTAGTTTAAAAAATTTTGGACTCGTTAGGCAGCCCTCTACAAACTTTATTAATATTTATAATTATTTACTTACAGTTATTGAATTAGTTTAGAGACGAGTCAATAAAAATTTTACTACATTATAGAGGGATTATAATTTGCAGAAGTCCACTAATTAATTATCTAAAGGTATTCAGATAATGAGCCCGTTTTAAACATATTCTTACCCTTATGTTTGTAAATCAGTATACCTACAGACTTACGAAAAAACATTTTCTCTTCCAGTTGTTTGATAGGTGAATGCTGCCACGCAAAAGAAAATAGCTAGTTCTGACGGCGGTGGTGGCAGTGATGCCATTAATTAGTGCACAGTGTGAGGACCGCGGCACCAGCACATCACGCGTGATGCGGAACATTCGTTCACTCCAGAGAACTGAACGAAAAACAAATGAATGAAATAATGAATGGCGTAGAAGAGGTGCGGGCTAACAAGGTGCATCCCTAGTCAAAGATACGCGAGAGATGAGCGGATATTTTGTGAACAGAGGGCTTAGTGCGAGTTTTTTATACTTTACGTTAGCGTTTACGTTAAAGTTGACGTATGTCAATTCGTATGGAATAATTGTGTTTCCCATTATAGTCACCAGGCGGCGCTAATTTATTTTCAGTACAAACTGACGTTAACGTGATCGAGTAAGTATAAAAACTCGCACTAAGGCCTCAGGTAGCACATGTCATGTGATAACTTGCGAGCATTCAGACGTACTTTATGCTGTATCTAGAATTTAGACAGATAGTTGATACCAAAGAGGATAGCCATCACCAGGTCAACAGGGTGGAAGAACTCTTTCTTCTGGCGAATGACAAAGAGGAACATGCGAATTTGACAGCCAACCTGCCAATATTGGGGAAGCACAGCTAAAAGCGAGCAACAGGTTTAATCTATACAGCTATAAGCAAGGTATTATAGCTATGGACAGGTGCAACGTGGTGGGATATGGGTCGACTTACAAATGCGGTGTACATATAGGTAAAAGAGACTCCTGATATACGACGCAGCATATCTCTCACTGGACGGCCCCCTATCTCGGCGGCATTTCTCTAATAATGAATGGTGCGGGTGTAGCACCCAGTGGCTGTAGGTGCCAACTATGCGCATTGGCTGCTCGTTAGGTGCGCAGGCGCACAGCGTGGAATACGTTATGTTAGAGAGCGCGTGAGACGTTTTTGCTTTTCGCAAATGAACGCCAACGTGCTCCCGCGCAGCCTGACGAACTAGCCTGAAGCATGACAAGTACACGGAGTTTGTTGATGCAAATTATCATATGTATGTATGTACTGGTTCAATGTGACTCGTCATAGTTTTAAGTAGTTTCAATCAAAGTGTAATCGGGAAGGTGCAAGTTAAACAGTAGCGTGCTATAAAACCTAACAGGCTAACCCTGTACTCGGTATTATAAAACCTAACAGGCTAACCCTGTACTCGGTATTATAAAACCTAACAGGCTAACCCTGTACTCGGTATTATAAAAGAATTGGCACTCATGGGGACTGTCGACAGAATAATTGAAAACTTAAATCTTTTGAATAATTAACTTCGGTTTTTTTAAATTTAATTATAATATGAATAAGTAAAATTTCATAATTTTTAAATTGAAAAAATAAATTTCAAACAAACTAAATAGTAAAATAATAGGTAACCCAAATAGGATCACTAATTATTGCAAAAGACTCATTCATAAAGTTATTTGTTCTATGCCAGCTGTTAAAAGGCCGTTGACTACATATTTTTTTTGGTCATCGTCTGTCTATTGGTCAACACAAATATGAATATGAATATGAATGAATATCCTTGGACATTTCACACAACGCCATCTAGTCCCAAGCTAAGCAACCTAATGCTTGTGTTATGGTAACGAGATGGCTGATAAACTACTTATATACATTTTTTTTTTTAAATACATACATATTATATATAGAAAAACACCCAGACTCGGAACAAATACTTGTAGGTCGTACAAATATTTTTTCCGTGCGGGAATCGATCCCGCGACATGCTGCGCAGCAGTCAATCGCTCAACCACTGCGCCAACCGTGTCGCCAAATGCACGACCATTTATAAAAATGTCTTTCTTGATTTTGACATGTAAAATAATAACAATGTTCATGAGTTATAATAAGACTATTTTATTATAAACCATAAAAATAAGCTAAAATAACTTAAAAATATAATATCTTAAACTAAAACTAATAAAAAACTAAAATAAGGCGTCGAAAAATTCCTCCGCATCGCTGTCGACTGGTAAAGTACCCAAGAGACTGGCGGCATTGCCACGTTGTATGGCAATGCTAATCCTCTGGCCAAGGTAAAAGCCAGCCCTTGGGTCACGGGAAGTGTCAACAAGCCGTTTGGAGATTTCCTTAAACAAACTATGAGCACTCGGACCCCACGGCCCAAGGGTTTCAACCCCAAACGGCTCAAAAATATAATTACCGATAAGGTTATTATACTTCCGCCGCTTGAGGTTTTCCGCAGCCGCAGCAGCAGTGCCAGCACAGCACGCCGAGCCAGGAAGATGGGATGGCGCAAGAGTATCGACACAAGTTGCGTCCCACACTAAAGGCCTTCCCACCTTCCATGGAAATAATGACATGCCGTCCGGTCTCTTGCCATCGTCGCGTGCCAAGCCATTGGGTTCTAATACAGCTGGAACGCCGACGGTGACAAGGGCTCGTCGGATGATGTCATTGATGTTAGCGTGCCGCGCTAAGCGACCCGCACTTCGGCTGCAAGACAGGCCGTGGTGTCCGAGGCTGCTGACAACTTCGCCACAGTGACAGCGATGAGGAGAACACGAAGGAGCTCCAAGTCGCAGGGAAGCAGCGAGGCGGAAAGTAGTGTCGTCGAACAAAGTGCCAATGTTCGACGACGGTAGCGCATGAAGCCACAGACCCGACTCCCACTTGCCCACAGCAAGCAGGCGCGCACGCTCCGCAGTAGTAGCAGACGTGTCAAGTAAATTGTTCTGTACTACTCTGCAGAGCGGCTCATCCCACCGTCTCTGGGAAGATGGATTGTCGGGTGGGTCTGAATTCGGGCAAGCGAGTTTCCAGGCATCCATAGCCTCGGTGAAACAAGGCACATCAAAATTAACCAAATAAGACTTAGTTTTGAAAATTTGGCAAAGATGCTTTTATAAATTTTAAAACTATGCATAGCATGCGCCGTGTCGTGGTGTCGGTGACGCCAACCTGTAAGATTTCCCCCTACCAAAAATTGTTTTAAAAAGTTTTGACTTAAAAACGCTCAAAGCGATTAAAGAAGTTTATTTAAAAAAGTTTTTTTATTTATTAAAAAAGTTCTTTTTTTGAAGTGAAAATTTCACTTCAAAAAACAAACTTTTTTACTAAATTTTAGTTATTTGGAATAATAAGAGCCTAAGTTTCACGAGCCGGTTAGTCTCGCAGTAAGTAAGACGAGAGATGCCCCTGTTTAATACAGTGTGTTAGTGTAACAAACAGTGGCAATAATAAGAGCCTAACTTTCACGAGCCGGTTAGTCTCGCAGTAAGTAAGACGAGAGATGCCCCTGTTTAATACAGTGTGTTAGTGTAACAAACAGTGGCAATATTTTAAGGGATCATTGTACTCATCATTATGAACAACTTTTACTATGAAACCAAACCTGAAATCGCGAAAAAAAATCTGCTGTACGCACGGCTACAGATCAAGCTATACATTTCCAGTATAAGCTGATCTCGCATTGTATAGAATTTCCTAACAATGAGAGGTCAGTGTAAGCTGGAAATGTATAGCTTGATGTGTAGCCGTGTGTACATTTATTTTCCCTATAAATTCACGAGTCGCCTTATTCTAAGTAACTATATTAATTAAAGTACATATTTGCTTTTCTGGTTACGAAAAGACTATCAGTGATTTCTTGTGTGTCACCGGCGGAACCTATTATTATTGTTTAGACTCTTAAAAAGTGTTACAGTGCGCTCCCGCACGTCTGCCTGCCGATAGCAACGCCTCATGGCTGACCACCACCACGGAGATACAAAAATCTGCTTAACTCTTGACGTCTCGGCCGGTGGTCGTCACCGCGGTGATGGATGAACCCGCTTGTAATTGACAGCGACATGCGCGCGCGCAGCCATGCATCAATCACTGCGCGTCACATGTTCGCAGGCTGGCCCAGCCCTGGGAACAGTGGCCCAGCTCCGGCCAGTAACGTGTAGCTACCTAATTAGCAGCGTGCCTATCGCCTAGCAACCCGGCATTACGGAGATGGCTACCGGCAGGCAAAGGAACATGGGCTACCGTAATAGCTTTGGTTTTCAAATTCAAATTGTTTTATTTGGAACAACATGGGAACCAATTTTGTTAGTACACAACTTATACACTAGGGTTAGTAACTAAAACTATAACAAGTTACTGGGTCATGTAGTACCTACGAGGCACTTCATGCGGACAATGATTCCGCATGAGATGCCTCAGCACAGGAGCTCTCGGGTCGCCAGCCACGACTTTCAGGATGCTGTTGCCACTCCCTCGAATCCTCCCCACGAGCGATGCCACCTTTTTCCTGATTATAGCATGGAAGCCATCTGTACTCGATTGGGCAAACATCGCCGAGGAACACAGAACCACTCAGAAACGAGGGAGTTTCAACATCATCCTGAAAACATTGTTATATTGGACGCGCAAGGCATTTAGCGTCCCACGAGAACAGCTGAACCACAGACTTCCCGTGTACAGGCCTTGACAATAAGCTTTAAACAAGGTTATTTTGACCTGATCGGTACAACGAGAAAATCTGCGCGCCAACATGTACCCGCGGACCGCCAACGCCCCGCGCGTTCCCTCTCCACGACATCTTTACAGTTTGACAATATTCATTGCCTTGATTTCGCAGCCGAAAAGTTTAAGTTTTCTAACAAAGGGTGCAATGAAAACTAATTTCAGAATGAAAGCTCTTGCGAAATCGAGTGTGAATCACCGAGGCGAGAAATTACGTCATCAGCAAGACAGAAGTGATTTCTCGTTTATTTTAATAAGTAAGTTTGGAGATTGTAAAATCCTTCGGAATATATTTTTTGTTTCAATCCCCCTAATACCCTCGATGTGTGTTCTGAGACTCCTGCGCGAATATCTGCGGTGCGCAGGCGCAGCTGAGTGGGGCGCCCACAAGACGCACACTACCGCGACACGTGCGCAGTCGCAGCCGACGCCAGAACGATATTTTAAAAGTACGTCAGAGGGGCAATTCCCGTATTTTTAACAACGTTCCCAATCTCATCTCAGTCTCAAACCGTCAAAAATTGTATAGCGTTTACCTACATTTTTGACATTTGATTGTCGCTGGCATGAGATTAAACTGGAATTTGAACGTTTTTAGGTACGAGAATTGGCCTTCAGAAAGAGCAAGGCTGGGTTGCACCATGAAAGTAGTTAAAGTTAAGGTTTATGTCAAATTTGACAATAACTGTAACGCCGTTTACTGCGATATGTGTTGCAACGGCGGCGTATTCATCAGCTTAGTCTTTAAAGCTATCAGGGTAGGTACGCGTCTGACAGAAGTACCTAACATTTATATTTAACATGAACCAGCGAAGCTCGGGCGGCTAAGGTTAGTCATGACGTCAGCTAACAAATTGTCAAATGGAGCAACCTATGTTTTACCTAACATTTATATTTAACATGAACCAGCGAAGCTCGGGCGGCTAAGGTTAGTCATGACGTCAGCTAACAAATTGTCAAATGGAGCAACCTATGTTTTACCTAACATTTATATTTAACATGAACCAGCGAAGCTCGGGCGGCTAAGGTTAGTCATGACGTCAGCTAACAAATTGTCAAATGGAGCAACCTATGTTTTACCTAACATTTATATTTAACATGAACCAGCGAAGCTCGGGCGGCTAAGGTTAGTCATGACGTCAGCTAACAAATTGTCAAATGGAGCAACCTATGTTTTACCTAACATTTATATTTAACATGAACCAGCGAAGCTCGGGCGGCTAAGGTTAGTCATGACGTCAGCTAACAAATTGTCAAATGGAGCAACCTATGTTTTACCTAACATTTATATTTAACATGAACCAGCGAAGCTCGGGCGGCTAAGGTTAGTCATGACGTCAGCTAACAAATTGTCAAATGGAGCAACCTATGTTTTACCTAACATTTATATTTAACATGAACCAGCGAAGCTCGGGCGGCTAAGGTTAGTCATGACGTCAGCTAACAAATTGTCAAATGGAGCAACCTATGTTTTACCTAACATTTATATTTAACATGAACCAGCGAAGCTCGGGCGGCTAAGGTTAGTCATGACGTCAGCTAACAAATTGTCAAATGGAGCAACCTATGTTTTACCTAACATTTATATTTAACATGAACCAGCGAAGCTCGGGCGGCTAAGGTTAGTCATGACGTCAGCTAACAAATTGTCAAATGGAGCAACCTATGTTTTACCTAACATTTATATTTAACATGAACCAGCGAAGCTCGGGCGGCTAAGGTTAGTCATGACGTCAGCTAACAAATTGTCAAATGGAGCAACCTATGTTTTACCTAACATTTATATTTAACATGAACCAGCGAAGCTCGGGCGGCTAAGGTTAGTCATGACGTCAGCTAACAAATTGTCAAATGGAGCAACCTATGTTTTACCTAACATTTATATTTAACATGAACCAGCGAAGCTCGGGCGGCTAAGGTTAGTCATGACGTCAGCTAACAAATTGTCAAATGGAGCAACCTATGTTTTACCTAACATTTATATTTAACATGAACCAGCGAAGCTCGGGCGGCTAAGGTTAGTCATGACGTCAGCTAACAAATTGTCAAATGGAGCAACCTATGTTTTACCTAACATTTATATTTAACATGAACCAGCGAAGCTCGGGCGGCTAAGGTTAGTCATGACGTCAGCTAACAAATTGTCAAATGGAGCAACCTATGTTTTACCTAACATTTATATTTAACATGAACCAGCGAAGCTCGGGCGGCTAAGGTTAGTCATGACGTCAGCTAACAAATTGTCAAATGGAGCAACCTATGTTTTACCTAACATTTATATTTAACATGAACCAGCGAAGCTCGGGCGGCTAAGGTTAGTCATGACGTCAGCTAACAAATTGTCAAATGGAGCAACCTATGTTTTACCTAACATTTATATTTAACATGAACCAGCGAAGCTCGGGCGGCTAAGGTTAGTCATGACGTCAGCTAACAAATTGTCAAATGGAGCAACCTATGTTTTACCTAACATTTATATTTAACATGAACCAGCGAAGCTCGGGCGGCTAAGGTTAGTCATGACGTCAGCTAACAAATTGTCAAATGGAGCAACCTATGTTTTACCTAACATTTATATTTAACATGAACCAGCGAAGCTCGGGCGGCTAAGGTTAGTCATGACGTCAGCTAACAAATTGTCAAATGGAGCAACCTATGTTTTACCTAACATTTATATTTAACATGAACCAGCGAAGCTCGGGCGGCTAAGGTTACAGTCAAAGTCATGACGTCAGCTAACAAATTGTCAAATGCAGCAACCTATTTTTTACCTAAAAGGTACCTTAAGGGTGGGTTGCACCATCTAACTTTAACAATAACAAACGTCGCTCCTTCAGTTCGATGTTTCTTATTGTTAAAGTAAGATGGTGCAACCCACCGTATTTCTCCGGTCAAATAAACACAAAATTGCACAGATTGCGCATCTTCAGACATGACTTATAATAATTCTAATATTTTTCTTTTTTTATATTTTCCCTGAGCTCCTTCCATAATGAAAAGTAATCCTATGTAGGTTAGGTCAATTTAACTGAGTATCATATATGAGTGGACTTATTATAGTAAAAAAATGCCAAAGAACTTTAAAGCTACCTAATACCTAACTTATTTTTAGGGTTCCGTACCAAAATGGTAAAAAAGGAACCCTTATGGTGTTACTCAGTCTGTCTGTCTGTCTGTCTGTCACAGCTGGATATCTCAAGAACTACTAATGCTATCAACTTGAAATTTGGAACAATTTTAGATGACGTTTGGCCAACTATTTTGTAAATAAGAAAGACACAAAAATACATATGTTTTTTTTTTCAACAGGGACTGAAAGGGGGTCTTAAAAATTCGAAGTGGGTCATGTGGGAAATTATATGAAAGAGCGCTGTTTGCACATTCTCAAACATTTTTTTTTCTTTTTTTAAGCCGCATAGTTTTTGACTTTTGATGAAAAATGTAAAAAAAATACCGTTCCCCCCCCTTATCTCCGAAGTTTGCATAGAGAAAAATCTGAACTTATTCTATGTGATAGAAGTTTATGTAGAGATTATAGGAAAAATAAAACGATGTCTCTAAATAGCACAGTTTTTCAGAAATCATCAACAAAAATTACGTATTACGTACGGAACCCTCGGTCCGCGAGTCCAACTCGCTCTTGACCGGTTTTTTATAAAGTTAAAATTATGGTTGCTGGACAAACGATTTTAATTAAATGAGTTTCGAAATAATGATAAATTTATATGTTTTAAATTATATAATGTGACGATAATGAATGTATTGTAAAGGTAAAGATTGATAGTAACTCGTAGGTATTTAAAGAATGCCATTGGACGTAAATATACTCATAATATTGTACATTATTTGTCTATGTATTAGGAAACTTAATTACTGTGGCTTTAAGACAAACACAGTACCAATACCTATTGCAAATGAATGATTATGATTACGTTTACGAGTGACCACCAAACACCATCAATACGGAGAAAATGTACAGAACTTTTAATAACCGCAGCTTACCAAGTAAAATCAAATATTTAAGCTACAGTCAATAGTGACAGTCACCAAAACGTCGTTAAACTTCCTACTTTGCTCCACACCTCTAAATATCAACCTCTAATCCCCTCGCATTCATTAAGAACAGCTTAACTCCTTAGAAGTTAGGATTTCCATAAGAGCAGCAGATCTCCTGCCGCGATCCGCCGCCAGCATCAGGAGGTGATTTAAATAAGAATGAGGTGTGAACTAGACTTATAAATCTACGTCCGTGGTCCTCGCTAAGTACAGGAAAGCCAAGCATTTGACTTCATGTGGGACATTTGGTTCAAAAATTGAGTAGAGCATAGAGTAGGTATAGTGATTCTGTTCATACTATTTGTGAACAAATAATAAAAATAAATTTAAAAAAACTAACTTACTTGCCTTGATTCTGAACATAAAAAAACTGTTAAAATAAACAACAAAAGATCACAGTTTGAGATTGCAATAGAAGTTGACTCCTCTGAATGAAACCAGGGAAGGCGCAATGCTTGGTAACACCAGTTCTATGAAAGGAACCTCTTTACCTGCGCCGGCGCACATTACCATAACAAAAACACATCGTACACTATACTTCCTCTTAATAGAACTATTATATACTTTACTATACAGTACAGTATAGTTCGTAAGTATGGCCCGGAGCGGCGCCCGCGCATGTTACACAGCTCAGCGTGATACATGAGCCAGGGGGGCGACAAGTAATTATAATATTTATGCCTAATTTATTCTATTCCTAGAGCTAAGCCATCAAATGTGTTGATTTGTGTGATAAAGATATGTTGTCAGAACATGAATCAGGATGATGTCACTCAGCCAGGCGTGTTCAATGTTTGTGCGAAATGCTCGCAGATCTAACTATTTTTTTTCTCTTTTCGCTATACAGAAAGAACTGCATAACGTATGTATTACGCAGCGACACAATAACACTATGACAAAAGCATAGCAAGTAGCTACTGTACGTCTTTGAACCAACATTATCGTGATAATAATTCCTGTACAGGGTGTAAGGGACAGCCAGGGTATCATATTACACCGGAAAATTTCTCAGGAAAATTTTCATTTTTTTAATAGTTTTTTCAGTAACATGTTCTTTATTTCAATGTAAAATTACATTGTGTGTTCGTAGCACTCCATTCTTGTAAAAAACAGCAAAAAAAAAAACCAGCAATGGATGTTGAAATACTCTAACGAACGACGCGCGAAATCAGCTGTTCACTTTCTGTATAGCTACAGAGTTCATCGAACTCATCGCATATCTATTACCTACCCCTCCCAACCAGTAACAGCCGCTCCGGTTTGTGCACAAAAACACAAAAAAATCAGGTTTATTGGATTCCCATAACGTTCCTGAAATAATTTCATGTACCGGTCATCTTAGTATGATATACTGAATTCACCCCATCAGTCAGCGGAGGGCTGTCCCTTTCACCCTGTATAACAGTTTAAAAGAAAATAATTCTAAAACATAATTTTATTGTATTGTGAACAGTTTTCATTACAAATAGGAGTCGCGGGAACAGCGCTCACTTAACATTGTTCTTCCATCTATTTATGTTAACTAAGGAAACTTATGCACAGCACCTTCTCCGTTCGTTTGCAGCTCGTTCAGCTTGCAACTACGAACGCAACCCGCAACGCATTCATCGCAACTCGTAAAACAGTCGGAAATCCAACTGCTTCAAAGGGTACCAACTGTAAAGGTGTAATATTATGTAGGAATTACGCATAAGTTGCAACGCCGACTTCTAAACTTCCTCAATCTAACAGTGTTTATGTTCAAAGCTTCCGCACGAGACCCTTATAAAAGATTTATATATTCATACACGAAATCTCTTAAGGCGTCATTGTACTCATCATTCTAAACAAACTCAAACTCAAACTCAAACTCAAAGCATTTATTTCAATTAAACCAATTACAGGCACTTTTGAATTGTCAAAGAGTCGGTCAGTAGGTAAGTCAGAAAGTTGAAGCTAGTTGCCCATTCCAAAACGTAGATCTATGGAGAAGAACGGGCAAGAAACTCCACGGACACTCTTTTAAATCAAAATATGGTTACAAAATATTGGTTACATCATTCATGTTGAAATTATACATGTGAGAACGATGAACGTTAAAAGCGTCCGTATTAAAAAAATAAAAAAAAAAACAATTCAAAAATTAAAATTAAAATAAGCCGTGGCAGCTAAGGTATGACCAGCCTCCACCAACAGCGCCCGTTGACGAACCTGACGTATGGATTCGTTAAATAATCCAACCACACGCGCCACCATCAGCGAGGCATTAGAGTGAGCATGACACACTCTCAGCCGCCAGGGCACATCCAAGTCAAATAAAGACGTACCCAGTAAATGGTAGCTTTAGAGTAGGTACATAGTACTCACACATGTGCTAAGCAATTATACAATACAATGGTGATTGAGTCTACACAATGCAAAGCTATTCTTACAATCTTCAGCAGTTCCAACAGTATGTTCAAATGTTAATTAATTAGTTGAGGTTGTGGAGCAGGACCAGCATGGAGCCAAGCATTTTTATCATTTATGTAATCCCCCAACGTATAATATGCCTGCCTGCATAGTGTGCGTTTTATACAAGTTTTAAATTTCGTCTCATTTAGTTGTAGTATGTGTGGAGGTATTTTATTGTAACATTTTAAACAGTACCCCATGAACGATGAGTCTACTTTAGCCAGCCTGAAACCTGGTTGAGCTAATAGGTCCTTATTTCTAGTATTATAATTATGCCTTTCACCTCTTTTATTAAAAAGATGTAAATTTTTTCTTACGTACATGATGTTTTCGTAGATATATTGACAAGGTACCGTCATGATGTTAATAGCCTTAAACAGTTCCCTTAGAGAATCGCGCCTGCGAAGATTATATATGGCTCTGATGGCTCGTTTCTGCAGAATAAAAATGGACTCGATATCTGCAGCCCGTCCCCAAAGTAGAATACCGTAAGACATGATACTATGAAAGTAACTAAAATAGACTAGCCTCGCGGTATCTACATCAGTAAATTGACGGATTTTTCTGACAGCATAAGCTGCTGAACTTAGCCGTCCTGCAAGTGATATTAAATGAGGACCCCATTGTAGCCTTGAGTCGAGCGTAATCCCCAGGAAAACGGTTTTATCGACGAATTCTAGTTTCTCTTGATTCAATACTATCTCACAATCACTACTTTTGACATTTGGTAAAGAAAATCTGATGCACTTAGTTTTTTTCCCATTTAATACTAAATTATTAGCAGTGAACCAATTTTGGATCTGCAGTAGGGCGTTATTAACGTCGTCAAAATTTGTAGCACGTCTATCTACCTTAAAAATTAATGAAGTATCATCAGCAAATAGCACCATTTGTGGTTGATTTTTTAATAAATGGAGTAAATCATTAATATACACTAAAAAGAGGAAAGGACCCAATATCGAGCCTTGTGGAACACCCATTTTAACTTTTAGACAGAGTGAATTGACACCATTTATTTGAACTTGCTGTTGTCTATCATTTAAATAAGATTTTACTAAACTGAGGGCAAGTTTTCCAAGTCCGTAATGCTCAAGTTTCAAGAGTAAGGTTTCATGATCGACGCAATCAAATGCCTTGGAGAGGTCACAAAAAATGCCTATGCCGTCTTGGGCCTCTTCCCACGCGTTAAAAATGTGTTTTAATAAGGTTACACCGGCGTCGGTCGTACAACGTCCTTTGGTGAAACCAAACTGTTGATCGTGAAGTATTTTATTCGTGTTAAAGTGATTGAGCATTTGATTAAGCATTACCTTTTCAAACACCTTGCTGAAAACCGGCAACACGGATACTGGTCTATAATTATTTTTGTCTTTACTGTCTCCGGATTTAAAAAGTGGAATTACCTTACTGTATTTCATTAAATCCGGGAAAACTCCTTGATCTACACAAAAATTAAATATTAAGGCTAAGTAAGGCGCTATAGTCTCAATTATGGAGGTACAGACTTTAATGGACATTCCCCAAAGATCTTCGGTCAGTTTGATCTTAATTTGCTTAAAAGCTTTTATTACTGTTATGGGGTTAATATGCTTAAAGTTAAATTCAATCGGGCAGGCCGAAACGTTCGCCCTTACTAAATCAAAAGACAGCGAGGGCGAGGAGTTTAAGACCTCAGTAGTTTTAAGTGGGATACTGGTAAAGAAATTTACAAATTCTTGAGCAACTTCTTTGCTATCGGAAATGAGACCACATGACGACTCCAGTGTGTAATCAATATTATGCTTTCTGTTCCTGTTCGTTTCACTGTTGATAATTTTCCAAACTGTCTTTATTTTATTATCTGCTGATTTAACCTTGTTGCTAATGTATAAGGCTTTAGCTGCCTTACAAGTGTTCTTAAAAACTCTAGAGTAAGTAGCAACATACTTATTAAAAGTTTCCGTGTTAATATAAGGCTTAAGGCCATACAGCTCGAAAAGTCTTTCCCTACTTTTCCTGAGTCCTTTAGTTGCCCAGTCACTAAATAGAAACTTAGGGCTGATGGTTTTTTTGATCTTCTTAAATGAATTATCGAACTCTGTTTGGACTACCGAAAAGAATTCTTTATACAAAATATTAACATTGTTCATTTTCAGTTCTTGATCATTTAACTTACAAATTAAAGTGTTATTAAATTTATTTAAATTAACAGATGTTATTGGTCTGGATTGTATCTGCACTTTTTGCATAGTTATGTTGGACTCAAAAGTTACGGTTTGACCACTGTGATCAGAAGGGAGATAATCAACAATGGATTTATCTAAATAGTCACAACAACAGAAAACATTATCAATACATGTAGCAGTAGTCGTGGTTATTCGGGTAGGTTCTACAAACACATTTGATAAATTAAATGATTTAAACAAATTTAATAATCTACTGGTATTTGAATTATTTTCTAAAATATTAATATTGAAGTCGCCACAGATAATTACTGACTTATTACCAGCTGCAAGTCTTGACATAACTTCTTCCATTACTGACTCAAATATAGAGTAGTTTTGATAATTTGGGGGTCTGTAAACGCACACTATGACATGCTTATCTAGCTCAACACAGGAAAGTTCAATACTATGTTCAAACGATAGTTCAACTATGTCTTTACGATTTTTAGATTTAATACAATTTTTAGTTAGGATTAATGAACCACCACGCGCCATTGATGTTCGATTAAAACAACTGGCCACACTATAATTCTCATAATTAATTAACATTTCGTAATCTTTTAACCAATGCTCGGTTAAACAAATAATGTCAAACTTTGTTTTTTCTAAAAACAATTCAATTTCCAATTGTTTGGATGAAAAACCTTGAATATTTTGATGAAATAATTTCAAGGATTTCTGCTTAGCCCCTTTTCTACAGTTAACTATTTTAGAGCTAGAAAATACCTTTTTGTTATTAAGTGTAACTATACTGTTAGTGGTACTTTCTGTTGTCTTACAAACTAGTTTAAATTAATAACCACCTTAACATTAGTACTATTACTAACTGTGGTGCTAATTAAAGATGACTTCGACATACTAATTATGTCTGGGTTAATATTAAAAGCTAATAGCCTAGCTATTTGATGTCTAAAACTACTGGGCAGATACACCGTATCCCTAGTCGAGCTTAGCTTATCAACAAAAATGTTGGTGTCAAAAAATATAAACTTGTCACTATGGTGACTAACTAAGAATTGCATGTAATTATTTAACATGTGAATGTAGTTGTTTTGTCTGTTTGACAAGTACTTAAAGTATGGAAAAGCACACAAAATTATTTTCTTACAATTTAACTTCAATAGCTCGGTGACACTATCAGTAATATCATCTTTTTTAACATTAAGGCTGCTACCTATAAGTATAGTAATAATGGCATTAGGATCATATTCATTTTTAGTTATTGAAGCCATTATTTGTTTGTAGGAAGACTGAGGCATACAATAGTTTAGAGAAGAATGACTCAGGTTGTTGCTAAGTAATTTTCCTAACCCTTTTCCAAAACTATCAGAAAACATAATGGAATTATAACATACTTTACTACTACAAGGAACAGCACTAGCATCTGTCTGAACTACTTGCAATGGACCTAGTTCAATATCTGGTGTATCTTGACAAGACATAGATACCTGAGCACTTCCTGACTGGGACGGGTCCTCCGTTACCTCGGGTTGAAAAGTGCCAAGATTGGATTTTCTATGCAATGAACATTGAGGGCTGCTAAGAATCAGCGGGTCCACTTTGTCTGCATTAGAGTTGCACATGTCCACTAACTCCCTTGTAGCAAGTATGTGCTCCTGAATTTGTTTTTCAGACCTCACATACTTATTATACAGTGAATGAATTGACTCTTCCAGTACCTGAATTTCAGACTGTAATCGTTGAGTGTCAATCTCATAAATGTTCTTACTGTCTTCTAATTTAATTTGATAGTTTTTTAATTTATTTATAAGAAAAACACGCTCTTTCCTTAGTTTAATATTATTGGAACTGTGTTTTTGTTGTTTCCTAAATTTAATGCACTTATTTACCATTCTATTTAGTTTTGCATATTTTTTTATTTTATTTTGACTTACTTTAAAACTACTATTATTATGTGTCAATATTGACTCCTCAGTAAGGTCTATTGTTACTAAGGAATGATGGTTGCAATTAATGTTTAATAACTCATCATGCAAGCTAATATTACTCTGCTTAGCCTGAGTACATTCTTTTTGTTTTAGTAATTTAGTAATCTGTACATTTGCTAGAATTAATTCTTCTTCCAGGTCCCTAACCTTACACAAAGCCTCCTCATATATGTTACTGCAGTTGTTGAAACCATCCGTGACCACCCGCAGTTTGTCCCGTTCATCAACAACATCCAGGTATTGTTGATGTAGGTCTATTAGCTCCTTTTTCAAGCATGTGTTTTTGAAAACGACCTTCTCTACTTCCTTCTCACTTTCATCTATCTCCTGTAACAGCTGTTGACATTTGCTGTTTGAAGCGTTAAGATCCTGGATGGCCGTTCTTAATTTTAGCTCCAACTCCTGAGCAGCAGTCTTACGGGTCATCACAGGCATGGTTTCAGGAACAAGAACTGAAAGTAGAATTAAAGGAAAAGTGAGAAGTAATTAGTTAGACAGATAAACACAAAAAATAAACAGAAAGCTTGAAATGAAAGGACAAAAAAAATAAAAAAATGGGAGAAGTTAGACCTTTATGGAGAAATGAGGTAGGCTGGTGAGTCAAATTGAAATGTAACTAGATTAGATTAGGTACCAAGTTACAATGATTTTATTGTCTTATGATTTTACTTTTCCTCACGTGGGTAGGACATAAAAAAAAAAAAAAAATTAAATTAAAATAGTTTACTATAAGTACTTAAAGATAACAATCCAAAAACAAAAAGAAAAAACCAACTTTCTTATTGTAGTGTATTCTAATATTGTATTATAGATTTTAAGTAAGTAGTCAGAGAGTTCACTACATAAGCATTACCTACTAGGTTTTGTTGAACTTTAAGTAGGTACGTACTGATTATTATAACAATCCAACCGTATTATTGGTTACATACATGAATAAATGATAATCAATACCTAAGCTATAATGAGCCTAATTTTTTTTTGTGGAGTAAATTATGTAGTGTTTATTGTCTGAGCGAATGTTTTCGTCATCAATTTTGCTTCCACTAGTTGTCAAGCAAAAAGAGACATAAACCGTGCCAATGTGTGATGGACGTAGCTCAGAGGCTGAGCAGTATTTTGTGATGTTCAGTGGTGTGTTATTATTGTGATAAAATAAAACAAAATACTCCCCGGGTTTTATGATATTTTGAAATCCGTCACCGTTGAGTTGACAGCCGAGGCCGGTTTAGTATCTTTTTTGTGCGAAGTTCTCGCGACAAAAAACACTGTATAATCGCTGGGTATACTACTTAATAACTAGATCCGACTATAGAACACTAATTGAACATAAATAAAACACTTTTTATTAATTTTCTAAACTAATTAACCTAGAGATCGTTTTTTTGACGACCGGCTGCCCAACTTTGGCTGAACAACCGGCTGAACAACTTTTACTATGGGGCCAAACCTAAAATTGCAAAAAAAATCAGCTTCTCCCTACATTTTGACGAGTGTGATGTAGATAAATGTACTGAAAAGGTGACTTTTTTTTGAGATTTCAGGTTTGGTTCCATAGTAAAAGTTGTTCATAATGATGAGTACAATGACCCCTTAAGAGGTTGCTAGTGTTTTACCAATAACCCTGTATACTAAAACCTGAAAAAATTTCCGAGTGACTCTGACTTATTGCTCACGTATAAATGTTTGAACCATCAGTACAAAGCAGTATGTGAGCACTCCAATCAACAATCTCTTGGAAAACTGACTGCCATATAGTATATCTTCCCAGACAGCCATGATGGTCTTCCCATTTCCCTTAGTGTCTGTTAACACAGCCCACTAGTTCAACTTCACAGCAAATAAATCCGGCCTCAATCTAGATCACTCACAGCCCCCTAACAAATGCCTGGCCATGTCGCACCTAACTGCAGCATTATACGAACAGCATCAGCCTATCAGCGCATCTAACGCATGCTGCACGATGCGACGTCACGGTTGCGCCAATCAGATCGCAGTAAATAACATTAGGAGCAATGGCTGGCTGTTTTCACTTCCAAATGTGCTGCATTGTGCTGCGATGGTATCGAGTGTCGGGACACTGCTGACACTGCAGACACTGGTATCGGTGAGATCTGTAGATGTCGCGATGTACGGTGCTGCCGCTAAGTGTGTGATGTTGGCAAGTGCGATGCGGAGGTGAGCAGAATAGTAAGCAGACGGAGGTGGGCGGTCAAGCGGAGCTATGTTGAGAACTGTTGCATTTTGTTCATGTTGGTTGATTGGAATTTTTGATCAGAGAACTTGCATTACGTCATTAGCTCATTACAATTTTCTCTCTCTTCTATGCCACCATGTGTCACTGGTGTCATTCTGGTGTCACCATGTGTTTGTCCGGGTTAGCAAGACTGTTTTATTTCCACTAACCTCGTTTCTACCCTCATCGCACGCACATGCAGCTCCCTGTAGTGACACAGACGCAGGCGCACCTCACGGGCTATGCATTACTCCGGACAGCTTGCCTTGTTCGCGGCCGCGCTGCGTGTCGCTACCGACGTCTCATTACGCCGCCTAAACTGCGCCCGCGCAGACATGGACCGCTTACTTAGATTTATTGGCGACACCGTAGAGGGGCCCTTGTTTGTTAACCGTAACTGTGTAAGTGTAACACTGCTAGTTACTGCAATATTGCGGCATTGCTGGGTGCTGTGCGGGTAAGGTACCGCGATACGCGAACCAGATAATGATTCCGATTCGGTATTGTTTATGACAGGTTTCTGACAATTAGTTAAAGGAACCGATTACCAAAACCCTTGGTGATTCGTTGAAACGGTAGAACCGCGTAGCAACAAAACCTACTTCCTTATCGAGAACTTTGATAGCATCCAAAAAAAGATGATAAGTATCAAACACTAACTGTTTTAGTGAAGTCATTTGAACACGTGTAGTTTGCAACATTGTGTGAGGAGCTCGTGGCTAATTAATCCATCTGGTAAAGCTACGCTTACCGGGGTTGGTCCGCGGATGGGTGACCATCTTTACATACCGAGACTCCTCCAATCACTTTAAGCCGTTGGTCCCGGCTGTCATTCGTGGATCTTTGAGAGTCGTTACGGTTCGGCAGAAGCCCGAAAGTCTGACAAGCAGTCTTACCAAGGGATATCGTATTACCCAGTTACAGGGTTGTGGAGGTTAGATAGGCAGTCGCTCCATGTAAAATATTGGTACTCAGCTGCATCCGGTTAGACTGGAAGCCGACCCCAACATAGTTGGGAAAAGGCTCGGCAGATTGATTGAGTTTGCAACATTATATTTGTAAAAAACATTACCAGAGAGTACACAGTAAGGTGTGTTCATGTAGAGCGCTGTGATCCGGCGCCGATACACCACCATGTGAGCACCTGGCAGATCAGCGCCGGAACCCAGCAAACACGTGTGTGAGCAATACAGATTGAGCTGTCATTACAATAGAAAGTCGACAAGGTATGATGCTGTCCACACCGCGATTGTATCTGCGCCACGAGGAGCGCCACTTACCGCAGTAAAACCGTTTTACGTGTTACATGCGTTTCATACATGCTGCTGTTCAGTTGACGACACAAGCTTGACCCACAGTTGCTGTGCCACGGTTTTCCGATAACACAGCAAACGTAGGTATGTTTGGTGGTTTCGTTGGACAGATACTTAGAAAGAAAGAAAAAGAAAGAAAAACTGTTTAATCACGACAAAATGTCGCACATTGTATACGTGAAATTGTTTTATAACTTAGTAAATATGGAGATGTGAAGGTTCAAACTAAAGTATCAGTAGTACACACGGCTGTACATTTCCTGTATAAGCTGACCTCTCATCGTACGGAAATCTTATACAATGTGAGATCAGCTTATAGTGGAAATGTATAGCTTGATGTGTTGCCGTGTGTATCAAAAAGAAGCTCGGAGTAAATGTAACCGAAAGTTTTCATTAGTCGATCTCTGCGACAGTAATCTGCACTTGTCTAAGAAGTTGGATGGGTGAGCAAACGCAGCGGTATCTGTGGCAGGTTATGTGGTCGGGTTGCAGCCAACACCAGATACGGAAAAGAAATTACAGCAATAACTCCAAGAGGCGCACACGTTTCTTTAAAATCGCACCCGACCACAAACATGTGAACTGCAGTTACAATAAAGCGGACAATTCACGGCGCGACAAGTGACTGCGTAGGCGACCGTTAGCAGGATTTACTGCGATCGATAGGCGGCGGTCACTAGCGCGCCAAGTAGGGCCGCCGCGCGCGACCGCTAGCCAGAGACAGATGGCCGCGCCGCGCTTAATGCGCGCCTTAGCCGCGGCACTCGTGAAATGTTAGCCGTAAGACATGTCGCGCGCGATTTGTGTGGGAAGCCGCTACTGCACTATTTTTACTGGTGTCGAGTCCTTTACACCATGCTTCGTTTAGCAGCAAGTAGTCATGTCCGCTCTCCTGTGAGCATATCACAGGACAGCTGAGGCGACTTCTTGCTTTCAGCTATCAAAGTAAACTTTAGAACGGCTGCGGGTGCGCATGTCTACCTAGCGCAAGTCATCCAGCTCGGTAGACACAACTTTGAGAAAGAAGCCGACACAAGGATCCAGTTGGGTTGGGCAGCGCTTGGAAAACTTCGTCAAGTCTTTTCGTCACCTATCCCGCAATGTTTGAAAACTAAGGTTTACAACCAATGCGCCCGTTATGACATACGGTGCTGAAACGTGGACACTGACAGTCGGGCTGGTCCACAAATTCAAGGTCGCTCAGCGCGCTATGGAGCGGGCTATGCTCGGAGTTTCTTTGAAGGATAAAATCAGGAATGAAGTTATCCGGGAAAGAACCGGAGTAACCGACATAGCTTGCAGAATAAGCAAACTGAAGTGGCAGTGGGCTGGCCATGTTTGTCGAAGGACCAATGGCCGGTGGAGCAGACGGGTTCTGGAGTGGAGACCGCGTATCGGTAAGCGTAGTGTGAGACGCCCCCCAGCTAGATGGACCGACGACCTGAGGAAAGTGGCTGGGACAGACTGGATGCGGAAGGCGGAGGACAGGGTGTTGTGGCGCAGCCTGGGAGAGGCCTATGTCCAGCAGTGGACTGCGATAGGCTGAGTTGATTGATTGATGGTTGCGCCGTATACTGCTGGCAAAGAACAGACGATCTCTTGCCCACTGATGGGTGCCTGAAATGTGGTAACGTACTTTCAGCTAATTATAATAATAATATGCGGTCATGCTATCGGCCCCACGCGCGCGGGGAGCGACGCCATCTTATTGTTAGAACGACGAGATTGTGCTCGAACGAGCGACTGCCATTGATGATGCTGATGAAATAAATAATACAAGTTAATAAATTCGTGACTAAAATAAAGAATAGATAGTTAATCGTCCTACCCGACGTACGGCCAAGCAATAAAAAAAAATTGGTCAAGAGCGAGTCGGACTCGCGCACCGAAGGTTCTGTTCCGATTTCTGAAAAAGTGTGGTATTTAGAGACATAGTTTTATTTTTCATGTAATCTTTACATTATATTGCTATCACATAGAATAATTTCAGATTTTTTATCTATGCAAACTTTGGAAATAACGGTATTTTTTTTATATTTTTCGCCAAAAGTCGGCCTAAACAAAAAGGAAAAAAATGTTTGAGAATGTGCAAACAGCACTCTTTCATATGCCCTAGTAGCCCTTGCTGCTGCAAAAAAATGACTTTAAAACTGCAAATATTATCTGAAACTGTTCCAAATTTCAAGATATCCAGCTGTGACAGATGGATAGACAGATAGAGTCATGCTATAAGGGTTCCTTTTTACCATTTTGGTACGGAACCCTAATAAACGATTGCACAAATGTGGGGCGATGCTATAACCGACGGCAGACATTGATCCGCGCGACGTACTCCATAATGAATGTAATAATAATCTGCAAGCTTCTTGCTGGCGGTCACGAACCCGCTGTAATTGTGTTTAATCGCCCACGCTGGGCCATGCCGCGTATTAGGGTTCCGTAGCACAATCCAACTTAGTAATCTTCTAGCTAGCTAGGATTGTTGAGCCCATTATCCGAGTTTGGCAGCCAAGTGTGGGGTGACGTACTGCAGCAGGGTCTCACCATCCTCTTGCCGTTCAATCTAAGCTTGTATGTGGGTGGCGCAGCACATCTTCTTATTCCATAATCACATATCTATTGGGCGTGGCGTCGTCTCTGTGCGAGTATTTAGCCCCTTTCCATCCATACCATCTTTGAGACTACTGACTCGAGAGACATGACCACCGGATAAATAAAAATAGACAAACAATACATGAGTGCAGGCTGGAGTACCTACAACATCCAAAGCCGTCCGTCCTGCGAGAGTATACTCGAGGATGAGGAACCCAGCTCCGTGCGTGGCGCCGCTCCTGTCAGCTAGCTCGTGCACGCCCAGTAATCCGGTTAATAACTAGATCGGCATCGTATCTCACTGACTACTTTCTAACTCAATTATAGTTTTAACATTAACAGTAACGATAAGGTACTTATTTTACTTCACGGCGATCTGAAATATAATTAGTTAAACAGAGTAGTATTTTCTATACACACATATGACTTCGCGACTTTTGGAGGATAAAATATTTGTAAATATTTTTTAAATAGAATTGTTTCACCTCATAGTTGGCAACACATAGCTGTCACTTTTTCTTTTCGCGCGCGTTCTTGACATCGCGAGAAAATTTTCTCTCTAGACAAATTACTCATTTAAAATAAGTTTACGGTGTAGTTGACTAAAATAACAGAACGTTAACTATGCTAGGTGATAAAAAGTGTATCGAGTGCATCGTCGATGGACCTGAGACGCAAAATCTGAGCAACAACAACTCACGTTTTTTGCACAGCCCCGGCGTTCATCAACGACATCTACGGGAAGCCGATAAATACATCAGAAGCAGACGCAGACCCTTAGACCTGACCACAAATGAATGATACGGAGGCATACCACAACCTTGAGATACGAGAATGCCTGGCTTTAACTGACCACCTAGTAGGGACGTGATACTGACAGTTCCTTCTGAGAGCACTATGGTGGTCATTAACACTGCATTTTGCATGTATGCTGTAAACTTGTTAAAGCATTGCCTCTCCAGTGTGCACGCGATGCCCTCAGTAACGTTACTTCCACGTTACTAGCTGGATGAGAAGCTACCAGTGGGGCACGAGATGCCCTTAGCGATGTTATTCTAAATAACAAGTGCTGGTAGGCGCCCGTCAGCAGTACCTCTCCAGTGCGCACGAGATGCCGCCAGTAACATTTCTCTAATGTTACTAGCTGGATGAGAAGCCACCAGTGGGGCACGATTATGTCCTTAGCAATGTTATTCTACATAACAAGCGCTGATAGGTGCCCGTCAACAGTACCTCTCCAGTGCGCACGAGATGCCGTCAGTTACATTACTTTCATGTTACTAGCTGGATGAGAAGCCACCAGTGCGGCAAGTATGTGATGCCCATAGCGATGCTACTCTACACATCTAACACCAGTATGTGTCCGCCATAACAGGTGAGTCCCATTCCTATGAACTAGGTTAGGAATATATAAAACAGGTGCTTTGATATATTTTAAACTTATGAGCATGAAAGCTGCGAGACAGCCTTGCTCAATCCTGCACATTGTCTGTGCTGTAAACTTGCAAAAGCACTATACTTCCCCAGCGGGAAGGGATCCCACCCTGCTAACTAGTTTGTTACTAGTGAGTACGAGATACTCTTAGCAACATTAATTATATGTTGCTAGCTGGTACACATTTGCCATAATGTGCACATGCTTAGCATGAGACGCTCATAGCAAATTATCACAACTCTATAGGATCTAGCTCTCGCATCGAGGATGATATCATGGTCACCTCGTCTTGACAGATTACCTTTTATCAATTATTGTTACACATGCCTGCAACAAATGCTAACATATTTCTGTTTATGGCTATGCTACCCAGTTGCCATTTTAACAAACAATTATACCTAATTAAAACAAATCACCATGTACAAGATACTCAGTGCCCATCTAAGCACTAGGTGATTTAATTATCCGGACACGAAATTATAAACAACATCTATTTTGTAAATTATTATAATAATAAAGCAAAAATGTGCAATTTTTACATTAATAAACTCAAATACTGTACATTGAGTACAATGTACTTTGCCAACATGATTCTGTGGTACATTGGCTGATGACAAATGCCTCAATGGCAATTCTTGATTTCAGATATAACCTAATGGACCAAACAAATACAAAGTACTATTCTATGCTCCCCTACTTACTCATAAGGTCATTCATAAGCCTTACTCCCAGATTCCTTCTAAACTGAGGGAACAAGGGATTGAGATATTCCAGAACCAAATTGGACTGATTACCCCTACCATAGGGAAAGCAATGACTGACCCATGCTAATGAAGAAAGTTAAGACAAAAATAACCTGGTGACTGATTTGGATGATGGTTGCACCACAAACACCTGCCAATGTTCAATACATACCACCAAATAAAAACCAGAACAAAAGTTCAAAAGTAATATAATCTCTAATGATCATGAATCTTAATTTATTATATTTGGTAAACAAACAGATTCTGAAACAATAACAATTAATCAAATAATATTAAAACCACAAGACAATCACTCTTAAGATAATAGAGAAAACTTACCAGTCCTATTGGGAAAATGTAAAACAAGCACAAAAGGAGGTGATTGGTTACAGTAGGTACAACAAATTAAAACATCATACAACGGGGTCAATAACAGGAATCAATCAATATTGAAAACAAAAATGAATTTTTGTGGTGGACCTCAACAATAACTCGGCTTATAGCTATACTTACTCTAAAATAACAATTCAACAAGACTGATACTGGAATCACCAACTGAATGCTGACAAAATAGTTACATGCTGCTGTTATTGGCTGCGGGTACAAAGAACAATAAACTATTTGATAACTATCAAAATTCAATGCCTTAACTTCTCAATACCATTACAGTCAGTAAATACTGAGATGAATTAAAATGCATTATTGACCTACAAACAATTTATGTAAATATCGATTTTCAAACCCAAACAAAATGGCAAATTCAGTTTCATTCTGAACCTAAAACAGTTAATTAGCACCTTCTAGGGCAGTGAAAATTCCACCATATTTTATTGGCAGAAAATGACAAATACAATTTGCAGTAAAAACGATTGCTTTATACTGATACCGACCCCAACATAGTTGGGAAAAGGTTAGTCAGATTGACTGACAATTTGCACACTATTCAATTATTGTTCAATATATCAAAATATAGGTACCTATAGGATTTAGTCCTATATAGGTACCCCTGTCAGTTCCTGTTACCAGATACCAAAATAAAGGGTTAATCTTAAGTACATTCTCTAATAACTTCCATATTAGAACTTACATTCTTCAACCTTACCTTATAGCTATGATGTAGGTATTTACTACATTACCAACAGTAAATGATACCTACTGAAACAAGATTTCCTACCAACCTACCATGACTAGGTATTTACTTGTCAAAGTATCAAGACTGCCATAAAACAAAACAGTACTATAAGTAAGTGTATTTAAATGTTTGGACTTGAAAATTAACCATAGAAATCTAACACCTGACAAACATAATGTGAATTGTTAAGTTAGATTGCTAAGCTGTAGGTACTTGAAGCATGTGTCTATACTTATTAGCTCACAAGTTAATGGTTTAGTGACCTTAGTGGCATTACATAATATCAAACCCGTATTTCCTGAAGGACCGGGCAGAGATGGCAATCTTAGTCAAAGGTTATTAAACCAAAATACCTAATTAAACATTCAACCATTTTAACTACCTACTAGTCTAAATAGATATTTAGCAGTAGACTTCAATGATAATTACAAGTCATCACTAAAGTGAAATTGTCAAAGAAACAAAGGGGGGGGGGCACAAAGTATTGAGGGGTGGTAATTAGAATACAAACAGGTCCATACAATCAATGTAGGCAATATGAATGAATTAACTACCTACAAATCATTTTACACTATAACCACCTGCTCACCAATTTTACACTGTAGCTAATTATACAAGTCCCTCACTTAAACTAATATAACTCATTCCATAGGTAATCTACTTGTGGATATAATACGAGGTCAGGGAAAAGAGGTTCATACTTTTATGCTTTTAGAATAATTAATCTACCTTTTTCTTGTTTAGCTCTCAATCTGACAATCTTATTAAATGCATTAATAGTCAATTAGGAAATTTAGTAAATTAGTTAGCGCAAATTTTTCTTGTATCTAGGCAACAACCTATAAAATGGTGCTTACAAAACTTTAAATAGATAAAATTAAAAGTGTCTTCTGCTTATAAATCTTAAAATTGATAAAGTTAAAAGCATCTTCTGCTTAGAAAACTTTAAATTGATAAAATTAAAAGCGTTTTCTTCTTACAAAACTTAAAATTTATAAAGTTAAAAGGTTCTTCTGCACTTGGCACTCTAGGCTCCAAAATAACTATGTATCTCATAAAACAGATACTTAAGAGCTGTAAAAATACTGTGGATAAATACATTTTTAACAAGGATTTGAATTACAGGACGCCACAAAGTTCTTGTGGCGCGTGACCAAAGTTGGAACTGACGCCGCCACTTTAACTTATCTGCAATTTACGTGAAAATTCAGTAAATCACCTTCTGCAAAAAAAAAAAAAAAAAAAAATGCCATCTGAGTGACTAAATACATATAATGTGCCATGCAACATAATTTACAGTATACAGATTATTGTAAACTCACGCAACGCACTGCAGTTCTACACTGCATCTCAAATAATACAGTGATTGTTTACGTTTACGGAGACAATATACAACTGCTATTCTCAATCATAGAAACTTTCTAGACTTACAATTCAATATCACAATTAATATCTTCCTGATCGGTTTATACAGAACAAACCAGGAAAACCTACAAAAAAAAAAAAAAAAAAACAAATAAGTACTTACCTACTGAGACTGATTTAAAGTTTTTTTATCAGTACCTTAGCTGTGGTGTGGTAAGTGAGAGATAGATCAATTCTTCAACTCTCACAGTACAACACATACAGCAGCTCAACTTAGAGCTGGCATCAATTGAGAAAACAACGTGGATTAATAAGACTTGCTGTAATAATGTGTGATAATACCTTTTTGCTGGTTAACAATAGCTTCTTGAAAAAGCAATGCTAATGAAGAAAAATAAAAGTACTTAGTAAACTAGAATACTTATAACCAGATAATTTATTAACTAACTTAATTATTGCAGACAACTCTAAACATCTACTCTGTTTAACTAATTATATTTCAGATCGCCGTGAAGTAAAATTGTGAATCAAACGAGCTTACCTGTTAAGCGAAGTCTTGATTCTAATTTTATGAACGGCGATCTGAAATATAATTACCCACCCGCCACCTAACAGCCCCAAAGCTGCAATAATTAGTCTACTTAAATATTCACTTATCCTTTCAGGAAAACCTAGTGAATGTAAGTATATGGAACTACTCTGTACAGAAAACAGAGCTTGTTCCTTATCTCAAGGATCTCTAAAATAAGTGACAGCTATGTGTTGCCAACTATGAGGTGAAACAATTCTATTTAAAAAATATTTACAAATATTTTATCCTCCAAAAGTCGCGAAGTCATATGTGTGTATAGAAAATACTACTCTGTTTAACTAATTATATTTCAGATCGCCGTTCATAAAATTAGAATCAAGACTTCGCTTAACAGGTAAGCTCGTTTGATTCACAATTATGCCTTACAGATATTGTATAGCGCTTGCAAGGCAACGCGGAGTTGCAGAAAGAAAACTGGCTCCAAATATTACAGTAGTTAATCCTGCAGCAATTTTCCTTTTTGTTCCACTAAACATCGCAGTAGTATTTTGTAAAATAGCATGTCCTTGAATTATTGATTCTTGATGATTTGCCTATAAGACAAAATTAAGATATCTGCACCCGCTATGATTTATGACGTAACCATTATAACACGTCGGTCTTAAACCTTCACAAACTCCTCGATACTTAAAAGTGGTTACATTATAATGATCGCCATTAACGCCGCACTATATTTATAATGTAGGCAAGTAATTCGGGTCACTCGCCGCCAGTACCAACACTCAATGTGTCAAATTAAATACGTACGAGTACCTATGTGTACCACACAGAACGGACAGATGCAGAAGTTACAAGCAGAGGAGCTCCATATTCTTTTGAAAAAGCCCTTCTTTACCTACTCATGTTTCAAATACTGAGAATACTTGAATGTTTCATAAACTGAGAATTTATGACTGTTATATTATTTACTGGGAATTCATGACTGTCTCAAATACTGAGAATTCGTAACTGTTTCAAATTGACAATTCAAACCAGCACCCTAATTGCGTAACACATTATCAATCGGAATTTGAATCATTTTGAAACAATTTCTAATCCATATATGTCCGAAAAATTTGTCTGCTCGACAACGTAAATAACGCAATGAATGTTGTTGAACTGTCAAAATGAAACCAACTGCGATTGATAATGTGTTACGCGATGAGATTTCAAAGATTATCAAGAGTAAGCTTACTACAACTGCTTTTCCTCGTGTCGTGTGTGTGTGCTGAATTAAAAACGCAATAAAATGGTAACGAGTGGCGAGTGGCAGCGGCGGCCGCGAATTAGTCTCGTTTAGTGGTGGCAGCCATTACTGGAGTGTGGGAACTGACGCCAGCGGCGCGCTGCTGACGAGCCTCACGCGCCGACGTCACACCTACACAATGAAGAGTAATGGCTCCACAACAAGCTGCCAACAAGCATATTCAATAGCAGCTACATTCGCAATACCTACATTCGCCAAATATCGGAAGATCTTCGGGGAACACAGATTTTTGGACGGTGAAGTACTTTTAGCGCATGAAAACTCCCTGGTAATTGTAGCAGTCTACTTATGTATGTAGGAAGAACATTAGCGGATATATATGCCCGTATGCTGTACACAATGATTTCAAGTAGTCGTGAGTGCTGACAGTGCGTCTGCGCGCTGAAAGAGGCCCCCGCTACCAGGTACCACACTCGTGCCAAAATTCGGCCACGGGAAAATAAGCCAGTATTGAATCAAATCAAATCAAATATTTCAAATATTTATTTTGGAACAAAAACAGGTATACAATTTTTCGTGTACGTTAACAGCTACTATAGTTTAAAAAACTGTGTTGCAGCCATTAGCGCCCACCACTAAGATGGGAGACATCGGCGTTCCAACTTTTATTAAAAATCTAAAATAAATAAAAAAATAATAAAAGTAGAATGTTCCAGTTCTCTAATGTGTATGTATGTATATATGTATGTATGTGTGTAAGTATGTATGTGTGAGGGTGTATCTGTATATTTAGGAAGGGGACGAACGGAATATGAAAACCAGGATATATTGAAATCATAGGTAAGTATGTGTCACTAGATTTTCTAACTCCACATACGTCAGGCTTTGGAGCCATTTGTCCGTGAGCGATCTACATTCCCGTGAGGTAAGTGGATAGATATTTAGGATCTTATTTACTCTGTTGTACAAAACAGGGCTAAAGAAGTGATACTGACGTTTTACTAGCACAACATTGGCCGACTCAGTCTGGCACACTCTATCCGCCCTTTTTTTTTTTTTTTTTGAGGGTGGGAAATCATCAAATAACTTCTCCCGCTCTGGGTGGAGCGGGAGGGCGTGTCAGACTTTTACTGACTAAAACCCACCCGTGTTCCTTCAGTTGCCTATGCCAGGGCCGCGGTAACCCTTTCAGACAACCCGCGACCCCAGCGGCGTCGGCCCTATTGGGCCCCGTCACTTGCTGACATCTCTTTGAGGCGCGCGTGGAACACAACGCGCCGTCGACTCGGGCCTGGTCCTTACCGGACGGCGAGCTACCCGCTGCTCACCGTCCGCAGGCCCGCGCCTACGGTGGCCGGAAATCGCCCCGCGATTCCCGCCGCCCAGGGCGTCTCCTGCGGCGACTGAGGGCGTGAGGCTGCCTCTCCCTCACGCGTTCCGCCTCCTCCTTCGCTAGCATCACTGCTTCGCAGAAGGAGGTGACGGCCTCCCATGCACTCTCGCTCCGCACCATGGCCTGGACCAGGCTCGGACGCGAGAGATCGCCGCCGCCGATCGCCTCCGTGAGAACACGGCGGTGCTCTGCCCAAGCCGGGCAGACCTCCACTGTATGCTCCACCGTGTCCTCCGGGCGATCCACACAGTGGAAACACCCGGGCGTTTCCTCCCGCCTTATGCGAAACAGGAACCTCCCGAAACAACCGTGTCCGGTGAGGACCTGCGTCAGGCGGAAGGTGAGGACGCCGTGGCGCCTCTCTAGCCACTCCTCAAAGAGGGGACTTATCGCCGCTATTGTGGCGTGCCCAGCGCTGGGTTGCGACAGTCGCGCTCTCCATGCCGCCATGAGATCCCGCCGGAGCTCTGTCCGCTGTACCGTGATTTCTCGCGGCAGCGGAGTTACGCCCCGGCGTTTCGCCTCCTCGCGCCACTCCCACACGTGCGCGAGGACCTTTGCCTCCAGATCCCACGGCGGCAATCCGGCAAGGAGGCTCGCCGCCTCCCGGGAGACCGTGCGGTATCCCCGGACTAGCCGGATGGCCATGACCCTCTGGGACGCGTTCAACCTGCCGGCTGGTCCCAGCCTTAGGGAACGCGCCCACACCGGTGCTCCGTAAAGGGCCATGGACCGCACGACCCCCGCGTAGAGCCTCCGGCAGGAGGCGTTTGGACCCCCCAGATTGGGCAGGAGCCGCCTCAAGGCAGCCCCAGCCCGTGCCAGTCTGGGAGCCAAACGTCGAAAGTGCTCCACGAAGTTCCACCGGCTGTCGAGGACGAGTCCCAGGTACTTCATCGTCGACCCGACTCCGATGCGAACCCCTCCCACCGTTATTTCGGAACCCGACGGTGGCGCATTCCGAGGACCATGAAAACACATGGCCTCGGACTTGTGCAAGGCCACCTCGAGTCCCAACTGCCGGATCCTCTCCACGACTATCGCAACCCCGCGTGTCGCTAAGTCCGCCGCCGCCTGGTGCGACCTCCCTTGCGCCAGGACCAGCGTGTCGTCAGCGTAACATACTACGCTGACGCCGCCAGGGAGGTCGGCGCGCAGCACCCAGTCGTAGCCGATGTCCCACAAATGCGGCCCCAAGACCGATCCCTGTGGGACACCGCACGACATCTCTCGCCGGTTCCACTCTCCCTGATGACCGGGGTAGATGACGGCCCTGTCCGTCAGATAGGCCTCGACCACTCGACAGAGGTAGGTCGGCATCCGGTGATACCGCAATGCCTCCCTGATGCAACTCCAGGGCAGGGTATTAAAGGCGTTGGCGATGTCTAGGGACACCGCCAAGACGACCCCACCCCGGGCCACTGCATCCCCCGTCGTGAGGGCTCGCACGCGCATGATGGCGTCCACCGTAGAGCGCCCCTTGCGGAAACCAAACTGGGTCTCCGCCAAATCCGGCCCCTCCTGCACCAGCCACCCGACGAGGCGGTCTGCAATTACTCTTTCAAAGAGCTTGCCCACCTCGTCGAGCAGCACGATGGGACTCTATCCGCCCTTCGTTTTTTTGAACTATGATTAGGGTCAAAAGTAAGTTCCGAGTGTTTGCGTAGAATAGTGCTTAGGAAAAATGCGTGCCTCACTGTAGGCACTTTACAGACAGCATAGAGTTCGATGGTAGGGAAACGAACAGGTTTGTGTGCCATAACCTTAAGAACTGCTCTCTGTGCCCGTTCCAGTCTAAGCATTAAACACTTACCGGAGCCACCCCAAGCCACGATACAGTAGGTTATGATAGAGTGCGCCAAGGCAGAGTAAACTATTTTCAGAGTTTGAAAGTTGGCAGAAGATCTCAAGTTTTTGAAAACAAATATTAATTTCCTGACCCGTGTCACCAGAGACCCGATCTGTTCATTCCACGACATAGTACTGTCGATAATAACACCAAGATATTTTATATGGTTAGTTCGCATAATCACATTACAGATACAGGAAGTGTTAGTTATTATCGAACCGCAATTGTGTGCAATTAGGCTGTAGGGTGAAGCCGGTTGGGACGCTGTCCTTGGCGCAAACGTGATAAATTTAGTTTTATCCAGGTTCAAGGTAAGGAGATTGCTAGTACGCCATTTCATAACAACCTGTAAGGCAGATTCCGCATAGGAGCGAGTTTCAAGCCAGTCATTGCCATGAACAAGTATTACAGTGTCATCTGCATACATTATCATTTTAGAGTTTCTTAAACATAATTTACAGAGGTCATTTATATAAATTAAAAAAAGGATAGGTCCAAGAACACTACCCTGTGGAACTCCATAACTAAGGACCTCTTCATTGCTGGTAAAGTTACCTATCTTAACAGCCTGAGAACGGTCTGTCAAGTAACTCTTGAAAATATCTAGAGACAAGCCTCTAATCCCAATTTGTTGCAGCTTAGTAAGCAGGATGGGGACAGAGACAGTGTCAAAGGCCTTAGAAAGATCAAGAAAGATCGCAATCGTTTTTAGTCCTTCTTTTATTTTTTTTGCAATAGAACCAGTTAGTTCCAAAACTGCGTCTTCTGTACTTTTTCCTGATCTAAAACCATATTGATTCGCGGCAAGAATATTTTGGGAATCAAGATAGTTTAAGAGTCTATTGTTACTTATTGGACTTTTTCAAGGATCTTTGACAGGGTAGTCAAAACGGATATAGGTCTATAGTTATTGACACTGCCTCTGTCCCCGCTCTTGTGTACAGGGTGTACGACAGCCTTTTTAAAAACAGTGGGGAAGACCCCTGACATGAGAGCAAGGTTAAAAACATGGCAGATAATTGGGACAAGGATATGCCTAGCAGCCCTAATTAGAACAGCAGATATGCCATCCCAACCCACAGCGCCATCCAGTTTAAGACCTAAAACGATTCGTTCTAACTCTTCAACGTCCGTACTGAAGATGGCCATTGAGCCAGGATTGACACTCGCACCAGGATCAGAATCAGTTTGAGGGTTGCCTAACCCAGTCGTAATTTTAGATGCCAAAGTTTTCCCCACATTTGCAAAGAAATGGTTGACTGCATCAAGTGACTGGGAGGGGTCAGCTCTTAAGGACAAAAGCTCACTAGCTGATGATTTGTTATTTTTAAGGTTAGAAATAGATTTAATAAGTTTCCAGGTAGCCTTTGGGTTCTTGCGGTGCCTCTGAAATTCTCCGTATTCGTATTGGCGTTTTAACTTTTTTAGTAGATTGTTACAAAAGTTTTTATAGCGCGTATAAGTCACTTTAAGAATATAGTTGTCGGGATCTCTTTTTGATTTCTTTTTTTTATCCCGGTTACGAATGCACCTCAAAAGCCCGGGCGTAATCCAGGGTTTAATAATTCGGTTTTTACTAGAGATTACAGCAATGCAAGTATTATTATTAACCACCGTGGAGATTAAGGACACTAAATTGGTAGCAGCATTGTTTGCATCGTCACTGGCAAGAACACATGAAAAGTCGGTTCTTTCAAGTTCGACTACGCAACCACCTACATCAACGCGACGCGAGGTTATAACTGATTTTGGGAGATTAATTTTAAGTTTACAGAACACTATTACTGGAGCATGGTCTGTAATAAAAAAGTCGACAACCAAAGTAATAGCAGGCTTGTTGGTCTTAATAATAGCGTGATCTAAGCAACTATTTTTACGAGTGGTAAAGAGATGACCGGGCAGCATTCCATGCGATGCAACTGTGTTTAGGTAAGTATCTGAATTTGTGTCAGCATTATCGGGTGATATATTTATGTTAATATCTCCTAAAATAATAATAGTCTTAAAAATTTGAAGTGAAATTAGAGTATTGTCTAAACTGTCAATAAAGTTTTGGATATTTTTGTGTGATGGAGATCGATATATTGATACTAACGCAACACCGGAACTAAACTTGAGAATCAGACAATTAGCGTCGTTAAAGACTGGTGTCTCAACTGTGAAACGCATGTTATGCCTTGCATAAACGACAACGCCTTCATTTTGGTTAGCATAGTCGGACTTAAAAGATTCAAAGCCAGAAATCTCAGGAAGAAAGGGGCATTTGCTTAGCCAGCACTCTGACAGTACAATGACGTCAAATTGTACCTTAATTCTATTTAATAGGATAAGGAGATTATTGAAGTTGGCGCTGTTACCTAGACTTCTTATATTTAGGTGGAAAAATTTTAAACCACCTGCGGTATTATTTAGGTATCCTACACATTGTTCCGGGGCACACATGTATGAATTTGAAACCGAGAGATGTTCTATATCATCAGTAATGACCGAATTTTCGTCGTTCATTTGGCGATAATAGATATTAACAAATAAATCATAACATATTGACAAATGAGCCGGTCTGGAGACACCTGATTGGTCTGGTTCAAAGAGATTCTAATGACTACTAGATTAGTAATATAAAGGGAGAGAGTTACACAGCAAGGCAGCCTGGCTATGTCCTTCCTTTTGTTGTAAGTATTGTGTGTGTGTATGAGTATGAGTGTGAGTATTGTGTATTTATGTGTACATTTTGTATAATGAACATTTAGTATCTGAGCAATGAGAACTGGGAAGAGTACAAAAAATAACTTCCATAAAAATAATACAAGTAATAATTTAAATGAAAAAATTACGAGAAATAACACAATTGAAAAAAGTTAATTAAAGGAAAAGTACAAAAAGCGCAGTCTGTAACAATCGTTCTCACAAAGTAAACTAATGACTGGAGGGACATGAGACATGTGGACGTTATCATAGCCGACTAGTCACTTAGGGTCGGCAGGTTTTGGTAGATCCAATTCATCCTTGATCAAAATATGTGAAGCCCCCTCTTTTTTGCGAAGGAAAATTTTTCCGTTGGATACCCAGCAGAAGCGATATTCATTGCTGCTGGCAAAGTCTTTAGCCAAGAACAGAAGTCGTTTCATTTTCGGTGTAAGATTTTCTGTTACGAATACGGGTTTTGCCGGTCCACTTATATTAAGATGTTCAGTAGAAAGTTTACTATGTTTTTTATTATAATCTTTAAACATACGAATAAACTTTTCCTTACGAAGATTGGTAGTAAAGTCCACGATAATTGTTCTCGAGTTTGAACCATATGGTCCTATGCGATATAAGTCTTTTACTTCGTGAGCCAGTATGGGAGCATTTACGACAGAACCAACCTTCATCACAGTATCTAATAAGCATTCTTTGGTCTCAGGCTTAGTCACTGGTATATTTCTGATTTCCACGCAAGATGATCTCGCACTACGTTCCAATCGTTCGAGTTTGTCCTCCAATGTTGTAAGATACTGTGAATTGCTTTTCCGTTCTATATCAAGTTGGGCCTCCATCTGGTCGATATGTGTTTTCAAGTTATCATAGTACTCAGATAAAGATGTGACAGAGTCCTGAATTTTTGAATTCTGCAATTTTATTTCCTCGATAGATTCGTGAATTTTACCTATTTTATTGTTTTGTTGCTCCTTGAAATCTAGGAACATGGATTTTATTTCAGACATAAACATTGCCAGAATTGAATGAAACTCAAAACCGTTCTTTTAGGAATGTAAGCCTACGATTTACTTCGAAACTCAACCATAAAATTGTTGCGAAATTAATGCCTTCTAGATTAACATCTCAGTAACTAGTTCAAAAGCAAAACTCAGCGTCTTGTGCAACTGTAACCACATGAAGTGTAAGGTTACGAGCGAGCCATTCCCAGGCAGGTCTGAGACTATCGGGCTAGACTAAAAGTCAGGGCCAGGTCTGCTCATCATGCAAACTAATTAACAGTAATATGATGGACGCGGGAGGTCACCCGCTTCCCATGGAACTGGCCCGGCCAGGTAATTGAACTACATTCGAAGCAGAATGTGGTAACATGCTAATAGATGAGCGTGTTGGAAAGTGAAACGCCAATAAAATCGATAAGTAAATAGAATAATGATGTGTGGACGGAGTGGAGCAGGGCAGCACTTCCGCTGGACAAGGACAGAGATACTATATAAGAATAGTTCAAGATTAGCAGTCTGTAAGGTTGGCAGCGCGGCGGCCTGCCACGCCGCGGCGCGCCGGTGAGACAGCTATACAACAACCATTCTTTTGTTGTCCTTATCTACGCTAGCTGCCATACCAGCATTGACAATCTACTCAACTAATATACTAGTTTCTGCCCCAGACTTCTTTCACGTGGAAGTAGTAAGACACCACAATATGCTAAAATAACAGACACAATTTTATAAAACTTTCTTGTACGTAATACTACGTTTGTATTTTTGGTCTCAGACAGCCAAAGAGAGTCAGGATCGGTGACGCACAGTTGTCCGTGTAAGAAGCAGCTCTCGACACCCGCAGTCAAACTCAAACTCAAACCATTTATTTCAATTAAACCAATTACAGGCACTTTTGAATTGTCAAAGAGTCGGTCAGTAGGTAAGACAGAAAGTTGAAGCTAGTTGCCCATTCCAAAACGTAGATCTATGGAGAAGAACGGGCAAGAAACTCCACGGACACTCTTTTAAATTAAGATATGGTTACAAAAATATTGGTTACATTATTCATGTTGAAATTATACATGTGAGAACGATGAACGTTAAAAGCGTCCGTAATTAAAAAAAAAAACAATTCAAAATTAAAATTAAAATAAGCCGTGGCAGCTAAGGTATGACCAGCCTCCACCAACAGCGCCCAGTCTTCAATAGCACTTTCCCATTGCTTGCGAAGATTTCCATTTTTAGTGAATTAATGAACACCAGCGTTCCTGCATTATTACCTATAAAATTTGCTCATCCCGCATAGCAAATGGCGTGACAATTTATAGCATTAAGACTGAAAAGACTTACAATATCTATGCAAAATTTTAACAGAATCTGTCCATTAGTTGCGTGATGAACAGACAAACAGAAAAAAATTCTAAAAATATATTTTCGGCTTTGTAATCTTTCCCAAACCACGCAAAAATTACTTAAAAAAATAAATATTCAATGTACAGTTTTGACTTCGATGTGTACTATATCAAGAATGGGGTCATTCACAATCTTCCTTTCTACAAAAATAGCACAAAACCTACACAATCCTGAATCCTCAAAACAACAAAAATCTATAAATATCCAGAAACGCCAATCATTCAACATTGAACACCAACAATATTATTGTAGCAATCACTTAATTGTAGAGAGCTGCGTCCGCGCGGACCGCTGCGCGCTGGTATGAACAACTTAAGTAAATTGCACTTAATAGCCACTTGTGAGTTGTGAGTCTCCAAATGTCAGGGGTTGAAAAACGTTGCCATTTCATTATGTCCGCCAATTTCCTTGTTGTCACTGTGCGTGTTTCCAAACGATCCATCTATTCTAGGTATAGGTATAGGTAATACGAGCTGGTATCCGCAACTCCACGACAATGCGCGTATTTTGCGTATGGATCCATCTATTCTAATTGGTGTACCTGAGGGCTTAGTGCGAGTTTTTATACTTACTCGATCACGTTAACGTAAACGTCAGTTTGTACTGAAAATAAATAAGCGCGGCCTGGTGACTATAATGGGAAACACAATTATTCCATACGAATTGACATACGTCAACTAAACAAAACGCAAACGAGCGATACACGAGCGATACGAACGAGCGATATTTTTTATACTTACTCGATAGCGTAAACGCTATCGAGTAAGTGTAAAAAACTCGCACTAAGCCCTCAGTTCATTCGGAAACAGTGGCCTTAGTGCGAGTTTTTATACTTACTCGATCGCGTTTACGTTAACGTTGACGTATGTCAATTCGTATGGAATAATTGTGTTTCCCATTATAGTCACCAGGCGGCGCTTATTCATTTTCAGTACAAATTGACGTTTACTTTAACGTGATCGAGTAAGTATGAAAACTCGCACTAAGGCCACTGATGACAGTATAAATGTCGGAAGTGATCAGACGGGCGCTTTAGGGACTTACATACAATATTTATTAGCAACGAGTAGTACACAATAACATGTTTAAAGTCCCTAGCTATGACTACTAGGCATCCAATTGCCCAATGTCATTGTTTAGATCTCCAATAGTCATTGCTTTTTCTACGCCAACCTCCTCCTATCACAAACTATTATGTAAATGTATTTGATTTTCCTGTTCAATATTTATATACATTGTTTTATTTACGGACTCAATTACTTTTACTGCTTATTTTCATCTAAATCAACATGAAGCTATCATTAATATTATCACTACAGCGCACGATAGCAGCGAGAGAGAAGCTCCACGTCCGTGCCCCACTAGTGATGTGCTTCATTAGCAACCGTTAGATCCGCGGATGTAGATAACTGCGGCCAATTAACTATTAATTGCGGTTATAATATTAGCAGTTAATCATTTATTATTTTGTTAGGAATTAAATGGATTGTAATAATAGATGGTTATTGAGTTTTTATAGGTATGTTGTAGAATGTAGAGAATCTTATTATTGTATTTCGTTTGCTATGGATTGTTTCAGTAGCGCCTCGGATTCTCAACCCGTGTCCAGTTATTGGCAATAGGTTCCGCCGTACATCATTACAACATGACTTCGACATAACTGATGAAACGTGAGTGCACCTACCTACTGAACCCTGTGGCTCCACATCACTACATGTTCATACTACGACAGCTTTCTTTACGCAATGAGCACAGACTTCAGTAGAATGTTAAGTAGACCTGTAGTGTACTGTAAAAACAAATAGCTAAGTGGATGCGCAAGAGTTGCAACGATCTCAGTACCGCTACGTGACCGGGCGGCGGGCGGCGACGTATGCGCTCGCGCAGCTGGGCGGCCGCGGACGACCGCGACACAGCGAGGCAGTGACATCATCACTGTAGGTAACTCGCTGCTACAAAACCCAAATGGTTTGAAAATAATTAAATACGAGACGAGACCATTTGAATAGAGGGCCTAGCAATCGTTTTCAATAGACGGCCTAACAATCGTTTTCAATAGAGGGCCTAGCAATCGTTTTCAATAGAGGGCCTAGCAATCGTTTTCAATAGAGGGCCTAGCAATCGTTTTCAATAGAGGGCCTAGCAATCGTTTTCAATAGAGGGCCTAGCAATCGTTTTCAATAGAGGGCCTAGCAATCGTTTTCAATAGAGGGCCTAGCAATCGTTTTCAACGCGTCTCGTATTTCTGCAACGACTCGCAACTGCATCGACAGCTTTTTGATAGCTTATGTCAGTCTCACACCTTTTTGACTTTTCCATCATCGTTATCTCTGCTCTCAATAAATACAGGGTGTAAGGGACAGCCCTCCGCAAACGAACAGGGTGCATTCAGCTCCTCATTTTGAATCATAATCCACCGGAAAATTTCTCAGAATTTTTTTAATTTTTTTAATAGTTTTTCCAGTTACATTTTCTTTATATCAATATAAAATTACATTGTGTGTTCGCAGCTCTCCATTTATGTAAAAAAAAACAGCACAAAAAAAAAACAGCAAAAAAACCAGCAATGGATGTTGAAATACTCTAACGAACGACGCGTGAAATCAGCTGTTCACTTTCTGTCTAGCTACAGAATTCATAGAACTCACCGCATACCTATTACCTACCCGTCTCAACTAGTAACAGATCTCCGATTTGTGCACAAAAACACAAACAAATCAGGTTTATTGCATTCCCATAACGTTCCTGAAATAATTTCATGTACCTTAGTACCTACCTTAGTACCTACCTTAGTATGATATACTGAATTCACCCCACATCAGTCTACGGAGGGCTGTCCCTTCCACCCTATATTATCTAGCTGTGTAAATCCACCAGCAGAATTGCTCCATTTTGATTAGATCGGTATGCAGTAGGTCATTAGTTGTATTGGTTCATTGTTTCCTCGCTCGCCGCAGCCCTCCCTCGCGTGGCTCTGGTAGCCAGCCTTACGGAACTGCAGTTATCTCAACTGTGTCAGTCCGTGCGTCGTGCGCTGATCAGTATGCGGCGCGCGCGCAACCCGCTTGCGCTTATCTACGTCTCGTCAACCCCCGACAAATACCCCCTCGCCCTCCGCTCTACCCCCCCACCATCCCACGCGTGCGCCAGCGCAGAACATGAAGAGATACCACCGAGGTACAGAAGGATCACTCCTAACAAGAGGCTTATTACAAATACGAGAAACTAAACCTATCATTTTCTAATTATTATTATTGAAACGTGGTCATTGACACTGTTCGATTAACAAGTTTTGCCGACTAGCTAATTGAAACCGTGTATAGTGTCACTATGTATAATAAAATTTATAATCGAGATAAGAGCCCGCAGGCCGAAACACTACCTACGGTCGCTAATCATATTTGATTTTGTATAGCTTTTAGGTAGGTTCGCCAATGAGCAGTGGTGGCCCAATGGTAACGGCCCTGACTTACAAGTTGCAGGTAGTGGGTTCGAACCCAGACAGGCGCTTTGCTTTGTGTAAATAATTTCATCACCACTGCTCTCAAAACGGCGAAGGAAAACATCGTGAGGAAACCGGCATGTCCTAGAACCAAAAATTCGAAGACATATGACATCTACCAACACGCACTGGGCCCGCGTGGTAGGTTACGGCCCACTCCCTCTCACCGAGAGGAGGCCTGTGTCCCAGCAGTGGGTACATTATATGGCTGATTATGTTTTAGGTAGGTATAGGTATGTATTTGTGAACCATGAATGTACCATTTTCTAAAATGAGATCTTCTCTCCATCTGTCTATACAGTGGCATTCCTACACAAAGTGAATGAGATCAAAAACAATCTTGCTCACGACACTTGTGAAAGCGGTAATCTCCTGAGATAAATCTGTGCACTGCGCAGGCGCATGATTTGAATACTTGTCACAAAAATTAATGACGCCCTGTGTTGTTCGGTGGGGGAAGCTGCGCCGTAAATCAGAGATTAGTATCAATTGTAATTAACTAGTCAATATTTTTACATATTGTTAACAGCACAAGTTACACTCTTGCGCATATTTGAATTTGGTGGTTGAACAACAAGTGGTAGTCGAACATTCTTTAATCAAGAAATAATTATTACAAGTCTTTAATGGTTGTGTTTCTTTTAAACCAAGTCGGAACAAAACAATATTTGGTAGCTATTTAGGCATTATTTTCTCGTGTAGGTATGTTTGTAAGATAAATGGTACCTAGTGTACGTACCACAGAATATTGCACAAGCCGAGTATTACAGCGTTAACGTAACGGGGTCTAAACACAGTGCAGGAGCCATCACTACGAGCTGCCCGACTGTGAGCGGGAACTTATCCCAACTGATAACTTGACTTAACTACTTATTAACTTGCCACATAGAAACTTCGCTCAAAAAGCAAAATGCGTAAATCTCCCAACATAATTCTTAGAAATACCAATAATAAAAAATTCGCAACAAATAGCCATAGTCCCCTCACCTACAGGGTGTAAGGGACAGCCCTCCGCAAACTAACAGGGTGCATTCAGCTCCTCATTTTGAATCATATTCCACCGGAAATTTTCTCAGGAAAATTTTCATTTTTTCAAAAAAAAATTCAGTTACAATTTCATTATTTCAATGTAAAATTGCATTGTGTGTTCGCAGCACTCCATTTATGTAAAAAAAACTGCAAAAAAAAAACCAACAATGGATGTTGAAATACTCTAACCAACGACGTGTGAAATCAGCTGTTCACTTTCTGTCTAGCTACAGAGTTCATCGAACTCACCGCATACCTATTACCTACCCCTCCCAACCAGTAATAGACGCTCCGATTTGTGCACAAAAACACAAACAAATCAGGTTTATTGGATTCCCTTAACGTTCCTGAAAAAATTTCATGTACCGGTCATCTTATTATGACATACTGAATTCACCCTATCAGTTTGCGGAGGGCTGTCCCTTACACCCTGTATTGTGGGTAGGCCAAGTTGTGCATTTACAGCCAACATCAAATGAGAACCAATGAGCCAATAAGGGTAGCCATTGTCTGCCGGATTTAAGGAACACAATAATATATGTATAATAACCCTTTTTCGGCAAAATGTCCTTTTTTCCGGTATCGATATGTATAGCATTATTAATACGGGATTAGCGGAGGTTTTTCCAGCTCAGTCATTAAGGCTGAGCTCAGCCCCGACCCTTCACGCGTACACAGGTACCGACATCTCATTCAGCGCAGACTGTAATTAACATATTATTTATTGACAAATATTCACATCAATCCTCTCACGGATACATCAAACCAAGCTATTATGCGTCCAACACATGGACCACTTAGCAAATGGAGTCATTAACGCAACGCTATTTAAAACGCTGACAATACTAAGTCGTCAGTATAAATTCCGGGCTAGGCAAAACGTCTTGCAGTGTCAATCTAAAATTGAGTGAGCTAATCAAATGCACTAAGTACTTATTACGTGACAAATTCATCAACGTTTTCCCCACATTTGGATATCAATGGTTGTTAGTCAATAGAATATCTCGCTTGTTATATAGGAAGTGAGGTTGACCTTCCCAAAAACCACAAAGCCCAGCATTTGTACAATGTGTGTATTATTTCTCCATTTCCTACATTCTCCTTCGTCCATGCGTCCGCGTTTGATGCCGAGATGTGCGCGGCCGTCAGCGGCAGGATATAGCAAAGCTGCGCCGGCGCACTGCGCAGTTTACAGCATGTTTTACGACGGACGATAGTATCGATGCGATCACATCACTGGCTCATGGTAATGTCTTGATATCGATGGCGATATGCCGAGTCGCTGCCTGGAGCCGGCAGACAAGAACATGTTGCGGTCGACAACAACTATAGGTATGTATGTCTGGATTTGCGGAAGTCGGAATGATATTGAACTTGGGAAGAGATTGAATTTTCATAAATTACAAAACTTTTTACAAAAAAAAAACAACCAGCTTCCGAAAACACTACAAAGTCAAAAAAATTAAATTAAATATTTAAAAAAAAACCCCAACGCAGGAAAGAAAAGCGAACATTTAAAAAGTCAAAATAATTCCTATCGTTGAGACATCAAATTCGATTGAGTAATACCATTGATGGATGGCACGATGACATTTCGCACCTTCGCGCTTCGGTAAAACAAGGGCACAACTGCACTTTTACCCCTTTCTTAACTAAAAAAATCGTATATAATAAATAAAAAATATTTAACTCTTTTAGAGTACATGCACCGAATTACAAAAGTATAGTGCTTATTTCATGCAAAGATCCATCACTTCAAGATGGTATGACCAGAATAATACGGTATTGAATGTAAAAAAAAATCTTTAAATGGCTCTCCTGTAAAATCACAATAAGTGCCAGTTGTGCCCTTGTCTTACCGAAGGTGCGATTTGCTCATTCAATGGCGCAATAGTGTCGCGCCAGGCTACTGCTAAAGTACCTAAGTCAGACCCTTGATTGACTATCTATATAATACCGTACCCCGCGACATTATAGCACCATTTCAATGTGCAAACCTCATCGTAATGGTGAAGTGGAGCTGACAGTGACTTCACCATCAGCTCCACTTCACCATAAAGCTTCAACAAAAACTAAGTACAAATGTTTGTTTTTAAAAAAACCGGTCAAGAGCTAGTCGGACTTGCGCACCGAGGGTTCCGTTCCGATTTCTGAAAAAGTGTGCTATTTAGAGACATCGTTTTACTTTTCCTGTAATCTTTACATAAACTTCTATCACATAGAATAATTTCAAATTTTTCTCTTTGCAAATTTCGGAGAATAGGGGGGGAACGGTATTTTTTTTACATTTATCATCAAAAGTCAAAAACTATGCGGCCTAAAAAAAAATAAAAAATAGTTTGAGAATTTGCAAACAGCGCTCTTTCATATGATACCCCACATGCCCTAGTAGCCCCAGTTAATTTTTTTAAGACCCCCTTTCAGTCCCTGTTGCAAAAAAAAATATAAATATTTTAATTTCTTTATTATTTGCAAACTAGTTGGGTAAACGTCATCTAAAACTGTTCCAAATTTCAAGTTGATAGCATCAGTAGTTCTTGAGATATCCAGCTGTGACAGACAGACAGACAGACAGACAGACTGAGTCACACCATAAGGGTTCCTTTTTTACCATTTTGGTACGGAACCCTATAAATATTTAAAGTGTACCTAACCGTGAAGTTTCTTACCGGCTCTTATAAAAAATAAAACGACCGATTTGAACCGTGCAGCGCCGAGCTTCTGACGTTTAACACATTCCTAGTTTATGAGTAGCAAAAGTCAGATGTCACACACTGGGGTCAACTTAATAAATTGCAAAAATGCTAAACTGATGACACTATCGAAATAATCGTTTGATTTGATTTGAACATGTTCCGGCTCGTTGCCCAGCTGGAAGCCGTTACCTTCACACTGATCTCCTCACCCACGGGAAGATCACACGACAGTTCTACTCAAATCAGTATGTAAATCACTCAATTCCCATGCTTAAGCCATTCAGCCAGCAGGATCACTCGTTAAAATATTATACAAATGTGCAAAATTAAAATAAAGCGCCCCGTGGAGAAGTTTATCGCTCAGTCGTAATAATAATTATTTGTACGTATATTTTTATAAAAATCTTGTAAATAATCACATAAATGACGGGTGTGTCTGACACACGCGTCTGACAGCTGCTGTCAGTCGGAGGCTGCGGCTAATTGTTATTGGAGCCGGTATCCGGTCTCATCTGACTTCTTTCACATGAGTTAAGTTTGTACCCACTGTGCTTCGTTAAGTGAAAACGTGTCGCTCTTAAACCAGATATGTTATTGCAGCTATTTCATGTGCAACACATCTTACATGTTTTACGAAACTTTTTACCCGTTCGGGAGTTGCGATCATTATAGTTGAATTATAAACAGTTCCACATTGGTTAAATGAAGATTGATATTCATATGTTAACTCGTAAGGATTTAGCTATTACATTATTTTCAAAAAAAAGAGGAGGTTATCAATTCGTCCCGTATATATTTTTTTTATGTTTGTACATTGATTTCTCCGTCAATTGTGGACCGATTTTAAAAATTATTATTTAATTTGATAGGGTATGCTCTCGAGGTGGTCCCATTGTCACCGAGTCAGAATCTGATGAGGGGATCCCGTGGAAATCGAGGGAAACCCTCAAATTTTATAGGCACACATAGTGATTTGGGTATTTTTTTGTAGTAACTTGAGCATTCTTGAGCATTTGCTCTCGAAAAGCACCATTTGGTGAAGTGAAACTGATGATGAAGAACACATATGGCCATCGGAACTACTCAATAATAAGTATTCGGGTTGCGATCCGATTACCAATTTATGCTCCTCCGCCACAATACATATGACATGAGCTATGACATGAGCTATATGAGCTGATGGTGACATCACCATGAGCTCCAGCTCTCCTGGTTCTAACTAGGAGAACTCCTCAACATTAACGTCCCAGGATCGGGAAAAGCAATATTTTGTAAAAGAAGATGCGCAGTTGACCTTAGGATCAAACTGACGCACTAAAAAGTGAAAATTAAAAACTTTTTTACAAAAATATAAGTGACTTCCAAAAAAAAACTGCTAAGTGATAAATAAGTAACTTTAATTTCGGAAGTCGGCGGCAAAAAACTAAAATACACATCCGAAGACACCGACTTCCGAAATTAAAGTTATTTTTCTTCTACTTTGTAGTTTTTTTTTTGGAAGTCGGTTATTTTATTTTGTAAAAAAGTTTTAGCACTGACAACTTGACAAGTTATGAAAAAACTGCTCCACAATTTTCGCAAAAAAATACTGTTCTCATGAACTAGCGCGGCCTTAAAGAAATATAAATCGAGAATTGAATCCCTCCACAGTATCTTTGCATGGAGTGTATTAAATCTTTCTATCACTAGTTAAATCGTGTAAATCAGTATTTATCACCGTTTCTCGCGAACACCGCCCGCGCCGGAATGCTGCGCGGTTATCACAAGTTGTTGCGCGGGCGCCGATCATGCATCGAACTCGCAACCCCATCATTCAGCCGCATCACGACTCCGCCGCACGGACCCAGACGTACTCGATACAATGATGAATTACAATAGCTTTACTCGTCGCGGATAATCATGTTTTTAAGATTAAACTTTATGGAATTTAATTTATAACTGACTTTTATGTTGTAAGTCTCCAAATTAACAAAATATGATGATAAGCACTGATAAGCACTGATGAGCACTGATGAGCACTGAGGAGCACTGTGATGAGCACTGGAAAATGCAGGTCTTTTTGATTTAATGATTGCACGTTATCAATTTAATTTGACTTTTTGTATTACTTTCAAAATATTGCGAACTTGCGAGTGACAATAATATTAATAGAAGCAACAGCGTCCGCTACCAACTTTACAGCTTCATCTTTCTAAAGCCTCCTCTCAATATTCAATATTATCATAACCGCTGCTCATTTCATCCATTCAAATCTATTGCGTGACACAGAACGCATGATCCCATGCATCGGTTCCACCTGTAGCGTGACACAGAACGCATGATCCCATGCATTGGTTCCACCTGTAGCGTGACACAAAACGCGTGATCCCATGTATCGGTTCCACCTGTAGCGTGATTTACTATGTTTGCTGGTACTTGAGTAGCGTCGCCTAACATCGGCAAACATCGGCCAACTTCGTCTAACTTCGGCGGAGTTCGGTGGGGTTCGTGCGAAATCGTGTCAGATCGCATGCTCCACGACGCGTATTTACGAGGTGTCGACTACGCCGGCGCGCGGCGCACCGTGCCCGTAGATGAGAAGATACTCGCAGATAAGGGGGGTTCCGTTAATGCAGATAAACTTGACTCATGTATTCAGAAATGTTGTTTCTGAGTTTATACAATGTGTAGTTGCAATACCTGAAAACCCCTTAAGGGGTCATTGGACGCATCATTATGAACCACTTTCACTTTGGGACCACACCTTAAATCACGAAAAAAAATCAACCCTACTCAGTGACGTACTAAATATACAGTCTACGACTTTCTCGGAGACGACGCTGTAGGTCAACAGCAGAGAGATGCCGATTCCGCAAAGACGACAAGACAATGAAGCGCTCCTCTCGTGAATTAGTTACACGCCCTCCACCAGAACCAGGTCTCCGCCCATGTTGCCCTGTCTCTAGATAACGTTGACAAACTCTTTGCGCAGCTTCTGCTTCAGTCGTGTCCAAGTTTGTGCTTAAAATTGTATGGAAATGGTCACTAAAATAACAAATACAGGTATTGATCACAACAACAACAACAATAATGCGAAAAAGAGACGAAAGCAACTCAATGTGAACACAAACTGCATAACATGGATACGTTAGATTATCTGAAAAAAAAACAATCAAAAATCCACACCGGACACTTTTAAGTGTTTATTACTACCCTAGTTATAAAAATCAAACACCTTTTAACTTATAGATTTTAAGTTATAAGGTGGCTCGATTTTATTGACGGACAGTGTATTTAGATTTTTGGTTTGATATTGTATTTGATCGCAAAAAAAAAATACTTGATGTAAATAGCAAGAATGTGTAGCGTAAAAAAAGTTAAGACTATTCAAGAGTTCATTATCTGGCCATGTCCGTCATTTACTGTGGCGACCGCAAACGGTGCGGTCAGACCTTCCGCCAGCTCCATGGTGTGACCACAACATAAAAGCCTACAGAAAGTCAACTCCTAACAACGAGAGATATTATAGATTTTACACAAATATTGGTTGGCCGCAGCACCTCTCAAATACAGGCAGCGCGGCACTTTAGAAATACAAATATCAGCACCGTGACACCTTATATTAAACAATTTATAACCTTCATCCCCTATGACCTACATCTCTTATGTCAACTCAAGTGTATTTTACGTCATCCTTTCCTGTCATTCTAGGTAATTTGCTTGAGATCTTCAGTTAACGAATTATGCTATCCATCTCTTTCAACCTTAGATAATATACATCTAGATGGAGCCACCGCGTGGCCGGTCATGACACAGCAATGTAATGCTTTTTCTAGATTATGTGGTATGACAAATGCAGTTTAACGTAAGAAATCTTCCATATTTTGGACTGAAACCCATGTCAATACATACGCACAATGCAAAAACTGTCCAAAAAAGTTTAATTAATCGGCGCATGATAAATTTTGTAACAGTGAAAGCACTTTGTTTGGCTAACATTCAAAAGTTCGCCGAGCAAAAATACGGCACGCCGTAAGAGACAGAAGATACGATGCTTTGCTTCAATTTTTCTATTAATTTCGTATATATGTGTCTCACTTCCACACTTCACATTGTAATCATGGCAACGTCTAGAGGTTCAATATCTTTGCTTTTAACTATCATCACAATGTTTTCTTCCTACCTTAAAATGTCAGCTTGACATTTCCACACCCCACAGCCTTAGTGCGAGTTTTTATACTTACTCGATCACGTTGACGTAAACTTCAATTTGTAGGTACAGGGAAACTGAAATTTAATAAGCGCCGTCTGGTGACTGTAATGGAAAACACAATTATTTCATACAAATTGACATACGTCAACGTTAACGTAAAGGCGATCGAGTAAGTATAAAAACTCGCACTAGTCTAAGGCCAAAGTTCATCATTTTTCGTACTTCCTAGCTTTATCTGCTTAAGTTGCAACTTTTTTGCCAAATTCCTTTAAAACCACACGCTCTTCCATCCCTGTACGTATATCTGTGGTCAAGACATAACGTTCGGCCGGCCAGTGCGCAGTGAGACCGCACATTAAGTGTTTGCGCGGCGTGTAACAGCCGCGGTGCTGCGCCCGCGCACCGGTCGCCGACCGCCGCGCGCCGCTACAAGCATGAAGCAGGACTATTATGGTATTATTTAAATTGGCAGTTTAAGTATATGTTTATAGAGTACTTTACTTGTTTTCATGATAATTTGTCTATTGGGAGTAAACCCGTCATAAACTGACAGCAGTTTCTAGCCGAAGATGCATTGTAGAGTGACATTCAGGTTTTTTAAACAATTCTTTCTTCTTTCTTCAAAAAAAAAACAAATTGTAAAGCCCAAAAATAAATTAAAGTTTGAGAAATAGATTTCTCTGCACCAAAAGCCAGATGAAATCTCTGAAATCCTATCACTAGTGTTTTGCGTTAGTACATGAATACTTCGATCGCGCCTTTCCGCATCGAGGCGCAGTCCTGCAGGTTGTCTCGACTGGTGTAACGATGTCCGGTATACAGGCAGCAAACATGGGCGTTTGTATACCGGAAACGTGCTCTTGCCTGCCTTGCTTGACTGTTCCTACGTGTTACCGTCAGCTCCGTGTGATCAACTGCCCCAAGTGTGATTGAGGAAATAAATAAAACACAATAATGCAATATTACCTCTCTCCTATAATGAATATTTTTTCCATAACTATTAAATTATTTTAGACACAGATGGATTGCTCAGTTAGCTGTTTTACAAAACAGCTCCGTTACGTAGGTACCTACAGCTGTCAACGATTAGAGATTATGTAAAACAGCGTGAAATGAAACGTCGTATTGTAGATTTTAGTTCTAAATGTTGTCGCTTGCGGCTCTGTGTGTCATAAAAACAAACGTCCGAAACAGAAATAAATAAAACGATTATTAAGAGAGAAAATGACCCTAACTCAAGCGCAAAGTGATTTTAAGGACAATTTTAATTAAAAGTTATTAGAATTTTATGAAAGCTAGTTCTAAATATACTAAATAGCCATTAAATAACTGCGACCAACCCAAGTTGGTAAGTTGGCTGGTTTCCAAAAGTAGTGCTCGCCAACCGCTGCCGCGGCTCGACTCGTGCGCTAGACCAATTCTGCCCACTTGAGCCTAAAGTGCAGTAGTAGAAATTTTGGTAGGTTTTCAATTAAATATTATTCTGAATCCCCATTTGATTTTATAGTTTTTTTTTTTTTTAAAGTAACGTAACAATGTCTAGTTTTTAGTTTTGTACTTATCATTTCAATTTGCATTCAAAGTTTAATTGAAGTCTTTTTCTCGAATTCGTGTTTTTCCTATTACTGTACTTTAGGTTCGGGAGGGCAGAATTGGTCAGGGTGCCCGAGCTTGGTTACCGCGACCAATTCGGTTCGCGCGTGGTTGCTCACAGGTCCAATCGTGTTCGTTTCAACCGCGCGGCCATGGCGTTAAAAAAAAAAACTATGCCAACATTTTGTAACAATTTGTAAAAGTTGACTCCCAAAACCACAAATTTGTCAAAGCTATGGTTAAAAAGTTAGAAGGGTTTGAACGTGGCCACGCCATCGAAACGCGGAGATCCACGCGGCCACGGAGATCTCAGAAACTAAGCGTTGCACAGACCTGAAATTTTGGTAAATTACAGATTCAATTTGTAAATAATTTGTAAAAATATAGAAAAAATCCTAGGTTAATATTTTAGGCTTTACTAAAAGCCCGTGGCCGCGCTATCGAAACGGTGAAAAAAACGAGATAGCCGATATCTCGCTGAAAAAGCATTGCAGACGTCTAGAGTTTTTTGTAAAACCCAGATTTGAATTTGTCAAAACTTTAAAAAATGCAACAAAAAATCCTAGGTTTATATTTCAGGAGCCGCGTCATTGAAACGGTGAAAAAGACGTTATCGCCGATATCTCACTGAAAAAGCATCGCAGAGGTCTGAAGTTGTTTGTAAAACCTAGATTTGAATTTGTCAAAATTTGTAAAAATATAACAAAAACTGTGTTCACTGCGCAGACGGAACTTCCCGTGAGAGCGGCGCGTACGCACTGCATGATACCGTAGCCGCGGTACATGTAGGTAAGTCGTGGCATGTAGGTAATATTGCAAGTATTGAGATAAATAATTCAAGCAACTGAGATTATTATTTAACTAGTATTTATAAAGATATAAACAGTGCCGTTAATTGGTGGTGGTCAAAGTAACGATCGCATTGCATTTGAATTATCTACATATAATATTTTAAGAAATAAGACGTTTTAGACGCAAGATCACAGCCATACATTGTATTTATACAGCAAACATTGACACTTTAGTTCCTAACTGCAGCCGCTACAGTAGGTATTGTGACGTACGACCGGTGAAGAAGAAAGTTCGTATTTTATGAACCACAACCTGAGACCACAACACGCATCATACACATTTTTTTTTTTTTACGGAGTTATTTTTTTATAGGTTTAATAATAAGTTTAATAGCCCTTAACAAAGCTTAATCATTGTTGACGTGGTTACATTACCGTAGAGTAACTTCCCCTCTAATGTCTACGTAAAGTGAAAATGAACACAGGAAAGCTTTGTCGGCAGACGAAAATTATACTCATTCTAAAACTTAACCACTCAACAGCAACCATTCGCAGATAGGAGCAATCACTGGTTTATTAATTATACTCATTCTAAAACTTAACCACTCAACAGCAACCATTCGCAGATAGGAGCAATCACTGGTTTATTAATTATACTCATTCTAAAACTTAACCACTCAACAGCAACCATTCGCAGATAGGAGCAATCACTGGTTTATTAATTATACTCATTCTAAAACTTAACCACTCAACAGCAACCATTCGCAGATAGGAGCAATCACTGGTTTATTAATTATACTCATTCTAAAACTTAACCACTCAACAGCAACCATTCGCAGATAGGAGCAATCACTGGTTTATTAATTATACTCATTCTAAAACTTAACCACTCAACAGCAACCATTCGCAGATAGGAGCAATCACTGGTTTATTAATTATACTCATTCTAAAACTTAACCACTCAACAGCAACCATTCGCAGATAGGAGCAATCACTGGTTTATTAATTATACTCATTCTAAAACTTAACCACTCAACAGCAACCATTCGCAGATAGGAGCAATCACTGGTTTATTAATTATACTCATTCTAAAACTTAACCACTCAACAGCAACCATTCGCAGATAGGAGCAATCACTGGTTTATTAATTATACTCATTCTAAAACTTAACCACTCAACAGCAACCATTCGCAGATAAGAGCAATCAAAACTTAACCACTCAACAGCAACCATTCGCAGATAAAAGCAATCAAAACTTAACCACTCAACAGCAACCATTCGCAGATAAGAGCAATCAAAACTTAACCACTCAACAGCAACCATTCGTAGATAAGAGCAATCAAAACTTAACCACTCAACAGCAACCATTCGCAGATAGGAGCAATCACTGGTTTATTAATTACAATTGTACGCGATTTCTAATTAACATTTTCAGAAGGAATCCCGCTTACCTGGAGGCTAAAGGGCACGCGACACACGAGCGCACATAAATATTATACGGGTTAGAGGTACGTGGCTCGTGGCTTATTGACTACTGATAAAGTTACCGATAACCATCGACGATGAGTCGTACATATAATTCGAAGGTTTATTGTTATGTCGGCAGACTCGTCAGCACGTGAGTATCGGATTTTGTTGAATGCTAACGAGACAGCTTCTTCGCCGTTCGTTTTAGTAAAGGCAAGAATTTCGAGTAATAGCAAAAACCTACAACCAAATGTCTGCCAAGCGGTGTCAAGAATGATGGCTCTAAAGGGCGAAAGTGTCTCCAATACATTAAAAAACTCAAATCAAATCAAATCTCTTTATTGCATTCATGTGTTGTTACAATTGAGGTTAGTTTCAACATGAAACCCGGTTACGGCACGGCAACATAATAACAATTTTAAAAACAAGTCATTTAGTCATTTATTCAGTAACAATAATTTGTATTTGAATTTACACAAAAAGAAAAAAAATATAATATAATAAAAATAAAAAGTAAGTAAGTAGGTAATACTAATAATAGCATAATAGTAAGATGTATGTAATTACTTACTACATGCTATCTACTAGCACCACCATTATTCTAAAATGTGATTGACATAATCTCGGGACCCTGGGGTCCCGGACCTTTGGAAGACGTTCGAGGGGCCGAAGCCAACTCGCAGAGGCCCCTTGAGTGCTTGGGATTCCAAGCACTCAAGCAATCAAGCACTGGTAAAGCCAAAACTGGTAAATCTGGGTGGTACGGGCCAAGTATGAAGCACTGCTCAGCACGCTACGGTTCCCCACATATTAGTTCAGGTTTCGTCGCGATGTTTTCACACGCATACCATGACGAGGACCAATACGAAGGACATCCAACATTAAAAGCCCATTACAAACATAAGCCGCGCCGCGCTTTTACTCGGTTAGAATAACAAGTGGAGCCTCCACGTGTTATTGTAGGGGCCGGGCGCTCGCCTCAGTGTGTGTGAGCACACGTCGCACACATGATGGTCACCCGTGCACCGTGGATGTGGAGGACACAGAGCTGGTCGGCAAACACGCTGGAGACGTTTCCGACGGTCACTGGGCAACAGCTAGGGCTGTCACGTGTCTGTCAGATGTTTCATGATCTCATCACTATAGGGGTGTAATTTCAAAGTTAAAAGAATTATTACTATTTACCAGATGCTCGAAATATTAAGTTCAATTAAATAGATTAGGAGCCAATTGATTAAAATACCAGTGTCATCAATCTCCTGCCCTTAAACCGATCTATTTGGGGTCGGCGCAACATGTCCCTTTCTTCAATACTTCTCTATTAGTCGTCATCTCGGTAGTCACCCCCTTTCTCCCCATGTCATCTTTCACACAGTCCATCCATCGTTTCTTTGGTCTTCCCCTACTCTTATAGCCATCGACGTTCATACTCAATACTTTCCTCACGACATTATCCTTATTCCGCCGCATCACATGCCCATACACTGACAACCGATTTCCGATTAAGATACCAGGGGCTCTAAAACGGCCACTTTGGCAGAATCATAATAGGATAATATTATGAATAATATTTTAAATCGTAAAACGGTCACAAACTGTCAATTCATAATATATTGTCAGTTTGTGGCCGTTTTACGATTTCAAATATTATTCATAATATTATCCTATTATGATTCTGCCAAAGTGGCCGTTTTAGACCCCCCGTACTTATGCATTTAATTATTACTCGTAATTAGTAATGATCAGCATAAAACATTTCAGTAATAACTAGACAAGCCAATGAGGAACAATATGTTATGAAGAATATTAAATAGATCTTGTTGGCATGAGCGCTAAATATATTTACGAATAAACAAGTGAATAAAGAAAGAAAGAAAACACATTTATTTAGCACAGACTAAATTAAAGAGGCATAAAAAAATAAATAAAAAAATCTACACTTGCGATGCAACAACAACAACAACAAAAAAAAAATACAATTACAAAGAAACACATGACAAACAGAGGAGGAGGAGGATACATAAGCAACAAAGGTGATGCAGTAGAACAGCAATGTAAACATTGCATTTCACCAAGATTGACAAAAAGAAATACCATTTCCATCAAAGTATATCCAATAACTGGCTGACGGCTGGCCAGCCCTATGGGGTGCGTGTGCGCAGTCGGCGTGGGCGCACTCGGCGCTGTTTGCTCCTAATACTCGTCTAAACACGTCCGACAACCACTCACTGTGCACTTTATTGGGCACTTGTTGGAACATATCCCCCCTCCCACCTTCCACCCCCTCTTCTCACCTTTATTAGACCATGCTTCACTTACATAACAACAGAACGAGCAGAAGATCCACTCCAAAAACTTATGCAAAAATTATCCTTCTTCTTTAAGGCTCTTACAGACAGAGGCGATATCGCGTCGCGACGCGATATTTTTGTACGGATATAATATCGAAATATCGCGTCGCGACCGCGATATCGCCTCTGTCTGTAAGAGCCTTTAACCGTAATAGTAACGTGTATTTATTTATTTATTTTACTTTGAATTTCTGATTCCACAATGCAAAGAGTGACCTTGTAGTTGCAATATTAAATGGTGTTACTTGCAGTAGGTAACTACAATCTCAGAGGAGACTCTAAGGAAGTCCACACTTACAAACAGCAGTCGCAGATGTCGCTCATGGAAATGGAAATAGTATTTCACAAGATAAAGCAATATATTATTTATTTCATATGACATCGCAATAAATGAACCTTCTGCAGTAATTATTAGGTGACACTAATACAATCGAACTTCAAATTGATTTCACATTATCTTTACTAGATCAGATATTAACAAAAAGTAAATGTTTTAGTTCTTGATTTGTTAACTTCACAAAATAAGTACCTACTTACTGCTTAGTTTTCCAAAACAAAATAATTATAGTACTTAGGTATTACTTTATTATATAAGAGCCAAAATTACATTCGACTCCGGTACCAAATAGTTCGAAAACAACTCTAAATCAATTAAAAACATCCAAAACATCAAAATCTACATCCATAGATCACAATAATCGAAACAGCCGATGACTACCGGAGATAATACAACCAAACATAAATATCCGCTGTACACAGTACATTCATTAACAGACACAGCGCCGCAATCAATTAGCCGGACACGCCGCAGTTATGCCCACTGCTGGGCATAAATAACTGGGGAACAAACATAAGTAATGTGGTGACATGCGCGACAAATTGGGATGTACACAATCTACACGGAGGATCTATAGATTGGAAAGCGGGAATCACGTATTGAAAGGTAACAGAAGTAAATACATACCTACTTTGTACCTGCTATTTTATGTACAGTCAGCAACAAAAGTCGATTAACAGTCGCAGTTTTTTAATCTTAATTATTAAGCGAAACATTTAATTCAAATCGGAACAGAAGTACTTAACATTTTAAGAACATTAACTCATAATCATAACAGTTAAACGAAAAAAAAGCAGTTTATCGAATCATTTTGTGTTAATTTAGATGATGTCAAAAAGTAGCAGTGACTTCTGTTGCTGACCGTACAGTCTCAGACCAAAGAGCAGACCATCTGACGTAATCACCGCACTGCTGTACTGCAGTGTTTCATTAATCCTAATGACATAGATTTTTCCTTTTCGTAGGCTTTACCGAACCTCAAAACGAAACGATATGCCAAAAATCAAGAAAAAGTACTTGCTTTCAAAATAATTTACTAAGACCCTACTAGATAAAGCAGGTTTCGCAAAGCTTAATTCTCCTGCCTCACCACACTAATTTAAGTTAATGAATGATATTCCCTGAATGGTGTTTCACATGAAGTGGAAAAATGCGTCACTTTTAAGCCTAGTCTAAACTCCAGTTGAACTATGAAGTGTAATGTTCAAAAGTTTGCCTCGAAAAATTAAATAATGTCATTTTAAAGTGGCTATTTTGTATGTACTAATGACATGACGATATTTACCCTTATCACAATGTAGAAAGCTTTTTCCCACAGCGGCTACCTGTGTATCTCGCTGCCCACATATTATATTATATCAGTATACGAACATTGTCACCACGTATGCTTGATATTTATGATGTAACAACAGCATTTGAACCAGTGGCGCCTGCGCATCTGACCGGAGACTATTCATCGTGCGATCACATAAATACGTTTTCGAGACGAAAGGGTAAATTCTAGGTTTTTTTTTTTTTTTTTTTTTTGAGCTAATCTGCAATCAGTTGTCCACTACAAGCAGATAGTTTGTGAGGTTTAGGCAGGTTCAGTGCATCCTCCAGCGAGGACAGCTACTCTTTATAGGTATTCACACGATGACAATCGGTAATTTTCGCTAGAGTATTCTAGGTGAAAGACTATTTTTAACAGCTGAATTGAAAAAAAAAAACCTGAAAAAAAATAGAAGTAAAGAGGTTTACAAAGATTGGGAAAACAAAGACTAACGTGTCGAAACAAATTTAGGAAAAATGGAGAAACGCAGAAAATTGCTACATCGATCATCTTTATAAGTATAATTAGGTAAGTATATCAACAATAAAAAAATGGTTCAGCAACAAATGTTTCAATCTTCCTTTGTTGTTTAGTGGCTGTTTGGGTTATTTAAAGATGTGGACGACGAAGGACTGCGAGCCCATCAGTCGCGTCGTGAACAGCCAGCTTTACCCAAACTCGCGAGTATTTAAAAACAGCGTCCGATAAGCGACACCCGATAATTTAGTGCGACACACACCTGCGACTGCGACTGCGACAGATAACTAATTGTTGATACCACCGGACGATTTATTGTCTCATAGCGCGGGATCCGTGTGTATTGTTACATATCTCATCGAGATAATTGGAAGTCTCTCTCTTATCGACTTTCGGTTCGACTTCCTACGGTTTGTTGAGATAAATGAAGGTATAGATTACAAAGAAGTTGCGACAGAAATAATGTATATGGAATAACATATAGACAGGTACTCTGAGTTTTAGCTGGTTAATCATTTAAAATATTACGGTCTATCTACTTTCTATCACCAAAAAAAAATTGTAGAACAGTAACCGCAGGTGACAACTTACCAGTGAAATATCACAAATACCTTGAAAATGAGAACCTGGCCAACAATACCGGTACACCAGCAAACCTAAAGGGTTGCAAGACCATAATTCAACCACCAATAACGGTTCCTAAACCTACCAACCTAATTAGCTGCATCCAACACAACCTGCGCGTACGCACCCCAGTCCCCAATACGATCGCAATCTTAATGAATTTAATGTCCGTCCCGCGCATATAGCCGCGCTAGTTTACAGCGCCTCGACTAGGAAGTGCAGCCTGTAGTCTGTGGTGCACGGACCGGCGCGGGCGCGTCCGCGGCCAATTAGACGATAGCATCGCGGGGTTAATGAAATGCCCTCCGAACAAGGATACAGTTACGGCTTTAATTACTAAGTATCATATTTTGTGAGTTATAAGCTGGGAGGAATTGTTAGGGAGGTTGGATCTGTGGAGGAATTTTCTATGGACGCCGAGGGGTGCCACCGCCGGGATCACACATTGTGTCGAATCGCGTCGAGTCAACCATGAAGTAACTAGGATTGGTGCTCGACAGCCGATGGGAGTTCGGCCCCCATTTTCAGCGGCTGGTGTCCAAGCTGATGGGTGCGACGTGTGCGCTTTCAACGCTGCTTCCCAATTTGGGGGCCCGAGCACCGCCGGAAAAGGCTTCTATCATAAAGAAGGAATGCATCAGCACACTTATCCCTTACTTACTGGCGATTACAGTTATTAAGTGGTGTTCAAGAAACTAAACCATCACATTGCCATTCACCAATTTTTAACTCCTAAGTTGTAAACAATTTAGGAGTTAAAAAGAAAGAACTTAGAAGTTAAGAGCTAATTCTGTAACCACCAGACCACTTCAGCATTTATTGAGCTGACTGTGTAACCACACACCGGCACCAGACCACTTCAGCATTTATTGAGCTGACTGTGTAACCACCCACCGGCACCAGACCACTTCAGCATTTATTGAGCTGACTGTGTAACCACCCACCGGCACCAGACCACTTCAGCATTTATTGAGCTGACTGTGTAACCACCCACCGGCACCAGACCACTTCAGCATTTATTGAGCTGACTGTGTAACCACACACCGGCACCAGACCACTTCAGCATTTATTGAGCTGACTGTGTAACCACCCACCGGCACCAGACCACTTCAGCATTTATTGAGCTGACTGTGTAACCACACACCGGCACCAGACCACTTCAGCATTTATTGAGCTGACTGTGTAACCACCCACCGGCACCAGACCACTTCAGCATTTATTGAGCTGACTGTGTAACCACCCACCGGCACCAGACCACTTCAGCATTTATTGAGCTGACTGTGTAACCACACACCGGCACCAGACCACTTCAGCATTTATTGAGCTGACTGTGTAACCACCCACCGGCACCAGACCACTTCAGCATTTATTGAGCTGACTGTGTAACCACACACCGGCACCAGACCACTTCAGCATTTATTGAGCTGACTGTGTAACCACACACCGGCACCAGACCACTTCAGCATTTATTGAGCTGACTGTGTAACCACCCACCGGCACCAGACCACTTCAGCATTTATTGAGCTGACTGTGTAACCACACACCGGCACCAGACCACTTCAGCATTTATTGAGCTGACTGTGTAACCACCCACCGGCACCAGACCACTTCAGCATTTATTGAGCTGACTGTGTAACCACACACCGGCACCAGACCACTTCAGCATTTATTGAGCTGACTGTGTAACCACACACCGGCACCAGACCACTTCAGCATTTATTGAGCTGACTGTGTAACCACCCACCGGCACCAGACCACTTCAGCATTTATTGAGCTGACTGTGTAACCACCCACCGGCACCAGACCACTTCAGCATTTATTGAGCTGACTGTGTAACCACACACCGGCACCAGACCACTTCAGCATTTATTGAGCTGACTGTGTAACCACACACCGGCACCAGACCACTTCAGCATTTATTGAGCTGACTGTGTAACCACACACCGGCACCAGACCACTTCAGCATTTATTGAGCTGACTGTGTAACCACACACCGGCACCAGACCACTTCAGCATTTATTGAGCTGACTGTGTAACCACCCACCGGCACCAGACCACTTCAGCATTTATTGAGCTGACTGTGTAACCACCCACCGGCACCAGACCACTTCAGCATTTATTGAGCTGACTGTGTAACCACACACCGGCACCAGACCACTTCAGCATTTATTGAGCTGACTGTGTAACCACACACCGGCACCAGACCACTTCAGCATTTATTGAGCTGACTGTGTAACCACACACCGGCACCAGACCACTTCAGCATTTATTGAGCTGACTGTGTAACCACCCACCGGCACCAGACCACTTCAGCATTTATTGAGCTGACTGTGTAACCACACACCGGCACCAGACCACTTCAGCATTTATTGAGCTGACTGTGTAACCACACACCGGCACCAGACCACTTCAGCATTTATTGAGCTGACTGTGTAACCACACACCGGCACCAGACCACTTCAGCATTTATTGAGCTGACTGTGTAACCACACACCGGCACCAGACCACTTCAGCATTTATTGAGCTGACTGTGTAACCACCCACCGGCACCAGACCACTTCAGCATTTATTGAGCTGACTGTGTAACCACACACCGGCACCAGACCACTTCAGCATTTATTGAGCTGACTGTGTAACCACCCACCGGCACCAGACCACTTCAGCATTTATTGAGCTGACTGTGTAACCACCCACCGGCACCAGACCACTTCAGCATTTATTGAGCTGACTGTGTAACCACCCACCGGCACCAGACCACTTCAGCATTTATTGAGCTGACTGTGTAACCACCCACCGGCACCAGACCACTTCAGCATTTATTGAGCTGACTGTGTAACCACCCACCGGCACCAGACCACTTCAGCATTTATTGAGCTGACTGTGTAACCACCCACCGGCACCAGACCACTTCAGCATTTATTGAGCTGACTGTGTAACCACCCACCGGCACCAGACCACTTCAGCATTTATTGAGCTGACTGTGTAACCACCCACCGGCACCAGACCACTTCAGCATTTATTGAGCTGACTGTGTAACCACACACCGGCACCAGACCACTTCAGCATTTATTGAGCTGACTGTGTAACCACACACCGGCACCAGACCACTTCAGCATTTATTGAGCTGACTGTGTAACCACACACCGGCACCAGACCACTTCAGCATTTATTGAGCTGACTGTGTAACCACCCACCGGCACCAGACCACTTCAGCATTTATTGAGCTGACTGTGTAACCACCCACCGGCACCAGACCACTTCAGCATTTATTGAGCTGACTGTGTAACCACACACCGGCACCAGACCACTTCAGCATTTATTGAGCTGACTGTGTAACCACACACCGGCACCACACCACTTCAGCATTTATTGAGCTGACTGTGTAACCACCCACCGGCACCAGACCACTTCAGCATTTATTGAGCTGACTGTGTAACCACCCACCGGCACCAGACCACTTCAGCATTTATTGAGCTGACTGTGTAACCACCCACCGGCACCAGACCACTTCAGCATTTATTGAGCTGACTGTGTAACCACCCACCGGCACCAGACCACTTCAGCATTTATTGAGCTGACTGTGTAACCACCCACCGGCACCAGACCACTTCAGCATTTATTGAGCTGACTGTGTAACCACCCACCGGCACCAGACCACTTCAGCATTTATTGAGCTGACTGTGTAACCACCCACCGGCACCAGACCACTTCAGCATTTATTGAGCTGACTGTGTAACCACCCACCGGCACCAGACCACTTCAGCATTTATTGAGCTGACTGTGTAACCACCCACCGGCACCAGACCACTTCAGCATTTATTGAGCTGACTGTGTAACCACCCACCGGCACCAGACCACTTCAGCATTTATTGAGCTGACTGTGTAACCACCCACCGGCACCAGACCACTTCAGCATTTATTGAGCTGACTGTGTAACCACCCACCGGCACCAGACCACTTCAGCATTTATTGAGCTGACTGTGTAACCACCCACCGGCACCAGACCACTTCAGCATTTATTGAGCTGACTGTGTAACCACCCACCGGCACCAGACCACTTCAGCATTTATTGAGCTGACTGTGTAACCACCCACCGGCACCAGACCACTTCAGCATTTATTGAGCTGACTGTGTAACCACCCACCGGCACCAGACCACTTCAGCATTTATTGAGCTGACTGTGTAACCACCCACCGGCACCAGACCACTTCAGCATTTATTGAGCTGACTGTGTAACCACCCACCGGCACCAGACCACTTCAGCATTTATTGAGCTGACTGTGTAACCACCCACCGGCACCAGACCACTTCAGCATTTATTGAGCTGACTGTGTAACCACCCACCGGCACCAGACCACTTCAGCATTTATTGAGCTGACTGTGTAACCACCCACCGGCACCAGACCACTTCAGCATTTATTGAGCTGACTGTGTAACCACCCACCGGCACCAGACCACTTCAGCATTTATTGAGCTGACTGTGTAACCACCCACCGGCACCAGATAACTTCAGCATTTATTGAGCTGACTGTGTAACCACCCACCGGCACCAGACCATTTAATCAAAAAACAGACTTGATTTTAATACACTTTACTTTCCTTCTTAGATCAACGTAGAAAAGCTTACCTATATTGTTAACATAATTCTTTGATAATTAAATACGTATCCACACGTGCCCATTGTTGTCCTGATTACGTATAATTAGCCAATGGTTATCCAGATTACATTGCGATGTAATTGATTATGTAAGTATTACAACTAAGAATTTCCTCACTTTGCACACAACATTGACTTATTAATTTATATTTTTATTAGTTCTAAAGTTATGTGGGAACTAGAAGAATACCTACTTTCTTTGTCTCGAATGTTTTTACATTTTAAATAAAATAGCCAACTTGTAATTTTAAAGACCGTTATCTACTGCACAATCTATGACTAATACCTAGATCTGCCTAACTTCTAGTTTTTTGGCTGGACGATTTATTTTCTATTAATCTTTATCTGCCATTTAGAATCATAGTTTAATTTAATAATTTCTATTTTATACCAAAAGCTGCGTGGGAACCTCCTAACTTAGCCAACATAGTTTTATTAGAATCTGGTTCTTAATTTTTTTTAGCATAATTATTATTGTACTGACTGGAGTAGATGTCATCTATACTAATATTATAAAGAGGTAAAATTTGTATGTAAGTTTGTATGTTTGTAAGTTTGTATGTAGGGGGTAATCTCCGGAACTAATTATCCAATTCTAAAAATTTTTTCACAAGTAGAAAGCTACATTATTCCTGAGTGCTATAGGCTATAAATTATATTTATATCATGCATATTAGCCGAGCTATCACAAGTTTTGTCTAACAAGTCGGAAAGAAATACCTCTTTAAACAGACTTTTTTGCATGCGCTGCCTAAACGGTTGTTTATAATTGAGAACAATGTATGCCAGTCTGGTCTGTCTTAAATAATTCTACGAAAAAGTCCGCGACACCATATTTCTATCTTTTATATTTTATCTTTTATACATCTTTTATTGCTTTAAAAAAGTATTTTTTAGACATACTTATGTTTGGATGATTATTTAAACAACAAAACATTAATCCTTATCAAAATAAGTTACACCCATGCTATAAATTCTCTATAAAAGTTCCTGAAACAGTTACCTTATTGCCAACATTAAAACAGCCAGAGTCATAGTAACCATGGTAACCATAATAGCATCCAAACGGATGCTTTAATGTTGTACCGAATTTCATAATGCAACTCGTTTTCAAAAAAAGAACATTGTAATGCACGCGCGTTTCACTACAACAGCGCCGTAATTTAAAAAAAGAACTTATTCGAATTCACGTCGTATACTATGACGCCGGCCGCCATGTTCGATACGAGTATTAGTATTGCAAAAACTGTTTCAGAACATTTTATAGAGGATTGATAACATGGATGTAGATAAAGTCTTATATGCAACTCTACATAATTAGGTATTAAAACACTCATGTGACATTATTGTTTCAACCCCCATTCGTGTTTTAATACCCATTATTGTACGTCAGTTGCATAAATAACTATTTTAGTATTTGCCGGGGAGTCGTAAAAGTGCGTGCTAATTTCGCACCTCCGGCCATAGGCAACGAAAGAATACTATTTTGTTAATGATTTTACAGTTATCTTTCGCCGATAACTGTAAAATCATTTCAATCACAAACATTTAACAGGTTCAGTAGAGCTAACGGCCCTTTGACAAATATCGAAAAACTGCTTAAACGTTAGTGTGAAGAACATGATCACACACAATATATGAGCAACCTTACACCTCGCGCTATCTCTTAACTTATTTATCACTTAACAAACAACACTGCGGTATGCTGCTAACATTAACTAAACATTTTACTTCATCCACAAAAACCTGAACCCCTGACCTGCAGCTCTAAATCTGCGCCTGCGCACCGTGGGCGTCACAACACAGTCATGTTCTGTCTAAACTATTAGTGCAACAATTAATTGGTAGCGTATCACGCTCTACAGCTGGCAACACCGGCAGAGGTCGAGGTCAGCTAACATACTGCCCGGTACATTTAAGATGGCCGATGGATTTTAACGATAAAATGGAGATATAAAAGTGATTCTTGTGTTGTGTCGCTGACTCGAACAGTTTGTGATGAATAATTTAATTCAACGGGCTCCGACCTCCGACCTTGTGTTGTCATATTTAATATTTTGGTAGTATTTAATGTTATTGGTAGAATATGGCAGGTGGTAGTTCTATGCGTGATCATGGTATTTGAGCTAACGAAATTGAAATATTTCAGCGACATTTTTTTTGTTGGAAACGATTAGGTTTCAATTAGGATTAATTGCAGATTCTCAATAATCTTAATATTAAAAATCAATAATAAATCATTCTTATTTACAATAATAAAACGACACCCCAGAGGAAGTTCTCTTCTCATATACATTAAACAACCTCTAATGTTATTTCCTTTATTAAATTACCATCTCTAGACAGATCAACATTTTATAGCAATAAAAACCGGTCAAGAGCGAGTCGGACTCGCGAACCGAGGGTTCCGTTCCGATTTCTGAAAGTGTGCGTGTGTGTGAAAAGTGTGCTATTTAGAGACATCGTTTTATTTTTCTTGTAATGTTTACATAAATTTCTATCACATAGAATAATTTCAGATTTTTATCTTTGTAAACTTCGGAGATAAGGGGGGGAACGGTATTTTTTTTACATTTTTCATCAAAACACAAAAACTATGAGGCCTAAAAACAATTTTTTTTTTTTTTTTTTTTGAGAATGTGCAAACAGCGTTCTTTCAAATGATACCCCACATGCCCTAGTAGCTTCACTTTGAATTTTTAAGACCCCCATTCAGTCCCTGTTACAAAAAAAATATAAATATTTTTACTTTTTTCTTATTTGTAAAATAGTTGGGTAAACGTCATCTAAAACTATTCCAAATTTCAAGTTGATAGCATTAGTAGTTCTTGAGATATCCAGCTGTGACAGACAGACAGACAGACTGAGTCACACCATAAGGGTTCCTTTTTTACCATTTTGGTACGGAACCCTAAAAACTGCCATGACGTACGTACATCCTATCGTATATCTATTCTATTAAATACCCCTATTAGATATGAAAACAAATTCACAAACGTCTCAAAGACTAGTTTATTATCCAATGTGGATCTGTCTGCGAATTTAACTATTAAATAGTTAATTAGCTAGATCTATTTATTTTAATTTAAGGTATCGTAACTAACTAAATTATAATTCATATTCCTTTTTCTATTGGCAATATAATTCTTAGATATTTATCGCGATATACAAAATAATACAAATGGGTACAAGTTCAAAATGAACTAATGGACCAATCGAGTGAGCCGCATGTAAACTCACATAAATATAGTTACCCAATAGTCATAATAGACGTCGTATCGATATAGATGAGCCCATAGATGAGTGTATCTACATAGATAACGATATCGACTCATTTAAATATAACAAAGTACGGTCAGCTGCACGTCATGGGTTTGGGTTTGGGTTTTGGTTGGGTTTTTTTTTTTGGGTTTCCCAGGAAAGCGTTTCCGTCATAAATGATAAATGATAAATGATTTATTTTCTGTAAGTAGGTTTGTACAAACACTTTTACACGTCAATCATATTTTTTAAAACTAGATGAGGTCGACGTTTCCTATCTGACTACTCTGAGAAGAAACGCCGAAACAAACTCAGACGTCACAGTCTCTTTTAAAGTCCAGACATAATGTTGGTCAGATCATGTGACGACCATGTAGATTGCTGTCTGAAATGGTCTTTTGAGGAAAGAACCACACAGATTGAGTGGACCTGTCCAGTCAGTGCACGCATTTGTCACTAATCGTGCAGCTCAACTCAAAACTTAAGGCGCAGCTTTCCTGAAAACAACCAAAAAGGTAGTTTTTTAAAGCTGTGTATCTCATAAACCGTAAATAATTTTGACGTATAAAAAAATATGATATTTTCAAGTCATTTTCACATACAGTGATGGAAGCCAAAACATAACTAAACATACTTTAATGCACCAAAAAAATCTTTAAACATACCTCCTAATAATCTTTAAAAGCTGTTTATCCCTTCATTAGCAATATTAATTATAATTAAAAATATACCATGAAATGTCAAATTTCAAACAGCATGCAGTGATGGATTACTTTTTATTAAATAGTTAATTTCTAATTTTATACGATTTTATTTGCACTTTTACGACATAATTCCGGTGCGCGTGAGAATCTTCTATCTCGTGCGTCAAACTAGACATCCATAAAGCCATTTCACTTACACACCGAGCTAAACCAAGCTTGGAACCAGGGCCTTAAGGAGCTTAAAGATTCGACGAACAATACCAAAGAAAAGACATTTGGGTAGGCCGCATAAATTACTCAAACTGCCAGACTATGACTAAAACTGAGAAAAGGATAAAATAAATAAAAAACAATGATCCACCTAGTCTTCACATTCACAATAAATAAAAATAAATAAAAGCAAATATTCATGTTGTTGTGTAAAATATGTAAAAAGGTATTTAAATCAACATTAATTGTGTAAATTTATTGGAGCAGCTCAATCCCAAGCCTTTTTGTCCTCAATATAGTCTTTGACAGTATAAAAAGCTTTCTGACAAAGCTTCCGCTTTATAATTTTTTGGATTTTATTAAGGCTTAGTTCTTGAATGTGGCTATAATTATAACGGTCGTTAAGAGAGTGTCAAAAAACGCTCTGTATTCAGCCGTTATTGTGTGACCGCTCACCCCTTTCACAGGCAAGTGACTCCGACACCGCTGGCAGTCCAGGCTCTGTCAATGTCAAATTTTGACCGTGTCGTGCGGTTGACTGTACGCATGTGTGCGCACGCGCAGGGGGCATCGATGGCCGAATTTATGGCAACAGTTGACACCGCGCAGTGGCCACGTATTTACAGTGAGTCGTTTATCATCAGGAAATTAGTTAAACGTTCAGTGTGTGGGCGAGACACGAGGCAGCAGTGCTGCAGGAATGATGGGAGGGAGTTGAAACACACGGCAAGATATTGTAACAAAGTCTGTAGTAACAAGATGCTGGTACCTAAAAGATACAAGATAACTGCAGATACTTAGCAGATCTTTCACATTACCTGGCTTGTAGTTCAACAGTAATCAGTGTTATTACCCATTCCACTCCTGAATCTATTAAACTCAATTCGCACGTGCCTGGGAAGTGATTAGTAGGTAATGAATTTTGCCGATGAAACCGATAATTGATAGTAGTTCTGTTTCAACGGCAGTCGTATTTAACGATAGTTGTATTAACGATAGTTGTATTTAACGATAGTTGTATTTAACGATAGTTGTATTTAACGATAGTTGTAATAATGATAGTTGTATTAAACAACTAGCTTTTGCCCGCAGCTTCGCCTGCGTGTTTGTAGGATATCATCCCACGGGAACGTATCTACTAGCGGGATAAAAGTAGTATCGTTATGCCTTTCATCCTAATCCGATCAGAAAGGTAACAGATAGACAGATAGTCCTAGCGACTAGTCCTAGAGTTTGCGCCAAAAACTGCGGTGTTTAAAACAAATTGCTCAGCTATGTGTGTTAAAATTTATAATAGGTTACAATCAGGCATTCAAGATCTTCCACTACCAAAATTTAAGAAAAAGCTTAAAGAGCTACTGCTTAAAAAAATGATTTACTCATTAGATGAGTGGCTACAGGTATAATGTGACGTTATTTAAAGTTAAAAACCGGTCAAGAGCGAGTCGGACTCGCGCACCGAGGGTTCCGTTCCGATTTCTGAAAAAGTGTGCTACTTAGAGACATGGGTTTATTTTTCCTGTAACCTTTACATAAACTTCTATCACATAGAATAATTTCAGATTTTTCGCTTTGCAAACTTCGGAGATAAGGGGGGCGGAACGGTATTTTTTTAAAAATTTTACATCAAAAGTCGAAAACTATGCAACCTAAAAAAAAAATAAAAAATAGTTTGAGAATGTGCAAACAGCGTTCTTTCATATGATACCCCACATGCCCTAGTAGCCCCACTTTAAATTTTTAAGACCCCTTTCAGTCCCAGTTGCAAAAAAAATATAATTATTTTTATTTCGTTATTATTTGCAAAATAGTTGGGTAAACGTCATCTAAAACTATTCTAAATTTCAAGTTGATAGCATTAGTAGTTCTTGAGATATCCAGCTGTGACAGACAGACAGACAGACAGACAGACTGAGTCACACCATAGGGGTTCCTTTTTTACCATTTTGGTACGGAACCGTAAAAACAATTTTTTTTACTGATACTGAACACTGTAGTAGACAAGACGACAGTTACTTTAAAATTGACATTTATAATTGACATCTAGGAATCTCAGATACATGATTGTATTATTTATGATTATGGCTAAATACCCATTTTTTTTATTAGATTAATTTTTTAATTATTATTATTACTTATTAAATTTCACATGAAATAACTATGTTTTCACATGATTTTTTCACGCCAGAAGTCTATAATTGATTCCACATATAAACTGTGCAATATCAATCTAGGCAAAGTAGGGATTAGGGATCTTGGGGTTATACAAGACAGCAAGCTACTCTTCGATCAGCATATTGATAGCATAGTAAATAAGGCGTCGAGAGCACTTGGTTTCATAATGAGAACCTCGGCTTGTTTCCGATCACTTGTATTGTTCGTTCGTACGCAGCCACCTTGAGTATGCATCGCAGGTATGGAACCCTCAGTACGGTATCTACAAGTCTCGTATTGAGAAAATTTCTGTACCTAGATTACAGGGCGAAACAAGTATCTGTTGATTACACTCACCGATGCAGAAGGTACCATTTTCTACCGCTTGAACGTAGGCGTCATATTAATGATATATGTTACTTGTTAAATATAGCAAATGGTTCAATTGACTGTCCTGAACTTGTTTCAAAATTAATGATACTCACTAATCAGATGGGGCTGCGACAGAGAACACTTCTACATGTACCTTATGCAAACACTAATTATAGGCGCAATGCATACTTTCTGAGAGCCAGTAGCAGTTCTAATGAAAGTTGTGAAAAAGACATTGACCTTTTCTGCACTAATGCAAGCACACTTAGGAAGCTCTTAGCAAAGCCATTTTTTGTACAAGAGGCACCTGCCTGCACTTGAACCATTCATTATCCACATTGCTTTAAGATTTGAACATAGTATAAGATGTAACTTAGAGTATGAGGGAGTAATGAACAAATAAATATCCTTGGACAATTCACACAACGCCATCTAGTCCCAAGCTAAGCAACCTAATGCTTGTGTTATGGTAACGAGATGGCTGATAAACTACTTATATACATTTTTTTTTTTTGTAAATACATACATATTATAGATAGAAAAACACCCAGACTTGGAACAAATACTTGTAGGTCGTACAAATATTTGTTCCGTGCGGGAATCGAACCCGCGACATGCTGCGCAGCAGTCAATCGCTCAACCACTGCGCCAACCGTGCGTGCCGTCAATAATAATTTTGTATTTATCTGTGGAGGCTTGTAATTAGCAATTTAGTTTTATATTATTGTTATTATAACGTTATTAGTCTGTAAGCCTTCCGAAAATAAATAAATAAATAAATATATATCCTTGCCTGATTTTGTCGAAATCCGTTCAATAGTTTAGGCGTGACAGAGTTACCTACTTTCGAATCTATAATAAAAATCAATTGCTGTTCGTTTGTCTCGCTAAAACTCGAGAACGGATGGGCCGATTTAGCTGATTTTGGTGTTGAAGTGTTTGTCGTAGTCCCGGAAAGGTTTAAACGTTGAGAAAAATTGGAAAAGTTGCCGAGAAAGTTGTAAAATTCGGGAAAACTGAAAGTGGATTTTCTACGGGAATTTTGAATTATTGAAATGGGGACAGGACAACGTCTGTCGGGTCAGCTAGTTTATAATAAATTAGTATGGATATAATTACAAACTCTACGAAATGCTAGATTTATAAATAAAATAGTGACTGAAAACATTTTAAAGACATGAAACTGGAAGAATCTCAAAACGCACAACAAAACTCCTGACTCTTGATCCTGCTTTAAATCATGCCAACAAATATAATTTTAATGTAGTATCAAATTGAACTGACACGGATATTAAATATTTTCATTTCAACGGCTTAATGGATGGTTTTTTATAAAAAGACTAAATGATTTGTGCAAAATGGCAAACAAAATGGTACACCCGATTGCAAAAACTAAAATGTTTAATGTTTTTTGGGAATTTTTGTATTTTCATTTGAGTACCTACTTTATATTTTAACAGAACGTAAAGTTACTAGTTGTGGAAACAATAAATGACATTGGTTAAAAAATTAAGCCCTGTTATTTCAGTACATAACTCACTATGTAAAAAGTTGACCTTTCTATAGGCAATAAAAAATACCCAGTCAGCAATGAATTCAATCAACTCGATCTTAATCACCTACCTAATGCTTGATATAATGTATTGTAAAGATTGTAGCCTATAAAATGATCCCTATTATTCCCGATATAAAATGCTGCCGGTTTGATAGATCGAGACATCGCACGCGATGCAACCAGCGAGCACTACGAGCACTACGAGCACTACTTCACTTATGTTTGCAAATATTATCACATTGGGGGCGCGACTGTACCCGAACAGGTCCTCCGATGCTCCCCAGTCCGTCTCTCACTCCGTTATCCTCTAATTTATACACACGCACATTTATTTCTTATCCCCGACATATTTATTAAGCCAATTATATATTGAAAGGGTCTGTGCTCTCTGCGCGGTCCAAATATTCGGATTATGCAGATCAGCCGGTGGCCTGTGACCTGTGGAGAACATTATCTGTGGTCGCATGTGACGGCGCTTGCTTCGCTTTTAAATGGAAGTCATGCTTAATTTATGATGTACTTACTGTTATATTCTTTTAGTTACGTAATTTTGAGAATGCTTTGAAAGAACTGAGAGGTCACACGATCACGACTTTGTTAAATTAAGTTTGTTAATTAAAAATATTTTTATCACGATTTTAAAGAAACTTTGAAAACTTCTCTTTTACAAGTGCACTCATTAAGCTAATATAAAGCTACCTTTTACTGGGTTCGTCTTTCACTGACTTGAATGTGCCCTGGCGGTTGAGAGTATGTCATGCTCACTCAAATGTGTCGCTGGTGGTTGGTGGCGTGTGTGTTGGATCATTAAGTTCCCTTCAAAATGGTTGAGCTAATTGGTGCTGATCCATGCGTCATGTTCGTGAACGGGCGCCGTCAGTTGGGACTGGTCGTCTCTTAGCTGCCACGGCTTATTTTTAATTAATTCATTTATTTATTGGTCTATCTACAATTGTTACACTGTTCAACCAACTAACACAAGCCATAATACAATCCAGTTGTTTTTAGTTTTTATCTTTTTCATTACGGACACTTTTAACGTGCACGTCTTTCTACATTGTTCTCACATTTATATTTTTAATATGAACGATGTAACCAAATATTTTGTAAAATATTTGATTTAAAAGAGTGTCCGTGGAGTTTCTTGCCCGTTCTTCTCCAGGATCTACGCTTTGGAATGGGCAACTAGCTTCATTTTTCTGACTGACCGACCCAAGACCGACCCTTTGACAATTCAAAAGTGCCTGTAATTGGTTTATTTGAAATGAAAAAAAATTGCTTTGAGGTTGAGTTGAATTTAAGTTTGAGTGCAGATGCAGCAAACATTTCAATTTCATCAGCTGGTGATAAATTTAGTTTCTTTTTATTGGCCGTTTTGTCTCAGAAACTGCCAATTAAAACACAAAACTGCAATCGTAACTGAATATAGTATTTTTGTAATTTTTAATTACTGAAACAATTAGGTAAGTACACTGCTGTCAACTCTTATAGTTGGTACCCCTAGGCTACACTAAACATACTAAAGGCGTAAGTGTGGCTAAAGATAAAAGCTCAGTTCGTCGATTCTGTAAACTTCAAACAACAACTCACATCACTGTTCACTCTCACTTCGCATCACTTCTTGTCACTTTTTATTATTTGCCACTTTGAACGCCAATCAAGAAGCTCACAGTAGATTTATATTCGAAGTTTAGACATGAGGTCTTACAGAATCACACGGCTGTTTACATAACATAATCTAAATAAGGAAAAACATAAAGTTTTGACACTCGTCTCAGTAATGACGCACGCGCATGCATAAATCAAAGTGAATAGTCCATTTAGGAACTAATTCGTAGCACGCAGTAAGTGATGGAAACATACGGCATTATAGAAGGAGAGTGCTCGGTGCGTTTCAAATAAATAGCAAGTAGCAGTTTTTAAAACACATAGTAGGTACACCTAACACATATATTTGAATTCTACACATAATTTGACCACACAAACAGTCCCCGGAGCAAAAGATCCGACAAATTGTAGAAAAGAAGTGTCCGTAATATATTTGTCTCTTGACGCATTGTATAGTAGCACAAATCAAAATACATTGACTAAATTATAGTCTTGTTATGGATATGTTGACGAGATGTCATATACCAATTATTTGCAATTAATTTTATGCCTATGCCTATTCATGCAATAAAGCCCTAATGAACTACCATAAGATTAATTTAGTTTACATATTTAATAATTAAACCCACACAATTTACTACATTTCGTGACCCGTCCCAAAAATATACTCAAATCTGCATAACTAGTTTTTATTTAAGCTGATAAATAGAAGCGATTTGCTAATCAGAATCGATCTAATATTTGTTCCATATGTAGACATAAGTTGCTTGTAAAAGTTAAGTTGCGTGTAAAATCGACATCAAAATATGTTTTTTGGCGAAATCCTCATCGCTTAATTTTCCGGCCGTTTTTCCTTCAAAGGAGTACCTAAAAAGATTACTTGAGTTTAAAGCACAAGTGTTGCAGTGAATTTTAGAATTGTATTTTATCAATATCTATTATTGGACGAAAACAAAGGACCATAAGGGCATTATGGTCCTCTGTTTTCGTCCAATAATAGATATTGATAAAATTCAGTGTTTCTTCAATAAATCCGTGTGAAAAAAGGCATCTTTAAGGTGTAAAGGCGTCCGTTTTGTCGATAGTAGGTACTTACCTAAGAACCTTGTGCCACTGCCTGTGCCCGCAGCGCACCCGCACCGCGCGCGGTGGTAGCCGTGCACGGCTACCACCCCGTATGTTTCCTTCACACCGCTGTTCAACATTACGTAAAAGAATGTCAATACAAGTCTTCTCCATCGGTACATGTTATCTGCCGGCACATCGAGCGACGGGGGCCAGCCTCGCAGGTCGCAGCCCGCACCGGCCGCGTGGGGCAACCAGCAGGAACAATGGCAGCTAATGCGATTGGAAAGTAAACACTTTGTTACTATTGCCGATGTATGCGAAAGTTTTGTAGCTTTGTACAGCGTTTGTGAGAGAAAAGACTCGTCTTGCAGTCGCCCAGTATTATATGGCCGGGAAGGGGAAGATGCTGTAGTGGTTATCTTGACGATAACACACAGAACATAGTACCACAGTGTAAGTGTGTGTGTCTGCGAGGATCCTGTTGGCTGTACTTAAGTAATTCAATCAAAACACAACTTTCACAAATTCAAATCAGTACAAATTAATCGTTAGTCCTAAAGCCTAATTAGAGGCCTCACGTGAACAGAATGTATTAGTGACGTGACCTGATCCAATCACACACGTTTGTGCTCCGTCTGCAGTATCAGTTGTAATAGAGCAGAGCTCGCGACCTGCGCCTGCGCCGGGTGGCTGCGGAGTTAAGGCCCTGGTTCCAAGCTTGGTTTAGCTCGGTGTGTAAGTGAAATGGCTTTATGGCTGTCTAGTTTGACGGACGAGATAGAAGACTCTCACGCGCACCGGAATTATGTCATAAAAGTGCAAATAAAATCGTATAAAATTAGAAATTAACTATTTAATAAAAAGTAATCCATCACTGGATGCAGTTTGGAATTTGACATTTCATAGTATATTTTTAATTATAATTATAATTGCTAATGAAGTGATAAACAGCTTTTAAAGATTATTAGGAGGTATGTTTAAAGATTTTTTTTGGTGCATTAAAGTATGTTTAATCATGTTTTGGCTTCCATCACTGTATGCGAAAAGGACTTGAAAATATCATATTTTTTTTACATGTCAAAATTATTTACGGTTTATGAGATACACAGCTTTAAAAAACCACCTTTTTGATCGTTTTCAGGAAATCTGCGCCTTAAGGTGGGTTGTCACTGAGGTGTACCATATATGGACAGGCAATGAGAAACATAAAGGAGAAGGCAAGAATATACCGGGAAGAAGAGCAGAAAAGTAAAATAGGCAAAAAAATGACTTCACTCGCCACACCACATCGGTCCACACCAAGCGATTGACTTCACTCGCCACACCACATCGGTCCACACCAAGCGATTGACTTCACTCGCCACACCACATCGGTCCACACCAAGCGATTGACTTCACTCGCCACACCACATCGGTCCACACCAAGCGATTGACTTCACTCGCCACACCACATCGGTCCACACCAAGCGATTGGCAAATAACAGATAACTACATTCCAATATTGTATTCGAAATAACATCTACGACGTTCACAATAACCTGTGGCTCTAAATAAGTAATCATATCGTCCAGTGTGCCTACTTACTGCAGTCACGCACACATTACGTCGCTAGAGGCTTCAGATATGGTTAATAAATAGTGCCCAACGATTATATCTCGATTACATTATCAAGAATTAAGATATGGATGATATTCATGCGATTAACATAAGTTAAATATTTGTTTTCATTACAAGAAGATTATTTTAATAAAATATGAGCCTTAATATCTGTATTTTTTGTTTTTTCAAATGTCATTTATCTGCGGAGATTAGTCTGCAGGTTACAGATATTAAACGTAACATTAATAATAACTTAATAAGCAGTAATTTGTTTATTTTAGACAATTTGTTATTAATGTATTTGACCTTCAAAAGAATCTATAGGTACATTTCTCCATACATACTATACCATAATTACTATGTAATGAATTGTATTTGTGAATTTTGTATTTTGTATTTTATTTTTATTTTTGACTGTAATACTTTGACTCTAAAGAATAATAACGAATGTGTATGACTAATAGTAAATTTTCGCATGCCTCCTATAGGTGAGATGTGTAAAGCACTTATTTATTGTAACACCAATTGTACCATATCTCTGGCGAAATAAAGATTTATGATTTATGATTTATGATAATAAACATTTTAAAGAGTTACCGACTTAACCGAAATGACACTCCGCTATTAGAAAACTTTAGGGATAGATACCACCTTATCTCTACATCCTCACATAACTCACCTAAACCACCGACACCCGCAGTTCAATGAATCGTCCCCTAACTTGTTCATGTGTGGGCCATGTTTCAGCCTAAACAGAGCGGCTAAGGCTCTAGACAGACGGACCGCATTTTAACGGCATTCCAACCCGTAAATTGCAGTTTGAATGCAGTTGACACGACTGCAATAGAACTGCACGGTTGGGTTGGTCATCCGAACTGCAATTTGCGGTTGGAATGCAGTTGAAATGCGGTCCGTCTGTCTAGAGCCTAACTGTCAGTGTTGTACGCGGGAGCGCCTCCACCTCCACAATACGAGTCCCCGATATCTTACATTAAAGTAACTACATATAAAACGTTAACCAGATACAGAACGCGTGCGTCCGCGTCGTGACTCCAACTCAATCCATTATGTAAATATGGCCTAAAACAAAGTAATGTATATCTCTTACGTTATCAACTGCGACTGTTTCTAGCTGATTACACTGACTTACTCAATAGGCGCTCATTATGCGCGAGTTCCACCGTGGATCAATTAAGATTGCGCGCGCGCATCTTACGCGGTGGCCTGCGCCCGCGCTTGTACACCACAGAAATAGAAAATAGAGAAGGCTAATCTCTAAAAACGTGTGACTTGGAACTGGTAGACTTTACAAACAGTCAAAAAGTATTAGGAACATACATATTACAGGCAATGTTCTACATTTACCTAATCGAGTTGGTGTATGGAGTGGAGTTTGGTCACTTTTCTGATTCTGCAACAAATATAGAAGAAAACACATTAATTTCGATTCCTAACAAGATTCTACCGCATTCGCAGAGAGTCGACAACACTTCTAGATCATTGGTGATGGCAATACATTCACCCCTCTTGCATGAGACATTACTGCAGTCAACTGCAGTAATGTGACACTTTTTACTACTCCTTCGCGAAACAGGCGTGATCACGAATAATAAAGGAGCGTGATATAATATCGTGTAACTTGTAGCTAGCGTGTGGTCTGCGCGAGCTACCGCTGTATGATGTGCACCTTCTGACCTTACTTTATCTAGTGACGCTATTAATGCACAAGTTATGTGGATGGGAGCACTACGCCTGTCCCCCGCGCCTGTCCCCCGCGCCTGTCCCCCGCGCCTGTCCCCCGTGCCTGTGCCGCCGCATTTAGATTGAGATTTTAGTTTTATAGACCAGCTAAGGATCGCCGTCCACTGCAGTGTAATAGTCCATTCATTTGGTATTTGAAAGGGACTTGTTTAAATAGAATTTTGAGTTACGCGATAACTATTCAGTAATGCCTCTTCACTTCTGATAGTTAGCCAAGTTGCAGTGTTTTGTCAGCATTATGGTAGAAAAGTAATAAATGAGTGCTGTATTTTTTAACACTAATTCCAATTGTGACTTAGTTATTTTATTTTATTTTTAGGGACAAAAAACAGTTGCATGCTACAACTACACAGATACTTAAACTAACTAGGATTTAACAAACATATAATGTAACCCACACCAATCGTCCACATTTTAACTAAAGGTTAAAGTGATGAAAGAGAAAAAAAAACAAAATAGTAGTTGCTATTAGAATAATGCTGCGTTGCTAAGATTAGCTTGACATAACTTAAATCACCTCGCCAGATAAAACATAAAGAGCCATTATCTTAAACAATTGCTTGGATTGAGAAAATATATCCAGTTTCATAAAATACGTGTTATAAGTAACAACAAGGCGACGAAGAGGTGCTCGGTGACTTTGTGACTGAAATACAAACACAGAAAATACAAACACAGAAAATGCAGTCTTTTTATTACCTTTTTGTCAATTTTGGAATCGAACCTAACCTAACAACCACACTCACAGAACCTATACGTAGGTGCGTCTGTCGATGATCAAACAGTTTGTTTTACTATTACTGCAACTCTATCATTGGTACTTTGTCGAAGTAACCACAAGTTAGTGGAATCAATCGAGTGTGCTGCCTGCAATCGGCCGACGCTTGATCGACCACAAATCTCCCGCTGATTTGTGGTCAAACAAATCTTATCCTGTTACTGGTACAATGTACGAACTCATGCACGCGATGTGATCTTTCGATTACTCTCATTATTGATTTATTGGTATTGGTCTGGAACCACCTTTGCTAAGATAGTCAAGAAACATAATTAGGTACATAATTAATATGTTCTCCGATAATTATTTACCACCCCAATATACCGATGTGTATTGTAAAAATACCATGCTATATAAAATCCAATAAAACCGATGGGTTATTGCATAAACTTCCGTGTACAAGACATAGTGCGCAGGCGCATCGATCAGCGACGAACGGTGATTGCCGAGCCGTGTTCACCGCGCTGTCATAACAACCGCTCACAGATCACATACTAGTAGATGTCGTGTTTGAACTGTACCGACGGGTATGTACGGCACAATCTGTAGGACATGAAAATATGCCCCATTTTGTGGTAGATAATATGACGTAAGAAGAATAAATGACGTCATTTTGCAATAATTACATTACGTAGGTATTTGAAAGTAAGTGGTATTTAGAATAGATTGGGTTACAAAACATTGGGTACTACTGTAATGCATTGTTTTTAAAGACAAAGTATGTATTGCGACTCGCACAGGAAGAAACACTCGCACACTCGCACAAGAAGAAACACTCGCACACTCGCACAGGAAGAAACACTCGCACACTCGCACAGGAAGAAGGAAATTCCTAATCTATTGCTTCTTAGGTTTGAAACAATTCGTTCTCAAAGCTTACATAAAGCGATGAATGTTATCGAACTTATTGTGAAAGACATTGCAATGGTTATTGTTAATGTTACTCGTACACCATCGCCGCAGTTTCACCCTTGACAGGACGCAGGGAGGACGTCGTTACCTGACATTATTATCATATGCTCTGTTGGGCACAGGTTCTGTAATACAGACTACTAAGCTCTACTCTGGTCTGAAAACTGAAGATCATCATTATTATTGTTTCGCGGAACAAACTAAGAAGGGAGAGAACCAATATGATGTCGAGTAAGTACACAAAGAGCAGCTGCCAAATATTTGATACTATACTGACACATTGTCAGTTATTACAACACAAGAAAGATGGCCCATGCCATGCTCTATCTATTCATACCACGCCATTGTTACTTCATAACACATAAATCGAACCCGGGACCCACCGCGACGCTCTCGCGTTACTCCTGATAGCTTTACCATCTAACCATTGAGCCCATGGTGCTAAGTTATGTGTGTTTACTCGAGTTGATACGAAAACCTATCGGATCGGATCTCGGAAGTATCGATTATCGGACGGTATCGAGTTGAATCGATGCGGGGGTTCCGATTAACTTAGTATTGAGACGTATTTTACGGCCGTTTAGTTAATGGTTAGGTAATGGGGCGTGGCCATGTCTGTGGTGCTCTTGTGTTTGGAGTGGAATGGAGTCCAACATTACCGCTGGGCCCGTTGTTTACTATGCGCTCAATAAAGGTAAGATTTTAAACTAAAACTAATTCAAGTTTAACTGACACTTGCTATTTATAGGAAGTTCTGAACATAGATCTAAGAAATCATGAGTTCGTGACACAGTCATCACTAAATATCGATTGAACCAAAGATTTACGATCTACACAAATGAGTTAGTTACCCATAACAGTCACCTCCCGGACTTGAACCCGTGACTACAGCTATTGAACTATTGTCGCTAGATACGCATCTCTATTGCAAGCAATATGCTGAGCATTATTCTCGAAATGTATCGACTGTTGGCTCAAAAGAATCGTAGATGCTTCACAGATAGCGCTCAGGTAATGAGGCGGCCACCAAACAACGGACAATGGTAACAAAGAAACATTTAAGTTAACCGGCCGATGGCTATCGATAGTTGACGGGTAACGCGGAGTTAGTTGTACATGGAATGATCACATGCGTGTTCTTCAATCGAATGCCGTTCGCTTATAAACATTCACTTTATGTCCAATACCGAAAATAACAAAAATTAAGAATAAAAGTGTTTTCGACAGTCGGCAGTGTAAAGTTGTTTTATCTCACGAAAGCGGGTGAGCCATACTTGTAGATGTAATGCGTATAGACACGCGCTCTTGCGTACCTGCAGGCAGCGCGCTCCCGAGCTTACGCACACAATGACAATGTGCATGTAACATTTACACATACAAGTATGGCTCGCCCGCTTTCGTGAGGTATAACAACTATAACTGTTTCGTGTTTTTGCAATTATCTACCCTGCATAACATGAGTCTCATCTAAGGACAAACTTGTTCTCTTCTCCGGAAAGCTTGGGTGTGTTGTTGCTTCATTCGCTGTCTACTCTGTGTTGTTGTACGTGTGTTGGCCAGTCGCGACTCTGGCCGTACGATCACGGACACACGGCTATTGACAACAATGCTCAATCACCGCGCGACCTGCGAACTATAACATGGCGCGGGTACAGTACAGTGCTGAGCAGAGTGGGCTATTTACTCCACTTAGAGAGAAATTGAGGATTAAGTAATCATCAACTTGAATGGTTTCATTTTGTTTATCCTTTACTAGCTGAGAGATAAAAGTAGCCTGTGTTAATACACATGATGTTCATTTTCAAGAAAATTCGTCCTTTTGCCGATTCTAAGGTGATAAAACAGGTATATTATGCTTTGTGTCAATCGATCATTACATATTGCATTACCTCATGGGGAGGAGCGGCTAAAACAGTTTTGCTACCATTGGAGCGCGCTCAAAGAGCTGTATTGAAAGTATCCACATTCCGGCCTATCCTATTCCCGACCCAACTTTTATATCAATCTTGCAATGTTCTGACAGTGCGGCAGTTATTTATTATGAATACTTTATTAAAACAGCACTCTAAATTGCCTTACAATAGAGTTGTCACTAATAAAAGACGTAAAGACATCTGTATGGATAATTATAGATTAAGGCATTCTTTTATGTATAGATTTTTTATATTCTTAGGACCATTTCTTTATAATAAAGTAAACGCATATTTGTCTATGTCTGCATTAAACACGGTTCATTGCAAAAATGTAATTAAAACTTGGTTACAAAAATTGTCTTATGATGACACAGAAAAGTTACTGCTTGTTTTAAGTTAAATGTTATTTTTAATTCAATGTTTCCATTTCATTAGTCTGTTATGTTATTCATTTTATGTATTATCATCAATCTTAGGAAATATTTATCTAAACAAATTTGCACTTATGATACCTGAGATACAGGTTTATCCTAGTTCAGGTTAATCCCATTATTATATACCTACCATTTTAGTTTAAGCCTTAATATTGTAAATATGCATTATTTAAATGAATAAATGAATTTGAATTTGAATACAGTGTATACCAAATTTTATTCAAATCGGTTCAGCCGTTTGATCGTGAAGAAGTACATACAAACACACATACACACACACTCACAAACTTTCGCCTTTTTATTATTAGTGTGATGTGATTACTTCTTAATTAGAAAACAGAGGGAGAGAGTGAGTCACATCTCCATCAAAAACCATTGTCAACTCGTTAACTCAATTCTTTGGTTTTATACTTTATAAAGGGTGTACCAGAAAGGTGTGGAACAAACCATTAAACTGAACAACTTTCTCCATGGGACCAACACCGTAATTAAGAAAAAAATCAGCCGTCCCATACATTTGGATTCAGTAGGTTGAAGTTTTTTATGGGACAGTTGATAAATTTTTCGCGATTACGATGTTGGTCCCATAGAGAAAGTTGTTAATTTTGATGGTCTGTACCTCACCCTTAAATTTGAGCACACGTTTCTGGTACATCTTGTATACTGTATGTTAGTTTGATATGTGTCGGTTGATAAGGTGGTAGGTATGTGGGGTATTAGCCGCTGGGGTCGCGGATTGTCCGAAGGGGTTACCGCGGCCCTGGCTTAGGCAACTGAAGGAACACGGGTGGGTTTTAGTCAGTAAAAGTCTGACACGCCCTTCCGCTCCACCCAGAGCGGGAGAAGTTATTTGATGATTTCCCACCCTCAAAAAAAAAAAAAAAAAAAAAAGGTATGTGGGGTATGTGTCTATGGACCATTGTAGCCTGAAATAAATGTGTTATTATTTATTTTGGCCATGAGTCTATACTATCGAAAACCAAATTATAAGTAAGTAACATAGGAAGTGAGGACAATGATGTGGGGCACGGCTGACCACGTAGGTATAGGAGATGACGGCACGAGCTGGATAGATCCCGTCAAAACTGGAGAGAGGATGCGCGGCCTCGCGAATGTTGGAAGGAGTGGATCCTCCTTTGGCCAGGAGAGGGACGGCGTAGGCTAGTCAAAAGAAAAAATAGGAAACTTGGGGGTTCAGTCACATCATAAATATGGATCCCAAACCGCTGTCTCTGGCACTCAGAACACATAAAGATGCAGCTTCAATAACATCGCTGAAATGTTTCCAAAGTGGTCTGTACCACAGTCTGTACAGCCCGGCGAGCACGGCCTACTGTGACATGGCTTGAGTCACACATTTTATCATAGTTTGGGCGATAAAACTGTTTTGTCTTAAATGCTAGCACGGCGGCGTGAGATAATTTCTTGAATGTGACATAACTTCTTGACGTTTAGTTGGGTGGGACTCATTATGTCTTATTTGCTAATATGGGTGCACCAATTATATCACAAATGTCACATTTTGACGTTGACTAAGAAAATTTTTATCACGTTCGTTCGGAGGTGGTGATAAGATTTGAAAATTGAAAAAAATAATGTTTTCCTGCTAATTACTCTGCACCAAATGGCAATAAATTATTTTCTTGCATTGTGTTTTGGTGGTTTATTTGTGCGTGATAAGCATAACCAAAAAAAAAATGTAATAAATAAATAAATAATTTACTATTTTTTTATATTTTTAAACGGTTTTTTTTTAATTTTTAAAAATACATATTTAGACATGTAAATAATGCGCCTTAAAACCAACAAAAAAAATTAAAATAAATAAATAATATAAGTAAATACAGAGGTACTTAAATACTACTATTTTTTTTGTTACCTACATGTTAAGAATAATCGGTTTATGGGTTTCATAAAGGGGGGCCAAATTTTCATTATTTTTGCGATAGGACACACCGTTTTCGAGTTATAAGCAAAAGAAAAGAAAAAAAAAGATTTTATTTGGCCGCATATTCAGATAGTCTTAAACATTTTAATTTTTTCAATTTACTATGTCACGCTATGAATTTAGCAACAAGAAAGGCATGTCGCGGCTCTAGATTATGTCACATGGTTGACCCGTGCTAGCATTTAAGACAAATTCTAAGACATGACATAATTTATCATGTCTTGTCACAAACGTCTTGGGTACGCCCGTGCTCGCCCCGCTGCTGTACACCAATATTACCAATCAGACTGTAGCCTTATATAATGCGCTCTACACATTCCGAGAGGTCATGGTTTATGTAACGTAGCAAATATGGCATGATGCACACTTGTGTGATAAGTGATAACTGTGACAGGAAACGTTATGTAATAATGTAACCTCCATGGTTCCTTACGAAGAGTCGAGCCTAGACGTTGACCCGTTACCAGTGTGGCCGTTTTTGGTATTTTTAGTACTAAATTGTTATATTTGAGGCTCCGAAGAATGACGATAGCATATTTTTAGTAGACTAAATATCGGTATAATATTGGTACAATTTCAATTGTCATGGTATTTTTTTGGTAAATTCACCTGGCAATACAGCTTAAAAGGAAAATACGTAGGTTTATACAATTAAAAACGGTCACACTGCCCGTTACACTGCCGCATGCCGTCGTAAGGCATCATCGGAAAAGAACCTAAAGTTAGATAAGTAAAGCAGGACCTACATTACCTACTGCGAGAAAAATATATTCAGAAAAGATTATTTTTGTTATTCGATTGTAGAATCTTTTTGTATATTTTTTAAAAGTTTATTAGATAATTAATTTAACGTAAAAGCACATTAATTTACTTGTCATATTTTTTTTAAAGTTGCATATTTCGAGATTTCTCTTAAAAATGCACGTTTTTCTCTTAAAAATGCGATATGCAAATTCAGAAGGTGCGGGTATAACACAACATGCAACCTAAACCGAAATATTTCAACAAAGAATTGAAGCACAACTACAATCCGACATTCCAGCAGCGACCGTCACACACGGCCCAAATACTCATCTAAGAGGCATCGTTGTCTGTTTGTCCGTCTGTCCCAATATTTGTGTAAGGCCATAAAAACAGCGTGTAAACGCTATAAGCGGGACAATGGCGGGCTTCACGGGAAGAGGGAGTGTCAACAATTAATATTCGATTACAGCTCGTTTGTCGACAGGCTTTCTTAAGTGCGGTCCTGCGCAAGAGTGGATGGGAGAGTATTTGGAAATGTTGAATGATCTCGAACGAGTTTTCTTAAAGTTTGGTAGTGGGGAGCGTTTGTTTGTTGTCATTGAAATTGCTGCTTCACAGAGGATGTTGTGTTATTGAGAGGAACTGATAGCAATACGCCTAGTTGTTGGAACTTAATTTAATTTAATTTGACACTGAGTAAAATGTTGTGTCCATTTGTGAACATGCTGTTCAAAACTTACTCTTAATTAATACCAGTTCTACTAAAGGAAGATACAGGAAGGAAGATACTCATACAATCAGTGGCGGATTTGCCCTAAGGCACAGTAGGCCCGGGCCTAGGGCGGCCAGATATTAGGAGCGGCCAATCTGACGAAAAACAGGCTACGCGCACATTATGGCGGGCCGCAGTGCATCGTAATATAACAATAATCTTCCTAAATCACTTTCGTACATACACGGGGTTACTGGTTATTTACCAATAGGGTCACTGTACTCATCATTATGAACAACTTGTACTATGTATGGGACCAAACCTGAAATCGCGAAAACAAAATCAGTATAGGTACAGACGCCAGCACATCAAGCTACTACAATCTTTTTAATTTCTTTAATAGATTTTCATCTTTATCGCTATAGCATTAGGTTCAAGGTTGATTGGGAAAATTTTACAGTTTCGGGTGGCTTGACCTGCTGGCGTCTGTACTAACTAGCAGTTATTAAAATTAACAAAATTTCTGAATCGATTTCGATATAAGTTGGCAATAAAGTAATCATTATGTAGTATATATGATGGGTGCAGAGAAAGGGGCGGCTGTTACTTAGGTACTACATGGCCTGGGGCCTGGGGCGGCCAACACTGCAAATCCGCCTCTGCATAAAATATAGTACACAATCAGCAATATTATTGCAGGTAGTAATATACAGCAACAGATCTGTTTCCAATAAACCCATTAGCGTAATTCATAGTCGCCGTACAACCGACCGCTACAGGATGCTCTAATTCTCGGCATCATTTAACATGTCAAACCTTGTAAAACCATCAAGCGCCGCCGACCGATTGATCTTCCCTACGATCTAGTGCGCGGGCGCATCGAGCGTAGGGTTTTCACAACGGAGAAACAAGCTCTTTAACAGGACTATTTTAAAAGTGTGTCTGTTTCATGCGTAAAAACAGTTAGTTGCGAAAATGAAATAGGTACAAACGATTCGATTTTCTGTAGCACTACAGCTAGTCAGTTGGCTTACTCTGAAAGATAGTTTTCATGTTGATGTCGCTGTCATCATTCGTCATTCGTTTGTTTCAGTCTCTACAGTGTGGTATTGTCATTTCAACAAAGTTATCATTTCAGTTATCATAAATTTTGTTTAGAATTAAACGACAATACTTAAACATTGTAGCAGCCCTGAGACTGTTGCACTCAATTAGATGGTGCGATCAATAAAGCTAGCTATAAATCCCTGCTCCGCCCGGAGCGCAGGGCTCCGTCCCGGCCACATGGCGCTCCAGGGCGACCCGGAACCCCCGGGCTGCGGGCAATGACGGGCCCATCCGTCAACAAAGCGGTACGGCTAAGGAGGAAGTCACGATGCAATAGGAAGATACAACGAACATAATTAAATTACATTTTTAATTAATTACTGCTAGCAACTACCTAACTAAATACATAGTTTTGTTAAGAGAAGGGCAGGAGGCCGCAGGACTTTATTATTGGACCTGAGGTAAAGAAGACAAAGGATCATGACCATTTTGAAAGTTTGACGAATATTCCTAGTCAAAGCGTTTTCTAAAGACTGATGTGATGTATGTGTCAAGCCAGTGCGAGCTGATAGCAGAGTACCATATTATCAATGTAATCCCCATGTATGTTCTACGATTTTTTGTAGTTTTCGAGTTATTTTGGATCCCTCATTTCATGTCAATGGTAGTGGTTAAGGATAGTAGTAGATATAAAATTTATGTTTTTATTATCAACTGAGCTCTGCTTAAACGTAGAGAAATAGTAAATATCAGGATTGGCAAAAATAGGCAAAGATAATAATCAATTATAAAATATGAAAATCACAAGAATTCAGATACACCACTTTCAACGACCGATTTCAGCAAAAAAATGCCATTTTTATTACATTCTTGTTCGAAGTTGACCCACAAAAAAAATATAATTTTTTAAAGGCATCATAATTATCTCGTTGAATCAGGAAAAATATCTAAAAAAAATTATAACTCGAAAACTACAAAAAATCGTAGAACATACATGGGGGTTAAATCGATAGGTATGGTACTCTGCTATCAGCCCGCACTGCCTTGACACCTTAAAAGAAACATCCTGTATAGCCTAAGAGATCACAATAGGTTCACGAAAACTTTGTACCCCTTTCAACTTTTTACTTGGGAAATGGCAAACCCAACTAATGAGAGTCTTTTTCCTATTAAGGAAGACCAAAATTACTAAACACAATCATGCTACGCTCTTAACATTTCAATTGAAACTATATCAAACGTTAGGTGTCCATAGCTACACGATTAAACAACTTATTGATACCGCAAGCGTGTGAAAACGACTAATATCTCATTTGCCTTTACAATAAGTTCAATTACAGCTATAGTTTTCCCATAACTCGGCTTGTGTCGCAATTTACCACGTTTACTTTAGAGAATTTATTCTCAACTAAATAGTGCATTAGCCACGATTAGCAGTAAGTTTCCGCACTTGCAGGATCATTAACTAGCCAATAGACGGCAAGCACCGCATTGTCAACTGTTAAGTGTTTTAGAAGGAAACTATCGAGGTATATTGAAGGGATGTGGCCACTATTTTATGGAGAATAAATGCGTGAAGTTGGAATAGATCAATTCAATTAATCTTCACAGACAGTTGACTCGGATCTCTACCAATATTGCATCGTTTGTCCGTCTGTTATTGTTTGTTTGTTTGATTTCCATTTCCGTTATGTAAACTGCAGATCCGATTTTCATGAAAAAAGCAGCGTATAACACATTTTAGCTAAAAGAAAAACAAATTAAATCTGTTAATCATTTATTAAGTTAGAAGCGATTATAGGTAAATACAAATAAACAAAAATTCAATACAAATGACCTCAACTAGTGAAATATTTATTATTTTATCAAATATCTTCCCCTGTTTAGTTTCTTCCGCTTTCCACGACCCGTACTAATAAGCATTTAACATAATGAGCCGATCCATAAATAAACCGCCACACCAGTACATATTCTCATCTTAGAACAGTTTCGTGAGCGCAGCCAGCCAATTAGGGCCACTCGCTGCACGTTACTAATCGCCGCTATAATTCGCGCGAGCACGTCCGCCCTCTCCAGCGCGCATGCGCGGACTGGCCGCCATATTTCTTTCTGCAAAAGGACGCGGCTACGTTTGCGCTCGTGTATTGAACTATTAAGGTGTTGTTCACCTTACTGGTGGGTATTTACATCATTATTATCGGGAAACCATCGTTTTTGTGGGTAGTTAGAATGATTCTGTGTTTGTAGTGAGGAGCGACACGATGTTCTTGAATTGTGTTGAATAATGGATTGACATGAATTGTCACTGCTCTATCACAGTTGGTATTGTGAATCCTTTTGAAGGGGTACTATTTTTTCATACCACTTTAATAATAATAATAATAACCCCACCGCAGTATCTCTACGTTGACGTCGTGGTGGGGCTTGCGCGCTCCGATCTCTGGGCCTGTGCTAGTAGAGTTCACTTTGCCTAAACAGGTCTAGGGTGAGGAGCCAGACCAAGAGAGATACAAAAACCCGCAGGGCAGCATGTGGCAAGCTGTTGGGCAGTAGCGACCCCACGGACCCTATCTCCCGGGAGTAGTCGTGTTCCTCATCTCTGGCTAGCCTTTATTGGCCGGCTGGAGTGAACACTGACGGGAACAGAGCTCCCACCTCATTCTTGCCTTTATTGGCTGGCTTGAGTGGAGATTCGTAAGAGCAAACGTGCTCGGAGGAAGGAAGTATTCCAGTAAGTGTTTGTAGGGATCTTGACCATCTTCCGGGCTCTGGGATTGTTCTGAGAACCGTGGGATACCTCTCCACTCCTCACAAGCACCTCAGGACATGTTACCCCCTTGCCGCTACGACACTATGTGCTAGCGACCGTTTTCGGGGGCCCATTATTGAGTGTGCAAGTCACCCCCTGCCGTTTTATCTATTGTATACAAAACATTAGTCAGGCAGGGGCCATAGTGTTTTTCTATAGTTCTAGGTAACCAGTCCATAACCACCCAAAGCCATAGCCCAATATGTTTTGTTTCCATGTTCTGCAATAGTCCTGCAGCAACCGGGGCTTGTCCTTGGGTGCACTTGCATACTGCATACAGGGATAATCGTCGGCTGGTGCCTCATCATAATTTAAAATTGCCTAAGGGGCCTCTGCGAGTTGGCTTCGGCCCCTCGTATGCCTTCCAAAGGTCCGGGATCCCAGGGTCACGAGATATGGCAACAAAAAAATAATAATAATAATATCCTAGGACATTTCACACAACGCCATCTAGTCCCAAGCTAAGCAACCTAATGCTTGTGTTATGGTAATGAGATGGCTGATAAACTACTTATATACTTTTTTTTTTGTAAATACATACATATTATAGATAGAAAAACACCCAGACTCGGAACAAATACTTGTAGGTCGTACAAATATTTGTTCCATGCGGGAATTGAACTTTTAAGCTTTGGCCACACCTGCGCGACCAAAGCGACTGCGAAGCGGGAGCACCGCGTTTGCAAGGTGGGATGCAGTCGGACGCACGTGTTTTGTGATGTTACTAGCGTTTTACAATGTCAACCCTTAAATATCACACAATTTTAAAAATACCCGGTGATTAAAACACCCAGCTTTGCAAAAAAAAAAATTGTGTGTGTCAGCTCCGACGCACGAATGACGACGACGACGTCGGGAGATTTCTATTGTTGCATTTGTCAATTTGTTTGGTTGTTTGTTCCTCGTATTTTTGTCCCGTCGTTTTCGTTTTCATCCCTCGTCGTTGTCTTTATTTTCGTCGGGCGACTTTCTATTGTCTGACGAAAACAAAGTCCCTCGTCGTTTTCGCCAAACAGACGGAAGGGCGGTTCCGCCTTTTTATTGTTGGACGAAAACAAAGGACCGTAGATCCCTCGTCGTCGCCGTCATCGTTGGACAGGACGTGCGGTTCCGACTTTCTATTTTTGCTGTTGTCAGTTCTTTGTTTTCGTCGAAATGGTGCGGTATACGGTTCTTGTTTTCGTCAGGCGACATTCTATTGTTGGACAATAATTTAGGTCTTAACTAAAGCTATAAACGTGCGGTTTCAGTGACTATTCGCTAAAAATGAGGTTCGCGGTTCGCGCTGTAGTCGTGCAGGAGTGCACGTAAAAGTTTCGCGTTGTAGACGCTGCGGGTTCGCGTCCCGACTCTCACGTCCCGCTGCTTGCCGCGCAGGTTTAGCCGTAGCATTATATAACGAGTACTTATGTCCGATCAGGCGGGTGTGTGGTCATACCGGACACATGATTGTCTGATTAGATTGCTACTTTTGAACATTTTTGTCCATCCATTTAGTAAAAGGAAAATAACTAAGTTCACTAACTAGCTAACTGGATAAGCTACACTTGCCGCGGTAGGGTCGTGGATCGGTGACCATCCATTTCATATCGAAACCCATCCAAGCCTCGAAAACGTAGTCAGAACCCCGAAAGTCTGTCAACCAGTCTTCCCAAGGGGTATGGAGGGTTGTGAATAGTCACATAGGCAGTTGCTCCATGTAAAATACTGGTATTCAGCTGCATCCGGTTAGACTGGAAGCCGAGCCCAACAAAGTAGGAAAAAGGCTAGGCAGAGCCATTTAGCAAAAGGACTCCCTCATTAGAGGCACATGAAGATTACTAAACAAAAGGACGACTCATTACTAAAACTGCTGGACGGAGTTTCTCCAAAGCTGTTGCACACTCAATTTGGCGTTTGAGTGCCCGATGCTAATATTATATTTTACTAGCTGCGCCCCGCGGTTTCACCCGCGTAGACCGGTATAAAAAGTAGCCTATGTGTTAATACAGAGTATAAGCTATCTACATACGAAATTTCATCCAAATCGGTCCAGCCGTTTGAGCGTGAAGAAATAACAAACATACACACACTCACGAACTTTCGCATTTATAATTATTAGTGTGATGTGATACCTTTTAGCGGGCATTGGGTACACTCCACAATCTATCTTTTATCTACCTAATAAATCTTGAAATAAGTTAAATTCTTTCATAAAGTCCTTCGTATTTCCTGTACCTCGTGAGAAACGATTTATTTTCATTGCCTATTATAAAGAGGGACCATTTGCATTGAAAACCTATGAAGATTCCTAACAGCCCTTACTTACCAACTTTAAGTGTTATTTGTAATTATGAAACTATTAACAGAAGCATTTGAATTCAAAACTACTGAATACTTTTAATCCTTATTTTTTAAGTGTTTAATTATTAATTTATCTGAGTTATTAAGTGTAATAGCAGTATCAGTATATACTTTATTATCAGGTTTTATTACTGGAGTAAGTGTAAAGTAGTGCGGAGAGTACGGAGTGGAGTTAAGTGGCGAAATAATAATAAACATTGAGATAAGCGGAGCCTGCGCGGGCGCAATTAAACGCGGTGACACGCCGCGTCTGACTGCCGTGTGATCAAATTGTACTAAGTGTTCCATAATTTTATTAAGAGGGAAAGTAATGACCTGTGATAACAAAACAGGTAACTTTTGTTTTACTTAGTTTTAAGGTTGATGCGCCAGGGTAGCCCGCGAAATTCAAAATTTCATACGTTTTTTGCAATTTGTAGGTCAGTGTGAGCTTTTATGTTGATTAAAATTAGATTCGCGGCCGTAGCTAATATGGCTTTACAGAATTATAATCATTAGAATCAGCAATACAACTTCATAAGTTAGCATTTATCTCAAATCTAGCGATTTCATGAAATCATGATGTTTGAGGTAAATGCTAACTTATGGGGCTGTATTGCTGATTCTAATGATTATAATTCTGTAAAGCCATATTAGCTACGGCCGCGAATCATATTTTAATCAACATACAAGCTCAAACTGACCTACAAATTGCAAAAACCGTAAGAAATTTTGAATTTCGCGGGCTACCCTGGCGCTTTCGCCTTAAGCGTTGAATTTTTATATTAAGTAACTACAACGGGATAAGATAACAAAATTAGTCTAAAGCCCCTTTTTACTAACAGGCGACACCTAAATAATGCATAAATAAAAGCGCGCTCGGATGTTCCTTTCGACGCTGAGCCGAGCCGAGCAACAAACAGTGTGCTTTAGGCCGACGGAGACATTCGTTGTGCAGTGGGCCCTAGATAAGTAGGTACCTAGATGTAGCACCTGCTTAGCATATTATGTGGCTCATTCTGCATCCTTTAGGTATATACATATTATCCACTGTCGCAACATCCAGACCCAATCAGCATCTACTGACGTACGTGTTGCAAAAATCTTCAAATGATAACAAAAACATCAATCTACATAAATATAACGACAGCCCATCAATAAATCAGTACAGAGCCGATAAGTACCGCAAACCAAGTACCTAATCAATAGTGTTCCAACATGCGCGGGCGCATATCTGTGCGCCAATCGCATCGCCGTGACGCGCTCGTTAAGATAGCCCACCGGCCACTAATGGCCAACTTTATGGGCCACACTCGGGCCATCTTAATGAATACAGCATCTCAATTTAAACCGGAGATTTTCTTTTTGTATTAAGATATGGTCAGTAAGTGCGTTTAGTTTGGGTACGATTTATTGCGGGCTTGATTGAATGAAACAGGGTTTTTTCTTTATTTTAAATGTGGCAAGGGAATATTAACCTAAATGTACATTTTTTCATATTTCGTGTTGATTCTGTCTCAAGGGGACAAGTCAAGATGTTGTGTCTCTTCTCTTTGAGAACACAAAAGCACACAACAACAACTAAAGAACTACAGTTGTTACGAGAAACCCGAAAGCCTGAAAGTCTAACTACCGATCTGAAAGAATTCAGTTCCTGAAATCAACACAAAACCGCAGGTTGCAGAAGAAGTTAGTTTCTCCACGTAAATAACTGATTTTTAGCATCCGATTAGACTGGAAACCGACCATCACATAACAGACATGAAAGAATGCGAGGCATACCTATCTTAAGTAAATAGGTAGTATAAGGTAGGTATGTACTTAAAATAGGTACGCCTCACATTATTTTCGGTAGGTAACTACAAAACAAAATGACAGAACATTCAAATTATCTTAATCAAAAACCTAATCAAATTAAGCTACCTACCTTAACTCCTGCTTGGCCCCGCCCCCGTCACGAGCCCGACTCACGCGCAGTCGTGTCGCGCGCCGCTCGCATGCTAAGTGACGGTTATTGTGCTTATCGTACATAATATTATACTTATTATACTTATCTGTCAGGGATCAACTGTCGAACAGCGGTAAGTTTCGGCAGATTTTCTTTTCTGGAGTGCGACGAGGGCGCAGCCGTATAGTGTGTCAGATAGCTTGCTGTGCACTAGCCAGGAGTTTAGGAAGTTAGCTCTACTGGCAGTAACACTCCGAAGACTTCACCACCTCAGGTGTCTAGTTGTCTTACGTCTGAGGAAGGATGAGGGACGAAATCTTAAAATATAGAAAATAGGTCCCGCATTTGAACAACAGTGTCTTCCTCCAAAAATAGAGCCAATCACAATATGTGTGTAGATATTAGAATCAGACATGAGACTGAGCGGTTAAACATACCAACACTCAAACTTATTACAGGTAATTCGAGTACCTACTTGGGAAATAAAAGTTAAGGGGCCTAAACGGCTATGTTAAGCAATTCCTATAATAGCGATTAATTTCCTGAATTCCCAGCAATTTATTAGGTATGATTGTGCTATTTAACGTATTTAACATTAAACTTCAATAGAGCAATTCATAATTTGTGGACTATTTTACGAATCTCCATACAAAACTGTCAAACAGATAAATTGTACGCAGATATAAATTATAAATTGTCAGTTTGTGACCGTTTTACGACTTCAAATATGATTCATAATACCTATTATCCTATTATGATTCTGCCAAATTGGCCGTTTTAGACCCCCTGAAATGTTGTCTCAAGAAATCAATAAAAACGAAGTAGTTTTTCTCTAAACACGACATATATTATGACCGCTCCCGCACTTCTCGCCAACATTACCGGCAGTTCGTATGCCCGCGGCGCGCGCGCATCTCGCCACGGATCAGCTGCGCGCATTGCACTCACGTACTTAATTGTTCTCTAACTGTACTGCACTAGTCATGCCTCTCTAGAGACTGAAGAGTTGAACACGGATGGAAGGGAACCATCAAAATTAAACATGGAGTACGTCTGCGTGATGGCGGGGATTTATTTATCTACAATCAAGTCAACAGTCGTGCTGTTTCACCGGAGGAGCAGTTGATAGACTTCGCTCCCCCGCGCCCCGGGGCTGATGCCGCAGCACGGGAGGCCACGACAGATACGTTGCATTGAAGATCTTAAACCGTCTGATTACAAAACAAGGTTCAACTTCAAACCCTGGTTTAAACCATGCACGCTTTTTTGAATTTTGAACTTTATTCCGACACATTAAGATGTTTTACAAAACTGACAACTTAGTACCGGATTAAGTTGTCAGTTTTGTATAAAGAACTGTATTTCTATCACAGCTAGGTTCTTATTAGAAAAATTGCCTCTCTGGTTTAAACCCTGGCAGAAGAAAAACCTCGTTTTGTAATAAGACCGAGAGTGATAACCAGTCATATAGTATCGTAGAGGAAGGAGTAATTAGTTTAAATTATTTCAAGAACCCCCTTTTTTCCGTGGGAGAGAGCTGAACAGTAACATATACCAGCAACAGCACAAAGAGAAATAGCCAGTTAAAAGTTCCTGCTTGTATCACAGTGCCCGTCTTCATAGACATCCCATATGTCACTGTCATACAGAACACGTCTGTGTAATGGTAATTCTAGCTGACATTGATGACTTCCGGTTCAAATAATAATGGCTGCACAAGTCATGAATCTCCGAGATTGACTTACTTTCAGTAACAGACTATAACTAACTTGCAGTTTGCGGGATTTATAACCTTAAATATATTACCGGATGTGCTAATTATGTGGTGAGGTCATGAAATGGATGCTATTGAGTTTGACGTCAACTTTGCCCTCTAGCAAAATTATGTACCTATGAAGATAAAAGTCACAGCCAGCATTAAATCCCGCTTTAGAAGACTTTTTCCTATTCGTACTTTAGGTCGTAAGTAGCCCATGGCAAGGTATGTAACATACCATCGCTGCATCGGGGTTTACACCCCGTACTTATTCTCGTCATTGACTCATAGCATCACTCGCATCACTCGTAGCATCACTCGCATCACTCGCATCACTCGTAGCATCACTCGTAGCATCATGCGTAGCACAGAGCAAAAGATATCAACGCACGATACCTCACTGTGCATCACTCGTAGCATCACTCGCATCACTCGCATCACTCGTAGCATCACGCGCATCACTCGCATCACTCGCATCACTCGTAGCATCACTCGCATCACTCGCATCACTCGCATCACTCGTAGCATCACTCGCATCACTCGCATCACTCGTAGCATCACGCGCATCACTCGCATCACTCGCATCACTCGTAGCATCACTCGTAGCATCACTCGTAGCATCACTCGTAGCATCATGCGTAGCACAGAGCAAAAGATATCAACGCACGATACCTCACTGTGCTAAGCGTGGAAGTTGATGAACCATTTCTATTCAATTTCGTCTCATAAAATTATAACATCGTTTCTGCACTGCTTGAAGTGTTATTGAGGTTGAACCATGGGTTTAGTTTTAGCGACAAACATTGCTGGAAATGTAGGTTTATAAATTCAGCTATATTTCAGCAAAAGAAGACACAGTTATCGCGTATCTAATAGAGAATGCGGCGGGGCGGGGTCGCTTTCCGTTACAGATTTTTTAAAAAGAAAATCCAACCTCAGATTTTAACTCTGTACAGCTTCCACCATAGCTTGATAACGCTTATCATTATGATGGGTAGTCAGTAGAGTTACCGTGCAAATAGGTACGTCAATAAAATTAGATATTGCCACATTATACTACATTAGCTTTTAATGATAATACGAGTATCATAAGGCAGAAAAATGGTGCTGTACTTATACCGCCAGCGTCAGCCACTGACATAAAGCCAGCGCTCACGTTGCACAAACGTGCTCGCCAGCTTCAACGGAGCAACTTAATAACTTGTTTGGCTGAATTAATCAGCGCAGCCTCAACCGTTTCCTCTAGAAATAATAACACGATCCGCGCATCGAGTGCAATGCTTACACAACAATAAAAACGCACCGCACCGCAGCGCACCGCACCGTCCCCATCCGTCGTCATACGCTGAGCAATTTGAATCGCTCGCTCACAAAAAGCTGCGCGCGCAGCATCCTCTCGTGATACAACAAAAAACCAACAGCGTTACAATGAGCCACTCTGGTTGCGCTTGCGCCACGTCGCGTCGTGCAATAGGAACGGGAACAGAGCTCGCGACCCCGCGGTCACGTTTCAGTCCATTGTTTACGTTCTCCAGCATTGTTTAAGGAGTTGACCATCAAATCGCTAATAAAGCGCAGTGAATGCGCGTGCGCCTTTCTAACTGTGCGAACCAATAGGAGCAGAGTGCGGCCACGCCCCCCGCGCCCCGCCCCACCACTGGGCCTAGCCTCCCCGGCCTGGCTGCGCCGGCGCAGGCGTCCCTCCTCGCTGCACTATCGCTGGTTTATTAGCAAAACGATGCGGGGTCACACGATCGATCCCTGTCTGGTGCCTGGTCGTGAAATCGCTCCGAGTTAACACCTATTCTTAGTGGAAGGGCATAACGGTACTAGGATCTAAACTATCTCAAGAAACGAGGAGATAGCGTGAATAATATGATCAGTCGCCTGCAGGTCTACAGGGCGAGAGGCTGCCTTCATACAGAGATCATTAAGTACTTAAACGCTTGCAGCTTGCTTATTGCGTATTGCCAATTTCAGATTAAGACCGCTTGTATCCTCATGAGTGACGAACTTTGCCTTCATCATAATCAGTGGAACAAACAGCCCAGTCGCAGAGTCAGAAAACAATGTTAAATAAATGTGACCTCAAAATTATTGTAACAACTTGACCTAAAACTGACCATCACTCAACTAATCAAATCACTTTTGTTCTACAAGACTGCCGTCCTAATGGCTGATCGGAGCTATTATTAAGAACACTCACGCTACTATGCATAGCCTTAAATCATAGTAAAGCACTGTGTAGGTACCACTTAAACTTGGCTAGTATGCAAAAACATGAGTAAGAAGTTGTAATTATAGTTTCCGATGTAGACCACTAATACTAGCTATCTGTAACAGGTAATTTTGTTTATAATGTTCATTGAACTTGCAGATTAAGTGGTGGACCTATATAAATTAGTGTGTGGTTATGTTAAGCCTGGTTTATTTACTGTGTATCATGGCTACCGGCCGAGATGTTCAGGGTTTCCTTACGTGGTCAACAGTGTGCGGGGCAGCCTTGGAGCCACCACAGTTTATTTAACACCGTGTCCGGAGCACCCTGACTAGCGCTTGTCCAACTTGCTGATTTAGTAAATGTTAATGTAGGTATTCACCTCTACTTCTCACACATTTTCGGATAACTCTTGACAAGATGAAAGAAGAAAAAGTTGAAGGCGCGGTATTAGCTCAATAATCACAAAAATTGGTTTCTTGGATTGTCGAGTATGACGTAACGCAATGAAACTATCCGACGCCAAAAATACAGTGGACAGATAATGGTTTAGAGAAAAACCGAATAGAATAGTAAAAAATAGTTTGATATTCCCAATAAAAAATTTGGAAGTTGCTCCACAAAAATAAACTTTGGCGTCGAACATCTCTGTATTTTCAGAGATAGGAACATTCTTTTTTTTAAAGAACTTAATAGAATTAGCATTTTTTTTAAACTTTAAGCGGTCAATTATTTAATTTATTGTGTATATTCTGAATAATCTAAAGAAAACTCGGAAAATCATTCGCAGCTTAGTCACAATCTCGGCAACACAAATATTATTTTCAATTTTCAACCTTATTTCAAGCCAGCTAATGGTGACAACAGATTACGCGGTTGTGTACCGTTTAAAATCGTAGTCAGTCCGCGCCTTAAGGAAATTGCCAGCAGCAAGCCAGAGATACACTCTGTGTTTCATTGATGAAAGCATTATGCATATAGCATTATAGCATTATACCAAATAATGAAAAACAAATTAAATTAGAGTATTTATTCCTAACACAGACGCGAAGTGGATACTTAGAGCTTCCTTACCATTCTGAAAACTTTGGTACCACATACGCCCAAATGAACTGAAGCAGACGTGACGTCTCCGACTCACACCGGCTACAAATGAACTGAAGCAGACGTGACGTCTCCGACTCACACCGGCTACAAATGAACTGAAGCAGACGTGACGTCTCCGACTCACACCGGCTACAAATGAACTGAAGCAGACGTGACGTCTCCGACTCACACCGGCTACAAATGAACTGAAGCAGACGTGACGTCTCCGACTCACACCGGCTACAAATGAACTGAAGCAGACGTGACGTCTCCGACTCACACCGGCTACAAATGAACTGAAGCAGACGTGACGTCTCCGACTCACACCGGCTACAAATGAACTGAAGCAGACGTGACGTCTCCGACTCACACCGGCTACAAATGAACTGAAGCAGACGTGACGTCTCCGACTCACACCGGCTACAAATGAACTGAAGCAGACGTGACGTCTCCGACTCACACCGGCTACAAATGAACTGAAGCAGACGTGACGTATCCGACTCACACCGGCTACAAATGAACTGAAGCAGACGTGACGTATCCGACTCACACCGGCTACAAATCGTGGCGGCTATCTACGGATACATTACAATCTTTTCCGAGCAGCTCTAGCGCTATCGCCTGATCTATGGCGGAGATACGCTGCGCTGAATTAACGTGCTGCCGTGCCGTGAGGGGCTGAACTCATGCTGCATGCAGGTCTAAGAGCTCGCAGCTCGTATCCATGCTGCTGAGAGATTAGGTAGAAGTCATACGAAATGCCATGAAGTTCAGCGGTTTTCGGTTCTACTTTTCACGAATTGAAATAAGGCTAAATTTTTAAAGTTTAAAAGTCTCTGTCAAACCAGACGCACACTTCTCATGCAATAACATCCCGCTTGAAAATTTTCAGGACTTTTAAACAAAAATGATTATGGAGTAGATAGGTAACATTACATCATGTAAAGTTTATTATTACTGTTAAATACACATCTCTACTCCGTCGGTTTAGGAAATTAAATAAAGGTAAACAAAAGAAACCCTACCTACACTGCCAATACCTTGCACTTCAGTCGATGTCTGTACGACACAGTTTGTACTCTTCAATAAAACAATGCAAAAATTCAATTACCTAAACCGATGGAGTATACACTGGAGGCCTTTACTTTAAGCCTTAATAGTAAAGGCCTCCAGCCTAGATGACATAAAAAATACTGCTACACCGACTTGTAAATGCATTTAGAACTTACCCAAGAATCAATAAAGAAAAATCATTAGCGACTAATTGTACCCATAAAGCAGATAGCATCAACCGTGCTGACCTTCCGAACAAATACAGTTATAACAATACTAATATTTATGAGCTGTTGGAGCAATAAATTGCTTCATTGTGTTCGCGAACATGTTGCGATACAGCCTCCTTGTTGCGCGTTATCGGCGCATCTGGCGAGCGCCAATCACGGACGAGCGGCTTAGGAGGACTGCGCACGAGTGGAAAGTGACGCTAGTAATGATGTTGCTGGACACTGACAAATGTCAAAAGGCATCACATTCAATGTCAAAAGTTTTCTTCATTTTTCAAGTCGTTCTGGTGGCATGACATGTTGATTGTCTCAATCATGAGCTCGGTCTGACGTGCTAATTATCTCAGGACGCTGAGAATAGAAGATGGTGAAATGCTGTGATATTATGTTTTTGGAACGAAGTTCCTTATCGCGCGTTGTGAAAGGGGGCTAGACGGAAAAAATTCTTACGAAAAGTTGTCACGACACTTTTTGCTATAGTAAGCTAATTGTAAGCTGTGCGGCGTCGAATGTTTCTCTGTCTGTCTGTCTGTCTGTCTCTCTCTCTGTCTCTTTCTCTCTTATAGAAAGCAAGCCAGATATTTTCACATTCTTAATATATTTGAACTTCGTTCCATCCGGATGTCCCTTGACACCTCTCAAGTTTTTTTTTTTGTGTTAAGGTATCAAATTAATGTGCGCTGGCTGTTGTGTGCGAGACAAGCATTTCTTTGAGATATCTCTAAGGTCGCACTTTTATATAAATATGTCATACTCGCGCGGTCAGTCGGTTAGGGCGCGGGGTAAGACGTCACCTCCCATCATCTGCACTGCCCCTAACAACGGCGGAGCATGGCGTGTTGCGGACGTGTGAACCCGCACTTATCGCTCATCGCGCGCGTGTACCAATCAGAGCAGCGGAGTATCGCGGATCGCGCCACAACTCGCGCCGGACAAACGACGCGCCAGCACGCCACCGACCTGCGCCCGCGCAGCCAGACGGATACCACTACTGACACGGACATGAGAAGATAATAAGTACTCTTATTGCATTTAATACAAGGCAATACATTATTAAAAGCGACTCAAAAAGTCTACTCGTAATTATGGGCTAAATAGCAGGAAAACGCGGTGTTGGACGAAGAAAAGTCCCGATTGGAGTAACGCTGACATGTTCCACCTCGCAGAGGACAGAGAGAGGTGATGAACCTTCACTACTCATAGTGGCGCCAGAATTAGAATATGACGGCCCCGGTTTCTTAGGAAGACCAATCCGGCTCGAAGGACCATTTAGAAGATTTTTGGTCAATGATACTCGTACTGCTGCGTTTAAGGTAAAAATAGATGTCTATTTAACGGACCAAAGTTTATAATATAAAGGAGCGAGCACACGCGATGACCGCTAATAGTGTACTGATTGCTCAATTAATATGAATTAATAAAGTTACGTAAAAAGGCTTAGTCGCGGGTAGTGTACGTTTTCACGTCTTTCACCGTACACCAAGCTTTATTGGTTGCAAGTACTTACATAGGTACATCTATCGCAATAGTAAAGTAATACGACAGTTTAATAATAAGATCTCGTGCAGCATATTCGTAAAGTGAGTAAAAATATTGTAGATATAATTTATCCACGTATCGCGGCGCTGTCCATCGATTTATCCCTATTAATCAGCGTAAACATAGAGGCTGGTACCACAGCACGAGGTATAACAGAAGGCGAACTCCAAACAAAACAATTAACCAAGAATGCATAGATAGAAACAACAGTAGATCAGCTTGAATCACTGCAGTCGTATGGTTACTAGGGTTTTCTGATGGTATTCTTACTTCACAGGACCACATACATCAAAGAATTGTGTTCGATGTACTAGACCACCATTACACTCAAACTCAAACTCGAAGCATTTATTTCAATTAAACCAATTACAGGCACTTTTGAATTGTCAAAGAGTCAATCAGTTAGTCAGAAAGTTGAAGCTAGATGCCCATTCCAAAACGTAGATCTATATGGAGAAGAACGGGCAAGAAACTCCACGGACACTCTTTTAAATCAAGATAAGTAATACAACATCCTGGGTACATTATATTTGTTGCTTCTACATGTGAGAACAATGTAAAAAAATGAAAAATACTTAAAAACAAGTTAAAATATAAAATTAAAAATAAGCCCTGGCAGATAAGAGATGACCAGTCTCAACTGACGGCGCCCGTTCACGAATATGACGCGTGGATCAGCACGATCCTGCTCAACCATTTTGTAGGGAACCGAATGATCCAACACACGTGCCACCATCAGCGAGACATTTAAGTGAGAATGACAAACTCTCAATTGCTCTTTATTCATTAGGAACTACGAATAAAGTTACAAGATAAGATAAAGATAATTATAAAATAATACGCTTTATTGCACACAAAAAAAAAGCTGCCATTGTTAAAAACCTCCCAGAAAGAGTGCTTTCTATTATTAAAGAGACTGGTGAAAGTTGGTCCTTCTGCTGCCCCCTCCTGTGAGCGTCCGGGTCGTGCACCGGCCGCGGTGCGCGCGCGCAGACCACGTCACGCGCCGCCATTGCGCCGATAATTTATGAACGACGCCACTTTTTCATTGTGCGCGCTGCCAGTTGCTAGCGAAGCCGTGAGTTGTGTGTAGAGGGGCTAGCCGTTGTGGAGTAGCGGGATACAGACGTGCAATGATCTAGATTACACATCATTGTAATTTTGCAGAATTCCAATCTTAAAATGTTAGAATGTCAATTCCTCATAAGTAGTTGCAACATGTCTTTGTTACAACTACTTATGAGGAATTGACATACCTGCATGGGCATGGCTGCGATCTCCGGCACGTTGGTGTGTGTTTTTAGGTGCAGCGCAGACGACAGACTATCCGTGACTCATTTTTTAGACTGTGAAGATAGAACCTAAGCAATTATATGCAGTAAAGAGTAACGCACACGACGCGCAAAAAGTCCGGCGCACGAATATATGCATTCCATGCAGACATTATGTGCGCCACAGACTTGATCGCACAAAAAGTCTGTAGGTAGTCTGCGTTGCACCTTAATGTTTTCTTTTGATCATACTTACGTTATGAGGATATTTTCTATCGCTATGGCCGGGCCACACTATACGGACATCGCCGTTGATCATCGCGTTGAACAACGGAACAATTACCGCGATGTTTAAAGCGTTTATGGACGTTGCCGTAAAGTGTGGCCCCGGCAATATGGGCCACTTTTTTTCTGAAATTTCAAGGCATTACACTCTAGCACCCCTGTCGGCGCACCACATCGGCGCGTGATTGACTCCGGGGACAGCGCGGGGTGTCGGGGCACCGAACCCGGTATGCGACGGCCGCTGCGCGCCCTTCAACACTCGGCTCACAGACGCGCGCCACTACGGGCATTTCATTGTTTCGGTTCATATCGTTGACCTTTGTAAATTATGGTATTACACCTATTTTAAATTCTACAGTGCATTTCTTTTATTATCTCCGATTGAGCCCAATCAACACATTAACAGGAGTAACAAAGTTCGGAAAGTCCATGTCTTAACCCCATACAGGCCTAGTCCTCCTCAAGAATATCCCACGTTACCAGCTAGCTAGATGAGTAGGTCACCCTACCTGTTAGTGCGGGCTGCAGCCGGCAGAGGTCACTCGGCTGCAATCTATCTGTCACGCTGCGCCCGCGCCGGACATGCTCCCACCGCTCCAAGTGCTCGCTCCGCTCTCTGACGAGTAGCTAGACAACTACTTACAGGTCCTTACTCCTGATCGCTCTTGTACGAGCTCTCGTAAGGTTTTGTGTTTGCGGAGAAATCAACAATATTGTGCAAAACAATTGAGACCGTCTCGTTGCTCAGTAGTCGCATCGTGGGAGTGCGGCTGCAGGTCTTGAAGATGTATTATATGCATATTGTGAATAGTTTCAGACTTCATTTTTCAGGAGGAAATACTCGTGTGTACCTGAAAGGCTGAAAGCGGCGGCAGTTGGTAGACACGGTGGCTGACCTAAGTTCATATCTTAAAAGTCTTCCCCAGCTGTAGGTATACTTACATTTAACTATTATTTTTTTACCAAAATAGTTTTTCTAACAGATACAGTTGCTAAATATGTTCTTTCGTACTCAAACTTATTTTTTTTTCCAATGTGAGGGACGATTGTCAACTCATCAGGAATCGCAACCTTCGTGACGAGATGTGTCCAAAAGGTAATGAACTCGTTAAAAACATTCCTACCTACTTACTTAGAATAAAGGCTAATGAACCTTTGCACTGTTATTACCAAGAAAATACAGTTTAAAGAAACTCCCTAGCAAATCAGTAATTACAATATTAATAGCTACACGGCGAACAATACCGAGGACTACCACACCCACAGTTCAGCTTGTAATCTGCCCGCATCCCTATATAGCAGCAAGTTAAACTGAAGTCAGCTCTTAAACACATGATTGATGCGGCAACTATTTAAAATGCGTTGCGCTCGATAATTTGTAGTTTGCTTTTGTTTTGTTGTTTGCGCATCAAGCCTGCAACACACGCAACGGGGCAAGGCACCGTGAGTAGGGACTGCAGAGCAGCTCTGAGGCTGACTCGTTTTCTTTTTTGCAAGCAAACAGACCACGATATGAATTATGAGTTTGAGTGCACCTGCGCGCGCAGGTTATACTGGGTTTGATTTAATTTCGTAATGAATGACCTTGTTAGAATAATATTATGGTTTTTCTGCACGATTACATCTCCTGGCTTATGCAATATATTTTTCAATAACAAAAATCTTCTTACTACTTAGGTACATAAACTATTTACTTACACTTATAAATATATAGATAGTCATGAAATCATCACCATTAGGATACAAGTAATGGCGTGTACCTACTCGTAAAACTGTCAAGCAAAACATCTTCACAAAATTAACAATTTTATTTTCAAATTATTATCTTCATTCACCAAAACTGTAACCTAACTCCGGCCCACATCGTTCACCCGATCCCATCGTATCCAATTCAAGGCATCGCATTGATGTTAAACCGATCGCATACGACCGCTGCGTGGGCGCAGACGCGTCGCAACATCATTACGTGGCCCATCTCCTAAACGACTACTATCATATTAACATATGAAGCCCTCGAGTATTGGCTAATCTTATTTGTAGAGTGTCCTTACTGATACACAATAATTTTATAAAGAAGTTTGTCTGTTTGTTCCATCTCTGAAGCTTGGTACTCACATTTTTTTCAAATAGATCACGAGTGAGAGATTTAAGTAGTAAGTACCTCCTTAGGACGACCAAGAAAAAATAGGTGAACTTTGCTAAAAGCCCGTTTGAAATGGTGTTAAGAAAGAAGAACAACGATGAAAAAGAATGAAAAACGTTGAGCAGTCTCTCAGTCAGAGATACGAGTACCTATACTATAGAGAGAAGTAAACCATCACTAGGATGCAAAGAGTGATTGAATACATGTACCTACCTAAGCATAAGGTAATGTTTTTGTATGGAAAGAACACCACGTTCGCCCACTACACTCCGTCAAGAAGCTCTATAGGAAATCCCAAATAAACCATAGACGAACCCTCGAGTCCCAAGCTAGTAATAACTTTTCGATACGAAGTCATAACGAGTAGTAATCTATGTAGGATATCGACGCGGCCATAACGTGGATAATAAATAGCCGTAACAGTGAGACGTCGCCGTCGCGTAGTAGCGGGGATCGCTAACGACGTGAAAGTTTACGTCCTATATTCATAACGTTATGGCCGTTATGGGTTATGATGGGGTCTATAATATGTTGATCTGTTTGTTGCTATGGCAGAGGAGAGGCTATCGATATCGCAGTTATTATAAGGTCATGTAATATTATATGTTATAGCGTCTGGTCTAAACTTTTCATAGAGGTCCCTATAGTGATAGAAGCTCAGGAGATGTGGTACCAACCCTGCCTGATCTGATATAATATATATTATAGATGTACTGTCGAACCGAAAATAAGCTATCTGCTCTACTATTCACTATCATCATTGCTGTTGCAAAGTATTAAAAAGTATACTGGTAAAATGACAGGCTCAAGTTATTGAAGTGAACGATTGAATGAGATCTTTCTGAAGACGATACGAGTACATGAGAAGCTCTTGGATTCATGTGATTATCCTCTGACATCATCTAACTGACCTTTGTTTTGAATACATAATGAACATCTCTGTATACAATCTTGGTCCATGGCTAACAGCTTCTGAATACGTAGTATTTAAAGGCTACTTTTACTGTACAATAGGCTAAATGAAAGAGGAAACATCTACTCCTTAAATAATAGTAACTGCAAGAAATTCCTTAGGGAAGCTCTTCAATCTATGTCCTATGAAGATACAGAGAAGTTATTATTTGTGCTAGAGTAAATATTGTTAGTATTATATAATTTTATCTTTTTTATACACCTTTATACATATGTAACAATAAGATAAATGTGATTATTTAATCAATTAATGTTACCTTCAATCGCCTGAAACACAGGATTTCCTAGTTCAGGCACAAGTCATGGGTGAACTTGCCATAGATTTAAGGAAAACTGTATTTAACTTTAGTCCTTATATTTTTGAATAAATTTGATTTGATTTGATTTTGATTGAATTTGAAAGATTAAATAAGTAGCTACTTCGGTCCGTTCCAGTAAATACATGCACTCTACCTCTGCCTTCTTATTACTGCAAGTATCCCTGGTAATGTGCTATGTGGTGGAGGTTCCGTGTCCTCTGACCGTTGCTATGTAAGTGTAGCGCCAAGCGACGCGAGCGCACGACACGCCATACTTCGTTAATTACACTGCGCCGGCGCAACCGACGGACGCTGAACTACGGGTAGATAGACGCACTAGCTTATGCTAAGTATTCTTACGGTATTTACCTATATTTGTTTTAAATTTATTGGGAATAATAGAGAATAAGTTGAAATAATTAAATCTCTTAGGTATGAGCTTAATATAGTCTACAGCTGAATAAGTACCAAGTCATAAGCAGTAGGCGGTGTTTATGTGAGCAAGAACTCAAAAGATGCTACACAACCTACCTATGTAGATGCCTACACATAGGGTAAACTTCAATAAGGTATCTAACTGTTCCTATACACAAAAGTTATATAAGTAACTGAGGTTTCATGGATGCCAACAGACATACTGTCAATACTAAGCTATCAGCAGTTTCGATGTTAGTCGATAAAGTTAATCTCTGGCTAATTAATAGGAGCCTGTCCTGTCCCTGCCTGATGCTTCCTTATCGCGTCACTGTTCTATCTGCTGCGTACGTTGCGGACCTCCCGCGTCACCGCAGCCATCATTACCGACGCATCGATGCCTTCTAATTAAAATGTAAATGAGCTTCAGTGAGCGCCTCTGTCGGTCGTGTCGTCGGTCGCAGTTCCCCACCACCAGCCCATACTTATTTATTACTTATCAACCGCAATTAAAATGTCCACGATTCGATCCGGTGACTCTCAACTTTTCTGTAAAGTATCAAATTAGATTAGATAATTTAAAATTAAGTTTTATCGTGGATTGAGTATGTTCCCTGATGTAGGTGCCAGATTTTAATGATAATAAAATTGAGATGATTTTCGATGTTTTTGATAGAGTTCGACGATATTAGAATTTAGATTATTGAGGTATTTTGATGTTGAAAGTCACTTTTATTGTGTAAGCTCTATCTTTATGATTTACCCATTAAATTAATATCAGATTAGTTCTAAATAATGTCGTAATGAAGAAAAAAACCGGTCAAGGGCGAGTCGGACCCGCACACCGAGGGTTCCGTTCCGATTTCTAAAAAAGTATGCTATTTAGAGACATCGTTTTATTTTTCCTGTAATCTTTACATAAACTTCTATCACATAAAATAATTTCAGATTTTTCTCTTTGCAAACTTCGGAGTTAAGGGGGGGGAACGGTATTTTTTTTACATTTTTCTTCAAAAGTCAAAAACTACGTGAACTAAAAAAAATAAAAAAATGTGTGAGAATGTGCAAACAGCGCTCTTTCATATGATATCCCACATGCCCTAGTAGCCCCACTTTCAATTTTTAAGACCCCCTCTCAGCACCTGTTACAAAAAAAATATAAATATTTTTACTTCTTTCTTATTTGCAAAATAGTTGGGTAAACGTCATCTAAAACTGTTCCAAATTTCAAATTGATAGCATTAGTAGTTCTTGAGATATCCAGCTGTGACAGACAGACAGACAGACAGACAAACAGACAGACAGACAGACAGACTGAATGACACCATAAGGGTTCCTCTTTTACCATTTTGGTACGGAACCCTAAAAAGCCTGTTGGTACCGAACACGTAACATTTTGTTGTCCAGACATTACCGACTGGAAGTGATGATAAACTGATCCGAACACTGTGAAGTCGGCCAGAGCCTGAGGATGGATATCCTAAGGACAGTCAATCATGATTGTCAGCCCCTAATGTGACCAAACCTTATCAGGATACATTTTAAAATCAAACAATCTTCAACCCAGCCAACACAGTGCAAACAGAGCACACAGGCCGACAACCGTCCAACTAATAACTAATAAAAGCCATTAGGTGGGACATGCAGGTTTCGTACAAGACGCCATTTAACCTGCGCCCGCGCAGCCTAATTAGCGCGGCGTGTAGTGCAGCGTCGCGGAAGTGCCCGATGTGTGCCGAGCGTTGCCGAGTGCGACACGACCGCACGACGGGACGGCGAGCCAGAGGAATGGACGCCATTACCATGATGTAGGGATCCGGTGCAACAGGTGCCAATAATTGTTACGGATTGGATTTTAAAGCGAGAACGAACTGTTTTCTTGGTAAATTGTTAGGACTGCGACTTGGTTGATGCTTGGTGACCAAAATCTACACAAAATTTAATAGCTTATGTAGGTAGGTATGTTGGTAACATCGACTTCCGAAATTAAAGTTATTTTTCACTTTGCAGTTTTTTTTGAAAGTCGGTTGTTTTTTTTTTTTGTAAAAAGTTCTTATACACAATCATCATCTAAATTGACACAAAATTATTCGATACATTGTATTTCTGCATTTCATTTAGATAAGAGTTTATATTCTTTAAAAATTCTGTTCTAATTTAAATGAAATATTTAGCTGAAGAAATACTTAATGAAGATTACGCCAGCTGCGTATTGGAGCACGCGTCTGCCCAGCCCTTGGGGACTGACGTTATGCTGTGTGATTGAAAACTGAAGTGCCGCGCGGTAAACGAGACACAACTGAAGTTTTATTGTTATGACGGCTATAGCCGTATAACGAACGTGTTCATCGACTTGTGTTGCTGACTGTACATGGCTACTTCTATAAATCTATCTGAAAAAGGTTCATCGCCTGGAAGTCGTTTTGATTAATATTTACAGAACCTCTCTACCTACAGTAGCTCGTACAGCGTGTATCAGACAGGTGTCAGGTGTCAGGTGTGATTTTTAAGGGTGTGGTACTTACAGACCATCAAACTGAAAAATTTTCTCCATGGAACCGACATCGTAATCGCGAAAAAACAATCAGCTGTCTCATACACTTGCATTGAGCGGGTGTGGAAGTGTTGAATGAGACGGCCCAGTCATGTAGGTCCCATAACATGTAGAAAGCGGTTCAGATTGATGGTCTGTAGTCAGTACCACACCCTTAAACATGAACACTGTAGTGTGTAAGACATATATGTGTGCTCATGTATAACCTAAAACCTATTGTACTCTTTGATTTAGTGTCAGTAATAAACGATAATCCAATGAAGAGACTCGTTTTACTCATCTCCCGGACTCACGACCTTACATGGCGACCCTGCCATCCGAGACGTGTGCCGAGTTCGGTCGCGTGACATAATGAATTGAAAGACAATAATGAACTATTATTTTTTTATTTTTTATTAAAAGTGGATTTCCAATGCTACAATGTATAACTACTATTTTTTTTTTTTTTTTTTTTGTTTGTAGTCTACTTTGATTTTACTTTAATTTTAAAAATATATTACTGTGTAATCCAATACTTTAATTCAATATTTTACTCCTATGTACTAAAATAAAAATAAATGTAACCATTACTTTTATTTTATTTTGCCGGTGGGCGTGTAGTGTGTAAGACATATATGTGTGCTCATGTATAACCTAAAACCTATTGTACTCTTTGATTTAGTGTCAGTAATAAACGATAATCCAATGAAGAGACTCGTTTTACTCATCTCCCGGACTCACGACCTTACATGGCGACCCTGCCATCCGAGACGTGTGCCGAGTTCGGTCGCGTGACATAATGAATTGAAAGACAATAATGAACTATTATTTTTTTATTTTTTATTAAAAGTGGATTTCCAATGCTACAATGTATAACTACTATTTTTTTTTTTTTTTTTTTTGTTTGTAGTCTACTTTGATTTTACTTTAATTTTAAAAATATATTACTGTGTAATCCAATACTTTAATTCAATATTTTACTCCTATGTACTAAAATAAAAATAAATGTAACCATTACTTTTATTTTATTTTGCCGGTGGGCGTGTAGTGTGTAAGACATATATGTGTGCTCATGTATAACCTAAAACCTATTGTACTCTTTGATTTAGTGTCAGTAATAAACGATAATCCAATGAAGAGACTCGTTTTACTCATCTCCCGGACTCACGACCTTACAACACACTTCAGATACTTCCATGATGTAGCCGCTAGGTGTGTGTTATTATAGTCAAAAGCAACAATCTCAGTAAGTTAAGCAAACGAGTCTACATGTTCAGCAGTGAGGTGCCGCGCGGCTCGAGCGCTCTACAGCATAACGCTGCCAACAGTTGATACATTACTTATTCAGGACATCATAAAGTTGGCTAACGAGGGCTAACGGCACTTTCGGCACGGACTAATGAGGGAGTGTTCCATGCGTGCCGCGCCGTGCCGAGACCTGCCGCGCCGCGTCGTGCTGCGGTCACGACAACCGTTAAGTTTCACGTACCTACTAACAATATTGCCTGTAAGCATCTATTCTACAAGTACCTAGTGTCTAGTGTTACCATTTTGTATATATGATAAGGAAAAAGGAAAATTTGAGAGAAAGAGCGGGTAGCAAAGTGAAAATGAGCTGTTGGGAAACCAACATAACTTCGAAATTATCTTTACAATTATCGTCAGAGCGATCCTGTGAACATGAACAGAACATGTCTGAAGGACGAGGCTGGAGGTGACTGCTATCTAACGTCGGTATGAGCTCAGAACGAGCTATTACTGTATGAATGTCTCTCTCGAGGTCGAAGTTTGGTGTTTCCTTTATTATTTCTTAGAAGTAGAATAATCCCGCGAAACTCCGTGAAAGCTGTCCGAGACACATTTTACTTTTTGATTGGTGGTACCGCCGCCGCCGTGTGAAATAATGAGAGCGTGACGATCGAGCTGATGCCGTCAATGCATCGACACATTTGTGCCAGCGTCGCATGTCACACGCGAACAGGCACCGCGACCACAGAGGGCACAGGGCACAGGACACGGGGCCCGGGGGCCGGGGCACAGGGCACGGGGCCCGGGGCAACGGCCGCGCCTACTGCTTGCACCATCTCAGACACATATTTTTTTTTTTTATCCTTCTTTAAAAGGTTCTTAATAATTCATTACAATCTAGCCTACAAGACTAATAAGCAATTTTAATCTAACTTAATTTTTTACGTGATAATTATTTTAAAACTTAGAATAGTGTTCATTGTACTTTACACAAGTCCGTTCCACTTTCTTAGAGTCAGACACATTGCCAAAGAACTCATTAAAAACATGACAAAAAATTACCACTTTACTATTCCATCACACATAAATCTTCAAAATCCAATTACTAAAACGGTAGCCGCCCCCGAACGAACCGATTCGATACGATTGTTCATAAAATATTCTAACGGTAGCCGTAATCGATTACAATAATTGTTCATCGATAAACTATTCGCTTCATACGTATCGCTATCAATCCGATTTCACGCCGCGACGCACGGTTAAATACTATAATCGTTGTAATGGATAAAAAGATAAATCGCGAGCATCTCGATTGCTGGAGGGGAAAAACATTAGATGCAAATTAGAAGCCGGCAACAGAAAACCGCCCTTGTTAAAACGACAGAAGGTCGATTTTAAAAGTGAAGGATTAATTTGTTTTGCAAAAAAAAACAGTAATAAATAATTGAATGGGATAGTTTAATCCCATTTTATGACAATAGGCGTCCACTTGCGCAGCTGACGTCGTCTAAACCTGCGCTTGATGCGCTATTGTGTGAGTGCCCCTCGCGGAGGGCGCGGGACAATAGCTGAGTTCTTTGTGGTTAGAATAATGATGTTAGGACAAGTGGGCAATCAGGAGTCTGCGCACGTTTGCACAAATGTTTGTCGAGCTTAGAGAGCTTATCCCTGATGAAACTGATGATGTCTCATGTGGTTACGGTACCGCCGGTCCCGGCCGCGGTGTCAGCTCGCTGTGACCTGAAACAGCTCTTGAATATCTAATGAGCTAAGATTTTCTCTCTGAACCTGGTTAATTGTGTCGTTCCGGTTAGAGCTAGCTTGCCATTAGATAAAACTAAATAAAAGTAAGAAAACACGACGCATACATGAAACTAATAACTTTTCAGTAGCATAGGAACCTCGATTAGGTAAATTGAAACTTAAAAATATGACCATCTACGATTGTAGATGCAAAGGATCATTTTATTGATTCAATAAAATCAGCGGCAGGTTGAAATACTTACTTAGGGCCCTACATCCAAGCGTGGTTTAGCTCGGTGTGTAGGTACCTAAGTGAAATGGCGTTATGGCTGTCTAGTTTGACGCATGAGATAGAAGACTCTCACGCGCACCGGAATTATGTCGTAAAAGTGCAAATAAAATTAGAAATTAACTACCTATTTAATAATAAATAATCCATCACTGGATGCAGTTTGGCATTTAACATTTTATGGTATATTTTTAATTATAATTATACCTAATTGTTAATGAAGGGATAACCCGCTTTTAAACATTATTAAGAGGTAAGTACTTATGTTTGAAGACTTTTTGGTACACTAAAAAAAGTTATGAGTTCCATAACTGTATGCGAAAAGGACCTGAAAATATCACATTTTTTTTATTTGCCAAATTTATTTACGGTTTATGAGACACACAGCTTTAAAAAACCACCTATTTGATCGTTTTCAAGAAATCTCCGCCATAACAGAATCGTTTACAGAACTCAAACGAATTAGTTTCCAAATGTAGCGGTTTAGCATGGTGTTAGTTGTCCGTACAAGGCTCTGTTCAGTCGCGGGGGCGGAGAGCGCGACCTGGCTGCGACCGGGTCGCGCGACCGTGTCGCACACCTCGCCACCGCTGCATCGCTTCATTAGGAGTGCCAGTTCGGCTTGGGGCTGCTAATGGCACTGTAAAGTGTGGCTGTTAGATTGTAGCGCAGTTAGGAGGATAGTTGGTCGTTGCGACTCGCAAATTGTTTTTGTTTAGGAGAGCTAACATACAGTCATCCTAGATCTAATAGGTCAGGTTTGCGAATTTTTAATCACCCTTTATCAATTCTTTAAATGGAGTTTGGTGCGGTCGGTCAAGGGTGTGATTGGTCAAAAGTCGTTTTCGTCAAAATTTTACTTCGTCAAGAGCATTTTCAGTCAAAGTTGCGTTTCGTCAAAGTTTACATTGCCAAAAGTGCAGTTCGTCAAATTATGCAGAAAGTAAAGGTTCGATTCCACAGCGAGCTGGCTGCAGCTGCAGGAGGTGCTGTCTTTGGTTTGCTGGTTGCCAAAATTCATTTTAATGTTATAAGTCTGGTTATACTTACTTAGTTTTTAAGTTTAAATAAAGATTATTTTCTGTTTACATGGTTTTTCCTTGATTGGTAGGGCCAAGTCAAAGGGAATTTAGCCCATACAACAGGGCGCATCACCACACAGAGCGCGTGAGCGGGTCGGGTCTCTTCCCTTCGTGCGCGAGTCCGACTCGCACTTGGTCACCGATTTGGAAAATTCTTTTTTTTTTTTGACTAACTGACAACATTGACAAACAGACATGTGGACCACACGAGGTTTTGACGTAACGTATATTTTGACGATCCTCCATTGGCCAAACGTACACTTTGACCAACCGCCCCGAACTCTTTAAAACCTCAGTTTAAAAATAAAAACAAAACCGACTTCCAAAAAAAAACACTACAAAGTCAAAAATAACTTTAATTTCGGAAGTCGGTGTCATTGGATCTCTATTTTAGGTTTTTGCCCCCGACTTCCGAAATTAAAGTTATTTTTGACTTTGTAGTGTTTTTTTTTGGAAGTCGGTTTTGTTTTTTGTAAAAAAGTTTTTATTTTTCACTTTTTAGTGGGTCAGTTTGTAATTTATCTAAGATACAATAACCCATTGTCAACTGCTCATCACGTTTTACAAAATATTGCTTTTCCCGATGCAGGGACGTTAATTGTTGAGGAGTTCTCCTAGTAAGAACCAGGAAAACTGGAGCTCATGGTGAAGTCACCATCACCATTATGCATTTTGACGAGCATAAACCATATTAAAGTAATTGAATTGCAACCTGTGATATACTTAGATATAATTTAGTATTTCCGATGGCCATCTGTGGTCTTCATCATCAGTTCCAGTTCACCAAAAGATACTTTCCGAGAGCAAATGCACGAGTTACTATAAAAAATACCGAAATCGATATAAGTGTGCCCATAAAATTTGAGGGTTTCCCTCGATTTCCATGGGATCCCATAATCAGATCCTGACTTGATGATCATGGGACCACTTGGGAAGTATACCCTTTCGAACAAAAAAAGAAAAATCCAAATCGGTCCAGCCATTTTCGAGTAATCGGGGAACATACATAAAAAAAAAAAAATAAAAAAAAAAAGGTTCCGACGAATTGAGAACCTCCTCCTTTTTGAAGTCGGTTAAAAATGCAACTAAAACCCAATGTAAATACAACAATAATGATTACTAAATCAATTGAACCATTAGTTTAAGCAGTCGTTTATTTGTTTAATATGTGTTTGTGTAAAAAGTCACATCAAGATTGTTTACCTTTATTTTAGCACCTAAACCTTTCTAGTAGGTATAATGGTAATGCAGGGCATGGGCCATTTTGAAAATTGAAATTATATAGCAAAAAAAATATCGCAAAGCAATACAGTAAGTAGGTAACACAAACGGGATTAAAAATATCACTTATGTAAACCGTGGCATATGTGAGTTTGGCCCCAAATGATTTTATCACATCATGTTTTGTATTGCCAGATCGAGCAGACGGCCAACAAGGGGCGGCGTGCTCATTGTTACCACAGACAGCACGACAAACGTGCCATATGATAATACGATTACACTATTGAAATATAACTATTGGGGTTGAAAATACATTTAAAAAAAATACTCGTTGGATATAACCCTTTGGGAGCAACTGTCGGAGTTAATTAAAAATAGGCAGTATGTCAAAGAAGACACATTCGATAATAGTAGTACAGTGTACAGTGGGCCACAGCATGACACATCGCGTCGCGTCGGGCGGTAAGTAGTAACACGCTGAACTTGAGCTGACCTAGCGTTGTATGGAGTTTCAATAGAAAACGAGGCCAGCGTATACTGGCTTTGTTACTAGATATAATACTTATAAGTAGGTACCTGGGCGATCGAGCTCAGCTCGGGTACAAATAGAGAAAATTATTGTTTTTTTTACTTTTCCTAGGTGTGAGACCTAGCTAGATCGATTTGTCACCCCCGTAAACCCCTATATTGCAAGTTTCATCGAAATCGTTAGAGCCTTTTCCGAGAACGTGATTACAAAAATATATATTGATTACTTACCTACAGGCTGTTTCTTTTAAGGTGTCAAGCCAGTGCGAGCTGATAGCATACCTATCGATTTAAGGCTCTTACAGACAGAGGCGATATCGCGTCGCGACGCGATATTGTTCTACGGATAGGTATAATATCGCAACATAGCGTCGCCGACGCGATATCGCCTCTGTCTGTAAGAGCATTTTGTTATTACGTACTATCTGAGCAGAGCAGTTTAGCTATCAGCGAAGCTAATATAAAATAAGGTGTGGTCGTGCAGAGTTGCTGCGGGCATGGAGGTGGCATGCGGTGAGATTAGAAAAACACCAAATCTTGGTAACTATTCGTGTATTCCTTGACCATCAAGTATTTGCGAATAGTCCAGTCAGAACTATTCTAAATGGAATATCAAACATGAAAAACGAGACAAATAGGGAAAAAACGTGTTCTCACCATGATGACGTTTTGACAAGAGAAGGAATGAAACAATTGTCTTTGCATAGAGTGCGAACCATCCTCTATGATCTATGAATTACTTACTAATAATTAAAGCGTACCATGTATGTTTCATCACATTTAACCCCATGTAGGTATGTTCAACGATTTATTGTACTTAGTTTTCAGAGTTACCTATAATTTTTTTCGTTATTTTTCCTGATTCAACGAGATGATGTCTTTAACAAATTATAGGTATCTATTTTTTCATCGATATTAACAATTTCAACATCGATGTTTATGAACGGTACACACGGCTACACATCAAGCTATACATTTCCAGTTTACACTGACCTCTCACTGTAAGGAAATCCTACACAATGCGAGATCAGTTTATACTAGAAATGTATAGCTTGATCTGTAGCCGTCCGTACAAATACACCAATTTTTCTATAAATGATGGCTTTAGGTTGGGGTAAAATAAAATAAAAAAACATGTTCACATTATGTTTACGTTTTTAATTATTTTGTATAAACGAAATTGCTTTTTTGGTCTCCCTTTTTTTGGAGTGCTGCACTTAATTTCAGTAGAATGTGTTTCAGTACTGACTTCGTTTAATATATTGTTCAAAGTTCTTCTTGAAATTCCAGTGGCATTTGCAACTCACTCTTGAACCTTCTTAAAATAACAACTTACATTTTCATCTTCATTTTTTTTTAATCTGTCAGCTTCGGTTACAAAATATTTATAAACATTGTAGATAATTTCGCGTGACTGACCTCGTAAAGGTTTCACTCTTTTTCCTAAAGATGCCATAGTACAACTTTAAATTATTTTTTGGGGGTGTTAACAACTCTAAATATATATTTTGAACAACGACTGACAAAACGTCACATAGGTAGTGTGCGACAGAGATAACGCTCTACGAAGCCGAAATTAGCCGATTGTCTCTTTCCAAAGGTCGATGTGCAATATTTATCGCCGGGTACTGTACGTATATTGTACCTAACAAAACTTTAGCTCGATGCCTGTCACAAGTTAATTTATGTGACGCCCGTTGATATGCAAAAAGTCGTCAAAATCTCTGTGTGCGTTACGATTGCTCCGCCAAGTTATCCAAACAAAAAAAAAATTCGCCGAGTTCTCCATGGCCGCGCAATCCTCCACGTTACGTTCGCGCGGCCAACTTAAAACCCTTATAACTTCTATAATTGCACTTTGACAATTTTTTGGTTTGCTCCCTTCGATTTTGACAAATTTCGACAATTTTTTTTTTGCTTGGATAACTTGGCGGAGCAAACGCACACAAAATCACTTCCGTTACCGAGATTGATAGACCAGCAAAAAGTGGTTTTTCAAGCTGGCTGGACACGTTTTCGATCGATTATCTAAGATTCTGTAGCGTCCATTGATCTATAAATACCTATAGAAGTCAGTGGTGCGCGTCACAAATTCTGAAATAAGGGTGTTTAGCTGTCAGGTGCCCTATTGACCTAGTTAAATGCGAGCTACTTTGAAGATTTGTCCAGACAGCCTGAGTCACATCATCCATTCTCTAATTCCAGAGTGGCAGCATACCTAGAAAGTGGTTCAGTAGCATCCACGATGGTGACTTCTGGACCCCCCCTGCCTGATCCACGGAACCCTTTGGGGTCCATGGACCCCAGGTTAAGAACCCCTGATACAAATAATAAAGCTGAAGGGATTGCTTTTTTTTTTGTTTGTATGTTTGAACGCGCTAATCTCTGGAACTAGGGGAGACCGATAGGTTTGCCCCAAAAATTACCCCATATTCAAAATTCATTTATATACCTACGTGTTTGTAAACTCTGGAAAGGGGTGTGTAGTTCTAGGAACCGTTCTGGAATGAACGAAAAAGAAAACATCACATTATAATCTATTTTCATGATTTAATAGACATGTAGGATTACATATACATATTTTATTTCATCATAAAACTATATTTATGCAATAATTTACTGCTAATGTGTTCTAAGTGAAGGTGAACAGACAACAAATAGTATAACGAGCCCGTGCCGGTCAGCCGACGCGCTGGGGACCAGCTGACTCTAATAATCTAAATAATATTTTCAATACCAATGGATTTTTATCCGATTTATGCGTTCAATTCATAAATCGTATAAAATTTCATTGTTTACTTTAATAAGTCTTAATTTATTGCACACTGTAAGGCGGGAACTGTTAGCTTTTTTATTTGATCGAATAATATAACAATGTGGGTCCCCCGCGCCCCGGCCGCGCCAGCACAGCCACCGACAGATCTCATCTTCGTGTTAGCTACAAATAATGAACACAAACTCTAACGTACGCCTGTCGCAATGTCGTCTACACTTTGTTAAACAATTCATTAATACATTCGAAACAATCAGATCACAATTTAGAAGTTATAAACACCAAGTTCTTATAATTAAGGGTCAAAGCACCCATCAGGACGTTTCAATATTCGATTCAAGTTCATTTTTACTCCACCATTTATTAAACAAACATTATAACAAAATGGGCGTAGCAGTGCTCGTGGCATGACGTCAGTGACGTGCCCCCCCCCCCCCCCCCACCGGCCGCAAGCACCACAGCCCTGTGACGTTAAACCAATAACAAGCAATCTATTTCTACAACCACGAGTGGTGGCTGTCATCAAAGTCGAAATCCCAGTTGTTTAAAGTAAGTACGGAGCATCATAATACTGATGCCACTTTGGAATTTCATCAAGAAACATAAAAATTACGTAAAGTAAAATACCTAAACATAATTTATCAAAACTCCCAAAACATTTATAACAAGAGATTCAGAAACAATCAACGTCAAGTGTAGACGACATTACAACACAATTATACAAAAACATTATTATATTTCCCACCAAACTGTTACCTAAACTCTGTATACACTGGCAAGACAATAAATATGTATTCCAACTAATAGACAACAAAATAAGGGCTTTCAGCCGATTTGTACAAATATTATACCACTCTTTGGCTATATAACACCTCTGGGAAGCGTAAAATATATTTTACTTTATTTATAAGCATTCCAAAATTAGTAAAAAATAACTTATGGATTTACGCCGCCCACCATTTGCAATCCCTACGAACTAAATAAGGAGCGAGTTCATAAAACGCGATGGCGGACAGCAACACGTAAAGTGTGATAATTAAACATTGTGCACAACAATATTGTAACATTTAAACTTGAAACCCTTAAATAGTGAACGTAACTTACTGTAAATAACTGTTTTGAAATATTTATAAGTATTACTGTTCATATTAATGGCCGCCATTACATTTTGAAGCACTCCACAATTTGTACCGTATTTTTGTGTATAAACCTTTTAGCTGTAAAGATTGCAAATAAACGGCGCAGAGATAAAATAATGCGCTATGTTTGACACAGTACATATTGGTACTAAATAGATGACGGACTGAGTGCGCCCGGCTAACCACTGTCCCCGGCTGTGTAATCATATGGTAACTGTAATGCACCCGCATCCACTCTGGACAGTTCGGGCGCAGTAGCAAGCCGTTGCCGACAGCGATCTTACAAAATATATAGATCAAAATAATAATACAGCGTGATATGTCAAGTTACAGCTAGCGTTAATATGGCTTATGTAATGTTACAAAATGGCATTCAACAGTGTAACACTATTAGTTTTCGTTTCTGGTTACTGGACATCGAGCGACATTTTCTGCAAACGCGCGACTGAGTCGGGCAATACGACTTTAACATAATTATCGTATCTTAATAAGCGTTTCTGTCTCATATTTGGTCTATAGCTAAACATAATATTACTTGATTTATATTTTATTATATTCTAGTGTAAGGCATTGCATTGATGTTTTCGGGAACTATTTACATGTTTCAATATTTGTGTCATCAAGAGAGAAAGGGTAGTTTGTAAATCAGGAATTTAGGCCAATCAACAACTTTAGTAGGAAGAGGAAGAACGGTTCGATAGTTCATGTTTAGTTTCATTATTATTGCCGGATCGCGGCCCTGGACACTCCGGAGATTGTTGAACGAGTGAGGCAGGCGAGACATCCGAGCGGACAGAAACAGTCCTTATTGCCGAACTCAGGTTCGTGCGGCGACTGCGCGACGTCGCACCAAGCTGTGACAAGCTATTTATAACAGATGTAGTGACTCCTGGCAGCGCCCGGTCAGCGCACAGAACACACCAGATAAAGTTTCACATTATAATGAGGTCAACGAGGTTCTTCACAGGTCTTTCCTTAAATGAGTGCGGCTAGTGCTGAGAGCGACCGGGCACTGCTAACAACAGTCACAGTTTAACACGAGGGATACTTTGGCACGGTCGGTGACAGACAGACAAAATTAAATAAGCGTTATATTTTCATTTATCTTAGTTAAGGAGGTAATTCTTTCGATAAGGTATTAATTTAAGATTTAGAATCAATGGTGGAAGGCGAACTAGACACGTGACGAGCAGTAACTGAACCTTTACATTCATTTTAGTTAAGCTTTCATTGAGATGCATCGCATTGAGACGCATCGCATTGACACGCATCGCAATGAGACGCATCTCATTGAGACGCATCGCAATGAGACGCATCGCATTGAGACGCATCGCATTTAAATTCATTTACTGCTCATCCTTTTACAATTCAGCTAAAATGCAAATCTCGAAGGTTTGCTGTCACCAAGTCTAGTAATCTATGGTATCTAGGATAAAAATAATGTTCTCATAAAAACGATATAGTTATCTAAGTATGTGGTAGTGATCAACTCTATATATATAAATAGCTTTGTTTAGTGCTGGCTCATCTTGCTCTGCACAGAACACTTGGCGACGCATGGCGGCATGCGGCAGTGCGCTCCGACTACACTTTACATTGTACTACAATTTAATTATCAGCTATTACGTTATAATCAATAAATTTATATCTTCTTCAAACAATATTACATTTGACGAATCTCACAAAATAAATAAATCAATCGTGTAAAAATTCAAAAAATTAAAATATAAGTTTCAAAAATGTTTTGACCATTTTTATATACTTTTGTTGCAATAAGGTCGGAAATGAGAACACATGTGCTTCTGAAATCAACATACTATATCAATAGCAACGTAATCACAGCTAAAGTTAATAAGAGCGCGTGCAGACGACGCGACTGCGATGCGTCGCGGCGGCCGCACGCTGCCCGAGCTCGCTGGAGACTGGCCTGCTTTACTTTGTGCTATAACAATCTTTATAAACCCAACATTTTTATTGTTTATACAAATGAATCTGGACGACGACACTTAAATGGCCCGTATATCATTCGGCTCTCACGGTACTCATAAAATTAAATACGTTAATAGTGTTAATAGACTGAAAGCCATAACATGGCCGTCTCCGGCACGATACCTAACAGCCAAAAGGGGATAAGCGACATTTTTTGCGAAATCACGAAATTTAGATGAATAGACGCAGAAAAAAAAAGCCGATTCTAACCATATAATACACAAGTCGATTTCGCAAAAACTGTCGCTTATCCCTTTTTGGCTGTTAGGCATCGCGGCAGCTCTCCAGTGAATGGTAAGTACAACTACCGAGACGAGGCTTGTGGCGCTTGCGACACTACGCGGCACGCGGCCGCTTGTCGCGCGTCTGTCGGGGGCTTATTTATTTACACGATTTCACTGAACGAGTCAACAATGGCAAATGTAGGTACACCTATTATGGCCAAGGCCAAGAAAATAAAGTAAGGTGCACACTGTTGTACGTGGATCACACCTAGGTATGGCTCCAGGTTTGTACTGCACTATGTTACAATCATAGAAAATGTATCTCTTCTGGTTCGTGCCCTCGCGACACGCGCGCAAGCGCCGCCCACGCACACACGCACACTCCCTCTCACACACACACACGCACACACAGCGTACGAATAAAAAACCACAATGTGAACAACACACAACTATGAAATATTTACGAATAAATGAATAACACGAGCGCGCCGACACGCCGGCACACGTAACATACCTCTATTATACTCTATACTATTTAATTTATTTTATATTAGTATGGTTCACATCAAAAATTAAATCTTCACGTACATTTAACTTATCTAGGTAACAAACGGTCAAAGTCGGCGACTCAGGCTATATTACATCCCCGTGCTGCGAGTGCACAGTTGAATATCACTCTGCAAGACCACTTACACTTATTATCTAGTCTGCAGAACCACCGAGCTCCATACCGCTGCAGTAGAACCTTACATTACACTTACAATAACTTAATAAGCAGTTGCAGAGCTATGCGACACTGATATATTACATTCAAACTAACGGTTTGTGTTTTTGGCAGAAAGTTATTGATTGGGTAGTACGTGTAAAAGCGAGCGCGCACTGCGGTGTGTTTCCGTTAGTTCTGCCGCACTGGGCGGGGCCTACAGTAACAAAACGCATGACCGCAGTGCGCGCACTTCAAAGACATTCCATACTTCACAGATTATGCGGTAGAAAAACGCACCGCAATGCGCGCTCGTCCTTATTTCTATTACCAAATTAATATACATAATTATTATTCATATGATAACAAAACAATATATTTATTTTACTTCTTTAAATAACTCAGTTTCAAACAGATCTGTCTTATAATAGGTATAACTCGCAGTCACCCGATCAATAGCTTCCAACCGACCTAAAAATAAAATGGCCACGAAATTAATAACAAGGTAAATTAAGCTTTAGTACGTAGATAATAAGATGCAACCAGTGTCACTCCGTTGACGGCGACACATCACTCCACGCATCCAACGAAAAACATATAAAACACAATAGTTATATAGCAATAATAACGGGAACACGTACAGAGATTTATAATTTAATATATTTATATTATTTTTTATAATATTATACACTAACAACTACATAAAGCAATACGTTTTGTGCTACCGCTCGCCGCGGACCGCGTGAGTGTACCGCACACACAACTGGTCAGTAAACTTAACCCAACGTTAATTTAAACTATTAAACTTAAACCTTTGGTATTACATCGATAACTAACAAATAATTAAATAATACTTAATTCAGAATACTGTCGCGATGCGTGACAGGCGCACACGCAGCTCACGTCGCCACGGCTGACCGACTGCATTACTCCTAAGTCAAGAGCTATTCAATACGTATAATAAGTCATTGTCGTGAAATAGTGACGTAAGATGAATGTTTCCAGCTGAAATGTGATGTCGAATATTAAAAAAATCTCAATAAAATGGTGGTGTCTGCGACAACAATATTGATTTATAAATAATTGCCGACTTGCTTACCGAAGTAAACAAGACGGTGACTATACAAACACAGACAATAATAAAAATAACGTATAATGTACTCAAAGTACGACAAAAATATATTTAAAATATCTAACAAAATATTATGTAAAGAGAATCTCAACTAAATGGTAAATGCTTGTGTTACATTTGTACGCAAACAAATAAATACATTTTTTAGTTAAACTTTTAACCGAATATAAAATATAATGGTAACACTTTGGTTTGTTCGCGACTATTTCAGGCGGAAACAGACGTGTAACACTTTACATATGTCGTAAAAGTATGCGATTTTATGAAATCACATGACCGCTAAAGCGCCGTGTTCGAGTACAAAAGTTATGCCAGTGTTGCAGCAGCATGCCACCCAGGAATCCCAGGAATTCGGGGCCTAGGCGTGTCGCGCTTTGCATTTATAAAGTCGTTTCGTGTGTTACCAGTCTGTTACCCCTTATAATGTACGTGACAGATGTAACACAAGGTCAAAGCTCAAGAAATACTGTTGTAACACAGGCGTGTCGATGAGTATTGGAGGAAGGCTTCGCGCAACAACACGCGGGACTAGAAGTAACGATGTACTGGGTACGCATCACTAGCACGGGCTGCGCGACCGGGGGCGGTGCCGGCTCGACCGGGGGCGGGGCCGGCTCGACCAGGGGGGGGTTGTCTCGCCAGGAAACGTTACGTTATCAAGCGTTACTTTGTGGTAATCAAATGTTAAGCAATTTCTATATTTATTTAGTTTTAATTCTGCCAAAAAACGGTGTAGCCCAGTCAATAACAACATCAAACGTCGCAAACGCGCATGTAACTACGACTTTTTTATGTTGTTAGGTCCCCTGAGAGTAGTCTATACCCAAGTATGCAACACTGAAAACCTTGTGCTGCCCCATGGTGCTCGAAAAATAGCGAAATTCTGGCACTTGCTTCAGTTTTTTTGAGGACACGTTTTTAAATACCTTTGATCTATATTTTGTGAAGCAAACTAAATTTGGTACAATTTGAGCCCAACTCAAGCACTCTAGATCTATTGGTTGCGAAGATCTAGTCAAAGATGGGATTTTTTTTTCCAAAAAGTGAAAAGTTATCGATAGGGTTGGTTGGTTAGTTAGGCTGACTTTGGCCGTTGCTGGCGATTTCATAATGCTGAGTATCGCATGGTGTTCAGCGTTCCCTCGTCTCCTCCGTAGAGGTTCATCAAGGTCTTCACGCCAGCATTTCCTACTTCATCCTGGTTGGAGTTTAGATCATGAAAAATGCTGGCTAGGTCTATATACTCAGGGAAAAACCCTGAGTGAATAGAGAGGTGGTGTCACACCTACTGGTTTGCAGGAACAAAACCATCCCTCGTGGGACCACCTTTATTTTTGAAGAAACTATGAACCCTAAAGGCACCACTTTGGAATTAAATTAAAGCTAATTTTCTACAAGTTCTTTTTTGATGACTTTTCTCTAGAAGCATTAGTTCAGCCAATACGTGTCTTGCCAAATGACTCTACAGATGATTTTTCTCTTTTTGGAAAATAAGTGCTCTTTATCTAGCTGTATCTTGGCAACCAATAGATCTAGTGCTTGAGATCGGCTCAAATTGTATCAAATTTAGCTTGCTTCACCAAAATATAGAATAAATATTCTTAACAAAGCGTCCTTAAGGTATATTTTTCAAAAAAACTGAAACAAGTGCCAGAATTTCGCAGTTTTTCGAGCACCAAGGGAGTAGCACAAGGTTTTCAGTGTTGCAAACTTGGGCATAGACTACTCTCAGGGGACCTAACAACATATAAATAAATCGTAGCTACATGCGCGTTTGCAAGTTTGCATTTTTTGTGTCGATGGCTGGGCTAGTGGAATTAAAACTAAATATAGAAATTGTAACGCCTCATACCGTTACGTTTCTCATTGTTTTCCGCGACTTTCGTTTAGCATAAATGCGAAACATTGTAACGTTGCCAGCATACGTTTTCGCTATGCCTATTCCATATTGCCAGCAACTTGTATGTACTGAGCCCAAAAGCGCCGTTTACACGGGGCAAGTTTCTGGAACGTTCAAGAGCAATAATTGCATGGCCATAAAGCACGTTCAAGTTTTTTTGACATTCAAGAACTGCATGAAGTGTTTACACGCGTGCGATTCCACAAAATGGCGTACAATAATTGAATGCAAGTTTTGCCATTCAATAAATTCGCATGCGTCTTACGCCAGCCCGGCGAGCACGGCCTACTGTGACATGGCTTGAGTCACACATTTTATCATAGTTTGGGCGATAAAACTGTTTTGTCTTAAATGCTAGCACGACGGCGTGAGATAATTTCTTGAATGTGACATAACTTCTTGACGTTTAGTTGGGACTCATTATGTCTTATTTGCTAATATGGGCGCACCAATTATATCACAAATGTCACATTTTGACGGTGACTAAGAAAAATTTTATCACGTTCGTTCGGAGATGGTGATAAAATTTGAAAATTGAAAAAAATAATGTTTTCCTGCTAATTACTCTGCACCAAATGGCAATAAATTATTTTCTTGCATTGTGTGGTGGTGGTTTATTTGTGTGAAGAATTGCGCACGATAACAAAAAAAAAAATGTAATAAGTAAATAAATAAATTACTTACTATTTTTTATATATTTAAACGGTTTTTTTTTTAATTTTTAAAAATACATATTTAGACATGTAAATAATGCGCGTCGAAAACAACAAAAAAAAAATAAAGAAATAATTTAAGTACATAGGGTTACTTAAATACTACAATTTTTTTTTTTTTGGTACCTACATTTTCAGAATAATAGGTTTATGGGTTTCATAAAGGGGTGCCAAATTTTCATTATTTTTGCGATAGGACACACCGTTTTCGAGTTCTATGCAAAAGAAAAGAAAGAAAAAAGATTTAATTTGATAATTTTTTCAATTTACTATGTCACACTATGAATTTAGCAACAAGAAAGGCATGTCGCGCCTCTAGATTATGTCACATGGTTGACCCGTGCTAGCATTTAAGACAAATTCTAAGACATGACATAATTTATCATGTCTTGTCACAAACGTCTTGAGTACGACCGTGCTCGCCCCGCTGGCAATAAAATTGACAGGCGATTATTGCATGTAAGTTTTGCCTAGACATGATATTTAATTAAATTTTATTGAACGCTTCTCAAGATATTTTTCAAGTTGTTCTTGATTTGATTTCTTGCCTCAAAATAGCAACAACAATTACCACACCCTCACTTACCGCACTCATATTTCAATGACAGCACAAATGTCAGATCATGCCAGAATTGAATGCGATTTTATTGTACGAGCAATTATTGTATGTACTGTGCGATTTTCTTGTACTTACATGCTTATACCAGTTTTCAAAGTTGCCCGTATCGTGCAACAATATTGTACGTGTTGTTTAGACGATGCCAGATATTTGCCTTTCAATTTTATGGTATGCCACAGGCAATAAACTGGCGCCGTGTAAATGGAGCTTTATACACGAGTTGCTCAACAATGCTGTCCAACTTTAGTATTGCATTAATACGGGTGTTTAGGCCAATACCGTGTGTCACATGCGTAGTGACGTCATCAGCAAGTGTCAGCGAGCATCGCGACTGTGGCCTCATTCAAGCCACTGCTCACATAGTATTTTGTGTGAGGTAACAGAGGTATATCGGAGCTGACAAGTTTTGGTCTCCTAACAACTTGTAATCGGAAGCTATTTGCGCTCCCCCGTTGTGTTTTATGACTGTGGTTCAAGCCCTGCCCTGACGAACAATTGTTTGGTTCTTGTATGGTACAAGAACCAAACACCGCGTTTGGTTCCGCGGTGACCGCGTGAACCGCGTGACCGCTTCCGAGTTAGACTAGCAAGCGGTACACAGCGCCCCCGGTCGGTCTTACGCGTCAAGTCAGAACCCTAACAGGTCTGATCACCTCACTAATAACTTTAGGGTATCGGTATTTTCTATAAATGTAAATAAAGTTTCATCTATAATGGTAAATATACTCTGCGAGTAATCTTATACGTTTAACTTGACGAGCACGTTTAATACCGGTAAATATCGCGGTAACTCGCGTCTCACATATCGCGGACTTTCTTAAAGAAATTCTGCTAATCGAAACAATATTATGCAATAATGACTAAACAACCAAATCTCGTCAAAATAACTTTCATAACGCCTAAAGGGGTACACTGTACAAACACAACACCCAATCATTACAAAAACACCAAGTTTCAATTCAAAGCACCGATTAATAGGTACGTCGTAAGTTTAAAAACAGAATGAACGTTGCAGCGATACTCTCCTACATTCGCACACATACATAAACACTCACACTCATACACACTCACGCACTCACCAACTACACGCAATTATAACACTCTACTACGCGTATGGGGTTTACATCGTCCTCCGACGCGCGCGCGGCGACACTGTCACGCTGTGTCGATAGTGTCCGACACGCACGGTGTCGCACTGTATGGACACAGTGTCCTACACTCAGCGTCGCGCTCTATCTACACAGTGGCCGACACGCACGGTGTCGCACTGTATGGACACAGTGTCCGACACTCAGCGTCGCGCTCTATCTACACAGTGGCCGACACGCACGGTGTCGCACTGTATGGACACAGTTTCCGACACGCAGTATCGCGCTCTATCGACACAGTGTCCGACACGCACAGTGTCGCACTTTATGGACGCAGTGTCACGCTCTATCGACACAGTGTCCGACACGCACAGTGTCGCACTGTATGGACACAGTGCCCGACACTCAGTGTCGCGCTCTATCCAGTGTCCGACAAGCACGGTGTCGCACTGTATGGACACAGTGTCCGACACGCAGTGTCGCGCTCTATCGATAGTGTCCGACACGCACAGTGTCGCCGCGCGCGCGCCACATCCTATGTATTGTTCAATATTTACAACAATCGATAATTGCTCTATATCTTCAATATAGGACTCCAATGGAAAATATACTCATCGAATTAACAAAGACCTTGTTTTTTTATTTATTTATATATTTTTTTGTGATGTGAAGATCTATTAGGTCGGGGCGGGCGCGCGCGACGCGAGCGCACAGCTACGAGGCGGCGAGTGATCACGACACTCGACCTCGTGCGTTGCGCGTCGCTATGCAGGAGCTCGTGCCCGAGACGGCCCAGGGCAGCTATTATGTACAGAAAGGAAGAGCGGCGCGAGTGACGTGCACGTGACGTCACACCGCCGCGCCGTCGCCGCGCCGGCGCCTGCGCAGCTACACAACTCGTGTAGCGCCGTCCTAGCGGCTGTCGAATGAACTAGTGGACAGAAACATCATAAGAAAACCGTGTTTCAAGTCAACTTTGGCATCGTCTGTACAATGTTACGAGGTATTTAAAGCTGCTGTTTCACGAGACCCACAGGTTACGTTCAATATCGTGAACTGAACGACTTGTTGGAACAAGTCTTACATTTGTACAAGCTAGCGTTGATAATAAATGGAAACTGGTTTCGCACGCAAATCAAGGCAAGGGCATTTATTCAATTTAGAACCTGACATCTGGCAATCTACCGCGCGGAAACCATTCTGTCCGAAGCAATGAGAAATATCGATCGGAGACATGTGTTACCAAACAGAGGTATTATGGACATGTCACTGAGCTGATGCCGAGGTTGGATGATGACAGCTTCAGTTGGAACACGTCACGCGCGCTACTTGCTCTATCATCATCAACATTACTTCGGTACTTCGAGATTGTTCGTTCGAATCATCTCAGAAGCTGACAACATTGTGCAGTGTTGCTGTTCCCGCGGTGCAGCGCCTGCGTCGGGCACCCTCGGGAGCCGGTGAGGCTCTGCGCTGACCGTGCGGACATGCCGCACTCGCCCAGCATGTAACGAGGTGCTCGCTCTCAGTATTCCGATCAGCGACATACTCGAGCTTAACTTCGCTAGAAGTATCACTATTTATTTATTTACGCCGAAAGAACTCGTGTAAAGTGACATTTGCCAGATTGCGTCCTCGTTAACTGTCGCAGTGAGTTACTCGAGCGCTCCTACACTAACATACACTAAAAGACAGATAACGTACATTCAAAAAACGTACAAAATAAAAACGTAATAAAAATAATACTTCGTCCGACGTTGATATAAACACGCCGCGCTACTATGCACTACTATTCAATAAAATAAGAACTGCGTCTGCGCTTCACTGACGCTTCGTCATGACTAGACAGGTGTTGGCATTACACTTAACATAATTATGTAAAAAATGAGAGTGGCGGCGTCGCCCCGCCGCGCGCTGTGTGCCGTGTGCCGCGTGCCGCACGAGTGCCGCGTGCCGCAGCGCCGCGCGCACAGCTCAGGCTTGCGGCGGCTTGTCGACGGGCGGCGCCGGGTTGAAGTCCTTGTTCACGAACGAGAAGCCGCGGAACTCCTCCTGCAAGGGGAGACTCAAGCGTCAGAACAGTACTGATCAGTTGCCAACACACCAGAAAGACAACTCCCGTTATTGAAAACGTTCAAAATCTAGTCCCAAACGCTTTAGTGTCAGTCGTAACAAGATACCCTCGCAATTTAGTGGCCGAACAAACATGCAAACAGATGTGCATTTGGAAAAATTACTTTATCATGTAAACACAAACACAACATCATTCTTGCTTTCCAACTTGAACACCTACAGTAAAGGATGTCCAAAGAAAAATGACAAACAGTGCCAAAAATGTCAGCTTCGGATTCAAAGAAGTACACACTGCAAATGATTTTAAACCTTATAATAATGATGGTTAAGTTCAAAATTGAATGAGAAAATTTGACAGTTTGTAGTAACTTGACCTGCTGCTGTGTGTACATGAAAATGGATTACTCCAACCGGAAACACATACAATACTTAGTACTACTAAATATGAAAACAAATTGTTTTCCGCCCTTCCTACCATGATCGAACTCCTATTTTACTAAATAATGTCCTGAAAAGTACTAATTATTTGTATTACTTTAGAAAACTAAGGGTCCGTGGTAGTTTTTAAAACTACTTTGGGGTCATTGCTACCCTTCTTTTTTTAAAGACTGAAAATCTAGAACGAATCTTGACAAGCAAAATTTTCCCTTTGTGCTAGGTTTTAGTCACTTTGGGCGATGTTTACACAGATAATATTTTTTAATCGATAGTAGCTCACAATTTAATGATTTATAATTGTTTTTTTTTTTTTTAACTTATTTATAAGTAATAAAAAAAAACATTTTCAAAAAATGTGACAGAAAATAAAGTCTGAGCGTTCCAAAAAATATTAACAACCGTCTAGCTTCTAAAACATGAATAATCGCTGAACATACATTGAGCCCATGGACAGAGGCATAAAAAAAAACCGATCAAGCCGGAGTCGGACTCCGAGGGTTCCGTTCCGATTTCTGAAAAAGTGTGCTATTTAGAGACATCTTTTTATTTTTCCTGTAATCTTTACATAAACTTCTATCACATAGAATAATTTCAGATTTTTACACGAATACGGCAAAGCCAAAAGGAAGGGTTATGATTTTAGCAGTGTATGTATGTAAGTATGTATACAGGGTTATTGGTAAAACACCAGCAACCTCTTAAGGGGTCATTGTACTCATCATTATGAACAACTTTTATTATGGGACCAAACCTGAAATCGCGAAAAAAAAATCAGCTGTTCAGTACATTTATCTACATCAAACTCGTCAAAATGTAGGGAGCAGCTGATTTTTTAAATTGAGGTAATCATGACATGTTTGGTACCAAAAGAAAGGTCTTGACGAGCACATTACAAATATGTATATACCTATGTATGTCGTTATTGTTTATGTAAATAAATATTTTGAACTTTTTAGATCAATTTTATTTTTCCGTAATCGGGTTACAGTTTATAGCCGCACTTTGAATTTTTAAGAGCGCCTTTCAGTCCCTGTTGCAAAAAAAAATACATATATTTTTATTTCTTTCTTATCATTAGTAGTTCTTATCTTAGCATTAGTAGTTCTTGAGATATCCAGCTGTGACAGACAGACAGACAAGACAGACAGACTGAGTCACACCATAAGGGTTCCTTTTTAGGGTTCCGTACCAAAATGGTAAAAAAGGAACCCTTATGGTGTCACTCAGTCTGTCTGTCTGTCTGTCTGTCACAGCTGGATATCTCAAGAACTACTAATGCTATCAACTTGAAATTTAGAACAGTTTTAGATGACGTTTACCCAACTATTTTGTAAATAAGAAAGAAATTAAGATATTTATATTTTTTTTTGCAACAGGGACTGAAAGGCGGTCTTAAAAATTCAAAGTGGGGCTACTACATGTGGGGTATCATATGAAAGAGCACTGTTTGCACATTCTCAAACATTGTTTTTTCTTTTTTTTAGGCCGCATAGTTTTCAACTTCTGATGAAAAATGTAAAAAAAAATACCGTTCCCCCCCCCCCTTATCTCCGAAGTTTGCAAAGAGAAAAATCTGAAATTATTCTATGTGATAGAAGTTTATGTAAAGATTACAGGAAAAATAAAACGATGTCTCTAAATAGCACGCTTTATCAGAAATCGGAACGGAACCCTCGGTGCACGAGTCCGACTCGCTCTTGACCGGTTTTTTTTACCATTTTGGTACGGAACCCTAATTATATTTGGACGTCGTTTAAAAAAATTTACGACTATTTCAAAGTACTAGTAATTCTTAAAACAACTAACAAATTGGTAACAAGGACTTGAATAGATTTTATAGACAGAAGTAATGATGCTCTTTTCCGGATTAGTATTTTTGCTCGGGCACTACATGAAGTTTTATGCTTTTAGTAATGGTATTTGTTTCTAGATCTTTGACAATCGTTACGGGTAGGGGGGAGCCTGAAATCCTGATAACCAGTCTTTCTTACCAAGGGGTGCTGTAGTACCCAACTAATAAGGCGCGTCGTGAATCTTCGTTCGCACAGAAAAGTATTATCTCTATGGCCCCGAAGATTAACGAGAATGCTTAAAACTTATAATCAACCTTAAATCACTACTATAACGTTCATAATACACTGCAGCTGTTGGTTCCATTTCACTCGCAAGTATGGCGGCTGACTAACATCATGGCGGCAGCTGCCGACCCATAGCGGTACAGGAAAAAGAAGCGCTTTGAAAATTCATCTTCTGCGCAGGCACATCGGTAAGCCATATCAGTTGGGTACTACTGTATCGTGTTACCCAGTAATCTGGTATTCAGCTGCAAGCGGTTAAACTGGAAGTGGAACCCAGCATAGTTGAGAAAAGGCAGGCATATGAAGATTTTGTCAAAAAAACATGATTGATGTCCCTCACCTGGTTGATGGCTCGCACGACGTCGTTGGGCACGGGCGTGAGCACAGGCTCCTCCTTCGTGAACTCCGCGTCGAAGTTGGCAGCCTCGCGCTTGCTCTTCTTTAACACAAACAACGCCATGTCAATCGTCACACGGTACAAACACAGTTTAAAAAATTGGAGAAATTAAAGTGTCAATGACTTTTTGTAATTACGAAAAGCATGGATTTCAGAGACAGAGATGTTGAGAGTATTAGAAATTAAATAAATACCAACATGAATTTTAAAACAAGTGTAAAAAGATCCATAAAGCCGAGAGTAAGGGCGAGCGCGCATTGCGGTGCGTTTCCGGTAGTTCTGCCGCAATGGGCGGGGCCTACGGTAACAAAACTCATGACCGCAGTGCGCGCACTTCAAAGACATTCCATGCTTCACAGATTATGCGGTAGAAAAACGCACCGCAATGCGCGCTCGCCCTTAGGATATTCTTCCTGTCGTTGCGATTAACTATGATGGACATTAGATAACAGCGGTATAAGTTGTTTCTGAGTCATTATATTTGCTCATAATACTGCCGTCCATTCACAATTATTTTACCTGTGATTTAGCTTTGCTGTCAAAATCACAGTTATCTTTATTGTCGTCGCGATAAGGTTGCCGCTGTTGACAAGTCTGTCAAAATCACAGTGATCTTTATTATCGTCGCGATAAGGTTGCTGTTGTTGACAATGCTGTCAAAATCACAGTTATCTTTATTGTCGTCGCGATAAGGTTGCCGCTGTTGACAAGTGTCAAAATCACAGTGATCTTTATTATCGTCGCGATAAGGTTGCTGTTGTTGACAATGCTGTCAAAATCACAGTGATCTTTATTATCGTCGCGATAAGGTTGCTGTTGTTGACAATGCTGTCAAAATCACAGTGATCTTTATTATCGTCGCGATAAGGTTGCTGTTGTTGACAATGCTGTCAAAATCACAGTGATCTTTATTATCGTCGCGATAAGGTTGCTGTTGTTGACAATGCTGTCAAAATCACAGTGATCTTTATTATCGTCGCGATAAGGTTGCTGTTGTTGACAATGCTGTCAAAATCACAGTGATCTTTATTATCGTCGCGATAAGGTTGCTGTTGTTGACAATGCTGTCAAAATCACAGTGATCTTTATTATCGTCGCGATAAGGTTGCTGTTGTTGACAATGCTGTCAAAATCACAGTGATCTTTACTATCGTCGCGATAAGGTTGCTGTTGTTGACAATGCTGTCAAAATCACAGTGATCTTTATTGTCGTCGCGATAAGGTTGCCGCTTGTGACAAGTCTGTCAAAATCACAGTGATCTTTATCATCGTCGCGATAAGGTTGCCGCTGTTGACAAGTCTGTCAAAATCACAGTGATCTTTATTATCGTCGCGATAAGGTTGCTGTTGTTGACAAGGCTGTCAAAATCACAGGGATCTTTATTGTCGTCGCGATAAGGTCGCAATTGGGTGGCTGCTGTCAGAGGTAGGATAACTGTGAAAGGACTGTAATTTGTTTGATGTTCAGTGAGTATTTTTTTTTAAATGGTATTTTTTTTTTAATTAACATGTAGTATTATAGTGTAACATAGAGTAACATTATAATACAGACATAGTAAGATCGCGCGCAACACGCGGTATACTCACGACTTTGGGGCGGAAGGGCGGGCGCAGCCGGCGCTGCATGAGCGCGTCCCAGTCCATGTCGCGGAAGAACACGTGCGCGCGGATGCCGCCCGCCCCGCCGAGCACGCCCAGCCGCCTCACTGGGTTCTTGGTCATGAAGCCTGCAACGTGATAAAGTATAGGTTAGCTGATATCAATATTAGAGGCCAGTAAAACTTTTTACAACGAAAAATCTTCGAAGGCATAACCTGCTCCCTTTTTAAGTCGGTTAATAAAGTTCATGAGTATCTGCGGACGTCCACGCATCAGCGCAGCATGGCCTACTGAACGCGTTAAACCCAGATATGTCTCATCAGGCCTATTTTGAAAGTTGACAGGTTACTATTATGAGACAGACAAATACAAAGAAATGATTCACCTTTGAGTATAGACACGGCTTCCTTGGAGAGCCACACGGGATACAGCACGTCGTCGTGCAGGATGGACTCGAACAAGTCGTCCTCGTTGTCGGCCTCGAAGGGCGGCTGGCCCGCCAGCATCTCGTACAGCAGGACCCCTAGTGCCCACCAGTCTACTGACGGACCATACTCTAGTTCTTGCAGGATCTGAAACGGAAACATCCATCATCCATCTAACCAACGCTTCCTCACCTGAGTGATTATAGACCTTTCATGATGCAGGGGGCTTACTATGAGCTCTTATAGCAGGGCAGAAGTTGAACGTTTCCAGTGAGAGAGAGAGAGACGGAGCTATAGGTCGTATATAGCTCCGTCTCTCTCTCACGTTCAACTTCTGCCCTGCGTAAGCCCGCAGGTCTGGTGATACGTGCGTAACAAATGAACAACGAACGCGACGGTCCTTATTCTAAATTTGTATATTGTAAAGTAATTTAATCAGCATCACATCTCATGCTAGCCGTAGCACCTTACAAGATATAACGGTAATCAACTGGCTGCTGTGCAATGACTAATGTAACTGCCGGTTTATATTGCAACAATAGTTACAAAATCAATTAACAAACTTCATAATTCTGACAAGTATGACGTAGAGAATGTGCTACATACCTCCGGCGCGATGTAGTCGGGCGTCCCGCAGAAGGTGGTGGTAGTGGTACCCTCTGTAACAACACACGTTATCACTCTCTGCACTACCACACTCTTATCTCTCATTCACGGGGAAGTGCGAGCCCTCAGCTCTCATAATCTCAGTCACGGGGCAACCCTGCGTGTCCCCGGTCACCGAAGCAACCAGGAAGTCCGCCGCCCCCCTCCAAACGCTTTTTACATCATAGGGCAGTTTTTAACACAATTTAATTAATACAATAATATCTTTCGTCTCGTAAATCTATAGTAGCAAATAATATAGTAGTGATGTGAAAACATCTTGTTTTTAATGGGACAAAGATTGTGCACTAAATATGCACAAAGATCTGAAAGACAGGCCAATGGCCAGTAGACGTGTCACAATCCGCTGTAATTCCTCTTCACAAGAAAGGCTCCACCAAGAACAGAGAAAACTACAGCACCTTATCGCTCATGTCCCACGCCAGTAAAATCCTTCTGCGCATAATTAACACGAAATTATCAGAGTATGTAGACCATCAGACACCGAGAGAATAAGCCGGTTTTGTGGCCGGCAAAGGAACTCGGAGCAAATTTTCAAAGTCCGCATTCTTATCGAGAAATGTCGTGAATTTAACAAGCCACTGGTGTTGTGCTTCATTATATTATGCTAAGGCATTTGACTGCGTACAATGGCAGACGATGTTTGTTCTCATTGAAATGGGCGTCCCCCCACCTCTCATTTTTCTAATCCAGAATATGTACCTTAATGGCACCATCTTTGTGAAATTGGAAAACAAAAAAAATCGCAGGCTTTCCATACGGACCGGGGCGTGCGTCAAGGCTGTATTTTGTCGCCAAAATTATTCAACCTCTGCGGGGAGCATTTTATGAGGAGAGCGCTTGATGGTTGGCACGGCGGAATCGTTGTTGGCAGCGAAAGACTCACGAACCTAAGATATGCAGACGTTACCACTATAGTTGCGTCGAGCGAGGAAGAGATGGCGGATCTTCTAAAACGTATAGAAGTAGAGAGCGCTAAACTGGTACTCAAGATCAACCATGCCGAGACAAAAGTAATTGTGGTAGACCATGCTCAACTTCTTCCGAGCTCAAACCTACTCCACAGCTATGAGAAAGTGCGAGTTCGTGTATCTTGGCTCGTGGTGTTGGCGTTAACGTGTTTGAGGTGTCAGGTGATTTTTCTCCTTACTGCCGAGAAGAACTAACTTTCTCTTTATTACTTACTAGCTTCTAGCTTCTTATTATAAAATTATTCATTATTATTGTCAATTAATAAGATGTTGTTATTTACTGTTTGTTATGTACTGGCTTCAATTCTATTTTACACTTTTAACACAATGTATATTGTTAAGAAATAAATTACTTATGACTTACTTATGACTCAGCTGCGCGCCGCGGAAAACTAATTTTTTTCGGGATAAAAAGTAGTCTATGTGTATATCCAAGGTGTCAGCTACCTCCATACAAAATTTTATCAAAAATCTTCCAGCCGTTTGAGCGTGAAGAAGTAACAAACATACAAACACACACACTCACAAACATTCGACTTTATAATTAGTGTGATAGCGAGCCGCCCTTGCTTCGCGCGGAGTATATACTGATATAGTGACACCACGCAGCGGAACACGACGCGGACGTTACGTGTATAGTTATAGTTTTAATTAGATTTATTATTGTTTAATATAATTTTATGTATTTTATCTATGGGCCTAGTTGCCTGATAATAAAATGATTTGATTTGATTTGATAGCGACTCAACAAAACATCGAGATATCTGTGCTGTATCTAACTTAGAACCACATGAACATGGAACCGCATCAAAATCAACAATGTAGTTAAGAAAAACTAAGCGGTCACATGGTCCTTCCTGTGCAGCAAGGGACGTCTTGTGGCTGAAATGATGATGAAGCGGTCCCACAGACAGACACTAACAGCGGTTTTTGTTGTATACAATGTCACTTAGTTAATAGTACATTATTGCAAAGGCTGTGAAATAGGCAATTGCAGGTCGAGTATGACTAATACGAGACAGGCAATTGCCATTTCCGCCGAGGCATATACCGGATGACTTTTTTTACCGTCTCGAAAAAAAATGGGTATATTAGGTGAACGGAGTAGAAGCCTATGGCATACCCAACTTTTTTTTTTTTTTAAATAATCAAAAAAATCAAAAATTCAAATCATATGCGCATATGACTTGAATTTCGATATTTTTAAACGATTTATTATTATTTTTTTCAAAATTTCTGTTTTTATGGTACAAAAATGAAAAGTTGACATCGAATTTGTATTTATTGGTACTTTGATAATTTTTTCTGTCTAAGCTATTAAAAAAAAAAAAACTAGGTATGTCATAGGCTTCTACTCTGTTCACCTAATACACCCAATTTTTTTCGAGACGGTAAAAAAAGTCATCCGGTGTAGTGCTTTTCTCAAAAGAATGCAGAGAAATAAAATTTCCATAATTTTTCAAGTTAATGACGTATTTAACATGAGCATACACATGCATGGAATAAATTGCCAATAATGTAGATGGCTTTTCGTTTTAGTAATTAGTTTTAGTAATCTTATTAAAATACGCCAAAAATACTGTTTCGGAGAAAATGTTCACTTTTTTCTCGTTTTTCCAAATCATAGAATTTTCATGTACTTATTTTTCTTTTGACTTCGCTGGAAGCAGGTTTTCCATTGCCAATTTGGCTTCTGATCTTTAATCTGGTGGAGTACAATCTATCTCCATTTCACTCTCAGAACCGTTGGATTATTAAATTTATATTTACTATGTATGTAGCTAAATAACAAATCAAGACGAATTTTCAGCTTTGCCGCCAATTTTCTATTTATCATCTGTGCCGGAAAGCAAACGCATTTATGGCTATACAGCCACGTGAACGCAATTTGTACTACCTAAGCAAAGAGACTTGCCAAGAATGATAAAAGAGATCCAATCAAAGAGTATTTAATAACCCCAGCACGCCGTTTCATACAACATTGCTGGAGCGGTGTAATGTTCCAAATTCAAAAAACGCTCCTGCAATGGATTTCATTTTCTTTGACCGTAAATTCGATACTTCGCGTGTTCTTTTTTCGAAAATAATGACAACATTTCCATGCATGTTTGAGAAAATGTTATTAATCAGGTGAGTGAGGATTAGTGACTGACCGAGGATGCCCTCCTTGCACATGCCGAAGTCGGCCAGCTTGCAGTGTCCGTCGCTGTCCAGCAGGATGTTGTCGAGCTTGAGGTCGCGGTAGATGACGCCGTGCGAGTGCAGGAACTGCAGCGCTAGCGTCACTTCCGCCGCGTAGAACCTGGAGATAAAACGTACAGCGTTAAATTATTTATTTCAGATATTATATCCACATTGTTGTTAGTAATAATCTTACAGCTGTATTCGTAAGTTCACATATAAATACACAGAAATAGATTGCACTTAACAGCAGCTATGACAAGTCTATCCAGTGCTATTTATTTATTTATTTTATTTTATTAATTTTAGGAAAGCTTACAGCTAATATATTTCCATATATATAGTACAATGTGTAAAAGATGGCCAATTACAAGCTTCCACCAACGATTAAAGTGAGTAACATTAACAAATACGAGAAAACAGCGACGTGAGAGATAACTTAAGTCTCACGCTCAAAGAATACAATAAAAAAAAGTTAAAAACAAAAAAAAAATGGTTATATATCGAAAAAACAATTATTCAAACTTTTCCTTACTTCCTTAATGCTACTATTAAATAAATCTAACTAATCTATAATACAAACCATTTATGTAGATACTCCCTAAAACACAAACTTAACGTCCACTATCCTGTATAATTCAATCTAAAGATCTCTGATGCAAACGCAAATTCCGATTGTGATGTGGTTGAATATTTTAGTAAAATTTATTCGGAGGACATGAATGAATGTGTGGCGGACGGACTGCCGTCGTCAGCACAACACTAGCAGAAGCTACGAACATCCCTACGCTGAAGCGCTCCAGGCGTCGGCGGGTGGATGCGCGGCGCGCGGAGCCAGAGGCGGAGGAGCTGCCAGTCGCCGAGCGCCCGCGCCAGTGCGCAGCCAATCTACCCAGCGCACACCCGCGTCGCTTTACGCTCTGCTCGTGCCCACGCATTCTTACTCTTAAAGTGCTTAACTTCATACTTTCCGGCCTTGTTAACTTGTATAAATTATTATATTAAAATTCCATTGTATCTGTCGTCATTCTGAGCTTGTATTCGCGCTTACATCGCATTAAACAACCTGTATGAAGCTACTGCGTTTATATTGAAGACTCAACCCCGCAGCATAGCAACCATAAATGAATGAATGAAAAAATGAATGAATGTGACTGAGAATGAGAACTTTATTTGCTATGAATGTAGGTACAGGTATAAGATTTTATACACAAATTAAAATAATCGGCTACAGTCTACCTCATGTTGTTGTTGTTGTCATGTTTAGGATCTTCCGAAAATGTTACGTAAACTCTCCACCTGAGCTTCGAGTTTTAGCTTTATTGGTAAACAATCCGACGATATCTGCACTACCAGAGGCAGATGCGGTCTTACACGCAAAGCTGGAATGTCGCACGTGCCGGTGCTGACACTCGCTTCCGTTGCCTCTGCACCGCACAGAGTTATAACGTACAGTAACCGGCGATAAATATTGCACATCGACCTTTGGAAAGAGACAATCGGCTAATTTCGGCTTCATAGAGCGTTATCTCTGTCGCACACTACCTATGTGACGTTTTGTCAGTCGTTGCTCAAGTGCGATAGAGTGTTAGTTCAAAATATATATTTAGACTTGTTAACACCCCCAAATTTAAATAATTTAAAGTTGTACTATGGCATCTTTAGGAAAAAGAGGGAAACCTTTACGAGGTCAGTCACGCGAAATTATCTACAATGTTTATAAATATTTTGTAACCGAAGCTGACAGATTTAAAAACAGCTGTAATTTTCCAAAATAATTAAATACGTAAACATAATGTGAACATGTTTTTATTTTATTTTACCCCAACCTAAAGCCATCACTTATAGAAAAATTGGTGTATTTTATACAAAGAATAAAAAGAATTATCAAAAGAAGCAAATCATAATTGTTTTAACAGCTCCTAATAGATACCGGACTGTTTGTATTTCGTGCGACAGAGATAACGATCTACGAAGCCGAAATTAGCCGATTGTCTCTTTCCAAAGGTCGATGTGCAATATTTATCGCCGGGGACTGTACACTAGTTGCGCCCGCTGTGGCTTCGCTCACGATGTAGCAATTTGATAATAAATTAATCTAATGAGTTGCTTTTGTTAATATGTATAAACTAAAACTTGCTAAGTACGTACTTGTTTGGTTTAAATATTTGAAGAAATGATAGTAAAATATACTCAAAAGAAAGATTATACTCAAGAAAACCCATGACAATAATAATCAGCCGATCGAAGAACAATGCCAAAATATGCGTTTTATGTGAAAATACTGTAATCGTTTCTATATCAATATATAACGCTATGAAATGAAGGCTTCCTATCTTTGCTTCAACCTAAAGTCTGTGCTCACCTCGCTCTCGGCTCATCGAACTTCCTCGCCCGCTGTATCTGGAACATCAGGTCCCCGCCGTCCACATACTCCATGACGAAGAACAGGCGGTCGCGCGTCTGGAAGGCGGAGTGCAGCGCCGTGAGGAAGGGGTGGCGCGCGGCCAGCGCGAGCACGCGCCGCTCCGTCAGCGTGCACTCCACGTCGTCGTCCTGGATGATGGCGTCCTTCTTCAGGACCTTCACGGCGTACACCTGGGGTAAGCAACGGAAGGTATCGTTTTCATGTCTTCATATTATATTCATGCCTTTTTCGGGCACCAGTCTCTCACAAATGTTAACCCTATATTTCTTAGACTAAGCACTTCTTGTGCACAACAGCATTTGTGATGAGAAATTAATAAATTATCGTTTTGTTCATGTTTATCAAGAAATCCGAGCGGGTTTGCTTTTTTAACCGACTTCCAAAAGGAGGAGGTTCTCAATTCGTCGGATCTTTTTTTTTTTTATGTATGTTCCCCGATTACTCGAAAATGGCGGGACCGATTTGGATTTTTCTTCTTTTGTTCGAAAGGGTATACTTCCCAAGTGGTCCCATGATCATCAAGTCAGGATCTGATGATGGGATCCCATGGAAATCGAGGGAAACCCTCAAATTTTATGGGCACACCTATATCGATTTCGGTATTTTTTATAGTAACTCGCATTTGCTCTCGGAAAGTACCATTCGGTGAACTGGAACTGATAATGAAGACCACAGAGGGCCATCGGAAATACTCAATTATATCTAAGTATATCACAGGTTGCGATTCGATTACTTTAATATGGTTTATGCTCGTCAAAATGTATAATGGTAATGGTGACTTCACCATGAGCTCCAGTTCTCCTGGTTCTTACTAGGAGAACTCCTCAACAATTAACGTCCCTGCATCGGGAAAAGCAATATTTTGTAAAACGTGATGGGCAGTTGACGTTGGGTTATTGTAACTTAGATAAATTACAAACTGAACCACTAAAAAGTGAAAAATAAAAACTTTTTTACAAAAAAAAAACCGACTTCCAAAAAAAACACTACAAAGTGAAAAATAACTTTAATTTCAGAAGTCGGTGGCAAAAAACTAAAATACAGATCCAAAGACACCGACTTCCGAAATTAAAGTTATTTTTCACTTTGTAGTGTTTTTTTTGGAAGTCGGTTTTTTTTTTTGTAAAAAAGTTTTTGTGTAGCGAGTGTGTCCAACATGTAAAACACTCCCCCCTGCCCAGCCTTCTTGGGCCTGCGGGATCCGGCTCGAAGGACCATAAAATGTACGGTTCAGATTAGTTCCTGAACTGTACACTATAACTGTTTGTGTATTATGTAACGAGTGTGTCCAACATGTAAAACACTTCCCCCTGCCCTGCCTTCTTGGGCCTGCGGGATCCGGCTCGAAGGACCATAAAATTATTTATTTACCATAAAATTATTTATTATTCTCAATCTTGCAAAATATTTAGCTGTAAGTTTTCCAAAAACTGTAAAATAAAATAAAATAAAATAAAATAAAATAAATGTACGGTCCAGATTAGTTCCTGAACTGTACACTATAACTGTTTGTGTATTATGTAGCGAGTCAATGTACGTAGACCGTACAACATTATTCTGCTTGTCTATTTGGACAACTTTCAACAAAGCAAGAGAATACCTAAGGCATTATCTGCCTCTATAGTGCACAAAGATGAATAAATTACTCTGCCTCAAAAGTGGTGTGGAAAGTAAGCTTGAAACTTTGTATGTTTTAGGTATTTTAAATATCAGTTTTTAATGCAAAGCAGCTCTCATATTTGTATTAATACTAATGTATGGGATTTTACGTAAGTAATAAGCTATAAATACCGTACTATATTTATATAGCGTGTCACGTGAAATTCAAACTTCAATTAAATTCGAAACTAGAATGAAATACCGAACAAAGTGCACGTGGATAAAGCCAAGAATATTGTCGGCTCAAAAACAACCTCGCCTACGGCTCGGGTGTTTTCCGTCTCGAATGCAATAACAAATGTTCTCCAACTTGTATCAAAATGTACTATTTGCTCATACATGTATCCATGTGTATACATGTTTTTTATGTTAAACAAGTTAGAATTAAGAAGGGATATGACTCTCGCCATTTATATTTTTTTAATTAATCAATGGTAAAATCAAAAATCAGGGGGTGTTAAAGGAGGTGAATCTGTGCGTGCCCGACAATTACGTGCTGAGGCGGCGACGGCCGCAGCTGCTGGCTGTGCCGCGCAGCAGGACTAACTTGCTTTTAATTTTAAAAGCTCCAGTTACTCGCACCTTACGTACACTCAATGAATTCGCCGAAAGGATTGACATTTTTTCCTGTTCATTGAATGAATTCGCAAGAATAACTTCATACCATTTTTATGTTACTATTTGTAAAATAAGTATAAAGCTAACTTATGTACCACCCTATCGCTTTGGGATATTCCTGTAATGCTAGAAGTGTTAAGTAAATAAATAAAATGTTTTTGTAGATTTGTTTGTTAATTGTACTTTTGTGTGTTTGTGCTGTCTTTTGTGTGCACTAAATAAATGTTTTATCTATATATCTATTTACTAATCATTAAAATGATATGTATAAAACTGCAGGTCAACTACATACCTCGTCGGTGCCCTTCTTCTCGGCCAGCATGACCTTCCCGAAGGATCCCTTGCCCAGAACCTTGATGAAGTGGAAGTCGTCCAGCGACACCTTGCCCTGTCCGCCTGAGCCGTCGTCGCCTGCGCAACACAACAACACTTCAGCAATGCTCTTGTAGGAAGCTTATAGCACAAGTGGCTCATTCAGCAGCTGCGATCATCATTTTAGAACCCAACTACCCGAGCAACGTGAGACAAGGCAGGCAGAAGAAGAAACCATTTACAGCATCATTATGAGACATCCAGAACAAACGGTTAGTGGCAGAGACCAAACTTTTTCTAAACTAAGCATGGATTCCTCATGGAGTAGAATGAACGGTCTCTATGGTCAACATTCTAATGTCGTTAAGTGTCCATTCGCAGCTGCTGAAATAATCACGTGTGTAATAAGGCCCGTGACAGGAGGAATAAGTAGGATAGCATAGAATGTCACAATCATGTGCAAGCTTTCCCTACACCAGGTAAGAAGCAGGCCACTGGTGAACAGTTTTGTAATATCCTCTCCATTATGAGTACCAAACTATACTCCATTTACAATAAGATTAGACATTTAAACAAACCTTTTTTACAGTCCGTTCAACCGATTTTGACTTCTATTCCGTAGGCTTAAGGATGGCATTAAAGGCAAAAAAAGTGGTTAAAATACCAACTGTTCACTGCACCTGCTATTTGTCATGCCACCAACGAGTCAAAAGTCAAAATCGGTTGAACGGATTGTATAAAAGCTTTGTTTAAATGTCTAATTTTATTGTAAATGTAGTATAGATAGATAAAACAACCTGTGTCATAAGTGTTGCTATTGCAAATAGTCTATGCTTTACGCTTTAAGTGTAAGAAGTTGTTAAAAGCCCCACTCATGCTTCTCCACCCATTTTAGGAATATTTGAATGCTACGACTGCACGAAAACCGTTAGAACTCCGGTTCTTTGAAAACGGAATCAGTCAGGATTCTGGCTATAAAATTTAAGAGGAGCGGAGCGGCCCGACGTGTAGTCTTAGCGTACTGCATGATTAAATGTGCATATAATGTAATACAGCCGTGTTGACAGCAATGGATATTGAGTTCAGCTACAGAGATATTAACATAAATAATACTTATATTACACAATAAACAGTGCCATCCAAATTAGTCTGCAGTTTCACGTCAAAAGCGAACTCCAGCGAAACGAATATTAGGAGGAATTCATACCTAAATGTTGTTTCAATATTAGGAGGAATTCATACCTAAATGTTGTTTCAATATTAGGAGGAATTCATACCAAAATGTTGTTTCAATATTAGGAGGAATTCATACCAAAATGTTGTTTCAATATTAGGAGGAATTCATACCAAAATGTTGTTTCAATATTAGGAGGAATTCATACCAAAATGTTGTTTCAATATTAGGAGGAATTCATACCAAAATGTTGTTTCAATATTAGGAGGAATTCATACCAAAATGTTGTTTCAATATTAGGAGGAATTCATACCTAAATGTTGTTTCAATATTAGGAGGAATTCATACCTAAATGTTGTTTCAATATTAGGAGGAATTCATACCTAAATGTTGTTTCAATATTAGGAGGAATTCATACCTAAATGTTGTTTCAATATTAGGAGGAATTCATACCTAAATGTTGTTTCAATATTAGGAGGAATTGATACCTAAATGTTGTTTCAATATTAGGAGGAATTCATACCTAAATGTTGTTTCAATATTAGGAGGAATTCATACCTAAATGTTGTTTCAATATTAGGAGGAATTCATACCTAAATGTTGTTTCAATATTAGGAGGAATTCATACCTAAATGTTGTTTCAATATTAGGAGGAATTCATACCTAAATGTTGTTTCAATATTTCTACAACTCGAACCATGTGTACAATGTTACTCTGACTACTAATTAATGTTATTAATAAACAGGTTGTTCAAACGGTTCGAGTTAGAACCACAGTTTATGTAATTCTTTGTTACTATGTAAAGACGACCAAAAAGAAGAGAAGGATCTTCCACCTTCTTCAGCCTAGGTTATGATTAGCGTACCGCCACCGCGTGAGCGCATTAACTTACCGGTACACAGAGCCACCTGCACCTAGGGCTGGCAGTCTCCTATACAACACTATCGGTACTTAGCGTCAGCATAATTATTAGGCTTTAATGAGTGTTTCAAGCAGACCGTATGAAAATAGCTAGACGCTGTAATGCCGCCGATAACGTTTATAGGACACATACTCTTGCCACAACCACAGATTAATACAGGTCCGCAAAATCAATTAAATAAAAAGCGACTCTTGCTACGACACAATAAAGTGCAATTCAGGTCGCACTACGCTTATTACCTACAGTTATATTCAACTACAAGTTGTCTTTCTTTCTATCGCATAACTCTTATACCTTCTGACCTACTGAATAGGCCCCATGAGAGGGGCCCGCCGCGTACTTGTAGCTTCATACCTAAACTGCGGTGTGTCCCATCTGTATTAATCTGTGGCACAACATACAAAGCGACACACAAGTACAGCTTGACTACAGCGAACAAAGCGCCAGCACCGAGCGACAGCGCCACACCCGCCCCCTGGGGGGTGACATGGAACAAAACTCGCCACCTTGCGGGTCGGCGTCGTAACACGTGAATATCTCCTCCAGGTCGTCCCAGTGCGAGCGCCATCCCGCCGGCAGGTGCACTCCTATACGAGGGAACGTGGGGGAAACAAAACAATATGGTAAAACAAAATAATGAAATTATGCACTACGTAATGCTTTGTGTATACGCCGACCGAGATAATTAGACAACTGTGTGGAGTAGGAGGCTCTCTCGCCCCCGCCTAGCACTGAATCCGTACCGAAAACATTTAGCCGCGTCATAGCTGTCAGATGTCTAATTATTTTGGTTGGCGAGAATGTGTGTTTGATATATTTCTGAATGTTTATGTGTAAAATAATAATGGGAAAAAAATAATGAATTATTAAATTTTCTTTTTCTATTAATTCACTAATACCAAAACGTTGTTTCATGCTGTTCAAACATAATTGAAACAATAAACAGAAAATAAACCAAAGCTTTATTTGAACAAAAGATAAATACATGAATAACATACAAAATATAAGATAAGCAATACTTGTATAATATTTGTAACGATCACTCGAAGCGGCTACACCAGCGCACGAAGGACTACTGCTATAGTATAGTTAAAATCTCGCTGCAGACTCGCTCATAAATCATTCGAGTGTTTCGCTCTCTTTCCCACTCACAGGCTACGCCCACACGTAGTCCTGTGCATTACTGCAGTCGATGAGTGATATCGATAGTTTTATATATTTATAAATGGGTGATAGAAATAAATACACATTTTTTTTGTTTTATTACCAAATTTACTACAAAGCATATTAAATATATAAATAAAAATAGAAAATTAAAATTCTTCGTCAGAGTCATCGTCATCATCTGTTATCGATAATGGCCTTGAGCGCGCGCAACTAGCGCACATCCCTACTCCGATTATGATTTATGACCAAGTCTGCAGCGAGATTTTAACTATACTATACATGACGAATGCAGTGGGCCGACTTTACCACTCGGCAATTGTCTTAACAAGCCCCGTTTACGTTAAATTAATAGTGTAGTTTTAGTATTACGCCATTGCTATTCTAAGATAATCTAAATATGGCTAAATGAGGCATACTGCAATAACTCCAATGAATAGCAACACACAAAAATATTCACGCCCTTGAGAGCGTTATTACTATTGAAATTTTTACAATTGGTTTATAACGTTTCATTTTTTTTTTATCAAAATCAGCGTCCATTCTAAGTAGACGAATTGATCGAAATAGCCAACACACTGCATTCAAATGAACACTCACAAAATGCTACGATATCACACAGCTAAAAGATGAATAAATCACTTACTTCTACATAAATACATTGTACTGGGAATATATCAAAATATAATACTCTACTGTAGATATGAAATATAACTAGCAAGCATTATATAGGGGCAAATATGAATTTGCTAGCGCTACTCCGCAGAAATGATGGCTATCGACATCTAAACACGACTTAATCAATCTGCCTAGCCTTTTTCCAACTATGTTGGGGTCGGCTTCCAGTCTAACTGGATGCAGAGGAATACCAGTATTTTACATGGAGCGACTGCCTGTCTGACCTCCACAACCCAGTAACTGGGTAATACGATACCCCTTGGTAAGACAGTTTGTCAAGACTTTTGGGCTTCTGACAACCCGTAACGACTGTCAAAGGTCCACGAATGACAGCCGGGACCAACGGCTTACGTGCTTTCCGAAGCACGGAAGAGTCTCGGTATGTAAAGATGGTCACCCATCCACGGACCAACCCCGGCAAGCGTAGCTTAACCTGACGGATCTACCCCTGAGGCAGTTATTCCTTAGCCACATCTAAGCACGACTAAATAAAGATTTGATGATTGGTTTAGGGTCAACGACCGCTAGTAGTGCTGTTACTTGCAGTATGAGTTGAGAAAGTTTCTTTTTTAGGGTTCCGTACCCGAAGGGTCCAAACTGAGCCCTATTGCTGTCACTAACGTGTCCGACTGTCCGTCGTCTGACACACAGATTTTACAGCAAAACGGTTGGAGCTACAGTTTTTAAGGGGGACTCCCATTAGCCAAAAACGGGGCGCGAAAAAAAATGTCGACCTACCCCATCGAGAGGGGTATCGTTGTTTAGAACTTGTTGAGTAGATCAATACTGTACTTTTAGTTTTAAAAAATATTGGAAAACAAAGGAATGAGTCCGCCAACGTCAGTTTTTTTTCAATTTTTTTTTCCGAAGTATTTTTTAGTTTCATTTACGTACATGATAGATAATGTATTATAATATGTGGTAATGTTTATTATTACGTATATTTTACTAACAAAGACCAATATATACATATTGATTGATAAATCAGATTTGGTACGGAACCCTAAATGTCCGAAATCCGATACGCCGGTTTTTTTGCTTTATCGTGTTTAGTTATCGATACTAATAACGACTGTGAAGTTTACACAAAAGATTTTTTAAACTGATGTTTTCAACTACACTGCAGGTGTGGACCCAAAAACAACATCAAATGTATTTATTGTTTGCTTATCATATTTAGATATCACAGTCTTCTGCGCAGTTTCGCTAGTTAATTTACTTTGACCCTGTACATCAGATCTATAATGACTGTGTTGGCAGTTTTAATACGGCAGTGTGTTTTAAAACTTCGGCAGTATTGGATGAGGTTAATGCACAGCAGGTTTTGAACTATAAAACAGTATTACGATATCATTTCGTCCTGAATCTGCGATTTACTTATAATACTATGATCTTATAAATCTGATCATCCACCTCGAAGTTCTCTTCAATAAGGTTTACAGTGGTACCCAACTGATAAGGCGCGTAGTGAATCTTCGTTCGCACAGAAAAGAAAGTATGGCCCCGAAGATTAACGAGAATGCTTAAAACTTACAATCAACCTTAGATCACTACTATAAGGTTCATAACACACTGCAGCTGTTAGTTCCGTCTCACTCGCAAGTATGGCGGCTGACTAACATGCCACGCGGCGCGCGCTAACATGGCGGCAGCTGCCGACCAATAGCGGTACAGGAAACAGGAGCGCGGTGCGTGCCGATTGGTCAATAGCATTTCCCGCGCTTTGAAAATTCATCTTCTGCGCAGGTACATCGATAAGCCATATAAGTTGGGTACTTAATACTTTGTCTAATTACATTGGACAATACCAACAAATATCAAAGTACTTATTTTACAAACAACTGCTTTGGACCTTCTGCGTTACATTACAAGTCCCTTGTCTGTTTCAAACTGTTTGTTTGACTTACAGATAAACGCATAAATCTTATTGAAAGAAAGGTGGACCAACTCGCAAAATACGCACTCTTCCTGGCTATGCAAGGGCCATCTAACCAGATGATCAATTGATATTAATTCTCATTGTTTCGATGCCAGCAACAGCTGGCTCGACCCAACATGGCCACTATACCTACAGCGGCTAATCGTCGTCAATGTATCGAATGCACGAGTTACCTTTGTCGCCGTCCTTGTCGCCGTCCTTGTTGTCCGACTCGCCCGACGACGCCAGCTCCGGCGCGCCTTCCATCAGGGCCGCGTTTAGGTACTGTGAGGGTGGACAACAAAATAGATATATTGCTTGCACATCATCAAATGGTAAAAGAGTAACAACTTTAAACATCACAAAACCGATGTAAAAAAAACGGTCAATTGCGAGTCGGACTCGCGCGTCGAGGATTCCGTTCCGATTTCTAAAAAAGTGTGCTATTTAGAGACATCGTTTTATTTTTCATGTAATCTTTACATGAACTTCTATCATATAGAATATTTTCAGATTTTTTCGCTTGGCAAACTTCGGAGATAGGGGGGGGGGGGGGACGGTATTTTTTTTTTACATTTTTCATCAAATGTCGAAAACTATGCGGCCTAAAAAAAAGAAAAAAAAGTGCTTGAAGATGTGTAAATAGCGCTCTTTCATATGATACCCCACATGCCCTAGTAGCCCCACTTTGAATTTTTAAGACCCCCTTTCAGTCAATGTTGCAAAAAAAATATTAATATTTTTATTTCTTTCTTATTTGCAAAATAGTTGGGTAAACATTATCTAAAACTGTTCCAAATTTCAAGTTGATAGCATTAGTAGTTCTTGAGATATCCAGCTGTGACAGACAGACAGACAGACAGACAGACAGACAGACAGACAGACAGACAGACAGACAGACTGAGTCACACCATAAGGGTTCCTTTTTTACCATTTTGGTACGGAACCCTAAAAACGCTTAACAAAACAGAAAATCACATAAACTCCCTGTCATTGTGATAGTTATTTTTTTTTGTATTGGACCATACCTAGGAACCTTGTGGTTACGTAGACATTGGAGGTCAAAGTTCCAACTTCTTTTTAACACCAAAAATAAAAATCGTTTCACAGCAATAATTGGCTAGCTTGGGAATTACATTTTGGCCGATTAGATACGTGCATTTAGACTTTAAGAAACCATTATAAATGTCAGAATAAAATGCACATATTCAATGATAGTGAAAACGTTAGTTGGACCGCTTGGCATCCGAGGCTATCCAATTTTTGCTCAATGTGACTTAGGTCCGTATTACAGAAAGAAACTCAAGCACTGATCTTTATTTAAATCTAGTTTTCAACCAATCAAATGGCTTGAATCTAGTTTTAAGTAATGCTTGAGTATTGAGTGACGTTCTATAATACGGACCTTAGTTTGATGTGCAGAATGCGAACATAACGACTGTGTGTTGGGTTGTTTTGTTTACAAATGGTAAATAGATACCGCCGCTCTTACAATTACTTCTAGAACAATAAAGACTGCCAATTAATTTCGACCATAAAGACCAAAGAGATTTAAGATACCATAGAGAGGCTATCAGAAGAAATGTCATACAAAAACTGTTATACCACTTATTAGCAACCGTCAGATAGTTTGACATATCTAAGAAAATTATTTAATTTATCTCAATACTCGATAAATTATAAAACAATAACGAAAATGAGCCGTAGTTGAAGTAGTTGAAGCCGAGTCGTTTTATAACTACGAGGTTTGCAACACCACAATGTACAGTTCGGCACACTTTCTTCGAAAATAATTTTCTTTTGGTGGACACGAATGTGACTTGACATGCAGGCGTACCACACAAGACTGAGCGACTTTTGACCACTAGGACATAAGTATCGGATTACGATTTTGTTCGCTATGACCCGTCTATTGTTATGTAATATTATCTTTGAATACATTTTATAAAGACATTGTCTTTGATAAAGACCAAATTAAAATATGTCATGTAGTGCCTGTGATGTCACGGGGTGTGCAGGGCCCTCGTTCCGTTTAAAACTAAGCACCAGCTGCTTGGCGGCAGCTGCAGGCGAGGCATCACTGTCCGGCTTGCCTTGTACCCTTCTGCTTGCGGTAAATGATTGGTTCCCAAGTTGTCTTCAAGGTTTATCCCCCTAACAAGGCAGTACACGTAGAAGATATGTTGTGTCGCTATGTAGGGACGCTGTGCGGTACCTTGGAGGGTCTGGGCCGAGGGTTCTTGTCGGGCGAGATGCCCATCTCGTTGAGGATCTCCGCCATCATCTTGGTGTTGATGCCGCAGTTGTTGGCCACGTTCTTGTGACACCGCTTGTGGACGTTCATCGAGCACACTGCAACACAAACATATTTAGTGAGATGTGAACATGTGCACTTCCAATTTTAAGTTTATCTTTTTTTCTTTCTATGCCAATATCAGAAGGATGTTATTTGTCAGAAATATGGTAGTACACCTGAAAGGTTTTGAAATCGACGATACAGTTGCTTTCGCTGCTTTACTGCAATCTGCCTGCCTTTTCCCGACTATTTTGGGGTCGGCTTCCAGTCTAACTGGATGCAGCTGAAGACCAGTATTTTACATGTAACCCAGTAACTGAGTAATACGATACTCCTTGGTAAGACTGGTTGTCAGACTTTCGGGCTTCTGACGACCCGTAACGACTGTCAAAGATCCATGAACGACAGGGGACCAACGGCTTAACGTGCTTTCCGAGGCACGGAGGAGTCTCGGTATGTAAAGATGGTCACTCATCCACGGACCAACCCCGGTAAGCATAGCTTAACCTGGTGGATCGACCCGTGCGACTGTTATTACTTAGCCACGAGCTCCTCTTTCGCTGCTTTACTAAATCATAAAATAACCTATGTTCAGGATAAATGGTTTATCAGGCCATTCTCTCTAGTATAGCTATAGCTATTAGCTTCTCCAATATTACGCCGGTTGTCGCCATTTACAAAACCATTCTAAACCACCACTTCTTTTAATTTTCGGGGTCCTGGTGTTACTACAAGTAAATCTATATAAATAAAAAGAGAAGTCCTGATTGACTGACTCATCAACGCCCAGCCCAAACCCATGGACCTAGAAAGCTGAAATTTTGCACAGAGGTTCCCTTTATAATGTAGACAAGGAATAAGGAAGGAATTCCCGGTTGTGATGTTCCCGTGGGATATTTTCCGACATCCACGCGTGCGAAGCCGCGGACAAAAGCTAGTCAATAATAAATAAATAAAAGGGAATGTACCTTCACACTGCAAGCCCTGCTTGATGAGCCCGTAGAGCAGCGAGCCGCAGTGGTCGCAGAACGTGAACCGCTTGTACGAGTGCACCACGAAGCGGTGCGGCACGTTCACGTTGAACCGCTGCCCGCCGGACACGCCCACCGCGCTCTGTTGCTGCACACACCACACACACATCATGCCGCGAGCGGTCGCTGCACACATCAACGTCATCACATCGGCAACGACACGTCCTGGGGCTTACTATGAGCTCTTATAGCAGGGCAGAAGTTGAACGTGTCCAGTGAGAGAGAGACGGAGCTATATACGACCTATAGCACCGTCACTCTCTCTCTCTCACTGGAAACGTTCAACTTCTGCCCTGCTATAAGAGCCCATGGTAAGCCCCCTGTGCACACCATTTCCTCACGGCGTTTACCTTCACTGTTTACAGAGAGAAATTGCATACTCTGATTGGAACCCACAGCCAACGACTACACGTTACGACTGGGCTATAAATAAATAAATAAATATCCTTGGACATTTCACACAACGCCATCTAGTCCCAAGCTAAGCAACCTAATGCTTGTGTTATAGTAACGAGATGGCTGATAAACTACTTATACACCTTTTTTTTTGTAAATACATACATATTATAGATAGAAAAACACCCAGACTCGAAACAAATACTTGTAGGTCGTACAAATATTTGTTCCGTGCGGGAATCGAACCCGCGACATGCTGCGCAGCAGTCAATCGCTCAACCACTGCGCCAACCGTGTCGTCAAATGTCTATGGCTATCACAGGTCTATGCCAGGACATATGCCACTTTTATGGTGAGTGTAGGCCGGCTAAGGAAGCACTCCCTACAATTGATGGCCGCCTCACGAAACAGGTTCTCCGACTAACTAAACAACAGCTGCGTTCAGTTACAGCTGCTATAACAGGTTATGGGTAATAGGGATGATGACTAAAAAATTATTTTTTGTCCGTCATAGAGATTATTAAAAAATATTGGACACGTATTTTTTCGTTTTACCTACATATGCCACTTACGATATGAAGCCACACATTACACCATCGAAAACAAATCGCCTTGAATGCATGCTTTACTTCATTACAAAGTAGTTACAGTACATTACAACTTAGTTTCAGTGGTATGAGCAAAAACAGTTGCATTTGACGACGAGTGGCATTCTAGTTACTTCCGATAGTTTGTACACAACATTTCATGTTCTTAGGCCTCTTCTAACAATGAGCCCACCCAAATATGGGTTGGGTGGGATATTTCCAAGTCAACTAACTACATACGACTACTCTACAGTTAGTGAGAGAGGTATACTTACTCTGACCTCTTCCTTCATGCCGGGGCACTTGGTGACGACGGACGAGTGGCAGCGCTTGTGGACCACGCACGTGCACACTGCGGCAAGGACACATGCGTTACTTTACACTGCGTTCACAATGTATACCTTAATGTCAAATACAAAAAGTTTAGTTTACAACTTCATATTTTTGACAGTAGGTAGTAGGTACCTCAGTAATTCTGAAATCAACTTTATTTGTAGTGGCGTGAAGTTGGTATTTTTTAAAGTAAAAATAACGTCAATTGAAACAAGGATTTGAATACTTTATTTTGTTTTGTTTTGTGGTGACCCTTACCTTGGCATTGGTAGCCTTGTTTGCCCAGACCCCTGCGGAAAGAAAACAAGATTATAGAAATGCATTAGACAATAGCTGATCAAGGTTCACTTAGTGATTTCCACTAAGTGAACCTTGATCAGCTATTGTGGAAATAACAGGAAACAGATGATGAATAAAAATGGGATTTATACAACATTATACAAAAGTTTTTCAATCGATTGTTGCGCGAACTTGTTGATGTAGGCTTTCTGCTATTTCCAATTTTCACGATTATGATGAAATTATGTTTATTTCTGTAAGTAGATCTTTTAAGATACTTTGCACGTCAATTTTTTGGTCAATGGATTAAAACTAGACGGCGCTGCCATTAACTGCTAACTGATGCGCTGCTATGGGAATGGTTACATCCCTGACAAGTATTCTTAAGAGTTAAAAAAAACCGGTCAAGAGCGAGTCGGACTCGCGCACCGAGGGTTCCGTCCCGATTTCTGAAAAAGTGTGCTAAATAGAGACTTCGTTTTGTTTTTCCTGTAATCTTTACATAAACTTCTATCACATAGTGTAATTTCAGATTTTTCTCTATGCAAACAAGGGGGGACGGTACATTTTTCATCAAAAGTCGAAAACTACGCGGCCTAAAAAAAATAGAAAAATGTTTGAGAATGTGCAAACAGCGTTCTTTCATATGATACCCCACATGCCCTAGTAGCCCCACTTTGAATTTTTAAGACCAACTTGTTGCAAAAAAAATGTAAATATTTTTATTTCTTTTTCATTTGCAAAATAGTTGGGTAAACGTCATCTAAAACTGTTCCAAATTTCAAGATTATAACATTAGTAGAAAAAAAAAACATTAGTAGTTCTTGAGATATCTAGCTGTGACAGACTGAGTTGCACCATAAGGGTTCCTTTTTACCATTTTGGTACGGAACCCTAAAAAAGTATTGGGCAGTATCTAGGTTCTAGAGATTTGACTGACATACCAGATGAACTCCCGACAGTGGCTGCAGAAGGTGGGCTGCCGGAGGAAGGTGGCCATGAACTTGTGTCCGTTGACCTGGTGCACGCGGCGCCGCATGGCCCCGCGGCGCCGCGCGAAGCCCGCGCCCTCCTTGAACTCGCGGCCGCCGGAGCCCGCGCCCGAGCCGCCGCCCCGGGGCGCCTCCACACCCGCTGCCGAACACACAGTTAGCATCGTCACCGGCTCGAATTATACTGATCGTGTGCAAGCGCCGAGTGGCAGTATCGCAGCTCACTCTTTGCGAACAGTATCGTGCAGAGTGGGCCGAGGCGCGAAGGCTCCTGCTCTCGCGGGCGAATATAATCCCAGCCTACGTTGTTGTCATCAGTAGCGCACACGGTCTGTGATTGGCCATTAAAGATGACGCTAGGTGCGAAGACACTCCTCGCATAGATGTTCGTCTCAAGTAGGTATATAAGCTGATCTATTGCGACGGTCGTTTCGTTACAATCACGTCTGCGCGACGTCAATCAACGCCAGATGCGAAACTACGCTAACCCGCGTTTTCTGAAAGCTGACCAAGCATCAGTAAACTATGGGGTAGGTATTCAGAGGCTGGGGATTCCATGTTAACTATATAAAGCAGCATCCCCCATTTCATAATAGTACCACCGCGATTTTTGAGTATTTTGAACTAGAAGACCGTTTAACAAACATAGGAATAGTCCCCATTGTAATGTGTACTTGCATAATCCTACTATAATAATAAACAGCCAGCCACAGTGATTTGTCTCTTGATATGCCATGAGAGTTTTTATTAAATAATCACTAAATAGTGATCAGGGCTGCTTCACTATTGGCATTCATCTAATTCTAATATTTTAAACTGATAACAAGAATTAATGCAGGTTAATTTGCACCAATATTATTGTAAATTAAAAAAAACTGATGTTTTCCTGTGGATATTGTACTTGTAGATTGATAAAGCAACTAAGGGTTCTGCCAAGTAGAAGAGTAGCAGACAACTTGCCAATAACAAGAGGTACTTATAATCACCAATCTGTCTGCTAAATGTGGTGATTTATGTCTGTGATTGAAGGCCCATTTAACATAATACTATGCAACACAATTTGATATAGTAAAGTTGTTTTTAATAAAATATGCAACTGACCTTGAGAATTCCATTTCAGATCTATTTTGAGATGCAGTTTCCCCTGGGGTTCTAGGTCCACCTGGAAATAGCAAATGTTATAAACAAACTATTTCTGCACCTAATTATTTTTTTATTTATATCATCAACAAAAGAACAAACATTATTATTACAAGAGGATAAGAGTTTAAAAAATTTACTTTTTAAACAACAGTCTATGCATGTTACCCATTTGAGTAGGAAAATAAAAACATTATTGCTTCTTCCCTATTAATTAACCTTATTGCTAACCAAACTAATGAGATAGGTTCCCATTATAAAAACAGTATAATAATTTTAACTGTCTAAATAACAAGTTTAATGACCCATTTAATTAAAATGGAGTAAGTAGGTACTCAATTCTCCTAATAATTTGTAGTAATAGCAGGAAATTGTACCAATTATCCTGAATTTTCACATGAACATTGAAACATATCAACAAAGACACAGTCAGCATGACACATCTCTGAAACAATGTCAATCATCACATCTACAAAACAAGTTAAGAATAGCTGCACTCATCATTTAATTAACCCACACAAATCACAATTACATAAATACTACCGCTACAACCGTAACTAACAAGGAAAACTGAATCAATTATTATTTCCACACATCACAAATTAACTTAAAAACGCACCTCTTCCTTAAACTTCACATATTTAGGGTCTGGACATGAAAACCTTCTCCTAAAATTATTCATCACGTACACTGAGACTCAAGAGTAAACCGCACATACTATGTCTGCAGTGTAACTAAAATGGCTTATCAAAGAAAACAAATATTATGTCAATTGTTGATAACATGGTTGTAAGACAAATATGGAGTCCTGTAATCTTATCTGTGGATTACGGAAGATAAACACGCACTGATCTAAAGATCTAGTTAATCAGTCTTGTAGAGAATTTTTATCAAAGTGGTAGTTTTAGTGTTTTTTGTGAAATGAAGTTTTATTACTGGGATAACATTTTCTTCAGCATTTTCGTGAATTGCTGAAGTATTGACAAAACAAATGGTGGTTTAAATTAATTTCTTTAAAAAATATTGAAATCTGTAATTCATTCACAAGCTACAGTACAAGGACACTAATGAGTTGTTACTTCAAGAATCCATCATCAACACTGTGTTGTAAGTACAAACAGCACTCACCCAAAAGTCTGTGGCGTCCTTATCTCGGTGCATAAGGTCTTCAAATGGAATTGTGCAGTTGGCAACAAAGTCATCTGGAGGTATCGCAGCATCGTGGAACACCGTGATCCCCAAACTATAGCATTACACCCAATGAACAACTATTTCACATAGAATATGTTGTATTATTGTTTTAAATATGTATAGGGTTTGATTTCCATGTGAGTCATAACATGATGTCATTGTCAGAAGTTTCACATTCCAATAAGAATATTATTTTGGTCCAGTTTGACAAGTTCAGCTGTTCAGAATGAGACTTGATGAATTATTGCTATTTGACACTGAGTATTTATATTTATTTACAACACAATTTGATTAATCTCAGGGAAATAAAGACCACAATAACACATTATTTATATTCCATTATAAAAGAAGTCACTGGACCCAATTGAATAATCGACACTCAAATAAGAATAACATGTCAAACAAATATAATCAATGGAATGATAACATACCTGCCAACATTATGCACTTCGTGAATGAAGGTCTCATTCCACACAGGGTCGAATGTCTTGGGCTTGGTGCTGGAACGGTCTAGATGGTGCTCGTCGGCGTCTATCGACACGTACGGATCTATCGGCTGGTCGTCTGCAACCATATCCCGTATTTACATATTAACACCAACACCCATCTCGGTAAACACGCTACACCTACTTTAGACATACAATTACAACTAAATCATGCTCCTGTACCGAAAATCTTTGCACAATCATCCGCAATGATATGTTGGGGAGGCACCCGAGCCGTTAGATGAGGCTCACCTGGCTTGCCGAAGGTCATATTATGCCGTTTCTGAAAGTCGGTCGGCCTAAGACCCGTCGCCTCGCAAACCCGTACTCGCACCGTGCCACTGAACATGGTGCTGCCGGCCAACGAGCAGTATCACCGAGACCGCGCCGCCACACGATCACTTCCACACTATAAACCCACTTAAAATCATTGAAGGTGCTTCATAATAGAAACAGAAATTAAATAAAAGACTTGACAGCGACAAAATCGGCCATGGATGGATATTTTTCTCTATGGTTACTAATGGATTGGGATTCCAATTTCGATTTCCTGAAGAATGTTATGGGATTTGGCTATGGTATTTACAGACAAAACAAAAGGATGACCGATCAAAACTCTGATGGATGGAATGGACCCCTCTCTAAGAATACCTAATCTTATTATTCCAAAATGTTTGAGCAAACCTTACTTTGGACTGTTTTTTATCAAATCAAAATCAAAATCATTTATTTGCATAAAATGTGGTGGTACAAAAGATGTTACATATAAAAAGTGCAAAGACACATTCCGCCGCAGTTTTGGCATGCAAATATTTAATGGATGTTAATGTTAGTTAACGTACAATAAAATTATAGAAAAATAAATAACAGTTGTTAGGTAATAAATTCGAGTTATAACTTTATAATTCTATGAACGAAAATAACAATTTATTGAAGTCAATAGGTACCAATCCGAATTAAAATTACACACTCTACATATTTATAAATAGTAAGGTATGTAGCTAGCGACAAGGTAAATACCAAAGTAACTTAAAAATAAATAACTAAAAGTGACTACAATGCATTCCTGAAGTGGTAGGACTGACATGTTTTTTTGTTGAGAAATTCGCCGATTGAATAAAAACTATGCGATATCAACCATTTTTTCAAAACCTCGCAGAATTTTTTGTAAGGTAGTTCTGTTATCCAGTTAGGTAGTGAGTTATATATAAGTGGCGCCATATACACACAACTGCGCCTGAATAGTTCTATCCTGGGTACAGGGATTTTCAATAAATACTGTGTGACCTTTCGTTTGTTAAAATTGTTTTTCGCTTCAAAGAGTTTAGAGTTTATTTTAACAAATTTTGCGACTTCGTAAATGTAAATACAAGGAACGGTAAGAAGCTTGTGTGATTTAAACACTGGTCTACATGATTCAGACCAGTCCATGTTAAGGATTGCACGAATACATTTTTTTTGAGCTATTAGTATTCTAGAGATTTCCGAAGAATTTCCCCAAACAATGATACCATACCGAATATCATTTGAGGAGATAATTTTTTTGCATGATTTTGTTGTTTGTGCATGAAACATAATTTGTTAGTGAAAAGTATGAATTAAAATGATGGGAAAATTGAATTTTATTCACGTTTATTACATTTTTGTCTGTAGGCTTTCTTTCTTTGAACTTTATTTGATCCGCAGGACATATGTAATTTTAATGTCTTTGACAGGACAGGATCCAGGTTAAGCTGTCCTTGGCGGCCCAGCCCCGCTGTCTTTTAAAAATTAAAATGACAGAGTAGTGACTATTTGACATTGACAATGATTTTGTCAAAATTAAAGCACAGCTTCACAGATAAAAAATCTCACTATCAAAGCATCAAAGCATATAATACAGTCATTGACATATATAGAAAGGACTGGGCGGACGGCATGTTAAAATGACGCCACGAACGTGGTCCTCGAATGATCCTCCCCTAAACCCAAGTGAACTAGTCCGCGATCGGCTATCTTCGGGTGCGGTCGTAAATTTTAAAGGCAAAAATGCCCGGTTGTGTCGTGAAGGGTTGCGTGAACTACGACAGAAAATACAACAAAAAAAATGATAACATCTCATATCACCGGTAAGTCAAAAATATGTCATTAAATCAACTTCTAACATTATTTAAAACAATTTTCTTTCCTACTTTCCTACTAAAAGTAAATTGTCATGGCCGACGCGAGGCCACGCCCACAAGACCGTACCGCTGTGCGACATAACTTTGCAGCGGCGTGCGTTGTAATCGATGAAATAAAGATTTAATTATATTACATTATGATTAAATTATAAACATAACTAATTATTAAGAAAACAATAATAATCAGTTTTGTTTATAATTAAATTTAGAAGCAAATTAAAATGTATTTTTATGTACCTACTGGTAAAAAATCTATAAGTACAGTGAAAATACGTATTTAATTTGCAGATTTCCTACTGATTCCGTGCGAAATGAAGCTTGGAGTCGTGTCATAAGACAGGAACGTGGTGAACCATATTTTAAGCCAAATAAATATTTACGTATTTGTTCCGCACACTTCAAAGCGGACGATTTTTATATTTCGGGATCTAGAAGAATGTTGAAGAAAACGGCAATACCAAGTGTTAATGTTAGTATCTATTTATTGTTGCATTAAAATCAGCAATTTGTGCGTCTTTTATGAAATATCTTTTTTTACATTGTTACTTTAAATTAGAACTTTATTAAACTTATTTAATAAAGGAGGAAGTGGCAAAACAGTCCAACCCACCAATACTAACAAACAAGTCATGTCCACCGAAAGGTTCTTTATTTAGTAAATTGTTTGTTGCAATGGCGACTAAACTATTAGATAATAACAGAGTTTTTTTTAACAGGTTCAAGCATTTTTTGTTGAAGCAAAACATTTAATAGAAACAAACAACGAAACTGATGTGACTAAATCAAAGGACGATTTAATGGATGTTGACATTAGTGATTTACAATCCATATTCGACACACCTCGTAAAGTTACTCTGAAACGAAAAATAAAAAAATATGTGTTGCTTAATTTGGCGAAAAATAAGAAAATTAAAATTCTTCAGAGAAAAAATACTAGATTGAAGAAAAAAAACGAATCTTTAGTTAATATTATGAAAGAGCTGAAAAATAAAAGATTTATCAGCACTGAAATTGAAGCAGCTCTGGGAGTAACGCCAGAACTGGCTGAGATTTATAAACTGCTACTAAAAAATAACAAAAATCGTCCTCGCAAAGAAAGAAGAAGGCCTTTATATCCACCAACTATAAGAAAATTTGCTATGACATTTAATTTCTACTCCCCGGCTGCCTACAAATATGTTCGGAGAACGTTTAATTGTTGTTTGCCCCATCCTAGGACATTGTCAAAATGGTAATTTATTTTGTAATACCCGCGATAATGCAAAAAAATAGTATGTCATGTCACCTCTACGAGAACGGATGATGCAAAAAAATAGTATGTCATGTCACCTCTACGAGAATGGATGTTATTGTTTCAAATACGTTTCAACCACTACACAACTAATAAAAAAATATTATTATTTTAGGTATTCTTCTATTGGCGGGGAACCTGGATTCACCGAAGAATCATTTGATTTAATAAAGGTGAAAAGAGCAAGCATGACAGCAAATGTGGAAGGTGCTGTCATGTTTGATGAAATGAATATTCGTCAGGCAAAACTGTGGAAGGGAGGCCGTAATGTCGGGCATGTTGATATGGGAAATGATAATATAAATAAAGAAAGAAAGGCCACCAAGGCATTTGTCATCATGCTGGTTTGTATGACTGAAAACTGGAAAATTCCGATAGCATACTTCCTAGTTGATAATCTATCAAGTGAACAAATAGCCAGCATACTTAATATTTGTTTAGAAAAATTACATCATGCTGGTGCTAATGTTAATACTTTGGTGTGTGACGGTTGTCCTTCGAATATCAGGGCTCTAAACATATTGGGTGCCAACATCAGTAACGTTGGAGTATTAAAAACAACATTTCAGCACCCAATCACCTCTGTAGATGTTACAATATTTCTAGATGCGTGCCATATGATAAAATTAATTAGAAATGTGTTTGAGAAAAAAAGAATATTATTTAATAGTCAGGGACAGAGTATAGAATGGAAATTCTTGACCCGTTTAGTTAAATTACAAACAAATAAGAAATTAAACTTTGGGAACAAAATAACAGCTAGACACATTTTCTTTAAAAACCAAATTATGAAAGTTCGCTTAGCAGTACAACTGCTTAGTAAAAGTGTTGCAGATGCATTAAAACTTTGTGAGACAGAAATAAAGTCTTCATATTTTACAAACAGTGCTGCAACCGTGGAATTCATTGAAACCTTTAATAACGTTTTTGATATTTTAAACTCACGTCGCTTCAACCAGTCTGGATTTAAAAAAGCTATTTGTGAAAAAAATAAAACAAAAATATTTAATTTCATAGAAAAAGCTATTGAATATATAAAATCTCTTAAAGTGTACTCAAAGGTCAAGAGGACCATAAAAAAGAAGAATAGACAGCCTCGCATCATTATAACTATTACTAAGAAGCCAGTTTTGGCTTCTCAGAGTAAAACTGGATTTTTGGGTCTGATAGTGTGTATGGAGAGTCTCAAAATACTGTACAAAAAATTAGTCGAAACAGATTTTAAGCTAAATTACATATCGACATACCGGTTATCACAGGACCATCTGGAATTATTTTTTAGTATGCTACGTAGGCATGGAGGTTATAATGACAATCCGAACTGTATCCAATATAAAGGAGCTTATAGAAGGGCTTTAAATCACCTTTCACTAAAATCATCTTTTACTGGAAATAGTATTCCATTAGATAATTTTCCAATCCTGACAATATCTTCTGAAAAGGCTATTAATTCTACTGCTAGTGCACAAGCATTATGTCAAAACGAGGAAGTCGAAAATTTTGAAGGAACAGTGCAAATAGAAGACGGTGACATTTTTTCTAACAATTGTGATATTTTTTCACAAACTTTAGACACCTATTCAGTAAATAACATAGATGTTGACGTTGAATTAATCGTAGGATACATTGCTGGCTGGGTCGCCAGAGTTTTATGTAAAAAACTTAAATGTGAACCATGTGTCGACAGTTTGCTTAGCAAGGAAAAACTCCGCTTTCATAAGATGATTGAGCTTAAAAATATGGGTGGCCTTACTTTTCCATCAGTAGATCTGTTTACGGTTTGTTTAGAGACAGAGAAAAATCTTAGACGCCTAAAAACAAACTACCTGGATAAACGTGAGTTCAAACATTTTATTATCAAAAGTTTGGAAAGTTTGAAAGGAAAAGACATATTTTCTATTTTGGACTCTCACTCAATGGAACAACCTGTGACACTTAATCATAGATTACATTTAATTAGATCAATCATTGAAAGATATACCAATGTCCGAAAACACTACGAATCCAAAATGGAAAATATGTCAAAAATAACAAAAAGGCAAAAGTTTAAAAAAATTGTTTTATTTGAAGGCCAATGAAAATTTTATTATTACTTAAAATACAAACAAACTGCATTAAATATAATTTTTGGAAAATAAAAGTTTTTTAATTTCTTTATACCTCCAAAAATACCACGCCGCTCTTACAAGGTTACGTTTACGAGCAGCCTGCGCCGATCGACATCGTAGTTAAGAGTAGTTCTAATAGATGGCGTTAGTGTTTCTACACTAACGCCATCTATTAGAACTACTCTTACGGCTCTTTTATTAGTACGGCGAACGCGTCAGGCAAATGTTCCAACGACCGTATCTTTACTTTTTATATCAATGAATACAGTACAGCTTAGATGTTTAATGTCATTGGTGTAAAGTGTTGATAAAATAGTTGTTGTTGAAATAAATAATGAAAATAAACATTTTGCAGTGAACTGAAAACATAAACAATGGGATTCCTAACAATATTAAAGAAGTTGCGGCAGAAGGAGAAGGAGATGAGAATACTCATGTTGTATCCTTTTCGAAACTGATTTTCATATCATAACCTTATTGTTCCACATTCACCTTTGGTTTCCTTAGCACAGCTTTCTTAGAGGTTTGGACAACGCCGGTAAGACGACGATATTGAAGCGTTTCAACGGCGAGCCCATCGACACCATATCCCCGACGCTAGGCTTCAACATAAAGACGCTGGAGCACCGCGGCTATAAGCTCAACATTTGGGACGTCGGGGGACAGAAATCTTTAAGGTAAGCCGAGATCGTGATTGATCAGTCGTCGAAGCAGTACCGATATTTCTTCTGTAATAATGTTGTAGATTGTTTTTAAATATCAGCTGATTGTCATTCTACAAAAATATTCCCATCTGGGGACATAAAGTTCAATATTTACCTTAAACAACATTGCACATTTTGATAAAATGTGAGAGTAATGTGCACCTTTTACTTTCCTTTTCTTTAGGAAAGATAGTTAAGATAATGGGCATAAATACTGAAGAGCTGGAAAGCTGTTTGGACATACAAAATACTAAAGGTTTTGTACCAACTGCCCCTAAGACAACCCACTGACCCTAATTTATAGTAATGTTTGACTGTAGTGCAGTCTGCTAATTATATCAGAATAAGTATAACAGCAGTTATACTTAGACTATCTTCCCAGCCTGCATGTAAACAAAAATTCCATTTAAGGGTGTGATTACAACATCAATAACATGGCTATTTAGCAAGAATTGTTGTGTACTCACACATTCTTTTATTATCACATCTTGAATAAATACTTATTCAGGTATTGACATGTTCCAGGTCATACTGGAAGAATTACTTCGAGAGCACAGACGGCGTGGCGTGGGTGGTGGACAGTGCAGATGCGCGCCGCCTCTGGGACTGCGCCCGCGAGCTCCACTCTCTGCTGCGGGAGGAGAGGCTGGCTGGGGCCACCCTGCTTGTGCTGGCCAACAAGTCAGATCTGCCAGGAGCTCTCACCTCACAGGAGATTAGAGAGGTAATTGTTGATGTTGACAAAAATATGAGTCCTTATCAACAATAACAAAGATTTGTGAAACTAGTAATGAAATATCTTAGCACAAATATATCAAATGAGATTGATTACTACACTCAAATGTCACATAGTGTCAGACTGGAGTTGAACTATATTTTTCTGTGTGACTACTAAGAAATCTATCACCAGCAGTATATTTAATTTTGGTCTTAATAAAATTATCATAAGTTATCTAAAATCTCTAATAGAGATACATCCACAGGTGCAGAACAGTATTTTATTAAAATTTTCCTGTTCATTAACCCTTTAAGCGCTTGGCTAAATATCAATTGCTGTGCCCAAGGCGCGCGGCTACAAATTGATAAAATGATACTTACAATGAAAAAGTCATGCATGTTTTCTGTCGCAGAAATACGACACGAGCAGTAGGGGCACGGAAATATGTGTCGCATAAATGCGACACAAGCGGTCAAAAGGTTAAACTGTGCATTTGTCTACATCTTCAGGCTTTGGACCTGGACAGCATCAAGACGCACCACTGGCGCATAGTGCGGTGCTCCGCCGTGACTGGGGAGAACCTTCTCGAAGGCATGGACTGGATGCTCGATGACATCGCCTCCCGGATCTTCACGCTCGACTAGCATCTGCATTACATACAGCTTCTATTTATTATATCTAAAAGAATGGAGAAACGAAAAGGAATGGAGGTTGCATCGTAATACTATTGAAGGATTGTATGTGAAGTATAGGTCTTGGAATGTGTCATAGATCTAATATGAACTTGGCTTTATGGAACCTTCATGTGTTGTCTGATTTCTAAATAATATATCAGATCTATGAATTGTACTATCATCCTGCTATAAAGTTTTGTATGGTAGAGAATGAATAGCCTTGAGTTAGTTATGTTCCCCATTATGAGATTGCGTTAAAGGGTCCTTAATTGGTGTAATGTATCAAATACTAAAGATCTAAATATTTAATTTTCGTAATTTAGAATGTATGTATTGTTTTCTAATGAAATGATTTTTAGCTGAACTAATTAGACTGATGAATATCAATATTCCTAATAATTTCAACTCTCTCTATTTTGTATTTTTAGCTGTAATTATGTATGGCTTGCAAAATTTATATCAATTGCCTAAAAAGTATTTACCTCATTCCAAACAGCACTTGCTTCGTAATCTAACGCAAATAAAACTGTGATGTTTTTGTAAATTATTAAGTTTATAATAAAAATAATAAACTTTTTTAACAAACCCATTGTTTATTTCATGCCTATAATTGTTACTGTTGGAACTGTAAAATATCATTTGTTTCACTATACATTAAAAATAAACACCTTTGCGTCCTAGGTGAACCCACGACACGAAGCGATTTATGCGAAAATGTTATTCAACTTGAATATCTGCGATTTGATTTATGTTTACCTGTGACCCTGCGGTCAATATCATCACATTCCGAGTCGGGAGTATTGGCGGCTTTGAAGTTCGTATCACATCGCATAACTTCCCGCGCATCGTGATTCGTGCCTCATTCTCCGCCTAGGACGTAAGGCAAGGCGACGCGTGACCGACACTGGCATGGATGGCCATCATCAGGTATTTTAATTTTAATAACATCTAAAGTTATAAGGGTTCATAGGTGGCCGATCTGGAGAGCATCTCCTCAGGTTGGCTTGGATTTTTAAGTATACTTATAGTCCTATAGGCTCTTAGACTATACCTCAGATTAATACAGATGGGACACTCCGCAGTTTAGGTATGGTATGAAGCTACAAGTATGCGGCGGGCCCACGGGGCTAATTCAGTAGGTCAGAAGGTATAAGAGTTACACGATGGAGAGAGAGGCAACTTGTAGTTGAATATAACTGTAGGTAATAAGCGTTGTGCGACCTAAATTACACTTCATTGTGTCGTAGCAAGAGTCGCTTTTTATTTAAATGATTTTGCGGAGTGTACCATCTGTACTAATATGTGACTATACTTTAAAATTTAACTCATTATATCTTCTAAACTAAGACCAGACTAATCTGTGACTTGCCGAAAAGTTGCGACTTTTGGCAGAAAACAGATCTGCGCTAGTTGGCCTAGTTTTTGCGATATAAATGTGGCTAAGCTGGGGAGATGCTCTCCAGATCGGCCACCTATGAACCCTTAAAAATTTTGAACCAGTGACCGACAAATTTCGACTAATTTTTTGTGTTATCAAAATTAAAATCCCTGATGGTGGCCATGCCAGTGTCAGTCACACCAAGGCGACGCGTTGACTTGAAGAACATCATAGTCAATGTCAACATAATAAAGCTACTTACATCGAGGTGCATACGCGTCAAGTCAACGCGCCAGGCCAGGCAGATGGTTCAAGTCATACTGAGGACATGGACGGGCACTTATATCAGCTGTCTGCCGAGCGATCATTTTCATAATTAAAATTGATAAAAACTTATGAAATTCTATGGGACAAGAAAGGCAACTTGGCTATTCTATCCTTCGAACATTTCATGGCCCGAAATTTGAACTTTGATGATGTCATTAACACATAAGCTGAACAGAATCCCCGAAAAAAGTAATTTTAATAATTATTTTGTAACTACTAAAACGAAACTTGTGATTTCAGTTTATTACGCTCTTTAAATTAAAAGTTAGATAAACAACTACTTAATTATAATAGTGTTTGTACGTACGTAGTGAAGGTGCTGATTTATAAAATAAAAAAAACCTATAATGTTTGTTGAGCTTCTTTATATTGAGGAAGGGCCCTATCCGATGAATTTGTCATGGGCCCCAAACGGTATAGTTATGCCACTGACTGTCTAATTCTGGATCAGGTGATGGTTCCAGTCATACTAAGGACATGGACGGGCACTTATATAAACTGTCTAGTTCTGGATCAGGTAACAGCTTTGGTGTTTTAAGTTGCGTATATTTATTATATTCAATATCAATGCATTTGCCTAATTAATTGTAGAGAACATACCATACTAGATTACCATAATTTTAATACCTTAAACACACATTCTAATAGTTCATTTTTTAACTTTCAAACAATGCCAACAAAGCAATAATGCTAAATTTACTGTTTAACAGTCCTTAAACCCCCGTAGGATCTAAAAACTATGCGTGGTTACTGTAAAATATGCACATATCACAACACTAATAGTTGACTCACCAACGCACCACCGCTCAGGCGGACAGTCCGAACACGACCGATCGCCCACCACTCGGACCGGTATTTATAACCGAGCGACGTACGCGTCTGAGGCAACGTCACAATACTGTCATCGGCTCGTATTGCGATATAGTGATATCTACATACACTACAGTTACTCCTTTCCATTGGCAGAACGGCCAGTTTTAGAGTTTGAAAGTTCAAAATTGTTCCCCCCGTTGTCGCCACTACTGAGCCTAGATTAGATTACACGAAAACCTATAAGAAGTCTATGGTATTCTTTCATGTTAAATCTCCCATTATTGTGAGTAAAAACTTACATTTGCAGTTGGAATGTATCGGAGAACATGTTTTTAAACTACAATGTTAAGTTTGTTCTTGGGATAAAATTCATCCCAAATACGGAAACCTTCATTGAGCGTGGTCCGACACGCACTAGCCCGGATTTTTTCATATCAAATGACTGTAAACCGGAATCTTAACCAGGTTTTAGTTTACAGAAACATGATGTAATTGCAGAAAATGCAGCAATGTTACTTTGTTGACATTATCAAAAATGTTACTAAAACGACCTGCACACTACACTCACGATGCCTCACACAACAAACAGGGTAAGCAGACTGTCCCCACAAGCTTCACGTCGCCTCTAGCATAACTTGAGCACAGCTGCCGCGCGGGAGTGTCCCGTTAGGAATGGTTCTCAGTGTCCACGGATGCTTGAGTATCAGTGTCGACGGATGCTTGAGTATCAGTGTCCACGGATGCTTGAGTATCATTGAGGGTCGTGTCCAGGGACAGCTGAGTGGTCTCATTCGCCGTCTCAGTGTCCATTGTTGCGATCTGATCTGTGCTTGTCTCTGCTTTGACCTCGTCTTTGATTTCGTCTGTTTCTGTAAGAAATTTTGAACATGATTTGTTGGTTTAGTTTTGGAAATGGGTACATATAAATTTCTAGAAAAATAAAAATAATTCATCAAACTAATGTCATATGTAGCGCACACGCACAGTAGGCTCCCTTGAATTAATGATCTCTTTATATTTTTGCCACAATTTAGGTTAAGTACCTACAGTCAACGACTTTTGTCCGTCACCCCCATAAGGGTGCTTTTCGTATGCACGGGCCAGAGGCATATATGGCCTGCATTGTTTTCGTCCACCAATAGTGCTTCGGCGCACATCATAAAAAAAAAGGTTACAACCATTTTTTTGTATGAAACGTTTAAGAAAAGGGACATTGTTTATTTTATTGTCATCCTTCTTAGGCGACATTCATAGTTCGTTGGTCAAACAAAAACAATTAACTATGAAAAAAAGACTCATCCTTCATTAATTGCTCAAACTAAAAGAGGGCTTTGCAAACTACGATTTCAACGTGCAACCGAAAAACTTTTAAAAAGGGTGTTTTGCAACGGCTTTTGACAGTACATCTCTCTCTCCTTGACTAAATATCTTATCAATCTTACCCATGGCTTCCTGACCCTCTGGCTGCTCCACTTTAGGCTCCTCCTCATGTCTGTGATCCACTTTAGGCTCCTCCTCATGTCTGTCATCTCCATCACTGTCCTCCTTATCATCAGCATCTACTGCAAACTTATCTCTCTTCTTCTTTTCATCTTTATTCATATCTACATCCTTCTGGTCCTCTACATCATGATGGTCAGGGTCATTCTCTTTGGTGCCAGGTCCTCGTGGCCGTAGAACCCGCTGCTCTATTCGTTGGAGCTCATCCTGTAGCTCTTGGCGTTTTTTGTCCATGCATTCTGAGGACACAAGAGTACAATAGTGAAATTTTGTCATCTCTTAAAATTCCTACTTTTACAACTCCAATGCCTGCACAAAAAACAGGAATAAACTCCAGTCGTGCGTCGGAGCTGACACACACACTTTTTTTGTTTGTTTGTTTGAACGCGTTAATCTCTGGAATAACGCGTCGAATTTGAAAAATTATTTTTGCTTTTCATAGCACAATTCTTAAGGAAGGCTACAGGCATTTTTAATATCACGCTAGGACCCGTAAGTGCCGAGGAAAAATAAAAAAAAATCAGAAAGAACGCCAAACGAAAACGAAGTACTAATACATACTTCGTTTTCGCTTAGCGTTCTATCAGACTTTTTTTTCGCGGACAGGCAATGCGATGCAACGGGGTGGGTCGGTGGGGTAAGTCGCGGGCATAAGCTATCTATACCTACATAATTATACGCATAAAAATAAAGAAACTTCAAGTCTGTTTGTAATGTCAAAATTCAATCAACCGGTTTTTACTAAATGCATAATGTAATAATTACTTATGCATTTAGTAAAAAACTGTTATTTTAAATAAGTTAGTGCTTACAAAAAACTATTTTCAAATGTTTTGTCTGTCTGTTTGTTTGTTTGTTCTGGCTAATCTACGAAACAGCTGGACCGATTTTGACGGCATATTCAGTGGCAGATATCTGATATTGGAATATTTTAGGCTACTTTTTTTTAGAAAAATAATTAGGGTTCCGCGCAAGAAAATTGAAACCCATGAAATCCGCCATCCACGCGGGCGAAGCCGCGGGCAGAAGATAATTTAGACATAAAATAGCAATTCCTGGATAGTCAGATATTAGTGTTTAGTTGAAATAGAAACATCATAGTAAACATTAAAGTATCTATACAGCCTCATAAACAGATGTGTAAATAAGCTTTCATTATACTATAAGCCTGTGAACCATACCTTCAGCTGAAAGAAAAATTTTTTATTAAAAAAAAACCAAAGTTAATTTCGTTATTCAATTACTCACTGCGATATAATGGACCATATTTTGCTGTAAATCGTAAATTAGTATGAGATAGTATACTAAGAGCTTACTTATGGTCGGACTTTTAATTAGCTGCGTAGAATGACACTTCTAATGTCATATTTACTGTCACTTCGCTGTCAGCTGGGGACATTTTTTATCGAAATGACGGATAACAAGTGTCATTTTACTGCAGCTGATTAAAAGTCTGAGTCATAGTCATAAGAAAATAGTTTATTTAGCAATGTTTTGTATCCACCTTTATTTGTTTTTTTTTCTCTTCTCTTAACTTAACTTTTCTCTAAAGAACTAAATCTGAATATTATCCTCTCCAAAATTAAAACAACAATCAAGTTGGTGGGGATGTTAAATTGAGGATGCTCGTCATCTACCTAGCCTTTTCCCAACCATGTTGGGGACGGCTTCTAGTCTAACCGGATGCAGCTGAATACCAGTAGTTTACATGGAGCAACTGCCATATGACCACCACAACCCAGTTACTGAGTAATACAATACCCCTTGGTAAGACTGAATGTCAGACTTTCGAGCTTCTGACGACCCATAACGACTGTTAAAGATGACTTCGTCAAAGATGACATCTACAAATGACAGCCAGGATCAATGGCTTGACGTGTTTTTCGAGGCATGTAAAGATGGTCAGTAGCGCTCGATCAACCCGTGCGGCTATTAGCCACAGGCCCCTCAAGTCCGCCTCCAGCCATTAGCATCCTCAATGTAAAAGAGAATGCTAATAGCTTGAAAAAATATATGAACATTTGAAAATAAATACCCACTTTCATGATACTTTCTACTGGACTCTAGTTTCTCTGTGGCCTTCTCAGACATCTTCTTAGGCAACCAGTAGATGTGCGGCTTGGACTTGCTCAGGATGAAGTTAGCTAGGCTCTTCTGTGAGGCCTCCCACTTCTCAAACTCCTGGACTCGCGCCATCTTGGCCTCTAGTGCCTTGATTGTGGCCTTCTTGTGTTCCCGTTCTGCAAACAAAGTCTTTCTTTCTTTCTGTTCTCTTTCCTTCTCCTGTCTGGCCTGCTCTTCTATTTTGCGTTCCACTTGCGCTTTTTTATCTTCCTGTAAAAGTATGGTAAATACTGGTTAGCTCATTTCATGAGAGTTTTATAGGGAGGTCCCTCTTGCACATCAATGTGTAACATGAATCTTATACATAATTTAAATTAAGCTTCTCTAATCCATATATCAATAGTGATGATGATAGCAATATTGTGTTATTAGTAGTGTTAGACTTGTGTTATACTTCAACTTTTAATTTTATTCAGTAACTTCACAGTTGGAAGCAAAACTATTTTTTTTATCTTTTTTAAATTATTTCAATTACAACTATAAGCACCTAAAGGTAGTTTTACTAATTCTTTTTCACCTCATTTCCTTTTTACTGTCAGGAACTTATATCTTCAACTGTCAAGTTACTGAATATGATTAAAAGTAGAAGTTGTAATTATTGTGTAAACTTGTAACTTTTTTTCGGGTACAGTTGGTTTATCTCACGAAAGCGGGTGAGCCATACTTGTAGATGAAATGCGTATAGACACGCGCTCTTGTGTGCGTACCCGCAGGTAGCGCGCTCCCGAACTTACGCACACAAACACAATGTGCATGTAACATTTACACATACAAGTATGGCTCGCTCGCTTTCGTGAGATAAAACAACTATAAATGCCTTGTTAAGAGCATGAAATTCACTAAATTACTCGTCAAGTGACTTTTAGATAATAACCTTAGTCTGTAACACAATTTCTTCCTGTTTAAATTTCTGTAATGTTCCCAAAAGTGATCCAAATATACGTCTGTTGCGAGTTCTGGCCTGCTCATCGTCCCCCTGGGCCCGTAACACTGCAGCCCTGGTGGGGAGCTCCCGGCATACTGCTGATGGCACCCTGGCCCTCTTCGTGCCAGGACCATCATCTTCTCCATCACTGTCATGTACCCGGGCTGATAATCTGGAAAATTACAGTTGGGTTTCCTAGAGTTACTTACCTGTTTTTATGATCAATAGGCAAATAATTTTTTTTATTTATTAGGTATTAATTCTATTAAATTCAACTAATGTATAACTATGTCAATTGTATCTTTTATGCAATTTAATTACAAAACAAATTAATTTGTACAGTTAAATGAATGCAACAAGCATAAGCTATTAGCTAAGTAATAACAGCCGCACGGATCAATTAATCACATCAAGCTATGCTTGCCACGGTTGGTCCGTGGATAGGTGACCGTCTTTACATACTAAATAAATAAATAAATATCCTTGGACATTTCACACAACGCCATCTAGTCCCAAGCTAAGCAACCTAATGCTTGTGTTATGGTAACGAGATGGCTGATAAACTACTTATATACATTTTTTTTTTGTAAATACATACATATTATAGATAGAAAAACACCCAGACCCGAAACAAATACTTGTAGGTCGTACAAATATTTGTTCCGTGCGGGAATCGAACCCGCGACATGCTGCGCAGCAGTCAATCGCTCAACCACTGCGCCAACCGTGTCAAACTGAGACCCCTCTGTGCCTTGGAAAGCATGTTAAGTCCCAGCACACATTTGTGTACCTACAACAGTCATTACGGCTTGCCTGAAAGTCTGGCAACTAGTCTTATCAAGGGGTATTGTATTAAACAGTAACTGGGTTCCGGAGGTCAGATAGGCAGTCCGTCGCTCCATGTAAAATAGTGGTATTCAGCTGCATCTGGTTAGACTGAAAGCCGAAAAGGGGAAAAGGCTAGGCATATGATGAGAGATATGAATATGAACAACTGTTTGGCTGTTACATTAGTATTTACAAAAGAAAGAAGACCAGAATACACAGAAAAGTGGACTTAAAACCTACTTTAACATTAGCATACAGTGTGAACCGCTTGTGTTGTTTAGAAAACACTAAACTTTATCTTGACTTCTACTTCTCAATTTTATGAATATTATTTTACTTGTTTTGCTTGAAAATCTTTTGAAAAGAGCAGGTTTTCTTTCGCCTTAAACACTGCAAACTTGTTAGATTTTCAAGGACAAAAATACAAGATATTGAAATAGAAAACATATAGGTACATAAAGACGACTAAAAGATCATGATTCCGATTTTGTATCACCGTTGTTACGAGTACGTTTTACGTAACCGATATAAAACGCAAGTAGGCAACGTTAATTAGTTACCGTAACCAATTAGTCACACAAAACAATCCGCATACCTGCTGAAAACTGTTTTAGTCTCATGTTTTCGTTTCGCAAACTGATCATCAGTTTTGTTGAAATTATTTCCACCGTCAGGGAAAGAGTTTCGGCCTCCTGAACGATTGTTTCCCCTGGCATATTCTCCCGTAGAGTTAAATCTAGAATTAAACACGTTGTCAAGTACATAATATAAACACAAAATCACAAAATTTACATTCAAGGTGATCGCTAACCTATCATTGAATCTTCCGGTAGTTTGAACTATTTTTTTTATGTTTTCATCTATTTTAAACAAACTACTCCTCTCATTTTCTAGTTGAGCACGTAAAGTACTAAACGATACAGCAACTTCTGTCCCCATAATATTAAAAATAATGGAAGAATACAATATTCATTTAGCACTTGAGCTTGCTTTTTTAATCCTTTACAAAACTGCACTCCACAGATTAAAAATATTTTCGTTTTGTTTCGTCTGAAACGAAAATATTTCCAAGAAAACGCAATTCAGATTTTTTTTTCTGTACTGCTTTTTTTTTCTCAAATACGATTAAATTATTTTGGTAGAAAAAATCACTTGCAAAATGTTGTTTATTTTTGTATTCATTAATAAACAAAAGTAGTATGAAATAATAATAATAGATGGCGCTAGTTTGGTGAAATGGTTTTTGCTACTCGATACTAGATGGCGCTTAACTTCAGTAAGCTGAAAATGTAAAAAAAACGGCCCAGTGCGTGTCAGACGCACAATTTGATATTAATTTCAACTTGATACCTCCACGAGTTCCTGAGATACAGGTTCTTGACAGACTGATAGACGAACAGACATACGGACAACGAAGTGATCATAAAAAGGTTCCGTAACCAAATGGTAAAAACAGACAGACAGACTGAGTCACAACATAATGGGACCCTATGGTGTGACTCAGTTTGTCTATCTGTCTGTCTGTCACAGCTGGATATCTCAAGAACTACTAATGCTATCAACTTGAAATTTGGAACAATTTTAGATGACGTTTAGGTTTACCCAACTATTTTTCAAATAAGAAAGTAAGTAAGTAAAAATATTTATATTTTTTTCCTTTTGAGGTACCTACGGAACCTTATAAACGCACAGTTGTTGTAAAATGTATTCTTTGAACTTACTTAAATCAAAGAAAAATAATTTAAAACTTTATTTCATAATTAAAACCGTTGATAGACAACATTATCAAAAAACGCAGCCCGAACACCGTCCACCGTTTTTCACCGAATCCATTTTCATTTTTCAGACTCACATTTTCAAGATTTTTCTTTGGCACAGTCCATGAGAAGCTTGAAGTCAGTACCTGATAATAAATCTCTGTGGTTTGTGCGGCGGGCGGCAGGTGTCGAGAGGCGGGCGGCAGTTTAATTTCACGCGTGCCCGAGCGCGCCCTGCCCCGGCGCCTACGCAGCGTCACTGTCTGTCAGTTTCACCGAACACCGTTACACAAGAAAACGTAGAAAATTCATACATAGACGTAGGTACTAGTGAATTCATACATTATTATGAGTATTTATGAGTTAATTCTCAGTGCGCTAAGGTCCAGGTAAAATTGAGGAGTTTTAGTAATCTAACTTTTGAAACAATTTGGTTTTAGACCAAAATTATCCACAACTGATGCTGTACAAGATATGACCGATTATATATCTCAAGAACTAGACAAAGGCAATCATTCCATTGGTATTTTTCTTGACCTAGCAAAAGCGTTTGATACCGTATCTGTTCCTATCTTGTTGAATAAGCTCGAGAAAATAGGTATTCGAGGAAAGCATCTTAATCTTTTTGCAGACTATCTAAACAACCGCTGTCAATGTTTGAAAATTGATAATTTTACTAGCTCAGAACTAAAAACTACTTCTTTTGAGGTCCCGCAAGGAAGTATATTAGGTCCAACCTTATTTCTTATTTATATAAATGACCTCTGCAGTCTCAAACTAAATTCGGGTAAAATAATATCATATGCTGATGATACTGTACTCCTGTTCTCCGCAAATACATTACATGAAGTTTGGTTATGTGCACAGCAAGGTTTCAATATAGTTAATCGATGGTTACAACATAACTTATTGACATTAAATGCTGACAAAACTAAATACATACGCTTTTCCTTACGCAACTCAAAGCCATCTATAATAATTCCAGATATTCATGCACATGTTTGTAACACAGCTGCAAACTCAAAATGTAATTGCCCAAGTATCCTTAATACGAAAACTATTAAATATCTTGGAGTAATTATAGATGCTACTCTTACATTTAAAAATCACATTGACCTATTATGCAGTAGAGTCCGTAAATTGATGTTCATTTTCAAGAAAATTCGTCCTTTTGCCGACTCTAAGGTGATAAAACAGGTATATTATGCTTTGTGTCAATCGATCATTACATATTGCATTACCTCATGGGGAGGAGCGGCTAAAACAGTTTTGCTACCATTGGAGCGCGCTCAAAGAGCTGTATTGAAAGTATCCACATTCCGGCCTATCCTATTCCCGATCCAACTTTTATACCAATCTTGCAATGTTCTGACAGTGCGGCAGTTATTTATTATGAATACTTTATTAAAACAGCACTCTAAATTGCCTTACAATAGAGTTGTCACTGATAAAAGACGTAAAGACATCTGTATGGACAATTATAGATTAAGGCATTCTTTTATGTATAGATTTTTTATATTCTTAGGACCATTTCTTTACAATAAACTAAACGCAATTTTGTCTAAACTAAACACGCATTAAACACGGTACATTGCAAAAATGTAATTAAAACTTGGTTACAAAAATTGTCTTATGATGACACTGAAAAGTTACTGGTTGTTTTAAGTTAAATATTATTTTTAATTCATTGTTTTCATTTCATTAGTCTGTTATGTTATTCATTATTTATGTATTATCATCAATCTTAGGAAGTATTTATGTAAACTAATTTGCACTTATGATACCTGAAATACAGGTGTATCCTAGTTCAGGTTAATCCCATTATTATATACCTACCATTTTAGTTTAAGCCTTAATATTGTAAATATGCACTATTTAAATGAATTAATGAACTTTGGTACCTACCAAACGAGCCGTGGGCACGTAGGCCTGGTGCCCTGAAACAGCAACACGGGGCCGCAGTAGACTACCAAGGAGATGGCGGGGCGACTTGGCCGCTGTCTTCCATTACGATTGGTAAGACGTGCAGGCACCTAACAGGTGGTGGCCCGCTGGTAAAAAATCAAATTATTTTATTTTACATAAACCTACATGGGCACTAGGTGGGCACATATAAAACGTCAGTAGCTAGGTGCACGGTTCCAATTGGTCGTTTCCTATTTAAATATTTATTTGCCTAAAACATGGTATACAAAGGTGTTAAGTAGGTACATGAGTTAAGTATGAGATCATACATGTTTTGCTTAAGACTAAAGCATGTACCATGATTAACACAACTTTTAGTAATTTAAGTTTACATGGTAATTTGTTATAGGTATATACGTACAGACATAGCGAGATTACATCTAAAACAAGTCTAAATTTGTCACGCAGATTCCTAGAGCTTACATCTGCTGCTTCCTCCATCCTATGGAGAAGAGCCGGCAAGAAACTCCATGGTTACGTATTAGGTACTCTTTTAGGCACTCGTGCGACAATTGCACGAAACTGTACTTGAACGAAAAGCCCCGATTGTCCGACTACACGAAACTGTACCTGAACTTCCGGCTCTTACTTTTTAATTTTTTGTAATTTTGTTTGCTTGCGTTCTAATTTATTTGGAAAGGTGTTTAGGTACGTTATATTTTGCCAAAAGTTGTGAGGTTGTATCGGTAGTACGAACAAAGCTATTCTGTGGTTGAAAATCTGTTTGCGGAATAATATTATATTGGCTTGTACAATATTATTTTCAAAACAGTTTTAATAGGTATGGGAGGACAAAATGTAGGCCTTTCAACAAGTACCTACCAGGTACAAAATGTAGGCCTTTCAACAAGTACCAGGTACAAAATAGAAAATAATCAACAAATGACCAGTCCACTAAGCCAGCAACGTTCTCCCTAACGGCTGCGACTTGCGAGTTATTAGGTCGTAGGTTCGAACCAAGATAGGAGCCTTTACTATGTGTAAATTTCTCCAGCACCGCTGCTCTCAAAACGGTAAAGGAAAACATCGTGAGGAAACCGGCATATACAGGGTGGCCGGAACATTGACGTCCAAAAATAAAATTTCGGTCCCTCGTATCGTGGGGTATTCGAATCACCCCCATGTATGTTCCGCGACTTTTCATAGTTTTCGAGTTATGAATTTTTTTCTGAATGTTTGAAAATTTTCGACCTGACCAACCTAAAAAAATTCTAAAAAAAAAAGTAGAGGGTTTTATCGAGTTTCTTTTTTTGCAACTGAATTTTCATAAGTAGTACTTTTATGCATAAAATAATCAGCTTCGTAACTGTGATGAAAGTTATGAAAATGTTGATCTAAAGTGAAAAATTTACGTTCGGTAAATTATGACTCAAATTTTCAACTTTAAATTAAAAATCTTAACAGGTGACTTCATAATTCCTAAGTAGGCTTCAAGAATGCGCCAGACTCTCAGCTTTCATAATCATAAAAAAATGAAGTACTTAATAGGGCTACTTTGTTTAAAATCGGCCTTCAAAGACAGCGAGGTGGAAAAATTCTTAAAATTACCCATCTGAGTAATTATTTTTTTTTGGCTATTTTCTCGTTCCTAAGGTTAATTAATGATAAGAATACTGAAAACTAACCAACAAATAGTTTCAGAGTTGGGTAAGAAAAGTTTTACGTAAAAAGTGGTTTTGAATAAAACACAGATGATAATGTGAAAAAAGTACTTAATTTATTTTTAACATTTACAAAAGGTTTTCAAAGTGGCCACCACCAGCAGCAATACACATTCTACACCTACGTAAGAAATTGTCTGGCAATCGTCTAAAAGCGTCTCTGTTCTCTCTCACAACACGTTCAGCTTCTGCAATCAACTGCCTCAGCTCTTGTTCACTTGAACAGTCTCGGGCGTATGCTATTTCCTTGTAATAGCCCCAAATAAAGAAATCGATGGGGTTGAGATCAGGTGAGCGTGGAGGCCACCTAATTGGTCCGCTGCGTCCGATCCATCTGTTGGGGTATGTTTCATCTAAGTAATTTCGGACCTGGGTTGCATAGTGACACGGGGCGCCGTCATTTTGCAACACCATGGTTCGTCTGAGTTCGAGATTCACATCTGCCAGCAACAATGGAAGTTCATTTTCCAAAAAGTTTTTGTATGTTTCTCCATCAAGTCTGGACGGCAGTTCAAACGGACCAATTAGTTCGCCATTGAGGATACCAGACCACAAGTTAACGCTGAAGCGATGTTGAAATGTCGAAGCTCTCACTTCGAGTGGATTGTTATTGCAGGTAAAAGAGTTGCACCCTCGTTTACAACCCATAGTCCACGAGAACGGATCGCGCAAAATTCATTAAACTAACATTTTAAAAAATCTCCGTGTTTAAATCTTAGCTTTCCTGCAGTCATTTTTGGTTAGCAAACTAAATAACCTTAGGAGCGAGAAAATGGAAAAAAAAAATATTAATCAGATAGCTAATTTTAAGAATTTTCCACCTCGCAGTCTTTGAAGGCCGATTAAGGCCAAAGTTAGCCCCATTAAGTCCTACGTTTTTTAATGATTATGAAAGCTGAGAGTCTGGCGCATTCTTGAAGCCTACTTGAGAACCATGAAGTCACCTGTTTAGATTTTTAATTTGAAGTTGAAAATTTAAGTCATAATTTACCGAACGTAAATTTTTCACTTTAGATCAACATTTTCATAACTTTCATCACAGTTACGAAGCTGATTATTTTATGCATAAAAGTACTACTTATGAAAATTCAGTTGCAAAAAAAGAAACTCGATAAAACCCTCTACTTTTTTTTTTAGAATTTTTTTAGGTTGGTCAGGTCGAAAATTTTCAAACATTCAGAAAAAAATTCATAACTCGAAAACTATGAAAAGTCGCGGAACATACATGGGGGTGATTCGAATACCCCACGATACGAGGGACCGAAATTTTATTTTTGGACGTCAATGTTCCGGCCACCCTGTAGAAGCCAAAATTCGAAGACATGTGAGATCTACCAACCCGCACTGGGTCCGCGTGGTGGATTACGGCCCACTCCCTCTGACCGAGAAGAGGGCTGTGTCCTAACTGACATAGATGTTCTTTCAACAGATACTCAAAAAATGTATAGGTACTTTAGAAACTTGGACCACTGCTATTGAGACTAATAATGTAATTAATGTTAATCTAGCATGTGTAAAGGAACCCAAATCTAATTATAATCCAAATTTATTAGTGTTCGATGTTTTAGCTGAATTAAATTCTTTGTATTGTAATTGGCTCAAAATTTTCACAGATGGTTCAAAGGATACTTCCGGCCTAGGTTCAGGAATATTTGACCAAAGCTTAGGAACTAATCTTGGCTTTAAAGTAAACTGTAATGTATCAATAATGACACTGGAACTCATTGCAATTTATCAAGCGATCTTTTATAGCCGAACTCAGAATTTAAAAAGAGTCGTCATTCTTTCAGACAGTAAAAGCGCACTACAGCATATTGCTTTATTCAGAGGTGCATCGATAGCCTATGATATTCTTGAAAATATTATTTTATTAATTAAAAATAATATAGAAATTAAGTTGCAAGGGGTTCCAGCTCACATTGGACTACGTGGTAATGAGGAGGCTGACCGATTGTCTAAATTAGCAGCAGTAGAGAGTACAGCGATTGATTACTTACCTGATTATTGGGAATACATGTTTAAATAAGATAATGATAGATAATGTATGATTGTATAGATAATGTTTGCTGTTGTTTTTATTGTGGATAATGTAAGAAATATTTCTCACAACGGGCGTTTGAGTTGTGGTGTTTAGTTTACGTAATTATGTTTATTTTAATTATATTAAATATTTGCACACCTATTGAGGTAGGATATGGTTAAAAGGCCTTTAATGTAACGTGTATCACCTTATACAGGGTTGTTTGTAAAACACCAGTAACCTCTTAAGGGGTCCAAACCTGAAATCGCGAAAAAAAAATCAGCTGCTCCCTACATTTTGACGAGTTTGATATAGATAAATGTACTGAACAGCTGATTTTTTTTTCGCTATTTCAGGTTTGGTCCCATAGTAAAAGTTGTTCATAATGATGAGTATAATGACCTCTTAAGAGGCTACTGGTGTTTTACAAATAAACCTGTATACTCATATTCAGGTGTAGATAAATTATTTAACTGTCTAGTGTAGTTAGTGTGTTTAGTTTTAATGTTATAAGATAAAAGGCACAATGGGGTTGACATTCTGTCCAGATAAAAACCCCAAACTAAATAAAGAGAAAAAAAAAACTGTGGGAATATTATAGGCAGGCTGATTATGATATGATAAGACCTACTGCAGAATCGTGGCCGACGGAAGGAGAAAGGCCTTTGCACAGCAGAGGTACTACCTGTGGCCTATTTCCAGCTAGAAAAGCTACTCGTTGCTCTAAGGTAAACGTACCAATACTCGTCTGTTTTAGAAATTCACTGGCTTTAGACAATCCAATCTGCCTAGCCTTTTCCCAACTATGTTGGGGTCGGCTTCCAGTCTAACCGGATGCAGCTGAATACCAGTATTTTACATGGAGCGACTGCCTGTCTGACCTCCACAACCCAGTAAGTGGGTAATACGATACCCCTTGGTAAGACTGGTTGTCAGACTTTCGGGCTTCTGACGACCCGTAACGACTGTCAAAGATCCACGAATGACAGCCGGGACCAACGGCTTAACGTGCTTTCCGAGGCACGGAGGAGTCTCGGTATGTAAAGATGGTCACCCATCCACTGACCAACCCCGGCAAGCGTAGCTTAACCTCATGGATCGACCCGTGCGGCTATTATTACTTAGCCACGAGCTCCACAATTCACTGGCTTTAGACACTGTGTGAAAAGTATTTATTTAGAATGAAACATAGAAAATGTATTCATTATTCTAAACAAGTATTTAAGTAGTTTATTTCTATAAATTTTAGTGTACCTATTAATTAGTAGAAAAAGACACAGATGGTTTTAGATAATTAAGCGACTGCTGGGTCACTGTCGAGTGTCGACTTCCGCGTTCACCTTAGCTATTGTTCATAACCAATTGAAATTCGATCTGCTTTCAAAATTGTGTTACACTTGTTCATAAACTATTTATTTACTTAGTCCACTGCTCATCACAGACTAGCTAATATCTACTGATGTCCACTGAAATAGATTTAAATCTGTTTTCACGAGTTCGTTCGGCTTCGTAAACCTTTCACGCGGTATCGGCACGGAACACTGATTGTAACATTAAAGTAACATCACATTAGGCAGGTAGGTGCTCCTGTGATCTTCTAGTCTAGCAGTAATAACTTAACGGGTGGTGGCCACAGCTGCTGCAGCTTTTTCGCAAATTCTAAATTAATCGTAAATTCGTCGCAGTATGAGTTCATCATTTTATTATATGGCTTTCTTTTGGCAAAGAGCATAAACAAACAGAGAAAACTGGACGACATTATCTGCGGTCAGCTATAATTCTACAATGTCTGAAGTCCCGCCTCTATGACCAGTGTGTTAGGCCCTAATGACGTGCGATGCTGAGCCGTGGACGCTTACTCAGGGGGCTATGTACAGGCTGAGAGTTGCACAGAGAGCCATTCATGGAGCGTTCCATGCTTGGCGTCAGGCTAATAGACCGAGTTCCAAACGTCGAGATCCGAAGACGTACGAAGGTCTTCGGTATCGGAAAACGTATTAAAGAACTCAAATGGAGTTGGGCAGGACACCTGGCAAGGCGCAGTGATGACATGTGGAGTAAGGCTGTGACAGAGTGGCGTCCGAGTACTGGAAGACGAGATGTCGGTCGTCCGGCGGCGAGGTGTGTGGGCGATACTCTTGCCATCGCGGGCAAGACCTGGATGAGGCTGTCACAGGAGCGGGGGATTGGCACGAGAAAAAAGAGGCCTATCCAGCAGTGGGTGAAGTCGGGCTGTGCATGAAATCAAAATCAAAATCAAAAGTCCTTTATTCAAATTAGGCTGAGAATCAGCACTTTTTGAACGTCAAAATTACAGTAAGACAGTCCCCACAAAACGCCCGCCCTTCACCACTTCCTAGTGCTTTAGCTGGGAAGAAGAAGTAGCGGAACAAACTCCCCAGCAGCACAGCTGTCTGTTCAGTTAGAAGAACTAGATTCTATACAATAGTACCTATGCAAAATAATTTACGCAACACAATACATTAAATTATATTTTTGTCAAATGATGAGAGTTCATGGCTGGATAAACGATTTATTAGTAGGATAGTCGCGAGTAGCTCTAACATGATGAAGGTAGGTACTGGCGGAAAATAGGGGAATACTGAAAAGTTAAGCTTTGTACTGCTTAGAATACCTAACCCAAAGGAGTGGTAAAGTGCAAATAATAAGGAATATTTGTACAAGTGATATTCAGCAAAAAAAAATGAGAAAAGTGTGCTTTTTCTTTATCGTTTACTTTATTGGGTTTATGGAATAGGGATTCAACATTTTGGTGTATTATGTTTTTTGACTATATGGCCTATAGTATCCTAAAAAAAGGAATACAAGGAATAAGAATAGGAATTAGATTTTTCATACAAACTTTGGACCCCCGTTTCACCTCTTTAGCAGGTGAATTTTGAAAAATCCATTCTTGGTGCACCCCTAGACCTCATAAGGAACCTACGTGCCAAATTTGGAATCTCTAGACCAAGCAGTTGGGCTGTGCGTTGATACATCATGAAGATCAACGCACAGGGAGGTGCTTAAGAAAGGATTTTTTTAAATTCACCTCCTAAAGGAGTGAATCACTTTTGCCTTTTATACACATAGGTACATAGATTACTGAAAAACCTGTTTGAAGGTTAATTTTATAGAGAGACCACGAAGTAAATATACCTATACATTTACTTCAGATTCTTGGGTCTTGGTAGAGACCCAAAAATCTGAAGTAATTGTATAGTAAAGTAAAGTTACCTACCCACTGTAGTCCTTCTTATCGATGTCGATAAGGCAACCCTAGTAGCATGTGACTCGCCAGACCGAACTTAGTTATAAATACCCGGTCACAAGTAAAGCAAAAGAGTGGTCGGCAGCGGTGGATGGCTTAGGGCTCTCTGTACGTACATCCAGGCCACATATGCCAGGTCATTGACAGGCCATTGACAGGCCACTGATTCATTCACAACATGCTTTCCAGCCCATCATAACAAATCAATCTGCCGTCTTCTGCAATAACTAATAGCGGCACACATCCCCTCAAACCAAACCGTTCTCTTCCCGTAGGTGCGAGTACATCACGCTCCGCGGCGCGTGCATCCTTCCCCGCGCCGGCGCGGGCGCAGCGCTATCATGAAAAAAGCAATTAGCTGAAATGTACAGTTAGGGGTGACACAATACTGTGATTTGGAAGAAATAGTTAGATTGATTAGTTATTGAAATTAATTTTATTCTTTATTTCAGACCATACATTAGGATATATGCACTGAGATGGGCATTTTGTTTTTTGTTTTTTTTTGTTTCTGTTTTACTAACTAGGTCAAAATCTAGGTCTAATCTTAACATAGTCTTAACTAACCTAACCGAACTACTTTTATTTTTTTGCTATTATATTCCACGTACGTAGGCTAGTAATTTATTTATTTAATGGGATTTTAAACGATATGGTTATACCTATGCATTAATAAACGATTGTAATAAAATAATAGATTGTAATGAAAGATCATTACAATCTATTATTATATTACAATAGTTTAAACCTCAAAGTGGTTTAAAGTCAATCACCATCACAATAAGCTATTATTGTTGATGTCATTGCTTTAAGATATATTCAGAAAGAAAATGCGCATTCAGTTAAAGGTAGGTAGGTATAAATTTTATTTCCATATCTAAATACTAGCCGCGCCCTGCGGTTCCACCTTCGTAAACCAGGATAAAAAGTAGCTTATGTGTTAATCCAGGGTATAAGCCATCTACATTTCAAATTTCATCCAAATCGGTCCAGCCGTTTGAGCGTTGAAGTAACAAACATTGAAACACACACACACTCACAAACTTTCGCCTTTATAATATTAGTGTGATTAGTGTGATATTTTAACTAATCTAGAGTCTGTCGGAACCTGAAATTATGTTCAGCTTGGAAGTCAGCCACTGACACACTGGACACAAGACAGTCCATAATCTTGCTGTACTTATGTCACCTACATTTTAAACTTGAACCAAAAATTGTAATTGTTTGTGAAAAATAAATAACTTTTACATCTTTTCATTTTACTATATGAATATGAATAATATAATACATATAATTTACATTTTTAAGTATTTGAACATAAAAACATTGAATACTCGTATTAAATGTTTTTATGCTATACTAGCTTTTGCCCGCGACTTCGTCCGCGTTTCCGTCGTTTTTCGTAAAAAAGTACCATATGTCCTTCCTCACGGTTCAGTGGTTTTGATGTAACAGACAGATTAACTTTCGTATTTTAGTAGGGAAATATAATATGTCAATCCACAATACTGTTGAAAAGTATCGCAATAAGGAACCGCAGACTATTATTATTAATAGCTAACCATTAAGGCTGCACACGCGACGGAAGCTTAAAAAAATGGAGCAACTTCTCCCGTTTTCCCAACATTTGCCTTCACTGCTCTGCTCCTATTGATTGTAGCGTGATGAAAAGTATACTATAACCTCCCCAGGAGTATGAAGAATAATTGTACCAAGTTTCGTTAAAATCCGTCGAGTAGTTTTTGTTTCTTTAGGGAACATACAGACAGACAGACAGACAGACAAAAATTTTACTGATTGCATTTCTGGCATCAGTATCGATCACTAATTACACCATGATAGTTATTTTGAAAATATAAATCATGTACAGAATTGACCTCTCTACAGATTTATTATAAGTATAGATAGCCCATCGGATCAGTAGTTTATTACTACCAACAATAGTTACATAATTGTAAAGCCCTGTCCCCGCAGGGCGCCCGACGCAGCCCTGCAGCCCTACGGCGTCTCCGCTGTAGTTTCGTCTAAATCCGTCGCGTGCGGCCGAGCGTTCACGCGTGATATGAAAAATGGTCGCCGCACTTACTCGGGACACTCTCGCGCATCCTACGGGAGTTGATTTAAATTACAGAGCATTGATTGAATTAGAAATTTATTTCATTTTGATTTTGATTCAAACAAATTTTCTTGTATGAAATTAATCAAATAATATCATAGAAGAAGAAGTTAAGTATTAATTTTAATTTCTTTATTATAAATGCTAAAGGAATATTTTTGAATATGTAGTGTTAAGTATATGTACCTACTTACATGTTCTTAAGTAGACTCGTTTTGTACGTTATTTAACTGTGTACTAGTGAACCAGCTCGTACATTACTAAATCGTTATAATTACGAGTTTCTAGCGCGTCGGCATATAATTAAACACAAGGTTTCAGTGAACTCTTAGTTTGAACAGCGTGGCTAATGTGTACACATTTCCATAACTCCAAACATTCCAAAACATGCAAACATTCCTAGCTATTCTGCAAACATTCCTAGCTATTCTGCAAACATTCCTAGCCATTCTGCAAACATTCCTAGCTATTCTGCAAACATTCCTAGCTATTCTGCAAACATTCCTAGCTATTCTGCAAACATTCCTAGCTATTCTGCAAACATTCCTAGCTATTCTGCAAACATTCCTACTATTCCTAGCTATTCTGAAGAAACAAAAATCGTTTGAAGCAATTTTTCAAAAACGGTTTATTGTAAGGGAAACCATAGCATTCTGCTACAGAGTTACATTGCACAGTGATTACTTGCAAGTAGAATAAAGGGTGAAGCGGCGTAATTTTTTGAGTTGTGGGTCGCGTAATTTCGGTCGCATAATTTCTGAGTACGTAGGTTTTGAGTCGGCAGACAACTCATTTTGCGTCACCGTGTGAACTAAACAGGATTTTTGTATGAAACCGAATGTAGCAGAAATTACGCGACTGAAATTATGCGACTCACAACTCAAAAAATTACGCTCTTCTGGGTTCACCCAAGCCTGCAGAGCGCGAAAACCGACGTTTTGGTTCGATTCGTAGCGATGTCGGTCACGCGTAGCAGACTACGGCGTAGACGCACACATTGCACGTAGATGTCTCGTAGAAGGGCAACGATGCGTAGCGCGGCTACGAGCGTAGCACCGCCTACACGCTTGATTGAATACATTATGTTTTGTAACAATTTTACAAGTTATTTATGGTTCATTATTTTAGTTACAAAAGAAAATAATAAGTATTTACTTTTTGTATCATGTTACATAATTTTTCATTCGCAGTTTTGGAAATAAATATAACTAGGTATATTGCATGAAATTCAGTCAAGTGAAGCTATTAGCTATTTGATGAAAAGACACAACCATTATTTTCTCATCCTTTATGAAATAGATGTCACTGCCCCGCCCACCTCACTCTGCATTACCACTTGCGCGTGCGCATGTACCCTGTGTTTCAGTGTTTGTGGACGATCACACATTTTTGTGTCAGGCGCCGCCGCCGCCGCCGCCGCCACGCTTGCTTGCCGTAATTGATGGTCAGCCGCGTGTCGTGTCTCGTGGTGCACGTGTCTCGTGGTGCACCCCGCGCGGCTATTTGTAGACGAAAACAAAGCACCAGGTAGGTAGGTACTGCTTCCGGTTGAGGTGGCTCTTACAGGAACATTACCTGTTGGAGTGACTACTTACGTCATTATGTTTGGAGAAAGCTGTCGGAAATAGTCAAAATTTAAATGAACTAGGAATCTTAGATATTTTATTAAAGTTTTTTTTTATTTATTTTTTTGTTTGCAATTAAGTGCAGTCCGTGATTTATATTATTTATTATTATTTTATTTATTTAAATGCCTTAAAACTACCTTTACAAGTCTTAACCTAATGCGATAGCCAAGTCAAACACCCAAAATTAAAATTAAAGTACGAAATATCTAAAAATCATTGTTGTCATAATCTAAACAATAGTACTTTTGCGAATTCACCCCAGTGACATATAAATATATCAATAAATAAAATAAATAAATAAATATCCTTGGACATTTCACACAACGCCATCTAGTCCCAAGCTAAGCAACCTAATGCTTGTATTATGGTAACGAGATGGCTGATAAACTACTTATATACATTTTTTTTTTTTGTAAATACATACATATTATAGATAGAAAAACACCCAGACTCGGAACAAATACTTGTAGGTCGTACAAATATTTGTTCCGTGCAATATTATGATGTTTTGCTGGCAAACTGTTTTTTATCTGAATCTTACTCAATAAACCTCTTCGGCAGATACCTATAGGTATCTAGCTTTAGGTACTTAGATACCATTTGCTGTATCGGTCACAGTGTATACACGCATCGTTAGGAAACATGTTTCTGTGTATACTGTCTGTCTGCCCGAACAATCAGTAACAAGGTAGGACAGTCAGCTCGCAATGAATCAGGCCGCGGGCAGGCCGCGTCGTTTCGCGATCAAAGCGCGCCCACCGCAGCCATTTACAACGGCTCCCACCAAAACGACGAGCGCCATCTTGTTGTTCGGCGGCTGTCACCCGCGCGACGGATCTGGCGGAACAGCGCACGCGCACGATGCCCGGCTAATAAAACGCTTATGCTGATTAATTGCGACGCACATTACGAATAACTCCGTCCGTCTGTCACGGTTTGTCTGTTAATATCTTTAGAACCGGCGCGCGGCGCTGAAAATGAAAAAATACACTCTGAACAGGCGCAGAACTAAAATGTTTTAGTGTGACAAGCGAGGCGTCCCGCAGAACGAAACGTATTTTTAATTCAAGTGTACCGCAACGAATTCAATAAATCTTTGAAGTGTAAAATAGAAATTAAATTGTTATAAATATACCTTCGTAATGTAATGAGTAATTGTGTTATGTTTCAGAGAGTTTCCTCCACAAGTTTTCATGTAAAATGGTCAGACGAGACGTCCTCATTATTATTTATATGCTTCGACTTAGCTACAGTAAAATGACACTTCATAACTGTAATTTCGTGAAAAAATGTTCCCATTTTGTAACGAAATGATCGGAAAAATGCCATTTTACCGCAGCTGCTGGCCCGACAGACGTTGCCCTGTCTGTTGTTCATACAAAAATCCTATAGAAAAAAAAGTCCAGTTTTTCCTAATTTGAAAATATCCCGAGAAACATTTCCAGTTTTTCTTTCCGTATAATAAACCTAATTCGGATTATTAAATAAAAATAAAAATAAAAATAGCCTTTATTTCCTCTGACCATAAAACAAGTAATACTAACTAACTAATAATAACATACTAATCATAATAATATGTTTGTCTACATCTAAATATTCCTATAAATTATCAGCTACCAGGTCAGGCTGTCTTGCGACACAGGCCTCCTCTATTTCCCTCCACTTATTCCTGTTCCAAGCTGTTCTTCGCCAACCTTTTGGCAGATCATCCTCCCATCTTTTTACTTGTCCTCCTCTGCGTCTTTTACCATTCCTCGGGTACCATTCCGTGACTTTTTTGGTCCATTTTTCAGTCTTCGTTCTCATCATGTGGCCTGTCCATTCGGATTATTACAAACATTTGAATACAAAAAATATCCAACTCGGTCCAGCCGTTCTCAAGCGATGCGCTTACCAGCGAACAACATTTTATTTATACAGGGTGTTAAAGTAGTCGCGTGCCACAGTTTAGGGGCAGGTTCAGTATCGATAAAGGAACCCTTGCAAAAAAAATCAAAATCAAAACAAAAACAAAAAAAATTTTGCAAGATCAACCTAATTTAGTACCTACTAACTTAAAATAGCAATCGTTTACAGTTAAAATTATTTTATTTGTTTAAATGCTTTAGTTACTTAATTACCTACTATCGAACGCGTTGTCATTTTGTCCTTCACTTCTCGCATCCGAATACTAAGGGCCGGCGCATTATAATTGCTACCTACTGAAAACGGCTCGCGACAATTTTAATTCTAAACAATTGCTATTTTAAGTTAATAGGTAAGTATAATTTTTTTTTTCCTGGGTTCTTTTATCGATACTGAACCTACCCCTAAGCTATGGCACGCAATTTCTTTAACACCCTGTATATATACATATAAGTATAGATTACTGTGAAATGCGTTTTGAAGATCGCTGGACACTCTTAGACATAGATCAAACTTATGTAAACTATGAATAAATATGACAAATAAATTAGTTGGAAGTACCTAGATATAAAATTATTACTCATTGTCAATGGACATAGATTTTAACTAAAAGAAACCGGTCAAGTGCGTGTCGGACCACGCACTGACGCAAAATTAAGGGTTCCGTAGTTGAAAAGAATTTATACCAAAAACAATTAATCTCAAAATTTTTTTTTTTATTAGGTACTTAATAAAATTACAAATTAACAATTTTCGGACTTTTTCCTTTAATTGTGTTGTGAGACCTTGCTTCTTGCCAAATTTCATGATTCTAGGACAACGGGAAGTACCCTACAGGTTTTTATTTCCTTGCGAGTATCAAAAAACGTCGCATAAATGGCCGTATTTTTTATTGCGTTGACTTAGAAGCTTGATCTTTTTAGAACTCCAAGGGACCATAGACCTACGTGTTTGATATTAATTTTAACTTGATACCTTCACGCATTCCTGAGAAAAAGGGTCTTGACAGACAGACAGACGGACAAACGAGTGATCCTATAAGGGTTCCGTTTTTTTCCTTTTGAGGTATGAAAGATGTAGATTGCTCAAACCCGGTGAGGCTCACTAGGTCAGAGACTTAGGTCAGAGCCTTAGGTTAGAGCCTTAGGTTAGAGCCTTAGGTCAGAGCGTTAGGTCAGAGCTTTAGGTCAGAGCATAAGCTTTTCATGTGTGTAGTTGACAATTATAAAGATACTGTAAGCGCATCGGATGAAGGAACCGTGTGTGGTCAATTCTAATTGATCTCGCGTCACCTCAAACCTCACAGAACTTTCGGCAAGCCCATCAACGTCACATTTGGACAATCACACACATCACACACATCTCGCAATAACTTTGGATCGCAATGAGCCGTCCGCGAGCAGGTACGCTACATGTGGCGGTAACAAGGTGTAACTGCGCGCGCGCAAATGGTTCGCAGCCAGTCGCGGCGAGTCGCAGCGGACCGCGCGCCTGCGCCGCGGCCGCTCGCTCTACGTACTTAGCGAACTAATTGGTCGTGGTAGGCTCATTGTGCTCATCATAGTTGGCTGTGCATCTAATTTATGATTGAAACATTAATTTTTATTCAAGTGGCTGGTTGGTGGTTGTTAGGATTCGAAAATGGCTGTCACTAAGAAGAGTTTGGTTGCGGATGCTGGATAGCGGCTCATGTCATATGTCTGTCAAACAAAATTGTTGAATGAGAAACAGATCTTCACCTATCGCCGTGCCTGATCGTCGATTAAATTAGAAGTCATACCTAAAAACCAACGTTTGTATTCAACTGTTTCCTGAATTCACTAACGCTAATTAACCCTAACGTTAATGAACTCCACAAATCGATTGCTGCAAATTGCTTGAAACTGAATTAATAACGTATTTGTTACATATCCTCATACGTATTTACACAGGAGACGAACAGAATTAGGTTCTCTCTTCGAGCAGTAAACTTCGGTGCATTTATATAGAAAAACACGAATTAACGTCCCGTACCCAATAACATTCTGGCAAGCTCTCCGCATCATATCATAAATCAGCGGTTGGTACGTCAGCGTATGACTGGCGGGCGGTTCCGCGTAGGACGCGCGACCACGCGACTTGAAAGCGCGCTTCCACGAAGCCACGGTCGAACGCACGCGGCCACGCGCGGCTGCTAACCGCTAGATCTAGTGTGCTAGTAGCTTTATTTATGTTTATGTTGTTCGTGATTATTTTATGTTTCGTTTTGATAATCGAGAAATATAATTTGTAATTTTTAAATTTTTTAAAATATAATTAAGTTAAAAAAAAAAAAACAATATTATATAAAATAATAATAAATAATTTGTTTGATAAACTAAGTTACTAAATCATTTTGATTATGTTCATAGAATCACAGGTCATGTGGTCATGAGGTACAAGTAAAATATGGAAAATTGGCACTGTAAAAGAAAATAAGACGCGCCTTTGCAAAATGTGTCTTTAGCGAGAAGCCAGAAACTTTAACTTCAGTTTTCTTCGATTCCCAGACTCCACCTTTTGCTGAGGAGTAGGCGAATATGAAATAAGTAATTGTACCTAAGTATATTTGCTGTGGACTGTGCTACAAGTTCGGAGTCTTGTGAGCTTCAGGCTTTTTCCCTGCAACAATCTCATCTAACGACGTGATTAGTTACTGTGTAAAGTATTATTTTAATTATTGTGAATTTGAGGACTATGAGGAGCTCCTGGCTAAGTAATAACAGCCGCACGGGTCGATCCATCAGGTTAAGCTGCGCTTGCCGGGGTTGGTCCGCGGATGTGTGACCATCTTTACATACCATACCGTGCCTCGGAAAGCACGTTAAGCCGTTGGTCCCGGCTGTCATTCGTGGATCTCTGATAGTCGTTAAGGGTCGTCAGAAGGCCGAAAGTCTGACAACCAGTCTTACCAAGGGGCATCGTATTACCCAGTTACGGGGTTGTGGACCATGGTAAATACTTCAGCTGCATCCGGATAGACTGGAAGCCGACCCCAATATAGTTGGGAAAAAGGCTAGGCAGATTGAGTTTTAAGAGATGGTCTGGCTGTCTCAGTAGTAGCCGGTGCGCGCATTGGTTAACATCGCTTTTGTTCCGCTCTGTGTTTAAATTAGATAAACTGTAGAAACTATCAAAAGTCAGTCATAAAATTTACACAAGAAGGAAGAAGATCTTGTGAGGATTCAAAAAACATAAATAAAAAACTGATATATCGAATACAATTAATAAAACAATCAAGTAAAGGAAAAAAAAAAAAAAAAACCAGTGAATATTTCAAAAACGCTCTGCTAACACCGAGTCGCGTGAGTCATCGTTGGTGGCGGTCATTGACCCCGCCTCTACGTCTTCGGCACACACGATCATCGCAGCTCATTGGTCGCTACAGGACATCTACATCGCACACTAGCAGGTTTTTAAAAAAACAACTGTCAACAATAATGAATTGCCCAGCTTGCAATCAACAAATAAAATACGCTGGAGATACCCTGAAATGCACTGGATGCTTAGCTAAATACCACTATGCGTGCCTTAACATGACATCTGCCTATTATTTAGAAAATAATCATTGCCTAATGAAAAGTTGGCGCTGCCCACACTGTGCTAATATCACTCGTCGCCATAAGAATGATAATACCCCTGTCCAAAAACTAAACTTACCACAACTAAACGACACTACAATGTCAATTGACGATGCATTAGATGATGATCCTAACAGAAACATTACTACAAATGTCGAGTGTAAAACCCCCAACCGAAATAACCAAACCATCACCAGAACACAGGAAATTGTAACAGAAAACCTTTCGATTACCATAGATAGTCTCAGTCAATTGCTAGATTCTAAATTAGAAAAGAACAATAAATCGCTACTCCTTGTACTAAAGAACACAATCCAGAATGAAATACAAAAAACTATCACAGAATTAAGGGAAGATATTTTAAAAGATACCCACAAGCTAACACGCGAGCAAGAAATAGTAAAAAGAGATATAAACACAGTAAATGAGAAAATAATAACTCTACAAGAAGAAAACAAAGAACTTAAACAACAATTAAAAGAAATAAAACAAAATATGACAAGAATAGAAAATCAACAACAGGACACTAACTTGAAAAAAATGGTACTATTTGGACTTCCTGAATATGATCAAGAATCCGAGAATCAATTACACTATCGCATAGTTGAAGCATTTAAAGATATCCTAAATGTTGACCTGACAGGATACATTGAGGGACTTTCACGTATAGGAAGATTTAACAACTCTCGCAGACCTATTACTATTGAGCTAATAAGCAAACGAATGACGAAATATGTATTGGATAACGCAATGTATTTTAAACACACTGGGCTTTTCGTATCCGAATACCTTAATGAGACTGCACTTCGACAAAAAAAAGCATTACAAGAAAACTTACGCTTAGCAAGACAACAGGGACACCACGCAATCATTAAGAATAATAAACTAATCATAGACGGACGACAACAAGAACTCATTACAACAACAAAACAGAATTATGCAACAGAAAAAACTGATTTCAACCTACCTACTGATTCGCAAAAAAATGACATGTCTAATGAACGCACAAATAACACAAACGAACGCGACACAGATTTCTCACTGGCTAACACAAATAATAAAATGCGCACCTTTCGTTACTCAAGATATTGATATCACAGTATTATACCAAAACATGCAAAGTATCAATAACAAACTGCACCTATTAGAAGCGTTTCTCGACGAAAACAAAGGAAAGTACCAAGCACTTTGCTTATCGGAAACATGGTTATCACAGGGAAAGAAAGAATTATTAAACTGCAGCGGATACATCCTCGCTACGTCATACTGTCGACTGAACTACGAAGGCGGCGGTGTATGCATACTATTGCGAGAAGACTTAGAATTTATTGAACGAAAGGACATTATGGATATGTCGGTAGAATACATAATTGAAGTATGTGCAATTGAATTGCCTAAACTTAAAACTATACTAATTACTTTGTATTGGAATAACAGACAGCCTGATGTATTTTATAAACAGTTAAAACTAATTCTAGAACTTCTATTAAAAAAATATAATAAAAATAAAATCATATTCGGAGGGGATTTTAATGTAAATATCTTGGAAAATAGCCTTCAAACCAAAACAATAATAAACTTAATGCTAGAATATAACTTCATCCAATTGATTAAACAACCAACACGAGTGACAAAAACCACTTCAACCTGTCTTGATCTCGTATTTATAAACTTTGACTCTAAATTAATAATTACTCATGTGCATGATTACGGTTTTTCTGATCATAAAGGAATAATAGTAAACTTAAAAAAACTAGACGTCACGACTACTAAATGTACAGAATGGAAAACTAAAAAAAGATTTTTTAATTGTAAAAACATGGAAAAATTTAAACTTGCGTTAAAAACAATAAATTGGAATTTAATAATAAACTTGGGAAAAACTATGAACGAAAATTACAACTCATTCGAAAATCTTTTAATCAAAATATTAAATGACTGTATTCCCTTACAAACAATAAATCTAAATCGAAACAAAAGAAAAAATTGGTTGACAAGAGGCATTAAAATTTCATGCAAAAATAAACGGTTGCTAAGAATCCTTACCTCTTATTCTAACGAACCTGTACTAAAAAAAGAATATAAAATATATGAAAAAATATTAAAACTGTTAGTCAATAAATCAAAAAAATTACAATATATTCGGGAAATCAAAAACTCAAACAACAAAACCAAATCGATGTGGAAAATAATTAAAGAGCGTACTAATAAAAAACTGTCTAAGACTCCACAAAACATAACATTGACCATCCATGATAAACTTACGTCCGACCCAAAACAAGTTTCTAACTCATTCAATGATTTTTTCGCATCAGTTGGACAAACAAGGCGGAGTGGGGACTCCGAGCCGCGCGGCCGGCCTGTGCTCAGACAAACGGAGAACACTATGTTTTTACATCCACCTACACCGCAAGAAATAAAAAATATAATAATGAGCCTCAAAGGCAAATATAGTCACGGATTAGATGAATTACCCCCTATATTAATAAAAACGTGTGCTGAGGAACTGACATTACCATTCTACCTATTAATTCATCAATCATTTTCTGAAGGGATATTCCCAGACGCGTTAAAAAAATCAATAATAAAACCTATTCACAAGAAAAACTCGAAGTCCGATCCAAATAATTACCGTCCTATTGCACTATTACCAACGTCATCAAAAATTTTTGAAAAAGCAATGTGCAGACGCGTTTATAACTTTTGTGAAAAGTTTAATGTTTTCGATGAATGCCAAAATGGTTTTCGGAAAAAAAGATCCACAATTTTAGCTACATTTAAATTTACTCAACAGATACTTAATGTTTTAAATAATAAAAAATACGCGATTGGAATTTTACTTGACATGACCAAGGCCTATGATAAGGTGCTATTTAAGATATTACTCGATAAACTACACGGTATCGGCGTTAGAGGTATAACTCATGAGTGGTTCGCATCTTACCTGCAAAACCGAGAACAATACGTAGAAATAGAACATTGGGATCATGACATTGGGGAATTCAGCCGAGTACGTTCAAATGGACTTTGTACTAAAAATTCTATTCCACAAGGTAGTGTTGTCGGGTGTTTACTATTCTTGATATACATCAATGACCTACCTAAAACTGTGACGGACCTGCCTAAAACTGTGACGGAGTCGTGCGTACTGTTTGCTGATGACCTTTCATTAATTACTTCCTGTAATGACTCTCATAACCTACATGAGAATCTAAACAACATAATTTTAAATATACAAAATTGGATGAAAGATCACAATCTAGAAATAAATTTCGCAAAAACCAAAATTATGCAATTCAGGCCTTACCAAAAACACCCATTATCTATAAACTTTACGTTTGACGGTATCAAGTTGGAATGCGTAGACACTTTTACTCTGTTGGGTCTAGATTTAGATATCCACATGAACTGGAAAGCGCACATACAGAAAATCAAATCTAAACTATCTAGTTTTATATATGCACTACGGGAGCTCAAAAAATCGACAGATTTAAAAACAGCGCTATCTGCTTACTACGCCTACGCATACGCATGGCTTAGGTACAGTATAATTCTTTGGGGAAATAGTGTAGATAGCAACGACTTGTTTATTCTACAGAAAAAATGTATTAGGATATTGGTTTTTATTGACAATGACGTAAGTTGTAGACCGCATTTTAAGAAACTTGACATTTTAACTTTGACATCACTTTATATTCTAGAAATCTGTAAATTCGTTAGACAATATCCACACTTCTACCTTAAAGTTACCGACCAACCTCGCCGATATGCACCACGTTCACGGTTTGAAAATACGCTCGTAATACCACAATCGAAGTTAAAATTACACAGCACAAGTCCACACGTAACATCAATTAAAATATATAATAAAATACCAAACGATTTAAAAATGGAACAAAATGAAAAAATATTTATTAAACGGCTCAGAAAACTACTGGTGGATAAAAGCTATTATTCACTGAATGAATTTTTTAATGATGACATGAATATGGGATAACTTCCCCCATTTATTTTATTTTATTTTATTTTTGTATGACATTATTTATTTATTTTAATTAATTGAATTTTGTATTATGTTAGGTTTGAAATTTTGTGTTCTTTTTAATTTTAATATATTTTATTTATTTTTTAATTTTATTTTTTGATTTTGTGACATTATTATTATTTATTTTGAATTAATTGAACTTTGAATTATTACAATTTTTATTTTGACTTTTTGAATTTTGAATTTAATGAATGTAATGTGAGATCAAACTTATTTCGAATCAAGATTCTGCTACTCATATTTTTATATTTTTATTTTTTATAAAATTGTTGTGCCCGACAGGGTCCATGTGAACTATTATCATGACTTATCAAGACCTTTTGTAAACACATGTGATAAGCAATAAAGATTTTGAATTTGAATTTGAATTTGGCAGTTTGAGTTCATACTTTATGCGACCTTCCTAAATGTTCTTTCTTTGGTGTCGATCGTCGAGTGGTTGACCTCTTGACCTACACGGTTAGACTTAATGCGTGCTGAGTGGACACGTCCACTCTAATCTGTGTAGTTATTTCATCAAAAGACCATTTCAGACACTCGGATAGGAAACACCGACATCATCTAGTTTTTCATAAATATTATTGGTATTGGTATTTTCATGGTTATGAGCAATGAGCTTCGTTAAATGTTGGTGCTGGACTGCAGGTACAATAAAGTATGTCTATCTTCTTACCCTCACCATGTTTCCTATTGCACCTCTCTTTACATCGCCACATTAGAACATGTGCGTCTGTCTGTCCGTCTGTCTCCGCGTTTGAAGTGACGCGTCGTAAATCTGCCAGCAAGCGATGCGGCCGCGTCGCCACTGCCAGCAACCAGCAGCCCGGGTGCACGTAGGGTCGTGTGGAGCACTGCATCTTGTGGTGATATAAAAAGAATATTATTCAATGTTATCTACAGCTAGATAGACAGACTAAGACAGCTAGATAGACAGACTAAGACAGCTAGATAGACAGACTAAGACAGCTAGATAGACAGACTAAGACAGCTAGATAGACAGACTAAGACAGCTAGATAGACAGCTAAGAGACACGATAATAAACTCAATGAGTAATGTAAATGGCCGCTGCTAAATATGGGCCTTTTATGTAGGAAAATAAAATTATAATACTCAATCAAGTACGTCTTGATATTAGGAACTGGACGTCAAGTAAACTAGTTACTGTTCAAGGGAAACTGAAATGTTCTTTTGAACAATAACGAAGACACTATAATAGATTTGGTCTCACAATAATAATATTGCTAACGGTATCGTTAATATTGTTTTCAGGAAAATCGTAACAGTGCTTGACGCTTCCGGAACCAAATAACGTAATGACGAGTCCACGGAGCGCGGAGAAGCGAACTTAATGAATGTTGTTGACGTAAATATTGTATTGAAAAAAAGAGTTTTAAACTTTTCAGAGTTTTCAGGACCTTTCAGTGCTCTTCATGGAAATTGATAAATAATAATTATAACAAAATCATCAGGATTTGTACACAGAATTTACAAACGAGTAAATGATTTTTGTAATTAAAAACATACATATTTTTGCTCATTAGCAAATATTAGCGAATTCAGACCGTAGCAGATAGTGCGCGGGCGCAGAGGCGCGGCGGAGCGCGGCCGAGGGCAGCCGAGGGCGACCGAACGCGCCCGAGTGCGCCCGAGTGCGCCCGAGTGCGGCGGCACGGTCGCCGCTCGGTAAATACCGACGATCAACATTTGTTTATGCAAGTAGCCTGTATTTGTGCTCATGAAAGCTTAGGCTAACTGTTTTTGCATGGTCAGCCCACATTAACATTTGTTTTGAGTGATTTTCGATCTCCAAATAATTACAGCTACGGCGCTGTAGCGGTGGTGTAGCGGTGGTGTAGCGGTGGTGTAGCGGTGGTGTTGCACCCGATTTTTCTCCGAGTTTAAACTTAATACGACATTTTTATTTAACCTTACTTTCGTATTACCTTTTCACGTTTCCTTAACAGTTTTCCATCACCTTTAAAGAAAATTGATCCTTAAGAGTTGAAACATAAGACATTATAACATAAGACCGGCACTACTCAAGGCGCTTGCAGGAATCCGGAACATTTCATAAAAAGGTTAAAGCGACGCGACAGTTAGTTTTTCAGGCTGAAACGCAATACTTACAGTTACAGACGTTCAGTTAATGAACATCACGTGAGGACTGTGACCAGAGATCGGCTGACAGGGCTGCCACCAATTAAGTTAAATATGTAATAGTCGTAGGAAATCTTCAGACGACACCTAGTTATTACAAATAATCGCGACTAGGCTGACCCGCCAGGCGTTGTCCGGTCAAAATTTCAAGTTCTATTTTTATTTCTTTCAAGTTATTCAAATCGGTCAAGCCGTTTTTTAGGGTTCCGTACCTCAAAAGGAAAAAACGGAACCCTTATAGGATCACTTCGTTGTCCGTCTGTCTGTCTGTCTGTCTGTCAAGACCCTTTTTCTCAGGAACGCGTAGAGGTATTAAGTTGAAATTAATATCAAATACTTAGGTCTACGGTTCCTTGGAGCTCTAAAAAAATCAACCTTCTAAATCAACGCAATAAAAAAATACGGCCATTTATGCGCCATATTTTGATACTCGCAAGTAAATCAAAACCTACAGGGTACTTCCCGTTGACCTAGAATTATGAAATTTGGTAAGAAGCAAGGTCTCACAGCACAAGTAAAGGAAAAAGTCCGAAAATTATTAATTTGTAGTTTTATCACATTAATTTTTTTTTTGTCGGTAACAATGTTAAATTTGTTTTTGGGATGAATTTTTTTCAAGTACGGAACCCTTCATTGTGCGTGGTCCGACACGCACTTGGCCGGTTTTTTTTGAGTTTTAACGTGACTAACGGGCATCAATTGATTTTTATGTACAGGGTGAAATTTTAATCGTTTTTTACTTTCTTTAGGGTCATTGTACTCATCATTATGAACAACTTTTTCTGAGGGACCAAAGCTGAAATCACGAAAAAAAAAAAACAGCAGTTCAGTACATTTATCTACATCAAAATCGTCAAAATGTAAGGAGCAGCTGATTTTTTTTTCGCGTTTTCAGGTTTGGTCTCACATGATAAAGTTGTTCATAATGTTGACTCAATGAGGGGTTAAGAGGATAGAAACGATTAAAATTTCAAACTATATAAGAAGACGTATGCGGGATGCAAACCCGCCCGACCCGCTGCGTGAGTGCGGTGCTGCCCAGACCATGAGCCTCTTGCTGGAGTTTCCCAAGTGTCCTTACACTTTCGAGGATATTTTGAACGCAAGTAATGCCGCTATTACCGAGGCCAACAACCTGGGCACAAGTAATTTAAAAAGTACCTGAAGATGAGGAACCACGATCTGAAACTTTAGTGCTGTCAAGAGTTTCTATTCAGCGTAATAGTAAGTAATTCTAAGCAAAAAGGTAAACTAGATCACTTTCCGATGGATGCTGTGAAAACGGATTTCGGCTAACTAACAGGCAACAGACTGAGCATGAGCTGCATCTCACGCGCTAACTAACAGGCAACAGACTGAGCATGAGCTGCATCTCACGCGCTAACTAACAGGCAACAGACTGAGCATGAGCTGCATCTCACGCGCTAACTAACAGGCAACAGACTGAGCATGAGCTGCATCTCACGCGCTAACGAACAGGCAACAGACTGAGCATGAGCTGCATCTCACGCGCTCATGCGAAGTTTGCTTCTGAATAAATACTGTGCACACTGAAATAAGTACTCCTGCAATGTATGGCGGTTAAACTATATCTTCAAATGAAATCTGCGGAAATAGAACATTAAACCTTGCACTTTCAGGAACTCTTTCTCTCTGGTAGCCCTATGACGAGACCATACACCACATAAGACATGCTGGGAAGGGCGGCGCCTTTGATACCGATACGCCGAGGGCTGACATCTACACATTGTGACAGTTGTACTCATGTGTGTGCGTGTGTCTGAGAGCTTGTGAGTGTGCAGACAATATTAACTTGTGACTGACGTTTTGTTGTGAAAAATGGTCTGGTCTGATATCTGATAGTGGCGCTGAAGGGGCCCGGACTTCGAGCGGTTGTTTTTCATAGACATTCTTTCCTTATTTTCGATAGAACAATCAATCTGCAATCTTCCTAGCCTTTTCCCAACTATGTTGGGGTTGGCTTCCAGTCTAACCGGATGCAGCTGAATACCGTATTTTTCACGGAGCGACTGCCATCTGACCTCCACAATCCAGTATCTGGGTAATACGATACCCCTTGGTAAGACTGGTTGTCAGACTTTCGGGCTTCTGACGATCCGTAACAACTGTCAAAGATCCACGGCAGCCGATACCAACGGCTTAACGTGCTTTCCGAGGCACGGAAAGAACAGTTCCTGATAGAACAGTACATAGAAATATAATACTTAAATACCTATAGATAAATTCTTTATGACTGGTCAAAAAAGACTGAAGATGGCATCAGAGTAAAATGAAAAAGGCCTAAATGCTAAGGTTAGATTCCCGTTTGTATTTCTCCTAAATTCAATACGAAATGACGAGTTTTTGAGTGAAACGAGAGTCACTTACACCTACAAATTAGAAATACTTTGTTTAATTCTGAATCGAAACAAATGTGAGACGAACGTTTATTCTTTACTTTTCCTGTTTTCATTCCGTGTAGCCACATAGTTCGGTTATTTAAACATTAACAAAGACACACGACCGCTGAACACAAATTGATGATCCAATTATCGCTTTAGGCAACTGTTGGTTTAATTAAATATCTAATTAAAGGCACAGATACCATCTACACTGCTTCCGTTGTTGTACGCCCTTCAAACTTAATCACACAAAAGTCAACTTTAACTTTACATCTACAAAGCTCAGAATCAGAACCATTCATAACTCATCAACAACTCAGCAATAACACCCAAGGTAACGTGAACTCTAAGTTCCACAAACTAAAGTTGATTTTACTATAAAGGTGCTCCCAGTAAGGGGTAAGGTAGGCGGCCCGATTACCGTCCGCGGTGGAGCGTAGCGCCCGCCGCTGAGATCTGAGGCGCATGGGAAGCGCCCGCGCATATTAATAGTGCGCAAGATACTGCGCAAGCGCATGCTAACTGTAATAATATCATGCTAGGATTTTTAGTGGAGGGCGTGTTGGTCCTTTGAGCACGGAGAGCCTCGCAAGTGGTGTGTACGAGTAGACACGAGCTATTCATAGATTTGGAAATTTTCAGGGTAGACATTGATAATCAATGGATACCCTTTTTTTTTCGATAACTTTTTTACCGAGAAAATGTACGATAAAAAAAAATATTATGATAATCATTCTATTAATTATTCTAAGGAGTCATTATTGCAACTATTTAATTCCAATCTGTCCTAACAGCATTACGAACATTATCTACAACCGCTGCAATAAATGTAGGTATGCGAGAACCAAGACGCTTGAACGTTAATAATGTAAAGCAACATATACCACAACTCAACAGAAGAAGTTTCGCTTGCATTGCTTAATCAATAATCGACAATCATAAGATTGTTCTGCTCTCCGAAAACTATCTTTACAACAAAATGAGTCAACAACAACTCCCGAGTCACCAATTTCCATCCTTGCTACAAGACAATGCAGCGATTATGTTAACAAACTACATATTCATAAGAATACTCAACGCTGGTGTCACCCTTCACCGACACTCCTCCTCATTACGATCATGTCCTCACACAACAGACAAGCTCTCAAACCACGCGTTTAGACGCAGCCACTGACGAATGAGACGCAGAAGCCCCAGTCATTGCTATCATCTTATCAGCCAACATGCTGACACCGCGTCACTGAATTTTATTTGAGGTAATGGTGCATGGTCCTCCAGTGAACACCAAAGAATATTACTACTTCTCTCTTGAGAGGAGTCAAGTGACCAACAATCACTCTGTAGTAGGATTTTTTTAGGAGTTGAATGACATTTTGACATCAGTAAAAGCTTAAAGGTTTATAGAATTTATTCTCATAAGAACTTAAATAACAGTTCACTTAAAATGAGATACAAAGTGTACATTACATCTAAGTAAAATAAATTATCATATTTCCCATCATCTTCCAATTTATAATGTCATAACGTTTAGCATTTGTTGCGATATGATTTGCACTGCCACTGCGCAACATCTTAGAGTATCTTTCAATCATAATCCGAGGGTTTTGAAAGAAATTCTTAATCCATTGCTCTAAAGGTTTGAACAATTGATAAATGATTTATTTTCTGTAAGTAGGTTTGTACAAACACTTTTACACGTCAGTCATATTTTTTAAAACTAGATGAGGTCGACGTTTCCTATCTGACTACTCTGAGAAGAAACGCTGAAACAAACTCAAGAGGTCACAGTCTCTTTTAAAGTCAAGACATAATCTTGGTCAGATCATGTGAAGACCATGTAGATTGCTGTCTGAAATGGTCTTTTGAGGAAAGAACCACACAGATTGAGTGGACCTCTCCAGTCAGTGCACGCATTTGTCAGTAATCGTGGAGGTCAACTCAAAACTTAAGGAGCTTAACGATTCGACGAACAATACCAAAGAAAAGACATTTGGGTAGGCCGCATAAATTACTCAAACTGCCAGACTATGACTAAAACTGAGAAAAGGATAAAATAAAATAAATAAAAAACAATGATCTACGTAGTCTTCACATTCACAATAAATCAAAATAATATAAGTAATACTTTACAAAGCATTCGTCTGGTACATAACGTTCGTAAATAGCTCAATTAACATGGCTGAACTGTCAAAATGAAAGACATTGCGATCGATTGCATTGTATGTGTGTGACATCATCAAAATCACAGACGGATGTGTTACTCGGTCTCCGCACTCCCTGTCTGGTCCATGTCATCATTGGACCCGACACAAAATACAAATGTATGAAAACTCGCTCAAACACATTACATTTTATTAAATTTTGTGATAAATAACGATAAATGTAATAAAATAATGTACTTACAACTGAAAAGAAATAATGCTGCTTCCGCCGCTATAGTTTATACAACATTTAACTGAACATTTAGTCATTTTTGGGAGATGTTTTGTTGACAAGTAAGTGCTTGAGACTGACGCAAATACAATCGACCAAGGCTAGAATTTCCTGGTTACCGACAAGGCTGGTAAAGGTATGTCCGCTTATATATGTCGGGTCCAGTGGTTAATTCGTTCATTCATAACAACTACAAGACCGCTGAAATCATTGGTAAGGAATTAAACTCTCCTAAAAATATATAGATATCGACTGAGACTTTATGAGTATTGTATTCAGTAATCCTTCTGGCCAGCCTCCGCGGTGTGATACGACCACATAAAAGCCAGGTTTTCTATGAATAGCGGCCAGTGGTCGCGGTCGGCGGCGCGCGACCACGCTGATTAAAACAATCGTGCGCACGCGCCGCCATGTCTGTTTGACAGGCTATTTATAGTGAGCCAGGTAGGCGGATGTTGTCACAGTACTGTCATTGTTGGGCATACTGTGAACGAGCCTGACCCGTCAACTTATGGGTTCTTGTAAATGAGGAATGGTTTAGTGGTGGGTACAAGTGTCGCGACTTTTCCGTTGCCTTTACAGCAACTATGGAGAAAGAATTTTATTTTCTGCTCAACATAAGCAAAATAAAAGTTTAATTACCTATGCCACAAATTTTTCGGCCTCTAAGTCAGCTTGTGAATATCAGCTGGCAAACCAGAAAGGCAAGTTTCCCGCTGGAGAAGAGTCGTTTTGTCTCTTCATTTTTGAACATCATGATAGGAGAGGAATATTTTTCAGTATTCGCCTGTTAGCTGATTCCTTTTTAACCGGCGAAAAAAAAGGAGGAGGTTCTCATGTACATTTTTATTCGGGAGATACCTCAAAGTTGGTCCCATTTAAAATGTATTAACTTTGCTTGAGTAGTTTTTGAGTTAGCTTCCATAATAGATACGTATTTTTTCCCACTTTTTATGTGGATGATGTTCTAATTTATCTAGCAGGTGGTGGTATTCGAGTGTGGGGTAGTAAGTACCACATTAAAAAGTGAAAAATAAAAACTTTTTACGAAAGAAATAACAACCGACTTCCAAAAAATACACTACAATGTGAAAAAATAACTTTAATTTCAGAAGTCGGTGGCAAAAAACGAAATTACAAAAACCACCGACTTCTGAAATTAAAGTTGTCTTTCACTTTGTAGTGTTTTTTTTGGAAGTCGCTTGTTATTTTTTTTGTAAAAAAGTTTCTACTGCAACCATCCGAGTACCACTCTGCATTTAGGCGAAAATAACATCATCCTGGGCTTGTAGGGAAAGCTATGGAAAAGCTGGCTATGGTGTTTGTTCATAATACACGGAATTCATTCTTGTTCAGTTCCAAAAAATAAATAAAACTTTTTTTTAAATCGTTTTCGTCTTTGGTGGCCCACGTCACAAATAAAACCGATTCATTATTCGCACGGCTTCATGGAATTCACTTAAATCTCGTCGTTATAACACAATTTGCACCACAACACGTTATTACTGAGAATAGGATTATTTCTCTGGCAGATTACCATGACAATCAAATACATGTGTCTAGACGATCATAAAAATAAATAAAACATAACGAAACAAATTGATTTAATATCGATATGCACATATCGTTCCCCTCGGCTTCCTTTACTTAACATGGAAGTACTCGCAAACTTGCTGTTATGGTTTAGTCGCAGAGAGATAGTGACATTAGATATGAGCTGGTACGCCTATTTCTTTTTAATCGTCCCCTTGTTGGCAGAGCTTTCTTGACCGCAATAAACGCCCACTTAGTAGCAGAAGCATCAGAACTCTGCGGAACCTACTAATTTAACAGTTTGTACTGAAAACCCTAGTTTTCATGAAGTCAGTAATTCATGGTTTACCTATAAACCTTGAATTACTGACTTCGTAATGTACGAGTATATAACGATGTAGTCACCTGAAATCATCTCCTAGTCTCCCCTCTGGAATCCGTACCCTGAGCCCGAAGATACAGACTAACTGTCTAGTTTCGGGCTCACTGGCAAATAATACTTCGTAACCTAGCTATAGGTAAGTAATATTTTTAACCGACTTCTAAAAAAGGAGGAGGTTCTCAATTCGGATGTTTGTATTTTTTTTTTTTTTTTTTTTTTTTTTTTTTTTTTTTTTTTTTTTTATGTTTGTTCGCGCATAACTCCGTCGCTTGCCAACCGATTTGAAAAATTCTTTTTTTGTTGGAAAGGGTATACTTTCCAAATGGTCCCATTTTTGTCAAAATCCAGTTCTGATGATGGGATCCTGGAGAAATCGAAGGAACTCTTCAAATATTATAGGCACACCTATAGCGATTTGGGTATTTTTTATAGTAGCTCGTGCATTTCCTCTCGGAAAGCACCACTTGGTGAAGTGGAACTGATGATGAAGACCACAAATGGTTACCGGAACTACTCAATGATAAATATTTCACGGGTTGCGATTCGATTACTTTAATATGGTTGCTAAGCAATTTCCGCTCGTCACACAATGCGTGTGGTGAGTGGTTGTTGAGGAGTTCTCCTGGTTCTTACCAGTAGAACTCCTCAACAATTAACGTCCCAGCATCGGGAAAAGCAATATTTTGTAACATGTGATGAGCAATTGACATTAGACTATTGTAACTTATACAAATTATAAACAGACCCACTAAAAAGCGAGAAATAAAAACTTTTTAACAAAAAAAAAAACCGACTTCCAAAAATCACTACAAAGTGAAAAATAACTTTGATTTCGGAAGTCGGTGGCAAAAAAAAAGAAAATAAATAAAAAACAAAAGACACCGACTTCCGAAATCAAAGTTATTTTTCACTTTGTAGTGATTTTTGGAAGTCGGTTTTTTTTTTTGTTAAAAAGTTTTTATAAGCTACTTAATTGTCGTCTCAACTTGTTGCTAACGTGTAAACCTGCTTACTGTATTTCCTGGACAATAAACTGGACTAAATATTATTTTGTCACACATAATTTTTATCATGTCTTGTCTTTAGTACAGGAAGACCAGACCATGTTCCCTTCCCATAACTACAGGAAGCGAGCAACACATATCAACATAATTATAACACAAGCAAAGCAACCCTAGAGGGTAGCATTTTGGTAAACTACTGTAGATAATGGGGTACCCCAAACTGTCAAATTTTCCCAATCAACCTTGGACCTAATATGAAAATCGATTAAAGAACTTTGACAGATTGTAGTAGCTTGATGTGCTGGCGTGTGTACCAAAATATAGAAAAGACTCTTAAAAGAGCGCCACATCCACTCTGGGATTGCTTTTCCTTCGTAATTGGCTAAACCCATCACGTATTATATATTCAGCTGAATGCACTAAGGCATGGAGAGTATTTAATTTTCTAGATTTTCAGGGTGACAGGAAGGCCCTGACAAATTGCAGAGCCGCAATCAAATCTAGTTACAATTATGTTATAATTATTAATATTATTATTTCCTTTATTTCATTTTTATATACCTACATATAAATTACATTTTTAAATGTTGAAATATAAAAAGTATAAAAACATTTAAAAATATAAAAAATAGTAGCCCACCGGTACCTGGAACAGGGTCCAAGCTACCAGTGGTCAGGGCTGCTGAGAGAGGAACCTCCTAACGATACGCGCCGTGTCCAGAAGTACCGCTTATTATTATTATTTTATTCAATTAATTGTTGTTATTGTTTATTTCAATTTAGTTCAATCTAGTCACACAATAATCTATAAAAAAAAATTGCAAAAACATAAAAAGCACAAAGCTATCAAGTGTCGCATGTTTTATATTCTCACATAACAGTAATAATTTGAAGGCGACGTGATATCTTCACGGGCTGCTATCAGAATCTGTTCCGTTCCGCACCGCCTTTGCTAATCTGAACTAAACATTTAATTTTCGTGAAAAATGCAGCTTTAACGACAGCTATAAATATGAGCTATAGAAAAGATAAAAGCTGAACAATGCTGCAGTGGGGATTATAAGTCGTCGTCGGCTGCGGCCTGACACAATCGGGTATTAACCACGCCGCCTGACCGGGAACAATGCACTTTATAGGTTATTTATTAACGTTATAACGTGTGCGCCCGCGCACCCACCGAAACTCTTGTAATATTCTACGATATAATTTCATACAAACGAGCTTGTTATTGATATTTTATTTGTGCTATATTTATATTAATATTATTTTTTGGAATTCAAGAGTGATTGAGTTGTAAATGCAGCGGTATTGATTATTTTGTTAAAATAAAATATGTAACTATATTTTATTTAACTAATAACTTATTTACGAAACATCTAATGCAACCTACGATTAATTAATTTCCCTTTTTCTTGAATAGGTAGGTAGGTAAGTCTTAATAAAATAATATTGAGGTTGCGAAATCCAGAAAAAACATGATTTTTTAAATTAATTATGAATTAATTGATCGTTTAAAATGATCCCGTTACTGTCCAACCTATTTTCTGTTCAGCTGTACGAGGTGTACGCTCCACAGATTACGTAAGGCATACAATGGGTACCTTACCCACACGTAAGTACATACTAAGTCAAAGTTTTCACAGGTTTGTGTTTCTATACGACCTACCTAAACTGCACTATTGGTCGTTGGCCCTGTTGCGCTGAAGTGAAGTGAAGTGAAATTCTATATTCTTAGCATTTTTAGACACACTCACACGTGATTCGTATAACCAAAACTTCGATTTTCATTATTCAACATTTCCGTAAAGTTTTTTTTATCCTTTATTTTAATGAACCAGGTTGTTAATTAATAATTAATTACAATTAAGCCTCACCTAACCTAACTAATTTTTTTTTTCTACTTAATAGTTACAAGTTCGTTCCATTTTCTTGGAGTCTGAAATAATAATATAACGGTTTTACATAAAAATAAAACCGATATTATGTGCCGAGAGGGAAAACATACAGCATTGTTTATGAAGAAGCAGTGTATACTTAGCCTTATATGCGCGGTCAATAGTAAGGATACTTTAGTTTAACTTTAGAATACTAGATGGCGTAACTATCGCCGTCGTTGTATTTACTCTGTGCCAGCTAGGACGCGGGAACCGCTGTCACTTTCCGAATTCATAGTCTTTACCAGGAAGAACTTCCTACAATGCTGTATGTTTTCCCTCTCGGCACATAATATCGGTTTTATTTTTATGTAAAACCGTTATATTGATGTGCCTCCGGAAAACATACAGCATTGTTTATGAAGACGTGTTTGTTATCTGCTGGTAAAATATTTTAAGCAAAACACAACGCTATGATGATTAACAAATGTTTATTCTGAGAATTAAGTATTTCGAGTAGTAATAGTTTCTTTATCTATATTCTAATAGTTAAAATACAATAATTAATGTATTCTACAATCTACATGGAAAAATAAAATATCTGCATAGTTAAAGGTAACGATAACCACGATTTAGATGTATTACGAATAAATCAAATTCTGTAGAATGTATTTCAGATGATAAAATTTTATGTGTATTTTTACTTTGAAAGAAATGTACTTAAAAGTGAAGTACGACTGTCTTTATGGAGTTCTATTTCGCGACAGTAATGATTAAAGGTTGACCCCGTGATAGAATTATCATCAATTGGTCAATTTATCTAACCAAGGAAGCTACTGCTGACCTACAGTTTCTCGGAGATGCATGAATGCCACCATCTCTGAGAATCGTGAGTAATCAGTTCTCAATTACAATGCATGAGGCAGCTTTTGTACGATACTATCACTGCGTTAGTGATAAAAAGATTGTTAAAAAAAAATACGGAACATAATTATGTTTTTATGCTGGAAAATATGTATGTTTTATAGGTGAAAGTTTCTCTGCGGACTATCAGTAATTGTATATCGGTTTAAGATCCCAATGCAGGTATTAACGTATTGACGGATACTAACGCCCACAGGCGCAACAACAACACAATCTCTATTGCGTCTCACTCAATGTCCTTCAAATGATTATAGGCTAGGCCCTACCCTATGCCTGATGCTAGCAACAAAACTATAATTAACATTGTACGTGGTTTTGATGACAGCAAATTTAGTACGATTGTGGTTGTGGATCCCACGTGAACGATGGCCGTACTTGTTTTAGTTTGGCTTCTCCTTATTGCCTTAATAATAAAGGTTTGTTGATTCACACGAGGGCCGTAAAAGCTGTGAGACAAACTATGGTTTGGAAAGGAAAAACATTAAAAATGTGCGATGTCAACAGGCTGAGGATATTTTGGGTTTACTTGAGAGTTGGAGCACCATCTCAACAGAAACCACAGAGGCCACTCTGGACTTAGAGTCAGTACCAAGTAAATTCCCGATTGATCTCTGCAGTCTAGAGATACGTAGTGTTTTAATACCGCGGTTTCTTGTGTTCAAACAAGCCCGTTTCTGGAAGCCCTCACTACTAAAAAACATTCGCTGTTGCTCGAGGTGAAAGATGCCATTCCACTGGCTATTTTCCTCGTGATAGTCTATCCTATTATATTTTATCTCCCCTGTAGGATAAGGGTCTGATAGAGTTATGATGAAATTGTCCGTAAGGTGTAATAATTTGAAGGTTAGGGCTAGTGACCCTAACGATCTGGTTCCTCCCTCCTTTCGGATTTATGTAATCAGAGTTCGATTGTCCGATTTAATCAGCACGTGTGACTTCTGCAACGTCTTTGCGTTCATTTTGATAGTACCATTTTTGTTATAGTGCCATCTTCTTTGGTGAGTGGCACATGCACATGATATTAGTTTTCCGTCTATGTGGGCACCCCCGGCTTCGTCCGTCGAAGGAAATGGGTTGTATAGGCAATGTGTGACTTGTGGCTCCGCGCCACCATATTATCTCTTGATACACAACTTGACGCAGCAGCTGTCATTGACGTGGTCGTGTCTTGTTGAAGTGTCACAGGAAGATTTACATTTTGTGACAGTGTGGTCTTCTTCAGGGAATAACAAAATAGCAAAATTTAACTGACCCAGCAGTCTGCAGTTCCCAGACGCTTATGTGACTTTTCAACGACGACCTGTCTAATGAGTAGTTTATGTTTAAAAAGGACCACCCACCATTAAAATAGTAGGTACATTTTATTTAAGGCTATTTACCAACATATTTCAAGGTTAGTACCAAGACACATTGTTGACGGTTGATTTTTCAGCCCAGGTGTTCCAAGTGCCTCGCAGCTTCCGCAGCCTAAATACATAACTTGGAATGTTATTATATTCGAGTTCCCGATATTTGACCTTGGTTGGTCATGGTTGACCAGAAGGAAGTATCTAGGTTGATTAGCACTCGACATACCTTTGCACGCAAGATCTCCGCGACCCAGCATGTTACGGGAAAAAAGAAAAATATAGGTACGGCACTGAAACCAGCTCAAACGGTAAGCACGTCATCTCATTTGATTTGCCACCCAGGTGTTCCAAGTGCCTCATGGCTTCCGCAGCCAGAAGACATAACTTGGACTGGTCTTGGTTGACCAGAAGGAAGTCGTATAGGTAAACTATCACGACGTCCCTTCGCACGCGAGGTCTCCGCGACCCCGCATGTTACAGAGAAAAATACTTTGGTGTAAGCACTTCATCTTATTTGATTTGCCAGCCCAGGTGTTCCAAGTGCCTCATGGCTTCCGCAGCCAGAAGACATAACTTGGACTGGTCTTGGTTGACCAGAAGGAAGTCGTATAGGTAAACTATCACGACGTCCCTTCGCACGCGAGGTCTCCGCGACCCCGCATGTTACAGAGAAAAATACTTTGGTGTAAGCACTTCATCTTATTTGATTTGCCAGCCCAGGTGTTCCAAGTGCCTCACGGCTTCCGCAGCCTGAAGACATAACTTGGATTGGTCTTAATTGACCAGAAGGAAGTCGTATAGGTAAACTATCACGACGTCCCTTCGCACGCAAGGTCTCCGCGACCTCGCATGTTACACTGAAAAATAGGTGTAAGCACGTCATCTCGTTTGATTTGCCAGCCCGAGCTTCCGCAGCCTGATTACAAAGAAAAATCGTTTTCAAAAATTCGTCTGCTCAACAACGCAAATAACACAATAACCCTGGATGAACTGTCGAAATAAAACCCATAGCGATCAATTGTCACTTTATATGTGTTACGCAATTACCCACTGGTCTTTGTAACTGATTCTTAAGAAAGGCCGGTGAGATTTTGCTGCCGGTAGGTGGCTAGTCTGCAGGTTGGAGAAAATCTGGGACCAAGGCGTGAGAAAATTGACGAGAACGTTTCGTTCGGTTGGACGAACTTGGTCAATCTTTTGAAGATCGAAAATTGGTCGCATCGATCCGTCGCTTTTCTTCCGCAGAAAAAGCTTGAAAATAAAACTGGACGTTTTATTGGAAATAACTGAAATATTGCAGGGAATGCCCTGGTTTCATCTTGAATCATAATTCTTCTTTTAGGCATTAACAGAGAAGATTTTTATACAGCGGTATTCGAAACCCCGAAATTGCTGTCTGAAATGTGTCAGGTAGGCACTTTTCCCTGTTTTTGTTTCGAAAGAATTATTTTTATTTTGTTTTATAGGAGGTAAGCGCAGCTTGAATATTTTTATTCGGAATAATTATTTTACGTCTACTTTCTATACATTCGGTACTTTTAAAGCAAAATATTTGCAAGGTATGTTCGGACTCATTACCGAATGTATCAGAAATTTTTATACAAAAATAGCGGTGTCGTGGGACACCAGGTTGTAATGAAGTTTGTACATTCTATACATATACAAATGCTTGTAAACACGCAAATTAAACACCCACACAATACAGCAAAAATGCCATGCCGGTAAAAAAAAAAAAATACTTTTTCCGGTCTAGCTCTCACTAGCCAAGTTTGCAGAGTATAATGTGCGATAAGGAACTTCGTCCCAAAAAGTTATTCGATTTCAACTCGGCAGGGTTATTGTGAGCCCAATCAATACCCTATAAACCGGATTGCAATAGTTCCCTTGTAAGGCGTTGGAAAGAAATCGTTTCCTTTGTTCAGACAACACAGTTCATTCGTTAATTTTTAAATTGTAATGCACGGAAAGGCGAGCATTTCTATCAATGCCTTCTTATACGAATATGTTGCCACGTGGGGTGTTAAAATGTATTGCTATTATCCGCTTGTTCGATCATGTTACATTAGTATTCTGTACGTATTGTTATTGCATTAAAAAGCTTGTAAGAAAACTGACCTGCTTGTAACGCGTCGATCCGAGGATCGACCGTTACCTGTGCATCCCGCTTTTGTTTCTTGCGTGGAGGTTCCTTTCGTTCGGCTTCGCTGTCCCTTGAACTGCTAGCGCACGAGGAGTCCTCCTTTTCTTGTTTTTGATCCCTCTCGGAAGACACGAGTTCGAAACGATCGACCGATTGGCCCCGGCGGTGGCCCCGTCGGGTTTGTTACTCGGAGCGGGATTTATTACGAAAAAAACATTATTTTAATGTTTAACGTTGAAAATACAACCAATAGTTAATTCGCAACTAAATTGTCTAACATTATGATAAATACTTTTTAGAAAAGGTTAAACGATTAACCAAATATTCTTGGATTTCGACCGCACGCGGCGAAAGTACACAACGCTATGAATTCGGAAAGTGACAGCGGTTCCCGCGTCCTAGCTGGCACAGAGTAAATACAACGACGGCGATAGTTACGCCATCTAGTATTCTAAAGTTAAACTAAAGTATCCTTACTATTGACCGCGCATATAAGGCTAAGTATACACTGCTTCTTCATAAACAATGCTGTATGTTTTCCGGAGGCACATCAATATAAAACACTTTTCAATACACTTCCTCGAAAACGGTTCATATCGCACTACGATTAGGCTCACAATGCAATGTATGTCGCATGCGTGCGATTTTTCATTTTCCCACTCGTGTGCGGGAATAAAAATTGCCACAGCTAACTTATACCTATACCACAGAATAAATAATAGTACTAACGCCAATACTTAGTCAAAATTGGTTCAATGCGTCTGTTCACAACTCTCTATTCGGAGGTGAATGTTTAAGAGAATGCGTCTACACGGCGTTAATATTTTTTTAATATTTAAATAATGTTTACTAATAGAATATCATCAAAAACTATTACAAAAAAAAAAACTTTTATGAACAAATTAACATTTATTTGTGTTCTAAACTCAAAAATATTTGAATTTTCTATTTTTCATATTAGGCTGTTTATCGGCTTTATACCTTTGCTTCTCCTTCAACCTGGCGAAAGCAAAGCGCGGAAAAACAAAAGAAAATTTAAATCATAGTATCCTAATAATTCATAATATGATTCATGACAAAAATATTTTCCGTTATTTTATTTTATTTCTTCAAAAGTGTATTGAAAAACGTCGTTTGATACTCGTGGACATTTGTTATTGCAGTTCTCGGCTCAAAAACAACCTCGCCTACGGCTCGGGTGTTAATTCCGCCTCGAATGCAATAACAAACGTTCTCCACTTGTATCAAAATGTACTATTGTGCATGCGCTACATCTATAGCCTTGTAGGTATAAACATGTATGTCATTGTCAACAATAATTGTCTAAATCAACATCATGCTTAGCCTTTTCCCAACTATGTTGAGGTCGGCTTCCAGTCTAACCGGAGACATTAGCTGAATAACAGTATTTTACATGGAGCGACTGCCTATCTGGCAACCACAACCCAGTTACTGAGTAATACGATATACCCCTTGGTGGCTGGTTGTCAGATTTCCGGGCCTTTGACGACTCATAACTACTGCCAAACTACGAATGACAGCAGGGACCAAAAGCTTCCGAGGCTCGGAGGAGTCTCAGATATGTTAAGACGGTCACCCATCCACGGAAAGACCGCGGCAAGCGGAGCTGAACCACGAACCCTCAATAATTATCTAAATCAAAAGAACCAATCCCACAAAAACATTTTCATGTAAAATGTTGCCAAGACGAGACCATATGGCTCGCTCTGTCAAAAAGTTATCAGATCTCATGTAGAGCCAAGCTTCCAACTCTACACGCCCTAACTCTACAAGCCCTAACTTCACAAACTCTACACCTTAGTCAAAATATGAGGCTTGCCCGTTTCCTTACTACAAGAACTATAACACTTTTCTCGAAGGTGATAGAAAAGGTGATTTATGAAATATTAAACTCATATTTGACCAAATTTAATATATTATGTGACGAACAAATGGGATTCCGTAAGAATAGAAGCATGGATATAGATAATAGATGCAATATGGCAATATATAATCTTATCAATTCTATTCTATTCTATTCTATTTCTTAATATGGCAAGCAAAGCCGATGTCGACTATTCTGCCAATGTCAAAAGTGATAAGGAAAGCCAGTGTGCATCGAAAAGAAAAAAAAAAAAAAAAAAAAAATATGACGATACAGTTCATCTTGTGGGGTTAGTACGGGACTGAAACAAACGAAAAGATAAAAATTACTTAAATGTTATTACAAATTGTTAAAACATTAAATATATTGCATGCCACATCCACACAGACAGATATTTGTGGAGATAAATCACAATTTTATATTATTGTGACGGATGAAAATCATCAACGCCACAAGCAGTTCTGGAGAGGAATGTGTTAAAAGGGAGGGGAAATTAATTGGAAGAGGGATTTTAAATTTAGGGAGACGGCTATAAAGGTCTAGAGGAGGAATGTTGTTAGAGCATTCAAAACATATGTCATCAAGGGTGCCCTCATCCAGCCCACACTCGCAAAGAGAGGAGTCACGAACACGGATTTTATGTATCAATCATGTAATGACTAATGTTGACAGTAAAACGCCAATATGTGCCCTCTTTACTGACATGTCAAAAGCGTTTGACTATGTAGATCATAAGACACTAATTGAGAAACTAAACGCTTATGGTATAAGGGGAATTGCTTTGGAACTATTAAAATCTTACTTAAGTGACCGCAATCAATATACAGAAATACCTATCAAACTGTAGGGAACTTTACTACGGGGTATCATAGGGCAGTGTGCTTGGGCCACCATTATTTCATAAATATATTAATGACCTGCAACCACAAATAAAACATCCAATGATCCTCTTCGCTGATGACACTACAGCAATAATTAAATATTCCAATAATCTGACCTATGAAGAAGATGTAAATAACACCCTTAAAAAATTATTGATTGGCTTGACAGAAATAACTTGGTTATTAATATACAAAAAACCAAATTATTGCATTTCTACCAAAGAAAAAAACCCAATCATTTAAAGTTTCATATAACGGACAAAGTGTAGAAGATGTAAAAGTGGCAAGATTTCTTGGCATTCTAGTTGACAGCCAATTAAGGTGGAAAATTCAGGCAGACGACATAATTTATTTATTTATTTATTTTATTTATTAGGGACAAAAAACAGTTACATGCTGCAAAATACAAGAAAATACTTAAACTAAGATTTAACAAACATGTAACCCACACCATTGTCCACATTTTAACTAAAGGTTGAAAGTGATGAAAGAGAAAAAAAAAAAAAGACAAAATAATAGTTGCTAAGTACTACAATAATTCTGTGTTGCTAAGATTAGCTTGACATAACTTAAATCACCTCGCCAGATAAAACATCAAGAGCCATTCTCTTAAACGATTGCTTAGATTGAGAAAATATATCCAGTTTCATAAAATACGTGTTATAAGTATCAACAAGGCGACGAAGAGGCGCTCGTTCCCCAGCGTTGGTCCTGCATATGTCTGTATGGAACAGTTGAGGGAGGCGGACCCCCCTTCGAATAACACTTCTAGGTACCTTGAGACACAATTTGTTTGTCAGGTCCATACAATCAAATTGGTTGTTACATATGCCGTGTAGCATCATGACATCAAGAAACAGCCGCCTGGTTCCCAGATCCTGAACGCCATACCGTTTCAATAGCTGCACGTAAGGTACCTTTGAATGGAAGCACTTATAGTTCATAGACCGTAAGAACTTCTTCTGTACCATTTCTATTCTAGTGCCGTACTTGTTGTAGAAAGGGTTCCAAATCGGAACGGCGTATTCTAACTGGGATCGCACCAAAGTCTTATAAAGTAGTAAGAACGTAGAGGGCCGCACAAAATCACGCGTTGATCTCATGATGAAACCATACATCTGATACGCCTTATTTACTATATTGTCAACGTGTATATCGAAGTGCAAACTGGCATCCAGTGTAACACCCAAATCACGAACTAAACTAAGTTTATCCAAATGAGAGTTATTAATTGAATAATTAAAATCAATTTTATTTCTATTCTTGGTAAATGAGATGGCATGGCATTTGGGTAGACTAAGAAAGAGCTTATTATTATTACAGTATGTAAATAATCTATCTAGGTCCTCTTGAAGAAGTAGGCAGTCTTGTGTATTCTTACATGATCTGTAGATTTTTATGTCGTCAGCGTACATTAAAAATTTTGAGTTGTTAAAACATTGTTTAATGTCATTAATAAATATAATGAACAGAAGAGGGCCCAAAATGGATCCCTGTGGTACGCCAGATGTAACAACTATAGGATCAGACTCGTAACCGTTAACAACAATTTTTTGGGTCCTATTATAAATATAAGAAACAAACCATCTAAGCAAATTACCACGTATTCCGTTGAAAGCTATTTTTTCTAAAAGCAGTGCATGATCCACCTTATCAAACGCCTTCTGAAAGTCCGTGTACACAGCGTCCACTTGCACTTTTTGATCCAGTTTTTCAAATAAATAGTTAGCAAATACTAACAGATTGGTTGTTGTTGAACGACGTTTGACGAAACCGTGTTGCTCGGGTAAAATAAGCTGATGGATGTGGGGATACAAGGCGCCATGCACAAGACTCTCAAAAACCTTCGACAAAGTAGAGAGGATAGAGATGGGCCGATAATTCTCTACATTATTCTTGTCACCAGTTTTATAAATAGGAGTTATAAACGCACGTTTCCAAATTGCGGGAAAAACACCCTCACGCAAACATTTATTAAAAATTATGTACAATGCAGTACACAAGATATCGCGTGTTTTTATGAAGAAGCTAGGAGGTAAGCCATCAGGTCCCGCCCCTTTAGAGGAATCTAAGGATTTTAAAGCCGCACGCACAACCTCGGTGGTTAGATAAATATTGGATATGCAAGACGAATTATTTGCATAGCGACCAGAAGGTTGCCATTCGACAGGGTTCATAGATGAGGGTTCGTAGACAGAAGAAAAAAAGGTTGAAAAGATATTGCAAATGTTTATGGGGTCATCTGAGGAAACATTTCTGAAATGCATACTAGCCGGATAGTTAGATTTTCCTTTTTTAGATGAGATGTAGGACCAGAAATGCTTTATATTCTTAGGAATGCTGTCTTCAATCGAGTCGATGTACGCCCGATAACACTTAAATGACTCCCCATGGAAAAGCTTACGATAGTTAGAAAATTTTAAGTAGTCAGATTGATTTTTGTATTTCTTCCATCTTATCCAAGCACTTTCTTTTGATTTAAAGATTCGTATGAGGGAAGGTGTAAACCAAACAGGGAACCTTGAGTTTCTGATTCTAGTCAACGGAACATGAGACTTGATAATTCCGTATAAAGTCTCATAGAAGACGTTAACAGCTTGATCAGAGTCAAGGTGAGAGAGTACAGAGTGCCAGTCAATTTGACTAAGGTCAGAATTTATGTTGTCGTAATTAGCTTTATGAAAATTATGTCTACGGACCGAGTGGTATTTTAATGGAGTGTAATGCGTATTCAGACAAGTCAATACAGAAAAAACTGGATGATGACCATCGGGGTCAAGCAGAGCATTACATGATGTGGACTGACAGTCAACATTAGAGATAAACAAGTCTAGTATACGACCTAATTTGTTTTTTGTGATATTGAACTGAGAGCCACCAATTAAATTAACGAAATTCAAAAATAATCGTCCGATTGAGTTCGAAACCTGTGCGATTGCATGATTCCCATGGTCCAACCAGTCAATGTCAGGTAGGTTAAAATCACCGATAATAAAGTATGAGTCGGTAGTGGGATCGTTAGCTAAACCTTGCAGCATGTCTAAGTAATGTGTATATATTAGTTCATGTGTTCGTGGTGGCATGTACGTAGCACTGATGATATGGCGTTTATTGTGCTGGGAAGCAGGCAGTTGGACAATAACTTGCTCAACATCTGCCAGAACGAATTGTGTCGGTAGCTTGGTAGGACGCAGTTCACGGAGAACAGCTATTAGAACTCCCCCTCCGTCACCTTTATTTGTCACAGAACGATCTCGATCGCATCTGAAGACCACATAACGATCGTCAATAAATTCGTTATCCTGAATGCTGGGAATCAGCCAGGTTTCCGTCAGTATAATGACGTCATAGGAGCACGCCATAATATTCATGTACAATGTGTGTAACTTCGTACGGATCCCTCTACAGTTCTGATAATAAGTCACAATATTATTACTGGCCATTGATAATTGGAATAAGCAGCAATAAAAATAACACCTTTATTTCTATGTATTGTATTAAAAAAGCAATTCTAAATTTGAGGTCTAGCACATTATGAGTGCGTAAAACTTTACGAAGGAACATTAAAATATGAAATTCTAATAACACGCAATTATGAAACTGGCGGAAATATGACATCGGAACTATAATTAACAGCATACAGCATGAAAACAAGCAAATGCGACAAGTTGAAGAAGGACAGCAGTACATACATAGCTCTGAGAAAACGTAGATTAGAGCACATACCATACATAAAAGCGACAAACAAAAAGAATACGTTAATCTAAAAAATAATAAGAAGACAGGAGCGTATTTCGAGTCGTTAGATTGTGTTCTTGGTACTGGTCTTCTCGCTAGCTTTGATCTTTTTGAGATCTTCAGCGGATCGAATCGCAAACGACTTGTCTCCATCCCGCTCACGTACAAGTACCGTCGCGTTCCTGATCCAAACATATTTGAATCCATTTTTCCCGGCGAGTACTTTAGCATCACGAAATAAGGCCTTATTTTTCAGAGTCAGATGCTCGTTCAAGTATACAGGTACCGTAGTAGCGCATGGAATTCCTATCTGATCTGACTTTAGACTCTTCGCATTACGGTAGGCGCTGAGTATATTGTCACGAGCGATCCGCGATCTGAGCTTAACAATTAAATTCTTGGGTTTGCTATCCTGCTGCTGTGCATGCGGGACTCGATGTATAGACACAATTTCATTCTGTGGCACTGGCGAACTAATGGCTTTTCCTATAGACTCCATAATAGTTATAAGGTTTTCATTGCGTTTTTCCGGCACATTGCAAATCTCAATGTTGCACTGGCGTGCCTGCTGCTCCATGGAGTCAATTTTTGCTTCAAGTATAGCCACCTTACGTTCGCAATTATTGTCGGCCAATTCATGGAAGCGCTTCAGATATTCCTTATGCTCCGCCTCCATGGTATCTAAGCGAGTCTTCATAACCTCGTATTCTAAGTTGAAGAATTTCATAGATTTTTCAATCTCTTCATTAGATTTTTGAATAGAGAGATTCTGCTGCCTTAATTCAGAAACATCTGCCACCAATTTATTGAGTATTTTATCCTGGTCGGCCTTCCAAGACTGCAGCATGCTCTTTAATTCTTCGAAACCATCCGGCTCCGTGCAGCTATCGTCACCCCGAACACGTCTATTGCTCGGCCTTATGGTAATATTTGCCATATCATAGGTGCCACTTTCCGGAACCAACAAAGCAGGAGAAGGGTCAGGTTCCGATCGCGACTCCAATGGAACATGGACATTTGGAGAGCTCCGGGGGGGTGAGCGAATTGGGCGAGGCATGGTTGGCCAACTGTTTCCAAATCCGTAAAACGTAAATAGTAGATTTTCTGTTTGTTCAAGAAAAATGCTCAAAATGTTTTTAAGTTGAAATTGGAACGCTCAGACATATGCTTAGGATAACTGTAAGCACAGTGCTTTAGAAATGGAACGCGCCAACTTTTATCGTTACGAGGGTGGTTATTGATCTGAAAATTGATTGTTCACTTTTTATGTTTTGGCACTGTTTTACTATTATTTGCACTGTTTATTGAGTTTTAAGACCAAAACTAGTCCCACTTATTTAAATTAAAGTAATGTTGTCTATAGGATTTTGAGTCACTTCACTGCTCGTAACTGAGTTCTTTAGAAAATCACCGAGACACACTCATCAAGGATTTAAGCAACACTGAGTCTATATTTGCTTTGCAAACGATAGCACTGGACTATCAGATGCTAATAACATTAATAAGCAGTTTTATTTAAGAATCACTTCCAATTTAATATTTATTTACACTACTTTAGCAAGGACAGGCAAGGAGTCTAACCGTTCACTTTGCGACCGCAGCGACACATAATGTACGCGGCTAAGTAAATCTGCTTATGCTCTGTTCATGTTGGCAAAGAAACTCAATTTACAAACAGTACTTATAGCATACCATGGCATTGTTTCCTCAGTATTGAGATTTGGCATAATATTTTGGGGCAACTGTGCTGAAAGAGAAACTAACTATATTTAGAACTCAGAAGAGATGTATACGATGTATGGTAGGCCTAAAAACTACTGATAGCTGTGAGCCTGTCTTCAAATCCTTAAAATTGTCAAATGTAACTTGAACTTGTTTCCTGCGATAGTAGATACTAGAAAACGCACCGCTCAACTTAGATCTCAATGATATGAAAAGATGGAAATTTGACATTAAGTCCAAAACCCCCGGACCGTATACAATAAAATTCCTGATAGCATTAAAAATGCAAATTTGCACAACTTTAAAAGAAAGTTGAAGAGTTATTTAATAGAAAAATGCTATTATTCAATTACCGAATATTTAAATGACATGCTGTCATAAAATTTCTGACATTTCATGTGAACAATATTATTGATCTTCCATATTGACATTTAATTTTAATTTATGACATCATTCATCTCTTTAACATTCTTTATGTAAATGCGGACAATCTTCATTTTATAACAATAACTGCGGACATTTTCATTTTAAAGTATTTTTTATTTTTTCTTACCACACTAACTTATCTAATTATATAATCGACATTGTTTAGTGTGATCTAATTTATTTAAATGTGTAAGTATTTATAATTCATAAATCAATATTAATTTCTTGTTTTCATTATATTGCATGTGTCACTATTTTTGTATGCCCTAGAGGCAAAACATAGCGCCCTCAATGTATTGCCAAGTAAGAACTTATACTGTACTTATATTTTACAATAAATAAATGATTATGATTATGATTATGATTAACACAAAAGTAATGTAGTATCAATAGTGACCAAATTTTGCACCTTCCGTCCATGTGACGGTAGCGAAACGGCTAAGCCACATATTTTGACTAAGGTGTAGAATTTGTGAAGTTAGGGCTTGTAGAGTTAGGGCGTGTAGAGTTAGAAGCTTGGCTCTACATGAGATCTGATAAGTTTTTGACAGTGCGAGCCCTAAGGTTTCGTCGTGGCAATATTTTACATGAAAATTATTTTATTGGGATTTCACTTCTTTTTGTAAGTTGCTTATGACAATATTTTTTTATTGTGTTAATTTTTTCTTTCTTTTTTTAGGGTGTATTGTATTTTATTATTTATATCAATTTTCAGACCTCTAGCATCAAAATTTGCGGAAGTCTCATACAAACTTCCATCCTTATGGGGTCGGGGGGTAAAAGTTTCAAGTTTTAGATTTTTTTTGTTTTTTGTGTATTAATACTTGGTTACTTACCAAATTTCAACTTTCTAGGAATTCAGGAAGTACCCTAGAATTTTGATAATCATCAGTGAGTCAGTGACGAAACCGGGGTTTTTTAAATATCAATAAAATCTAATGTATAAGAGCTATAAAATTGAAAGTTTTTAAGTTTAATGAGTCCACTATTGACATCATATACCAAAAATTTGGTTTATCTGCTAAAAACCAAACACAAGTTATGAGGGTTCCAAAAAAAAAATGACGTAGCGCTACGAGAAAAGGTAGGTAGTGCCCTTGCGGTACGCTTGGCTCGTCTTCAGATTTTCTTCAAAGTTAGGTGCTCCTTTTGGCTTTAACGTTTAATTTTAATTTATTTATTAGGTACCTACACCAACAGCAGTACATACCTACATTGAAATTAAACAAGTAAAAGATAATAAAAATACGGGTATGTATGCCTATTACAGGTATACACACACACAGCATTTAGGTACCACAAAACAACAATGTAATTAACTTAAAAAACTATAAAAACTTATGAACACATAACATGAAATACATACAATTAGAATTAAAAATTAAAATAGCAGTTCAAAGTATACAGGGTGTAAGGGACAGCCCTCCGCAAACTAACAGGGTGCATTCAGCTCCTCATTCTGAATCATATTCCACCGGAAATTTTCGCCGGAAAATTTTCATTTTTTCAAAATTTTTTTCAGTTACATTTTCATTATTTCAATATAAAATTGCATTGTGTGTTCGCAGCACTCCATTTATGTAAAAAAACTGCAAAAAAAACAGCAAAAAAAAAAAACCAATGGATGTTGAAATACTCTAACCAACGACGCGTGAAATCAGCTGTTCACTTTCTGTCTAGCTACAGAGTTCATCGAACTCACCGCATACCTATTACCTTCCCCTCCCAACCAGTAATAGACGCTCCAATTTGTGCACAAAAACACAAACAAATCAAGTTTGTTCCTGAAAAAATTTCATGTACCGGTCATCTTAGTATGACATACTGAATTCACCCAATCAGTTTGCGGAGGGCTGTCCCTTACACCCTGTAGATACAGTAAATTGGTCTTTGGAAAGTTTCTGGAGTGGGCAGGCGGGGGGCTCTGGGCTGAAGTAGAAGCAAAACATCGGTAAAACCTATTAAAAGTGGAATGCGAACAACTGTAGTTATCCAAGTCAATGATCAAAATGGTCCTTATTGACAGTTAGTATGCAGACTGAGCAGTGGCGGCCCAGTGGTAGCGGCCCCGACTTACGACTTGTATGTCGTGGGTTCGCGCCCAGACAGGCGCTTTTCTTTGTGTAAATAATTTCATCACCACTACTATCAAAACTGTGATGGAAAACAGCGTGAGGAAACCGGCTTGTCGTAGAACCAAAACTTCGAAGACTTTGGACATAGGTATACCAGTGCACTGGGCCCGCGTGGTATGATTACAGCCTACTCCCTCTCAAAGAGAGGAGGCCTATGCCCCAGCAGTGGGAACATTATAAGCTGATTATAAAGATATAAAGATAAAGATAATTTTATTTGTTACAACATGCGTATACATGCAAATTATGCATGCAGGATGTCACAATATTAATATTTAGTACGTACATGTTTCACCCGTAAGGCGTACAAATTTATAACATTTACAAGAAATAAAAATTAAAAATTAAATCACATAATAGTCTGTAAACAACAATAATAAGTAAAATAAATTAGTCATAAAATGTCACAAAATTTAATAATAACTAAGATAGAATAATAAATGTCAAATAGTGTCATTCAAAAAGTCATTTATATTATAATAAAATTTGTCCGTTAATAAATCTCGAATCTTTCTTTTATGCAATATTCAATTATGCATGCAGTCTGGCGGGCGAGCGATCAGTGTAAAGACCTGAGGGGCAATTCCCGTATTTTTAACAACTTTCGCAATATCATCTCGACTCAATCTGTCAAAAATTGTATTAAACGCTATACAATTTTTCAATTTTTTTTTTTTTTTTTTCAATTTTATATTGCGAACGTTGTTAAAAATACGGGAATTGCCCCTCTGATTATTGCGTTTAAATTCTAGTTCCATCAGTTCAGCCTGCATAGATATTCTCACAGTATATATTCTCAATTTACTAGAACATAGTAAGCTGGCGGTATTAGTGCGTTGTTATTTAGTGAAGCAAATCGAGACAGAACGAAGCAAATTGAACCGATTGCTACTTATGTGATACCTTATTACTATGTTACCATCATGTTCCTCCACGCTATTTGCAGATCTAGGTAAATTGAGAAGACTTACGTTCGTAACTATTTTATATACTTAAGTAATATTAAGTTTAGCTAGTTAGTTTTATTTTTTGTAGCTATACCTAGTTATTTTGTTATCAAACGACATTTTAATCAAGTCAAGGCTAAGGTCAGAGAGTCAGCCGGGGGGGCAGGGGGCCGGGAGGCCGGGGATAACGTTCCCATTTATATTTTATGTTTATTGTAAATGCCATGGCAAATACTCTTGTTTCAATTTATTTCTTGGTCAAATTAAATGAACTCTAATAACATTTTTTAAAGGATACTTATAGTTGTTGTTTTAAAATCTGTCCAATACCTAGTTACTTGGTGATGATGAAACTTTTGGTACTTCTGCTAAAAACTTGTATGAACGATCAGAAAACACTTTGACCTAACCGGAAATCGAGCCTAAAAGCCTCCAAGTCTTGCTTTCGTCCACTATAACACAAATGATTTTAGTAAAGTATTTTAAGGTTTGGTGTTTTATTAAGTACCTACCAATCATAGCAAATGAAGAGGCCCAAGTATACCGCCTTGAGGTACACCACAGTTATTGATACAGGTAGGTAAACGATAATTTATTTTTCAGACTTCAAACCAACATTATGCAAGACTACTGTACAGTTTAACATCCCAGGCACTGTCCATTATTGGCTTACCCAAACACAGTTGATCGTGAACCCGCTCAGTACTATACCGGCAGATGAATCAGAACAAAGCCAACAGCTCTGTCCGTCGGCACGTTTGTGTCTGCGCGCGCCGCGTCATTTGCTCCCGCCAATTTGCTCCCATCCGCTGCGCTTGCGCATCCAAGCGGCGACTCAAAGCCCAAGCAACGTTTTTACACAAATAAGCGACATATTTGGGGTAATTAACAGAAAACGCCGGGCGGCTCCGACTGTGATGAGCATCGTGACAGTCGTGTCATGTGATCTGATGAATTTGATTTCTTCCATGTGTTGTCGAGTTGCGCGGAGTTTTACGAGTATTTCAGGAATTTTTCAGTTTTAATTGGCTTTTGAGCGGCGTTCTTCTGAAATACGGATCTTCTTCTTTACCTACATATTTTATTCCTTTTAGGTAATATTTTTTTTTACGTATCTTCCGGCAATGTATGCTTGTATGTTTTTCACCAACGACGCCATTGTTTTTTTCAAAGAGAGTTATCCAAGGAATTTATTGTTTTGAAAAATGCGTAGACACATCAGATGGAGCACGCCGCGCCGTGAAGCATATGTAACTTTTACTTTAAAAGTAAGTATGTCATTGTCAAGTACCTAACTGAAAGGGAAAATTATTCTGAAAAAGGAATAACTTTTTTGGTACTTACTCGGAATGTGTACTTTTTATGCCTAAGTCAAAGAGTAGGTATCTATATCTACCTAGTTGCGACTACTGCGCTCCCGACTAGGCCTGCCTGGCGTTGCTTGCTACAATGATTATTCATTTCGCTGGCAATACGTCATGCTCACGAATGTAGGCAGGCACCTGAACCATTCGGCCTGTCTGCCAAGCATTTAAATTTTCAGCAACACATAACCAACAATTAATTACGTTCTTATCAGATGAGAGTGAGCTGCGCGCGCGCCGAGCGATAGCCGCGCGGACTGCGCTGAGTTAAACTGATTAATCGTGAACAACTTCCATAACGAACAAACTCGAGCCTAATTAAAATTAAAAACCTACAAACAACATAAGTAAATAAATCGTTACAAAGTCGAGTGTGTTCTCTTTACAAAATGTCGCCGTATCAGTTCCTCGTATCTTTGTCAGTCACAGAACATTAGTTAGCAACACGAATTAACGAACATAAAAATATCAATTACAAAGAGCGTACATAGTACATAGAGCCGTGTCGAATCCACAGCCGCATACATAGCGATGTGTGGCTCCCACCGGCGCGGGCGCACCCTGCCTACTCGAGCGGCACGCATTTTCCTCGGCTCTCGTCTCGCTCGCTGCCCGAGCGCATCCGACCGAACGGGAAAACAGACATATTTCTGTTCGAACCCACAACCTAATCTCAACTTTGTCTCAAACAGATTAAGTCTAATTTTGATTGGCAAAAGCTAAAGATGCATCAACACGCTTCAAATAGAACGCGACATGGAAAAAGGAAAGCGTTCGAAATGAAGCGCGGCGATTGGCCGGTGCGGGCCAATGGCGGCGGGGGGCGGGGCGGGTGCACGCTGGCGCTGCGGCGGCGGCGCCCGCGCACATGTGGCGGCGAAGCGTCGCGCGACGAACGTGAGTGCGCGGTGTCCATGTGAAGTGCAGTGACTCTGGCATGATGCTGGGCGGCATGGACGGCAAGGAGTACGGGGCGCTGCACGCTGCAGCCGCAGCCGCGGGGTACGCCATGGAGACCGGTGAGTCAGATCCTTCAGTACATAATCTTTTTGATAGACCAATCGATTTTATAATCAGAAAAAATTGAAAACTTTAGAAAAGTATTCTCATTCGATATTTAGTGTTAACATAAAAATAAAATGTCACATAGGCATGGTTTAATAAATTAGTTTTGAAAATAAGAAGTCGCTTAGTTAGGCCTCGAATACCATACACCTACGGGCTGTCTCGAGTTGTTAATAATGAAATATCTAGAACGCTAATAATAGTTTATAGTTAAAGTAAAAAAATAAGCTGAAAACATGAGCGTTTAAAGTAAGTACTGAAAAACAATGACAAATATTCAAAATTACTGAAACATACTTACCAGTACTTACTTACTCCTAGCTAGGAGACGAATCGTTGAAATAGTTCTCAACGGACAAAGAAAGTTGGTTTATCTTGTGTTTTTGATCGTCTAAACCTCCTAACTTTATGTCAACGAAGTCCACAGTGATGACAATGAATTACTAAATGGTTTTTACTTTACCTAAACGCCCAAAAACAGACCCAAAAAATGTTACTCTTTAAATATTCTATTACTGACAACCAACAATCGAGACAAGACAAATATATTCAATAACAACATTTTTAATCGCAGGTATGATTAGATTATATTCATTAAAAAGTAGGTATGGACTCCTTCCTATTATTTGACAAAGTGCATCCTCAAAATTTCCACCGCAACTGCTAGACTATTTCCTCAAGCGATAGATATATACTTAATTTAAAGAAAAAGAATTTAGAAAAGAATCTAGTATTCATCAGAAATGACCGTCAATTACATTATAATCGTCTTCCTAAACGTTTTCCATCAGAGCTTTAACTTTAACATTTGAAACTGTATGACACCAACAGCTAACAGTCATATGCACCGTAAGACCTATGCAATTTGTACTAATGAAAGTAAAACATGATGGAGGAGCTCGTGGCTAAGTAATTACAGCCACACGGGTCGATCCATCAGGTTAAGCTACGCGTGCCGGTGTTGGTCAGTGGATGAGTGACCATCTTTACATAGCGAGACTCCTCCGTGCCTCGGAAAGCACGTTAAGCCGTTAATCCCGGCTGTCATTCGTGGATCTATGACAGTCGTTACGGGTGGTCACCGTCAGAAGCCCGAAAGTCTGACAACCAGTTTTACCAAGGGCTATCGTATTATCCAGTTACTGGGTTGTGGTGTGTGGGTTGCTTCATGTAAAATACTGGTATTCAGCTGCATCCGGTTAGACTGGAAGCCGACCCTAAAATAGTTGGGAAAAGGCTAGGCAGATTGATTTTTGAAAGTAAAACATGATGTATGTAGGTACTGGTTGTCACATGTAACACTGATGACGGCTTGTTATGTACTCGCTTATGTACGTAACCTTGTACTAATGTGGCCAGAGGTTGCTACCTGGGTAAAATAAAGTGAACAAGTAATTAAATTGAAACAATATTTGTCAAACAAACTTGAAACATTAGTTCTGAATGCGTACTTGCAGTTACCAGATTTGTTAGGAATTCAACTATAAATACTTACAGCAGAAAGAATTTTCTTGCCAAGAAATTCCTACCTATAAAACAAAAAATTTTGAGAGTTTGGAGGACTTAATTTTGCAGTCTTTGAAGGACCGTTGAGGATCTGTTTATCAAAAAACGGCTCACAACCAAAGAAGAAGTCAAACATACATTTTTCCGATGCCTTCTCATGAATCTAATCAACCAATGCAGATTTTTTTTTCTTCTGTCATCATCTTATCAACTTCCAGTGTTTTTGAAGTTAGTTGGATAGCCCTCTTCTGAGGTATCTCGAACGGGGCGTCAACCCACCACCCGTTTTGAATGCCATTACAAAACATTGTCAAGTCAGTCAAAGGCGACAACTTAATCTGTTTACCAAGGAACGGAGAACCCTAATGTTTACATAGGTAGAGAAACTTCTTCAGATTGATTTATGCGGAGCTCTTTATAGCCATGAACTTTGTGATGTTTTAACTCTAAGGACCAAATAATTTTAAATGACGAAACTGAAGTAGTGAAGTAGTGATTTTTGTGATGTGCCTTTGAATTTCATATGACATCTTAAGTTTATGTTTTTTTGTCTTAGACACAACAATGACAAAATAATGAAGTCTTAAAGCTGATAGATATTTAAGTAGGTAAGCATTTGATTACAAGTCCAGTTCGTTCATTTTTGTAGGAAAAAAATCATCTCAAGAGCTTCAAACTCTCTGTTTTCAAAAACTTAAAGCGAAAAGGGAGGGGGGAGGGAAGTTTTAAAATGCACTCTTCACTGCTTCTTATTAACATTCATCATTCCGTAATAACTTCTGATTGTCAAAGTCAAATCAAATAGGCACGTAAAAAGCACTTTTGAACGTCAAAATTTACAAAAAAATGGAATTGATGCTAGTCGCCCCTTCCGAAAGATAGTTCCGTATGGAAAAGAATGGGCAAGAAACTCCATCGTCTATCCGCCATCGTCTGTTCATTATTGTGAAAGGCATCTCACCTTTGTTCCCCGGTCTACGCTCTCTCTCTCTCTCTCCTAGGCTTCCTTATCCCACTTCTTTTGGAATTGGCTCGCCCAGTCATTCTTCGCTAGACGTGTCTGGTGTCTGTACGAGGTTATCGAGACATCTACTTGAGCTTCCTTCAGCTCGTTGTTCAGGTCATTCAAGTTCGGGGGCCAGCCTGTCTGCGCTCGTCTGAAAGTATCAATTTCTTTATTTACTTTATAGTATTGTTGCTAAAACTGTAAGCGTTTTTAAGATTAATTGTTTTATACTCTTGTAGGTCGCTTTTTCAAGTCGTTAAAAGATAAGATTACAAATATACTGGTTCTATCTAGAGCTGTGGCGACCGAGCCCACAGTTTTGTTTTTTATTTGATAGTTTCATCATCAGCATATGATAGTTTTAAGACCGAGTTTAAGCCGATATCTTTCTGACATTTGCAGCTTCAGGTTATAAGACACCTTGAATGTTGCATAAATTATTACTTTATAATCTCAAATAAGGAGACACTCATAATGAAGCGTTGAAGGTGATCTAAAAAGCATAATAATGAACTAAACATTAGGCTTCATTCTAATGGTCAATGATCTACCGGACGTCGTAAGGGAGGCGAAGTGTTTGCTATTCGCGGACGACCTCAAGTTGTTCCTATCGGTAGCAAATACTTTGGACTGTGAACGGCTTCAACAAGATATTGATAGGGTGGTGGAGTGGAGTGTAGATAATAAGTTAGCTTTTAATGTTTCCAAATGCGGTATAATGAGCTACACTCGCGCACGAGACCCGCTACTGCATCAGTATGAGATGGAAGCCGCGGCCATGTTACGAGTCACGCATGTGCGGGACTTGGGGGTGGAGATGGTTCCGGAATTAAGGTTTCGAGACCACATCTTAGACATGTGCGGCAAGTCCTTTCGAAATCTTGGATTTATACTCAGGCAGTGCAAAGACTTTCAGAATACGGCAGTGGTTAGAATCATGTATAATGCGCTGGTGCGGAGCCGTCTTGAAACGAGTGCTATCGTTTGGAACCCCCATGAGGCTAAATACAGTATCATGGTGGAAAGAATCCAAAACAAATTCACTCGTTTTCTGTTTCATAAGTTCATGCTCCGCTCATGTACCCGAGTCTATATGTAATAGGGATGGTAGGGTATACCAGGCTGGCGGTGCGGAGGGACACCGCTCTGTGCAGCTTTGTGTTTCGGGTGCTGCGCGGCTGGCTTCATCACCCCAATCTGTTAGCTGAGCTGGGGCTGCGTGTACCGCCCGGATGCGGGGGCGCGCGTCGCCCCACGCCAACGCTACTGGAGCCACCCTCTAGGACTAACCTGAACAGGTTTGCCCCCTTGTCACGCGCCATAAAACTGTTAAATGTTATTTCAAATGAGGTAGACATATTTCACTGCAGCCTGATGAAGTTCGCAGGAGTAGCACTGAAGTGCATTGAAAATATTGAGAAGTGTTTTTAATTGTTCTTTTTTTAAAAAGCTTTTATTTTATTTTTTTTAAGTATTTCAAATTGTTTTTTTAATTGAATTTAACTGTATTTTTGATTGTTTTTTGTATTTTTGATTGTTTTTTAATTGTTTTTTAATTGTATTTTTGATTGTTTTTAATTGTAATTTAATTGTATTTTTATTGTTTTTTTTTTTTTTAAATTGAATTTAATTGTGATTTTGATTATTTTTGTTTCTAAATTGTGTTTTTCATTGTTTTTAATTGTTTTTTGGTGGCAACATTGCATTGGTGTTATAGCTGTTATGATGTTGTTAATGGTGAATAAATAAATAAATAAATAAATAAATCTCAATAAAACTGAGAAAATTCAAATCACAATACGTAGGTACCTGATATAAACGCGCAAGCCAAAATTTAGAAAAGCTGCTAAAATCATAAGTACAAACAAGAGCCGAGAACTGAACCTTGACTAATACCTCATCGATAACCTACCATATGACGTGGCTTACAGTCCTGTTTAGGCGAATTCTTACTAATAATCTAGTGACAAGCTAGATGCTACAGGAAACCAGCGGCAAAACCTGTCATACTCAGCTTTGACGGCTGCTAATATCATGATTGATTCTATCAAACGCCTTACGAAAGTCAACATAGAACTATAGTCTATTAAATTCCTAGTTGCTAAATAAAACCATTTGAGCTAGAGGCTATTTTATCTTCCAAGATTGTTATGTATACGCTATTTGACGCCATCGACCGTTTTCTTAGCGTAGTTTGTCCATATGTGTCTTAAGATAGGCCAAGTCGATAGATTATGCGAAGAACCGATGACGTAGTAACAGCTGATACAAGCTCTAACATGCAGAGCTCGATAAATCTTAATGTATTGTGATGATAAAGAACAACACATGTTTACCAATAGTTGCACAATTAATTAGCGCTGCAGCATGATAGTGATGTGACGCAAACTGTCGATAACTCAGGTCGACTTGATAAAGGGTCAATATCTTACGGTAAGACATGAATAGGCACGTAAGTAGGTGACATTCTCAGTCATCGAGGTAGGCACGACCTAAAAACCGTAGGTATAGCACTTTTTTCACCTGTTTTGTCCCTTCATTGCTTTCCCTTGGAAAGCAAGGTAGTGGGAAAGAGCGCACAGATTCAACATGAAGTGATAAAGTGTTCCTATCAAACTAATAATTATGTTCTATGGCTAGCGAATAATGAACGTTGAATTTGTCTTTCATGTAACACATCAATTTATCGTGGTAAATACACATTGAGCTTGAATTAACGAATTAACTCCAACTTTATTTCGGGTTACGAGTTCTATGTATATCTACCTACTTATCTGTTTTTATGAAGCATTACCTACCCCATACGCTAAAACATGGGCGGCTCTTTGTGGGTGTAACCATGTTCCCCTCGTTTGTTAACACTTTGTTATTAGTAGGTACGTATATCAAACGTCCTGCTATCCGCCTTCTAATGTATTCTCGGGCGCTAATAGCATCACACAGTAAATTCAGTTTAATAGTCTTTTGTGGCCGACACCTGCCAGACAGTTTGTATATCATTAAGTACGAGTCCATATAGTTTTAGGCATTAACAATTATGATTAACTAATCGTGTTTTATACTAATCTCGTTTTTATTCTTTGGACACAACATTGTTGTCTATCATATATCGGATTGGTGATCTCATTTTGTCTTCATTAGCAAGCTTTATTATTGCTGGTGAATTTCACGATTTTACAGTCGTGTTTTATTTAACTTAATTATTTTAAACTAACTAAAAGAGTTTCGGTTCATCATTCAGACGAATGACGTCCACTGCTGGAGAAAGGCCTCCCCCAAACATCACCTCACCAACCGGTCAAGTGCGCTTTCTGCATCCAGTGGGTTCTCGCGATCTTTTCGATGATTTCAATGTAAATTGTAACGTGCAAGATGATGAGATACTGACCAGCTTGCGTCAGTAAAGAGAAATGCGTTAACATATTGTTCATTGACGTTAATTTCTATCTGTCATTACTTCAATTAGCTAACTCTATACGTTTGCTATCTGCTCTGCTTGGGGTTAATTAAGAGCGTTAATCGCGCGCGAGCTGGCAACGTCGCATTTCTAAAGGTTTTTCGAGATTATTTTAATAAATTTAAATCAAAGGACAATTTCCTCTCTCAATTTCTTAGATCGTTGGTATTTATAGGTATCTATGTATGCTATTTTTTGACAGTTATTTGGGTATTTACTCTTAGAAAATAGAAAATAATTGACAATTTTTGCTTTTTCGATCCTAAGTTTGACAGTTACGTAAAACAGTACTAAAATTTGTAGCATTCTTTTGCCGAAGTTTTCAGAAAGAAGTGGTGACTATTTTATTTATGATAATTTTATTGTAAAATATAAACACTTGGTAGTATCCAGTTCGCGATAAGTGACTACCTACTACGACATTGAATAGTAGGTATTGAGGTATCTACTAGGTATTCTTGGATCAGTATCGTAACTAATACTATGCTTTTGCATCTGTCTGTCTTTATGTAAGTATTTCAGAAAAAAAAATGTTACTTCATCGTGACGGAATTTTCATTATTTTATGTCATAGCACCTAAATATTGTGTTGAATATTGCACAGTCCTGAAATTATTTTACAAAACTTTAGCATTATTTTACAAATTAATTAATTATACTTACTAGGTATATTTTCGGCAAGTTTTCATTTCAAAATATCTCATCATTAGACAGGTAGTGTAAATTGGACTTGGGCGCTGACTATTAATATCTCATCATTTGACAGGATAGGGTAGTGTAAACCGGATTTGGTCGTCGACTATACATATCTCATCATTAAACCAAATCCGGTTTACGCTACCCTACCTAAGTTGTGTAAACCGGAATTGGTCGCTGACTGTAAATCACTGCAGCTTATCATTTAGAAAGGGAAATAAAGTTAAATTGCTGTTATATAAATTGTTTACCTAATTAAAATATTACTTTTCTTTTCCCGCTTACCAATTAATTTGCTGCTACTGTAGGTAATAAATAAATAAATATCCTTGGACATTTCACACAACGCCATCTAGTCCCAAGCTAAGCAACCTAATGCTTGTGTTATGATAACGAGATGGCTGATAAACTACTTATATACCTACATTTTTTTTTTGTAAATACATACATATTATAGATAGAAAAACACCCAGACTCGGAACAAATACTTGTACAAATATTTGTTCCGTGCGGGAATCGAACCCGCGACATGCTGCGCAGCAGTTAATCCCTCAACCACTGCGCCAACCGTGTCGTCAATAACTTATTGGAGTGGTGATAATCAACTCGAGGTACGGTACTGTAGGTACCTAACAGCTGCAATGCAGTTCATATAAGGCAGCGAGTAGGACTATACTAATTAGAATTAAGGAGCACAACTGCTGCCCTACCATTTAAAAATAACGTAATAAAGCATATCTTTTTTTTAATTTGTATAAAAAAATACTTTGAATTGTTTTATTTGGAAAATAACATAACTAAACCCGTATTTACTATTTCTCACCACACAATTTTCAACTACATTTCAACTAATATCTAGCAACTTGTCAAAAAAGCACCATTTAATTAATTAAAAACCGTGTTATCGCGTTAAAAAAAATACTAGCAGTTAATTACCTGGTTTAGTTAAAATCGGCATAAAGGCGGCGCAGACGCAGCGCCGCACTAAACGCGCGCGGTTTATCGATATGTCAGAGGGCGTCAAGGGTTATCGATAACTGCGATAAAACGGCACCGTTGCGCGTCACTAAGCTCATTGTATAACTGTTATACTTACTTTACTAAAAATCTGTTTGTGTACATTTTTGATGCGTAGTAGTGTACGTAGTACTTGAATCTGTTCTCTCTCTCTCTCTCCAGAATTAACTAGAGATGTGTAGGTATTGCTTGGCGAAAAGTTTTTCATTAAATTCTGCTTATTTTGCAGTAAAACGTCACCGTTTAGGTACTTGTCTCCCGCGCCTCGGATTACTCAGATTGTAGTAAATTGAAACAATGGCTATTCGAAGCAGACAGTTGTCTGACGGGGCTTCGAAATTAAATACCTACCTACAAACTGCTAGCAGGATGTATCAATCTACCTAGCCTTTTATCAACTATGTTGGGGTCGGCTTCCAGTCTAACTGGATGCAGCTGAATACCAGTATTTTACATGGAGCGACTGTCTGTCTGACCTCCACAACCCAGTAACTGGGCAATACGATACCCTTGGTAAGACTGGGTGTCAGACTTTCGGGCTTCTGACGACCCGTAACGACTGTCAAAGATCCACGAATGACAGCCGGGACCAACGGCTTAACGTTCTTTCCGAGGCACGGAGGAGTCTCGGTATCTAAAGACGGTCACCCATCCACTGACCAACCCCGGCAAGCGTAGCTTAACCTGACGGATCGACCCGTGCGGCTGTTATTACATAGCCACGAGCTCCTCCACGAAATTATAACCACAAAATAGTTAAAATAAAAACTAAGTTTAAAAACTAGAACCCGACTACTGAAAAATCACGCTCTAAAAAGTATGAAACAAGATCTCAACTGAAATTAGAAAAAGGCGAGTCACGTAACGTAAAAATAAAATTAAATATAAATCGAACAGATTACGTTTGACTCCGGATTTTTAATTTGTCTGCCTTTTTCTAATTTCAGATGAGAATATTTTCTTGTTTCATACTTTTTAGAGCGTGATTTTTCAGTAGTGGATTTTAGTTTTTAAACTTAGTTTTTATTTTGGTTATTATTTTATTATTTGTTTTGTTTGAAATGATTTTTGTTTTCAATTTATTAATTATTAATTTATCTTATTATAATTTTTATGATTACTGACCACTAGGTAGCCCTAGGCTAGGCCTAGGCTAGGTCGCGCTAGGTAGGTGGTCTTAAATTAATGCCGCTATAGCAGCGGCACGTTGTAAGAATTGTCGCACTATTCTAAAATAAATAAAATAGACTTCCAAGATTTTTTTACATTCTTTGTTAGTGAAGCTAATAAAAGCACAGAACAGATAAAGAGGTTTGAATAAAAGTGTGTTTAAAAAATCTGCTTTAATTTATTTAGTACGCATTTATTTAACGTCGTGACGTCGTCAGCCCCAGTAGAGGCTCCGTCAGCCCTAAAGCCTTCTAGTGATGTGAACGCAAACAGTAAAGTATCGACATCGGTCATACGCGCGGGCGCCGGATCGGAGGGGTCGGCGATTATCGGCGGTTATCGCGAGGTTATCCGCCGCGCGTTAAACAGCACGAGCCACGCACACACTTCGGCTATGTGGTTAATTATAATTACACACATTTATATTTGTGTTCGTTTTAATCATGAAATTATATTCTACTACCTAAATGGGGAATTTCGACTAAAATAACGTAAAAAGAAAAGAAAGAAAGAAAATACGTTATGTATTTGCGGCAAGTAAACGTCATGTAAAGAAAACACACAAAAATAACTAGTTAGGGAAAATATGCGTCACATCCGCGCAACACGGCCACCGCTCAGCATAATGCTGCGACCCCTCGCGAGACCGAGCCCCCGGCTGGTCTGCAGCGACAGCCGGCGTTGCCGTGAAGACGGCAACCGGCACTAGTTACGTGTTAGTGAGGAGGTAATAGTTATCATTAAAAACTACACCACAACTAAATGCACAGAAAAATTTATGTGTAGCAACAAAACCGCCCTCACTCCTTTTAGTGCTGTGTTGGTGCTTGCTACTACTTAGTTCGTTTTTCTGACGTTACAATCAAATCAATCTGCCTAGCGTTTTCCCAACTATGTTGGGGTCGACTTCCAGTCTAACCGGATGCAGCGGAATACCAGTATTTTACATGGAGCGACTGCCTATCTGACCTCCACAACCCAGTAACTGGGTAATACGATACCCCTTGGTAAGTCTGGTTGTCAGATTTTTGGGCTTCTGACGACCCGTAACGACGTCAAAGATCCACGAATGACAGCCGGGACCAACGGCTTAGCGTGCTTTCCGAGGCACGGAGGAGTCTCGGTATGTAGGTCACCCATCCACGAACCAACCCCGGCAAGCGTTGCTTAACATGACGGATCGACCCGTGAGGCTGTTATTATTTAGCCACGACCTCCTTTTTTCTGACGTTACATTAGATGATTTTTGATCATACCGAGCATGTAAGTAGTTCCTAAACTTCCTATTCCACTAAAGAAAACTTCTAGAGATGGAACTCAACGCCATTGCAACAAGTATAGTCAGCAGTGACTCCCCGCAAATTCTTTATCGATTTAGTAACGTATCGATTTGAGTTTTGTCGATAGAGACGCGAGTTCGTGAGTCAGCCTGAATCCTGTAAACCGACAAAATTAATGTATGTTTTATTTATTAAACATTTTACAAAAACATGTACACTCCTTTGCAAAAAAAACGGGCGGTTTGGATTTTTCTACATTATTGGTAATCATTTAGTTCTAAAGAGGTTTTAATAGCCAAACTATGTTACTGGCACTTAATAAAGAGTCTGGGTATGAAAAAAAGTTAATTTCAAATTCAGAACTGTTGTTTTTAAAAATAATAATCCATTTTTCAGTTTATGACTTTTTACTTACTATTCGCGGGTTTGCGGTTAAAAGGTAATCAGGCAACTAAAACTAACTTCTCGTTATTTTTATTAGAATAATTTATGTTTGTCGCATAATCCTGCCTTATTGTGACTTAAAACAGATATCTTTGTGTCGATTATAATGGCAGAAAAAGCAATAGGAGCTAGTAAAATTATAGCGCTGCTGGAAGTGGGGTGTAGCCAATGTTACGGCTCACAGCGGTTAAACGTGAGTCGTTCCACCGTCCAAAGAACCTGGACTCGATACCAAGAGACAGGTTCCGTTTAAAGAAGGCAAGGTTGTGGGAGAAAACGTTGCACACAACCACGAGACGACCGCTTTTAGTGACTCAGGCACTGAGGAACCGCAAATTCAGTTACATAGACCTCAAAAGAAACCTTGAAGAGCTACGAGGAGCACAAGTAAGCCTATGGACAGTGAGGAGGAGGCTTTTAACGGTTGATATACGCAATCAACGACCGCCACGGCCCTCCAAGTTACTCCGTGAGCACTGGATTGCTCGACTGAGGTTCACTAGAAATTGTCTATCTTGGACACTAGGTAACTGGAACGCGTACTCTGCTCCGATCAGGCTCGAATTTGCCTGAATGGTGAGGACCAACGTCGGCGAGAGTTACGAAGACCAGGGGAATGCTATGCCGACGTGTGTTTTGAAGAAATCACCCCTTATGGTGGAAGGTCCGTTATGTTTTGGGCGGGCGTAACTTCCAGCTATCGTACCGAGATAGTGTTAATTGAAAATGGCTCACTAAATGCGCAAAGGTACATAACAAGAATAATTTGTCAACATGCACAGCCCGCACTGACTGTAATTGGTGAAGATGCCATTTCATGGACGATAATGTGCGGGACCACCGTTCTGGCGACGTAGATGCTTATATGCAAGAGGTCGGTATTTGTCGTCTGGATTGGCTAGCGCGGAGCCCCGACCTTAACCCCATTGAGCACGTCTGGGACCTCCTAAAAAGGCGAGTACGATCTGTACAACCACTTCCACAAAACATCAGGGAGCTTAAACGTGTAATTTCGGCTGAGTGGGAACACATTCCACAGGAGACCATCAAAAGCCTGGTGGAAAGCATGCCAAGACTATTACATGTCGTAATCGCTGCAAGGGGAGGTCATACTCGTTATTAATTTTTATTTTTCAATGTCTTTTTTTAATTAAAATACCATAAAAATACTCGTAGTCTTAATTTAATTGTACCCTGAAAATTTCCATTTTAACACGACTCTCTGTTTGTATTGACTAAAACACCGATTCTAGGATTTAAGGGTTAAAAACTATATTCTCAATGATAATAAGAAATTTCTAGTCATTTATGCTAACGACATACTAAAAATATTAATATTTTCCATAGAAAAGCCAATGACTGTAAGGTGCCCGTTTTTTTTGCAAAGGAGTTTAGTTATAAGTGTTTAGGTACAGTTGGATATTACGAATGTTTAGGTGTGTATATTTTAATAGACAGTGAAAACTGTAGCCGAAAATGAACTTTAAGTAAACATAGTTTAGACTTAATTTGTTTCTTTCCGCTTATTATTTATGCTGTTTGACATCCGTCAGAAGATGTCACGACAAAAATTATTGATCGTCACAAAAGTCATAAAAAAAATATCTCCGTGAAACTACATGATCTTACTATCAATAAATTAAAAGATTTCAAGACTGGTGTTACGTTTGTGCGTCTGAAGATATTATTAATATCGACACCGGAAACTCTTGTAGGCCAAAAGTTTATAAAAGAGCGTTTTCCTGTATTAACCTCCACTGAAATTGAGGAACACTCGTGTTCAAGCTTTATAAATTACATTATTAACTGAAATAAGTTCTAAATTAAGACCTAAATGACGCGTAGGTAACTTAGAAAGTAGGTGATAAATGACAAATTGGTTAATTTTATGCTATGGCTGAAATAAAAATTATTCGGAATAGAATAGAATATTCATTTATTTGCTCAGATTGTAGTATTTACAATAAGGATTCAGGATTGGATTTTGATTCTTCAAATTGAAGAAAGAGAAAGCAAAATACAATGGTATCTTCTGCTGTACTGGTGTAGTAGTTAGGTAAGTACAGGTAAATGAGCAAGTCGAAACAGAAATAGCGGTTCATCCTAAATAAATCGAGCAAAAACACATACAATAAATATTCCGTAGTTGTTCACTAATAGCACAAACAGAGCGTGTTTGAGCGCGGAGCCGCCGCGCGGCTGTTTGTACGACGCGACGCGACGGCCGGCGCGGGCGCAGCTCAAACAACGCCACCACAAGATGGCGTGGGATTGGGGACATCGGCACTGAGTTCACAGATCATACGGCTCCCGTTAACAATGGATTGCCGCGGTCAAGTTTTAGATGGGTGACCGTCGAATGTTTGCCTTCCGTGCTATCGAAGGTTAGGCCGTTGCCGTCGGAGTCAGGAGTTCAGGACGGTCTGCAACGCGAAGATTAAACGTCATGAGTTGCCGCATGGTATATAGTTCAGATTAGCTGTTTCGTAAAATACTTCTTGTTGTGAGATCTCACATTATTTAGGAAAACCAGAAGGCCGGTAGAAAACCCGCGGCAATTCCCTTATCAACGCACGCGCAGCCACGCATATTCAACGTACCTACCTACAACAACAAAAAAAACCGGTCAAGAGCGAGTCGGACTCGAGCACCGAGGGTTCCGTTCCGATTTCTGAAAAAGTGTGCTACTTAGAGACATCGTTTTATTTTTCCTGTAATATTTACATAAACTTCTATCACATAATTTCAGATTTTTCTCTTTGCAAACTTCGGAGATAAGGAGTGGGGAACGGTATTTTTTTTTACATTTTTCATCAAAAGTCGAAAACTATGCGGCCTAAAAAAAAATAAAAAATAGTTTGAGAATGTGCAAATAGCGTTCTTTCATATATGATACCCCACATGCCCTAGTAGCCCCACTTTAAATTTTTAAGATTTATATTAAGATTTGAATGAAAGCCCCCTTTCAGTCCCTGTTGCAAAAAAAAGATATAAATATTTTTATGTCTTTCTTATTTGCAAAATAGTTGGGTACACGTCATCTAAAACTGTCCTAAATTTCAAGTTGATAGCATTAGTAGTTCTTGAGATATCCAGCTGTAACAGACAGACAGACAGACAGACAGACTGAGTCACACCATAAGGGTTCCTTTTTTACCATTTTAGTACGGAACCCTAATAAACTGATTCAAATTGGGCTTACCTATATCGACCACAATCGTTGCCTTCCTTCACCATTTGTAGTTCCTGTAGCACCGTTAGGCACCTACCTAGTGGCGGATTAAGGGCTTACATAAAAAGTGACTTATAGGTATATTCAAAAGCGATTTATCCCCTTTATTTAAATACGAAGATTCAGAAGCAAAATAATTGTCAGCCCGTAATTTGAAACTAAACACAAGGCTAAGCTCTCAACCAAACATGGAGTAATGTTACAATTTCCTGTCAATTACCATTGTTTGTCCACTTTGATTCGCTCCTGTTGCTCCAGGATGTGGGGAAATGGACCTTACCTCACTAACAATAAGGAGGATAGTCATGGGTTTGTTTGATGAGGTAATAAAGGGATAAGTACTGTCGCCCGATTTGTACATTTGCTGAACGTATTCGGTTACTGTTAGGGACTCGCGCGCAGTTTGTTCACATATTTGTACCTACTCTCTGTAAACAACCTCCGCAAAAGTCTATAATTTACATAAGTAGTGTATTTATATCGGATTTTACGTGTTTAATAATAATATTACCTATCTAAGCTTCTTTTAAAAAAATCACCCAGAGAAGTACAACGACCACACATAAATATTTCTGTCGCAAACTATATAGGGGCTTAAGTTGTTCATTTGCTGCATTTCGTCTGGAAGAGTTCAGTTCTGTTAAATAAACTCTAAAACTAAAACGGAACTTAGAACTTAAAAGAGACTTCTAAAGTTAGCTAAGTGTGTTTTACTGTGTAGGATAGACGGCGACTTACACACTCCACCATCTACTTGCTATAAACAAAAAAAAACTCTATCGAATGTCTTGGAGATAGGTACTGTGAGGGCTCGAACCTCAACAGTAAAATGCTAGCTATAGAATAAAATCACAGTAGTGCACAGGAGAAATGGGGCTGAAGGCAGCTATATTAACCCCTCAAGTGTCTGAGTTTTGCTAATTTTAGACCCAAAACTCCAGCGAGTGGGGAGGGTTGGGGGTTAGTGGCGAATCCCATAGGTTCACAACTACTGATGATTATATGTTTTCCATCGGATGATGTTTTTTCACGTTTATATATATGTGATCTAAGCTTATATACCTATTATGTAAATTTTTGTCCTTTTACACACTTGGGGTGCATTTGACACGCGGGGGGGAGGGGGGGTTAGCTGCGAACTCCATATGTTGACAACTAATGATGATGATTGGTCTTCTATCGGATGATGTTTTTTTACATTTATATATATGTGATATAAGCTTATATACCTAACAAAAAAAGCATTTTTCTTATGCACACATGGGGTGCATTCGACACTTGAGGGGTTAATAATCAGAATAAATTATCATTTACACACTGCCTACGCGGAGCCCTAGCTAAAATCTATCTGTCACTCCTTAGAGAAAAGCGAGCTTCACTTTTCTTTAAGAGCAATTCGATCATAATCATAATCATAAAAATCTTTATTTTTCTCATTCAGTATTACAGGCACTAGATATTATATGCACAATCTTATATAGAGAAAGGTGTCTGAAGTAGGAGGGCCCTGAGTTACAGATCACCCGGCTTAGTTACACATGTTAAATTACCAAATGGTTAGTCAAGATATACTTTCAATGAAATGTACAAATTATAAGTAGATATATTAATATTAATGATACGTTTTTAGACAAAACAAAATAAAATAGAAATGAAATTAACGTAAAATGAAGAATAAAATGAATGAGTGTATGAATGAGAGTCAGGGTGAGATGTTTGAATGATCAAAATGTCAGCCAGAATCATTGCTAAGGATTGACCAAAGCATGATCATCCCAAAAAGGTAGCTGACCTAGCTATAGCTAGCTCCTAAAGGCAACTGCTGGGTAAAGGGTATGAACTTCACAATCCTTACAAGTACAATGCGGAAATAACACTTATATAACTCCGCTTATCAAATCAAACGAAGTATGTAGTTACTTCAATAGTTCTCACAGTTTTAATAAATTAGTAAACAGTGTGGCGACCACTCCTCTTCCGATGGATGATCATTAAGCCATGCGCGGGCGCACCCAGCTACCGAAACCAAACACATTTACACCGAATATCGATAAAGCGAAATCACATCACTATTTGATTTTCAACAAATCCGGTGCAGCTCTATTTGCTTAACAATTTTGTCGGTTTGCTGCCTAGTTATATTTAATATCACAAAATATGTCAACTTCCGAAAATGGGCCTAGCCATATAACGTTATATCTAATGATCCATTCTGCACTAAAATGATTACCTAAATGCTGTGAATTTGTTTCCCGAATAGTGGAAACGGGAATTCAGAATACTGGACACACATCTCATGACTGGAAAACCGTCTCTCATTATATTTCTAACCAACACTTGTCTGGCGTCACCGTGTGCTGTGCATCACCGTTTTCACTGTTGGGTCTGTTGCTAATCTTCTCGCACAAAAAAACTCATTAAGAATGATCCATCCAACGTTGACCTCCTCAAGCTGCTCAAGCTTGGGAAGAAAAACAAGCGCAACAAACTGTCCAGCAACGCTTCTGTTCGCCACGATATTTGCGATTATTCCCGATATCCACCACTTGTTTGGCCACCACTGGAGGACAGCGAAACAACTTTTAAAATTATTCTCGCTGTCCACCACTGGGGGACAGATCACAGACCTAACTTCAAAACACTTTTAAGTTGCTTCTGCATCGTCTCCAGCGCTGCGGGAAGTGTAACCAGTAGTATAACCCCTTTGCCCTTAGGTAACAAAGGATGGCACCCATCCTCTATTGCTCTGTTACAGCAGGCGGGGGCTGCTCTCCATCCGCGCCTCCGGTTTTTATATTCACTCTAGGGGTAGCAGCCAAAAGACTATGGTAAAGTCGGGGTGCCCCGATTCGGTTTTGAAACAGATTTTAACCATGAAGTGGTGGACAGCGGGAATTATTTTTAAAAGTTGTTTCACTGTCCCCCAGTGGTGGCCAAATCAGTGGTGGTCATCGGGAATATACCCGATATTTGTATGTTCCGTCTTCCGTTGTAAAGTCCTCAAATGTATCGCCTTCCTTTCTACTCTCATCATCAGATCTTTCTTTACCTTGCTTGCTATAGACTTCAAATGACCTTACGATAATGTTATTCTAACCAGCAGCAAATGATTCCAGTCTATCCGCTCCGCCAGCGCCAGCCCGCCAGGCTTGTCCGGTGTCCGGGCAAGTGACACTCACTGTTTGCGCACGCATTAGCCGGCCCGCCTCGAGTCAACAGCGTAATGGCGGCAAATAGTACCCCTCTCCCTCCGCCTGCCTCCTCCCGGCTACTGTCTTGACAGATGCGCCGGCGCAACGGGATCACTGCGTGACGTGTTCCGTTGAGAATAAATGTTTGGAGATGAATTTTTAATGTTAGGTGGACAAAATAGTGTAGTGGAAAAGGAATACGATCATCTTTAGCATTGCAGCACCCGCTTGTGTCCATTGGTTACGGGATATTGATGTGTGACCTAAACCTCATTTTCCGCAGTCACCGAGAAACGATCCTGGACACACTCAAAATATGATTTCATATACCGTTAGATTAAATTGAAAGCCATTTCAAGATAGTACATATTGTTTAAAGCCACCTCACAGCCACAGCCAGGTCCACTTTCAAAATCATAAGATTTTTAATTTTCTTATTTGCCTGTGGACTGGTAATACAATTGGTCTGGCGAGATATTAATAGCTTTGAGATTGCAATACTACTTCAATAGATTATAATACTTCGTTTGAAAATGGTTTCATCTACATTTCCATTATTCAAAACTGTTTTATTTGAACATGTACGGCCACTATATTATTATCAGCCATTAAACATTTTACATGGTTATGTACGTTTGGCCATATTTACTCACAGGCAGATAAAAGCAAGCAGAGCAGGCATGGGCCTTGCTGCTTGACCACTCTTCTGGTCCTAAACATAATCAGCCTATAACGTTCCCACTGCTGGGACACAGGCCTCCTCTCTGTGAGAGCGAGTCTGGTCCTTATTATGTCTCCATCAGTGTGAAGAATTAAATATTTTTACGGGGATCACTAATACAACGTCGTTACCTTAGACAGTTGCCCTACAAAATGATGATTTTATTCGAAAAGTCCATCTATTATAATCCCATAAATACACCACCCAGCAAGAGGTCCAGCTGGCTCGTGCGGATATCCAGAAATAACACCAACAAATGAAAACCACCTCTCGACACAGCACTGCCACAGGATAACTAATTGTCCCACCGCACGATGAACACGCTGGTTCCGCCCGGAGGAAATGTACCGTGTGCTGCGCTTCTGTGGCGCGTGCCATGTCAATAATTAGTTATAGTGAGTTATGGCTTATGGGAGAATACTTTGACAGTGTTTATAGGGGTTAATAAGGGGCAGATGATGTCTTGCCAATGCCGTTACACCTTCGGAATGTCAATGATGTTTCTGTCGCTAGTTCGGCTATATTTAGACTGTTTAAACACCACATTTTAATGGAGCTCGACTTATAAACACTGGTCCATGTATGTATGTTTGCCATTATTAAAGTTAATGAATTCGTTTACTTAGATATCTTGTAGACGTGATTTGGTTTTCAATCTGTTGGCTAACACGGGAACCGGATTTTACTACGTGGTAATGTCCAATTTCTGTTAGTTTAGAAGAAGCTTGTATGACCGTTATTTATAGATGAAGTCTCCCGGATAAATTGCAAGGTTCAAGATTCGGTTTCTCCGGATGCATTTTGCTGTTTTCATCATTTTCATTCATGCATCGTTAACAACTGTGTATCATTCTTGCAGTTTCCATTATAATAAGAGACTCAACGTGTAAAGATTCTTGAGAGTGAGATTACACCACCGATTTTGGCTGTACCTAAAGCCCTTAATTTCAAAACACTTAATTCCACAACACATTCTGTTATTTTCTTTATATCACCATCTCAAGGGACATCGGTAATGGGAAACTAATGCATGAGACACAAGCCTACGAGCCACCGGTTCACATTATACCGTACAGCCTCGTCCCCACGTCTAATTCAAAAACAAAATGTCCAGCAGTTCAAACACTACTCGAAGGCTACTGCCATTAACTGGGCTGTCCTCTCGACAGCTAAGGCCTCTTCAAACGACGGGTACGTGAGCCGCGGCCGGCAGTAGCTGGTGTTTGCATAGCGGGCTCGTTTGTCGGCAGCCTGTCGCCGTGTGTGGTCGCTGGGGACTCCAAACACGCTGCGACACGGTGGAAAGTTAAATCACGGAAAACATGAGAGATAAATATATTGGAGTTTGTTTTGATTGGCTGATCGGCTAGTTGAGGTAATGGTGGATCGGATTTACAAGTACAGTGATGAGAAGTTGCGCGGAGACAGCAATATGGGAGCAGTCACCGGAGTGCTCAACTTGTCGAGTGAGCAAATGTCATAGACGGGTCACAGTTTTACAAGACGACTCATTCGATTACTGCTTGGGTTGTTCGAGATTCAATATGACTGTAATTTGGTTGTTGACAGTTAGTCCATCGTACGCACCATCGTAAAGCAAGAAAAAGTCTATGATCGTCTGTACCGCACCGGTCGAGAGCGACACTCTAATATGAGGATCTATGAAGTGGTTGCGTATGGATAGCACGATCGTAAGTATAGGTACATCTTCTATGTATGTGTATTAGAGCTCATCTAGAACAAAATAACTATCAGCATCCTTTTCAATACTTAGATATGCCATGGCTACACTGTCGCGATAACGCGAACTACAATTTACAACAAAGTTAAAAAAAATACGATCCGAAGCCTTCGTTAGAGTAATGTCTTAACATATTTATCATAATCACAAACACTTATACCTCACTCACTTCCTCACTCATACCTTCACTCTCTGTCACACTGACATCACAGTACCATACTACTAGTAGTAGTACTGTGTATAAGTAGGTATGTAAGGGTGTCTGTCTGTAAGGGGGGGGCCCCTTACAGACAGAGAGTGAAGGTATGAGTGAGGAAGTGAGTGAGGTATAAGTGTTTGTGATTATGATAAATATTAGGTCGGGGAAAAAGTTCCTTCGTATTTTATATACAAATTCAAGACATTTTTTTTTTCATAGTTTATTATTTAGTTATGTGTCATTTGCCAAATGGGTCAAAAATGTTTTGTGGTCAATTCCCAGTTCTTCAACTACTTCGTAACTACTGATATGCCAATTTTTCTCCACTTTTTCAAAAATGGCATCCATTTTATCCTTAATAGGGCGACCAGAGCGACGTGCATCTTTGACATCAAAATTTCCGGATTGAAAACGCTTAAACCAAATTTGTCAAACTCTCACAGACACTGCACTAGGTCCATAAACATCGCAAATTTTTTCGCGGCTTGCGTTGCATTTTTACCTTTTTTGTAGTAAATTTTTAAAATGTATCGAATTTCTTCATTAGATTCACTCATCTTGACAGTACGAAAAACAAATGAAAATCGCACATTTTCCTAATTTGAATTTGGAATTATGTTCTTTAAAATTTAAACTTTCAATGATATCAAAACCAGCTAGATACAAACAGTAGAAGAGCCTTAAAGAGATTTTATTATAACTTTATACCTATAAAATACGAAAAAACTTTTTCCCCGGCCTATTATGTTATGACATTACTCTAACGAAGGCTTCGGATTCTGAGTACGATTAAGTTAACAGCCAATGTTTAACTTTTTTTAACTTTGCGCTCTCTATTTCAAACATAGTTGTTGTAACGATTTTATTTTATTTTTTCAAGTCTTTTACTATTGATTTTGTCTTACATTATAACAATATGTGAATAACCTAATAAATAAATTATCGTACCTAATAAATACAGTATCGACCCTGAAACTTCAAATTGTTGAAAACTGTCTAGGACTCCACGAGACAGGCTCGACCTAGTGTGGAGTCCCCTAGTTAATTTATTAAAATTATGTTTCCTTTGTTTTTATTCTCTATAATTAAGTAACTTTGTAACCATCTTTTACAGTAACTATAGCATCTTTCTGATAGTAAAAAATACATAGTAATCTACAATACATAAGAAGTGATTTCATGTGTCCTGAAATCTATTTTAGTTTGTAGAACTAAGGAAAAAAAAACCTAAATCCAGGTCTATTTCGGTCTATTTTTTCGAGTTGTTACCATTTTACTCCTACAGTTTTCATTAAAAGTGTTCATAAATTTATACAGTTCTTTACAAACTAATAAGGAATGATTTCTTGTCATTACTTTTTTTGTTTAATCAACAGATTTTTTTGTAAATCGATAATTACTTCATATTTTGCAAGCGTTGTGTCATCGCACTTCTCTTTCTTTTCTATGCAGTCCGACAGTGACCGCGCTTTTTGCGACAGACAAGCCTTAAGCAGTAGTTTATTTTTGTATTACTTTATAGGAAACATCAATGTCCTTATTTGGTTAATAAACGATTTCATTATATTGTTAATTCGCGCGCTCTCTCTGGCACACCGCTCGATGTCTCGCTGTACAACAGAGAGCGGATGAAGTCAGTGTAGTTCGCGTTATCGCGACAATGTAGCCGTAGCATTAGAAGAGAGGGTCTAAGTTCAGTAAGATACTTGTAAAATACACAGCAATAGTATTTACGATGTAACCACGCGAGCTCGTCACAACACGTGCATATTTCAATGCCTGTGAGTGCTGACAGCACCTGTCATGGCGGACAACGATTTGTGACCGACACGTGTCAAAGTGCCAACTGTTAAAAGGCAGAATCATGGATTGAAAGTACGGCTGTCTGCTGTGATGTCAGCTAAGTCTAGACCGGTTTGTGAGCCAAAAACAGTTAAGTACTTTAATGTGAGCAGGAGCTTTTACTAGTATACCAAACTAAGCATAGCTTCTTACGTAGGCTTAGTGACCAGTGGATGTTCAAAACTACAGAAGTATAGGTTAAACAACATTACCTACACAGTAACATGCTATATTATAAGAATTTAGTCTTTATTGGGTAAAAAAACATATTTCTATAATCAATTGACATAGCAATATAGGGTTAACTATGTCAAGGAGCGCCATAAACCGTGTCAAGTAAACATATTATTTATACTTATCAAACAGTATTACATGCTATGAATATCAAAACAAGCAATAATGAAATAAAGTTGCACCGAAGTTTATTTACCTCTGGGCGGGCATAGTGATGGCAATTAATGCGATTTAGAATAAATTTCATTAGCATGTGAATTCTTGAGTCTTAGCATGCTAATTGCTATTGCTATGCTATTTGCTAATATGACGATAATTAATAATAATCAAGTATGTGAATTTTGTTAATATGTGAATTAAAGAGCGCGTTTGCTGTTTTTAACAATTTAAAAAATAATCGCGCGCCACGCACGTGCCACACAAAATCACAAATTATTACTTATTAACAATACAATCACACGCATTCATTCAATATACGATCCTAAGTACAAGCTAATCGAAGATAAAAAGCTAATAATTGCTTGACTTCGTTCTTCGTACCACCTGCTAAATTGCTAATAATTTCACTTGCGAACGTAGTCAGGGTCACGTGAAACAGATAGATTTAGTAGTTTTTGTGGGTGCGACAGAGAGCGCGCAGTGCAGCTGCGTGCTGTCAACCTATGAGGTACGAAGGGATGCATAATAATTCATTTCACATTTCACAGAAATTCGCAACTACATTTCATTTGCTAAATGCTAAATAAGCATTCGCATGCTAACAATGAATGCGAATGCTAATTAATCCATCGCTAGGCGGGCACAGCAAAAGGCGCGCTCTGATTGGTCAGTCCGTTCTCCTCTGATGCAGTCAGAGTTTTGCAACATTTGGTTATTTGTCATTCTTATTCTGCAATGTCAAAAGATTGAGAGTTTATTGACGTTTGCGTAGACAAACACTAAGATGTTATTTTATTTGCAATCATGCACAAAATTTTACACAAAAAAAAACCGGCCAAGTGCGTGTTGGACCACGCACAATGAAGGGTTCCGTAGTTGGGATGAATTTTATCCCAAGAGCAAACTTAACATTGTAATTGAAAAACATGTTCTCCCATACATTCCCACTGCAAATTTAAGTTTGTACGCAGAATATTGAGAGATTTACCATATTATTTTAATACCATAGTCTTCTTATAGCTTTTCCTGTAATCCGTAGGTATAGAACCATTTTCTGTATTTTTTTTTAAATTTAGGCTCAGTGGTTTCGGAGATAAGGGAAGAAATGGTAAATTTTCGTCTATTTTCTTAAATAACTTTAAAACACTTTGTTTTAAAATTATAAAAAAATCTATTTGAGACCCTCACAGTGAGTCCCTTTCATTTGATATGTCACCTCACACGGTATAGCTTGCGAAACCTTTTTTTTTAAATTTTCTTATTTGTCCCCCAAAGGTGACCTCTCACGTGTTTGGGTCACAGAAGTTCATAAGTGTACCAAATTTCAACATGATCGGTCTATTATATTCGGAGTAAATTGGCTGTGACAGACGGACAGACAGACAGACATACAAACAGACACACGAGTGATCCTATAAGGGTTCCGTTTTTTTCCTTTTGAGGTACGAAACCCTAAAAAGCAAACAAATAGGTCTTATGATTAAAATTAGTTAGTTATTTGTTTTAATTATCAAATAATAGATAGGTGTTCGGTTCTGTGTTGTGTGATGATAAGTGCCAAGTATGACATTGCATAAGTACTTAAAATATTGAATAAGTACCTAAATATTTTTTGAATTACATGTCATCTGTTTTCAGCCTGACCACATACTTTAAAACGCAGCTGAATTTGATTAGAACTTCTTTGTCATAATATTACCCAAGAGAGAAACCGAACGACGGCGACGCAGTGTGAAAAAAATGTTGTTTGTTATTTTATAACACATTTGCTCGTAAAGGGCCTTTTATTTCACCAATTTCAATATCGTAATGTATATCATTACGTACTTGTGCGTAATCGTAAAGTAAAACGCACGAGTTTCTTTCTAATAAGGTAACACGTATGGTTTATCATGATGCTCCGTCTAAAACCAACGGTACTTTTTTAAATCTTAAGAAAAAAAAAGCAAAGAAAGCAAAGCAAAGAGTTTTTATGTCAGAAAAGTGGTCAACATTTTATGAATAAAATAACTTTGGGATAAAATTAAATTAAAGAATTAAATGTTAAATATTTAATTCTTTGATTTAATTAATTTTGGCAATAAATTACAACCATTTATCTGTAACAAAACAAAAAAATATTAATTTACTTTAATCATACTGGCTGTTTTTGTGGCTTTGCCTTTAAAAAAAAAGGGCTGATGCGTGCGCATCGCTAATTTGTGAACCAGTAAAAATTATTCCGCGCGCTTTTTCTTTTCACTGTATTGTTTTTATTTGAAAATGTCGTCAAGTAATGATGAATTTATTCATTCGACACCGCCAGAAGTCTCAGAGGCAGCGAAAAAGGCTACTCTAAGCCTCTTGCCCGAAAAATCGACCGATAGATACTTACAAGCGGATCAAAATTTCATCGTATGGAAAACAAGCAAAGATGCAAATTCATTTTCAGAAAGTGTGTTTTTAAAGATTTATTCGTTTAAGAAAATCCGAGTTTTATTTATTTCCTCGCAAATATGTTATAAAACGTCGTATGACATACGTGCGCTTTGATAATTACAGCCTCTGCTTTCTTGTAGCCCTCGCCTACGGCTCGGGCTAGCAATATCGCCTCGGCTGTAATTTTCAACTTACCGCACTTATATCATAATGTACTATTATAACACATTTGCTCGTAAAGGGTCTCTTATTTCACCAATTTCAATATCGTAATGTATGTCATTACGTACTTGTGCGTTATTGTAATGTAAAAGGCACGAGTTTCAAGATGCTCCGTCTAAAACGAACGATACTTTTTTAAATCTAGCAAAGAGTTTTTATGTCAGAAAAGTGGTCAACATTTTATGAATAAACTATTTTTTTTTAATAACTTTGGGAGATAAAATATAAAAAACCGGTCAAGTGCGAGTCGGACTCGCGCACGAAGGGTTCCGTACCATATTATATGTTTAACAATCGCAAAGATAACTTTTACTTATTTTATAATGATACTGTGAATTACAGGTTATTTTTTGCAGTTGCAGAAAATCACCCATGTTTAAACAAAATACCTTATGAATCGCCGTTTTCAGTATTGTTGATTAAATACAGTATTCATGGTACCTACAGGGTATAAAGAAGTTTCAAATTCCTATTTTGTTGAATTGTTGCGCTAGAGCTCGTACAAAAATGGTCTAAAATTTACAACTTTTGCGGCCCCCTATTTCTTAATTTTAAAAGATTTAAAAAAAATATGTTTGTACTCTACTCAATGAGTTCTAGACGATGACACATGCTAGATTAAAATTTTTATTTTTTTTTCAAAATGAAAAGTTTATTGTACGGGGATCGACCCCTTACATTTTTAACTTTGCTTTATTTTTATTATTTGTTGTTATAGCCGTAATAGACAGCGGAGGCTTAGTAAGTTTGTACTGGACTGTACGTGGTTGTCTGATTTCATGGATTTTAATTTTCTTGCGCGGAACCCTAATTATTTTTCTAAAATAAAAATAGCCTAAGTTACTCCTTAAAACATCAGCTATATGTCGTCAAAATCGGTGAAAATTCGTTTGGCAAGTTTCCTAACTTGACTCAAAGTACCATTTTTTTAATCGGACTGCGCTTTAAAATTCTTCTATACAAACTTTAACATCCCTAACCTCATTTGAGGCGTAGTTTTGAAAAACTAATAATGACAAATATTATTAATTACTTATGCAAGTATTTGTGCTAAGTTTCAAGTTCATTAACCAAATTAATAAGATTTTTCATATAAACTGTATCTCTGTTTTCACGAACACAAATAAAGAATTTCAAAAATCGTCTGGTATGTTTCCATAACTTGACTCAAACATTATTTACACCAATTTTAGAGTTAATCAAGCCCCCAATAAAATCCTCCGCTATAAAATTAACTTTTCACCCCTTAGGGGTAGATTTTTGGAAAACCCTGATATACGTTAGTCTTAATTTTTGGTCTCAAGCATAAAAACTGAATTTTGAGTTAATCGGACCGCGTGTTAAAGTTCTTCCTTACAAACTTTGACACCCCCAATCCCTCCTTAGGGGGTAGTTTAGGAAAACTAAAAATGATAAACTTTATAATTTACTTATAGATGAATATTCGTGCTAAGTTTCAAGTAATTAAAGAAGTCTATTAACTCAAGGGATAGGATTTTTCATACAAACTTTCATCCCCTATTTTACCCCCTTAGGGATAGAATTTCCAAAAATTCTTCCTTAGTGAATGTTTACACTATATAAGGTATCTATGTGCAAAATTTCAAGTCTCTAGGTCCATTGGTTTGGGCTGTGCGTTGATATATTCTAAAAAAGCTAGCGTCTCGCAGTCAGTGTAGACGTGTTTTCTGTTGTTTTTACCCAATTTTTGGTTGGAGTATTATTGTATGCAATATTGACTCAATAAGTGTACTAACAAACAGTGCAACAAGTACGAAAGTGGAGTGAACTGATTTAGTGAATTTTATTCGCGTGTGCGACGTCGCGTGGTCCGAGAACGCTGAGGTAGGCTCTTCCCCACCTCGAGTGAAAGAGACGGGCTGCGACAAACAAATAATTCGTCTTTGTCGCACCTTAGTGAACCGCGTAGTGCGCGGCAGTTACATCTACGATTTAAATTTTGTTTGTTTGTGAGACCAAAAATGCCTAATAATTGCGGCGCTTGTGGTTCGCAAATAGCAGATATTTTTATGGAATGCGGTTATGAGAAATGCAAGAAAAAATATGATTTAGCGTGTCTTGAAATAAATATAGACGCGTTTAAGACATATACTCAGTCATTTAAGAAAAATTGGGTGTGCCCGGAATGTATTTGTTCCAAACCAAAAAAAGGGAACAGCGAAACCCCGGTCCTCATTAATACACCTGATTTCAAGATCACAACCACACCCAGGAGTAACATAAATATAAATATGAAGCGTGGGGGTCAGGCTCAATTTTCACCTACAATGGATACTGATTCTGTACTGCTGGAGGAATTAAGGGAATTTCGATTGGATATGGTAGCTCGCATGGACAGTCAGGCAAATGTGATATCGCAACTTATAAATCAATTTTCTCAAACGAAAACCGAGTTGGGCAACATAATTAAAATGATGACGGTGCTCGAAGAAAAAGTAGAAGCTAAGCTAACTCAGAACAACCAAACCAACGAATTAACAGCTGATATTCCCCGAAACCCTCCTTCTACATCTTCTTTTGCCGAGGTCGTAAGTCGACAGAATAATTCCAACGTTTCTAAGAAAACGCGAAATACCCACATCAAAACGCAAAAGGTAATCGAATGTGGGGCCACGAAGTCTAACGAATTTTTACCGGAAAAAACTTTGTGTAGTACTAGCTCACTGGCGACTAGTGAACCAGCCAACGAGGTAACGGAGACCATTGAATCGGGATGGACGACTGTACGAAATAAAAAAAATAACAGGCCACTTAAAGAGGTCAGAGTGGGAACAAATACGGAGTTGACGGCAATTCAAGTTAGTGATCGCAAAAAATATCTACATGTTTGGCGACTGCATCCGGATACCACTCTTGTAGCCGTAACAGATCACGTGAAAAATGTATGTGGCTCAGATATTCAAATTAAAATTGATAAAATTAAACACAAAATCGCGAGGGATTATTCGTCGTTTGTTATTGGAATACCGGAAAAGTGTTTCGATAAGTTGAATCAGGCCGAAATCTGGCCAATGAATGCAGAATTCAGTGAATGGATTTGGTTTCGGAACTCAAACAGAACAAAACCAAACACATTATAGCCATAAAATCAATATATTCTATCAAAATGTACGAGGTTTACGAACAAAACTGGATGAATTCCGAACCAACATTGAGGCAGTCACTTTTGATTTATGCGCAATAACGGAATCTGGTTGCAATAAGTCCATAGAAGATTCTGAAATAATCCCCCCGGGATATCAAATACTACGTTGCGATCGAGCGGATGGTCGGAAGCAGGGAGGAGCGTTTTTAGTGGCCACACACCGATATGAGCTGCGACAAGTACAAATAGCGGACGCGTTGATAGACACCTACGTTTTTGAAATGGTTAGTGCAACGGTGTATTTCAAAAATAGATTTTTGTTTGTGTGTTGTGTGGTTTACATACCACCAGGGAGTTCTGAGAATGACTACTTGACTTTATTTAGATTAATAGAAAAATTATCTGATAGATATGGAGAAATAATTGTTATGGGTGATTTCAATTTGTATTCGTGTTCTGTAAATGTTAAAAATTATTATGAATGTTTTGTGTCCTATTGCGAATTCACTCAAAGTAACACAGTACCAAACTATCTAGGTCGTCAGTTGGATTTGGTTCTGAGCACAGGTTTTAGCGGGGAGGTGTTGGTGGTGGCGGCCGACACCGACGCCGCGCTCGTGCCCGTCGACGCGCATCACCCGCCGCTCGCGGTCAGCGTGCACTGTGCGCGCGCGCTCGCCGCACCGGCCGCGTCCGCCCCGCCCGCGCCCTCTGCCGGCAGCAGTCCCGCAGCGCGTAGTGTTAGACCGCAGTGGAACTTTTATCGAGCCGACTACGAGTTGTTATACTCTATGCTGGCTTCCACTGATTGGAGTATGATTTACGACATGCATGATTTGGAGGATATGTTGAATATTTTTTATGATAAACTGAGTGATAGTTTAGATAGATGTGTACCCCGGAAAATGCTTAAACGGGAAAATTCTCGATACGTATATCCCGAATGGTACACCGCAGGTATTATAAGAGATATAAAAAATAAAGCTAGATTTCATAAAGCATTCAAAAAAACAAAGCTGGAGAGTGATTATTCGGAATTTTCAAAGTACAGAGCTCGGATTAAAAAATCAATAGAAATTGCACACAAAGAACACAAATTTAAAATGCAAAATCAATTTTCAAAAGATCCAAAATCATTCTGGCAGTATATTAGGTCCAAGAGAAGTAGGTTAAACAGGCAAATTATTATAAAGGATGGTCAACATCTTTCGGATGAGGAGTGTGCCCGACAATTTGCGTTATTTTTTGAGTCGGTGTATAATAAAGAATTACCGCAGCTGGAGGCGCGGGCGGCGGGGGCGGAGCCGGAGGCGAGCGGTGCGCGAGTGCATATTGAGACCCTCAGTCTTCAAGACGTAAGGGAAGCGCTCATAAAGCTCAAACCAAAGCGCTCATCTGGCCCCGATGGCATTCCAGCTTTCCTATTCCGAGACTGTGGCAGGGTGCTGGCTGAGCCCCTGCATCATATCTTTAATACTTGTTTAAAACAAGCAACGTTTCCGCCTAGGTGGAAAATCACGCGAGTGATTCCGGTTCCCAAGGGTAAGTCAGGTCCGGAAGTCAGTGGCTACAGACCGGTGGCAGTGTTGTCGACGCCGGCAAAAGTGTTTGAGTCTGCCATCCAACGCTGCGTGCAGGCACAAGTGAGCGTACAGCTATCAGACGCGCAACACGGGTTCCGGCCGGCGCGCAGCACTGCCACTAATCTGCTTAACTTCATGGCGACGGTTGTGCCGGCCGTCGATGCTGGTGTGCAGGTAGACGCGGCATATTTTGATTTTAGAAAGGCGTTTGATACCGTCGATAATGATGTCCTGCTAATGAAGCTGGCAAAAATTGGCTGCACTCCGCACGTACTACAGTTCTTCGCCAGCTACTTGAAAGACCGACAGCAGTACGTTGACTACAACGGGTTCGAATCCGAGCCATACTACACCAGGTCGGGCGTGAGCCAGGGCAGCAATTTGGGTCCTCTCGAATTTATTTTGATGATAAATGACTTGCCAGACGTAGTCAAACATAGTTTATGTTTATTGTTTGCAGATGACCTCAAATTGCTGCTCGAGGTCAAGAGTGAGTCGGACTGTGAAAGATTACAGGAAGACATAGATAGAGTTGTAGAGTGGAGCCATAAAAATAAACTCTATTTCAACACATCGAAATGCTCAATGATGACATTTACGCGCGCGAGGACTGCCTTAGCCTACGAATATAAAGTAGAGGAAGTGCCGATGCAGCGAGTGTCTCAGGTACGAGATCTAGGAGTACTGCTAACCCCGGATCTAACTTTCCGGGATCATATAGTTAAGATTTGCAAGAAGGCGTACAGAAACCTGGGTTTCGTGCTAAGACAGTCGCAGGGATTTACTAACGTTACTACGCTCAGGGTGCTGTATGACGCTTTGGTAAGGAGTCATTTGGAACACAGTGCGGTGATTTGGGCTCCTCATGAAGCGAAATACAATGTCATGCTGGAGCGAGTTCAGAATAAATTTGCAAGACACTTGTATTTTAAACTTTATGGGGTTTACCCATTTTACCCGCTGATGTATCCTACACTGTTTGTACTAGGTATGGTGGGGTACAACGAACTCAGAGTGCGCCGAGACTTTACACTGGCGGCGTATGCGCTAAAGCTCCTGCGTGGAGTAGCTCATAACTCGGGTGTGCTTCGTCACCTGAAGCTGTGCGTGCCAGACCGGTACGTGTGGAGGCGGCGGCGGCCGCCACTGCTGGCCGTGCCTGCTGCCAAAACCAACCTGCTGTCAAAAACACCGCTCACCCGCACAATACGGGTACTAAACGAAGTGCATGAGAGAATTGATATATTTTCGTGCAATCTGAGTGAATTCGCAAGAGTTTTGTTGAATTTTGTAAGCTATATTTAAATATTAATATTCTGTGTTATGTCTTATTTTATATTTTAGGATAATATTTTATAGCAATAAAAAAAAAAAAAAAAAAAAAAAGTTTAGTTTGATAGGTAATCTATATATGTAATTATGATAAGTTAGTCCTACATTATATAATTCTGTAGTCAGATGGTGTTTTTTGTTAGAGTTGTTGTTGTTGAATGTTTAGATTTTTAAATAATTATTATTATCAATCTTCAATTTATTTGTGTGTGTTTTAGATTATAGAATGTGTGTTTGGAAACCACTATTGTATTGGGTTTATCCTGTAATGATAGTGTGTAAGTTTAAATAAATAAATAAATAAATAAATAAATATTAGTCACTGACTCAGTCAGGACTTTGATTTTTTTATATATATAGATTTACCATGTTATTTTAAGACCACAGACTTCTTATAGGTTTTCCTGTAATCTACAGGTATAGAACTATTTTCTATATTTTTTTCAAAATTTTAGGCTCAGTAGTTTCGGAGATAAGGGGGGGGGAATGGTCAATTTTCGTAAATTTTCTTAAATAACTTTAAAACAATATATTTTAAAATTATAAAAAAAATATATTTGAGACCCTCATAGTAAGCCCTTTTATTTGATATGTCACACGGTACGGTTTACAAAACTTTTTTTTTAAATTTTCTTATTTTCCCCCTAAAAGTGACTCTCATATTCAAAATTCATATATTTACTTTAGCTGTACGTGTTTGGGTCACAGAAATCCATATGTGTACCAAATTTTAACTTAATCGGTCCATTAGATTCGGAGCAAACTGGCTGTGACAGACGGACAGACGGACAGACAGACAGACAGACAGACAGACACACGAGTGATCCTATAAGGGTTCCGTTTTTTCCTTTTGAGGTACGGAACCCTAAAAATAGACATTTAATTCTTTAATTTAATTCATTTTGACAATAAATTTACTATTTATCTGTAACAAAAACAAAAAAATATTAATTTACTTTATTAGTAATACTGGCTGGTTTGTGCCTTTGTCTTAAAAAAAAGCACTGATGCGCGCGCATCACTAATTTGTGAACAAGTAAAAATTATTCCGCGCGCTTTTTCTTTTCGCTGTATTGTTTTTATCTGAAAATGTCGTCAAGTAATGATGAATTTATTAATTGGACACCACCAGAAGTGTCCGAGGCAGCGAAAAAGGCTACTCTAAGCCGAAAAATCAACCGATAGATAGAGAGACCGATAGAACAAGCAAAGATGCAAATTAATTTTCATAAAGTGTGTTTTTAACGATTTATTCGTTTATCAAAGTCCGAGTTTTACTTATTTCCTCGCAAATATGTTATAAAACGTCGTATGACATACGTGCGCTTTGATAATTACAGCCTCTGCTTTCTTGTAGCCCTCGCCTACGGCTCGGGCTAGCAATATCGCCTCGGCTATAATTTTCAACTTACCGCACTTATATCATAATGTACTATTATAACACATTTGCTCGTAAAGGGCCTCTTATTTCACCAATTTCAATATCGTAATGTATGTCATTACGTACTTGTGCGTAATCGTAAAGTAAAACGCACGAGTTTCTTTCTAATAAGGTAACACATACGGTTTATCATGTTCCGTCTAAAACCAACGGTACTTTTTTAAATCTTAAGAAAAAAAAGCAAAGAAAGCAAAGCAAAGAGTTTTTATGTCATAAAAGTGGTCAACATTTTATGAATAAAATTAACTTTGGGTTAAAATAAAATTAAAGAATTAAATGTTAAACATTTAATTCTTTGATTTAATTAATTTTGGCAATAAATTACAACCATTTATCTGTAACAAAAACAAAAAAATATTAATTTACTTTAATAATACTGGCTGTTTTTGTGCCTTTGCCTTTAAAAAAAAAGCGCTGATGCGTGCGCATCGCTAACTTGTGAACAAGTAAAAAATATTCCGCGCGCTTTTCCTTTTCGCTGTATTGTTTTTATTTGAAAATTTCGTCAAGTAATGATGAATTTATTCATTCGACACCGCCAGAAGTCTCAGAGGCAGCGAAAAAGGCTACTCTAAGCCTCTTGCACGAAAAATCGACCGATAGATACTTACAAGCGGATCAAAATTTCATCGTATGGAAAACAAGCAAAGATGCAAATTCATTTTCAGAAAGTGTGTTTTTAAAGATTTATTCGTTTAAGAAAGTCCGAGTTTTATTTATTTCCTCGCAAATATGTTATAAAACGTCGTATGACATACGTGCGCTTTGATAATTACAGCCTCTGCTTTCTTGTAGCCCTCGCCTACGGCTCGGGCTAGCAATATCGCCTCGGCTGTAATTTTCAACTTACCGCACTTATATCATAATGTACTATTATAATTATGTCAAACTCAATCTGCCCTCTCTGTTGTTGTTCTTTTCCAACTATGTTGGGGTTGGCTTCCAGTCTAACTGGATGCAGCTGTATACCAGTATTTTACGTGGAGCGACTGCCAGTGGCGTAACTATACCGTTCGAGGCCCGTGGCAAATTCATCGGATTTTTAATAAATGTGTAATACAAAATGTTGGGAGTTGGGATTCTCCTCTGACCAGTAATACGATATACCTACGCCTTGGTAAGACTGGTTGTCAGACTTTTGGGCTTCTAACGACCCGTAACGACTGTCAAAGATCCACGAATGATAACCGGGACCAACAGCTTAACGTGCTTTCCGAGGCACGGAAGAGTCTTGGTATGTAAAGATGGTCACCCATCCACGGACCACAACCCCGGCAAGCGGCAAGAGTCGCTTATCCCGAAGGCTCGACCCGTGAGGCTGTTATTACTTAGCCACGAGCTCCTTACGACGTTATTTATAATTATGTATCACTCAAGAATAAGTTAAGGAAACTTTTCTTAGAGATTGGTTACAGGAGAGGTGTGAAAAAATAATTGGCAATTACGAATATGACTGGGTTTTAGGATGAAATGGTTTGTGACTTGAGATTTGAATGTTAGTACCAATTCCGTGACCGACTGAAGCCTAATAATTAAGTACAATGTTCCCACGTACGCACGGAAAACAGTACATCGCGCGCGTAAATCAAACGCGTATGTAATTACGTGAAATACGCGATACGCGCGTTATTACAATACATCTGTATTAGAAAGTTGATTAGCATGCGCGTGCGCAGGGCACGCGGGCCGCTGATTGGCTGCGGGCCGTCGTAAAGTGTTCGTACACAGGCGCGTTCCATCGCCGCAGTGCTCGATAACGGTAACAAGGACGACGATACTGGTCTGCAGTTAGCTTAGATTTTATTTAAATTGTAAATATTCAATCGTTTAATTATAAAAAGTACATTGTATTAGGATACACAGTCATTATTTAATAGACAAATCTTAATTACAACATTTACAAGCTAACACTAAAATATTTACATATTATGTACAATTAAGTAAGTATATAATAAAAAATAAAAAGGGGAAGAGCTCATAGGGCATCAAAAAATTCGTCCGCATCGCTGTTAATGGGAAAAGTGCCCAAAAGGCTGGCAGCATTGCCACGCTGGATGGCAATGCTAATTCTTTGGGCTAAAAATAGGCCAGCCCTCTGGTCCCGTGTAGAGTCGACCAGCCGCTTGGCGAGGTCCCGAAAACCTCGATGAGCACTCGGCCCAAGGCCCTAGTGTTTACATAGGGATGATGACTAAAATTTATGTTTTGTCCGTCATAGAGATTATTAAAAAATATTGGACACGTATTTTTTCTTTTTTTACGTAATCAAAAAATTACGGCGATACATTGAGTTAAAATATGGCATGACGTCACGCAGTACAAGTGACGTAGCGAGCCCCCACTCCCCAACTTTAATGCGTGATAGCTAAGTATTTTTTTATTAGTTTTTTAGTATTAGTAAAAATAGTTATATCCAATTTTAAGAAGATGTCCGATATTCATAGTTTAAATACTAGGAATAAACACAATCTTGCTGTACATCGCACTCGTCTCCACAGAGTAGGCAACTCGTTCATGGGTCAATGTATATGCTTTTACAACAAACTTCCCATTGACATTCGAAACTTGCCCATTAAACGATTTAAAAGCTGCATTAAAACCAAACTTTGTAAAAAGGGCTACTATAAAATTTCTGATTATTTAGAAGACAAAAAAGCTTGGGTTTGAGCTATTCAATCAACTTTGTAATATATATAATACCAAAACTCATTATAATAAATAAAATGACAAACCTTTGTTAAAAAATCAATGTAAATTGTTAAAAAATTAAAATTATTGTAAATGTGAGCACTATGTGGATCTTTTTTTTTTCTTTTTTAGTATTATTGATGGTCTGATATTTTTGAGTACTGTATGCGACCTACCCAAACGTCCTTTCTTTGGTATTGTTCGTCGAGTTATTGAGCTCCTGAAATCCTGAGTTGAGCTGCACGATTGTTGACAAATGCTTGCACTGACTGGACAGGTCCACTCAAATTTTTATGGTTCTTTCCTCAAAAGACCATTTCAGACTGGATCTACATGGTCCTCACATGATCTGACCAAGATTATGTCTGGACTTTAAAAGAGACTTTGACCCCTGAGTTTGTTTCGCCATTTCTTCTCAGGGTAGTCAGATAGGAAATGTCGACTTCATCTAGCTTATTTAAAAAAAAAAAAAAATATGACGTGTAAAAGTGATTTCGATATCCTATTTACAGAATAAACAATTTCATTTCATTTCATTTCATTTCATTTCATTAATATGATAAAGCAAAAAATACGTGTCTAATATTTTTTTATTATCTGACTGACGGACTAAATAGAATTTCTTTTTTTTTACTCAGGCATCATCCCTATTGTAACTTGTAAATTTTCAATTGTAAATTATTGCTTGGTTACGATAAGGGTCGATGTTACCTACTTACACGATGAGGAATAATTCCTACGAACGTGCAATGATGACATTATCACTTATCAGTTATCAATTATTGCTTGGTTACGATAAGGGTCGATGTTACCTACTTACACGATGAGGAATAATTCCTACGAACGTGCAATGATGACATTATCACTTATCAGTTATCAATTATTGCTTGGTTACGATAAGGGTCGATGTTACCTACTTACACGATGAGGAATAATTCCTACGAATGTGCAATGATGACATTATCACTTATCAGTTATCAATTATTGCTTGGTTACGATAAGGGTCGATGTTACCTACTTACACGATGAGGAATAATTCCTACGAACGTGCAATGATGACATTATCACTTATCAGTTATCAATTATTGCTTGATTACGATAAGGGTCGATGTTACCTACTTACACGATGAGGAATAATTCCTACGAATGTGCAATGATGACATTATCACTTATCAGTTATCAATTATTGCTTGGTTACGATAAGGGTCGATGTTACCTACTTACACGCTGAGGAATAATTCCTACGAACGTGCAATGATGACAATATCACTTATCAGCCACCAATGAGTGAGAGTCAAAAACTACATCTAATCAAAAACTACAGGTAATCGGCTTTAATAACTGTAAGAGCACAAAGCTGCTCAATCTCCAAATCTTATACGCCCCAGTGGATTTGTAAATAATTGTAACTTTTAACATAAACACATTATCTTAGGTAAGTAAGTGATTTAATATACCTAAACAGTTTGGGTTCGGGGCGAAATTCAAGTTTTGTAAATCTAATCTAAAAATGTGCGCAGCCTAGTTGACGGTTGACATACGTCTCTCACAAGTCAACGACAAGACTGCGCGTCATTTGTATGGAAGCTTCTAGAACCTTCTAGAAGCTTCGACTGGACCTTATTGTCCGAGCGGTTTGTGGCGGCAGCGGTTAGAAAAGGATTCGCGTTATAAACTGATAAATCTACGTCGTTTGAGGGCCTGTTTCACCACCTTCTACGATTAAGTTCCTATTAATTTACTTGGCAGATAATTTTATACAAATTCTGTTCTATTGAATTTATTCGGTGAGTAGTGGTTATTCGGACATCGTGAAATAGGCCCTCAGTCATTTGGCTACAGAGTTCCACAGTCAGAATAACTATGGTCGGACTTTTAATAAGCTGCAGTTAAATGACACTTCTAATGTCATTTTTACTGTAAATGGGAACATTTTTTAACGAAATGACAAATAAAGTAGTGTCATTTTACTGCAGCTGATTAAAAGTCCCAGCATAGAACAACTTATATGAGAAACGAGGTGTCTTTGATATTGAAATGTTTTCAAACGGATCAAATCTCAAGAAGGATACAAGCGTAGCAAAGCTACGTTTCTCGTAGCAATCTCTAAGGTTCACAGTAGATAACAATAGGTACTTTTTGTTTTGTTTCTCGTAGCAACCCGCTACGCAGCTAAGTATTCGTAGAACTAGTAAGTAAACTTCTTCAGCGATAGTAAAAGAGAACTACCCACGCGAAGTGTAGCGCGAACTGATTGTCTGCGGCTTTCAAATGTTTTAAGTATTGGAGTCACAGAACCAAGGAAACGTAGAGATATGCGACGCGAATCTAAAACTATGAATAATAAAGAGTCTATTTCAAAAACTAAAGTATCTGGCCAACAATTCGTATTGTGCTAAACAATGTTTAAACAAAATAATGTTTATTTATGATAGCACTGTAAACTTATAATTCAGTAAACTTTTTATTTTGTGCTTGACCATTTCCATGTTTAATTATTAATCAAAGAAATCCCGTTGTGATTGAAGTGTAAAATCAAAAAACCGGCTAAGTTCGTGTCACACCACGCACAATGAAGGGTTCCGTAGTTGGGATGAATTTATCCCAATAACAAACTTAACATTGTAGTTGAAAAATATGTTCTTCCCATTGATATACGCAGTAATATACAGGGTGATTTTTTAATGACCAGCCAAATTTTCACAGGGTGTTCTACCCATGAATATGAACAACTTTCACTATGGAACCAACTTTGAAATCACGAAAAAAAAACCAGCGGTTTCCTACAAAAGTTCAATACCTACTCGATCAAAATGTATGAAACAGCTGATATTTTTTTTTGCGATTTCAAAGTTTGTCCCATAGTGAAAGTTGTTCATATTCATGGGTAGAACACCATGTGAAAATTTGGCTGGTCATTAAAAAATCACCCTGTATAGGTAAGTCAATGGTTCTCCCATACATTCCAACTGTAGGTAAATATAAGTTTGTACTCACAATATTAAGAGATTTACCACGTTATATTAAGACCACAGACTTCTTATAGGTTTTCCTGTAATCTACAGGTAAAGAACTATTTTCTGTATTTTTTTCAAAATTGTAGGCTTTGTAGATTCGGAGAATCGGGGGGTGGGGGCATGGTCAATTTTCGTCTATTTTCTTAAATAATAATAATAAAACTATTTATTTTAAAATTATAAACAAACTATATCTGAGATCCTCATAGTATGTCCTTTCATTAAATATGTCACACGGTGTAGTTTGCAAAACTTTTTTTTTTCTTATTTGCCCCCCAAAAGTGACCGTCATTATTCAAAATTCATTTATTGTTTTTTACCCATCCGTGTTTGAGTCACAGAAGTTCATATGTATAACAAATTTCAACTTAATCGGTCTATTAGATTCGGAGCAAATTGGCTGTGACAGACAGACACACGAGTTATCCTATAAGGGTTCCGTTTTTTCCTTTTCAGGTAAGGAACCATAAAAGTGTGTAATTTGATTGCAAAAACGCTTACCTATTTGGCTAAGTAATAACAGCCGCACGGGTCGATCGATCAGGTTAGCCTCGGTCGGTTTGTAGATGGGTGTCCATTTTTGCATACCTAAACCCAATGACAATACATTCTCTTTGCTGAGACCCCTCCGTGCCTCGAAAAGCACGTTGCTCCCGCCTGTGATGCGTGATGGCTCTATAAGTAGCAATCGTCACGGGTCGTCAGAAGCCCGAAAGTCTGACAACTAGTCTTACCCAGGGGTACCTTATTACCCAGTACTGAGTTGCGGAGATCAGATACGTAGTTACTCCAAGTAAAACACTGGTATTCACCTGCATCCGGTTAGACTGGAAGCTGACCCCAACATAATTGGGAAAAGGCTAGGCAAATGATGAGCTGACTTTGTTTTTAATTAAGAAATTGGAGCTAAAGTTTCAGTGAGTTTCAACACTTAACGAGCAACTCATCTAACTGTTCCTCTTCAGACTCTTCCAACTTTCTCCACACAACACCAGCTGACAAATTGGAATGGTTTCTCCAATTTTCACACCATCAAACACATTTACATCTAATATTACACAAATATTTCTCTTTTATATCAAAGCTTACCCAAAACAGTCTCATAAAAAACATTCAGCGGCTTCAGGCACAAAGAAGCAGCTATTAATTAATCGCACACAACACAACGCAGAACGACATGTATTTTTATATTTCACATTTAACACAAAGCAAAACGTCTCCATCGCAATTTTAACGAACCATTGCTGCCTTTGTTCTCGTGCATAGTTCCACGTTTCAAACGGAGAAAGCGATGTATTTCGAGCGATGTTAAAGTTGGCAAGTTTCGCTCGAATTAATGAATGCTTTATATTCGTCTGCTACACTAGTAACTGTCAGCGCACTAACGTCAAAGGCGCATCGTAAATTAGCTTTAGCCGCCGAAAGAAAGATGTTTCCCGCCTTATGATATTCTATCTCTTTCTTGCGTGTTGCAACTAGCATGTGGTTGTCTCTTTTCAGAACCAATTAGTAATGTTTCAAAGAAATCGTTCGATTTGATGTTTGTAGTGTTGTGTTTTATTGATGTTTGAGTTATAGTTATCGGTAAGAGAAAATTATAATCGTTTTATGATTTTTAATTATTTTGCTTGGTGCAATTGTAAATTATTAGATACTAGCTGCGCCCCGCGGTTTCTGGCTTGGTGGTTTTTAGTGTAATGATTTAAACACTGCGATATACTTTTCTTTTCAACATTAGGTAATAAAAAAAAATTAAAAAAAAGTTACCGCGTAGACCGGGATAAAAAGTAGCCTATGTGTTAATCCAGGGTACAAGCTATCTACATACCAAATTTCATCTAAATCGGTTTAGCCGTTTGAGCGTGAAGAAGTAAAAAACACACACACACTCACAAACTCTCGCCTTTATAATATCAGTGTGATTAATCAGTGTTCTCATACTATAACAAAATTGTTAGTGATTTCATCTAAATCGGTTTAGCCGTTTGAGCGTGAAGAAGTAACAAACACACACACACTCACAAACTCTCGCCTTTATAATATCAGTGTGATTAATCAGTGTTCTCATACTATAGCAAAATTGTTAGTGTGACGTACCTATAATTTCTGTTGAAGAAAAACATGCACTGATAAATTCGTTGTAAGCAAGTATACCGAGTATGCGGCGAACGGCATACAACATTTTGTAATTCCTCGTCACGCTTCCTCGACTCCTGACAGAGAGCGTGACTTCAGAAGCTCCACAATCTTTGCTGTGGAATGCTAGAATGAGTTGTAGCATTCATTAAATTATTTTGTCGTTTGAATCCAAAGAATCTGTGAAGCTGAATACTTAATTGTTCACGGCAGTAAATTTTATGTAGCTCATTACGTGCCAAAATATCTCATCACAAGATTTGTCGTACCTACAGACTCCCATGGTGCCGATTCTCTTGTAAACCAAAATTAGAGAATCGCTATCTCTTACTAACAGGCAGCGCGAGAAAAGGACAGCTATCCTAGCTATGAACTAAGTTAGAGATGTCAAACTAGTGTACGCCTTGCGCTTCACCGTGTTTTTAGTCGACATGCTTTTACGTGTCGTCTAATTCTGTATGGAAATATTAGTTCAACTAAATTTGACAGCTCTAATTTTTACGTCCGTCTCTTTCCTGTTTTATTAGAAAGAAAAAGTTAGCAACAGCCTAAATTAAGTTTAGTATGTGCACAGCAGAATCGACACAATACATCGTTTCACTTCTCCATCCTAGAACCGAACCTAATGTGTAGATGATCCCTCCCCCCCCCCATGCTCTAGTACATTCGTGCCATTTTCCAGTGTATTAGTTCAGAGCGACAATTTGCGGCATGTCTAACATTGCCGCTTCCATGCTTGTCGCCTCATTCACCACACGCACTTAGCGGCCAGTGTTTGCGCTGTTCTGCCAAGTAATCGGTTATTTGACATTTTGGAACATTTATGTGTTGCCGTCGTTTTTGAAAAAAAATTTGTTACGTTGTGAAGGAAATTGAAGAAGAATACCTAGTTACAGATCTATAAACCGAACGCCCCTCCATAGCGGTTACGCTCACATGCAAATAAAATACGCATAGGTACTTAATAAGTACTTAATTGATTTTTGTCATTGGTTGCTCAGTCTTTGAAGAGTACGGTCAACAACTAAACTAAATAAATACCTTACAGACTAAAATCCATATATAGGGTAACTGGTAATTAGTGACCGATACCTAAACACATGATTGTGCTCATGATAACAAACAACTTTTACTATGGGACCAAACCTGAAATCGCGAAAAAAAAATCTGCTGCTCCCTACATTTTGACGAGTTATGCGAACATGAATGTATGGGGCAGCTGATTTTTTTTTCGCGATTTCAGGTTTGGTCCCATAGTAAAAGTTGTTTGTTATCATGAGCACAATCATGTGTTTAGGTATCGGTCACTAATTAACAGTCACCCTATATACACGATAACACTGATTTTTTTTATGCAATCGGTACCTATCCGACTTGTCCAAACGTCAAACAGCCGGATTTGTCGGCCAACTAGTGTATAAATGACAGGAACGCGCGACAGAGCGAACGTGTCGTTCCATACAAAGCGCATGCTCCCCGCCGTACAATGTTGTTACCTGGGGCTTACTATGAGCTCCTAAAGCAGCTCTTTCACTCTCACTGCAAACGTTCAACTTCTGCCCTGCTATACTTTTATAGCAGGGCAGAAGTTGAAGCTCATAGTAAGCCCCCAGGACTGATCGGATGATTAGTTGACCTCTTAGTGCGGCGACGAGTCCATGTTCACAGTAAAGTCGCCGCACGCACACAAGTAAATTGTTGCAATAAGTATTTCCTCTCACACATTGAAATAATCAAGGTTTGTAGAGAGGCGTTCATTTTTAGAATGGTTCATCTCTACGTTGATTTGATAGAGTCGAGTAGCATAATTATCATCATTATTGTACAGCCCATGGAAATCTTCTTTCTTATATTTAAGACTAGCTTTTGCCCGCGGCTTCGCCCGCGTGGATGTCGGAAAATATCCCACGGGAACATACTACCGCGAAATTTCTTATTCCTTGTCTACATTATAAAGGGAACCTCTGTGCAAAATTTCCGCTTTCTAGGTTCAAGGGTTTGGGCTGGGCGTTGATGAGTCAGTCAATCAGTCAGTCAGGACTTTTCTTTTTAACCGACTTCTAAAAAAGGAGGAGGTTCTCAATTCGGATGTTTGTATTTTTTTTTTATTTATATAGATAGATAGAAGATAGAAGATAAAGCCTAATTTTGTAATACCGTGACAAGGGTCGCCCCCAATCCAAGCAAATGCAGTGTAAATAGTGCCCTAAGCTACTATTGATAGGTGACCATAAAGTCTTTTGTCATACAATCATTACTCTATTGCACATGTTTATTAATGCTGAGATCAAAAAAGCTTTAATTTTAGAAGTTCAGGAGGCAAGAGAATCCAGGATCTGGTTTTACTAATGCCCTCAAACTATTAATATACCTGAGATAGACTCCGCAGACGCAATGGGAATCGATATTTAAACACGAGAAAATAAAAATATTTGATGTTTTTTTTTTTGGGAGGTCAACGACCGCTGCGTGCTGTTAGGGCCCTCGCCCACGGCAACTTTTTGTAGCGATGCAGTAACGATGCTGTCGCGCGTTGCATCGATACAGTCGCGAAGCGGTCGCTAGCTGTGTGCCCTCGCCCACGGGCCCAGATTCAGTCGTGATGCAAACGCGATACTGGCGCGCTTCTGTCGCGATGCAAACGCGATTCAGTAACGGCACAAAATTACCTGCGATCGCTACAGTTGCAAGATGGACTCCGTTGAGGCAACATTAGTCACGTTGTCTTTGGTGCTGCTTTTACGTAAGCAGCCGAAGCGTAGGCAACGAAAGCTCGGTTCTCCACTCACGCGCCACCCTCCCTCTGTTCTCAGATACAGTCGCGATACTGTAGCGCGTTAGTAGCGCGTTGGCATCGCTTCTGTAGCGCGTTGCAAATGCGACTAACGCGCCTTAATAGCGATGCAGTCGCGCAATTCATAAACGCGCGACAGCATCGCTACAAAAAGTCGCCATGGGCGAGGGCCCTTAGCGTTGTGACTTGAAGTATGGGTTGAGAAAAACTGTCTTCTTATGTTTTATAGTGTTTAGATATTGATACCCCTCTCGTCTGAGAAGTTTACACAAAAAAAAAACAGATTTTTAAAGTGACATTTCAAGTGACTACAATAATAATGCAGTCGCGTCGGTGAGTCGGTGAAAAAAAAATCAAATTCATTAATTTTTGTTTTATCATGTTTAGACGATTCCCATCCAAGCGTTTGGTGGAGTTTAGCTTTAAAATAACCCTGTGTACAGGTTAAGGCTCTTACAGACAGGTGATATCGCGTCGCGACGCGATATTGTTCTACGGATATAATATCGCAATAAAGCGTCGCCGACGCGATATCGCCTCTGTCTGTAATAGCCTTTACTTGTAATTCGACGTATTCCTTTTGGGAAAGGGACATTTTGGGGAAGGGACATTTTGGGAATGGGACATTATGAGAAGGGGACATTTCAGGAAAGGGACGTTTTGAAACCAAGGAACATTTTGGGAAAGGTCCCTTTCCCAAAATGTTCCTTGGTTTCAAAACGTCCCTTTCCCGAGCCTGATCGCTTGCAGGACGTCATACTAGGGTTAAAATGCAACAAATGAAGCCACCAAATGTTTTACCGAAATTCAGTATTTTTTTTTTGGAATTTTTGTCTAAAAAAATATAAATTACGAAAAATAAAATGTTTTATTAGAGATCTTTGCCAAAGTTTTAGGCATTTCTCAACTTTTAATTGTTAACAAAGATCTACTGCGGCGTCAGCTATGATAATAACTTAAATTCCAGTAAAGTTGCGCCGCAATGTAAATCATTTTTGAATTGTATCTCTAGGTATAAAAGAAAGTCGTGTTAGTTACACTATTTATAACTCAAGAACGGCTGAACCGATTTGAATGAAAATTGGTGGGAATGTAGCTTAGAACCAGGAGACTGACGTCCTGCAAGGAATACGTCGAATTACAAGTAACCCTGTATCCCTACAGGGTTATTTAAAAACTAAACTTTAAAGGATTTACCAAAATATACGGTGAGACTAAATAAAAAATTGCAAATGATATGTATCAATATGGCGGACCTCAAGAACAAAAATAAAATCCCTCATTATTGAATCCTCGACAAAACAAAACCACATGGGATGAATTTGCAGCAATTTAACTTGGCAACCCAAAGATCTAACTCAGACCTCTTTTATGGGCTGCCGGCCGGCGAGCCAAATCTTCTTAATTCCACCGCTGGACTGGTTGAAACTCCAAAAACCAACACAGCGCTGTAAGTTCTGGATGAAGCACAGATGCAGCTCCATTTATTTTTTGAGAAACTTTATGATTTCACCATGTTGGAAATCTAGTTTCTTACACTTCAATAAAACGAGTTACTGGCTTTTTAAAATATAAAGATTATTATTAGCCAATTAAAAGTCACTAGGAAGTTTATACGTCCGTCGTTCTTAAGGCGCTAACGAGAAGTAAGTTGTAGTGGGTAGGATTGGCGCTGGCGGGCTACCGTTTTACTTTTTAAATAAGTAGGTACCTACAATATATCGATTAGTACAGAATCGACTAAAGATTGATTTTTGTAAATAAGTAAATCAAATAAATCAACACGCCCCCTCAAAAATTAATCTACCAATTATACAAACAAAATAAATCTAAGTAATACCTAATTGACCGGAACATATTCACTTCCTAGTGTTTGCTGGGAAATACATGTGGTCCAACATTTGCTGCCAAGGATTAAGGAAAACCCAGAAAACCTTAATCAAACCATTTCATTAAATTATTCTTAATAATAATTAAATTAATCATAAATCATATTATTATGTAGAATCACTAAACATACAATCAGTATCTTATTCTAAGCCCTTTTTACTTCTCATCTCTTGAAAAGTGACAGCGGGTAATACCTTGGTCAGAACATCTGCCAACTGCTGAACCGTTAAAATGTAATTCTATTTTATTACATTTTTCTTAATCTGTTCCTTAGAAAAATGATACTTTATATCTATGTGTTTTGTACGTTTGTGATTGGTTGGATTATTTGCAATGCTTAAGCAGCCATTTTTATCCTCATAGAATATGATAGATTTAATTATATCTATCTTAATACTAACTGCTAGTGATTTAAGCCCTAAAGCCTCCCATGACAGTTTCATACAATGCCATACAATCTGCCTACGTTGAAGAGGCAGCAACTGACATTTGTTACTTTGTACTCCAGGTTTGCTTGCAGCTTGAAATACCCAGTTGTACTTTTCCTGTCATTTAAACCACTGCCACCCCAATCTGAATCTACGTAGCCACATATAATGTTAGTGTAGGCACATCTTTTAGTTAGTGTAGGCACATCTTTTACCTATAACTTAATTTTAAATCAACAGTACCATTCAAGTACCGAAGCACTCTCTTTAGTCACTGCCAGAGTTCTTTACTATTTTTGTTCGTATACTTACTCAGTATATTAACGCTTGTAAGTAATTAAATCTGGACGAGTGCATAACATGACATACATTAAACATTCTATAACGTTTCAACATGGATCATTATATTTTTCTTTAGAGTTTAATGCGTCATAATTAAGTTTATTTTCCATTGGTGTATTGACATGTTTACAATCGTGCATATTAAATTTATTTAATACCGTTTATATTTATGCACTTTGATTTAATGCTATTTCATAAAATTAAAATTATTTCATCATCATCATTCATTTCATTCATCGTCATTTTAAATTTACTCATTAAATAGCTTTTTTTAATTATTTCAATATCAGCGCATACTACAACTAAATCACCTATATATAAAACGACAAATATTTTTATGTACATCTCCATTGTCTAGCATATATTGACACCTATTCGAATGAAGAATTTTGAAAACCGTCTTCTTTATGAGATAGATCGAAAACTTCAAACCAACATTTAGCTGCCTGCATTTTTCAGCCCGTAAAGCACTTTATTTAATTTACACACATAATTATGTAAACCAGGTACTTTTATATAAATATCTTCCTTTATTTCGTCATTTAGGAAGGTAGTTTTGACATCCCTAAGACGAACTAGCAAATTAAATTGATTTGCAAAAGTAAGATACATCTGAAACTAGCTATTCATGCTAATACTAGTTCGAAAGTTTCATTAGGTATAGTCCGTGTCCGTCCGACCGTGCAACAAGTTGTTTTTTTTTATCATAAAGGTTTTCTAAATTCATCATTTTTTATAGGAAACATCCATTTACAATAAATTGACAATGTTTTTATTTTCAGGTGTTGGTATTAAAGTCTAAGTATTATTTAGCTTTAGAGAATTTAGTTCGTCCCTACTGCACTTTCCCACTGAGATCTGTTTTGATCTCTTCTAATGAATTTGGTATTTTACATAGAATAGACTGAGCACACAAAATGGCGATCATCATCATCGTCTTCATTATACGACATAGGTGGACGACTTTTGAACCTATTGCATCATCTAACGTCAGGATTTTATTTGTGTTTTCTTTTGGTGAAGATGGGTTATCAAAAAGTTTATCATTTATTTCCTCCGATTCAATTTTATATTATCATGGTTTAATTTGCGAACTTTACTAGGACACTCGTGCTCATCAGATTTAGACCATAGACGTATCTGATTTAGAACTGTCAGAGTTATGAGACTTGACCGGCACTGACTTGGATATTACATCATCAGCTTTGCCGTGAGAATTTTTTTAATATTCCCTTCAGACTTGAGGTCTGGCCTGGATTGAAGAAATCCAGTCTCATTAATAATAACATCCCTGACTACTAGGTATGTAATTTTTCGCACTCTGGGTTCCAAACTTTATAGCGTTTGGTTCATAACCCACAAGTATCCCTTTCCATGATTTTCCATTAAACTTGGCCTCACTGCTTTTATTATGAACGTAAACAGTTGAACCAACTACCTTCAAATATTTTTTTTATTCGAGGTTTTGTATCATGCCACATTTCGAATGTTGTTTTTGAAAACTTTCAAAGTTTTAATTGGGGTTAAATTAATCAAATAAACAACAGTTGGTACTGCGTATCGCCCCAAAACACTTTGTCTAATTTAGCACCGCTTAAACGAGCTTTTCCATTAAGTAATGGTTCCGACCACACGTTCAGAAACGCCATTCAATTGTGGTATTCTCGGAATTTTTAAATGTTATGATATCCCTCTCTCTACACAATAACCTTTCATTTCAGTCGATAGATATTCGCCACCATTATCGCAGCATAAGTTGACTAATTTTAAATTAAACTTAGCCTCGCTTTTAGCCACGAAATCTTTAAAAACAGCAAACACGTCTGATTTATAGGTGGGTTAAACAGTACGTAACAAAGTACCCAATGCGTATACTCATCAACAAAAAGTACAAAGTAGTTTTTTTTTATTTGTCGTTAGTTGGGGGTATAAACAGTAACAATAGTCCACAAATATCTGAGTGCACAATAAATAATAGCTGTTTAACATGACTTTTATTTTTGACCTGATAAGAACGGAAATCGACTTTGTTTCCTATTTATTATACAGGCCTCAACTCCGTGGGCCTCACACAATTTATCATCCAGGCTCGCATAACAATTTCAATTTGGCTGGTGTCATCAACCATTTTATTATTTTTTTTTTTGTAAATTTCGATGAATTAATTTTTACTAATTATGACCAAAGCCATAATTTGTACATACTGCATACTTGAGAAACACATTGACACTTATTTACCATTGCCATTGCCTGATGCCATTAAGTCTACAGCAATTAAATTATTTTTCAACATACCTTGCATGATAGTTTTATTAACCTTACGTATTGTGCTCCTTGCTGGTCGAAAATGACTGTCAAAGTGTCAACCCAGCACGTTGCATTTTCCTTAAGAACCGCACCGCACCGCACCGCACCGCACCGGTCGTACCGCAGCATAGAAGAACACGTTCTCCAAAACTTCTTGAACGCCCATGTTGCTGGTCACATACATCGTTCCCTGAAATAAATTCACCATTTTAAGCAATAGAAATTTTAATGGCGTTTGCAAGACGGTGTGACTAATGAAAAGATCTTCCCTGTTTATAATATGGTCCGATGTTCCAGAAACCAACAGGAAAGTATCTTCCATCATGATCCGCTTGATAGTCTGCCATCATAAAAGCAAAGCCAGAAAAATAGCTCGACGTGGATGGTTCACTGATCCCAACTGCCTGGACCGTCCTTGTCCTCTCCGTATTTTCTGCTGCTGGCTGTTGAGCTCTTTTGAAGTAGAAGCAGTCGTTTTCCACATGCCCCTTGCGGCCACAGGGATAATACTTCACGAACGAGTCTTATTCTTCTGTTTGTTAACCTTCTGGTTGAAGCTATTTTTCCCTTTATTATTTTGAGAATTATCGAATTTTATTTTTCGAAATTCCTGTCCATTTTTCCTCCCAACTTGCAAAACTTTGACGCTGGTATCACTGTACTCATTTCTAAACATGACTTCATGTTTCAAAAGCCTTGGTTTAACGAATGCTAGCATTAAATTATCCTCCGTTAAAGTTTCGATCGCAATTATCACACCATCATATTTTGCGGGTAGGGTTAGCAACTAATGTGCTACCTCGCGTGGCGTTTGGCGGCGGCGTGGTGGCTAACAATTCGATGATCAAATCATCAAAAATTGTTAAATGTTTTATGAGTATGACGTCACCTACTCGACGATAACACTTTTTGGATTTTTTTATACGTCCATTTCACTTAACAATGCCTGTATTTTTTATTTAAATTTTAACCACTTATATTGCAGTAAAAACGTAACCTGGTCCCATAACCTGTTGGAAATCTAGTTTCTTACACTTCAATAAAACGAGTTACTGGCTTTTTAAAATATAAAGATTATTATTAGCCAATTAAAAGTCACTAGGAAGTTTATACGTCCGTCGTTCTTAAGGCGCTAACGAGAAGTAAGTTGTAGTGGGTAGGATTGGCGCTGGCGGGCTACCGTTTTACTTTTTAAATAAGTAGGTACCTACAATATATCGATTAGTACAGAATCGACTAAAGATTGATTTTTGTAAATAAGTAAATCAAATAAATCAACACACCAGAAATGAAGTTTGTAAAGCGAAGCGTTCCGCACATGAAAACTTGCGACTCAAGGAGGGCTGGGTCAAGTAAATGACCCAGCTGACGATGCCATACGACGAACACTAAGACGTAAGAGATGAAGGGAAAATAAAATAATGAGTAAGTACTACTGTGCTCTAGAAATCAAACCCAGGTTAAAAATATCTACAGCCAAATTAACCATAACAACATAACCATAAGTCTTTCTTGATCTTAAAATATTGCAGAAAAAAGAATACAAACGAACAAAAAGTGTTGATTGTGTGGTGTATGTGACATTGTGGTACCCTTTGATGTGGCGTCAGCGCTCGACCGTGACGGACGTTCGCGGAACTAACAAAAACTGCGCACACGTGCGCCTGCGCAGCCAAGACGATGTGTCGCAAGATCAGTTTGGGTGGCATGCTGATTGTACAGGATAGAGTGTGAAACTGAAGGGAACCACTGTACATCGCACCCGGCGCTTTTATAAAGTAGCTATTTTTTTTTTGGGTAGAATAGATCCTTTTTAGTGTATTTTTGAAAACCTCAAAGTGCGCAAAATAGTAGACGCCGAGAAAAAAAAAAGATTCGACAGGATTTCAAAGGGTTAAAGTGGTTGGATGGTTTATAAGAGCGAATTCAAACCGGTTTACTTTAATCTGTTGTTTTCCTTCCAAAAATATTTTTTTGTCAATTACAGACAATGTAGGCAATGTGGGTTTCAATTGGCATGTGAAATGGTGACCAAAATCTTGTGGTACTTTCCTAAGTAGGTGAGGCATTCGTTTCCGCATGATCTAGTTATGTTCATGGAACATCGGTGAATTTTACCAGACATTTCTTACGCGGTATGAAGCTATTCCACATATTAGCGCCACCGAAAAAGATGCAACAAGCAATACATCATAATCCCTGTCCATTGTCCGAGGCGACAGGGTCCTGTGCAAGTGTGCTCAACATGTGACGAGGCGTGACTGCCCCGCCCCTCCCTGTGAGATGTGTCGGCTCCCTGTGACAAGTGTCGCCTGTTGTGGCTACCAGACACACCAGATGCTGCTGAATATCTGAGCCAGATAATAAACTGGCGTTATGATTTACCGCTAAATGTTTAGGGCCAATTTCATACTTAAGTGTCGGTATCTTATTCGCTTTGATCAGACTAGGCAAGAGTCATCTAGGGTTACCTACCTAAGTTTCTGGTCAAACGGAAATTGTCATGACCACAATTATCATAGTTTTATCTTCAATCTACCTTTATATAAAAAAAAGCTATTTAAACAAAATGACATGATTACCAATACAAGTAACAAATCTATTTAAATATAGTTGAAATAGAATAGTATATAAATAATGTACAATAATGGGCTGAATTTCGAAAAATCCTTCCCTATTCCTTGTCTACATTATAAAGGGAAGCTCTTTGCAAAATTTTAGCTTTATAGGTCCAAGGGTTTGTGCTGGGCGTTGATGAGTCAGTCAGTCATGTCCTCCCATAATTATTAACACTACTGTGGCGGCATCTACATCGCCACATATGAACTACGCATCAATGACATGACGTCACGCAAAACCTGCATCGCGCAATTAGAGTTTACCGCGCGATTAGCATATATACAACGTCCCGACATCAACCGTCGGGCAGTGGCCCACCAGACACAACACCCGTCTGATGAGTGAACTTTACAGCCTGTTCCATGTGCCTCTAAACTACTATCATTTGAACACATTGTAAAAACCAATTATTTTTAGAGAAAGAAGAAGAAGAGTAAGGGTCTGTTTCACCACCTACGATTAAGTTCCTATTAACTTACTTGGCAGATAATTTCATACAAATTCTGTTTCTTTTTTTAATTAATTCGGTAAGTAGCGGCTATTCGGACATCGTGAAATAGGCCCTAACCGTGGAGTTTCTTGCCGACTCTTCTGCATAGGAAACGACCAATTGGAACCGTGCACCTAGCTTCTGACGTTTCTAAGTGGTCATGTAGGTTTATGTGAAATAAAATATTTTGATTTGATTTGATCTATAGGAGTAAAATAGGGGATGAAAGTTTGTATGGAAAATCTTTATTTTTGTAGAAATTGGTATTTAGCATTCTGGTTATAATGTTTCAGCTTTTTCGGAAAATCATCCCCTAAGGGGGGAAATAGGGGGGGGGGATAACCCTTTTGTGTGCCGGAACGTGGATCCACACGAGACACAATGGCTTTTTAATTGTGTCTGCAATTACGGTATTCGACTAGTTAAAGTTTGTAAGGAAAATTGGTGTTAGGCCCTTTGTTTAGCAATTATTATGAATGACGTTTTGGCGTTTTTGGAAAATCATCCCGTAATAGGGGTCAAAAATCCTTACTAACTCATCATCGCTAAGACCGACTTTCACCATCGCCAAAGACACTTTAGTAATTCAGAGAACAATAACTTTATACTAAGTTCCGTACCTGTAATTATTTAGCTTGGTATAGGGAACAGAGAGGATTTATATAAATTTTCGCTTTAAAAATGCCTTCTTTGGCATGCAAGTAGGTAATTTTCCGTATTGTTAGGTTTTAGGATTTTTTTATCCTCCCGTAGGTACCTACTTATATCAATCCGCGCGCCGCGCGCCGCTCCTTGGATACTATTCAACATTAGTTTTTGTTTATACTAAACCTCTTAAGGGGTCATTGTACTCATCATTATGAACAACTTTTTCTATAGGACCAACCTTGAAGTCGCGAAAAAAAAATGTTCAGTACATTTTGACGAGTTTGATGTAAGTAGATAAATGTACTGAACAGCTGATTTTTTTTTCGCGATTTCAGGGTTGGTCCCATAGAAAAAGTTGTTCATAATGATGAGTACAATGACCCCTTAAGAGGTTTAGTAGGTATAAACAAAAACTAATGTTGTATAGGAGTGCGAGAAGACATTAATTGTTTACCTGGATTAACAAATAGGGTCCTTTTAATCCTGGTAGTACCTACGTTCCTGTAGTATATTTTCTGTCATCCACGCGGGTGAAGCCGCGGGCAAAAGCTAGTCTTAGATATAATGGAGGACCCTGGTTTGCCTTTTTGACGCAATTAATCCTTATTTCCTCACATAGCTTTACTTACGAAGGGATGTAAGGTGGGTTTAGAAATATTTTAGGCCAAACTAACTGAGAATATCATTATCAAGTGCAATATTTTCATGATAATATTCTTGATATTTTTAACTGACGAAAAAAAAGGAGGAGGGTCGCAAGTCGAGGCGTACCTATATACAGGGTGTAAGGGAAACGCTTCCGAAAACGAAGACAGGTGATAGGGCTAGTGATTCTCGATATGATACCATAAAAAAATCTGAAAAAAAAAATATTAACAATTTTACCATTTTTTTTAGCATTTTTCGTACACTATGCTGTGCAAACAGTCAAATGGAACCATTATTTGGTATTAAACATAATATTATTTTAGAGCAGACCCCGATTTGAACGATTCTTGTTTTATTCGGGAAGGTATATGCCTCGAAGTTGGTCCCATGTAATATGTATTAACTTTATTGGGTAGTTTTTGAGTTAGCTTCATACATACATACATAACCTCACGTCTTCTCCCCACGGGGGTAGCCAGAAACTACAGAACGCCACCTGCTACGATCCTTGACATATTACTCCTTTTGCCTCGTTTACGTTCATACATCTAATTATTATGTTAACTTCAACAATACGCATTTTTACCACATAATATAAATATGTGGATGATGTTCTAATTTACAACTTGTTTAAGGTAAGACACAACTAAAAAGTGAAAAATAAAAAGTTGGAAGTCGGTTGTTTTTTTTTTTTTTTTTGTAAAAAAGAGTTATTATGGACGGAACAACGAAAAAATGCTCTGTAAAAGAATTTGGTAGAGTGGGGATAGAGTGCATTCACTCGTTTGATCTAAACCGATCTTCACACCTAGGTATTAATAAAATGTGAAATTGGAACGATCTTCCCCTTACCCTGGCCACAGTAGGTATGCCCTGGTGCTATTGTCGGCACACAGAGACTTTGTAACAAAGACAAGTGCACGGCATGTGTCGAGGCGGAACGGCCCGCCCCCGCTTTGATGTGAAGCCGCCATTGGCTGCCATATTGTCGCGATGTGACCACGGCCTCGGTCATGGCCGACAGGCCACGGGACCCGTGGGGGCGAGGGCTGACCTTTTGACTTATTTTTATTGAATTAGTGATTTGATTTATAGGTAAATTGTAGCTAAATTGGGATTGTTTAGAGTTGTAAGACTGCTGCGCTGCTGGGGGGGACCAATTGAACGTGTGTGGTTTTTAAGAATGTTTCTCTAAATCAGCAGCTCTGGCAGTAGTAGGTACTTATTAGTCTTGATTGAGGCTTGATTTCAAAGCAAAGTCCTTACTTCATCTTAAAGCTGTCCTTTTAAAAGTTTTAATTGAATAGGTATAGTAAAATGTATGTTTGATAACTTAATATATTCAGGGTGTAAGTGTAAACAGTGGCAATATTTTAAGGCGTCATTGTACTCATCATTATGAACAACTTTTACTATGGGACCAAACCTGAAATCGCGAAAAAAAATCAGCTGTTCGGTGCATTTATGTTCGCATAATTTGTCAAAATGTAGGGAGCAGCTGATTTTTTTTCGCGATTTCAGGTTTAGCCCCATAGTGAAATTTGTTCATAATGATGAGTACAATGACCCCTTAAAAGATTGCCACTGTTTACACTTACACCCTGTACCTACCTATAACTATTAACGTGTGTAGGTTAGGTAGGTAAGTATAGGTGTTTTCAGGAAAGGATATAAATTCTTAGAAAGTAAAATTATCTTCAAATTATATGAAAGAGGTTTGGTGTGAAAGAAATAATCTTTGAGTTTCGTTTATTTTACATAATTTGAGCCGCTTTGATGTATTGGACGAGTGCTAAAATATTAGCGAATGTAAAGTTTAAAAAAAATCGTAAGATTACAGTGAAAGTTGTCTCATTTCTGCCAAATGTCAAAAATATAGGTACACGTTTTTAATTTAATAAAGAAAATACTACGTGCAATATATAAAAAGTATGAAAACTGCATTAAGTGTCTGAAGCTGCCGTAAAATTAACAGTTTATGATATTGTCAGTGTGTGCGGGCTGTTTATGATAGGTATTGTCAATGTCGCAGAAATATTACAGAAATATTACATACTAGCTTTGCCCATGGCTTCGCCCGCGTGCAGGGCGGTTAGCCTACGGGAACGTACAACCGGGATAAAAGGTATCCTATGTTCTAATCCCGGTAAAGATTTACCCATGTGCTAAATTACATCCAAAGTCGTTCAGCTGTTTTAAGTTGTGCGTCCATTGGGTCGGAATTGTAGTAAACGCATCGAACGGAGCGTCTGAGTTGACAAAATGCCGATAGGGTGCGTCCACTGCATTCACATTTTGAATCAGCAACATCAAGCAGTGTTTCCACTTTTAGGGATTTCTCTCTTTTTTAGGGTAAAATTACCAATATTATGCATGGCTGAGGCTTACTTTAATTTGAGAGGGATTTATATAAAGGTACTGCGAGGACTCGAACCTCAACAGTGTGTGGTTAGCTACGGAATAAAACGAAGTAGTGTACGGGAGGAATGGGGGCTGAAGCCCGCCCTATTAATAATCACAATAAAATATATCACACACAGCCTACGCAGAGCCCTAGCCAAAATCTATCTGTCACTCTTGAAGAAAAACGAGTTTCACTTTTCGTTAGGAGTAATTCGATGTTTGAATGTTTTTTTCATTCATTAATAATGGTTATTTTAAATGTTTCGCGATATAAGGGTCAAGACTGCAAGAGCTTCCCTCGGCTTCCCCCAAAGTTGTTTAACAATTTCCTGTTAAAAGTGGCTTAGAATTTCGATACAGCACCACAGATTTGGACAATAATATGGTCATAGCAGAACCTGCAAGAAAATGAGCACAAACTACCTATGGCAATGCGGACCCACTACTTAAGTCTTTAATGACAAGTTTTTTTTTATTGGTCCTTTATAAATCCTGAAGGTTTTGCCCAGACGCGTTTAATGAAGTCCTGCTCTACCCTACCCCACCTTTATTCTGTTAGGGCTATATGTCCACTTCCACTCACGCTATGCACTCAATATGAACCTTGATAATACTTCAAGAAAAAACCCAATTGGAAAAACTGTTCTTACCTAAGTACTTACGTTTCATCATCTGCCTAGCCTTTTCCCAATTATATTGGGGTCCGCTTCCAGTCTAACCGGATGCAGTTGAATACCAGTATTTTACATGGAGTGATTGCCCACCCCAGTTACTGGGTAACACAATACCCCTTGTCTACCTTACCTACTTATGTTTGTCTTTCAGAAAACAATGCAAAAACTGTCACTTCAGTAATTCTAATTACACCACCTCTAAAATAAGTACAGTCGTATAAATAAACATGTGACATGTCATTTTGTCACCGCCGCGCAACAAGACAACGAGCGCAGCGCATTAGTCAAGCATTTTGTTCAGGACTCCGCTAATTTGTACCCCGACGAGCGAGGAGTGGATGCATTTTATTTGTTCGAGTGTACTTTGTCACCGATATGGGCAGGTTGGCTGAGTAACGAGCTGCTTCGTGGTCACTTTTTGATGTATTTGGATGTGGGAGATGCTGTGTTATTTGTTTTGTTTGAATTCCAGGCGTTGAAGGGAATTTATGGTTTCGTAAAACGGCTCCTGCCACAAACATGTCTTAAGTGAGTGTCCTTTGTTTACTCACACCTCTCTATGGTTCAAAAAGTTCTTCAGACTCCTGGTCAGAGCCATGAACTCCTCCATAATGCATTTTATACATACAATTTGGTATATTTAACGCTGCTGTTTTTTTAATTTTACGAGTAGAGTACCTACCTACAGTTAATTCGACCGCGAAGACAGACAATTTAATAAAATAATTAAAGCTTACCAAATTAATAACCATACAGTAAATAACAAACAAGCTCCAATTAATAACCCACTCCGTAGCTTCACCGTCACAAATCACCGATATCACCGACAGATCGCCACTCCGTTAATTATAACCCTCTCGCAGCTGCCGTGATAAATGTTTTCTAACAGTCGTGAAAAGAGACTGAAAATTATCTTCAGCAGTTTAGGGTTACAGTCATTTGTTGTTGACTGTCGCGGTGTCACCGCGGAATGACGGATCGTGTCTGCCGGAGTGACGGCCCGTAAGTCTGACGGCGTTCCTCTGACGGCCCGTCACAGTGACGAGTCGTGACGTTTATTGGACGGGTGCAACAAGAGATGCGCGCGCGCATGACAGTCGAGGTTGAAATCGTTCGATGTTTGTTATTAAGTGTAATGCTACACGAATGTGTTTTGTTTTTATTACAAAAATATCAAAGTGAAATGTTTCTTTTATTTTTTAAATTTTATTTTTAATCGTTTTGTCCGAATACTATCGTATCGAACTGTCTTTTATGTTTTAGGGACACTCAATTAATGTAGTTGTAAAAACTGTTTCTATATACATACATAAATTCACACCTTCTTCCCATGGGGGTAGGCAGACACTACAGAACGTCTCCTGCTACGATCCTTACATACCTACTCATTTTGCCATCTGATTCACACACGCACGCCGGTTGCAGTACTACGCACCTGACCTTTCTGAAGAACATCAGCAATAAGCTCACTGGTCTTCCTAGGCGTTTTACCGTCGTTTCCACTCACATCTTCCTTGCAAATACCTTTTGTTAGTCGCCTTTCATTCATCCTCTCAACATGACCAAACCATCTATTGCCTAATCTTTTTGCAATTTTTGTCACTACATCTTCTTTTAAACCGCACCGTTGCCTTATCACATCATTTTAGATTGTTTCTATCTGCTGATAATTCACCTGTGAAATATTTTTTCCAATCTAAGCGGGAAAATCAGTAACTACCAATTTAAAGTAAAGCTCGCTCATCTGATGTAGGTAGCTATTGTAAATATTATAAAATCCGTTCAATTTAACTACAGATTAGTGACCCAAAATATCAAACGGACTCAAAACTTAACAAGCTAACGTTTTACGACACAGTTGCGCAGGCGCAAGAGTCGAGTGTCAGCACAAAACGACGAATGTCGGCGGTGGCCACATCAAAGTGGTGTTGCATGACACTCGACCCGAAACCTTTGACTTAATTATGAACCGCTAGACGGCGCGGGCGGTAGGGTTGAGTTGCAGGAACTAGTTTTCGGGGTGAATCAAATTAATCTGCTAAAAGAAGTCTTCAGGTATCTAGAGCTTTTTCAGAAATAGCTTCTGTTCTGTATAAATTCATCTAAATCCCCAATGAAAAACGATTGCGAAAGGTGAGAAACTTGTAATTAGTCAAATCAAAGTCAAAGCATTTACTTCATTAAATCATTTACAGGCACTTTTCAATTGTCAGGGAATCGGTCAGTTAGTAAGTTAAAGCCCGTTCAGAAATGTAGACTTCTATGGAAAAGAACGGGCAAGAAACTCCATCCATAGACAATAGTGAGTGAATTTTAATTATCCAAGAAAGTAGTTATGAAAAGACTAGGCGGATGATGACGTTGCATTATACTATCCTGGATTCTGGATTGGATTCTGTTAATTGTTCCTATTATTTAGTGTAATTAATTAGTATTAGATTTGGGATAAAATAAAACACCGGTTGTACACGACATCGGAATGACAAGAAAGGAAGTGTATTGATCACAGATAAAATAGGTGACAGATACAGGATACAGCACAGCAAACATAGATAATAGTAACGTTAAATGACTTGCGATTAACTTAATTCAACAGATTCTCGCTTAAAAGTAGCGTGATATTGCTCTATTTGAATTAAATTCATATTTCTGTTTCCCAGACCCGAGCGGCGGTGGCATGGGCAACCCGGGCGTGGCGGGCCCCGGCACCCAGCAGTACGGAGAGGTGAACCAACTCGGAGGAGTGTTCGTGAACGGGAGACCCTTACCCAACGCCGTCAGGCTACGGATAGTCGAGCTAGCACAACTAGGGATCAGGTAAGCAGTATTGCTGGTGCATTACCAGAAATCGGAATAGGAAGAGTATATTTACTTAAACTTAAAACAAGGAAGTAAGTAACATAGAGTAGATATATACCTCCCTCTAAAATCCCGGAATGAAAGTGATAATGACGTAGGTATTCATCCCGAATTTATAAATTATTTACCGCACTTTTGATTACGTTCGTAACAAAGTACTTCGTAGTAATTCGAAGAACTCATTACGTTTCTCTCAATCAAATGTTACGTCACTTTAATAAAAATTCTATCTGTCATGAACAACAGTATGGTTTCACCAAAGGGCGCTGTACCAATGACGCCGGTGTCACCCTAATAAAGAACATTTTTAACGCCTGGTAGGAAGCACAAGATACCATTACAATCTTTTGCGACCTCTAAGGCGTTCGATTGCGTAAACCATGACACACATCTGCTGAAACTAGAGCACTATGGGATTACGAACACAGTTCTTGATTTACTAAGATCACACCTGAAAAATAGAAGTGTTAAAGTTCAAGTAAATGGCATAAACTCATTAGGGTCTGAAATGACAATGTTCGTTCCTCAAGGTTCGATATTGGGTCCATTCCTCTGTTTAGTTTACATGAATGATTTACCCCAATTACTTCAAAATCAACCGAAGTAGGTATTATTTGCAGATCACATAAAATTGATTTTTAAAATAGATCGACTGTCAAAAAATGTTGCCGACGCGATGTGAATAACTTTATTCCTCAGGTCAGTTAAGCTAAGCTCGGGCGAATGCTGTTCAAAAAATAGAAGTAGAAACCGTGCGATTGGTCTATTTCAGCTATTTCCATAGCTTTATGTCGTATGGAATTTTACGGTGGGGACGAGCTGCTGACATTAAATACATCTTTATTTTGTAAAAAGAGAGCTGTCAGAGCCATTTATAATTTACGTCGGTGAAGTGGGATATTATCCCAAGAGAACGTACAATCGAGATAAAAAGTATCCTATGTCTTAATCCTGTACCCTAATTGCGTAACACATTATCAATCGGAGTTGGTTTCATTTTGAAACAAATTGCTAATCCATAGCTTCATATGTTCGAAAAATTTGTTTGCTCCACAACGTAAATAACGCAATGAATGTTGTTGAACTGTCAAAATGAAATCAACTCCGATTGATAATGTGTTACGCAATTAGGGTGCCGGTCAGGTGCTAAATTACTTCCAAATCCGTTCAGCGTGAAAGCGTAACAAACAAACCAACAACCAAACTTTCGCATTTATATAATATCGTATTATATATCGTATTGTGTTGTTCGTATCGTGTCTTTCGTATTTTTGTTATAATAATAGAATATATTATAGTTAGGATTAGGATGTAAGATAAAATCTATATCTTTAATAAAACAAGTGATAGACATAATTTTAATATTAGAAATAAACATAAATAAAATAGATCAACAATTTTTCAGATTATCTAAAGTACATACATCTTTTATGGCGTATTGTTTTAAATGTTAGGTACATGAAAATACCTTGTGATTTATACAATATACTTACTCCCTTGAAGTTTAGGCAAAACATATACTGTACCTATTCCGATCTCTGCTCATTACATACTCTAGCTAGCACAACTGGGAATCAGGTAAGCAGTGATGTTGGTTGGCCATTTCATAATGTGCTTGTATTGGACTCTGCTACTACTAATGATGATGGTTGAAAGAATACTGCACGTAAGCCACTGATATACTGTCAAGTCAGTCATGCAACTACTTACACACCGTCGATATTGCTCATTGGAGTGACGTCACTAATCGCCGTTAATCTTTACAATAACTTAATTATTTATATTGCCTGTCATTCGTGTCAATAGCGTGTTAGAGTTATCTTATCTCTTCTTATAATCCCCCGATATTCACTTCTCTCTCAATAAAAATAACTCAAGCATAATTAATATTGTATTTAACACCACATTCTGATTTACATACGGATTATAAGTAACTTATGCAATCATATAAATGTCATATAAAAGTGGGGGAGTACTGACCCGTCCACCCAGTGCGAGTGCAGTGCTTTTGATCAGACCATGGCCTACTTGCTGAAGCGTCCTATGAGCCCGTTCACTAGCACTAGAGAAGACCTAATGAACGCCACACTGATCTTGTCATTGTACGTAAATCCTATCCAATGCGAGATCAGCTTATACTGGAAATGTATAGCTTGATATGTAGCTGTGTGTACCATCGACACGAAACCAAGAAGAAGAATATAAATCAGCACTTGTATCGTCCTTCAGTTGAGCTAGATTACAAATTGCTTTTCTATCAATATAAGTTTATTTGCAGCAGTCTCTAGAACTACTTATTGCATAAAAAACATTCTCTATATATCTATACTATCAGTTAATCGCCTATTATTCCTTACAATAGTTTAATTACATGAACTAATACAATATTAGTGCAATGACTGCTGATAATCAGGGAGTTAGAAAAGAAAACACTGTTCTTGTGAAATATGTCCTTTTTCAGTAACCATGACGACTACCATTCATTATGTTCTAGTGATTACTAAAACTGTGTTCTTATTGATATTGTATAATATTTTACGACTTTTCATTGAATATAATTATGTGTTTTCAAAGTTGGTTTTAGCATTGACCAAGATTTTTATGTAATTAAGACAATTGTTTGTGTACAGAGCACCAGAGCCTACAGAGCGAATACTACAGTTAAAATGAGTACAGTATTCAATTGATATAATTAGAATATTTTCTAATGTTCACCGGCCCACTTCTACGGTTTCACTCAACACCCAACCACTACAGTAGTTTACGTTAAAAAACCTTAAACGGAATTCTTCGCATAACAAGTGTAACCTTCTTCGCTGTCACCAGGCCCTGCGACATAAGTCGCCAGCTGCGGGTGTCGCACGGCTGCGTGTCCAAGATCCTGGCGCGCTACCACGAGACCGGCTCCATCCTGCCCGGGGCCATCGGCGGCTCCAAGCCTAGAGTTACCACACCTAAGGTAAGCAGTACTTTACATCACGCCTGTTTTATTTGTAGGGATAGACAGAGGTGATAGATGTACCCCATCGCCGTTACGTTTGTAATGGGGTTGAGTCTATTGCACAGATCCACCCCGTCCATTAACAATACTATACTAGATTAGTTCTGTTTTCCCTAATATTGACCAAACGTATTATTTTGGCGCAATAATTTGTCAGTAGTCCGATTTGATACCAAATAAAACAGTGAATCAGATATTAGGTACAGTGTGTCGGTCACCGGTGTCCGAGCCGTTAAGGCGAAGCAATGTGATTAATTTTATCGACAAATCCACCATAATAAGGCATTTTGCCCCTACTGTTTTGAAATGGCGGCCATTTACGGATGTAGAGGTCCTATAGGCATAAAAGTGGCTATCTAGGATAGCTTCAAAAGTAGGCAATATGTTGACACTAAAAGGTTTATCAAAAACTTCAATTAAAACCTTAAAATGTACTTTAAAAAAATGTAAAAAGTGTGAAAAAATTCAGACTTTTAACGAGACAAATCCATTGGATTTGTCGATAAAATTGATGATATTGCTTTGCCTTAATGGGTCGGACACCGGTGACCAGACTCACTGTAATATCACATATCCGAGTATGTAATATTTTATTATGACCCTTCGCCTTAGCGATTTTTCCCACCTCCTATTTAAAAACTGTTATCTTAGAAACTTCCTGGTGTTAAAGCTCCCGGAGCACATGCAACCACCTCATGGAGGTCTTCTTCCCCAGGTGGTGTCCTACATAAAGCAACTAAAAGCGAAGGACCCCGGCATCTTCGCGTGGGAGATCCGCGACCGGCTGCTGGCGGACGGCGTGTGCGACAAGTACAACGTGCCCAGCGTGTCCAGCATCAGCCGCATCCTGCGCAACAAGCTGGGCGGCGCCGCGCTGTACCCGGTGCCCCCGCTGTACCCCGTGCCGCCGCAGCGCTGCTGGCCGCTGCACCAGCCTTATGACTACTACGTGTATCTACAGGTGATGACACTTGTCTGTGTTACCTATCTTACGACTACTACGTGTATCTACACGTGAGGACACTTGTCGGTGTTACCTATCTTACGACTACTACGTGTATCTACAAGTGAGGACACTTGTCTGTGTTACCTATCTTACGACTACTACGTGTTTCTACACGTGAGGACACTTGTCGGTGTTACCTATCTTACGACTACTACGTGTATCTACAAGTGAGGACACTTGTCTGTGTTACCTATCTTACGACTACTACGTGTTTCTACACGTGAGGACACTTGTCGGTGTTACCTATCTTACGACTACTACGTGTATCTATACGTGAGGACACTTGTCTGTGTTACCTATCTTACGACTACTACGTGTATCTATACGTGAGGACATTTGTCTGTGTTACCTATCTTACGACTACTACGTGTATCTACACGTGAGGACACTTTTCTGTGTTACCTATCTTTCGCCGACAAAAAACATAACATACATGGAAACAACGTAACATGGAAAAAGGGCAGTCGACGATGAAGCGCTAACCTGACCTATAGTTTGCTAAATGCCTATTCGCGAATGCTACAGAACATTGTCACAATAATTGTGACATTGTGTTGATCCTGTTGATTTAAAGAACTAAACTAGACAAGAAAACTAAACCATTCTATTTTTCTACATCATTGGAAGATAATATTCATAATAATTACTACCTACCGTTGTTTAGTGGGTGTCTCAAAAGCAGATCGAAATGCTCAAACAATCGATGATCTATTGTGTTCTGAACATTTCACATTTAATGAAAATCTAGTGTTTTAAAACTTATTTATTTATGTTCCCTTGTTCCCAGGGTCGGCAGCACACAGCAGGCAACCCGCACGCCCTACCCCACCCGCATCAGCAGCACCCTCCCCCCCACCACGCGCATGCGCACGCGCTCTGACACGCGCACCTCGCCACCAACCACGACCGGTGATCACCACCCCGTGGTCACCATCACCAGTGACAGTGATCACCCAGTGAAGTGAAGTGCTTAGTGGTGCGAGTGACTTGACACTGTTCTCGATGATGCGCGTCACGACTGAGATTAGTAGACTAAGAAAATGTGCTTGAAAATCACTGTACGAGTACGTCGGAATTAAGAAGAAAATGTGCTTGTTTATATCACTGTACGAGTACGTCGGAATTAAGAAGAAAATGTGCTTGTTATATCACTGTACGAGTACGTCGGAATTAAGAAGAAAATGTGCTTGTTATATCACTGTACGAGTACGTCGGAATTAAGAAGAAAATGTGCTTGTTATATCACTGTACGAGTACGTCGGAATTAAGAAGAAAATGTGCTTGTTATATCACTGTACGAGTACGTCGGAATTAAGAAGAAAATGTGCTTGTTATATCACTGTACGAGTACGTCGGAATTAAGAAGAAAATGTGCTTGTTATATCACTGTACGAGTACGTCGGAATTAAGAAGAAAATGTGCTTGTTATATCACTGTACGAGTACGTCGGAATTAAGAAGAAAATGTGCTTATTATATTGTACGAGTACGTCGGAATTAAGAAGAAATGTGCTTGTTGTATCACTATAGGTACGAGTACGTCGGAATTAAGAAGAAATTGCTTGATAGATCACTGTACGAGTACGTATTTATCTTGAATATAAGGAAATGTTGTAAATAAGTTTCGTGTTATGAGTTTGTGTTTCAAGAGCTACTGAAATATTATGAAAAAGGAAAAAGTAAGTCAGACATTCCCAAAAAGTACCTACATATAAACATAAATATACATCCGGCCCTGGTGTTAAAACTGCAGTTCATTAAGTTGTAGTCCGGCCCTGGTTCATACTGCTGACTGTACAGAGTGATATAAAAGTGAAAACTGATCTTATAGTGATATCTAAATAAATTTAGTTGTTGATAAAAAGTATTACATTATTATTGTACATATACCTACGTTATCACGTGTAAGATAAATAGATTTTATATTTTCACACGCGGCTTAATATCACAGATTTGGTGTTAAAAGAAAAATATTACAGTAGTACAAAATAAAACAACCGACTTCCATAAAAACACCTACAAAGTGAAAAATAACTTTAATTTCAGAAATATCTTCGGATCTGTATTTTAGTTCTTTGCCACCGACTTCCAAAATTAAAGTTATTTTTCACTTTGTAGGTACCTACTTAGTGTTTTTTTTAGAAGTCGTTGGTTTTTTTTTTGTAAAAAAGTTTTTTTTTTTTACTTTTTTTTAGTTATGGTACTCACGGCTACAGATCAAGCTATACAATTCCAGTAGAAGCTGATCTCGCATTGTATAGGATTTCCTTACAATGAGAGGTCAGTGTAAACTGGAAATGTATAGCTTGATGTGTAGCCGTGTGTACCTATCCCACATCAATTCGTTTATTGAAGTCGGTTAAAAACTGGAGAGTGCTGTCGCAAAGATAAAGATTACCTGGTGCGTCATAATCATAATAATTAATCATCTTAGTTTATTGATAATCTTTTTGACTTTTACTTGGTAGCGTTATTATTATATTTTGTTTCAATTTTAATTACTTTTTGAAAAACTTTCTTTCACGATCTAGATCCCAATTACCAGTAAAAATTTCAGGTTTTTTTCGTGGCTTCAAAATGAACGCTGTGTCCCGTCGGTGGATGTGCCGACGCGACGTAAGCTTTTCTTAACTTATCTTCTGGCCAAGAAACAGTCTGAAAACTCTATTTATTATATTAGCTAATAGAAAAATAGCTACAAAGCTTGATTTAACTTTTATTTGAAGGAAACACACAGATGAAAGCTATGGCAAGATTTAACAACTCGAAATTAAATTGATGGTATAGTCTTGGCGTTGGTTATTCTATGTTTTATTACAAAGAGTGACTAATGTCATTGTTTTTAGTAAGTAGGAAATAGATAATTATCATTATTATCTTTAGAATCCAAATTGTGATATTAAGCCTCAAGTTATTGTAGATAGTGTTAGTTATGGTCTAAACAACATGACGTTGTCGAGTATTTAATTATGGGTGCAATGATGTAAATATTTTATATTATAAAGATACGACACAAATGTACTTATTCTTAAAAAACAACACTCATACAAGTAAGGCATCTTTATTTATTAACTTTGTCTTAAATTAATAATATTAATATGCTGAAACGTTAAAGGATTTGAAGAAAATGTAGAGACTTCTACATTATTTACCTACCTATGCAGATGTTTAGAGCTCAGTCTGAATTTGATACATTTTCTTAAAAATATTTCATTATTTTTGTTATACTGAGTTTGTTCAACAAAAGTTCTGCGAAGTGTGTTAATGGTAATGTTTTCAGCAAACCAAATATTTTGTATTAGGATATATGATTAGAAGTAAGTAGGTATGTATTCATAGGTACAGACCTATGAATACATACTTAGGAATGCTTAATGTGTACAAAAGTGTAAATTAATCTCAAACAGATTTCATTCAGATATTATTTTGCTTAATTCCTTTTTACATAACTTCTGCACTGTTTTATTCCGTTTGGATGAGATCACAATGAAGTCAAGCTATGCCTATTTTCATTATTCAAAGACTGCACTCCATTCGGACGGCGTCCATAATGGAATAAAATGCTGCGCTATCTTCAAATTAATACTAAGTATTTATAAAACATAAAAATCTGTACAAACTAGATGTTAACTACTTGATAATATTTAAACATAGCTTTATTGGTCAAAGTATATAAAATAAATTGGTTTGTTCATACATCACTCCGCTTTCTGTTATTTCATGCCTTTTTGACCGAACGAGCGAAGCGAGTGAAGCGTCTCTGCTGAAGTCTGGCAAAATTAGCTTTCGTCTGTCAGTTTGTTGCTTCTCCTCTACAGCTCGTATTTTACAACCGATCTGGACGATTTCCAGAATTCTTTTGTCGTCGGGGATTTTTGATTGGTGGGGTACTTCCTCCATAAAGGCGCAAAAAGGGGGCTTTTGGATATGTCCGCCTTATGAAATCTGATTTCAATGGTTCTTTTTTATGAGAAAGGTAGTAACTTTGAATTGGTCTCTTAATCGTTTGGTAAAGGTCTAATGAGGATCTTCGGCATGATGAGCAGAATAGCTCCTCAAAATGCAGTAAATTGCTCACTTTTACATTTTTACTATTTGCATAGGAATTGATGGAGCACCTGGGAAGGTGATCCCACATCATAATAACAAAATTAAAGAATTCTGAAAATAATTATCAGAATTCTCTAACACGTTAATTGTGGGTTAGTTTATTTCTGTTTAATTATCGTTATGCCACTTGCGATTAATTTTTTGGCTTAGCGCGGTACTTCAAAAAAATAAAAAACCGGTCAAGAGCGAGTCGGACTCGCGCACTGAGGGTTTCGTTCCGATTTCTGAAAAAGTGTGCTATTTAGAGACATCGTTTTATTTTTCCTGTAATCTTTACATCAACTTCTATCACATAGAATAATTTCAGATTTTTATCTTAGCAAACTTCGGAGATAAGGGGGGGGGGGGGTCGTTTAAGACCCCCTTTCAGTCCCTGTTACAAAAAAATATAAATATTGTTAATTCTTTCTTATTTGCAAAATAGTTGGGTACACGTCATCTAAAACTGTTCCAAATTTCAAGTTGATAGCATTAGTAGTTCTTGAGATATCCAGCTGTGACAGACAGACAGTCAGACAGACTGACTGAGTCACACCATAAGGGTTCCTTTTTTACCATTTTGGTACGGAACTCTAAAAACATGGTAAATATCCCGTTTACTTTAAAGGTATTTACTTTAGTGGTGTAATAATAATTGCAAAAACGTTTATGCTCGCGAGGCTGTTCGCAGAAATACTCGTCTAAACTTTTCAGAAGTCTACTTTGTCATGTTTTACTGTACCTACCTAGGTCGATTTTGTTATGGCCGTCGGCCCCTTTGTGTCTCAAATGAAAATAAACCAAAATAGAATATGAAAAGAAATCAATATCAACTTCGAATGCAATATTTGTGCGAACAAAAAGAAACTGCACGGAATTGGTCGCTCGCGTCGTAATAAACCGCCCATTGATTAGGCCGCGCTCAACACCGGCCACAATGGCTCCACAAATAAATTCTCTATTTTCAGTACCGCGCTGTGATTTAATTACGTCTGTACAACGTGATATTTCATTAAAAATTCAGTGGCTAATTGAAAGGCGCGCCTGCGCCCGCGCATACCGTCCGCCGCCGCGCCGCACACATTCGCGTCCCGAATCGACTTTACAACCGAAAACAATAAACGAACGGATATTGCTCGCGTACAAATATTCGTATAACGTCCCCCGCACCCGGACTCTGGACACGAATTACCAATTAAATCCCTGCTTTGTTTCGAATTTAATACTACCTAATCCGAAAATTTTACTGTATTAATAACAAAATTTTATGATCGCGCTCGAAAATGCGCGGGAGCAAAAAATATGATGGCGACGGGCGCGCTGTTAAAATGACATTTGACGCCGCTCGACGCCCGCGCTCTCACAGCCCGCCGCCGCCGGCTCGCAGGGCTGGCTGGGGACCACGACTTCTGCTACATACCAGGACTTCAGGAGCAAATTCTTAATTGGTGTTCTCAACAGAAGGTCATCAAGAGCCGAGTTTGCGCAGTATAGAGCGATGAATTCAACCTAAGGCGTTGGCGTTGGCAGGATCCATTCTAAATGTCCAAAACTTTTATGTCAAGCATAACCAGTCGGTGTAATAGGGTAGGTTTTTGTCAAAGGCATCCAAAAACTTAAAAAAAAATTAGTGTCATCAAACGAATCTCCAGCTATCATATCAACATGAACTAAACCTTAGCAACTAATGATAACTTATAGGTAGCGCAATCGAATCAACGAAGCCATTATTCTTATAGCCGAGTCGACGAACCCCAGGTAAAGGTATACCTTTGAAAATAATGAAGTAAAAAGGACTTAGTAGGGCAGTATATATATACAGGGTGGAAGGGACATCGACGCGCAAACGGTTACTACGTATTCAGTACATCATTCTGAGCCCCCTATATAGAAATTTTACATCGGTTGATGAAAAAAAAATCTGCTCTTCCATACATTTTGACCGTGTAGGTATTGCACTAGGTATTGTAGGAAACTGCAGATTTTTTTTTCAATAACCGATGAAAAATTTCTATATAGGGGGGCTCAGAATGATGTACTGAATACGTGGTAACCGTTTGCGCGTCGATGTCCCTTCCACCTTGTATATACTGCCCTACTAAGTGCTTTTTAATTCATTATTTTCAAAGGTATACCTTTACCTGGGGTTCGTCGACTCGGCTATAAGAATAATGGCTTCGTTGATTCGATTGCGCTACCTATAAGTTATCACTTATAGGTATCACGTTTTATAGCCAGTCAGCCAGCCAGTTCATTCGTCTGTCAACCCTACAAGCGCTGCGTGATAGAGGGCAGAACATAATTAAAAAGTGCAGCAAACGGCTTTCGGCGGCTTTGTGTTGCGCGCGCGCAGGACTGTGCCTTATATGTATAATGTGTAGCCGCTCCCGTGAAATCGTGTCCCACAGTCCGAGCAGTCGTTTTCTGTGCTAATAGTTAAACCTATAATATAATATTAATATAAAACGAGAGTGCTGGAACAGGTACCTACCTAGATACGAGGTGGTCAGGAGGTTCACACGACTTGATAGAGGCTGAAAGAGCCACGGATCGCAAGTGGATCGAATCAAAGTGTCGAGGACTTTTAGTCAAGCTCTAAGTAGGTATTTACACTTTATAGGTATCAGTAACGTCTTTCAAATTCAGACACACTAAGGTACCGGTAGGTAAGTACATTAACAGACAAATAATTTGTTACATCTGTGATTAGAATTAAATTATTTGGAAGTATTTACTAAGTAGTTAAATACCGATAAATAATTTATCAAGCACCTGTTAGTAGTAGTAGGCTATCTAAATGAGAATACACACTTTATCAATGGACTTTAATAATGTGACAGAGGAGATAAAAACTTAACTATGTCTATTTCTAGTAGGTATTAGTCTATCGGCATTCATATCCTCGGTCCACGGCACAGAGAAATTAATCAGGAAAATCCTAGCCACACTGGTTAATTTGGATGTGCCTTGTTTCACCGAGGCTGTGGATGCCTGGAGACTCGCTTGCCCGAGTTCAGACCCACCCGACAATCCATCTTCCCAGAGACGGTGGGATGAGCCGCTCTGCAGAGTAGTACAGAACAATTTACTTGACACGTCTGCTACTACTGCGGAGCGTGCGCGCCTGCTGGCTGTGGGTAGGTGGGAGTCGGGTCTGTGGCTTCATGCACTACCGTCGTCGAACATTGGCACTTTGTTCGACGACACTACTTTTCTCCTCGCTGCTTCCCTGCGACTTGGAGCTCCTTCTTGTTCTCCTCATCGCTGTCACTGTGGCGAAGTTGTCAACAGCCTCGGACACCACGGCCTGTCTTGCAGCCGAAGTGCGGGTCGCTTAGCGCGGCACGCGAACATCAATGACATCATCCGACGAGCCCTTGTCACCGTCGGGGTTCCAGCTGTATTAGAACCCAATGGCTTGGCACGCGACGATGGCAAGAGACCGGACGGCATGTCTTTATTTCCATGGAAGATATGGGAAGGCCTTTAGTGTAGGACGCAACGTGTGTCGATACTCTTGCGCCATCCAATCTTCCTGGCTCGGCGTGCTGTGCTGGCACTGCTGCTGCGGCTGCGGAAAACTTCAAGCGGCGGAAGTATAATAACCTTTACGGTAATTATATTTTCAAGCCGTTTGGGGTTGAAACCCTTGGACCGTGGGGTCCGAGTACTCATAGTTTGTTCAACGAATTCTCCAAACGGCTCGTTGACACTTCCCGTTACCCAAGGGCTGGCTTTTACTTTGGCCAGAGGCTTAGCATTGCTATAAAACGTGGCAATGCCGCCAGGCTCTTGGGTACTCTACCAGTCGACAGCGATGCGGAGGAATTTTAATAGCGATATTTTAATTTTTTTATAGTTTTAGTAAGGTTAGGATATTATATTTTTAACTTAATTATACTCCTCAAAATATCTATTTATGAAAGTACATAAGTTTACTTATATTATAAGTCGTGCATAAATGTGGCATGAAATTTCAAACCTGGTTATCACCACACGTTTTAGATTATCAAACTTATCAGATTACGAAAAAGATGATTCAGATACTAAATTGATTTACATAAATAAAGATACCAATATTGTTAGTTAGTGTTTTGGCGAGAGGTATTAGAAAAGTTCCATGCATATAGGCAGAGAGACAACTGGGCATATTATAGGCAGTGAGCCATTTCGTGAAATGACCGAATACTTCTTGATGATGAATGATCATCACAAGAATGGCCATAATTATTTATTTATTTATTTATTTTCGGAAGGCTTACAGACTAATAACGTTTTAATAACAATAATATAAATTATTATATTATCGTGAAGAAAGCAACCTATTTATCGACATTCCCAGCTGAGCACTGCGAGCGAAGCGGGCGGTGCCGCGGCAGCGGCCGGCGAGCGCTACATCCAAGTTGGTTGCAGTTACTTACGAGTATTTAGTATTTTTGTTGTCGTCAAACGTATTCAATGATCTGGCCAGACCACATCATGAAATGACCAGCGGTCCATATTCTACATTTCATGAAATGGTCGAACACTTCATGAAATGATTAGTTCTAAGATCTGCCTCTACGATATAGATACGGAGAGATTAAGTAAGAACATATTTATTTATCTCAAGTTTTGCCGAAAATGTGCCGAAAATGTATTTTCGGCAATACGGATGATGCCTGGGTAAAAAAAATAAATTCTATTTAGTCCGTCAGTTAGATATTATTTTTTAATATCTAACTGACGGACCAAATAGAATTTCTTTTTATTAGACATGTATCTTGATAATAAAAAAATAATTAGATAAAACGTATTAAAGTTGGGGAGTAGGGACAAGCTATCGTCACAACTATAACAAACTACTTAAAAATCTAGCAAGGAGTGACGTCATGCCACATTTTAATTCAATGTGTAATTCGCTGTAATCTTTTGATTGCGTAAAAAAAAATACGTGTGCAATATTTTTTAATAATCTACGTATGAGGGACAATAGAAAATTTGTCATCATCTCTATTGTTATTAGTCAGTCGCTCCATGTAAAATACTGGTATTCAGCTGGATCCGGTTAGATCGGAAGCTGACCCCAACATAGTTGGGAAAAGGCTAGGCAGATGATGATGCTGACCCCTATTGTTATTAGAGAATGTTTTATCTGCTGAAAAGGTTAGGGAAGCAGCACATCCACCAGCGCACCACGCGGCCACCGACACTAAACCAAGGGCCACAAAAACAGTAAGTATCTATTTCTGTTGAGCATATTTGTGGGTATTTGTTATAGTTTTTGCGTCAGTTGAGCGTGGCGAATGGTCAGATGTCGCGCCGACACGTGCAGCGCGGCGTCTTTGTAACGCGACGCGGCGCGGCGCGACACGCCCTCGGCGGCGAGTGGCGCCAAGGGTCATAGGCAAAAACTAAGTAGTGACCGGACTTAAAAAAGTTACATACATTGGCTAATTTATACGCTGATCTAAAAGAGTGTTAGAAACTCCGATGATATTCTGGAAGAGTAGAAACTGTAGGTAAGAGTTGGTAGGTTGCCTACCTGGCGCCCTACCTAGATACTGCCTAGAGGCACAGAATAAATAATAGTACTAACGTACAGAAGTTGCACTCCTTTGATCTTGAAGAAAGCCGCTTTTATAATAGCCTACAAAATCATTTCCTACCCATGCGCAAGCTAAATTGCTCTTAATCGCCGCGCTTGAGAGTTGTTATTACTTTGTGTCGTTACTCATCCGTAACATACCTACGCCGCTTAGCCGAATACTAGGGCTGTCCGCAAAGAAAAATAAAATATGGTACCATACCACCATACCATACCATACATACCATATGGTATGGTGGTGGTGGTGGTGGTGGTGTATATGGTACCTTTTTATACTTTTATTGTATTTATGAATAGTCTATCTCGAGTTGTTTCACTTTACTGTAATGTCTTATAATTTTCAAACGTTATTTTTTATTAATCAATCAAACAATCATTATTAAATCATGATCATCATTCAATCATCAATTATTTTTAAAACACCATCGTCTCGTATAATATTTAGAAGTGTTCTAAAGTAAACAAGGTACAAACACGTCTTAAATTGCAAGTAACATTTGGTCCACTTTAGTCGCCTGAACATGGTCATAAAACAACTAAAGATGCCTCAACGCACCAGTGACTAAGTTTGTGCGATCGTACGATCGCGGGTAGGTACAGTTGCTTGTTAATCCTAAGTTAATCCTTAATTACTTTAAGCTATTTTGGACATTACTCCTGAAACAATACGACGCGCACACAAACCCCCACCACTCCACCGAGAGCTCAAGTTAAATGTCGGCAACTATACAACGTGTAATGTTAAATGCGCAAAACCTCTTAAGGAGTCATTGTACTCATCATTATGAACAACTTTTACTAAGGGACCAAACCTGAAATCGCGAAAAAAAAATCAGCTTTTCAGTACATTTCTGTTCGCATAATTCGTCAAAATGTACTGAACAGCTGATTTTTTTTCGCGATTTCAGGTTTGGTCCCATAGTAAAAGTTGTTCATAATGATGAGTACAATGACCCCTTAAGAGGTTTTGCGCATTTAACATTACACGTTGTATAATAGTAAGTAGGTAGTAGGTAAAAAAAAGGTAGGAACAAGACTCGACATTTCGTAATGGATTTTCGTCATTAAAAAAGTAACTATATCACTAATACATATATATAGTATAGTGATAATATGAATAGTATACTTAAATTTAAAATCTAAGATTTAATTTTTTCATGGGCGGCCGTACGTGTCTCGCTCGCTGAGCGCGTAATACACCCTGACTGACTTGTAACCCAGAGTTGCCGCGAGCTATAGGTACTTATCTCGAGCGGAATGTACCAGTGCAAGAGGCCTGCTAGAGGTTATACTAGAGAGGTTTACGTAGATAAATAAAGGTACCTAAACAATCTTGATGTGTCTTTTATTTTTTATTTTTTTTAAACCTCAGTTTAAGAATAAAATGCAACTGAAAACCAAAGTAAATACAACAATAATGATTACTAAATCAATTGAACCATTAGTTTAAGCAGTAGTTTATTTGTTTAACATGTGTTTGTGTAAAAAGTCACAACAAGATTGTTTACCTTTAACTAAACCTTTCAAGTATAGGTAGGTATCATGAATTGAATAATCATAAAATGGGTTACAAGTAGGATGTATGTCGTGTCCGTTTGTCTACAGGTTGGGGAAAGTTGAACACACCCCTGGAGAGTAGTGGAGAGGAGATAAACTACAATTACCTACCATTGATATAGGCGCAGTAAGTAATATATAAGTCAATGACAAGTACCTACTTAAGTACACCTATTCAAATCGAAATTAAAAAATTGCTATGAACCTACTGTCCCTTAATTATTTTTTTTTATGTACGAGTAGGTAGGACTAGGTGACTACGGATCTTTGAGTACGTATTATCTACTTAGTTACCTATTAGCTTATCTGGGACAAAACTTCTTATGATCTTACAACCAGATTTATCCCGACCATTTGTCTATTATCTCTAACAGAAATTTTAAATCTAGATTTTTGTAGCGTCTATGTTATTAATACTGAAAACCGGCCAATACAGTGCAGAGGGTTCACAAGCTGGGATAAATATTTACGCAAGCACTTAGTACCTAGCTCCTGTGCTTGCGTAAAGTAAGTATTGATTTTATCCAATGCAAAGGTAAGCTTGTATTTTATGAATTTCTCGAAATTACTATGTCAAAAAAAGTTATTTCTGCGGTTGTAACCGAAAATATCCCATATCTCAAAATCTAGAAGACTGAAATAGGAAAGTTACTATGAAACATCTTTCTAAGTGTGGGATCCAGCAAGAACCCACTATTTTTTTCATATTAGGTACCTACTGTTGTGGCCCCTCATTATTTTTTTCGTAATTTCACTACACCATTGTTTAGCGGTTTTCATCTAGGTAGGTACATAAAGTAAGTAGTGCAAATTTTAATGTACAGTGTGAGTCTTCTTAATGTACATGTACGGAACAGTACATTACTTTAGCGACTTACGCGCCGTGCATTCTGCACTCGCAGCATTTGTACATAAATATTGTGTAAAAATATATTTCATTAAATCAGTGTTTTACGAACATTCAAAGCGGTCGGTTTTATTTCATCATCCCGATAGAATCGCCCCGTTATCATATCGCTAAGTGTAGGGATCCCCTACAGTACACATATCGAAATGAGCGAAACTATGCTTAATTTTATCGGCGGAGAAAATATTTAATAAAATCTAAAAAAAATTCATTTTTCTAAAGCATTCTTTAAACTTGTGTTCGCTGCTGTGACCCCTGTGTAAACAAAACAGTATAACTTTTAAACTAAACGATCTATCACGACGAACCAAACTCAGATTGGAAATAACAGGTCCTCCTCATTAAATAAAAATTAAAGAAAAAAAACAACGTTTTTTTACAAAAATCTGTTATAGAAAGGCCTTGCACACTGCTACGTACAATTATTCAGCAAGTAGACACATATATTTTTTTTTTAGTTTTTTTTTTCCCGTCGGTAAAATTGAGCATAGTTTCCCTAATTTTGATATGTACATTATGAAGACACATTGTACATAAGTAGGTATATAGTTTCCGAGTAAAATGTCTGTGTGACTTCCGGAATGACGGACATGACAAAATTATAAAGGGTTCTGTTTTTGCCATTTAGCTAAGGAACCCTAAAATATAAATTCTAGTTATTGCACGGATTACAAAAATAATTTATTTTCCTTAGTTTTACTTTTATGAGTTATTAGCGCCATCTAGCGCCAAGCGGGTAAAACGTCCTCTGTGAAACAACTGACATCTTGGAGTGTGTTGCATCTACTCCTCGCTAGATGTCATTAACAGTTGTTTAAGTGCAAATGATTTGAAATAGTAATTTCGAAACAATTACTTAATAAATAGAACATTATTTCACAATTAATAATTTTATTGCATCGTTTTTTTTTATAATTATTATCAAGCTGCTATCGGCTTTAGTAAAGTACTAAACCGGACGAGGTGCGAGTAGGTATGCGTGTATCGGTCAAATAAATACGATTGAGCACCAATCTTGTGATATCATTGTTGTTGATTACAATTCATTTACGAAAGCCTTTTTGCGCACGGCACTAGAAATTTTAGTGTCGGGTGAACTAGACTTAAGGAGAAGCTTGCTAGTTTTGAAATTACAAGTACCTAAGTTTTTACAGTGGAGTAGGTACGAAATCATTGGGTACCGTTATAGAGAACACATCACTTTATGAATCAATCACCTGGCACCAATGAGGATAGCATCATTGCCTGGCACCGCCTGTATCTACTCTCCAATGAGTATGGTGTCCCTCCTGGTGTGATTAATTTAATTAGAAAAATAAAATTAATGTAATTTACACCTAGGTACTTACTTTAGTGTGTTTTTCCTTGATTCAACCATTGAATGACCTGTCCTTCTTATTAATTATATGAAAGTTTGGTTTGCTCATTTTGAAATAAATTATAACACCCGGTTCCTGAATTGGGAATTTGAAGTTGAGAACTTGTCAAACTCTATTTTAGTACTTAGTACTTTCAACGTAGTCCGCTAGAATTACCTATACACGGTTATTGGTAAAACTCCAGCAACCTCTTAAGGGGTAATTGTACTCATCATTATGAACAACTTTTACTATGGGACCACACCTGAAATCGCGAAAAAAAATCAGCTGTTCAGTATATTTATCTACATCAAAATCGTCAAAATGTATGGGGCAGCTGATTTTTTTTTCGCAATTTCAGGTTTAGTCCCATAGTAAAAGTTGTTCTTAATGATGAGTACTATGACCCCTTAAGAGGTTACTGGTGTTTTACCAATAACCCTGTATAAGTAGTCAAAATTTCATACATTTAATTTTGAATAAATTTTTAATTTTGCTATCATAAGTAAGGAGGTAGGTAGCCGTACCTAATGCTACAGTGTACAGCAGACGCCATCAGGTCACGCCACCCGAAACTGTCAAATTTTCCCAATCAACCTTGAACCTACTACTTTAGCGATAAAGATGAAAACAAATTTGACAGATTGTATGTAGTAGCTTCATGTGCTGGGCTCTGCACCTATCTGAGGATTTGTCAAACTGAAGGTCGACAGTTTCAAACTCTCAATTCAGAAACTTCACGTATTGAACTCGTATTCCTTTTCTCTAAAACTTTTTAACAAAAAAAAAAAACCGACTTCCAAAAATCACTACAAAGTGAAAAATAACTTTGATTTCGGAAGTCGGTGTCTTTCGTTTTTTATTTACTTTTTTTTTGTCACTGACTTCCGAAATCAAAGTTATTTTTCACTTTGTAGTGATTTTTGGAAGTCGGTTTTTTTTTGTTAAAAAGTTTTTATTTCTCGCTTTTTAGTAGGTCTGTTTATAATTTGTATAAGTTACAATAGTCTAATGTCAATTGCTCATCACATGTTACAAAATATTGCTTTTCCCGATGCTGGGATGTTAATTTTTGAGGAGTTCTGCTGGTAACAACCAGGAGAACTCCTCAACAACCACTCACCACACGCATTGTGTGACGAGCGGAAATTGCTTAGCAACCATATGAAAGTAATCGAATCGCAACCCGTGAAATATTTATATCATTGAGTAGATTCCGGTAGCCATCTGTGGTCTTCATCATCAGTTCCACTTCACCAAGTGGTGCTTTCCGAGAGCAAATACACGAGCTACTATAAAAAATACCCAAATCGCTATAGGTGTGCCTATAATATTTGAAGAGTTCCTTCGATTTCTCCAGGATCCCATCATCAGAACTGGATTTTGACAAAAATGGGACCATTTGGGAAGGGACCATTTTTTTTGACCCCTTTCCAACAAAAAAATAATTTTTCAAATCGGTTAGCAAGCGACGGGGTTATGCGCGAACAAACATAAAAAAAAAAAAATACAAACATTCGAATTGAGAACCTCCTCCTTTTTTAGAAGTCGGTTAAAAAATCCACACTTTTTCAAATTTCAAACATCAAATAAACTCTATAGGCATAGACAATCGTCTCCTTAAGTGTTTTGCGCGCGGCACCACTCCAATTCTTTATCAACAGCTTTGCTATCAATTAATATCATTGATAGAGTCGTTAGGTACGCGCGACTCTTCGGGACACTTCGGGTCGCCACGGCAACCTGCGTGCGCGCCGCTATCGACGATAATCTGCTGAAATCCCTGTTTTAATCGGAATGAATTAATGATTAGGTACCTATAGGGGATTTAGAGTGAGTTTTAGGAATTATTGTGCAAGTCTACGTAGGTTGGTAGTTATACACCTAAGAGTATAGCGGACTTGACACTTCTCTAACATAATATGTCTTGTGTAGCTAAATTGTATGAAGTTTTCAGATACCGTAGGTACTAAAAAACATTTCGTTACATAGGTACCTATAAGATTTCTTAAAATATAAATTGCATTACGGTAACCATCATCGTCGTATTGTAAATGCATTACGGTAACCATCATCGTCGTATTGTAAATGCATTACGGTAACCATCATCGTCGTATTGTAAATGCATTACGGTAACCATCATCGTCGTATTGTAAATGCATTACGGTAACCATCATCGTCGTATTGTAAATGGACGTTCTTGTTTCAAGATTTTTGTTTCAGAAAATAATCAGCTGTAGGTACATTTGCATTACCATAATTATAATATATTGTTAACTTGATTTCTATTCTCAACAATCATTCGAGATTATCTACAATGATGGCAGAAAGAGCTTTTTCAGGATTATGACGTTCTGCAACAAATAGCGGATTTACAACTCAACGTTTTTGTTTTTCGTTTGTTGTTTGTCGATTATCTAACACTAGTGCTAATACTATGTAACAAACGATCAAGTACTGAGTGCTCTATATACTTGAGAGCCCTCGATAATTAGCTCCACTCTGAGTGTGACACTCGAGTTGACGAGTAGCAGTGTGTGTATCGTGACAGTTTTCAGGTGGTTTACAGCCCATCAAACAATGTAATGCTCCTCGCCACTCCGTCAGACTGATTAGCCACTCTGACGAAATGAGTCTACGATGAAATACACGAGTGCTGAACGCGTAGGAGGCCTTTGGCAAACAGGCAACAAGCCTCAGCCTGTTTTCCATTTTATTTATTGCGGTTCCCATAGAGCCTTATGGGCAGTGGCGTAACTACAGGGTGGCAAGTCGGCAAAATGCCACGGGCCCCCAGCTGGAAGGGGCCCCCGGTCAGAGGAGAATACCAACTCCCAACATTCATTATTACACATTTAGAAAAAAAAAATAAGGGGGGGGGGTGGAGGCATCCATCCGATGAATTTGCCACGGGCCTCGAACGGTATAGTTACGCCACTGCTTATGGGAACCGATCCTTAAGGCCTCTATGTATGACCTATGCCATAGCAGGCCATAGGGATCGCTCACCATAGGTATGGTTGGCAACCAACAAAAAAGGGGCGTTCGAGACCTCATAGCGAAAATATTGCATTCAGTTTTATTTAAATTAGGCCACAAGTCCGTGGTAACAAAACCAGTATAAGCTGGCCTCGCAGTCTATTAACACTCCGTACTACGCTAGGCCAGCTCATGTCACAGACTCACAGTGCAACACTGGCGTGCGGTCGACACTACCGCAACAACAGCACAACAGTGTTGCTGTAAAACCAAGTCGGGAGTTTGGGACTTGGGAGACCTATTCTGCCCTGATAAGCCGAAAAGCGCTAACTCAATCAGAGTAAGTTTTGAGAAAAACTACTTTTTGTGAATGGATTTTTCCCACCTTTGAGCGGGGGTTAAAACTTCTTAGTGGTCTATTTTAATGTTTTAATTTAGATACCGCTATTTGTCTTATACCATTAGATGCGAAATTATTCTAGCTATTGAATGGTATAAAAAAAACTAAAAGGGCGTATCTCAGAGATAGCGCCTTTCGGCTTAGCAGGGCAGTATTTTCAGTTTTCTATTGATAGAAATGGTAGCAATTATGAATGAATGAAATGCGCCGACAGCGACGCGCGACGCGGTTCGACCCGTATAGCTAGATGTATACAGGGTGTAATTTTAACCACCGTTATACCCATAAGGAGTCATTGTACGCACGGCTACAGATCAAGCTATACATTTCCAGTATAAGCTGATCTCGCATTGTGTAGGATTTCCTTACAATGAGAGGTCAGTGTAAACTGGAAATTTATAGCTTGATGTGTAGCCGTGTATACTCATCATTATGAACAACTTTTATTATGGGACAAAACCTGTAATCGCGAAAAAAAAATCAGCTGTTCCCTGCATTTAGGTACTATGTTCGCTTAGATCGTCAAAACGTAGGGAACAGCTGATTTATTTTTCGCGATTTCAGGTATGGTCCCATATTAAAAGTTGCTGATAATGATCCCTTATGAGGATAGCAGTGATTAAAATTACACGCAGTATAGGTAGGTACACATACTAGGTTTGACCAGACTTATTACCTACTCGAATGAATCCAAAGATTTGCACTAGTCCCTGGAGCTTCATCTTTATTGTTAAGTGCTTATCATATATTATAGTACATGGAAATTTATTAATTGTTAGAGCTGCGTGTATTTTAAGGTTGATGCGCCACGGTAGCCCGCGAAATTCAAAATTTCTTACGTTTTTTGCAATTTGTAGGTCAGTGTGAGCTTGTATGTTGATTAAAATATGATTCGCGGCCGTAGCTAATATGGCTTTACAGAATTATAATCATTAGAATCAGCAATACAACTCCATAAGTTAGCATTTACCTCAAATCTAGCGATTTCATGAAATCATGAGGTTTGAGGTAATTGCTAACTTATGGAGTTGTATTGCTGATTCTAATGATTATAATTCTGTAAAGCCATATTAGCTACGGCCGCGAATCATATTTTAATCAACATACAAGCTCACACTGACCTACAAATTGCAAAAAACGTAAGAAATTTTGAATTTCGCGGGCTACCCTGGCGCTTTCGCCTTAAGTAAACATTGCACACGGCTGAGGTATAGCGGACACTTGCGCGTGCGCACCCTATCAACTTATCTCTGAAGCATTGAACTGTATCAGTACCAGTGGATTGCCTTACACTAATGAATCGTATTACTTATTTAATTATTGAAAACGATAGAAAAGTTTTTAGATGTGGATCAAAGAATAATTTTACAGATTTAGGTTGTAACGTTTCTATAAAAACATACTTGTTTGTAGGAGAAATAAGTAATTAAGTAGGTACCTTCTCAACTAATTGTTATGGATCTGTGGAACTCTAATTCTGTAGATAATTAATACTTTTGAGTTGCATAATTGCTTAGATCTGACAGGATGAGACTAAAAAATGAAAGTGAAGTGATACGAATGTACAGTGTATTATTGCATTTATACTAAACATAACAGAGTTTAAGTAATACTTTTGATAAAATCGTCACATTACGGTTGTGTCAAGTGCAGTTTTTTTTACAAATTAGTTTCACCAAATGAGAAAATAATTTGTAAAAAAAACTTGTTTCGTGTTTTGAAAAAAGCAATCAAGTGTTTGTGAGACAGGATCTAGTCTGACTTTCTCGTGACCGTCAAGCAGTCAACATGATGTATTCAATAACATGTTCATCAAGTTTTAAATATGGTTTGTATCGTTTTATTTTTGTTTCTTAGATTTACTAAACTACATATAAACATATACCTAATGTGAGTAGGTATATCTTTTTACAGGAAAGTTCTTTCGTGATCGTTTTGTAGCTTGTAGTGACGTCACGTTTTTACAAACACGTGTCGTTTTAATCGCTCAATCTTTTGACCTTCATTTACTGTCCGATCATGTGACTAAATAATTTTTAGCTCAATCTGATGTCCGATATTACTCCAGTTAAACTTTGTCTTGCGTCAACTGATTTAAGAAAGTGTGTGCGACTAGTATAACTACCTACATATTCACAAGTAGTTTGTAAACTTATAAGACACTAGTAATGGTATAACTTGGTCTCACCTAGTCCCCAGGACTACTATTGAGCACCCGTGCTTTACCAGTGAGGTTTAGGTGGCTACTTGAGGCTGGACTAGTGAACTACTGAATAACAGTAGGTAAGTAGGTACCGCTAACTACGTGGGAATTTTGGGTAATTTTGTCGAACTCTAACAGCCAGTTTCTTCATCAAAAGTAACAGCCAAAGTAACGTCACAAAGTCAAAGTAACGGCACAGGTAACGGTTAATTTTGTTTCTTCATAATTTTAGCTGTTGCTTTTATTGTTACTTTTGCCTATAACTTTTACTGATTACTTTAGTTGTTGTTGAAGAAACTGACTGAACAGCCAGTTTCTTCATCAAAAGTAACAGCCAAAGTAACGTCACAAAGTCAAAGTAACAGTTAATTTTGTTTCTTCACAATTTTAGCTGTTGCTTTTATTGTTACTTTTGCCTATAACTTTTACTGATTACTTTAGTTATTGTTGAAGAAACTGACTGAGTAAGCAAGGACGAGGCAATATAGATAGACGAAGGTAGGGGAATATAGGTACCCTATTACTTGCATGTTTTGCCTTTAAACAATTTACCTGAAAGTTTATCTTTTTCAATTAGTAACAGCCAGTTTCTTCATCAAAAGTAACAGCCAAAGTAACGTCACAAAGTCAAAGCTAACGGTTAATTTTGTTTCTTCACAATTTTAGCTGTTGCTTTTATGATGCTTTGCCTCTAACTTTTACTGATTACGCGTTAACATGGCACCTGGCTCGAGAAAGAAATGAGTGCAAAAATTATTGAGTTTTATTTTAGTTTTTTGAATATCAACATTTAATTTGCGCTGAGTAGTTTCTCATAACATAACTACTTTACGATGCCTTAAACGTGACAAAACATAGTGTTTAGACACAATTTTGCTTTCGAGCCAGGTGCCATGTTTACGCGCACAGGTTGTTGTTGAAGAAACTGACTGTAAGTGGTAGATACATTTCTGATACCAGAAACCGGTCAGTCTTTATAAAGAATATGAGGTATGTACTGACGTAAACCGTAACACTTAGGATTACCTACTAGGATTATATGGACTATTTAATAAGCTAAAATTCAAACCTACCAGTAAGTAACAAGATAATTGAAAACAATCTTGTGTCACTCGAGAGTTTGTTAAAACTTTGCTTCAAATAATTTTGTAAAATCAAGCGAGGCTCCGCTCTGTCCTTACGCGAACAAAGATCACGTGGCGAGTCAGTTTCCTGCCTCCCTTGAACTTTATGATAACCCTCTAAGTATTCGATTAGAACTTTTAAACTAAAACAATTTTATTTTATGTATTTCTAAAACTTTCAATTTACTTGTCCGCCTGCTTATAAATCGTAGCTAGGTGCAGGAGTTCGTTGTCAACACTCTTTCAAACAGCCCGTGGCAACTCTGCTGAAGCTTTCAGGAGACTTGCATTGCGGTCGCTCTTGTTTTGTTTATTAAATAGTCTTTCATTTATTTTTGGTTGACAGTCAATCTCTATCATTAGTACCTACCTACGCTACCGTAGATTAAAAAAGTATTTCTATGATTAGTACCTCTATCGTTTGGGGAAAATCATCAGTCAATAGCAACATCCAGAAACAACAGTGGGTAGGTTTATTACTAAGAAATTATATTTATTTATGCCTTTATGTAGGCTTACCTACTTACAGACATAAATAAATATTATAAACACTTTCACACGAAATAATATTTTAAAACTAGATGAGGTCGGTGTTTCCGACTAGGTACTCTGAGAAGAAGCAGACTCAGAGCTCATACTGTGCTCAGGGCCAGCCTATTTTAAAGTCCTGACATAATCTTGGTCAGATAATGACTGTGTGAGGACCATGATTGTGTCTGAAATGATCTTTTGAGGAAAGAACTACACAGATGTGAGTGGGCATGTCCAGCCTGTGCACGCATTTGTCAGTTTACCTACGGCCTTAATATCGGTTGCTGTGTGCGTGGCGGTGAGGAGCTCGTGGCTACGTAATAACAGCCGCACGGGTCGATCCATCAGGTTCAGCTACGCTTGCCGGGGTTGGTCAGTGGATGGGTGACCATCTTTACATACCGAGACTCCTCCGTGCCTCGGAAAGCACCTCAAGCCGTTGGTCCCGGCTGTCATTTGTGGATCTTTGACAGTCGTTACGGGTCGTCAGAAGCCCGAAAGTCTGACAACGTCTTATTATACCAAGGGGTATCGTATTGCCCAGTTACTGGGTTGTGGAGGTCAGATAGGCAGTCGCTCCATGTAAAATACTGGTATTCAGCTGCATCCGGTTAGACTGGAACCCGACCCCAACATAGTTGGGAAAAGGCTAGGCGGATTGATTGATTGTGTGCGTGTGTGGTTATTGTTTTAGTAAGTAAGTAAGTAAGTAAGTAAAATTTTATTTGTTTAAACATGGTGTACATGATACATTGCATGCAGGATAATAACAGATAGGTACAGAAATAGTTCTAACATGTTCAGCCGCATATCGTGGCGTACAAATTGGTAGGAAGAGATGGTGCATAAACCGTGATAATATTCATCAAAATTAAGTACATTATAGAAATTATGTAGGTACAATTATTAAATCATCATTATTAATTAAAGATTTAGTATCATTACAACTCAGCAAGCATATTTTTTTAGATAAAATTAAATGTCAAAGTAGTCAAGTTTAGGCGCCTAAAGTGGTATGATAACAATGTAATTGCACTTGCAACTGACAATCAGCGTAGTGGTGATAAGGTCATTAGGGTGCGTCTCCACTGACGCGGAGCTGGGCGGAGCGGAGCGGAGACGTGCAGGAATCGACCAATCATAATGGTTGTAATCCTCATCGCGTCTCTTATCTCGTCTGTAATTGGACGATTCCTGCACGTCTCCGCTCCGCTCCGCCCAGCTCCGCGTCAGTGGAAACGCGGCCTTATCACACCAACCGGGGTAGTGTGGTTAACACAAGGCTTGTACCTACTTACCTAATGTAGTATAGGTAAATAGTGCGGAGATACATATTTAGAACAGGTAAGTATGAAGAACCAGATGTAAAAAAGTCGTTTTCCATAAAACTTCGTGAACGACGCGGACGTTATGAAGTTCAGACATGAATTTTAAAAACATGACGTCAATAAATCTCGCCTTTATAATAGAGACTTTCTGCAGTAGTCTACATATTTTTATTTATCTTTAATTCCTGACCATTATGGAAAAAGCGATAGTAGGTACGTACTGACTCATACAAGCGGGCAATTTCAGTGTTTACGACGTCGAGACAACATAACTCTTTGTTTCCACATAACTTATTTGCGTGCGGTAGTTCATGTGCACGAGTGCACGGCTGTCTGACGGCGAACACATCAAACTTTACGTTTGTTTCGTTCAATAAACTCCTTGTGAGCTAGAAGAAGATGTTTCTTGTGGAGATCGTAAGTCAATCAAATGATTCAATGAATTTGTTCATTGAAAGTTATGACCCCACTCTCGTACAGCTCATATGTAGTTGGTAGGCTTGAAGTGGGTCATGAATGCATAGCTGCTGTCTTCTTATGTGGGTAGGTACTGATGTGCAATCAACATCAACAGGTAGATGTGTCATATGTACCATACTCGTCATCTTCCTGCCCTTAGTTCCATGTTACGTTTATTATTACTAGTAACTAATCTTTTTAGGGTTCCGTACCAAAATGGTAAAAATTAACCCATAAGGTGTGACTCAGTCTGTCTGTCTGTCACAGCTGGAAATCTGTGTGAAATGGAATCTCAAGAACTAATAATGTGCTATCAACTTGAAATTTGGAACAGTTTTAGATGACGTTTACCCAACTATTTTGCAAATAAGAAAGAAATAAAAATATTTATCTTTTTTTACTGAAAGGGGGTCTTAAAAATTCAAAGTCGGGCTACTAGGTCATGTGGGGTATCCTATGAAAGAACGCTGTTTGCACATTCTCAAACATTTTTTTATTTTTTTTAGGCCGCAAAGTTTTCGACGTTTGATGAAAATGAAAAAAAAATACCGTCCCCCCCCCCTTAACTCCGAAGTTTGCACATTTTTACATTAGGTATGAAAACCCATAGAAGTTCTAGCTTTCCTTACATATTTATCATCTTTCTGATATTACAACAATACCCCACAGGCCGGAGCCGCGTGACTACGTTAGTCAGAAGCTAGGCGCGCCGCGACGCCGGCAAGTCTTGCAAGCTGTACTTAATCTATATGCTAAACATACCACGTTATGTAATGCATGCGTGCATTCATGCACGTCGACTCCTCCAACTGTTGTAGGTGCGGGACTCTACGGGACTCCGTGCTAGAACTGTCATAGACACAAGCACTCGCATCTTGATGTCATAACTGCCTCTGCTAAATCAGCCTATAATGATCCCACTGCTGAGACACAGGCCTCTTCTCTGTAAGAGGGAGCGGGCTGAAATACACTACGCGGGCCCAGTGCGGGTTGCTAGATGTCACATACCTTCTTCGAATTTTGGTTCTAGGACATGCCGGTTTCCTCACGATGTTTTTCACCGTGTTCAGAGCAGTGGTGATGAAATAATTTACACAAAGGAAATAAAATTGCTTGTCTGGGTTCGAACTTACAACCTACAACTCGTAAGTCGTGGCCGTTTCCAATGCAATTCCATTATATAGGTACATACATATAATTTAATGTTGATTGTAAGTCAGCTCAATCTGTGAATATAGACTACCCTGAGAAGACACTCCCACAGAATAGGTACCTCCGCAATATGAGAATTAACAGTTGCTTCTTGCGGGAGTGACTCGGACCTCCAACTCTAAAGTAGCAATGTGCTTCTTGCGGGAGTGACTCAGACCTCCAACTCAAAAACCATGAGAGATTGTTTTTCCTAAAGTGACTTGGACACGATGCGATAATTAACGAACACATACACTTACATAAGTACAACAGATTTAAATCCGATCACGCACCGAGCTGGTGGTAAGCTCGTGGCATGATCTACATAAGTAAACTTCGGTCTGTAATGCGTCTGAGGTCCATAAACCCGAATGTAATTTTGCATCACGGGAGACAAAACCTTATTTTTTTAAAGCAAGTTGAAAGCAATTTGGCAAACTCCGGATCATCCATACTGGGAAACCTTTTTATTTAAGTGGTCATCAACTAATCATAAAAAATATAGCTAAAAGTTAATAGAATTTAACTATGTAAGTACTTAGTATTTTTAACATTGCACAAAGACATTACATAATATTAACAAATTCAAGTAATCTAAAAGTATAAAACAGAGCAATACATATTAATGACGATGTCTCATGGGTTTTTTGAATCAGAAAATATGCAGATGCAAAACAAAACGATATTTTTAGCACTATTATCTCCCAACACACGCTGCACACGAACTGTCCGACAATACGAGGCATAATAATTTAGCTTAGATTGCTCATTACAAAGACTGGGTATTTTCGATGTTTCTGAACAATATATTCTTTGTAATGGTCGTTTAGATACTTCATGGTCACGGGTGGTCCTTTACCATTTTGCTTTAAATATTGTTGGAGCACTTTATTTTATCGTGTGGTTGGAATTAAGCAGCGGATTTACGTGAAGAGAATTTCGAAAAAGAAAGAATTGAGTTTTGGCTTCCTCTGGCATCACTCTGGTGTTCTGTCTTCTCAGGGGTTTCTTAGTGTAGAAGGCGCTCCTGATGATATAAGAGATTAAGACGGTAATCCCCGATATGGAAACATCCAAAGTCCAGTATTATCCCACGAGTAATCAGACAGGTACGGCTTTCAGTGCTTGCTGGTTTCCGATGATGAAAAGAACCAACAACCATTATACATAGATAAATTGTCGAAAAAGCTTAGCTCTGCAGCATACGCCGTTAAAAAAATTCGTGATTTAGCTGATTTAGAGACAGCCCGTTTAGAAATACCGCCGATACAATTTTCAGACGAAGTACTTATATTTGACCTTTTCTGCACCAATATGGAAGCTCTTAGCAAAGCCATTTTTAGGGTTCCGTACCAAAATGGTAAAAAAGGAACCTGTGGCGGCATCTACATCGCCAGATATGAACTACGCATCAATGACATGACGTCACGCAAACCTGCATCGCGCAATTAGAGTTTACCACGCGATTAGCATATACATATACAACGTCCCGACATCAACCGTTGGGCAGTAGCCCACCAGACGCAACAACCGTCTGGTCGGAGGATCCTCCCTTTTCAATAGAGGATGAGTGAACTTTACACCCTGTTCCTCATGCCTCCAAAAACCCTTATGGTGTGACTCAGTCTGTCTGTCTGTCTGTTTGTCACAGCGGGATATCTAAAGAACTACTAATGCTATTAACTTGAAATTTGGAACAGTTTTAGATGACGTTTACCCAACTATTTTGCAAATAAGAAAGAAATAAAAATATTTCTATTTTTTTTGAAACAGGGACTGAAAGGAGGTCTTAAAAATTCAAATTGGGGCTACTAGGCCATGTATATGAAAGAACGCTGTTTGCACATTCGCAAACATTTTTTTACTTTTTTTTACGCAGCATAGTTTTCGACTTTTGAGGAAAAATGTAAAAAAAATACCGTTCCCCTCCCCCCCCTTTTCTCCAAAGTTTGCAAAGAGAAAAATCTGAACTTATTCTATGTGATAGAAGTTTATGTAAAGATTACAGGAAAAATAAAACGATGTCTCTAAATAGCACAGTTTTTCAGAAATCGGAACGGAACCGATATAGTTTCTTTGGTAGGTATTGTTCGTCGAATCGTTGAGCTCCCTGTGGCTTGTCCGCCTTAAAAAGCGCGGTCACTGTCGGACTGCATAGAAAAGAAAGAGAAGCGCGATGACACAACGCTTGCAAAATATGAAGTAATTACCGATTCACAAATAAATGTAGGGATTGGACTAAAAAAGTAATCACATTAAATTATCCTTATTATTTTGTAAAGAACTGTATAATGAACACTTTTAATGAAAACTGTAGGAGTAATGGTAAAAACTCGAAAAAATAGACAGAAATAGACCTGGATTTAGCCTTTTTTTTTCTTTAGTTCTCCAAACTAAAATAGATTTCAGGACACATGAAATCACTTCATGTAGTCTAGATTATTGTGTATTTTTTTCTATCAAAAAGGTGCTATAGTTAAACTGTAAAAAATTGAAACAAAGTTACTTATTTTCGCCGTATTTTAGGGAGGACAAGCCTTAAGTTCTGAGTTGAGCTGCCACAATTACTGTCAGATGCGTGCACTGACTGGACAGCCGGTCGATTCTGTAAAAATCTCACCGTGAAAACTTAGGTAAAGTGAGTTTGTTTTTGCTAGGAATTGACACTATTGACAGCTTACTCCACGCTCACTTCACCTAAGTTTTCACGGTGTGATGGTTACAGAATCGCACTGCAGGTCCACTCAATCTGTGTGGTTCTTTTCTCAAAAGACCATTTCAGAGGCCAATCTACATGGTCTCATAATCATAATCATTTTATTTGCCGTAAGTACTAGTACATTGTTGGTCTTAAAGTCAGTCTTCACATGATCTGACAAAGATTATGTCTGGACTTCCTCTGAGTTAGTTTCGGCCTTTCTTCTCAGAGTAGTCTGATAGGAAACGCCGACCTCATCTAGTTTTTAATTAAAAATATGTTTGGCGTGTAAAAGTTTTGTACAAACTTACAGAAATAAAATCATTTATCATTTACCACCTCTCGAGCTGATCTGACCGGCTCCAGTCCAAGGTTGTTCCCGCGTCAGTAGGAACACTCAAAGTATTATTTGCAAGCAGGCGAAGCGCTTTGTATTCATCTTTATCTAATTAATCGAGCGTGACAATCATTAGTAATCTCCACTCATCACCTATTTCAAAATCATTCATTTGACAGTTTACTAGTTATAGTTGCAAGTTTGTAGTGTTACAAATCGCTTCAGTTCGGTAACGCATCGCTGACAAAGATAGTGTTGTATCGGTATAAAGCAGATTGGAATAGGGCCAGACACCAGTGTCTGCCGGGAAACTTCACTGAGTGGACGAGCAAGTTACTGGACGTAAGGTAGGTGGGACTTATTTATACTCCCGAGTGCCTCTTGAAAGTTATTTATGCGTTTCTTTGGTCCTCTTGGAAAGATCCCATGGTGACGAACAGTTAATTTATTATTATGCCATCTATTAGGCGCCATAATGGAAACCTGATATAAGTATTTTATTTTTAAAAAGTTAGTTTAATCCTAATTAAATAGTCAATATACTATGCCTGGCATCTTTTTTTTTTTATTTTTTATTAAATTTATATACTAGAAAGCTATGGCCTTACTTTCTCTCATGTCCATCAGGCTCGGCTTTTCAAGTAGGGAGCTAATTTGACTATATTATAGTCAGTATAGAAACGATTCGTTATCGCTGCTGTCGATTGACTGACAATAGTCTGCGCCTCTTGAATGTTAAGCTACTAATGATAGAGAGCACAGATGTAGATACAGCTATCTTTATCTATATCAGGTCTATCTATATCTGTGATAGAGACAGATATAAACCTAAGCAGTTTCCTTCAGTAGAACTAACACTTATTTTAGTCTACGTTTGAAATGATGTACATCCATGTGTTGCAGTTGGGAGAACTTACTTTCTTCATGAGAAATGCAAACTTTGCCGATGGATACCTTGTGTCCAGACCGAGACTTGTAGTGCAGCTCTATTTTATTTGTACCTATCCTTCTGATTCAAGATATAAACTCCATGCTAGAGATGACCAGTTCAAATAATTTCTCAGTCCCCTTTGGCAGTGGCCAACTGTATCTTCAGCATCATCATTTGAGCCCGGAATCACCCACTGTGTACTGCTTCGAGTCCTCGTTTCTATCTGCTTTCCCCCACGGTTTTGTTGTGCGTCTCTATAAAACAAAAGTTGAAATAAATCTTTGCATCTACAGCAAAATACTTTTCTCTCCCCAAGAGCTGCACCAACAGCCGGTACCTTCAACGTACTTCAGGAAATATAGATTCATAATTATAAAACTGTGCATTCGCAAAGAATCTCAGCACCATTAGGTATGCAGTAGAAGTGGTGCGCCCTGCAGCGCGCCGCACTTGATCAACAAAGCGTTGCGCCGACTGATTGACGACTGTCTATCCTTAGTTCGATAAAGTCGTGAGTTACGATCGAGTCTTGTGGTGACTAGGCAAGTTTATTTAATTTTAGAGATTATGTAAGTAAGTAGTAGGTCTTTACGCAACATTTTTGTCATATCATGCAGCTTTTATTAAAATTAAAGGTTTTAAGGATAAGGTCAGTTCAAGTTCAGTTCTTCAGTCCAAGAGTCCCGAATGGTTTGTGGGTTCAAACCCCCCCAGAAATCTGAGAAACCAGAATCTGAATCACGCGTTTTATTTCTGATGATCATCCACGTTAATTCAATTAGTATTTACGTGTATAAAATTATAATACTCATTACGGCTATTTGCTTATCTATCTTCTATCTACTAAAAATAGAAGTCCTGACTGACTGACTGACTCATCAACCTAGAAAGCTGAAATTTGGCACAGAGGTTCCCTTTATAATGTAGACAAGGAATAAGGAAGGATTTCCCGGTAGCACGTTCCCGTGGGCGAAGCCGCGGACTAAAGCTAGTTTTGAAATAAAGCTGTTCGTTAGTGTCCCTGGTCCAGAGCTCGACCCCCCGGGTACTCCGTCCTCTAATCAAGCAACCCAAACCCCCGCGAAGTTATTCCTGGCTACGACCATATAGGAGCGCTCAAGCTAAGACTGACAATCTGCTCCTGGACAAATTCCTTCTAATTATAGAGCCTTCTCTAAGTAGAGTAGAGTAGTAGTTATCATGTAGTACGAAGTACGATCTTCTAACATAAAGTACTTAATCTTTATATTTTCGGACCAAAGATAAAAAAAAAACACAAAAAATGCTTATACCAAACAGCACAAAAACAAACATTCACCAACATGACAATCCAAACCAATGCGCTAAAATTCAAAATAAATAAAAAAAGAACAAATCCAATCCAATTGGACCTAGAAATGAGCAATCTGATTTTATCTTCTTGCGATCTCTTCCTTCGTGGGAACGCACTGGTGCTAGTCGACGAGTCGTGAGATTCCGCTCCACAATCCGGTTTCCTTGCTTCCTAAACAACGCTTTTATGTTCGTTACAACATATTTGAGATTTATTCTTAGCTTGTAGCAAAATGCAGGATCATGATTTTTAAGTTATTTAAGTTCTAAACTTGACATTTCATTTTTAGCGATATCAAACCCATGGTATCTTATCTTTTGACCGCCAATTGCCCTGAAACCTAAGTCCTAAATATATGGTGCAAGGTCGTGACGTCACCAATATCGGTCACAACCTCAGCAACCTATACATACCCTCTATGTTAACCGCAGTAACCACTTATTCCGTGTAGTCGCATACGCAATGATGTGGAACAGATAACAACTTGGTGTCGTAACTTTGTAATCGCAGGCGCAGGCTGCCCGGTTCAGTTGACTCGCCCGCGCCATTCCGCCATCGCTGCCCGAGAACCGCGGACGTTCGCGCCACTTTTTGACAGCTGTCAAATTGATCGCATCTTGTAAACGCGAGTGTATTTATTGACATTTTTTTTGAGGAATCTCAGATATCTGTGATTTAAGTTTGTTTGTGTGTTTGGAGATAATTCGGTGAGTTGTCGCTGACTTACATATTAGTTTTATTTATGTGCTATTTTATAGCGTCCTTGCAAATTAATTGCGGTTATTTTGGCTATGACTGCGGCTTTGATACGAACGCTTGTTATGTACCTATATGAAAATAATTTACTTTTTGGGATTTTCTTTTTATAACTTCTATTGCCTCGTTGTACAATAAATACCAAGCTTTAGATATTGAGGTTCCATAATCGAAGACCCTACATTCTGTTGAACATAAGCAAACAAAAAATTAAATATAATAAAATATTTATTTAGCTTTGTGCATACATGAGATTAATGTCACTCTATAGAAGAAAAGAAAACAAAAAACGATGTAAAATATTTAAAATTAAGAATAATAATAATGAAATACAAGAAGAGGTTTTTATACCTTCTTGTTGACTCTAAATAACACATTTTGAAAGAACAACACTTGTCTCCTCAAAAGACAATACTTCTTGTTTTTAAACTGTTTGCCATTGTTTACCACCGTTTTAGGCCAGATTATATTCTTAAAAATGATACGGTATAGAATTTATGACAGTCTACTATTATTATTGTGTTGCATGAACTTTTCCCCATTTTCTTTGAATGACGATCTGCAAAAACCATTTATTTAAAAAAAACATGATTACATGCATTTCAGAACGCTCACAAGTCAATACAATATGAGAAATTATATAAGGTGCATTACACAATTATTGCCGTAGCCATAGAAATGAATAGCGAAGTGAGCGGAGTTGCGCCCGCGCAGACGACCTTAGGGGGCAACGCTGGGTACTTGCTCACACGTAAGTCGCCGGTACGGTACACATGTTTGTTTACATACAGACACAGACATACACACAGATCTCACTGCAGACTATTGAGTTTGAATCAGAAAAATAATATTTTGAGACGGCATCATCTGCATCATTCTGCCTAGCCTTATGTTGGGGTCGGCTTCCAGTCTAACCGGATGCAGCGGAATACCAGTATTTTACATGGAGCGACTGCCTATCTGACCTCCACAACCCAGTAACTGGGTTCCTAATACGATACCCCTAGGTAAGACTGGTTGTCAGACTTTCGGGCTTCTGGCGACCCGTAACGACTGTCAAAGATCCATGCATAACAGTCGGGACCAACGGCTTAACGTGCTTTCCGAGGCACGGAGGGGTCTTGGCATGTAAAAATTATCACCCATCCACGGACCAACCGCGGCAAGTATATATACATTCGCAGTGCAATGCACGGTCGAGTACGGACGTGTTTGCGCTGCTCGCTACGAATATTACATTCATGTGTTGCGCGGCTTTAGCCGCTGCCCGGTTTACGTAGCTATGAGTTCACAACCGCTCATAGCCAACGAGGTCTTGGCATTTATCAAGCATGCCATCGACTTCATGGACGAAGTCAGCATCTTGCAGATCTGCAAGTCCAGTTTCAAGGAGGAGGAAATCAGCAGTGCCAAGCTGCTGCTGTTTCAATCGCTCGGCAAAGTCGAGCAGATGCAGTCCCGCCGGAGGGATGGTGGCCAGAAGTGTGTGCAGGACATCATCACATTGATGAAGAGCACCGACCCGGACGACGTGCCTGCTTTTGTGGCGAAGGAGCTTCATAAGTTGCCCCCCGTCACGTTTGACCACGTCGACGTCACCAGGTTGCTGAAGGACATTACAACTCTCAAGGCGAGCCTGGCCGAGGTACTGTCCAAGTTGGAGGTGTCGAGTAACACCATTGGTGAGCTACGTGCCGAAGTAGTGTTGTTGCGCAATGCTGTTAAGGTAAATAGGTCGCCTGATGCCTCCAACGTGAACACACGTCACGGAGCGGGAAACGCTAGCATCGGCAGTTTTGAGTCGGCGAGCTCCACTGCGTCACCCGCTGCTGATATTGCACGCGTTGCAACATGCGCCGCCGCCGTCGCTGACTCGATGCCGGTCGAGGTAGTGACTCATGTAGGTACGTCGACCCCTAAACGTGCCTATTCTGCTATCGTCGCCACGCACAAACCTGTGGAGCAGACTACGAAAGGGGATAAGAAGAGCTGCTGTGAACCTGCCGATAGGGGTCCGAAACAGCAAGGCCCAGCTACGGGCACGTGTGACCAGGATGGCTTCGTGAAAGTGGAGCGGAAGAAGAGGAAGAAGCCTCCTAGCCGAAACCAGTGCGGAACCGCGCTGGCAGGACCCAATATGCTGCGTCCGGCAATACCTACGACGCAGCTCTATGTGTCCCGGTTACATCACACCACGAAGGTTGAGGAGATCGTGGAGTATGTTCGATCGAAGACCAGCTGGACCTTAAGGGTCGAGAAGTTGGCGTCGCGCCACAACACGAATTTCAAATCGTTTGTGGTGCGAGTTCCGACTCAATATATTGAGACCGTACTCAAGGAAGAGTTTTGGCCGAAGGGTGTCATGTATCGGCGATTCCGCGGAAGGTTACGCGACACCACGCAGCGCAATACGACGCCGTCACTTCGTATGCAATAAGTAGTTTAGTTTTGTGTTTTTATAAATATGTATGATAGTCTGTAAGGTATTTATGTTATGGGTCTTAGTTACCCGAAATAAATGATATATTATTATTATTATTATAGCTTAACCTGATCGATCGACCCGTTCTGCTGTAATTACTTAGCCACAAGCCCCTCTGGAGGACAACGATGTCTTCTATATCTAAGTAGGTACCTATTTAAAGTGTTGTACCTTCCTAATGATCTCATGACGAGAAGCAGGTAGCAGCATCCTTTTATTGTGCTTCTAAAATGATGCGATTGAAAACACGTTTTTGACCCTTTAATCCGCTGACACGTTGATCTGATTAAATATGATGACAATACAAATAAATGGCTCAGTTTCTGATATCATGCACCATCATTTGACGACACGGTTGGCGCAGTGGTTGAGCGATTGACTGCTGCGCAGCATGTCGCGGGTTCGATTCCCGCACGGAACAAATATTTGTATGACCTACAAGTATTTGTTCCGAGTCTGGGTGTTTTTCTATCTATAATATGCATGTATTTACAAAAAAAAAATGTATATAAGTAGTTCTGTTTATCAGCCATCTCGTTACCATAACACAAGCATTAGGTTGCTGAGCTTGGGACTAGATGGCGTTGTGTGAAATGTCCAAGGATATTTATTTATTTATTATTTATTATTGTCCATCATGCACTATCTGCCTCTCATAGCGCCATGGAGTGTAAGGAATCGGAAGAAGATGATGTCTTGACATCAGTCAGTAAGTTAGAGAGACAAAATCAGCTGTCATTAATACCTAATAAACAAATATCGTAGACAGATTATAAGCCGGAATCTTAATGTGGTTACTAATCTCTACTCTACTAATGATATCATAATTTAATTTGTCATTAATGTAGAGTACCTACGTAACATTTGTATTTTTTAACTTTTAATCTCCCGGGTTTTAATTTTTCATCCCACACCATAACACATCAGACATTTTTTTATTTAAAATATAATTATAATTGTAAAATGCTACCTAGCTCTTATATGTACAGTACATTGTCCACTAAAGCACTCAGCGTTGTTAAGTGATGGCCTGAAACACAGGTTTTAATAAACCTACATCAGGCAGGTCGCTATTGTACTAATTAGACCTTTAACCGATAAATATAAATTATACACTAGATTTTTAACATAGCTTAAGTTTTTCATACTAATATTACTATGTACTTTGTAATGATGTAACTTTTATGTAATTTAATTAATTAATGTGAACTTATGAATAAATATTCTATTCTATTCTATTCTATTCTATTCTATTCTATTGGCAAAATTGTTGACATTGTTGCCATCGGCACAATTACCATAAATAAAAATAGAGTAGAAGAAGTCATTAGCAAACTGGAGGAAGCTGCTGCCCCTCATCTGAAAGCATCTGAAAGTAATGCTTTAGTTGCCTTTTACGTCACCCGCGAGTGAAGAGAGGGAGACCTTCAAGTTACTTAACTTACCGTAACGATAACGTAACGTAATGTAACCATTATATACTTATTTATGTATTATTTGAATCGCGTATCTAAACTAGATCCAAATACTGCGATTTATTTACATGTCTGTATAAATAACTCAGTGCGAGACGAGGTCGAATGCAATTTGTTGAACGCGATTAACGTAGAATTTTAATTGAAACTAACAAAATACATATTATCATTTTCTAGATTCCTTTGTATTGTAATTTTAATCTTATAATCTTATTCAAGTATTTGAAGTTTATACGACACTATCTTTGAAAATCTAAGAAAATTATTGTAAAAAGCCCTACATTGCAACCTCTCGTTTCTTTTCAAACGTAGCATTTTCCTTTGATATTAGAAATGCAGGTATAAAAGAAATGAAAATGTCGCAAGATATAGAGTAGGTACCTACTTACAACAAGCAGAACTTAAGGTTTTAGTAACTGTAAGTAATTATAGTAGAGCAGGCAATATTAAATCTGCCTAGCCTTTCCCAACCCTGTTGGGGTCGGCTTCCAGTCTAACCGGACGAAATTGAATAGCAGTATAGGTACCTACTTTACATGGAGCGACTGCTTATCTGACCTCCACAACCCAGTAGCTGGGTAATACGATACTCCTTGGTAAGACTGGTTGTCAGACTGGTTGTCTGACCGGTTGTCAGACTTTTTTTTGGGCGCATAAGTTTTATGCGCCCAAGTTATGGTAATTAATACTATAACATAAACATAGGTACTTCAATATCTTGTTGTGTTCACAAGTCCTATCACTAAGGTCACTAAAATTTCGAAAATATCGCGAGAAAATGTGCTCCTCACGTTCTGAAACCATTTGGGTGATCAGTTGATCACTTTTCGTATCGTCTCTTCTTATACCGTGGTCTTGGCATAGGCAACGGAAGGAACACGGGTGGGTTTTAGTCAGTAAAAGTCTGACACGCCCTTCCGCTCCACCCAGAGCGGGAGAAGTTATTTGATAATTTCCTATCCACGAAAAAAAAAGCCGGTCAAGAGCGAGTCGGACTCGCGCACCGAGGGTTCCGTACCATCATTTATATGTAAATTTTGTTGATGATTTCTGAAAAACTGAGCTATTTAAAGACATCATTTTATTTTTCCTGTAATCTTTACATAAACTTCTATCACATAGAATAATTTTAGATTTTTCGCTTTGCAAACTTCGGAGATAAGGGGGGGTAACGGTATTTTTTTTACATCTTTCATCAAAAGTCGAAAACTATGCGGGCTAAAAAAAAGAAAAAATATGTTTGAGAATGTGCAAGCAGCGTTCTTTCATATGATATCCCACATGCCCTAGTAGCCCCACTTTGAATTTTTAAGACGCCCTTTCAGTCCCTATTGCAAAAAAAAATATAAATATTTTTATTTCTTTCTTATTTGCAAAATAGTTGGGTAAACGTCGTCTAAAACTATTCTAAATTTGAAGTGGTTGGTACGGAACCCTAAAAACGATGACAGTTTCAGCAGTTACAGAGTTCATAATAAAGTCTATTCTTTGATCTTTTTCGTTACACTTTATTGAATATAACGTTATTGATATGAAAATGTGGTGACGTGTATTATATAGTGGAGCTCTTTGTGCGGCTACTGGCTAATATATTCAGCTGTTCAAACTTGAAATGAATGTACATAATACAGTAATTAACTTTGGTTAATGTCGCGCAATGATATCACTATGTATAACGGATTGTATTCGATATTGAAAGAACGTACTTTTTCACAATTCATGTCGGACACTGCTGTGTAAGTAAATGTCTGTATTTATGTAAGTATGTGACAATTATATCGTAAACAATTGTTTTATGTGGCTTTTTATTACAAAGGAAGGACAAAGTAAAAGCAGTGTTGTACCTACTTAGTAACTATTAATTTTAGTACGTTACATTAGATCATTTTAGTACGTTGCATTAGATAATTTTAGTACGGTACATTAGATAATTTTAGTACGTTACATTAGATAATTTTAGTACGGTACATTAGATAATTTTAGTACGTTACATTAGATAATTTTAGTACGGTACATTAGATAATTTTAGTACGTTACATTAGATAATTTTAGTACGGTACATTAGATAATTTTAGTACGGTACATTAGATAATTTTAGTACGTTACATTAAATAATTTTAGTACGGTACATTAGATAATTTTAGTACGTTACATTAGATAATTTTAGTACGTTACATTAGATACTTTTAGTACGGTACATTAGATCATTCTCGTAACCACGTCACGGAAAACTACAAACCTACTTAAAAATAAGTTCGGTCTTTCATCTGTTTGTTATAAACTAGGTTCAAAAGTTTCGGATTTTTTTCTAAAAGTTTACACTGGGTAGGTAGGTAAGGTACCTACTTACTGGAGGTAGCTAGTATAGAGTAGCATTTTTGAATCGGTAGTATCGGTACCTACTGCAGCCAATTTTATGAAATTCTGTCTGTCTGTCTGTCTGTCACAGCTGGATATCTCAAGAACTACTAATGCTATCAACTTGAAATTTGGAACAGTTTTAGATGACGTTTGCCCAACTATTTTGCAAATAAGAAAGACATTTTTTTTTTTTTTTGCAACAGGGAATAAGAGTGGGTCTTAAAAATTCGAAGTACTATGGCATGTGGGTTATCATATGAAAGAGCGCTGTTTGTACATTTTCAAACATTTTTTTTTTGTTTTTAGGTCGCATAGTTTTCGACTTTTGATGAAAAATGTTAAAAATATACCGTTCCCCCCTTATCTCCGAAGTTTGCATAGAGAGAAATCTGAAATTATTCTATGTGATAGAAGTTTATGTAAAGATTACAGAAAAATAAAACAATGTCTCTGAATAGCACACTTTTTCAGAAATCATCAACAAAAATTAAATATAAATGATGGTACGGAACCCTCGGTGCTCGAGTCCGACACACTCTTGACCGGTTTTCTTCAACCACCAAGTTTCTCACCCCTTCTACACCCGATCATTAAAAATAAAAACAATTTGCACCCGCTGTTCAAAATGTAGTTTCGTGCGGAGAACAGCATCTTGGATCTATCAGCGTTATCTCTAAGAACATTCACTTTATTATACAAAGATAAGCAAAGGTCTAGTTCGTGTTTATTTACTACATTATCGCTAGTATTTGGGTGCCGTGTGACTTCCGCCATGACGTCATGACCTGACACTCCTTTGTTTAGAAACTAAGCTTAGTAAGTCAGAGATGTCAGCAGGGATGGGGTCCGATAGGGCCGATGCCCCCGGGGTCGCGGGTTGTTCGAAAGAGATACCGTGGCCCTGGCATAGGCAACTGAAGGAACACGGGTGGGTTTTAGTCAGTAAAAGTCTGACATGCCCTTCCGTTCCACCTCCACCCAGAGCGGGAGAAGTCATTTGATGATTGCACATCAACAAAAAAAAAAAAGCTTAGTAAGTCCATTTAAGGCGCAGATTACCTGGAAATTGCCTGGAAACGATCAAAAAGGTGGTTTTTTAAAGTTGTGTATCTCATAAACCGTAAATAATTTTGATATGTAAAAAAAATATGATATTTTCAAGTCCTTTTCGCATACAGTGATGGAAGCCAAAACATAATTAAACATACTTTAATGCACCAAAAAAATCTTTAAACATACCTCCTAATAATCTTTAAAAGCTGTTTATCCCTTCATTAGCAATTATAATTATAATTAAAAATATACCATGAAATGTCAATTTCCAAACTGCATCCAGTGATGGATTACTTTTTATTAAATACGATTTTATTTGCACTTTTACGACATAATTCCGGTGCGCGTGAGAATCTTCTATCTCGTGCGTCAAACTAGACAGCCATCACGCCATTTCACTTACACACCGAGCTAAACCAAGCTTGGAACCTGGGCCTTAAATAAAAATTCAATGCTATTCGTTAGTAAGCGCATCACACATATCACAACCATCACACGTATCACATTCTTCTAACCTAAAATGAGCAGGCTCTAGTAGGCAGATATTTAACGTAAGACAAAATATGTCCGATATTTATGCAAAAAAGGACATGTTGCGCCGACCCCAAATAAATTGGGATAAGGGCAGGAGAATGATGATGATGATGATGATTTATGCATTCTGAGAGGTGCCACATATTTTTGAAGCCGATGCTAAATTTTGAATTTGAGGTAGGTGGTACCTAGTTTTGGTGTTTCTTCGATGTCACATGTCATTATCAGATATTATTGCCCAGCTGTCCATAATAATATATTTAGGTACTTATGCTCGTTCCTGCACTATTTTGTTCGTTTCAAGGACCAAGAACCAAGTAGGACTATTATACTTACCTACATTTCTTTCGTAGGTTAGGTAGGGAAACAAATTAACAAAGTACCTACCTATTAAAACGTACGCACTGATATCGCTACTGTAGTAAATATCCTCATGGAAATAGCAAAGAATCCCACGGTCAATGTAAAGACTGTCAATATTGGAGCTACCTGTAGTCTCCAGTCTGTTTCCGCTTACCTACATCGCCTCTCTAATACAACAGCACTGATATCTTCATAAACATGACACGGGCTGCATACTTTTGTTATTCCTACAGATTTGATAAATCTATACATTATATAACAAAATCATAACCTTACTTTTTGCTTCGCCGTAGTCGGGTAAAAAATAATCTCTATTTCCCTTGATCATCGCATCACGCATGAAAAATTTCGCAAATTTTTTTTTTTGTTGTGTTTGCTATTGTCAGGAGAAAGTTCTTATATAGAAAAGAAAAAAACCGGCCAAGTGCGTGTCGGACCACGCACAATGAATGGTTCCGTAGTTGAAAAGAATTTATGATTGAGTTGAAAAACATATTCTCCCATATATTGATATACGTCACGGACAATTCTCCAACTGCATATTTAAGTTTGTATTCGGAAAGCACTATTCTTAAACATAACATCACGCCTTGTTTCCCCGAAGGGTTGGGCAGAGGTGTACCTGTAGTACACCCACATTATGCCAGAAAAAGAAAACTAAAAACTTTTTTTTGTGATATTTTTTATGTGATAAAACTACAAATAATCAATTTTCAGACTTTTAACTTTACTTGTGCTGTGAGACCTTGCTTCTTACCAAATTTCATGATTCTAGGTCAACGGGAAGTACCCTAAAGGTTTTGATTTACTTGCGAGTATCAAAGTATGTTGCATAAATGGCCGTATTTTAGGGTTCCGTGCCAAAATGGTAAAAAAGGAACCCTTATGGTGTCACTCAGTCTGTCTGTCTGTCTGTCTGTCTGTCTGTCACAGCTGGATATCTCAAGAACTACTAATGATATCAACTTGAAATTTAGAATAGTTATAAATGACGTTGACCCAAGTATTTTGCAAATAAGAAAGATATGAGTATTTTGCAACAGAGACTGAAAGGGGGTCTTAAAAAATTAAAGTGGGGCTACTAGGGCATGTGGGATATCATATGAAAGAACGCTGTTTGCACATTCTCAAACATTTTTTTTCTTTTTTTTAGGCCGCATAGTTTTCGACTTCTGATGAAAAATGTAAAAAAAATACCGTTCCCCCCCCCTTATCTCCGAAGTTTGCAAAGAGAAAAATCTGAAATTATGGGGATAGAAGTTTATGTAAAGATTACAGGAAAAATAAAACGATGTCTCTAAATAGCACACTTTTTCAGAAATAGGAGCGGAACCCTCGGTGCGTGAGTCCGAGTCGCTCTTGACGGGTTTTTTTTATTGCGTTGACTTAGAAACTTGATTTTTTTAGAAATCTAAGGGACCATTGACTTACGTATTTGATATTAATTTCAACTGTATACCTCCACGCGTTCCTGAGAAAAAAGGCCTTGACAGATGACATACTTAAAAATATTTTTTTATGTGATAAAATTATAAATTACCAACTTTCGGACTTTTTCCGTTACTTGTGCTGTAAGACCTTGCTTCTTGCCAAATTTCATTATTCTAGGTCAACGGGGAGTGCCCTATAGGTTTTGATTTACTTGCGAGCATCAAAATATGTCGCATAAATGGCCGTTTTTTTTTATTGCGTTGACTTAGAAGCTTGATTTTTTTAAGAACTCCAAGGGACCATAGACTTACGTATTTGATATTAATTTCAACTTGATACCTCCACGCGTTCCTGAGAAAAATGGTCTTGACAGACAGACAGACGGACAGACGGACAGACAGACAGACGGACAATGAAGTGATCCTATAAGGGTTCCGTTTTTTCCTTTTGAGGTACGAACCCTAAAAAATGGAAAAGTTGCCGGGAAAATTGGAAAACTCGGGAAAACTGGAAGTGTATTTTCTATGGGAATTTTAGGACAGGACAACGTCTGTCGGGTAACAAAACCCAGTTCATCTGTGGTTCGGAAGAAGTGTTGTATTTTATCTTCTCACAGATTATAGGTATACATTTCACAAAACAGCTGCACAATAATGTCCACCAACAGCGGCATGAGACAGCGTCCCCCTCGACGTCACCCAAGCGCCAAAACAGCTGCACAATAATGTCCACCAACAGCGGCATGAGACAGCGTCCCCCTCGACGTCACCCAAGCGCCAAAACAGCTGCACAATAATGTCCACCAACAGCGGCATGAGACAGCGTCCCCCTCGACGTCACCCAAGCGCCAAAACAGCTGCACAATAATGTCCACCAACAGCGGCATGAGACAGCGTCCCCCTCGACGTCACCCAAGCGCCAAAACAGCTGCACAATAATGTCCACCAACAGCGGCATGAGACAGCGTCCCCCTCGACGTCACCCAAGCGCCAAAACAGCTGCACAATAATGTCCACCAACAGCGGCATGAGACAGCGTCCCCCTCGACGTCACCCAAGCGCCAAAACAACATGTAGCAGAGTGTAAGTGCAGATATCCGCTTGGTGACGTCACACGGCGGTGACACGAACATCGTCGACCACCGCCGATCACGATCGGGATCGGGACTCTTTATTGTTTTAAATTAAACAAAATGGGGCACGGCAACGGCAATCATGCGCACTGAGCCAACACTTCATAATACGAAAAGATTTAGAATATGTTTGGTTAAATCAAGAAAAAACTCGATTAAAACACGATTGCGGGAGGACCAAGATTTTATTGTTTACATAATATGTATAATAATAATCAACGGGTTTAGTACCTACCTACGCCTATCAGTCAAACAACAAACCAAAAACAATTTCGTTATAATGTGTTCTTCTAACTTCTCGTTCGGAGGAGCTCGTGGCTAAGTAATAACAGCCGCACGGGTCGATCCGTCAGGTTAAGCTACGCTTGCCGGGGTTGGTCAGTGGATGGGTGACCATCTTTACATATCGAGATTCCTCCGTGCCTCGGAAAGCACGTTAAGCCGTTGGTCCCGGCTGTTATTCGTGGATCTTTGACAGTCGTTACGGGTCGTCAGAAGCCCGAAAGTCTGACAACCAGTCTTACCAAGGGGTATCGTATTACCCAGTTACTGGGTTGTGGAGGTCAGACAGGCAGTCGCTCCATGTAAAATACTGGTATTCAGCTGCATCCGGTTAGACTGGAAGCCGACCCCAACATAGTTGGGAAAAGGCTAGGCAGATTGATTGTGTTCTTCTAACTTCTAAATTCCGACCAAATATAAAAAAAAAATCAAATTATGTTTATTATTTAGTTAGTTTTTTGTGTTTTTTTTTTGTTTTTAATAGTAAATAGACAAGCGCGTGCAGGTCAGTAAATACACCTATTTGTTTAGCCATCGACTCATTAGGTACCTACATAAGGAGTCAAACAAAAGCTCTCAATTAACTTATTTACGTAGCACGAGATAAAAATCTACACTTGGAAACAAAGCAACAGTACCTATGAGTATATCTATAGATACTTAGGTATGTAGGTACTGCATAGATTTTGTAATAAATAATTCACTTTTGTAGAAACAGGAAAAAGTCGTCTTTAAATTATATATAACTACTTACCTACTTCTAAACATACGATTTTTATTATAAGCTTAACTGTTTCAATAATAAGGAAAGTCAACACAAATTATAAGATTTTGGTTTTTGAAACACGAAATTAGCTTTTACCGTTAAAAGCAAATTTTGTGTGCAAACCAAAAAACACAAACATTTGAGTAGGTACCTACCTACGTTCTGTTATGACAAGGTTTCTTTTGTCTGTTAAACATTATACCTACATAATAAATAACTTGCAAGACTACCGTAACATAATTTAGACGAAACATTCGCTGACTCCGTAAGTTAGAATCCTACTGTACGGGACTCCAGTCAGGACATAATTTACGTACTTACTTAAACGTCCCATCATAATCTACCTTTATTTATATCACCCACAAAACTTGTGTGATTGTCCTCAACGCTAGAGTCTGGCACACGAAACATGAGCCTGGAAAATTAGCGGCAAATTCAAAAAATCGAGATCAAAATTGGTTGAGCCGTTAAAAATTGTATGATGTAAAAGGACAATAATATTTGTCCATGATGTATTTCAAGTATCAAAATGTATTTACCTATTATACGCAGTGATACCAGAGCTAGATTTTTGAATTTGCCGCTATTTTTCAGGATTATGTTTCGTGTGCCAGACTCTACCTCTTGGTTCCTCTGTTAATAATGACTCGAGAAAATTAGTTGCAAGAATTTGTTCCAGTTTTTATTACATTTTGGCAATCAATCCGTTTTTATTGTTGAATATTTGTTGATGGCTTGTGATTTGAATAGTGGTTGTGCGTTTGAAACTGTTGGCTTCATTATTTATAACATACCTTACTTTTTATTTTACCTACTTCCATTTTAATTAACAGAGTTGACTGAACGAGTTTCATTAGTCGTACTTATAGATAATGTAAACTTACATTTATTTACGCCAATTGCAGTCACTTGCAATTCGCATAAATTGTGAATGACTGCAATAAGATAAAAAGTAGGTGCAGATTAAAAGAAATTGGGTGCCATTTACCCAACATTTAATTGCTGTATTAAAAGAAGTTGACCATGGCTCTACTTTTGCACTCGATCAAAAAATAAAGAATTGCACCCGGAGGCAAAATCCTTGGACAGGTATCATGCATGGCATGAGATAAAAATAAATCTTTTCTTTTTTATCTTAAACTTGGTTTATCTTGAGTCTTGACATAATTATCTAGGTTTTACACACGGCCAAAGTTTTGGATGCAGCACTAAAACAGGTACTTTTGAAGGCTTTCTCTAACCAAAGTAACAGAAGACAGAAGCTGATAAGATATTTCGAGTTAATGTAACTGTACTACTGATAGCTGATAGTGATAACAATAAAGTAAGTAAGTACATGGTTACACGCTGATACGATAGATTAGTGATAGATATTGTCACAGCAATCACAAAAAACCGGTCAAGAGCGAGTCGGACTCGCGCACCGAAGATTCCGTTCCGATTTCTGAAAAAGTGTGCTATTTAGAGACATCGTTTTATTTTTCCTGTAATTTCTATCACATAGAATAATTTCAGGATTTTTCTCTATGCAAACTTTGGAGATAAGGGGGAAAGGTATTTTTTTTTATATTTTTCATCAAAAGTAGAAAACTATGCGGCCTAAAAAAAAGAAAAAAAGGTTTGAGAATGTGCAAACATCGCTCTTTCATATGATACCCCACATGCGCTAGTTTGAACACCTAGTTTGCATGACTTTGAATTTTTAAATGTCCCTGTTGCAAAAATAAATAAATTCTTTCTTAATTGCAAAATAGTTGGGGAAACGTCATCTAAAACTGTTCCAAATTTTAAGTTAATAGAATTAGTAAGTAGTTCTCGAGATATCCAGCTGTGACAGACAGACAGACCAGACAGACTGAGTCGCACCATAAGGGTTCCTTATTACTATTTTGGTACGGAACCCTAACAAACAGTTTCTCTGCATAGGAGATCGATTTAGGTACCGAGGTACCTAGGCACCGTGATTCTGACCAAATATATAGGAATAAGCAAAGCCTTTTCTTGCTGAAAACAAAGGGTTCTGCTTAGTTGGAATTTTCAAGTCAGACTTAGTCAAGAGGCCAGAGGCATAGGTACTTACAATCCCGTTTTCGTAATCCATACTAAAATTATAAATGCGAAAGTAATTCTGTCTGTCTGTTACCTTTTTACGCCTTGGCTGCTGAACGGATTTACTTAAAATCTAGCACACGGATAGGCAATGACCTGGGTACATTTTATCCCGTTAGTACGTTTCCATGGGATAATTTCCGACCTACACGCGGGCTGGGGGCAAAAGCTAGTACCTACCTACCATATAATTTACAAAACATGCTGAATTTCATTAAAATATTGACACAACTTCTACTAATGATATGTTCACCAAATCACGAGGAAACTGTCAAAATAATGTAGGTATAGTGTTACTATAACAATCTCAGTTACACTTTATTTACAAAATTCGTTCAAATTGTGATGATTTCTGCAAATCTGATAGCTTACGGTCCGCTACGTGTTGTGAAAATAACGAATGGACAGTGATGACTGTGACAGTGATGAGTGATGAACTGAGGGCTTAGTGCGAGTTTGTTTACTTACTCGATCGCCTTTACGTTAACGTTGACGTACGTCAATTTGTATGGAATAATTGTGATTCCCATTATAGTCACCAGACGGCGCTTATTCATTTTCAGTACAAACTGACGTTTACGTTAACGTGATCGAGTAAGTTTAAAAACTCGCACTAAGCCCTCTGAGGGCTTAGTGCGAGTTTTCATACTTACTCGATCGCGTTTACGTTAACGTTGACGTACGTCAATTCATATGGAATAATTGTGATTCCCATTATAGTCACCAGACGGCGCTTATTCATTTTCAGTACAAACTGACGTTTACGTTAACGTGATCGAGTAAGTTTAAAAACTCGCACTAAGCCCTCTGAGGGCTTAGTGCGAGTTTTCATACTTACTCGATCGCGTTTACGTTAACGTTGACGTACGTCAATTCATATGGAATAATTGTGTTTCCCATTATAGTCACCAGGCGGCGCTTATTCATTTTCAGTACAAACTGACGTTTACGTTAACGTGATCGAGTAAGTATAAAAACTCGCACTAAGCCCTCAGATGACCGATGAGTTGATGACACATTATCCGATATTCACGGCATTCGGATGTAAGGACCAGTTTATAAAAAAGTAAGTAGTCAACAAAGGAATCTAATCGTTTATTTTCGAAATATGCAGAACATAAAATTGTCGGCACTGTAAAATAATTATTTTACTTTATAATTTTTATTCAACGAAGACAATAATGTTAGTTAGGATGCCTAGGTAAGTACACTAGGTAGGTAGGCTAAGATACTGAGAGAATAGTCCGCAGGCGCGCAATAAACTCAAGATTCCGGTTCAGCAAACCAGTTTACAGCAGATAGTTTCCCTGTTATAGCTATAACTGCCGGCTGCGAATGCAACATGTAATTATTGTGTACCTACTCTTCTTCGCTATGACTTGAGAATATAAAATAAATATAAATAGTTAGGATATACCTACGTATCATAAAAAAACATTGATAAGTTATGGTCGGAAGACAATGCATGCACTTTTAACTCCGATGTAACCTTTGTTTAATTTTGATTAAATTTTGACCGGAGTAGGTAATGCTTTGTGAAGCTGTACATTTTCATACAAAAAGCGATAACGTTTTCCTCCCGTACTTACACATAGTCTAATTTTCATACTTTTTGGAAATGTTGTACCTACTTATATAGGTACAACCTACTTAGAATGAAAATAGGTCCAAAAGTTTTTATTATAAAGAAATATTGCGTACGATATAAGTTAATAGTATCTTATATCTGATCTATATTTTAACTTAAACACTTCTTAAAGCGTTTTAATTTTTTTTCAGTAAACTAAACTGAATGACTAAAAAACGTACAGACCTAGATTAAGGTGTACTGAATGTAATGAGACCAAAATTGTCTCATTTCGTAAAGGTTTAGGTTTAGGTTAAAACATTATCGCCCAAAACAATAAATCCAAAAGGAAATGTAGGGAAGTAATTGCCTCCAAGACTTGCATCTCTCTCTCTATCACGACCGGAGGGAGGCAGAGCAAGCGGTATGAAACAGATAGCATTTTTGAAAATACCTACTCGCTAAACAAAGTTATCGGCTGCTCCTACCATAACTTTACCAACTCTGAAATACCCAACATTGTTTAGTAAGCAAAGGAGAATAAAAGTAATTAATTATTCAGGTTAAACATCCTCATTTAAAGCCTCCAATAATAGGTGAGTGATGTAAACACCTTGTCACTTGAGTATAGTTGTTTTATCTCACGAAAGCGGGCGAGCCATACTTGTATGTGTAAATGTTACATGCACATTGTCTCTGTGTGCGTAAGCTCGGGAGCGCGCTGCCTGCAGGTACGCGCACGAGCGCGCGTGTCTATACGCATTACACCTACAAGTATGGCTCACCCGCTTTCGTGAGATACAACAACTGTACCACCTGAAGTCTGAAGGTATCTGCGCAGCTGCAGCGTGAAGTTCCGGCACGTTAGGTCGGTCACAGCCACGCCACTGCAATTACCTGTCAGGCATCTTATAACACCATGTTTTTCACTGATTGTACTAACTAATGTTTTCAATTGTGCTAATGAAGTGCGAAGAACTTTTTCTTTAGAATTATATTGGTAGATAGATTGTTTTTATAGACTTGTAAAGGTCATACTGAATCCGATTCGCGAGGAACGCTTTTGTCGTAGTTTGTACCTAAGGACCAGATAAACGGTCCTCATCAGTGTCTTGGATGCCAGCAACTCAGTAATGGATTAATTTCGGTTTAGTAAAAGTGAAACTGAAAATGTCTAATATTTTCGTTCTACTTTGAAAAAAATTGTAATTAAGGCGCTAGATTTTTTTTTCTTTTTAGCAAACTAAACAAGTTCTTGTTGGAGTATAACAAAAACAAGCGAGCCTACTCCAACACTATTATTGTTGGAGTATAACAAAAACAAGCGAGCCTACTCCAACACTATTATTGTTGGAGTATAACAAAAACAAGCGAGCCTACTCCAACACTATTATTGTTGGAGTATAACAAAAACAAGCGAGCCTACTCCAACACTATTATTGTTGGAGTATAACAAAAACAAGCGAGCCTACTCCAACACTATTATTGTTGGAGTATAACAAAAACAAGCGAGCCTACTCCAACACTAATATTGTTGGAGTATAACAAAAACAAGCGAGCCTACTCCAACACTATTATTGTTGGAGTATAACAAAAACAAGCGAGCCTACTCCAACACTATTATTGTTGGAGTATAACAAAAACAAGCGAGCCTACTCCAACACTATTATTGTTGGAGTATAACAAAAACAAGCGAGCCTACTCCAACACTATTATTGTTGGAGTATAACAAAAACAAGCGAGCCTACTCCAACACTATTATTGTTGGAGTATAACAAAAACAAGTGAGCCTACTCCAACACTATTATTGTTGGAGTATAACAAAAACAAGCGAGCCTACTCCAACACTATTATTGTTGGAGTATAACAAAAACAAGCGAGCCTACTCCAACACTATTATTATTTCTGTTTCTAACTCTTTTTTTTTTCTATCCGACTGAAAACCTGACTTTGTCATAATCTCAGTACTCTTTAGCATTGCATGAGATGAGACCACACGTCTCACGTAATATTTAGTAGATCACACCTTCCAATTTATAACTAAAGGATAATAATTTATGGATAATATTGAAATCCTTAGAACGGTCTTTCCTTTGGCTTTCCCCTTTTTCTTTGCATAAGTTATGCTACAATTTTTTTCTAAATCTTTAGCCCTCTTCAAGAAACCAATATTAAAATTCAAATGAATGAATTCAAACGTCACTAGCTACTTACTTATTTACATAACCATTCTTTTTTTTTTACTCCAAATTAGGTACTTTTCAAAAAACCGGTCAAGAGCGACTCGGACTCGCGCACCGAGGGTTCCGTTCCGATTTCTGAAAAAGTGTGCTATTTAGAGACATCGTTTTATTTTTCCTGTAATCTTTACATAATTTTCTATCACATAGAATAATTTCAGATTTTTGTCTTTGCAAACTTCGGAGATAAATGTATTTTTTTTTACATTTTTCATCAGAAGTCGAAAACTATGCGGCCTAAAAAAATGAAAAAAAATGTTTGAGAATGTGCAAATAGCGTTCTTTCATATGATACCCCACATGCAATAGTAGCCCTAGTTTGATTTTTAAGACCCCTTTCAGTCCCTGTTGCAAAAAAAATATAAATATTTTAATTTCTTTCTTATTTGCAAAATAGTTGGGTCAATGTCATCTAAAACTATTCTAAATTTCTAGTTGATAGCATTAGTAGTTCTTGAGATATCCAGCTGTGACAGACAGACAGACAGACAGACAAACAGACAGACAGACAGCAGACGGACAGACAGACAGACACTGACTGACTGAGTGACACCATAAGGGTTCCTTTTTTACCATTTTGGTACGGAACCCTAAAAACAGTCCCCAAATGTATGCCAACCAGAAGCAGTAATAAGGCTTCAAACACAGTGGGAGCGGCGCGAATGGCGGGAGCGGGTGTGGGAAGGATTCCCGCGGCGCGCGGCGGATTACGCTGGCCTGCGACACTTTGTTCATAGACAAAAACATTTTTACAAAAAAAAAAACAACCTTCTTCCAAAAACAAATGCTACAAAGTGAAAAATAACTTTAATTTCGGAAGTCGGTGTTTTTGGCTCTGTATTTTAGTTTTTGCTACCGACTAAGAGAACTTCCTTGTATCGGGAAAAACAATATTTTGTATTAAGGTGATGAGCAGTTGACATTATACTATTGTAACTTTGATAAATTACGAACTAACCCACTAAAAAGTGAAAAAAAAGACTTTTTTACAAAAAAAACAACCGACTTCCAAAAAAAATGCTACAAAGTGAAAAATAACTTTAATTTCGGAAGTCGGTGGCAAAAACTAAAATACAGAGTCAAAAACACCGACTTCCGTTGTCGGTTGTCGGTTGTCGATTGTCGGTCGGCGGTTGTCGTAAACACATAATTCCTTTTTAACCAACAAGGAATTATGTGTTTACGACGGGAGTGGTACGTGAGTTCGAATGTCGTTTTTGCGAAGGTCGCCATTTCGAAAAATTTTGCTAGTGGTACGGCAGTTCGAAAACTCATTAAATCGAAAACCGCTATATCGAATGACGTTATCGCGAAGGTCGCTATTTCGAAAAAAATTGCGAGCTGTACGCCAGTTCGGAAGTCATGGTATCGAAGTTCCGATGTTGATTTAACTTGTCTTTTCTTTTTTTTCTTTTTTTCTCCCAAACCAAATCAAAATACCATGCTCTCTGTGTCTCGTCTCATTGCGGTCGTGAGTTCGATTCCCAGACAAATTAACTCAACATTGGACTTCGATACCATGACTTCCGAACTGGTGTACTGCTCGCAATTTTTTTCGAAATGGCGACCTTCGCGAAAATGTCATTCGATATAGCGGTTTTCGATGTAATGAGTTTTCGAACTGGCGTACCACTCGCAAAATTTTTCGAAATGGCGACCTTCGCAAAAACGTCATTCGAACTCACGTATCACTCCCGTTTACGACAACCGCTTGCGGAATCCACTACCCGCCCGCTCCCACTGTGTTTCAAGCCTTAAGGTCACCAGTGGTTGACCGGATCGGTTGAGCAACCGGCCTTGGTAACAAGTTGGTGACCACTTTTCTCTTTTCTTAGTCCATTGCTGCCTGATAAGGGCTTTTGGTACAAATTGCTCAAACAATACCGGTACCTAATCGAATTAAAACTAGGCTTCAATGTCGCAATAGTGTAAACAGATTATGGATATTTCGTAAAGCCCTTGATATCACAATCAGGTAACCTATACATGGAAGGTCGCACCAGACTAACAAACGTCGTGGCTTTAAGGTTTAATTTCACTGTTCCCGACCAGAAGCAGTTTTTTTTAAGGTTTATTGACATAATGGTTTAAATTCTAATTTTACTAAATTCGTTCCATAATCATATTTAGTTATCATCTAAACAAAAGAACAAAATTCATATCCGGAAACGAAATAGAAACCATGCAGTCTGTTTTCACCGGTATTAAGTGTTGTACCTACTTGTAAGTGTTGACCAATACAGCGTGGTTAGCAACCTCTCTCACAACAAAGGAGTAGCCAAAAGTGCCTCGACTCGTGGCATTTCTATTTCCTGGATTTCCAAATACTTATTATGGTACTAGCTGCGCCCCACGTTTTCATCAGCGTAGAACGGGATAAAAAAGTAGCCTATGTGTTAATCCAGGGTATAAGCTATCTACATACAAAATTTCATCCAAATCGGTCCAGCCGTTAGAGCGTGAAGTAGTAACAAACATACAAACACACACACAATCACAAACTTTCGACTTTATAATATTAGTGAGATTATGTTTCTAATTTTGAAGTTCCAATCTGAGCTCTGGCTTAGATTTGAGTTCAACGTGAGCGAAGATAGGTTTTTATTTAAAAAATTTCCATAGGTAAGTACCTTGTTCGTTGTTCTAAACTACTCTTTGTGGAAGTAAGTGTGAGCCTCTTTCCAACCCTGTTCACATTTTCATCGAATTATTCGTTCCATAGATCCTGCCTGCTGGGATTTTGGGAAGCCATTTTGTTTTGAAAAAACCGGTAAAGGGCGAGTCGGACTCGCGCACCGAGGGTTCCGTTCCGATTTCTGAAAAAGTGTGCTACTTAGATACATCGTTTTATTTTTCCTGTAATCTTTACATAAACATCTATCACATAGAATAATTTCAGATTTTTCTCTTTGCAAACTTCGGAGATAAGGGGGGTAACGGTATTTTTTTTTACATTTTTCATCAAAAGTCGAAAACTACCCGGCCAAAAAAAAAATTAAAAATAGTTTGAGAATGTGCAAATAGCGTTTTTTCATAAGATACCCCACATGCCCTAGTAGCCCCACTTTAAATTTTTAAGACGCCCTTTGAGTCCCTGTTGCAAAAAAAATATAAATATTTTTATTTATTTCTTATTTGCAAAATGGTTGGGTAAGCCTCATCTAAAACTTTTCCAAATTTCAAGTTGATAGCATCAGTAGTTACTGAGATATCCAGCTGTGACAGACAGACAGACAGACAGACAGACTGAGTCACACCATAGGGGTTCCTTTTTTACCATTTTGGTACGGAACCCTAAAAAGTGCTACTCAGTTAATTTTTTTGAACTGTTAAAATGATGGTAGGTAATTGGATAGTGATAGTGGGATGTTTGACCAAAGACCATTGCGAAAGCAACATTTTCCTGTTTAAAAAGTGTGTTTACATCCGTTACGTAGTTTTAAATATCCGCACCCCGCAACAGGTGACTCTTATCAAAGGTCACCCATGTTTACAAAGCAATGGCCACCAACAATAAAACAAGCACATAACACTGCAGGCAAACACGCGGGGCGCTGTAGTAAACATCCTTACTATACTAATATGTTTAGTAAACAATATTCGACGATAGATGTGTTCATATTGTGGATTTACACCAATTATGGAGTTTGTTACAACTACGGACATACATTGTTTTGGGAAATAAAATAAAATCAAACAAATGATTCTGCGCACATGTCAGAAATCGAAATCAAACGCAAATACCAAGCACTATCAGATGATATCGGCCACTTTGGCAGAATCATAATAGGATAATAATAGGTATTAAGAATCATATTTGATATCGTAAAACGGTCACAAACTGACCATTCATAATAAAATTTATCTGAGTACAATTCCTCTGTTTGACAGTTTTGTATGGAGATTCGTAAAATGGTCCACAAATTATGAATTGCTTTACTGAAGTTTAATGTCAAATACGTCAAATAGCACAATTTTATTATAATAAATTGCTGGGAACAGGAAGTGTATCGCTTTTAGAGGAATTGCTTAATGTGGCCGTTTTAGGCCCCCTGATCTACATTATTCTAATTAAATAAGTACATTTTTTGTGAGAAACTTTCGCTTTTTTCCTCGAGAAACGATTGATCAGCTGCGCGACCTTGCAATGTCAAAAATGAAGTCATTTTCCAGCAGCCATTGCTCCACAACTGCCAACAACTCATTGCTACATAATATCCATGACGATGCGAATTTAACACAATAACGTCGACACAATCAACGTTTTAGTAACAGGTTCTTTAAGAAGAACAATGTGCAATGTGTGGCCAGAAATATCAGCCATAGTAAATTTAGGTCCTTTTCTCAAAACAATAGATATCCTAAAGGTGATAGAGCGAATTTCACGTAGACGGTGTTGCTTATGAAAACATTAAACGATTAACGATGCTGCTGATAACGCAACTGTTAACAATAAGTGTGAAGCATATACAAATAATATTAATCTTATAACTATAGTGTGAAGCAATCAAGCGAGTTAATCTGAAGCGTCTCTAATTGTTCGCTCCGATTGGCCCATTGCATTGACATAAGTACACCATAATTTAGAAAAAGTCTGATTGGTATCTTTTTTAGGGTTCCGTACCTCAAAAAGAAAAAACGGAACCCTTATAGGATCACTTGTTTGTCCGTCTGTCTGTCTGTCTGTCTGTCAAGACCCTTTTTCTGAGGAACGCGTAAAGGTATCAAGTTAAAAATTAATATCAAATACGTAGGTGTATGGTCCCTTGGAGTTCTAAAAAGATCAAGTTTCTAAGTGAACGCAATAAAAACATATGGCCATTTATGCGACATATTTTGATACTCGCAAGTAAATCAAAACCTATATAGTACTTCTCGTTGACCTGGAATCATGAAATTTGGCAAAAAGCAAGGTGTCACAGCACAAGAAAAGGAAAAAGTCCAAAAACTGTTAATTTGTAATTTTATGACATAAAAAAAATTTTGGGATTACAATGTTATGTTGGTTTTTGGAATAACTTTCTTCTTAGAGCATTTATGCGTTAAATGCTCTAAGACTTTCTTTGAACTACGGAACCCTTCATTGTGCGTTGTCTGACACGCACTTGGCCGCTTTTGAGGGTTCCGTACCAAAATGGTAAAAAAGTAACCCTTATGGTGTCACTCAGTCTGTCTGTCTGTCTGTCACAGCTGGATATCTCAAGAACTACTAATGCTATCAACTTGAAATTTAGAATAGTTTTAGATGACGTTGACCCAACTATTTTGCAAATAAGAAAGAAATTAAAATATTTATATATTTTTGCAACAGGGACTGAAAGGGGGTCTTAAAAAATCAAAGTTGGGCTACTAGGGCATGTGGGGTACCATATGAAAGAGCGCTGTTTGCACATTTTTAAGCATTTTTTTTTGGCCCCATAGTTTTCGTGAAAAATGTTTAAAAAAATACCGGTACTTACCCCTTATCCGTACCGGCCTTATCTCCGAAGTTTGCAAAGAGAAAAATCTGAAATTATTCTATGTTATAGAAGTTTATGTAAAGATTACAGGAAAAATAAAACGACGTCTCTAAATAGCACACTTTTTCAGAAATTGGAACGGAACCCTCGGTGCACAAGTCCAACTCGCTCTTGACCGGTTTTTTTTCAAAGAGATGACAACAACAATCCTAGCTTAGTAACAAAGGTGGAGAGTACCGGTATATCTAAGAAAATAATAATAAGAAGATCAGAGACGGTTTTCAGCGGCACCAGAAATTTATGAAAGAATGACAGCTGCTGAAAACGAGCCTTCTTTAAACAAAAACCATATGTTTATACCCGCTCGAGTATAGGGTGACTGGTAATTAGTGACCGATACCTAAACACATGATTGTGCTCATGATAACAAACAACTTTTACTATGGGACCAAACCTGAAATCGCGAAAAAAAAATCAGCTGCCCCATACATTTTGACGAGTTATGCGAACATGAATGTATGGGGCAGCTGATTTTTTTACCTCAGCTGGAATCCGTTGCGTTTCTATAACCCCTCAAGTGTCTGAGTTTGGCTGATTTTAGAACCAAAACCCCAGCGAGTGGGGAGGGTTGGGGGTTAGTTGCGAACCCCATAGGTTCACAACTAATGATAATGATATGTTTTCCATCGGATGATGTTTTTTTACGTTTATATATACGTGATCTAAGCTTATATACCTATTATGTAAAGTTTTGTCCTTTTGCACACTTGGGGTGCATTTGACACGCGGGGGGGGAGGGGAGGTTAGCTGCGAACTCCATAAGTTCACAACTAATGATTTGATTGGTTTTCCATCGGATGATGTTTTTTTACATTTATATATATGTGATATAAGCTTATGTACCGAACAAAAAAAGGAGAAGATTTCCTGAAAACGATCAAAAAGGTGGTTTTTTAAAGCTGTGTATCTCATAAACCGTAAATAATTTTGACATGTAAAAAAAATATGATGTTTTCAAGTCCTTGTCGCATACAGTGATGGAAGCCAAAACATAATTAAACATACTTTAATGCACCAAAAAAATCTTTAAACATACCTACTAATAATCTTTAAAAGCTGTTTATGCCTTCATTAGCAACTATAATTATAATTAAAAATATAAGTACCATGAAATGTCAAATTCCAAACTGCATCCAGTGATGGATTACTTTTTATTAAATAGTTAATTTCGATTTTATTTGCACTTTTACGACATAATTCCGGTGCGCGTGAGAATCTTCTATCTCGTGCGTCAAACTAGACAGCCATAAAGCCATTTCACTTACACACCGAGCTAAACCAAGCTTGGAACCTGGGCCTTAGTTCAACTTGAACCAGCAGTCAACGAATACATTGTATAACAAGTTATCGTGTCGGTATCTACTGGATAGATTAGAGGCGAGCTCGTGTGCTGGTTATAGAGACGTGATAGTAACTCACTTTGTTAGGGTTCTGTACCTCAAATGGAACAAACCGGTCAAGAACTCAAGAGCGAGACGGACTCGCGCACCAAGGGTTCCGTTCCGATTTCTGAAAAAGTGTGCTATTTAGAGACATCGTTTTATTTTTACTGTAATCTTTACATAAACTTCTATCACATAGAATAATTTCAGATTTTTATCTTTGCAAACTTCGGAGATAAGGGGTATTTTTTTACATTTTTCATCAAACGTCGAAAACTATGCGGCATAAAAAAAAATAAAAAAATGTGCAAACAGCGCTCTTTCATATGATACCCCACATGCTCTTGTAGCTCCACTTTGAATTTTTAAGGCCCCTTTCAGTCCCTTTTACAAAAAAAATATAAATATTTTTACTTTTTTCTTATTTGCAAAATAGTTGAGTAAACGTCATCTAAAACTATTCCAAATTTCAAGTTGATAGCATTAGTGGTTCTTGAGATATCCAGCTGTGACAAACAGACAGACAGACAGACGGACAGACACAGACAGACAGACAGACTGAGTCACTTTTGCTACGGAACTCTAAAAACGGAACCCTTATAGGATCACTCGTGTGTCTGTTTGTCTGTCCGTCTGTCACAGCCAATTTGCAGCGAATCTAATGGACCGATTAAGTTAAAATTTGGTACACATGTGGATTTCTGTGACCCAAACACGGACGAGTAAAGCAAATAAATGAATTATGAATATGGCCAAAAGTGACCTACTTTTGGGTGGCAAATAAGAAAATTAAATAAAACAAAGTTTTGCAAATTATATCCTGTGACATAATAAAATGAAAGTGCTTAGGTACTATGAGGGTCTCAACTATATTTTTTTATAATTTTAAAATATATTTTTTTAAAGTTTTTAAGAAAATAGGCGAAACTTGATCATTCCCCCCCCTTTTCTGCGAAACTACTAAACCTAAAATATTGTAAATATACCTATTTCCTCAAGTTTCTAGAGGACCGAAATGGCACAGAGGCGGAACATTCGCCTTTCGTTCGAAAGGTCACGATGTCACTTCCCGTATCAGGTACAAACTACATCCTTGTAAGGTCTTGTGACTGTTACCCACATTGGTTGTAGGTACTTGTTGGTACTTACCACTAATTCAGTGTTTGCGATTATTGACTGCCGGCCTAGAGTCATTAGAAGCAGTTTAAAACTGACTAAATTATCAAGCGTAAAATAATCGTTTTGCTGTGAATTTTTGGTGACATCTTTTACCAAAATCGGCCAAATCACACCAATTTTCTAGTCTAGCACTTACAATAATAGTCATAACAACAGTAGGTACAAAGTTGATGATTATTTAAATACGGCGCGCGAACTGCTCGTCCTGTCGTGCGCACGCGCATCCTTGACACTGCACGATACATAGAAACACGAACATAACAGCAATTTGATGATTAATCATTGTATTCTAATTCGGACACCTGTTTTGAATTAAATTATGTTTTTTTTCTACACTAAATATTGTTTATAGTGAACTGAGCGGTCTTATTACTAAACGAGGTTTTTCTTTTGTCATGATTTAAACCATCGAGCCAGTTTTTGTAATAAGAACCTAGCTGTGATAGAAATACAGTTCTATAAACAAAACTGACAACTTGGTCCGGTACTAAGTTGTCAGTTTTGTAAAACTGACAACTTAATGTTCGGATTATAGTTCGAAATTAAAAAAAAACCGGTCAAGAGCGAGTTGGACTCGCGCACCGAGGGTTCCGTTCCGATTTCTGAAAAAGTGTGCTATTTAGAGACATCGTTTTATTTTTCCTGTAATCTTTACATAAACTTCTATCACATAGAATAATTTCAGATTTTTTTCTTTGCAAACTTCGGAGATAAGGGGGTGGGAACGGTATTTATTTTACATTTTTCATCAAAAGTCGAAAACTATTCAACCTAAAAAATAATTTAAAAAAATTTGAGAATGTGCAAACAGCGTTCTTTCATATGATACCCCACATGCCCTAGTAGCCCCACTTTGAATTTTTAAGACCCCCTTTCAGCACCTGTTGCAAAAATAAATATTAATATTTTTATTTTTTTCTTATTTGCAAAATCGTTGGATAAACGTCATCTAAAACTGTTCTAAATTTGAAGTTGATAGCATTAGTAGTTCTTGAGATATCCAGCTGTGACAGACAGACAGACAGGCAGACAGACAGACATACAGACTGAGTCACACCATAAGGATTCCTTTTTTACCATTTTGGTACGGAACCCTAAAAAGGGTTCATGGTTTAAACCTGGGTTTGAAGATGAACCTTGTTTTGTAATAAGGCGGGTAGGAGTCGAGACTGTTTACGACGAGAAAATGTTTTTTTTTTTTATTGATGATCTAGTATTGGACATCCTGCACTTTGTTAAATTCTAATAATGCAGAGTTTAGTAGTTGTCGAGCTTCTATACGTATTGATAAGCCCCAAGCTACGACAAGTTTGTTTCGCTTAGTTTGCAAGACACCTGGCCCCAAAGTCTGCTATTTTTTACATTCCAACACGATCCCATTGTCACTGCATTGTAATTTTGCTAAAAGTTCGTAATCTGCTAAATTCATAATTTCATACAATGGAGTGTCAGTTTGACCATTGGAAAGTCATAATGACGCCATTATGACGACATTGTATTAGTAGATTACCAAACTTGTCAAAATCAACAATTATGAAATCAATGATAGACCATTCTGACACTATTGTAATAGCAGACTTGAGGCCCTGGGGCCGGGGAAAAATATTATATTTTAATGTCAAGGTATGTTAAGTTATAAGTACCGCATACCTAACGTGGATCACCTTGAGGTGGCGCGTAGATGCGCAGGCGCACGCGGTTCGTACTACTTACCTACTTTGATTGAAGTTTTACGGTTTCGGAGTTCGATTGTTTTTGGGGTTTTGATCTTATCTTTTTCTTGTGGGTGTCAAGTCTAGTTTGATTCAGAGATGAATACCCTGGGCCGTAGGTTCACCATCATGATCAGACATAGCAGTCCACTGGTTGACGTAGGGATCTAAAATCAAAAATCAAAATCAAAATATTTTATTTCACATAAACCTACATGGGCACTTATGAAACGTCAGAAGCTAGGTGCACGGTTCAAATTGGTTGTTTCCTATGGAGAATAGTCGGCAAGAAACTCCATGGTTACTCTTTTAAAAATAATTGTCTACTCTCCAACCGTAGCTCCCTTTTGAAGGAGCTAAGTAGTTTCTAAAGAAAATTATTCCTTCACTATTGGATGATAGTGTTATCCAGTAATTGGGTTGTGGAGGTCCGATAGGCAGCCGCTCCATGTTAAATACTGGTATTCAGCTGCACCCGGTTAGACTGGAATCCGAACCCAGCACAATTGGGAAAAGGCTAAGCAGATTGTTAAAGGATGCAAGTTATATCGCAACTATTTCTTGGAACCCCGTTGTTTATAAACATACACAAATGCAGTCATGGTAGCACATATGTCGGTCACAAACATACACAAATGCAGTCATGGCAGCACATATGTCGGTCACAAACATACACAAATGCAGTCATGGCAGCACATATGTCGGTCACAAACACAACACACGTGTTCAACAATACAAAGTATTATATTCTCACACCACCTGAACGCGTCGTGTCCGGAACTACATTCTACACCTGCCTACTTTTCTCACTTAGTACCATAGAAATATAAAAAAAACACATGGATCTGTGCTTAGTACGGTTAGCAATATAACTCGATTAACACTGCTGCTTATACAATTATACACATCATGTAAATGAATACAAAAGTATCTCCTTTTTTTCCTAAAATACCTAAGAGATCTTTAAATTGTTTTACTTCAGTTCCGATTTTAATTAAATATCTTGCTCAATAATTAAGATTAAAAAAACTGAAGTGTTATTCGACTTTTCTTGCTGACTGTACCCGTGCTCACAAGTTCGAGCGAATAATGTTGAACTGAGAACTTGGTCTAAGGTCAATGTTTTCTTTCTTTGTGCCTGCCTATGTTGAGCTATTGGAAAAATCTGTTAGTCCCGCTATGCTCTAGTCCCGCTATGCTCGACTCATAAAATACCTAATAAAAAGTTTCGCTATGCACGAAATTCTTCGATCCTACGTAAACAATGGAAGGTACAGTTGGAAAGAAAAGTGTTTTAATTCAAGTTAATTTTTTTATTAAGAAATAGTAATTACTATACATTCATAATTAATTAGGCAAGTAAGAAGGTACACTAATTGGGTTAAAAAAAAAAAACCCCGAAGTCATTTGAATTTTTGCCTATGGTTAACACAATAGACAAAAAAAATCTGTTGTTCCCTACATTTTAACGAGTTATGCGAACATACTCGTAAATGTAGGGGACAGCAGATTTTTTTTCGCTATTTCAGGTTTGGCCCCATAGTAAAAGTTGTTCATAATGATGAGTACAATGACCCCTTAAAAGATTGCCACTGTTTACACTTACATCCTGTATAAAGCCTTCTGTATCATAGCCGTCAGTATCATAGCCGTTGGCTGTAGGGTTAGACAGAAGCGGTGCCTACAGGCCAAAGGTCCGGAGGTCTAACCGACGAGAGCACTTGTTCTTGCATGCCTTTCGATCGATTACCTACCGAACGTCTACATGTCTGCTCCCCTCATCATACCATCAGCTCATTGGCTTGATGTTAGCCGTAGACCCTGCGAACTTCTTCTCTTCACGTTACCAAAGCTTTCAGCGAGACTGAGTGCCTTGGGTGCAATGGACTTGATAATTTCTTAAAGTTAGATAATTTCTAGACAGCTCACCATATAAGGTATTAGAATGATGTGGGTCCCCCACAGCTCACCATATAAAGTATTAAAATGACGTGGTTCTCCCACAGCTCACCATATAAGGTATTAAAATGACGTGGGTCTCCCACAGCTTACCATATAAGGTATTTTAGAATGACGTGGTGCTCCTACAGCTTACCATATAAGGTATTAGAATGACGTGGGTCTCCCACAGCTCACCATATAAGGTATTAGAATAAGCCCTGGGTTCCGGCCCACACTTTGGGACCCTTCTATCGGATATCATGGTTCTTCCAAGCCAGTATATTTGCAAGTATAGTATAGTCTCCTCCGGGACACTCGAATAGCGACGCGCATCGAAACAATTGATTGTATCCGGGAGGGCGGGGTCACAGTGCGAGCGGTGATTCCGAGCAGCTAGGTAATTTGCATAACTGAGTGCAGGTGCACCAAATACAGGGTCAAATTAAATTAACTAGCGAAACTCCAGTATCTAATGACGATAAAACAAATAAATATAACTTAAACAGTTACTATGAGAAACTAAGCGTTTTGTTTTATCGTCTTTAGATATCGACCCATCATGTCTGCGGCTAGCTTTTTTAATGTTAACCTTTACAGGTAATGTGTCAGTAGTAGGCCTGTCAGAGGTTGCGCACAATGAAACTTCATCTTTATAGGAAAGTTGAGGCAGGGTGCAATAAGGTCGTAATTGAGTGAGTGATGTAAACATTTCTTTGTTTCTGAAAAACCGAATGCTTGGGAATGGAAAACAAAGTCTAAAATTGCATTCTAATTTCATTCTAATTATTACCCACATTGTTTTCTTATAAGTCCAATGTCTACTAAGCCATTCTAATTTCGTCAAAATTGAAAAATCTGTGAAATTCAAACAATAATGTTGTACCAAAATATGCTGCTAATAATATTGTTTTACAGAAAAGTGTTATCTTTATACGTGCTTAGATCACTAACTTTTGTATTAATTGAAACCACTTTATAGTTTTAACAATATAATAACTTCACACATTATAAAAACTTTTTTACAAAAACAAAAACCGACTTCCAAAAAAAACACTACAAAGTGAAAAATAACTTTAATTTCGGAAGTCGGTGTCTTTGGATCTTTAGTTTAGTTTTTTGCCACCGACTTCCGAAATTAAAGTTATTTTTCACTTTGTAGTGTTTTTTTTGGAAGTCGGTTTTTGTTTTTGTAAAAAAGTTTTTATTTTTCACTTTTTAGTGGTTCAGTTTGTAATTTATCTAAGTTACAATAACCCAATGTCAACTGCTCATCACGTTTTACAAAATGTTGCTTTTCCCGATGCAGGGACGTTAATTGTTGAGGAGTTCTCCTAGTAAGAACCAGGAGAAATGGAGCTCATGGTGAAGTCACCATTACCATTATTTTGACGAGCATAAACCATAATAAAGTAATCGAATCGCAACCTAACCTGTTATATACTTAGATATAATTGAGTATTTCCGATGGCCCTCTGTGGTCTTCATCATCAGTTCCAGTTCACCGAATGGTACTTTCCGAGAGCAAATGCACGAGTTAATATAAAAAATACCGAAATCGATATAGGTGTGCCCATAAAATTTGAGGGTTTCCCTCGATTTCCATGGGATCCCATCATCAGATCCTGACTTGATGATCATGGGACCATTTGGGACGTATACCCTTTCGAACAAAAAAAGAAAAATCCAAATCGGTCTAGCCATTTTCGAGTAATCGGGGAACATACATAAAAAAAAAAATAAAAAAAAAAAAAAAAAAAAAAAAAAAAGGTTCCGACGAATTGAGAACCTCCTCCTTTTGGAAGTCGGTTAAAAATAGACAAAGTTTTCATTAATCACAGACTTAAAACATGAAACGACTGCCTCTTACAAAGATCTCCGAAAAAGTCCCCCCATAGTGTCTAAACACACTATGCCGAAGTTACACGACCGAAGTTCCGCGGCTGATGTTACGTTCCGACGTGTTCGGCTGATATGACACACCATAAGTGCCGAACTTAAGCGGCGGAAATTTAGTTGCGGAACGTCAGTGTCTTGACACCCCCCCCCCCCCCCACCACCCCCGACCCCGCCCCGGATCTTCTTCGGTAATCGAACCGAACTTCGGTCGCGTATAATGTGTGCTCTACAGAATACGTTGCCGAATTGCAGCTGAACTTACGCCCGACCGAAGTTCGGCTGTACGCTACAACGCAACGTAATTTCGGCATAGTGTGTCGTCAGTAATTCAAATATCATTGTAGGCGTAATCATGCCGAACTTCGGTCGCGTAACTTCGACATAGTGTGTTTAGACACATAACTCTTAATATAACAATGGTCGCAACGCTGCTCTTGTTTATGTTCCCAAGCTGAATCTTGATCCTATTCCTATCTTATCGATGTTTACGTCCGGCTCGGGACACAGCAGCGCACGCACTGACGCACCTCGTCTCGCCGCCATACCGCTCCAGTGATGCCACTCTTAACTTTTTAAAGAGAGCGCGGTGATCGGCAACAAAAGTAATTGATTTACGGTTCAATGACGAATGGCAAAACTTGATATCGTTATCGATTTTTGGTATGACGATGTTTATGAAAATCGATTTTGAAACATTAATTTAAAACCCAACAGTAATTATTTAGGTACAAATACCTACTGTCACTGAACCTGTACTGATTAGGAAAACCTAGTAAGATGATGAAGAGAACAAGAAACAGCCCAGAGATACTACTGACATAAACTCATACAAAAATCTCGAATTTTTTATTAAGCACCCTTTTCAAACTGCAGGTCGCTGTAAGTGCGCCCGCGCAATCGAATGCACTCCACTGATTGTTCTAACTCCGCCGAGACATGATAGCATCGCACAATTTAACCATACACGTAGAAGTGTATACCTATATACCAAGTATTTACTACCTTCAGATAGACTATAGTGTTTGAAATTTGATTCAATGAAGTTGCCATATTAAATATTATATTAACTTTGCGCCAACGCCTGAAATTTAAGACAATCATGAATTCCTCGAATTAAAAAGCGATTGATTTCCTGAATTCCCAGCAATTTATTACGATTGCGCTATTTGACGTAGGTATTTGACATTAAACTTCAATAAAGCAATTCATAATTTGGGGACCATTTCACGAATCTCCATACAAAACTGTCAAACAGAGGAATTGTACGCAGATAAATTATGAATTGTCAGTTTGTGATCGTTTTACGATTTCAATTATGATTCATAATATCTATTATCCTATTATATTCTGCCAAAGTGGCCGTTTTAGCCCCCTGGACATTTCGCGAATAAGTCCAATGACTACTAAGCCAATGCTTGCCTATTTACACGATGAATAACAACGAACTATTCATCAACTATACAGCCTCAAAAGATTGGCTGACAAGTACAAGCTAGCCTAAGGTTGATACAGCACGATGTCTGTTGCTACCTCCAGGCCTGCACCAGTCTTAGCAGGCTATGTTTGATAGACTGTGGCAGGCTATTGTTTGTTGATGTCAATTACAGTCGCAACTAGTTAATCTTGTACTTGAAAAACGTGAACATAACTTTATTTTATAACTTGCCTATCTATTACTTACATGTTTTGTTATTCAAGCATTTCGCAACAAATGCCAGCAATGCTGTACAGTCATAAAAATAACTGAAATTGTTATTTTACATACATTTCACTTTGCTTATCGTCAAAATTCGCTGCGGCTGCGCATGGTTCACTAAACATTTACTCGTATTTAGTAACTAGGGCGACATGTGGTTATAATGAATGTAGTTCTTTTAATTTTAATTAATATCAGCTAATCTATGAAAATTCGTTTCCTGTTTTTATTGAAGAAAAAATTCAAAATTTTAATGACGTTTCGGAAAGATTGTTCCAAATTAACATGCATTCGGCCATAACATTAATCCGTTACTGCTGTTTCGGCCCTAAATTAATATATTTCCTTCGCGCTTCCCATTTATGGCAGCACACTCACCTTTTAGACAAAATGGACAAAATTATCCGGCATACTTTAACTTCAATCTTAAATGTGGCCATGGACGACCGTGCATGGGCGCAAGCTACTCTTCCCATCCGTATGGGAGGCCTCGGCGTCCGCAAAATTTCTAGTATTAGTTTACCGGCATTCATATCCTCGGTCCACGGCACAGAGAAGTTAATCAGGAAAATCCTAGCCTCCACACTGGTTAATTTTGATGTGCCTTGTTTCGCCGAGGCTATGGATGCCTGGAAACTCGCTTGCCCGAATTCAGATCCACCCGACAATCCATCTTCCCAGAGACGGTGGGATGAGCCGCTCTGCAGAGTAGTACAGAACAATTTACTTGACACGTCTGCTACTACTGCGGAGCGTGCGCGTCTGCTGGCTGTGGTTAAGTGGGAGTCGGGTCTGTGGCTTCACGCACTACCGTCGTCGAACATAGGCACTTTGTTCGACGACACTACTTTCCGCCTCGCTGCTTCACTGCGACTAGGAGCTCCATGTTGTTCTCCTCATCGCTGTCACTGTGGTGAAGTTGTCAACAGCCTCGGACACCACGGTCTGTCTTGCAGCCGAAGTGCGGGTCGCTTAGCACGGCACGCGAACATCAATGACATCATCCGACGAGCTCTTGTCACCGTCGGCGTTCCCGCTGTATTAGAACCCAATGGCTTGGCACGCGACGATGGCAAGAGACCGGACGGGATGTCTTTATTTCCATGGAAGGTGGGAAGGCCTTTAGTGTGGGACGCAACGTGTGTCGATACTCTTGCGCCATCCCATCTTCCTGGCTCGGCGTGCTGTGCTGGCACTGCTGCTGCGGCTGCGGAAAACCTCAAGCGGCGGAAATATAATAACCTTATCGGTAATTATATTTTCGAGCCGTTTGGGGTTGAAACCCTTGGGCCGTGGGGTCCAAGTGCTCTTGTTTTATTCAACGAAATCTCCAAACGGCTGGTTGACACTTCCCGTGACCCGAGGGCTGGCTTTTACTTTGGCCAGAGGATTAGCATTGCCATACAACGTGGCAATGCCGCCAGTCTCTTGGGTACTTTACCAGTCGACAGCGATGCGGAGGAATTTTTCGACGCCATATTTTAGTTTTTTAATAGTTTAGTTAGGATATAATTTTGTTGTTTATAGGTTATGTTTAAAAGTTCAAATAAAAACCATAAGTACACTTTGTAATAATTTACCGGCAGAAATCAGGAGCACATCCTCTTTTAACATATTTAAAACTACGGCCCGTCACTAACAACGCCAAACTGTTAAGTTAACTGCGTAAGCTAATCATACACATAATGTTCCATGCGACGTCGTAAATATCAGCGAAAAGCTGCTGTGTGCGTCATTTATTACAATACAATACAAGTTAACAATAAAATATATACATAGGTATATTATGTACAAGTATATAGTAAAAAATAAAAAGGGGAAGAGCTCCTAAAAAAATTCGTCCGCATCGCTGTTAATGGGCAAAGTGCCCCATAGGCTCGCAACATTGCCACGTTGGATGGCAATGCTTATTCTTTGGTCTAATTACAGTCCAGCCCTCTGGTCCGTGAGAAGTTGACCAACCGATTAGCGATGTCCCGAAATACTCGATGAGCACTCGGACCCCAAGACCCTAGTGTTTCAACACCAAACTGCTCAAACATAATTATAGTTCCCAATAAGGTTGGTATATTTGCGCCGATTGAGGTTTTCTGCTCTTGCAGCAGCCGCCCCAGCACAGCCCGCCGTGCTAGGTAGATGGGACGGCGCGAGGGTATCGACATAGGTTGCAACCTACGCCAAAGATCTACCCAACTTCTGGCCTCTTGCCATCGTCGCGAGCCAAGCCATTGGGTTCTAAAACAGTTGGCACCCCGGCGGTGACAAGAGCCCGAGCGGATGATGTCGTTAATGCTGGCGTGCCCTGCCATCTGACCCGCGCGTTTGCTGCAGGATAGGCCATGGTGTCCGAGGCAGTCGACTCCTTCCGCATAGGAGCCCTGCAAGGAGCAACCAGACGCAAACATGTAGCGAGCCGGAATGTGGTGTCCACCCGCATAGCGCCCATGTTGGGTGACGGTAGTGCCTCAAGCCAGAGTCCCAACTCCCATTCACCCACAGCCAGCAGGCGGGCACGCTCAGCAGTCACTACACACCCACTTGATAATTTTTCAAATACCAATGGATAATTTGTAAATTGCATTTTTTTTTGTGCATAATAATAGTGCAGCATTTGAAGTGTCAACAGATTAGGTAGATACCTAAAGTTGATTAACACAAATTACCTGTTCGAATGAGGAAAACCAGCCCACCGCATGCAGGTACTAAACCGTGATACTAGAAGGTAGGAAAAACCCAGAGCCATCGACGTCTTCAAAGAACTGACTAATCCATACAATCATCTTGATTTCTCTAGCTCCTAACAGCCTGGCCTCCGGTTTCTGAATACCCGGTCAAGTATCTGATCAGTAGGTGGTTGGCCAAAATAAGTAGGTACTACGAATCATGTTGACCAACTACGTCGATTCTGTAAAATTCAAACAACAACTGGCATATCACTTCACTATTCACGGTCACTTCGCATCACTTGTTTTTTATTTGACACTTTGAATCGGTCGGTCGATTCTGCTAAAGTCTCACCGTGAAAACTTAGGTGAAGTGAGTTTGTTTTTGCTAGGAATTGACACTATTGACAGCTCACTCCACGCTCACTTCACCTAAGTTTTCACGGTGAGATGGTTACAGAATCGCACTGTCGCTGGGTACGACTGCGAAGTGAGCGTCGAAGTGACAGGGAATTACATTACTGAATGCCACTTCTCACGTCATCTCATACTTTATCTGTCAAAATCTCACGGTCAATTTAGTTCAACTCGCTGACACGCTCGCAAGGGTAGCGCTAGTGTAACTTCGAATTTTCAACGGAGTTTTTAGAATGCCAATCAAGAAACTCACAGCGGATTCAGATTCGAAGTTTAGAATGAGGTCTTACAAAATCACACGGCTGACATTCATACGAAAAGGCTTAAAAGTATTCCGTAAAAACTGTATACGAGGCAATATGACCAGCACTAGAGTATGTCAGTAACAAGTGTGAATGGATGCTAAATGAATGTGACACTTACAACTTGGTAACTACGGGCATTGTCCCCTTAAGAGGAGATACTTAACCATATTTAGCTCAACAAAGTGTTTTAACAAACAAAAATTATCAAGCTATCTCTAAGATTTAAGAGAAGCACAGATGAAAACCGAGGAAGTACGTCGTATGATCTATCGGAGTCAAAGCTTGACTTGCGCAACATGCGCTGGCGCAGCCCTGCGCCAGTGAAAGCCGATCTTGCACAACCGTAGATCTTAGAGCGAAGTCTCGAGTAAAGTGGGAAATTATATGCACTTTATGCATAGTCACTGCTAATTAAATTGCTCAGTGGTCTGACGTGGGACTTAATGTTCCTGGCATTAATAAGATTGTGAAACAAACTAGATGCACATATATAAGGGCTTAGAAGATGATTGATTTTTCAATAAATTATCAGCAAGGCAATGATGCTGAATGATATGATAAGGCGACGGTGCGGTATAAAAGAAGTTACACCTAGTGACAAAGATTTAAAAGAGTAGATTTGGTCATGTTGAGAGGATGAATGAAAGGCGATTTTAAAAAAGGTATTTACTAGCAAATGCCGGGAGGGGACAACCAAGGAAGACATTATAGTGACCTTATTGGTGATGTTCTTCATAAAGGTCAAGTGCGTAGTACTCGCAGCCGGCGTGAGTGAGTTTCTGCCTACCCCTATGGGAGGAGGGCGTGAGTTTATGCGGGTGTGTGTGTGTGTGTGTTATCACTAGAGATCGGATAATCGGATGCATATTAACCTAAAGTTAATATTTCGCTAACAAAGTATGGAAGCGGCTTCTTAGCATTTTTTTTCTTACTATAAATCCCGGTATTCCAGAAAATGTAGGAATGCACAACTAATCGGATACATGGTATGGAAACGACTTCATAAATAACTTGGTTTTATTTATTTGGAAATACCGGGAAATCGGGATCACATAAATATTCCGTTTGTTACACGTGATCCCCGCGAGAAATACAAAGCACCGAATTAAAATTGTTGTCCCTGGAAGGTACCGTTACTATATCGGTGGGGTTCTTTTCATTGGTTTCGAGAATGTTAAAGCCGATAGTGACGTGAAAATGTAAATCCAAGATGGCGGCTGCGAACATTTTCAAATTTTTCGTCATGGGTGTCGTTTTCATGGTTTTCGAGGGTTTTAAAGCCGATAGTGATGTTAAAATGTAAATCCAAGATGGCGGCTGCGAACATTTTCAAATTTTTCGTCATGGGTGTCGTTTTCATGCTTTTTGAGGGTGTTAAAGCCGATAGTGATGTTAAAATGTAAATCCAAGATGGCGGCTGCAAAATTTTCAAATTTTTCGTCATGGGTGTCGTTTTCATGGTTTTCGAGGGTTTTAAAGCCGATAGTGATGTTAAAATGTAAATCCAAGATGGCGGCTGCCAGCATTTTACTTTTTTTTATCATGGGTGACGTTTTCACGGTTTTCGAGGGTTGTGAAACCGATAGTGGCGTTGAAATGTAAATCCAAGATGGCGGCTGCTAAATTTTCTAACTTTTCGTCATGGGTGTCGTTTTATTGGTTTTCGAGGGTGTTAAAGCCGATAATCGCGTTAAAAGGTAAATCCAAGATGGCGGCTGCGAAAATTTTCTAATTTTTCGTCATGGGTGTCGTTTTATTGGTTTTGGGGGGTAATAAAGCTGATAGTGACATTAAAATGTAAATCCAAGATGGCGGCTGCGAAAATTTTCTACTTTTTCGTCATGGGTGTCGTTTTATTGGTTTTCGAGGGTGTTAAAGCCGATAGTGACACTAAAATGTAAATCCAAGATGGCGGATGCAAATATTTTTTAATTTTTCGTCATGGGTGTCGTTTTCATGGTTTTGGGGGGTGTTAAAGCTGATAGTGACATTAAAATGTAAATCCAAGATGGCGGCTGCGAACTAACTTTAATACCCCCCAAAACCATGAAAACGACACCCATGACGAAAAATTAAAAAATATTTGCATCGGCCATCTTGGATTTACATTTTAGTGTCACTATCGGCTTTAACACCCTCGAAATCCAATAAAACGACATCCGACGAAAAATTAAAAAACTTTCGCAGCCGCCATCTTGGATTTACATTTTAACGCCATTATCGGCTATAAAACTCTCAAAAACCATGAAAACGACACCCATGACGAAAAATTAAAAAATATTTGCATCCGCCATCTTGGATTTACAATTTAATGTCACTATCGGCTTTAACACCCTCGAAAACCAATAAAACGATACCCATGACGAAAATTAGAAAATGTTCGCAGCCGCCATCTTGGATTTACATTTTAATGTCACTATCAGCTTTAACACCCTCAAAAACCAATAAAACGACACCCATGAAGAAAAATTAGAAAATGTTCGCATCCGCCATCTTGGATTTACATTTTAGTGTCACTATCGGCTTCAACACCCTCGAAAACCAATAAAACGACACCCATGACGAAAAATTAGCAAAATTTTCGCAGCCGCCATCTTGGATTTACATTTAAATGTCACTATCAGCTGTAACAGCCTCGAAAACCATGAAGTACCCATGACGAAAAATTTGAAAATATTTTCACTATGGGACCAACTCTGAATTCACAAAAAAAATTACGATGTTTGAAACAAAAGTTCAATACCTACTCGACCAAAATGTATGAAACAGCTGACTTATGTTTCGTGATTTACGGGTTGATCCCATAGTGAAAGTTGCTCATGAGTAGAACACCCTATGAAAATTTAGTGATAAAAAGTTACCCTTTCAAAAAATACTTAATTTATAAATTCCGGAATCGCGACATTTTGACGATCGACACAAAAGTGCATTCCTTAATGGCCAAAACCTAAACGTAAGTAAATATACACTTAATGGCCAAAACCTAAACGTAAGTAAATATACATTCGGTTCTATAATCAGAACTATAAATTTGTGAATCCCGGAATTCCGGGATTTTTTTAATACAAAAGTACAATCCATATTATCCAACACCTGAACGCAAGTACCTAACTAAAACATTCGATTCCAAAATCAGAACTTAAAAATTTTCGTTCCGGAATCTCGGGATTTTCTTTTTTTTAAGTGCAATCCATATTAACTAACATCTGAACCTAAGTAAATTATACATTCGATTCTATAATCAGAAGTCAAAATTGGCCGATACCGGAATTCTGGGATTTTTTCATCCAAAAGCCCACTCCATACTTAGCCAACACCTCAACTTTAGGTTAATATGCATCCGATTATCCGATCTCTAGTTATCACTTATCATCATAGATTTTTAACGGACTCTTGCACAGATTTTCATTCCTTAGCATTAGGAATGGGTAAAATACGAGACAAACGATTTAAATCTTTGCCACTGCCATCATTTTCGTGCCGTCTCTGCGGCCGCTGTGTGCGGCCACCGCTCTTCTAGGAAACCGTAGTTTGAGGCAGACAGGGGCGGGCTGCGACGCCACGCAATTTACTGCAAAAATCCTTCTTCATCGCTTTCGTACATTTTCTATGAACCAGTGGATGCTACAGGCGGCCGCGCCGCACTTTTTTGTATGAAAATGCGTGGCGCTGCGGACCGTTGCGGCCCGTTGCGGCGGAGTGTGCCCTTGGCTTTAATTGAATGGATGGTGAAGGGATAACGCAAGACAATATTAGTGCAAAGGTGCTTCCAAGCACCTTAGACAACTGAAAGACGGTATGTCTTTCAGGTTGCCCAGGTTTTATTCTAATTAGATATTTCCTTTACTAAATGGTTGCGCCTAGGCGACGAATAAATTATTAGTAACGCAAAAAGAATTAATCATCAAAGTTAAAACATGTTTTTCCCTATTTCTTTCACACCTTTGTACTTATAATTTCACTTTGTTTCGTTGAAGAAAACTAAAACGCGACTTATTTCCACACCGTAGCTATTGTTGCTCCAATTATTGTGTTTTTCTACACCTAACCAGCTGTATCCACTGTTGATTAAGCAGTGAATCACAAATACTAAGTATAATACATATACTTAATGTGTCTTTTATTACATATTTTAATCTATATTTCACTTAAAGGCTCTTACAGACAGAGGCGATATCGCGTCGCGACGCGATATTTTTCTACGGGTATAATATCGAAATATCGCGTCGCGACCGCGATATCGCCTCTGTCTGTAAGAGCCTTAAGTCGTTAATTTCTTGGTATGATTCATACCCTTTAGATAGATAGATAGATAGAATACTCTTTATTAAGCACACTATAAAAAAAAACCGGTCAAGAGCGAGTTGGACTCGCGCACCGAGGGTTCCGTTCCGATTTCTGAAAAAGTGTGCTATTTAGAGACATCGTTTTATTTTTCCTGTAATCTTTACATAAACTTCTATCAAATAGAATAATTTTAGATTTTTCTCATTGCAACCTTCGGAGATAAGGGGGGGAACGGTTTTTTTTTTTACATTATTCATCAAAAGTCGAAAACTAGACGAACTAAAGAAAAGGAAAAACAAATTTGAGAATTTGCAAACAGCGCTCTTTCATATGATACCCCACATGCCATAGTAGCCCCACTTTGAATTTTTAAGACCCCTTTTCAGTCCCTGTTGCAAAAAAAACATAAATATTTTTATTACTTTCTTATTTGCAAAATAGTTGGGTAAACGTCATCTAAAACTGTTCCAAATTTCAAGTTGATAGCATTAGTAGTTCTTGAGATATCCAGCTGTGACAGACAGACAGACAGACAGACTGAGTCACACCATAAGGGTTCCTTTTTACCATTTTGGTACGGAACCCTAATTACAGATATAAATGTTGAAATTTTAAATAGGGTGACCATAATGGGCGGTCTTACATAGTAGGTAGGTACCTATACTACCTTCATTCATCATTTCATTTGACATATTGACATCAAGTCCCTAAGGGCTGATGGCTGATGGCTACGGGTGACGGTGACCGACGGTGACGGTGACGGTGACCTCGGCCTACCCAGGCGTGTAGATTATTTATTTATGAAGATATACATCGTGTCAATTTGTTTAATTAAACAAACAAGGCGGTGATAACGACTATCGAATTTGATAAGGCAAGGTTTAGCTCGCTAACGATGGGCTCACACGAATTAGTATTAAAATGATACGAGTAACCCAAATATTTGTTTCTATCTGTGAAAGAACATCCACGCGGCTACCTATGGAATTAATAAGTGCCTAAATGTTTATAAAAGGCAGAGAGAAAAGTCAGCGACACCAGAATTTATCCATCTATAGAAAAGTCCTGACTGACTGACTGAGTGACTGACTCATCAACGCCCAGCCCAAACCCTTGGACCTAGAAAGCGGAAATATTGCACAGAGGTTCCCTTTATAATGTAGACAAGGAATAGGCAGGAATTACCGGTAGTACGTTCCCGTGGGATATTTTCCGACATCAACGCGGGCAAAGCCGCGGACAAAAGCTAGTAAAATACTTATAATACTCACCAGGCTGAAATTTAGAAGATGTTCTGAAGTAGATTTTTGTCTTATCCATCGACATTGGTCAAATAAGTATCAATCGGATGCTTCTGGATGGCGATGATGGCGCCAAATTCGTAGCGGAATTCTGGGCCGACTACATTTAGATTGACAATCGGAAAACCACAAAAAGTAACCAAAACAATGTAATACAATACAATTCACAGAATCGTTAACGAGGCGAGCTGACTTCCAAGTATACCTAACCACTAACACAAGACGTTGGTGAATATCAAGTCTAAAACACTGGTTTTAGGTTATAACAACAATAGGTACCCATCGGTTTTACACGGTTTCAAAACATTGTTCTTTCTTAATTCTTGGAACTGCAAAATGCCACTGTTCGTATACTTGCTTCTTTTAAACTGTCCTACGAATATTTTCCTCTCAGCTTTGTTTTCCATTAGACGTTAAAAGTATTTTAGCCGCTGTGCTATTGACAAGAATCTCTTGCAAGAACCTCCAAGTAACTAAATACTTAACTGCTAATTTTTCATCTTCTCTAATAAAAAATGATAAAAATATTTTATTTCATATATTCATGCATGATCCATACAAAATAACAAGAATAAAAGATTACAAAAATGGTACTTAATTAAAATTAAACTTGAAATTAAAATTAAAATTGAAATAAACCCTTAATTAGTCACCTTACCCCAAATTTCTTTAAACTTCCAACGGAAGTTTACTTTTTCCACACCAAGTACAGGTACATCAAACCTACAACCATTTTAAACCAACATACCTGCGGTGATCTGCCACTGAGGCAACGAGGCGCTGGAAAATTGACAATTAGAGGAAAATAGGTACCAGTGAGTTTACTCCGTCAACTGTAATATAATGGGTGTTATTTAGTGGCAGTCGTGTCATTATGTGAGAATGGACGCGTATTGTAATGACTGTGCTGTCAAGTTGCGAACTTCGTGAATGTTTGTAGTATGCTATTGTTGATGGAGTCACTGTATTGACTGGTTTGCGTAGGTGGCTTATAAAGCAAGACGTAGTTTAGTAAAATGTAGATACCGGATTTTTCCAAACCATTTGTGGTTTACAGACATGCAGTGAAAAACGGCGAATAGAAAAGTAGCTAGGTACAAATTGTTAAAACAATAGAATAATAATTTTCCATTTCCTGTAAGATATTATCTGAAAGAATTTTCCTAGTGAAAAACCCTACCAAATGAGGCAAAGCAAATATTATAGAAACATAATTATTTGTTTAAAATAAAGAAAAACCATAAAAAGGTTTTTCCATCAAAGTTGGAGATAGATTGGTACACATAGGTTATTTTTTAGACAACCCTTGATTTACTTTTTCGTATTTTTTATAGTCATGCAGCTATGTCTGTAAAGAGAATCATCCACATTTTGTTTTCCGGAAAATCTCCACCGAAATATCGCTACAAGTATAGGTACCTACTTCGGTAGGTACTTCTGTAACTTGTGAAGTTATGACTAACATACCTTTGTCTGTCTTTCCAGTCAGTCGTAGAAGATGGACCACATGGACCATACGATGCACGCGCACGCCAGCCACGAGGGGCACGAGGGGCACGACATGGACAACATGCACGACGACCCGTGCGCGCACGCTGCACACGGACACGCCATGGTGGTGAGTACCTACTGGAATTCAATCAATCGACTCGACCTATAGCGGTTCACTCTGGACCAAACTGCGTTACAAAACCCTGTCCCCCGCCTCCCGCATCCAGTCTGTTCCAGGTCAGTCCATCTAGCTGTGGGGGGGGGGGCGTCCCACACTACCTACCCGTACACAACTACTGTACTGTAATTGCCGTCACTATCACCAAGTAGATTATTAAATGCTGAAGGTGATTCAGATCTAAATTAACCGAAGAAGGATGTCGAATTCCAAAAAAACCGGTCAAGAGCGAGTCGGACTCGCGCACCGAGGGTTCCGTTCCGATTTCCGAAAAAGTGTGCTATTTAGAGACATTGTTTTATTTTTCCTGTAATCGTTACATAAATTTCTATCACACAGAATAATTTCAGATTTTTCGGTTTGTAAACTTTGGAGATAAGGGGGGGGGGGGGGGGGTATTTTTTTTTACATTTTTCATCAAAAGTCGGAAACTATGCGGCTTAAAAAAAAGAAAAAAAAAGTTTGAGAATTTACAAACAGCGCTCTTTCATATAATACCCCACATGCGCTAGTAGCTCCACGTTGAATTTTTAAGACCTTTCAGCACCTGTTGCAAAAAATGTATAAATATTTTTATTTCTTTCTTATTTGCAAAATAGTTGGATAAACGTTATCTAAAACTGTTTCAAATTTCAAGTTGATAGCATTAGTAGTTCTTGAGATATACAGCTGTGACAGACAGACAGACTGAGTCACACCATAAGGGTTCCTTTATTACCATTTTGGTACGGAACCCTAAAAACACTAAATAAATCTATCCAAAACATAATCAAATCAGACTCACACTGCTGAGACCGGACTCGGACCTCATTTCTGCGGACATTCAGACTCACGAGTAACGATGTTTTCCTTCACCGGTTTTAAAGCAGTAGTGATGAAATAAATTACGCAGAGTCAAGTACATGCCAAAGAGGAGCTCGTGGCTAAGTTATAACAGCCGCACGGGTCGATCCATCAGGTTAAGGTATGCTTGCCGGGGTTGGTCCGTGGATCGGTGACCATCTTTACATACAGAGACTCCTCCGTGCCTCGGAAAGCATGTTAAGCCGTTGGTACCGGCTGTCATTTGTGGATCTTTGACAGTCGTTACGGGTCGTCAGAAGCTCGAAAGTCTGACAACCAGTCTTACCAAGGGGTATCGTATTGCCCAGTAACTGGGTTGTGGAGGTCAGATAGGCAGTCGCTCCATGTAAAATACTGGTATTCAGCTGCATCCGGTTAGCCTGGAAGCCGACCCCAACGTAGTTGGGAAAAGGCTAGGCAGATTGATTGAGTCAAGTATGCCTGCCACCCTCAGCTATATGTTAGAACTAACAACTATCTTACTGTCAATAATATCATGTCACCAGCTACAAACATTGTCGCTATCTGTTCCTTATCACCTGCGGTTGTGGCGCGGCGTGGCGACCGCTCTTTCCCATAGATATCGCAACGGTAGGTACGGGACTCAGGAACGCGTCTACGATAATATTGTCACTGGTTTGCGGTGAGCGGAAGTGATGTGTGTATGATAATGAGTTGCAATAAGCGAATGTAATTGAAAATTTTGCACATGCCATGCAACATGCAATGCACGTGAGTGGAACGGAACCATATCTGGAATGCCTGGGCCGCACACATCGCGATGACATTCGGGCGATAAACTTCGTCTTCGGTCTACAGCGAAGCTGCGCGGCCACATAGTGCGTGTTGTCAAGTTTATCGCGATGTACGAGCGATGTACAAACGAATAAAACAAAATGGACGCCGCGGTTGCTCTGTATTTTATGGCAGCAAATAATTATTTTTTACATTTATGTCATGTAAAAAACAAATTAAAAGGAAGAAAAAGGAGGAAGTGGATGATAACTATTCACAAATCAAGAACTATTATTATTACTTATATAAGATATTATGCACTGTAGTTTAACTTAACACGTTCACTACGCACGAAGGGTGGGGGCCGACTGAAGTGTGGCCGCGCAAGCGAAGTTCATCGCGATAAAACGCTTTGATCTGCGAGAGTTTACCGACAGCGGAGCGAAGTCCTTGCGACTACGCACGAAGCTCCGAAGTATACGCGAATACTTGGCTACATACATCGCAATTACGCGAATCTTCGGGTTATCGCGATGTGTGCGGCCTAGGCTTAATTGATAACTTGAATCATTTTCACGAAGTTTAAAATACCGATGTAGGTATTGAAAATGCCTGAGATTTTTCCCGTCCAAGCTTCTACGTTTGGTTTAGGCTACCTGCTTCTATTTGATTGTAAATTCAAAAGTAGATAATCAATAAAAACTCTAATATCCTACACAATATTGCTACAAACAGTAGGAAACGCAATTACCGTGATTTCAGTTTCACACAAAAAAAAAATTAGAAATGTGAATTTTTATGACATATTAAGCCGACGTTCGCACGTACAGACCTACGTAAAAATATCGCGGCGGGATTTTATCGCGCACTGGATTTTCAACTCTCTGTGTTGAGCCGAGCATTGAGAATCCAACTTAACAACAGCAGCGTGCATCCTAGCGTGTCGAAAAAACACACTGTTGGATTTTCAATTCTCGGCACTAAGCAGAGTGTTGAAACGTATCACGAGAATAACCAATGCACCGTTTACAATTTTTACGACCCACTTTCCCCATCTATGATCTAATCAAGAAGGAAAACTCCAACACTATATTTATTCTTATTTTCCTGTTTCAAGTGTTACAAATGATTGTAAAGAAGTTAATTTATGCATGTATGCATGCATTGTAACTTAACGCGAATTTCCCGTCGCTGTTAGAACGTCTGTGGATATGATAAACAGTCGCATTCCTTCACGATTGGACCGAAACTGAGAAATTCGTGTCTGTGTGTCAGACTGCCAGCGTGTTTGTTTGTCGTACGGTGGCGCGCCGCTTCCTGCGACATTGTTTTGTTTGGCACCTGAAGATGCCTGCTATCTCTTGGCTGTCTCCGACTCTTGGATTTGATGGTGCACCATGTAAAATGCATGAATGTAACATCACACCGGTTTTCCGCGAAGGGTTAGGTAGTTGGGGTCCAAAAAAACAAAAAAATGTAAAATTGTAAGTCAGTGTTAGAGTCATCATCACTCCCCTGCCCTCATCCCAATCTACCTGGGGTCGGCGCAACATGTCCTTTTTTTCATACTTCTCTATTAGTCGTCATCTCGGTAGTCAGCCCCTTTCTAGCCATGTCCCCCTTTCTAGCCATGTCATCTTTCACATAGTCCATCCATCGTTTTTTTGGTCTACCTTTACTCTAATATAGCCATCGACATTCATACAAAACTTTCGTCACGACATTTTCCTCATTCCTCCGCATCACATGCCCTTACCATGATCACCGATTTCCGCACAACTTCAGTGTTAGAGTAAAAGCAAGAAAGAATAAAAATAATAGCATTAGAGTAATCTTCTCTCGAGCGAAAACAAAAGTATTTTCAGGAAAAGCGTCAATATTCAAGCAGGTACTTAGTATGTATTTAACTTCACTTATCATCAGAAGAAATAATTATGTAGTTGTTATTATTATAATCAAGTCTTATCTACAAAAAAAAATGAGAGAGACTTTTCCACCAAATTATTAACACAATAATGGGGCATCAGCTTTGCGATATCCTGCGCGTCAGTTCGTCAGTAACCTTAGAACGTGGGAATCACCTTTATATGCTAAATTCGTAAAAGGAAACGTCTGCGTGTCGTTGATTAATGTTACATTGAGTGACTCTCAATAAACTATGGGGGATAAAACGAAAGGATCAGTACGGAATACTAAAAACCTTCATTAGCTAAGACTTACGAGTTTGAAGGGATAAGACTTCAAAACTGTGTGTCCAGTAGATCAGATAGACTGGAAACACAGTGCTACTTGAGTGTTAGACACAACGCATATAAGTTCGTGTAAAACTAGGATCCCGTAATCAGGCTGTTCCCACTCAAAGGTGAAGGAATTCACGATAAATCAAACTGACCATTCCCTATGCAATGCATCGGATACTTTGGATGTAGCAAGAAAAATATATACGTCACGTCAGATACTAAAGAAGTCAGAAACTAAAAAGGTGTTCCTGATCAAACTGATAGTGGTTGCCTTGCAACTTAAGTTTTTCAAGGTTATTTCACGTAGATGCTTCTGTTAATCTACCATTAAATTAAACTTCCATCAGTTCCATCCATTATGCCATCATTTGAAGATTATACAAGTAGTTTCTACTGATTTATTAATTGACTCATTCCTCCACTTCCAGTTCCACTCAGGCGTGTGCCAGGAGATCCTGTTCAGCGGCTGGATGACCACCAACGCGCTGGAGCTGTTCGGCTCAGCACTGGCCATTTTCTTCGCGGGCGTGCTCTACGAGGGGCTGAAGTACTTCCGCGAGGCTCTGCACGCGAGAGCTTCGGCCTCCACCGGCGACTCCAGGGTTAATATTACGAAGAGCGAGTGCGGAGCCAACGGGCCTTGTGGTGGAACTGCTGTTGTTAAGTAAGGAGGTTTTATGTATGGCTTAGCAGAATGGGGATTTAGAATTAGAATAGAATAATAATTTATTTACACACATTAGATACCATAAGAAATAGTCGTGGGCCCAAACTAGGCACAGCCTGTATCTTGGTGGCCTGTATTTGTGATATCTGGGGCAATATTCTTGTCTTGAGAGATGACATATTCTTTTCGAAACGCTCAATTCAAAGCTGGCAGATACTGGGTATATTTATCTTTTCCGAAAATGTCAACTTGCGTATCGAAAGTCTTTCGTCGTGAAGGTTAAAAAGCTGCTGAAGGCAAGTTTCCAACTTGTTGTAACTAATTAAGTGCCTACTAGTAAGAGTATTGCAGAATGTGATCCGCTAGGTAAATAAATATGTTGTCATCGGAGCTTAGTGACGGTGAGAGTCTCAGAACATTGTTCTGAGGTGAGAGTATAAGAATGAGTGAGAGCAATGATACCTATTATCAGTAAAGAGGCGTAGGTAGATAAGTTACCTAGACCTACCCAATATTCAATGTTCAAAAACGGCACAATGTCGAACTTTAGATGACACGTGGAAGTAGGACGGCATGTCGTAATTATTGGGAGCGAAAAAGAGACAAGACAATGAAAATGTGGCTACTTAGCCAGATTTTGACGTGCTACTTGCCGAACGTTTATAACCTATCTACATATCTCTTTTACTTATAATATCATCGAGTGACAGTATGTAGGTAAAAAAGGCCTTGGATCCGCAGTAATCTGTCTCTTGCGTGTCCGAATAAGGCTACTCTTTCGAAAAAAGCGTTTAGATGAAGCAGTTTTTCGCCGGAACCTACAGAGAAATTACATCTGAAAAAAATTGTTAGTAATCTACATGATATGAATCGTAATTTGGTTTAGCCATAATTTTTCTATCGGTATCACATAATAAGAAAAAAAAACCCCAAAACACCTCCAAATCGTTAAGATGAAACCATTTTACTCCTTCATTTTTTATCAAAAGAATATAAAAAAAATATCTACTACTTTGCAATACAAACGAAAATGATTTGGTTTTGTTACTTTTTAAAAACATGTATATTTTTTATTATAATAAATTAAAAATGCGTCTAATTTGGGACAGCGCTCCTTGATGGGCGAGTCCTATTACTGGCTGGACGTACGACGCGTTGCGTGAGCTCAGGCCAGAATGCGCAAGCTGACCACTCAAGGTCATTGGCGTATAGTTCGGCCTTTGTATTAACAGGTTTACTCGATGTGCCCTAGTTAACCCAACATTGACTCAAACTGATCATAAATATTACAAAAAAAAAACATCGAGACGTGTTGGTCTACATAAGTCAACAAAATTGTGACATCTTTAATCGTTAAAATTAATTTTTGTGCGGTCTTTGTCAGCCACACAGTCAACGGGGGACGCAATTAAGCGAATGATGCAATTAACCATGATGAAACCGAATAAATATCTGGATAATCCAGATCTTTTGAGACTTATAGGATACACACGGGAAATATTGTACCTAAGTAGTTCTCTTTACACAAGACTAAGTGAAACTTTGTAACTTCCAGATACACGATGCTGTCATCAGGGCACGTGATGCAGACGCTGCTGCACTTCCTGCAGTCCACCGCCTCCTACACCCTCATGCTGGTGTTCATGACCTACAACGTGTGGCTGTGTCTGGCGCTGGTCCTGGGCCTGGCTGTCGGCTACTTCTTCTTCGGCTGGCGCAAGAACACCGTCGTCGACGTCAACGAGCACTGTCAATGATGCACAGCATCCTGGACTGGCTTCAGACCTTCAGTTTACATTAAGAGGTTTTTTGGACGCGACTTGCGGTTCACCCTCCGTCGCGCGGCTAGTTTTGCTTCGCGCGCGCGGCTCAGTCGCAAACGTGTTGCCGGTCTTAGTATTGCTCTGTGCTTACTCTATACAAGTACATATTTCTTCAAAAGTTAAGTTCAGATCTTGGTGGGCACTCACCTAAAAGGTAAACATTTCTCGAAGTTGGAACACATGCCTTGGAACTCAAGTATAAGCCGAACTCTCATTGTACGGAAATCCTATACAATGCGAGATCAGCTTATACTGGAAATACATAGCTTGATATGTAACCGTGTGTACCTATTCGTTTGCAGAAAAAAGAGCAAATGTATCTAGTTTATCAAAGTGGACTTTAAAATATTTTTTGATAATTTGGTTCAACACTATTCAAAGTGTTTTTGAGTTAAAATTACTCCAGTCCAGTCTCCACCCATTGAATTGAATGACGAAGTCAATATATACCAATTTGTTATGTGTCCTACACCAATTAATTATTAATAAGTAATTCTATTGCAATGCAATGAGTGAAATTATTTTAATAAATCGACTTATAACTGAAAGCCATCCTGATTATTACAGTGATGATTGTAAAAAAGTTAAAGATGGTGCGGATTTAATACCTGATATGTAATCATGACGAAGGCTGCCTGTGGATTCCATTTTGTATTTGTATTTGCAATATTAATAGATAGGTTCAATGATATAAATAGGTTACTATTATTTTAAGATTTTGAATAAATATTGGTTCATGTTTGGTTGAATGCTTTCTAAAAATGTAACCGAGGAAAAATTTTAAAGTTCAAGCAAATGAAAACCATATTGTAGTATTTTCCAGTAAGGACTACTTTATTATAAAATCGGTCCAGTTTGGGAGTTCAGTGACATACAGAAGAATAGGTATATAATTATATTAATTGGGATTGAAAAAATCTTACTTGTTTCAAAAAATTTAATTGGTAGGTATCATGTGATATTCAATTTATTTATAAGAACTTAGTGATAGAATATTTTTTTATTGTAATGTGACACAGATAAGTTTACTGATGCTCAAATATGTCAAAATTTTGTATAAGTAACTAAGCTCTATGGACTGCACTCCAGTAAAATCATTAGGTACCTAAGTACTAAGTAGGTATCTACCCTATGTCTCTAATGAAAAATGACATTAGACAAAATTGTTTGACTTTGGTGAAATTTAAAAAATGTAAGATTCGGACTGTCAAATTATAGCTTAGATCAAAATAATATCAATGCTGCTTGTGTACCTACACTACCTACCTATCACTAACAGCATTGATAATATCTGATAATCTGATTAAACTACATAGAAAATGTCAATACTTACCTAGGTACTGCATACTTCAGTACCTACCTACGTGGTACCTATATTTTAATATAATACTGACCAATTGAGCAAAGTTAATAAAGGGTTTAGGTGTCATCAGAGACAACTAATTATTGGTAAAGCACGTTAAGCCGTTGGTCCCGGCTGTCATTCGTGGATCTTTAACAGTCGTTACGGGTCGTCAGAATCCCGAAAGTCTGACAACCAGTCTTACCAAGGGGTGTGGGATTACCCAATAAGTGGGTTGTTGTTGGAGGTCAGATAGGCGTCGCTTCATGTAAAATATTGGTATTCTGCTGCATCCGGTTAGACTGGAAGCCGACCCCAACATAGTTGGGAAAAGGTTAGGCAGAATATGGATGGACACTACCTATAGAGCAGGAGTCACCAAATGGCAGACCGCGGTCCGGCTCCGGATTCCGGACCTATTTTGTGCGGACGAAAGTAAAGCAGTAAAAGTAACTAACACTTACTTAATCATGAATATTAAAATGAAAATTTTGAATTTGAGTGCCTGTTTACGTTCAGAGTGGCGATGAGGTTGTCTCATAATATTATAGTACAACAGTTAATAAAAGTTTACAAATCATGTTACTTACTTATGTCTGTCTGTTAAATATCTACTTATGCCAAACAAACAAAATTTGTAAATAAGTTCTGATGTAGGCAGCAGGCACGCGTGGGGCCCATGGGGAATCAAACTATTGTTATTAATCAAGTTTAATAGTCACCACTTTAAATTTGTTAAATTTTTCAAACTGGGTTTGGGTAAGTAGTAGATAGTAATAGTACCTATTGATCTATTATTTTTTCAAACTGGGTTTGGGTAAGTAGTAGATAGTAATAGTACCTATTGATCTATTATTTTTTCAAACTGGGTTTGGGTAAGTAGTAGATAGTAATAGTACCTATTGATCTATTATTTTTTCAAACTGGGTTTGGGTAAGTAGTAGATAGTAATAGTACCTATTGATCTATTATTTTTTCAAACTGGGTTTGGGTAAGTAGTAGATAGTAATAGTACCTATTGATCTATTATTTTTTCAAACTGGGTTTGGGTAAGTAGTAGATAGTAATAGTACCTATTGATCTATTATTTTTTCAAACTGGGTTTGGGTAAGTAGTAGATAGTAATAGTACCTATTGATCTATTATTTTTTCAAACTGGGTTTGGGTAAGTAGTAGATAGTAATAGTACCTATTGATCTATTATTCTTCATCCATCGATAGACATATTATAAGTACCTACTTAGAACTTTCTGCATTTACATTATGTTGTCAAAAAGACGGTACCGCGACAGGAATTGTATTTTATTTAAAAATGTGTGTTCAAACCAGGGCCGGATTTAGGGGAGGGCAACCGGGGCGAAAGCCCCGGGGCCTCCACAAGCAGGGGGCCTCCACAATAGAGACTTCGGAAAAAAAAAATTCTTTCAAATTTCAACTAGTAAACCTAGTAAACATCTCGTTCGTTAACACTAAAATTTAATTTCAGATAATTCTTGTTTCCGATTATATTTATATGTGTTTGTTAAATACTAAGAGAATCTACTTGGTTTCACAATAAATTATTTATTGAAAAACTCGACTGAAAAAAATTGTTCATTTTATTTGGAAAATAATTTAGGGCAAGGGGGCCTCCACTCCTTTGTTGCCCCGAGGCCTCTGGACCCCTAAATCCGGCCCTGGTTCAAACAACGTCATATATACAACGTGTAACGTTAAATGCGCACAACCTCTTAAGGGGTCATTGTACTCATCATTATGAACAACTTTTACTATGGGACCAAACCTGAAATCGCGAAAAAAAATCAGCTGTTCAGTACATTTAAGTTCGCTTTTTGTCAAAATGTACTGAATAGCTGATTTTTTTTCGCGATTCCATGTTTGGTCGCATAGTAAAAGTTGTTCATAATGATGAGTACAATGACCCCTTAAGAGGTTTTGCGCATTTAACGTTACACGTTGTATAGCGCTTGTTGTATTTATGTGCTTTATTTTATGTGATAACCTCTCTGCCGTGTCTAATAACTCTAATTAGGCAATAAGTTTTAGTTAAGCATCAGCTTCTTGCCATGTCTGGTTACACATTGACCTTTAATTAAATATAAAAAAAACTGTTACAATTGTTTACATTTTTATTTCCTATCAACTGCAATCTCAGTCACGCTGTGGGTAGCCGCGGATTCACGACTAGGCCTACAATGCCCTGGCCTAGGGGCTCAGCCAGCCTCTGGTAGGGGGCCCAAAGCTACCCCGACCGGTAGCTTGCTGCAGCATGCGGCAGGCGGACAGAGCTGGATAGCAAACGGTACAGACTCCACGCTCGAGCGCTCATATCATGGTACCTACTTATACCACGCACCAGTATCTAGGAAAGAAATAAAATCTGACCTGTCCGAGGAAGGATGATAAAAATGTTCGAGCTGCTTCGCTCGCTCCTGCATCATAGTTTCTCTTATTTCTTCAGCTTTTCTACATAAGTCTACAAAGCAACCTATTTCTAAGTAGGTATTAAATTGTCAAATGAAATCTAATCTCACCGAGGCGGGGTGCAAAAAATCTTTGAGGCCGCATCGCTCGCCATGTCAGTACCTACGTAGGTACTATTATTTTTAACCGACTTCAAAAAAAGGAGGAGGTTCTCAATTCGGTTGTATTTTTTTTTGTATGTTTGTTACCTGAGTACTCCGTCATTTAAGAACCGATTCGGAAAAATATTTTTTTATTTGAAAGGGTATACTTCCAGATTGGTCCCATTTTTATCAAAATCCAGTTCTGATGATGGGATCCATAAGGAATCGAGGGAACTCCTCAAATATTATAGGCATACATATAGCGATTTTGGTATTTTCATCAACAAATCAAGCATTTTCATTCAGAAAGTATCATCTGGTGAAGTGGAACTGATGAAGAAGACCACAGATGGCCACGGGAACTCCTCAACGATGATGAGTATTTCACGGGTGGCGATAAGATATCTCGATTAAAATAGTTAAGCGACTACGACGAAGCTTTAAATAAATGATTCTGATGAAAATGGTACCATCGAACCGATCTGATGAAGAAGCCGGAAGGCAGGCATCGGAACTCAGTAACAAAACAATGTATCCTAGCCGTGTTTGGGCTTATTGGAATTGTCATGAGGTGCACTCTGACTATAAATGATTTAATGGTACTACTTGAATCTATTTTGCAGAGTGGTATTCAGATTTGTGTGGGGTAGGCACCACTAGAAAGTGAAAAATAAAAAAAAATTTAAAAAACACTACAAAGTGAAAAATAACTTTAATTTCGGAAGTCGGTGGCAAAAAGAAAACGAAAGTAAATAAAAAATCAAAGACACCGGCTTCCGAAATTAAAGTTATTTTTCACTTTGTAGTGTTTTTTTGGGATTTTTTTTGGAGTCGGTTGTTTTTTTTATTCTGTGCCACTGCATCTTAGTTACCTTCCTACAGTACGCCGATTTATCTCTTGGCAAGTCCAAACTTCGCGCAGGCTAAAATTTTATGTGGCTAGAAGCCCCGGGCCCCGGGTATGTAGGTGCGCGCCTGGCTGTGAGTGTCCTTTGCTGCATAAGCACCATTCACAATCCTTCCATCTCCTGGGTCACTTGTGAAAGAAGCCAAACTATTTATTGGTAACCACCTAGCCACCTGTAGTGTATGCGCCTGGGCGGCGCGCGGGCAGTCGAGCGCTAACCGTGAGCGATAGCGAACGTGCACTAGGCGTATATATTACTTCACCTGAGTGATCTGTGAAAGTGTGTTTTATTAACCTAGTGAACATTACAAGTGGTGACGAGGATAAAAGTAAGTACTGAAAACATTTACCAAAAAGGGGAAGAATGCACGCTGAAAAATAATGCACGTTGAAAGTTGTTTACGATCAATTAAGCGACTATATTATTTCGATAAGGATCGTTAGTAGGTAGTTTGGATACTAAAAGTGAAAACAGAACCTAGTCACATTGTACCTACCTACCTGTAAATAAATTGTTACTAAGGTAGATGTTTACACCTAATGAATACTTTGTTGCCTCAGTTTCGTACGATTAAGTAACGAAAAATAAATTCTGCTTTGATTGATGTAAACAACTGATAAGCGTAAATGTTACAAAGGCCATGCAGTGAGTGTTGTTTACAACAAAACAAAGGGTCATGCCTGAATAGTACGCAATTATTTTAAATGTGCTGTAATGCAAACAGTAAATTATTTTTAATAATTATTATTGAGTAAGTGCTTTCATTTAAATAATAAGATAATTGAGTTATTTGCACGCTTCATAGTTGAAATAAAATAATCAAATCAAATCATCAAATAAAAATAACAACCAATTATTGTTATAAATCTTGGACATACTTAACTTTTCTGTTGTAAATAACCTACATACCCACTTATTGTAAATATAAAACAAAATCAGTAGATACTACTTTAATTGGGTCACTGGTTTTGCTAGGATCAATTGTTTGCATTCCGACACAGAAATATCAAGGTCACGTAAATACTATTCGCACATACGACCATGCTTAAAGGATGAAATTAAATGTGAGAAAAGACCGGGAAACGTTAGTGTAAGCATCAATAATGGCTAAATTACTAGCATATTTATTGCTAAACCTCATTTGTTAATAGATAAAGGTTATTATGAGTCAATTTCCATAATAATAGTAAAGTAACGTTATTGAATAAAGTTATTTAGTATATTTAGTTAGTCATACTTACGCTTACGTCAAAGGTTATGCTGAATCCGAAATGCTCTAATGGGCACGCAAATACTAACAAGTACCCTAAGGCTATGCAGTAGTGTTACTGTTATTTAGATAAAAGATAAATGGCCACGCATACGAGTCTCAAAATCCTGTTACAGGTCGCCCCAAAAATGACTCACGCAACTTCAATGCTGACAACTTTAGATCATTTTGATTGTGAGGGTGACACGACATCGGTTTGTACCCGATGGGAGAAATGGAAACGGGCCCTCGAAATTTATCTTTTAGCTGCTAATATTGATTCACCTAATAAAAAGCGAGCTACTCTTCTACATGTTGGTGGATTAGCACTACAGGAGATTTACTACAATTTGCCCGGGGCCCATGCAGAGGAAGGTTTAGGTGATGATGGCAAAGACTTAGATGTGTATAAAATTGCACTTGGAAAACTTAACGGTTATTTTGCCCCAAAGCAAAGCCATATTTATGAAAGATACCTTTTCCGGCTCATGCAGCAGGAAGAAGGTGAAAAATTCGAAAAGTTTCTATTGCGGTTAAGGAATCAGGCTGAAAAATGTAACTTTACAAATAAAGACGAACATTTAATAGACCAAATCACAGAAAAATGTAAACTTGTTGATTTGAGGAAAAAGATTTTAGAAATTGGAGATTCAATTACATTAGATAAAATCATTTCTAAGGCAAATGCCTTAGAAGTTGTTACTAGACAACTTGAGCAGTTCGGTAACTCCAACAACCAAACTGACAACAAAAAAATTGAAATAAATAAGATTGATTCCAAGAAACCCTTCAATAAAAACTTTAAACTAAATAAAGATCTCGGATGTAGCCGTTGTGGTAGCGTTAATCACCAATCAAATGATGCTATGTGCCCAGCTAAAGACAAAAGATGTTTAAAATGCGATTTTGTTGGTCACTTCCAAGAATGTTGCCGGACTAGGCGGAAAAGACGATTTACAAATAATAAGACCACGGATCCAGCAAATAAAAAACGCAGATTAGACTCAACGCGAAACCAAAAATCTGAAATTGATTACATTTTCCATTTAGATGAAGACAGCGTAATTAATTGCAACATAGGCGGAGTAGACTTAGACATGTTGATAGACTCTGGAAGTAGATGCAACGTAATCACAGATAAGACCTGGCAGTTTAAAAAAAAAAGTAAGATTCATGTCACTAACCAAATCCGGAAACCAAACAAAATTTTAGTTCCTTATGGCAACAAGAAGCCTTTAGACGTCATAGGCTCTTTCAACGCGATTATATCAGTGGGTGGAAAAAGTAAAGAATCCACTGTCTACGTCATCAGAAATGGTTCACGCGATCTGTTGGGTAAAGCTACCGCTATTGAATTGGGAGTACTCCAGATAGGCCTCCATATTAACACAGTGGAAAACAAGACTCCAGCAGTCTTTCCCAAGTTCAAAGGGGTAACCGTCCAAATTCCAATTGACAAAACGATAAAGCCTGTAGTTCAACCGTATAGAAGGGTGCCTATTCCTTTAGAAGAAAAGGTTGCCAAGAAATTAAACGAACTCAAGGAAGCTGATATCATAGAAGAAGTGGACGAGCCAGCACCGTGGGTTTCACCCATGGTACCCGTACTAAAAGAAGATGATGAGGTACGTATCTGTATAGACATGCGGAGAGCCAACGAAGCTATTATAAGGGAAAATCACCCACTTCCAACGATGAACCAGATGCTTCCAAGTTTTCGACAGGCAAAATGGTTCTCTAGGCTCGATATTAAACAAGCATTCCATCAGCTAGATATTAATGAGGATTGTAGATACATAACTACTTTTAGTACTAGCAAGGGACTATTCCGTTATAAAAGATTAATGTTCGGTATATCTTGTGCTCCGGAAATGTTCCAAAAAATTCTTGAAAAAATGTTGTTGGGATGTGAAGGTACATTTAATTTTATTGATGATATTATTGTGTATGGGGCAACAGAGAAAGAACACGATGAGCGGTTGAGTAAGGTGCAAAGGGTTTTAAAAGAAAATGATGTTCTTTTAAACGAAAGGAAATGTATATATAAAACAAACAAAATCGAGTTTCTCGGTCACGAACTTACAGAAGATGGAATAAAACCCCTTGCAAAATACTTAACCTCTATTAAAACTAGTAGATGCCCAAACACGATTGAAGAAGTACAAAGTTTTCTCGGTTTAGTCAATTTTGTGGGGAAATGGATTCCAAATTTGGCAACACTTACCGACCCTCTTAGACAGTTGTTGAGATTAGGGCTTGGGAAATCGGCAACTGTCGACAAATTTTGGACTTCTAAACAAAGTAAAACATTTGAAGCTCTAAAGCTTAGCTTAACCAATATAAAATGTCTTGGTTACTACAATCCTAACGACCAAACGCAGGTTATTGCTGACGCATCACCGGTGGGACTGGGTGCTGTCCTTGTCCAAATAGATACGGGAGGTCCTAGAGTTATCGCTTATGGACACAAAGCTCTGACTGATTGTGAAAAAAGATATTGCCAAACAGAAAAGGAAGCATTAGCATTAGTTTGGGCTGTTGAGCATTTTAAAATATATCTTTTTGGCAAAGACTTTGAGCTCATAAGCGATCACAAACCGTTAGAAACGATTTTCGGACGACATTCCAAACCTTGCGCGAGAATTGAACGGTGGGTACTCAGGCTTCAAGCATATAGATTCAAAGTTATCTATCGCCCTGGTAAGTCAAATATTGCCGACCCCATTTCTAGACTATGTCAAATAGCTCCAACGAAGCCATTTGATAGCGAAAATTATATAAACCAAATTGTGACATATTCTCGACCTGTCGCTGTGTCCCTAAATGAAATAGAGTCATCATCATCAAAAGATGATGAAGTCTCAAAGGTAAAAAGGGGTATTTTCAGTGAAGATTGGCACGAATCCGTAAATTGTTTCAAAATCATAAGAAACGAGCTTTGTTTTTGCGGAGATATTTTGCTGCGGGGTACTAGGATAGTCATACCAAAAGATCTACGCCAGAGGGTGTTAGAAGCTGCTCACGAAGGGCACCCTGGTATAGTCGCAATGAAAGGTCGCCTAAGGACAAAAGTGTGGTGGCCTAGGATCGATGGGGATGCGGAGCGTGTAGTGAAAGGTTGTCGCGGATGCACTCTTGTATCGGCTCCTAATCCACCACACCCGATGAAAAGGCGATCATTACCTAAAGAGCCATGGGTAGATGTGGCCGTTGACTTTCTAGGGCCACTACCGAGTCGAGACTACATACTAATTCTTGTCGACTATTATAGCCGGTATAAAGAAATTAAGATTATGAGAAGTATCACTGCACTTGACACTATTAAAGTCCTAAAAGAAATGTTTTCAAGGCTAGGTTATCCCGCAACTATAACATGTGACAACGGGAATCAATTTACGAGCGATATGTTCCGCAACTTCTGCAAAGAATGCGGTATCGTTGTCAATAGTACCATTCCCTATTGGCCACAAATGAATGGGGAAGTCGAAAGACAAAATCGAGATGTACTAAAAAGACTTAAAATTAGCCAAGCTGAAAATAAGGACTGGAAAGAGGATATTTTAAATTATTTAATGATGTATAATAGTACACCCCATTCTGTTACAGGTACATCGCCATCTGAGTTATTTTTTAAAAGACGTTTTCGAGATAAAGTTCCCTTCGCTCCAGATGTAGAAAATAAACTCATAGAGTCTGATGTGAGAGATAGGGATATGCTAATGAAAGAAAAAGGGAAAGAATATGGGGATAGAAAAAGAAGAGCAACTGATTCTAATTTAGGAATAGGGGAAAAAAGTAATGTTAAAAAATATAACTAAGGATAACAAATTGACACCTATCTATAACCCTACCTCTCACACAGTAACGGGAGTCACCGATGGTGACATTCATGTACGGAACGACGAAACAGGTAAAGAGTATCGTCGGAATATAGTACATTTAAAGAAAATTAATGATTCTTGGCAAGTTGTGGACAGTGATAATAAGGACACAGGGTCATTGAACAATGAGGACTAAATTATTGCAATATACCTTTATGAAATTAAAACGATTATCTGTCTGTTACCTTGTTGTTGATATAATGTTTGTATGACTGATTCTATTACCTAGTTTATATTACTAAATCCTGTTCTTTCATTGTTAGTATTATTGTTTAAGTTATTGTAACTTAATTATTTATAAATTAAAGAAGGGATGTAGTGTATGCGCCTGGGCGGCGCGCGGGCAGTCGAGCGCTAACCGTGAGCGAGAGCGAACGTGCACTAGGCGTATATATTACTTCACCTGAGTGATCTGTGAAAGTGTGTTTTATTAACCTAGTGAACATTACACCACCCATAAATCTACCTACTATTGGTTTTTACGCGAGACCGAATAACACAAAGAACATCGGCCAAATTTCTATAGAAGCTGGACCTGAGTTTTATTTTCAGTGTACAGAAGCAAATTATAGTGAGATTTGATTGTTTTATGTAGTAAACACCATCCCTTTCGAAAATAATATCTAAATAGCCAAGATATTTCAATAATGCAAAAAATACTTTTGAGGTTATCGGTGTCCGGAAATCAAAGCACAGAATAATCGTCACAAGCGGTACCTAGTTATCAGTCTGTAAAACAATGCCAAGGTCAAACAACAGAAGGAAATCCAAAACAGTACAGTACGTATCACAATATTCACACTAACAACAACAACACAACATTGCGAGATCGCCGGGTGCAAAGACTACACACTACAGTATATTAGTGTCAAATTGACACCCGTTGTAATTGACAGTATTGACACTGTCAATCCATGGCGCGCGTAGATGACATTATGACGTTACGTTGTACACAATTGAACAAAATGCTGATACTTACTATGAACCCACATAATTATTTTTATGACAAGAATCCAATACATAGTAAAAACAGCACTAGTTGGTTTGATACACAAGTATATAGAATTAAATTACATCTAATGACGTGAATATAATCTTTGAGTACTAAATCATTTCTTATGCAAAATTAATTGTCAAAGGTGCGTTCTGAACATGTTATTCTAAATAATTTGCAAAATATGCTATTAAAAAAAAGTGTGCCAGAAAATAAAGCACAAATGCTTTATTTTCTGGCGACTTAAATATCTATTTCTTATGTTTTTTAAGACCTTAAAAAATACTAGATTTTTTCATATATATGGGATATCTGTACACCACCGCCTCGTAGTCAGGTACGATTTGGCCGTCCTTCTTTTAAGCGTAACTGGAGTAGCTGGAGGGTTGTGCTGGACGAGTGTTGTATTCCCAGGAATAAACAAGAACGAAAATACATTTATTCAGCGCAGTGTTGAGGCGAGTAGTGCTTCCAACTAGTGCCACCATTGAGGCGAGTAGTGCTTCCAACTAGTGCCACCATTGAGGCGAGTAGTGCTTCCAACTAGTGCCACCATTGAGAAAAACAATCATGAAATCTGGAGATATGGAACAGTTTATTTGCTATGCTCACATTTTTAGGCAACATATTCTGCAAAATCAATCTGCCTAGCCTTTTTCCAACTATGTTGGGGTCGGCTTCCAGTCTAACCGGAAGCAGCTGAATACCGTATTTCAAATGGAGCGACTGCCTATCTGACCTCCACAACCCAGTAACTGGGTAATACGATACAATATGGTAAGACTGGTTGTCAGACTTTCGGGCTTCCGACGACCCGTAACGACTGTCAAAGATCCACGAATGACAGCCGGGACTAACGGCTTAACGTGCTTCCCGAGGCCCGGAGGAGTCTCGGTATGTAAAGATGGTCACCCATCCACTGACCAAACCCGGCAAGCGTAGCTTAACCTGATGGATCGACCCGTGCGGCTGTTATTACTTAGCCACGAGCTCCTACTCTTACATATTCATAAACTTATTCTGCAAAACTAAAGTAAAATAAAAAGTGTATTCCTGCTGGGGTACCTACGTACTACCACTACCTAGGGATCATGGCATGGACACAAGGTAGGTACGGTGGTGTTATGTGCGCAATGTAGCAAGTATTTGTTCCGAGTCTGGGTGTTTTTCTATCTATAATATGTACTTATGTATTTACAAAAAAAAAAAAAAAATTTATATAAGTAGTTTATCAGCCATCTCGTTACCATAACACAAGCATTAGGTTGCTTAGCTTGGGACTAGATGGCGTTGTGTGAAATGTCCAAGGATATTTATTTATTATTTATTTTAATGTTACCACAAGCCTTACCTACCAAAACCTAAGTTATAATAGAGTTATGGAAAAGTTCCCAGAGGTAGAGAGGCTTAGAATAAATAAAATAGGTAAGTACTATGCGTGCCAAATAAAAATAGGATCGCGCTTGCTTCAACTTCACACGATAGCTGTCAAATTAGGACGCATGGGTAATGAAGTTCGCGAGTATTGCCATACTATTGCGGAACAAAATGGCGTCTTGACAGTAATATTCTTATTTGGCACACATACACAACATACAATTAATTTCAATGTAACCTGAAAAAAAGAACTGAGCAATAATTTGATTGAAATAGTATTGCGGCCGAGCACCACACACGTTTTATTCCTCTCCCCGCGCACACGTGGCGCCGAGCCCGCACTGGAACAGTTCATACAAAGCTTCTAAAACACCTTTTGGATCTTCACTAGCTCTACCCTGCCTGCCTATACAGGGTGTACCAGAAAGGTGTGGTCCAATTTAAGGGTGTGGACAGACCATCAAACTGAACTACTTTGTCCATAGGACCAACATCGTAATGTTAACGTGCTTTCCGAGGTACGGAGTGGTCTTGGTATGTAGGTAAAGATGGTCATCCATCCACGGACCAACCGCGGCAAGAGTAGGTAGCTTAACCTGATCGATCAACCCGAGCGGCTGATAATACTTAGCCACAAGCTCCTCCTTTTAATTAAGTACCTACCTACCAATATTTTAAATACATACCCACCTGTTTGTTCGAATAGGTAGGTACCTATGTTCTACAAATCTGAAAATGTAAATCTACTATTATAAAGGTACCTACCAGTACCACGGAACAGATTTTCGGTTCCGTGGTACTTATTACCTAACTACAGTAGCAACAATGCAAGACGTGCTCAACTGACGTGGGTGGGTGTCAGTCAGTATGGCATAACTGTAGGAATTCAACAGGAACTTAGCTCGCTAATTTATTAGGTAAACATTATTGTATAAACGGGGTCGCCAAAAACATCTGGCGTCCGGTTCTAGCATCTTTAGATAACTGACGTTAATAATCGGTAAATATAGCTCTGAATTAATAATTTAAGTCCTGGTTGAGATTACGTAGGTACTAATTGTTTAGAGATTAAGCATTTGTATTATAATTCATCGATTAACTCATCATCGTATGAATGAAAGTTACTTTCAAGGATAAGCTTGTGTGTGTTGTTTAAACTGTACTTTTTCATGTATTTGTGTACGCTACTATTCGTTCAAAAACTGTTGATTGTAAATAGTATTGATGTTATTGAACAGAAAAAAAAAATAAAAAAAATATTAATCAACTTTATTCATGTTCTCATTTAAAAACATCTATATTTTTACATCAAAGCTCTACTTTCACGTTACTTTTAATTAAATCTTAAAAAAGGACCATACATATATTTCTAAATTGAACATCTGAGCGCAGTTTCCGAACGGAACTAATGTCATGTCAAGTAAAATGTGACGGGTGCCCCATGTTTTGCCTTTTGTAATTTACTTGTTGATTTTATTAAAAGAATTTAATGAGAATTTAGTGAACAATCGTTATATCGCCGCGGGGACAACTATGTTATAGTTTTGTAAGTGCACACAGTGTTGGCGCCTCAACGTAACGCTTCCACGGCCAGCGATTGTTCAGGTAACGGGATTTATATTTATGACAACGTCGATATTTTCTTGGAAACGTTTACTTGTTTGGTTTTTATTGATTGTAATCTCTTTATATGACCTTTGACTCGGTATTAGTAAACGTAGTTGCAAATAATCATGTTTGTGTACGACGCGATTGCGTGGTCATATAATTTGGGCGAAACTTCGAAATTCGCGAAGCGGAACTTGTATGAGACAAGTACACGGCAGGCGCGCTGTCCTGATGATATTTGAATAATTTTCGACTTATTTCTTAACGCTATTGTCCTTTAACTCCAGGCAGAATTAATAAAACATTGTTTTCTACTTGTATATTATTTTACAACAGCTTAGAAAATATAAATAAGTGACTTCATAATTGTCTGAAGTAACTGTACATTGTTGACTTAATTACCAGTAAGAAATTAATTGTTATCATCCAAATCATCCACTTCTTCTTGTTGAAGCACATGTGGCTTGTAGAACCTGCTGTAGATGTTGTCCCAGAACAGCAGCCGCTGGTGGTGAGGCGGCACACTCATCCTCAGAGCGGTGTCAAACTGTAACAGCGGCACGTCTGATATGTGGTAGTTCTCGTTGTCAGAGGGCACCGGTTGCCATATTACTGGGATTAATGTTGTTGTCAGCGGTGTTGGGTCTCTGAAACAAACAGTATATACTTACTAGCTTCTGCCCGCTACTACGTCTGTGTGAAATTTCTTGTCCCCCGACCCACCCCATCGCATCGCATCACCTATCTGTGTTATTACTTCATGCTCACTTAGCATTCTTTCTAACTTTTTCTTTTTGCTCGGCTTGTTAGGGTCTGAGCGTGATGTTATGTTATAGCCTATAGAGACTAGCAAAGTCGAATATAGTGAAACTAGAACTATGTCACTGTACTATAAACAATGTACCTATATTCTTGCAAATAAAACATTTATTAATTCATTCATTCATTCAAGAATTGGGCTAACAAATGCAAAAAGAATTTTTCATATCCAACTGGTAGTTCCAGAGATTAGCATGTTCAAACATACAAAAAAAAAACTCTTCAGCTTTATTATTTACTATTCAGGGTGTAAGTGTAAACAGTGGCAATCTTTTAAGAGGTCATTGGACTCATCATTATGAACAACTTTTACTATGGGACCAGACCTGAAATCGCGAAAAAATATCTGCTGTTCCCTACATTTTGACGAATTATGTGAATATAAGCCGTCATTTCTAAGACTTTCTACTGGATAATTAGATTAGAATACCAGATACTGTTCTGTTGCTATTCAGTGGCAGGCAAGCATAACCAACTTACTGTTACTTCAATACATCATTAAATCTACAGGGTGTAAGTGTAAACAGTGGCAATCTTTTAAAGGGTCATTGTACTCATCATTATGAACAACTTTTACTATGGGAAAAAGATCATCTGTTCAGTACAGTTATATGGCTCCACTGCACTATCACACCCGCGCGTCCGAAACTTCACATTGGTGAATCATTTGGGTTAGGTTAGAATAGTGACCATTACCTCTATTACTAGTGAATCATTTGGGTTAGGTTAGAACAGTGACCCTTAACGCGCGACGGCGAGCGAGCGAAGCGAGCGGTGCCGCGGGAGCGGCCGCCGAGCGCCATATACCCTCTATTTTTGGTGAATCAGTTGGGTTAGATGAGGCGGTAAATGTCTCGTATATTAGACTATGAAAGACTCAGGGTCATTGACCTTGATTTCAAGGTCAATGGTACTCGTACTGTAATTTTTTTTTTCGGAATCTGTTATTTTGCGCACTTTGTTGTTTTCAATAATACACTAAAAAGAGTCTATTGTACCCAAAAAAAAAATAGCTAGTATATAAAATCGCCGGGTGCGTTTGTAAAGTGGTTCCCTAAAACAAGTACAGTTTTACCGCTTGTCACATAATGTGTCGTCTACTAATGTCCCCTTGTTAAATTATAAGTACCTAGTAGGTATCTAGAAAATGTAACATATGCTACACCTTACCCCAACTTTATGAAGTTCTTCAACAATGTCATCAGCTTCTCTAGAACAACATCAGTTTGCTCTTTCTCTTTATATAAATAATCCAGCAAGGTATTGAAACTGATTGGTGCCGATTCTTTTGTCTTTGTCCCCCTTGGCAGAGTAAACTTCATGACATATACAGAATATGTGTTTTTAGCTGCAAACAGCATCGCCATTTTAATTATAGGGTACTCAGTTAATATGTCTTGCATGTAGTCTGCATAGCTCTGGGCCATGTCACCTCTGAAGTCATCACTAAAATAAAACTGCTTCACTATCTCCCCTACCCCGTGTTTGACTTTATGTTCTGCAAATTCTAAATTGTTTGGCAGTAAATAGTCAAAGTTCTCAGGTGAATTCTCAAATGGTTCTGTGTCACTTCCCAAGAGAGACGTTTTGTCTTTATGTGTGAAGGTGATCAGCATGGGTACATTATAGAAGGTTCCTTCTTTCAGCTTTTTAATGAGATCTATATCTATGAGACTGTGTAAATAGTCTGACATATTGTCAATGCACGGAAGGAACATATCAGGTATGCTAGCCAAATTCTTGGCTGAAGCTTCTTGGTAGAAGCTGTGCAATTTCTCTGGATCATTTGACCCTTCATAACCCAAAGAGCGAGCACCTTTGTGAGCTATAACAATGGGATCATACGTCATTGAGGAAGGAGAGAGAGCTGATCCTGACTCTAGAATTACTTTATGGAAGAATCCTTCAACCAATCCGGTCAAAAGGACCAGCTGCACTGCTGCGGCGCCGGCGCCAGTGCCGTATACAGTGACGTCACGAGGGTTCCCGCCAAACTCCGCGATGTTTCTGTGCACCCAGTACAGGGCTGCTATCTGGTCCTTCAAGCCGGCGTTTCCTGGTACTTCAGGAGTGCGGAGGCACAAGAAGCCGAGGGCTCCAAGCCGGTAGTTGAAGGTCACGATCACGAAACCCTCTTTTAGGAAAACGGTGGGAGCCTGATATGCGCCCCATCTGAAAACAGTTGGTTTCCTCATTTAAGACCTAAAAAAGTTCTGATGTCTTACAAAATGTTTTTTTTTTCTTATCTAAGCCAATTTAGAGGATCCGTTTTCGATATTACATCCTCTATCTATGCTAGAATTGAGGACTTATGAATTTTACTATCAAATTTAAAATGCATGTTTCGTAGTGTAATATAAACGTTAGTAGTACGTATTTTAGTTTCGGAAATCTCCAGTTAGGACCCGTGTCTTTTCTGCAATTTATGAGACTCTTTGACAAAAAAAGTCGCAAAAAGTTAATTGATCCTGTTTATTATTTTGTGTTGTGGGTGGCAGATCTAAGTCATAGTCAATTGAATCAGACATATTGAGAATTGAGCCCTTTTGGTTTGTGAACTTAGTTTCTTAAATTAACACCTCACATACGAAGCGACTACTCTCAATCGTAATATATTATGTGTACATTTATTTGTAACGCGAACGAAGTCTTGACTACGAGTATCGTTCTTATCATTCGATATTAATACATTATTTAGTATCAAAATTATCTGTTTTTGTGTAACCAACATCTAAACGCATCTTTGCTAAATAGTTTAAGAATGTCATCATTACCCTATTTGAAACTCTCCGTCGTGCACAAATACGACGACAGGCAGCGATGCAGCGTGCTCTGGTGTGAAGACGTTGACGACCAGGCAGTTCTCCTCACCGTCTGCGTTGGGTTGAACACACTTGATCTTGTGGGTGGCTTCGAAGATGCCGTCCCATACAGGTGGAGGCTTCGGAGCCTAGAGAAACGGGACTTTACGTGTGATAGGTCTTACACGAGACAGCATGCTAAAGGCTTCTTATTTTCTTTCCTTAACTTCCAGTCAGACAATAAGGAAAGTGTTTGCAAGCCCTCCACTGCTGGATGTAGAGCTCTCCTGTAGATAGGATCTCATTGGGAGTTCTATGACACCCGATCGAAATACGATGTTAAACATAATATAAGAATCCAATTAAGGCCAATAAATGCTACACAAAGTACCTGCAGTGGAGATATCTTTTACTTCTCCTAGACAATTGAATGGTGTGGTTTTCCCCTGACTATAGCATTTAATTAATCAGCTAGCCTTTATCTCTTTTTTTTTATTGAGTAATTCAGTTCTAATTCAATACGTTGTAATAGTTCTTTAGAATAGAGGAATTATTACTGGACATATGAACTAAAACGGGATCTTCAAACTAAGTAATTACATTATCAGCAGCAGTAAATTTCCCGCGCGATTGCCATCTAATCTACATAGCACCAAATGGAATCTATCAACAAATGGATCAGCTGACTGACCTTAAACCTGTCGCGTCGCGTGGGCGGGCGGGCGTAGGGGAGGCCGAAGTACGCGAAGTGGGGTGGGTTGCGGACTAGGTACCCGCGGGCCGAACCCTGCGAGGTGGCCACGTCCCGGTGCGCGCGCGGCGCCGGGGTGGGCCGGCCCTGCACCACACACAGCACCACACTCACTGTGGACACGGCACCAACACACCCGACCCTCATGGCCGAGCTTGCCAAGCCTTGCAAACCGAGTGTGTCCCGTCCGGTGATCCAGTTTACGTTTCGTTATCAAAACAGACGGCGTCTAATCATAACATTGACACGTCGAATGTTGGACTATTTGTGATTGTGACTCAGTGTTAGGAATTCCTAAACGGTTGAGTAACAATAGGTTGTAAGTACCAATGTGCTAAAGTTAAGTAACTATAAACCATGAAGCAAGTTATGGAATATGTTATTTTTGCTTTTAATCACCTCATTACCAAAATAATTTTATCGTATTCAATTAAACAAACAACAATGTTGTTCATAGTTTATTCCAAATATACCACTCACAATTTTCTAAAGTACATGGCTTTTACTAGGTGATTAAACATCTAAATATGCAAAATAAGACGTAATTCTTGATTAGAAGAAATGCCAAGCGTTTCTGAAGAAGCTGATGAAGAAGACGACTTGCAGGACGAGCACGGTGTACACGCTGGGGGAGACTGCCAGGCCGAGGCTCCTGTCGATGAAGTGCTCGTTGTAGATTTCGGTCCAGAGGCCCAGGCGGTCAACATGCAAGCCACTCCTCATGGCCGTCTCTGTGCCGATCGATAGCCACTGCTCCTGCGCAGCGGTCGCTGTCTCAAACTTGTTCCACTCTATCTCCTCCGCTGTGGGCGTTCTGTAACGAGATGAGGGTTAAGGAGTCACAATTTTATAGATTACCAACTGCTACGAAATTTCCTTTGTGAGAGGAAAAAGTTCGTAATGAAAAATATGGGCATAAATAAATTCAAACAATAGAGATTAGTGAATTATTTTTTCTTCACAGGTAGCCTAGTTAACTAACAATAGATAATGGATTAAAAAATAATTGAAAACAAATTATACTCTCACGTAATAAAGAAATAAGTTGTTTGTGTTTGTGAATGAATGAACACACATACACATAAACTCACACGTTCTTCCCACGGGGGTAGCCAGTAGGTTTTTTTTTATAAATTATCATTAAAAAAAATATATTATAGGCGATGAATTGATAACCTCCTCCTTTTTTTGAAGTCTGTTAGTGACTTCTCCTAAGATGGCGGACTTAGTTTAAGCTCAGTTCAGATCCAAAAAGTGTAGTTAATACTTTGTTATGACAAAACAAACTAAACACAATTTAATAGTAAAAATAGCTTCACTATACGAAATACTGTAATGAAATGTCTTACCCAGTCTTGAGGAAGGATGTCCAGAATTGAATTAGCTGTTCAATCATCTTCCTCTCCGTCGTACCTTCATCAGGCATGTCTCCTTCTTGATAGAACAGATAGGCAATGATATCCCCCCTAACTGCTCCGTCAGCTTGGTTCTGAACTGCCACCAGCTCTCTGTTTAAAGCTCCGACAAACGAAAACTCATAAAAGTAAACCGTCGATCCAGAATTGACGAGAGATCGCGCGGTACGGACCACAGGACCAAGATAAGCCACGTCCGTATAATATCTTGTTCGATTTTTCACATTGGCTAAGGTAATAGCATCCTCAAAATATTGAGCTTTCACTTTGTTCCCTACTTGGCTCCTTTCTTCAATTGTTTCAAATCGTAAGTCGTTGGGCAGCAAAATACTGACATCCGCATTAAGTTCTTGTATGCTAGCTTCTGTGTGATTTAAAGATTCGTGCACGCCTGCGTACTCTGCCGTACCTATCATGAACGTGACCTCAATGTCTTCCTTTTGTAACATCGCCCATGGAGTTTCCACCATAAAATGTTCTCCGTCGTCTGTATTTAATTCCAAGCAAGGTCTCCAAGCGATGTTTCTTGCTGCTAACAGTAGTACCTCCATGTCTATAGACTGCCATGTTGCCCAAGATCCCGTTATACTGTTTGCTAAATCCGTTGCAGCAACAATAGGGTTCCTGTTTATTGCCCAAGGTGAAAGAACTGCCCCACTTTCCGTGATAACTTTATTTACATTGCTTTTAGACATAGGAGACAAAGCTAGATATCCAGCTAAAGCTCCCGCCGTCCCTTCACCACTCACTGCGATGTTTTCAGGATCCCCACCAAAGTTTTCTATGTTTTCCTTTATCCACCTTAGCGCTAAAGCTAGATCTTTTAAAGCGGCATTTCCTGGAGCTGTTTCATTTTGCAGACACAAGAAGCCAAGTGGCCCTAGTCTATAATTAGGTAAAACAAGAATTATTTCCTCTGATATTAAATATTCGGGGCCGTATATTTCAGGGTCTGCGCTTTCATTAATGAAGTTTCCTTCATGGATGTGAACGAGAACACTTGCACCGCTCAGCTCAGCATTAAATGGTTTAAAAATGCTCAGAGTCAGGCAGTCCGACTCCCCGACGATTGTATCACCTTGAAGCTGCGGGCAACGTTTGCTGTGAACTTTTTCGTCATGGATAGAGTCCTCGTCCGCCTCCGGAAATACTGGAGCCTGAAAATAAACAATTATAGAATGAGAATGGCGAAACATTCGACAACAGTTGTTTTTTTGTCTGCTATGTAATACATACCTCGAAATGATTATTGAAGATACCGTACTTTATATCTATATAGCCAAGTATATTTGGGTTCTCTCGCCACACGTGTCCACGAACGCGGCCGGTCGATGTTACTATAACTGTATCAATAGGTTCTGGCGGGCTGGTTGTACTCTGGCTTGCATCGGTACCAGCTCCATTATCTCCTGGTTCCGGCGGGCTGGTTGTGCTCTGGCCTGCATCGGTACCAGATTCATTATCTTCTGGTTCCGTCGGGCTCGTTGTGCTCTGGTCTGCATCGGTACCAGATTCATTATCTCCTGGTTCCGTCGGGCTCGTTGTGCTCTGACCTGCATCAGTACCAGATCCATTATCTTCTGGTTCCGTCGGGCTGGGTGAGCTCGGGTCTCCTTCGTTGTCAGTTACACTTTCTTCTGTTCCCGGCGGGTCGGTTGTGTCACCGTTTCCTCCGTCACCAGGTGGTATTCCTTCTTCGCCGTTACGTTCAGGTTCTCTAGCAAGACTACCACCTGGTTGATTACTTCGGCTAGATTCATTGTTGCTAGACTCAATATCTTCTTCCTCACTCGTCCTACTAGTCTCAACATTCGATTTATTATTTTCTTTGCTTTTTGATTGACTGGAACTTGAGTCCGATTTAATTAAATTAAGTGAGAAAGTTTCAGCTGCTGCATTTTCTGTTTCCTCACTTTTGGTCTCAGCACTGACGACAACTTCTTCAGGACCGCTTACTATATCCTGTTTCGTACTCGTGTCGAGACCAGGAGGTCTCATCTTATGGTGGAGGTAATGTCCTGTGGTGAGATGCAGCGCGGTCGTGGCCACCACCAGCACCGCACTCATCCATACCGTTGTCTCCCACCGCATTGTTCACATTTGCAAATGGCTTTCGATGTTCATTCCTTTAAATAAAGCACTTTATTTAATAACTGTCATGCAACAGTCCATTTACTAAATATTTAATTTGCTTTAGGCTAATGGAATACAGACTCATTTGACTATCTACTTTCAATCAATCTGCCTAGCCTTTTCCCAACTATGTTGGGATCGGCTTCCAGTCCAAGCGGATGCAGCTGATTACGGGTTTTTTTCATGGAGCGAGTGCCTATCTGCCTCCACAACTGGGTCTCAAACTCAAACTCAAAGCATTTATTTCAATTAAACCAATTACAGGCACTTTTGAATTGTCAAAGAGTCGATCAGCTAGTTGCCCATTCCAAAACGTAGATCTATGGAGAAGAACGGGCAAGAAACTCCTAGGGTAATACAGTACCTCTTGGTTGTCAGACTTTCGGGCTTCTGACGACCCGTAACGACTGTCAGATCCAGGAATGCCAGCTAGGACCAACGACTTAACGTGCTTTCCGAGGAACGGAGGAGTCTCAGTATGTAAAGATGGTCAACCATCCACGGACCAACCCCGGCAAGCGTAGCTTAACCTGATGGATCGACCCGTGCGGCTGTTATTACTTAGCCACGAGCTCCTCAATTTCCATAATTATTATTAAAAAAAAGTTAAGGTAGGGTGGGTGGTGGTAGGTGGGGTGGTCTTGAGTTAAAGTCAGTTTCTGAGGAATTTATAAGTAACCAAAGTTTATCTATTTGATAATGCTATTCCTTCAACATCTTGCATTTTAATGAACACTCAGTTGAGGAGGAACTTGGCTTGAGATAACTTTGTAGAATCAATACACTGATGACTCACTGATGAGTTTATCTGAGCACCTCAGAAACTTGACAAGCTAGTTCTAGTTTTAGACATTTTACACAAGAACTAGACTATTACTACTACTGTTACTAAACTATTACTATCTACTTTCAAATAACTGAATATTAAACCCAATCTATGTATGGCTTTCGCTTTATCTCGGTCGGTGTTAGAGCGAGCGCGCACTGCGGTGCGTTTCCGGTAGTTCTGCCGCACTGGGCGGGGCCTACAGTAACAAAACGCATGACCGCAGTGCGCGCACTTCAAAGACATTCCATACTTCACAGATTATGCGGTAGAAAAACGCACCGCAATGCGCGCTCGCCCTTACCGGAGTGTTAGTGTAATATTACTATCCTGATTGATCGCTTCTTATGCCGCGTTCCTAATTCCACGGGTCATCTCATACATTCGATATGTCGGGCGACGACGCAGGCCACCGCAGGCCGACTGTTCCCACGGCCTGTCGGCCTGCATGGCCTGGCGCGGTCTGGCCTGTGAGAAAGCGGACCGTGGAACCGCGGCATTACAGGTCTTACGCAATATGATAACTAAAGCAGTTTGTGGAAACAACCCCTGGTTGACGTGAACCACACAGACATCTAAATAGCATTACTTGGCACGTTATGTAACGCAACGAATGAATCGATAGTTACATTGTCAATAAATCGTTACTAATTTTCCTATGTATGAGTGTGATGAACTGATGACGCCTGATTCGTAGTTCGATTAAGAAGATCGATCGAAGTCGAGGAAAAATGACATCTATACATATTCAAGACGACTTTCGTGTCTGTCTGTGTGACCACGTTGTTTTTCTAAACTTACGGATTTTGATATGTTTTTTACCAGTATTTAGAAAATTTATTCTGGATGTGATAATAGGTACATATACATTAAGATGAAACTTACTTACATATAATGGTAGCGTATGTATGTAAATAAATATATTTATATAAAATAAATAAAGAAATCTCGTTGTCTTGTCGTAAAAACCGTGCGAAGCAGGGGCGGGTTCTAAATAACCTAATCCTAACTAATTTTATATAAATTAATGCTTTCACGCTAAAACGGCTAAACAGATTTGTATTAAATCTGGCACATGAGGAGACTATGACTAGGAGCTCGTGACTAAGTAATAACAGCTGCACGAGTCGCTCCATCAGCTTAAGCTACGCTTGCCGGGGTTGGTCCGTGGATGGGTGACCATCTTTACATACCGAGACTACTCCGTGCCTCGGAAAGCACGTTAAGCCGATGGTCCCGGCTGTGATTCGTGGATCTTTGACAGTCGTTACGGGTCGTCAGAAGCCCAAAAGTCTGACAACCAGTCTTACCAAGGGTTATCGTATTACCCAGTCACTGGGTTGTGGAGGTCAGATAGGCAGTCGCTCCATGTAAAATACTGGTATTCGGCTGCATCCGGTTAGACTGGAAGCCGACCCCAACATAGTTGGGGAAAGGCTGGCAGATTGGTATGAGGAGACTGACCTGGATCTGAACATATAGGATACTTTTTATCCCGGGTTAAGATAATTTTAGACCTCCATGTGGGTGATGCTAAAGGCAAAAGTTAGTATTAAATAATATAAAGTATGACGCTGTATGCGGCCGATGTCGGTTATAGGAGAAGTGAAAGGTGCTACAAAATGAGTGAGTTACTAACCTTTCCGTGTTGGTGTGCAGCTGGGCGCTTGCTGTGATCAGTCGCGGGCGCCGCACTGGCGAGCTGGCGGCGCGGCCGAGAGATCGATGACGCAGGACAATCGCTAACAAAACCGATCGGCTATCTGCTACACTTGTAACAGTAGCGGAACCAACATTTTGGGGTTTTGATCCTTTCGATACTGTTTCGTTGAACGTCATTGTGTCTTGTAATGTAACCGGGATGACAGTGGGTCGGTTATCAGTACACGCCCTTTCTTTTCTTTGGCTAGAAATCACAAGTACCTATCAGGAACTTTTGGTTGGGAGTTATTAACTTGATTAAGTTCTGATGAATGGCACCTGACCTCTGAATTAAAGAGAATTTAAAGAATTTTATTATATTTCTAGCTTGTTTCACAAAAAGTTTACCAATTAAATATAGGCTAGTTTTAAGTACAAATGAATTAAGCATCTGTAGCCGAACTAGGCAAAAACCTGTATTTCGGCTATCAGCGCCAATCCCCTCGGATAATTTTACAATTATCATAGCCATTAGGTAACATTAATTTTGAAAAGATATACCAATGGTGTTATTGTACACATCTTATTATATTTTATATTATAATATGTAGAGTATGAATGCGTGACCTCTCACTGTGTGGAATGAAGTGTGAGTGTGTGAATTGAGAGAGGGTGTGTGTGAGTATGTGTGTAGGTAATTCTTGAAAAAGTTAAACATTTGGAAATTAATGCGTGTGTTCTGTGTGAATTTTGGAAGTATCAATCAAACAAGTTGACGCTAACGTATAACGTTATCATTGTACTATATGCAGTAGAAGTTCAGTCTCTTCATAGGTTAGTTTTTGTAAATATTCAGACACCTTTTTTTTGCATTGAATTTTTGTTAATGGGTATATATTTAAAGCCCTGTTTAATCTATTGTAAAGAAAGGGTCCAATGAAGCTCGCGAAGCGTTGGCTAAACTTACTTTTAAAGAGAGTCACTCTGCCACATACCAAATCTGCTCTTCGTTTTTGGAGGATTCGTGGGTCATATACCTGTTTACTATGCTGTAGCAGAGTGACACTCATTACAAATAACTGTCTAACGGTCAAGACTCCACAGAGCTGATACAGTGTAGCAGTAGGAAAATAAAGTGGTTTAAAATGACTCACCTTAAGAACTGCACGTTGAGCGATCTCTAATGGCTTTAACGCGGTCTTTACCGCACCTCCCCATGAAGATATACAATACGCAAGAAGCGACTGACAGAGTGCGTAGTAAATTTGTTTAAGCAACACAGGATCTGCAACGTGTCTTAGATTTTTAAAAATATATATGAGTTTTCTTAGCCTACCGCTCAGGATTCGTATGTGCTCCCTGAAGTTGAGGCTGCTATCTATTGTAACACCAAGATATTTAATATTTGGCACACGTACCAGTGGATGACACGCACAATCAACTCTAGAGTGACACTCATGTGCTATGATATCTTGGCCGAAATGACTGGTAGTAGTGGCCAAATTTACACTCCTTATGCCGAAACAGATGTATTTGGTTTTCTCTACATTTAATGTAAGGATGTTACTCTGGAGCCATCCCCCAACAACGTTAAAGCCCATCTGTGCAGCATTAAAAACCTCAACCCATGTATCTCCGGAGAAAAAGAGAGCAGTATCATCTGCAAATGATATGATTTCTCCTTGGGCAAGTTTAAGACCTGTGAGATCGTTTATATAAACGAGAAATAACGTAGGCCCCAATATGCTGCCCTGCGGAACACCGTGAGTGACAGGGAGGTAATAACTTTTGTGTTTACCTACTCGAACAGATTGAGAACGCCCGGTCAGATAACTTGTTAAGAGTTTGTGCTGCGTACCTCGTATACCCAGCCTCTCGAGCTTGTCCAATAAGAGTGAGACAGAAATTGTATCGAATGCCTTGGCCAGATCTAAGAAAATGGCGAGGCATTTTTTCTTTTTATCAAAATTTGTAGTGATGCTATCTATTAATTTATTTACGGCTTTTTCAGTGGACATGCCTTGCCGAAAGCCATATTGGTTAACAGAAAGCAATTCGTTTTTCTCTAAATAGTTTATAAGTCTTGTATTTATAATTCTTTCAAGTATTTTTGATAAGGATGGTAAAATAGAAATGGGCCGATAGTTTTCGACACGCTCTCTGTCTCCATTCTTATGTATTGGACACACTTCTGCTTTTTTTAGAGCATCAGGAAACACTCCATTGTGAAGGCAATCGTTGAAGATTTTTGTTAGGAGTGGTACAAGCAAGTCTTTAAACGTTTTAAGGAAATTGGAGCTAATATTGTCCCAGCCACTGACACAATCTGTTTTTAGGTCAAGGATAAGACGTTCTACCTCTTCATTTGATGTATCTGTTAGTACAAACGAGTTGACGACATTTGTGACGGGATTGGGTATTTTTGTGATGTGTGACGTTTGCGCATTTTTTTGGTAAATCTTATTGGCTAATGAACTTCCTACATTTATAAAGTAATTATTTACTTCGTTAAGTGCTGTCTCTGGAGAGGTTGATAACGCTAGCAGTTCTTTTGCATGATTCATTTTTTTAGACGTGTTAGTGATATCTTTTATTGCTTTCCACAGTTTTTTGTTGTCTTTGTTTGCAGACTTAAGTAGGTTTTTTTCAAAAGATCGTTTTACTCTTTTTAGTATCGCATTACAGAAATTTCTATAACGAGTGTATGTTAGTTTTAAGATGTCATTTTCCGGATGTGTTTTTAATTTTTTATGTAACTTGTCTCTATTTCTAATACACCGTAGCAACCCTTGCGTTATCCAGGGTTTTATGATTCTCTGGCGTTTAGGGAGAGAAGTTTGTCTGGTGTTATTAGCAATTGCGGATTGTAGATGTTGAGTAAGGTAGTTTAAGGATACATTTGGGTCTGCCGTGTGGTAAATTGGACCAAAATCGGTCTCTCTCAGGTCTCGCTCCAAGCCTATATTGTCAACTTTAGTTATTGAAGCTACTGGCAATTTGCGAGTATTCTTAAAGTTCATGCTCACTAGGACCGGGTAATGATCTGTTAATGTTGTGTGTGGTACCACAGTGGTGATGGGGTAGTTTGTTTTTATTAGAGCATGATCTAAGCAAGTGTCACTTCCACTACGTGTTATTAAAGTGTGTGCTGGTAAAAGGCCATGTAAGGCTGCTAAAGTTAAATAGCGCTCCCCACCCATGTTGATTTTGTTAGGGTTTATATCTATATTTATGTCCCCCATTACAATAATGTGTTCAAAAGCTGATAATGTTTGTAGTAGTTTATCTAGCGATGATAGAAATATTTCTATATTTTTATAAGATGGAGAGCGATACAAAGCAATTACAGCAATACGGTTGTCAATTACAGCCACCAGACAATCGCATTCCTGCATATCAGGTTCATCTATAGTGATATTCAGGTTTTCATCGTTGTTATTATATTATACTTGTAGGCGGTATAATTAGGGTATAATTTGGTTTTACCTTTAACGACTAAATAGTTTATTTACTTATTATAAACGTTGTTCAATGAGTAATTGACCGAGCGTCTCTGCTTTAACTCTGACTTTCGTCTGTCAGTTTGTTGCTACGCCTCTACAGGTTTTATTTTACAACCGATTTGGACGAAACTTGGTGTACAGGTTTTACGACTTTTCAGTTTTTTTTTGCCGTCGGGACAGAAATTGTCATTGTTGATTGAGGTTGAGGGGTACTTCCTCCAAAATGGGGAAAAAAGGGGAATACTGGATATCTCCGCCTTATGAGATCCGATTTTGATGTTTTTTTTTTATTAGAAAGGTTATGTTGGCTGGTAAACTTTAAGATGGTCTCATAAAAATTTGGTGAAGATCTGATGAGGATGCTCAGTATGAGCCGGTCATAGTACAAATTCCGTCTCCGCGAACTAGTGCGCTTTCGACTGTGACCGTGACAATTTCTAAGAATGCCGTGTTGTTCAGTGGTTTCTTGTAAAAACCGAAGCCATGTAAATCATGGAATCACTTTCCGTATGTAAGTACAAGTATTTTACCGTATTTGTCTTTAAAATCATGAAAGTGACAAATGGAAAAGTGGAGACACAGGGTTCCGCCGAAACATTTTAACATACTGGTCACATCTCCTTCTTTCCTTATATATCTATGATCATAGACCATAGTAAATCGTTTCCTTTAGTGATAGTTCATACTAACGTGGCTGTTCCGCAGGAAACCTCCCGTGGGCGACCATGCAACTTGAAAATTACATTAACGAGACGAGAGTATTTCTCTGGTATTGCCTCCTGCTGGGAGGAAGCTTTTTAGGGTTCCGTACATAAAGGGTGCCAACGGAACCCTATTACTAAGGCTCTGATGTCCGTCCGGCCGTCCGCCCGTCGCGCATCGGACGAACTCGGAATTGGCTGCTTTTTTACCTATTCTTTTTGGAATCGGCAAATACAACGGGACACATTTAATTCAAGGTTCTTATATCTTTCTTTTAAGTGGGACTTGTGGCTAAGTAATAACAGCCGCACGGGTCGACCGATCAGGTTAAGCTACGCTGGCCGCGGTTGGTCCGTAGATGCCTGACCATCTTTACATTTACACAGACCCCTCCGTGCCTCGGAAAGCTCGTTAGGCCGTTGGTCCCGGCTGTCATTCGTGGAACTTTGACAGTCGTTACGAGTCGTCAGAAGCCGAAAGTCTCACAACCAGTCTTACCAAGAGGACTCGAACCAGTTACCTAGTAACTGGGCTGTGGAGGTCAGATAGGCAGTCGCTCCTTGTAAAATACTGGTATTCAGTTGCATCCAGTTAGACTGGAAGCCGACCCCAACATAGTTAGTAAAAGACTAGGCAGATGATGATAAAAGTTTTTAAACTGTCATGGTCACTAACATTATTATTAACACAAACGGGATATTTACCATGTTTACTGGTATTGTATTTGAGTTCCCGATATTTCGGCACTGTTGCTTGCACCATGATCACGGATAAACTGAAGTTATTACTACTACTGGTGTTTTATGAGCAGACAAATCGCAACCATTCAGAATCGAGTTGCGAGGTAGACCGATTTGTCTGTCTGTTGATTTGTTTGTTTATCGATTTTGTCGCTTTGTCATATATTTGGGCTTTTGATTTTGGTGTTGCCAGTACTAAGATTAGGGCACTTATCGGATCCGTAATACCATTTTTTTATCAGGCCCTCGAGGCTTTGATAACAAAAGCTCTGCTGTTTATTTCGTGCTACATCACCTGTAATATATTTTATATGAAACGTCTAAATATACACATAGGGGAAATTCAAGGTTTACTTTGAATTTTGACACTGTTTTTCCGTAAAGTAGGTTATCAAAAAGGTTACAGTAATTTGCGATGGGAAAATCCGCTGCCCAACATGAAGTCTTGGTAAAGTTTTTCAGGTTGTAGTTAAGAATATATGTAAGTACTTGGTATTTTCCATTAGAAAGAAGTGCTCCTCACTTCTTTCTAATGGAAAATACCAAGATATAATAAGAAAACTTTTAAACTGGCATGGTCACTAACATTATTATATTGTGTTCATCTGTGAGCATGGTGCTTGCAACAGTGCCGAAATATCGGGAACTCGAATCGAACAGTAAACATGGTAAATATCCCGTTTGAGCTAATAATAATAAGAAAACTGATCAACAGTGTACAATAGTTCATTATGATATAAGTGCGGTAAGTTGAAAATTACAGCCGAGGCGATATTGCTAGCCCGAGCCGTAGGCGAGGGCTACAAGAAAGCAGAGGCTGTAATTATCAAAGCGCACGTATGTCATACGACGTTTTATAACATATTTGCGAGGAAATAAATAAAACTCGGACTTTCTTAAACGAATAAATCTTTAAAAACACACTTTCTGAAAATGAATTTGCGTCTTTGCTTGTTTTACATACGATGAAATTTTGATCCGCTTGTAAGTATCTATCGGTCGATTTTTCGGGCAAGAGGCTTAGAGTAGCCTTTTTCGCTGCCTCTGAGACTTCTGGCGGTGTCGAATGAATAAATTCATAATTACTTGACGACATTTTCAAATAAAAACAATACAGCGAAAAGGTAAAGCGCGCGGAATAATTTTTACTTGTTCACAAATTAGCGATGCGCACGCATCAGCGCTTTTTAGGGTTCCGTACCTCAAAAGGAAAAAACGGAACCCTTATAGGATCACTCGTGTGTCTGTCTGTCTGTCTGTCTGTCTGTCCGTCTGTCCGTCTGTCACAGCCAATTTGCTCCGAATCTAATGGACCGATTAAGTTAAAATTTGGTACACATATGGATTTCTGTGACCCAAACACGTACAGCTAAAGTAAATATATGAATTTTGAATATGAGAGTCACTTTTAGGCGGAAAATAAGAAAATTAAAAAAAAAAGTTTTGTAAACTGTACCGAGTGACATATCAAATGAAAGGGCTTACTATGAGGGTCTCAAGTATATTTTTTTTTTAATTTTAAAATTTATTGTTTTAAAGTTATTTAAGAAAATAGACGAAAATTGACCATTCCCCCCCCCTTATCTCCGAAACTACTGAGCCTAAAATTTTGAAAAAAATATAGAAATTAGTTCCATACCTGTAGATTACAGGAAAACCTATAAAAAGTCTGTGGTCTTAAAATAACATGGTAAATCTGTATATATAAAAAAATCAAAGTCCTAACTGAGTCACTGACGAATATACCAACGCACAGCCCAAACCAATGGACCTAGAGACTTGAAATTTTGTACATAGACACCTTATATAATGTTAACATCCAATAAGGAAGGATTTTTGGAAATTCCATCCCTAAGGGGGTAAAACAGGGGATGAAAGTTTGTATGAAAAATCCTATACCTTGAGTTAATAGACTTGAAACTTAGCACGAATATTCATCTAAGTCAATTATAAAGTTTATAATTTTTAGTTTTCCTAAACTACCCCCTAAGGAGGGATTGAGGGTGTCAAAGTTTGTATGGAGGAACTTTAACACGCGGTCCGATTAACTCAAAACTCAGTTTTTATACTTGAGACCAAAAATTAAAACTAACGTGTATTAGGGTTTTCCAAAAATGTACCCCTAAGGGGTGAAAAGTTAGTTTTATAGCGGAGGATTTTATTGGGGGCTTGATTAACTCTAAAATTGGTGTAAATAATGTTTGAGTCAAGTTATGGAAACATACCAGACAATTTTTGAAATTCTTTAGGTATCTGTGTTCGTGAAAACAGAGATACAGTTTATATGAAAAATCTTATTAATTTGGTTAATGAACTTGAAACTTAGCACAAATACTTGCATAAGTAAGTAATAATGTTTGTCATTATTAGTTTTTCAAAACTACGCCTCAAATGAGGTTTAGGGATGTTAAAGTTTGTATAGAAGAATTTTAAAGCGCAGTCCGATTAAAAAAATGGTACTTTGAGTCAAGTTAGGAAACTTGCCAAACGAATTTTCACCGATTTTGACGGCATATAGCTGATGTTTTAAGGAGTAACTTAGGCTATTTTTATTTTAGAAAAATAATTAGGGTTCCGCGCAAGAAAATTAAAATCCATGAAATCAGACAACCACGTACAGCCCAGTACAAACTTACTAAGCCTCCGCTGTCTATTACGGCTATAACAACAAATAATAGATATAAAGCAAGGTTAAAAATTTAAGGGGTCGGTCCCCATACAATAAACTTTTCATTTTGAAAAAAAAAAAAAAAAAAATTATCTAGCATGTGGGGTGTCATGTCATTATTTCATCACCGCTGCTCTCAAAACGGTGAAGGAAAACATCGTGAGGAAACCGGCATGTCCTAGAACCAAAAATTCGAAGACATGTGACATCTACCAACCCGCACTGGGCCCGCGTGGTGGATTACGGCCCACTCCCTCTCACCGAGAGGAGGCCTGTGTCCCAGCAGTGGGAACATTATAGGCTGATTATGTGTTATGTGGGGTGTCATCGTCTAGAACTCATTGAGTAGAGTACAAACATATTTTTTTTATCTTTTAAAATTAAGAAATAGGGGGCCGTAAAAGTTGTAAATTTTAGACCGCTTTTGTACGAGTTTCAACAAATTAGGAATTTGAAACTTCTTTATACCATGTAAGTACCATGAATACTGTATTTAATGAACAATACTGAAAACGGCGATTCATAAGGTATTTTGTTTAAACATGGGTGATTTTCTGCAACTGCAAAAAATAACCTTGTAATTCACAGTATCATTAAAAAATAAGTAAAAAGTTATTTTTGCGATTGTTAGACATATAATATGGTACGGAACCCTTCGTGCGCGAGTCCGACTCGCACTTGACCGGTTTTTTTTTTTAAAGGCAAAGGCACAAAAACAGCCAGTATTATTAAAGTAAATTAATATTTTTTTGTTTTTGTTACAGATAAATGGTTGTAATTTATTGCCAAAATTAATTAAATCAAAGAATTAAATGTTTAACATTTAATTCTTTAATTTTATTTTATCCCAAAGTTAATTTTATTCATAAAATGTTGACCACTTTTCTGACATAAAAACTCTTTGCTTTACTTTCTTTGCTTTTTTTTTTCTTAAGATTTAAAAAAGTACCGTTGGTTTTAGACGGAGCATCATGATAAACCGTACGTGTTACCTTATTAGAAAGAAACTCGTGCGTTTTACTTTACGATTACGCACAAGTACGTAATGACATACATTACGATATTGAAATTGGTGAAATAAGAGGCCCTTTACGAGCGAATGTGTTATAAATTATATTAGGTTTTTACTTCTTACCTACGAAATTAACGTTTTACATAGAAATAATCAAAGACGAAATTTAAAACTTGTATAAAACGCACACTATGCAGGCAGGCATATTATACGTTGGGGGATTACATAAATGATAAAAATGCTTGGCTCCATGCTGGTCCTGCTCCACAACCTCAACTAATTAATTAACATTTGAAGATACTGTTGGAACTGCTGAAGATTGTAAGAATAGCTTTGCATTGTGTAGACTCAATCACCATTGTATTGTATAATTGCTTAGCACATGTGTGAGTACTATGTACCTACTCTAAAGCTACCATTTACTGGGTACGTCTTTATTTGACGTGGATGTGCCCTGGCGGCTGAGAGTGTGTCATGCTCACTCTAATGCCTCGCTGATGGTGGCGCGTGTGGTTGGATTATTTAACGAATCCATACGTCAGGTTCGTCAACGGGCGCTGTTGGTGGAGGCTGGTCATACCTTAGCTGCCACGGCTTATTTTAATTTTAATTTTTGAATTGTTTTTTTTTTTATTTTTTTAATACGGACGCTTTTAACGTTCATCGTTCTCACATGTATAATTTCAACATGAATGATGTAACCAATATTTTGTAACCATATTTTGATTTAAAAGAGTGTCCGTGGAGTTTCTTGCCCGTTCTTCTCCATAGATCTACGTTTTGGAATGGGCAACTAGCTTCAACTTTCTGACTTACCTACTGACCGACTCTTTGACAATTCAAAAGTGCCTGTAATTGGTTTAATTGAAATAAATGCTTTGAGTTTGAGTTTGAGAGTTTGAGTCAAACAAAGATACATTGTCGATGATGGACTTTTGCCATTTTAATGAAAGTTTGTTGATGCCTCTGCTATTAGAAATCCCAGGCACGGGAATCGATGATCTCTTTAAAGGTTTTTTTCGCCGCCACATTGGATTTTAAATTTTTCCCCGGGGCTCATTTTTGAGATCGAAATTTCTGGAACGGAAGCGATTAAACCAAAAACGCACCATGCGTTCACTTTCGGTACTTTGTCTACCTATACAGGTCGTTAATATTGCGTGCTATCTATGCTGCGTTGGTGCCACGATGGAACTCGTATTCGAAAATAGCGCATTATTTCGATATTTCCATGGTTACAGAAACATCGATATCAAAGAAAAATCGAACGGCGGGAAAACAAATGAGCAATATATTACTGATTTTTTTTTAAATATCATGCTATACAGTGTGTAAGGGACAGCCCTCCGCAAACTAACAGGGTGCATTCAGCTCCTTATTCTGAAGTATATTCCACCGGAAATTTTCTCAGGATTTTTTTTTAATCGTTTTTCAGTTACTTTTCCTTTATTTCAATGTATAATAATACATTATGTGTACGCAGCGCTCCGTTTATGTAAAAAAACAGCAAAAAAAAAACCAGCAATGGATGTTGAAATACTCTAACGACCGACGCGTGAAATCAGCTGTCCACCTTCTACCTACGCTACAGAGTTCATCGTACTCACCGCATACCTATTAGCTACCCCTCCCAACCAATAACAGACGCTCCGATTTGTGCACCAAAACACAAAAAAATCAGGTTTATTGGATTCCCATAATGTTCCTGAAATAATTTCATGTACCGATCAGATGATCGATGATATACTGAATTCACCCCATCAGTCTGCGGAGGGCTGTCCCTTACACCCTGTATATACAACGTGTAACGTTAAATGCGCAAAACCTTTTAAGGGGTCATTGTACTCCTCATTATGAACAACTTTTACTATGGGACCAAAAACTGAAATCGCGAAAAAAAATCAGCTGTTCAGTACATTTTGACGAATTATGCGAACATAAATGTACTGAACAGCTGATTTTTTTTCGCGATTTCAGGTTTGGTCCCATAGTAAAAGTTGTTCATAATGATGAGTACAATGACCCCTTAAGAGGTTTTGCGCATTTAACGTTACACGTTGTATATCAAATACGTAGGTCTGTGGTCCCTTGGAGTCCTAAAAATTTGAAGCTTCTAAATCAACGCAATAAAAAAATACACCCATTTATGCCACATATTTTGATACTGGCATGTAAATCAAAACCTATGGGGTACTTCCCTTTGACCTAGAATCATGACATTTGGCAAGAAGCAAGGTTTCACAGCACAAATGAAGGAAAAAGTCCAAAAAATTATAATTTGTAATTTTATCACATAAAATTTATTTTGGGATTAAGTACAATGTTAAGTTTATTTTTGGGATAAATTCTTTTCAACTACGGAACCCTTCATTGTGCGTGGTCCGACACGCACTTGTCCGGTTTTTTTATTGTAATAATCATGGTTTTTGATGATATTCTATTTATAAACATTATTTAAATATTCAAAAAATATTAACGCGGTAAAGACGCATGTCACTTTGCCGAGATTAAAAAAAAAACATTCACCTCCGAATAGAGAGGACCGTCTCTGGGGGCCTACTCCCTAAGCACGAAGCCCGTAGTTTTGGCCTTCGTTACGGGCGTTTCTTACTCCGTATCACCTACGGATGGATGATTGGTTCGGGGCCCGAACGAAGTATGAATGACAACATGATTTGCCAGTTGTCCCTACTCCCGATGTGTTGTTGCCCGTCCGAAAAATTTAACTTTTACACTTGTTTTAATGGACCGTAATATCAGACGGACGGATAAACGGACGGACGGAAAGACGGACGGACTTAGGGAGTAGGCCCCCTGGCGCGAGACGTTGTGAATAGAGGCATTGAACCAATTTGGACTAAGTATACGTATAAGTTATCTGTGGCAATTTTTATTCCCGCACACGTGTTGGAAAATGAAAAATCGCACGCGTGTGAAATACACTGCATTGTGAACCTAATCGTAGTGCGATATGAATCAGTTTTCGAGGAAGTGTATTGAAAATAACTTTTTTTTGTACTTGTTACAGGTAAGCGACGCTGCGATGTTATATTATGAACAAAAAGCGAAGAATTTGGTAACTTCTCCCTGCCTCACACCTTTCTGCGTTTCCATTTTGGTAAGTTCCTTGACGATTCAACAGTGCCTGTAATTGGTTTAGTTGAAATAAATGCTTTGAGTTTGAGTACTTAAGACCGAATTAAACAAGAACTAACGCTTGAAAGTAAATATATGTATTTTGACTGTAATAAAAAGTATATTTTAAAAAATTGGTATAATTATACGGAACAAAGTTCAGTGCGCCTACGCACGCCTAGACGACTGACGTCATAAGTATTGCGTCACACACTAGGATGACGCGCTCGTGCTACATCTGAAACAAAACACGTGAATTATAAACAATATTCAATTTTCTTTCATAAGAACCTTCTCCTGACAGTAATAAACACGACAAAAAAAGAATTACTGAAAATGTTCCATCCGTTTACGCGTGATGCGATGACCAAGGGAAATAGGGATTCATTTTATAGATATAGATAGATAGATGATATAACGTGCTATGAATACTTACGTATATTATACGGGGATTAGGAGCTCGTGGCTAAGTAATAACAGCCGCACGGGTCGATCCATGAGGTTAAGCTACGCTTGCCGGGGTTGGTCAGTGGATGGGTGACCATCTTTACATACCGAGACTCCTCCGTGCCTCGGAAAGCACGTTAAGCCGTTGGTCCCGGCTGTCATTCGTGGATCTTTGACAGTCGTTACGGGTCGTCAGAAGCCCGAAAGTCTGACAACCAGTCTTACCAAGGGGTATCGTATTACCCAGTTACTGGGTTGTGGAGGTCAGACAGGCAGTCGCTCCATGTAAAATACTGGTATTCAGCTGCATCCGGTTAGACTGGAAGCCGACCCCAATATAGTTGGGAAAAGGCTAGGCAGATTGATTATACGGGGATTACGAAGCTCTTAATATTTGACAAAAAGTGTCAGCAATTTTGAACATGTGCTGTGCAACTATTATTATCAACTTCACCTGCCCTGCAAAGGATTATGGTACGGGACACAGTTTTTAAAATAGAAGTGAATTATGTTCGAAGGACCATGACTCCATAAGAGCCAAAGAGAATTAAACCACGTCATTGATAAGAGGGGTTGAACGACATTTGTCATGTCTGTTATTCGTCAAATCGGCAATTCGTCAAATTTGATATTGGTCAAAGCTGTAGTTCGTCAAATCGTATTTTTGTCCAATTACGAAATTTACGAAATACCCTATTGGTAAAGTAATTTAAGTACAATCAACTGTAAAAATTAAAGTAGGCCCGAAAGGAGGTAAACGCCCGGGTGTTTCCATTGTGTGGATCGCCCGGAGGACACGGTGGAGCATACAGTGGAGGTCTGCCCGGCTTGGGCAGAGCACCGCCGTGTTCTCACGGAGGCGATCGGCGGCGGCGATCTCTCGCGTCCGAGCCTGGTCCAGGCCATGGTGCGGAGCGAGAGTGCATGGGAGGCCGTCACCTCCTTCTGCGAAGCAGTGATGCTCGCGAAGGAGGAGGCGGAACGCGTGAGGGAGAGGCAGCCTCACGCCCTCAGTCGCCGCAGGAGACGCCCTGGGCGGCGGGAATCGCGGGGCGATTTCCGGCCACCGTAGGCGCGGGCCTGCGGACGGTGAGCAGCGGGTAGCTCGCCGTCCGGTAAGGACCAGGCCCGAGTCGACGGCACGTCGTGTTCCACGCGCGCCTCAAAGAGATGTCAGCAAGTGACGGGGCCCAATAGGGCCGACGCCGCTGGGGTCGCGGGTTGTCTGAAAGGGTTACCGCGGCCCTGGCATAGGCAACTGAAGGAACACGGGTGGGTTTTAGTCAGTAAAAGTCTGACACGCCCTCCCGCTCCACCCAGAGCGGGAGAAGTTATTTGATGATTTCCCACCCTCAAAAAAAAAAAAAAAAAGGTACCTCATGATAGCTATTTATTTATTAACTCATTTATTCAATTCATATTTATTTAAGTACATTGAATTCATACCCAACACAACTATTTTAAACACTTTAACGCATGTAATTTTCCACTCAATAATTTTTCTATTATTTTTTCTATTTTGACATCTTTTATGATGTCGGATGTTTTTCTCTGCTTCTTATCTTCTCTTTTAACTTTATTTAAATAATATTTCGCTTCTTTTTTTTACGAATTCAAAACGCATGTTTTCATCGACTGTACATGGACTTGACCAATAGCGTATTTGACTAATTTCGTAATTGGACAAAAAGACGATTTGACGAACTACAGCTTTGACCAATATCAAAATTTGACGAATTGCCGATTTGACGAATAACAGACTTGACCAATGTCGTTCAACCCGATAAGAGCTATGGAATCAATTTACAATCAATCATTTAGATTAACCCGTGCGCCTGTTTTTATTTAGCCATTTTTAGGGTTCCGTAGTCAACAAGGAACCCTTATAGTTTCGCTATGTCTGTTCGTCTGTCTGTCTGTCCGTCTGTCTGTTCGTCCGTCCTCAGCTTAGCTCAGAGGCTCTTAGTACTATAAAGCTATAATTTGGCAGGGATATACATATTCAACACGACGACAAAGTGGGAAAATAAAATCATGAGAAAAAAAAAACATCCCCACTTTACGTGTACAGTACAGACGTAAAGTGGGGATGTTTTCTTTTTCTCGTTAACCCCATAGAGTATCATTGGATGGGTCTTTCAAAAATATTGCGGGTTTGTGAAAACAATTTTTCGATTTACGGATCCGTTTCTGAAATATTAAGCTTTAAAGTGCTAATTTTTATTAAGTCAAGTGGGGAAAAAATTCACGGTAGTAATATATATAACGAAGTTAAAAGGAAAACTATCACAGCTAAGTGGGCTTTTCAAGTTTACGTGGAATATACAGGGTGATTGGAAGATGGGTGCAAAGCTTTAAGGCGAAGATAGTACAGACAATTTAGAACCATTTAAGCCATGGTTGTCTTAGACGAAGTCTTACCATTTTTTTTAAACCAAATTTTATGTTTTTTTTTTTCCAAAACTCTTAAAATTTTAACTAAACTGCTTATTTATGGCCAAATTGAATGATAATTTAATTCATTTTTATTGTATTTAATTAAATTAACGTGTAAGCAATCTAGAAAACTATGTTTTAAGCCTCTGTGTCGTTAGAATTATTTTTACAGACATTTAAAATTCATTAAAATTTTAAAAATTCATAAATACTTTTTGTAAACTTTATTTTAAAAAAAACGGGGTGTGCTTTTTTTTGTTCAAACATTTTTGAAAACATGCTTGATAATCGCTCTTTCTTTTGAGGTATCATTTACGTGGATATCTTACAAATTATTGAAATTAGGACCTACAAACCAATTTGATGGAGAAATTTTAAATTTTAGGCAGACTAATTAAAGGCCTAAAACATGTTTTGCTAGATTGCTTACACATTACTTTAATTAAATAGAATAAAAATGAATTCATTTATCATTCAGTGTGGCCATAAATAAGCAGTTTAGTTAAAATTTTGGGAATTTTCGATATAAATCATAAAAATTAGGTTAAAACAAATGATAAGACTTCGTCTAAGACAACCATGGCTTAAATGGTTCTAAATTGTCTGTACTATCTTCGCCTTAAAGCTTTGCACCCATCTTCCAATCACCCTGTATAGTCAAATATTCATGAAACAACAAAAGCCCTCTTCTTAGTCCGCAGTATTGTGCAACTACGGAACCCTATTAGGTACTGCGCGTGGCCCGATACGCACTTGGCCGGTTTTTCAGTATGATGTTCAAATAAGTACTTGCTACATTTCGAACCTGTAAGCCTTCTAGGATCGGGATCTTAAACTTCTAAGTTTCGTAAAAAACTTTTATCTACACCCATGCTATAAATTCTCTATAAAAGTTTCTGAAACAGTTAAGAGCGTGTTTGCATTTTTCATACGAAAATCGAGAACTTGGGAGATTTTGAAGTGATTTTGGTCACATAATTTATTTTTTTAGCTTCTTTTGACTTCAATCATCGTAATTATCATACATTTTTATTTAAAGTCTATTAAAAAAAACTTGTTCAAATTGGATTATTGACTACGAAAACAGTCGAAATCGAAGGCGCGATTTCCAGATGACGCGCGAAGGCTCAACTTTGAAGTAATCTTACACCAATTATTATTACTAAGTAAGAAGGTAAAATGGTATTCATTCGAAGAGCCATATCCTGAAATTTAAAATGCATTGAGAAAAGTTTGATTTTTAATTCATTAACTTGTATTTTAATCACGTCTAAGATAATCAAAAATCGAGAAAATGACTGCAAAAACCACGTCATTTCTCAGAATCTAAAAGTCATTTGGCAACACAAATCATTTTATACGTAAGAAGAAAGATTGTACTATATATGAGTAAAAAATAAAACATATCTCTCTTCAATCATTTACAAAAATAATTTTTTAAAGTAAGTATAAAATCGGGTGCATCGAACGGCCTAAGTCAGACGCGCTCTGGCGCTCGTCGACGCAGGATCTATGTCGGTTGATTTCCCGCCGCCGCGCATGCGCCTCGCGTGATATATACGTAAATTATAGTGCGACTAAATATTTTTAATCCTTTCATTTAAGTAGCTAAAGTGGTAGGAACACTTACTTTAGGAGAATTATGTTACAATTCTTGAATTATGTTGTAATACTTTTAATATTGATATTGTAATTACAATATCAATAATACAATATAATTTGGTCAAAATGTAAATCCAAGATGGCGGCTGCGAAAATTTTTAAATTTTTCGTCATGGGGATCGATCCCATTGTTCTCGAGGATTCTAAAGCCGATAGTGACGTTAAAATGTAAATCCAAGATGGCGGCTGCGAACATTTTCAAATTTTTCATCATGGGTATCGTTTTTATGGTTCTTGTGGGTGCTAACGTCGATAGTGTAGTCAAAATGTAAATCCAAGATAGCTACAAGAATTTTGGAGGATGAATATGGAGAAAAAATTTATATCAGATTTTTATTTGAAATCTCTACTCCCACAATCTCTATTGTGGATCCGTGACAAAGGAGACGGAAACCATGCCATATAAACTTGGGCCTGGGCCTCGGTTGTAAAAAGATGAAATTGGTGTCAATTTATAGCTACTATATTATCAAACCATCACTGAACATTTTGCGGATTTTCGCGGTCTGAGTTCCGAGTTAAAAGAGATGTAATAAAAGTGAGGTTACATAACGATCTACATATAGGTACTTAACAGCTGATTTTTGAAGTTCTTCAGCTCGACGACCACGTAAACTACAGCCTCTAGTCACTTTGCCACAATTTACACAACGATCCATGGTGCCAATATGAAATCGGTAGGCTGGTCGTAAAATCCAAAATAACAAGTTCAAGTCCACCGTTTATGCGGGGTCCGCAGAAAGAAAACAGGGGTCGAGGAAAACATCAATAAAACTATGGGAAATACACTCAAATCGCTACCGCACTAAACGATATGAAACGAGTGAGGCATAGATAAAGGCACTATATAAAGGTGTGTCCAAATATAGAGCGGCATTTGAGCGCGGCTGCCACGCGCGGCTTGCCGCGCTCTGATCAGACAAAGGTGTTGAGCGTAATATATCTTCTCGTCTCACATCAGTCCTCCTCTGGCACTGAAACGTGCTCGCTCACAAAATAATGGGTCTAAATCATAATCAGCCTATAATGTTCCCACTGCTGGGACACAAGGCTCCTCTCGGTGAGAGGGAGTGGGCCGTAATACACCACGAGGACCCAGTGCGGGTTGGTAGATGTCACATGTCTTCGAAATTTTGGTTCTAGGCGGTTTCCTCACGATATTTTCCTTCACTGTTTTGAGAGTAGTGGTGATGAAATTATTTACAAAAAGTGCCTGCCTGGGTTCGAAACCATGACCTACAACTCGTAAGTCGGGATCGTTACCATTAGGCCACCATTGCATTGCTCTCTTGGGCCGCATTAGAAGGGATGATTGACTTCACTATCGGCTTCATCCTCGAGAACTATGAAAACGACACCCACGACGAAAAGTTTGAAAATGTTCGCAGCCACCATCTTGGATTTACATTTTAACGCCAATATCGGCTTTAGCACACTCAAGAACTATGAAAACGACACCGATGACGAAAAATTTTAAAATTTTCGCAGCCGCCATCTTGCATTTTAATTTTGACTTCACTATTGGCTATAGTCGAAATCGAAAACTATGAAAACGATACCTATACAAATCCTTATCACTTACCACTGACGTGCGACGTGTGGTCGACTGTATAGTCATTAGGTCGACTGGACACGTACAATACCTGCCTAGGCTAATAAACATTATAAAACCAACCCCACACGAACGCAGCAGTACTATTATTTATTCTGTGACAGCGGGGTGACCTACCTATTTGAAATTTGAAAACAGTAAACCAAACATTTGCGCATGAGGCGGCTTTATGTATTTATGTATTAGTGTTGGTTCAAATTCAACTGTTTTATGCACTTGATGCGGTTGGTAAACCTATGCCGCAAGAAAAATAAATAATTATAGCTAGCGCGTGGCGTCTTTATCTACATTGAAATAGGGCTTAAATTCAACTGTTTTACACAAAAAAAAATGATGATTTTGGACAAAAGATGGCTCCGCTGTTAACAAAATTTTATTCTGATTGTGTTCTCCCAGAAATTATAGATCCAAGGAAAAGTCGATCGATCCCCTTAGACAAATACTTTTATAAAACTTCAATTACTTATAAGTATACAAATACTTAAACAAATAAGTAAAATGAGTTTAGTTTTTATAAGTACCTACATAATATTATTTTCTTCATCCATATTTGTATAAATTTAATTAATATATAGGTACTAATAATGTATTGTGGACAGTCTTTTTATTTTCTCCGTAAACCTCTAGCTTTTACTTCAAAAAAATATAGGTACGCCATAGCTACAGATCAAGATCGTTTAGTCGTCGCAGCATCGCAACTGTGTGCCGTACGTGAGGAAAAACGCACACAGGCGCACTCGCTACGCGGCGTCGAGCGTCAGATGTTTAAAATCCGAGCGCGAAAATAGGGAACCACACTCTTAACTTATTGCCAACATTAAAACAGCCAGTGTCATAGTAACCATGGTAACCATAATAGCATCCAAACGGGTGTTTTAATGTTGTACTGAATTTCATAATGCAACTCGTTTTCAAAAAAAGAACATTGTAATGCACGCGCGTTTCACTACAACAGCGCCGTAAATAAAAAAAGAACTTATTCGAATTCACGTCGGCCATGACGCCGGCCGCCATGTTCGATACGAGTATTGCAAAAAACTGTTTCAGAACCTTTTCTATAGAATTCATAACATGGATGTAGATAAAGTGTCAAACTCAAACTCAAACTCAAAGCATTTATTTCAATTAAACCAATTACAGGCACTTTTGAATTGTCAAAGAGTCGGTCAGTAGGTAAGTCAGAAAGTTGAAGCTAGTTGCCCATTCCAAAACGTAGATCTATGGAGAAGAACGGGCAAGAAACTCCACGGACACTCTTTTAAATCAAAATATGGTTACAAAATATTGGTTACATCATTCATATTGAAATTATACATGTGAGAACGATGAACGTTAAAAGCGTCCGGAATAAAAAAATTAAAAAACAATTCAAAATTAAAATTAAAATAAGCCGTGGCAGCTAAGGTATGACCAGCCTCCACCAACAGCGCCCGTTCACGAACCTGACGTATGGATTCGTTAAATGATCCAACACACGCGCCACCATCAGCGAGGCATTAGAGTGAGCATGACACACTCTCAGCCGCCAGGGCACATCCAAGTCAAATAAAGACGTACCCAGTAAATGGTAGCTTTAGAGTAGGTACATAGTACTCACACATGTGCTAAGCAATTATACAATACAAGGTGATTGAGTCTACACAATGCAAAGCTATTCTTACAATCTTCAGCAGTTCCAACAGTATCTTCAAATGTTAATTAATTAGTTGAGGTTGTGGAGCAGGACCAGCATGGAGCCAAGCATTTTTATCATTTATGTAATCCCCCAATTTATAATATGCCTGCCTGCATAGTGTGCGTTTTATACAAGTTTTAAATTTCGTCTCATTTAGTTGAAGTATGTGTGGAGGTATTTTATTGTAACATTTTAAACAGTACCCCATGAACGATGAGTCTACTTTAGCCAGCCTAAAACCTGGTTGAGCTAATAGGTCCTTATTTCTAGTATTATAATTATGCCTTTCACCTCTTTTATTAAAAAGATGTAAATTTTTTCTTACGTACATGATGTTTTCGTAGATATATTGACAAGGTACCGTCATGATGTTAATATCCTTAAACAGTTCCCTTAGAGAATCGCGCCTGCGAAGATTATATATGGCTCTGATGGCTCGTTTCTGCAGAATAAAAATGGACTCGATATCTGCAGCCCGTCCCCAAAGTAAAATACCGTAAGACATGATACTATGAAAGTAACTAAAATAGACTAGCCTCGCGGTATCTACATCAGTAAATTGACGGATTTTTCTGACAGCATAAGCTGCTGAACTTAGCCGTCCTGCAAGTGATATTAAATGAGGACCCCATTGTAGCCTTGAGTCGAGCGTAATCCCCAGGAAAACGGTTTTATCGACGAATTCTAGTTTCTCTTGATTCAATACTATCTCACAATCACTACTTTTGACATTTGGTAAAGAAAATCTGATGCACTTAGTTTTTTTCCCATTTAATACTAAATTATTAGCAGTGAACCAATTTTGGATCTGCAGTAGGGCGTTATTAACGTCGTCAAAATTTGTAGCACGTCTATCTACCTTAAAAATTAATGAAGTATCATCAGCAAATAGCACCATTTGTGGTTGATTTTTTAATAAATGGAGTAAATCATTAATATACACTAAAAAGAGGAAAGGACCCAATATCGAGCCTTGTGGAACACCCATTTTAACTTTTAAACAGAGTGAATTGACACCATTTATTTGAACTTGCTGTTGTCTATCATTTAAATAAGATTTTACTAAACTGAGGGCAAGTTTTCCAAGTCCGTAATGCTCAAGTTTCAAGAGTAAGGTTTCATGGTCGACGCAATCAAATGCCTTGGAGAGGTCACAAAAAATGCCTATGGCGTCTTGTGCCTCTTCCCACGCGTTAAAAATGTGTTTTAATAAGGTTACACCGTGTTGTATGCAACTGTACATAATTAGGTATTAAAACACTCATGTGATACTATTATCACACTCGGCTTCGCCTCGTGTGATAAACCCACATTCGTGTTTTAATACTACTTATTATACGTCAGTTGCATAAATAACTATTAAAAAATCAGTCGTTACCCCGCCATTTCATAGAGCTGGTCGTGGAAGTGGAACATATCTCGCTGTGTGTCCGTCATGTTGATGTTGTTGGATAATACGAACATCGGCTCCTTGATCAGCTGGTAGTTGAGCTGCTCCCCATCCGCCGCTGGCCATTCCGATTGATTGTCACAAAGCGGGTGGCTGGAAAACACCACATTTTCTAAAGACCCTTTGATTATAGAAGGATTTCACGAAACCATGCATTTTCATCAAGACTGCTTAGGTCTTGCACCACCAAAAATCTTACCTGCATCGCATAAAGTTGACGAAAAACGTTGTCATCCAGTGCTTCATGAGGTCATCTCTGGTTCTGGGTGGAAAAGACTTTTCGTCCGGGTCCATTACAGAATTGGTGCGAAACACAAATGTCAGGTCCTCAAGGTGGCCGCCTCCTCCTGAGTACCCCAGCATCTTACCAAACTTTACAACATTAAACTCGCTGTCGAATTCAAACTGATACATGTAGAGCGGTGCCGCTTCTAGTGCAGCTCTCCACTCCGCCAGCTTGAACGCAGGGTAGGAGAAGAATGAATTTGTACAACATTTGATATACTTGTCAACTGTTGCACCTCCATCGAAATATCTACCAATCAGCATCTCCGACAGACAGAGCGCCTCGCTTTCAGCCACAGAATAAGTTATATTTGGTGGTAGAATTACTAGAGGGCTTTCCAGTATGAGCCCAAGCATGTTCAAATATTCAATTCTTCGTCTAAAGTATTCGCACTCAATGCTTGTAGTGCCTACGATCATCGGGAAGTCTTTCGCTCGGCCACCTTTTATAAGGTTTGCTGGGTAATCATCCAAGACGCACGTGACTCCTGGACGTTCTGGTTCAACGACAGGAACGAAGGACATAAAACCAGTCTTGGATTGTACGATCCTGTTGGCCTCCATAATCGTTTCAAGAGGTAAATGTATGAGTTGTTCGTGGATTTCGTCGACGTCAGTAGAGTTTATGCCTACGTATCCCAGAAACATGGTTGCGACAGAATGAGCGTAGGCTGGCGAGGCTGTATAGAATCCACCGTTGCCTAAACCGCTCATCAATATCAATCTGAAACAAAAACAACAAAAAAATAGAGATTAACTGTGCTCTTAAGATCCACAGCTCCTCTTACACCCGAGCCCGACCGAATACAAGACAGTTAAAATATGGCTCATGAAGCAATCATACACCTCTACAGAAGTAATTCTAAGTACCTATATCTAAATAAAATCAACTCACACTGCACCGACAACATTACACAACACTCACTTTAATTTTGTTATAAGAATTGATTACACTGGTAAACAAAATTTAACTTTTTTTTTGTTTTATGAAGTTTCTTAACTGTTTCTTAATAATTTGAGTTCGCTTATTTCAAATCTACCCTCAGTTTTTTTCTAGCAGCTCTAGTTTTTGTGATACGGGTACTTCTTAAAATTCCGTTACGCAGCTTACTAATATTTTTTTTTAGTGCAAAAAATTATTAAATTCCATAAATAAATCGATATGTCTACATTAAGAAGAATTTGCTTAAACGATCCAAATAGTTTTTGTGCTGTTTGTGGTGAATATATGTTTCGAGAATGCCGTTTAAGTTCGTCTGACTTTATAAAAAAGGTTTACTTGGACTTCTTTGTCACGACATTACAGATGTTTAGTAAGCCATGGATCCCAAATTTTGAATGTGGTAGTTGCGTAATATCATTGCGTTTGTTGGCTAGTAAAAAAGACCTCCCTGAAGTTCAAAAGTCCTATGATTTTGCGTGAACCGACTAATCATCACGATGACTGTTATTTTTGTGTTGTGAATATTACCGGAATAAACCGCAAAAATCGTTCCAAATGGACTTATCCGAATTTAAAATCAGAGGGGCAATTCTCGTACCTAAAAACGTTCACAATCTCATGCCAGCATCAATCAAATGTCAAAAATTTAGGTAAACGCTATACAATTTTTGACAGATTGAGTCTTGAGATGATATTGCGAACGTTGTTAAAAATACGAGAATTGCCCCTCTGATATTAGACCAATTCTAAATACCAGCGAACTTAGTACTTCTATTGAACACTACAAGTTCTTTCAGAAGCCAGTGATGATGAGGACAGTGACTTTTCTTTCACGAGTACGTCCGAACCGCATCGTCCGTACGTCCTCAAATCAGGGAACTAATAAAGGATCAAAATGTTATGGGCTGTATGACAGATAAAGAGAAATCTGCATGGATTGAATTTGTTTGGGTTCTGCAAAAATTATTAGGAAATAAAAAGTCTCCAGATTACATTAAACACATTGAGCAGCTCATGTTCCACTTTCAAAGACTAGTATGTAACATTTAGCATCAAGATGCACTTCCTCTTCAGCCCTTTAGACCGCTTCCCAGAAAATTTGGGCGATTTAAGCGAAGAATAAGGAGAACGCTTTCATCAGGACATTCGCATGATGGAAGAGCGATACCAGGGTCGTTGGAATGCAAATATGATGGCTGATTACTGCTGGAGCATTCAAAACAAGGCTGAAGTTTCGATTCTTGCAAGAAAATCTTATAATAGATTTTTTTTTCCATGTTAGGTTAGAGAAACAATTTTTTTCATTTTATAATTCGAGTATTTTTCGCTAAAAATGTAATGTTAATATTTCAAAAACTAGAGCTGCTAGAGAAAAACTGACAACAGATTTGGAATCAGCGTGGCAGAATCATTCAAAATCAGGTATGAAACTTTGTAAAACAAAACTACTGCTTACCAGTGTTATAGTTTCCCCCTAGTTAGTTTATTTGTTTGTTTGTATAATTCATTTTATTTTGTAGCCGCGATGAGGCTAACTAGCTTACGAGCAACTGTAGACAACTTCAACTTTCATTTTTAATTTATTTCATTTGAAAATTACCAAAATACACATACATTATTATACATAATGGTGCCCAAGATCAGGCTGTGCTTAGTTTGGTACCAACGATACCTCCCTATTGTATTAATTTTCGAATGATGAAATAAAAGATTTTTACTTTTTTTTTAATATAAATTTTTATAACCATACTGGTCAATAGATCCAAATATTATTTATTTCCAACTTACATCTATCATTACAGAGTAATCTATTGCGATAGTCTACATATCTAAAAGTTTTGTGTCTGAACTTATTATTTTAATTAAATTTTGTAGCATTTACATCACCACGTGTATTTGTAACTATGTAGACGTCTAAATGTGGAAGCTTGTTATTAGCAAATTTTCCGACCTACGAACTATTGTAAATTTTGCTATTAGTCTGTAAGCTTTCTGTAAAATAAAATCTATATAAATAAAAAGAGAAGTCCTGACTGACTGACTGACTGACTGATTGACTGACTCATCAACGCCCAGCCTAAACCCTTTGACCTAGAAAGCTGGAATTTTGCATAGAGGTTCCCTTTAAAATGTAGACAAGGAATAAGGAAGGATTTCCCGGTTCCCGTGGGATAGTTCCCCACATACACGCGGGCGAAGACGCGGGCAAAAGCTAGTAAAATATGAGAGAGTGATGAATGAGATGATTGCGAGATCCCTCCTGAAGTCCTGACCCTCAGTTCGTTATATCCAACCATACCCAAAATAACAAAAGTTGGGTAGGTATACATAAGCGGATAAAATGGGCATACACCATACAAGCGCAAGTACAAGTGCCTCACAAACTTGTTTTGTACTCTCTCCAGCATGAGCCTATATTTAGATTCATGTGGAGACCAAAAAATGACTGCGTTACATTCTAATTGACTTCTAACTAAAGCATTGTATAAGGTGATAACCGCTTTATGTTATTGAAACTACGCACCATACGGAGCATAGAACCTAAATTTACGGTAGGCTTTTCTGCAGCAGCTTGTGACATGATCACCAAGGTCCCTAACTTCCGTAGCCCTAGCCATTGGCAACCCGTCTATATTGGCTGCATTCCGAGTTACGCTGTAATCGATTTGAGCGCGCACACGTACCGAACAAGTACCGAAATAGCGTGAGCGCGATAACGATGTCCCGTGAATCGTCATAGATGACGTCATGACATGCGCCATCTTGCGATAACGCCGACCATGCCCTAAATAAATATCACCGTGAGCGCTGTCAAAATGACAGTTCTGCTGTTTTGTTATGATCGAGTCGCATCTTAACTTATAAATTGTGCTCAGGTATTAAGAAGTGTTCTGTGATTACGATTCTGGCTACAGTCGCCACCTAAACAAAGAAGAAGAATAAAGTGGTGTTTATACAAAGAAATAATCGAACCATGAGTTTTCAAGTGAATAAAGCCGACGAGCCTAACGGGTGACAATTTTCTGTCATGCACACATCGGAGCAATACGAGAGGACTCAGAGACGTAAGTTCTGAATTTTAGTCCCCCTTGCAGTTCTACCGACTGCTTAAACGATTTTGATGTAAATGTTTTATTCATCACAACTGCTTAGCTGTATGTTTGCAAAAGCTACCTTACAGTCTTTACAGTGCATACAAGCACTGTATTGTCCCTGTTATAGCATAGATGTTTACTAAAGTGGTACTTAATGTTTACAGATACTGAATATGTACAGCAATTGGTGCATGACTTTGATGCAAGCATGGACAGCCGAGAAACAAAGTCACTGCTGAATGAGCCAACAGAACAAGATGGTAATTATTTTATATCTGGTTATGCGCAGATACTTAATAGATGAATGAGCCTGTGGTTTTTGCATAACATATCATGTTGACAACAATAATTTATGTGGTCACTCTTACTACAATACTTAATGTACAAAAAAAAAAGCATTTTCTATAGTAAGTATATTAAAAATATCCCGTTTTATTCCAGGGTATGATTGTGGCAGCATCTACATCACCACATACGAACTACGCATCACAATGACATGATGTCACACAACCTGCACCGTGCGAGTAGCATATATACAATATCCCAACATCAACCGTCGGGCAGTTACCCACCAGACACGACACCCACCTGGTTGGAGGATCCTCCCTTTTCAATAGACGATGAATGATGTTTACACCCTGTTCCTCATGCCTCTAAATGATTATCTATGTGGCAATAGTTAATATTTATTTACTTAATTATAATTTAAAATTCAAGTAGTAGATTTGAATAAAATATATGTTGCCTGTTCTGTGAAAAATCTGTGAATTATATTAGTGTTTAATTGTACTGTATATCTGTGATTGAGTTAATATACAAGTACAGACTTATTAGTGTACTGTTTGATAGTTTTCTTATATTAGCGTTTATTAATTAGGAGAAGAATGTGATCTGGAGCCGCGGCACCTAATGTTCAGTCTGAGTAAACTGTGATTCAAATTGATTGTTAATATTTATTTAAATTAAGATTTTAAGATTTGATCAGTAGAAGAAGTACCTGTTGAAGTAGTAGATTTGAATATGTGATTCTAACTGATTTTTAATAAAAATGTTCTATTACTATTACTGTTGTAAATTATTTACCCCAATAAAAGTTCCCTTCTCATATCATTTTAACGACAGCATTGATGGGAGAGAATCCCGCGCAAGCAACAAATATTGTCCAATAGTTTAGTAATAAGGACAGTACAATATTAAACTTGTTAACACTCAATAAATCTGGATTTAATTATTGTTTAATAAGTAATCTATTTTGTAGTTTTACTTTCAACATCATAACTTAACAATCAGTTTTGTATTTATTTAAAACTTAAATTATAGTTAGGTACATAATGTAGGTGTGTGGTGTGTGATAGGCAATTGTGCAATTATAGTTAGGTACATAATGTAGGTGTGTGGTGTGTGATAGGCAATTGTGCAATTATAGTTAGGTACATAATGTAGGTGTGTGGTGTGTGATAGGCAATTGTGCAATTATAGTTAGGTACATAATGTAGGTGTGTGGTGTGTGATAGGCAATTGTGCAATTATAGTTAGGTACATAATGTAGGTGTGTGGTGTGTGATAGGCAATTGTGCAATTATAGTTAGGTACATAATGTAGGTGTGTGGTGTGTGATAGGCAATTGTGCAATTATAGTTAGGTACATAATGTAGGTGTGTGGTGTGTGATAGGCAATTGCGCAATTATAGTTAGGTACATAATGTAGGTGTGTGGTGTGTGATAGGCAATTGTGCAATTATAGTTAGGTACATAATGTAGGTGTGTGGTGTGTGATAGGCAATTGTGCAATTATAGTTAGGTACATAATGTAGGTGTGTGGTGTGTGATAGGCAATTGTGCAATTATAGTTAGGTACATAATGTAGGTGTGTGGTGTGTGATAGGCAATTGTGCAATTCATTTTTGGCACATATACATTGTGATTTACATGCCAAGTAGCTTTCTTGCTGTATTAAATATGTACTCATATTCATTTCTTAATAGCATATAATATACTGTAGTCCATATATTCAAAGTACTCTGTGCTGTAGTCTTTGAGTAATAATTTTCTGATTTTGGGGTTATGTGATATGTTTTGACGTCTTGAGCGAGCACTGTAACCGCGTTCACGAGCGTTCCGAATTGTTGACAACTCTCAGCTGTCATAATCGTGATATCTAAATCGGAACGCAAAATATTGATGTGAGCGCTGTGAGCGATTATTTTTAACCGACTTCCAAAAGGAGGAGGTTCTCAATTCGTCGGAATATTTTTTTTTTTTTTTTTTTATTTTTTTTTTTTATGTATGTTCCCCGATTACTCGAAAATGGCTAGACCGATTTGGATTTTTCTTTTTTTGTTCGAAAGGGTATACTTCCCAAGTGGTCCCATGATCATCAAATCAGGATCTGATGATGGGATCCCATGGAAATCGAGGGAAACCCTCAAATTTTATGGGCACACCTATATCGATTTCGGTATTTTTTATAGTAACTCGTGCATTTACTCTCGGAAAGTACCATTCGGTGAACTGGAACTGATGATGAAGACCACAGAGGGCCATCGGAAATACTCAATTATATCTAAGTATATAACAGGTTGCGATTCGATTACTTTAATATGGTTTATGCTCGTCAAAATAATGGTAATGGTGACTTCACCATGAGCTCCATTTCTCCTGGTTCTTACTAGGAGAACTCCTCAACAATTAACGTCCCTGCATCGGGAAAAGCAACATTTTGTAAAACGTGATGAGCAGTTGACATTGGGTTATTGTAACTTAGATAAATTACAAACTGAACCACTAAAAAGTGAAAAATAAAAACTTTTTTACAAAAACAAAAACCGACTTCCAAAAAAAAACACTACAAAGTGAAAAATAACTTTAATTTCGGAAGTCGGTGGCAAAAAACTAAAATACAGATCCAAAGACACCGACTTCCGAAATTAAAGTTATTTTTCACTTTGTAGTGTTTTTTTTTGGAAGTCGGTTTTTGTTTTTGTAAAAAAGTTTTTATCTAATTCGGAAAGCGGGGATTGTAAGTATATAGAGAAGGAGTGCGCGCGCGAGAGAAAGTGATCGTTACGCACTTAGAGATGTTGAACTGCAAGATGTTATCCTTGCCTCTCTCAGGTCTCCACTCGGTCTATGTCTCTTTGAAGCCTGTCACAGTCCTCCAATTAACTTATCTCCAGCGACAGCTTGAGGTCATCAGCAAACAGTAAACATTTGGCGTCTTTAACAACTTCGGGCAAATCATTAATCAGAAGAATGAACTGCAAAGGCCCAAGACTGCCCTGACTCACCCCCGACCTGGTAAAATATGGCTCTGACTTATGTCCCGCATATTCTACATACTGTTGCCTACCGCTAGTACCGCAAGTAACTTGCAAAAAACTTTAGCAGATGTGGAGTGAAACCAACGGCTGCTAACTTTTTGAGCAAAACATCATTATTTACTAGATCGAATGCTTTTTTAACCGACTTCCAAAAGGAGGAGGTTCTCAATTCGTCGGAACCTTTTTTTTTTTTTTATTTTTTTTTTTATGTATGTTTCCCGATTACTCGAAAATGGCTAGACCGATTTGGATTTTTCTTTTTTCGTTCGAAAGGGTATACGTCCCAAGTGGTCCCATGATCATCAAGTCAGGATCTGATGATGGGATCCCATGGAAATCGAGGGAAACCCTCAAATTTTATGGGCACACCTATATCGATTTCGGTATTTTTTATAGTAACTCGTGTTAAGTTCCAGTTCACCGAATGGTACTTTCCGAGAGCAAATGTCTCGGAAAGTACCATTCGGTGAACTGGAACTGATGATGAAGACCACAGAGGGCTATCGGAAATACTCAATTATATCTAAGTATATAACAGGTTAGGTTGCGATTCGATTACTTTAATATGGTTTATGCTTGTCAAAATAATGGTAATGGTGACTTCACCATGAGCTCCATTTCTCCTGGTTCTTACTAGGAGAACTCCTCAACAATTAACGTCCCTGCATCGGGAAAAGCAACATTTTGTAAAACGTGATGAGCAGTTGACATTGGGTTATTGTAACTTAGATAAATTACAAACTGAACCACTAAAAAGTGAAAAATAAAAACTTTTTTAAAAAAACAAAAACCGACTTCCAAAAAAAAACACTACAAAGTGAAAAATAACTTTAATTTCGGAAGTCGGTGGCAAAAAACTAAAATACAGATCCAAAGACACCGACTCCCGAAATTAAAGTTATTTTTCACTTTGTAGTGTTTTTTTTGGAAGTCGGTTTTTGTTTTTTGTAATTTAAAACGAAGTAAGCGGCACCGGTTTGTTTCCCACTGTCCACTGTTGGCACAATATTAGCCATGTTGCTTAGGAGATTGCTAGTAGTGCTTCTTGCTGGTGGAAACCCATGCTAGACGTCTGAAAGCTAGCCACTGACCTGTTGAAACAGGCTCTTATGTATAGCCACTTCGAAAACTTTAGCCAGAGTCCACAGCACTGCGACAGGCCTGTAACCATCCACCGACATCCCTGACCCTCCTTTTGGCACCGGAACGACGCGGGTAATCTTCCACTTCTCCGGAAACATCAAGACATTTATTAAAAAATTGCAGCAGAGGGCTTAGTGCGAGTTTTTATACTTACTCGATCACGTTAACGTAAACGTCAGTTAGTACTGAAAATGAATAAGCGCCGCCTGGTGACTATAATGGGAAACACAATTATTCCATACGAATTGACATATGGTAACGATAACATAAAAGCGATCGAGTAAGTATAAAAACTCGCACTAAGCCCACAGTTTGGCTAGCACCGACCGACAATTCTTAAAGATGTAAGGCGGAATGCGAAGATAAGATATGATAAGATTTTCGGTTTAAGCTGTTGGAGCGCGCAACATACGTCCGAAAGTTGTAAGTGATCAAGATGTACCCGCGCCGCTCGTTTCTCCCCACCCGCTTCGGTCATACGCCTGGCATCCAACTCGACTTGCTCTGTACTGTACACTGAATAGAAGTACTGAGCAAACTCCTGAACACACATGTTCGTCAGTCAACGCCTCGCCATTCTGTAAAATCTTTTGCTGACTTCTACTACCTCTTCTAGATTGTGCATAATTCCAAAACGACTTCGGGTCCAGCATTTGATTTTCAACACGTGCTCATGCTGTTCCCGAGCGCCTAAAATCATTTTTTTAACTATGGTTCTACACTGAGCAAACGCTTCGTAATCAGTCTTTGACCCACTTGTTTTGTACCGTTTGGTGTCGAACAGCCTTTAATTTTATGTTGCCAATTATTTCACAATTTAAACTTAGGGTAAACATACCTTGAGCTTACACGACTTCGCTTTTTCTTTGGAACGCAGTCATCAAAAAATCAGCTGCCCCATACATTCATGTTTGCATAACTCGTCAAAATGTATGGAGAAGCTGATTTTTTTTTCGCGATTTCAGGTTTGGTCCCATAGTAAAAGTTGTTTGTTATCATGAGTACAACCATGTGTTTAGGTATTGGTCACTAATTACCAGTCATCTTATATAATATACACAGATAAAATGGCGGGGGGTGACTTTCACACTCAAATGGGCCCCTATGATCCAGCTGCCCAACGAGAGCCTCCTTAGGTGTTGGTCGAGGCTCTTGGCAATTAAGCCATTGGCTGATACGACTATCGGCACAATGATTGCTGAGTCCACATTCCACATGTCGACAACCTCGCGAGCCAAGTCAAGATACTTGATTTGTTTATCTTTCTCGGCTTTCACGAGGTTACCGTCATGCGGGACCGTTATGTCAACAACCATTGCGCGCCGCTCTGTTCGATCCACCACCACTATATCAGGCTTATTGGCAACAATAGTCCTGTCAGTGATGATGGATAGGTCCCCGTACAATGTGATATTTCCATTTTCGAGAACTGGGTCGGGCACATACCTGTAGTACGGCACCTCCGATTCCACAAGGCTGTATTTCAGAGCAAGTTGCTGATGGATAATCCTGGCTACAAGGTTGTGTCTATGCAAGTACTCTTCGTTAGCTAGACGAGAACATCCGGAGATAATGTGTCGATTATTATTATTATTTCTTTTATTCTACTTATCACACATTTGTTACATTTTTAAATATTAGTATAAAAGAATAATAAAAACATTTTAAAATATAAAAATAGTAGCCCACCGGTATCGGGAACAGGGTATTATTATTATTATTATTTATTTATTTTATTATAACATTTTACAAACAAAACCTTAAGCTAAGAACTATGCCCCGCAAAACCGTTTTCACGGTTTGTCTGTGGGAACGGTACAAACGGTATTAAAAAACCAATTTATGCAACTGACGTATATTACGGGGTATTAAAACACGATTCGCCTCGTGTGATAATAGTATCACATGAGTGTTTTAATACCTAATTATGTACAGTTGCATACAAGACTTTATCTACATCCATGTTATGAATCCTCTATAAAAGGTTCTGAAACAGTTTTTTGCAATACTAATACTCGTATCGAACATGGCGGCCGGCGTCATAGTATGCGACGTGAATTTGAATAAGTTCTGTTTTTGAAAACGAGTTGCATTATGAAATTCAGTACAACATTAAAACACCCGTTTGGATGCTATTATGGTTACTATGACACTGACTGTTTTAATGTTGGCAATAAGCTAACTGTTTTAGGAACTTTATATTGTAGATAAAATAATTAAGAACGTTTGCAGGTCAAGAATGCAAGTTGAAGTCACCTATTACTATCGTGTCATTATAACATTTACACAACTGTTCCAATCTGTACTGGACAATTGTACAATCCTAAACAATACCATGTATTCATTTTCGTTACTGCTACGTGGGATATAAACAACACATACGTTGGTACACTGATGCACAAACCACCAAACACCTGATGGCCAATTCTCGTACCTAAAAACGTTCACAATCTCATGACAGCGTCAATCAAATGTCAAAAATGTAGGTAAACGCTATACAATTTTTGACAGATTGAGACTGAGATGAGATTGCGAACGTTGTTAAAAATACGAGAATTGCACCTCTGATTATCGATGTTGACGGCACCAGGTAGGGACACTCGTCGCAGCTCAAAACGCGGTATGGCCACGAGACACGCGCCTCCGTGTTTACGCACATCTGCTCGGTCACACCGTATAATGTAGTATCCGGGTGGAATTAATTATGCGTCATCAATAGATTCACTGCAGCCTCCGTAATTGCAAATAAGTTTGAGCTTGGAGACAAAACTCCTATATAAAAATCCTCTAATTTAGTGCGGAGGCCCCTTACATTTTGGTAAAATATATTAAGTACAGTTTAGCAATACCTTTTCAGCAATCCCACAGAGGCTTTAGATAATGAGATAAGATGCGCGGCGACCGCGCCAATGCTATGCCCTGCCAGGCTGACGTTGTCAGGGTCTCCGCCGAAAGCCCGCGCGTTCCTCTGCACCCACTTCAGCAAGGTGATGGCGTCCCGGAGCCCGTTGTTACCAGGCACCGACGAACAGTTCAGGGATAGATAACCGAACACGTTGATTCTACAAAGTTCCATAAAAACGCGCTCGAATGTAAGGTCACTCTGAATATACACAGGTGTATTTTGAAAGGTACTGAAGTAAATTATATAAAATGTTAATTGATATTAGTCAATTATAAAAACAGTTCTCAATTAAGTAGGTACCTACCAGATGCCAGAGTACTTACTAACCTGTAATTAAAAGTGATGACAATAACGTCTTTGCTGACTAAATATTCGGGTCCATGGATGTCTGAGTCACCTGAACCAGTTTGGAACCCTCCGCCATGTATGAAGACAAGGATAGGAAGACCAGTTTTTTGACTCACGGCCTTTGCCCCAGGATCGAAGCCATCGAGAGGAACGTGGACGTTGGCTAGGATACAAGACTCGCTCATGCCCACTGGCCTGGCCAGACGCCCGTATACCTCGTCATACTGGGGACATATGGGACCCTCTCGTGTGGCTAATAGAACATGGTCCCAGGGATCCAATGGTTGTAATTCCTGAAATGTAAAATGTAGTATTTATGGGTAAACAAGCGTCAGGTTTGATATGCCAAAAAAACAGTTCAGTTCAATAGTTTCCTCCTAGGTGCTATTGTTCGAGATCCATTTATGACAGTGTACCTGAAACCGTAGCTCCTTTAATGGCTGCTTCGCGTACGGGATCCCCCTGAAGCTGGCGTACTTGACATCTGCCTCCGCGCTCCTGACACGCCCGCAAACCCAGCCCGAGTCGATGCGTGTGAGCACGTCGCAGTTCATACTGGTGTCATTGTTCGCCGAGAACGTTGGGCTTTCTGGAAGTTTTACATTGAAACTGTGAAAACCCTAAAGTTACGAGAAATATAAAAACGGCTCCCAGATTTTACTTGGGAAAAATATTTTCATCAATTGTCAAGATTGTTTTAAAGGAGACAATAGCACGCTTGTATTCAATAATCTTTTAGTATATTATACTGGGGAGGCTGTCAGATTAAGTAAAATATCATTAATAAAAACTGGAGCCTGTTTCAGAAGTTAGGACAAACTTTTGCAGAAAGACATCTATCTGGTTATAAGCATGTCCTGCTTCATTCATACCCGTAAAACAAAACCGTTTTTAGGAAGTAAATAAATGACGAAAATAAAATTTTAACCGGGTAACGGTGTTAAAAGCTATGACAAGACCCATTTACAAAATATTATTAATAATTAAATATTTAATTATAATAAAGAATTAGTAATTAAATAATAATAATTATGACTTACCGCAACAGAAGGATGTTGTGAAAAAACAAATAAAGAAGTAAAAGTATCTTATCATTTTAATGGCGTCGCCGTTGTCGTGAAGATTAAATAGTCGAGTATTCCAGAGCTTTATATAGCCTGCATGCCATGCCACATGTATGCGCATAGCTAAGGACCACTTCACATTGCGCAGAAATAAATGAGGCAGATATTATATTTTATATTTAATTTTCTACACATATTATAAACTAGCTTCTGCCAGCGGCTTCGACCGCGTGGGTGTCGGAAAATATCCCATGGGATATTTTTCCATGGGAATGGCATTTTTACTACCGGGAATTTCTTGTCTACATTTTATAGGGAACCTCTGTGCAAAATTTCAGTTTTCTAGGTCCAAGGGTTTGGGCTGGGCGTTGATGAGTCGATCAGTCAGTCAGTCAGGACTTCTTTTTTATTTTGATAGATTAAAGTCGTATTTCGTGACCGCGTTGTTCTTTCGTTCCTGCTAAACTTACATAATAATTGTACTAAACAAATCTTGATAATTATTAATTAGTCCAGTCGTAAAAACCGTGCGAAGCCGGGGTGGGTCGCTAGTATTATTATAAATTAAACTGTTTTTAAACATGGCAACAAAAAGGCTACTTACTTTTTTTTTAACAGATATGATTCCGGGTTAATAATATAATAGCAATGGTTGACTTTGATACTAATATACACACATCAACACGGTCTAGGGATATTTTTAAAAAAGCGAATTACTATCAATGTGTTAATTATTTATATGACATGTATATATTTAAAAAGATACGTTATTTAATATTCTACCATTTTTTAATAATGGTTAAGGTACTTAGATTAAAATTTCAGGATTTTATGGAAAAAAAATGAAGCATAGACGGAAAACGTATATGAATTAACTTTTAATTTGTGAGTAAAAACTGAAAAAAATAGAAAAATCATTTAATTTGTGTTTATAGTCTGAGAAAGTGCCCATGATGTTCATAACACATTGGCAACGATTCGGCATGCTCAGAACAAGGTTGTCAATGTCTTGCTGCGGAATATTGTCCCATGTCCTTCTGAGGTGCGCAAAAAGTTGATCTTCTGTAGCCAGATTTTCAGGAACTTCCTTCAGAGCTCTTCTTTGCAGCATATCCCACGCATGCTCAATGGGATTTAGATCTGGCGATTGAGCAGGCCAGTCTAAGGCCCTAACATTGTGTGTATGTAACCAAGCTGCTACCGTTCTCGCCGTGTGTGCCCGGGCATTGTCGTGCATGAGCAGGAAATCTTGCCCCATTTGTGTTCTGTGGGGCAAGATTACGGGCCCCAGCACCTGTTGGACGTATCGTTCTGCCGTCATATTGCCCCGTACCCAAACGAGATCCGTCCGTCCTCCAAGACGAATTCCTGCCCAAACCATAATTGTTCCTCCTTGGTATGGGTGAACTTCCTGAGGGTTCTGAAGACGGCTCCATCGTCCAGGAACTCGCCAAACACGCGTCCTTCGTGAATCTGGATGGAAGCCGAACCTGGATTCATCCGTGAACAGCACATTGGACCATTGCTCACGGCCCCAGTCCACGTGGTTCCGAACCCATTCTAATCGTCGTCCACGATTGCCTCTCCGTAAAGGTGGGACCCGGAGTGGTCTACGAGAGCGTAGATTGCTTTCATGCAGTCGCCTTCTTACAGTTTGGTCACTCACAAGCACTTGTGTTCCACTCGCAGCCTTTGGACCAATTGAGTCGCCGTTGCATTTGGTTGAGCTCGCGCAGTAATTTGCAAAAATCGGTCTTGTCTGGGGGTAGTGATGCGACTTGGCCCCCGGTGCCTCTCCGCTACTTCACCTGTGGCACGATAGCGTGTCCACAATCTTGAAATTACATTTTGGTGGGTCCCTATGGCCTCAGCAACATTACGCTGAACAGACCCAGCTTCCAGCATTCCCACAGCTCGTAACATCTCCGCCCTCGTCAAATGTTGGCGTTGCATGGCTACAATACCTCAATTTTAACTTTATCTTTCGTTTAAAAATGAAAAAAAACTGTAACTAAACGTAATTCGTATTGTTTTCTAAATTTCGCACAAATAAAAATTCCCTCTCCTACACATCAAGACATTTTTATGCCACCGAAACTAAAGAATTTTCAAAAATTTGAATTTGGAATTAGTCTGAGATAAATTACAAACAAATCGGTGTATAAAAGATTCCAATGCGGCCAGTACTTTTCAAGTTATTTAATTGAGTATGAAATATCCCTAGACCGTGTTGATGTGTGTACATGTGTTATTAAAATAACTTTAGGGATCCACTGTACCTACTTTACAACCCGTGTGAGTGCTTAGACTAGTTAAGTTTTAAGTTTCCACAATTTTTGCAGTTGCATCATATTTATTATAGAGATTTCAACCAGTCGGTCAACTTTACTGACATTACGAGGTAAGCGGTCAATGTCGAAGTCGAATGTGGTTGGGTCGAAGAGTACGAGCTTGTGTTTTTTTAGTACAGCCTGTAGTACAAACAGCTGCCTAACCGTGAGAGCTTTGCAAAATGAATATAGGTCAAATGTTGGATAGCGGATTGGTTTTTTTAGAAACGTCCTTTAGTACGGCCCTCTGCGCCCTTTCTAGTCGCAGCATGGTTGTTTTGTGGGCGTGGTGACCACGCCGCGTGGTCACGCATTACCCAAGGACTGATTGAATGAGAGCAAAGTAGACAGTTATCAGGCTTTTGAAGTCGGCAACAAAAATCAGATGAGCGATGAATTGTTACTTTTGGGGTTCTGCAGGGTAATCTACTAGGCCCGACTATATTCATAATTTACATGGATGCCATTTTAAGAAATGAAATTCCTAATACTGACTTGATTTGTTACGCAGACGATACAGTTATCATTTTCCATGGTGCTGACTGGAAAGAGGTGCATGAGAAAACCGAGTCTGGAATGAGTAAGTTAGCTAACTGGTTGGATTCAAATTTGCTCACGCTCAACGTAAATAAAATAATGATGATGATGCTGTAATGAAGGTGATGATGAGTTAATAAATAAATAAATAAAACTAAAAATAAAATAAAAAAATCTGAAAAAAAAAATGCTACTGAACTGCCTTTTTTTTTTTTTTGTGGATGGGAAATCATCAAATGACTTTTTGTGGATGGGAAATGGGAAATCATTAAATGACTTCTTACGCTCTGGGTGGAGCGAAAGGACGTGTCAGACTTTTACTGACTAAAACCCACCCGTGTTCCTTCAGTTGCCTATGCCAGGGCCACGGTATCTCTTTCAAACAACCCGCGACCCCGGCGGCCTACTAAACTGCCTGGATGTAGGGTAAAAATCCACAGATGTAAGTCTTACGAGCTCGCCGGTAGCTGTATTTCCACGTGTTCGTGTAACGAGATCGAAAGGGTTGATCACCTAAAATACCTCGGAGTGGCATTAGAGCAGCATCTCTCTTTCAAACAACACATTACGGTTACGGCAAAACGAGTTCGCAGGTTGTATATGTTATGAAACTTCTACGTGAATGTGGTTCTATCGGAAGTCGCAAATTAGTTTACCTTGCCCTCTGTCAGTCTGTACTCCAGTAGGTACCGTATAACAGTCCGGGTCGGGTCGCCAAAACTTATATGTTAAGTAGACCTGGAGAGCGCGCAACGCGCTCTTCTAAAAGTCATGCTTCGTAAACCTTACCGTTTTTCAACTGACAAATTTTATAAAGAGGCTGCACTTCTCGGGGTGCAGAAACTGTATATTTCTACCGTTGTTTCGAAAAGTCACTTAAAATTTTTAAAGAGAACTGTTTTAAAAAAGAAAATTCAGAATCCCAAACCCAGACTATTGACTATTGCTTCATTCCTACACACTCACCACTCTAATATTATAAAGGCGAAAGTTTGTGAGTGAGTGTGTGTGTGTGTGTTTGTAGGTTTGTTACTTTTTCACGCTCAAACGGCTGGACCGATTTGGATGAAAGGGGAATGCCCACCGACCATAGACACTTCGGCCCTGGGAGCACACATATAAAAGCATATGGAAATGATAATATGCAATTTAAAAAATGAAATGGTAAAGGATTGGTTTAAAAAAAAGTCCGGATTGCTAAGATATAAAATGGTTTTTATTTTCACAATTACAGTTTTTTAACAATCATTTTACTGTAATACGCACACGAGATGATGATGGCAGCTGAAACAATTATTTATTTATTTGCACAAGTAAAAAATATTGCACAAAGGCAACTTAATGCCACAAATTAATAATTAAGTATATGAATTAATAATTAAGGACTGAGGAACTAGTAGTACAAAAACAATGAAAAACAAGTGTCTCATTTCTCGGTAGTTGACGACACTTGACTCTTATTTTACCACTTTGTCGGCGTGATTAATATGTATATCCATGCCAAAATGTAGCTTTCTAGTACTAAGAGTCTCTGAGCTAAGTTGCGGACGGACAGACAGACGGACGGACATTTCGAAACTATAAGGGTTCCTTGTTGACTACGAAACCCTAAAAACTATTGAACGCTTACCTCACGTGGTGCAATTTGATGGGCAATCATATTCCTTATGAGTTCCTCACGTGGAGAATCGGACCTGAGCGTGTGTGATCTTATTCTCAAAAGTGACTTCCCACAGCTAATGCACATGTCCGTGACCAACAATCGGTGAACTTTTTGACATAAAAATAAGGTCAAAATCGCTTTATTTAAAAAAAATATATGAATTTAAGAGTAGTAATTTTTCATACATTTAAACATTTTTAAGACTTTGGAAGCACATAAGTTATTGTTTATTGATCAATTACATCAAATAATAATTTATTTAGAATAAAAATACATTGCAGACTATTATAAAATTAATTTTGTTCTATTGCAACCATAAACAAAAAAAATATATCGATTCAAAGGCGAGATTTTGAGTAATTCAAAGAAAGAACAAAAAAAAACATATCTCAATTACCGTCACACTTAGGACATGGAGGTCTTTAGGTGAAACCTAGCAAATGACCCCCCCAATCCCCCAAAAAATTGTGTCGGTCCATGCGCCGAACACCCTGTATACAACGTCCCGACATCAACCGTCGGCCAGTTGCCAACCAGACACAACACCCGTCTGGTCGGAGGATACTCTCTTTTCTATGGAGGATGAAGGAACTTTACACCCTGTTCCTCATGCCTCTATAAATTATCGAAAAAAAGGATTAACATTGGCATTATAATAATTCCTTACATCACAAAAAAATCGATTCGATTATATTTTGAACGAAATTAGTAATTAGCAACACTTTTTATTTTATCCACAAACCAATGACTTACGGATATACCTAATTTCATTTTTATCTTTTCAGTACTCTTGTTTTGTGCATAAATGTTGCAATCTTGTTTGGATAAATGAATACCGCGATTAAAAAACATGAAACAAGAAGTTTTTTTTTTTGACAAAAGCAAATTGCTGGGCCTTTCATGGCCTAAAATGGGCAATTCCCTTTTGTACGTAGATATCTTATACCCTGGATTAACACATAGGCTACTTTTTATACCGGTCTACGCGGGTGAAACCGCGGGGCGCAGCTAGTTTACAATAAGGTTAACTCTGTTCCAAACTTCCAACGACCATATAGCCCTTAAGATCCACAGCTCCTGCACACCCTAACGCAACACACAGTTACAATATGGCTCATGGAACAATCATATAGCCCTTAAGATCCACAGCTCCTGCACACCCTAACGCAACACACAGTTACAATATGGCTCATGGAACAATCATATAGCCCTTAAGATCCACAGCTCCTGCACACCCTAACGCAACACACAGTTACAATATGGCTCATGGAACAATCATATAGCCCTTAAGATCCACAGCTCCTGCACACCCTAACGCAACACACAGTTACAATATGGCTCATGGAACAATCATATAGCCCTTAAGATCCACAGCTCCTGCACACCCTAACGCAACACACAGTTACAATATGGCTCATGGAACAATCATATAGCCCTTAAGATCCACAGCTCCTGCACACCCTAACGCAACACACAGTTACAATATGGCTCATGGAACAATCATATAGCCCTTAAGATCCACAGCTCCTGCACACCCTAACGCAACACACAGTTACAATATGGCTCATGGAACAATCATATAGCCCTTAAGATCCACAGCTCCTGCACACCCTAACGCAACACACAGTTACAATATGGCTCATGGAACAATCATATAGCCCTTAAGATCCACAGCTCCTGCACACCCTAACGCAACACACAGTTACAATATGGCTCATGGAACAATCATATAGCCCTTAAGATCCACAGCTCCTGCACACCCTAACGCAACACACAGTTACAATATGGCTCATGGAACAATCATATAGCCCTTAAGATCCACAGCTCCTGCACACCCTAACGCAACACACAGTTACAATATGGCTCATGGAACAATCATATAGCCCTTAAGATCCACAGCTCCTGCACACCCTAACGCAACACACAGTTACAATATGGCTCATGGAACAATCATATAGCCCTTAAGATCCACAGCTCCTGCACACCCTAACGCAACACACAGTTACAATATGGCTCATGGAACAATCATATAGCCCTTAAGATCCACAGCTCCTGCACACCCTAACGCAACACACAGTTACAATATGGCTCATGGAACAATCATATAGCCCTTAAGATCCACAGCTCCTGCACACCCTAACGCAACACACAGTTACAATATGGCTCATGGAACAATCATATAGCCCTTAAGATCCACAGCTCCTGCACACCCTAACGCAACACACAGTTACAATATGGCTCATGGAACAATCATATAGCCCTTAAGATCCACAGCTCCTGCACACCCTAACGCAACACACAGTTACAATATGGCTCATGGAACAATCAAACACCTTTAAAGAAATCATTCTGTACCTATATCTAAATAAAATCTGTCTGTTACGACGATGAATTTTTGGAACGATGAAGGATAAATTTTTGGAACTTTGGTTTCTTCAATAATAACTATGCACTTTTGAAAATTACTTTAATTTAGTTATTACAGGACAGAAAAATATTTCGACCGCTCGCTCGTGCGGTTGTCAAGTTAAGAAGTGTCACTTTGTAGTTTTTCACAAGCACCGCCCGTTATTCAAATGCGTTGTAGTAAATGTAGGTATCTATGCAGCGCACACGACGTAGCTAATCGATGGTAAGCAGGTAAAGCAGGGACAAGCCTAAACAAAATCCACTCACACTGCACCGACACAAACTCATACACACACACACAACAGACACATACACGACACACTTTTTTATTATATAAGAATTGATTATAGTTTTCCCTTAATTAGTTTATTTGTTTGTATATTTCGTTTTTTAGTATCGATGAGGCGAACTACATATTTTAACTGTAGCCTACTTTTAATTTATTTTATTTGAAAATTACCAAAACGTTTTACCTACATATTCAATGGTGCCCAAGATACAGGCTGTGCCCAGTTTGGACCACCAATACCTCCATATTGTTTTGTCGAATGTATTAACGATTAAAAACGATCTCGAAACGATCTTTTTATAAAAATGTAAAATACAAACTTATATTTGTACGAAAATATTATCTCAAGTAAAAAAAAAAGCCACAGTGTTATTTCGGCGTCGTCGATCCTTTGCGGAACTTATCTACATATAGTACTTTCAAAAATAACTTTACTTTTGTACTTGTTACAGGTAAGCGACGCTGCGATGTTATATTATGTACAGATAGCGAAGAATTTGGTAACTTCTCCCTGCCTCACACCTTCTTTCTGCGTTTCCATTTTGGTAAGTTCCTTGACTTTATTTAAATAAATGCTTTGAGTTTGAGTACTGAAGACCGAATTAAACAAGAACTAACGCTTGAAAGTAAATAATATGTATTTTGACTGTAATAAAAAGTAAATAAAAAAAAAAATGTTATCATTATCTGGTACAAAGTTCTTACACAGTGCGCCTACGCACGCCTAGACGACTGACGTCATAAGTATTGCGTCACACTCACTAGGATGACGCGCTCGTGCTACCTCTGAAACAAAACACGTGAATTATAAACAATGATATGACGTGCTATGACGTGCTATGACGTGTATGAGGACACGGTTGGCGCAGTGGTTGAGCGATTGACTGCTGCGCAGCATGTCGCGGGTTCGATTCCCGCACGGAACAAATATTTGTACGACCTACAAGTATTTGTTCCGAGTCTGGGTGTTTTTCTATCTATAATATGTATGTATTTACAAAAAAAAATGTATATAAGTAGTTTATCAGCCATCACGTTACCATAACACAAGCATTAGGTTGCTTAGCTTGGGACTAGATGGCGTTGTGTGAAATGTCCAAGGATATTTATTTATTTATTTATTTTTATGAATACGTATATTATACGGGGATTACGAAGCTCTTAATATTTGACAAAAAGTGTCAGCGATTTTGAACATGTGCTGTGCAACTATTATTATCAACTTCACCTGCCCAGCAAAAGATTATGGTACCGTACCATAATCTTTAAATTTTCACACATTTACTTACTAATGTGTGCCCTACCCTTGCGAAATGTTTTTGTTTTCTTCCTTAAATCATTGTTTATGATCGTCTTATATTACAATTCGAAAACTTCGGAAAATTCGAAGTATTCGAATAGTTAAATTAGTAGAATTCCAAATATTCGAATAGTTAAAATTAACGAATATTGGAAGCCGTAGGTACGGGCCACAGTTTAAAAAAAAAATAGAGGTGAATTAGGTTCGAAGGACCATAACTCCATAAGCTATGGAATCAATTTTCAATCAATCATTTAGATTCGATTAACCCGTGCGTCTGTTTTTATTTAGCCATTTTTAAAGTTCCGTAGTCAACAAGGAACCCTTTCGCTATGTCCGTCCGCCTGTCTGTCTGTCTGTCCGTCCGTCCGTCCGCAGCTTAGGTCCGAGGCTCCTAGTACTAGAAAGCTATAATTTGGCATAGATATGACATCACGCCGACAAAGTGGTAACTAAACTCATGAAAAAGAACAACCTCACTTTACGTGTACAGTACAGACGTAAAGTGGGGATGTTTTCTTTTTCTCGTTTACCCCATAGAGTATCATTGGATGGGTCTTTCAAAAATATTGCGGGTTTGTGAAAACAATTTTTCGATTTAGGGATCGGTTTCTGAAATATTAAGCTAAGTGCTCATTTTTGTTAAGAGTCAAGTGACCCCCCCCCCTGCCAGCTAAACGGTTAGTTTTGGATGGGTGAAAAAATTCACGGTAGTAGTATATACATATAACGAAGTTAAAACGGCACATCTTATTAGTTTATGGGGCATGTGGTGCTAACCTTTAATTAATTGTTACACTAACCTTAGATATTATATAATTACTTTAAATTTTATCAGTGTAAACAATTGTTGGTTGGCCAATAAAGGAAAATAAAAAAAAAATAAAAATAGGAAAACTATCACAGCTAAGTAGGCTTTTCAAGTTTACGAGTAATAGTCAAATATTCATGAAGCAACGAAAGCCCTCTTAGTCGGCGTTCCCACGAGCGTAATAAAATCGGGGCGGGATTTTATCGCGCACTGGATTTGCAACTCTCGTTGTTGAGCCGAGCGTTGAGAATCCAACCTAACAAAAACAGAGTGTATCCCAGCGCGACGAAAAACACTGTTGGATTTTCAACTCCCGGCGCTAAGCAGAGAGTTGAAAATCCAGTGCGCGATAAAATCCCGCCGCGATTTTATTACGCCCGTGCGAACGTCGGCTTAGTCCGCATTATTGTACAACTACGCTGCGGCCAAGTCCGGGCCACGCGCAGTAATAGGGTTCCTATTACTGCGCGTGGCCCGACACTCACTTGGCCGGTTTTTCAGTATGATGTTCAAATAAGTACTTGCTACATTTCGAACCTGTAAGCCTTCTAGGATCGGGATCTTAAACTTCTAAGTTTCGTAAAAAACATTTTTTTAAAATCCGTCGCTACCCCGCCGCATCATAGAGCTGGTCGTGGAAGTGGAACATATCTCGCTGTGTGTCCGTCATGTTGATGTTGTTGGATAACACGAACATCGGCTCCTTGATCAGCTGGTAGTTGAGCTGCTCCCCATCCGCCGCTGGCCATTCCGATTGATTGTCACAAAGCGGGTGGCTGGAAAACACCACATTTTTTAAAGATCCTTTGAACATAGAAGGATTTCACGAAACCATACATTTACATCAAGACTGCTTAGGTCTTGCACCACCAAAAATCTTACCTGCATCGCATAAAGTTGACGAAAAACGTTGTCATCCAGTGCTTCATGAGGTCATCTCTGGTTCTGGGTGGAAAAGACTTTTCGTCCGGGTCCATTACAGAATTGGCGCGAAACACAAATGTCTGGTCCTCAACGTGGGCGCTTCCTCCCGAGTACCCCAGCATCTTACCAAACTTTACAGAATTAAAGTCGCTGTCGAATTGAAACAGATACATGTAGAGCGGTGCCGCTTCTAATAGTGCAGCTCTCCACTCTGCCAGCTTGAACGCAGGGTAGGAGAAGAATGAATTTGTACAACATTTGATATACTTGTCGACTGTTGCACCTCCATCGAAATATCTACCAATCAGCATCTCTGACAGACGGAGCGCCTCGCTTTCAGCCACAGAATAAGTTATATTTGGTGGTAGAATTACTAGAGGGCTTTCCTCTATGAGCCCAAGCATGTCCAAATATTCAATTCTTCGTTTAAAGTATTCGCACTCAATGCTTGTAGTGCCTACGATCATAGGGAAGTCCTTCGCTCGGCCATCTTTTATAAGGTTTGCTGGATAATCATCCAAGACGCACGTGACTCCTGGACGTTCTGGTTCAACGACAGGAACGAAGGACACAAGACCAGTCTTGAATTGCACGATCCTGTTGGCCTCCATAATCGTTTCAAGAGGTAAATGTATGAGTTGTTCGTGGATTTCGTCGACGTCAGTAGAGTTTATGCCTACGTATCCCAGAAACATGGTCGCGACAGAATGAGCGTAGGCAGGCGAGGCTGTATAGAATCCGCCGTTGCCTACACTGCTCATCAATATCACTCTGAAACAAATACAACAAAAAAATTAGGGATTAACTCTGCTCTTAAGATCACAGCTCCTCTTATACCAGACCGAATGCAACACACAGTTACAATATGGCTCATGGAACAATCATACACCTCTACAGAATTAATTCTAAGTATATGTTACGGTAAGTGTGATTAATTGAAAATTATTAATAATTGTCTATCATTATTAATAATTGCCGAAAGTCGAGGTAAAAGAAATTAATCACATTTAAAATAATATTCAAAGTTTATTTAGTATTTCAGTTCGGTAGGTAGGTACCTACCTATAAGTATTGTGGTAGGTATTATCAATAAATACCTGTTGAACAAAGATATAGAAAAATATTTTAATTTTTAATGTTGATTTGACGGAGTCTATGATTGTACTTCAATCTACCCAGCCTTTTCCCAACTATGGTGGGATCAGCTTCCAGTCTAATCGTATGCAGCTGAATACCAGTATTTAACATGGAGCGACGGCCTATCTGACCTCCACAACCCAGTGACTGGGTAATACGATACCCCTTGGTAAAACTTATTGCCAGACTTTCTTCTGACTTCTGACGACCCGTAACGACTGTCAAAGATCCACGAAGGACAGCCGGGACCAACGGCTTAACGTGCTTTCCGAGGTACGGAGGAGTTTGGTACGTAAAGATGGTCACCCATCCACGGACCAACCCCGGCAAGCGTAGCTTAACCTGACGGATCGACCCGTGCAGCTGTTATTACTTAGCCACGAGCTCTTCGAGTCTATGATTGTACTTATAATTTTTATTTTATCTGTTCTTGTTTTATTTAAGCAAAATCAAAGAATAAACGATTTTTTATTTTATATTCATTCACATTTACCAAATCATGAGGTAATTATGAATAATGATGGATAATTATTAATAATTTTCAATTAATCACACTTACCGTAAATTATCTATAAATAAAATCAACTCACATTGTACCGACACAAACACCCGTATACACACCACACACACACAACACACACATACACGCACACACTTAAATTTTATTATAAAAATTGACTAGTTTTCCTTTATATTTTATTTAGTTTTGTAGTCTTGATGAGGCTAGCTAACTTAACTGTAGACAACTTAAACTTCTATTGTAGTTTATTTAATTTGAAAATTACCAAAATGTATTACATTACAAGTATAATGTCGCACCTTGGTAACAAAAGTGGCATTATCAAAACTATGTTTTCTAAATAACTCCATAATTTACTGGCATGTTTTCAGTACTTAAATAGTCAAACTGATAAGTGAAACTAATTGCAGTCTTTCATTTCAGTTATTTGCTAAGATATTGACCAAAATACTGCGTCAAAAACTTTAAATGGTCATACTGAAAAATTTAAATTTTTGAATAACGCCACTAAAATTTTGTTTTCAAAGTGCGATGTATACCTACCTACCTATTCAATGTTGCCAAGATCAGGCTGTGCCTAATTTGGGGCCAACGATACCTCCACATTGTATTAATTTTTTATTTTTATGTACAAGTATACTCGTATAGGTCAATAGATCCAAATATATCAAGTCAAGTTTAGCAATACCTTTTCAGCAATCCCACAGAGGCTTTAGATAATGAGACAAGATGCGCGGCGACCGAGCCGCAGCTCTGTCCTGCCAGGGTGACGTTGTCAGGGTCTCCGCCGAAGGCCCGCGCGTTCCTCTGCACCCACTTCAGCAAGGTGATGGCGTCCCGGAGCCCGTTGTTACCAGGCACCGACGAACAGTTCAGGGATAGATAACCGAACACGTTGATTCTACAAAGTTTCATAAAAACACGCTCAAAAGACAAGGTCACGCTGAATATACACAGGTGTATTTTGAAAGGTACTGAAGTACTCGAAAATGATATAAAATGTTAATTGTTACTATTCAAATATTGGTCAATTATAAAAACAGTTCTCAATTAAGCAGGTACTTACCAGATGCCAGAGTACTTACTAACCTGTAATTAAAAGTGATGACAATAACGTCTTTGCTGACTAAATATTCGGGTCCATGGATGTCTGAGTCACCTGAACCAGTTTGGAACCCTCCGCCATGGATAGGATAGGAAGACCAGTTTTTTGACACATGGCCTTTGACCCAGGTTCGGAGCCATCGAGAGGAACGTGGACGTTGGCTAGGATACAAGACTCGCTCATGCCCACTGGCCTGGCCAAACGCCCGTATACCTCGTCATACTGAGGACATATGGGACCCTCCTCTGTGGCTAATAGAACATCGTCCCAGGGATCCAATGGTTGTAATTCCTGAAATGTAAAATGTAGTATTTATACACAAGCGTCAGGTTTGATGTGCCAGAAAAACAGTTCAGTTCACTAGTTTCCTCCTAGGTGCTATTGTTCGAGATCCATATAAGACAGTGTAGCTGAAACCGTAGCTCCTTTAATGGCTGCTTCGCGTACGGGATGCCCCTGAAGCTGGCGTACTTGACATCTGCCTCCGCGCTCCTGACACGCCCGCAAACCCAGCCCGAGTCGATGCGTGTGAGCACGTCGCAGTTCATACTGGTGTCATTGTTCGCCGAGAACGTTGGGCTTTCTGAAAGTTTGAACATTGAAAATGTGAAGACCCTGAAGTTATTGTAGTACGAGAAATATAAAAACGGCTCCCAGATTTTACTTGGGAAAAATATTTTGCATTCCTCATACTCGGAAAGTGGTGTTTGTTTGATCTGAGTAGCGGGTCGAAGACGCTGCTCCCACCCTTGGTCGGGAAAGACTCATAGTAATTGCTTCCCTCTCTAGGGCGGGAATGAATTTTAAAAATAGAATTAAATTTGGTTAGGTAGTCGGGCTGCGGTCTGGTGAGTGTACAAACAGCCAGTGTGAATATAAAAAAAAAACCGATCAAGAGCGAGTCGGACTCGCGCACCGAGGGTTCCGTTCCGATTTCTGAAAAAGTGTGCTACTTAGATACATCGTTTTATTTTTCCTGTAATCTTTACATAAACTTCTATCACATAGAATAATTTCAGATTTTTCTCTGTGCAAACTTCGGAGATAAGGGGGTATTTTTTTTAACATTTTTCATCAAAAGTCGAAAACTATGCGGCCAAAAAAAAAATTAAAAATAGTTTGAGAATGTGCAAACAGTGCTCTTTCATATGATACCCCACATGCCCTAGTAGCCCCACTTTAAATTTTTAAGACCCCCCTTGAATCCTTGTTGCAAAAAAATATATAAATATTTTTATTTATTTCTTATTTGCAAAATAGTTGGGTATACCTCATCTAAAACTATTCCAAATTTCAAGTTGATAGCATCAGTAGAACAGTTACTGAGATATCCAGCTGTGACAGACAGACAGACAGACTGAGTCACACCATAAGGGTTACTTTTTTACCATTTTGGTACGGAACCCTAAAAACTAGTAAGCGGGACGGCCTGCGGCCGGCGGTGACGCGGTGTGTTCCATTTTTTAAATTTAAAAAAGAATGTAATTTGGCGGAATACTAACTCTGTAAGCTGTACTTCGTTCAAATAAATACACTACCTAGTCACTAATTCCTACTCGGACTATAGCCGAGTAGGAATTGGTGACTAAATACTATTATATTATTATTATAAATTGGTCGTCTAAATCCATACTTAATATTATAAATTCGAAAGTAACTCTGTCTGTCTGTCTGTCTGTCTGTTACCTTTTCACGCCTAAACCACTGAACGGATTTCGATAAAATTTGGCAAGGCTATAGATGGTATCCAGGGGACGGACATAGGCTACTTTTTTTTTCAAAAATAATCCTAGGGGGGGTGATATAGGGGATGAAAGTTTGAATGGGAAACTCAGTATTTCTTAAGTTCGGGATGTGAAAATTAAAATGTATGTTTTTGATAGGAAATAAAGAAATATGCGGTTCAGCGTTTTTGAAAAATCATCCCCTAAGGGGGTAAAATAGGGGTTGATTTTAAAATTTACAAAACTGCACGGATTTCGATAAAATTTGGCAAGGCTTTATATAGCATCCTGGGGAAGGACATAGGCTACTTTTTGTCTTAAAAAATAATCCTACAGGGGGTGAATAGGGGATGAAAGTTTGTATGGGAACTCAGTATTTCTAAAGTTAGGAATGTGAAAATTAAAATGTATGCTTTTGATAAGAAATAAAGAAATATGCGGTTCAGCGTTTTTGAAAAATCATCCCCTAAGGGGGTAAAATAGGGGTTGATTTTAAAATTTACAAAACTGCACGGATTTCGACAAAATTTTGCAAGGCTGTATATAGCATACTGAGAAAGGATATAGGATACTTTCAAAAACAATACTACAGGGGGTGATATAGGGGATGAAAGTTTGTAAGGGAAACCCAGTATTTCTTAAGTTAAGGATAACAAATTTATGCTATTGGTAAGAAATGAAGAAATATGCGGTTCACCGTTTTTGAAAAATCATCCCCTAAGGGGGTAAAATAGGGGTTGATTTTAAAATTTACAAAACTGCACGGATTTCGATAAGATTTGGCAAGGCTTTATATAGCATCCTGGGGAAGGACATAGGCTACTTTTTGTCTTGAAAAATAATTCTACAGGGGGTGATATAGAGGATGAAAGTTTGTATGGGAACCCAGAACCACTAAACAGATTTCGATAAAATTTGGCAAGGCTATAGACGGTATCTTAGGGACGGATATAGGCTACTTTTTTACAAAAATAATCCTACAGGGGATGATATAGGGGATGAAAGTTTGTATGGGAAACTCAGTATTTCTTAAGTTAGGGATGTGAAAATTAAAATGTATGTTTTTGATAGGAAATAAAGAAATATGCGGTTCAGGGTTTTTGAAAAATCATCCCCTAAGGGGGTAAAATAGGGGTTGATTTTAAAATTTACAAAACTGCACGGATTTCGATAAAATTTGGCAAGGCTTTATATAGTATCCTGGGGAAGGACATAGGCTACTTTTTGTCTTAAAAAATAATCCTACAGGGGGTGATATAGGGGATGAAAGTTTGTATGGGAACTCAGTATTTCTAAAGTTAGGAATGTGAAAATTAAAATGTATGCTTTTGATATGAAATTAAAAAATATGCCGTTCAGCGTTTTTGAAAAATCATCCCCTAAGGGGGTAAAATAGGGGTTGATTTTAAAATTTACAAAACTGCACGGATTTCGACAAAATTTTGCAAGGCTGTATATAGCATACTGGGAAAGGACATAGGATACTTTCAAAAACAATACTACAGGGGGTGATATAGGGGATGAAAGTTTGTAAGGGAAACCCAGTATTTCTTAAGTTAGGGATATGAAAATTCAAATTTATGCTTTTGGTAGGAAATAAAGAAATATATGGTACAGCGTTTTTGAAAAATCGTCCCCTAAGGGGTACAATAGTGGTTGACAAATGTTTGTGTACGTACCTATTTTTAAGAGATTTAAGGGATTGGAAATGTAGTCATAGTTCGAATCTTGAGGTAACATTTTTTAGTCTTTATTTCATTCGACATTTTTCGAGGAAATTATTTGAACGAGTCGACATTCGAACAAAAGTTATTTGTTATTAGAGCGTGGCGGGCATAATAAATTTTAAGTAATTAACAAAGTCCCCCCGCCACGTAATTCAGTCTGTTTGAATGCGATAATGTCAACAAGTACCGAACGGATTTTCATACGGTTTTCTCCAATGAACGGAGTGATTCAGAGTAATTCATTATCGTTTTGTGTAAATTGGCTGAAATATGACGACGACTGTTGAAGATGTCGGAAAAAATCATGCCGACTGGTAGCTTTATGCCTACTATACACGGTAACGATATATAGTAGCGATTTGAGTTTGCACAGTTATATCGGACGGCCCTATGTTTTCCACATGAACGTTCCCATGGGATATTTTCCGACATCCACGCGGGCGAAGCCGCGGGCAAAAGCTAGTATTATTATAAATTGGTCGTCTAAATACCTCGTATGGGAATTGATTCCCTTCCACCCTTGTATAACAATCTACTATTGCATCACTTGTCAAATTTTTTTTAAAGGAGACAAAAGCGCGCCTGTATTAAATAATCTTTTAGTATCATAAAATAAGCAAAATATCATTCTTATAAACTGGAAGACTTTCAGAAGGTAGGACAAACTTTTGCAGAAAGACATCTATGTGGTAAAAAGAATATCCTAACTTCATTCATAACACAAAACCGTTTTTAGGAAATAAATAATTGACGAAAATGAAATTTTAACCGGGGAACGGTGTTGAAAGCTATGACAAGACAACAAAACATTATTAATTCCTAACAAAATATTATTAATAATGAAATATTTAATTGTATTAAAGAATAATTTAATTAGTATGACTTACCGCAACAGAAGCACGTTGTCAAAAAACAAATAAGGAAGTAAAAGTATCTTATCATTGTCGCCGCTGTCGTGAAGATTAAATAGTCGAGTGCTCCGGAGCTTTATATAGCCTATAGCCTGCCACGCACGGACATATATACAGGGTGATTTTTTAATGACTAGCCAAATTTTCACAGGGTGTTCTACCCATGAATATGAACAACTTTCACTATGGGACCAACTTTGAAATCACGAAAAAAAAACCAGCGGTTTCCTACAAAAGTTCAATACCTACTCGATCAAAATGTATGAAACAGCTGATATTTTTTTTGCGATTTCAAAGTTGGTCCCATAGTGAAAGTTGTTCATATTCATGGGTAGAACACCCTGTGAAAATTTGGCTGGTCATTAAAAAATCACCCTGTATGTATGCGCATAGCTAAGGACCGCTTCACATTGTGCAGAAATAAACGAGGAAGTTATATTTTTATTATATTTTTTTATACATTTTTTAAGTTACATTACATATATTTATATTTTAATTTTCTACACATTATTATAAATTAAAGTCGCATTTCGTGCCTGTCTGTGTGACCGCATTGTTCTTTCGTTCATATTAAACTTACACAATAATCTTGATAATTATTAATTAGGCAAGTCGTAAAAACCGCGCGAAGCAGGGGTGGGTCGCTAGTATTATTATAATTTAAACTATTTTAAAACATGGCAACAAAAAGGCTACCTAATTTTATTATTAAAACAGTTATGAATCCCGGTTGATAATATAATAGCAATGGTTGACTTTGATACATGTGTTATTAAAATAAGTTTAGGGCTCCACTGTACTTTATAACCCGTGTGAGTGCTTGGACTAGTTAAGTTTTAAGTTTCGTTGTCGACGCTCTTATTTACTTTATTGTAGATCTTGTAGCTGATGAACCTGAAGGCTCTGCTCGCCACTGCCGCTCCACAGGGCACAGGGGAGGCCCCCTGTCTGTGTCACTCCCTAAGCACGAAGCCCGTAGTTTCGGCCTTCGTTACTGGTGTTTCTTACTCCGTATCACCTACGGATGGATTATTGGCTCGGGGCCTGAACGAAGTATGAATGACAACATGATTTGCCAGTTGTCCCTACTCCCGATGTGTTTTTGCCCGTCCGAAAAATTTAACTTTTACACTTGTTTTGATGGATCGTAATGTCAGACGGACGTATGAACGGACGGATGGACTTGGGGAGTAGGTCCCCAATTGTGCAGACTCTGTCGGAGAGACGTTTCGCAGTACTATAGGTTGGGTCGAAGGGTACGAGCTTGTGTTTTTTTTAGTACGAAGAGCTGCCGTGAGAACTTTGCAATGTGAATATAGGTCAAATGTTGGATAGCGGATTGGTTTTTTAGAAAGGACCTTTAGTACGGCCCTCTGCTCCCTTTGTAGTCGCAGCATGGTTGTTTTGTGGGCACCGCCCCACGTGGTCACGCAGTACCCAAGGACTGATTGAGCGAGAGCAAGGTAGACAGTTATCAGGCATTTGAAGTCGGCAACCGCCCTAAGTTTGTGGCGGCATCTACATCGCCACATACGAACTACGCATCACAACGACATGACGTCACGCAACCTGCATCGCGCAATCAGAGTTTACTGCGCGACTAGCATATATACAACGTCCCGATATCAACCGTCGGGCAGTTGCCCACCAGACTTAACACCCGTCTAGTCAAAGGATTCTCCCTTTTCTATGAAGGATGAGTGAACTTTACACCCTGTTCCTCATGCCTCTGTACTGGTGGCCCCGACGGTTGATGTGGGGACGTTGTATTTGCCTTTACCCCAGGTATTTTAAGGCAGCCCCATTGCCTTAAAATACCTGGGGTAAAGGCAATAAACTTCGTCTTGCTGATGTTGAGCGTGAGGAGGTTTATGTTTAACCAAGTGAAGCAAGATTGACATTTTAGTAGTTACAACATAGCTGAGAGTTAGGGCTTGACCACAAAACAGTTTTGACCCATTTGGCAACTGTCACGTATAAATCCATACTATCCATACTTCCATACTATATATACAACGTGTAATGCTAAATGCGCAAAACCTCTTAAGGGGTCATTGTACTCATCATTATGAACAACTTTTACTATGGGACCAAACCTGAAATCGCGAAAAAAAAATCAGCTGTTCAGTACATTTATGTTCGCAAATTTCGTCAAAATGTACTGAACAGCTGATTTTTTTTTCGCGATTTCAGGTTTGGCCCCATAGTAAAAGTTGTTCATAATGATGAGTACAATGACCCCTTAAGAGGTTTTGCGCATTTAGCATTACACGTTGTATATATATATACTATATATATTATATATTATATTATAAATTCGAAAGTAACTCTGTCTGTCTGTCTGTTACCTTTTCACGTAAGGCTATAGATGATATCCTGGAGACGGACATAGGCTACTTTTTTTTTCAAAAATAATCGTAGGGGGTGTGATATAGGGGATGAAAGTTTGTATGGGAAACCCAGTATTTCTTAAGTTAGGGATATGAAAATTCAAATTTATGCTTATGGTAGGAAATAAAGAAATATGCGGTTCAGCGTTTTTGAAAAATCATCCCCTAAGGGGGTAAAATAGAGGTAGATTTTATAATTCACAAAAATTACACGGATTTCGATAAAATTTGGCAAGGCTATATAATAGCATCCTGGGGAAGAACATAGGCTACTTTTTGTCTTAAAAATAATCATACGGGGGGTGATATAGGGGATGAAAGTTTGTATGGGGAACCCAGCATTTCTTAAGTTAGTGATAATTATGAAAATTCAAGTTTATGATTTTGGTAGGAAATAAAGAAATATGCGGTTCAGAGTTTTTGAAAAATCATCCCCTAAGGGGTTAAAATAGGGGTTGATATTAAAATTCAAAAAACTTCACGGATTTTGATAAAATTTGGCAAGACTATAGATAGCATCCTGAGGAAGAACATAGGCTACTTTTTGTTTCAGAAAATATTCCTACAGGGGGTGATATAGGGGATGAAAGTTTGTATGGGAAACCCAGCATTTCTTAAGTTAGTGATATATGAAAATTCAAGTTTAAGATTTTGGTAGGAAATAAAGAAATATGCAGTTGAGCATTTTTGAAAAATCATCCCCTGAGGGGGTAAAATAGGGGTTGATTTTAAAATTCACAAAATTGCACGGATTTCGATAAAATTTGGCAAGGCTATAGAATAGCATCCTGGGGAAGAGCATAGGCTACTTTTTGTCTCAGAAAATATTCCTACAGGGGGTGATATAGGGGATGAAAATTTGTATAGGAAACCCAGCATTTCTTAAGTTAGTGATATATGAAAATTCAAGTTTAAGATTTTGGTTAGGAAATAAAGAAATGTGCAGTTGAGCATTTTTGTAAAATCATCCCCTAAGGGGGTAATATATACCCAGCATTTCTTAAGTTACGGATATGAAAATGTATGCTTTTGGTAGGAAATAAAGAAATATGTAGTACGGCGTTTTTGAAAAACAACGAACAAACGAGAACAAACTAGTGTACAATAGGTATTTATTTTAAAATTCACAAATGATATTAAAATGTTGATGTACACTCTGCAACAGAGATAAGTAACCAGTGTTATAGTGTGCGTGACACTACAAAACTGTATTGCTACTGTTAAAACGATTCATTACGTACAGCACACAATGCCCTCACGCACACATCGCGTTCATGTGCGCAAAACTTAAGCGTTCGTAGACCAACGAATAAGGCATCATACTTCTGAGTACTACTCTGTGAGTTCAAATCTCTGAAGTGAGATTCTTTTTGCGATTTATTATTTTAAGCTAAAGCAATTAGAACATTTTTTGTTAAGAAAATGTTTTATTTATTTAAAATTGCTTAAATAAATAAAACCATTTTTAATAAATATCTTTATTTAAAAAAAAGAACATCACAAGTAAACATGTTTTATTATAAATACAACAATATGTTTAGAACATGCTATTACATCTTTTTATACCATTATATATGTATACAACAATGGGCGGAGTGAATAAACATGTCACATAGATAACAAATAATAATATAATCTGATCCAGTAACAATAACATCACTCACACACTCCTACCTACACAGTACCGCCGACTTAATTTATTATGGCTAAATATGCTGTGAAAGTATTAAGTATTTCGTTTAGGTATCTATTATAAAATAAAGTCGCTTTTCGTGTCTGTCTGTGTGGCCGCGTTGTTCTTCTAACACCACAGATTTTGATGCGGTTTTCACTATCATGATAAATATTTAACTTATATAATATAGAAACCTCCATGTTTTGCCAAGTCGTAAAAACCGTGCGAATCAGGGCCGGGTCGCTAGTTCAGTTATATACAGATGTAAATTACCTACATTTTTGAAAATTAAAATTAAAATAAAAACATTTACCACCTGTATCGGGAACAGTAGGTATTATAATTATTACCAACCATTATTAATTATTTCTAGGAAAATAATATATTTAAAAACGTTAAAATGTCTGAAACTTAAGGTAGTATATATGTTACGATAAGTCGGTGGTGATTTTCGATGAAGACATTTTTCATCAGTAATTATGACGACATTGTTTTGTCAATCGAAGTGCCGATATTCCGCGATTTTGACGGTGCACGGTAGATAATAAAATTTTACGCATCGGTCTGCAACATGTCAAACCGTCCGCTTGCAGGTGGTTCCGTACAGTTTGCATAGTGACGTTGTGTGCTGCTGCTGTTATCCTGGTCTAAGCGAATGGATCTGATGTATGGGTGGCAACAATCTCACGCACGGTGCCGAGGCGAAACATTTGTGTAAGCCAATGGTGTCGGTCCAGACAGGCGACGGTTTATTTCGCTTGTCTCAGTGACAATGCACCCACAGTCGAACGTTTTTTCTCTACAAAAAAAAGTTAAAATATTAGGTCTAAACATACACCTCCCAAATTATAAATTAAGAAATAAAAAATACACAATATAAATACAATGCAGAGAATATATATCTATATACTTAAATACAATTGATATATAAGGCTAGTGGTCAGTAATAATGAAAATTAGAATACGATAAAATAGAAATAAAAAGGCAGGGCGAGTGACCTAAGTAATACACAATATCATACTAATCACAAATAAAAAATAATATATAATATAATAATGACACTTATTATTTACTTTATTCATTAGTGCACATATAAAATGTCATTTTTTATTTTTTTATAAAAAGTATTAAACAATATTATTATACTTTATTCAGAATATAAATCCTTTGTTTAATTACCATACATGCAATTTACATTTTTAAATGTTTAAAAAAAAAAAAATCTTTTCAAAATTGTATTTTATTATTATTTTCTAATCATTTACAAACATATTCATTACTTATATTTTTGAATATTTTATTACAAAACATAGATAAAAAAACTATTACTGTAATACTGTGTAAACCGTTAATGGAAATGATTAAATAATTATCGATTTAATGAGTGTCAGTTAACAAAATTAGTATTTATTTGTTAACTGCATAGCCACTCACTATACTAAATTCAACTATTCCGGTGTCATTTTCTATTAGATTCAACTATTCATATCCACAATTCGTTAAATGAGATACAACAGACAATCATAATAAAATTACTGGGTGGGATCACGGTGACATAATATGTAAATTAATACATTCTTATTAATAATAATTTCACTCACCGATAGCATTGGGCGCCTTGCGATTTCACTAATAGAAATAATTTTTTGCTCATGCAAAACAATAATCTGAGCTTTTTGAAATCTTATTAAATGATGCATGGTCTAAATTAATCAATATATCACAATCACAAACTTCAAGTGCAAAAGAAAGAGTACATGTGTAGTTGCTAATGCAGACTGACTACATAAGTTCACAATTAAAGGCAGGAATATATTTTTAAAGCGGGTAGTTAGCTTCTAAACTGGGAAATAATTTTAAGTAGGCGAGATACTTGTGGTAGATTCTCAAACTGGTCAGAATATTGCTTTATTCAGTTAGTATATTCATTTTAAATTACGAAATCTCAAAAATAATATTTTAGTAAACTCGTGGCTGGAACTCGGATCATTCTGTCCCTGTAGGTTGAATGCTTACCTTTTGCGCCACGAGAGCAACTGTCCTACATTGCGAAATCATTTTACACTATCATTTAAAAGACGTCAGCGCACTCACTCTATGAAAGGGATGTGTGCGAGGCTGTCATTGTGAGCAGTACGTACAGTAGCGATATAGTTTTGTAGTGTGCGTGTCTGATTACTTAACTCCTTTGCCCTGTGTACACACGGCTACGCATCAAGCTGTACATTCCAGTTTACACTGACCTCTCATTGTAAGGAAATCCTACACAATGCGAGATCATCATATACTGGAAATGTATAGCTTGATCCGTAGCCGTGCGTACCTATCTCTTTTAAGAGATTTAAGGGATTGAATATGTAGTCATAGTTCGTATCTTGAGGTAACATTTTTTAGTCTTTATTTCATTCGACGTTTTTACGACGAATGGATTTTCATACTGTTTTCACCAATGGCCGGAGTGATTCAGTGTATAATTCATTGTGGTTTTTTGTAAATTGTCTGAAATATGACGATGACTGTTGAAGATGTCGGAAAAAATCATGCTGGCTGGGAGCTTTTAGCCCACCATACACGACCACGATATATCGTAGCGATTTGAGTTTGCATAGTTATATCGGCCGGCTCTACGTTTTCCACATGAACTTTATGGGATATTTTCCAACATCTACGCGGGCGAAGCCGCGGGCAAAAGCTAGTATTATAATAAAATGTAAATAAAATATGAAAAAAAAATTACTTGAATTTGTATATACCTAAATTTCGAGGGAACTTTTTCCCCGTCCTATTTATTCGTCATAACTTGAATGTATTAGAGAGCAGTTATGAGGAAACAGGTGAACATAAATACATACATAGGCCTGTTAAAATCGTAACCCTCCTTTAGGCTTGTCGGGTAAAAATCATCTGTTTTCACAATTCAATTGCGACTCCATTTATTAACCGACTTTTCAAAAAAAGAGGAGGTTATCAATTCGTCGCGTATATACAGACTGTTTTTTTAAGGTGTCAAGCCAGTGCGAGCTGATAGCAGGGTACCATACCTATCGATGTAACACCCATGTATGTTCTACAATTTTTTTGTAGTTTTCTCCAAAAAAATGTACACCGATTTCTCCGTAAATTGTAGACCGATTTAAAAAAACTTTTTTATTTGATAAGGGTATGCTCTCGAGGTGGTCCCATTGACACCAAGTCAGAACCTGATGAGGGGATCCCATGGAAATCGAGGGAAACCCTCAAATATTATAGGCACACCTATACAGATTTGGGTATTTTTTATAGTAACTCGTGCATTTGCTCTCGAAAAGCACCATTTGGTGAAGTGGAACTGATGGTGAAGACCACATATGGCCATCGGAATTACTCAATAATAAGTATTTCACGGGTTGCGATCGATTACCAATTTATGCTCGTCCGTCACAATGCATGTAGTTCTCCTGGTTCTTACTAGGAGAACTCCTCAACAATTAACGTCCCAGCATCGGGAAAAGCAATATTATGTAAAAGATGATGAGCAGTTGACATTAGGCTATTGTAACTTAGATAAATTACAAACTGTCCCCCCACTAAAAAGTGAAAAATAACTTTCATTTCGGAAGTCGGTGGCTAAAATACAGGTCCAAAGAAACCGACTTCCGAAATGTTATTTGTCACTTTGCAGTTTTTTTGGAAGTCGGTTGTTTTTTTTTTGTGCACACTCGTAGTGGCAGTACTTGACATAGTGTATATTATTGACGTATTTCAAACCTAAAAACGAATCATATAATTTAGCCCATTTTTAGCCTATTTATTTGGATAAACGATTATTATAAGTTGGAGATATAAAAACAGACGTTCTTCTCTAGAAAATAGAATGCTTTCCCAATATTACTTTGCCAGGCGAGAATAGATGGTTGTTGGTTATGCTTTAGTGAAGGTGGTGAATTCTACTCACTATTATCATCATCTTATTGCTATTAAATTCCTGTAAAACGAGTTCATTGATTGTCCTGTGCACTCCAAACGTTGCAGTACCGTTCAGTTTTGGTTTTTTATTTCTTCCGATTTTCATAAATAATTTAAATGTCGCCAAGAAATTATATCTACTAGAAAAATAATGTATCGTTCACAGTCACAAGAATACAAATACACACGCACAGTCTAAATACCTGTTCAAAACTAATTGTATTAAATAATTACTGTAACTCGCTAAACTACTAACTTTTCTGTAAATACAATAGGCTAAATTGACAGTTTTTAGAAAACCGATGAAATTGTTCTGTGTCATTTTCCTTAAAACATGAATATTTTATCAAAATATTAACTCTTTAAACGTCGATTGCACACCCAGGTGTTCAGATAACAATTAAAAATCTATTGTGTCTGCTAATTGGCGTGCGACGAGTTCACATCACTACTAAGTATATAGGTAACAATACTAATTTTTCATCAATAATTAAGAGTTAATTCCTTAGGAATTTCACACAAACCAACTGTGTAAACACCTAACCTACTCAATATACAGCTCCCTCCACTAGCGATTACTACTGACTAATTTAAATAATTTGATTGTAGTTGTAATTGGTATAGCGTGCGCCGCATTTAAAACAATTGACTCGTCTTTAACAACCAACGTGCCGATTAAGAAGTGTTAAACCAATCATTGTTTTGTTGTAAGAAAGAGATGGTGCTATTTCCTGTACTTATAGCTCCATCATCTCTATCACTTCATAGTATAGGGTGATCTGTTCAGATGGGTCAGTCCTGGATAAATCTGAAACAGTAAGAAACTAAAACTGAAAAGCTAAAAACAAGCCCATTTTAAATTTAATAAAAGTTGGAAGCAGGCGGGACCCGTTTGAGTTTGAAAATATAAAAATGGAACGGGTCCCGCCTGCTTCCAACTTTTATTAAATTTAAAATGGGCTTGTTTTTAGCTTTTCAGTTTTATTTTTTTACTGCAGTCGGGTTTTTTAGTTTTTTTAATTACTTTTTTTATTTCCAGCTTTTTAGTTTACAAGTGTGAAAGATTTCGCAGACGATTTAGTTCTTGCAAACCTGAGAGACCCTGAGGATTATTTAATAGCCAAGCCTTCGAGGTCCTAACTCTGCTCAAAGCAAATTTTTTTTTATCACAATTCGATTTGTCACTTCGAATTACTTTTAAACATATAAGTTGTATAAATTTTTGTAATCACCTTTTAATTTTGATGTCCGATGGTGGTAGGTATTAGAAGACAAAAAAAAAAAATCGAACTCCACAATATGTCGCGGCAAATCCGTCATTTTACTTTATTTTTAACCGACTTCCAAAAGGAGGAGGTTCTCAATTCGTCGGAATATTTTTTTTATTTTTTTTTTAATTTTTTTTTTTATGTATGTTCCCCGATTACTCGAAAATGGCTAGACCGATTTGGATTTTTCTTTTTTTGTTCGAAAGGGTATACTTCCCAAGTGGTCCCATGATCATCAAATCAGGATCTGATGATGGGATCCCATGGAAATCGAGGGAAACCCTCAAATTTTATGGGCACACCTATATCGATTTCGGTATTTTTTATAGTAACTCGTGCATTTACTCTCGGAAAGTACCATTCGGTGAACTGGAACTGATGATGAAGACCACAGAGGGCCATCGGAAATACTCAATTATATCTAAGTATATAACAGGTTAGGTTGCGATTCGATTACTTTAATATGGTTTATGCTCGTCAAAATAATGGTAATGGTGACTTCACCATGAGCTCCATTTCTCCTGGTTCTTACTAGGAGAACTCCTCAACAATTAACGTCCCTGCATCGGGAAAAGCAACATTTTGTAAAACGTGATGAGCAGTTGACATTGGGTTATTGTAACTTAGATAAATTACAAACTGAACCACTAAAAAGTGAAAAATAAAAACTTTTTTACAAAAACAAAAACCGACTTCCAAAAAAAAACACTACAAAGTGAAAAATAACTTTAATTTCGGAAGTCGGTGGCAAAAAACTAAAATACAGATCCAAAGACACCGACTTCCGAAATTAAAGTTATTTTTCACTTTGTAGTGTTTTTTTTTGGAAGTCGGTTTTTGTTTTTGTAAAAAAGTTTTTTTGATGTTAATGTAGCCAGTGACACTCGCGCCGCCAAGACAAATCTAAAGACGTATAATTTATCCAAATCCGTTCATTCGTTTAGGAGTTACGAGGGAACAAAGAAACGGACACATATACATACATACTTACATACAGGTCAAATACAGAACCCTCCTTTTGGGCTTCGCCGCAGTCGGGTAAAAATACAATCACAATTTTATTAGATACAATCATAATACATTTTAGTAAATTTTCCCTGTTAAAATTGCAATTTATTAATATTTCACCATGTACCCTCGCGGTGTTAAAACGTCCAGTGAAGAATTTCTGAAAGAAATTAAAATGTTGCAATGTTGTTATTGTTTTCCACCGGACATCTTACAAGAGAGAGGTTAGTTATGTCATGTTCTAGAGGAGCTCGTGGCTAAGTAATAACAGCCGTACGGCTCGATCCATCAGGTTAAGCTACGCTTGCCGGGGTTGGTCCGTGGATGGGTGGCCATCTTTACATATCGAGACTCCTCCGTGCCTCGGAAAGCACGTTAAGCCGTTGGTCCCGTCTGTCATTTGTGGATCTTTGACAGTCGTTACGGGTCGTCAGAAACCCGAAAGTCTGACAACCAGTCTTAGTAAGGGGTATCGTATTACCCAGTTACTTGGTTGTGCAGGTCAGATAGGCAGTCGCTCCATGTAAAATACTGGTATTCAGCTGCATCCGGTTAGACTGGAAGCCGACCCCAATATAGTTTGAAAAAGGAAAGGCAGATTGATTTTTTTTAGTTATGTCATGTTCTGATCACCTGGCAATCTGGTCGATCCTGTCGTAGAACCTGATCATGTCTCGCTGGTACTCGGTTGGTGGTGTATTGTCGTACACGGCAGGTTTGTGGATGTCCTGATAGTTCAGGAGTCTGGCATGCACGGGCGGCCAGCCTGGCTTGCCGCAAGTGGGCTTACTGTAAGCAAATCAAGTTTTCATAATATGGTTTCGTAAGTCGAGGACTCATGAGCTTGGCATTTGATGGAATATTGACTGCCTATATTGCATGAATAACTAACCTAGACCAATCTCAAGGCTCCCATGTTTTCCAAGACTCAAGAACAATTTACATTGCTGTCAAGATTTTCAATAATCTAGTACCTACTTACTTGCATCGAATAAAGTTGACCAATAACTGAGTCATCCAATCTTTCATTCGGTCGTCTCTGTTTCTTGGTGGGAGCGACTTCTCGCCGCCAAGAACGGCATTTTCGCGAAAGATATGAGTCAAGTCTTCAACGTGAGCAGTGCCGTTATACCGCAGGTTCAGACCTGCCTTCAATACGCTGAAGTCTGGCTCGTACGAGAACTGGTACAAGTAGACTGGTGCTGCGTTCATCTCAGCTCTCCACTGCGCGACCTTGAACGAAGGATACACGAACAGCACATCTCTGCATACATCTAAATATTCTTCTATATTCAGCTTTCCGTGGAAGTTCCGCTCGATCACTTTTCTACCTAACTCGCGTGCTACATTAGGTGGCGTTGAAAACGGAATTCTAGCTGGCAATATTAATGAAGGATCCGCTTCGATCCTTTGCAAAATCTTTCCGTAAAGTAATCTCCTCCTAAAAAATTCACATTCATCAGTTGTGAAGCCGATAACCATTGGAAATTCGTTTCCTCGACCTCGTTCTATAAGTCTTGATGGGTCATCGTCTAAAATTCTCTCAACACCTGGGAATTTAGCTTCTACTACAGGAACAAAGGAGACTACCCCAGTTTCGTATTGAAAGACGCTGTTAGCATTTAGAATTTCCTCGAGAGGAGTAATAATTAATTTGTCGTGGATGACGTCAGGATCTGTAGAGTTGATGCCTAAGATTGAAAGGTATCTAATGGCAGACATGCTGGAGTAAATCGGAGAGGCTGTGTAATACGTTTGTTCGGCCGTGCCACTCATCAAGAATACCCTGAAATGAAAAGCATAATAAATATTTGAAGGAATACCTGCAGAATTTTCCAAAGCATTTTACCTTTTAAAAAGTCCCTTAGCCACATTAGACAAGGACAACAAATGTGCGCAACTTGCGCCTGCGCTCTGTCCCGCAATTGTGACGTCAGTGGGGTCTCCGCCGAAGGCTCGTGCGTTCCTCTGCACCCAGCGCAGCAGTGTCACCTGGTCCCGGAGACCAGCGTTGCCAGGGATCTTGGGAGTGTTCAGCGACAGAAAGCCAAACACGTTGAGCCTGGTTATTAATTACACAACCTTAGAATAATGTAGAATTTAGATGTTCAGTAAAATTTGTTAATAATTTAAATATAAGTCAGAAATAAAAGTAATACCTGTAGTTAAAAGTGATGACGATTATTCCTTTGCTGACGAGATACTCCGGTCCATGAAGGTCGGTGTCTCCTGATCCTGCTTGGAAGCCTCCGCCATGGATGAACACAAAGATGGGAACACCTTTCTTGTCTGCATTGTTGACGTAACCTGTATAGTATTCGTGATGATCAGCTCCGTTCACTATGGGGAGAGCTTCTATGGGCACGTGCACGTTGGCGTAGATGCAGGCTTCACTCATGCCGCTGTAGGGTTTGACCAGACGGTCATAGAGCTCGTCGTGTTGGGGACACACGGGACCCTCGTCGGTGGCATCCAGGTGCTGCGGCCAGGGTCTCGCCGGCTGCAGCTCCTGGAATCCAGTTTCTGGGATTTTTAAACGGAGTTAACCCATTAGATAGTGATTAATATAGCGTTTTTGAACACTTCGTTCGAAGAATTTAGCTTAAAACTCGAGCGAATTAGTTCCGAGGGTTTTTCTGATGATCTCAAAAACCGATCATATGGAAGAAATTCTCTTAAATAGATAATTTTGTTGGAGGATTGTGAAGTGCCGATATGCGGCGCGAGTAAATATTTTCAAAAATGCTATCTGTTTCATACCGCTTGCTCTGCCTCCCTCCAGGCGTGATGGAGAGCGTTGCATGTCTTGGAGGCAATTACCGACTACGGCGAAGCAAAGAGGAGGGTTATGATTTTGACCAGTACGTATGTATGTTCATCAGATGAAGCAACACACAAATTATCATCAAATTATGACAAGCAGTTATGAGGGAACAGATTCTCATAACTTCTAAACTGCTTGTCATAATTTGACAAATGAGGTATCTTTGGAAGCATCTTGAACGTCCGGTGGTTATAGGCTATGTGACGTCACATTAAGTTGAATATGGCGCCCTCTAGCGGACATAAAGTCAAGAACTACAAGAATTATGAAAATTAGACTATGTGTACGGGCTACGGGGGGAACAACGTTATCGCTTTTTGTGTGAAAAACAGCTTCACAATCCTCTCAGAAACCAGACATAAGACAACTTGAAGCCGGTATATGTAAAACAAGTCGCAGATTTGCTTTCATTTTGCGTTTAGTTTAAATTCTATGGTTTATAGCAGGTTAGGTGTGATGATGAGCAGCGTACCTTGAACCGCAGCTCCCCCAGCGGCTGCCGGGCATACGGGATGCCCCTGAAGCTCGCGTACTCCACGTCGTACTCTCCTCGTCTGCGCAGTCCGCACACCCATCCCGATTCTATGCGCGTGCGCACGTTGCATCTCAAGTCATTGGATGACGTAGCAAGAGTAGCTAAAAATTAGATTGCAGTATTTTAAAACTGTTTTTCACTCACTCACACACTTCAGAGTTATTTAAAAAAGAAGCGTCGTCGGTTGACATAATATTGACACAATACTCCAATAGTTTTAATAGAAATACTATATTTATATAGTGCATAATACGACTACGTGAAACAGAAAATTTTCTTCCAAAGAACGCAAGCTGCGCTTGCGACTATTTCAAGTATTTACTAACTATTTCATTTACTAAGTAAAAAATAACTGAAAAGTCATCTAATGTATTAATTCACTTTTTGTCAAAGAACTGGCTCAATATCGCCAGCCGTCGCCAAACTTACCCCACCACAAGCTATTGATGATCAGCACCAAACTGTAGCTCCTAATCATTTTGTTCAATTAACACTAATGCACTAAAACGCTTGATTCCTGCGAGCTATATAAACACTATGCGGCTGTTAAGGCGTATAGTAAACTTGAATCTGTGTTACATTCTATCGTTATTTTGTGAGCTACTACCACATCATATTGTATCTTTCCTTGATTTCAAAAGTACTATTAAGTAACATAAATAAGTGTAAAAATAAAATTCCTAGCCAGTATGGGTAAGTTCTAAACTGCAGGTAAATAACGCTGAGTCAATATAGTCAAAATTAAAGAAAATAAAAGTGACACATACTCGTAACTAAACAAAACTGGCGAAATGTGGTTGCTACCTATGTATTGTACATAGGTTGCTGGAAGGTGTAGCGAAATGTGGCTGTTACTATCATAGGTACACCCCTGCCTGAGTGAGGCAGGGGTGTAGTGAAATGTGGCTGTTACTATCATAGGTACACCCCTGCCTGAGTGAGGCAGGGGTGTAGTGAAATGTGGCTGTTACTATCATAGGTACACCCCTGCCTGAGTGAGGCAGGGGTGTAGCGAAATGTGGCTGTTACTATCATAGGTTCACCCCTGCCTGGGTGAGGCAGGGGTGTAGCGAAATGTGGTTGTTACAATCATATCAACATCAATCATAGAACCCTGTAACTCAGAAATTACAAGCGTGATGTTAGGTTTATGACTTATAAGTCAATTACTTAAAGTATATTAAAAAAAAAAAGCGTATTTTAGAAGATATTTTAACTTTTTTTTTATTATTCCCCATCAACATTAAATCATCTAACATGTGGGATTTGTTTGTTTGTTACGCTTTCAAACTAAAACGGCTGAACAGATTTGGATGAAATTTGGCACAAGGGTAGACCATAACCTGAATTAGGAAACAGGATACTTTTTATCCCGGTAGTACGTTCGTGGGATAATTTCCGATTTTTCATGAGTATAAAGTTTCTAAAATTTTAATTTACATTTATCTTGACCATGATCGTATAACTATAAACTATTCGAAGTGGCTACCATTTCATGTTATAAGCACAGCTAAATACATTTAATACTTGTCGGTTCAAAAAAAAATATTTTTGTGACTTTAATTGGTCCTGTCAATTTCAGAAAGAAAAATTCTTAAAAGAGAAAAATGCTGAAAGTAATCATGGGCTACCATGATTACTTTCAGCATTTTTCTCTAGGACCTTTAGTTCAGAATAAACTCACATTGGCTGGAAAATAATATCAACCTGTATACCGCAAATGTTCTTTCAATTTTAATTTTGGTACCTATAGAGACCGGCCCTCAGTAGCCCAGTAGTTGGGTCGAGGAGGTCAGACGACAATCGCATGCTGCTTGCTGTCGCGTATGTCTGGTGCAATGTTAAATGTCACCTTCACTTACACTCGCTTTTCCCTTCACCAGATTTTTAATGTCATATTATTTAATTTTAGTAGTAGTTGTATACCTATAGTGTGTATTTGAATGAGACGTTACTTCTATTAGATTAATTCTCGTAGTCCTTAACATCAACTCTGAAATCATAGTAAAGCTGTTTTTATTTCTATCAACCAATCACAACACCATACATTCAGCATTTTAGAAACCCCTAGTCTACCAGCAATTCTTTTAGAAACCCCTAGTCTACCAGCAATACTTTAAGAAACCCCTAGTCTACAAGCAATTCTTTTAGAAACCCCTAGTCTACCAGCAATACTTTTAGAAAACCCCTAGTCTACCAGCAATACTTTTAGAAAACCCCTAGTCTACCAGCAATACTTTTAGAAAACCCCTAGTCTACCAGCAATACTTTTAGAAAACCCCTAGTCTACCAGCAATACTTTTCGAAAACCCCTAGTCTACCAGCAATACTTTTAGAAAACCCCTAGTCTACCAGCAATACTTTTAGAAAACCCCTAGTCTACCAGCAATACTTTTAGAAAACCCCTAGTCTACCAGCAATACTTTAAGAAACCCCTAGTCTACAAGCAATTCTTTTAGAAACCCCTAGTCTACCAGCAATACTTTTAGAAAACCCCTAGTCTACCAGCAATACTTTTAGAAAACCCCTAGTCTACCAGCAATACTTTTAGAAAACCCCTAGTCTACCAGCAATACTTTTAGAAAACCCCTAGTCTACCAGCAATACTTTTAGAAAACCCCTAGTCTACCAGCAATACTTTTAGAAAACCCCTAGTCTACCAGCAATACTTTTAGAAAACCCCTAGTCTACCAGCAATACTTTTAGAAAACCCCTAGTCTACCAGCAATACTTTTAGAAAACCCCTAGTCTACCAGCAATACTTTTAGAAAACCCCTAGTCTACCAGCAATACTTTTAGAAAACCCCTAGTCTACCAGCAATACTTTTAGAAAACCCCTAGTCTACCAGCAATACTTTTAGAAAACCCCTAGTCTACCAGCAATACTTTTAGAAAACCCCTAGTCTACCAGCAATACTTTTAGAAAACCCCTAGTCTACCAGCAATACTTTTAGAAAACCCCTAGTCTACCAGCAATACTTTTAGAAAACCCCTAGTCTACCAGCAATACTTTTAGAAAACCCCTAGTCTACCAGCAATGAAATGAAATGAAATGAAATGAAATGAAATGAAATTGTTTATTCTGTAAATAGGATATCGAAATCACTTTTACACGTCATATTTTTTTTAATAAGCTAGATGAAGTCGACATTTCCTATCTGACTACCCTGAGAAGAAATGGCGAAACAAACTCAGGGGTCAAAGTCTCTTTTAAAGTCCAGACATAATCTTGGTCAGATCATGTGAGGACCATGTAGATCAATGTCTGGAATGGTCTTTTGAGGAAAGAACCATAAAAATTTGAGTGGACCTGTCCAGTCAGTGCAAGCATTTGTCAACAATCGTGTAGCTCAACTCAAGGATTTAAGGAGCTCAGTAACTCGACGAACAATACCAAAGAAAGGACATTTGGGGAGGTCGCATAAAGTACTTACTCAAAAAATGTAAGACCATCAATAAAACTAAAAAAGAAAAAAAAAAAAAGATCCACATAGTGCTCACATTTACAATAATTAAAGAAAAAAATATATTTTTATTTTAAACAAAGGTTTGTCATTTTGCATAATATAATGATTTTGGTATTACATATAGGTAATACAAGGTTGAGCGAATAGCTCAAACCCAAGCTTTTTTGTCTTCTAAATAATCGGAAATTTTATAGTAGCCCTTTTTATAAAGTTTGGTTTTAATACAGCTTTTAAATCGTTTAATGGGCAAGTTTCGAATTTCAACGGGAAGTTTGTTGTAAAAGCATATACATTGACCCATGAACGAGTTGCCTACTCTGTGGAGACGAGTGCGATGGACAGCAAGATTGTGTTTATTCCTAGTATTTAAACTATGAATATCGGACATCTTCTTAAAATTGGATATATTTTTGTGTACATACAATAGATTATCAAATATATATTGAGAGGCTACAGTCAGAATATTTATTTCCTTGAACTTCTCTCGAAGAGAATCCCTTGGACCTAGATTGTAAATGGCTCGAACAGCCCTTTTCTGTAAAACAAAGATAGTATTAATGCCCGCACAGGTTCCCCAGAGAAGAATCCCATAAGACATAAGGCTATGAAAATAACTAAAATAAACAATTCTGGCTGTATCCACATCAGTAATCTGTCGAATTTTTTTGACAGCGTAGGCGGCCGAACTAAGCCTTCCTGACAATTTTTCTATGTGTGGGCCCCATTGCAATTTACCGTCAATGGTTATTCCAAGGAAAACTGTCGACTCAACAGGGTCCAACTCCATTCCATTCACTTGAACATTGGCAGTTAGCTGCCTGACATTTGGCGTTGAGAATTTAATGAGTTTAGTCTTTTTTTCATTCAGGAGAAGATTATTTACATTAAACCAATGGACAACTCTAGAGAGTGCATCGTTAACTTGTTCAAAGTTGACTAACTGACGTTTGATTTTAAAAATGAGGGATGTGTCATCTGCGAATAATACAATCTTGTGATTGTCCCTTATGTGATAAGGTAAGTCATTTATATAAATAAGAAACAAGAAAGGACCCAGAATTGAACCCTGTGGAACGCCCATAGTGACCGCAGATCCTGCAGATCTCTTGCCATTAACATCTACCCTTTGAATTCTGTTGTTCAGATAAGAAGTCAGAAGGTCGAGAGCCCTGTCCCTTATACCATAGTGGTACAGCTTCCTGATGAGTGTATCATGATTTACGCAATCGAAGGCCTTGGACAAGTCACAGAAAATGCCAAGAGCATCCTGCGACTCCTCCCAGGCCTCGAATATGCTCTTCAGTAATTCCACGCCCGCGTCTGTAGTTGAACGACCCTTTGTAAAACCAAACTGTTTCAGATGAAGTAAATTATGTGTATTGAAATGGCCTAACATTTGTTTTAAAATTAGTTTTTCAAAGATTTTGCTCAATGTTGGTAATATCGAAATAGGTCGAAAATTAGTGGGATCAGTCGTGCTGCCAGATTTGAACAGTGGAATCACTTTGCTAAGTTTCATTAGATCAGGAAATACACCAGATGCAATACAAGAGTTAAAAACAATTGATAAAAAGGGTGCAATAATATCAATTATTGAAGACATGGTATGTACTGATAATCCCCAAAGGTCAGCAGTTTTTTTTACCTCGAGATCTTTAAAACAATCTATAACGTCTTTAGCGGTAACAATTGCGAATTTAAAGTGTTTATCACATTCTGGTACACATTCTTTTAGTATTGAGTAAGCAGAAGTGGAGGACGACGATGACAGAGTTTTGGTTGTTAAAATGGGAATATTAGTGAAGAAATTTTCAAACTCAGTAGCCACCTCCACGTCTGCCTTAATATCTACATCATTGACTTTTAGATGGAAGTCACGATTCCGAACTGTCGTTCTTCCCGTTTCTGAATTAATAATATTCCAAGTTGTTTTAATTTTATTTCCAGAATATTTTATTTTATTTTTAATGTGTATAGCTTTTGCTGACGAACAGGCTCTTTTAAAAGTTTTAGAGTAATTTTTAACAAATTCTTTAAAAGTTTCATCATAGTTATACGTTTTTTCATGGTACAGTTCATATAACCTCTGCCTACTTTTGTAAATACCTGGTGTTGCCCAATCACTAAATATAACGCGGTCACAAACAGGTAATGTTTTTGATGTGAATACCTTCCTAAACTCACAATTTATGAGGTTAAATAGTACAGTATAAGCTTGATCCGGGTTACTGTGATAAGGCAAACCTGGTAGTTTTTCTATTAAATTCTTTTTAAATTGTTCTAAGCGACTTTTGTTTACCGGAACAAAACTAACAAGTTTTCTTTGAGCTCTGACTATTTTCTGAGGGAAAGTGACTAACTGGCCACAGTGATCAGAGTCCAACTCATTTATAATTAAGTGGGTAGAAGGTCTTGAGTTTGAAAAAATATTGTCAATACAGGTAGCACTAGTGGCAGTTATTCTAGTCGGCTCAAAGAAAGTATTGTACAAATTATATGACTTTAATAAAGTTATAAACTTATTTACAGTAGGTGATGTTTCCAGTATATTAATATTGAAATCTCCACAGATAACAACTGTTTTATTACTGTTACAAGTCTTTAATAATACTTCTTCCATATATTTCTCAAAAACATCATATGAAGCACATGGGGGCCTGTACACGCTCATTACAATGAACTGCTCAAGCTCAATGCAAGCTATTTCAATAACTCGCTCAACAGAGAGGCTCACTATATCCTTACGTTCTTTAAATTTCATATTGTTACGAACAATTATTAGAGATCCACCACGTATCATATTAACCCTGCTGAATGAGCTGGCAACCTGGTGGTTGTTAAAGCTGAACATGAACTGGTGGTGTCTTAACCAATGTTCAGTTACACAAAGGATATCAATATAACTACAGTTCATGAACAGCTCCAATTCTAATTCCTTACCTATCACACCCTGTATATTTTGATGAACTATTTTTAGAGAATTATTATCACATTTATTTAAGGTACTATAATTTGATGGGTGTGCTATTAAAGAAATACTTTTTGAAACATTTAGATGATTTAAATCAGTATTTAAATTTTCTTCATTTATTAAGCAAGAGGTTTCCTCTATTGTCCTAATTTCTAATTTAAATGGTAATCAATGTCATTAGTTGCTGCCAAATTATTGGCAGAATTATTTAAAATGTCATTGCATTGCTCAAAAGAAGCAAGTTGTTTAGCCAAATTTTTGGCTGAAATAGAAAAAAAATATGATAGCGACACAGCTATCTGTCTTTTGAAATAGTTAGGAAGATAGTACATAACAACATTATATCTATCTCTTGTCAAATACAAATTATTACCAACATAATTGTTAGTATCAACTAAATGGAATAGATTATTATTGTATGTCAAATTATGTAGTGTCATGTTTAATTCAAATCTTAAGTTATTTTCTTCCTGTGGCAAACTGTTACTATATGGGAATGTAAACAACACAATTTTTCTTAAACTAAGATTACACAATGTTCTATAATATTTTAGCAATTCTCCTTTGTTCACATTTCTCCTGTTACCCATAAAAATTAATAAAGTAGTATCCTGGTTAAAGTTACATTTAATAATTTGTTTCATAATATCAAACAAAGAACAACCGGGCATACAGTAGTTTATTATGGAGTGTCCTGGATATTCATCTGACAACAAGTGGCCTAAGTCCTTTCCAATCTCATCACAAAAAAATACAATATCATTATTTATAACTTGTTTACAATGTTTCTTATTGCAACTAGCAATAGCAGGAAATGTCAAATTAACACAGGGCTGCGCTAAGGTGGTATTGCAAGTTGTCAATGAATGGTCCGGTGTAGGTACATTGGACGGTGTCTGACAATGCTCACAGTTGTTTGTTTGTGAGTTAACCAGCTCATTCATTGCCAACACAGATTCCCTCATCAGATCTTCAGAGGTATTATATTTATCAGTCATTAAACTGAGTTTCTCTTGTAGATGGTCAAGTTGAGATTGCAAGTCCTGTGTGTCAATGTTGTATTTCCTAGTGCTTTGCTCCAAATTAAAAGAATAAATATCTAATTGTTTAATTAAATTTAACCTATCTCTACGAAGTTTAACATTTTTGGTAAAGAATCTTTGTCTTTTTACCATTTTTTTTGTTTTAACAATGTATTTATTAATTTTAATGTATTTTTTTAGTTTGTTTCTACTGGTGACTAACCTCACTGAATTACATGATTGTGATTCATCATCACCTGTCAAATCAATATTGCATGTGGAGTTTATGGCAGAAACCATTGACGGGGCAATAGACACCAATTCGCTGAACAGACTTTGATTCAGCGAGGCAGTGATGTTTAGATTTGTGGTCTCAAGTTCTGTGATCTGACTTTGAGCCTCATGCAGCTGCTGTTGAAGTATATGTTTGTGACTAAGAGCTTGTTCATACTCTATGCTACACTGGCTGAACCCGTCCACAACAATTTGGAGTCTATCCCGGGCTTCTATGGCATCGTTGTATTGAATATATATCTGAGCCATTTCGGTTTTCAACTTTCTATTCATTTCATGGGCATCAAAGAGCACTCTTTCATTGTCATTTATTTCCTTATTTAGCTGATCACAGTACTCCTTTGACGCCTTTAATTCGCTCAAAGCCTGACTGAGTTTGGACTCTTCATGGCGAGCACGGGCGCTGCGAGTCATCATGATTTTTAAGGAAAAGAAAAACAAATAAGAAGAGAGTAGGTAGTTGTGGCAGCAGTTTAAAAGATGATTAGTTTAAAAAGAAAATGAAATTTTTGAAATTTAGATTAAATGACTAGAAAGGAGTTCTGTCACCAAACCAAATTAAGGTTATGTTTACGTACAAAGGTCATTGGCATCAACAAGTAGCCGTATTAAAAGTGAACTATGTTGCTGACTGTAATTATGACACGTAAACAAACTGAAAGAAAATAAATTATATATTGTACCTGATAACAAGATGACAATGAAAAAATTCACTTGTGCCGGCAACTGTCACCGATTCACATTGATAAAATTTCACTTATTTTGCACTTATTATGTGAATCTAATACAAAATAAACATTATTATCCTATTTACTTGATGAGTAATTGGAAATAGGCCTTACAAACATAAAATTTAAATAATTAAACATAAATTATCAAGAACAAATTCAAATCAGCTGTTAGCTGTAGTCTTAATACTTTTAGAAAACCCCTAGTCTACCAGCAATTCTTTTAGAAACCCCTAGTCTACCAGCAATACTTTTAGAAAACCCCTAGTCTACCAGCAATACTTTTAGAAAACCCCTAGTCTACCAGCAATACTTTTAGAAAACCCCTAGTCTACCAGCAATACTTTTAGAAAACCCCTAGTCTACCAGCAATACTTTTAGAAAACCCCTAGTCTACCAGCAATACTTTTAGAAAACCCCTAGTCTACCAGCAATACTTTTAGAAAACCCCTAGTCTACCAGCAATACTTTTAGAAAACCCCTAGTCTACCAGCAATACTTTTAGAAAACCCCTAGTCTACCAGCAATACTTTTAGAAAACCCCTAGTCTACCAGCAATACTTTTAGAAAACCCCTAGTCTACCAGCAATACTTTTAGAAAACCCCTAGTCTACCAGCAATACTTTTAGAAAACCCCTAGTCTACCAGCAATACTTTTAGAAAACCCCTAGTCTACCAGCAATACTTTTAGAAAACCCCTAGTCTACCAGCAATACTTTTAGAAAACCCCTAGTCTACCAGCAATACTTTTAGAAAACCCCTAGTCTACCAGCAATACTTTTAGAAAACCCCTAGTCTACCAGCAATACTTTTAGAAAACCCCTAGTCTACCAGCAATACTTTTAGAAAACCCCTAGTCTACCAGCAATACTTTTAGAAAACCCCTAGTCTACCAGCAATACTTTTAGAAAACCCCTAGTCTACCAGCAATACTTTAAGAAACCCCTAGTCTACAAGCAATACTTTAAGAAACCCCTAGTCTACAAGCAATTCTTTTAGAAACCCCTAGTCTACCAGCAATACTTTTAGAAAACCCCTAGTCTACCAGCAATACTTTTAGAAAACCCCTAGTCTACCAGCAATACTTTTAGAAAACCCCTAGTCTACCAGCAATACTTTTAGAAAACCCCTAGTCTACCAGCAATACTTTTAGAAAACCCCTAGTCTACCAGCAATACTTTTAGAAAACCCCTAGTCTACCAGCAATACTTTTAGAAAACCCCTAGTCTACCAGCAATACTTTTAGAAAACCCCTAGTCTACCAGCAATACTTTTAGAAAACCCCTAGTCTACCAGCAATACTTTTAGAAAACCCCTAGTCTACCAGCAATACTTTTAGAAAACCCCTAGTCTACCAGCAATACTTTTAGAAAACCCCTAGTCTACCAGCAATACTTTTAGAAAACCCCTAGTCTACCAGCAATACTTTTAGAAAACCCCTAGTCTACCAGCAATACTTTTAGAAAACCCCTAGTCTACCAGCAATACTTTTAGAAAACCCCTAGTCTACCAGCAATACTTTTAGAAAACCCCTAGTCTACCAGCAATACTTTTAGAAAACCCCTAGTCTACCAGCAATACTTTTAGAAACCCCTTAGTCTACCAGCAATACTTTTAGAAACCCCTAATAGTCTACCAGCAATACTTTTAGAAACCCCTTAGTCTACCAGCAATACTTTTAGAAACCCCTTAGTCTACCAGCAATACTTTTAGAAACCCCTTAGTCTACCAGCAATACTTTTAGAAACCCCTAGTCTACCAGCAATACTTTTAGAAACCCCTAGTCTACCAGCAATACTTTTAGAAACCCCTTAGTCTACCAGCAATACTTTTAGAAACCCCTAATAGTCTACCAGCAATTCTTTTAGAAACCCCCTATTCTACCAACAATTCTTTTAGAAACCCCCTAGTCTACCAGCAATACTTTTAACACCTTAAATCTAATTGGTATTACGTACTGTGTGGAACTTCACTATTAATCAAACTAATAACCCCTTGTTGAGGATATAGACACTTGAGATTTGAGAAATATTTTTGTTTTAAATATTTATTTATATAATAAGCACACCAACAGCACAGTCACTTACAATTAAAATTAAAATAACATAAAAAATATACCTGCCTGTATGTACTTTTGTCTGTATCATCTCTGAATCAATTATTTTATTGCTTTTATTAAATATTCTTAAATGTCGATATTACAATAGACACTTCTCAGTAAGCGCACCAAAGGAGCAAGTTAAATTATTGACTCTTGTCCTTCACTTCCGATCAAAATAAAGACTTTTTTTTTTTCAATGTAATATAAACATAACCTATAAATAACAAAATTATATCCTAACTAAAACTATTAAAAACTAAAATATGGCGTCGAAAAATTCCTCCGCATCGCTGTCGACTGGTAGAGTACCCAAGAGACTGGCGGCATCGCCACGTTGTATGGCAATGCTAAGCCTCTGGCCAAAGTAAAAGCCAGCCCTCGGGTCACGGGAAGTGTCAACAAGCCGTTTGGAGATTTTGTTTTGTTAGTCCTTAAATTAATATTTATTACAAAAAATCTTGATCGTAAGTTAGTTCGCGATGCGATTCCTCGTGTAGTAATACTTGTCGTAGATGTCGTCCCACATGCGCTGCGCCCTGGAGTGCGGGTAGGCCGCCATGGTCAGCTCGGCGCCGATGTGCAGCAGGCGGAAGCTGCCCGGTCTCGTCACCTCCCACAGCACCTCGCCGTCGGGAGATGGGTTTCTGAAACACAAGTTACGCCGTGCGAAGAACAAATATTTTCGCAGTTGGCGGTCTGTCAATGTTTTGCTGTTGTAAAATAATGTAAATTAGACCGAATTCGATCTTCACTCACCGTCTGGTGAGATAGTTATCAAACGTAAACCCATAAAAAATAATTTAAAGAAAAGTGCAGATTTTTTTTAGTTACAGTAACATAGTGGACTCGATATAAATCATATCTTGATGATTCTGGTCATAATATACTTATGCATGTATTAGACCTACTAACTGTTACTAAATATTCAAACTCAAACTTGAAGTATTTATTTTAAATAAACCAATTACAGGCACTTTTGAACTGTCAAGGGGTCGGTCAGTCAGAAAGGAGAAGACCTTTGGAGAAGAACGAGCAAGAAACTCCATGGACACTCTTTTTCTTTTCAAAGAGGGGCTCGTGGCTAAATGACAACTGCCGCACGGGTCAATCGAAGGCTAAGCTACGCTTGCCGTGGTCGGTTCGTGGATGGGTTACCATCCATTACATTCGAGACCCCTCCGTGCTTCAGAAAGCACGTTAAGCCATTGGTTCCGGCTGTTATTTGTAGATCTTTAACCGTCGTTATGGGTAGTCAGAAACCAAAAAGTCTGACAACTAGTCATACCAAGGGATATCATGTTACCCAGTAACTGGGTTGTAGATGTCAGATAGACATTCGCACCATGTAAAATACAGCTGCATCCGGTTAGACTGGAAGCCGATTCCAACATAGTTAGTAAAAGGCTAGGCAGATTGATTGACTCTTTTTAACCGACTTCTAAAAAAGGAGGAGGTTCTCAATTCGGATGTTTGTATTTTTTTTTTATGTTTGTTCGCGCATAACTCCGTCGCTTGCCAACCGATTTGAAAAATTATTTTTTTGTTGGAAAGGGTATACTTCCCAAATGGTCCCATTTTTGTCAAAATCCAGTTCTGATGATGGGATCCTGGAGAAATCGAAGGAACTCTTCAAATATTATAGGCTCACCTATAGCGATTTGGGTATTTTTTATAGTAGCTCGTGCATTTGCTCTTGCAAAGCACCACTTGGTGAAGTGGAACTGATGATGAAGACCACAGATGGCTACCGGAACTACTCAATGATAAATATTTCACGGGTTGCGATTCGATTACTTTAATATGGTTGCTAAGCAATTTCCGCTCGTCACACAATGCGTGTGGTGAGTGGTTGTTGAGGAGTTCTCCTGGTTCTTACCAGCAGAACTCCTCAACAAATAACGTCCCAGCATCGGGAAAAGCAATATTTTGTAACATGTGATGAGCAATTGAATTAGACTATTGTAACTTATACAAATTATAAACAGACCCACTAAAAAGCGAGAAATAAAATCTTTTTAACAAAAAAAAAACCGACTTCCAAAAATCACTACAAAGTGAAAAATAACTTTGATTTCGGAAGTCGGTGGCAAAAAAAAAAGAAAGTAAATAAAAAACGAAAGACACCGACTTCCGAAATCAAAGTTATTTTTCACTTTGTGGTGATTTTTGGAAGTCGGTTTTTTTTTTGTTAAAAAGATTTTTAAATCAAAATATTGTTACAAAACATTGGTAACTTCATTCATGTTGAAACAACGACAACATGTGACAACGATGTAGAAAGACTTGCACGTTAAAAGCGTTCGTAATAAAATAGTAGAAACTATTAAAAAAATAAAATAAGCCGTGGCAGCTAAGAGACGACCAATCCCTACTGACGGCGATGACGTATGGGTAAGCACCGTTAAGCTCAACCATTTTGAAGGGAACTTAATGATCCAACACACAACATCAGCGAGACATTTGAGTGAGCATCACATACTCTCAGCTGCCAGGGCACAATTAGGCCAATGACAAACGTACCCAGTAAATGGTAGCCTTATAGTGCTATTATCTTTCAATAAAGACTAAAAAAATAACTTACAAATGCTTGACAAAATTCGTCCAGAGTTTCACAAGACGCTTCTGCACATTTCCTGCCTCTCCTTCCAAATCCCCGTCATAGAACAAATAGGCCAGCTCATCCGAATGGGCAGCGCCCTTCTTAGGCACGCCAGGCTCTGACCTGACTCCGAGGCTGTCGGAGTAAGAGAACTGGTAGTAGAAGACCTGTGCTGCTGAGGAGTGGTAACGGACGCTGCGGTGGATATGGCTGGAGAAGTAGGCGTCCCTGTTGATGATAAACGAATTATACCGCCAAAAAATACCGCCATATTCAAAATTCATTTATTTAAGTTACGCGTCCTTGTTTGGGTCACAGAAATTCATATGTGTACCAAACAACTTAATCGGTCTATTAGATTCGGAGCAAATTGGCTGTGACAGACGAACAGACAGTCAGACACACGAGTGATCCTATAACGGTTCCGTTTTTTCCGTTTGAGGTACGGATCCCTAAAAAGAAGTAAATATAGTATCTTATATAATTTAATGTAAGTATCTAATATTGTTATTACCATAATAATAACGCATACGGTCGGCGACGATATCCGACTTTTAATGATTTTAAGCTGAAGATCACGTCACGATTTGGAAAAAATATATGTTAAATTAGAACATTTTCTTAATAATTTAATCTGTGAATAAGTATTTGAGATTATGATTAGGTATATTACATAGTGTATTTTTTTTTTATTATGATAACGTGGATAAAAAACTGAGAATGACGCAAAAACTATCAAGCGTATTTTTATGATACCTACACCATTTTAAAGATAATTATGCATCTTTTAGGACACGTTTTTTTTAAATAGCTTTTGCCCACGGCTTCGCACGCGTGGATGTCGGGAAATATCCCACGGGAACATTATACTACCGGGAATTCCTTCTTTGTTCCTTGTCTACATTATGAAGGGAACCTCTGTGCAAAATTTCAGCTTTCTAGGTTCAAGGGTTTGGGCTGGGCGTTGATGAGTCAGTCAATCAGTCAGTCCAGTCAAGACTTCTCTTTTTATTATATAGATAAATTAATAATGCGTCAAATTTGGGACAGCGCTCCTTGATGAGCGAGTCCTATTACTGGCTGGACGTACGACGCGTTGGGTAAGCTCAGCACAGAACACGCAAGCTAGCCACTCAAGGCCTCTGGCATGTATTATTATACAGCCTTACTACGAACGATGTGCACTTGCTTACACAAAACCATCTCAAATGTTGTCTCAGGCTGTTTGTCCACCGTACCGGACGTCAACGGGAAACGATATTCGGCCATAGTAAATGTACTGTCTGTCGCTACTTCGGCGCTGTCATCTGTTTCCTCGTTGACGTCCCGTTCCCGGTGCGGTGGACTCTTTGTATTCTTTTGTAAATAAGTTTCTAATGCCATTAGCATCTTTTGAATGTTGCATAACTGTAAGGCATCAGGATCGCAGCAGCTGGCGTTCTGTAGTCTCTGCCCACCCCATGGGAAGAAGGTGAGAGTTTATGTGAATGTCAGGTACGTGACTAGTCGTGACTGTACAAAAATGTCCTGTTAACTTTACCTGTGATACGCTAACACAGAAGCCATAGTAATATTTTTCTTGAAGTACATGTCCTCAATCAGTCGTCCTGTTTGTTTTCGTTCCCTCTCGTTCAGAAACTTCAAATCATCTGGTACTAAAAAACTTGCACCTCTGGACATTCTTCTGAGAACATTAGCTTCTCTCAAAATCGACACAAACACATAAGCTTCATTGTCGTTATATCCAATCATCATTGGAACTGAATTGCCCTTCTTACTTGATAATAAGTCGTATGGAGCTTCAAATAAGAGTCTTTCTTCTTTCTTCGAAGGGGTTTCAACGCACATTGCAAAAGGGAAATAGGGGACGTTCAGTTGATTTGCCCTTGCTACTAAATCCTCAATTTTGGCGTCAAGCAATGGTTGGACGTTTTCATCGCTGACATCAGTCATGATGCCCAGAGCCTTGGCTCGTTCTTCTGCGTCATAGTTAAAAGACCAGGGGCATAGAGCACTTCCACTCTGTAGTATAGCTCCGTGGTACAGCCCGTTGGCCATGGGAGACAGGACCACAGCCTCAACCATGGCGGCGCCGAAACTTTGTCCAGCAACCACGACTTTGGCTGAGTTTCCTTTAAAAGCGACGATGTTGTCACTCACCCATCGTAAGGCTAGCACTACATCCTTCACGCCAGCGTTGCCTGGTATTTCCTCGTCTCCTAAGCACAGGAACCCTAAAGGCCCCAGTCTGGAAAATTCAAGTGTCATTTAAACCAAGAGAAAATCTTCAAAAAAAACTTGAGTACCATACCTACCTATGATAAACGATAACCACAATAATCCCCGCCCGTACCATCATCCCAGGGTCGTAAGGCCCGCTTCCTCCCGTGACCCACACCAGCACAGGCCAGTTGCCACCAACTGCTGTGGGCGCGTGAACATCCAGCTGAAGGCACTCTTCAGCATTGGAGAACAACGAACAAGTCATCGATTTGGAGTTTCTGGTTTCGGACCAGAGAGGAGCGATACCAGCTCTCTGAAATGTTTAATGGAATAAAGGGTTACCTACTGTTATAGTACGTTACTGCCGCGACATGCAAATGCTCATTGATGGACGAATGTGAATCCATTTTTAAATTCAAATTCAAAATTTATTAATTAATATATTTGGCTGTACAAGTGTACAAGAACAGGGGTGCTAACTAAAACGGCCACTATGGCAGAATCATAATAGGATAATGAATCATATTTGAAATAGTAAAACGGTCACAAACTGACAATGATAATTTATCTGCGTACAATACATAGCACGCAATTCACTTATTTGACAGTTTTGTATGGAGATTCGTAAAATGGTCCACAAACTATGAATACATTTATTGATGTTTAATGTCACATAGCACAATCATAATAAATTGCTGGGAATTCAGGAAATGAATCACTTTTAGGGGAATTGCTTAATGTGGCCGTTTTAGGCCCTGGTTGGACGACATATGATTTTTCATAGTAATTTGTTCGGCCGCTAAACACGAAAGATATGGATTTTCATACTAACATTGCCGGCTGCCTGCTCGCATGTATTTGACCAGTACAGCATTTCGATTTATCCCGATGAAGGTGTCAAAATATTGCTCGAATCATGTTTGAAAAAAGAATGTTAACACTAGGTACTTAGCTGAATAAAAATGTTCTGTTCTTCTATTATGAAAATAAGCACTTTGCTGTTTCAATTGATGATTATTGATTAATCTTTAACCTATCAAACCTTGACTAATAAGACAGACCTTCATGGCGCTCTTGGGAATCGGCTAGTCTCGAAAAGTTCGGAGTACTTGATTATGATACCAAATAATCCGATTTGAGTAAAACTGAAACATGTTCCTAACATAGACTTATAAAAAAAGATGGACTCCGCACCACGCATATCGAAAGTGAAGCACGCTACCGATCTATGTGTGCGTGATTTGAGTACCTGCAAAGACGCCGTCACTCGTGTAACGTAATGGCGGCCGGTAGACTTACTATGGTGTGAATGTGTGCGTGCTGGCTTGTAGACATTAGCGCACTGACTTACTATGGGTGCTTCAGTTATTGTTAAAGGAGACGGCGTCCGCCTTTTTTTTTAGATCCATGGTTCCTAAAAATAATTTACAAAAAACTAACCTTGAACCTGCCCATCGAGCCTGTAATATTGGCGTAAGGTATCCCTGTGTAGGACACGTACCCTTCCCTCGGCACACCACGCACCATGCCCTGGGCAATGCTGATCACATCCTGTCTGCTCATCATTAACATATGCAGTATCACCACCAATTTGTACGGCAACATCTTTAAAGTCACCAAATTTTCAAGGTATATACACAAAGTATTTATTAATTGGATCTAAATTGAAATTTAACTTGTGTCACTCAACACGTGCAAATCAAGTGTCCCTTGTGTGAAACCATTCTGGTCTGTCGCCATTCGAAACAGTGGGGAAATCCCAGTATTTTCACACAATGAATTATGTTAGGTTTTTCAATATTGCAATGTAACTCAGCCAGAGCATGTGCCACTAACTATATTAATTACATGCAGTATCGTTTAGATCTCTCTCGTTTATCTGCACGGATGGGTTAGGGTCTACTCTCATTGAGCCTACAGCATGCTGGCTGGTTTATTGCCTTTGGCAGCCAATTAGCCTTGATACTCGTACCTTAGTCGTGTCTGTTTTCTTCTGGAAGACAGCTAACAGGCCATGGCGCTCTTGTTGAATAAAGTCTCTTTATAAAATACGTTTCATTCCCATTAACATAAATCAAGCTCAATTTGGGAAGAACTTAAACGGATATTGATGACATGCAGTCATCGTTTTTAATTCTTATAACAGTACCTTCTAGAACATTATGAATTTTAGTGCATTGGGGTTGACAACCTTTATAAAAACCCTTAAAATTAGCAATGTATTGAAATAAAAATACAATATCCACGTCCGTCCACCGCTATTATTTTATTGGAACATTGAATGCTACGCCTCACGGCACGCGATCACACGATCATTGTACTCTCAGCGTCATTACATTAGAAAGTGAAGTATTTACAAATGCGTTGTGAATTATCAGTACATGACTTAAATAATAATACGTGACATCAGTCGCTTCGGCGCCATCTCCACGGCGAAAAAATCGCGGCGATAATCTCGTCGTGCCACCAAACCCTATGAATCAATCTCATCGCGGCGATAATTTGGCACAGCGTGACTATCGCCATGATTCTCTCGCCCGTGGAGATGGCGCCTTTATTACGCATCAAGAATACCTGGATCACCGAGAAGACAATTATAATAAACTGACAGTTGATTTTATTAGGAACAGTCTGTTGGTCTAACTATACGAAAATTGAAACAAAGTACTATTTGTCTTAGTAACTTCGACAGTAGGTACAGACGCCAGCAGGTCAAGCCACCCGAAACTGTCAAATTTTCCCAATCAACCTTGAACCTAATGCTTTAGCGATAAAGATGAAAATCTATTAAAGAAATTTGACAGATTGTAGTAGCTTGATGTGCTGGCGTCTGTACAACTGAAGGTCATACTAAATCTTTTAAAACCAACTTGTAAAAAAGAACATCGTTGATTTGTGTTACTGTAAGGAGCAATTGTGAATCTCGGCCCACTCCTTCTCACAGAGTCCCAACAGTGGGAACATTATAGGCTGATTATGTATGTGATGTAAGGACCAATTCATTATAAATAACTCAATTACAATTAAGTATGATACTTTTTTGTGCAGTTTAGAGTTTCTGCCTCGTGCTCTCTATGGATTTGTACAAACTTACAAACTCTTTGCAAAGATTACTTACTAACTCAAAACTTATTTGCGGTCCGATTGTAATTTTGTGATCTGAAGCGTAGTTAACTTTCATGAGATCATACCTCCGGGCTCTAGAGACTCAACCGCAGTTTCACAACAAACAGAAATCACAGTTGAGCTTCAGTAGAGCTGAAGTTGTATTACAATTGCTTCGTCAAACAATACTAGGTCTAAAGACAATATAGCTGTTACTAACAAATCCGTATCACTAAACTAAAACAATTAAATCCTCGTTGAAATCAAACTAGTTTCACAAGGTTTCAATACAAAACCACGACGTCAGTCAAACTGATTTCATTTCAAAGGTTTATTATTAGACACTATTTGAGAATTTATTATTGCAAACAACATTTACATCATAACTTCCAAAGTACAATAACACTTCTAAATTGTGCCAAGGAAGGCAAGAGATTACGTCAGTTACCGACTAGATTAATTTGTGACATAAAACTTACTCTAAATAAATTAATGCTAAAGCATAACCTTATCCCGAATTATTGTTCTTGATATGGCAACATGAAATGCACTCTTTACTTTTTGTTCGGACACATTCACTGCTTCACGAGGCATTCCACTGTCTGTCAAATTTCAAACATTTAGCTCCACTAAGTTCAGTCCGTTTACATCAGCCCCTTTCTGCTGGTCAAGCTGTCAAAGAAATCGATGACGTTTTGTTGTCTCGCTGAGATGTCCTTGCTCTGGAACATCGTGGGAGACTCGATGTCTTCGTACTGGTGGCCGTTGTCCGCTGGCCATATTGAGTGGTTTTCCTCACAAATTGGTTTACTGGAACAGAAAGGTTGACAGTTTATTGTTATGGATATTGGTGAAATGGTGGCGTTTCACATACCTAATTGGAAAGTAGTTACGCTTTTGATTTAATAATCTGATTAGTCGTTAAATGATTGAAATATAAACAATTGTATCAATTACCTGCACGTCATGAAGTTCACGAAGAAGTCTGTCATCAAATTCTTCATGTTAATATCGTCAATAGTTGGCGGAATGGCCCCCGGTGCGTTGAGGACAGAGTTCACCTTAAACACGTACGTGAGGTCCTCAATATGGCCGACGCCCTCGTAGTTGAGGCCCGTCACATTCTTGATGACGTTGCTCTGGCCCTCGTACGAGAACCGGTACAGGTACACCGGAGCTCCGCCAGTTTCTGCACGTTGCTGTGCCAGCTTTAACGCAGGGTACTCGTACAAGCCGTCCGAACACGACTTCACGAAATTATCCACATTAATCGTACCGTTATAGTATTTTCTATCGATTGTTTTAGTCAAATCCATCAGGAACTTTAACGGGGTATTGAATATAGTCTTGGGCGGTACAATTAGAGCAGGATTCTCTTGGATCTTCGTGAGTATGTCAAACTGTTCGAATCGACTGCGGAAAGCCTCGCATTCAGCACTCGTGTATCCCGTAAGGAGTGGAATGTTCTTGCCGCGTCCGTTTGCAATTAAGATTTCCGGGTCATCATCAATGATGGTCGTGACTCCAGGGAGTGGTGACTCCACGGTGGGCACAAAGGTGCTTAGGCCAGTATTTTCAAGAAGGACTTTGTTGGCTTCGACAAGTTTCTCTGCAGGTAGTTCGATGAGCTGGCGATGTATGGCGTCGGGGTCAGTGGATGTGATGCCTAGGATGGACAGAAGTTGCTTGGAGATGATCTGGGCAAACGCTGGAGAGGGGCTGTAGAATGAAGAATCGGCTGACCCACTCATTAGTATCGCTCTGAAATTAGAAAGTGGAAAATGAGCATAAAAAGAATTTCCAGAAATTAAAAGCTTTGACTATTATGTAATTTTTAATTACATAGTATTTATTACTTTAAATCTGAAATTTAGCTCTATGCGACGCAACCAATCACAAACTAGTTTATAACGTCGTAACGCGTTAGTAAATACGGTGTGCCCGCGCCATTGAAATACTAGTGCTGTAACATTCTGGCTACTCGTTGGTGATGTGAGCTTGTTACTCGTTACTTTTGAGTAGCGCAGCTGACGATGGGCTGAAGGACGCTGTTACTAATGGGTAGTCAAATCATTACTTTTTTACACAAAAGTAGGTATGTTTATTAAATAAAATTCTTTGCATTCTTAAAATGTTTTTGGCCGAATTGTTGATAGATGTGCATGGTACGATTCTGAACTATAAATATAATTTTAGATATGTAAAGTTTCTCAATAAATGTACCGAAGTGAAAAATTTTACTTCGGAACATTTATTGAGAAAATGTACCTTGCTAAAATTAACTCAACATCAATAATTCGGTCAAAAAAATATTTTAAGAATGCAAAGCATTTTATTTATTAACCCGTCGTGTGCCGGTCGTGGATCCACACGAGACACAATGGCTTTTTAATTGTGTCTGTAGTTACGGCATTCGACTAGCTAAACATACTTTTGTGTAAAAAAAAGTAATGATTTGACTACCCACTTGTAACAGCAGCGTCCTTAAGACTCGATATTGACATTATATATCATTAGAATAAACCAACCTCCTAAATAGCCCTTCAGTAGCTTTCGACAAAGTGAGTAAATGCGCGGCTGCAGCGCCGGCGCTCTGCCCAGCGATGGTGACATCATTAGGGTCTCCGCCGAAGTTCTTCGCGTTCCTCTGCACCCAGCGCAGCAGCGTCACCTGGTCCCGGAGGCCAGCGTTACCGGGGATCTGTGTCGTGTTCATAGACAGGAAACCGAACACGTTCAACCTGAAACATCGAGACATGTTCGAATAAGGGCGAACTGATGTTTTGTGATCTGACATCCGATTATTGGTGACTAAATTGCAGTGTGGTGCTGTAAATCATAATCGATTTATTTTGTCTATGTTGTGGGAGTAATGAATTTTATAAATAAACGTTGTAAAGTGAAGTTAAGCTTACCTATAATTAAACGTGATAACGATGACTTTCTTGCTGACTAGATATTCTGGACCATGTATATCTGCGTCACCAGATCCGAAGGCGAATCCTCCACCATGTATGAACACCAGGATCGGTAGTCCAGGAGACGTGACTTCCTCTGGGTACGGTGGTTGGAGCTCCCTGACCAGTCTGCGACCGTCTAGGGGGAGTGCTTTCATTGGAACGTGGATGTTGGCGTAGATGCAATCCTCTCTCCGTTCCTGGTGCTGGTTCATCATCCTCCCGTACAGCACATCCGTTTGGAGGCATATCGGACCTTCGTTTGTTGCGTCGAGAACGCCCCAATGGTCTGGAGGTTCGAGTTCCTGGAATAGACAGATAAGTCTATTAGCACAAAGCAAACGGTCTAAACCTGGTCTTTAACGTATAGAAGAGTGTATTTTAAAGAAATGGTACAACCTTCTGACATTCTAAACCTACGAATAAGTAATAAGTTTAAACTAATTTCCCAGAATCCGCCCTCATGAAAGCTAGTTTTGAAAACATAAAACTGTCATCTTGGTGGTCAGGGTTTGCTGTCCTCACCTTAAACCTTAGCTCTCCTAAGGGCTGCTTAGCGTAGGGCACTCCTCGGAAGCTGGCGTACAATACGCCGTCCTCCGCGGGGCGCACCAAGCCGCAGACCACACCCGCGTCGGTGTATGCTGGCACACCTACCCGGCATGGCGACGGCGGTGCCGGCGACGTAAGCGCTGTGCATACTGGAAAGGAGAAAAGATACTATTAGTAATGGTATTCGATTAGTAGGTACATGTGATTGAGCTGCGTTCGCGTATCTGAATTTTGAAGCAGGACATATTATATAGGTAATACGGGCTGGTATCCGCAACTCCACGTCAATGCGCGTATTTTGCGTACGGGAAGCACTACATATCTGCCGCATAAGAAATGCTGGACAAACTGTAGGTCCAGATTGCACAGACCTGATGCCCCCAGACAGAGAGACGGGGACGCGGCAGGACACGAAGAAGATGGTGGGAAGAACAGGATGGAGTCCATCAAAACTGGAAGGAGGAAGCGCGGGGTAGCGAGAAATGGAAGGAATGAAGACAGATCTTTTCCCAAGGATGGTAAACTAATTCAAATATTGCATTTATTTATTTAATCACAGATGATGATGTGAACTGGCCTTCTTCAAGTTCAAATATTATTATACTTTTCAAAACATAATAATGGCGCGCTATAAATAACTGTTGTGTACTGGATGACCTTAATAATACTATTATAGAAACTGGTTGATATTATTAATGCGTGCTAATTTTGATTTGATTTATCATGATTCACGAGCATAGTCAAAAAAGAGAAGCTGTACCCTTATTAACCAACTTTTTTTAAAAAAAAGAGGAGGTTATCAATTCGTCGCGTATTTTTTTTTTTTTTATGTATGTACACCGATTTCTCCGTCAATTGTGGACTGATTTTGAAAATCCTTTTTTTATTTGATATACTCTCGAGGTGGTCCCATTGTCACCAAGTCGGAATCTGATGAGGGGACCCCATGGAAATCGAGGGAAACCATTAAATTTTATAGGCACCTATAGAGGTTTTGGTATTTCTTTTAGTAACTTGTGCATTTCCTCTCGAAAAGCACTATTTGGTGAGGTGGAACTAATGATGAAGACCACATATGGCCATCGGAACTACTCAATAATAACTATTTTACGTGTTGCGATTCTATTACCAATTTATGCTCGTCGGTCACAATGCATATGGGGAAGTGGAGCTGATGGTAACTTATTTATTTATTTATTTATTTATTTAAAAACAACCAACTTATACTTACAGTTTTCACCACACATACAAGTTATCGGTCAATCAATAGGTACTAGTACTAATACAATCATAAAATTATATTAAATAAGAACATTATAGACAACATACATTAAACATTTAAAACTTGAAAAAAATTGATAAATTAATTGATAAATTAAATTGAACAAAATAGATTAAAACTTGAGAAAAAAATTATAAAATTAGATAGAATTAGATAAAAGTAGACAATTAGATAAAATTAGTATACAATGTAGGTACAATTAGGATAAAATTGGAATTAAAATAATATTAAGTATAAAACATGATACAATCTGATTTATTTACTCGAAGGAGATTGTACTGGGAGTAGCAATGGACTCAAAGTATCGAGTAGCAGTGTTCAGGAATCTCAGTTCAGTACTCGCGAAGACATCTGAGGATACATCATATAGCAAAATGTTATTAATATGGGTTAGGGCTTGGTACAAAGGACTGGTCCTAAGGGATAGGTTACTGGATTGAGGTATTGAGAATAGAGGACGTTGGCGAGGGCGAAGTGTGTGTCTAATGGGTAGTGGGATGTTAAAGTAACTTCACCAGCAGCTCCAGTTCTCCTGCTTCTTACTAAGAGAACTCCTCAACAATTAACGTCCCAGCACCGGGAAATGCAATATTTTGTAAAAGATGATGAGCAGTTGACATTGGGCAATTGTAACTTAGATAAATTACAAACTGACCCACTAAAAACTGAAAAATAAAAACTTTTTAACAAAAAAAAAAACAACAGACTTCCAAAAAAAAATTGCAAAGTGAAAAATAACTTTAATTTTGGAAGTCGGTAGCATAAAACTAAAATTCAGATCCAAAGACACCGACTTCTGCAGTTTTTTTTTTGGAAGTCGGTTGTTTTTTTTTTTACTTTAAATAAGTTACGAAGTTCTTCAAGTAAATGAAAGATTAGTACCTACAGGATTATTGAATAATAATAACAATTAATAGTACTTTTTTTGAATTCCTAAAATGAATGTTGCATTAAACTAAGTGCGGTCAACGACGCGACGTTTATTTAGCACCAACCAGCGCGCGGGATCCTAGAACAGCTACGTACTTGATATTCTGCACACAACAGTAGCAGGCTGTACCGTTTGTGCAATACTGCTAATTAATAGGTATGGAATGTCTACAAATGATGTCACAGACCATTTGGAGATACACGAAGAGCTATTTGTGATGTGTCGGTAATGTTATCGAATAGGAACGGTATTGGGAACCCATGTTTGGCCCAAGACGTTTGGAGACTATGATGAGGTTTTGCTGAATGAGGGAGAGGCGGAAATGGCTGTGACCTGAGCTAATACTGACTGCCAAATGTGGTGTGGAAGGTTTTGAGCCATTCAAACTGCTAGTTGGCAGGTGGGTGTTCTAACCAAACACACGCTGATCTTCCAAGGCGGTCATAATTTGAGCTTAAATGCTAGATGAAGTGATTTCTTTTCTACGGACATTTATTTATTATAATTTATTTATTTATTTATAAATTACAAGTTCCTTACTACACTTACTACTTCTTACTTATTTAGCACTGCCTAGGAGTAAAAAAACTTACTACACGATTTTAACAGATGTGAATAATGGTACATTTTGAGACAAGAGGAGAAGTTTTTGAGCCGAGAACTGCAATAACAAATGTCCACGTGTAGCAAACGACGTTCTCAATACACTTTTGAAGAAATAAAATAAAATAACGAAAAATATTTTTGTCATGAATTATTATGAAACTATGATTTTAATTGCCTTTTTTTTTTTCGAGCTTTGCTTTCGCCAGGTTGAAGGAGAAGCAAAGGTATAAAGCCGATAAACAGCCTAATATGAAAAATAGAAAATTTTAATATTTTTAAGTTTAGAACACAAATAAATGTTAATTTGTTCATAAACTTTTTTTATTGTAATAATCATGGTTTTTGATGATATTCTATTTATAAACATTATTAAAATCGCACCCGTATGAAATACATTGCATTATGAACCTAATCGTAGTGCAATGTGAACCAGTTTTCGAGGAAGTGTATTGAAAAGTACATTGCATCTTTGGTCATTAGTGAAAAGTATGTTAAGAAATAGTTAGCCATTCATTTTATTTTTGAGAGCTGTTTATCATTAACAACTAAACATTTCAATGAATGAATACCTAGCAGATGAAGTGGGAGTTTATTAAGGAACTTTTTATGTTCATTCAGTAACTACATAATAAATAAACAATTCAACAACAAAACAACAACAACAAACAAAACAATTCAACATAATCAACAACAACAACAATCATAACAAAAAACAAACAACAACAACAATACACAACAACAACAACAATACACAACAACAATCAACAACAACAATTTCAACATTTATATCTGTAATTTTTATGGTGTGCATAATAAAGAGTATTCTATCTATCTACATAATTAAAACCGACACCAGGTTCACAACTTTGTAACGTTACGTTAATATTAATCTGTTACCTCCATAGACAGACACATTAATTGCGGAGTCGTGCGTAATGGCGCCACGTTTTTTTGTCAGTCATAAAACCAGTCGATATTAAAAGGAAGGACCTTGTCAGTTGTTACGCGCGTGTAACCGAATCTCTTGTACACGTGTTCACTGTCGCACTGGGCTGACCTCCCAGGGGTCACTACACTGCTAGGGGATCGAGCTATGATATTGGACTGGCTTGTAGGCAGACGTTTCGCCAGTTTTGTTACAAGACCCATTTTGTCTACGAAAGTCTAGGTTTCACTTCCATTCTCTGGAATATATTGAAATTAGTATTATAAAAAGTAAAGCTCGTAATACAGCTACCTCTAACTTGCACAAAACTATTTTTAGGGTTCCGCACCAAAATGGTAAAAAAGGAACCCTTATGGTGTCACTCAGTCTGTCTGTCTGTCTGTCACAGCTGGATATCACAAGAACTACTAATGCTATAAACTTAAAATTTAGAATTGTTTTAGATGACGTTGACCCAACTATTTTGCAAATAAGAAAGAAATTAAAATATTTATTTTTTTTTTGCAACAGGGACTGAAAGGGGTCTTAAAAAACCAAAGTGGGCTACTAGGGCATGTGGGGTATCATATGAAAGAGCGCTGTTTGCACATTCTCAAACATTTTTTTATTTTTTTTAGGCCTCATAGTTTTCGACTTCTGATGAAAAATGTAAAAAAAAAATACCGTCCCCCCCCCCCCCCCCCTTATCTTCGAAGTTTGCAAAGAGAAAAATCTGAAATTATTCTATGTGATTGAAATTTATGTAAAGATTACAGGAAAAATAAAACGATGTCTCTAAATAGCACACTTTTTCAGAAATCGGAACGGAACCCTCGGTGCGCGAGTCTCTTGACCTTGATCACGCCTAATGGAAAGCGATGGAAGAGGTCCATGATGGAACGTGCGTGCCCAGAAGATGTCTGTTCACTCTTGTTTCGCAGGCAGACGGGTTACATGTGGAAGGAAATTCAGACGCCGGCAGAGAGTTCCACACTTTGACTGTGCGCATAATAAATGTGAAGGAAAAGCGCTGAATGCGACTGGTCGGGATATAAGCCAAGTGTGGATGGTACCCTGCAGTACGTTTCGTAGTAAAAAAGCGATATCCGAAGTACAGTCTGTAGAAGTCCGACAGGCAAGCAACATTACGCCGATGAGTTAGCCACCAACGTCTCGTCGCCTATAAGCCATTTTGCTCTGCGTTCCACCGAGTCCAGTGCAGCCCAGTCAGTATTTTGCTGAGCCATCCCATAAGTGACTGCTCCATACAGGAACGGACCTGTGCTTTGTACAGACTTAAAAACTGTCTATATGTGAAGTATCGCTTCACCTTATTCAGGATGCCCAGCTTCCTGGCTGCAGTCTGTGCTTTGGACTCAATGGTTGAGCCGAAGTTGAGAGCAGACGTCAACTCCATGCCCAAAAACTCTAGGCGGTCGGATATATATGGATATAGCAAAGCAATTTAATAAATATCTTATTGAGGCTGTTGAAAAAAGAGGAGCTCGTGGCTAAGTAATAAAAGCCGCACGGGTCGATCCGTCAGGTTAAGCTATGCTTGCCGAGGTTGGTCAGTGGATGGGTGACCACCTTTACATACCGAGACTCATCCGTGCCTCGGAAAGCACGTTAAGCCGTTGGTCCCGGCTGTTATTTGTGGATCTTTGACAGTCGTTACGGGTCGTCAGAAGCCCGAAAGTCTGACAACCAGTCTTACCAAGGGGTATCGTATTACCCAGTAACTGGGTTGTGGAGGTCAGATAGGCAGTCGCTCCATGTAAAATACTGGTATTCACCTGCATCCGGTTAGACTGGAAGCCGACCCCAACATAGTTGGGAAAAGGCTAGGCAGATTGATTGAGGCTGTTTGAAAACAATCTACAAACGAATTGTACGTTGACAAAAAAAAACTGGTTAGTGAAAAGCTAACGTCGCAGTCATTATTTATGTTGCCTGTTGCAGATGATGACATAATTAAAATAACTAACAGCCTTTAAGAATACGAATACTGTCGGATACGATGGCATATCAACTAAAGTGATAAATATGTCAAGGAAGTTATAGCACCTATCACATGTAATCAATCTTTGTATTACTGATGGTATTCCCAAAAAGTTTAAAGAAAGTAATCATTAAGCCCCTTTTTAAAAGAAATGACAAAACTGAACATTGTACGGAAATCCTAATTAGCTCATAAATATCTGTAACAAATTAATTTTAATGTAAATTATATTATTTACGTATTAGGCCACACGTCTGACGTCAACGGTTACTGGTTGACCTTGAGCTGGCCTAGCGTAGGATGGAGTATGTACAGAATCAGAGCCGGTTAGATATTTACCAACTGATGGCAAACGTAACTGTAGTCAAGGCAAAATTAATCATATGAACAAAATAAACTAATAATAACAAAAGTCCTGTTTGTGCATTGTATCCTACGGGTCCTATATTGGTAATAATAATTTGCTTAAGCATACGGAATCTACTGCTGATCCTTCAGAATTTTAGCTATACTACTTTTAAAAGTATTTGGGCTAAGAAATAGTATGTCGATTCCACTAAATGTGTCCACTAAGTGGTGTAGCGGTGATCGCACACCAGCATTGGATTTACAGAAGCTGGTAGCGAACAGTCACAGTTATAAATTTAGGAATATTTTATATAATTTATAAACAGAATAAATAATAGAGGCCCTAAAATTGAACCCTGTGGCAGTCCTGATGAAACTTGAATGCAGCTAATCTCGAAGTCATTAATGACAACCTTCAGGGTTCTATTTGTGGTGTGAGAGACAAACCAGCGAAAGAGATCCCCCGGATACTTTTGTATGTGATTTTATCGAGCAGCAATCTATGATCAATTTTATCAAATGCTTTCTGATACACCGCGTCAGTTTGTTGCCTATTTATTATCAATATTTATTATCAATATTTTCGAAAATTTGTATTTTAAATATTAAGACATTACTTATACACAATCTATCTTTAACAAAACCATGCTACTCCTTAACTAAGACCTGGCGGATAAATGGGTAATTCTTAATATGAACAAGTCTTTCAAAAAGTTTAGAAAATGCTGATAATATTTAAATTGGGCGATACGTCTCCAAGTCATTCTTAGAACCACTTTTGTATACTAGAACTGAATTTGCGCGTTTCCACACATCCGGAGAGACAGCATACGAAATACTATTGTTAAATATGGGATAGTATAATGTATCAGTATTTTTTCAAACGTCGCGTTTATACTGTCTTTGTTGTATGTATCTATTCAAAAAGCAAAAAATGAAACTCAAGGTCTAATTCTAAAGTCTAATTTCATGCCGACGTCCAAAACTACTTTAGTAAATACCAATATGCTAAATATTCTATTTCAATACATTAACATAATACACAAAACATAACAAAATATATTATTATTATGTCTCAAAGTTACGTTGTCAAATCTGTTGGGCTGGCGGGCGTAGCGTAGCTCGTAGCTCGTAGGCCGGAGTCGTAGCAACTTGCTACGTCTGCTACGAGACGTAAAAAATACCGGTAAACGATTAATTAAGTAGATTCAATAATTATCTTTATGTAATGAGACCATTTCTTAAAATATTTTAATTATGTTATCTTTATCTTATTTGTTTATGTAACAAGACTATTAGTCTTGATACGTAATTTACCAAAAAAAAATTGGTATCTATTTTGAATTTCATGATAAACTAGCGACCCGCCCCTGCTTCGCGCGGTATTTATAACTTGACAAAATATCAAGATTTGTTTATTATTATGTAAGTTTATTATCAATGTATACATAAACCTTCCGAAATAAATTATCTGAATGATTGTGAAAACCGCATCAAAATCCGTGGCGTAGTTTAGAAGAATAACGCGCTCACACAGACAGACACGAAAAGTGACTTAATTTATAATAACTATAGATGTTATACATTGACAAGTCAAAGAAAATATGATGTTTTCAGTTTGTAGCGAATGTATGCAGTGTTGTATATCATTTATTTAGTGTTTACATATTTACCATGTCTAAGTAGTTGCCATTTAGTTGTAACGAGCAAAAGTAACCGATTATTTCCAGTCGATAAGCTGACATACATTTTACATCAAGTACAGTCAGCAACAAAAGTCAATTAACATTTGTGTTTTCTAAATCTTTATTATTGAGAAAAATATTTAATTAAAATCGGAACAGATTTAAATTTGAAAGAAAATTAACTCATAACTAATAAACGAAATGCTAAAAATCTGGTTGTCGTATCATTTTGTGTTAATTTAGATAATGTCTAAAAGTAGCAGTGTTAATCGACTTCTGTTGCTGACCGTACCTAAGACTTACTTTTTCCCTTTAAAATAATTTTACTATTTATCAAAAAAAAAAAACTAATTTTAACAGGTGATAAAACCACAACAAAGTTTTTCATAAAGATCTTATAAATTGAATAATATTTGCACACTCTAGCGTCGACCGCTGAGCCATACAAAGTTAAAAATACAAAGTTACAATTATTGTAAGATATCATGTCGCTTGGTGACTTTGTCTGCTCTTTCTGGGTCAGTAGAGGTCCAGGTGACATTTCTTTTACAAAGTTGTAGTGGAATATTATCACGAACCTACATAGTATGGAAAACTGTACCGAGTGCAAAGTTCACACCAATTGCAAGGTCGTCAAAAGATGATTCAGTTCATTTTTTCAGTCTTTTTTTTGTGAATGTTAAGATTTTAAATTGTTTGTTAATATGTTAAAAACAATAGTAATTGATCAGAAATTAAACTCTACTTGTTTAAGCATATAAGGGTGAAACCAGACGAGTGTAATTTTTTGAGTTATGCGTAAATTCTGCTACCTTCGGTTTCATACAAAAATCCTGGTTCACACGGCAACGCAAAATGAGTTGTCTGCCGACTCACAACTTACGTACTCAGAAATTTCTACGACCGAAATTCTGCGACTCACGACTCACAAAATTACGCTCGTTTGGCCTCACCCTTAAAGAAAATCACGTAAAAACTTGTCAAAATTCACAAACCAAAAAAAAGAAAAAAAAACCTACAAATTGAAGTCCTGAATAACAGAAAATAAGTTTCCCCAATAGAACACCGCAATAAAATCTGTCAGCATATAAAAAACTTCAACACAAAGTTTCAGTGTTGTCCAATCACTGCACCGCTATCTCGTGTCTACTCACCGTGCAAGGCGAAGACGAGCGCGATCCGGTGCGTGGTCATGTCGAGTACGCGGCGCTCACCACACTGGCGCGGCCGCCGCTCCGCCGCCGTATATATGCTGCAGCAGCGTCCCGGCACGCGCACATTCGCTCCATTTCAAAAATCGAATCAACTTAGTCCTAATTCGAAAACTACCCAGTTACTGGCTTCATCCCAACTCTCACCGATCCCATCTCTACACGATTTAAAATTACCAAACAAAAAGTCTCAACTCTACACGAAACAATAAAAATGTACAGTCAGAATGAAAAACATTTAGGCGATATAAAAATACATAATCATTAATCTCCATGCATTAGAATACGACAATGGGCTATTTTCCAAGCCATGTTCCACAGAGGTCTGTCACGCAGTCCTTCACCATTAAGGTGATATGTAAAAGCCGAACTGGGCGGGAATAAGAAAGTGACAGAGTCAATTACTTCCACATGCGAAAAAAACAGAGCGCAACAATGCGCTGGAACCAAAATAAAAGCGCCAAATCAAATAAAAATTGTTTAAAAATAAATTACGCTATCTGTCAAAATTATGTTCAGCCAGAGTTTTCAATTACCTAATACGCACATTTTCAATGCAATTTTGCAATGATATTACATAAGATTTTAGAATTACAGAAAAAAACATTAAAAAGTAGAGGTCTTTTCGGAATTAAATTATATCGAGGAAATTTAACCCAATTGTGTTTTCCGTCAGTCAAAGTATTAATCAAATAGTCACTAAACATTATATCCAAAAATTAAATTCATACACGCTGCAATAGTGAAATAAATGGTTACCAAAAAATTCTCCAATTTATTTTGGTAGTGTCTTAAGTATACAAATACGACTTTTGTTTTGCATAACCAAGAAGCCGTCTTTTTTAAAGACGAGGCGCCATCTGTAATTTTTGTGGAACATGGCTTGGAAAATAGCTACTTGTCATGTAAGCATGGTGATTATAGTATTTTTAATTCGTCTAAATGTTTTTCATTCTGACTGTACGTTTTTATCGTTTCGTGTAGAGTTGGGACTTTTGAATCGTGAAGAGATGGGATCGGTGAGAGTTGGGGTGAAGTTGTTACTGGCAACTAGAAGAATTTTTTTAAATGAGAAGCAATTGAATTTATAATGTTGAAAGCCTGTAAGTTGATGCTTACTTTACTAATAATAGCGACAGTGGCGGTCTCATAACATAATGTTTGTGCTGTAATAAGATTATTACATATTCCCATTGTTCTTAATGTAATGTATTTACACGATTTCGAGATTTTCTTACGAGATCCTTGGCTTGGCACGTGGAACAAGTTAAACAGCTCATTCATAAAAAATGTTACTTCACGATAATCTCCTTTTCTCTTAAATCTAAAATGTTCAGATTTCAAGCGCATTCATACCCAGGCGATTGGTGACGACGACTGCCAACGAGCTATCGTATACATATATCGTAGCATGTCGTGGGCACGGAACTCAAACATCAGCACACCATTTTAAAAAAATCACTGTATTTTCAACCCTTGTCCTTTTTCCTCGGACATCTACTGCAGACTACAAAACTGTACATGAATTATTGAAATAAATAGAATTTCTACCTGTCACCACTAAACCGCAGTTTTATAAACGTCACGATACACCACTCACACACACACTCCCTCTCACTTCACTCTTATTTCGTCTGACGTGACATTATGACAACAGTATTGCTCCCTGACTCGCCCACGCGTGAAAACTTTGAATGGCGCATCTCTATAAATATTCCGGCCGTGTGCAGCTCTACGCGCGTGTAGTTTGCACGTGGAGGCTTCGGAGGCGTGCCAGACACCTTGAGATACACCTTGTTCTTCTGTTTTTCAGATCACATTTTCGCATTGAGAATTTCTTTCCACTATTTCTTCAAAAGTGTGCTATTTAGAGACATAGTTTTATTTTTAACACGCTTTTATTAGCCTCCTGTATGTTTGTATGTAGCGGAATCTTTGAACTAGATTTTTACACACTTTAAATGGTCAAATTAATTCGACATTTTGCACACTTATCGGGGCCCGGTGACAATACAATAATTTAAAATAAAATTAATAAAATAGACTTAAAAAAATATAATACATACTTACATAAATATAATAATTAAAGAATACATTGTTGAAAAATAAATTACAGTTAAAAAAAAACTTAAAAACACGCTTTAATAGCGTGTTTTTTAGTTTTTAGTTTTTTCAGTTTTTTTATTCTATAATTAAACTGAACTAAAAATTAAAAAATATTTTTTTCAATGTAAGATTAAAGTGATAAACGAGAAAATTAGTGTGATACTCCCTGGCCGCGCCACAGTGGAAAATTAAAAAAACATGTTTGTAGATAAATTGTACCGTTTATGTACTATACGGAATGAGTAATGAAAAAAATTGTACCTCAAAGAATAATGAAATATAATGAAGTTTTGGTGGCGCGGCCAGGAAGTATTCTCCCTGGCCGCGCCACCACGGTTCTTGTAAACTATCCGGCGCAGCCGAACATAGTAAACGCTAAAGATTTGTACGGAAATTGTTCTCTTCCGTACGCTATAAAGAGATTCGAAAATTTCATTACTTTAGAAATTATAGGCTTGCGAAGGTGGCGCGGCCAGGGAGTATTCTCCCTGGCCGCGCCACCAAGATTTTTAGGGCGTACCCGGACATAGTATACACTAAAGAATTGTACGGAAATTGTTCTTTTCCGTACGCTATAAAGAGATTCGAAAATTTAATTACTTTAGAAATTATAGGCTTGTGAAGTTGGCGCGGCCAGAGATTTAACTTCCTGGCCACGCTACCTACCTACCTGGCTCGCGAGTTATTGAGCGTACCCGGACATAGCTTACACTAAAGAATTGTACGCATTATGCACTATCCAGAAACGAAATAATAATTCGGAAAAATGTAATATCTTAAGAGAAAACATCAAATCAAAATTAAGCGCACCAGCAGAATTGCTGATCTTTGTACCTACTTACTAGATGTGGCCTTCAATTTAGAAGTATAGGGAATAATCTCAGTGAAATGTTGCATAGAAGTGCTAGAAATAAGCAACACAATACGAATCTACATTATTATGCATAACAGGAATAGTTGACCTTCAAAAAGAATATAAGAAATTGGTAGGTAATTTTTATTATTATAGAGTTCCATTAGGTACGGTCAGCAACGAAAGTCGTTAACACTGTTACTTTTACATATCATCTAAATTGATACAAAAAACTTTTTAACAAAAAAAAAAACCGACTTCCAAAAATCACTACAAAGTGAAAAATAACTTTAATTTCGGAAGTCGGTGTCTTTCGTTTTTTATTTACTTTCTTTTTTTTGCCACCGACTTCCGAAATCAGTTATTTTTCACTTTGTAGTGATTTTTGGAAGTCGGTTTTTTTTTTTGTTAAAAAGTTTTTATTTCTCGCTTTTTAGTGGGTCTGTTTATAATTTGTATAAATTACAATAGTCTAATGTCAATTGCTCATCACATGTTACAAAATATTGCTTTTCCCGATGCTGGGACGTTAATTGTTGAGGAGTTCTGCTGGTAAGAACCAGGAGAATTCCTCAACAACCACTCACCACACGCATTGTGTGACGAGCGGAAATTGCTTAGCAACCATATTAAAGTAATCGAATCGCAACCCGAGAAATATTTATCATTGAGTAGTTCCGGTAGCCATCTGTGGTCTTCATCATTAGTTCCACTTCACCAAGTGGTGCTTTCCGAGAGCAAATGCACGAGCTACTATAAAAAATACCCAAATCGCTATAGGTGTGCCTATAATATTTGAAGAGTTCCTTCGATTTCTCCAGGATCCCATCATCAGAACTGGATTTTGACAAAAATGGGACCATTTGGAAAGTATACCCTTTCCAACAAAAAAATAATTTTTCAAATCGGATGGCAAGCGACAGAGTTATGCGCGAACATAATAAAAAAAAAAAAAAATACAAACATCCGAATTGAGAACCTCCTCCTTTTTTAGAAGTCGGTTGAAAATGATCTATTACACTGCTTTTTACCCGACTGCGGCGAAGCCCAAAAGGAGGGTTATGTGTTTGACCTGTATATATGTATGTCCGTTTCTTTGTTCACTCGTAACTCTTAGACGAATGAGCGGATTTGGATAAATTATACGTCTTTAGATTTGTCTTGCTGGCGCGAGTGTTACTGGCTACACTAACATCAAAAATAAAGTAAAATGGCGGATTTGGGGTGACATATTGCGGAGTAAGAAATTTTTTTGTCTTCTAATGCCATCGAGTAGGGTATCAAAATAAAGGGTTTTAAAAGGTAATTACAACAATATATACAATTTATATGTTTAAAAGTAATTCGAAGTGACAAATCATTTACTTTTTTTTAATTCGCTTTTAGCAGAGTTAGGACCTCGAAGGCTTGGCTATTTGTGCACTTATCCAAAAAGCGTTTAAATAACCCTGACGGCCAAACTCCTTGCAAGAACTAAATTGTCTGCGAAATCTTTCACATCTGTAAACGAAAAAGTTGGAAATAAAAAAAGTAATTAAAAAAAACTAGAAAATATGAGTGCAGTAAAAAAAGACCCATTCCATTTTTTTTATATTTTCAAACTCAAACGGGTCCCGCCTGCTTCCAACTTTTATTAAATTTAAAATGGGCTTGTTTTTAGCTTTTCAGTTTTAGTTTTTTTACTGCAGTCTGGTTTTTTAGTTTTTTTTAATTAGGTACTATTTTTATTTCCAGCTTTTTAGTTTACAAATGTGAATGATTTCGCAGACGATTTAGTTCTTGCAAGGAGTTTTGGCCGAGGGGGTTATTTAAAAGCTTTTTGGATAAGTGCACAAATAGCCAAGCCTTCGAGGTCCTAACTCTGCTAAAAGCAAATAAAAAATAAAAAAACGATTTGTCACTTTGAATTACTTTTAAACATATAAGTTGTATATATTTTTGTAATCACCTTTTAAAACCTTTTATTTTGATACCCTACTCGATGGTATTAGAAGACAAAAACATTTCTTACTCCGCAATATGTAACCCCAAATCCACCGTTTTACTTTATTTTTGATGTTAATGTAGCCAGTGACACTTGCGCCAGCAAGACAAATCTAAAAACGTATAATTTATCCCAATCCACTCATTCGTCTAAGAGTTACGAGGGAACAAAGAAACGGACATACATACATACAGGTCAAACACATAACCCTCCTTTTGGGCTTTGCCGCAGTCGGGTAAAAAGCAGTGTAATAGATCATTTTGTATCAATTTAGATGACATGTAAAAGTAACAGTTTTAACGACTTTCGTTGCTGACCGTACCCAATGGAACTCTATAATAATAAAAATTACCTACCAATTTCTTATATTTTTCTTGAAGGTCAACTATTCCTGTTATGCATAATAATGTAGATGATTCGTATTGTGTTGCTTATTTCTAGCACTTCTATGCAACATCTCACTGAGATAATTCCCAATACTTCTAAATTGAAGGCCACATCTAGTAAGTAGGTACAAAGATCGGCAATTCTGCTGATGCGCTTAATTTTGATTTGATGTTTTCTCTTAAGATATTACATTTTTCCGAAATATTATTTCGTTTCTGGGTAGTGCATAATGCGTACAATTCTTTAGTGTAAGCTATGTCCGGGTACGCTCAATAACTCGCGAGCCAGGTAGGTAGGTAGCGTGGCCAGGAAGCTAACTCTCTGGCCGCGCCAACTTCACAAGCCTATAATTTCTAAAGTAATTAAATTTTCGAATCTCTTTATAGCGTACGGAAAAGAACAATTTCCGTACAATTCTTTAGTGTATACTATGTCCGGGTACGCCCTAAAAATCTTGGTGGCGCGGCCAGGGAGAATACTCCCTGGCCGCGCCACCTTCGCAAGCCTATAATTTCTAAAGTAATGAAATTTTCGAATCTCTTTATAGCGTACGGAAGAGAACAATTTCCGTACAATTCTTTAGCGTTTACTATGTTCGGCTGCGCCGGACAGTTTACAAGAACCGTGGTGGCGCGGCCAGGGAGAATACTCCCTGGCCGCGCCACCAAAACTTCATTATATTTCATTATTCTTTGAGGTACAATTTTTTTCATTACTCATTCCGTATAGTACATAAACGGTACAATTTATCTACAAACATGTTTTTTTAATTTTCCACTGTGGCGCGGCCAGGGAGTATCACACGAAAATTAATGTCATTGTAAAAAAAGCGTGGGGTGCTTTGTAGGACATTCTACGCTATCTGTAATTCGAAAGCATCCCACGTTTTTTGCTACAGTGACATTAATTTTCTCGTTAGTCACTTTATTCTTATATTGAAAAATTTATTTTTAATTAATTTATTCCTGTAATCTTTACATAAATTTCTATCACATAATAATTTCAGATTTTTCTCTTTGCAAACTTCGGAGATAAGGGGGGGGGGGGGGGAACGGTATTTTTTAATGTGATAAACCACATGCCCTAGTAGCCCCACTTTGAATTTTTAAGACTATTTTCAGTCCCTGTTGCAAAAAAAATATGAATATTTTTATTTCTTTCTTATTTGCAAAATAGTTTAGTAAACGTCATCTAAAACTGTTCCAAATTTTAAAAGTAGATGGCATTTGTAGTTCTTGAGATATCCAGCTGTGACAGACAGACAGGCAGACTGAGTCGCACCGTAAGGGTTCCTTTGTTACCATTTTGGTACGGAACCCTAAAAATCAGACTTTAGTCTTCTCAACTCTTATTCCCTCTTCAGATTTAGCCTGTCACATAACAACGTAATTTACACCCTTGTACATAATTATGTTTTATTCATCATAATTATTGTCTAAATCAATTCTCACGCACCTATACTTGTCTTGCCAAATACAAACCGCTTGTCTATAGCATTACATAATTTTTAAAAAATACTATTCCTAAACTTGTTCGCAAAACGGGTCAACGACTTAACTAGGAATTTAATTATTATTAGTAGATTTAACTGGATCTTATGATATCCTGTGTGTGTTACTAAAACTACAAAAAATATTGTTGTGACACACACGTCAGCACATCAAGCTACTACAATCTGTCAAATTTTCTTTAATCAATTTTCATCTTTATAGCAAACGTATTAGGTTCAAGGTTGATTGGGAAAATTTGACAGTTTCGGGTGGCTTGACCTGCTGGCGTCTGTACAACTCAACGCCACAACCCTAAATAATGCACAACTTGTTAAGGGCTCACTGTACTCATTGTTATAGTCAACTTTTACTACCTATGAGACAAACTGAAATCGCAAAAAAAAAACAGCTGTTCTCTACATTTATGTTCGACTCGTCAAAATGTAGGGAACAGCTGTTTTTTTTTTTCGCAATTTCAGGTCTCAGCTCTACCCACTTTTCGAAATCTCTGGCTCTTTTTTTTTGAAAATAATCTATGTCCATTTCAATTAATTTAAACTGGATTTTTCTTTTTCAGGTAAATGTTGTTGTTTTCCGTTACGAAAGCCTACCCACTGCAAACATCTACCTACAGACTATTAAGGTATTTGATATTGCATTGTTTCACGAGCTGGGAGCCTAAAACGGCCACATTAAGCAATTCCTCTAAAAACGATTCATTTCCTGACGTATTTGACATTAAACTTAAATAAAGCAATTCATAATTTGTGGACCATTTTATAAATCTCCATACAAAACTGTCAAACAGATGGGGTTGGATCTAGAATCGTTTGGCAGGAGGAGGGGGGTGAATGGGGTGAAAGTTGGTAGGGGTTGGGTCCCTGATTATAACGCTACCACTCTCATTACAAGGTAATGCATATTTTTCGATAAATTAATAAAAATTGTTTCTAACCTCAAATCAGATAAACAGTGAAACGAAATGTCAAAATGGGCGATTGACAACCAAATTTGTATCAGTATATGGTCTGCGGTGTAAAATGTCGTGTAAAATACGTGAAACGAAACGCAAAAAAAAAAGTCAGTGTCATTCAACCTAGAAATTCTGCTCAGAAGAGAGTTAGTGTGCACCCCACTTTATAGTTAAAATAGGTCGAATCTGTCCCAAAACCGAATCGAGGTACCCCGACTTTACGTAGTCTTTTGGCTGGCATACTAGAGTGTATATAAAAACCCGGAGGCGCGGAGGGAGAGCAGCCCCCGCCCGCTGTAACAAAGGTTAGGCACCCATGCGAGCCGCAGCGGCTGAGGTTGGTCGCCGGAGGCGACCAGCAAACCGAAGCTGCGGAGGTGTTACATGGGAGTGGGGGGGTGGGTTAGGGTACTCCCCCACCCCCCCTCAAACCCTACTCCTGCCAAACGATACTATAAGTAACTTTAAAGTGTTTTGAGGTTAGGTTACAATAATTAGTTTTTCTCAAGAAGGGTGCATTACCTTTTCATAGGAGTGGGGCGGGGCTCAGGGTACCCTCTCCACCCCCCCACACACCCGCACTCCCCTCCTCCTGCCAAACGATTCTAGATTTTAACCAACAGATGAATTGCGTGCTATGAATTGTACACAGATAAATTATGAATTGTCAGTTTGTGACCGTTTTACGATTTCAAATATGATTCATAAATACCTATTATCCTATTATGAGTCTGCCAACGTCTGCACTTTCGCTACCATCACATGGGCGCAAGGTGAAAAATGTATTCACTGTTCATTACTTTTCTGTTATACAATAGTTCTTGTAGTAACGAAACGGCCAAGCCTCATATTTTGACTGGTGTAGAGTTTGTGAAGTTAGGGCTTGGAGAGTTAGGGCGTGTAGAGTTAGAAGCTTGGCTCTACATGAGATCTGATGCCCAATTCTCGTACGTAAAAACGTTCGCAATCTCATGTGCCAGCGTCAATCAAATGTCAAAAATGTAAGTAAACGCTATACAATTTTTGACAGATCGAGACTGAGATGAGATTGCGAACGTTGTCAAAAATACGAGAATTGCCCCTCTGATAGCTTTTTGTCAGTGCGAGCTATATGTGGTCTCGTCTTGGCAACATTTTACATGAAAATGTTTTCGGTGGTATTAACTTTTCAAAAATTACATCGTCAAAGTGATATCCTTGAGAGTTACAGCATTCTTCCGTTCTGGCATCAAATTCTTGGAAAACTTTCGTTAGAGTTATCCTCGACATGGATTCAAGGCAAGAAACTCCATGGACATTCTATTAAATCAAATATTTTTACAAATTATGGGTTTCATCGATCATTTTGAAAATATACATGTGAGAACAATGTAGAAAGACGTGCACGTTAAAAGCGTCCGTAATTAAAAAGATAAAACTAAAAACAATTAATTAGAAATAAGCCGCGGCAGCTACGAGCTAAAACGCCGATCTTGCTCCACTTGGCTCCTCACAGCAAGACGAACTTTATTCCCTTTACTCCAGGCATTTTAAGTCAGCCCCCCATTTGCTTGGAAATTGAAGCTCACCAACTCTTCCACTTGTAAACTGTGCACCCATCGATGTTACCGACAGCAAATGTTATCTCGGAGTAATCATCGACAACCATTTAAAATGGAAAAAACAAATCAACTCTATGGTGACACGAGTTACATTTTTAGGGTTCCGTACCCCAAAAGGAAAAAACTGGCCAAGTGCGTGTCGGACTACGCACAATGAAGGGTTCCGTAGTTGGGATGAAATTATACCAAGAACAAACTTAACATTATAGTTGAAAAATATGTTCTCCCGTACATTCCAACAGTAAAATGTAAGTGTGTACTCACTATATTGAGAGATTTACCATGTTACTTTAAAACCACAAACTTCTTATAGGTTTTCCTGTAATCTAGTAGTTTCGGAGATAAAGGGGGGGAATGGTCAATTTTCGTCTATTTTCTTAAATAACTTTAAAACGACTTATTTCAAAATTATAAAAAAAAATATATTTGAAACCCTCATAGTAAGAAGCCCTTTCATTTGATATGTCACACGGTACAGTTTGCAAAACTTTTTTGTTTTAATTTTTTTATTTGACCCCTAAAAGTGACCCCCATATTCAAAATTCATTTATTTACTTTAGCCGTACGTTGTTTGGGTCACAGAAATCCATATGTGTACCAAATTTCAACTTAATTGGTCCATTAGATTCGGAGCAAATTGGCTGTGACAGACGGACAGACAGACAGACACACGAGTGATCCTATAAAGATTCCGTTTTTTCCTTTTGAGGTACGGAACCCTAAAAATAGTATAGGTAAGTGCGGTAATAGTGAAATGCGGTTTTTAGCTCACAGATTATATGGTAAAGCCATAGATGATGATACTGCTACTTAAATAAAAGTTGGACCGAAATCTGGAGATTTTAATGATACTAAAGTTTCACTAACTTGCTGAAAAAGTCTGCGATATAAAATTCAAGATTCTCTGGTGTATTACATCTGATAGAGTTAGGTTTTTAACATAGTTATTCACTATTTTAAGATTATTGTAAAATTACTAAATCCACGTGAACTTCAGCTTAGCACGTATTTCGTATCGCATGAATGTCAGACGAGTCGTATTTTATGTGAAGACACGTAACATTTTACTGCTGATTCAGGAATCAAAATTTGATAAAAACACTCCTCAATGTGATCAGAATCAGCCCACAGAATTTATCCACACTTCCTACTAATATTATAAACTTTTTAAACTTTCGCGATTTGCACACATTATAAAACAACATCGAAAACGGGTCTTATCGCGATATTCCTTTTTACGAGGTAAACAGGTACGAGTACCAACTTGTTTCCCAAAACAAACAAAACAAGAAACTAAAAAACAAACAACAAACAAAAAGAAACCAAAACAACACACAACAACACAAACAAACAAGAAACAAGTAGGTACTCGTACCTGTTTACCTCGTAAAAAGGAATATCGCGATAAGACCCGTTTTCGATGTTGTTCTAAAATATTATAAATTCGAAAGTAACTCTGTCTGTCTGTCTGTTACCTTTGCACGCCTAAACCACTGAACGGATTTCGATCAAATTTGGCAAGGCTATAGATGGCATCCTGAGGAAGGACATAGGTTACATTTTTTCTCAAAAGTAATCCTACAGGGGGTGATATAGGGGATGAAAGTTTGTATGGGAAACCCAGTATTTCTTAAGTTAGGGATATGAAAATTCAAATTTATGCTTTTGGTATAGCGTTTTTGAAAAATCATCAATTAGTACCTACATTATATAATTCCTTGTCCTGATTGACTGATTCATCAACACAGAGCCTAAACCGCTGGGGCTACAAACTATGCACACGACTTCCTTTTACTTATAATGTAGGAGAGCACTAAGAAGAGCTTTCTGAAATTCTACCTTTAGGGAGGTGAAAAGGGGGATTTTGTTTGTATGGATAATCTTATTCCTTGAGTTAAAAAACTTGAAACGAATTATAAAGTTTGTCATTTTCTGTTTTTCTAAACTAGCCCTTAAAGGGGGATTGGGGGTGTCAAAGTTTATATGGAAGAATTGTAAGACCGAAAATAAAGAATAATGTGTATCAGGGTTTTTTGAAAATCATCCCTAACGGGTTACCTCTAAAGTTCGTAATTCTCGGACGAAGTCGCGCGGGAATGGCTAGTTCTTTAAATAGCTCAAGCTTTCGATAAGGTTGGCATGAAAACTTGGAGCTTCAGTATGAGTATATTATGGTACTATTACGCTGACAGGAGTACACCAGTTTATGCGGCATTCCTGGATCTCTCCAAGGCCTTCGACCTGGCCTCATACAACATTCTTTGTACAAAGTAAAAAAGTTTTTGTGTTTTCGTTTTTTGCCACGACGACGACGTGTAACGGCCGACTAATAAAAAGCGTTTGAGGATTGTGTAGGCCACGGCAATACCCGGATGTTTTCCATTGCCAAGTACTCTCAGGTACCTCCGAGCTGTGTGCGACCGCGCATTGTCATGCATCAGCGTGAAATGTGAGCCAAGACTTTGTGAACATAAGGCCCAAGGACATCTTCACCGTAACTTTGTAAACATAAGGCCCAAGGACATCTTCACCGTAACTTTGTGAACATAAGGCCCAAGGACATCTTCACCGTAACTTTCAGCGTTGATTTTGCCATCTACAAAAACGAGCATAGTTCGTCTGTTCTTCATAATGTCCACCATCACCGTGGAGCCACTGTAAGGGTGCACTTCTTGGACGCATCTCAGCCATTCAGCATTAAACAAATAATAAATAAATATCCTTGGACATTTCACACAACGCCATCTAGTCCCAAGCTAAGCAACCTAATGCTTGTGTTATGGTAACGAGATGGCTGATAAAATACTTATATACATTTTTTTTTGTAAATACATACATATTATAGATAGAAAAACACCCAGACTCGAAACAAATACTTGTAGGTCGTACAAATATTTGTTCCGTGCGGGAATCGAACCCGCGACATGCTGCGCAGCAGTCAATCGCTCAACCACTGCGCCAACCGTGTCGTTATTTCCGGGACGACGATACACCCTTCAGGCCTAAATCCAAACCGGGACTCATAGCAAAATAAAATGTTATCGCATTGCTCCTGGGTCCATGTCAAGTGTTCTCTACACCATTCGTTCCGACGGGTGCGATTCCCATGGCGTATAGGTGGGCACCTAATTGGGCGTCGTGCTCGTTAGCCGTATCCATGCAGCCTATTTCTCACGGCTGATGGCTAACAAACAACACCGCCTGAGCTTTAAACCTATCTCCCGGCGGTTAACATCGGTTGACGTCTTGCAGTCAGTTGTGGTCTTGTCGAGCAGTTGTACTCCTTTCACGTCCGGGGTGCTGCTCAGCAGGAGCCCCTGTATTAACGTAACGCTGCCAAAGACGACAAATCACGCTCCTATTGACACCAAAATGCTGAGATATCTAGGACTTCTTTCCGCTTGTAGCATTCCTACAGCTCTCTGCATTTTATCAGTAGTCAAATGGCGTCGCTCAGTTACATAAAAAAAATTACTCAACGCTCAATTTTTTCAAAAACTGTACTGAACTCAAAATGATAAAAGTGAGATAAAATACCTTTTTATCAAGTAACGAAAACACCTCAAATCGTGGAAAAAATAATTAGCTTTTATTTTAATGGAAACAAAACACAATCGAAAAGTTTATACTTTTTAAATCAGCCAGTATATGTTTCCGAGAACAAAAAGATTGTACCAATCTACTTTTTTAAGAAAAAAAAAAAAAGTATCAATTAATAAAACATGCAGTTTCTGTAAATGATGCGTGAGGCTTAGACCTTTTTGATGTGTGTAGTTCGTAACTTTGGGCAGTATTTTGCCCGGATAGAAGCGCCATTTTTATTTTGTCCTGAAAGAAGTGCCAGGTTTATTTTGTCCGGATAGAAGCGCCAAGTTTATTTTGTCTGGATAGAAGCGCCAGTTTTATTTCGTCCGGATAGAAGCGCCAGGTTTATTTTGTCCGGATAGAAGCGCCAGGTTTAATTTGTCCGAATAGAAGCGCCAGTTTTATTTTGTCCGGATAGAAGCGCCAGGTTTATTTTGTCTGGATAGAAGCGCCAGGTTTATTTTGTCCGGATAGAAGCGCCAGGTTTATTTTAACCTACACAGGATTTAAAAAACATACAGATATAAACTTAATTGCTTGTCACTCTTAATTAAGAAGTGCCTACATTTCGGGTTTTAGCGAAAACAAACGGTATCTTCAGGTGAAGGATTACCAAAATGAGCGAAATCAATTTGTAAATAAACAAAGACACCAAACAACCTATTTTAAACTTTATTGCCTCAAGTTGAAGTTCAAATTGCTATGTTTTATCTATAGCTACTGTCGTCAAAGCTAATTATGTTATCGTACGGTCAATGTCGAAGTCAGTTAGTCAGCGCCGGAATTTCAGAGACTTTAAAGTTGGAGACAGCCACACGTGGCATTCAGTCGCACCGTCTCGCACGTGGCGATCCTGACCTTGCTCAGAGGAGCCTGTCGTACACACGGCTACATATCAAGATATACATTTCCAGTATAAGCTGATCTCTCATTGTACGAAAATCCTATACAATGCGAGATCAGCTTACACTGGAAATATAGCTTAATTTGTAGCCGTATTGTACACAAGAAAGCCGTGTTTATCGTTGGGTTATCGGAGATGAGAAATGTCTTTATGACCTACATATAATTTGTTCCGGGTTAGCGGTTAGGTAACAGGTAATACGGGCTGGTGTCCGCTAGTCCACGTCAACGCGCGTGCGTAAGTGCGTACGTTGTCTAGCAGTTAGCGCCGGTTAGTATAATCCAATGGCTACAGTAGGATACCTGCTTCACGGCATGGTTACGGCATAAGCTGAAATATTAAATATTCCAACAAGTACCAAAGATAAACGAGAGGGAAAAAAGAGTCCCAAAGTTCTGTTATGACTGTGGACGAGGCTTTAGAAAGATTAAACAGGAGATATTATCCTAATGCAGAAATTTACACATCGCGTGTTAGTGTTGCCGTTGTAGAATGATGTAGAAAACTTCATCATTTGCATGTGCAACATATTTGTACATCGCGTGTTAGTGTTGCCGTTGTAGAATGATGTAGAAAACTTCATCATTAGCATGTGCAACATATTTGTACATCGCGTGTTAGTGTTGCCGTTGTAGAATGATGTAGAAAACTTCATCATTAGCATGTGCAACATATTTGTACATCGCGTGTTAGTGTTTCCGTTGTAGAATGATGTAGACAACCTCATCATTAGCATGTGCAACATATTTGTACATCGCGTGTTAGTGTTTCCGTTGTAGAATGATGTAGAAAACTTCATCATTAGCATGTGCAACATATTTGTACATCGCGTGTTAGTTTTTCCGTTGTAGAATGATGTAGAAAAATTCATCATTAGCATGTGCAACATATTTGAACATCGTGTGTTAGTTTCCGTTGTAGAATGATGTAGACAACCTCATCATTAGCATGTGCAACATATTTGTACATCGCGTGTTAGTGTTTCCGTTGTAGAATGATGTAGAAAACTTCATCATTAGCATGTGCAACATATTTGTACATCGCGTGTTAGTGTTGCCGTTGTAGAATGATGTAGAAAACTTCATCATTAGCATGTGCAACATATTTGTACATCGCGTGTTAGTGTTTCCGTTGTAGAATGATGTAGAAAACTTCATCATTAGCATGTGCAACATATTTGTACATCGCGTGTTAGTGTTTCCGTTGTAGAATGATGTAGAAAACTTCATCATTAGCATGTGCAACATATTTATACATCGCGTGTTAGTGTTTCCGTTGTAGAATGATGTAGAAAACTTCATCATTAGCATGTGCAACATATTTATACATCGCGTGTTAGTGTTGCCGTTTTAGAATGATGTAGAAAACCTCATCATTAGCATGTGCAACATATTTATACATCGCGTGTTAGTGTTGCCGTTGTAGAATGATGTAGACAACCTCATCATTAGCATGTGCAACATATTTGTACATCGCGTGTTAGTGTTTCCGTTGTAGAATGATGTAGAAAACTTCATCATTAGCATGTGCAACATATTTATACATCGCGTGTTAGTGTTGCCGTTGTAGAATGATGTAGAAAACCTCATCATTAGCATGTGCAACATATGCCAACATCCACAGGTGAGGGACACGAAATCTTAGCTTTCCGATTCCTAATGCCCCGGATGATCATCTGATCATACTATTATTTCTGAAACTTTTCCTGTCATAAAAATAAATCCCCAAAATTAATAGGTACCTATCATTTAAGTTTTCTTTATCTTCCCAATATTTTGCCAACCAATGATGCATTGCTTTACGATAACCGATTAATCAGAGTAATTAAACTCAGCAAATATATCCCACTTGAGATAGCTTGCACTGATAACGTGTCGTGGCTTATGCCCCGCGATCAGCTGTTGGTATGCGCAAAAGAGTAATCCGATGTAGCAGACTAATGGCGCCATCACTATCGCTTCTGTACTTCGTAGACATGGCGGCTCCAAGCAATATTCCCGAAACCAAAATTCTCATTTTTCGTCTATCACATCTTCACTATCTTACTAAAGTTTCTCAAAAAAGTTCGTCGTGATCCTTCCTCAGTAAGCAAGACATTAAAGTCGGAAGTTTCCGTTGGAGCCATCTGCATGCCTCCAACCTGCCATCACCACCATGCCTCCATGCCTCCTTCCTATCTACGGTTTGCAAAACCTGAGTTGGAACATTGTTCCTTGTAGATTGTGGATACATTTTTTAAATTAAAGCAAATCATTTCTGTGTTGCAGAATTCCATCGTCAACATTAAACATATTTACATATCTGTGTCAAACCAAGATATAAACACGCAGTCCATTTTGAACTCAATATAAGGCTAAGTTTAAGGCTTGTCCGCCGTAAAAAGCGCGGTCACTGTCACTGCATAGAAAAGAAAGAGAAGCGCGATGACACAACGCTTGCAAAATATGAAGTAATTACCGATTTACAAAAAACCTAGGGATTGGACTAAAAAAGTAATCACATGAAATCATTCCTTATTATTTTGTAAAGAACTGTATAAATTTATGAACACTTTTAATGAAAACTGTAGGAGTAATATGGTAAAAACCCGAAAAAATAGACAGAAATAGACCTGGGTTTAGCCTTTTTAGGGTTCCGTACTTCAAAAGGAAAAAACGGAACCCTTATAGGATCACTTGTTTGTCCGTCTGTCTGTCTGTCAGTCTGTCAAGACCCTTTTTCTCAGGAACGCGTGAAGGTATCAAGTTGAAATTAATATCACGTACGCAAGTCTGTGGCCCCTTGGAGTCTTAAAAAACTCAAGCTTCTAAGTCAATGCATTAAAAACATACGGCCATTTATGCGACATATTTTGATACCCGCAAGTAAATCAAAACCTATAGGGTACTTCCCGTTGTTCTAGAATCATGAAATTTGGCATAAAACAAGGTCATATAACACAAATAAAGGAAAAAGTCCGAAAATTGTTAATTTGTAATTCTATCACATAAAAAAAAAATGTTCAAGTCTGTTAGTCTGTCAAGACCCTTTTTCTCAAGGACGCGTGGAGATATCAAGTCGAAATTTATAATAAATTACCTATTTAATTTAAGTCTATAGTCTCTTACAGTTTTAAAAAAATCAAGCTTCTAAGTCAACGCAATAAAAAAATACGGCCATTTTGCGACACATTTTGACACTCGCAACAGTCTCGCAAGTAAATCAAAACCTATAGGGTACTTCCCATTGACCTAGAATAATGAAATTTGGCAAGAAGCAAGGTCTCCCAGCACAAGTAAAGGAAAAAGTCCGAAAATTATGAATTTGTAATTTTATGACATAATTTTTTTTTATTTGGTATCCAAATTCTTAATTCGTTGGTATCCAATGTTAAATTTGTTTTTGGGATTAATTCTTTTCAACTACGGAACCCTTCATTGTGCGTGGTCCGACAAGCACTTGGCCGGTTTTTTTCTTTAGTTCTACAAACTAAATAAAATAGATTTCAGGGCACATGAAATCACTTCTTATTTATTCTAGATTGTGTATTTTTTTCTATCAAAAAGGTACTGTAAAAAATGGAAACAAAGTTACTTATTTTCGCCATATTTTAGGGAGGACAAGCCTTAATTCGAACTAATGAACACAATTTTGCTAACCATTTTCGGCGGAGGCTTCTGATCACATTTGAATGGTGCCCGTTGTCTGTGTATACATGATACCTATCTATGTTGAGCAGCGATCGTGGCGTTATACTGGATGACTTTTTTTACCGTCTCGAAAAAAATTGGGTACCTATATTAGGTGAACAGAGTAGAAGTCTATGGCATACCTTTTTTTTTTTTTTTGAGGGTGGGAAATCATCAAATAACTTCTCCCGCTCTGGGTGGAGCGGAAGGGCGTGTCAGACTTTTACTGACTAAAACCCACCCGTGTTCCTTCAGTTGCCTATGCCAAGGCCGCGGTATCTTCTTAAAACTACCCGCGACCCCAGCGGCGTCGGCCCTATTGGACCCCATCATTTGCTGACATCTCTTTGAGGCGCGCGTGGAACACAACGCGCCGTCGACTCGGGCCTGCAGTGCGATTCTGTAACCATCTCACCGTGAAAACTTAGGTCAAGTGAGCGTGGAGTGAGCTGTCAATAGTGTCAATTCCTAGCAAAAACAAACTCACTTCACCTAAGTTTTCACGGTGAGATTTTTACAGAATCGACCGGCTGGTCCTTACCGGACGGCGAGCTACCCGCTACTCACCGTCCGCGGGCCCGCGCCTACGGTGGCCGGAAATCGCACCGCGATTCCCGCCGCCCTGGGCGTCTCCTGCGGCGACTGAGGGCGTGAGGCTGCCTCTCCCTCACGCGTTCCGCCTCCTCCTTCGCGAGCATTACTGCTTCGCAGAAGGAGGTGACGGCCTCCCATGCACTCTCGCTCCGCACCATGGCCTGGACCAGGCTCGGACGCGAGAGATCGCCGCCGCCGATCGCCTCCGTGAGAACACGGCGGTGCTCTGCCCAAGCCGGGCAGACCTCCACTGTATGCTCCACCGTGTCCTCCGGGCGATCCACAATATGCGCGCGGTCTATGCATCTCTATCTATGCGGTCTATGGCATAGCTAGTATTTTTTTTTTAATAGCTTAGACAGAAAAAAAATTCTAAGTACCAATAAATACTACAAATTCGATGTAAACTTTTCATTTTTGATCCATAAAAACAGAAATTTTGAAAAAAAAAATCGTTTAAAAGTATCGAAATTCAAATCCTATGCAGCCTGCATATGATTTGAATTTTTGATTTTTTTGATTTAAAAAAAAAATTGCGTATGTCATAGGCTTCTACTCCGTTCACCTGATATACCCAATTTTTTTTCGAGACGGTAAAAATAGTCATCCTGTATATTAAGCTAATCGTACTCCTAGTGATCTCACTCACCGCACATATTGCCAATAATTAGCTTATCACCGTGTCAGGAGTCAGACTTAATTAAGGTGACTATCGAAAAGTGCAGGTCATCAGCTATTGTGTGATCTCTGTCACGTGGCCAGCAATATGCTTCGGCTCACCGCTTACAAAAGCTTCGCGAGGATGGACACCTGTAGGAGTCTGTTTGATTTAGTGTAATTTAATATGAACCCCATTTCGTCTGCACTGTCCTTGACATATTCCAATTCTCCCTTCGACTTGTATCTGCCTTTTCTAAAGGAACTGATAGCAGTATAGAGGCACATGGAACAGGGTGTAAAGTTCACTCATCCTCCATAGAAAAGGGAGGATCCTCCGACCAGACAGGTGTTGTTTCTGGTGGGCAACTGCCCGACGGTTAATGTCGGGACGTTGTATAAAAGCTAGTCGCGCGGTAAACTCTGATTGCGCGATGCAGGTTGCGTGACGTCATGTCATTGTGATGCGTAGTTCGTATGTGGCGGTGTAGATGCCGCCACACTATTTAGAAGTTCACAAGTATTCTATCCTTGAATGTCTTTTGGAGAGGCATTGACTTTTTATCACTTTTCGCAAATACCCTATGTATCATCCGCATCTACTCTTATACGAAGAGTAAAAGAGTAGATGCGGATGATATAAGGTATTTGCGAAAAGTGATATTTCCATACCATTTGATAATATCTATCTGAAATTATCTTAACTGTTAACGCATGATTTGACAGCGAGAAAACTTTAGTGCAACCGCCAAAGGGAGGTTATCTGGAACGTGTCTAACAGTCACGGCTGCGACTCCTGAACATGGCGCATCATCAGGGTCGTGAACTAGGCGGAGCAGCCAGACACAACACGCCGCAGCTGTTATCATCAGTGATACGAATTCTTTCCGTGGTGGGAAGTAAGAATATGCGGCGTTCATTTTTTAACCGACTTCCACAAAAAGGAGTAGGTTATCAATTCGGATTCGGATGTTTATATTTTTTTTTTTATGTATGTTCGGACATAACTTCGTCATATATAGACGGATTTGCAAATTCTTTTTAGGGTTCCGTACCTCAAAAGGAAAAAAACGGAACCCTTTTAGGATCACTCGTGTGTCTGTCTGTCTGTCCGTCTGTCTGTCACAGCCAATTTGCTCCGAATCGAATGGACCGATTAAGTTGAAAGGTACACATATGGATTTCTGTGATGCGAACACGTATAGCTAAAGTAAATAAATGAATTTTGAATATAGAGGTCACTTTTAGGGGGCAAATAAGAAAATTAAAAAAAAATTGTTTTGCAAACTGTTCCGTGTCACATATTAAATGAAAGGGCTTACTATGAGGGTCTTAAATATATTTTTTTTATAATTTTAAAATAAATCGTTCTAAAGTTATTTAAGAAAATAGACGAAAATTGACCATTTCCCCCCTTATCTCCGAAACTTCTGAGCCTAAAATTTTGATAAAAATACAGAAAATAGTTCTATAAGTACCTATAGATTACAGGAAAACCTATGAGAAGTTTCTGGTCTTAAAATAACATGGTACCTACTTAAATCTCTCAATATTTTGAGTACAAACGTACATTTACTGTTGGAATGCATGGGAGAACATGTTTTTAGGGTTCCGTACCTCAAAAGGAAAAAACGGAACCCTTATAGGATCACTTGTTTGTCCGTCTGTCTGTCTGTCTGTCAGTCTGTCAACACCGTTTTTCTCAGGAACCCGTGGAGGTATCAAGTTGAAATTCATATCAAATACGTAGGTCTGTGGTCTCTTGAAGTCCTAAAAAACTCAAGCTTCTAAGTCAATGCAACAAAAACATACGGCCATTTATGCGACATATTTTGATACTCGCAAGTAAATCAAAACCTATAGGGTACTTGCCGTTGTTCTAGAATCATGAAATTTGGTAAGAAGCAAGGTCATACAACACGAATGAAGGAAAAAGTCCGAAAATTTTTAATTTGTAATTCTATCATAATATAAAAAAAATGTTCAAGTCTGTCAGTCTGTCAAGACCTTTTTTCTCAAGGACGCGTGGAGATATCAAGTTGAAATGAATATTAAATACGTATGTCTATTGTCCTTAGAGTTCTAAAAAAATCAAGTGTCTAAGGCTCGTATTTATAATCAAAGTAATTACTTGCTACTAAGTATTTTCATACTTGAGGGTAGAATTCTTATGTAAAAAAAATGGTGACTATTACTTGGCTAAGAATTCTAAGCTTTGACAGTTCTAACTTCAAGCAATTACTAAACTATAGAAAGAAAATCATTGCTTGAGCAATTACTTTTACTTAAGTAATTACTTTTACTTGACTATAAATACGAGTGTAAATCAACGCTAAAAAAAAATAGGGGCATTTTGCGACACATTTTGATACTCGCACTCACAACTGCCGCAAGTAAATCAAGACCTATAGGGTGCTTCCCGTTGACCTAGAATAATGAAATTTGGCAAGAAGCAAGGTCCCCCAGCACAAGTAGAGGAAAAAGTCCGAAAATTGTGAATTTGTAATTTTTTGACATCAAAATATTTTTGGGATCCAATGTTAAGTTTGTTTTTGGGATAAATTCTTTTCAACTACGGTACCCTTGATTGTGCGTAGTCCGACACGCACTTGGCCGGTTTTTTATATTTGTATGCCTGAAATCATTTCACGTTCCTAGCTCGATAAAAGTCGTTACACGTGGAAGCTCGCTGGTTGCTAGCGGGTAGTGTCGCACACACCCGCACCCACACACACGTGTTGCTAGCGGGTAGTGTCGCACACACCCGCACCCACACACACGTGTTGCTAGCGGGTAGTGTCGCACACACCCGCACCCACACACGTGTTGCTAGCGGGTAGTGTCGCACACACCCGCACCCACACACACGTGTTGCTAGCGGGTAGTGTCGCACACACCCGCACCCACACACGTGTTGCAGACACTCGCGTAGCGACAGCTTCCAACAGATTTATGTAACATTTATATCTGTCGTTTTTATGGTGTGCATAATAAAGAGTAGTCTATCTGTCTATCTATGTCACAACCTGCAAAAACAATGGACGACCTCACGTAATACACGTGCTAATAATTTGTGAGGACATAAGTAGGTACAGTCAGCCACAGCATTAGCTGACCCACCCTTGTATAAATGGTTGAGATTTTTTAGAATACGAATCGATAGAATTTTATAATTCTTTTATATTTTATTTTAATACCTATAATAAATAAATAAAATAATAATAAATTTTATAATTCTTTTGTATTTTATTTAAATATCTATAATAAATAAAATATAAAAGAATTATAAAATTCTATCGATTCGTATTCTAAAAAATCTCAACCATTTATGCAAGGGTGGGTCAGCTAATGCTGTTGCTGACTATACTACGTGATTAGCAAGTTGTCTTGAAACTTCGATTTTCTCGTCTGTATCCACGAAGCATTATCTGTGAAGCTCTGGGCACATTGAGACGATCCCGCGCGAGTCCTTTGTTGCAATAATTAAGAAATCACTTGAAATTCGCGCCAATTTGTACATCGCCAATCTCCATACAAAGTTGATACAACCGGCGCGCGGCGCGAACGAATCCAGGGATCAGGCTTCAGTTGGCCAGAGCAAGGCTTTCCAAATGGCAACTTCTGTAATTAAGTTGGCGTTAAGTTTATTCTATTTCGGAGTAAATCAATTTATCAAAAAAAATTCTCATCCGTGTTTGACTAACTTTTCTACAACAAAATAAAAACAACGATCACACCATTCGGATGTTGCAATCGATATAGATAGTGCAATCCACGAAGACGAATCCTAACAGTTTATAGTATAATTACGTGTGCAACGGTCAGGAGTAGTGGGGCGCGTCTTCGTAGATTGCACTATCTATAACTTATAGGATAATGTTATTAAAACAAACGTACAATGTTATTTTTAGAACGCCCTTAACCTTTGGTGATGGTAAGACATCGTATCAAATGCGTCAAATTATTAAGGGGATACATCGATCCTATAAAAACAAATGTATATGGTTAAATCATTTGGATTTTTCCATAATAAGGAAAAATCCAAATGATTAACCCCCTGAGCTGAAAAGTTGTATGTGTTACACGAGACCAAAGTTATTTACATCTCATGTCTTTGAATCCCTCGTTGCGCTCAGGATTCTAACCTAGAAACACAACGCTCGTGATTCAATTATAGAATCCTTCGCTTACTCGGGATTCAAAATCAACACTCGCAGCAAAAAACATCTTTGCTCTCTTGTTGCACAAATAACTATTATTTAGTTTTTGCAATTTCTGAAGAGGTTTCCTGGTTTTAAGAAACTGATCACTCTCCAGCTTCCGGCGACGCACGTGTAGGATGATAAATAGATCATTCAGGAGATAATAACAGAGAGAGTTCGAAAACAAGCTTTAAAAACCCTCTGAAAGTTGGCAATAAACCTTCTAACATGAGGGGATTGTTTGACAGACACAATTAACTGTGTCTGGGGGATGTTTGAGCGTTACGATTGTCCGGCTGCTTAAAAATAGTATTGAAATAGTTTCCCGAGTATCATTAAGTATATAAAAATTTGGACTCAAACTATAAGCAACATGACGTCAATTTTTGTCAACGTCAACTTTAAATCGTCTCGCGGAAAAAACCGCCGACGGGAAGTGTCTGACAGTATTGATTATTAATATTATTAACAATATTCTCCGTCGGCCCAAGCTACCAGGTATGCGTACGTTCAAAGTACATGATCTACTAACAGTACTCTATCGCATACATTTTGTTAATCAAAAAATAAGTAAGGTCTTGCGGACCTGGGAGCTTGGACTATATGTTATTATATCATCATCACCCTGCCCTTATCCCTTGTTACGTGGGGCTGGCGCAACACGTTTTCTTCTTCCATTCTCCGCTGTCAACCGTCTCGCTATCTTTCACTCCCTTCTGTTTCATATTCTTCCTTACACGATCCATCCATCTTTTCTTTCAACTGATGATTTCAACTTTTAACAATTCTTTTCAAGTTTTCTGTCACTGGCGCCACTTTCACACTAACACCGGGTCTTATACCGGGTGTAAAAAGACACTTACCGAAGCCGAAAGCCACATATTCTACCCATTATTTGAATCGTTTTTAGGGTTCCGTACCAAAATGGTAAAAAAGGAACCCTTATTGTGTGACTCAGTCTGTCTATCTGTCTGTCTGTATGTCTGTCTGTCATAGCTGGATATCTCAGTAACTACTGATGCTATCAACTTGAAATTTGGAATAGTTTTAGATGATACCCAACTACCCAACACACCCAACCCAACTACCCAACCATGGTGGTTGGGTTTACCCAACTATTTTGCAAATAAGAAAAAAAAAATAAATATTTATATTTTTTTTGCAACAGGGACTGAAAGGGGGTCTTAAAAAATCAAAGTGGGGCTACTAGGGCATGTGGGGTATCATAGGAAAGAGCGCTGTTTGCACATTTTCAGACATTTTTTTTTCTTTTTTTTTAGCCCGCATAGTTTTCGACTTTTGATGAAAAATGTAAAAAAAATACCGTTCCCCCCCCCCCCCCTTATCTCCGAAGTTTGCAAAGTGAAAAATCTGAAATAATTCTATATGATAGAAGTTTATGTAAAAATTACAGGAAAAATAAAACGATGTCTCTAAATAGCACAGTTTTTCAGAAATCATCAACAAAAATTACATATAAATGATGGTACGGAACCCTCGGTGCGCGAGTCCGAGTCGCTCTTGACCGGTTTTTTTTTTACTAGACCATACCTGGGAATCCACTGGTTCTGGAGATATTGAAAGTGAAAGTCACTTTTTTTTTTACTAAAACGTATTCCAAGTGTTATTACTAAACTTTTCCGACAAGTACGTACGCGTACCGTAGAGCGAAGGGGCGGGGCTTAGCTCCGTTTGCCTGGGTTCGCGTTACATAGCGCGAATAATAATAAAATAAAAGTCATTTCCCAACAATATTTTTTGCGCTAAGCTATTTACTTTGATGTAGGCCTACAATGCGTAGTTGACGGCTTTGTAATGTGTCTTCTTACACCCTGTTACAACTTTGCAGTATAGGAATACATTGCTGGTAGTGTGAGATTGTTATTTAATAAAATTTTAATTACTATTTACTTATAATTATGTATAGATAGATAAATACATCATTATGATAATGGCTTACACACGCTGAGCGACAAAAACAGGCGAATCTCTTTAATAGCTCAAACAATAGTTATCTCGGCACGTGCATGGAAAGTATCGAATCATAACAACTTATTGAAGGATACACGCGCTGCTGACGCCGCCATGTTATCGCCTGCCCTGACTATTATATCAACTCGCTAAACGGGATCAGGTCATAGCACACATATCAACTCGGAAAGGGATCGTCACCGTATCGCCTTTCGCCGCGCCGTCAACCTAACGTAAGCACGTAACCAAAGCGCACCAGCAGCTCCGATACGTCGACTCGGCTACAGCTAGGCGACGCCGCGCTTACGTCAACAACAGATATTGAATAAGAGTAATGCCTAGGCCGCACACATCGCGATGACATTCGGGCGATAAACTTCGTCTTCGGTCTACAGCGAAGCTGCGCGGCCACATAGTGCGTGTTGTCAAGTTTATCGTGATGTACGAGCGATGTACAAACGCAAAAAACAAAATGGACGCCGCGGTTGCTCTGTATTTTATGGCAGCAAATAATTATTTTTTACATTTATGTCATGTAAAAAACAAATTAAAAGCAAGAAAAAGGTGGAAGTGGATGATAACTATTCACAAATCAAGACTGCTTCAGCTATATTATGCACTGTAGTTTAACTTAACACGTCCACTAATATTGTAGCCATCATTTTGTAACTAATTTTACTTTCATTAAAAAGACTTCCATTGTTAAACTTCTTGAAATTCTTTCATTAAATTCCTAAATAGGGAATTTCATACAAAGAATACTAAACGGTTCGAGTTGATACGGTTACGTTCCGTTTCCGAGTTGATATGTGTGCCTTTAGTTTTAGGTAGCAACAGCCTAATGGCGCGTTTAATTATATCGCTATCTCGTTAGTTCATGTTCTTGCTCTAGCTATAGCATTGCTGAAGGTGTTGGAAGGCTGTTGCCACCTCAACAGAGCTGTCTCGTCAAAAAAAAAAAAATCAGCTGTTCCCTTCATTTTATCGAGTTATGTGAACATAAATGCAACACAACAGCATGAACAGCAGATTTTTTTTTTTCGCGATTTGTGGCTTGGTCCCACAGTAAAAGTTGTCCGTACAGAGTTGCACGTCCTTGTACAATTCAATGATTGATGAAATTTTTATGCCCGTATTGTACTGACAAAATTATTCATTAAATTTTATTGAAGTCTTCTCAAGATTTTTTTACTTATTTCATCCGTATGTTAACATTAACACACCCTCACTCACTGCACTCATGTTTGAATGTTAAAAAATGTTCATGCCAGAATTGAATGCGCAGTCCACAAAGAAAAGAAAAAAAACGGCCAAGTGCGTGTCGAACTGGCGCACCGAGGGTTCCGTACCATCATTTATATGTAATTTTTGTTGATGATTTCAGAAAAACTGTGCTATTTAAGAGCGTTGTTGCATTTTTCATACGTAAATCGAGAACTTGGGAGATTTTGAAGTGATTTTGGTCACATAATTTATTTTTTTAGCTTCTTTTGACTTCAATCATCGTAATTATCATATATTTTTATTTAAAGTCTATTAAAAAAAACTTGTTCAAATTGAATTATTGACTACGAAAACAGTCGATTTCGAAGGCGCGATTTCCAGATGACGCGCGAAGGCTCAACTTTGAAGTAATCTTACACCAATTATTACTATTAAGTAAGAAGGTAAAATGGTATTCATTCGAAGAGGCATATCCTGAAATTTAAAATGCATTGAGAAAAGTTTGATTTTTAATTCATTAACTTGTATTTTAATCACGTCTAAAATAATCAAAAATCGAGAAATCGACTACAAAAAAACACGTCATTTCTCAGAATCTAAAAGTCATTTGGCAACACAAATCATTTTATACGTAAGAAGAAAGATTGTACTATATATGTGTAAAAAATAAAACATATCTGTCTTCAATCATTTACGAAAATAATTTTTTAAAGTAAGTATAAAATCGGGTGCATCGAACGGCCTAAGTCAGTCGCGCTCTGGCGCTCGTCGACGCAGGACCCATGTCGGTTGACCTCCCGCCGCCGCGCATGCGCCTCGCGTGATATATAATAAATTGTAGTGCGACTAAATATTTTTAATCCTTTCATTTAAGTAATATTTTAAGAAGCTAAAGTGGTAGGCACACTTACTTTAGGAGAATTATGTTACAGTTCTTGAATTATGTTGTATTACTTGTAATATTGATATTGTAATTACAATATCAATAATACAATATAATTTGGTCAAAATGTAAATGCAAGGTGGTGGCTGCGAAAATTTTTAAATTTTTCGTCATGGGGATCGCTCCCATTGTTCTCGAGGATGCTAAAGCCGATAGTGACGTTAAAATGTAAATCCAAGATGGCGGCTGCGAACATTTTCATATTTTTCATCATGGTTATCGTTTTCTTGGTTCTTGTGGGTGCTAACGTCGATAGTGTAGTCAAAATGTAAATCCAAGATGGCGACAAGAATTTTGGAGGATGAATATGGAGAAAAAATTTATATCAGATTTTTATTTGAAATCTCTACTGCCACAATCTCTATCGTGGATCCGTGACAAAGGAGACGGAAACCATGTCATATAAACTTGGGCCTGGGCCTGGGTTGTAAAAAGATGAAATTGGTGTCAATTTATAGCTACTATAATATAGTAGCGATGATGGTTTGATAATATTATTATCAAACCATCACTGAACATTTTACGGATTTTCGCGGTCGCAGTTCCGAGTTAAAAGAGATGTAATAAAAGTGAGGTTACATAACGATCTACATATAGGTACTTAACAGCTGATTTTTGAAGTTCTTCAGCTCGACGACCACGTAAACTACAGCCTCTAGTCACTTTGCCACAATTTACACAACGATCCATGGTGCCAATATGAAATCGGTAGGCTGGTCGTAATATACAAAATAACAAGTTCAAGTCCAACGTTTATGCGGGGTTCTCCGTACCGTGTCCAGTGTGGTAGCAAGGTTCGTACAAGAAGCAAGATCAGAAGTCCGCAGAAAGAAAACAGGGGTCGAGGAAAACATCAATAAAACTATGGGAAATACACTCAAATCGCGACCGCACTAAACGATACGAAACGAGTGAGGCATAGATAAAGGCACTATATAAAGGTGTGTCCAAATATAGAGCGGCATTTGAGCGCGGCTGCCACGCGCGCCTAGCCGCGCTCTGATCGGACAAGGGCCGCGCGCGGCGGTGTTGAGCGTAATATATCTTCTCGTCTCACATCAGTGATGACCTCTGGCACTGAAACGTGCTCGCTCACAACATAATGGGTCTCAATCATAATCAGCCTATAATGTTCCCACTGCTGGGACACAGGGCTCCTCTCGGTGAGAGGGAGTGGGCCGTAATACACCACGAGGACCCAGTGCGGGTTGGTAGATGTCACATGTCTTCGAATTTTTGGTTCTAGGCGGTTTCCTCACGATATTTTCCTTCACTGTTTTGAGAGTAGTGGTGATGAAATTATTTACACAAAGTGCCTGCCTGAGTTCGAAACCATGACCTACTCGTAAGTCGGGATCGTTACCATTGGGCCACCATTGCATTGCTCTCTTGGGCCGCATAGTGCAGCCAATCATCCCTTCTAGGATGATTGACTTCACTATCGGCTTCATCCTCGAGAACTATGAAAACGACACCCATGACGAAAAATTTGAAAATGTTCGCAGCCACCATCTCGGATTTACATTTTAACGCCAATATCGGCTTTAGCACACTCAAGAACTATGAAAACGACATCCATGACGAAAAATTTTAAAATTTTCGCAGCCGCCATCTTGGATTTTAATTTTGACTTCACTATTGGCTATAGTCGAAATCGAAAACTATGAAAACGATACTTATACAAATCCTTATCACTTACCACTGACGTGCGACGTGTGGTCGACTGTATAGTCATTAGGTCGACTGGGCACGTACAATACCTGCCTAGGCTAATAAACATTATAAAACCAACCCCACACGAACGCAGCAGTACTATTATTTATTCTGTGGCAGCGGGGTTACCTACCTATTTGAAATTTGAAAACAGTAAACCAAACATTTGCGCATGAGGCGGCTTTATGTATTTATGTATTATTGTTGGTTCAAATTCAACTGTTTTATGAACTTGATGCGGTTGCTAAACCTATAATGCCGCAAGAAAAATAAATAATTATAGCTAGCGCGTGGCGTCTGTTTTACACAAAAAAACGATGATTTTGGACAAAAGATGGCTCCGCTGTTAACAAAATTTTATTCTGATTGTGTTCTCCCAGAAATTATAGATCCAAGGAAAAGTCGATCAATCCCCTTAGATAAATAAATAAAATAAATAATAAATAAATATCCTTGGACATTTCACACAACGCCATCTAGTCCCAAGCTAAGCAACCTAATGCTTGTGTTATTGTAACGAGATGGCTGATAAGCTACTTATATACATTTTTTTTTGTAAATACATACATATTATAGATAGAAAAACACCCAGACTCGGAAACAAATACTTGTAGGTCGTACAAATATTTGTTCCGTGCGGGAATCGAACCCACGACATGCTGCGCAGCAGTCAATTGCTCAGCCACTGCGCCAACCGTGTCGTCAAATACAAATACTTTTATAAAACTTCAATTACATTTACTTATTTACTTATTCATTTTACTTATTTGCTTAAGTATTTGTATACTTATAAAGTATACAAATACTTAAGCAAATAAGTAAAATGAGTTTAGTTTTTATAAGTACCTACATAATATTATTTTCTTCATCCATTTTTGTATAAATTTAATTAAAATACACTAATAATGTATTGTGGACAGTCTTTTTATTTTCTCCGTAAACCTCTAGCTTTTACTTCAAAAAAATATAGGTACGCCATAGCTACAGATCAAGATCGTTTAGTCGTCGCAGCATCGCAACTGTGTGCCGTACATGAGGAAAAACGCACACACGCGCACTCGCTACGCGGCGTCGAGCGTCAGATGTTTAAAATCCGAGCGCGAAAATAGGGAACCACACTCTTAAGAGACGTCGTTTTATTTTTCCTGTAATCTTTTTTCTATCACATAAAATAATTTCAGATTTTTCGCTTTGCAAACTTCGGAGATAAGGGGGGAACGGATTTTTTTTTACATTTTTCATCAAAAGTCTAAAACTATGCGGGCTAAAAAAAAGAAAAAAAATATTTGAGAATGCGTAAACAGCGCTCTTTCATATGATACCCCACATGGCCTAGTATAGCCTCACTTTGAATTATTTAATTTTTTTTGAAAAGTAATAAATGATTTGAATTGATTTAAGACCCCCTTTCAGTCCCTGTTGCAAAAAAATATAAATATTTTTATTTCTTTCTTATTTGCAAAATAGTTGGGTAAACGTCATCTAAAACTGTTCCAAATTTCAAGTTGATAGCATTAGCAGTTCTTGAGATATCCAGCTGTGACAGACAGACAGACAGACTGAGTCACACCATAAGGGTTCCGTTTTTACCATTTTGGTACGGAACCCTAAAAAGGCTATTCCCAAAATACTGGAGGCTATCCACCACGTGACAACGTTTCTGAAAAACTGCGAAAGTGAAATGCAAAACAATGCAACTCCTTATCACTACTAATAATAACTTGATTGTAGAAGGAACATCTCTGCCGCCTTGGTCCGTGATCCCGCAGGGCTGGGTCAGTGTGTAGCACGGTCAGCGGCGCCCGCGCAGCTATCAGCCCTGACTCGTGGAGCTAAATATAGAGGACAAACAAAGTGATTCATTATCAATCAATCATGTCGTGAAATATTATCTGTATTGTTTTCTGTTGCCATGCATGCACGAGAGTACCTATATCCTGACTTTTATATCACTTTGACTTTTATATCACTTTGACTTTTATGCCACTTTGGACTGTAGTTAAAATGCAAGTGTGATTCTGTTATCTTTATGAACTGTAAACAAATTGCTACCGTCTTTTCTTGTATTTTTGATGATGTTCAGCCACTAACAAAAGAGTTATCGGAAAGTGCACTACCGAGTACTTACTTGTGTTACAATCTTTTTTATTTTTAAACCATAACAATTGGTCCTAAATTATGTTGATCTCAGGGCATGGTGACACCCTGGGCGGCGGGAGTCGATAGCCGATTCCCGGCCACCGTAGGCGCGGGCTTGCGGACGGCGAGTAGTGGGTAGCTCGCCGTCCGGTAAGGACCAGGCCCGGGTCTACTCCCTAAGTCCGTCCATCCGTCCGTTCGTCCGTCCGTAAATCCGTCCGTCTGACATAACGATCCATCAAAACAAGTGTAAAGTTAAATTTTTCGGACGGTTAAAAACACATCGGGAGTAGATACAACTGTCAAATCGTGTTGTCATTCATATTTCGTTCTGGCCCCAACCAATCATCTATTCGTAGGTGATACGGAGTAGGAAACGCCCGTAACGAAAGCCGAAACTACGGGCTTCGTGCTTAGGGAGTAGAGCCCCAGGCCCGGGTCGACGGCGCGTTGTGTTCCACGCGCGCCTCAAAGAGATGTCAGCAATTGCAATTATGGGGTCCGATAGGGCCGATGCCGCCGGGGTCGCGGGTTGTTCGAAAGATATACCGTGGCCCTCGCACAGGCAACTGAAGGAACACGGGTGGGTTTTAGTCAGTAAAAGTCTGACACGCCCTTCCGCTCCACCCAGAGCGGGAGAAGTCATTTGATGATTTCCCATCCACAAAAAAAAACCGGTCATGAGAGCACCAAGGGTTCCGTTCCGATTTCTAAAAAAGTGTGCTATTTAGAGACATCGTTTTATTTTTCCTGAATTTTTTAAATAAACTTCTATCACATAGAATAATTTCAGTAATTTTTCTTTTCAATTTTTTCTTTGCAAACTTCGGAGATAAGGGGGGGAACGGTATTTTTTTTTACATTTTTCATCAAAAGTCGAAAACTATGTGGCCTAAAAAAAATTAAAAAATGTTTGAGAATGTGCAAACAGCGCTCTTTCATATGATGCCCCTCATGCCCTAGTAGCCCCACTTTGAATTTTTAAGACCCCCTTTCAACACCTGTTGCAAAAAAAATATGAATATTCTTATTTCTTTCTTGTTTGCAAAATAGTTGGGTAAACGTCATCTAAAACTGTTCCTTTTAAGTTGATAGCATTAGTAGGTCTTGAGATATCCAGCTGTGACAGACAGACAGACAGTCGGACAGACAGACAGAGTCGCACCATAAGGGTTCCTTTTTTACCATTTTGGTACGGAACCCTAAAAAGGAAAAAAAAACATCAACTATGATGGTCGTTGTTAACGCACAGGCCAATTTCTTACTTAGCGAACAATAAGTGCCAAATTAATGTTAATTAAATATTAAATGATTGTAACTCCACGAGCCGCGCCACGGGGCTCTTTGTTTACAAACAACAACCAGACAGTGCGTCAGTGTCTCTTTACGTAATACACATTTATAGCATTGTCAAGGGTCCCCGAAACGATCATTTGCAATTGTCAATTTTTACGTGATTGATACACAGTGATGCGCAAATTGATCGTAAAGTGGGACCCCTTACCTACCTAGTAAATTCTATTTTCACATACTGGGGAAATAGTACTTTGCTGAGCTTTTGAAAAGATATGAGTTCAATCTTGAGTCCAACAATTGTATTTTGATATTCCTTTTCTATTTTGTGGAAATCTTCATAGAACTTCCGGATGTCTAAGCAGAAAATTGCTCGCCCGTTGTCATAGGCGCCGGGAGTGTGGCGAAACTGAACTACGCATCAATGACATGACGTCACGCAAAACCTGCATCGCGCAATTAGAGTTTACCACGCGATTAGCATATATACAACGTCCCGACATCAACCGTCGGGCAGTAGCCCACCAGACACAACACCCGTCTGGTCGGAGGATCCTCCCTTTTCAATAGAGGATGAGTGAACTTTACACCCTGTTCCTCATGCCTCTAAACTAGAAAGAAGCAAGGTCTGCACTTGCACCCCTAGCTTGAACCAAAGTACATTATTTCAGAAAAAAAGCCTAATATAATAAGAGAGAACCTATCCGAGGCGGGGTGCTAAAATTTTCGAGCTCGCTTCGTGGAGCAGAAGCACCCCCTGAAAATACCGCGCGCCCATTAGGGTACATACTACTAATTATCAGAGAGTTTTCAATAGTACCAGAAAGCTTTCTTCATACCTACCTTATCTTGTAATTATTTTGTGACTGTTAAAAACCAATCTGCCCAGTCGACAGACAAAGATACAATAACAACAATAGCGCCACCGTCTGCCGCTGACGTGTTGACATGCGCGGGAGTCGAACCCATGTTTGTGCGGTCCTGGGTCACCCGAGACGTGAGTCGTGACGCATAATCTATATCTATACAAATAATAAAATCGTAGCGAAGTCAAAACTGTATACTTACTGAATATAAAAAAAAAAGAAATTCCAGGTCTGGGAACGATTCTAATGCCGACAATATATAGTTTTTCGATTTTTTTTCTGTCTGTATATTTTAGCACAACGCAAAAACTACCGGATAGATTCTGTTCAAATATTGCATAGATATTCCATATAAATCTGGTCAGTCTGTAGGCTATAAATTATCACGCTATTTTCTATGGGGTGAGCAATATAATTATTGCATTATGTTTTATCCTCTAAAGGTCACCGCAAATTGTAAAAGACTTACAAAAGAATAAACAACGAGACATGCTAGCGTACACATCAACACGGTCTAGGGATATTTTTAAAAAAGCTAATTACTATCAATGTGTTAATTATTTATATGACATGTATATAAACTCCTTTGCAAAAAAAACGGGCACCTTACAGTCATTGGCTTTTCTATGAATAATATTAATATTTTTAGTATGTCATTAGCATAAATGATTAGAAATTTCTTATTATCATTGAGAATATAGTTTTTAACCCTTAAATCCTGGAATCGGTGTTTTAGTCAATGTAAACAGAGAGTCGTGTTAAAATTGAATTTTTTAGTGTATAATTAAATGAAGACTACGAGTATTTTTATGGTATTTTAATAAAAAAAAGACATTAAAAAATAAAAATTAATAACGAGTATGACCTCCTCTTGCATCGATTAAGGCATGTAATCGTCTTGGCATGCTTTCCACCAGGCTTTTGATGGTGTCCTGTGGAATGTGTTCCCACTCAGCCGAAATCACACGTTTAAGCTCCCTGATGTTTTGTGGAAGGGGTTGGACAGATCGTACTCGCCTTTTTAGGAGGTCCCAGACGTGCTCAATAGTGTTAAAGTCGGGGCTCCGCGCTAGCCAATCCAGACGACGAATACCGACCTCTTGCATATAAGCATCTACGTCGCCAGAACGGTGGTCCCGAGCATTATCGTCCATGTAAATGGCATCTTCACCAATTACAGTCAGTGCGGGCTGTGCATGTTGACAAATTATTCCTGTTATGTACCTTTGCGCATTTAGTGAGCCATTTTCAATGAACACTATCTCGGTACGATAGCTGGAAGTTACGCCCGCTCAAAACATAACGGACCTTCCACCATAAGGGGTGATTACTTCAAAACACACGTCAGCATAGCGTTCCCCTGGTCTTCGTAACACTCGCCGACGTCGGTCCTCACCATTCAGACAAATTCGAGCCTCATCGGAGAAGAGTACGCTACTCGAGCTACCTAGTGTCCAAGATAGACAATTTCTAGTGAACCTCAGTCGAGCAATCCGGTGCTCACGGAGTAACTTGGGGGCCCGCGCTGGTCGTCGACTGCGTATATAAACCGCTAAAAGCCTCCTCCTCACTGTCCATAGGCTAACTTGTGCTCCTCGTACCTCTTCAAGGTTTCTTTTGAGGTCTTTGTAACTGCATTTACGGTTCCTCAGCGCCTGAGTCACTAAAAAGCGGTCGTCTCGTGGTTGTGTGCAACGTTTTCTCCCAGAACCTTGCCTTCTTTGAACGGAACCTGTCTCTTGGTATCGAGTCCAGGTTCTTTGGACGGTGGAACGACTCACGTTTAACCGCTGTGAGCCGTAACATTGGCTACACCCCACTTCCAGCAGCGCTATAATTTTACTAGCTCTTATTGCTTTTTCTGCCATCACAATCGACACAAAGATATCTGTTTTAAGTCACAATAAGGCAGGATTATGCGACAAACATAAATTATTCTAATAAAAATAACGAGAAGTTAGTTTTAGTTTCCTGATAACCTTTTAACCGCAAACCCGTGAATAGTAAGTCAAAAATCATAAACTGAAAAAGGGATTATTACTTTTAAAAACAACTGTTTCGAATTTGAAATTAACTTTTTTTTCATACCCAGACTCTTTATTAAGTGCCAGTAACATAGTTTGGCTATTAAAACCTCTTTAGAACTAAATGATTACAAATAATGTAGAAAAATCCAAACTGCCCGTTTTTTTTGCAAAGGAGTGTATTTAAAAGATACGTTATTTAATATTCTACCATTTTTTAATAATGGTTAAGGTACTTAGATTAAAATTTCAGGATTTTATGGAAAAAAAATGAAGCATAGACGGAAACCGTATATGAATTAACTTTTAATTTGTGAGTAAAAACTGAAAAAAATAGAAAAATTTAATTTGTGTATATAAACTTGAAGTTAGTAGTCTGAGAAAGCGCCCATGATGTTCATAACACATCGGCAACGATTCGGCATGCTCAGAACAAGGTTGTCAATGTCTTGCTGCGGAATATTGTCCCATGTCCTTCTGAGGTGCGCAAAAAGTTGATCTTCTGTAGCCAGATTTTCAGGAACTTCCTTCAGAGCTCTTATTTGCAGCATATCCCACGCATGCTCAATGGGATTTAGATCTGGCGATTGAGCAGGCCAGTCTAAGGCCCTAACATTGTATGTATGTAACCAAGCTGCTACCGTTCTCGCCGTGTGTGCCCGGGCATTGTCGTGCATGAGCAGGAAATCTTGCCCCATTTGTGTTCTGTGGGGCAAGATTACGGGCCTCAGCACCTGTTGGACGTATCGTTCTGCCGTCATATTGCCCCGCACCCAAACGAGATCCGTCCGTCCTCCAAGACGAATTCCTGCCCAACCCATAATTGTTCCTCCTTGGTATGGGTGAACTTCCTGAGGGTTCTAAAGACGGCTCCATCGTCCAGGAACTCGCCAAACACGCGTCCTTCGTGAATCTGGATGGAAGCCGAACCTGGATTCATCCGTGAACAGCACATTGGACCATTGCTCACGGCCCCAGTCCACGTGGTTCCGAACCCATTCTAATCGTCGTCCACGATTGCCTCTCCGTAAAGATGGGACCCGGAGTGGTCTACGAAAGCGTAGATTGCTTTCATGCAGTCGCCTTCTTACAGTTTGGTCACTCACAAGCACTTGGTGTTCCACTCGCAGCCTTTGGACCAATTGAGTCGCCGTTGCATTTGGTTGAGCTCGCGCAGTAATTTGCAAAAATCGGTCTTGTCTGGGGGTAGTGATGCGACTTGGCCCCCGGTGCCTCTCCGCTACTTCACCTGTGGCACGATAGCGTGTCCACAATCTTGAAATTACATTTTGGTGGGTCCCTATGACCTCAGCAACATTACGCTGACCTCAATTTTAACTTTATCTTTCGTTTAAAAATGAAAAAAAAACTGTAACTAAACGTAATTCGTATTGTTTTCTAAATTTCGCACAAATGAAAATTCCCTCTCCTACACATCAAGACATTTTTATGCCACCGAAACAAAAGAATTTTCAAAAATTTGAATTTGGAATTAGTCTGTGATAAATTCCAAACAAATCGGTGTCTAAAAGATTCCAATGCGGCCAGTACTTTTCGAGTTATTTAATTGAGTATGAAATATCCCTAGACCGTGTTGATGTGTGTATTATTGTGTCATATTGCTTATGGCATAGAGGTCATTCGTGCAGTTCAACTGCCAATGATGCCTTTGCATCGAATTAATTGACCGCAGCATGATTTTTGCACTGATAAAACAAGGGATCAAACCGGGAGCTTTAGAAGGGCGAAAGCTCTATCTGTTGCTGTAAGAGTAAGCAGGCGCAGTCATGTTATTCCCACAGTCTCTTCTATAGCCAAGCAACGAGCTAATAGTCACGGCCTCTCAAGGTCAACTACGATATGCCCTACAAAAAAAAATATCACATCTTTTGTTCACAGCGCTTAGCAATTTCGAACCTTGCATTCTCAAGGATACGGTATTGAACTCTACCTCACATTCTGATTCTACCTCACAGCATTGAAATCCCCCATTTTTTTTTTGTGGATGGGAAATCATCAAATGACTTTCCAGCTCTGGGCGGAGCAGAAGGACGTGTCAAACTTTTACTGACTAAAACCCATCCATGTTCCTTCAGTTGCCTATGCCAGGGCCACGGTATCTCTTTCGAACAACCCGCGACCCCGGCGGCGGCAGCGGCCCTAACGGTCCCCATCTCTGCTGACATCTCTTTGAGGCGCGCGTGGAACACAACGCGCCATCAACCCGGGCCTAGTCCTTACCGGACGGCGAGCTACCCATTGCTCGCCATCCGCAAGCCCGTGGAACATCCCCCATAGCACTCTAATGCTCAAGAAGCGAATCGTACATATCCATAAAAGAAAAGCCTGTGATAAAAACCTCCCTACATCCTCATTCTCTATCATAGGCTCTTCACTTAAGGAGGTGTGATACCTTTCGTTCCCAAATATCTAGGTTCACCTAGGTCAATGCTAATACTAGTATGACCTTTCTCTTAAGCTACATAATGTCTGCTAACCGTTTGTTATCTAACACTCGTCGAGTCGTTAAGTTCAGGGCTAAAAAGTGCCACGTGTATGACCGATCTGTACGGAAAGTGCTACCTTCCTATTTATCTAGGTATGTCCAGTGATGGGGCACGGTCATGAAAACATTGACGTATGACGTATGTAACATAAATAAATAGACACGGGGTAGGGTGTAGTATAAACTAGGGGGTTATCTAAGAGACCACCGATTGAACTCTTCAAAACACACTTCGAAAACAAAGACTGCTATCATGTTGGCACTTACGTTATCTGCGAGTCTCCATAGCCCATACTTTTGTGAACAAATGTAGCACAGCGTTACTGTGGCTTATTTTTAAACAGTATTTTATGTGGCAGGTGGTATGGGCACGGGCACTGTTCTAACCTAACCTAACCCAAATGATTCACCAACGTGAAGTTGCGGACTCGCGGGTGTTAAGTTTCAGTGGAGCCGGTGGTAGCACGGAAGTAAACCCTAGTTTAACTTCGTATTGACCTACTTATATGAGAATAGATCTTGCCTGTAAAGTATAAAGCCCCATTAACACGATGCAACTTTCTTGCCTGTGACATACAATAAAACAGAAGCAAGAACTGACTTGCATCGTCATCGCAGTTGCTCCATCCTGCGGTGCAACTGCGATGTCGATGCAAGTCGTCAGTTCTTACATTGCATTTGCATAATTATCATCCAGCCACCAGACTGCACCATCGAACATTTGCATAAGTATCGTCCGATCTATGGTACCTCCACTCGTGGAGGCTAAATGATAAATGATTTATTTTCTGTTGGTAAGTAGGTTTGTACAAACACTTTTACACGTCAAACATTTTTTTTTTAAACTAGATGAGATCAACGTTTCCTATCTGACTACTCTGAGAAGAAACGCCGAAACAAACTCAGAGGTCACAGTCTCTTTTAAAGTTCAGACATAATCTTGGTCAGATCATGTAGATTGCTGTCTGAAATGGCTACTCGTATTATAAAACATGTCAATATTAGTAATGAGAGTGCATGTCTAATCGATTGATTAGAAAAGACCTGAGCTAATCTGTAATGCTATTTAACCTTTTCACTGCAATAGAACCAAGCTTGCGGATTTTAGCTACCTTTAGCGTAACCCTTCTCAATTAGCAGTCATTAACGAGCTCGTTAGTATTTAATTAAATGATAAATATACGAGTAGGTAGAGGTTACAGTAAACATTCTGGCTTCTAATATCTCTGGTTTATGATACTAAATATTTTCAGTAATGCAGTGCCAGAATCCCACTGTTTATACAGGGTTATTGGTAAAATACCAGCAACCTCTTGGCGGGGGGGGGGGGGGGGGGGGTCCTACAGTTAAAGTTGTTCACAATGATGAGTACAAACTCATCATTGTGAACAACTTTTACTGTGGGACCAAACCTGAAATCGCGAAAAAAATCAGCTGCTCATCTGATTTGATTCTGATTTTTTTCGCGATTGCAGATTTGGTCCCGAAGTAAAAATTGTTCATAATGATGAGTACAATGACCCCTTAAGAGATTGCTGGTGTTTTACCAATAACCCTGTATATGATACCTACGTGAGACTCCTGCGATTACTAAAGCGTTTACGTTATGGTTTAGTTAATCTGCTTAAGGCGCTGACTGACTACGATTTTAAACGTCACACAACCGCGTAATCTATTGTCACCATTAGCTGCCTTGAAATAAGGTTGAAAATTGAAAATAATATTTGTGTTGCCGAGAAGTGACTAAGCTGCGAAAGTGCATTTATTTTATTTTCCCAGTTTTCTTTAGATTATTTAGAATGTACACAATAAATTAAATAATTGTCCGGTTAAAGTTATAAAAAAAATGCTAATTCTATTAATTTTTTTTAAAAAAGAATGTCGTTATCGCAGAAATTATAAAGATGTTCGACGCTAAAGTGTATTTTTGCGGAGCAACTTCCAAATTTTTTACTGGGAATATTAAACTATTTTTTACTAGGTATTCTAAGTTTTTCTTTAAACACTTCTCTGTCCACTGTATTTTTTACGTCGGATAGTTTCATTGCGTTACGTCATACTCGACAATCCAAGAAAGCAATTTTTGTGAATGTTGAGCTAACAGCGCGCCTTAAGTTTCGTTAAGTACCGTTTTAGTATTATTTTCTGAGCACCTAAACTTAAGCAGATAAATTAGGCTGATCTACTTAGCGTGCGAGGGCTCTATGCAACGCATGCAATTATCTCCACTCATAAGCTAGTCATAAATTCGCCAAATTACAATGACATGCTGAAGCGTAGAGTCTTTAAGATCGTTACTACTAAACGTAAAACGTCATTTGCTAGAAGATCACAGAAGTTTATGTTTCCATACTTGTACAATAAAATTGTAAATAAATACCAGCTCCAGCATAATACAACTCGTGAAGCCAAAGTTAAAGTTAGGAAATTGATCACCGGCATGAACTACTATCAGATGGAACAATTACTACGTACAGTTGTCTAAAGACTAAGCTAAACACTCTCATTAAATTTTATCACACACGACACACATAACACACTTCACACATAATACTCTCTCAAACACTTATTTACACATTTCACACTCATATACATACAACACACTCGCACTTAAACTTCATGAGAATGATATGCAGATTTAATTTATTTGACTATTATTAGAGTAATCGTTTTTGTTTGACAGCCACGATTCAGGCTCTGCCTAGTGTGGTTTCACTGTTATTTTTGTAAGTTGTAATTTGAGTTGCTAATAAAGTTATGTTATTAAAGCAAACCACAGTCAAACCACTACTACACATTAAATATTGGCATAGTATATAGTATACTTATGTTTTGAATGAATAAATAAATAGCTGTCATCACATCGTATACAAAGTATCAGTAGTCAAATATTCTCATATTCCACGCCACGCAGACAGACGAAGCCGAATAAATGAAGGATCAATTTGATCATGTTACATCATTACGACGCGGTAATGTGAGGGTAAGCACGACAGTTGCAGGAATTGCACTTGAGCCACAGATTAACACAGATGGGATACTCCGCAAAATCATTTAAATAAAAAGCGACTCTTGCTATGACACAATAAAGTGCAATTCAAGTCGCACAACGCTGATTACCTACAGTTATATTCACCTACACATTGCCTCTCTTTCTATCGCGTAACTCTTATACCTTCTGAATTAGCCTCGCGGACGGGGTCCGCCGCGTACTTGTAGCTTCATACCTAAACTGCGGAGTGTCCCATCTGTGCTTGAGCATGTACTGTCAGTTCGAAGAGATTGGGTGTTGTATTTCATATGAACTTTGAATTATTAGTCATTAAATGCACCGCAATCATGTAACTTAGTATGAATTAGTTTAGAGCAGGGATGCACAGAGGCCCGCCAGCAAAAATATTCCCTCGTACATTTGAAGGAACTTATTTAAATAATGTGAACAAACATTTTCGGTATTGAATAATAATAAAACAAAAAATCAAAACCGCCTTGCTAATGAAAGTTTGGAAGCAATTTTACGTGTCGCCCAACCTTTGAAGCCAACTTTGACTAAGGTCAACTGTAAGTAGGTAATCCTAGGAACAACTCAGAATCTAAACACCAAAGTCAAAGTAGTCAGGGAAATTAATTGCTTAGCAAATTGACTGCCAACTTAAATGGCCCGCATGTTCAAATCACAACTTTTTTTGACAGTTGTATGAAAAAACATTCTTTGACAGTTGTATGAAATGTCTATAAACGGATTTACGTAGTGTGTCAATTTGATAAGCACCACACTTGGGCCGTTTGTCCACCGCCACCGTCAACGGGACGTCAACGACAAACGAGATTATTCTAACAGAACGTGACATCCCGGTGATGTCGATCGTTTTTCCACCGCTACCGAACTCGGCGATTCAGTATGTTATGAATTTAATAAAGACAAAACAAAAGTCTCGATAAGTCTCGAAAAACTACTCGATAGTTCGGGGGCCGGGTCCCGCCACTCGGGTAACGGATGTGCGGTGAACACGCAGCCATAGTAAATGTATGTATCGCAAGTTCGGCGCCGTCATCTCGTTCTCGTTGACGTCCCGTTGACGTCGGCGGTGGGCAAACGGCCTTACTGTACCAGTTACTTTCATTCCTGTAACATTACCATCGGTACATGAAGATCATGTCGAACATAACTATCAGCTTTTCAGTGAACCGTAATCGGAGCACATAATAAATTAATCAGAGAGCAAATGTAAATATTAGCGGGTACTGTTGGCGAGAGATAATCCCTGACCGTTACGGAGTCCACGGACCCTGATCCCTAGCCGGCGAAATCGAGTTTTGTCCACCAAATGATCGTGTGTTACTCCGAACTCTGCTACGACGGCTGTGCTACGAATGCTAGCCTGTGCGCCCGCGCCTCTACAAAGAAACGGGACTACGAAGTTTCGTAGCAATTTCGTAGACCCTTGTGTGTGGAAGAAATTATAACTTAAAACACTTTTTTACAAAAAAATACAACCTACTTCCAAACATAACACTACAAAGTGAAAAATAACTTTAATTTCGGAAGTCGGTGTCTGGTTAAATGTATTTTCGTTTTTTGCCACCGATTTCCGAAATTAAAGTTTTTATTCACTTTGTAGTAGTGTTGTTTTTGGAAGTCGGTAAAAAAAAAAGGTTTTTATTTTTCACTTTTTTAGTTGTGGTACCTACCCCACACAAATTGTAATACCACTACATACACAAGAAACTAGGACATCATCCACATAAAAGTCGGGAAAAAATACGTATTATTGAAGCTAACTCAAAAACTATACACAAGCAAAGTAAATCAATTTTCCAAAGTAAAACAATTTGTTTTCAAATCGGACGACTGTAAAAAGTTATGCGTGGAGCAATATTATGGTGCCATACATTAAAAAAAAAAAAACCGGCCAAGTGCGTGTCGGGCCAAGCAATATGAAGGGTTCCATAGTTGGGATGAATTTATCCCAAGAACAAACAACACAACATAACAACTAACAATAACAACAACAACTTAAAATCAAAAATCAAATCAAAAGTCACTTATTGAAATTAGGCTGAGAATCAGCAATTTTTGAACGTCGAAATTACAGTAAGACAGTCCCCACAAAACGCCGCCCTTCACCACTTCCTAGTGCTTTAGCTGGGAAGAAGAAGTAGCGGAACAAACTCCCCAGCAGCACAGCTGTCTGTTCAGTTAGAAGAACTATATTCTATACAATAGTACCTATGCAAAATAATTTACGCAACACAATACATTAAATTATATTTTTGTCAAATAAAATAAACAATTTTAGTACTTAACTCATATAACCTGTCATTATGTAAGCTGATTCTGGAGAAAGAACATAACATAAACATTGTCTTGAGTTAATCACAGCGACCAACTATTCTTATCGTTTAAGTAATCGTTGATAGAATAGTATGCCTTTGAACAAAGATTGGATTTAACTTTTATTTTAAACGCATTAAAAGGCAAATCTAGCAAATAGAAGGTAGCTTGTTATAAAAAGTTATACCAAGACCAACAAATGAGTTATGAAGTAACAACAACTAACTAACAACTTAACTTTGTAGTTGAAATACATGTTGTCCCATACATTCCAACTGTAAATGTAAGGTTGTACTCACAATATTGAGAGATTTACTATGTTATTTTGAGAACACAGACTTCTTATAGGTTTTCCTGTAATCTACAGATAAAGAACTATTTTCTATATTTTTTTCAAAATTTTAGGCTCAGTAGTTTCGGAGATAGGGGGGGGGGCGGGAATGGTCAATTTTCGTCTATTTTCTTAAATAAATTTAAAACAGTTTATTTTAAAATTATAACAAAAATATATTTGAGACCCTCATAGTAAGTCCTTTGATTTGATATGTCACACGGTATAGTTTGCAAAACTTTTTTTTTTTAATTTTCTTATTTGCCCCCTAAAAGTGACCCCCCTATTAAAAATTCATTTATTTACTTTACCCCTACGTGTTTGGGTCACCGAAATCCATATGTGTACCAAATTTCAACTTAATCGGTCCATTACATTCAGAGCAAATTGGCTGTGACAGACGGACAGACAGACAGACACACGCACGAGTGATCCTATAAGGGTTCCGTTTTTTCCTTATGAGGTACCCTAAAAATATACGTGTCGAATTGAAAACCTCCTCCTTTTTTATCGTCGGTTAAAAATTGTCTTAGCATCCAACTATAGGCCAATTTATGAAGTGTCCTGCCACGCACACCGCGACGTGACGTTAGAATCTGTCGAGTAGCAGTTTCTTGTAAGCTCTGAGATGACTATTCTATCAAATAAAAAAACCGGTCAAGAGCGAGTCGGACTCGCGCACCGAGGGTTCCGTTCCGATTTCTGAAAAAGTGTGCTATTTAGAGACATCGTTTTATTTTTCCTGTAATCTTTACATAAACTTCTATCACATAGAATAATTTCAGATTTTTCCCTTTGCAAACTTCGGAGATAAGGGGGGGAACGGTATTTTTTTTACATTTTTCATCAAAAGTCGAAACTATGCGGCTTAAAAAAAATCAAAAATTGTTTAAGAATGTGCAAGCAGCGTTCTTTCATATGATACCCCCATGCCCTAGTAGCCACATTTAGATTTTTTAAGATTTTTTCAGTCTTTGTTACAAAAAAAATATAAATATTTTTAGTTCTTTCTTATTTGCAAAATAGTTGGGTAAACGTCATCTAAAACTGTTCCAAATTTCAAGTTGATAGCATTAGTAGTTCTTGAGATATCCAGCTGTGACAGACAGACTGAGTCACACCATAAGGGTTCCTTTTTTACCATTTTGGTACGGAACCCTAAAACTACATAAAAAGGATGCATTGACGATCTCAAACTACTGACAAAAACCGAAAAAACAAAAGTGGTCCAGTTCGACCCTTGTTCTTTCAATTAATGATTTTGATTTAGTACAAGTGCATGTGCACTTAAACGCAATCACATATTTCTGAGATTCAACAATGTCACAATTTCTCCGCACAAGGTCAGTGCGCAAGCGCAGAGAGCCGGTTCACCTAAAATAAATAATGCAGAAAAAATATTTTCGTGAATGCAATGATAAGGTGAGGTAATACTGTGTTGTCCAAACAATGAGATAAACTTTCGTATAAATAAGTGCCCTTCATCGGCCTCTGATGCCGGATCCGAACTTGGATTTCCCCGATTTATAGTTTATCGCATTTAGGTTATGAGGTATCGAAGCTTTTGGGATAACCAAATGATGAAATTTGGTATGTATGATAGCTTATACCCTGGATTAACACATAGGCTACTTTTTATCCCGGTCTAAGCGGGTGAAACCACAGGGTGCAGCTAGTTTTGCTATAAAGACCGATTATATACCGTGAGATAGATATAAATAAATAAATATTTCCAATAGCTATTCCACCGATCCTAAAATACCCTTGCTTTATTCCATCCTATCTCTCTCTTTTTATTTTTATTTCTTCGCATATCTTCTATTCTGGAATTGCTCAGTAGCATTCCGGAGTCTGGAGATGTGCCCACGATGGCAATAAGCTCGCCCCCTACTATATGGAACCTAACATACCGGCGCAATGGGGGTGTGCTAGGTACACCTCTGCCCAACCCCTCGTGGCCGATCTTGTATTGTTTGTTGGCTCTAACATCATTGTGTTGTCATCAGGCGGAGGCATGGAGGACGATGTGACGTTCCTGTTCCAGCTGGGCGTGCTACGCGACGCGGTGGCGGCGCCCGCGCACCTGCTCACTCTGGCGCACCTCAAGGACCTCGCCGTCAAGTTCGTGCACGATAAGGTTTGATGGTCCTAACTGCAACAAAAGTTATTTGAAGAGACTGAAGTTCTTTCAGCCAAAGCTCTTTAGGTTAAAGGCAATCAAATTTATTCATACCCAATATGGCCAAACGGCGATATTGCCTATGAATCGTTTTATTTATTTATCGTTTATAGCCTGGCATATGCCAGCCTAGCTACCCTGCCTGGTTTATGGCCTGGCCTGGCTAGCATCATCATTGAAATTTTTATTAACCAAATCATCTTCGGTGTCTTCGGTTTCGGCATCTAAAGCGCATGCAAAAGAACTTTAGTGTCGCCAATGGAAACCCATTATCGTGACATTAGTGCAAATAAACAATATCTGAGACAAACATTCAACTCAGACCTAAAGAAACCACTCCGTTTGCTTATCCGTCTGCATCAGTAACTGGTAGCATCTGTACAGATCCCGGACAACGGCCTGAACCGCCTGTCGGACCGGATCCTGCTGTTCCGGCACGACTACTGCTCGCCCAACGTGCTGCAGCTGATCAATTCCGCCTCCGACGTCACCGACGAGACGCTCGTCGAGATCGTGCTCACTGCCAACCGTGAGTATGGATGTCAGTACTAAAGAGACTGTAATCATTTAACCTTTTAGTCATCGATGATGGCACTCTGTTATTAGGCAATTAGAAATTACCTAGTCGTTAGGTGCAATGCAATTAGTAAGCAGTTACTGTGACATATTAGGGCATCACACACATTTTTTTCCAAGGGCGGATCTAGGGGGGGCACAGGGGCCCGTGCCATCCCCCTCCCCATACAAAAAACTGGGAGATTAATACGATAACGCTTTAGTTAACATTTGTTTCGTTCTTGAAAGTTTTTTGTGACAACCAGCACTGCCGAGCGATCTTTCTCCACCTGCGGTTGGAGACATATCTTCGCAGCATTATGAAAGAAGATCGTCTGAATGTAGACTCATAGCATAGATGATTCGATTTGCTGACCATTTTAACGAATGTATATGAGTATATTTTAATGTATAATTTGAATAAGTAATTCATAAATATTTCAATGAATAATTTGACTAAGCATAATTATTAATTTTATAATATTTCTTATGGTATAATTTGAGTAGTGCAAAGAGTGACTAGCTAGACCGACTGTTAATAATGACATTATAACATTATACGCCTTTATAGGTATGTTACATATTGCTACTATTTCAACTATAAGATCATTTTAGACATGTAACAAACAATAAATGTATTTGAATTCGAATTTAATCCTATACCTATTAACAGTGTAATTTGAAAACTTTGTAAAAGCCAATTATTTTAAAAGAGTAACCGGGAGTTTCTTGCCGGCTTTTGTATAAAGGAAACGAATCACAGATAAAAACCTAGCTTCTGACGTTTCATAGTGAAATAAAATAATTTGAATGGACTGGCTTTAATGCATATCCATCAAGACAATGCTTTATAATGAACGCTGACGAAGTACTGAATATCTTCAGCAGTACTTTTTTATTGGTCTGAGGGTGCAAAGTGGTGCGGTCAGTTCCGTTGTTGGGCCAGGTCTGCCAAGACAACAAGGCACCTGCCTGAGGATTTTAGCTAAATAGAAAGCGCGGACCAAGGAGCCTCGCGCGCCCGTAATTTATCCAGCTTTCCTCAGCTCAACTAAACTATACAAATAAAACTAAGCCAATCTGAGGTAGGGTGCTCAAATCAAGCTCGCTTCGCTCGTTCTCTTTATTCTTAAACTTTACTACATAAATCGACTTAGTTACTCTTATTACTGTAGAAATTGTCAAAAGAAAATGTAGGCTGAGGCAGGGTGCTAAAATTTGTGAGCTCGCTTCGCTCGCTCTTGCTGCCTAGGTTCTAAATCGCAAAGTAACTCCTATTTCTGTATGTATGATCAAAAGAAAATCTATTCCATTTTACTACTAAGCTACTTTTTATTTAATTTGAGTACAGAATAGAAAACTATTTTTTATTTAGTTTGAGTACAGAATGATATTGTTTTGTTGCAGCGTTGCTATGCGACGGCGGCGCGGAGGCTGCGCCGGTGCCGCGGCCGCACGCGCTGGCCGTGCACTCGTACAAGGCGCCCACTTTCTGCGACTTCTGCGGGGAGATGCTGTTCGGGCTAGTGAGGCAGGGACTGAAGTGTGAAGGTAAGAAGACTGTAACATTGTTGACACGAGTACGTGACACTATCTGCGTGAACTGGGGTCCCATATTGAACGACAACGGATTGAAACTTACGGACAGATTGAAAAGGAACTGTAACCAAAAAAATTGTGACAAAATTCTACCACAACACATTGTGGCTTACTATGAGCTCTTAGAGCAGCAGAACCTCCCCAGAAAGAGAGAGAGAGAGACGGAACTATATACGACCTATAGCTCCGTCTCTCTCTCTCATCGGAAACGTTCAACTTCTGCCCTGCTATAAGAGCTCATAGTCCCCCAGTATTCTGCAAAAGAATCGGCAATCCCTGTTTCTTACGATAAGACAACATCTGTCTAACTAAAGATTCTGGCATGGAGGAATGAGGAAGAGCCGCGGGTAATTGCGTAACGCACTTACAGTAACAATGACATTAATGTTGACAGTTCAACAATTGTTGAGCAGACAAATTTTTCGAACATATGAAGCAATGTATTAGCAATTATTATCCTTCAAAATCATTCAGATTGTGATTGATTACATAATTAGGGTGCTGATTCTTGTTTGAACATCTTTATGTGATTTTGAACTGCCATCAATTGCTTCCAGGATGCGGCCTGAACTACCACAAGCGTTGCGCTGTCAAAGTCCCGTCAAACTGCACGTCGCCCGTGACGCCGGGCGCCAGCAGCCTGGGCAGCGCGGGCGCACGCCGCGTGTCGGGCGCGCGCAGCCCGTCGCGCGGCTCCACGCACAGCCACGGCTCGCACGACGACGCCACGTCGCTGGTAAGGCGCCTCGCCAGGCTCGTCACTGACAAAGACAACTAGAAAGAGAAATGGAGGAGTTATGAGGAGTTGTGTAGGAAAGGAGGGGGAATCTCTGGTGAACCAATTTCATGCGGGGCATTCCCGTATTTTTAAGAACGTTCGTATTTTAATCTGTTTCTCGATCTGCCAAAAATACAGCTAATTTAAATTAAATATATATTTCTTGACGATGAAATGAGATTCGCGATTTGAATTTGAACGTCTTTTTAGTACGAGAATTGCCCTTCTGTTTGTTTTTATGCGAATTGGCTAGGGATGATATTTAAATCAAATTTTAAAAATTATATTTAAATTATATTGGTTCATTTCATATTTATAATTATGTAGGAGTAACGGTTGGGGCATCTCTGAGTTAAACTGAGTTTGCGAATAGAAAGTTGTCAAAACTAGTGAAGGCCCAGATTTCCTGAAAACGATCAAAAAGGTGGTTTTTTAAAGCAGTGTATCTCATAAACCGTAAATAATTTTGACATGTAAAAAAAATATGATATTTTCAAGTCTTTTTCGCATACAGTGATGGAAGCCAAAACATAATTATACATATTTTAATGCACCAAAAAAATCTTTAAACATACCTCCTAATAATCTTTATAAGCAGTTTATCTCTTCATTAACAATTATAATTATAATTAAAAATATACCATGAAATGTCAAATTCCAAACTGCATCCAGTGATGGATTACTTTTTATTAAATAGTTAATTTCTAATTTTTTACGATTTTATTTGCATTTTTACGACATAATTCCGGTGCGCGTGAGAATCTTCTATCTCGTGCGTCAAACTAGACAGCCATAACGCCATTTCACTTACACACCGAGCTAAACCAATCTTGGAACCTGGGCCTTAAATGCAGAATCTCTGTAACAACAATGGCGCATTTATTAATTCATTGTTACAACTTTGTAAGTTGTTGTACTTAATTATTATTATTATAATCCTGATTTAACTTACAGATTGAATTATTAGATTTATGTTTCCCATAAATATGACTACAGTAAATACTTGCAGTATTAAATACAATAAAATTGCATTTTAAAATCAAATCGTATTCTAATATACAATGAGTGACAAATTAATGTGTCAAAAGTATTACTAATATTTTTATTATAATATAATATAGTCATAGGTCATATGCATAATTTAGCACAATACTATTTTAAATAAAGCTTGTATACACAAAAGAGTAAAATTAGTTTTGTAGATCTGACTTTAGTGTTTTAGTAAGCTGCCTCAGCTATTAACGCATCTCTAATGTTTTGATATTACTTTGTTAGAAATAAGTATGAGACAGACATTCCAGAAAGAAGTACTTAATTATTGTTGTTATACAGGGTGTTTCTTTTAAGGTGTCAAGCCAGTGCGAGCTGATAGCAGAGTACCATACCTATCGAATTAACCCCCATGTATCTTCTACGATTTTTTGTAGTTTTCGAGTTATTTTGCATCACTCATTTCATATCAATGGTAGTGGTTAAGGATAAAGTAGGTATAAAATGTATGTTTTTATATCAACTAAACACTGCTTAAACGTAGAGGAATAGTAAATATCAGGATTGACAAAAATATGCAAGGATAATAATAAATAATAAAATATGAAAATCACAAGATTTCAGATACCTACACCACTTCAAACGACCGATTTCAGCAAATAAGTCCCTTTTTAGTACATTCTTGTTCAAAGTTGACCCAAAAAAAAGATATATTTTTTTAAAGCCTCTTTTAAAGAATCTCGTTGAATCAGGAAAAATATCGAAAAAAAAATTATAACTCGAAAACTACAAAAAATCGTAGAAAATACATGGTAAGGGGGTTAAATCGATAGGTATGGTACTCTACTATCAGCTCGCACTGGCTTGACATCTTAAAAGAAACAGCCTGTATGTATCGTGAATTCATTTTGAATGAGGATGCTATTTTTAGATATACAGTCAAACCTGGGTAAGTGAGAACTGGATAAGTGAGAAAACTCTATAAATGAGAGTAATAGCCAGGACCCGTCATTTTAAGCTCCCAAAACCTCTATTAGCGAGAAACAGAAACCTCTGTAAGAGAGAGTCGTTTTTCCCTCATGGACCTCCGTAAGTGAGACTGCTACTTATCTATACCTCTATAAGCGACAGTCGAGCTTTATTTATTTATATTATTTAGGAGGAACTACAGCTATAATAAAAATACATAAATAAAAGATACACACATACAGTAACAAATGACAAAAGAAATTACAAATTTAACATCTGCTATTTTATGACTCATACATATACACACTATTAAAATTATATATGTACATAATATATGTTGTGCATATTATGCACATAATTTTATCATATTACATATTTAAAACATTCGTACTTGCTGTGACTTGTTATTGCTGCGTACCTCTATAAGAGAGAAACGCTACCCATGTACCTGCATTAGCGAGAAACTCGGGTTAAAGAGAAGCCTCTATAAGCGAGAATGAGATTCTGCTCCCTTGAACTCTCGCTAATCCAGGTTTGACTGTAATTCTATAAGCGAGAATGAGATTCTGCTCCCTTGAACTCTCGCTAATCCAGGTTTGACTGTAATTCTATAAGCGAGAATGAGATTCTGCTCCCTTGAACTCTCGCTAATCCAGGTTTGACTGTAATTCATTCTATGTTATGTCAAAATATGTACCTATACAAATTAATCTCATTGTTATTTACGACTTATTATCTTGTAGATTTTCACACAGTTCAAGGTATTCAAAAATAAAGAAGAAAATAGAATCAACTTATTCAATTAGCATTTTTTAATAATTAAACGTTATTATAATTAGCCGACGTTCGCACGGACGTAAAAATATCGCGGCGAGATTTTATCGCGCACAGAATTTTCAACTCTCGGTGTTGAGCCGAGCTTCGAATCCAACCTAACAACAAAAGAGTGCATCTCAACGCGTCGAAAAAACACACTGTTGGAGTATCACCTCTCGGCGCTAAGCAGAGCGTTGAAAATCCAGTGCGCGAAAAAAATCGCCGCGATATTTTTACATCCGTGCGCAGTGGCGTAACTATACCGTTCGAGGCCCGTGGCAAATTCATCGGATTTTTACTAAATGTGTAATATTAAATTTTGGGAGTTGGGATTCTCCTCTGACCGGGGGCCCCTTCCGACTGGGGGCCCGTGGCATTTTGCCGACTTGCCACCCTGTAGTTACGCCACTGTCCGTGCGAACGTCGGATTAGTGGTAATTTTTCAATCGTCTCGTCAGATAACTTTTATTTATGGTTTGACAGCTTTTGTAAAGAAGATATGTCAAACTGTCATATTTATTCTTCAGATAAAAGTTATCTGACTATTGAAAAATCAGCCCTTAAGGGCCAGCGTAGACAGAGAGGAATAATCCCCCCGCCCAGTCTCGGGCATTTTCTTTACGGACGCCGCGCGGGGATCCCCGCGTATCTTCGAGGACGCGCGAGCATTTTTTGTCAGGTTCAAGCATTTATGCACTTTATTTTAATAATTTTAAAGTTTATTTTCAAGTCCGTTAATAAGATGCTCTCCGCTGCGCTCCGTTCTGTCTGCGCTGACCCTAATGGTGTTAGGAATATCCTGTTTCAAATTTCATTATTGGCATGTGTTTCGCGGGACAGCACTGTTTTTGCTGCTGGATTTTATAGAAAATCCGTTAACTTCAAGAATTTTATTTTCTTCTCTCTGTGAAGATGATAGAACATTTACGCAGTTTTAGTTATATTAGTAAACTAGTAACTTATATTGATATTTTATATACGTCCAAAATACTTAAAGTATTTTCTTTACTTTGTAATACTAAAAGTATTAAGTTTTGATACAACTATTGTTAACATTTTACTTTTTGTTGTAAAAACCAACAAGAATCGGGTGGTGGGTAGCATTTGTGGAAAGATATATATTTGTTTTAAATAAATGTATTATTATGAATTATTTCGTTTTATTTTCAAATCCCATGTTACCCATCATCCAATTCGAAACTGGCCAAATTATGACTAAGTCTTGGGCGAGAAAATTAGTTTGGTCCAAAAATACTAAAGCGATTAGCAGATTCACACTGAACGCTTAAACATCATTTGAGAAAATTAAAGAGTAGCACTTAGTAGAGCTTTTGTAGACTCGCCCAAGGAATATACCTCACATTTTGTAGACTCGCCCAAGGAATATACCTCACATTTTGTAGACTCGCCCAAGGAATATACTTCACCTTTTGTAGACTCGCCCAAGTAATATACCTCACATTTTGTAGTCTCGCCCAAGGAATATACTTCACCTTTTGTAGACCGCCCAAGTAATAATACCTCACATTTTGTAGTCTCGCCCAATGAATATACTTCACCTTTTGTAGACTCGCCCAAGGAATATACCTCACCTTTTGTAGACTCGCCCAAGAAATATACCTCACATTCTGTTGACTCGCCCAAAGAATATACTTCACCTTTTGTAGACTCGCCCAAGTAATAAACTTCACATTTTGTAGTCTCGCCCAAGGAATATACTTCACCTTTTGTAGACTCGACCAAGTAATACACTTCACATTTTGTAGTCTCGCCCCAGGAATATACTTCACCTTTTGTAGACTCGCCCAAGGAATATACCTCACATTTTGTAGACTCGCCCAAGGAATATAATTCACCTTTTGTAGACTCGCCCAAGTAATATACTTACCTCACATTTTGTAGTCTCGCCTAAGGAATATACTTCACCTTTTGTAGACGGGCCTGAGGAATATACCTCACATTTTGTAGACTCGCCCAAGGAATATAATTCACCTTTTGTAGACTCGCCCAAGTAATATACTTACCTCACATTTTGTAGTCTCGCCTAAGGAATATACTTCACCTTTTGTAGACTGGCCTGAGGAATATACCTCAAATTTTGTAGACTCGCCCAAGGAATATACCTCACCTTTTTCTGCCAAAAGCAGATTCAATGCCCTTATGATTAAAAGAAAAGTATGAATGTCGATTAGTACTAATACATGACAGTTATTAGAACAATTTCAAAGAGAGAATATAGTGAACTTTAAACTGGAAAATAAATTATTTCTTAGTGATACAGTAAACTGCTACAAGTCATTATTTAACACTTCCGCGGGTGGTTGACGTCTATAGACGTCATAAAAATAAAGCTTCTATTGTGTCTTATTTAGCGTCCGCGAACTGATTTATAGTTCCTTGATTAAACTTCTTACAGCTTTGTTATATAGATCTCTTGCCTTGTATAATAATAATAATAATAACGGCCAACGGCCTGATAGCCGATAGCCTCGACCAACATCTTTCGAGGCTCTCGTTAGGCGGTTGGATCAAGGGCCAGATTCAGAAGGCAGTACTCCTCGATACGGCTCGTATTGTGAGGAGGTTCCTATCTCTGCAGCCCTAACCACCGGTAGCTTGGACCCTGCTCCCGACACCGGCGGACCACTATTTTTTATATTTTTAAATGTTTTTTATTTATTTTTTAAGAAATATTTAAAAGTGTATTTTATAAGGAAAAAATATAAATAAACGAAATAATAATAATAAAATTTATTCAAAAATAAAAATGAGTAAAATACAGTATAAATCTTAGAAATATAATCAGTGTATATCTGTACTGTCACGAGCATAAACATATTACTGTGGACAGCTTGGCAATAATATCTGATTTCATGATTATCCGTTAATATATGACGGCGAATATACAGGGTGGCCGGAACATTGACGTCCAAAAATAAAATTTCGGTCCCTCGTATCGTGGGGTATTCGAATCACCCCCATGTATGTTCCGCGACTTTTCATAGTTTTCGAGTTATGAATTTTTTTCTGAATGTTTGAAAATTTTCGACCTGACCAACCTAAAAAAATTCTAAAAAAAAAAGTAGAGGGTTTTATCGAGTTTCTTTTTTTGCAACTGAATTTTCATAAGTAGTACTTTTATGCATAAAATAATCAGCTTCGTAACTGTGATGAAAGTTATGAAAATCTAAAGTGAAAAATTTACGTTCGGTAAATTATGACTCAAATTTTCAACTTTAAATTAAAAATCTTAACAGGTGACTTCATAATTCCTAAGTAGGCTTCAAGAATGCGCCAGACTCTCAGCTTTCATAATCATAAAAAAAATGAAGTACTTAATAGGGCTACTTTGTTTAAAATCGGCCTTCAAAGACAGCGAGGTGGAAAAATTCTTAAAATTACCCATCTGAGTAATTATTTTTTTTTGGCTATTTTCTCGTTCCTAAGGTTAATTAATGATAAGAATACTGAAAACTAACCAACAAATAGTTTCAGAGTTGGGTAAGAAAAGTTTTACGTAAAAAGTGGTTTTGAATAAAACACAGATGATAATGTGAAAAAAGTACTTAATTTATTTTTAACATTTACAAAAGGTTTTCAAAGTGGCCACCACCAGCAGCAATACACATTCTACACCTACGTAAGAAATTGTCTGGCAATCGTCTAAAAGCGTCTCTGTTCTCTCTCACAACACGTTCAGCTTCTGCAATCAACTGCCTCAGCTCTTGTTCACTTGAACAGTCTCGGGCGTATGCTATTTCCTTGTAATAGCCCCAAATAAAGAAATCGATGGGGTTGAGATCAGGTGAGCGTGGAGGCCACCTAATTGGTCCGCTGCGTCCGATCCATCTGTTGGGGTATGTTTCATCTAAGTAATTTCGGACCTGGGTTGCATAGTGACACGGGCGCCGTCATTTTGCAACACCATGGTTCGTCTGAGTTCGAGATTCACATCTGCCAGCAACAATGGAAGTTCATTTTCCAAAAAGTTTTTGTATGTTTCTCCATCAAGTCTGGACGGCAGTTCAAACGGACCAATTAGTTCGCCATTGAGGATACCAGACCACAAGTTAACGCTGAAGCGATGTTGAAATGTCGAAGCTCTCACTTCGAGTGGATTGTTATTGCAGGTAAAAGAGTTGCACCCTCGTTTACAACCCATAGTCCACGAGAACGGATCGCGCAAAATTCATTAAACTAACATTTAAAAAAATCTCCGTGTTATCATTAAACTAACATTTAAAAAAATCTTAGCTTTCCTGCAGTCATTTTTGGTTAGCAAACTAAATAACCTTAGGAGCGAGAAAATGGAAAAAAAAAATATTAATCAGATAGCTAATTTTAAGAATTTTCCACCTCGCAGTCTTTGAAGGCCGATTAAGGCCAAAGTTAGCCCCATTAAGTCCTACGTTTTTTAATGATTATGAAAGCTGAGAGTCTGGCGCATTCTTGAAGCCTACTTGAGAACCATGAAGTCACCTGTTTAGATTTTTAATTTGAAGTTGAAAATTTAAGTCATAATTTACCGAACGTAAATTTTTCACTTTAGATCAACATTTTCGTAACTTTCATCACAGTTACGAAGCTGATTATTTTATGCATAAAAGTACTACTTATGAAAATTCAGTTGCAAAAAAAGAAACTCGATAAAACCCTCTACTTTTTTTTTAGAATTTTTTTAGGTTGGTCAGGTCGAAAATTTTCAAACATTCAGAAAAAAATTCATAACTCGAAAACTATGAAAAGTCGCGGAACATACATGGGGGTGATTCGAATACCCCACGATACGAGGGACCGAAATTTTATTTTTGGACGTCAATGTTCCGGCCACCCTGTATGTGATAACTTGAGCAAGGCATAAAAAAATGGGAACACAAATAGGTGATATTGAAGGAACACCAAAACTATCTGGCGAGAAAAGCGACTCCAAAATATAAGATGCTGCTTATGCCTCAAAAATGTGTCAATGCTATTAATTGAAATGTCTTGCGTCATAAATTTCTGCCAGTTAAATTCAGAAGAATGTTATACTTCTTATTTTCGATCACAATCGAAAATATCTGACATCACTTTGGCAGCTTACAAACTTAACAGTATATTTAAATTAATACTCACCTACTTTATTATGGATAACTGATACGGGTAGAATAGTCAACATCGGCTCAGTTGCCAAAAATAAAAAATAAATCGCTTATTATTGACATTTCTACTTTCAAACATGACTATCAGATATTTATGCTTCTATTGGGATGTCACATAGTTTTGCAATATGAGCGGCACTGATTGCGATATAGATGAAAATTCGAGACATTGTTCTGTCAGGTTTTGCTGCCAAAGTGAAGTCAGATATTTTCGATCCCAACGAAGTATCACATTCTTCTTTAACTGAGTAGGCAGATATTTATGACGCAAGACATGTCCATTAATATTGCATTGACGTATTTTTAAAGCCGATGTAGCATCCTATATTTTGGCGTCGCTTGTCTCTCCATATAGTTTTGGTGTTCCTTCGATATCACATATTTGTGCTGCCACTTGTATATCATAAACTATCAGATATATTTGCCGTCATATATTAATGGATGAATCATAAACTCAGATATTATTGCCGAGCTGTCCATAGTAATATTGACTTGTATGGATGATATGGACTTGTACGAGACTTGTATGGATATTATAAAATTTGGACTCCTGAGAAAGTTGGACTCTTGCGAACAGAGGAATTAAATTACCTAGCGATACTTTGCAGATGATAGGTGAACCTAAACATGATAAAAAGAAAAAAAAAAGTTATGCTTATTTTTGGTCACCGACCGCAGGTATTGTAGTCACTTGAGGTAAGAATTTGAAAAAACTGTTATTTTTTGTGTAAACTACACATACATAACTCATACTTCATTTTATCACATTTATATATCGATATCACGTCGGCGGAGATTCGCTAGAGCTAATTTAATTTGAAAAATTTGACCCTGTGTAAAATTAATGTCGCATCGACACTACGATGCGACATTAATTTTACACAGGGCCCTAAACCCCGTATAACGTTCGCCCGCACAGATGGGCAAGCACTCTCGCTCGCCGTCGCGCACGGGCTCGCTGGGCGGCTGGAGCGTGGCCAGCGCGGGCTCGCTGGCGGGCGCGGCCATCCCGCACACGTTCGAGGTGCACTCGTACACGCGGCCCACGGTGTGCCGCCACTGCAAGAAGCTGCTGCGCGGACTGTTCAAGCAGGGCTTCCAGTGCAAGGATTGCCACTACAACGCGCACCGCAAGTGTATACCCTTCATACCGAAGGACTGTAACGGAGAGATTCGGGATCAACATAGTGAGTACCGCTGCTATGTAACACTGAATGAACGATTGTTTCGTTGATATTGAAATATGAACCTTATATCAAAATAAAATTCTAAACTCATATAATTTGGTCAGTCATTCATTGGTTTTAAGGCCAAAGTGATTTTTTCGGTCGTCACAGGCCTGGCAAAGCGCAGTGTTTTCAATGTGAAACAAATATCAAAATGTGTACTTATGGTAACCACCAGGCGAGTACCAGGACAGCAGCGGCGGCAGCGAGCTGTCGGAGTCGGCGCGGCTGCCGGATGACGAGTCCGACGACGGCGGGACGGAGGCCGCCGAGAGCGCGACCGGGGACGACGGAGAGGTAACATACTCGCACGTACAGCCAACCGGGAATACGGTTTAGTGGAGGAAACTCTTTACAAATTAATAATTAAAGCCGCACGTCAGCAGTATCAATTCAACTCGACGACACGGTTGGCGCAGTGTTTGAGCGATTGACTGCTGCGCAGCATGTCGCGGGTTCGATTCTCGCACGGAACAAATATTTGTACGACCTACAAGTATTTGTTCCGTTCCGAGTCTGGGTGTTTTTCTATCTATAATATGTATGTATTTACAAAAAAAAAAAAAAATTGTATATAAGTACCTAGTTTATCAGCCATCACGTTACCTTAGCACAAGCATTAGGTTGTTTAGCTTGGGACTAGATGGCGTTGTGTGAAATGTCCAAGGATATTTATTTATTATTTCAAATCAAATCAAATTGTTTATTTATAAAAACAGTATTGTAGTACATGTACATTTAACTACAAAAAGTGCTTACTGCTATGAAATAAAGGCGCAAAGTGAAACTTTTGCCCTAAACATATGTCGAGAGAGAGAAGTATCGATACTTGAAAGTCCCTCTGCTTTAATATTACAATAATAATCTCTGCTTTATTATTATTATATTTTAATAATTTTAAATTTTGATTGTAATTTTGTTTTCAATTTATTTTTATTTTTTTTTATTTTGATTTTAATTTTGATTTCAATTTTGTTTGTAATTTTCATTTTAATTTTAATTTTACTCATTGATTTGATAATTTACTTATGGATAATTATTTATCTGAAATAAATGATTTGATTTTATTTTGATTTAACATCAGTCCTTCATCGTGGTAAGGGTGTTACACACGTTAACTTGACCGTAAGAAAATGAGACGTCGACCGATCGTTCTTTCTACACTAATGGATATTATATGATTGAGTTTTTTTAGAAAAATCATCGATTTTTAATTAACTAGTATTTCTCTAAAACTGCTCAACAATACTCGATTAAGGGTATCGATTCTTTTGTAACGATGCTGGTATCAGTACTTTGCACTTTATTTATTGAGAGGTATTATTCATGACCAACATAGTCTTGACAAAAATAACTATGGTCGGACTTTTAATTAGCTGCAGTAAACTGACACTTCTAATGTCATTTTTACTGTCATTTCGCTGTCAAATGGGGACATTTTTTATCAAAATGACAAATAAGAAGTGTAATTTTACTGCAGCTGATTAAAAGTCAGAGTATAGTCTGAATGAAACTAATTTTATTGTATTTATTAACTGAGTACCTATTGAATGTTGGCACGCAGGTGGAGCTGCGCCGGCGCGAGGACGAGCCGCAGCGCGACTCCCTGCCGGAGCGCTCGGCCAGCCGCCCCAGCAGGTGAGGCGCTGCTGTGCGACCGTGCGTGGTGGTGGGCTGGACGCTTTCTGTTACTCTGTCACATCTCTACTATCGCATATACTTGTATGTGTTAGTCTGATAAACAATCTGATCAGCTTTGTGGGTTACGCTTGGTGTTACTCTGTGACGTTTCTGCTGTGGAAGTAGTGTTTAACTTGTCTGTTTGACTAAACTCCTAAAATATCTAAAAAACCGGCCAAAAGAGCGAATTGGGCTCGCGCACCGAGGGTTCCGTTCCGATTTCTGAAAAAGATTTCTTTACATAAATTTCTATCACTTAAAATAATTTCAGATTTTTCTCTATGCAAACTTCGGAGATAAGGGGGGACTGTATTTTTTTTTTTTAATTTTTCAACAAAAGTCGAAAACTATGCGGTTTAAAAAAAAAAGTTTGAGAATGTGGAAACAGCGCTCTGTCATATGATACCCCACATGCCCTAGTAGCCTCACTTCGAATTTTTCAGACCACCTTTCGGTCCCGGTTGCAAAAAAATATTTATATATTCTTATCTCTTTCTTATTTGCAAAATAGTTAGGCAAACGTCATCTAAAACTGTTCCAAAGGACATTGGGAACTTTATGCGCCACTTTTCGAAAAGTAGCGGACACAGACGAAACTAATCAGAGTTTATAGATACCATTACCTACTTTATCAATGTGCAATTTTTATTTCTGTAACCTGCGGGCATGCTGAGAAAATGAGGTTTTTATTTGTTAGTATTTTTACTTTATGTTGACCTAAAGCGCATTATTGTGGCATATGGGAATATTGAGATATGTTGAGTCTAAGTTGGAAATGTTTTGTGTAAGGATGACTTGATTTTTCAACTTATTACGTTGTTTTGCATTACGCACAATCAAATTATTACTAGGTGTCAACCTAATAATAATTTTATTTGTATTACATAGCAATACATATGTATATAATTATTTTATTTCTTAATTATTCTTTTTTATAATAATTTTTATTTATCTATCTATACATCTATAACTATACAAATAAATAATATTGAAGTGTCTGTTTATAATGTCAAAATAACAGCATTTTACTAAATGTAAATGTAATGTAAATGCTGTTATTTTGACATTATAAACAGACACTTCAATATTATTTATTTTTATAGTTATAGATGTATAGATAGATAAATAAAAATTATTATAAAAAATAATAATTAAGAAATAAAATAATTATATACATATGTATTGCTATATAATACAAATAAAATTATTACTAGGTTGACACCTAGTAATAATTTTATTGTGCGTAATGCAAAACAACGTAAAAAGTTGAAAAATCAAGTCATTCTTACACAAAATATTTCCAACTTACACTCATCATATCTCAATATTCCCATATGCCACAATAATGCGCTTTAGGTCAACATAGATAGAGGTATAGAGCTTTAAAATAAGGTATGTTTTGTCATTGTCCGCCGTGGGGAGATTTTCCATGGTAAAGTTCCCAATGTCTTTTCATTAGTAGTTCTTTGAGACAGCTGTGACAGACGAACAGACAGACAGACTGAGTCGCACCATAAGGGTTTACCATTTTTGTACGGAACCCTAAAAAGGTGCAACTAAATCGCGGTAGATCGTCATCGACGTTAATATTTCTCAAAACATGTCAACGATATCTTCGCTCAAACGCAGTCTAGATGCACCCGAAATTGTTCATGAAAAAATAAAGCTGTGACACTATAGATAAAAATCTTTGTGGGGTTTCCTGTTTTGAACTTCGCCGCTTTATGCTTTAGTAATGTCTTTTGCCCGTGTTTTAAACTAAAATGGTCTTAAATGTTATTTCCGGCTTACCTATTTACTATTAGATACGAAAATGACTACAAGATCCGCTTTACTCACACAATCATGACACCTCTATTAAACGCTTTATAATTGTACTTGTTTTGCTTCTAATGTCGATGAAGTGAGAAGGAAACACACTACACCTTATTAATAGAGTTGCTGTCTGGAAGCTTTGCCACGAGAGGGCGCTGGGTGTGTTATTGTTGTATGTTCACTTGTCAAGCGACCAATCAGCCACAAGATAAAAACTTGCTGCATCTCGCGATGAAGTTTTCAGCAAGGAACTCTGGCAGCTGGGTAAAAGTGACAAACTTATGATTTATAATGAGTAGGATCAATCTGCGATGATTTACAATAATGAGTAGGATCAATCTGCGATGATTTACAATAATGAGTAGGATCAATCTGCGATGATTTAGAATAATGAGTAGGATCAATCTGCGATGATTTACAATAATGAGTAGGATCAATCTGCGATGGTTTACAATAATGAGTAGGATCAATCTGCGATGATTTACAATAATGAGTAGGATCAATCTGCGATGATTTACAATAATGAGTAGGATCAATCTGCGATGATTTACAAAAATGAGTAGGATGAATCTGCGATGATTTACAATAATGAGTAGGGTCAATCTGCGATGGTTTACAATAATGAGTAGGATCAATCTGCGATGATTTACAATAATGAGTAGGATCAATCTGCGATGATTTACAATAATGAGTAGGATCAATCTGCGATGGTTTACAATAATGAGTAGGATCAATCTGCGATGATTTACAATAATGAGTAGGATCAATCTGCGATGGTTTACAATAATGAGTAAGATCAATCTGCGATGATTTACAATAATGAGTAGGATCAATCTGCGATGGTTTACAATAATGAGTAGGATCAATCTGCGATGATTTACAATAATGAGTAGGATCAATCTGCGATGATTTACAATAATGAGTAGGATCAATCTGCGATGATTTACAATAATGAGTAGGATCAATCTGCGATGATTTACAATAATGAGTAGGATCAATCTGCGATGGTTTACAATAATGAGTAGGATCAATCTGCGATGATTTACAATAATGAGTAGGATCAATCTGCGATGATTTACAATAATGAGTAGGATCAATCTGCGATGGTTTACAATAATGAGTAGAATCAATCTGCGATCGTTTACAATAATGAGTAGGATCAATCTGCGATGATTTACAATAATGAGTAGGATCAATCTGCGATGATTTACAATAATGAGTAGGATCAATCTGCGATGATTTACAATAATGAGTAGGATCAATCTGCGATGGTTTACAATAATGAGTAGGATCAATCTGCGATGATTTACAATAATGAGTAGGATCAATCTGCGATGATTTACAATAATGAGTAGGATCAATCTGCGATGATTTACAATAATGAGTAGGATCAATCTGCGATGATTTACAATAATGAGTAGGATCAATCTGCGATGATTTACAATAATGAGTGCGAAACTTAAATTAGCAGCATCTTAATGTTCATAACTGATGTCCAAGTCTCGTGGTACGCACGTTAGTGTGCATAAACGCGCAATATAGGTACCTATATGAACAGTATACAAGCATATCCATTATTCTAAGCGTGCGAAGAGGCACTTCAACTCGCGCTCAGTTGATGGGTTGTATGGTAGACAAAAGGAAGCATAAGCATGCGCTTTAAGAGCGTAAACCGCGCGCGCGCTGGCAATGTCGACTTTCTAAAGGTTTTTCGTGATTATTTTAATAAATTTTAATCAAAGGACAATTTCTTCTCTCAAATTCTTAGATCGTTGGTATTTATAAGTATTTATGCTATTTTTGACAGTTATTTTGGTATTTACTCTTAGAAAATGAGACAATAAGTATTTCATTTTCTAAAAGTAAATACAAAAACAACTGTCAAAATTTTTTGAGAGAGGAAATTGTCCTTTAATTTAAATTTATTAAAATAATCACAAAAAACCTTTAGAAATGCGTGGTTAACGCTCTAAAAAAAAGAGTCCTTGATTTTTGTCTTTCAGAACTTAGCCACACATAAAAATTTACTTTTAATAATAGTATTTGTCACACAAGTTTTAAAAGAATTACCAAATTCCGGAAGTGGGAAGCTGATGTCTTCTACAGATGTGTAATAATTGATTCTGAGATAATTTCTTTAAATAAAATATCAGATCATTTATAATAGCTGATCAAGTACCATAAAATACCATACTTACGTATGTATGTGTGAACTTGAAAAACGACAAAACAGAATCCAGAAAGAGATCGTCCCTCACCACCACACGGCCCCCGCCCGCGACGCCCCCCAACCCCCCCGTCTAGTAGATCTGACTCGTCCGCACGTTACAGCTCCTCCTCCTCGCCCAGCGCCAACATCCCGCTCATGCGCATCGTGCAGTCCGTCAAGCACACCAAGAAGCGCGAGGGGCAGTGGCTCAAGGAGGGCTGGCTCGTGCACTTCACTAACAAGGATAAAGCTGTAAGTACTGCTAGCTCCATAGATATAACAAAGAAGGAGATGTGCCCAGTATGTTAAAATGTATCGGAACCCTGTGTCTCCACTTTTTCCCTTTGTCACTTTCATGATTTCAAAGACAAATACGGTAAAATACTTGTATATGTTGTTGTTGTTGTTGTTGTTATATGGAAAGTGATTCCATGATTTACATGGCTTCGGTTTTTACAAGAAACCACTAAACAACACGGCATGCTTATAAATTGTCACGGTCACAGTCGAAAGCGCACTAGTTCGAGGAGACGGAATTTGTACAATGAGCGGCTCATACTGAGCATGTCGCGCAGACAAAGATTCGCCCGCTTGCCACTTCTCCTGTTTTTTATATTTCTATGGTTAGCTCCGAGGTTCCCTACACGTGGGTTACAAGGCTGCCAAGCTAAAGGCCCAGGAAGAGGTGGCGAGGTGACTTCGACGTGGACTTCAGGGTGGATTGAGGTGGCCCTGGAAATGGATGCTTGGAAGGATTTGGGGAGGCGCTTGCTCGGCAGTGAGGCAGTGTCCATCAATCAATCTGCCTGTTCCCAAGGATGCTCGGCTCAGCTTCCAGTTTAACTGGATACAGCTGAATACCAGTATTTTACATGAAGGGACTGCCTATCTGATTTCCACAACCCAGTTACTGGGTAATACGATACTCCTTGGTAAGAAGGAGGGTGCGGCGAATGACAAGTATCTCCCGAGCCCCCGACTCATGGTACTAGAAGGAACAGTGGGGTTTTAGTCGGTAGAAGTCCAACATAACCCTCCGTTGTTCCCAGATGGAAGGTATCCATGAGGATATCCCCAGGAATAAAAAAAAGGCTTTTAAAACATTCTCGATGACGATTAGTAACTTGTCCTGATATCCACGAAAGAAGAGAGAAAAATGTTAATAATGTTCCTTATAATGTTTTAGCTAAAACGTCATTACTGGCGGTTGGACAGCAAGTCGATCACGCTGTTCACTTCGGAGCAGGGCAGCAAGTACTACAAGGAGATCCCGCTCAACGAGATCCTGGCCATCGACACCGCGAGGCAGCCGCACGCAGGCACAGGTGGGCTTGCGTAGACACTTGCTACGATCGTGATTGATCGACGTCAACCAGTCGACTTAAAAACCTATCATTAAAAAATTCTATAATTCAAGGTTCATCTTCAAACCCAGGTTTAAACCACGGACCCTTTTTTGAATTTCGAACTTTATTCCGACACATTAAGGTGTCAGTTTTCCAAAACTGACACCTTAGTACCGAACTAAGTTGTCAGTTTTGTATATAGAACTGTATTTGTATCACAGCTAAGCTTGTTGGTTAAAACCATGACAGAAGAAAAACTTCGTTTTGTAATAAGGCGGAAAAGGCTTAATGAGTTGCAACTGCAGTTACAACAACGTACTTTTGTGTGTCTTACAGAGAAGCAGAAACACCCAACAAAAATTAATTTAATAAGTTTGTTAGAGATTGATAGAGAAATAATAAAAACTGTTAAAAGAAATTATGATTATGACTAGGTACGATGATACTTGAATTGTGACTATGGTCGGACTTTTAATCAGCAGCAGTAAAATGACACTTCTTATCTGTCATTTCGATAAAAATGTTCCCATTTGACAGCGAAATGCCAGTAAAAAATACGTTAGAAGTGTCAGTTTACTGCAGCTAGCTTAGATAATATACATCTAGATCGATCCACCGCGTAGCCGGTCATGAGACAGCAATATAATTCTTTTTCTATGTTATGTGGTATTAGAAATGAGGTTTAACGTAAGAAATCTTCCATATTTTGGACTGAAACCCATGTCAATACATTCGCACAATGCAAAAACTGTCCAAAAAAGTTAAATTAATCGATGCAAGATAAATTTTGTAACAGTGAAAGCGCTTTGTTTGGCTAACATTTGAAAGTTGGCCAGGCAAAAATACGGCACGCCGTCGTAAGAGACAGAAGATAGGATGCCTTCTCTCAATTTTCCTACTAATTTCGTATATACAGGGTGTAAGGGACAGCCCTCCGCAAACTGATAGGGTGAATTCAGTATGTCTTACTAAGATGACCGGTACATGAAATTTTTTCAGGAACGTTAAGGGAATCCAATAAACCTGATTTGTTTGTGTTTTTGTGCACAAATCGGAACGTCTATTACTGGTTGGGAGGGGTAGGTAATAGGTATGCGGTGAGTTCGATGAACTCTGTAGCTAGACAGAAAGTGAACAGCTGATTACACGCGTCGTTGGTTAGAGTATTTCAACATCCATTGCTGGTTTTTTTATTTGCTGTTTTTTTTTGCAGTTTTTTTTACATAAATGGAATGCTGCGAACACACAATGCAATTTTACATTGAAATAATGAAAATGTAACTGAAAAAAAAATGAAAATTTTCCTGAGAAAATTTCCGGTAGAATATGATTCAAAATGAGGAGCTGAATGCACCGTGTTAGTTTGCGGAGGGCTGTCCCTTACACCCTGTATGTGTCTCACTTCCACACTTCACACTGTAATCATGGCAACGTCTAGATGTTTAATATCATTGGAAATAACGGTACAAATGACGTTAGAACTGTCATTTTACTGCAGCTAATTAAAAGTCCGAAATATGATCGTCATCCACTTTGGTTGATTTTGTTTTGACCATTTTGACTGAAATAAGTCGGAAATCGTTTTATGGTTACCAGCGAAGGCATTCCCTACAAAAATATTCTTAACTAGGAAAAGTTGCCTCCATGGGATAGCATTAACTATAATTTACTTATGCCAGATGTACGCCGCGACAAGGCGATTCCTTGCAAAAATTGCAAAGCACAATTTCGAAAAGGTCAAATAAATGAAAGCTGCTGTTACCCTCGACGAGATGGACACGGTATAGGTACGAGTGTGGGGTAAGAGGTCGTGTGTGCGTTTGTGTGTACGTGTGGTACCGTTTGCCTCCTAAACAACTGGACCGATTGATACTTATTAGATTGATTTGTCATGCGACAATGTTCAAATTGAAGTTATTTGTTGTAGAATATTAACAGTTTTTTGTTATAGAAAATCTGCTTTCTTTTAACTAACTAAGTTAGGTAAATATATTAAAGGTACTGTGCTTTAAGTTTTGGTCGAGCTATAAATAAAATAAAAATAAATTACTACGTACGTTCGTTTTTTGTTGTGTTTACTTTTCCTGTTGTCTTCTGTGTGTTGTTTCTCTTCTTTTCTTTTTTTTAAACATGTTAAGTGTCGTGTGGTGTTGCAGAGGTGATGCACTGCTTCGAGGTGCGCACGGCTAACGTGGACTACCTGGTGGGCGTGGAGGAGGCGTGGGCGGGCGGGGCGCCGCCGCCGCCGGACTCGGGTCTGGGCGCCTACCTGGCGCGCTCGTGGGAGACTGCCGTGCGGCAGGCGCTCATGCCTGTCACACATCATTCCGGTAAGCACCACGCTACCCACTGTGAGCCCTGCTTGCACCAAAAATATTTAAATACAGCATATTTAAAACATGTCAACGATTGAAAGAAATAGAACGATATTTTGAATTCGTCTAGTGCTAAATGTGTCTTGTGGAGACAGCGCGCCTAAGTTAATCACTCTATAGAAGCGTGATATGGACCTTACCAGTGGCGAGCCGAGGAAAGAATATGCTTAAGTTCAAAATTATTTTACCATCACCAACTCTGCATGGTGTGACTAATAGTCATTTATGAGTAGTTTTACACTATTTATTAATTACACAAATAATATTACAGTAGTACTCAACTGACATGGCTTACGAATGTACCTGCGCAGAAGATGAATTTTCATAGCGCGGGAAATGCTATTGACCAATCGGCTCGCTCCACGCAGCGTACTCCTTTTTCCTGTACCGCTATTGGTCGGCAGCTGCCGCCATACTTGCGAGTGAGACGGAACTAACAGCTGCAGTGTATTATGAACCTTATAGTAGCGAGCTAAGCTTGATTGTAAGTTTTAAGCATTCTTTCGTTATTCTTCGGGGCCATAGTTTCTTTTCTGTGCGAACGAAGATTCAGGACGCGCCTTATCAGTTGGGTACCACTGCACCGTTTTAAAACGTGGCTTAGTTCAATATCATGACTTGAAAGCATAAATTATTCCTATCGCAAAATGTTTACCGCACCTATTTCACTTTTATGTTACTTCCCAATGTTCAGCGGAAGCCCGCGGCTGTGCAGTAGCGGAAGCGGAGGGCGAAGGCAGCACCGAAGAGCGAGTGACAGACATGGCGCAGCTGTACCAGATCTACCCTGACGAGGTGCTGGGCTCGGGCCAGTTCGGCATCGTGTACGGAGGCCTGCACAGAAGGTCCAAGAGACCCGTGGCCATCAAGGTAACTCTTACAGACCCATCTGGATAGAAGCTGATGAATAAACAAATCTGCTTGCCTAGGTTTCACCTTCGTTTGCGACATTTTACAAGTTTCTTACCCAAATGCGGCAAATTTCAAAAGGAGGGCAATGTTTCAATTTTCACTAACGTATTTTTTTTTATATAATATGGAACATAGTACTTCTTTAACGCGCCTTGCGCTAGTAGTTGCCTGGTCGAAATCGTCACTAACGAAAAAGCGTCCATACTTCCCTACACATGCAAAGTGTGAATTTGGTCAAAATGAAAATCCAAGCGGCTGCGAAAATTTTAAATTTTTTCATCATAGGTGTAGAAGGTTGGAAGATTGTCAATGATACTACGCAGCAGTTAAAGGTAAAATAAAGATATATTTCACGGACCAAAGGTTTTGAATATAAAGGAGCGAGGGAGCACACGCGATGCCCGCTAATATAAAGGAGCGAGGGAGCACACGCGATGACCGCTAATCGTGTACTGATTTCTCAACTAATATTAATTAATAAAATTTCGTAAAATCGCTTAGTCGGCGATGGTGTATGGTTTCACCGTACAATAGGTTTAGTTTTCATGATCTTCGAGGGTGCTTAAGGCGAATGAAAATCCAAGAGGGTGGCTGCGAAAATTTTGTTTCTGTTTTAAATCATACGTGAGAATAAACTTCGTTCCTGACGGGGGCATACGTTTTTTTTATATTCCTAAGTCCTAATTCGAAGGCCTCAACGAGTCGGTGTTGTACAAAATGAACACGACGTTAACATCGTGTTTGCACAGCAGTACACGTTTCAAAAGCGTGCCACAGGACGAAGCCAGAAGGCCAGTTTCCGTAATTAAAAACTTTCAAAATCTAGCCGTAATCTTATCTCAGTGACAGTCAATGTCAGAAACTTGTCAAAAATGTGAGGAAATTAGAGGTGTTTTTGACAGAATGAGAGAGATTATAATCTGAACGTTCTAATAAATGCGGGGAAGTTGCTCCCTCTGATGCGAAGTTACCCTCAATCGGCATTTATTTATTTATATAAAATTTATCCGGTTAGACTGGAAGCCGACCAACATAGCTGGGAAAAGGCTATTGATTGATATGAAATTTACTTGCGGCATTTAAAATTTACATCGAAGCGTGGAGCAAGCCAACAACATAGCATTTAAATAAAAAACTTCATGCATATTAAGATTTTACTGCTATACATAAATATGTCAACATCTGGTTCCTGAGCAATCAGGGCGTTCAGCAGATTGATCGCCTGCGCAACATGCGCAAAGTTTGCGCAAACCTCTCTCCCATTCACACACACTATCAGTCCATATCGTCCTCTCCCTCCCCAGGTGATAGACAAGCTCCGGTTCCCGACGAAGCAAGAAGCCCAGCTGAAGAACGAAGTAGCCATCCTGCAGAACCTGTCACACCCCGGCGTGGTGAACTTGGAGAGGATGTTCGAGACGCCCGAGAGGATCTTCGTCGTGATGGAGAAGCTCAAGGGAGACATGTTGGAGATGATCTTGTCGCATGAGAATGGAAGGCTGACGGAAAGGATTACTAAGTTTCTGGTGGCACAGGTACGGTGGAAACACGGTTTTCAGGTTTCATTTATATTTCTTTTTTTTACATTACGTCCAGAATTCTCTCAGTTTTGTTAGATCCTCGTTTCAATTAATTTTCGTTAGCTAGATAATTGTTGTCCAATAAATGATAATTGTTGTCCAATAAATGATAATTGTTGTCCAATAAATGATAATTGTTGTCCAATAAATGGAAAAGTTCTAGAAGGACGGCTGTCCTTGACACCACCAAACTTCATTTTCACTGCGAAAATTGCCAGAATTTGTTCAAGTCTCCGCTCAAAATAAGTTTCAAAGGTTTTGTCACCTACATTTTTTGTTAAATAATTCCAATAAGCTTTAATGTGATAATGCCAGAGTATTCAAAAACCCGTTCACAGTTCAACGCTTTTACAGTCAGTGGTCCTTAGACACAGATTAATACAGATGGGACACTCCGCAAAATCATTTAAATAACAAGCGACTCTTGCTACGACACAATAAAGTGTAATTCAGTTCGCAGAACGCTAATTACCTGCAGTTATATTCACCTACACATTGCCTCTCTTTCTATGCCGTAACTCTTATACCTTCGGCGCGCGGCAGTCCTACTGAATTAGCCCCGCGGACGGGGCCCGCCGTGTACTTGTAGCTTCATACCTAAACTGCGGAGTGTCCCATCTGTATTAATCTGTGCCTTAGCGTCAACCAGCAGCAATAGTAGGAGATGCTTTTCCTCCGTTAACTACGGCCCACTCCTCAGATCCTGGTAGCCCTGAAACACCTGCACGAGAAGAACATCGTGCACTGCGACCTCAAGCCGGAGAACGTGCTGCTGTCCACGGACGAGGAGTTCCCTCAAGTGAAGCTGTGTGACTTCGGCTTCGCGAGGATCATAGGAGAGAAGTCGTTCAGACGGTCCGTCGTCGGCACGCCCGCGTATCTTGGTGAGTTTACTATGATAGGCTAGCTGTTGGCAGTAAGAAAAATACCTCATGAATTTTGTATTTTAGAGTGTGTGTGAGCTAAAAATATAAATAAAACCGGTCAAGAGCGAGTCGGACTCGCGCACCGAGGGTTTCGTTCCGATTTCTGAAAAAGTGTGCTATTTAGAGACATCGTTTTATTTTTCCTGTAATCTTTACATAAACTTCTATCACATAGAATAATTGCAGATTTTTCTCTTTGCAAACTTCGGAGATAAGGGGGTATTTTTTTTTTACATTTTTCATCAAAAGTCGAAAACTATGGGGACTAAAAAAAATTAAAAAAGCGTTTGAGAATGTGCAAACAGCGCTCTTTCATATGATACCCCACATGCCATAGTAGCTCCACTTTGAATTTTTAAGACTACCTTTCGGTCCCTGCTGCAAAAAAAATATTAATATTTTTATTTCTCTCTTATTTGCAAAATAGTTGGGTAAATGTCATCTAAAACTGTTCCAAATTTCAAGTTGATAGCATTAGTAGTTGTTGAGATATCCAGCTGTGACAGACAGACAGACAGACAGACTTACTTAGTCACACCATAAGGGTTCCTTTTTTACCATTTTGGTACGGAACCCTAAAAACCAACTTAATTTTGCGAATGATTTAAGTTTTTATTTTTTTTTTATTTTGAAGAAATCGTCTGCGACTGTAAACATTAACCTAAATATATTAATTATTTTTGTTTTGATAATGGCCAACTTTTGATGTATGTCCTGCCTAGCTCTATACTCTTTATTTTACAACGTGCGTCTTACGAGTATAATGTGCAGAGTAAAAAAAATCTTTCTTCTTGTAACCTTAACCTTTGCCACAGTTATAACGTGGTGCAGCCTATCCTTACCTGAGCAGAGACTAACTAACTCCATCCCGCAGCCCCGGAAGTCCTCCGCAACAAGGGCTACAACCGCTCGCTGGACATGTGGTCGGTAGGCGTCATCATCTACGTGTCGCTGTCCGGCACCTTCCCCTTCAACGAGGATGAAGACATCAACGAGCAGATACAGAACGCCGCCTTCATGTACCCGCCCACGCCCTGGAGGGAGATCTCCGCAGAGGGTGAGTACTGTCACTCTTGTGGTTATATCCTTCACCGAGGTCGTCAATAAACGGCGTCATTATGAGTGTATTAAAGTGGTTCCCAACGGATAAAGCGCGGCGTCAATCTTTGTTCGCACAGAAAATAAATTATGGCCCCGAAGATTAACGAGAATGCTTAAAACTTACAATCAACCTTAGATCACTACTATAAGGTTCATAACACACTGCAGCTGTTAGTTCCGTCTCACTCGCAAGTGTGGCGGCTGACTAACATGCCACGCGGCGCGCGCTAACATGGCGGCAGCTGCCGACCAATAGCGGTACAGGAAACAGGAGCGCGGTGCGTGCCGATTGGTCAATAGCATTTCCCGCGCTTTGAAAATTCATCTTCTGCGCAGGTACATCGATAAGCCATATCAGTTGGGTACTACTTGTACGCAATTGTACGGATCAACGCATATACATTTTGTATTTCTTGTCAGTGTTTTATGTTTTTATTTGTTTGTCTGTGCAGCGATCGACCTCATCAACAACTTGCTGCAAGTGAAGCAGCGCAAGCGGCTGTCGGTGGACAAGTCGGTGGCGCACGCGTGGCTGCAGACGCGCACGGCCTGGCTGGACCTGCGCGCGCTGGAGGCCCGCGTGGGCTCGCGCTACCTCACGCACGCCAGCGACGACGCGCGCTGGCAACAGCGCTGACTGTGAGTGCATAGGGACTAGATACACTAGGTACGCGCTACAGATCAAGCTATACATTTCCAGTATAAGCTGATCTCGCATTGTATAGATTTCCTTACAATGACAGGTCAGTGTAAACTGGAAATGTATAGCTTGATGTGTAGCCGTGCGTACAACCGTACGCTGGAGCATTCCTCTCAAGCGCATTACCCACAATAAAAAAAAAACCGGACAAGTACATTTCAGACCAATAGACCACGCACAATGAAGGGTTCCGTTGTTGGGATGAATTTATCCCAAGAACAAACTTAACGTTATTGTTGAAAAACATGTTCTCCCATACATTCCAACTGCAAATGTAAAATTGTACGCACAATATTGAGAGATTTACCATGTTATTTTAAGACCTTCGTTTTTCTGTAATCTTTATGTATAAAACTATTTTCTATGTTTTTTTTCAAAATTTTAGGCTCAGTAGTTTCGTATATAAGGTGAATGAAAGATGCTCAATTTTCGTCTACATATTTTCTTAAATAACTATATACCAATTTGTTTTGAAATTTAAAAAAAAATCTATTTGAGACCCTCACAGTAAGCCCTTTCATTTGATATGTCACACGGTGTACCGTTTGCAACACTTTTTTTTTTAATTTTCTTATTTGCCCCCAAAACTGACCCCCATATTAAAATTTCATATAATTACGTTACACGTCCGTGTCTGGGTCAAAGAAATTCATGTTTACCAAATTTCAACTTAATCGGTACTTCGCTGAGACACACGAGTAATCCTATGGGTTCCGTTTTTTTCCTTTTGAGGTACGGAACCCTAAAAACTTTATTTTTGGCTTCAACTGAATTTGACCTCTGTGTACCAGATCGTCAACCCCGCCTCCCGCGGAGGCACCGCGTGGCGGGCGGCTGCGCGCGCGCTGCCCTCGCCTGCGATGGAAGAAGCTACTCATCCGCGTCAGGTAGACCTTCACACCCTCACCAGCCTCATCATAACTCCTCGGCAACGCAGCTTGGTGATAGATTTCATTTAAATTCTATCATGGCAGCTTACAATACAATTTATAGAGAAACAGTGTCCTGGCTGGTCCTGGCGAATGTTAACTGAATTGTGTGAGTGACGTGTACTTTCAGACGTTTCAGCATTTCACTATAACGCCGCCGGTTGAAGAAAATAAGAATCGAATAAATAAGACTATATAATAATTCACAAAGATGTATTTTTTTATCATAATAGCGACATGTTTTTATAATGAAGCTTTTTCTGTAATGACAATCCAATTGACCCGACAATAGGTGATGGGGAGTGATATGTACGTTCGAATGTCGTTTTTGCGAAGGTCGCCATTTCGAAAAATTTTGTGAGCAGAACGCCAGTTCGGAAGTCATGGTATCGAAGTCCGATGTTGAGTTAATTTGTCTTTCTTTTTTTTTTCCCAAACCCAATCAAAAGACCAGGCTCTCTGTGTCTCGTCTCATTGGGGTCGTGAGTTCGATTCCCAGACAATATCGGACTTCGATACCATGACTTTCGAACTGGCGTAGGTACTGCTCGCAATTTTTTTCGGAATGACGACCTTCGCAAAAACGTCATTCGAACCTACATATCACTCCCAATAGCATTTGTAGTGAACATGTATTTTATAGTTTAAAGATGTTCTATTCGAGATGTGTACAAGGAGAGATTAACGTTATTTCTGTAAGTTCGACGAACTTAGTTCTGTCACAAAATGTATCACGCTGTGGTACCTACAATGGTTGTCTAATAACTGCATTCCTACATATTAAAATGTTTTTAACCTATTTTTATTGTTTTTAGCAATTTTTTTAATTTATTAGTGCGGAGGGTTTTCTTACGTAACGTAGTTTAAATTAAAAATATTAACATTTTTCGTTTATATGTTGTGAACAAATATTATTTTAAGTTAATTATTTTTAAGTGTTACGTGGAAAGGGTTTTTGCCCAATATTTTTATGTCACAAATAGATTATGCTAGAGAACTTTACTTACTGCAGTCGATCGATTAGTTTCCTGCGGTAAGAATGCTAATACTTTTGTAATAGGCAAGGCTAAGCAAGTCAATCAATGAGTACAGGCGAGTTCATTAATATATTGGCCCTGTCAAGTATTCAAAATATTGTGAGCGTTGGAGAGCTCAATAAATTGTATAGAACCTAAAGATCAAAAATATGTCCTCATGTGAATGGTTCAATAATATATGCTGCGCATTACTCATGTTACTGAGAAAAAGCAGTCACATATTAATGAATCTAAATCTTGACCACAATTTAATGATGTTTATAGTTGTCACAACTCGCAACATTATGAACTTTTTTGACGTTCATGTATTTTTGAAGCCTGAAAGGGTCAGCATATTGATGAACTCGACTGTACATGTTACGAACGCAGCTTTATTTTAAAATAAATAAATTACGCAAATTGTGTTTCCATACAATCTGTTACTTAAAAATCATAAAATTCGTAATAATTGAAAAAAAAAATCTTGTACTAAAATAGCTATAATAAATGATGAATGCACGTGACGCAGGCTGACCCCACAGCTAGGTACAATGAGTTCAACTAACTGTTTCTAACTCACTTCTTTATCTTAAGCGAACTCCTAATCTATAAGAAATTGAACTCTAAGTTATAAACTAAAATAATATTAGAACATTGATTTTGTAGAATTTACTAAAAAAAAATTCGCTATCTGACCGCTACATTTCATCTCTAACTGTATTATTCAGAATATGAACAAGTTAAAAACGTATAGAAACGTATATTACATTGTTTTTTCCTAATAAAATGACGGTGAACAGTTCGTGCAAGAATATTCACAATACATCACAACAATGTTAGTTTACGACGGCCTTATAAATGCCGTCTGGTGTGTGTACGAGCCTACTGCCGCAGTCAAGATGTCTTTACTGTGCTGCCTAGGACACGGTGGCCTAAATGTTATACTCTACTTTAAATTAGTTTAGATATCGTCAATATGAAATGGTCACACAAGGGCGTCTTGTAGAGACTTTAATTTTGTTAATATTAGGATAGTAGGTAAGATGCGGTCGAAAAAAGAGATGATTAGTAGTACACATTAAATCTTAATTCTATGTTATCAAGCCGAGTGACAAAACTACAGTAGTGCCAACATTTTACATTTTTACCACACACACATAACATTTTGTAAATGTATACCATTTTGTATGAGATATGTAAGAAACGTTACGTCAAATATTTTAATATAACTTATAAATGCATTTTAATTTATTAAAATGGCAGTCTTCCCCATTTTGTTACTTAATTTACAGAATATATTGTCACGAAGCACATCCAATGCTAAATACATTTTAAAATAATAATGCTGATATCGCTCCACTCTTGGATTCTCTATTTTTTTTTAATTTAATACCAATAGTATTTTATCGACACACCTATATAGTTTTAACGCTCTCATCACATCTCTATTTTAAGAATATTTAATCGTAACGAAAAATGTATCGATAAATATAATTGGATAAGAGCGATCATCAGCATTATACTTACGTAGTACAAACGACAGCACATCAAGCTACTACAATCTGTCAAATTTCTTTAATAGATTTTCATCTTTATCGCTAAAGCATAAGGTTCAAGGTTGATTGGGAACATTTGAAAGTTTCGGGTGGCTTGACCTGCTGGCGTCTGTACATAAATTGGGTTTTACTTATGTCTTGAAGACTAAAAGTGACAAGTGACACACAATTTTGTCGAGTTACCCGCGAGACCTGACAGTTTCCATGACATGTGTCTTGCCGCTGCGGTGTGGAACTGTGGTAGATGCGATATGAGAGAGAGAGCGGGAGGTAAATGCTAGAGATACGTGACAAGAAGGGACCTAAGTTAAGCGTATACGTCGTGATGTGTGTGTATCTATGTGTCACAATTATTGTACTGTTGTCTCGAGCCGTCATTCCAAGAGAGGAGCGAGCCGGGGCGGTAGGACTGGGTTTAGGCTTTATTGTTCTGTCGAACCTCTTTTATGATAACGTATTAAAAATTATGTGAGTCCTAGCATCGTTTTAAATGCATATCGACGGTTAAGAATCAATAGTGTCTATCTCACAAAAGTCAACTTTACAGTAGATAAAAAAAACATTTCTTTGCTTCAGAAAATAAGTTACTAGAAAGTTGAAAATTGATAAAAAGTATTTCTATGGCAAATAATTTAGGAAATATTGTGAATTTTGAGATAGCAGCTTGAATAACCTATGCCAAATTGGACTTTAAATCCACTGATTTAAAAATTAGAAAATGTAAAAAATTGAGATAGACATTATTGATTCTTAACCGTCGATATGTCATAGTGATGGACTTACAGCAATAACAACAACGTATCTCATAATAACTATCGATAAACTTAACAGGACTCATTCTGTCATAAGTATTTTACACTAGCTGTGCCCCGCGACTTCGTTCGCGTGGAAGTGTTATGTCGTAAATTTCTCTGTTATTTTAGTATAATGCGTAATATATACTAAAATAACAGCCACATTTTAATAGAACTCCCTCGTCCGCCGACCCGCGACATTGCATCGCACGCCCCGCTATTACTTCGTTTTTGCTTGTCGTTCTTTCAGACTTTTTTTCTTTTTGCTCGGCTCCTAAGGGTCGTAGCGTGATGTTAAATAGCCTTAACCATCCTCGAAAATTTGGCCCTTACCCTTATTATTTTTCCAAAATAAAAGTAAGTAAGCCTAAGTTATTCCTTATACCCTCATCTAACTGCCAGTAAAAGTCCCGTCAAAATCGGTCCAGTCGTTTCGGAGATTAACCGGAACAGACGGACAAAATTATAAAAACTGTTTTGTTGTTATGAGTACCGTACACATACGTTCATATGCATTTAGTAAAAAGCTGTTATTTTGACATTACAAACAAACACTTCAATTTTATTTATTTGTATAGATTTTATATAAGTAGGAAAGGTTTAATTTTAAACAACATTCCCAGGGTGACACTTCCTGTGGCAGATATTTTGAAATACAAAAAAACTTTATTAAAAAATCAAATAAAATGGCCTAATAACCCTGATGACTTGTCCCCGGTCGCATAATAAAATGAAGCTGTGATTTTATACATTTATTTTTTATTTTGATACATTTTACATTTTGCAATACAAGCTTCCATTTTCTGTGATCTCTTTACGGGGTTACGTTACTCGCAGCTAGCTCATGAAATATTATTTATAATAATTAATTGTTATACATTATTAATTATCTAGGTGTATGTATAATGTTGTCTGTGAAATGTTTAATGTGCTAATCTTTGTCGTTCATCTTTATTAATACTTTTAATTATGCAAACTTGCGAATTTCCAGGCGGAATAGAAGCATGTTGCCAGCTACTGGGTAACTACTCCCAAATATTTAAATTACATTTTGTATACCTTGAGATACAATTATATAAACGACCGCTACACGCAAGTTTGTATAGTAATCTATACATTTAAATCGTCAATTCTGTTACTAATTAGGTGCTGGTTGTTTTACTCAAATGTTTAATTGTGAATGCAATTACAAACGCTTACTGTGGTAGTATTATTATTGTCGCGTCATTTATTTATTTGGGTGTCCGTTATTTTAAACTGGTTAAATCAAAATTGGTACACACGGCTACACATCAAGCTATACATTTCCAGTTTACACTGACCTCTCATTGTAAGGAAATCATATACAATGCGAGATCAGCTTCTACTGGAAATGTATAGCTTGATCTGTAGCGCGTACAGTGATTGTTACCACAGCAGACAATAATGTTAATAAAATATGTTCTTATGGATATTTTAATTTGTTAATAAAAATTGGTAATCATTTAAAAATATATTCACTGCATCTTAATATATTTTTATATATTAGTTTCAAAATAACGGTCAAACTTAATAAAAACCGATGTATATTTTATTTTATATTCTTGACTCAAATGTATGTTATGTTATAAATGGTGAATTTTGGACCAAACCCAAGTTTGTAATCGTATAGTGTAATGTTGTAACATATTATTAAATCATCCAAATATGTGTCGCGTCCAAATGTGTTAGGGCGAACTTTTATATAGGTACTTAGAGGTAAAGAGAGAAGAAAATTTTCACTACTAACAAGAAAAGCAAACTAATGTTCTGCCAATTTTGTGCCAAGTAAAACAAATTAGAACTGATTTTTAAATATCACCCACCTTCTTCATAAGAATGCTTCGTAAATACTTGTCAATTCAGTGCCGCTGCCGATTGAATCGAGAGGACACTATAGCCCTACACCCTACAGTATACCCCCCCCCCCCCCTTGCGTCCGCTGGAAGGCAGTAGGCTGGCCTCTAATAACATGGAGACTTAAACATAACTAGCGAAGTGTCGTTGTACTGTAGATGCACCTCTGCCCAACCCTTTGGACAATACAAGCGTGAAGTTATGTTACCGTAAGCCCCTAATGGTATACTCGGACGTAAAAAATATCGCGGCGATTTTTTTTCGCGCACTGGGTTTTCAACGCTCTGCATAGCACCGAGAGTTGAAAATCCAGTGTGTTTTTTCGTCGCGCTAGAACGCACTCTGTTGTTGTTAGGTTGGATTCTCAATGCTCGGTTCAACACCGAGAGTTGAAAATCCAGTGCGCGATAAAATCTCGCCGCGATATTTTTACGTCCGTGCGAACATCGGCTAACCGTAGTGTTGTCACAGTCTGTCGGATATGAGGTGTAGACCACTCAACCGACAGGGCTTCAGAAAAAGATAGTGATCTAGCTAATTATCTAATTTAGATATTTAGTATCCAAAAACTGCGTGAAAATTAAGAATCCTTTGGGATACTTTATTTCATTATGCATAAGTTCAACTAACACATTTGGTCGCATCGGTGGCAGATGTAACTTTAGCACCTAACATGTCGTCGCTAATAAGTGACGTAACTAATTCAAAGAAAATTTTACAGGGCAAGCTATTTTCTTTTTTTTTTTGTAAACTAGATATACAGGGCTATTTTTAAATGACTAGCTAAATTTTCACAGGGTGTTCTACCCATGAATATGAACAACTTTCACTATGGGACCAACTTTGGAATCGCAAAAAAAAAGTCAGCTGTTTCATACATTTTGATCGAGTAGTTATTGAACTTTTGTAGGAAACCGCTGATTTTTTTTCGTGATTTCAAAGTTGGTCCCATAGTGAAAGTTGTTCATATTCATGGGTAGAACACCCTGTGAAAATTTAGCTAGTCATTTAAAAATAGCCCTGTATAGGTCTCGATTTTTGCACTATCATGGGACCGTAAGACACGCCGATTAAACAAATCGATTCGACTTGGAAAATGTATCAAATTACTATAGTTAGGTCGGCTATCGGCTTAGTCCAAAATGTCAAATACGTCAGTTAGTTATATTAGCGACGATGTGTCAAAGTGTATGATTATCGATGTCTGTAATGGTTTAAGTACACAATGGACTGGACTGGCCTCATTTTGACTTGCATCCCAACCCCAATACTTCAGAGTCACATGGGATTTGCCTGAATTCTACCTTTCAAGATACTTCTCTTTCTACTAGATCTAGATACTTTTCTTCTTCTTTGGTTCTTGTGAACAAATAAAACAGACCAAGACAGGCGAGTTAATTCAATTTTAACCTTGGGTGGCTGGCACTTAATTCAAAATAACTCAAGCTGTCATGAATTGGAAAAACTGAATTGGTCTATTTAGATGTTTTTTGTTGACAAAATTTCACCATCGATGGCCATGGACTGGTCAGGGTCACCCTATAACATAGCAACCGGCCTGAACATTGTGTACTCGAGCTAAACATATACCGTGGCATCATGGTGCATTAAGCCGACGTTCGCACGGACGTAAAAATATCGCGGTGATTTTTTTTCGCGCACTAGATTTTCAACGCTCTGCTTAGCGCCGAGAGTTGAAAATCCAACAGTGTGTTTTTTCGTCGCGCTAGAATGCACTCTGTTGTTGTTAGGTTGGATTCTCGAAGCTCGGCTCAACAACGAGAGTTGAAAATCCAGTGCGCGATAAAATCCCGCCGCGATATTTTTACGTCCGTGTGAACGTCTGCTAAGAGTACCACCTGAGTGAGTGCTTGTTTTATGCTAGGAGGGAATAGTGTGTTGTGCTCGCCAGCGGAGTGTGCATCCTGGTAGCATTATGCTGGTAAAAAGGTCGGATATCGCGGAACATGAACTGTTTGTAAAAATTTGGCAGGATAAAAATATAGTGTAGGCAGGCCTAACAAATGCAGCTGAATTCTAAAATATTTCCTACGAAACGCAGTTGATATGTTCTTTCTTAACCGACTTCAAAATATCGAAGCAAGTTTTATTTTTGATGCGTATGAAGACAGCGTTAGTTTGGCCTATTCTGGTAGAGCTAAGTCCAATACGACATCAGACATGTAACTAACTAAGGATAGTTGCAAGACATTTGCACTAAGTCATGATGTTGAATTTACATTACCTATTGTAATTTGAATGCGGTTGGTCGCTGCTCCCTACAAATAATGTTGTGATGTGAACATGTACTTACGAGCACCTATGTCGTATATTTGAACGTTTTTGTACTCGGAGTAGTGAAGAAATGCTGTAAAGTTTAAATATGGCGAGCACAACCCACTGGCTCCGATATGTTGATGTTTTAGCATAGGAGATTAATATTGTGACAGATCGATTTACAAATTGTGTTATTATTATTTAAATAATAAATGCCGTTTTGAATATAATTATTTACTTTTTATTTACTTTCATTAGATCTATTTCAAAAGCTGTAAACCCTATCCTGCTCAATAACGTGTAATAAGTGTGTTCTGCACTGAGGGCTGAGGGTTGGATTATGTTTGAGCTAATGTGTCATTCCGCTTTAATGGGTGGGATAGGTACTAATGCTCGGAGTTTTAATCAGAAAAAGATGTATAATGCTTTATATACAAACTCTGGTGTAAACACAGATGTAGTTCAGTATTTTCGGTAAGTATTCCAAATTTAAATCACATTCTCCCTCTAGAGGATGAATGAAATTCAGTGTGTGCGTTACTGCAGCGGAATGTTGTCGCTTTTCAGGATTTCGTCTTGACAGGAATTAGTACCCAATCTCTTGTAAATGTGCCCGTAATTTAGAATTTGTGCGTCCAGCCGATCCAAAGATATTCACGAAAAACAGATTCCGCTGGAGTAACGTTACTGCAGCGGCATGTGCTTTTACCAGTGGTCGTAGCTGGATACAAACTAGCTACTTAGATAGATATAATTTGTGCCCAAAAAATAGAATTTGTGCGTCTTGAGGTTTCAGAGTTATTCAAGATGCCGCTGCGGTAACGTTTAGCAAATTGCTGTATCTCTTAAACGGCATGACATACAACTACGATTTTTTTTACTACGGCGGGTCTTAATTTGTGCTTAATTTGTGCAATTTTATTTTTTCTATAATCGACACCATTGGAAAACTAGAATTTTTTTTTCAAAAACCCTAAAATCGATCCTCGCGCTTCAATGAGAAACCCTAGAAACTTACCAATTATGGTGATTTGTACCTGTCATGAACTCAAAGCATCATGTGAAATTCGATGTTTATATTCCAACTCCATAAAGAGTTATTCCATTTTAATTAAAATCTGGCCATGATATAATGTAACGCTCCAATACATGAGTTATTATTAAGTGACTGATATTATGATTATACTTATAATTAGTACCCTTATTAAATTGTTTATTCTTAAAGTTTCAGCTGAAAAAACCTTCTAACTACTTAGATATGAGAAAAAAACGATAGGGAAAGAAATCACACGATTAACCGAACAAATTCGAATGACTACATAAAAGCGGGCTCACAGTACATTATGCCCACCTTCTTAAATTGGTAGTATTATAATTGAATTTTGATGGGTACAAGTGCGTACAAATGGTTTAATTAGGTAACTATTTATTTACTTTTACATAAATATGTGACGTAGAGAGTTATCAGAGAGTAGGAAGTGACCTAAGGGCGAGCGCGCACTGCGGTGCGTTTTTGTAACGCATAATCTGTGAAGTATGGAATGTCTTTGAAGTGCGCGCACTGTGGTCATGCGTTTTGTTACTGTAGGCCCCGCCCAGTGCGGCAGAACTAACGTAAACGCACCTCAATGCGCGCTCGCCCGCTTATTGTCGAGTTTATTACAAACATAATGTTTCGAAAGTTTGATACTTAGTAGATTTTAAAAATATTAATAACTCCATACCGATATTGGTTCGTATGGCCTGATGACGTCACTTGCCTTAAATTATTATGTATGAATATGCACTTTTACCACCATAGACTTATGAAAAAAGGAGGACTCCGCGCCACGCATATTGAAAGTGAAGCACCCGGCTCCCGTTGCCGCGCTTGCGAAATTAAAATTTTCTTACCTACGTTTTTTGCAATTTTCAAGTCAGTAATGGGTTGTATGTTGATCAAAATATGATTCGCGACCGTAACAAGTTTTACAGAATTATAATCATTGAAGTCATCAATACAACTCTATGACCGTAATCCTATTCAATTACTATTTCAAGAAATCTTGACATTTGAGCATTATAGGTACCTACTAACTTAAGGAGTTGTATTATTGATTCTAATGAATAATTTTGTAAATACATATTTGTTACGGTCGCGAATCATATCATAATCTTTATAAGTAAAAACAACAGGTATCATCAATACATCTCTCTAAGTTAGATTTTATGCAGATTCCTCAAACGAACGAAATCTAACGAATCTGCACGAAATCTAACTTAGAGAGATGTATTGATGATTTTTATGGTTAAAATTATATAAATACATAATTATGTTTTATTGCCGCGTATCCTATAACCTGACACGGACCTGCAAATTGCAAAAAACTAAAAAAAAAAATGATTTTCGTGGGCTACCACTATGCATCATCCCGGTCCCGCTCTGTTACTATAGTACCGAGGCCGGGCTGAAGTGCGGGTTTCCAACGTATTATATTGCGAAATGATAAAAATTATAAACTTACCTTAAAATCAGAACTAGGTACAAATATTAAAATAACATAATAGTTCCGGAAAACCGCTCTACTCTAACGCACAGAAAATACATGTGTGTCTTCTTTATTACTGAACAGTTAATTTATTTCACCATAAGCACAATGTACCACAAAACCAATGCGTATTGTCCAGCCGAAATTACACGCGTCGTAATTATACACACAATTCCTTGAATTACTGGGAAAAAGATAATGCGCACACGCTCTCCACACACGAGATTGGCGGCCAATTACTCGTGTCAAACAAAGTTAACACCGAACCGAACTAAAAGTGCGTTTCACGAATGTTGGTACCATTGTTTTTCATTGAAGAAATGTTTACAAAAATCCATTCCATACGGCAACTTCGAATGAAGCAACGACAAGCTCTGGGGATTCCCCCCAAGTAATGTTTTATTATCCCGGTCGTTCTGACGGCATAGCATAGGGTAGATGTATTTTATATATGTATGAGTGTAATAGTTCCGATTGACGAATTGGCTGAGATCTAGACAATATGGACATCCACTTTCCTCAATTTGTGAATATTTCTATTAAGTAGGTAACTAAATAATAAAACAAAATTTTACAGAGGTATCAATCATGCTATTTTATTTCAATTCAAAACTAAATCTATAAACGGTATTTTTTCTTTTATTTTTTTGGCAATAAAAATACACTTTCTCGTCAAATAAACCTTTTGTCTTTATTAGATTGCTGTACTTTACTAACATTTGACTGAGAGTTTAAAGGTTTGCAAATCCTCAATATCATTTATGGCTTACACACTGTGTGTACGTAATACCCATTGAGTTATAATGTACTACGTACTTACGTAATACCTACGTGTTTTACAAAACAATAAATTATAAGTAACACTTTTGTGCGAGACTGTTTCAAAAAACGAAATGTTGTACTACATATTTAAGAAGGTTGGCACAATGTACTGTGAGCCCGCTTTTATGTAGTAATTCGAATTTGTTCGGTTAATCGCGTGATTTCTTTTCCTATCGTTTTTTTCTTATAACTAAGTAGTTAGAAGGTTTTTTCAGCTGTAACTTTTAAGGATAAACAATTTAATAAGGGTACTAATTATTAGTACAATCATAATTACAGTCACTTAATAATAACTCATGTATTGGAGCGTTACATTATATCGTATCCAGATTTTAATTAAAATCGAATAACTCTTTATGGAGTTCGAACTCATCTAGTTTAAAAAAAAAATATGTTTGACGTGTAAAAGTGTTTGTACAAACCTACTTACAGAAAATAAATCATTTAACATTTATCATTTATCATTTAATATAAACATCGAATTTCACATGATGCTTTGAGTTCATGACAGGTACAAATCACCATAATTGGTAAGTTTCTAGAGTTTCTCATTGAAGCGCGAGGATCGATTTTAGGGTTTTTGAAAAAAAAATTCTAGTTTTCCAATGGTGTCGATTATAGAAAAAATAAAATTGCACAAATTAAGCACAAATTAAGACCCGCCGTAGTAAAAAAAATCGTAGTTGTATGTCATGCCGTTTAAGAGATACAGCAATTTGCTAAACGTTACCGCAGCGGCATCTTGAATAACTCTGAAACCTCAAGACGCACAAATTCTATTTTTTGGGCACAATTAGGCACAAATTATATCTATCTAAGTAGCTAGTTTGTATCCAGCTACGACCACTGGTAAACAAACATGCCGCTGCAGTAACGTTACTCCAGCGGAATCTGTTTTTCGTGAATATCTTTGGATCGGCTGGACGCACAAATTCTAAATTTCGGGCACATTTACAAGAGATTGGGTACTAATTCCTGTCAAGACGAAATCCTGAAAAGCGACAACATTCCGCTGCAGTAACGCACACAATTCAGTACAATTTTTCTTTCCCTATTTTTAACAGATTAAAAATGACTATTTGTTATGTTCGCTTTTTGTGGCATAGAATGTCACTTTTTTGAGCAAGTGGTACGAAAACATAATTATTATGCAATTAGCATCACAAAAATTACATCATAAATATTGTAGACGATTTCCTCTTAAATAAATACGAGCAAAATGTATTCTGTCACCCAGTAACACAGAATCACCACGGGTGACAAAGCCAGCAGCAAGATCAAATGTTCTCAAAATACACGAATACACGACTATGAGGTAGACCTGTGAGGTAGACAAACTTCACGGCTCGGGTGACTCGCAGAGCTAGCGCGTGGAGCGGATAATAGCTGCGTTTAACACGAATATTACAAACATTTTGAAGGAGCGTGCAAGCATTTTAATGTTAACCACAGAAATTCGGAAAGTTTTAAGGTAAGTATTTAGGTTTCTAATACCTGTTTCGTGTGAGTTTTCTGAGCGTACCAGCTGTTTATAGAATTTATTACAGCAGAGACTAAATATGTTACTTATTTCATAAGTTTTTTGAGGTACGGAACCCTAAAAAACAAACAATCTACTGCCTTTTTCCAACTATGTTGGGGTTGGCTTCCAGTCTAACCAGATACAGCTAAATACCGGTATTTTACATGGAGGGACTGCCTATGTAACCTCCACAACCCAGTTACTGGGTAACACGATACGAGTCCTTTACTAAATGTAAAAAATATTATCTTAAAAGTGTTCTCGTAGAGCACCCCTGACCTAACAGTACCACACGAAGCGAAGCGCGTCACACGTCACACGACGCTTCACAACCAGACAAACATCTCAACAATCACACACGACAATGACACACCTACTAACATTGCTCCTCATCGCCCAAGTAAAAGCAGAGTGGGTCGAGATCTCACAGCAGCACTATAGGAAGCCCATCAGAACACACAGCCCCTTCACCGCACCAGACAAAGTCATAGACGTCGAGGACACCACAAAACCCTGGATCTACAATAACCGCAGTGTAACTGAGTACAACTGGAACAAAAACCCTGCCAGACCACCAAACGTCGGGAATGTGAAACGTGTGCAACACACTGGAAGTACTGTAAAAACAACTGAAAGAGTTAAACTAGAAGAAGATGATCTTGATTTACATGTTGATTTTAGAGGTTCTGAACTTAGACCAAACTACGGCCCGACGACAACAACAATAGAATTACATGACAAACAAAAAGGTACAATCGAAAGAGTTCCAAACGTAGGCAATGTTAAACGTGTTCAATTGAATAATAGCCCAGTAAAATCACCCATAAGTTATAAGGGAGATAGAGAGAAATATTCGAGCAATCGTCATGAGACTAAAGCACATGATGACGACAACTTCAAACATATAAAGAATACAGAAACATTTAGACGAATTTACGTAAATAAAGTGAAAAATCCTCATGACTCTGAAAAAACGGCCACATTTCCACCAGATAATGATGAAGATTCATCATTTGCCGAAGAAATAAATTTGAATACAGAAAGGACAAAACAAGAATTCAAAAATCATACAACTGTAAGAGATTTTTACTCGACGAAACCAACCTTTATTACTGAATCTGAAGATTTCACCAATTACGAATCTCAGCAGAATAGGTTTTATAAGATCACTAACATTAAATCTTCCGAAGTGACTGACACAATCAACGTCTTTACTACAGAAGTTATTGCAACTGATGAAGACATAGTTACTAAAATCCCTAAACTTACTAAATCTACAACAACAAAAGCTAATAGAAGCAATGATCATAAAAATATAAATGATTTCAAAGCGGAATCACACGAAAATAAGGTTCAAGTGTCTATAAACGACGAAGAACCAGCAAATCCAATGGTCAATGATCATAACGCAAAACAAAAAGGAAATAACGGCCAACTAAAGCAAGACCACGCATACGAAAAAAAAACCAAGGAGAAAAACGATGAAGTACCCATCACTAAAGTGGAGAAGAATAAAGTGAACACAATGGAGAATGTGATCAAATTCATGAGAATAGTCGCGGACACTATATCTAAGAACTCTCGCAGGAGTTTTGGCGGCAAGATGCAGTATTTACACGAGCTAAAAGAGTCCATCCTGGCAAATATCGGTAAGTGTAATCAGTAATTGGCTACTGTAATGATATTGTAGTGCTGAATGTAGACCCAATATCACCTTGCTTGGCATTGGCCAATGGCATAAATTTTTTGATTGCAGTTGGTTATTAAGGGCGGTAATGGTCTATCTAGTTGATTTGCATTTCTTATGCAGTTGCGCCAGTACCACTGCCAAGGCTACAGTTTTCGTTAGTGCCTGCGCGCACTGACATGCGGTGGAATGCGTTGCGTTAGTTCTGCCGCACTGGGCGGGGCCTACGGTAACAAAACCCATGCGTTTTTCTCACCGCAGTGCGCGCACTTCAAAGACATTCCATACTTCACAGATTATGCGTTAGAAAAACGCACGGCAGTGCGCACTTAAGCTTACACACGTCTCCGCGACCGCCTAAAGACTTGTTAGGAGCTCAGCACGCTTAGCATGACCGCCGTAGAAACGGGTTTTGTCTACGGAAGAATAGACAAAATGGAAGATAGTAGAAATATTTGTACGCATTCTACGCGTCTAAGCATGGCAATGTGTAGTTTTGTCTATTCTTCCGTCGACAAAACGTCGTCATGCTAAGCGTGCAGGTGATTAAAAGAGAAGACACTAAATGGTACTGAGTTTATTTTAGGTAGTTAGGTAAGCTTAGCTACATACTTATACATTCCTACAATGAAAAAACTGATTGCGGGTGACTTTAAAAACATTACAAATTAAGTAAACCAATCACGGCACTGCACGTATTAGTCTGTAGTTGACACTAATAACGACGGGGTCGCGCTAGCAGAGCGCTAGGCCTCCAAGGTCGGTCACTCGGCCGCGCGCGGCTCGCTTCCGTATGTAAATGATGATGCAGCTACAGACTGTTACAATAGGTTTAAAGAATTTATTCTCATAAGAACTTAAATAACAGTTCACTTAAAATGAGATACAAAGTGCTTAGGTACATCTAAGTAAAGTAAAATTTTCCTCTGGGGTGTTGGTGGCGTTATAGGGTACATACATGTTTCCTGAGTTTTGTTTTAAAGATATTTATAACACATTCGCTCGTAAAGGGCTTCTTATTTCACCAATTTCAATATCGAAATGTATGTCATTACGTACTTGTGCGTAATCGTAAAGTAAAACGCACGAGTTTCTTTCTAATAAGGTAACACGTACGGTTTATCATGCTCCGTCTAAAACCAACGGTACTTTTTTAAATCTTAAGAAAAAAAAAGCAAAGAAAGCAAAGCAAAGAGTTTTTATGTCAGAAAAGTGGTCAACATTTTATGAATAAAATTAACTTTGGGATAAAATAAAATTAAAGAATTAAATGTTAAACATTTAATTCTTTGATTTAATTAATTTTGGCAATAAATTACAACCATTTATCTGTAACAAAATCAAAAAAAAATTAATTTACTTTAATAATACTGGCTGTTTTTGTGCCTTTGCCTTAAAAAAAAAAGCGCCGATGCGTGCGCATCGCTAATTTGTGAACAAGTAAAAATTATTCCGCGCGCTTTTCCTTTTCGCTGTATTATTTTTATTTGAAAATGTCGTCAAGTAATTATGAATTTATTCATTCGACACCGCCAGAAGTCTCAGAGGCAGCGAAAAAGGCTACTCTAAGCCTCTGGCCCGAAAAATCGACCGATAGATACTTACAAGCGGATCAAAATTTCATCGTATGGAAAACAAGCAAAGACGCAAATTCATTTTCAGAAAGTGTGTTTTTAAAGATTTATTCGTTTAAGAAAGTCCGAGTTTTATTTATTTCCTCGCAAATATGTTATAAAACGTCGTATGACATACGTGCGCTTTGATAATTACAGCCTCTGCTTTCTTGTAGCCCTCGCCTACGGCTCGGGCTAGCAATATCGCCTCGGCTGTAATTTTCAACTTACCGCACTCATATCATAATGTACTATTATAGTATCACACTTCTTTTTAACTTCCGGTAAATTGTTGAACAGCCGTGCTCCCTCAACTAATATTGTTTTTTTGCCGTAATTAGTCCGCGCCCGTGCAGTCATTAGTCGAAACTTGTTTTTAGGGTTCCGTACCAAAATGGTAAAAAAGGAACCCTTATGGTGTGACTCAGTCTGTCTGTCTGTCTGTCTGTCACAGCTGAATATCTCAAGAACTACTAATGCTATCAACTTGAAATTTGGAATAGTTTTATATGACGTTTACCCAACTATTTTGCAAATAAGAAAGAAATAAAAATATTTATATTTTTTTGTAACAGGTGCTGAAAGGGGGTCTTTAAAATTCAAAGTGGGGCTACTAGGGCATGTGGGGTATCATATGAAAGAACACTGTTCGCGCATTCTTAAACACTTTTTAATTTTTTTTTAGGCCGCATAGTTTTCGATTTTTGATGAAAAATGTAAAAAAAAATACCGTTCCCCCCCCCCCCCCCCCCCCTTATATCAGAAGTTTACAAAGGGAAAAATCTGAAATTATTCTATGTGATAGAAGTTTATGTAAAGATTACAGGAAAAATAAAACGATGTCTCTAAATAGCACACTTTTTCAGAAATCGGAACGGAACCCTCGGTGCGGGAGTCCGACTCGCTCTTGACCGGTTTTTCTTCTTGTGTTGTATGTTGTTGTCTTTTTATGTAGTTGTATATTTGACTGTACGGAATTTGTGGTGATTTTTTTTATGAGAATGCAGGTGTAATACGTGTAAAGTTGTGTGAGATTTAGTAATTTGGTTTTTTCATATAGGTAATTTTTTTTGTTCGCTAAAGATAGTTTTAATGACATAATACTTTGATAATTTTATTTTGTAATCTTTGTAGTGAGTTTAGATAATTTTGATTTCGCGGCTGATCCCCATATTTCAATTAGATATTCAAGGTTTGATTGTACTAGGGAGCTATAAATAATTAGTCGTACTTTTTTCGGAATACAGTTTGCAACTTTCCGTAACGCTCCTAACAGTAACGTTAGTTTTGTTTTGACATGATCGATGTGCAGCTTCCAAGTAAGTTTGTCATCTACCCACAGGCCGAGATATTTTTCGTGACTAGACCGTTTAATTATTTCTCCGTTGATCGTAAGTGGTGAGAACTCGGGTATCGGTTTATTTTTCGCAGAGAAGATCATAAAAGATGTTTTGGAGGTATTAATAGTCAACAAGGTATAGCGTTTACCTACACTTTTGACAGTTAATTGTCGCTGACATGAGATTGCGACTAGAATTTGAACGTTTTTAGGTACCTACGAGAATTGGCCCTCTGACGTAGACAGAGATAGAATTCACTGTCTTCGCCCTCTGATGTGCGGTTGACTGTTCGTTACATTTGATCATTTGATACGTTTACATGCATGACTGTCATTCCAGAGGAGCGCATAGATACAACATGGCCGGACGACGGTGACAGCGCCGGGGCGCGGCGTCGCTCGCGGTCTGCGCATGCGTCGCCCCGCGGTCATGTGCAGTTCCCCTCATCGGAGAGCGCGCTCATGACCATATCCTTCCTTACCTTCGCCGTTTTCCTCATCAAACTGGTGCTGGTAAGTGTGGCCATGATAAACTGAAGGTAGTAAGAGCCCATTCCTAATAGTTATTGACTATTCAGTAATAACCTCTAGCCTCGTCTTTTTATCTTCATCTAATTCATTCTAAACCTGAGATTGTTTGCACGTTAAGAAAGAATTAAAATAAATACATACACATACATATACGTACATATACATAATTATATACATACACAAACTCACGCTTTCTTCCCATGGGTGGGGGTAGACAGACACTACAGAACGCCACCTGCTATGATCCCTACATAGTCCTTTTGAATTATTTACCGTCATATCTCTGGTCATATACGCACGTCGCGACGGTAGCGAGCACTACGCACCTGACCTTTCTGAAGAACATCACCAATAAGTCACTTTATTATATCTTTCTAGTCCCATACCCGGCGTTCCCACTCACATCTGCCTTGTTCTCTTTTACTTACTATTCTTGCAGTCTTTCTGCTTTTATTATTTCTAGAGCAGTCACAGAAACTCGAACTCGGTGACGCCAATACCTGAACAGACCACTCTTCAAAGTCTGTAAAGGTAATTTAAGGCTTGCTTGTTAGTACTTGGGGGCGCCCCATCCCAGAAAATAGGCACGTTCGCGACTAGGCTCCTCTCTAGCCATACAGCTCTCGGCACGGCTAGCTTAGCTAGAGTCTACCCTAGGCCCGGGATTTGGCCTAGGGATTTAGGGTCCAGCCTCCCCCGAGAAAAGGACGACGAAGGGACGTCACTACTTATAAGCTCATGAAGGTCTATCCACACATATCACGACCGTACCCGGCCCGTGACACTCACCGGGGGCAGGGGGCCTACTCCCTAAGCCCGTCCGTCTTTCCGTCCGTCCGCTCATCCGTCCGTCTAACATTACGATCCATCAAAACAAGTGTAAAAATATTTTTTTTCGGACGGGTAAAAACACACCGGGAGTCAACGGGACAACTGGCAAATCATGTTGTCATTCATACTTCGTCGGGCCCCGAACCAATCATCCATCCGTAGGTGATACGGAGTAGGAAACGCCCGTAGCGATGGCCGAAACTACGGGCTTCATGCTTAGGGAGTAAAGCCCCAGGTACTGAAGCTCCGTCGCCGGCCCGGAATACGGATGTGTCATGTGAACGAGTTGTTATAAAATTACTCTTAAGGTCTAACCACATACCAGGGCCGTGGACGGACCGTGCTCCTATTGGATGATGATACCCCCCCCCCCCCTGTGTGTGTCCTTGTTCCCTGGTGGAGCACGGTCCGTCCACGGCTCTTGTATGTGTGGTCAGACGTTAAGAGTCAAGAACGGTGTATAATTTGAGAAAATTAATCAGGTACGTATTAATTGTAGCAAGTGATCCAGACCTACAAGCAAAAAGCGATGATGGTGGCGCCGTTGATGGTGGCCTCCGGACGTAACGTGTTCACACATCATGGACATCATTGATGAAAATATCATATAATAAGTACTTTGGTTATTTTTAAATTAAATGTTTTATAAAACATTGACTTTTCTTTTATTATATTCCTAATTCTTCAGATGGCCCTGAATCTGAATAATAAGTAGGTAATACTCACATTTTGTAAATTCCCGCTTCTGTATAGAGTGAATGAGTGAGAGTAATCATTCGTTGGAGTAATCAGAGAAAACACTGGTGCAGTTCGTTGAGGAAGTGTTATTTTATGAAATCAATCTGCCTAGCCTTTTCCCAACTATGTTGGGGTCGGCTTCCAGCCTAACCGGTTGCACCTGAATACCAGTATTTCATATGGAGCGACTGCCTATCTTACCGCCACAACCCAATAACTTGGTACAGTAACCGGCCGTAAATATTGCACATGGGATTGACATACGTTAAATACGTAATTATATACGATGTATATATGTATGTATGTGTGTATATATGTATGTAGTACTATTGTAGTACGTTATTTACGTACTTTTACGTATACCTACTTGTTTCATGTGCTTTTACGGCCGGCAACTGTAAAAATCCATGTGCAATATTTATGGCCGGTAACTGTAATACGATACCCCTTGGTAAGACTGTCCGTAACGATCGGTAACGATTGTCAAAGATCCACGAATGACAGATGGCTACCCCGTTTTTGGCTATTGCTACATTGCTAGTAATATCTAATCTGTGGTCATAGACGTATAAAAAAAGGACTCCGCGCCACGCATATCGAAAGTGAAGCACCATACCGATCTATGTGTGCGTGATTTGAGTACCTGCAAAGACGCCGTCGCTCGTGTCACGTAATGGCGGCCGGTCGGCATACTATGATGTAAATGTGTACGTGAAGTACAAACGGTCCCGGCATACTTACTGTGCTTCACTTTCGATATGCGTGGCGCAGAGTCCTCCTTTTTTTATACGTCTATGTCTGTGGTATATATGTTCTGTGGTGGCTTTTTCTCACAGAACATAATATACCTACTCCCTTTTTATAGTTATCTGTGTTCTAGTCACTTTATAAAGTAATAGTTAACCGTTCTAGCTAGTGCAATCTATTACTATGACACTGGGTTCTAGTTGGTTCTAGTCGTAGGTTCTAGTCATACACCTATATTCTAAGTCGTAGCCTCGAAGGATCCTCGACTCACAACTCAGTCGAGGCGACCTTAAGGCGTGCCTCGAAAGATCCTCAAAATTGGTATTCACAGACGTAAGATTAAGGAAATTATGAGGTGCCTCGAATGAGTGTGAGTCGAGGTGATACGGCATGAAAACGTCATTGTTTGGAGAAATATTCCGTGTAAAACTTGCTTTTTTAACAGTCTGTGAGCGCGTTGTTTGTGGTTTTCAACTTGAAGGAAGTGTCACACTTGTCAAAGAAAGTGAGCGAAAATTTGAATAAATAAAAAACTGAACCTATAGCCATGTACTGGGTAAAAAATAAGGTAAATACTTGAGAATTGGATGGCTTGGGAACATAAAAATACTTCAATAATACGTATCCTTTAGTATCAGTCAGTCAGTGCTGTGTATTGTGTCGTATTGTGTATTTGTGCGTTTGTTGTACTTGTTCGCAATGTTTGGAACTGGAAGACAGTTTTTTAGTGAATCTGAAACGATTTGCCTTCAAAAGTTAGATTGTAAAATATAAATTAAACTCGGTGGCAAGGACTATGTTAAGCCCAGCAGTTAAAAAAGCTGCATGGGCTCGCCAAACGGAGGAATACAATACTATCGAAAAAAATTCAATTACTGTGTGATTACACACTTTCTTTTGCAGGTAAATCTTATATAAGTGGTTAACTTCTACTTTTTGACAGTGTCTGATTATTAATTACTGTTTTTTGTATTTTACAGAGGTGCAAATTGCTACAGAAATATTGCCAGACACACCACAGGTTCAACTAGAAATATACGGTCTCGAGTTATCCCAGAGGAATTCTCTTTAAACGTAAAAAATCTTATGACAAAAAAGGGAAGAGGAGCTGCACAAATTGAAATAAAAATGGCTGAGAAAAAGTGGATGAAGAAGGCAGCAGAACAGAACTACTACAAAGCTAAACCCGAGGGAAGCTGTAGATGAACTTCTTCACTGCAATATAGGGAAGAGGCTATTGCATTTGGCAAAATTTAAAAATAAAAATTAGAACTTGGGTAACTACTTATTTATTTCAATGTCCTTCACATACTTTTGTCAATATTATTTAGCAAACATATTGGTGAAAGAATATATTGAAAACAAAGCTAGGTACATAGAATAGACGTGTCTGTTACCACCAATATCTTGAAACAATAGTGGTAACAAAAAGCTCACCACAATATCTTTAGTAAAACGAAATTTAAATTAATTTTCACCATAAAACTCAATTGGGTTTTCTGCATCTCGTAAATAACTTCGCGATATACCTATAATTGTATGAATTATCGTGCAAATATTCAATAAACTCTACGAAAATCTATTAAAATACGCAGTTATTCTTCTTCAAGGTCCATATATTTGACAGAAGATTTCTCAACTCAAACTCACCTCGATCCTCAAGGTAGATTCCGACGTACCCTCTTCTCTTCTACCCGTTCTATCCCTTACGGCGCGGCGTACAGTATTTTTGCTTTAAAAATGTTGCCAAACAAAGTACTTTGCATGGCAAGATTTAAAAATGTTGCCAAACAAAGTACTTTCACTGTTAATATTGCTGTCTCATGACCGGCCACGCGGTGGCTCGATCATAGATAATACACTATATAAAGTAATAGGTTCGATCTAGACGTATATTATCTAAGGTATGAATACTATTATTAATCTATGAGTGTATGTATTAATGTATTATCTATCTATGGTTCTCGTGTTCTCGTGTATTATCTATGGTAGCTTCGCTTCGCAGCTAATGGCAAAATAATAAATACATAATAATACCTAATAATAATAATGCTCCATGGAGTCATGATGGAAGTGTTTGTAATTTTGTGTTGCTAAAATCTGGAGTAAATAAATAATAATGAATAATGAAACCGAACAAATATTTTTAATAAATTCTGCCCCGAGTCAGTCTTCGGCCCCGTCGCAGAATATGGGCGCCCTGGCACCGCCGCTCAACTCGCAGAGAAACCTTGATAGTGAGTAAGAGTACTTAGAACTTCTGTTCTTCGGTTGTTTGTATTCTTTTAGAATATTTCCGGAGAACGACAGTGTTGCGTTATTAATTTCATTTCATATATTTATGTAGCTGCGTAAGAAACACTAAGTTGTTAGTGGCTTAGTAGGCAGAAGCCTTTGTGGTTTATTAGCAAGTTTCCCTTATCCGCAAAAGTGAACCTAAACCCTATCAACAGACAGATTTATCCAAAACTAGCTCCTGGCCACGACTTCCATCTTCGTGAAATTCCTTGTTTTATCTTAAGAGACTCGGCAATAAGAAGAATTTTCGGAATCAGATCAGTAGTTCCGAAGATTCTCTTCTTGTACAAACTCACAAATTGTACCTCTTTATATTAATTAATAGAGTAGTCAATTGTTAAGTTTTTTTTAGCTGTAAGTCTTCCTTGCTGAAATTAATAAATAAATATCATGCAACCCTTGGGGCAGAAAATCATCGTAGGGTTCATCTTATTCTCAATAGAAAGTGGATTGTTTTATTGTCAAGCTACAACTCATAGTTTCCCTTATCAAGAATATGCCCATACTCGGCCCATTGACACGCTCCTAACAAGATGTTCTTTGCTACAAAGTAGGTAGGAAATCTGATCAATTTCTTGAATACCAATAGTACTTAACATTATTTGCAGATGTCCAAGACTTCTCAAATGTGTGTCGGACATGTGCCACCATCACAGAGTTTGTTATGCCCATATTCTCTGGAGATGGGCTACAGAACAACTTAGCTGATAAAATAAAGAGACATTTACCAATACAGGTGATTATTACATATAATTTCTTTTCAGTTCTTAAAGTAATCTAATAAAGCTAAGTAGGTATGCGATTCTCGTATTTTGTGGTCACCAAAACAAACAACATATTGTGGTAATTCAAAATGTCTGACTAATAATGGGTTGTATCCAGGTGTACTGAATAAAAATGAGATGAAGCTATACTCTTGACGACACGGTTGGCGCAGTGGTTGAGCGATTGACTGCTGCGCAGCATGTCGCGGGTTCGATTCCCGAACGGGACAAATATTTGTAAGACCTACAAGTATTTGTTCCGAGTCTGGGTGTTTTTCTATCTATAGTATGTATGTATTTACAAAAAAAAATGTATTTAAGTAGTTTATCAGCCGTTACCATAACACAAGCATTAGGTTGCTTAGCTTGGGACTAGATGGCGTTGTGTGAAATGTCCAAGGATATTTATTTATTTATTATTACTCTATTCAGTTCAGTTGTCATGCTACGACACAGTTGTACTCTTCAATTTAGCAACTTTATAATTAGTTAAATTGAAGAGTACAACTGCATCACATGCACGCACACAACATGATGACTGAAGTGGCAGGTATTTTGTTTAGTCAGTCAGCATTTTGTTTTTAACATTTCCATAGAGTATTGTGTAAATTGTACATATATAAGGCTAAGCGACTGTGAAAGTCTACAAATTAGATGTAAGTTGTTACCACTCCCCTTATTTAGTGATGTTTTTGTATCTGTTATCAGAATAATCCATATAACTGTTATAATCCATATATACCAGGTACGGTGTTATTCCAGGTACGGAAGAGTGACGAGCTACCGCTGGTGGTCTGCTACCAGTGTGCGAACACGCTGCTGGCATGGCATGAGCTGGTGAAGTGTTCCATTCAGGCCGATGCAGCCCTGCGTGCGAAGATCAGCTCCAACCAACAGGTATCTGTTGTTCCCAAGATATTTATTTATAAAATTGGTCATAAAAGACACTTACAAAAGAATTTGTAACCTAGATGAGATTAATCTACCTGTAAGAACAAACCAGAAACTTATAGCAACAATGCAAATATCCAATTAAATTTGTTTCTTGTAACTGAAGTAGGTATAGATTGTGCCATCCACGAAGAGGCACCCCACCACTCTTCTTCCTAATGGTTACAGTACAAGTATGGAACATTGTACAAGTGTATGCATTAATTACCTATACATAATAGGTCTTTACCTATGAAATTGCCGTTTTGTATGAAAAAATTTAAACGAATTTTTTTCATGTATTTTTTATTTGTATTAATCGAAGTAATCACCCATGAAATCAATGCATCTTTGCCAACGCAGTGGCAGTTTATTGATGCCCTTCTTAAAGAAATCAGCTGGTCGTGTGGCAACAAATTCTTCAAAGGCATTTTGTACTGGCTCTCGGGTATTGAATTTTTTTCCCGCCAAGAAGTTATCCAAATTCTGGAAAAAGTAGTAGTCTGTAGGCGCACGGTCTGGTGAGTAGGGCGGATGACGGAGAGCTTCCAACCCCAGTTCTTGCAACTTGGAGACCGTCTGCTGTGCAGTATGAGGTCGCGCGTTGTCGTGCAGGAGCAGCGGAGACGAGCGATTGACCAATGCTGGTTGGAGATGTGCCAGCTTCTCCATCATTGTGTTCAGTTCTTCACAGTACACATCTGCAGTAATGCTCACCCCGTTTGGTAAGAAGCTGTGATGAATCACACCGGCGCTAGACCACCAAACAGTGACCATCACTTTTCTAGGGGTAAGTTTTCGTTTAGGGCATTGTTTAGGTGCTGAACCAGGATCCAACCAACTTGCTGAGCGCTTGCGGTTATCAAACAGAATCCATTTTTCATCGCAGGTAACAATGCGGTTCAAAATTCCTTCATTTGTGTGTCTGTTGAGCAGTGCAAGGCACGTCTCGACGCGTACTTCGCGCTGGCGATCATTGAGTTCGTGGGGCACCCATTTGTCAAGCTTTTTTACCTTGCCAATTTGACGCAAATGGACCAATATTGTTTTGACGCTAACGTCGAAAGCTGCTGCTAATTCAGCCGTAGATTGTGTATCATCAGCTTCCACAATCGCCTTTAATTCGTAATTGTCGACCAAAGTCTTCGGACGACCGCGAGGTTCATTTTTCAGGTCGAAATTTCCAGAACGGAAACGAGCAAACCAATAACAGGTGGTGCGTTGATTTGTAGTGTTAGCTCCGTAAACGTCGTTGATGTTGCGTGCCGCGTTGCTGCCACGACGGTACTCATATTCCATAATTACTCGAATTTTTAACGTATCCATGATGACGAAAAAGATTGAAATGCGATGAAAATGTAACACTAATCAATAAACAAATGACTACTTTTGGAAAAAAAAAATCCATGTTTTTAAAATAAAATTAATTTGAAATTAGAATTCTTAGCCAAACAAAAATTATTTTGATTTGAAATGGCCAGTACTGCAGAACGGCAATTTCATAGGTAAAGACCTAATATAAGTAGTTAGGCTGTAATTAATTAAATCACTAGCGGAATGTTGCACACTTGTACTGTAAGCAGTTAGGAAGAAGTATGGGGCGCGTCGTCTTCGTGGATGGCACTAAGTTATCTACAATATTTCATAAACTATGCAATAATTTAGGTTTTTTATTTTACAGAAAACAAATCCACCTACTGTTACCATTAAATCAAGTCCAAGTGTAGGAGATGAAGCACAGAGCAAGTGAGTATTATGACATTACCTTAGTATTGTTGATTCTGCAGAATTTGCCACAAGAATTCGTATTTCAGGTTGTTTTACACGAGTGTCAGAAATGCTCTCATTGATTTTCATATTGATCTGGATGAAGATGATACGGATGTAGAGTTTGTTTGTCAAAAGTGTGTGGAGAAGCCAGCGCTGACCACTGTCCACAGCCTCGCTGAACATATTCAACACCACCACTATGCTGACACACTCAACAATACTGTTAAAACATTCATCACCAACTACATAACGTTCGAACAAGTGCTAGTGGAGGATTCTGACAGAGAAACACAATCATACACGAAAGAGAAGTCCCAGGTAGTTCTGCCGAGCCTGCACTGTCCGTTCTGCGCGAGTGTATTCTCTTCGGCCACGCGGCTCGTCTACCATCTCAATAAACACGTGGAGGTTAGCCTGGCGGCCGGCGCCATGTGCTGCGACGTCGTCTACAGCCACAAGAAACACTTCGTGCAACACTTGCAAGAGGCACACGTCGACAGGACAGCCGACGAGAAAGTGCCAGTGTGCGTCAGCTGTGGCTTCACTGCACACCATGCCGAGGAAATGAGACAGCATTATAAAGACGCGCACAACGATTTGAAAAGTGCGAAAGAAAAAAAAGTAGAGAGCCCAAACAACCAGAAGTACATCCCAGCGGTGTGCCCCGAGTGCAACAAGACGTTCTCCAACAAGTACAACATGTTCGCGCACATGCGCAGTCACACGCATACCACGGCCTACCCGTGCGACAAGTGCACTCGCACCTACCGCCACCAGGGCAACCTTACCCATCACAAGAGGCTGGCGCACCAGGGAATGCTGAACTTCATATGCGTCGAGTGCGGAGAGGCGTTCCCCAGCCGGTCGGAGCGCGACATACACGCGCGCATACACTCGGGAGAGACGCCCTACAAGTGCCCGGACTGCGGCAAGTCCTACCGCGCCAAGAACACGCTCACGCGACACCTCGAGATACACGCAGACATACGCAAATACGAGTGCCAGATCTGCTCCAAAAAGTTCCGGAAGAAAAGCCACTTGGACTACCACGTAAAGACGCACATGAAGTAACAACGGGCATTATTTGTTGCAGGAGCCCCTGCGACTTGCCCGAGGAACTCCGCAGTGCCCCCTCTGACCTGTCCGAGGTGTCCGATGATGAGCCGCTGGCCACGTTCGCTACCAAAAAGCCGGCGAAACTCTATACCAACTTCTACAGAGCACTCGTGAACTTTAGAGACCATTTTGTTAATGATCAACATCATGAGGATTATCCTGACTTCTCCGACTCGAGTGTGTCTGACGCTGAAAAGAATGACGTGGACAGGTTCGACGACCTGACGCAGTGCAACATGAGGCGAGACAGACTGGATGAGGAGACGAGGCTCGAGCTGAGAGAAGTGCAGAACAAAATCGACAACAAGACATACTACACGTGTAAGATCTGCAGCAAGAACCTGAGCTCTGCGCACACGTACCTGTTCCACAAGCGCATCCACACGGGCGAGCGGCCATGCGTGTGCCACGTGTGCGGCAAGCAGTTCCGCGCGCCGAACGGACTGCAGCGGCACCTCACGGAAACGCACGAGCGCGTGCGCCGGTACAACTGCTCGCTCTGTACCAAGAACTTTGCCAACTCACAGAACCTCAAGCAACACTTACGGATACACACCGGAGAGAAGCCATTCGTGTGTCCTCACTGCGGGAAGAGGTTCACCCAGAGTGGTTCGTTACACGTGCATCTGAAGACACACAGTGAGCAGTTTCCTTATGAGTGCGCGGAGTGCGGGGCTAAGTTCAGACTGCGGTCGGGGCTGGTGCGGCACAGACTGAAGCACACGGGCGAGCGGCCGCACGTGTGCGCGACGTGCGGCAAGGGGTTCCGGCAGCGGCACGAGCTCACGGCGCACAGCCTCGCGCACAGCGGCGCCGCGCCGCACGCCTGCGCCGCCTGCCCGCGCGCCTTCCGCCAGCGCCGCGCGCTGCGGCATCACGTGCGCCGCGTGCACGACGCGGACCCTCCCGACGTCGTCTACAACGTCACGCACTACTAGCTAATACCATAATATACGTTACGAACTTATATGACAATATCATTACACCGATCCCATCCTTTCCCTTTCCAGAATGGCAATGCCAGAAGAAAGCGTCCAAGAAGACGACAAAACAACAACAACTAAAGTCCAAATTATCGAGAAACCGGAGTTAACAATAACCCAGAATGGCAAGCGATACGCGAAGTGTGGTGTGTGTCAGAAGAGTGTGTCCGTGGGGGGGTGGACGCGGCACATGCGCGCGCACCGCGGGGAGAGGCGGCACAGCTGCCACACGTGCGGGCTCGCCTTCAACGACAGCGGCAATCTGGCGCGCCACACGCGCGCCATACACTCCAAGCAACGCCCGCACGCCTGCCCCACCTGCCCCAAAACATTCTCACGGAAATCTCACCTAGAAGACCACGTAAAGTCTCATTCAGAGAGTAGAACGTTCGTGTGTGATATATGCGGGAAAGGATCCAAATCAAGCGCAGCATTACGCATGCACGCGCGCACGCACGACGCGTGCCGGTTCCCGTGCGTGCAGTGCGGCGCACGGTTCAAGCGGCGCGGCGAGCTGAGCGCGCACGTGTCTGTGCATACCGGGGAGAAGGCACATGTCTGCCACTGCGGGAAAACTTTCCGATTGCGAAGCCAGCTGACAGCACATACTAGAGTGCATCAAAAAACACGGCAGCAGGAAAATGTGGAAGAGCTAACCAATGCTAGCAATACACTAGGGTTTTTCGAAGACGAAATTCAATGATTTTCGTGTTATAATTGGTAGTGAGTTAAGACACCGTTTAATTAAACGGACACGCTTTATTAGGAGCGCAGCTACCATATCAGTGATGCGGGGCCCCCCTAGCTACAGGGGCGTCCCGACGTGACGTTTCTTAGTCATCAAGAAAAGCCCTGGAATGAGTGAATATACCGTATGAAAATTAACGTTATTTTTTTATGGCTTACAAAGGCTTCAAGCTACAGGCTCGGCCAAATTCTCAAGTTCACGCATTCATTTAGTAAAAGCACACAGAAAGTCTAACCTACTTATCCAAGTCAGGATGCTCAAATTTTGCCTACAACAAACACCAGCTTCACCGAGGTAGAATGCTCATAATTTTCCAACTCGGTCTTGCATTATTTTTTTTTAGCCATTGCTGGCAAAGGTCTTGCCTTGTCTTAGTAAAATCATAATGACAGCTTTACCTTTCAAGTCAGTAGGTACGCTATTTGTAAAAACAATACTCGTTTTTCTTTTTTTCCTTTCCTTCCCCGGTTTAATGGGCCCCCAACAAATGTTGATACAGGGCCCCTTTCGGACTAGCTACACCACTGCATATTATTATGTGGCAGACTGAAACCTGAACTATTATTTCTTAAGTACCTACCTATTAATAATTAAGTGGTCATAGCATTGCATAGATATACTGAGCTATGTTATGTTATGGATTTGAGTGAAGGTAAATGATAAATGATAAATGATTTATTTCTGTAAGTAGGTTTGTACAAACACTTTTACACGTCAAATTGTGAATTGGCGGTGAATTGGCAATCTGAACTTTACAAGGGTAAAAGTATGAAGAGAAATATGAATCCATTATAAAGCTCCATTTACACGGTGCAAGTTTATTGCCTGCGGCATACCATAAAATTGAAGGACAATATTAACTGACACCGTCTAAACAACACGTACAATATTGTTGCACGATACGGGCAAGTTACTTGCCGTTCAAAGCTGGTGTAGGTGTAAACAGCACGTACAATACAATCGCATTCAATTCTGGCATGAAAATTTTCTATCAAACATAAGCAAACGAATCAAGACGTTCAATAAAATTGAATGAAATATTTGGCAGCGCAAATACGAGCAATACTTGAATTCCCTCTCTTGAATCTTGGGGGCTACCGTTTTGTCACGATTTGCCACAAGTTGACGTCATTGTCGAGTAAGGTCCTGAAGTATAGCTGTCAAAGTTTTGTTACTACGGGCGTAAAAACAAAGTTTACATTTAATACCTTAAAATCGTACCTATAAATATCGAGCAATAGTTTATTACACTGTTCCTAACATAAACCATTGTTCAGTGCTGCAAGTGTTATCAGGACGTGGATCAAAACACATATTATTTCGTTTTGTGACATTGCATTGTTGTATCTCGAATGTAAAATCTTCAGCTTTTTTAGGGGATTAACTCAGTTTTTTGGCTCATGCCATTTCTGTTTGTTTTCTGTGGGTGTTTTCTTAATACGCCATTCAGAATACTCTTTAAATCGTAAAACTGCATACACAAGCTGTGTGCTTACAAACTGCATAGCATACACAAGCTGTGCGCTTACAAACTGCATAGCATACACAAGCTGTGCGCTTACAAACTGCATAGCATACACAAGCTGTGTTCTTACAAACTGCATAGCATACACAAGCTGTATGCTTAAAAACTGCATAGCATACACAAGCTGTGCGCTTACAAACTGCATAGCTTATACAAACTGCATAGCATACACAAGCTGTGTGCTTACAAACTGTCTTTGGCCCTTTACCAGCAGCGCACTCACACATAGACAACAATTTTTTCATCTGATTCATAGGCAATACTCATAAAATATGATAACGCTTTCGTGTTTTCAAAGTAGACTTGTCCTATATAAAAAAGCAAATTATTTATAAGACACTAAATATTAATTTATCATCATATTATAGCCCTTTCTGCAGCATACTCAAGTCATTCCCACATTGTCATTGTAAACTTCTAAAAAGTAAGTGGTAATTAACTATATCCAAGTCAGATGATAGACTTTTCGACGTTACACAGTACACTGCTGTACAAATTGTCTGAAGGCCACTCAACAGTATCCGCCAAATCGTTTTGTAGTAATTCATCTTCTAATAAAATTATTATTTCTATCCATACTCATAGTCTTGAATTTGGAGGAGCTCGTGGCTAAGTAGTAACAGCCGCACGGGTCGATCCATCAGGTTAAGCTACGCTTGCCGGGGTTGGCCCGTGAATGGGTGACTATCTTTACATACCGAGACTCCGTGCCTCGGAAAGCACGTTAAGCCGTTGGTCCTGGCTGTCATTCTTGAATCTTTGGCTGTCGTTACGGGTCGTCAGAAGCCCAAAAGTCTGACAACCAGTCTTACCAAGGGGTATCATATTACCCAGTTACTGGGTTGTGGAGGTCAGACAGGCAGTGGCTCCATGTAAAATACTGGTATTCAACTGCATCCGGTTAGACTGGAAGCCGACCCCAACACAGTTGGGAAAAGGCTAGGCAGATTGATTGACTCATAGTCTGAAAAAACATGAGTGTAAACTCGGTAAACTAAATAAGCATACTTTTGACAAAAAATGTGAACTTACTAACCTATGAATTAGCTGTTTTTTCAACCCGCTTAATTTTGCACCTCTTTTTCTTAGCTTCGCTTTTAAAGCACTTTCATTCATTGACCCGTAACTCATATTTGCCATAATTAAACTCAAGCCGCAATTACACATTCGCGCGAGCGATGTGGCGAGCGGCGAGTCGAGTAAACAGTGGTTCGCGAATGTGTAAACGGTCACAGGTGTAGCTTATAGCCACAAGAATATCTCGCCGAACAATTCGTCGAATGGCGAGGCGAATCACGAGCTCGAATGTGTAAATGCGGTATCAGGTATTGCAAAATATTCACAACTTTATTCTAATTACAAATAAACCCGCGTAGCCCACCCACACAGCAGTGCCTCACGCTACACTAGCGCCTCTAGCGGCGAATTCATACGCGATAGCCCTCATTGTACTAGGACGTGCAAAACTTTGTTGAGACGAGGCAAAACTTGCATGCAGTAATCGCCTTGCAATTTTATGGCCTTGGTGTAAGTCGCATGCAATTTCATTGAATGGCAATAAAATTGAAAGTGCTTTATGGCATGCGATTATTGTTCTTGAACGTTTCAGAAACTTGCACCGTGTAAATTGAGCTTAAGACGCTCATATTGATCTGTATTACGATACCCAAAAAAGACGGATAGATTGCTAGAGAAGGCAAACAGCTGGGACAAACGGAAATATTATCTGATGCAAGTTTATTAGGTATATTGTAGTTGAAGACGCAAAAGGCTTGCACAACCCTCCAAACAACAGAATCAACACAAAAAGGTATATTTTTTTAAATTATTTTCTTAACTTTAAAGTAGTTCATTTTATAGTTCAACTGGCATATCCACAAGCTGTAATAGAGCCCTTTGTTGCAGGTTCATTCCCGAGTTCTCTCGTCCGCAGCCGCAACACTACCGCGCATGCGTGTACTGCGCGAGCACGCACCCCGTCGCCTCCTACCGGGAGCACCTCGTCGTCGCGCACTCCGACCTGCTGTTCCACTGCGAGGAGTGCGACACCTTCGTTGACAAGAAGGACTTCATCTTGCACATGTCCTTCCATGCCCTACAGTACACCTCAAAGGGCATTAGACGAAAGAAATTTAAGAGGAAGAAGGAAGAAATTGTCAGTCAGAATCCCAGGCCAGCGTCTGCGGCCCCTGCGCCACAGTGCTCACCGAAACCCGAAAGTAAACCACTCGACACAAAGAAAGATGAGCCCCTCGTGGTGGTTAAAACCAAAACGAGTGTCCAAGAGAATGAGTTCTCAGACCACAGTGATACGGACGGATTCGAACCTCTACCTGAGTCAGTGTTCGAAGCTATCGAGGACTCGCAAGACAGCCAGCATGTAGAAGATAATACCACTCACACGGCTGAGAATCTGCCACACAGTGAAGATTCTAAACAATCTACACAACCCGAAAACAATAATTTAAGTAATCCTGCCCCGAGTTTGGAAAACAATAATAAATTTAATAACTGCTCAGTAGTTATAAAACCTATCAATATAAATAACTGTGCCCAAATTAATATTGGAATTAAAAATAGTAATGTAAACAACAATCTTACTCTGCCAGCCAATATAACTCCCCCAAAAATTACTGACGCTTGTAGTAGTGATAATCACCTGACTGACGATAGGGGACAAGGGAACCAGAAGACACGAAAGTGTCCCTTCTGTCCTAAAGAATGCAGAGCATCGTCCAGCTACTACTACCACCTGAAATACGTCCACAAAGGAAGCAAGGATCACGAATGCGAAGTGTGCGGCAGAAAGTTCAACACCAGATCCTGCTTGACGCAGCACATGGCCATTCATGCCTCACAGTACGAGTTCGAATGCCAACAGTGTCAGAAACAGTTCAAGACTAACGCGAGCCTCTACATCCACGAGCAGACGCACAGCGGTAAGAAGTCGTGGTCGTGCAGCCAGTGCCAGACGTCGTTCAGATGGAAGACGCACCTGCTGAGGCACATGAAGAGGCACGCGGCGGAGAAGGCGCACGTGTGTGACACGTGCGGGCGCGGGTTCAGCGTGCGGAGCGACCTGCTGCGGCACGCGCGCACGCACTCCGCAGGGAACTTCACCTGTGACAAATGTGGACATAAATTCGCTCAGCTGCGGTATTTGAAAGTGCACACCACGAAGCAGCACTCGACCAACGTTAGGAAGGTATCTATGTAAAGGTACACACTAGCAGCGGCCGCCCCGGCCCACTGTGGATCGAAAATCGCCACTAGAAGACTTCGAGGTGCTAAGTTTTAAGTGTCGTTTTATGTGTATTACAGTTTAACTTGTGGTTCCAAAGATAATTGAATTTTTACACGAGCTTCATACAAATTTTTCGAAGTCCTCAGTTTTCAACCCAAATTACATACTACTTGATCATAGGAATACTTAATAGAAACCATTTCAAGCACAAAAAGCTTAGCAGCTCTAAGTTTTCGAGAGGCGATTTTCAATCCACAGCGGCCGTTCCCGCGAGCTGCGCCGGCACATTGTGTAAACTCCGCTGTGAATCAATTCAATTGATAAAAGCAAAAACCAAAAACATAAACTCACGACTGTATGTTATTTTTTTTTTACAAACAAATATAATATAACAACAAAGTGGAATTGCTTTTGACTTTGTCCTATTTATATTTTATATAGACGTAAGGATCATAGCTGGTGGCGTTCTGTATTTTCTGCATTCAAGGCCATTATCTGCATCTTAACTCTTTCCGGTTTAGTGTTACCATAACCACCTCTTTCAGATGTTTTTTAATTAAGATCGCGCCATCTAGTGATGAATGGTTGAAGTATCATAAACAAACGACATTTACTTTAACCGATTGGCGATATTTTGAATTAAATGTCATTTCATTTAAAAAAAAAAATGTGTTTATTATCTTAAATCTATACAATTAAGTTGCCGGGGTTTCCCAGAAAGTAATCCGAAGATACTTGTGATGGGATAAACCTCGCTCTTCTTTGATTGATTAACAATTGATTTGTTGTGCTAGTGAGGTATAAATTACACATTTTTATAAAACTATTAAAAAGAAAAATGAACAATGAAAATCGTGATTATGGCAGTATGTGAAATATTTTGTGTCTATAGGTGTGTGTGTGTGTGTGTGTCTGCATGCATGACATTCAACCCGTAGTCGCCAAAATGTCTTCCACGGCATAATAATTAAGCGTAAAGAGCCACTCCGTCAATGTCCTCTTACACTCATACAGCTGCATAGGGGAAATATTAAGTATGCGATTTACTTTATTATAAACTCGTGGTGCTTGCGATACATTTTGGCGACTTGCAAAAAAACTTACTTCAAATACCTAAGGGCCCTCGCTCACGGCGACTTTTTGTAGCGATGCTGTCGCGCGTCCGCATCGATACAGTCGCGAAGCGGTCGCTACCTGTGTGCCCTCGCCCACAGGCCCAGATTCAGTCGCGATGCAAACGCGATACTGGCGCGCTTCTGTCGCGATGCAAACGCGATTCAGTAACGGCACAAAAATACCTGCGATCGCTACAGTTGCAAGATGGACTCTGTTGAGGCAACATTAGTCACGTTGTCTTTGGTGCTGCTTTTACGTAAGCAGCCGAAGCGTAGGCAACGAAAGCTCGGTTCTCCACTCACGCGCCACCCTCCCTCTGTTCTCTCCCCGATGTCGTCCGACACGGTCGCGCGTTTGCATTGATACAGTCGCGATACTGTAGCGCGTTGGCATCGCTTCTGTAGCGCGTTGCAAATGCGACTAACGCGCGTTAGTAGCGATGCAGTCGCGCATTTCGTAAACGCGCGACAGCATCGCTACAAAAAGTCGCCGTGGGTGAAGACCCTTAAATCTAAAAAAAAAAATTTTTTCTATGCGACTGAAAGGTTAATAAATAAAAAAAAATAAAAAATCTTTGTTTACCTAAAAGTGTAAAAAAGTAAAAGTTTTTTATTTGGAACAAAAACACATTTAGATAATAACAATGGAAACGATTGTAAAATATGCACATATCACAACACTAATAGTTGACTCACCAACGCACCACCGCTCAGGCGGACAGTCCGAACACGACTGCTCCCCCACCACTCGGACCGGTATTTATAACCGAGCGACGTACGCGTCTGAGGCAACGTCACAATACTGTCATCGGCTCGTATTGCGATATAGTGATATCTACATACACTACATCCCTTCCTTATTTTAATTTATTTTATTTCTGTATTAAATCTCCCCTGCATTAAATAATAAGGACCTTTAGGAAGAAGTGATACGTTTTTATATTTATCACCTACTTAGTATGTATTAAGTTACAAGTACCTAGTCTTTATTTATTAAAGAACACCAACAGCATATACATTCAACATTGGTTCAGTCTGCATGATATTACTTATACTTTTCTGTAGTGGATCACTTATCTATTTAGTAACTAAATTAGGCATTTACTTACCCAATTTAGGCATCTTTATCAAATCAGTTTTTTAATCAATTAATACAAGTAATTGCTTTATATTTTTACCCCATTGTAATCAATATAATTTCCTGTGTACTTTGTTTAATATATTTCCTTCCTTCTTTCTTTTCTTTCTTGTGAATGATAGTCTGACTACAATGTTCATGTAAGCTAATTGATATTATATCTTGATTATTGATGATAACTATGTTGTTCTGTATGTTATAACACGGCCAATATTACTCATGAGGTGCAGTCAAGAGAGACCCTTCGCCACATGTGCTTACTGTACATGAGGTGTGGTCGAAAATTTTGAGTATGAGTGGCCCAGCCATTCTAAATAGAAGTGGTTTAATACCACTGTTCTCAACTATAACATCTAATTCTCAAGGGACTTGGTGATCAGGGATCCTCACACAATCATGAGGGTTTTCATAGCTTCGCTTATAGTTTAGATTTTCTTTGTAAAGGCGCTTGCTTACAAAGAAAATCACTTTAACCATAAGGTGGTATTTTCAACCTTCACACACTGCACCACACATTGTTAGTAGCCAGTTCATTGCTGCTGGTCCATTAGCCTTACCAATAAATTAATTATTTGCCTGCAAAGTTAAAACATTTGTTAATTAAATCAATCAATAAGCCTTTCATCCTGAACTTTTAAGACTAATCTAAAAATATTGTAGTGCTTTACAGATTGTCTCTCAGTTCAGTGTGCCTCTTGGCATAGGCTTCCTCTAACATCTTCCATTGCTTTCTATACCTAACCGCTCTTCTCCAGTTAGGACCGGCTGTTAATCTTAACTCATCCTCCCATTGCCTTGCTCTATTTCTTTTGCCATTTTATGGTACCATTCAGTGATTATTTTACTCTATTTTTCTTGACTACTTCGCAGTATATGGCCTGTCCATGTCCACTTTAGTTGATCTATCTTTACTAGCACGTCTGTTACTCTAGCTTTTGATCTTATGCAGGTGTTTCTTTTCCTGTCCTGCTTTTTAATCTTCTCCATGGCTCTTTGGCAGTGTACTAGACTGTCCCTGTGAAGTTTAGTGAGGACCAGGTTTCAGGTGAGGTAGGGGAGAATGCAGGTAAAACTTTCTGTTTAATCTATGTGCTTGTTTCAGTGGATTTCATTACTTCCTTTAGGGACCAGTATTTTTTCCAGCTTATTGGCTATTCTTTTGTTTATTTCGTTGGTAGATTGGTCTCTGTGAGAGATGATTTGTCCTAGGTTAATATACTCTTCTACGCACTTCGCGGTTAGCAAGTAATTTGGTCTTGTTTATGTTCATGTAGAATCCGATTTTCTCACTTTGTTGCTTTAGGTCTTCCATCATTTTCCTTAGATTATGTGGGTCTTTTTCAATAAGACAATGTCGTCTGCAAAACTTAAATGGTTCTGTTAAATGGTTCCTTAAATGACTGATAATCTGCCTAGCCTTTTCCCAAGTATGTTGGAATCGGCTTGCAGTCCAACTGGATGCAGCTGAATATCAGTATTTTACATGGAGCAACTGCCTATCTGACCTCCACAACCCAGTTACTGGGTAATACGATACCCATTGGTAAGACTGGTTGTCAGACTTTCGGGCTTCTGACGGACGACCCGTAACGACTGTCAAAGATCCATGAATGACAGCCGGGACCAACGGCTTAACGCTGCGCTGCGTTATGCTCCAGTGAGTCGGAGTGTACAGCTCTGGGTTGAGGCTGAAGGTGATGACCAGGAATGCGCGTCCGCTGCATGTTGGTGGTCAGGATACCTGTTGAAGCCGTGGATGCTGGCTGGCTGTGTGACTCGCCGCTCGAAAGGTTGAGGAAGTGATGCTGATGACGTCACGCTGATGTAGTTGCACGAAGGCTGCGCTGACGTTCATGCTCGGGGTCACCAATTTAGAGGTATGAGGAACAGGGTGTAAAGTTCACTCATCCTCCATTGAAAAGGGAGATCAGAAGGTTGCGTGTTCATATCACGTCGGGGTCACCAGTTTGGAGGCATGAGGAACAGGGTGTAAAGTTCACTCATTCTCCATAGAAAAGGTAGGATCCTCCGACCAGACGGATGTTGTGTCTTGGTGGGCTGCTGCCCGACGGTTGATGTCGGGACGTTGTATATATGCTAATCGCGTGGTAAACTCTAATTGTGCGATGCAGGTTTGCGTGACGTCATGTCATTGATGCGTAGTTCATATGTGGCGATGTAGATGCCATCACATGCTTTCCCAGGCACGGTGGAGTCTCGGTATGTCTAGATGGTCACCCATCCACGGATCAACCCCGGCAAGCGTAGCTTAACCTGATACATCGACCCGTGCGGCTATTATTACCTAGCCACGAGCTCCTCACTGTTTAATGACCAGTATGTACTTAAAGAGTACCACTATTTTACCTATTTTTCTTTTTGATAACTGTCAATTAATGACCAGTAGGTATATTCTACTGTTAATACCGTCGTTCTCTGATGACTTGTCAATTTAATGACCAGTAGATATATTCTACTGCCTTTAGCGTCATACTCTGATGACTTGTCAATTTAATGACCAGTAGATATATTCTACTGTAGTTACCGTCATTCTAGATGACTTGTCAATTTAATGACCAGTAGATTTATTCTACTGCAGTTACCGTCATTCTAGATGACTTGTCAATTTAATGACCAGTAGCTAGGTTCTACTGCTACCACTGTCATTTCCCGACAACTGTCAATTTAATGACCAGTAGAAATGTTCTACTGCTATTTCGCATTGCGCACATTTTGCACATTTTCATATGGTAATACCACCCAAGGTCTCCACGAGACAGGATTGACGTAGTGTGGAGTGCATAAGCAAGGTATCCTTTGCGTCGTATTACATTTGTTTGGTTATCTCTTTTCTTAATAAATCTCAACTGTTTCTTCCTCATTCTTTTCAGTTTAGTTATATTTTTAATAACTTGTAATAGTTCAGTTTTATGTTTGTTTTCTTCTGCACGTTGTAAATACTGTCGCCGCCTTTCCTTATTTTTGTTTCAATTCAGCTAACATTTGTTTAGATAGCTCGTTTGTTTTCTGTAACTTTTGGCGTAATGCTTTTTTTTTTTCTTTTCAAAAGTATGCTTGAGTCCCTTAGTTTTAAACTTTTCTTTTTTAGATTTCCAAAACTTTCCAGACTTGGAAATACCTCTAATGGGTTCTGTTTTACTTGAAGATGTGTCGTGTTTACTGTTGTCTTCATCTCTGATTTTTAGCTATGGTTGATACTATGGAGAGAACTTTATTATGTGTTTCTTCAACTAATCATATAGCATATTTCAAATAACTAAGCATGTGGTCCCGGGTTCGACTCTCAGGTCGGGCAGCGTCACTTAGTTTCTCCATCAAGAACCTCCCAATAACATACCGGAGTCTGAACTGTAGTCCGTTTAATGGCAACAGACATGCCCAACGTTACTGGTGAAACGTGGTTGCATCACACATCTCTGCCTATCCCTTTGGGGCACATAAGCGTGATGTTATGTTTAAATAATTAAACCACAATTTTTTTCCTTAATAAACAAGATAGTATTTAAATAGTTATGAACCATTTATTGTTTCAGTCTTCTCCTTTTATTTACCTCCTTTCATTTCTAATGAAAAACTCTAACGTATTTATATTCATAATTTGACGTTTGAAATCAAAGAGATTTAAGATACTATAGAGAGGCTATCAGAAGAAATGTCACATAAAAACTGTTAATGCCAAGTCTCAGTGACGCCATCTAGCATAATACTCGTACGGCAAAATTACATAATAGCCAGGTATGACATGAATACTTGTACACTTTTACCGACACCAACCTTTGATTTAGCAACCGTCAGATAGAAATATCTAAGAAAATTATTTAATTTATCTCAATACTCTATAAATTTTAAAATAGTAACGAAAATAAACCGTAGTTGAATCAAGTCATTTCATAACTACAAGGTTGCAATACCACAATGTATAATTCGGCATATTTTCTTCGAAACTAATTTTCATTTGGTGGACACGAATATGACGTGACCTGGAGGCATATCACACAAGACTGAGCGACTTTTGACCACTAGGACATAAGTATTGGATTACGATTTTGTTTGCTTTGTCCCGTCTATTGTTAAGTAATATTTAATGTCTTTGTTTGAAATGTAACAATATTTTGTATATTTCCTTCCGAAATATATTATTTAATTATCTATCTGTAGGAGATTATATTTTTCCATCCATTAAAGGGAAATAACAGTCGTCATGTTCCTCATAATAGTTTTTTTTTTTTTTTTAACATGAATAATCGTCATTATTACATTGATTTATTATTATACATTTGTATAACAAAATATAAAAACTTACGGTTTTCTCCTCGTCGCCAATGTAAAATATGCACATATCACAACACTAATAGTTGACTCACCAACGCACCACCGCTCAGGCGGACAGTCCGAACACGACTGCTCCCCCACCACTCGGACCGGTATTTATAACCGAGCGACGTACGCGTCTGAGGCAACGTCACAATACTGTCATCGGCTCGTATTGCGATATAGTGATATCTACATACACTACAACGATGATAGCTGCAAAAGTTTAAAACTGAGTCGCAGCCATCAACGCCCGTCTAAATATAAGAAACACAAATGTTCCAGACTTAACTATAAAATGCTACAAAACACTATAACAGTATAGCTAACTTCGGTATATAAAAATAAAAATCGTAAACTTGCAAAAGAAATAAAATAAAAATTAAAAAGGCATGCAAACTGTGTGTTTTGGTAGGTGAGAAGCAGTGTGGAGTGTGACTCAAAGAGATAATTAGCTGATTTGTGTTGCGGATCTAAAGTAAAAGGCGATGTGGGAAAATGTTTGTTAGGAGCACACACGTCAGTGTCACTACTGGAAATAACTGGACACTTGCCAATGCCGACAGTTTTCGGAAACTTCCAGAGTTAGGGGCCGCCTCCACGAGCGAGAGAATCGCGGCGATAGTCACGCTGTGCCTACAAATTATCGCCGCGATGATATCGCCGTGTGGAGACACGTTCTAAGAGAGTGTATAGTTAAATACACGACGAAAATATCGTCGCGATTCTCTCGCTCGTGGAGGCGGCCCCTTACGGTTGTCGAGCGATTTATGGAAGTAGCGTCTCTTTGCATCTCTACACATACGACAGGAGTAAGCCAGGGAGCCAGAACATACTTTGACTCGACGGATGGGGCCTTGACGATCGCATGAAGTTGCGCGTCCAACCGGTACGAATGGAGCGTCGGCACCGTACGGATTTGTTGCTCTGTATGTTTCTATGGTACTGCGTGCACTGAATCGGTAGCCCGCGAAATTATTTTTTTTTCAATTCGTTAGATTTCGTTCGTTTGACGACTCTGCACGAAATCTAACTTAGAGAGATGTATTGATGATTTTTATGGTTAAAATTATATAAATACATATGTTTTATTTCCGCGTATCATAATTTGATCAAGATACAACCTGACACGGACCTGCAAATTGCAAAAAAAAAATTGAATTTTGCGGGCTACACAGCGCAATCACCGAAAGCGCCAGGGTAGCCCGCGAAATTCAAAATTTCTTACGTTTTTTGCAATTTGTAGTCAGTGTGAGCTTGTATGTTGATTAAAATATGACAGAATTATAATCATTAAAATCAGCAATTTCTATTGCTGATTCTAATGATTGTAATTCTGTAAAGCCATATTAGCTACGGCCGCGAATCATATTTTAATCAACATACGAGCTCACACTGACCTACAAATTGCAAAAAACGTAAGAAATTTTGAATTTCGCGGGCTACCCTGGCGCGTCATCCTTAAGCCGAGTATTGTGCTGTTGAAAATGTGCATATCGTTTTACATGAGCTCTCCAATGATGTGTTCTCCGAAAGTCTTTAGTCTATGAGACTGTCTGCCTTTTCTCATTATGGTACGTATTTGTTTTAAATTGATTCTTGTTATTTTCTGCCTTGCTTTTCTATATTTACTTTAATGCCAATAAGTGTTGCCCTTTCTTCGTGTAACCTTAGCATATGAAGGGTACAGGGGAAAAGTGATGGGTGTCAATTACACTTTGATTTGAGAAAATCAGTTAATTAAGTTCATAGACTTATTATGTCTGTTTAACACTGACCTCACACTAAATAAAATATGTCCGTAAGGATTGAGTCGCCACATTTCGTATCTTAATGAAATTTTATACTTATTTAGTAGTAAGTTTAAAAATTTTGTAGGTTCGATCCTCGATTTTGTAGGTATAATACTTCAAAAGATATTTGAACATAAAGGTGGCACCTCAATCTAAATATTTGGATTGAGTCGCCACGTCAGAACTAGGTACATCATGGATGAATGTTTATCATTATTTGGTATGATTTAGTAGTAATTGTGTATAGTACCTACTAAAAATCTGAGTCCTGTACTGTTGATATTGAAGAATATACAATACTTTTAATGTGGCTCCTCAATCCATCAATCAATCAATCATAAAAACGTGAATTTCCATGAAAGTAATTGGTCAATTTATATTCCACTCCAAAGAACATTCAGTAGTAAGTGTGTTCGAATTTGTAGCATATAGAGAAAGTAGTAAAACTGAGTGAATTTAGTAAATAAACGCATTTTATTTGGCTCCTCAGTCCTGACGTTCTGCAAATAAATAATTGATTGTATCTACCTGAGATCACAACGGAATCAATAACCAGAGACACTAACATTTAGTATAAATGTCTACTAAATACTTATGTACAAATCAACATTGTATATATTCGGTATCTGAAAAAAAAATACTTTTCGATATTCATTAAGAATTCGCTATTGAGGGTGACCATGTTGTGTGTGTACCTGGGACAAACGGTCAAACTAGGTAAGTCCAACTTCGTTAAGTTAGGGAAGCTACGGAAGATATTCTCGTCCAAAATATCGCAGTCAAGTCTCGAAACAAAAGTTTTTGACCAGTGTGTGTTGCCAGTTATGATTTACGGCACTAAGACGTAGCGTTTTACAATGGGCCTCATAAGAAAGCTCAAGGTCACCCAAAAGCCAAAGAAGAGGTTTATTCTCGGTGTTTTTCTGCGAGATCGAGTTAAGAATGAGGTCCCTTTTGGGGGGAGCAGTGGACGTCTTTCGGCTGAAATGATGATGATGATGATGTTAAATGAAACCAGCATGACTAGTTTTTGAAATTTATTTTTTTAATAAAATCCCTACTTATTTCTAACAGAATTTTATTATTCACTTCGTAAAGGAGAAAAATAATAAAGTGTTCATCCTAAACGTTCTAAATAATTGCCACTTAAATACTAACTTACCTAATAAATAAACACATTAATACTAATTGTAAAAAACTATTCAAACTGCCCATTGATACCTCTGATGTTATGATAAGCGTTTTTATCTACGATTTTGTATCGAAGCGCTTTTGTGTTTTAAAACAAATCACAATTGAAATCAAGATGTGCCAACAAAGATAATTATGCAAATTAGGTATAATAACAATGTTACAAAACCGGTCAAGAGCGAGTCGGACTCGCGAACCGAGGGTTCCGTTCCGATTTCTGAAAAAGTGTGCTATTTAGAGACATCGTTTTATTCTTCCTGTAATCTTTACATACACTTCTATCATATAGAATATTTGCAGATTTTTCGCTTCGCAAACTTCGGAGATAAGGGGGGGAACGGTATTTTTTTTACATTTTTCATCAAAAGTCGAAAACTGTGCGGCCTATAAAAAAGAAAAAAATGTTTGAGAATGTGCAAATAGCGCTCTTTCATATGATACCCCATATGCCATAGTAAACCCACTTTGAATTTTTAAGACCCCCTTTCAGTCAATGTTGCAAAAAAAGTATAAATATTTCTAGTTCTTTCTTATTCGCAAAATAGTTGGGTAAACATCATCTAAAACTGTTTTAAATTTCAAGTTGATAGCATTAGTAGTTCTTGAGATATCCAGCTGTGACAGACAGACAGACAGACTGAGTCACACCATAAGGGTTCCTTTTTTACCATTTTGGTACGGAACCCTAAAAAGGAACTATCCCTATACTATATGTTTTAAAAAACAGCACATAATAAGAAGTGGTAGGTCCACTAATCGAATCGCAACCCACGAAATACAATAATTGAGTAGTCCCGATGCCCATCTGTGGTCTCCGAGAGCAAATGCGCGAGTTAGGGTCAGCTCACACCGAGAAGCGACGCGACGCTGCGCGCACATTTTAAAAGAGCGACTCAAAATATAACTTTATTTTCTACACGAAAATATACACATTTCATTGTGAGAATTTAGAATACGTTGCACCATGCAGCGCTGCGCCTCGTGATGCCTCGCAGCGTATAGCGATGCATCGCGACGCAGCGGTGCTTCGCCGGTACGCGCGTTGTGCAAGAGCGGTGCTGCGCCTCACGAAGCCGCGCGACTAGTCTACTACAGTCTCTACTATTTCCGTCCAGACTTCGTGCAGTTTGGTCGAGTGCTCGAGTGAAACTATAATGATAGACTGGGATCTTGTTATAATCGGACTTCTTGCAGAAGAGGAAGAAGAATACAAAAATAAAATTAAAAAGACGCAGGGCGGGGCGGGAGCACGTGGCGAATGTAGACACGTCCCGCTGCGCCGCGCGGCGTCGGCTTGAAATGGCGGCTGCGAAAATTTTTGCAGCCGCCATCTTGGATTTCCATTTTGACCTCATTATCGTTTTAGGTGTTTTTTTTTACCTCTAGTGTTTTACACCCTTAAAAAATTTCACAAGTTCCATGATGAAACTATGATGATAATGAAGTTTGCTATGTTGACTGTACAATATAATCCAAAAAAAATAGGCTTGGTAGTGTCGTTAATTGGAAACGACACTACTGGTAGTGCGGCTGGTAGTGTCGTTGCCAATAAACGAAAATTTAAGGGATTCCCTCGATTTCCATGGGATCTCTTCATCAGATTTTGACTTGGTGACAATGGGACCACCTCGAGAGCATAACCTTTGAAACAAAAAAAATATTGTGCAAATCCGACTATACAGGCTGACTTTGAAAACATGCGACAAAATAGATTTTGTTTCTATAAGCCACGAAACCTACATTTTCTTTTTAAATCACGTATTCATGGTCACCCTACAAAAAAATTTCATAAGAAATTAAAGAAAGCTAATAACTTCGTAAATATGTACTTTTTTTTTGTATTTTTTTATACGTACATTTTGTAGAAATTTATACAAAATATTGGCGTTTTTTGTTCCAAATTTCGTCACATGATTATGTAGATTAGAGGCAAATCTATTTACCGAAGCATCTGAATTGAGGAGCCACATTAAATATATATGCTATATCTCCCATTTCTTTCTTTTGTGATTGCCGACTCTTATCCTACAAATGTAATATACTTACTACTAAATGATGTTGAAATTGCGCATTAATTGAACTACTGCTTCTTTGTAAAATGACCAGTCGTATGTGTATGGTCTGAGGAGCCACACATAATGTACCTATTGTAACTTTTTTAATTTTAACACTACCGAGCTCAGATTTTGTCTACTAAATACTCTCAAATACTACTAAATCATACCAAATTATGATAAACATTCATCCATGATGTTCTTAGTTCTGACGAGGCGACTCAATCCAAACATTTAGATTGAGTTGCCACCTATAAGTTCATATATCTTTTGAAGTATTATACCTACAAAATCGAGGATCGAACCTACAAAATTTTTAAACTTACTACTAAATAAGTATTAAATTTCATTAAGATACGAAATTTGGCGACTCAATCCTTACGGACATAATAAAATTCATGTTCATAGGTTTATATTTAATGTCATAGTTGGAATGAAAGTCAAAGTTATTAGAGCATCTTATGTATTTTTTTAAATTAAAAAAAAAACAAAGTTACATAATATTCCCGGGAACAATGATGAATGTCAGTTAAAAATTGATGAATGTCATCATGGAAACACTAGGTATGCTTAGTTAATTAATCATACCTATTATATTACTCATCATCATCAATTATATTACTAGCATAGGGTAGTGCAAGAAAAAAATTTTTTGCTCTCTGCGAGCAGAATTGTGCCAAATCCAAAACTTTCAGAAACATCCATTTTTCAAAGAAAACTCGTAAAAGCGTGAATAAAACAATGAGCACGAATCGAAGCAAACGTACCGAAGCTTTGACATTGACAGCCAAAACCTCGCCATAGCTGCCATAGACACCTTCATCATATTTTTACTGACATCCATCATTTTTTGCCGGTATCAGAAAACCTTCATCGTTTTTTGCCTGTGCCTCATTTTTTAACAGTTTATTTTTTGGTGACAAGAAGCGTTTTTTGCCTGTATTCTGAAGAAAACATAATACTATTTTTAATGGACTTTTGAATGTTGCCAATAACAAAAAAACAAAAAAAAAATGACATCCATCACTTTTCCCCTGTACCCTTCATATCTTCTGATATTTTGTTTGATGCCGCTGCCACAGCACTTGTTTTGGGTATTTCCTGACAAAGCATGTCCAAGCAATTTGTAAAGTTACTTATTTATTTTACTTAACAATTAACCATTGTTGTATGATATCTTTTGCTTGCTGCACATTGAGGTTAGCTCAAAGAAAGACTTTCAAGACGTAGCGTATCACATTAGTCAATTTTGATTTTTTTTTTTTTCCCCTCAAGTGTCGAATGCACCCCATGTGTGCATAAGAAAAACTCTTTTTTTGTTAGGTATATAAGCTTATATCACATAATTATATATAAATGTAAAAAAACATCATCCGATGGAAAACCAATCATCATCATTAGTTGTGAACCTATGGAGTTCGTAGCTAACCCCCCCTCTCCCCCCGCGTGTCAAATGCACCCAAAGTGTGCAAAAGGACAAAACTTTACATAATAGGTATATAAGCTTAGATCACATATATAGGGTGTTCGGCGCATGGACCGACACAATTTTTTGGGGGATTGGGGGGGTCATTTGCTAGGTTTCACCTAAAGACCTCCATGTCCTAAGTGTGACGGTAATAGTTTTTTTTTTTTTTTGTTCTTTCTTTGAATTACCCAAAATCTCGCCTTTGAATCGATATATTTTTTTTGTTTATGGTTGTAAAAGAACAAAATAATTTTTATTATAGTCTACAATGTAGTCTTCGAAATAAAATAAAAAAATATAGTAACCGTAATAAGTCTTTTCTTAAAACACTCCATAACTGACTCTCTAACTAGTATTTTGACTACATTTGAATTATTTTTCATAGCGTGTAGCATACCCTTAGAAAGGGTACAAGCTAAAGAACTTTTTGAGATAAAAATAAGGTCAAAATGGCTTTATTTAAAAAAAAAATGAATTTAAGAGTAGTAACTTTTCATACATTTAAACATTTTTAAGACTTTGGAAGCACGTAAGTCATTTTCTACTGATCAATTACATCAAATAATAATTTATTTAGAATAAAAATACATTGCAGACTATTATAAAATTTATTTTGTTCTATTGCAACCATAAACAAAAAAAATATATCGATTCAAAGGCGAGATTTTGGGTAATTCAAAGAAAGCACAAAAAAAAACATATCTCAATTACCGTCACACTTAGGACATGGAGGTCTTTAGGTGAAACCTAGCAAATGACCCCCCCAATCCCCCAAAAAATTGTGTCGGTCCATGCGCCAAACACCCTGTATATAAACGTAAAAAAACATCATCCGATGGAAAAAATATCATTATCAGTAGTTGTGAACCTATGGGGTTCGCAACTAACCCCCAACCCTCCCCACTCGCTGGGGTTTTGGGTCTAAAATTAGCCAAACTCAGACACTTGAGGGGTTAAGAGCGCTCGAGCTTTGAAATTAAATAAAACAACTTCAACCTCTATTTTATTTTTATTTTATAGGACATTCAATGACATTATTTATGGAATATAATTTCGGCCAAATGGCCGCCGCGGCTGCTCGCTGTAGCTCAATTTCATGAAGAACGCGACTTATGTTGGCCTTCAGGGCGGCAATTGTCTGTGGTTTGTCTACATAAACCAGAGATTTCACGTAGCCCCACAGAAAGTTAAGTTAGTTAGTTGGTTGAGTGGTGTTAAGTCACGTTAAGTCACACGATCTTGGTAGCCAGTTGATGTCGCCACCACGCGAAAGACACGAAATGGTCGAATAGAGCACTGATTTTGATAATAAATTTGAATCATTTCAACACGTTGTTGAAGCGTGTAGCGTTACATGGTGAAATGTCAAGACTAAATAAACACATAATCAGCCTATAATGTTCCCACTGCTAGGACACAGGCCTCCTCTCGGTGAGAGGGAGTGGGCCGTAATCCACCACGCGGGCCCAGTGCGGGTTGGGCAAGACTAAATAAATAATCCTATAAAATTTGACAGCTGTCACTTTAACAAGATGGCTATACGCTATCAAAGCTCGAGCGTCCTTATTGAAAAACCCTTTATATGCTCTTTATAAAAATTCAACTAATGTTCGTGTCTACCTCCAAGGCTCCAACCAATATAGAGTACAACTAAGGTTCGGCCGGCCAAACATTTCATAGCCAGTATGTTTTTAAGTAGTAGGCATAGTTACCTTTAAAATAAGTTTTATTAAGTTAGGTTTAGATTCCAAGATACAATAAACGATAATATATATTGATTCCTTTATTTGTTTTATTCGTATCTTAGTGGTAAATATAAAACTATTTAGTACGATAATATTACACAAATCAACAATAAGTGATTGAGACGGACGATACATACTAATGTAGACAATCCTGTTATTATAATTATATTTTTAAGTTTCTTTCATTCATTTACATTCAGATTAGGGACGTGTTGTAAAGTTTGTAAAAACACATTCGCAATTGCAATAACTTCCATCATTGAAGTGTTGATACTTAGATGTTGATAATTATGTATCCGAAAATAAATGAAAGCTAAAACTTTCCATAAACAATAAACAACATGAATGACAAATCCTATCCTAGATTTAAATATAAATAATGAATTATTTCATAGTTTGGGCATGTCTAAAAGCTTTAGTTTGTACAAAATAATTGAAAACTAATTTACTATCACATAGTTATAACGATAATTACCTTTATAAACATCGTCTTCAGCCCAGTCTCCCCAACCTTGGTGGGGTGACTACCAATTAGTTTCCTATAAATAACATTTTATATAGGTATTGGTATAAGTATTACATGAATCTGTCTGTTTTGAGTAAAGACCGAGTTCTCACTTCCAATTTAATAGAATATGGATTCGTTTAACACTCAAATTAACAATTAGTGCAATTAAAAAAATCGAATTAGGTAACAAATGATATTTAATCGAACTTTACGCTTTACGAAAACAGTAAAAAAATGGGAAAGTAAATAATGTTGTAACTAAAGTGATTTCCTGTTCTCTTTAATATTACGAGTTTTGAAACTGGATTGTCAACAACTGAAATTAAAACTATACTATTTTCTTTTAACTTTTTGCCCTGCTTGTTCCACATAACAATTTAACACCAGTCTTAACTCAACTAAAGGCAAGTAATATTACCTAATTTCTAATACACAACAATCAGTTCATTTTCATCAGCCTCTGACTTGAATCCTGGTTTAAATACATGTCGTCAGATAAGAGGGTTAACCCGACATCAGAATTTGACAAAAAGTGGAAGTTGACAACTTGTCAAATTCCACTTCTATACAAAACTTCTTATTACAAAACGAGGTTTTCTTCTGCCATGGTTTAAACCATCGAGCCAGTTTCTGTAATAAGAACCTAGCTGTGTTAGAAATACAGTTCTTTATACAAAACTGACAACTTAGTCCGGAAACTGACATCATAATGTGTCGGAATAAAGTTCGAAAAAGGGTCCATGGTTTAAACCTGGGCTTGAAGATGAACCTTGTTTTGTAATAAGACGGTAAATGTTTAGTGCAAATTTTCGAGTTTCGCGGGCTACATCAAAGATGGTAATGCTAAAATAGAGTTTGATGAGTTTTCAACTTCAAATTCAGAAACGGAGTGTTATTTCTTTTATATTATTATACTGCTCTATTATACAAATGATATTAGACAAGATTCCGCTAAAGAATTACGACAAGAGTTGGGAAAATAATCTCGCATACATACCTACCTAGCTTATCTGACGCTCAAATAAATAGCCAGTTAATTTAGTTTCCCGATGATCTGACTATGACGATTACTGGTAAAAAAATTAGGAAATCGTCAAAATCGGCACACAATCGTGTTATGTAACAAAACTGAAAGAAGGATACAAAGATGGTACAGTCACCTACACTTCCAAGGTAACAGTTTGTCAAGTGTTACTTAATACTGACGCGTGATGTGCGAGCGACATACGATAACAATGCTAAGATAAATGCCACCTGCCTAACATATAACTTAGCCAATTAACTCATACATACTCTTGATGTGATGGTGTTTTAATGTGCGATGTCGATGGGTGGCGTGGAGCGTCCGTCCTGCGCGGTGGGCGAGCCGCTCTCGTTCACCAGCCGCTGCCGCTCGCGGTACATCGACACCTGGATGTTCTCCAGCTGGTGGTACCGGCACACCTTGATGGTCGAGAACACTGCCAGGCCGACCCACGTCGCGAACGCTGCCCATGTACCGAACTGGTAGACGAAAACAAATTAATTTAATAACAAGCCCACAAATACAAAACATACAAACTACAAATATTAAGCATGGTTTGTTCCAAAAAAAGTATCTGATGAAAATGTAAACAAATGGATGGATGGTACGGGACCTGTGGATGCCGATTTGTAGCGCCACTTACTAATTGAGTGCTTTGATTTGATTATTTGAATACTTTTGATGTTTTTCATTTGACAATCGAGGTTAATTTTCTAACCTCAATTATCGTCAATGTTATTCTAACAATATTTGTAGGAAAAAGTAGTGAGAATATAAAATTGAAAACTTTTAAATACAGATGAATGTGTTAAATTCGCTGTCAAAATGTCCACTGTCTGCGGACCGTACCTACAACGAGAGCGCCAGGGTAGCCCGCGAAATATTGTTGCAGGTCAAAGTGACCTCTGCGCTGCCACCGACGACGCCGTGTAAGTGGCGAAGGTTTAGGCCAACAGAATCTGCAATATAGTCGTGCCAGCAACACGAAGAAGAAGTCCCCCAAGCACCACCTCTTCGACCGATTCTGTGCTTCCCGCATCCAGCGGATTCCTGCGGCCTTTACAAGGTCATCGCCTCATCTGTCCACCTTGTGGGAGGCCTTCCAAGGTTACGTCCTCGGGTACGCGGTCGCCACTCCAGAACCTTTCGGCCCCATCGGCCATCTGTTCTGCGAGCAATGTGCCCTGCCCTCTGCCACTCAAGTTTGGCAATTCTTGTCGGTTACCTTGGTTCTCCTACAAATCACTTCATTTCTGATTCGATCACGTAGGGAAACTCCAAGCATAGCCCTCCTCATTGCCCTTTGGGTGACTTAGCCTTCTATTGTGAGCGACCACGTTTCAGTGCCGTAAGTCATCACATCGCAACACGCACTGGTCAAAGACTTTCGTCTATAGACACTGCGGTATGTGAGACGAGAAGATATTGCGAAGCTTCCTGAACGCTGCCCAGTCTAATCGGATTCGACGATTGTCCTCATTCTCGAAGTTGGACCTACCTAAGTGGACAGTTTGTCCTAGGTAAACATATTCGTCCACAACTTCGAGTGTATTGTCTCCGATCTACAGAAGAGTGGGTGCTACATGGGCATTTGACATGACCTTTGTCTTTATCCATGTTCACTTTAAGACCAACTCTTTCGGAAGCTCTACTGAGGTCATCGAGCATTGTACTGAGCTCCTCCATAGTCTCATCTCAGCCATGACTACTGTATCGTCGGCAAAGCAAAGGTGAGTGACGTACTCGCCATTGATGCTAGCCCTTTCCAGTCCAGAACAGTGCAGCGGTGAATAGTTTCGGAGAGATAACGACTCCCTGTCTCACCCCTCGCTGCAGAAGGATAGGTTTCGGTATCCGGTCCTGGAATCATGCTGACGTAGTGGCGTTTTCGTACAGACGAATAAAACTTTTTCCTTGAAGAGACTGTAGTACAGCCCATGCCTCGATCGGATCGAAGGCTTTCTCGTAGCTCACAAACGTTAGGCAGAGAGGCAGGTTATACTCTTCAGTCTTCTGTATAAACTGCCGCAGCGTACGTATGTAATCTATGGTGCTAAATCTTTTACGGAATCCGGCTTGCTCGTGAGGCTGGAAGTCGTCAAACCTGCGTGCGAGACGTTTCATGATAACTCTTTCTTGAAAACAGCTTGTAGACATGACTCGGAAGTGAAATGGGCCTGTAATTCTTATTTATTTATTTATTTATTCAATTGGTCTTACGAGCTAACAGACATACCATCCAAAACGTTCATATGATTAACTTACAATTCAATTGTGGCTACACACACTCGTCTCCTTATACAATAGATTTTCTAAAAATAGCAATAATGCCCATGTCTATAAATAATAATAAAAATTAGATTACAACGACGAATTAATACAGCAGCAGAATATAATGTCAGTTTAGTGTCAGTTAATAGTGATCAATTCAACTCAGTTATTATGTATGATTATAATATGTCATTTAAAATAATACGAAATTTATTATACAAATGTCCTAATCCATCGGCAAATAAGTCCAGTTCGCGGTGCTGAGCAAGTATGTCCCCGATAGTGCGGAGTACGCGGTTGGTGGGCGCGTGTCGCCCGCGCTCGGTGCGCGCGGCGGGCAGCTCCAGCAGCACCCTTATTATCACCCTTCTTAAATAAAACTACCACCACACCTCTGTTCCATGCCTGCGGCGTCTTGCCCTCGAGTATGACGGAATCAAACAGCCTCTGGAGGGCAATAAGAGCGGCTTTTCCTACGGCCTTCAAGAGGTCGGTCGTAACTCCGTCATCACCCGTTAAAGCGGCGAAGGTCGCTTTTCAAGGACTTAAAAGATCCGTCTATTGAGCTCGGGTGCTTAAGCGCATCGTCTGTGAGCTGTAAACTAAGATCAGAGAGCTTCTTATTTCTATTTGTACGACGGGTCTTGAAGATCTTAGACCCGACCGTAAGGACAGTTTTCACGAACCCATCGTTATAATCGTCCACGGAGCTAGGCACTCGAGACAACTCTGAAGATCGAGTTGAAAGCTCTCGGGGATTTCGGACTTGGTTCGGTGCTGGGCGGACCATAGACTTCATCAGTCGAGATCCTTCCAGCTTGATATTTAAGTTTAATGTGCCTGAACCATGCGGTGATCACTTCCGGTTTTCACCACGTTCATCACAGATACATCATTATTTAAGTTCAATGTGCCTGAACCATGCGGTGATCACTTCCGGTTTTCACCACGTTCATCACAGATACATCATTATTTAAGTTCAATGTGTATGAACCATGCGGTGATCACTTCCGGTTTTCACCACGTTCATCACAGATACATCATTATTTAAGTTCAATGTGCCTGAACCATGCGGTGATCACTTCCGGTTTTCACCACGTTCATCACAGATACATCATTATTTAAGTTCAATGTGCCTGAACCATGCGGTGATCACTTCCGGTTTTCACCACGTTCATCACAGATACATCATTATTTAAGTTCAATGTGTATGAACCATGCGGTGATCACTTCCGGTTTTCACCACGTTCATCACAGATACATCATTATTTAAGTTCAATGTGCCTGAACCATGCGGTGATCACTTCCGGTTTTCACCACGTTCATCACAGATACATCATTATTTAAGTTCAATGTGCCTGAACCATGCGGTGATCACTTCCGGTTTTCACCACGTTCATCACAGATACATCATTATTTAAGTTCAATGTGCCTGAACCATGCGGTGATCACTTCCGGTTTTCACCACGTTCATCACAGATACATCATTATTTAAGTTCAATGTGCCTGAACCATGCGGTGATCACTTCCGGTTTTCACCACGTTCATCACAGATACATCATTATTTAAGTTCAATGTGCCTGAACCATGCGGTGATCACTTCCGGTTTTCACCACGTTCATCACAGATACATCATTGAATAATTGCTTCTTCGTCGACATAATGAAGTCAATCTCATTTTCAGTTGCACCATCGGGGCCCTGCTCTGCAGTTTTCTGAAGAAGGAGTTTATCATAAAGAGGCCTTCCTTCTCCATAAAACTTGCCGCTCAACTCCAAATTGTCCCACTCTCAGCTCATCACCATCTCGTTTGCTCAGTTTCGCGTTGAAGTCCGCCATGACAACGGTGAATTGAGTTTTAGAGCCTTGCTAAGTTGCTAGGCTCTGGGAATATCCTCATACGTCGTTCACCTCATCGTCGGAGTGTGACGAGGTCGGGCCGTAAATCTGTACGACATTCATCGAATATCTTGCGGATATTCTGAGTATAAGGTACGCCACCCTGGTCGACACACTCTCGATATTCACCACGTTGCTCACAAGGGACTTATGAACGATAAACCTTGGGACTGCTGGTCGCCCTACCTAAAAAAATAGAGCAAGTTCCCGGATTTGAGGATTCTCGAGACCTCCCCTCCTCCTCCTCCTCCAAAAGTCCTCTTCGGACTTCAGATTACCCTACTGTACCTCATCGTAACCTGCTCAATTCTTCCTCGAGTTCGGTGATCTCTCGTCGGTCCGGAGTGTGCGCGTGTTGTATGTTGCCAGGTGCAGTTTTCGGTGATTGTGGTAGCCGGATCTCTTCCGGGAATTCTTAGCACCCCTTGCCTCACCGTAGCCTTGACCGCTACCGTAGCCAAGGGTAGACGGGCCGCCGGGCAATAGGGGTAATTTTTTTCTTGCCATAATCGCCACGCTTGGCAGACGGATTGGCGAACGCAGCCCTTTGAACGCCGTTGACCACTTAAGTTGCAAAACGGTCGCGTGGCTGAGACGACCTACCACATATAATTTTTACTAGGCTTGGCATCGGGGGTGAAGGGGTGAAGTAACGTAAAAACGCGCTGGCCTGCAAAAGGTTAAAGTGCATAGAGAACGCTGCTGCCCATTATCTAGCAAGCCCTTTAGTCGCCTTACAACACCCACGGGAAGAAATAGGGGAGGCGAAATGGTACTATTCTTTAAGTCCGACCCCACACGGAACGAGGTTAGGTTGTATGTTGATCAAAATATGATTCGCGACCGTGACAAGTATGTATCTATGAACATTTAATTTCGCGGGCTACCTTAGCGCATCCCCTCTAAAGTTACATTACTCTATCCGAGTTACGTAGATAGTTATGGATAATGTTGTTACCTGTGATGTGCCCATTTCCATGTAGAAGCCGCTGGTGGTGATGTTATCACTCTTGTCTATGTTCTGACCGGCCGCGTCTTCACAGCTGAAAATAAAAAAAAAACAATCATTCCATAATCATAATCATTTATTTGTCAGAACATGGTACAGACGCCAGCAGGTCAAGCCACCCGAAACTGTCAAATTTTCCCAATCAACCTTGAACCTAATGCTTTAGCGATAAAGATGAAAATCTATTAAAGAAATTTGACAGATTGTAGTAGCTTGATGTGCTGGCGTCTGTACATTAAATGGTCTTAAGATTAGTCAATGGTAGCATCACATTCTGCAAAGTGTGACGTGCAAATAATTATTAGGTAGACACATACATTTATTACAGAACAGATTAATAAGATATATTAACATTATTAATTGCATAATTACAATTTTTAGGTAAGTATGTCAGTTAAAAATAATATCATAAACACACACAATTTATTTAGGATGTCAAACCATTCATTTATTTACGATTAAACATAACATCACGACTGTATTCCCCAAAGGGTTAGGTAGAGTATGTTTCACCAGTTATATTTAAGCACATGTAACCGGCCACAAATCCACGACTCCGGAGCTGCTACTGAGAAATTCCAGATGGAAAAACCCAATAACACTGCCCTACCTGTGAATGAAACCCAGGACGCTTGCTGAGCATGAGCAGCAAGCATATCTACATAAACTTCAAGGAGGTAAGAAACAACAATCTGCCTAGCCTTTTCCCAACTATGTTGGGGTCGGCTTCCAGTCTAACCGGATGCAGCTGAGTACCAGTATTTTACATGGAGCGACTGCCTATCTGACCTCCACAACCCAGTAACTGGGTAATACTATACCCCTTGGTAAGACTGGTTGTCAGACTTTCGGGCTTGTGACGACCCGTAACAACTGTCAAAGACCCACGAATGACAGCCGGGGCCAACGGCTTAACGTGCTTTCCGAGGCACGGAGGAATCTCGCTATGTAAAGATGGTAACCCATCCACTAACCAACCCCGGCAAGCATAGCTTAACCTGATGGATCGACCCGTGCGGCTGTTATTACTAAGCCACGAGCTCCTCAAGGAGGTAAGAAATATAGAGTGGATAATACCTTCCTTTTAAGTTCCGGAGTCATGACGTTTTCATCCCAGGATTTAAGAAATTACAAATTATTTATCGCACTTTGAATACTCGCCCGTTATTAGGGTTTCGTGAAAGATCTCTGGTGATGATACATCAAAGTACTGTCAAGCTATATGCAAGTATTTTTGTTGCTCACCTGGGGAACCTCTCGACTATGTTCTGGCACCAGGTCATGAAGCCGAGGGTGACAATGATGGCGGCGGACACGGCCAGCCCGCACAGCATCATGCAGCCCACTGCCTCCAGGAAAGCAGACAGGAAGGAGCTGTCCAGACCCTTGTACATGAACATGGACAGCCTGGGGACAACACATCAAACTCAAAGCATTTATTTCATTTAAACCATTTAGAGGCACTTTTAAATTGTCAACCAAAACATAGCAAGGTCTTAGGGAGAAGAATGGGCTGAAAAACAAATTCGTACACAGCTACTTGCTATGTAAACAACAGTGACAGGAAGTTTTATATCATCATCAACATACACATAAAGTGGATTAAAAACGTTTTATTGAAGTTAACTCAAAGACTAGGTTAACTCAAAAAAAAATACTAAGTAGAAGTACCAAAAAAAATTCCACCGCGCGAGCTTCCAGTACCAAATGAAAAAATAATTTTCAAAATCGTACCCAAATTTATGAAAATATCGATGAACGTAAGTAACGAAGTAAAAAAAATACAGACGAACATAGAACCTCCATCTTTTTTGAAGTCGATAAAATATTGTTAAGTACATGAAATTAACATAGAACAGATATTTTTATGGTTGTGTTGCTGCCAGGAAAAGTCATAGAGATCAAAAATTATTAATAAATCAATCTGCCTAGCCTTTTCCCAACTATGTTGTGGTCGGCTTCCAATGTAACTGGATGCAGCTGAATACCAGTATTTTACATGGAGCGACTGACTATTTGACCTCCACAACCCAGTAACTGGGTAATACGATACCCCTTGGTAAGACTGGTTGTCAGACTTTCGGGCTTCTGACGACCGGGAACGACTGTCATAGATCCACGAATGACAGCCGGGACCAACGGCTTAACGTGCTATCCGAGGCACGGAGGAATCGCGGTATGTAAAGATGGTCACCCATCCATTGACCAACCCAGGCTAGCGTAGCTTAACCTGGTGGATCGACCCGTGCGGCTGTTATTACTTAACCACGAGCTCCTCAGAGAGATAAAAACCGGTCAAGTGCGAGTCGAACTCGCGCACCGAGGGTTCCGTTCCAATTTCTGAAAAAGTGTGCTATTTAGAGACATCGTTTTACTTTTCCTGTAATCTTTACATGTAAACTTCTATCACATAGAATAATTTCAGATTTTTCTCTATGCAAACTTCGGAGATAATGGGGGGAACGGTATTTTTATTTTACATTTTTCATCAAAAGTCGAAAACTATGCGGCCTAAAAAAATGTTTGAGAATGTGCAAACAGCGCTCTTTCATATGATACCCCACATGCCCTAGTAGCCCCACTTTGAATTTTTAAGACCCCCTTTCAGTCCCTGTTACAAATAAAATATAAGTATATATTTTTATTGTTGTATATTGTGTAGGCATAGCCTTATATTAGAAACAGGTTCATGTGTCAATGCCTTAATTATAGATGATTGTCTGTGAACACATCCCACTCTTCTCTCTCTGGTCAACTGGAACATGAACAAGATTGTATCCGATGTAAGTCTTTTTATATTAAATAATAAATGGAGATTATCCGCTATCACATTGTATCATTACAATACAACATGGCGCTGCGGAATATAAATAAAATAAGAGACTAGATACAGTGTGAAGAAAGTAATTAGTAATTGTAAAACTAAGATAATCGAAAATGGCGGAAGGCGTGTCCAGGGACGCTTTGGGCTTAAAACCCCCAAATTCCATCAAAAATTGCACCACAGAAGAGTATAAAAAGTGGATGAAAAGATTTGAGCTGTATAGAATTGCAGCAGGTTTAAAAGATAAAAGCCAGGAGGTACAGGTTGCAGTGTTCCTACACACCATGGGTGACCAAGGAATTGAAATCTATGAAAGCTTTGGAATAGCAGAGAAAGAGTATAATTATGAAAAGATGATAGAAAAATTCAATGAGTATTTCATACCTAAAAGTAATGAAAGCGTCAATGCACACAAATTTTTCAGCAGACAGCAGAAAGAAGAAAGCTTTGAAGACTTTTTAGCAGACTTAAATAGGCTAAGTCAGGATTGTAACTTTGGTCAAATGAGGGAGAGACTAATTAAAGATAGAATTATAGCTGGAATTAGAGAGAGCAAAATAAAAGATAGATTATTGAGAGAGAGCGAGTTAACTTTGGAAAAAGCTATAAAAATATGCAGAGCTGCAGAATTGGTAGAGAAACAAGTAAAGGAGTTTGCTGAACATAAGGAGGCTAGCTGCTCAAAAATACAAGGGATAGATATAAAAAAGAAAAATAATTTCAAGAGTAATGATAAAACAGAAGAACAAAAATATAATAATAGAAGAAATTTTATAAGAAATGAGAAAATAGAGAAGAATGGAAGTAAGACTACAGACAAGAGGAAACAAAACTGTACTCGTTGTGGTTTTCAACATCAACCCAGAAGTTGTCCGGCCTATGGCAAGAGATGCATGAAGTGCCAGCGCATCAACCACTTTGCAAGAATGTGCAGATCTAAGTCGGAAGAAATAAGAGCAGTGCAAACTGAGGATAAACAAGAGGTATATGTTAACAATATTAATAATGACTGGTTTCAAAAGGTAACTTTTGTGAAAAGTAATAACATAATAAATTTTAAAATAGATACCGGTGCACAGTGTAACATTTTGTCAAAAAATTGTTGCAGGTCCATGAATGTGAATAAATTTAATGTGAGTAATTTAATTTTAAAAAACTATAATGGTAATTTAATCCAAACTGTAGGACAAGTAACCTTAGAGTGTCAAATAGGAACTAAAATTAAAAATGTTGTGTTTCAAGTGTGTGAGCAGAATTTAATGCCTATTTTAGGGTTATCTACTTTATTGGAATTTGAGATAGTGCAAAGAAACATTGTTGATAACATTCAGAGTAATAATACATTATATGAAAAATACAAAGATGTGTTCCAAGGAATAGGGCTGATAAAGGACTATGAATATGATATAAAACTAAAAGATAACTGGATAGGAAAAATAGAACCATGTAGGCATATACCGTTTAAGTTAATGCCTAAGTTAAAAAGTGAGTTGGATAGCTTGGAACAACAAGGGATTATTTCTAAAATTGATACACCTACAGATTTTGTAAGTTCTTTGGTAATTGCAATTAAACCAAATGGTTCACTTAGAGTATGTCTGGATCCTCAATACTTAAATACTCAGATTATGAGAGAACAAATAATGCTACCTAAATTGGAAGAAATTACTTGCAAATTAAAAGGAAGTAAAGTATTTAGCACGTTAGATGCAAATAAAGGTTTTTATATGGTCAAATTATGTGAAAACAGTAAACAACTGACTACATTTAATACACCTTATGGTAGGTTTTGTTTCAATAGATTACCGTTTGGTCTGTGTTCGAGTCCAGAAGTGTTTCAAAGAATTTATGCAAATATTTTTAATATGGAGGGAGTCTGTACATTTATCGACGATTTGTTGATTTACGCTAAAACAGAGGAGGAAAGTAACAGAATATTGGAAAAAGTACTACAAAGAGCTAGAGAACACGGTGAAAAATTTAATGTTGAAAAATGTAAAATAAATCAAAAAGAAGTGAAGTACTTAGGACATGTTTTGACTAAAGAAGGTTTAAAAATAGATAGAAAGAGAGTAGAAGCAATAAAGAAGATGCCAGAACCAAAAAATCAAAAAGAAGTACTAAGGTTTCTAGGTATGATAAACTATATTTCAAAGTTTGTTCCTAACATATCTGAAATAACTGCTCCACTTAGAGAGTTAATTAAAAAGAATGTGTTATTTGTATGGGAGGTTAGGCAAAAAGAAGCTTACAACTTGATAATTAAATTAATTAGTGAACCTCCTGTATTAGCATATTTTGACATAAATAAGAAAATAACTTTAAGCGTGGATGCAAGCAAAGAAGGATTAGGTGCTGTTATTATGCAAGAAGGTCAACCAATAGCGTATGGATCTAGAGCAATGACAGATACAGAGAAAGATTACAGTCAAATAGAAAAAGAAAGCTTAGCTATTTTGTATGGATGCACTAAATTCAATCAATTTTTGTATGGTCAACGGTTTCAAGTTGAAACAGATCATAAACCGCTGGTATCCATTTTTTCAAAGCCTCTGAATAAAAGCCCAATTAGATTACAACGGATTAGAACTGCTTTACAACACTATCAGTTTGATTTAGAGTATAAGCCAGGAAAGGAGTTACTAATAGCCGATCATTTAAGTAGATCCTATCTAAATAATACAGAGAAGTCTTATGAATTAGATCTTGAAACTCATGTTGGTACAGTTGTGAATAGTTACCATATTACAGATGCAAAAATGAGTCAATTGAAGAATGAAACAAAGAAAGATATGGAATTACAGTTAGTATTACATTGCATTAGAAATGGATGGTCAGAAAATAAATCATTAGTACAAAGTGAAGCAAAAGTTTATTATAGCTATAGAGATGAGTTAGGAGAATGTGATGGCTTGATTCTTAAAAATAATCAGATTGTAATACCTAAAAGTATGCGGAAAGAAATTCTGAATAATATTCACTATGCTCATTTAGGCATAGAAAAGTGTAAAGCATTAGCTAGGAAGACTTTATTTTGGCCTAACATGTGTAAGGAGATAGAAGATTTAATAAAAAATTGCGATATGTGTAAAAGTTATCAAAACAACAATAGAAATGAACCCATAATTAATAAAGAAATAGCTGAAGGGCCATGGCAGATTCTATCAGCTGACATATTTTTTCTTTTTGGAAAACCTTATATTTTGTTAGTAGATTCATTCAGTAAGTTTGTGGAAGTAAAACAGTTAGAAGATTTGTATGCAAAAACTGTAATGGATCAATTAAAAGAAATTTTGTCTAGAAATGGTATACCTAACATAATTTACACAGATTCAGGAAGTCAGTTCACAAGCATAGAATTCAAAAATTTTGTTAAAATGTGGAACTTTGAACATAAAATTAGTCCCAAACATCATCAAGCTAATGGTTTGGCGGAAAGACATATTCAAACAGTTAAAAAGTTGTTAAAAAAGTTGATTTATGATAATAAAGATATTCACTTAGGATTGCTTATGTATAGAAATACACCTATAGAAAGTAAAAGTAATAAGTCTCCATCTGAGTTGATGTTTAATAGACAAGTGAAACATATTCTGCCAAATATAAATACAAATAAAATGTATAATGAACAGATTCGAGATAAATACAGAGATACTTTGATTAAAAAACAAATGTTACAAGAAGAATATTATAATAGAGGTAGTAGAAAGTTGTCAGAATTAAAGGAAGGTCAGGTAGTTAAAATACAGGATGAGTTGAATAGAAAACCGCATGAAAGTGGTATAGTAATAAGAAAAAGTTGTAATCCAAGATCCTACTATGTAAAAAAGGAAAATGGAGAGGTAATAATGAGAAATAGAAAGATGTTAATAGAAGGAGGTAAATATAGGGAGAAAAATGACAGTGATTATGTGATTGATGAAGAGCTAATTGATAGGAACATAGAGTTTAATCGAAATAATAATGTAACAGAAAGAGAAAAGATAAATGTAAATCCCAATAATATTGTAAGCGAAGGTGAGAGTAGAAATGTAAACCCAAATAATGTTGTAACGGACAAAGAGATTGTAAAAACTAGAAGTAGTAGAATTGTAAAACGCCCTGCTTATTTAAGTGATTATGTTAAGTAAAAAATTAATGTTGAATAGTAAAGTAGAATTAAAAATTTGTTTATAAGAAGGGGAGGATGTTGTATATTGTGTAGGCATAGCCTTATATTAGAAACAGGTTCATGTGTCAATGCCTTAATTATAGATGATTGTCTGTGAACACATCCCACTCTCCTCTCTCTGGTCAACTGGAACATGAACAAGATTGTATCCGATGTAAGTCTTTTTATATTAAATAATAAATGGAGATTATCCGCTATCACATTGTATCATTACAATACAACATTTATATCTTTCTTATTTGCAAAATAGTTGGGTAAACGTCCTCTAAAACTGTTCCAAATCTCAAGTTGATAGCATTAGTAGTTCTTGAGATATCCAGCTGTGACAGACAGACAGACAGACTGAGTGGCACCATAGGGGTTGCTTTTTACCATTCTGGTACGGTACCGGCTAAAAATGAAAATTCCCGCACTTTTGTAACGTATTAGTCGTAATAAAATCGCGGCAGGATTTTATCGCGCACTGGATTTTCAATTCTCGTTGTTGAGCCGAGCGTTGAGAATCCAACCTAACAAAAACAGAGTGCATCCCAGCGCGACGAAATACACACTGTTGGATTTTCAACTCCCGGCGCTAAGCAGAGAGTTGAAAATCCAGTGCGCCATAAAATCCCGCCGCGATTTTATTACGCTCGTGGAAACGCCGACTTATGGCGTTATGTGCGGTTTACTTGCACCTGTCGTGTCGGTGACAGCGGTGCGGTTGAAACCGCATTAAGAAATAAATCGGGTAAGTGCTATAATTTCAGTATCCTAACTGTCCTATTCCTACAGATAATACATAATATGCCCAGCTCAATCCGCTCGACTGTCTGAACATACACGCATTTTCGCCACATTTGCCGCAATATGCTCCGTCAGATGTGAATTAACCATGTTGTCTAACCGACTGCGGCGAAGCCAAAAAGGGAGGTGTATGTGTTTGACCTGTATGTATGTCCGTCCCTATGTTCCCTCGTAACTACTAAATGCCTGAACCGATTTTTTTGATGAATGATATGTCGTTAGATTCGTCTTTACTGCCCGAGTATCACTGGGTAGGAATATTAAAATTATAAAAATCAAAATAGTGGATTTTTGGCGCAAAAATGTATTTAAAAAAAAAAATATCTGCCAAGTCTATTGAGTATCTTGATCAAAATATGGTTCGCGACATAACATGTCATCTCTCTAACAAATATGTTTCAGAAATCAGACCAAACCACGGCAAATCTAACTTAGAGAAAAGTATTGATGATTCTTATGGTTCTTCTTCATCAAATATAAATATTATATTTGTTATAATCGCGAATCATATATTATTTTAATCAATATAATAGAAATTGCAAAAATCACAAAAAAAATGAATTTCACGGCTACCACTCCGGATACACCTTAAGTGGGTATTGTACACACGAGAGTTAATTATATAATATAATTCTTAAAATCGAGTGGCAAATCCAGAATGTTACTGTTTTGAAATAAAATTTTAAGGACTGTCTGTGGCTTACCCCAACTTGATAACGAAAACAACCACAACCGTAACCGGGTTTATCGGGAACTCAAATACAATAACAGTAAACATGGTAAATATCCCGTTTGTGTTAGTAATAATGTTAGTGACCATGACAACCAAACTTATATTGATAACAAAATATTATAATATTGTTTTATTAAAACCACTGCATAAATCAAGTCACATGACATGTGGACTCACTAAATACTGTAGCTATAATATTTTGTCATTAAGTTGGGGTAAGCAACAGACAGTCACATTCCCTAAAGCATTACTTAATAGAGTGAGAGAAAAAATGAAATAACTCCAATCCCACATTATGAATGAATTAATGAAATGCACCATCAATCCCAGTATGGTTTAACCAGACTCGATTACTCAAATGAACCCAAAGATTCACACTAGCCCCTGTTTGCCTCATGTTACATGGTGCAACAGAGACCATTGTATATCAAAGAGTAGAGGGGGGGGCGCGGTAATGGTAGGGAAGACGTGCCCTTAGGATTTAATCTCAGTTCTGAGTCTCTGTGTGCCCTTTGGCAAAGCCCTCTTCCAACTCCTTCCAATTCTTCCTGATCCTTGCCTGTCTAGTCCATGTCTTTCCTGCCGTCCTCACCAAGGCATCCTGGCATCTTTTCAAGGATTTCCATTTCTTTCTCTTTCCCTCCCTAGGGTAACATAGGGTGACTTTTTTGTCCCATTTCTTTTTGAGAGGACTTTCATTTCTCGGAGGCAATAGGTAATAGGTAATAGGTAATACGGGCTGGTATCCGCAACTCCACGACAATGCGCGTATTTTGCGTATGGGTGGGAAAATCTGTTATTCGATCCACCCCAGCTCCTCAAAGAAGGCCAGCAGCGCCTTGACGTTACTGACAACCTCCCGGATGGTACCTGGGTTACCGAAGTACTTTGCCCTGTATGCGGCGACAACCGGGCAGTTTAGAAGCACATGAGCTGCTGTCTCGTCGTCCTCCATGCAGGCCCTGCACAGCGGACTGTCTGTGACTCCTATGACAAAGAGGTGTTTATTAAATGACCCATGGCCAGTTAAAGCAGCTGTAACTGTACGCAGCTGTTGTTTAGTTAGTCGAAGAAACTGTTTCGTGAGGCGGCCATCAATTGTAGGGAGTGCTTCCCTAGCCTGCCTACACTCACCCTGATCCGACCATAGCTTGTGATGCTGGTCCCTGGTACGTTTCCTTACCAGAGTGCGCAAGTACCCGAAGGGGAGCGGCACTATGGGTTCAGGTCCCACTGGTGCCATGCTCGACCCCCTTCTGGCAAGTTCGTCGGCTGCGTCGTTGCCTAGCGAGCCGCTGTGTCCCTTGATCCATTGAATGGTTATATTATTGAGTCTACCCACCTGGTTGAGGCGCTGGTGGCACTCGTATATTAGCCCAGAGTCCACTGTGTGACTACTTAGCGCTTGCAGAACAGCCATGCTATCTGAGAGTATGCGGATCGAGTGGTCCTTAACTTCCCTGGCCATGACGGCAGTAGCGGCCAGAGAAATGCCCATGCACTCGGCCTGGAACACCGTGTTATGGACCCCCAATGGTGTAGCTAAGTGTATGTTGAAGTCCTCCGAGAAGATTCCAGCACCTGTGCCACTACCTGTTTTAGATCCATCCGTGAAGATGCGCAGCTCTGCGGGGCACAACCCCTCGCACCGACGATCCTCGTGAAGCTGGATCTTGTATTTTTTATCAAAAATAAATTGTTTGGGTACCCGGTCATTTACAGCTTTCGTAATGGGGAACTCCTTGTTGAGTCCCTCAAGCAGCGCGGTGTGTGGTGAGTTAGTCTTACCCCAGAGATCTAGTGCATTAAGACGTACCGCCGCCATCGTTGCTTCCTGCTGTATGAACAGGTGGAGCGGTGGTAAACCCAGCATGGCTTCAACTGCTGCAGTCGGAGTGGTCCTCATGCAACCCGTAGTCGCAGTCTCGGAGGCAATAGGTTATTGTTAAATTTTAAGATGCCTCCGACTGCATGAGACTTTTGAATTTTAATTTGTTTTTCATCTTATAAAGTTTATATCTTATGAAATTATGAGCAAAATTTATATCATAAATTATTTGCAACATTAATGTAAATATGATATACAACAAGTGACTCACTCTAGCGTTATCTATGCAAGGACAGACAGGGGACAATGTCAACACTAATCTATTTCGTGACTCACAGCAAAATGAAACATAGGTCTTTCAGAGCTTATATTGTACAATATTGTAAGACCCCTTAAGTATCATGCTCAAAATACTCTAATAAACCTATCTATAGTAGTATAAAGAGCTTCCACTTGTGTCAATATTATAGCATGTCTAGCGTACCCAGGGCAGTCAGGCGGAGACTCTGACAATATTATAGCATGTCTAGCATACCCAGGGCAGTCAGACGGAGACCCTGACAATATTATAGCATGTCTAGCGTACCCAGGGCAGTCAGACGGAGACTGACAATATTATAACATGTCTAGCATACCCTGGGCAGTCACACGGAGACCCTGACAATATTATAGCATGTCTAGCATACCCAGGGCTGTCAGACAGAGACCCTGACAACCTTTCTGCTCCTATCAGGATCTCTTTGAAACCATACCACCTTACATATTAAGACAAAGCTTGTTTTGAAACCTTACTAGTATAAAATCCTTCAATAACAGCAGGTAATACCATACCTATAGATCTGAATGCTGCACGCCAAGAACATGAGTACTCCAACCACAATGACATAGTCGCAGTAGGCCCGGTGTGCCCAGTGGACGGAGAGCTGACCTTCCTGATCCCATATACCGTGAGAGAAGAGCAAGCAGTGACCCCTGAAAAAATAATCACACTAATATTATAAACGCGAAAGTTTGTGAGTGTGTGTATGTTTGTTACTTCTTCACGCTCAAACGGTTTGACCGATTTGGATGAAATCTGATATGTAGATAGCTTATACCCTGGATTAACACATAGGCTACTTTTTATCACGGTCTACACGGGTGAAACCGCAGTGCGCAGCTAGTACTTTATAAAACTATAGAGATTCTGGTTCCTTTATGAATATCATTAAGAGTAACTGGTACATGCAGTTTGTACCAGTTACTCTTAATGATATTGATATTTTGTTTGAGAAAATGGAGGAACAAAGTAGAAAAAGTGTTATTTTTGAATTGAGAAAATGGAGGAACAAAGTAGAAAAAGTGCTTTAATGTTGCAGTTGTGAAAAACAGGTTTGGGAGATTTTGGTAAGCGTTTCAGTTAAACCAAATGCGGCCGCCGCCGCCGCCTTCGGTGACCGACCTAATGTAAATGCGCCATTCGGTTTTACATTTTTCAATGGATTCTTTATTCTGTTTTGATCAATTTCACCTTAGGGATGGAATGATAAAATAAAGTGCACTTTGTCAACCACATCATTGCTTACCATCAAGTAATTAAGTCATAATAATAATAACTACTTAACCCAGTTGTTATTGGTTGTTGTAGATGAGTTAGTTGTTAACTAAGAAACGCTGGCACAACCTAGGCTTCTTCATAACTGATTCGCCAGAAAGAGCCAGCAGACAAAGATTAATATCGAAGTATGGCGGAGACCTTTGTGCAGCAGTGGAGCAGTAAAGGTAAACAAAAATATAGGTATATTAGTAGTAAATATAGGTACAGGAATACCCAAGTAATATGGCTTATCGATGTACCTGCGCAGAAGATGAATTTTCAAAGTGTAGTTTTCAAAGTGAAATGCCAATCGGCACGCTACACGCTTTTTCCTGTACCGCTATTGGTCGGTAGTTGCCGCCATGTTAGCGCGCGCCGCTTGACAGCCGCCATACTTGCGAGTGAGATGGAACTAACAGCTGCAGTGTATTATGAACCTTACAGTAGTGATCTAAGGTTGATTGTAAGTTTTAAGTATTCTCGTTAATCTTCGGGGCCATACTTTCTTTTCTGTGCGAACGAAGATTCACGACGCGCCTTATTAGTTCAGTACTACTGTATATTAGTAGTACATTGTGGTCAGACGCAAGCCTATTGTATCATCAAAATACCTAGCCTTTAATATAGTGTAAATACAATGCATGAAGTTAAAACATACTAATTTGCTGTTAAAATAATAAACCACGAAGGAGGATAAATGCTATGTTATCCTTCTTGAATACAATGATAATCTCAGAAACGAATAAATGACTTGAAATCTTTTTAATATTTAAAAAAAAAATTCAAGTCATTTATTATTTAACGTAAGTACACCATCGTCTTAATGATAGCACAACAAATTAAATAGCCATTAGCATTCTTGTATAGAACAACATTTTGTCATCCCTAAACAGATTGAACTTGACCTGTTTTTTTTTTATTAGGGAAGGTCAGTTTAAGTCCAGCCCACAGTATAACTTACATGAATTCATGCTGATGCATGATCATCGGCACTATGATACACAGCGACAGTATTAACCCGATCACATAGCCTGCTATTTGACTCAGGAGCAGCACGTTCGTCAGAGCCATCACGTTAGCTAATGCACTCACAGATTTTGCACAATAAGACAATATTACGACTTATTTTCAGTAGCCTGAAATTGAACAGTCTGTATCACACAAAACGCACAAAACATTAAAACTACAACAAAGCTGATTTATCTGACAATTCTGACATTCGTTCGGGACCTTTATTTATATTGACATTGGTGTAGTGCACAGATTAAGTAGTATTGTGTAGTCCACAGACCAAGTAGTATTGTGTAGTCTAAGTGTGTAGTGAATTCGGAATGTAGTGATGTGATGATGAGATCCTTAATCGAAATTATGATCACAGACTACTTAGGGATAGAGATACTACGTATATTATGATTTATGCTGCATGTTAAACAGACAGGCAGAACCGGCTGTCATTTGTGGATCTTTGACCACGCTTTGACACTTGACAGTCGTCAAGCGGGCTTTACACTTGCGCCGCGAAAGCCCGCGAACCGCTGTGTCTTGCTAGTGTGGATGGTTTCGCGGCATCGCGATCGCGCTTCGCGGTGTTCTCCGTCCGGTGGCGGTTTTTTGGTCCGCGTGAAGGGTTTGCAAAGCGCGAACGCGAACGCATCCACACTCGCGGTGTGTTCGCAGTTGTGTAAGTTGTGTTCGAGACGCAGTGACAAGCGGACTTAACAAAAAATGACCATCGAGTGGAGTAACGATTGCGAACTAGTGCTATCAAGCAGAACCTGTGCTTTGGCAAGCCCAATATGAAGGTCATAAAAATAAAAATAAGATACATGATGCATGGATGAAAATTAAAAGGGACTCCCTAATTTCCAGCTACAGAACATACAGAAAATAATTTTAAACACGCTAAAGCACACAGTGTCAGAGCAGCAGCAACAATAACTTCCACATCCATTTCAGTCGTGGAGGACACATAGGCAGTCGCACCATATATTTTGGTATTCAGCTGCATCCAGTTAGACTGGAAGCTGACCCCAACATAGTTGGGAAAAGGCTAGGCAGATTGATTGTTGAACAGGCAAAATCGGTCGAGAGTGTCGAGACCGTCGAGATGGCGCCGTTTCGGCTGTAATTATGATTTATTCTCTGCAAGTTGAACCATCTAAGTATTCCATGCAATATTTCAGCTCATGAATTGATCTAATTGTATGCTGACGATCACGAGTGCAACAAATGAACGAATACACAGACTAAGTTAGGCTTGTAGAAAAATTATCGATATATCGATATTTTTGGTGATATTTATCATTTCGATCTAACGACATAAAATATCATGTACTTATTGAAAATGTATCAATTATACATAGACTTATAAAAAAAGATGGACTCCGCGCCGCGCATATCGAAAGTGAAGCACCGTACCGATCTATGTGTGCATGATTTGAGTAGGTACCTGCAAAGACGCCGTCGCTCGTGTCACGTAATGGCGGCCGGTCGGCATACTATGATGTAAATGTGTGCGCGAGGCGTGTTTGTACAAACGGTCCGGCATACTTACTGTGCTTCACTTTCGATATGCGTGGCGCGGAGTCCATCTTTTTTTATAAGTCTATGCTTTTTTTATAAGTCTAAGCAATTATACGATATTTTTCTAAAAGCAAGCAACACCGTTGTCACAACTGACTAAAACCGCTGGAATTCAGAGCCGTTAAAAAATAGACTTATTAAGTATTAACAATGTCTTTAATAATTTATGATTATTCCTAGTTTGGTATATGAAAAAATAACAAACATAATAGAATTTCATGAAGTATGTACGCAGTGAGAGGTCAGTCAATCAATCTGCCAAGCCTTTTCCCAACTATGTTGGGGTCGGCTTCCAGTCTAACCGGATGCAGCTGAATACCAGTATTTTACATGGAGCGAGGTTTTTAACCAGTGCGTCCTGCCCGTTATGACATACGGTGCTGAAACGTGGACACTGACAGTCGGGCTGATCCACAAATTCAAGGTCGCTCAGCGTGCTATGGAGCGGGCTATGCTCGGAGTTTCGTTGAAGGATAAAATCAGGAATTAAGTTATCCGGAAAAGAACCTGAGTAACCGACATAGCTTGCAGAATAAGCAAACTGAAGTGGTAGTGGGCTGGCCATGTTTGTCGAAGGACCGATGGCCGGTGGAGCAGACGGGTTCTGGAGTGGAGACCGCGTATTGGTAAGCGTAGTGTGAAGAAAGTGGCTGGGACAGACTGGATGCGGAATGCGGAGGATAGGGTGTTGTGACGCAGCCTTGGAGAGGCCTATGTCCAGCAGTGGACTGCGATAGGCTGAGTTGACATGGAGTGACTTCCTATCTGACCTCCACAACCCAATTACTGGGTAATACGATACCCTTTGGCAAGACTGGTTGGCAGACTTTCGGGCTTCTGACGACCCGTAACGACTGTCAAAGATCCACGAATAACAGCCGGGACCAACGGCTTAACGTGCTTTCCGAGGCACGGAAGAATCTCGATATGTAAAGATGGTCACCCATCCACGGACCAACCCCGGCAAGCGTAGGTTATCCTGACTGATCGACCCGTGTGGCTGTTATTACTTAGCCACGAGCTCCTACATACAATGAGACTGGTTACAATGAGAGGTCAGTGTAAACTGGAAATTATAGCTTGATGTGTAGCCGTGTGTACAACTATTTTTCAGAAAATTTCACCGATGTAAAAAAAAATCTATATATTTATTTTCGATATATTTTTTTTGGCACTTCGTGCATCCCTAGACGTTTTTGTTTGTTTGAACTTTTCAAGACACGAAATGTCACCTACTTCGTCTGTGAATGTAACTTGTTTTTTATTTTATATTTTGTAGTTTTCTTTTTGAAAAAAATTAATATTTACAAGTATTATACAAAAAGGAAGGGAAATAATTATAGGGCATCGAAAAATTCATCCGCATCGCTGTCGAAAGGAAAGGTGCCCAAAAGGTTCTTTTTAAATTCAATTGAAATGTTTTTATTTATCAGTTTATATCAAACAAGAGATTGTCATATTTATAAACTTAATTTAAAATCTTGAGTTTTGAAATCTATTAATATTAATAAAACTCATCTCTCATCGCAAAGAAACGTAAAAACAGAAACCTGTCACGCACGACTGTCAAAATGAAATGTCAAATTGCGACAGATTGGACCAGATTGGACGTTGTTGGTGATGTGTTTCAATCAGTGGAATCAGAAATAAATCGTGTTAAGTGAACAATTTACTATGTCATTGCCTTTCTATTAGACTTATAGTAAACTAAAATAATGAATTTCAACGCTTCCAGAAACGGTAAGAGTTTTTTTCTATGTAAACAACGTTGTCACCTGTTACCGACATGCTCGGGCTGTATTTAACAATTGCTCTTATAGTTCTCATTACATTCAAGTGAACTGATCACACCGTATCTTTTGTAACACCTTCTACACAATTATCTTCTCAAGTAACCTAAATGTTATGGATATGTTCTATATTTACCGCCTCATCACAAGCCTTGTTAGAAACTGTTGCTGAGTAACAGCAGCCCTTATTTAGTCAACTAGCTCCAACTATGTACACAATTGTAATTCTTGTTAACCTTAATCAGTGTTTGAACCATAAAATAAAACATTCAAAATACTTAATAATTATTTCACATCATTTGTTTATTTGCAGTGGGTCAGGCGGGCGGGATTCGCAAGGCGAAGCGCGTCAGTGATGTTGCAGCGATGGGGGTGCCGTCGCCGAGCCCCGCATTTAGCTCACCACCTCCAGCATACACTCCTGGGTTCCAACCCGCAGGTCCCCCGCCTCCGTACCAAGAAGGAATCCAATTAGACACCTCACAGGACTTTGGTGCTCCTGCTGCACCAACTGGAAGTAAGTTTGTTTGGGTACTTGACTACTTATTATAAACCAGCACAAATAATGAAAATTTTAAAATGACTGGCTGGCTGTCTTGCAAATAAACAGCATAAGCTAAATATTGCTTTTGACTGCCAACTAGCCAACAGTATATAATAATAAATCAGAAGGTTCAGTCTGTAATTTTACAGAAGTGAAAGATTGACAGAATGTTTTAGTTAAAACCTGCAAGAGCCTGTTAGAGCCTGCAATTCCATGTTTTCAGTCAATAACGGATACGCATTTTAAATACTTACCTACACAGTCTTAAGATATTTTAATTGAACAAAAAATTCTGTAAAAGCATAGATCTATACTGTTATACTCTAAAAATATTTTGTGTTTCAGATTTTGGTTACATGGGTGGATACCCGCAGTCTCCGATGCCAAACCCGGCACAAATAGGTTCAATGCTGCATCAGCCTATTGTACAGGTAACTTGCATGTTTAAATAAAAGTAGAAGCAACCTGTCAGTATGCAGAAGTTCAAACAGAATAAAGTCAAGTTATGACACAAAACAGGCATTTCATAAGTGAAATGGATTTGAAAAAATATGCACCGCCAATATAGGGGCGGAAGTCGTAGTACAGTTGTTTTATCGCACGAAAGCGGGTGAGCTGTACTTGTAGATGTAATGCGTGTAGACACGCGCTCTTGTGTGCGTACCTGCAGGTAGCGCGCTCCCGAGCTTACGCACACAGAGACAATGTGCATGTAACATCTACACATACAAGTATGGCTCGCCCGCTTTCGTGAGATAAAACAACTATATTATGAGTGTGTGTGGTAGAATAATGTCTTGTTGTTTTCATGGTTGCTGTGTACAAAAAGCAACCTGTGAGTTTGGTGTTGGTCATTTTGATAATGGTTATAAAGATGTACTTACTTAGGTGTTTTTTTTTTATCCTTTGGCCAATGGTCATATGCCTACCTATTTTCAAACAGCTTGATGGTATGATAATAATTAGTAAAATTGTCATTATATAGGTTAAATCTTGAATTGTCTTTACATTTAATTGTTATTTTGATATGGGTGGAAATCGTTATTATTGCTTTTACGGATTGACATGTTGATCCATTATTCAGCCAGGATACTTTCCTTCCAGAATAAATGCTCTTAAGTCTAACTGAATGATGTTGAAAACCGCATAGTTTAGAAGTTCAACGCGTTCACACAGACAGACAGGAAAACTGGTTTTGTATAGATAGAATACTTCGTAAGCCTGTCTCGTCCGTCGCAGGACATGGCGCTGCAGTACGGCAACCAGCTGGCGGCGCAGGGCCGCGAGGTGGTGCAGCGCGAGATCAACAAGTACGTGCCCGTGTCGCGCCTGCGGTACTACTTCGCGGTGGACACGAGATACGTGCTCAAGAAGTTGCTCCTCATCATGTTCCCCTATACACATAAGGTTTGTACTAGAGGCCTGTTATTCATTGGATACAATGTTCCGCAACACAACACGGATCTATTCTGTTTTTCTCTGAGTGAATTCACAAAGAATGCATTGTTTGTAATAAATGAGTTACAAAAAATGATTGTAAAAAAATAATAAGTTGGGATAAGGGCCCATCCACACTTCCTACAACCACAACCACACCACATTGCAGCAACAAAATGTGGGCAAGCAGTGCGGGGCAATTACGTGTGAATAGTGTTGCTGTAGTTGCGATGTGGTTGTTGTTGTTGAAAAATGTTGAAAGGCCACATTTTTGCAGCCGGAGTCAATCTCGACTCCGGTTTTCGTAGAGGAACACGTCGACGCAACGTTGTGGTTGAGTTGTAGCTGCGACGTGGCCTTGATGTGGTCGGTATCGCCCACACGGTTGATTTCTACGGCCAAATGTGGTCCGTGTGAAAAAACTATTCATTTTCATTTAAATTAGCGCCTGTCCACGTGTTGTCGCTGTGGTGTGGTTGTGGTTCGTGTGATCGGGACCTACGCGTTAAGTAAGTACACTGTCGCAGCAGGTTACTCTGTAATGACAGATGTAAGTAATAGGGAAAATAAATATGTAAACATTTGATATTGTAAGATGTTCTAATGCTTACTGTGAATCTTAATGCAAACTGAAATTTTGCGCAGAGGTTCCCTTTATAATGTAGTCAAGGAAAACAGAAGGAATTCCCGGTAGTACGTTCCCGTGTGTTCCGTTAGGGCATCCACGCGGGCGAAGCCGCTGGCAAAAGCTAGTTGTATACATATTATGTTCTCGTGACTGTAGTGTACGGCCCGATGAAGCTGATGTACATTCCTCAATATTTGCAAAAAATATTAAAATTATTTTTTTTTTGTTTCCAGGAGTGGATGGTGAAGTACGACCAGGACACGCCGGTGCAGCCTCGGTACGACATCAACGCGCCGGACCTCTACATACCCTCCATGGGCTACGTCACGTATGTGCTGCTGTGCGGCTTCATGCTAGGTAAGCCATGCTGACCGGCACACCCTGTACAACTGCCAAACTTAACTCTTTCCAGTTTAGTGGTTAGTGTTACAGTAGTACCCAACTAATATGGCTTATCGATGTACCTGCGCAGAAGATGAATTTTCAAAGCGCGGGAAGAGTTATTGACCAATCGGCACGCTCCACGCTTTTTCCTGTACTGCTATTGGTCGGTAGCTGCCGCCATGTTAGCGCGCGCCGCTTGACACCCGCCATACTTGCGAGTGAGACGGAACTAACAGCTGCAGTGTATTATGAACTTTATAGCAGTGATCTAAGGTTGATTGTAAGTTTTAAGCATTCTCGTTAATCTTCGGGGCCATACTTTCTTTTCTGTGCGAACGAAGATTCACGACGCGCCTTATTAGTTGAGTACTACTGTACTAGCCACCACTTTCTGATGTTTTTTTATTAAGATCGCGCCATGTAGTGATGAATGGTTGAAGTATCATAAACAAACGCAATTTGCTTGACATTTACTATAACCGATTGGCGATATTTTGAATGAATGACATTTCATTTTACTTCAAATACGTTAAATCTAAAAAAAAACAATTTTTCTATGCTACTGAAATGATAATTAATACGAAAATAAATTTTAAAAAACTCACAATCTGTTTATCTAAAAGTGTGACTTAATGGCAGAGGGCAGGGCGCATTGCAGAACAGATGTCCGGTGGGGCTGAAAAGTTCTGGAGTGGCGACCGCGTACCGTATAACGTAGTGTTGGAAAGCCTCTCACAAGGTGGACCGACGACCTTGTGAAGGGCGCAGGAATCTGTGACGTTGCAAAAACAAACCTTACGTAACTCGTAGCGACATCTACTGTGGACTCATAGAAGCACATTTGACAGAGGCCACAGTTTAAACAACAGATGGCGCTGGAGTTCGAAGGGCTGTTTAGAAATTAACATATATGAAATAAGTTCATGTAAATTAATTACAACACGCACCACTGCGGGCTGGATGCGGAAGCACAGGAACCGTCGATGTGGGACGCTTGGGGAGGCCAATGTACAGCAGTGGACGTCTTTCGGCTGAAATGATGATGATGATTAACAGGATAACCCAGTGATGGTACCCTGACATGTTGTCAGCATTCTTCTGGGATATTAAAAATTAATATTTCACAATAATATCCCAGAAGTTGTTTATTAATGCATTAATATGGTTATTTTACTACTTACTTGTTATCACCACAGGAAATATCACGCCTCGGTTTTTGATAGATAAAGTCAAAGTCCACAATCCGTGTTCACAATCCAATCAAAAGTTTATTATTTAAGTGAAGTAAATTATGTGGGTGGGAAGAGGTAGCATGCTCATACGTAAGCTTTTTGGTGCTTAAACAACATAATTATTGTAACGGGCGTAGAGCAATGTGGTGGCCCAGTGGTAATGGCCGCGAATTACGAGTTGTAGGCTTGTAGGTCGTAGGTTCGAACCACGACAGGCGCTTTATCATTTTGTGTAAATTATTTCATCACCAATGCTCACGATCATCATCTGCCTAACAACCCAGTTACTGGGTAATACGATACCTCTTGGTATGCTCTCGATACGGTGAAGGAAAACATCGTGAGGAAACCGGCATGTGCTAGAACCAAAAATTCGAAGACATGTGACATCTACCAACCCGCACTGGGCCCGCGTGGTGGATTACGGCCGGCTCCCTCCCATCTAGAGAAGGCCTGTATCCCCCGCAGTGGGAACATTATAGTGTATGTAGTGATTATGATATATTAAGGGCATAAGCACAATGTTTTGCTTGTGTTATATTGCGCGCTACAGCAAAGCAAACAGCAATATCATGTTATTGGGCGCAGCTGTGAGGCATTCCTGCTTTACACTTTTAATTCTTTGTTCCAGGTCTCCAACACCGCTTCTCCCCCGAACAGATAGGCATGCAGGCTTCTTCAGCCCTCGCCTACATCATCTTCGAGATGATAATGTACCTGGTGACGCTGTACGTGACCAACACCAGCACTCACCTGAAGACCCTCGACCTGCTGGCCTTCTCGGGGTACAAGTACATCATCATGATTGGCAGCCTGCTCGCCGGGCTGACGCTGGGCAAGACCGGCTACTACTGCAGTCTTGTTTATACTAGCTTCGCGTTGTCTTATTTTTTGGTAAGTTTTTGAAGTGAAAACTTTAGGCGGTCCTGTGCAACTTTGTAAACGTTCCTATTTTCAAAACATAATTCTACCCGACATTAGATGGCGACACTTGGTGCCATGGGAACTAAAAATATTTAGGCAGTACTAGTAACATATGCTATGTACTGTTTTTCAACATTCATTCCTAAAGACACTTTAATGGCCAAAATATTATTTTTGTACTTTTTAGGGTTCCGTACCTCAAAAGGAAAAAAACGGAACCCTTATAGGATCACTAGTGTGTCTGTCTGTCTGTCTGTTTGTCTGTCACAGCCAATTTTCTCCGTGGACCGATTGAGTTGAAAGGTGAACATATGGATTTCTGGAACCCAAACACGTATGGCTAAAGTAAATAAATGAATTTTGAATATAGAGGTCACTTTTAGGGGGCAAATAACAAAATAAAAAAAAAAACTTTTGCAAACTGTTCCGTGTGACATATTAAATGAAAAGGCTTACTGTGAGGGTCTCAAATATATATATTTTTTTTATAATTTTAAAATAAATATTTTTAAAGTTAGTTAAGAAAATAGACGAAAATTTAACATTCCCCCCCCCCCCCCCTATCTCCGAAACTACTGAGCCTAAAATTTTAAAACGTCAAACATTTGTCACGCGTTGTTTCCTAGGGAAATCTAATTACAACATGTATTTGCTCCGTGGTGCAACCACAAAAACAACAACACACAAATACTTACACAGAGGACAGGGTGTTCTGGCGCAGCCTGGGAGAGGCTGTCCAGCAGTGGGCTGCGACAGGCTGAGTTGATTGATACACAATTTACCAAGGCTATATCTACTTTGACATAATTATTAAGTATTGTTATTAATATTTTCCAGGTCAAAACCCTCCGACTGCAGCTGCTGTCGGGCTCGCACGGCCCCGAGCAGCAGCAGCCCGCATACGGCTACACTCCGGGCTACTCGCCCAACCCTTACGCGGAGAGCTGGAACAAGCCCACAGCCGGCGGCACCAAGCGGAGAGTGTACTTCCTGCTGTTCGTGGCCGTCACGCAGCCGCTGCTGTCCTGGTGGCTCACCTACCACCTGGTGCCGGCCGCGCTGCCCGCCGCGCCGCCCGCCTAGCACCCCACACGGACACACTGAGCCAACGGCGCGGGATCTCACTGTTCTTTGTAAATACTTTAGTGAATTTTATTCAGAGGTAAAAGGGCTTACGGACTGTACGAATATTGAGTATCCTGTGGCCACAAGTAAATTAATATTAATTTTGATTTTAAGCCTGTTTTGTTCTACAATGAGGCTAAATCTATTGACAATACATTTTTCGTCCACTACCCAGTGCCACGTTATATTTTACGAAAAATCATGTCTCATACTCTTGTGATTTAATTTAATAAGATAAATTATTTTTATTTTTCATAAGAACATCAAAAAAAAATAGAAAATTACGCAGAAAAATGGAAAATTTCAGAAAACTTATCGACTATTTTAACTTCACGCGTTTACATTAAAATATTCATAGCTAAGACAGGACAACATCTGTCAGGTCAGCTAGTTTATTATAAAGATGATTAATTTATCTTATTAAATTACTACAAATATTAGAAAACTTAAAAAAAATATGAATGAAGTCGTTCTCAAGGGAAATAGGGATTCATTTTTATTTATACAACAAAGTCCCATTAAAATAGATGGACAAATTTTCACAGAGTGTTCTACCCATGAATATGAACAACTTTTACTATGGGACCAAACCTGAAATGCTGCTCCCTACATTTTAACGAGTTTGGTGTAGATAATATTATGTACTGAACAGCAGATTTTTTTTTCGCGATTTCAGAGTTAGTCCTTTAGTGAAAGTTGTTCATATTCATTGGTATGGGACCTTATTTAAATACCTATAGATTAATTACGGAACAGTTGGAGCCCGCTGCTGTACAGTAATGCTGATACATCGCGTCACACTCGTGACGCACTTCCATTCGCCTCGGCCCGGGAACGAACCTGTGACCCCACGTGTCAGCACCTAGTCTGAAACAAATTGTGTAAATACGAATATTATATTGATTTTATATCTGCTTCACTTTCCAGTTGGGCTTGTAACGTTTTCTACCTCTCAACTATAGGCCGACCGTTTAACTCGCGTATCGCCTGCGCGGTAAGAAGGGAGCGAGGGGAGATGTTAGCGGGTGGGTGAAAGGGGTGCGCGGAGCAGAGAGCTACTCCGCGCACGCCTATATAAGAAAACGTTTTCGTAACGTTGACGGTGTGAAGACGACGTTACATTAATGTATTTTCCGGAGCATCTATACTTGAAAGGTTTAGATAGTGAAATAAAGGTAAACAATCTTGACGTGTCTTTTATATTTTAAAACCTCAGTTTAAAAATAAAATGCAACTAAAACCCAATGTAAATACAACAATAATGATTACTAAATCAATTGAACCGTTAGTTTAAGCAGTAGTTTATTTGTTTAACATGTGTTTGTGTAAAAAATCACATCAAGATTGTTTACCTTTATTTTACCACCTAAACTTTTCTAGTTTACAATATACAACGCTAGGTTACGTTTTAAAGTAACCAACATCCAAACATACTCACTCAAAATTGAACCTATTCTGAATGAAGATGAAGTTTGAAATTGCATAACAAAAATGCAAATTATGTTAAAATAAAAATGATTCTTATTTCTTTTGCAATAAGAACCATATTAGGAATCTCTAGATAATATATTTACGAGGGGTAGAAAATGTTACAAGAAATCAAGTCTACAACCTTCGATTTTATGGAATCCATTAGATGACATACAAATTGACCAGAATAACTAGATGTGATGCTGCTTGTACGATAATAGTTATTTATGCAACTGACGTATAATAAGGGGTATTAAAACACGAATGTGGGTTTTAATAATAATCACATGAGTGTTTTAATACCTAATTATGTACAGTTGCATACAAGACTTTATCTACATCCATGTTATGAATCCTCTATAAAAGGTTCTGAAACAGTTTTTTGCAATACTAATACTCGTATCGAACATGGCGGCCGGCGTCAGTTTACGACGTGAATTCGAATAAGTTCTTTTTTTAAATTACGGCGCTGTTGTAGTGAAACGCGCGTGCATTACAATGTTCTTTTTTTGAAAACAGTTGCATTATGAAATTCAGTACATCATTATAACACCCGTTTGGATGCTATTACGGTTACTATGACACTGGCTGTTTTAATGTTGGCAATAAGCTAACTGTTTCAGAAACTTTTATAGAGGATTTATAGCATGGGTGTAGATAAAATTTTAAATATTTTTTATTTTTTGATATACTGGTAAATCCGTAACACACCTTCCGCTATTACCATTGTGTAATAAAACAATACACAGTGCCCTCCAACAGTTAGTTGACATTGTTCCACTTCAGCTGTACCTAGTCTCAATTTTTTTAAATGTTTGAACTATACACTATAACATTTTTATTGACTAACTAGTTGCGCCACGCGGTTTCACCCGCGTAGACCGGGATAAAAGTAGACTATGTGTTAATCCAGGGTATAAGCTATCTACATACCAAATTTCATCCAAATCGGTCCAGCCGTTTGAGCGTGAAGAAATAACAAACATACACACACACTCGCTCACTCACAAACTTTCGCCGTTATAATATTAGTGTGATTCAACTACCTATGATAAGAAATTACCTGTTTTTTTTAACCCCCGGTGGAAACAGAGGGTTTCTGTGTATCTATCTGTAGCACCGTAGCCCCCAAACGACTGAACCGATTTAGATTTTTTTTTTCTTTTGTTTGAAAGGTGACTTATCGAGTGTTCTTAGCTATGATTCAAGAAAATCTATTCAGCCATAACATGGCTGAATAGATTTATACGTCATAAGGCTGTGTAAATTAAAAAGTGTCAATGTCAACTGATCAGCGTATATAAAGTGTTTGTTTACACTGCCAACTGACGTCATGACCACAGAGCAATATTGCGTCCACTGCGCCCAGCGTTTTCGCGCGAAATTTGAAAATGTAAAATTTAAATGCATTTTTATGGCACTTAACGATTGAATAAAAATTTTGTGTTCTTTTTAGTGGCTTATTAGCACTATAGAATCTAATTGAGACACTTTTCAAAAATGAGTGTAATAGCATATTGTGCTATCATAATGTGGCATTACAGCTAAAGTGGAAAAAGTCAACACTATTGGAGGGCACTGTACCAATATCTAACTGTATAGCCGACCGTGAATATCACATCGAGTATTGAAGAACTGCCTCGTTGGGTTGGTCTGCAGTGGCTGCAAGCTTCTGGGTTAGGTACCCTGGTCAGGCAAAGTGTTATCGGGTTTTACTATCTGGAATTTCTCAGTAGCAGCTCCGGAGTCTGGATTAGTGCCCAGTTGTTGGCAATAGGCTCACCCCGTATTACATGGGGCTTACACATAACTGCTGAAATGAGGGTGTACTATACAGGGTGAAATTGAATGAATGGTCAATATTTAAGGGGCCATTTTACTCATCATTATGAACAAGTTTAAAGGAGCTCATGGCTAAGTAATAACAGCCGTACGGGTCGATCCATCAGGTTAAGCTACGCTTGCCGGGGTTGGTCCGTGGATGGGTGACCATCTTTACATACCGAGACTCCTCCGTGCCTCGGAAAGCACGTTAAGCCCGTTGGTCCCGGCTGTCATTCGTGGATCTTTGACAGTCGTTACGGGTCGTCAAAAGCCCGAAAGTCTTACCAAGGGGTATCGTATTACCCAGTTACTGGGTTGTGGAGGTCAGATAGGCAGTCGCTCCATGTAAAATACTGGTACTCAGCTGCATCCGGTTAGACTGGAAGCCGACCCCAACATAGTTGGGAAAAGGCTAGGCAGATTGATTATGAACAAGTTTTACTATGAGAAAAATCCTTAAATCGCGACAAAAAAAAATCAGCTGTTCCCTACATTTTGACGAGTAATGCGAACATAAATGTATGGAAGAGTTGATTTTTTTCGCGATTTTAGGTTTGGTCCTATAGTAAAAGTTGTTCATAACGATGAGTACAATGACCCCTTAAAATATTGCTCATGAATTCAATTTCGCCTTGTAGGTACACCTCTGCCTAACCCTCGGGGAATACAGGCGTGATCTTATGTTATGTATTAAAGAAATGTTATTCATTGTCTCCTGTGCGGTAGTCTCTTTCTAATGCCCGATGTGTCATTTACTTTTGGTACTTACTGTATACCGGGATGTTTTGTTAATAAATAAGAGACGTAGCTGCCTGCTTACCTAGATACTTATATAAGGGATGTAGATATTTGTATTGAAGTGCCAATATTACAATCTGTACAAATAAATAAAATTTAACTGTTTGTAGTGTCGAAAGAACAGCTTTTTACTAAATGCTTAAGAAAGAATATACGGTACTTATCTGTCTGTTTGTTCCGGTTAATCTCCGAAACGGCTGGACCGATTTTGACGGACTTCCACTGGCAGGATAGCTGATGTTGTAAGGAGTAACTTAGGCTACTTTTATTTTAGAAAAAGAATTAGGATCCCGTGCATAAAAAAAAAATGAAACCCATGAAATTTTGAAAATCCGTTTCAAATAGGAAATTTTGACATTTACGTGGTCTGTAGCCACAAAGCAGAGAGGTGATAAGAGAGTAGGGAAGCCGTTGCCCAGCAGTGGACAATGGCTAGTAAAAAAAGAAACGAAAGATCACATAGATACAATAAAGTCAATTCAAACAGTTTTTTTATAAAAATATCTACCTAGGTGAGCAGAGCAGTAAGCTACGTTAATACATAGAAATATCCCTAACCCCCCATTATTCTCCTAAGATAATACTTTATGAAAGTGTTTATAATTTATACAGTTTGTTAGATAAAACGAGGGACATATTTACTTCCAAGGAGTGAGGAACCATAAAAATTAACAACACTATGGGAGCAACCCTGAAATATGAAACAAAAAATTTGCTGTTCCTTACCTATCCAAATGTAGGGGATAGCAGATTTTTTTCTTATTTCTGAGCTGGTCTTATAAAAGTTTCTCAATTTCATGAGTATTAGTCGACGTAAAAATATCGCGGCGATTTTTTTTTCGCGCACTGCATTTTCAACGCTCTGCTCAGCGCCGAGAGTTGAAAATCCAACAGTGTTTTTTCGACGCACTAGAATGCACTCTCTTGTTGTTAGGTTGGATTCTCAACGCTCGGCTCAACTACGAGAGTTGAAAATCCCTGCCGTGATATTTTTAAGTCCGTGGTAACGTCGGCTTCCCTCTCTTAAAGAATATGTTCCTCGTTTAACCTAACACCCTGTATATGTATACCGGATGACTTTTTTACCGTCTCGAAAAAATTGGGTATATTATGTGAACAGAGTAGAAGCCTATGGCATACCTAGTTTTTTTTTTTTTTAATAGGTTAGACAAAAAATTGTCAAAGTACTACAAATTCGATGTAAACTTTTCATTTTTGTACCATAAAAAAAGAAATTAAAAAAAAAGAAAAATCGTTTCAAAATATCGAAAAATTCTAATCATATGCAAATTGCATATGATTAGAATTTTTAATTTTTTTTTTTTTTTTGAAAAGTTAGGTATACTATAGGCACTCCGTTCACCTAATATAACCCATTTTTTTCGAGACGGTAAAAAAGTCATCCGGTATAATATGTCCTCACAAGAGGCGACCGAGAACTATTCCCTACAGCTGAGCTGTATGTGTGCAATGAGCGTGTATTTTGTACTAATTCAATGCAATATTAAAGGCTAGTTTTATATTGAACGTGCTTTTATTTTTGACCTCAGGCAGGATCATTCATATTATTTAAGTACCTACCATAGACGTATAAGAAAAGGAGGACTCCGCGCCACGCATATCGAAAGTGAAGCACCGTACCGATCTATGTGTGCGTGATATGAGTACCTGCAAAGACGCCGTCGTTTGTGTCACGTAATGGCGGCCAGTCGGCATACTATGATGTAAATGTGTGAGTGAGGCGTGTTTGTATGTACAAACGGTCCCGGCGGCATATTTACTGTGCTTCACTTTCGATATGCGTGGCGCGGGGTCCTCCTTTTTAAATAAGTCTTGGTACCTACATCTATAATTCAATTCTCAGATTCAGAATTAGATGATTATCAAGTTTTGGGGAACAACAATCTCAGCATACTTCACAAAGTTCGAATTCTATTGCAACAATTTTTTCACAAATGGTCAATCAACTTAGAATACATAACGCTAAAGAAGAGTTAGCTGAATAAATAGATGTTGGAATATTAATTATCTAAGATTAAGAATTCATTTATAATAAAATGTAGGGAATAGAAGAGGAGCTCCTAGAAATTATTATAAGAGTACCTACAATGCGATTCATAAAAGAATAGGAACGTCAATGACCTCTATCTGTCAAATGTTGATTGAAAAGTACGATTTGCAAAGAAAACTTATTTGGGTAACAATACCGTTTTTTTTTTTTTTTTGTTTAACCGAGTCTTAGCAATCGAAGTGAAAAAAAAGTTTTTTTTTTCGTAAATAGTTTTTTTTTAAATAAGGTAAGTACCTATACTACTTTCTTTCATATTTTCATTGTTGGCAACAATTCTTTTCAATTTTTCAAATTCTTCGTTCATGATTCGTAAATAAATGTTATAAAAAAAATATCTTGTTGTGCTCACCCTACCCAATTTATTCAATATTCAATTTGACAACTATGACGTCACAACATGGCACTAAATCGATCCTATTCTTATTCTTACAGAACACATATTGGAAAAAAGCCGAAAGTTGTTAATTTACAATTTTATTGCATAAAAAATTTTTTTTTTGGGATTACAATGTTACATTTGTTTTTGGGAAAAAATCTTTTGAACTACGGAACCCTTCATTGTGCGTGGTCCGACACGCAATTGACCGGTTTTTTTTTGCTAAACCGTGTACCTAGTTCATCATCGTCGAAAACAGTTTTTGACAAAATGGCAATTACTTAGTTGAATAACTAGACTTGGGGCCCTCCAAATAGTATTAGCCCAGGGCCCCACAAACTAACGGTCCGCCCCTGCACGTAGACATTAGTCTAATACACGTCCTCTGATGGACGTATTGGGCAAAGTTAACAGGCACTTAACAAATAACGAATAGCAGGTGGGCTGTTCTCAAAATACTCTTCCATCTTTTTTGGCAGTATGGACAGTTATAGACAGAGACGTTCTTAAAAAAAAACCATCAGCTTCATTATCTGATATTATTTGCCAATCGCACACTCATAAAAGTAGAGGATAGGATGAAACATTCTAAAAATGAACGCCCCTCCACAAAACGTGATTATTTCAATGTGTGAGAGGAAATACTTATTGCAACAATTTACTTGTGTGCGTGCGGCGACTTTACTGTCAACATGGACTCGTCGCCGCACTAAGAGGTCAACTAATCATCCGATCAGTCCTGGGGGCTTACTATGAGCTTCAACTTCTGCCCTGCTATAAAAGTATAGCAGAAGTTGAACGTTTGCAGTGAAAGACACGTTTAACTTCTGCCCTGCTTTAGGAGCTCATAGTAAGCCCCAGGTAACAACATTGTACGTCGGGGAGCATGCGCTTTGTATGGAACGACACGTTCGCTCTGTCGCGCGTTCCTGTCATTTATACACTAGTTGGCCGACAAATCCGGCTGTTTGACGTTTGGACAAGTCGGATAGGTACCGATTGCATAAAAAAAAAGTGTTAAGTAAGTATTGTGTATATTTTTATGTACCTATGTCAGTCTGTAAGGTGTTTAGTTTATGTAGTTGTTGACCGTAATATTATAATATATAATATTACGGTAAACAATATTATGGTCAACGAATTACAAGCAGCGAGTGAATACGAGTATGTGGGTTTAGAGATGAATCTTAACAAGACAAAAGTCATGACCAACAACGTGATGACGCCTATCTTGGTTAATAGCATACCGCTCGAATACAAAAGAAATATTATAAAATATATAAAAGAAAGATTTGAAAATTCAGATATTCACATTCTGTACTGAAAATGGTCAAAAGGAGTAAGCCGACGTTCGCACGGACGTAGGTAAAAAAATCTCGGCGGGATGTTATCGCTCACTGGATTTTCAACTCTCGGTGTTGAGCCGAGCTTCGAGAATCCAACCTAACAAAAACAGAGTGCATCCCAGCGCGACGAAAAACACTGTTGGATTTTCTTGAAAATGCAGTGCGCGAAAAAAAATCGCCGCGATTTTACGCCCGTGCGTGCGTACGTCGGCTAAGCTTTCACACAGTGGGAGCGGCGCGGATGGCGGGAGTGGATGTGGGAAGGATTCCCGCGGTGGCTTACGCTACGACACCCGCTTGCGGAATCCGCTACCCGCGCCGCTCCTACTGTGTTTGAAATTATACCAAGCCAGATACCTAAGTATCTACATATTTACGCCACAGATCGAAGCATAGCTAGGTAAGTAGGTACCTAAGCACTAAAGCTTTTGTAGGTATTTAATTAAGTAGTTTGTAAAACCATAACACATATTTATCAAATCGTTAGGTCATTTAGATCTTATGTAAAGTCATTCATTGATATCGTGTCATCAAGATTTAGCAAAACATTCCCCAGAACACAACCATTAACCGAAATTGGTTTGATTGCGATAATTTGGCAACTCAGCCCACGGCATGGTTCGTGACTCGTTCGAACTCGGCTGACACGCAAAACACTGCACGCCACTCCAGACGGAGGCGCAGGCGTGGCGGCTGCCGGCAGTCACCACGAGGTTTACCAGTCTGTAATGGCATAAGGAATGCTCACACAATAAAATAATTTTGAGGTTTTATTGCTTTAGCTAGATTTCTTTGAGGCACCTGTTTTAGACTGTCGATCGTTGACTTATATATTACTTTTTATATCAATGCTGTCGATAAAGTTTTCTTGGCACCCATTACCTACCTACTTCGTCAAATTTTGTGTGATATTTAATATAATATAATAATATATATAATAATAAAAATAATAACCCCACCGCAGTATCTCTACGCTGACGTCGTGGTGGGGCTTGCGCGCTCCAATCTCTGGGCCTGTGCTAGTAGAGTTCACTTTGCCGAAACAGGTCTAGGGTGAGGAGCCAGACCAAGAGAGATACAGAAACCCGCAGGGCAGCATGTGGCGAGCTGTTGGGCAGTAGCGACCCCACGGACCCTATCTCCCGGGAGTAGTCTTGTTCCTCATCTCTGGCTTGTCTTTATTGGCCGGCTGGAGTGAACACTGACGGGAACAGAGCTCCCACCTCATTCTTGCCTTTATTGGCTGGCTTGAGTGGAGATTCGTAAGAGCAAACGTGCTCGGAGGAAGGAAGTATTCCAGTAAGTGTTTGTAGGGATCTTGACCATCTTCCGGGCTCTGGGATTGTTCTGAGAACCGTGGGATACCTCTCCACTCCTCATAAGCACCTAAGGACATGTTGCCCCCTTGCCGCTACGACACTATGTGCTAGCGACCGTTTTCGGGGGCCCATTATTGAGTGTGCAAGTCACCCCCTGCCATTTTATCTATTGTATACAAAACATTAGTCAGGCAGGGGCGATAGTGTTTCTATAGTTCTAGGTAACCAGTCCACAACCACCCAAAGCCATAGCCCAATATGTTTTGTTTCCATGTTCTGCAATAGTCCTGCACCAACCGGGGGTTGTCCTTGGGTGCACTTGCATACTGCATACAGGGATAATCGTCGGCTGGTGCCTCATCATAATTTAAAATTGTCTAAGGGGCCTCTGCTAGTTGGCTTCGGCCCCTCGTATGCCTTCCAAAGGTCCGGGATCCCAGGGTCCCGAGATATGTAAACATATAAAAATAATAATAATATAAAAAATAATAATATATATATATATATATAATTTTTGTGTTTTTTTTTTTTTTGGTGTTTTTCTATCTATAATATGTATATATTTACAAAAAAAAAATGTATATAAGTAGTTTATCAGCCATCTCGTTACCATAACACAAGCATTAGGTTGCTTAGCTTGGGACTAGATGGCGTTGTGTGAAATGTACAAGGATATTTATTTATTTTATTTATTTATTTAATATTTGTACGTAGATGTAGGTAGGTACCTAACCCTACTTACAGGACAGCAATCTACATGGTCTTCACATGATCTGACCAAGATTATGTCACTTACGCGAAGTTCTAGCTAATGCTCCTTCATTCCTGTTTCTATCAACTTCAACTACTTATATCATTATGAGCAGTCATTCATGCCCACAGAATGTTCATGCCGGGGCACCACCAACTTCAACGTCAATGCCCATCATCGCCTTAAGTAAAGATCGCGGTAGTTAGTTAAATTCAGTCAAGGTTCGGTCAAATTATCGCGATAAGTTGAGGCTAAACCTACGGCCTACGTCCTTCATCGCGATAATCAACGGCATAATATCCCGTTGATGTGGCCCCAAGCCCCAACATCAGTGGCATAGAAAGAAACAGACGGTCAGACCGTTAACAAAGATAATTATTTAATTATTTTGAAAGTCGATAACGTGATGCGAATTTATTTAGCGCTCAGTTTAGGCTTGTCCGTCGCAAAAAGCGCGGTCACTGTCGGACTGCATAGAAAAGAAAGAGAAGCGCGATGACACAACGCTTGCAAAATATGAAGTAATTATCGATTTACAAAAAATCTGTTGATTAAACTAAAAAAGTAATGACAAGAAATCATTCCTTATTAGCTTGTAAAGAACTGTAAGTATAAATTTATGAAACTGTAGGATTAATATGGTAACAACTCGAAAAAATAGACCGAAATAGACCTGGATTTAGGTTTTTTTTTTCTTAGTTCTACAAACTAAAATAGATTTCAGGACACATGAAATCACTTCTTATGTATTGTAGATTACTGTGTATTTTTTCCCATCAGAAAGATGCTATATTTACTGTAAAAGGTGGTTACAAAGTTACTTAGTTTCGCCGTATTTTAGGAAGGAGCAGCCTTAACGTAGGTATGTACGTAGGTATTGTTTGTTCATTTGTAAAATAATTTCGATCGCATTGCTAACCGCTCTAAATACTAATTGCCATTAATTAGGTGCAGCCATTTACAAAATTACAAATGTATGTTAACTTTGTTTACGTGTTTAATAACTTGAACTTTCTCTTTTGTGGAAAACAAAAATATTTGTCTAATTAGTACTTAATTACCTACAGAAGACAGTCTGAAGCTACAGCAGAGTTCTATTGAGTTGTGTCTAATATCAAAAACAATCACGTCTACAAAATCCTAGTAAAGCTACTAACAGACGTGCTCATTACTAATACGAAAGCATGCTTTTATTGAGCAAGTGCTCATTAGTAGTATGTGTGACTAGTAATGAGCATGCTTATTTCTAGTATGTTTTCGAGTAAGCGTGCTTATAGGCATGCTTTTATTGAGCTCATTTATTTTTTATTGAGCTTTTTTTTTGTGCTCATAAAAAGCATGCCTATAAGCACGCTTACTCGAAAACATACTAGAAATAATTCAAATTCAAATACATTTATTGTTTGTTACATGTCTAAAATGATCTTATAGTTGAAATAGTAGCAATGTGTAACATACCTATAAAGGCGTACAATATTATAATGTCATTATTAACAGTTGGTCCAGCTAGTCACTCTTTGCATTACTCTAATTATACCATAAGAAATATTATAAAATTAATAATTCTGCTTAGTCAAATTATTCATTGAAATATTTATGCATTACTTATTGAAATTATACATTAAAATATACTCATATACATTCAATAGTCAAAACATTATACATTCAAGTTTTGTCATTAAAAAAATCATTTATTGTGTAGTATGCTTTACCTATCAAGAATTCCTTTAACTTAAGTTTAAAAATATTGATGGCTGAAATACTTTTTATGCAGTTTGGTAGTTTGTTGTAAATTTTTACTCCCATTCCAAATATACTAGTGTTAGCTGCAACGTCCGACTAGAGGGAGCTACTGGAAACCAGCTCTATATAAGCCAGCGGAAACCGGCGCACGTCCCTTTTTTTGCCGACAGACGCGCGCTCGTAAACAGCGACTATAGGATATCGTGTATTTTTGTCTTTTATTTAGCTATTATTTTTCTTTAATTTTGTTAAAATATTTTTGTAATTTATTAAAAATTAAGTTAGCGGTGTTCATTATATTTTTTTTTTAATAAAATCCTTCTAAATCCCTAAAATCCGAAGTGGGATTGAACGCCATTATAGCCGCTTCGAGTCATTTCTGGTCCCATTTCCATCATAATGTCGAGTAGAAAACGAGCACCACCGCGAGAGCGCGCGTCTTCCCCTAATTTAGGTAACCTAGCAGCGACGATGGAAGCAATCCTCAACCGCCTGACAACGCTAGAGCAGCGCGCCGAACCACGTGCAACCACGCCGCCATTGCCTGCCCTCGCCGAGCCAGCTCCAGCCCCGCAACGAGCGCGCCACGTGGCGAGAGCGTGGCCAGCACCCGGAGCGCCGCCGGATGCTCAGCTATGTCAACAACGGTTTCAACGGACATCACGGAGCGTCTTATCGACGCGCTAAAATCCATAAATCCGGTGAGATCCACCCATTATTATGTGTCCGACTTTGATCCTAGCATTCATGACGCCTATGCGTGGTGTGACGAAGTAGATCGTGCTCAATCGCAAAACCAGTGGGACGAAAAAGAGTGCCTAGCCCGTGTGGGACTATCTCTAAAGGGTGACGCACGTTCCTGGTTGCGCGAGTGGACTAGTAACAATCGTACTTGGTCCAATTTCAAATCAGAGCTGAAATCCCTTTGCCCACGACGCATTGACGTCGCGAATATTCTTTTTGATGTTATGTGTAAAGAATCCGATAAGTACTCCACGTATGCAGACTACGCACGAAAATCATTATTACGTTTGTGCATTGTGAAGGGATTAAGTGACGAATTATTGTGTGCCATAATTGTGCGCGGCATAAAAGACGCACAAATACGTGCAGCCGCCATAAACGCGAAATTAACACCAGAAACTATCGTGGAGTTCTTATCAATATATGTGAAATCAAATCGTTCAAGTGGAAGTGTACCTAATAATAATCAGACACGCAGTAGCCGATCCACCACTGATTCCTCCACCGAACGATTCCGCAAGCGTCCCGCCTCAAATACAGATTTACGTTTACGTTGCTATAATTATAACCAAAACGGACATAAAAGCAATTACTGTCCTAAACGTAGTCCTAAACGAAACAAGACAGATGACAGTAACAGTAATAAAAATAAATCCGCGACTACCCCCGAATCTACTAACAAATCCGTTCCTAAAGTTGCGTGTACATTTTGTAAGAAAGTAGGTCACACAGAGGATACTTGCTTTACGAAGGAACGTTCTGAAACGCGAAATAAATCTAATATTAACTTTTGTCGTGAAATAACGTGCGACCGCACTAAAAGGGATGTCATAACAGCAGTAATTAGTGAAGTACCCACCGATGTTCTGATTGATAGTGGATCGAGTATTTCTTTAATTTCAAATGATCTCTTCAAACATTTCTCATGTCGCACGATTCCGAGTGCACAGAACTGGACACCCGAGGGACATTTTGAATATCTTAAAATGCCCTAGGGTCTAGCTAACGCTCCTGTGGTCTGAATTATATCTGATACATTGAGGTCTTTCATTAATGCAGGCCAGGTCCTGGTCTATATCGATAACGTCGTGGTATTGAGTGATTCTGTAGGTGACGGCTTGTCCTTGCTCGATTCTGTTCTGGAGATTTTAACAAAGGCAGGTTTTTCCATTAATTTAAGAAAATTTACCTTATTTACTGAAGTGGAGTATCTTGGGAGGACGATCAGTAAAGGTCAGGTCCGACCGAGCGTGCATAAAATAGACGCACTAGCCAAATCTCCAATTCCTAAAACTGTTAAGCAAGTAAGGCAGTTTCTCGGTCTGGCCGGCTACTTCAGACGGTATATCCCAGGATACGCTACGAAAGTGGCCCCCATCGCTTCTTTGACTCGCAAAGATGTAAAGTTTGATTGGGGTAACGAACAGGAGCAGGCAAGACAAGTCCTCTCGATTTTGACTAGCGAGCCTGCGTTGTTAATTTTTGATCCATCTTTGCAAACCGAGGTCCACACTGACTCAAGCTCGTTAGGATACGGCGCTGTAAACAGGTAAAGACGGGCGTAGACATGCAGTAGCGTAAGGTCACTGTAGGCGCGGAACCCAGGTACAACTCCTTTGAGTTGGAGACTCTCGCTGTAGTTAATAAATACTGTGGCGAGGCGAGTGGACCCCCGAGACTTGTGCAGCCTTTTTTGAATGTTAGATTACTCGTTTTATTTTTGCTTGTTATACCTAAAGTCTGTTTTCTTTGTATATGCTTACATGTTTGCTATGGCGATGTAGGTACTTAGATAACTTGCCTACTCACCTAAGTTATGTAGATATCAGAGTAATCTGTATCAAACTCTTATAAAACCTTGTGTGGCGTTGAGTTGATTGGGAACAGACAAGGATGTTTGTGCTGTAATGTGCATGTAAGACCTGGATGGCTTCGGCATAAGGCATTGAACTGTGTTGTTTTCGTGTAAGTCCTTGTGTGGCATCGAGACAACGTAAAATCTAACTCGTGTAAGGCCTTGTGTGGCATCGAGACAGCATCACATCTACCTCGTGTAAGGCCTTGTGTGGCATCGAGACTGCATCACATCTACCTCGTGTAAGGCCTTGTGTGGCATCGAGACAGCATCACATCTACCTCGTGTAAGGCCTTGTGTGGCATCGAGACAGCATCACATCAACCTCGTGTAAGGCCTTGTGTGGCATCGAGACAGCATCACATCTACCTCGTGTAAGGCCTTGTGTGGCATCGAGATTGTGTCAAATTCATTTCATATAAGGCCCTGTGTGGCATTGGAATAGTATTTTATTTGCAGCGTATAAGGCCTTGTGTGGCATCGCTCATTAAAATTACTTCATGACCCATCCAAGTATAAAACTATTGATGAACATGATGTATGCTAGATCTAACATGTATGTGTTTACCTCCCCAGGTTATGAGGATCCAGTTGTTGAGACGGCTTCAGAGCCAGAGCCAAGATCATCTACAGAGAGCATCGAGGACGCTGCCCCGTCAGGAGAAGCCGTGTTAGCTGCAACGTCCGACTAGAGGGAGCTACTGGAAACCAGCTCTATATAAGCCAGCGGAAACCGGCGCACGTCCCTTTTTTTGCCGACAGACGCGCGCTCGTAAACAGCGACTATAGGATATCGTGTATTTTTGTCTTTTATTTAGCTATTATTTTTCTTTAATTTTGTTAAAATATTTTTGTAATTTATTAAAAATTAAGTTAGCGGTGTTCATTATATTTTTTTTTTAATAAAATCCTTCTAAATCCCTAAAACTAGATTTAAATTTAACTGTTCTACATCTAATTCCGGATAGCTCATTTTTATGTCGTGCACTCCTAAGTGTTTCAGATTTTCTTATATCGCTTTTTATCATTGTTGCCGCTTCATAAATATATAATGAAGGCAGAGTTAAAATTTTTAACCTCTTAAACACTTCTTTGCATGAGTCAGTCTGTTTAAGTCCGGTTAAACTTCTCACACATCTTTTTTGGGCTTTAAGAGCATTTTCTCTATCAGGAGAATTTCCCCAAAACAGAATGCCATATTTTAGTGTAGATCCCACATAAGCATGGTAAGGGTTTAGTTACTTCTTCATGATCAGTAAAAATGGCTGTGCTATCGTCCGCAAATAGTATCATTTGATGGTTTATGACTTTTGGGAGATCATTTATATAAATTATGAACAAAGGAGGTCCAAGGATGCTTCCTTGGGGCACTCCATATCTGACTGTTTTTGGATCTGACATATAAATTTGCTCAAACTTTGTATCATCTATTCGTGTTATTTGTAATCTATTAGTTAGGTATGATTTTATAAGGTTAAGTGCATTTCCTCTTACTCCATATTTTTCTAGCTTAGTCATTAATATCTGATGATCCACATAAGCATGCTCATTACTAGTCACACATGCTACTAATGAGCACTTGCTCAATAAAAGCATGCTTTCGTGCTAGTAATGAGCACGTCTGTCAGTAGCTTTACTGGACATTTAATTTAAACGTCTACGAGTCGGGGCTTAAAAAGTTGATCTTTATGTAGATCTACATACTACACTCACTCCTATTTCCCATGGTGCATGGGGGCAAAAACTTTGCAAAAACTACAGAACGCCGCCGCGCCGCCGCGCCGGGTAGGTTTCTGCCACAGATCATATTTATATTTAGATGATCTGTGGTTTCTGCTATTGTCTATTGTAGTTCAATAACTTCAATAAGCCGTCGTCTTTGTTATTGTTCTGAGCGTACGCAGGTACGCACCACAGAGTACATTATATATGGTACGCACGGACGTAAAAATATCGCGACGGGATTTTATCACGCACTGGATTTTCAACTCTCGTTGTGGAGCCCAGCATTGAGAATCCAACTTCACATTCTAGCGCGTCGAAAAAACACACTGTTGAATTTTTGAACTCTCGGCGCTAAGTTGAGCGTTGAAAATCCAGTGCGTTAAAAAAAATCGCCGCGATATTTTTACGTCCGTGCGAACGTTGACTAAGTAACATAAATATCGCTTGAAGTTCTGTCTAATCTGTTGAAAACTTGAGCGTAAAATATCAAAGTAGTACTTGCAAACTATGTAGGTACCTAGTGTAAGTAGTACCATCTGTATGAAGTTATTTTTTTCTACGTTGTTATCCAAACATTACAATTTATTTTAATTTTCATTTTCCTGCTAGATGTAAACAGAGAAGCAATTAACTTTAGTTCATGATTTTAGATAAAAGATGGCGCTAGGTTTACCCGCAATGCGCTACCTATGAGCTATGCGGCAAAAAATGATATAAGACTAGGGACTTTCGAACTCAAAAAAATATTATCACTTTAGCTATCTACGTAAGCTTGACAATTAATTAATAATGTTAATGACGTCATTTCCGAGTATCCACAGACGTTTAAGGACGAATTTTCAAAAAAGGTTTCATTTTGTAGGATAATCCAGCTTCTGAAAGTTTCCCATTCCTATATGACCTAAAATTCTCTTGATCTAGTTGCAGAAATGAGACAGAAATACTTACCTTGGTCCTTGACCTAGTTTTGAGCTACATATTTTGCTAGGTCCGTAAAAGGCGCCACATTTAAAAGGTGAATATAATGAAAATAAACAGAAAAATCAAATAGAATGTACTTAGTTCCGCTTGAATTACAAATTATTATCAGTTAAGTATCTTAGCAAATCATTGAAATACTAAACTAAACCACAATCTCAATTAAGTAATATGAATATTATTATTGAACTTTGAAAAAAATGTAAATATTTTACAAAAGCTTGTGTAAAATAGGCTTTTTTTGAAAGGAAACCAAAGGAACCGCTATTGTACTTGCATTTATTATACTAAGATTATCCTTTTGAATTTGAAAGCCGCGCACTTCTTTTCGTCTTCTAACAGTGATGAAGTTCATAACGAATGCTGATTGGTTCATGTACGACCTTGGCGCATTATGTATGTAAAGTGTTGTACAGCTTAGATAAATAAATTGATCGATAAAAATGACACACCTTACGATCTATACGCACAATGAAATTAACAAAGTTATAAACATAATAGTAAGGTTACTTATTTTTATTAACGTCATTTACAATTTGAAAGTTTTTCATAAAATTTTACAGTCACAATTTGTCAAGGTTAGAATGACGGGAGTATTGCTGCAGAATTGAATATGTTATATATGAAAGGAATGTACCAGCAATGTACTAGAACGTACCTTTAATGAAATTCAATGTACCTCCATGAAACAAGAACAATTACAATAATAAAATGAGCCGCAGACCTGACAGTCTGAATGACGGGTGTATCCTGATAAACAATGTAATAGATATCTTATGGTTATCTAATGTTTACCAGAGGAATGTACCTGCAATGTACCTCCTGAAATATAATCTGAAAATATAATGCGACTAATAAATAACGAGAAAATCAATAAAACAAATTTTTTCATAGCAATATCGCACCTCCGCTCAATAAGTGTCGTAAGTCAAAAAATCAAACTTTCCAGGAAGGAGGTTTGTGCTAAACAGACTCCGTGGCAGCCCCAGCAGCATTCTATGCGCTATAGCCGGGAGACATGACAGCCCGTTGGTGAGGTCACCTACAACACGTGTCTGTGTTATTACAGTCCCCGTGACCCCGTCACGAGAAGCTATAAATTTTGTAAACACAGATTCAGGGGTTCGCAACCATTGGATCAAATAAAAAAAAAACAGTTTTGTAATGATTTTTATATAGGCGTGAGTTTACTTCATAATTGTGGCCCAAATATTCTTTGATTCTTAAAAGGACAGATTCTCAAAAGGACAGGAGTACACGTAAGCAGATAAAGAGAAAAATTTATTTATTTATTTATTTATTTATTTAACTGACCAACTTACACTAACAGTAAAATACTACACATACAAGTTATAGGTCATATATAGGTACAGATATAAACTAAAACAATATTATAACATACATTTAAAACAAGATGAAACACACCACAAAATTAATACACATTAGAAAAAAAAACATAAGTAATATCTACGACGCAGAGATAGTACTAGGAGTGGCAATAGACTCCAGGTAAGCATTAGCAGTTTGCAGGAACCTCAGTTCGGTACTTGCAAAGGCATCGAGCGACTCATCATACTGTAATATATGATTGATGAAGGTAAGGGCCAAGTATAAGGGACTGGTTTTTAGAGTTACGGAACCAGCTGGAGGAACTGAAAACAGAAGACGCTGGCGAGGGCGAAGTATATGCCTGATAGGTAAAGGAACGTTGATGGAGACGTATTCTAGCAATGAAGAATTGAATAGGGAACCACGAATAAGGCGGATAAAATATTTCACAAGCGTAAGATTTCTCCTAACCTCTAAACTTTGATAAGTAACCATTCCTAGCACGAATGGTGTTGGGTACATATATGGGTAATATCCATATAGCTTTAAATATAAAAAGCGAACAAACGACTTCTGTACTTGTTCAATAAGTAGAGTGTAAGCTTTTTCATGAGGGTTCCAAATAACACCATTCGTTTCTAGCAGACTACGGATAAAGGAGTTGTACAGTATAGTAATGGACTGCCTATTGTTAAATACTTTCGCTTGTCGCAGGACAAATCCAAGATTTTTTCGGGCTTTATTGCAAATCTTTATTATGTGTTGATTGAAAGTGATGTGTGGATCAAAGTACGTGCCAAGATCACATACGGTGGAAACACGTTTCAGAGTCTCATTGTTTAATGTGTAGGTGTTCTGTATCTGTGTCTTTGATTTTAGTGTAGGACATGACTGAGCATTTACTGATATTTAGACTGAGATTATTAATAGTGCTCCAAGTGTGAATGTTGTCGATATCATGCTGGAGTGTGACTGTGTCAGTACGGCTAGTTATTGGGAGAGCAACTTTGACATCATCTGCAAACATCAGAACGGTGGAGTGCTTTACGCATGTTGGAAGATCATTGACTACTATAAGAAAAAATAGGGGGCCAAAAATGAAACGTTTAATAATTTTATTAATTGGTGGCACCGCTATGTTTTCCTGTCTACCCTTGATTCAATCACTAAAATAAGCGGGTGGCAGGACTCAAGACGTTGCAAGTACTTTATAGTTGATAGACCGCTCCTTAAACATTCAGATATAATGTTTTCAATTTTACCCACTATCGACTAAAATATCACTATCACAATATTAGACACCAATAGTGACGCCACATTGCAACCTCCAACAGTACCTAATTATTTAGAAACTGTGGAAACAGTGTCCGAGATATTTCCTTCTACTGTCTTTTTGAGAATCTGTCCTTACGAGAATCAAGGCAAATATTTACGTTCCATGAGTTAGACGCTGTGGTTAGTACGCGTTCCAGTGCCACAAAACATTAGACGACAGCACTTTATATCGCTAAAATATAACGCGACCAAGTAAAAATGCTCGTTAGTTTCGTATTACACATACGTTACTTTGAGTTGATTGCAAGAATTGTCGCTACGTAACTTAGTAAAAGTTCTTTATTTACAAAATTTATGGTTTCTCGTGACGGGGAATTTAGTTAAGTACTCACATAGGTTAAGACTATTGTTACTATAACCTAATGGATGTTTGTTATCTGAATAAATTAATTATGATATTTTTACATAGTTACATGTGATTTGATAAATAAAACAAAAAATAAGAAGGAAATAATATTATTTTATTTATTTTCATTTTTTTTACACTTCTTTCATGATACTCAACCTTTATGAAAGCAGTGAAAAAAAAAGCGTGTAAACAATTTCGTGTCTGTACTGTTGACTGTTGAGGAGTTGGGATCGTCTGCAGCTAATCCTGGGTGCAGCAACCAGGTCATGGTGGAATTTAGAGAGGACTGTCACAAAGCGTATATAAAATTTCGTGTTTTCTTGATACCTCCACGCGTTCCTGAGAAAAAGGGTCTTGACAGACTGACAGACAGACAGACGGACAAACAAGTGATCCTATAAGGGTTCCGTTTTTTCCCTTTGAGGTACGGAACCCTAAAAATATGTGGGCTTAAGAAACTTCTGATTTGCCCCCCCTGGGCCAAAAGCTGGGTACGCCCATGACCACGGAGTCTGTTTAGCACAAACCTCCTTCCTGGAAAGTTTGATTTTTTGACTTACGACACTTGTTGAGCGGAGGTGCGATATTGCTATGAAAAAATTTGTTTTATTGATTTTCTCGTTATTTATTAGTCGCATTATATTTTCAGATTATATTTCAGGAGGTACATTGCAGGTACATTCCTCTGGTAAACATTAGATAACCATAAGATATCTATTACATTGTTTATCAGGATACACCCGTCATTCAGACTGTCAGGTCTGCGGCTCACTTTATTATTGTAATTGTTCTTGTTTCATGGAGGTACATTGAATTTCATTAAAGGTACGTTCTAGTACATTGCTGGTACATTCCTTTCATATATAACGTATTCAATTCTGCAGCAATACACCCGTCATTCTTACCTTCACCACAATTTTTTGAAAAAGTGGTTTTCAAAAATGTACTGTGTAATCAAATGTAATCAAATGAGTACAACTTCAACAAAACACATCATTAAAACACAGCTCCGTTTTGCATTACATTTTGCCTTAAAAAATATTTCTTACTATGGTGTCCCGTAGATTACTTTCGATAAATATCTGTGCACAGCACTAACACAATCAGCTGGTTACTGTCATAATACAGTGGGGCCAACATAACGGCGTGATACCCGCGGCTAGCTTCACGTTGGCCGTGCGCCACAAACAGCCGCAGTATCGACAAACGTTCACAAAACGTTTAGACGTAACAACCATAGTGTCACTTCTCTTCTTATTTCATTAACTACACCATTCAAAACTTCAATTTTCCTTCGTTTCTAGTTGTATAAGTGTTAAGTGTTACCATTATTATGTTTCAATAATGCATAGTGCCGCATAATCGTACATATTTTGAAGCAATTACGTAATGGGAATTATGCTAGACAAGTTTAAAGTTTTGCCCTGAAATTCAACATGGCCGCTGACACAGGGATGGATACTTGCCCCAGTCCGGAAATCACGGACTCGAGGAAACGGCCGCTCGACGGCGACTCGGAGAATGGAGACGTAAAGAGGTCACACTTTAGTTCAGGTGAGTAGCGCATTATTTACCTGCACACTATACATAAGTAGTTGTCTTTACTTCATTGCGTACTTGACAAGGCGGGCATAACATTGACACAGCGAACTTGTGGTCGATTCAGCCGCACGCAGCTGGACTCCTACTAGATTCTTATCAGTACACACTGTTGTTATCATTTTGACCTATTTTTCTGTGATTGTGAGGTCATAATGTGTCGAATTATTAAAGTTTAAAAAAGTATAATGAGATAAAAATGTACTGTGTAGTTAATGCCACTTTATTGCTGTAATATAGCGAGCATAATTCCGTTGATAAGTTGAAGAATTATAGGCACAAATTATCTGAGTAATTTCGCCGTACGTTTGATAAGACAGGGGGACGGCCGGCCCGGCCGCCTCATGTGTAGTATGAATTTATGCAATGTTAAAAGATAGTCGTTGTTTTTTAGTGCAAGACTTGGTGACCGCGTTGCCTCTGGCCAACGGCCATGGCAATATAACGTCTCATTTCGGTGAGTCGACAGTCCACGCATATGTTCCCTCATCGGCTTTGTGGTTGTTGCGGCGCGCATGCCTCACGCGCGCACTCTCTCGCGCTCATCACCTCTGCTGATGTCCACCGCCTTCATAAACACAATCACTTCACATCACCTATAATAGATTTCCTAACCATTCATATAAGAATCTTATTAGTCACCAATAAAACCAACCGATTGACCTATTCTGTAGCTACTCTCACTAGATTTTTAATAGATAGTAATAAAGGCCACACCAATTTGATTAGACCTCGAACGTTAATGTAGACCCTAGAGGCCATATAACAACTGTAGTTACAATGTTGTGCAATGCAGGTCATTGCCTAATCAACTAATAAAGTGTTAGTATTTTTTTTTGCATAGAGAGAGAGATGCAAAAAATTATTAATAAATCATGCTTGTAATATTGTGCAAAATCAATAATCCTAAGGATTAAAAATAAGTGTGGTCAAACATATATGTACTATTTAAAGTAAATAATAATAATCTTAAGCTTCTCAATTTTCTTAGATAGTGGCTTCTCATCAATTGAAATTACTCCTAAATGTGGATTAAAAAGTAAAAATGTGTGCTACACATCAGCAGAGTGTGAGCGGGCAGCGTAGGTGTTAGCATTTATCGTTAAATCGTCCATCGTGCACAGTATACATTGCCTCGTTGTCGTGAGCCATGTCGTACTTAGCCTCACACCGACCCACCCATGGCTTAGTCTTTGCATTGTTGGTGTGAACATCCACTTCAATGTACAGAATTTCTACCATTTATTATTTTGGTGTATTCTTCTCATTCTACTTCTTCTTTGACAAAAAGTGTTTATTTTTTCGCTTTGATTTTTATTGGCTTAAATGAAAACTAACCATTGGAATAATTAACATTATTTATTTTGCATTATCAGATCATTAAAAATTGATATCCACAAGTAATATAGATTGGCACTGTATCACCATCATTCAAAAATCTAATTAGCTTAAGTTCATGATTATGAGTACACCTGCTATCTGGAACAGCAAGGCTGTAAGTTGTTTATCTCTGACTTGATCACTGCAGTAAATGTGATCTACTGCTACCTTGAGCATCTGTAATCTGTTGGATGTTAGAATGTCGTCGTGTTCATTATTATAAGCATAGCAATATTTTTTTATTTAGGATCTGTGTTCTGCTGGCACAAAGAATTCAATACCGAAAAAATATCTCTCTCTCGTTAGCGTGAGGTATTCCATCTTTTAGGGAGATTTTCAGAACATTCCACGTACACTGAGCGACGCAAAAACATTCCGCTTTTCCATTCCACGGAACTAGTTGTTACGAGTTTGTAGGAAGGGATAACATTTGTGCCCTTGTTCCTTAATTACGACGCGCAGTATTGCCCCGGTCAGCAAGCCCAGCCAATTGTGCCACCCCACGAGTTTCCAAGAGCTGAACCCGTGAATTATAGGACAGGTTATATTGAAAATCTTTGGCACTATAAACTACGCGGATATGCGACTCGACGCGGTATGGGAAAATTACGATAACATGCACTTATAAAATACCACGATAAATCAGGCATCAATATTGGCTTCATATTATTTTGTCGGAAAATATTACGGAACTTTCCCCAAATTTTTGCCAAATTAGTTTTGAACTGGCAACCGCATCAGTAACTTTCGATAGCCAATCTATTCGGCCTTCGTTACACACCAGATTTTACAAAGGAAATCTTTATGAATTATCCAAAGAATTACGTAATATGAATCTTAGAGAACCTTATTGCTACAATCGTAAATTAAAAGCAATAAGTTTAGTAACTATGTGAAGGTCTTGCTGACACCAGATTGATGACAGGCAAGGTCATTACCGGTACTTGCTGCACATTCTGCCTCGCTGTGTGATTCTAAGTTGAATGGCTTTGCGTTAGAGTCTATTGTCTATTGTGGGGCGCTTGATTGGCCTGAAGGTTGGCAGCAATTTGTCAAGTGTTGTCTCTTGGGTTTCGTGTCAAATGTTTATACAGTGTTACGTGTTGGTTTAGATCGTGTGGACTGGTTACTTGAACTAAATGCTTTGGTAGGACGATGTTCTGGTTTCATACACTCCATTTGATTGGTTCAGCTGAGAGTGATAGAGAAGGTTTGGTTACAGTCTTTATAGACACTATTTTTTTTCTACCTCTCAGTTTTGTATAGCACAAGTTAAATATGTGCAGTGCAAAATGCCATTTGCCTGGTAAATTCGTTTTATTTAAATAAACAATGAACTAAAATTGAGTGCCCGTACACAAGCCTCTTTAATTAGCACGCTTTTAATGTGCGGTAATGATACTCCATTAATTAATTTTATGAAACTAATGCGCTTGCCACAACGCACATAATTACCGCACTTCCCGCGGACGGTTCGTCGACAGCGGCCGAGGTAACCACACATACTAAATGTCAAGGGAATTGTAACCTTTTTGGTTGCACAATTAATCACTACACGGTTAGATCGGCGTAGTCGTAATGATTCGATATGAAAATTTAATTATTTATTTATTAGGCGTGCTTAAAATAAATAAAATAACATTCGGAGCCGCCCAGAATAAATAGCGATTAGACAGGCGTATTTAATATCTGTCCAAATGTTGTCAGAAATTGTTTACATATTTTTTAATCATGACGAAAGCATTGGCCTGATTTACCGAAACATTAATAATTTCATTATACGGCCGGTTTTTCAGTAGTAACTCTACATTCCTGTAATTTTATACGTCAGCCCTCCGCCTACAAGGACCACGAACCGTTTTGCACTAAGTGATGTGTCCAAAATCGGATTCCATACCCTAAGGACACCCTAACATTTGGCCAAGATCCAAGCAGTCCTTTTGCAAAACATTTTGTATTTCCATCTAGGGTGAAATGAAAAGTACAATATTTTATATGAAAACGTTAATTAAATGAAGTCTTGTGTTGGCGGTTTCTACCCCTGGCTTTTCCTTTCCAAATACTCTTGAGCTTTCTTATTAAAATTAGAGTTCTTGGAGCGTTTTGAGCCTCTCGTTAAATTCGTACAAACGTATAAAACGCTAAATTGTGTTTTATCGTTAACCGCAGTTTGGCTTGCGTGTTTGTTATTCATCCCTTCGCAAAAATGAACGATGTCGTGATGTGCTTAAACTTCCAACTTTGACTAAAGTATACTTTTGAAGTTTTTATTATTCATTTTGTCGCGTTTTTTGTGATAACCACGCAAACTTTGTAAAGGGCATCAATAGCGAACCCATCCAGCAATCATCTATTATGTAGTCCAAAAAATTACATTTAAATCTAAGCGCACAAAACATTCGTATTTCCGGATTATGAACTTCGACATCCGGATTTGGTCTGGCAGGGTAGAACCGCACGATTCCGAATTTCGAACGTTTGTGGCTAAGTTAGGTTCCGGAAACCGAAACCCGATTCCATTTCCTAGATCCAGTATGCACCTACAACTTGAAGATCTCGGATGTTCAGCGTTTCTTTCAACCGAGGTTTGTTGGTAACAAAGCGGCGTCAACATAGACCTAACTGTCAATTAACATTAAACCGAGCGTTTAACGACGTATGATAAACACAAGAGCCCGTATCATAAGTTGGTAACTACGTGTAAACAGGCCGCTGTAAAGAGGTATTGTGTCGAAATAAATATTTGTTTTGGCTCGCAATTTGTACGGTGGTCCTTCAGTGAATATCTCGGGGGAGTCGTGGGTGAGGCCCTTAGAAAAGAAAGGTTCATTGTTTGTTATGCTGCCTTCAGATGCTGAATTGTTAAGAAGTACTAAGTTTTTGGTCTTTGAAAGAGTATTTACCTAATGGGCGTAGACCTAAATTGATGAATAGCTTGAAAATCATTCCAGCACCCTAATTGCGTAACACATTATCAATCGGAGTTGGTTTCATTTTGACAGTTCAAAAACATTAATTGCGTTATTTACGTTGTTGAGCAGACAAATTTTTCGAACATATGAAGTAATGGATTAGCAATTTGTTTCAAAATGATTCAAACTCCGATTGATAATGTCATACGCAATTAGGGTGCTGTTTTGATGTTTTGAGATTGATACAAATTAAGTCTATATTTGGCGCAGATCGACCAAGTCTCCAGAACAAGGTTTAAGTACTCTTCCGATTTCAGCAGCCAGACACCAACTTGTAACTCCACACTCCTTGAGCCACCCTATTTAAATAGTTCCAATAATATTTGTGTTTGCACGGGTTTCTCCTCGAATTCAACCAAATCAATATTCTCATCTTTCCGATCCAATGGTATCTTTCCGATGGCAGCGGAAATACCGCCAGCTCTACATGTAAGCATGTATGTTTGATCTACTTTACTTAGAATGTTTTGCGCAGAAGATTTGTGGCCTGAGTCCGCCTGAGGCTCAGACTCCGAACTTGTCTCCTGCCCAGCAAAATTCTTGTTAATCCTATCATAAATATTTAAAATAAAGGAATAAAATATCATCTTGTTATTCTCCTGTCCATGTTTCTTCGTATTTTCTTTATATTGACATGTTGTCATTTCTTGTCCAATTATCTTATGGACAATGTGGTTTCTGAACCACACATCAAGACTAGACAATTTTCCGAAATACGGACCCAAATTAGGGCATTTGGTTTTCTTTATTCGTTAAGCAATACTGCCGAATAAACAGTTTCAGGGTGTTACTCTTACATCCAACAAATTCAATAAATCCCAATCCGTTTACGATGTGTTTGCCAAATTCTCCCAAAGTACGAAAACTCCTATGTATTTCTATTTCAGAGTGAATATAATAATTTATTCACGTACTAAATGTCTTGCTCTAAGCTGGATAAAGGAATAGTTTCGCTAAACAAATATAGCATGTATTCTCAAAGGATTGTGCCCGGGGATCACAAAAAGACCGCGTTTGTCTGTGATGTGTTCAAAACAAAAGCGTTCTTTGTATCTTATTTTTATTAAAAAAAAACTTAGCGAAAGCTAGTACGTCGTTTTATGAGCTTAAACATTCTACGCTGTTATTTAATTAATTTTACAAAATAATCTAAGGAAAGTTTACGGGACAAAAATTTCAAATATAATTTTTGAAAACTATTTGAACTGCTCAACAAAGTCATGAGTAAAATAACCTTGCCTAACTGCAGCTTATATATCTAAAAACTAAATTACATAAGGCCACATAGACGCTTCCTAAAGATAACAGTCATTATATATCAATACGATCCAAACTGTGATAGCAAGCTCTCATATTATTCTACAATTTGCCGATATGCTTGCTGATAACACTATCTTATCAGCGACCCAGTATATCTTTAAGACCTGTAAATTGATAGGTAATTACAGTCGCCTAGTTTAGAGTGCATTCTCAAACGATAATAATTTTAAATTGGTCCTTCCGCCCATGTCAAGTCCGGCTCGTTGCCAGGAAAATCTCAAGCGCCTCAACACCTTGGTCCCTACTCCCATAAGATTTTTTCTGTTAAGAAAATAGCCGTTGTAACTGCTCCTATAAGAAAATCACCCCTTTATCATGACGCAATGAGAATAGCACTGTGTCCTAAGCTAACCGGTCCTCGAGGGACATCTTCAGCGAAACGCGTTTCGCTTTTAAAATCCACCTACCTTTTAGATCAGTAAGGTGCAATTTTGTGCGTAAATCTGAATACTTATTATATTTAAAATGGTCCTTTACTGCGCAAAAGGTTTCAAATCGATCTCGACCGGCTGTTTAGCATTCTGAACGCCGGTTGTTGTTAGTATTCATGCTATTAAAGCTGAGAGCGGGTATACTTCGACGGATTTGCGTTTTGTGTCTAGAAACTTCGAATTTGAAGGAAAATATTGTTGTTCTGGGGCTCTGAATTTTGTGGGGCTATTGGTCGATTTGATTTGGTTTAGCTTGCGGATAAACAGGTTAGATATTAAGTATATTCTACGTAGGAAAGAATCAAGACGCTAAATCCGATTTATGGATTGTTGATACTGTATAAAATAAATCTCAATTTTGAGATCGAATCACTAGAGCGATAGTTTTCAGTCGTATAAAAGCTAAACTAGTAAAAATACATTCAACAATTACATTCCGTAGTACAAATACACATCTAATAAAGCAATAATCGTAACATTCAGTTTGTTTATCATAACAACGTTTTATCTCTACCCACACAATCAATCGAAATTCAACCGAGTGTAAATGTTTTAGAACTCACTTTTCGACGTAAGAATAATAATCTAAAGTTTTTATTTTATCGGGAGCGTTTATCAGTGTTAATCGATGCGCATTACCAATGGAAATATGGAATTGTCACAATAGCCATGCGCGGGCGCAATAGTAAACTGAATGACAATAAGCGACCATTTTGATTTGTTCCCATTAGTTGTTAGTGCAGATTTATTGCAATTGAAACTGTCATTACATACTTTCGTGATTTGAATTGACTCTGATTGTGTTCACATTGCAATTTTGCTGTCATACGGAACTTACGGCACGCCAATCGCTACACACGTTCTTAGAAAAACGACACGTAGGAACGTGTCGTTTTTCTATGAACGAATCATAGGAATGATTTAAACCTAATACGTGTAAATTCTATCAAATTGGCTATCACTAAAGTCCTAAAATTAACTACTTTGTAATCTTTCATGTAAGCTGTTAAAGGCTATAATTGGTGGCAGATTTTATAATCTCTACTGTACCACAAGAGCTTAATTGAAAAAAATACACAATACATAGCCTGACTATGTGAATGTAAAAACTTTGTCAACTCATCAAGCCAGTCATACCATTGAAATAGTTTCGACGGAGCATTCGGAATCAAAAAGTAACAAATTACCCCCACGCGTCCTGAACTCAATTGTGACTCTCATTGACTTATTAATACAAGCAACAGAAATAGCACACGACAGCTGGCAAAGTGTTACGTGTAGCTGATGACAGGTCTTCGAGAACCACGACATTGAACGGTCGCAGGTCACCATGGCGTTTGAAACAAGGTGTCATCACTGAAACTAATGCATTGTGAACTGTGAGTTTTTGGCACTTTCTAGAAAACACTTTCAGTCACGTCCGACCATCTGAAGCAACCATAACAGTCTTGCTAAAGCAACTAATGCCTTCTCTGATCTTTACGACTGTTATAGAGTTAATATAGAGATACGCTCAGTTGCACAGCGGTTACTCACTCCAATGTCACCGGTCCAAAGGTGTTGGTGCGGCAACACAACCTATGCGGTAATTCTACCGGCATCGGAATGACATTGTAACGAGTTTCGCAGCTTGAATCTCCGGCTCCCACGTGTAGACCCTTGTGTAAAGTTTTGAAGTGTTGGAAATATCCTTCAAACTAATCCCCAGATCGAGTTCATCGTGTCAATCAGACATCTTTATTTTGTACACAAAGTGGAATGGATCGGCGATAGGACGCGGCACCTGTCGCGATGCTTGTAAATAGGAGTACGGTAGTCATAAACATTTACCTCGACGATATTTTGTGACGATATGGTCTCCGGCCAAGAATTTATACTCCGTCCTTTCCGGTGGGCGTCGTGTGCGGTGATTAGGGGTGTAAATTATATGAAGCAAGATCAAGATCTAACAGTACTTATAATACAACGAATAAAGCGAAAATCTAATGTATCTTTGGGATTAAAAGTGAAGGGAAACGCTCTGTTTAGCTTGGTAACTGTCTCATCATCATTGATGAATGATCTCTAGCTTTCTAATACTTATTCGTACGAAACAAATATCTCTTACCGAATACAAAACTAAATGTCAAATAGCTTCGTTTATTAACTCCGCTCACGTTTCCAGTACCAATATGTATACAGTAGTTCTGATTATCGGGTTGATAAATCAACCCGTAACTGTCATGTTGCTATAAAAGTTGTGCGGCAATTGTAATCGTCCGTAACTTGTGGACTAGTCTCTGGCAACTTTTCTATTTCGATATTGTTAGAACGTATGTTCTTTTCCTTACGAGAAAGCAATATTACGGCTCAGGCTCCTTTGTCTTTCTTTTAGAACCATGTATGACCAAATACGCATCAGTCAAAATTGCTTTAGTTCATATGATTTCATCGACTCATTTCATGGTTTCACAAAGGGCCAATACTTGGACCTCTGCTACCTTAAATGAATCTAGGGATTCGTAATTAATTAAGTAATACTAATATTTTGAAAGTGGTTTTTTGCAATCTTAGTGTTATAATCGCCTCACCTCCATGAAAATTCACGAGGAGTAGTGGTCTCGGCCAGGGACACGTGTCTCAAATCTATAGCCATCGATATACTTCTCAGATCGCCAATCATCTTGTCGAACGCCTGATGACACTTGTATTTGCGTCACAACCATGTTTATCCCTATCAACATAACTAAAAATAAGCAGTGTCGCAAAACGTGCCGCTTTGACCCAACAGCAAGTAACCTATTTGATATACTTTATCTTATCAATTGCCACTGTAATTGCGCTCACTGGCCAAAAATATGTCTTTATTTGTATTGCGATATGTTCGCTTACTTCCTATTAATTGCTGATGAATAAATGCTTGTGTACTTAAAGATTTTGGTCCGACGCCAAAGGAAAGAATTAGGGTGCATGAGGACAAGCTTTTTAATTTAGCTCGTGGGACTACTTAGAGACCTGATATCGTCTTCTTCATAATAAAATAGAAATGATGTTTAAATAAATAAAATAATAAGAAAAAATTTTGTTCCATCTCTCTGTTACTTAATAATTGCCAGTTTTATTCATATAATTGTTTGATCTTCAGTTACATAGATTCCGCGAATATTCAAAAATAAATACTTTTACTCTTTGAAGCAGAGAAAATAATCTTTTGATGATGGAAAATGTACAGCAATAAAACTCTAATTCTCCACTTAAGACAAGTATCAGAAACAAGTACACAATCACTAGCACGATGTAATTTTATCGAACACAATAGGTGTTTATTAGAGCCGTTTGGATGCGCAGGCGCGCTAGGCACTTTCGTTTTTATCCAAGTGTGCGAACACGCTTACGCAACTCTTACACTATGACTTAGAGGCCTACATTCATTTTGGGAGACTTTCACTGCCAGACGGTGTCAAGTTTCTAATTGAAGAGTTAAAACGGAGGCTTCGTTTAAAGGGCGGACTGAATCTGAAACTGATCAGATGCTCCGTTGCTTTTGTTTCAAGTTTATTCAGTTATTCTAGCAAGTTGCCAGAACTCCTCCCGGGCACTTCAAGCTTGCCATTCTCATGATAGAATAGAATAGATTATTTTGTAAATAAATCTTATTTTTGCCAGATGTTTGTCGCAGTTTTGGCCAGATCCGCCCTTTGTAGAAAAATGGGACATAGTGACATACGTATAGAGTTAAATAGTGTACGTAGTTATAGTATATAGTTTACGTACAGCAAACAAATAGAAAGCAAATAGTCGTTTTGTACGCTTGGGTTTATTCGAGGATGCTCGAAAGTTAGAATTCGCTGGATCATCCTCGCAAACATGTAAGTACGTTCCTTGTGTTTGCCTTGATCTTGTTGATCAAACTTTATGCCGATAACATTCATCATGGGTTGTATTTTCTCTATTGCGCTATAATTTGAATCAATATCGTGCATAGTCCAATTATGTTGCCAGTCTGAAACTCCCTCCACGGTCACAATGGCCTTGCGTATCAATAATTGAACGGTTAGTGCCCGTGCAGCACACATCGATTGCACGCCATTGTGTCGCGTGCGAGCCGCCCCGCGCCCGCGCCACGCTTTATGTTGTGAAATCCTGAACAGCTATCACGGAAAGTGCATTAAGTCGCCCGTGTCACGAAACTGTACTGATTCCGATCAGCTATGTGACTCAGATTCGGGCCAATGATTTGGGACATGAACAACTCTATGCGGACGATTCAAGACAAAGTTACGTCACGGAAATCGATGAAGATGCCTCCACTGCCCGGTACTGGCACCTCTCCATGTTTTTCGCAGTTTTGACAGCCTAGTTCAGCTTCCGACGAAATCTATCCAGGAAAGTTTACCCCAATTCACCCCATTGCGCACATGCTACGTAGTTTGCAAAAAGGTTGAAGCTCATCCAGCAAATATTTCTTTGTAGATATCGTACATCCTATATTTTAAGTTCAAACAACTGTTCAGATATTATAATAAAACACTCATTCACGCATGATATACAGATTTTTATCTATTTTTACATAATCATGAGCGACCTCAATACTAAACGTATATTATTTGTAGACAGTAACATAAATTCGTTTTACGCTACAATTAGAATGAGAATTAGGACGTGAATTGCAATTTATTACAATTGTATTAGAATATCTTTACTATAGTATAGAAGACGGTACAAAGAATATTTAAGATTTTGCTCTATAATGGCCATGACGAAATGACGTGAAATATGGCTGAATAAAAAGGTAGTAAACAAGTTAGTGGTTTTAAAGTGATGTAACAAAAGCCACGTCCGGGCGGTTGACGCTATTGTGCTGATAGTACACTTGTGTTGTGTACCGAGTTTGAGCTCACTTTGTTGAAGTTCTACAGTTTCGAAATGAATGTTGCTGAAAATTTTGTTTGTGCCGAGAGAATTTGTGATGGATCTGAAAGTTTAGATTTCTGTTATTCGCAGCGATAGATCAAAAGAGCAATTTTTGTTTCGCAATGTTGAAAGCGTGCGCGATCATATCTCACAAATGAAACACGCCCCAAAAATCGTTGACACAACATGACACGAGCATCCTCACACATGTCAACTGGTGTCCGATGTGCACTTTACCACGGAATCAAACTGTAAGCCTTTGACAAGCACTGAACTAGGTCACAGCTAGTGGATTGAAGTACCCACTAGAGGCACACCGCTATTTTGTGACCGGTTTATTGCGAAGAAATTCAATAAAAATACAATATTTTCTACACTATGAGTGTCTGACTATGTGGTCCTTAGAGACAACTGGTTTTACGGACGCTTTACTTCATACTTGAATAAAATTCAAGGTTAAAGGCCCATCACGTGATTTAATTAGAAAACGAAGCGCTAAAATTGTTTTACATAACTCGTCACGGTGTAAAATTTATAGTTAGGCGAGATACAGGAGAGTCACAGTTGGTAAATCTTGATACCTACTAGGTCTCATATTTGATATAAAACGAGGTAATCGCCTCTTATCAATCACGCTGGACTGGACTTTGATAACCATTAGTTACATACAATATCTACAACAAGACCCAAATGAATGTTCCCAACGGCACTTGCTAAAAACCTGTCCTTGAAAGATTTTATTGATTTAGAAACCAAGTCGAAAAATAACTCTGTGATAGAAGTTGAGACTTGTGCAAAGCGCAGAGCAAATACGTCAATGCGGGATAATCGCTAGCTAAACCGCCATATTTGTATGCCGAGGAGCGAGCATCTGTGAAAAGCGTTGATGAAGCTAAAGAGCTTGTCAATAGCTTCTGGAGTGCGACTTTTTATCTGGCACAAGCGCCAAAGGAAGTGCGCCCTAGCCCGAGAAATGTATGAGCATTTCTATATAAAAATACCCTGGGTCTCGCCAACCGTAAAGTGTAATTGAATATGTAATGACTGACATAAAAGAGAAATGAGACACACGAAATGAATTATCCTCATTTTATTATTTTAACAGCGTAAAGTTTGATGTTCTATAGGAGAACTCTTTGGAGTCAGACCGCAATAAACGTCTATAAAATACGTTTTGCGATTCCTTGTGGGAAACTTAAATTGTTTCTTAGGTGTTCCTAATCTCAGTTTAACAAAGTTTTATTGGTAGTGTATATTTGGAACGTTGATAAATTGTTCCGTTGATTAAGTTTATTGGCACAATGTGGGATATCGCGAGGAGCTTCCGTGTTTGGCGCCAGTCCTATCATAGTCCAATTTGGTTGAGTGCTGTCCTAATCAGAAGTGAGATAGGCTATTTTTACACAATATTCACCGATATGGGTGTAGACCTTAACGAGGTTAACATTTAATCTGACGTCATTCCTGAACCCTTCGAGTCTGAAAGCGATTAGGGCGTCTTAATTTTACAAACGGGTTCCATTTCCGTTTTGGGTTTTTTTTAAAAATACATTATTCACAATTCTACATATAAGATGTCAATTCTGATTTATGTACCTAGTTTAAATTATCTCATTTCTTATCGGCTTGTTGCTAGGATCCGAATATAAACATATTATTATTTGAAGGACAGGCATCTTTAAACTAAGTTTTTTGAAAATCGAAACTCATTCGGATGTCCGCAGATTTAGAACTAATGGTAATGATTGAAATGAATTCCTCTACTAACGTTAAACTATCATCATTAATCATGTAGTCACGTTCATTAAAGTCTGCCAACATACCTCTATTACATTCAGTTTCTTGCTAAGGCTGCTCAAGTCGTAAATTTCGATGTCAATCAATTCATATAAACGTGAGTATAACAAGTTATTGTAAATTGTTTCGTCTTTACGATGTTATGACAAATGCTGGGTGCTCCACACGTACGTGCATTGGATGTGCAATCTTGTCCAATCATGTTTTACGTTATTGCTATTAGCTGTTGTTTGTTTGCATTTCACTATGTATTTGGCTACAGATGTCTGAATCGTGTTTGATTTATCTTCTTGACCTACGGTTTTGTGAGCTGTGCCTTCAGGTGGTCATTTTAGCATTTCTATCATATTTCAAAGTTGTCTGAAAAAATTATACCGTAGCACCAGCACCACACCACCACATTCTTAAAAACTCAGGTCAGCCCACTCCTCTATTCACCGTTATTTTGTTTAGAGAGAATTTAAATAAAATTGTATAAAATCCACGCTAACATTTTGTACAAATATTTCAACACTTTGCGGGAGGAAGGTCCTGAAACTCTTGGAAGCTATATAAAGTCGAGCTCATAGATAAATTAGGAAAAAATTGGGGCGATCGATAAGATCTTGCGCAGAAAATATGGAATGTAAAGTAAGGAATCCTTAATTTATTTTGATACTAGCACTTCCCGAGCGGCTTCGCCCACGTGGATGTCGGTGAATATCCCATGGGAACAAAAATCCTTCCTTATTCCTTGGCTACATTATAAAGGGAACCTCGCTCATTATAAAGTCGCCGCCCTCCAACATCTTTAGCTCAATTTTTATCTCAATTCATATACCCGTTTTTAATCTATGCTAGGTTAACGAGACAATTATCAGGGTGAATGATTTATTAGTGGCGCACACAGTATCTTCAAAAGAAATATTAAAACAATGATAACCTTGTGAGGTTGGGCTTTCTGTCACAAACACGGTAACAATTCAGACGTGAGTTCGAATCGGAGCATGCTCTGCATCAGTCTATAGGAAAAATAGACGGAAGAAAATAATATAAGTCCATATTTAAATCAGAAGTGCGGAGACAACGCGGCATTGCGTCTCGTAACGTCGAACATGAATTTCACGAGCTACGTGTGTGTGTCATTCATTCGGATATTATGTAGATGTTTCAGTTTGCCGAGAAGGTAGGTGTAACTTTGATTAGAAAATTGGGCATGAAATTGCGACATTTCGAACCAATTTTAATCTTCAAGTACATAAATATGGCTTCTTCCATATAATTCACATAATAGAAAGTTAACGACCGTAAAAAGTCCTCCAGTCCCATTTCTACGAATTTGCGGCAGACGCCGATAAGTTTTATAAATGAGGCATAATGGTTTTCCAATTTTGCATTTTTCCAGTTACAAGACTCTCGGGAAGGGACGCGTCTGCCTTTATATAGCACGTCTGCGTTATTGACAGCTGTATCCGAGCCGGGAACCCCTCCCTCTTGCGTCATTTCCGTTCGTATTCTAGGTTCGGTATTTGCATTACTTCGGTTAGTGTCCTGAATTTGTCCAGCCATTCCATCATTGTGCCAAATAGCTGCTGTTCCAACGCAAAGGGTTTGTTTAGACAACCCGAAACTTCGCATAATTCCACTGAGTTCTGAAATAGCTGTTGTCCTATTTACATTGTGTAATTTAGGGTATCAGAATGTTCATGTTCTTAAGTATTTATGAGCTCGTTATGAGGAAATGTCAACTAAAGTAAGCTCGGATGAGCATTGTGCAAAAACCCAAATATTTTCAATATATTGCTCTAACCTCAATATGTCCATATTTTGTTTGTTGTGGTAAGTAGGTTGGATAAATTTCATACATAATGCATGCTTGATGCGTAAGCAGGCTATCGTTGTGTCGTCATGGGCCTTTTTTAGATAGCCGCAGATAACCTCGGAGCCCCGCGGGACGGACACGGCGAGTGATCGGATCACGCGTGATTTATTAGAGCCATGCGCGGCCATTTTGCTAAAATGCGGTAAAAATAAATACCGCCCGTACACCTACCCGATTTAGACGAACTTTAAGGAAGATTTAAACGTTTGGGGAAGTTGTGTAGCCAACTTGATCCGGGAATTTATAAGGCTTATTTCTTTGTTGCTGATTATTACGCTAAGAGATGCCGCAAGGTCTTAAAAGCTTTAAAAAATGTTTTCGGAAACACTCTCTTCGTAATAATCACTAATTACTTAGATGTTGGGAAAAATTTTGCAGCTATATGCTGTGTGGAGGTATGACGAGAGAGACAAAGTCGCCATTAATCTCGGCAGCAGCTCCAGATCAAAGCACAAAGATGAAACGTCAGCAGCTTTGTGCACACCGAGTACCTTCAGGAATGGGAACACGTCGTGAACCATATTTATATATGTAATGTAGGTGGTCGATGCTACTTTAATCGTGAGCCAGTTATAACAATACGCACATTCTTATGGTTTCCTTTAATATCTTCGATTGTTCACTCATCGTATATATATATTATATGACTCTCAATATAGAAAGCATTTTAGAAAACGAGCTACGTAGCTGCATTGACAGTTAGACTTTGTATTAATTTTACACTTACCAAACAAAAAATTATAAATAATAAACTATCATGCATAGAAAACACATCAGTTTCCACATACCTCAATCAATCAATCTGCCTAGCCTTTTCCCAACTATGTTGGGGTCGGCTTCCAGTCTAACCGGATGCAGTTTCCACATACCTAACCAAATATTATTAATTCTAGAAAGCTAAAATCCTTCGAAGCCTTCAAAATTTGTGCTTACCGCTTTAAAAAGTGTGTAGGAGTAACAAAATTTGAATACACAGCAAATTCGATCTTGGCTAGCGACCTGGAAAAAGATTCTATCTATGCGGCCTATATTCAGTCACTGGTGGGTAAAGGCCTCTCGCGCCTTCCGCCCTCTTTAAGGCCTTGTGTCCGGTCTTTAAAAAGAACAAAAAAAAAACCAGGACGCCACTGACACAGATTTCGTTGCAGAGCTTAGAATATTAAAGCGGCGGTTAACAGACGATGAAAGGCAGCTTGACATCAAAGTAGATTGTTAGTTGTTAGCATCGATTGGTCGTCAATGTCGCCGGGTGCTCGGTTAGAACAATCGACTCATGACAGCAATGCTCTTCTGTTGCGAATCAACTGAAGCTAATTGATTGACGAGATGTGGTTGCTAGCTTTCCATGCAGTAAATTGACGGGTTTATATGCTGCTTTATAACGTGATTTCTCTTAAACGCTTTTACATGGATTGCCATAGTTACAGTACGTGGTCTGTTCATTACACATAATGATGATTCTGCAGTATTTTGCTACAGTAGCTCTAGCTACTTAGTCAACGCGGATCTTAGCAATAAATCTAGAGAACAGTTAAAACTTTGGAGAACATAGCTACTAATTTTCAATTTCTGTAACAACTAGAATTTGAATACAAAGCAGAGAATATGAGCATTCAGAGCTCAGAGATATCTAAATTCTATGTTGTGTTAGCTATTGTGGTCAGTGGCTCGCAACAAATTCTCATTACGTATTACAGCTGACCAAATGAATGCACATTGCTCAGACTTAACAAGGACACAAAGCTCATAATATCAAGCGTCAAAATAATGAGAGAATAGCCAGTTTCAACATTACTTTATCTTTATGCAAACCACTACGTGATTTCAGACAAATTAAGCTTTCGTGGGACCATGTCATTATGTGTGATGCACTGATGAACCTTTCGTTTTTCAGTTTGATTTAGCAATCGAGAAAAAGTAAATACTGTCATTTCTGTTGCTGGTAGGCCAATTAACAACCTCTCGACCCGTCGGATTTCGTTAGACGTAACATCGGTTGCATGATCATGTATACGTATAGCGAAAGCAATATATTCGTGTCGAAAAGCTTACATCGCCAAACTTTTAAAGGCTTAGATTGCCAAATGCGGCGCTTGGCAACGTGTGTCCGTAAGGTCGCGACCTAGAACACGGCAGAGGTGCGGCATCGGTGCGGCAAACTCACCTATTTATAATCCTCTGATTTCTATGGCGACCGACACGAACAACTTTCTAAGGAAGACAGCTATTAAAAAATAATTGATGCGAAAACTTACACCACGAACGAACATGAGCGTGCCATTAAATAAGCTCCTTTGTCAAAGAGTGACCTGACTCCCGAATTCGAGCTTATTATTATTTCTAAACAGAAAAAATCTTTTATTAGAAACGCCCCGAAAGCTAAGGCTTGTAATATTTGATAACACGTTATTGGAATGGAGAGAATGCCAGATTGAGTGCGAAATTAATCTTGGCGTAACCCTGTCGAAATAATTCGTCAGTGGTCAGCCCCGTCTAGATTATCAGCTTCCGAGTCAGTCGGATAAGCCTCAGCTCTCCATTGTTAATGTGGGGTAGGAAGAATAGGCCTTTTTGCCTGCCCTCCCTCCTCAGTTATCCAGATAATGACGAGATTGTACATAGAAATCTTTCTCTCGGAAAAATTCTTTGCCATTGGCCACGTCTCTTTATTTTGACGTGAATGGGTGCTGCTCGTAGATGAAAAATATTCCAAGTATGTATTGTTTTAATTTAAATTATGGGAAACTAGCACTTCCCGCGCGGCTTCGCCCGCGTGGATGTCGTAAAATATCCCACGGGAACGAAAATTTTTCCTTATTCCTTGTCTATATTTATAAAGGGAACCTCTGTGCAAAACAGCTTTCTAGGTCCATTGATTTGGGCTGGGTGTTGATGAGTCAGTCAGTCAGGACTTGTCTTTTTATTTATATAGATTGTAATGGGCTACTCGCCGTAGATCTCTGGTATCGCAATTTTTCCCGAGTTAATTAATGAAGCTTTTCCTGTTGTGCAGAAATTAAATAAAGCAATTTGTTTTAGAGTCAAGTCTGAGTTCCCTAAAATTAATTGGATTTTTTGGTTAGATGAAGTCCGTGTCTATACATTGTTGTTTATTAATGTATGTCGCCAAAAATAAATGTTTGTTCAGTAACGTTATAAAATAATAGCCAATTATCGCCCCTGATACATAAAAAACGATATGAAGCAGAGAAAGCACTATAATAAATTCATCATTGCGGCGTTTGGCTACGTCATGAAGATCTATAAATCAATGACAACCCTTTTTTTAGCGCACAATGTTTGGAAAGAATATGATTTGCACCTCTCGCGTTCTAAATCGTTTTAGAAAATATTTCTCTAGAAACATATTTTCATTGTTCTTGTCGTTGAAGACGTCGTTTCCTTAGTCTTCCTTTAAAAGAATATTGGATCGCAGACACTGTATTATCTTTCCATCTCAGGATCGTCCACCGTAACGTTATTTTTATCGGGACAGTTTTTCTAAGAAAAACTCCTCACTTTTCTTTTGGAGATACTTTTTTGATATTTAGGACATTTGCAAGAAGTTCGCCTATTTTGGATAAGCGGCTTGAGAAATCTACCTACTAACATTTTAGGCGAAAAATGGTTTAAATTGCAGTTATAAACGAAGAAGTATACATAATTTAGATAAAACTCGGATGTAACAATATTTAATGCACAGAATACCGCGAACCAACCGCACTCCAGCAGAGTTGTGAAAATTTTACTCGAATTTATTTAACCGCCAGTTTTCCTGGGACTCGTTAAAAAATAGCTTGTGTTTTTACTAGCGTAAAAACTTGAAACATGATGAATGACTAGCTACCTAATCGATTGTAGGGAAAATAGTAGCTGGTGTATTGTCGCTCATATCTTGCGGTGCTAGATGTGGCAGGAGAACCGCCATGCTCCATTTGAAATGAGGTCAAATGAGACGCGCCGTCAGACGGTGGGATGCCACTCAATTGAAACATATTGAATGTAGGTGGCACACTAGTTTCTTCACATTGTTATGCACAACGGTGCTTCTAATACACCTGATTAATGACTCTTAACAAAAGCCACGAGGCGTCCCTCAAGGTCTGCTCTAAAATTACTTTTTGATTGAATTATTGCGTTAAAAAATTCAATCTTAATGCAATTTTCTTTAGAGATTAGAGTGGTTCATTGCTTTACATTTTGGTTAAGTAACTTTCAAGTGGAATGAGCCAAGCGGTTTGGTGCGTAATTAGATATGAACCATGGAGACAAACAAGTGAAACTTATCCCGTACTTAGTTTGTCCTTCTGCTAACTTTGTCGTTCTCTTTGTCAAATTCAACTTGTTTATACCTCCGGGAAATATCAAAACTTCAAAACTTTCTGGTCTACACTTGATATCTTTCTTCAAATTTTCATGTACGGGTCTCGATTTCACCACGATCCCATTCATATTTGGACAAGTCTTCTAAGTAGGGATCATTTTATCTCTTTTATCAATCATTTAGGCTTCTTCTTCGTCGTATTCTCCATATGTGTTAGATCTAGCATTAATCAGCGAAATAAATTGCATGATAATAACTATACAATTAAAAGCTGTACTATTTGCCTTCAAATTAAAATTAAAAGCATTAAAGCAAACACCTCTAACACTGGCACGTTGAAACTCGCATATCGTGCCAAAACAAACTTACGAAATTAATTCGTCACCAAACACGCTAATGTTGGTGCTAATTAATATAATAATTATTTATTTTTGACGTTGGCTATTGAATCTTCATACACCGTCATTGCGACTGACATTAGCACAGGTCCTGCAGGTGTGGTTTACATTACATACATACATAATAATGCACATCACAATGACTCATGCGATAGCTATACCAGAACTGGTGCTCCAAAGTTCGGACTTCTCACGCTTTTGATCACCAGCCTCTACGCTGAAATATTTTACATATTAATTGGGATTTCATGGTCGAAATCAAGCTGCAATATCCACATAATCCCATGAAACCTCATTTAAATGTTGCCGAATTAATCTGGGCACTGTGTTTTGTTGTTAGATGTTATCTGCGGTCCATTTATTGGATTCCTTTTCAACGAACCTAGTAAATTTATTCAACCCTTTGCACATTTAATCACGGTTGTAAGTATTTTCTTTGATTACCTATGTAAATCCCTGGTTAATTTATATTGGGAGCCGGGAGTTATATCCAAATATTGTTGAAACCAATTATTATAATCTGCTGTTACGCTTCTTCAAAGGGGTTTAGGCTGTAAAGCCATCGTATTGATTTATTGCCAATTCCCAATTGTATCTAAGTTATGTAATTTACAAGCCGTAGTTTGGAGCATACGGTCCAAATTTCGATATTATGTAGCCAATATAGCGTCCTACGCAAACATTTGCTTTCGCCAGTTGTTGTTTATTTTAATGAGAATCATTTCGGATTTTTCTGTAATTAATTCTTCTACATAAACAATCTCAACAAACGTTTTTGGGTTGTACCAATACTAGAGCTTTCGAAATTACATTTTCATTCTTTACTTATTTATTTTTTCGTAACAAAACACAGTGCTCAGTTTCTGATATTAAGTTTGGACTCTTCTCATTATGCTACTTATGGTCTACAGCCGTGGAGCCAACATACCACTTCAAGGTGCTGGTGCCGTCCATGGTGGCCGGCGCCATCATCGGCAAGGGTGGCGAGACCATCGCCCAGCTGCAGAAGGACACTGGCGCCAGGGTCAAGATGTCGAAGTCCCATGACTTCTATCCTGGTAAGTGGAAAATATTGGTTTTTATTTTAGTAAATAATTGATGCAAATTACTCAAATTACATTACAACTAAAGATGTGAAAATTGCTAAAAACCGACAAGACCATGTTATGATTTTAAAAAAATCACAAAAAATAAAACGGAAAATCACAAAAAATTCATAAATATTTACCGTCAACAAACTATAAATAAGAAAAAAACAAACTTGTGCCAGTCAAAATTAGCCGACTTTCAAATAATTTTCCATTTACGGCGATCCCTTAAACCTTATCACCGATCAGCAGTCGTTGGAGTGCAATTATTCCCACAACAGTTTTCAAACGTCGGCAATCAGGCTAACAATGTTTGATAACATCTTGAGGTCCATTCAGCTTACATCATGCGAGATTTTGGCTTCAAATTGTTTAGGTGTGTCAAGGTCTCTAGACGTGTGATTAGATTTACACAATAATGAATTGTAAGAATTAGAAGTGTGTCTAGTAAGTGTAAACAGACAAAGAAGTAAGTGCATATTCTATGGTAACTTCTGGCTTGGGAAATGACGATGTAGATGAAGATTATGATTCAAACGTTAGAGACGAAACTGGGTAGGTTTTTGTGGAAGATGTAGAATCTCCTGAGAAAAGATTCTACGGATTCTTCATCAATAAATATTATAATATAATAAAATCAGTCGTACATGGTTATTCTAACAATGCCAACACAACCTGGAACCATGCTGGAAAATAATACAGATTTGTATCAATAGAACAGATCCTTTATCTCTATGCACCCACGATTTTCAACAAAACATCTGCACACACGGGCTTTACTAAAGTTTACTACAAAACGTAACACAGAAATAATAATGCGCAATACGACACAGTACGCTTCATTAGAATGTAGGTCACAGTGTCAGGTTCGATTTCCGAGCCAGTGCCTCGCAGCGACGCGCATAGTCAAGCAGCTCTGATTGGACATGTTGCCTTGCTTCGCGCTAATATTATCATTCATGTCAATTCATCTATTGTATGGATAAAAATGGATTCTATTATGAAACAGTTTGAAATAAACTCTGAATTTTTGATTGGTTAAATCTAAAAGAAAATCATGCACCATTTGCCAAAAGGAGTGGTGTGATGCGGTGGGAACCTTGCACCATTTATCAAGCTGAAACATTTTACACCTTGGACAATTTAATCCGCTGCAAATGCACGTCTTTAAAAATAATGTATTCCACTCCACTATCAAAATTCTCTCTTTCTATTATATTCGCTATCAAAACCATCCTCTTGGTTTACTCAGTAAAAGACGAAACGAAAAATGAAAATCCTCAAACAAAAAAAAAAACTTAAATATTAACAGAGCCTAGCCCATTACCCAGATGAATAAGATTCTCGTTGCTTCAGTTGATCCATAAACGAAATATGTATAACAACTTGTATCACTTGTATGTATTAAAGTTGATTTCGTGTGGGTAGATTACCATTATAGTGTTTATTGCATAAAGTATAACGCCCATGCGTGCAGGCTACATATCGCACAATATGTTACATTTACAACGTCAGATTACGTCACTTGCTACTATTTCCGAGGCATTGTGTCACAGATTTAATTATTTATTATGCACCGTGCGTAGTTTCTTTTACTCGTTTGTTGTTTTATTTTTAATTGTGATTGGAAGAAAGTGACTTGTTTCATTTAACGATACAGCTATATCATCGATGTAGAGCTTTCTGCTTTCTGCCGTAGCGATAAGTGTCAATTTTGCACTGCCGTGTGTTTGATAATGTTGTAGTACACACCTGCATCTAACTCATGCGCATATCCATAATTATAGTAAATAAAGCAGCTATTGTTTTGTTTACCTATGTTTCTATTTCTGACTCACTAAGTATTTAGCTTTCTTCTCCGCATTTCAGTCCTTGAACACCGATTTGCACCTTAGTCGGTATAGCGCAATTAATGCTTGCTCGCTGCTCCTTAATTTGGTTATGGGCAAATACCATTATAGTACCAACTGAAACGTTGTGATACCAGTCATAATTATACTCGTGCATGAACTACAATTTTAAGTTTTATTTTGCCTCAGAACACAGAATGAGAATCATAGAATGACCTGATGGTCCTGTAAAGTAGAAAGATTCTTGTTGCTATTACATAAATGTATGTAGATGACATGCTGGCATGCTTTCAACTTTCATTCTATTTTTAAAACAAACTATATTAGTAAGTACACATATCACAAATGGCATAATTATGACGAAAAAAGTCGCGGAGGCAACCTATTTATACAAAATACATTATGAACAAAATAGTCGAGTAAAAAATAGCAATGACCAGCGCACGCGCAATGAATGACATTAATTATCCTGACTGTGTCCTGTGCCAAATTGGTTGATGTAGTTTTGTCAAAAATTTAGGTTAACTGGTTAACTCCACTCATTTGCTGATTGGGTCGTCTGGAAATAAACGGTAAACACCTATTAACGGATGCTGCGGCGTTTTTAATGGTAGAACAGTTTGTAGTGGTTTGGGCAAAAAAACATCCATCTGAATTATTTGGAGCACAAGTAATAAATATTCTTCTTCAATGGTAGCCACATCGACCTGGTTGTAATCTTTCCCTTGATCCAGCTATTTCGTTCTGTCCAGTACTATTCTTATTGAATGCAAGAGCGACGTTATGATCTTATTTTACTACATCTACTAGAATTTTTACGACTGAAATGCTCTACGTCCTCATCTTGTTTCATATTGTATGAAAAAAGAAATGACATTGTTAGTTGAGAGTTATAGAACGCTCTAAGATGTTTCGGTCATCAAATATCCAATATTGACTGTATTTATTGACACTAACCATTAGCGAACAAAAGTCCACAAGTACACATAAAGTGCAAGGATTGATATCCCCTATTTACTTTGATGTTGTGAATTATGTCAATGTCGAAGCGATGTGATCTACGTTGATTCACGCCCAGCTAATAGTGCGCGCTGAGTAGGCGCCGATAGAATATAGACTCAACAACCCACCAGTCTGTTTATTAGTAATATTAGTGCTGCAGAAGTGGAGAGTGTGGGACACTGATATTCTGTCATATAAATTTATTGGTGGAACATTAAGAAGATTTATTGAGGAGAAGCTTGCTTTTATTAGGCAGTTAAGGATTGTTCTGTATTTTTTTAGGCTTCTTTTCCTTTTCTTGTGTTTGCTCCATAAGCAATTTTGTTATGCGGGATGCTGCTCTGTCCATGGTACCTCTGCCGGCCCATACTTAATTCACCATAAAATATGAAGCAGCAGCCTGAACTTTCGTATTGTATCTGGTAGAATAGTATGTATCTTGTTCCTTCGTCGCATTAATTTCGACCTAAATGGCGCAATGGTGTACGTCTGCTCCGTGTCGTGAATTTTATTCCCGCATCAGATTTTTTTATGATCCTACAGAGTACAGATGTACATTCCGTGTGTGCATGTTTGTGTACGTGATTTGTGCTCGTAACGACTCCCACGAATCACGACACGAGATAATCCTTCTGTGGGCTATGTGAAGTGTTTATGTTGGTATTAATGCCACTGTTACTCAACCCTTAGGAGGAGTCTCGAGCAACAAACAAATAATTCATGACGTAAGATTAGTTTGAAGAAGAGGCAACGAATTTACTACGAATTATTGCCGTTCTTCTCTGTACATTATCTCTGTCTAGTGTCTAGATTAAAGTTAGAGCGAAAAGAAACAGAAATGTATGGGACTGTCATCAGCATTCTGTTCACAAGGAATTCGACTACTTCCCATTGAAATTACATCTCATAATCTGTACTTAGATTTCTAAGTACAGTGTGTACTATTTTATTCTGAAATCTCAACAAGTATTTTAGATTCTAATCTCAGTCAATTTATTTCTAAACAGTGCAAAAACTTAGACCTTCAAAAGTTGACACACCTTTTCCTTGCTCAACACACGTTATTAACTGTAAAATAAATTCATAATTAACTCGGCCTGGCCTTGACCGACGCTAAAAGCGTGTGTAATCTGCTAAGCTTGGAAAAAACAAGCACGACTGTGGTTATACCTGGTGCATATCGGCGCTGTTGGCGTGACTAGCACTCGTTTTGTTTGTAGCTTTATTTATACAGGGTGTCCCGTAAATAATGGATAATCTCTTAAGGGGTCGTTGTACTCATCATTATGAACAACTTTTACTATGGGACCAAACCTGAAATCGCGAAAAAAAATTAGCTGACCAGTACATTTATCTACATCAAACTCGTCAAAATGTAGGGAGCAGCTGATTTTTTTTTCGCGATTCCAGGTTTGGTCCCATAGTAAAAGTTGTTCATAATGATGAGTACGATGACCCCTTAAGAGATTATCCATTATTTACGGGACACCCTGTATATACACTGAGGCAGTCTGCTCATGTGAGTGATGAATGATGCCCAGCCATCGACGATGTGAGCACGACAGTCTGAAGTCCTTGATTACGGAAACGGATAACCCGGATTGGAGAAGTAGCTTAAAAATGGGCAATATCGTTGTCTATCATTGGTGCTTAAAGAATGGGGTGACAAAAAGAGAAAATGCGTTAATTTGTATAAGAACAGCAAACGACAAGTAAGAATAAGAACAGCAAAGAATAAGTAAAGAAGTAGCAGTTATGTGATTGTGAATATTGTTGAGAACATCTAAATTGTCCAGTTCTGTAAAGCTCAAATGTCTCTGAACTAACCCGCAGTCGCCATGATAGATAGATAGATAGAATACTCTTTATTATGCACACCATAAAAATTACAGATATAAATGTTGAAATTTTACATAGGGTGACACAATGGGCGGTCTTATCGCTAAAAGCGATCTTTTACAGACAACCTTTGGATGGATTTTGGGGAGAAAGGAGAGAATACTGTAGGTAGTCTGTGGTGTACCATATATACATACAGTTTATATATACATACATAAATACAGATACTTATATAAATATATACTTATTTATATATGCCATGCATTGGCAACAGACAAAAAAAAGGCGATCAACAACATGCAGGAAAAACATTTGCAACAAATATTATCGTATATTGAGATAAAACTCCGGTGTTCAAGATTGAAGGTGGTCCAGCCTTGACTACTGCGATGTCATCTATGCGTCACCTTGTGTGACTGGGAGCTTAACAACAGGTTCTTCATTAGCGATGCTTAGGTTAAAGATCGTGTTAATACTTTGTCATTATGACACATCGAAGGATTCATAGTGTCAAGTTTTGAATACAGACTATAAACCAGAGTGTAAAATATTCACAAAAGGAGGACATGATCATAAAAAGACCTTACTGGGATTGCTTAGTGATGATGGCTTATTTCTCCTGCTCCTGTATGAAGTCAGCTTTGTAGGTTTATATTCAAGTCAAATCTATTTGTTTTAGGCTGAGCCAAGTGTAGTCAGTTGAACCTATTCACTTTCACGCGTTGACCGTGGTTTTAGCATTTGAAGTCATGGCCAGAGTCCGAAAGTGTCAGAGTAGAATAGGTACCAGTTGAGCTTCGTATTTATGCTCAAAATAACTCCACAAATGTTTCAAATAGTCCAGTTCTTCATAAAAATACATTCCTTTATTTGCGGGTTGTTTGTTGACCTTTCAGACCATTTGAGAGAGTATACAAAGAGAAATATTTTCCTTGGTATGTATAGCATTCATATGTAAAACGAAGATTAAAACATAATTCGTGTGTGTTCGGGTCAAAGCTGAAATGTTTGGAACAATCCTGACTAGTGTTGTGTTGACTGATTTCGTTTGCTACCCTTCTCACGTCCAACTCTCGGACAGTGTTTTTATTTAACAAAAAAGTATTTTTACGGTAAAGGGAGAGTACGCTGACATAGCCAGTTTAGTGTCAATCACTGTGATAAATTATTCTTGTCTCCTACAAGACGGCTACAAAACCAACCTTTTCAAAGGGATATCTGAAATCGTCCGCTGTCTGTCATACTGCTCAGCTTGAAAGACATACAAGGTTTCATTCCATTTTGGTAGAACTTAATAGCTAAGAGAATACCTTCAAGTAACCCGTGAATACAAACAATGTGTCCCACGAGAATTAACTTAGCTTTGAAGAGCTATTTATATTCAAAACACTGCAATTGCAAATACAATTCAACAAATACCTTGTTTTCTTGCCCGACTTAATCGTTTTCTCACAAATACTCCCCAGCTGGCCTTGCAACTAGTTAAGACTGACGTTACAGTAACTGCCGTTATAACCGACGACTATGTAACTAATGGCCGAGCAGGCGCACAGTATAACGCTGAAAGGGAAATTAACATTGATTGAAAAAGGCGTTGGTTAAGAGCTGTAATAGATAAAACGTGTTCTGTTTGAACCACTGTACAAAGAAGCAATGTTTCGTCATCTTCCTTTTCATTCTCATTAAAAAGTGCATGTCGTCCATATACGAAATTCTTATCATGATAAGAATTTTTGTCATTATGACTATTTACTTCACTGTCGACTGTTTAACCTTTGACTGACCTAACGTTATACTGCTAAGTATATTTATTGGATGTTTTAGATTAGGTTTCTTTGTATCTCTACTTTTTGGCCATTCTATTTTTATTTTCATAATAACTATTTATTCATAATTTACCAGAGACACTGTTCACAATTTCTAAAAAAAAAAGTTAAATCCGCCTATCGATCATAAATGTAAATGTTAGCACAAGTTTTGACATTTAAAATATTTTCTATTTAGACCCAATGAGTAAGCACACTCATCAGCACTTCAGATTTCTCTGCCTTATCATCTACTATATAAAGATGATAATCGTTTGTGTTTTCAAATAGTTGTAATACAAGAATCGCACAGATTGTATAAGTGGTAGGTTTTTGTGTAATTTAATCGAAATGTATTCGCATATCGATTGGGTTGCGTCACGAGTTGTCACGATCAGTCGACGGTCCTTGAACAATGTTATATTGTTCCCTCTAACTTCACTATTGAAGACAACTCTGTTTTATTACCTTATCTTTTGTACTTCATTCTATATTCTTTTCAATTATTGTTCATTCTCTTTTCTTTATTTCCCGTCTTTATTTCTTTCAGTAATGTAGTCTATGTCAGTGATAATTATTGTAGACCGGAAAATTACTGGAGTGTGCTATTTTTAACACCTCAACATTTTTTCCCAGTGTTTTAAATTATAAAAAGAATATTACGCTTAATACTAATTACTAACAGACGAATAAGTAAAACATTATTAACATTTCCGTTTGCACTCGTGTAACTTGAAAAACCACTTTGAATTTTGATGTAACTTTAACCTAATCAGACATACAAAAGGATACAGAATATGTAGGACCTTCAACCGTACTTCATTTAAAGTATTATGTAAGTGAAGATAAAGTGATCAAAGTAATGTTTACGGAACATTTGATTCCAATAGGTACACGACATATGTAGTTGCTTGCGTCATCATTAAAATAAACCAACACGGCGGCGGCGGCGTGAGAATTATCGAAGCTTCGACCGACATCAATTACACATTATAACAGAAAAACATTTAGGTATAAACCTATTTTGTACATTAATTGGCCACGAAAACGCGCGTCAACAGCTTCTTGAATCACTCGTGTAAGAAACTACTACGATTCCAATTATTATGATCCAATTCGATTCTGTATCATAAAGTTGATCCAGAACACGCAGTACTCCTCCGCCGATATGGTACTCAAACTCAACCATATCAGTTTATTTCGACTACCCAAAATCACTTCGAATTTGTAATTTTACGAGATCAAAGAAAAGAAATATCGTTGACACATCCGATCCCCGTGGTCTATGAAATTAGGATTTGTCATTTGTAAGTGATCGTCAAAATTCGGATTTGAACCGATCGATCCAATGCGGATAAGTGCGAGACTTATCTCCAGAGATCACCGCATTATTACTCCGATTCGTACTAGAGTGTTTGCTTCGACGTAACTGTGTTTCAAAGTAAGTGAGCCATTAAGTAGATGACTGCGGACTTAAGTCATTACGGGCTCCCATGAGGATTACGGGATTTCAGGCATCTTTATCAAGCTCTGAGGTTTTTGTGTCGAATGTTACCCTAGGAATGGAACGTTTATTACTGTGGCTTTCTGAACTTTTGTGGCACTTGTGGTGTTTTACTGCAGCAAAATTTTGACGGCCATTGTTGCAAAGTACTGAGACCATTCAGCAGCGATGACATAATTCAGCAGCTAGGAATACTATAGATTTTACCAGGACAAAATTCTAATAAGACAATATAAATATTTACAATGCTACACTCATATTGTACCTGTGGTTTTATCTCGCGTGCAAATCGTAGGAGTAATGGAGGAAAAACGTTGCAGATATGTGCATTGGGTCGCTTGTCAGTGCACTCTTTCTGGGAATCCGATATAAGGTTTATTCATTTGTTACTTAATTTGCAGTTACTTCGTTACGAGTGATGCGGTTGGTTAAAAATATACTTTATGCCTATAGCATAGGTACCAGTCAAACAATGGAATTTTTGAAATAGGCCGGAAATGTATTCTGTTCATCATTCTTGTGTATTTCCTTTCCAGCTTTGTCTGGCAGACTGTTATCACTATCAGTAAACGCAGAACCATTTTCTTGAATTAAAACACGATGAATTTCCCAAAATGTAACTTCACTTCACAATTGTCATACGGCTCTCATACAATTTATATAATCCCTTTGAACCCTCTCTTACGACACCACGAATAATGAAGATGAGCTCTAACCCACATGGTGTTAACGAAGCCGTATTATAAACTTATTTCAGTAAGCAATAGTGCAGAAATCTAATATGCGTGGTCCATTCTAAATACTGCAATCTTCCAATGAAGAGTCAAGGCGAGACACACATAGACTGATGTCACCGTTGCTAAAATAAAAGTGAATACATACCTGCTAACTGTAATAGAAAACGTTTAAAAATGTCCAAGAGTTGGCCAAGATTGGCTGGTGTTCATTTCGTCATTTGCAAGTGGCGAAAGAATTTGACTTTTAATTCGACTGAAGTAGCTTTGAATCATAGGAGAAGTTACTCCGTGTTTTTAAACGTCCACCAAATGTTATCTGATTCCGCCACTTCGTTCTCTAAACATGCCAGTCAAGAAATAAATTAAATTAAACTTATTTTAATTGATAAATGAATGATAAGTGATTTATTTTCTGTAAGTAGGTTTGTACAAACACTTTTACACGTCAAACACATTTTTTTTTAAACTAGATGAGATCGACGTTTCCTATCTGACTACTCTGAGAAGAAACGCCGAAACAAACTCAGAGATCACAGTCTCTTTTATAGTCCAGACATAATCTTGGTCAGATCATGTGAAGACCATGTAGATAGATTATGTAGAATTTGTAGAATGTAGATTAATTAATGTTGATAATGGGGATGTAGGACAACGAGTTAAGAACATGGGCATTAGCAATTTTCTGTTAAATGATATCAAAATTATCAACATAATTGCCTAATGTGACTGTCATCACCAATTCGTTCGCCTTTATAGTGGCCAATACTATCATAGCAGAAACAAAAACTGATTCCACCTGTGGCGGCATCTACATCGCCACATACGAACTACGCATCACAATGACATGGCATCACACAACCTGCATCGCGCAATCAGAGTTTACCGCGCGACTAGCATATACAACGTGTAACGTTAAATGCGCAAAACCTCTTCAGGGGTCATTGTACTCATCATTATGAACAACTTTTACTATGGGAAAATCTCTATTGAAAAGGGAGGATCCTCCAACCGTCTGGTTGGAGGATCCTCCCTTTTCAATAGAGGATGAGTGAACTTTACACCCTGTTCCTCATGCCTCTAAACACCTTATTACTTCATTGTAGCAAGATTGATGCACATCTCACACTGTAGTACACAATAGGGATGATGACTAAAAATTTATTTTTTGTCCGTCATAGATATTATTAAAAAATATTGGACACGTATTTTTTCTTTTTTTACGTAATCAAAAAATTACAGCGAAACATTGAGTTAAAATATGGCATGACGTCACGCGTAGCTAGGTTTTATACGTACAAGTGACGTAGCGAGCCCCCACTCCCCAACTTTAATGCTTTAGTGATAGCTAAGTATTTTTTTTATTATTATGATAAAGCAAAAAATACGTGTCTAATATTTTTTCATTATCTGACTGACGGACTAAATAGAATTTCTTAATGCGTGATAGCCAAGTATAAAGCAAAAAATACGTGTCTAATATTTTTTTATTATCTGACTGACGGACTAAATAGAATTTCTTTTTTTTTACCCAGGCATCCCTAATAGTGATGTTCAAATCGACTTTAAACTAAAAACGTGTTATAGACTATAAACTATATTTTTCTAGCGCGCTATTTTATACGCTATCATTATAACGCGTTGTTACAAAACTTGGCCGCAGTCTGAATGCGGAGACATTATCATTTTATCTGGCAATACGCTAGTTATCTCGCAACTTCTCAAGTACTCGCAACGCGCTGTGCACGAAAGAATATAATAATATCTCATGTAGCGTTATAGATCAATGAACTTTCTTTCATACTTTCCAGGCTTAGGACTGTCTTTAATAAAATTGATTAAATTTTATTATACACATCATTTCTAAGGTCTCAAGTTAATTTCGACCTTATTGACATTTTACAAAGCCTTTGTTTTTTGGTGCAGGATACTTGGTAAATGATCTGGAAGCTGAATTTAACAAAAAAACATGAATGTCAATAAGGTCTAAATTCGCTTGACAACTCAGAAAGTGTCTAGATTATTATGCACATCATTTCTAGGGTGTCAAGCTAATTTCGACCTTATTGACATTTTACAAACCCTTTGTTTTTTTGGTCCAAGATACTTGGTGAATGATCTAGAAGCTGAATTTAACAAAAAAACATGAATGTCAATAAGGTCTAAATTCGCTTGACACCTCAGAAAGTGTCTAGATTATTATGCACATCATTTCTAGGGTGTCAAGCTAATTTCGACCTTATTGACATTTTACAAACCATTTGTTTTTTTGGTCCAAGATACTTGGTAAATGATCTGGAAGGTGAATTTAACAAAAAAACATGAATGTCATAAGGTCTAAATTAGCTTGAGACCATATAAAGTGTCTAAATCATTATACACATCATTTCTAAGGTCTCAAGCTAATTTCAACCTTATTGACATTTTACAAACCCTTCGTTTTTTTGGTCCAGGATACTTGGTAAATGATCTGGAAGCTGAATTTAACAAAAAACATGAATGTCAATAAGGTCTAAATTCAGACCTTATTACGTAATAATAACAGATAACAGATACCGCGGGCCGACCGGCCGACTGCCGCCCGAGTTCACACGATTTCGTCCGAGTGCCCCAACGCGCTGTCAGCGCTGTGACGCTATGAGTGAGACTAGTGTAGTGAGACTATAAAAGTTATAAAGCTGTAATGCTATTCCGCTCTAGCCACGTTGTGTAAGTTTAGAATTTGAGATGCCTAGTTTGTTGAAACGTTATATTTCTAGCGCGAAGTCAGAGTCGGTACAACAAACGCTAGATGCTATAAATACATAGCGTGTTATTTTTTGACGCTAGACGTTATATTAACCACCACTAATCCCTAATAGGGATGATGCCTGGGTAAAAAAAAAGATATTCTAAATCATTAACTACGTAACTACAAGTGTACCTACAGGTTTTTGCACCAGTCCTCGCCTGTAATGACATTAGAACTCGTTCGAACAATAAAGGTTAATTACAAATTAATGTTGCTTCGTGAACTCGACGATATGTTTGTTCTATTGTTCAGTCGTCGTAAAAACTAGATGGTTTACGTATACAAGCATTTTTTAATAAGTACTATTATTCAGGTTCCTTTCTATTGTAGGCTATAGAAGCATCAGTGTTACATAAAAGCGACATCGGATCTGATATCTTTTGTCATGCTTGGTTGGAATGAAAATGTAATCATGCATGACAATAAGGGATTATCCTCGGCCCTACGTTGGACAATGCTTGGTTGTAGTGAGTAGTGACCACGGGCAGAATAAATTGTGTTGAATTTAAAGCTTATCTTACCCGAAGGACGAACACTATACCTATCACTGACTCAGGGAGGATTAGGAACAATTTTTTTTGAGAAGATACCTATGTCAATCTGCCTAGCCTTTTCCCAACTATGTTGGGGTCGGCTTCCAGTCTAACCGGATGCAGCTGAATACCAGTATTTTACATGGAGCGCCTGCCTATCTGCCCTCCACAACCCAGTAACTGGGTAATACGATACCCCTTGGTAAGACTGGTTGTCATACTTTCGTGCTTCTGACTACCCGTAACGACTGTCAAAGATCCACGAATAACAGCCGGGACCAACGGCTTAACGTGCTTTCCGAGGCACGGAGGAATCTCGTTATGTAAAGATGGTCACCCATCCACTGACCAACGCCGGCAAGCGTAGCTTAACCTGACGGATCGACCCGTGCGGCTGTTATTACTTAGAGCTCCTATGTATTAAAAATAATACTCGAGTCAGAGCTCTACATTTTGTATTCTTTTAGATTGTAGAGTTTCGTGTCTATTTCACATTCCGTTTCAATGTTTCTGATTCAATAGGAAGTTATGAAAACTGTATATTTTAAACGTACCTAGTTAGATATTTCTAAAAATAAATTGTATTGTTGTACATTTAAATTCGTGCTGGTATGTAAAACCGGGGCCGAATTATGGTATTCGTACAGTATTGTTTAACACCCGACCGGGCAAATGGTATAACCACGAAAATAATTTTCCTAATTTTTTTCAAATTGGTCTTTCTTAATTTTACCGTTTAGTTTAGGGAATACGTAATACCCAATTCATACAAATAAACACTAACCACAACCCACCACCACCACTAAACTTTTTCATTGTATTTTTTTCCTAGTAAATGATGTTAGCAAAATTAATTTTAATAAAAACGAACTGTTTGAAATAAATAAACGGTAGAATTATATGACAAGCGTTGTATAAACATTTATTTTTATGTAATTGTCGTCGCTCACGCCAATGGTACGGTAGAACGTTTTACGATAAATTAATGCACTATAATGCACATAAACTATCTATAAAGTATTATAAATTATATTTATTTTAATGGTAGTCGTCCGGTGGTGACAAATTACTATGATGTAGGTTCACAATGTCAAAGAAGACAACATTTAATCACTTGTTGCTCACACTGTATTAATGTCTCTGGCTTCCCTGATCATTTTTTCATTCACACTATCTCAGAACCATAGTCTCAGCACCACTTTCTCTATTATTTAAATTGACAGACAAATGTCACAAATTTTACAACCACAGAAATATAAAAAACAGATACATCAGGTTAAGCTACGCTTGCCATGGATGGTTGACCATCTTTACATACCGAGACTCTTCCGTGCCTCGGAAAGTACGTTAAGCCGTTGGTCCTGGTTGTCATTCGTGGATCTTTGACAGTCGTTACGGGTCGTCAGAAGCCCGAAAGTCTGACAACCAGTCTTACCAAGGAGTATCGTATTACCCAGTTACTGGGTTGTGGAGGGCAGATAGGCAGTCGCTCCATGTAAAATACTGGTATTCAGCTGCATCCGGTTAGACTGGAAGCCGACCCCAACATAGTTGGGAAAAGGCTAGGCAGATTGATTATAAAATACTTCTTTCTTAAATCTATTATTACAACATTTTAACTGTAATAAAAATATTTAAATTGGTATTTACCGAATCACCTTGACCGACCCATGCAAATGAGCAGTAAAAAAAACAAAAATGTTCATAGCTTGTGCGACTGTAGTTGTTCGTCATTCGTCAACGGACTTGTCATTCGCACGCCGAAGAAATATTAGAATATAGAACTGCAAGTTGGCTGCTGGCTTACTTCTAGAGACCTTGACCCAAAAATAACAAAACATTCGTCTTGACACCGTGACATCGAAGTCTAGAATACTTTTTGTTCACGAATGTATGAGAGCTATTGTTCTGCTGCGGAGATCACTTTCAGTTTTACCTACTAGGCGCGCATGAAGCCGTTGTAAACAACGTCAGAATGTGACGCGAACCACTCCGTCACATATTAATGACATTTTTCAACTGTTCTAAAGCTATGCAAATTAAAAGACAATATTTGCACTCGATATTCAGATCACCAATGAATTCGGATTCGTTGCCTTGATCTCTTTTTGTACGCATAATAATGAATATGGGATCGTATGCGTATCTTATTTAATTCAGTTATACAACATTCCGCTTTTTACACGATTGCAAATAGACCGAAGAGTTGTGTTCTTTTAAACAGGCTTATTGTATACGAAATCGAGGATTTTATAACTATCAGCGTGCTAGGTGCTGCCATCTATAAACTGACTTAGAAATAATAGAACTTATCAAGTTTCTTACATGGAGCAGGAAATATTAACATAACCAGCTCCCTCAAAAAATAAAATAAAATGTAATAAATAATTTATTTATAAGTAACAAAAATTCCTCGGTGAAATACTAGTTCATAGCCAACCTACGACGTTTGACATTGCTCACGATAACTATGAAAATAAAAAGTGTTCTGAATAGCTGACCTAAATAATATGAGCGTAACAAAATGATTTATAGCAAAGCAAACCACTTGATAGTCGAGTGTTTCGTAACGGAGTGTGTAAACACGTGGAATATCTTCGCGAAGTACTACAATAACTCATAGAATGTATAATTGGATAAAGGTGATAATCTTTCTTTATGAGCGCGGCCTTGCGCTGACCGCAACCTGGCCGAGGGTATGGACATCACACCGCGCGCACAATGCGATGCAACTACACGACATTACAATTTAGCAGAACTGCACCAAACAAATGTTTGCGCCAAATGCGGCGACGGATTTTAATACTGCTCACATTTGTGCCAACGCATTACCAACCTACCTATTTCTAACTCGGTACAGTTTTTTGGCCCACTGTTCTCAATTATCATAGCATTGGACTACAACCAAGCGATAGTGACATGTTTTATACGATATTAGGATTTAAAGTTTTATGGTTAGCATTTAGAATTGTTTGTGTTAGCTACCAATGTTTCCAAGGTCAAGGGAGTTACTCAATAAGACCGGTTGTGTGTGACACTGTCTGTTCTCTGTTCGTTGCATAATTTCCCGCGGTTTGTGTTCACGACGCCGAAGACGTCTCGACATACTCGTTTCTACATTTCTTCCATTTTACGTATCAATAAAACCTTTTTTATGCGAAACTGCTTTTAGTTTTTCTATTCGAATGTGGCGGATGTGACGCAAGCGGCAAGTTATGCTAAACTCCAGGCTTTTCTGCGGGTGAATAAATAGATATGTTAATGAGTAACTGTGTTTGACAAGTATAAAAAGGTAGTAAAAAACGTATCTAGTGTAACAAAGTAGCCGATGCCTCAGCAACGGCCTTGGATACAACAGTTATTATTTAATGGCGTGAGTCGATAACATTGCACTACGTTGTTATCGATTGGAAATCTCCACATTATTGTTTGAAAGCATAAAGATTTTTGGCCCTGAAAATTGTATCAATTTCCGGCACAGCGACGTACTCTCTTACTTCAGTCCTGTGCCTCCTGGAAGTGTTTAAGCTTTGGATATTTTTTCTCCATCCACTTCTAAAGCTCCTTAGTATTCCAAAACAAAGTCTTTTTAGCTGTGAGCCGTTCCAGAAGATTTTATCGAAAGTGATGTCATTTCTGTCTGAATCTTAGGAGTCTACCTTAACCAATAGTAAACCCTGTCGGGCTTAGAAAAAGAGAAAGGGTTAACGAAAGCTTACAGATCAATATTTGGACAAATAGTTTCAACAAATCGTAAAATGACATGTTTCTTGTATTAACGAATATCTACATGACGTGTCCAACGTCGTGAATTACAACACTGTCCCTCTAGACTCCTGCAAAGAGCAGCCGCAGCATTGCCTATTAGTGCAAGTTTATGACCTGGTGATAAATAATGGAGGTAATTCTAACCCAAGTGGAAGTTAAGGGCCATATCTATAAGGAAATACAAAACTCATAGAGTGACGATTAGTATTATTCCAAAGTCGAGAACATTATGGCTCCATCAAGGCGCTCGAAACAGGAAAATATAAATGTTAATTTGGCCATATATCGGAATTTATAGACGCTATCAACGTAATTAACAAATTCCAGCAACATTCGCTACTAATAATCTAAGCTAAGTATTGTTATACCTACGATTTTATTGTATTCATGATTACTATTGTGTTCTCTAAATGTCATGAGACCAGTATTTGGAGTCGCATCCCGGATTGGACAAGAATTTGATCAAGTTATTTAACATTTCGGAGATCAAAGGCTCTGAATTGTTTCCCAACGTTTTATTTTTACCTACAAACAAAAGGTCTATTAAATCTAATGATTTAATCAAAGTTTGTTCTTTAAACGACAGAAAATTGCAGTAAATTGGTCAAATTAAATTGCAACAAGCTCCGTCATTGATATTCTAAGTAAGTTGTAGTAATAGAAACACGTGTTTACACGGCAGGTGTAGCATAAGCGTTGCATCATCAGGAGGAACAAATTACCTCATCAGCCAGAAATATTGAGAAACACGCCTGTTACTTGTATTGCGATGTGGCTGATACGATTCATTAATCAGCTACATTCATGAAATCATTTGATAATTCCTTTGTTGGGGAAATACCAAAATAGCGTAAAGGAAATGAAATGTTCGCTTGAGTTCCCACTTCCAGATTACTTTCAGGCATGTAATAACCAACCAAGACGCTGCTGAAAGTCGCCAAACATTCTCAAACAAAGAATAAGTATTAAACTCAAAAGCATTTATCTCTATCATAAAATCACATGGAAACATTAGTTACAAACACCATTAATCTTCCATCAAACTTAGCAAAATGAAGTCTTGATAAAATCACAATAAAACTTTGGCACAAATAACGCGTGACGGTGGCCTATTCATTTGGGCACAAAGCTGGCCCGCCCGGCCGAGCGATCAATAATGCCGAAACACCGGGTGCCGTTCCCCATAACCCTCCAGCGCTGATAGGCGACCTCTAAACCTTGATTAGCTTGAACCTTCACAAAAGGGATTTGGAAAATTGGAATCTGAACTGTAATTGTACGATTTGGAGCACCCAGAGGCAATTGATAATATGTATTTTATTTTCTCTTTTATGGTTCAGTATAATTACGAATTATTTTCGTCTGAGGCGTGTCTCGTCTTAGGCGCTTAAAATTCAGAACAAAGAAAAGGCGGTGGTAGCCCTGCAGCCGTCAATAATAAATTTTGTTTACTTCATTTAACATTAACTCGTTAGGATAATTAGCAAATAAATTAATGACTACGGACAGATAGTAAAAGTTAAAAGATTTAATTAAAAATGCTTCTTCAAGAAAATAAATTAGATCACGTCAGAATTCTTTTCAATTAATGTGAAAATGTCCTCTTTGCAAATGAAGTGTACCGTTTTTAATGGGCTCATATAACTCAGTGCATCACCGGCGCACCGCCCCATATCTCATTATTCTGCCAGATTCTGGCGAGCGTTTGATCGCTATCCGTCATTTTTGGAACTATTTATAAATTGGAGGTAAGTGCTCTATTTCGGGAAAGCGCAGTTTCGTTAACGTCCATGAAATGATCGTTTATAGATACTTATGGGATGTGCAAATTTTTCTTCTTTAAGAGATAAAGTTCAAGGAATGGAATCCGACTGGTCTTATTGGTACTAAAATGCATTTCTTTCCTAACCTGCTGATGGCAGTCCAGATTTCAAGGGAAGTCCTGAATACTTGCTGCATGCACAATGATAAGTCACAACTCTGAAAGCTTCTCAGTTAATTTTAAATTACTTTCAATCAATCCTAGATTAAAACATAAATTGATAAAAAATGACATCAAGCGAAACATTTCCAGAATATTTAATAATTAAATATGCTTTTATAGAAGTAATATTACATTTTAAAATTGATCTCGTAATTAGTTGCATCTTTCGCTTGGATTCAAATGAATGGTATATTCACATCGCAATCATCAACATTACGTTATTTATCTACAAGAGTGCTTCACTTTTTCCGGTAGTTGAACACACATACATTCGTTTTTCTGTTTTGAATATATGCTACTTACTTAAATAAAAAAAAAACGGGTTGGGCCTTGAATATTAGAGTTAGACTTATGCGGTACGCGTTTACATTGACGATATGCTGTTTGCTAAAGAATGCCTCTGAAAGGAAATCCTTACGGACCCTTCAAATAAAACAAAATTTTCTTAGACGGATAAAGCAGCGTAATTATTAACGCTTATCTTTCTATCCGGTCCTTTGCGAACAGAAGAACCAGAAAATAACTGGTTGTTTTATTCCAGTCCCGCAGAAACATTTACAAGAACAATCATTAGATAGCGAACAATACGATTCTGATTATACGGTTTTGTGTGAATCTGTACTAAACAAAGCATTTGAACATGGTCTTGTCAGATAACTAATTTCTGTATATCTATTATTTCTAAATGGATTGCAATAACCGGGTCTTTTGTCTCTTGTCAACAGGCACAACAGAGCGAGCATGTCTCATAACTGGCTCCGTCGATGGTATCATGGTGGTCCTGGACTTCATCATGGACAAGATCAAGGAGAAGCCAGAGCTGGTCAAACCCTTCCCGGAAGGCGTCGACACGAAGATGCCTCAGGATAGGGATAAGCAGGTATGGCTGAACAATTCTGATACTAGGAAATTTTAGAAGGTGAATACAAGGGGAATTGTGGAAATTGATACTAAAATGTAAGGCGGTTTCCAGCTGCGAGGAAATACCGACAAAGAAAGTAGTAAAAGCAAGCGTGCGACATTGAGCATCTTTTTATGATCGTGAAGAGTTCAAACTTCGACAAACTTTTACAGTAAGTGTTTGCTTGTGTGCGTGCTTCCTCAGCAAAACTTTACTAGGTAAGAAAGAGATATCAAAAACTGTTTTAGACATTTCGGAACCGACTGCCTTTTACATAACACCGAATATAAAAACACATTCTTACAACAAAACATTAAGGGTCACTTCGGGTATTTTAATGTACGGATGTGACCTTTTTGCCGTGCATAAATTAGCAAGTTCCCTTCCTGTTTTTCGACTTAGATATAACCCCGGAACCATATTTGATAATGTCTCGACACGTAAGCAAAAACTGGGGTATCTTCGGTCTTCAATCATCGCATTACGCCTGTCATGGCGTCCGCATACGGGAACGGGAGTGGCGCATAAATTGTAAGCAACGGCACCGTACGAAACCGAGACAAATGGCCGCCATTTAGACGAAACCCCTAAATAAGTGTAATGTTCGGCTCGTCTCGTGTATCGTGCCATTATTTGAAATGGATTTTGGATTTTGGAAGTGTAGAGAATGTGGGTGGCTCCGATTCTATTTGACTTTAACCCTGGGGTCCCGGACCTTTAGAAGGGGCGTACAAGGGTTCGAAGCCTACTCGCAGAGGCCCCGTTAGACGTTTTTAATTATGAAAATGAGGCACCAACCGACGATTATCCCTATTCGCACTATGCAAGTGCACCCATGGACAACCTTCGGTTGGTGTAGGACTATTGCAGGATATGGAAACAAAGATTTTTGAGTATGGGTTTGGGTGGCTAAAGTGAACTGGATATCTAGAACTATGGAAATACTATGGGCCCCTGTCTGACCAATGTTTTATATACTTAACTGAGTTTTGCACACTCAATAAATAGGCCCCCGAAAACAGTAGATAGCCCTCATTTGTCTCTTTATTATGGAATAAAATTATCCCTGTAAAGCTTCCGTTTTCATTTTATTCTTTCTTCTATCGGATCCTTTAAATCGGAACTTCTCCCAGTACAGTTTATTCGCACATACGTACGCTATTACCCCGCCCGAATTTTAACGGCTCCTAATTTTGTATGTTAATACTGCATAAAATTCACCATACAATGTAAAGGGTTATAAACATTTTGTATTACAAAGAAACGTGAAGTACGCAGCGTAAAAAAACAGCCGAACAATTGTACCGAAAGTAACAATTATGTACTTATACGAGTTTCCCGAGTACTGCGCCTTGTATGCTCGCCGCGCGGTGCCAAAACTGTTATATTTACATATTTGTTCAGCCTCTACGTTACATTGTTTTATATACTATGTGAAGCGTACTATGTATGTCAGGGTGGTAGATCCGAGCCAGAAATTCAGTTTCGTATAGAAGTATTTGTGCTATTGCGGGTAGCTGCGTTCTTCGCTGTCCTAAGCATCAAACATTGTCTTCTTATTAGAATCCTAACTAATATTATAAATGCGAAAGTGAGTTTGTTAGGCTTTCGCGTTAAAACGGCTGAACGGATTTGCATGAAATTTGGCACATGGGTAGACCATGACCTGAATTAGGACAGCAAAAGCTAGTACTGTATAAAACATAAAGTAGAATGTCGTAGGAACTCACATGTTCATCTCAATGATCCTTTCATTATCGCTAAGTAACTTCTTAATAAATTAGTAAGTACATAAACATCTTTACTAGAAACAATATTCTTTGCTATTCAGCAACAAACTGCCTCTATAATTCTTTGCTATTCAGCAACAAACTGCCTCTATAAAACAATTTGTTTCAAGTAAAACATTTAATTCATTGCAAGGAAACTTCCTCAGAACCGTTTAAACCAGTGGTGCTCAACTTACAGGGCAGCCCGGCTTGTCTGTGCGGCATGCCCAGCTTTTTACTCTTGAAATTTAAAGTAATTACGTTTACTATTAGTTGAGAGGGTGCTTCTTGAGATAGTTTAAATACTATAAGTATCTTTTGAAAGCAAATTCTACGATGAGAATTCAGTAGATGTCAAGTAGGCTATATAACAGTCAAGTAAAATCCAAATGATGGAAGTAAAAGATGTATAATCAAACATAAAAATAATGTAATATGTACTTAGATGTATGGAACTGTCTTCATCAAGCGTTCATTTCGTAATTGAGAAAAAGAGAACCCTTTTTCTCTCATGGCGTGTAAGTGTTACTTACAAAAAAAAAGAATATTTCGGTTATACATGAAGCAGACTTTGGTCTATATTCCAAGAACACGATATCGATTAACTCATAATAGACGCTTATTAAAAATTGAACAAATTTTCTTCACGTTGTTTCCCGCGATGGTGTGAACGATTTTAAACGGTATCAACGCTGGCATATTAAATTAGCGCCGAGCGGCCGAGGGCGCGCCACGTGCGCGGAACACGTGCCCGGCTTACTGATCACAGTGATCAATACATCATAATTGTTTTATAAACGTTTTTTTATAGAATTTGTATTAGTGAGACTATAGAACCTTCTCTTGCGAACGGCACGCCATTAATAAAGGATGTAATATCGAAATAATTGGGAATATGTCATTGTTAGGGTTCCGTACCAAAATGGTAAAAAAGGAACCCTTATGGTGTGACTCAGTCTGTCTGTCTGTCTGTCACAGCTGGATATCTCAAGAACTACTAGTGCTATCAACTTGAAATTTGGAACAGTTTTAGATGACGTTTACCCAACTGTTTTGCAAATAAGACAGAAATAAAAATATGTGTATTTTTTTTGCAACATGGGGTGAAAGGGGGTCTTAAAAATTCAAAGTGGAGCTAGTAGGTCATGTGGGGTATCATATGAAAGAGCGCTGTTTGCACATTCTCAAACATATTTTTTTTTTTTTTTAGGCCGCACAGTGTTCGACTTTTGATGAAAAATGAAAAAAAAAACCGTCCCCCCCCCTCATCTCCGAAGTTTGCAAAGAGAAAAATCTGAAAATATTCTATGTGATAGAAGTTTATGTAAAGATTACAGGAAAAATAAAACGATGTCTCTAAATAGCACACTTTTTCAGAAATCGGAACGGAACCCTCGGTGCGCGAGTCCGACTCGCTCTTGCCCGGTTTTTTTTTTTTGTATCGCGACAGTCACGTAAAATATTAAAATCTGAATAAATATTGGTAGATGAGATCTAGGTAGATATAATACTAAAAGGTTTGCGATCTCAGATCTAGGTCGACTCGATGCGAGCGCTTCGCCAAACATTCGGATAGTGTGGTCGAATCGCTGGTTACTTTCAATTAATGTGCGGCCGAAACAAAGGCTGGTCGTAACTGACACCGAATTTCTGTAATATACAGTCGAAATTCAATATTCTTTACATTTTAAATATGCCACAAAAGATCTTTGTACAGCTATAAAAAGATGGGAGTCTCCCATCTTTTTATAGCTGTACAAAGATCTTTTGGCGTGTGATCAAAATCGGAACTAACGGCGCCATCTTGTTTTTTTCAATACATTTCACAAAACAATTGCACAAATGTTCACCAACAGCGCCCCCTTGTCAACGTCATTCGGGCGCCAAAAGATCCTTGTACATCTGTAGAGAGAATATTATCTCCTGTCGTACTCGTAGATACCAAGCAAAATAAACGTTGTTTTAATGTTAGGTAGTACAGAAACAACATTAATGTCATGTGACGAACAGTTTATGTTAGTGCAGCTTATCTACACAGCCGGCACTGTTGCATTAGATAAAATTAACAGTCGTCTTTTTACTACATATTGTGTGCTTGATCAATTTATTTACGGATTTGTAGGACTTTATCAACTAAACTATCGCAGTAGCTAAATAACTGGACATTATTATGCACTTGCACCTTTCTTGCACTGCACTCTCTGTGTCTGTCTTTTCTGACAAATCCCACATGAACACATCTAAGCAGTCGCGCTAGCTTTTCTTAGCTCTTTATTACATCCGTGACGTTCGATCTTCCAATATCTGACAATCTATCGTTGTTATTTGGATGTTTTAGTCCAAGCACTTTTCCTGGAATCCTTGCATTGAGCAATCCTGCTTAAATCACCTATTCCTAAGTGGCACGTTAGTCGGGATGAAAAAAACAGTCCATGATCGGCATATGTAGCTAACGTTTCAATTTCTACTTAATTGGTAATTTGTATGTTGTCTACCTAGGGAAGGTATCATTTTCCGCTACGGAGTGTTAGCTCTGAGTCTCTGACGATATTCTAACGAAAGGGAAAAGCCTTTCGGATACGCGCTCGCTCCCATATAATAATTTCGTTGAGTTGTATCGGTAACGATGGATGGAAAACGACGAGGGGAATTTTATTTCAACATGGTTAGGTTGAGAGCTATATCAACACTTTATTTTAAGTGGAAATAACACTTCTCATCTTCGAAAACAGCTCCACTTTTACGTAAAACAACAAGATTCAGTAGAGTTCTAATCAGTGAATACATAACCATTAATGTTTCTGTTCCATTTAGCGCTCGTCAGTGATAGAGCCAGTGCAAAGTGATTACGCGCAGTAATTTGATGTGAGGACATTATCCTGTGTTCACAGCAGGTCAGCCAAATGAAAATCAAATTGTGATTGTAAGCAGAAACTGTTAGGACCCCCTATCAGACCATTTGCATGCAAATGGCCGCCCGCAGTTAAGGGCCAACTTTGTATTCATAGAGAAGAGTATTTTTTCTTTATTTATTGAGGTAGACCACTTTGTGTCCTGGACGGTTTTAGAAGAATGTGATGCCGCGTCCGCTATTCAGTAAAAATATTAGTTTTTATTCTTTAGTGTTACTTTTCCCGATATTTTTCGGTTAGCCACAGAAAAAGGAAAAGTTGGTTTACAAAGGTTTCACTATGAAACGAATGCCTATCGAATGATCTTCAGAGACTTCGGAAACGGAATTTCAGTGGGCAGTTGGACACGTGTACAGATTAGATGTGACAGGCTTTGTGTTAAGATTTCAGCATATTTCAGTTACAATCTCGGAAATGGATGGACAGCTTTTAGAATTACATCCATTATATCAGCCCATATCATGCTATCAGGCACTCATAATAGAACACTCCAAAGCTTCGTTCATAGAACTGATATTGCCGTAATCGTACGCTTAGCAAACATGCTAGAGAATATGTTGTAACTAACGCACATCTGCCAACCTCCATCCACCGTTTGGTACAGGTAAACATTTTCAGCCCATCATTTCTGTACAGCATATCCAACTATTATTCCATTGTTTAGATTGCATTTCGAATGCTTCTTAGTTCAAACAAATTTGATCAACCATCGCCCAACTGTACACAACACTATCTTATGACTTTCTTTCGTAAACATAACTAAGTACCTATCCTAAAAATAAAACCGGCAAAAATTTATGACACGAATCTACCTTAGCAAATTTTCTCAACTTCTGACCTTTCAAGGCAGAACTTTTAACACAAGCGTATTCTATTATTCAGCCTAATCTGTGAAATACCTGCAAAGTTTGAACATTTAGATTAGAGGGTGGATAGAGGTCAGAGTTCACCTCAATATAACAATTTGGAAGTATCGCGTGGAAATACTTTCGCGTACGGAATCACATCCATCACGAGTGATTTATTATTACTGTTGTTATATTGTCGTTATTATCAGAGTGGAGGTAATATTATGCGAGAATTTCTTTCGTTGATCGCTATGGGAAAAATACGTTTTCAAAGCTCATAGGTGTTCGGGCAAAACTTTGGCAGGGATTAGGGTGTTTCTCATTACTCCGATCTTTATCGGACCGAATGTTTGAATTCGTCTTTATTCCCTGCTAATAAGAGCTGATTTTAATTATCTTATTTCAGAGGAAAAAGAAATACATACACTTTTTTAAAAGTATTTATTTGTATACTTACATAATTAGTGCTCGTGAGTCGTGACTAAACTTACGACTCGATGAAGCTGATTACTCGATGATAGATAACCTCACGCCTTCTCCCCAGGGGGGTAAGCAGAAACTACAGAACGCCTCCTGCTACGATCATTACATACTGCTTTTGTTTCGTTTACGTCCATACATCTAGTCATGGACACGGACACGCACGCCGCCGGTTGCGAGTACTACGCAACAGGTGGCCTACTCCCTAAGTCCGTCCGTTTTCCGTCCGTCCGTTTATCCGTCCGTCTGACTATACGATCCATCAAAACAAGTGTAAAACTTAAGTTTTTCGGACGGGCAAATACATCGGGAGTAGGGACAACTGGCAAATCATGTTGTCATTCATACTTCGTTCGGGCCCCGTACCAATAATCCATCCGTAGGTGATACGGAGTAGGAAACGCCCGTAATGAATGCCGAAACTATGGGCTTCGTGCTTAGGGAGTAGGCCCCCTGACCTTTCTGAAGAACATCACCAAAAAAATAAAAAACTTATCTTCTAAAAGGGAGCAAACCAAATAATCCGCTCCGAATTAATTCTTCGACAACCTTTCCCTACTTTCAGTAGAGCTACTTCATGATAATGTAAATCGAACGTTACGTGTTATCTATGTTACCTTATCAGTGGTGTATGTAACCGTGCTCTCTAAATCACGAACATGTATGTATGCGTCTAACTGCTGAGCATGGAAATTAGAATAGGGACAGAGAAGCTATGAAAGGTTAAAGTTCAATATTTCATTATGTGAAAGTTGGTGATAACTGTGGTATGAAATACAAGCTTCTTCTCGCGACTTCGTCCGCGTGAAATTTCTTGTTCCCCCGAGCCACCCGTTCGCATCGCATCGCTTAGCGTTGTTTCAGTTTTTTTTTTCTTTTTGCTCGGCACGTGAGGGTCCTAGCGTGACGTTAAATATAGCCTATATAGCCTTCCTTAAGAATTGGGTTATCAAATGCAAAAATATTCTTTCAAATCGGACTTTTTTTTTCTTTTTTCTTCTTCATCCCCAGTCGTGAGGGCTCGCACGCGCAAGATGGCGTCCACCGTAGAGCGCCCCCTGCGGAAACTAAACTGGCTCTCCGCCAAATCCGGCCCCTCCTGCATCCAAATCGGACCCTACCAGTCGGATTTGAAAAAAAAAATTTTTGTAGAGATTAGCGCGTTATTAAGTAGTATAGATTGAGAATAACGAATAAAAGTGAAATAAATTAATGGTTTCTGTCAAACTTACCCAATTTCACTTTAACATTTTAGATTTATGAAAAGTTTCATGTCATCAAAAAACCACATCATTAAAAATATAAAGTACTCACGAATTAAAATGCTATTACAGAACCGCAGTCGGGACGTACGTCACAAAGTTAAGTCTGAATTATGAAGTAAGCTATGTGCGCTCGTGAAACCACTAAATGCATATTTATATTATGCATGAGCTTCCGTTCTGCTTGCGGGGAGAAAAAACATAAATCACGTACGGCTTGGAACACGTACAAATGGGCTGCACCCACGTACAAAGGACTGTACCTACCGTGTCGTACGTCGATTTGATCGAAAGATGATTTATCGTATTGTTAATTACATACAGATTATAGGTAGGTCTGCGGTCTGAAATGGAAATATTCCTAATAGTGCTGACGTTGCTGGAAGACCTGAAGGCCAATTCTCGTACCTACAAACGTTCAAATTTAAGTCGCAATCTCATGCCAGCGACAACCAAATGTCAAAAATGTAGGTAAACGCTATACAATTTTTGACAGATTGAGACTGAGATGAGATTGCGAACGTTGTTAAAAACACGGGAATTGCCCCTCTGATGTCATTATTACATAACTACACACTACCTACTAACAACGAAACATTATATACTGATCCTAGTCTTAGTTCAAGCTTTTAGTCCTTTATTAGTAAAAAAAAAAACCGAGGAGCTCGTGGCTAAGTAATAACAGCCGCACGGGTCGATCCGTCAGGTTAAGCTACGCTTGCCGGGGTTGGTCAGTGGATGGGTGACCATCTTTACATAACGAGATTCCTCCGTGCCTCGGAAAGCACGTTAAGCCGTTGGTCCCGGCTGTTATTCGTGAATCTTTGACAGTCGTTACGGGTCGTCAGAAGCCCGAAAGTCTGACAACCAGTCTTACCAAGGGGTATCGTATTACCCAGTAACTGGGTTGTGGAGGTCAGATAGGCAGTCGCTCTATGTAAAATACTGGTATTCAGCTGCATCCGGTTAGACTGGAAGCCGACCCCAACATAGTTGGGAAAAGGCTAGGCAGATTGATTAGTAAAAAAAAAAAAAACTATCTGCATTTTACCTCAAACTAAGGTTGATAATTAATCTCCACATTACAATCCCTCACTCTCAGACTTACTCACAGACACATTCACCTCCACACCATCTCCTACACACATAACACACACATCCCAGCGCGTTTTTTGCCTTTCATGAAAATACTGTTTCCATTTCATTCTTTTGTTTTTATTTTTGTTTGTATACGAGTAAGTTTACATACCTATATCGAACAAGCTCACTAACTTAATATCAGTTATATAACCTGGGGAAGGCCGGTGCATCCCAACAAGTAAACTATATTTGCCTCCCCATTGTAACTCAAATAAGTTATTTAAGTCGATGCATATTATTATTATTAGTCCGTTAGTTGGTGAGCTCACATAGGCGACACTTCTAGACACCGTATCAACCTGAGAATACTGACTAGAAAGTAGCAGACCAAGTCTGGCATCTATAGAGACCAAAACTTAGTAAAACTGATCATAAAATGGCCGGACTGTTGCACTTAATCTGCAGTAGGTACATTGTAACTGCACCGAAGTACATTAGAACAAGTAGTACAAGCTAAGTGGTCGTCGCAAGGTCAAACGCGAGCGAATCACGTTCCGACAGTATCGGCGTACGTAATTCATCAGTGCGCCGCGATAAGCACATCGCTGTGTGCCTGAATCTATGTTGTATCTTTAGGCCCTTTAAATGTCTTAAATATTGTCCTGAACAATTGCTCCAAATGGTCCCCAATGTCTTGATTTACGATTTATTGAAAGGCCTAAAGACGTATTGGTCCCTAATTATGTTGCGCGTTGTCGCGTACTTACTTGGGTCGTGGTAACTCCTTGTAATCCTTCAAGGGCGACCCTTGAAAGATTACAAGGAGTTACCACAACCAAACGTATGGAGCAAACGTACGGTTCTCTATGAAAAGGTGTTGCCTGTGCTTTATTGCTTGGTAAAAAACCCTCTTCGCTTTCGATGTCCAAGATATTTCAATTATGCTACAGAAACATCTCAAATATTTGTTCCTGTATCGTCATATCAGCCCAAAGACTCCTCCAAAATTCTGGGCTGGTCACTAACAGCCGTAATTTTTTGTCATATCTTATCAAACCGACCATTATGTCTGGTATTCAAAGTAGTTTTCCACTTCCAATTAACGCGCAGAAAACAAGTAAAATCAACAGTTGGACCATTAAAAGTAACCATTACACCATAACAGTAACAGTAGCAATAAAGTTTATTTCTAAACGGTTATCTTCTCGGCTGATTAGAGTCAGTAGAACAGTGCTCAATATCGCCGTTCGCCATTCGCAGTTGCCGAGTGCGACCGAACACGTGCGCTGACGTGGGGACGTGCAGGCTCATAGATCAATAGCGTGCGGGGAAAGGTACATACGACTGCCTGGGTGCCTGCTGGTGCCGAGCACAAAGGAAAACGAACACAGTGTCACAATAATGCAACCGCAGCTGAGTGCTGTGTGACTATACTTGCCTGTGTCGTCTATAGTGTAGCTACTCTTTGGTTTTTGGCGATGCGATGCGGACTAGTCGTTACATCATTTGTGGGAGGGGAGGGTCCTGCTGTGGGCAATGCGGATGTTAACTTTAGAGTAATTGCGACCCCAATCTCGACAAAATATGGAGAAAATATTTCTCTATGTATTTTTTATGCATTATAATATAATGCTTTGTTAGTCTGTAAATAGACGACTTCAAAACTAGTTCTCAATCATTGTAGACAGGGTTGAGCAGAAGTTCAAGGATAATTCAGTTGCTAAAGATGGCCAGCCTAGACCCAATTAAATCTATTACAATAAAGACACATGATACAGCTTCGCTTTACTTTGTGCCGGCTGCCGTACGTCTGCATCGTTGTACATGATCGTGTGTCGCAAGACTATTAATTAACGACTAACAGCCACCGTAACTACCAGTAAGAGAATATGTATGGAGGGATTATATCTGTGTGTTATTACCGTAATTCTGCTAACCACTAAACGTTCAGGTAAACGTGTTGCTAGTTATAGCTACAGAGATGGCACGAACAATTTTTCTACCGGAAAATGTCGACGAAGAATTTCTTAAGATTCGAAAATGTCAAGCAAATTAATTTGCTCTCGGAAATCTAAACAAGCAATTATTATTAGCACTTGTAGGTCTGCCAGACACAGTCGTTGTAATTGAGTAGGGCGTATCTTTAAACTTGCTGCTTGCCCTTCGTTTTCTCTTTGTAATGCTCCAACAATTTTTGAAATGGAATTGAATATGCATTGTATTAGGAAACCTCTTGAGTTTAAACTATAGACAACAGAGACTGTGGTAATAATGCCAGTAAAAACAATCGGTTTCCAATCTTTCGAGACCATCAAATGACATTCAGAAATGATAAATAATTCATAAACAACAATTAAGAATGCCATATTAAATTCAACAATGCTAATTAGCTATTCCCGTGGCAACGGCGAATCCTTCAAAATTATGAATTCCCAGCAATATTGCTGTTTACGTAAATGCCATTTAACATAAAATCAAGTTTACTGTGTATTTAGCTTTTATTCACCGTACCTTCTATTTAAGCCCATAAAAGAGGAGCTGTTCAACTTTAAGGCCTACATAAAATGGAGTTTCAACGCCAGGCCGTGGCGTTGGTTTATTTAATTCTAGCTCGTTTGGATCGTCGCGTCGTAGGAAACCAACGTAATTAATGATAACTTTTAGAAAAAGCTTAGATTAGTCGGGAGGATCCTTGAGGACGATAGCACACTAACTACTTTAACTTTTTGCCTCTATATTAAGTTTCTACGCCATCTAGTAACCTTTCATTTCGTAGGCTTCTTTCTATCTACGCATAAATTCACGCAAAAAGCTTGTATCGTTGGGTCAGACTCGCCGGATGCACTCACGGTCAACCAACATTATAACCACAGCAATTTCACGTCTTCTCATTCGCCTCTTAACATTTCCATTACCACAGCCACGTCTTCTTTCCAGGTGAAGATCCTGGTGCCGAACTCGACAGCAGGCATGATCATCGGCAAGGGAGGCAACTACATCAAGCAGATCAAGGAACAGAGCGGCAGCTACGTGCAGATCTCGCAGAAGGCCAAGGAGCTGTCGCTGCAGGAGAGGTGCATCACTGTTGTCGGTGAGTATCGAGGTACCAGTAACCACCATCATCTTATCAGACCAACAACTCCATGACAGGCTTACACTACTGTTCTCACATCATTATATCACCTTGGTAAAGGATGGGTGATCGTCTTTTGTTATTAGCGGTCGGGAGGACGCTACTGCGTATGTTCTGGACTCCAAACCGAGGGGTACCTGCATAATAATTATTGTAATTAAGTGGGTGTCCTACCAGGTGAAAATAGGTGCTCAATTAATTAAATAATTATGTACTGTGGGTATATTTGGGATCACGGCGAGCCTCATTAGATAAGCAGCCCCTTAAAGCGTTCATTTGCAATTCCCGGAATTATCCTATCTTTATTATTCACGGATAAGTGTTGTACCTTCACTGTCTCGGTACCCCACTGTAGGGTAATTTGAATTGAAGGGATTATTAGTTAGGCGCTTCCCATCTTCGCACTAGCAATCCTATTTATAGTGTTATGGGAGTACAATAAAGTATCTCGGGGCACGTTGAGCATTCGGTCCCTGTCATGACACGGATAGCTGGCACTGACAGTCGTTACAGATAGTTATAAGCCTGGAAGTTTCACAACGGGTCGCACTTTACAATACCGGTTCCTCTCTTGTAATTTGGTTGCGCAAATTCAATTAGCATTTGCTTTGTACTTCATATGAATTTATGTGGTGGTGATTTTCAGATAAAACTGTAAAATTAAGTATTCCGTTTCATATCAACCTGCTTAAACACACTAATTGGTCGATCCTTCATCTTTTCAAAATAAAAGCACGCAGCTTTGCCTAACCTAATCCTATCTAGAACTCATCACTTTTCCGTTGTTAGTAAATTATTCTAAATTGCGTCTGAATTTCCTATCTGCCTAGGTCTAGCCATAAAATAAGCAATGAAATAGAGGGTTCTGACCGGAGATTATACTGAAGAATAGAACTATAAATAAAAGTTGAACGCTAGAGCTTCATGTTGACCTAGTTGACCTGATCCTTATCTTGAATGTTAAGGCTGTTTTTAAATTGGCTTATTAGCAAAGTAAATCTGCATTGTCGAACATTCAGGACTCCCGTTGGACCGGTACTAAGAAAAGTAAGAAAGATCGTGATACAACACTGTTAAATCTCCACTGTTTAAGGCCGAGATCTATAAACGTTACGAAATAAATTATCTACTTTGGCTAAGCGTTATTCGCGCAACTGTCAAACTACATGTGCAAGATAGAGACGGGATTATGTCTAAGTCAAAGCACGAGCTAAGAACGTTTATAGATCTCGGCCTTAGTCTTCAGCAAGAGACTCTTCTTGTTGGCCTCACAACAGACGGGGCTAACTCCACTTTTTAAGACCATAATTAAAAGCAAGTGTTAAGTTTCTTTCTTCTGATTACACAGAAAAGAGGGACTCTTCTTTTTGATTCCATACGATACAGGGACTGTATAATATAGGGGGTATAATTTCCAGTTCAATTTTGGTGTTTTTTCCGCGGACAGCGATTGCAGTTAGTCGCGGATGTGTTTAACTGCTTCATCGGAGATCGGCGCGCAATAGGCGCCCAGCCAAATGTCCGCAGTTACGACACGACACGTAACACCATCGATCGACCAATAATAGTCACGTTTACACGAGGATTTATCTCCTTAGATGAGCTTTTGTAGCGGAAGAAGTGGTGTTTCCTCTTATAACATTTCCAGGCAATTATTTGCCATCATCTTTACATAATATTATAAGTCGATTTTCGTATCTGTCTGCATGACCGCGTTGTTCTTCTAAACTAATTAACGGATTTTGATGCGGTTTTCACCATCATTTAGAGATTTTTTATTCAACTTAACGCTTTGAAGGGCACTGTACGGTTATAGCAGTAATAACAATAAAACTTCTATTGTGTCTCGTTCGTGTCCTTCAAAGCGTTATTAAGAAAACTTGGATGTGTGAAACCGTTGTCATACCTCGCGAGGCAGGGGCGCTATTGTTTTTAGAATAGAATAGAATATCTTTATTTGCTTATAATATGGTACAGTACAGTCAACGGCCAGAAGTCCAATTACACCGCAATGACCATTATCACCTGCGCTATACGGGCTGCGGCGCCGAAGAAGGTCATAAGTAAACTAATATTGCTATGCCATGGTTTTGTGACATTGCTAGTCGACTTCTGGCTGTTACTGTACATAAAAGGTGTTAAACGTAAAATAGTTCCCCATATTTTGCTTACTTTTTTCAGCAGTTCCAATAAGATATGACATATGTATATGGATTTGCTAAACAAAAGAGAAAGTAGTCATAAAAGATTCGTAGTTTTATTACCACGGATAGTGTTGCAATTGTCTGCCAATTGTGTCCACCGAGCGAGAGGATGTATCGGCTTACACAACCGCGTCTAGTCTACACTTTATGGATCAGTGGTTTTGCTTTTTAAAAGCTTTGTCTTGTCTATGATTGTAACTTGACGCTTTCGAGACACGTTACAAAAAGCTTTTGAAAAGGTAGAATTGATTTTGAAGCGAGTTGCTATAGTCAAATTAATTGGTCAACCTTTGACCAGTTCATTTATCAAATGAATGTTTCATAATACGAGTACCTTACTTCACTTTAATAACATCACGAAAAGCTAATTTTTATTATACAACCATAGTTTTAATGTAAAGGGCAAACGTATTCAAATCCGGTAGTTTTTTGGCTAGTGCCCTTCTCGTGCGCGAGGTCGCGTTGAGGCCCTAATTGTATACAAATACAGTAGGTATCGTTTTTGTTAACCAACATAATTTTCATATTGTAACCTTGAATGACGGGATGACTCTCGATTTTTGAAGAGATTTTGTATGCTACACGTGGTGAAAAAGTGTTGTCTGGAAATGTAAATAAATTATCTTGCGGGCACCACTAGTTGAAAATATTGTGGACTACCTTCTGTCTGCGAGTTTCGTCCTCGTGTAAGTCAACCGCACCCTAAAACGATGCGAACTATGAGCTTTCTAGCACTGTTTTTTTTTTAAATAATATTATCTGTACCTACTTCCAGAGAATACAAACAAACAATTTTACCTGTTTATAAGGTCCCATTAAAATAGATGGACAAATTTTCGCAGAGTGTTCTACCCATGAATATGAACAACTTTCACTATGGGACTAACTCTGAAATCGCGAAAAAAAAATCAGCTGTTCAGTACATTTATCTACACCAAACTCGTCAAAATGTACGGAGCTGCTGATTTTTTTTTCGCGATTTCAGGTTTGGTCCCATAGTGAAAGTTGTTCATATTTACCCTGTGAAAGTTTGTCCACCTATTTTATGAGACCTTATATATTTATAATATTAGTATAGATTATCTTTACAATGATTATATTCGTGTATTCTGAAAAATCAAATATATTTTGTTCTCAAGCATTTTTCAATCACATAACAAGTCAAGTTTACCGATAAAACTCCTCGATATTTGCTGATATTTTAAAACTTGAATAAACGGCTGACTAGCTGAAAGCCAGATTATCTGATATTGGATTTGCGGCATCCATATCGTTGCGGTGCGGATGCGGCAGGAAATTGTACCGGATTGCGCCGGATAGGTAACCGTGCGGTTAACGGGTTAGCCGTTACCGCCGCGGGCTCTGGATTTGTATCCGATAAGATGAAACGTAAACTGGGAATAAGAAATACCTATGTGTAGTACTGCAGTTTTATCGGCTCTTTTTAAAGCACTAGGAAGTGATGGGCGAGCGTTTTGGGGAACTACCTTTTGTGACGTTTTGACGTTAAGGACACATTTACGAGTGGGTAGTCAAATCATTACTTTTTTAAACAAAAGTATGTTTATTAAATAAAATGCTTTGTATTTTTTAAATGTTTTTGCGACGAATTGTAGGTAGATGTGCAAGGTACGATTCTGAACTAATAATATTTCTGTACATAATTCCGGGTTCGCAATAAATGTACCGAAGTAAAAATTTCAACTCGGTACATTTATTGAGAAACTGGACATATCTATAGTTAAGAATTGTACCTTGCACATCTACCTACAATTCGTCGCAAAAACATTTTAAGAATATAACGTATTTTATTTAATAAACATACTTTTGTTTATAAAAGTAATTATTTGACTATCCATCGTAAATGTACCCTTAAAAAGTACTGATTCTCAACCTCTCTCGTCAATAGCTCCACCGTACTGCCGAAGATTATCAAACAGCATATTCAAAGTAAGTAGTAGTGTTACTCTGATAGGCGTCGTATAGCCATTTCCCACTTCTTTTTAAGGTTGTATTTTTGGGAAATAAATGTACACCGGGGTTACTACATCCTGGTACAGCACACAGAGGCATTGTCGAGAAAAATTAAATTTAATAAATGACAGGTTAAAAAATGTATGTAATTGACAGCTTTCAATGGCCATGCCGACGATGCGCCACCTATCGTGAAAAAATGGCAGTAAAGGTCCTCATTTGAAGAAATGACATTAGATTTTTTTATGCGGAGGAATTTTATTTTTGTTAGCATTTATAAAAAAAAAACATTAAGTTGGAAGTAACTACTAAATTGAAGGTAAATGGTAAGATACCTTATACTTTTAAGATGGATATGGACATAAAATCTAGTCCCTAACTAAGCTTCATAAACGATTATCCAGACAGGACCAATAGATTTCTTATTTTTCGTTGTAGAAGATATTTTTGTTGGTCCAAAGTCCTCAGTGTTCAACAAGCAATGAAGATTCAACGGTTGCATTGATTTATACAAACTAATGTATTGCCATAAATACTCGCTATTACTGCGACAGGTACAGCAGTGCTAAAGGTCAAATCACAACGTGTGGTGACAATGACTAATGACATATTCCGATGTTTGTCCAAGGTTGTCACATAGGTACATATTATGTCCATATGTTCTAGGTATTTGCCGTTGGTTAAACATATTTAGTTTGTCAAAATTGTACATTTGTTTCTCTAGTGCAGTTAATAGACTTCTGAACGTGGGTCCTGAGTTCGAACTTCGATTCCCAGGTCAGGTGTTTCGTTAATTAAATTCTCAGTAGAAGGCCAGGAGGGAGGAGGAGGGTAGGGGGTGGGGGGATTTGTGCTTAATTGAGCACCCTGTAACATAACTGATGACCTATATAGAGAGCAATTAATCGACTGCGGACTCAAGTAGGTCGCTGCAAACTCAATTCAGCAAAATGGGTAAGTAAGTAAGTAAGTAAAATTTTATTTGTTTAAACATGGTGTACATGATACATTGCATGCAGGATAATAACAGATATATAAAGAAATAGTTCTAACATGTTCAGCCGCATATCGTGGCGTACAAATTGGTAGGAAGAGATGGTGCATAAACCGTGATAATATTCATCAAAATTAAGTACATTGTAGAAATTATGTAGGTACAATCATTAAATCATCATTATTAGTTAAAGATTTAGTATCATTACAACTCAGCAAGCATATTTTTTAGATAAAATTAAATGTCAAAGTAGTCAAGGTAGTCAATAAAAATAAATAAATTACTGTCATTAAAATTTCAATTCCTAATTACAATTATTCCATAAAAATACAATAGATTACAATAACATGTCAATAAAATACAATATTGTCATCTCAAACACGAAGGAAAATTGTCTTCGTCCATAAACTCTGCTATACTGTAATATGCTCTTTGACATAATAAACTCTTCAGTTTACTTTTGAGAGCAGATATATTTAATGTTCTCCATGATTTGGGCAATTTATTATATATAGTCGGACCCATGCAAAAGGTGCTCTTACGCATAAGAGCGGTTTTAGCGCCGTGAACACAGAGTTTGAAATTATCTCGTCTATTCCTAGGGACAGCATCAGACCAAAGCTGAAATAAATGAGTATTCGACTTAATGAACATTACTGTTTCCAGGATATATAATGAGGGCAATGTCAATATCTTACGTTCTATAAAATAAGATTTACAGCTGTCCATTGTTTGCAGTCTAAACATTGATCTAATGCACCTTTTCTGTGCCCGAAACGCTATTTCATTGTCCGTGCTATTCCCCCAAAAGATGACTCCATTTTAAATCCCTCTGATACACAGTGCTCCTGACTAAACCTTGCCCCATCTGTTGGAGTGGCCCAAGTGTCCCTACACGTGCACTTTTGAGGACTAAATAAACGCCACTGATGCGGCGATTAATTGGGCTCAACTCAATACAAATCTATCGACTCTAAAAGCGTGTGTGTAAAGCCTGGACTACACTACTCGCGAAGTTGCTTCGACGAAGTACTGGTCGAAATTGACCGAAGTCCAAAGTACGTGACTATAGGTTGCACGAGTAATACTCGTGCAACCTCGCGAGGAGCTCAGACCCCCGGCGTCCCCACCACCCTCACTCTATGCACCATGGACAACATTCAAGTGGCAACTGCCGTTGCAATGTGCACTCTCACGTATATAACTACGTGCGTATTTCGTATCTCCACGCAAACCGAAGTGAGATGCTTCGTGATCTATAGAACTTCGGGACACTAAGAGTCCTTTGACTCGGGCGCAAAAACCAACAACGATTCGGAAGTCCGAGGCCGAGGCGAGCCGAGTGCCTTTCTACACTATCGTATTCGCCTAACTTCGACCAACATCTTGAGTAGTGTAGTGGAGGGTCATAGAGTAAATCTTCGAGCGTTTCAACCGCCGTCATTATCCTCCCCCAAAAGATGAGGAAAGATAATATATTTAATGAAATATTTCAGCAATTCTCAGATTCCGGTTCTTTAGTAGATTCTGGAAATAGCTGAAATGTGTCGTCTATCTATATAAATAAAAAGAGAAGTCCTGACTGACTGATTGACTGGCTCATCAACGCCCAGCCCAAACACTTGGACCTAGAAAGATAAAATTTTGCACAGAGGTTCCCTTTATAATGTAGACAATGAATAAGGAAGGAATTCCCGTTAGTACTGTCAGCCACAGCATTAGCTGACCCACCTTGCATAAATGGTTAAGGTTTTTTAGAAAACGAATCGATAGAATTTTATAAGTACCTAATCCTTTTATATTTTATTTAATATAGGTATTTTAATCAAATTAAAAGAATTATAAAATTCTATCGATTCGTTTTCTAAAAAATCTCAACCATTTATGCAAGGTGGGTCAGCTAATGCTGTGGCTGACTGTACGTTCCCGTGGGATATTTTCCGATATCCACGCAGGCGAAGCCGCGGGCAAAAGCTAGTTAAATAGAAATGTCTTTCATCAACTTTTGGGGGAGGATAGTGACGGCGGTTGAAACGCTCGAAGATTTACCCGATAGCACAGATTAATACAGATGGGACACTCCGCAGTTTATGTATGAAGCTACAAGTACACGGCGGGCCCCGTCCGCGGGGCTAACTCAGTAGGACTGCCGCGCGCCGAAGGTATAATAGTTACGCGATAGAAAGAGAGGCAATGTAGGTGAATATAAGAGCGAGCGCGCACTACGGTGCGTTTCCGGTAGTTCTGCCGCACTGGGCGGGGCCTACAGTAACAAAACGCATGACCGCAGTGCGCGCACTTCAAAGACATTCCATACTTCACAGATTATGCGGTAGAAAAACGCACCGCAATGCGCGCTCGCCCTAACTGTAGGTAATTAGCGTTCTGCGAACTGAATTGCACTTTATTGTGTCGTAGCAAGAGTCGTTTCATATTTAACTGATTTTGCGGAGTGTCCCATCTGTATTAATCTGTGCCGATAGCTACTTAGCTAGCTATGACCGGGTGTTAACAGAGACATTAGTAGGAACAATGCATGAAATAGTGCAGAACTTGCACGCCGCTGGCGCTGGCCCGCTGCCCGGTTGCGCCACGCTGTACTAATAGCTAGTTTATATCAGTTATATGCGGAGTAGGAACAGCGCGTGTAACTGCTGATGCGCCACTTGGCTTTAAGGCGCAGATTTCCTGAAAACGATCAAAAAGATGGTTTTTTAAAGCTGTGTATCTCATCAACCGTAAATAATTTTGATATGTGAAAAAAAAATATGATATTTTCAAGTCCTTTTCACATACAGTGATGGAAGCCAAAACATAATTAAACATACTTTAATGCACCAAAAAAATCTTTAAACATACCTCCTAATAATCTTTAAAAGCTGTTTATCCCTTCATTAGCAATTATAATTTTAATTAAAAATATACCATGAAATGTCAAATTCCAAACTGCATCCAGTGATGGATTACTTTTTATTAAATAGTTAATTTCTAATTTTATACGATTTTATTTGCACTTTTACGACATAATTCCGTTGCGCGTGCGAATCTTCTATCTCGTGCGTCAAACTAGACAGCCATAACGCCTTTTCACTTACACACCGAGCTTGGAACCAGGGCCTTAATAGACATGCAAGATTATAACAATGTCTTCAAAAACATTGGAAACTAGCGGCCCCGACAGACGTTGTCCTGTCTGAACGATCCTAGAACCCGACTGCAGCGCCACCTACCGGCTCCAATTGTGTTTTATATCTATTACTAGCGGCCCCGACAGACGTTGACCTGTCTGAACGATCCTAGAACCCGACTGCAGCGCCACCTACCGGCTCCAATTGTGTTTTATATCTATTACTAGCGGCCCCGACAGACGTTGACCTGTCTGAACGATCCTAGAACCCGACTGCAGCGCCACCTACCGGGTCCAATTGTGTTTTCAAACCATCCAGGAACCCATTCAAATATACACACAAAATTGCATGTAAATCGGTCCAGCCGTTGTTATACCACGTATTATCCATTTTTTTTAAGTATCCTATATCCGTCTCCTGGTTCTAAGCTACCTCCCCACCAATTTTCAGTCAAATCGGTTCAGCCGTTGTAGAGTTATAAATAGTGTAACTAACACGACTTTCTTTTCTGCTTTCTTCTTTCTCTCCTTTCTCTTTTTTTTTTTCTTTTTTTTTCTTTTTCGTGTGACCACCTGACACGAGTTTTGTATACATAAACGAATTTTTCCATCAAACTTTAACTGGAACCACTGAACCAGAGGCTTGTACACAGCTAATGTTTTCTTACGCTTTAGTTTGGTTTCTTTGAGGGCGTTAAATAATAAAATGTTGGTTCGCTTGACGTTACCGAGCTATACATATGTTTGCCTGTGTGACCACTTAGATCTTCTAAACTACACAATGGATTTGGCTGCAATTTTCACAAGTCGTAAAAGCTGTGCTCAGCTGGGGCTGGTCGCTAGTTACATTATACTCCAAACAATAGTAGTTTGCTTGTCCATTTAAAACAAAGAGCAAGATCCCTCAAAATAACTTTTATACCATTCCCCCTCTAAAAAGCTTATTTTATTCACTGAAAACAGTGAATAAAAAGCACTTTTACTCACTGTTTTGATGTTTGAAAATGGAACACACCAATGTATTCGACCACAGATTTAGTGTACCTAGGCTAGATACGGCATGTTATTAGATAGTATGAAAACCGAACGTGTCATCTTTTTTATAACTTCACCCTAGCCATTTAGTGATGTGCTCAAAGTAAACAGAATTGTTTCAATCACTAAGCGTCACTGCGCTAACAGACTTTTTTTAGTACGAACAGTCGAACATGCAGAGCACGCTTGGTCGTGGCTTGCCGTATCTAGTGTAAGTGTAATCTGTGTATTCGACCTATATTGATGAGTTCTAAATTCAATTTGATTGGTCGACATTTTCGACAAGGAGAATACAAACTGTTTTGTGTTCTTTGCTGTCCTTAATTAATTATTCCTTATTATTAATTATTTTTTATTTTGAATAAGTACTGTAAGTTGTATGAACACAAAATTACTTTAATCTTTAATTTTGTGTTTGTTTAGTGTTGTTCTAATCGATTAAAAATGCATTCTAGTGATGAAGATGTGTTAACACCTGAGTTTATGAAAGAGAGGGCGGCCGATACAGTGGAAAACTTGCTACCCAAAAAATTTCGGCTGGTTTACATCAAAGCCAATTTAACTTTCCTTTTTCTTCATTATATGTCTATTTTCACTTAAATCTTTCTTTTTCTCGTAGTCATGGTATAAAGTATAGTATGCAACTCTTGAATAAAACGGATTTATATCGAGGGCCATGAATCACTCGCGTCGCCCAGGATTCTAACACTTGAATCACTCGCTACGCTCGTGATTCATCTATGGCCCTCGCTTTAAATCCGTCCTTTATTCACTAATTGCATAATATACTATTCCTATCTACAACATAAGTTTTTGCTTACACTAAACCCGAAAAGGGGTCATTGTACTCATCATTTTGAACAATTTTTTCTATGGGACCAAACTTGAAATCGCGAAAAAAAAATTAGCTGTTCCATACATTTTGTCGATTTAAGTGAACACAAATGTATGGAACAGCTGGTTTTTTTTTTTCGCGATTTCAAGGTTGGTCCCATAGAAAAAAATGTTAAAAATTATGAGTACAATGACCCCTTTTAGGTTTAGTGTAAACAAAAACTAATGTTGTACCTATATGCAAAAATGCTGTCCATAAATGTCCTCTGGCCCGTTGAAGTACTCACTAATGATATTAATTTCCCTTGCAGGCGAAAAAGAGAACAACAAGAAGGCCTGCCTGATGATCCTACAGAAAGTCGTGGACGACCCGCAGTCCGGCTCCTGTCCGAACGTGTCGTACGCCGACGTGGCCGGTCCGGTGGCCAACTACAACCCCACCGGCTCGCCGTACGCCGTGCCCACCGCTGAGGTGAAAGAGGTGACCTCTCGTACACGCTCCCTTGTCGTGACTCGTGACCCGTGGCCCTAAGCTTGCGGGGGCGCTCCGCAGACGGCTCGGCGGCTGCTGTGGAACTGGCTCTTGAATGAGGAGTAGGCTTTTGAAGATTCATGTCTGGTTTGTGGTTCTTGGTGTGTGGTGTAGTCGTTTCAGACGCACGGCTCATAATGGTCGGCTCGATGAGCGAGTTTATGCGAGCTCTAGAAAAGAAATTCATTAAAAAAAATTATTAAACCTTTATTGGAGCCCACAGAGAATCAATACAGAAGAATTAGTAAAGAAAACTTTAAAAACGCATTCATTTGATATGTCAATCAAAACCATAAATAACAACTAGATTATCGTTGAAATTGCGTTGATTTAGTAATTTGGTATAAACTAAATTAACTAAGGAACATGTGCTGTTAATAGGGCTGCCATCAGCTAAATTACGGAGCCAGGACAAAAACTTCAAAAACCCGGACATTTGGGTGAAATAAAGATTTTTCCCCGGACTCCCTCGAAAAAAAAATTACAATAAAATAAAAATTGACATATTTTGTCTATCTACTAGAGTGCACGGGTATATTTGCGGCACCGAATTTTTAACTATGAAATGCTGTAATTTATTGCAAATCATTCCATTCTATCAAGTTAATCGGACTTCCCCTGACATAAAAGTGTCCGGGTGTTTAAAAATCCGCCTGGACCCTTTCCAAACTAGGACAAATCCGGGGTAAACCCGGACGGATGGCAGCCCTAGCTGTATATTTGCGGCACCGAATTTTAACTATGAAATGCTGTAATTTATTGCAAATCATTCCATTCTATCAAGTTAAGGTGATACAAAAAAAGTGAACTGGGCGGGAATAAGAAAGTGACAGAGTCAATTACTTCCACATTCGAAAAAAAGAGAACGCAACAACGCGCTGAAACCAAAATAAAAGCGCCAAATGAAATAAAAATTGTTTAAAAATAAATTAAGCTATCTATCAAAATTATGTTCAGCCAGAATTTTCAATTACATAATACGCACATTTTAAATGCAATTTTGCAATAAAATTACTTAGGATTTAAGAATTATAGAAAAAAACATAAAAAATTAGAGGTCTTTTCGGAATTAAATTCTATCGAGGAAATTTAACCCAATCGTGTTTTCCTTCAGTCAAAGTATTAATCAAATAGTCAATAAACATATATCCAAAAATTAAATCCATACATGCTGCAATAGTGAAATAAATGCTTACGAAAAATCCTACAATTTATTTTGGTAGCGCCTTAATCGGACTTCCCCTGACATAAAAAGTGTCCGGGTGTAAAAAAATCCGCACGGACGCTTTCCAAACTAGGACAAATCCGGGGTAAACCCGGACGGATGGCAGCCCTAGCTGTTAAGGATATTTAAAATTTATCACATTTCTCGGTCGCTTCTTGCAAAACGTACTTAGAGATTGCTTAATTGTAACTGAAACCACTATTACCACATGACCACCATTACCTTAACAATTGATTCGGAAATCTTCCTCCCGACTGATAAGTAACGTACAATCAGCGGAGCGCCCCCCGTACGTGCGAGGCACTGAGCGTGTGCAAGTGGCTGCTCCGGCGACCGACTCGCTCCACACGCCGCACGGCGCTCCATACACTAGCCCACTAGCTCACTAGCCTGCTAGTTACTCGTTTACTAGCTACCATCCTACTCGGTGAACGGAGCACCAGCAGTGCGAAACGATGTCAACCAGCTTATTAGTAGGCGAATTTTATGCTGACTTAGATTTTTTGACTCACGAATCAAGTTTTTATGGGTACTACGGTACGGAGGAGCTCGTGGCTAAGTAATAACAGCCGCACGGGTCGATCCATCAGGTTAAGCTACGCTTGCCGGGGTTGGTCAAATGGTCAGTGGATGGGTGACCATCTTTATATACCAAGACTCTTCCGTGCCTCGGAAAGCACGTCAAGAGTGGATGGGTGACCATCTTTATATACCAAGACTCTTCCGTGCCTCGGAAAGCACGTCAAGCCGTTGGTCCCGGCTGTCATTCGTGGATCTTTGACAGTCGTTACGGGTCGTCAGAAGCCCGAAAGTCTGACAACCAGTCTTACCAAGGGGTATCGTATTACCCAGTTACTGGGTAGTGGATGTCAGATAGGCAGTCGCTCCATGTAAAATACTGGTATTCAGCTGCATCCGGTTAGACTGGAAGCCGACCCCAACATAGTTGGGAAAAGGCTAGGCAGATTGACATAGGTATCTTCGCAAAAAAAAAAGCTGACTCCCAACAAATCAATCTGCCTAGCCTTTTCCTAACTATGTTGGGTTCGGCTTCCAGTCTAACCAGATGCAGCTGAATACAGGTATTTTACATGGAGCGACTGCCTATCTGACCCATGATACCCCTTGGTAAGACTGGTTGTCAGACTTTCGGGCTTCTGACGACCCGCAACGACTGTCAAAGATCCACGAATAACAGCCGGGACCAACAGCTTAACGTGCTTTCCGAGGCACGGAGGTGTCTGCAGCGTGTGTGTGACACGAAGTGACTGGAAGCAAATGCTAGGCAGATGATGAATCAAGTTTTTTATGAAGCACAAATGTCCAACTATCTTGTCAGTGTAATAACTTTAGTATAATTTGATAAAACCGTGCTGGGCTGCTGTGTGGAGTAGCTGTGACGCTGGCACTACTCGCTTACACTATGTGTACACTAGCACTTGTACACTATACTAACTCTCACCACACACTGTTTTTGGGCTGCTCGGTGAACTACACCAAATATTTTTTCACCCTACCTTTCTAAACCCCCGTTTCCACGAGCGTAATAAAATCTCTCTGCTTAGCGCCGGGATTTGAAAATCCAACATTGTGTTTTTCGTCGCGCTGGGATGCACTCTGTTTTTGTTAAGTTGGATTCTCAACGTTCGGCTCAACAACGAGAGTTGAAAATCCAGTGCGCGATAAAATCCCGCCGCGATTTTATTACGCTCGTGGGAACGCCGACTAATACAAGATGAAATAATATTTGATTTGGGAACTTTAATCGAACACTTGAATTTTTGACAAGAATTATGAATTATTTATGCGGTTTTTTAGTTCCTTTTGGATTGTTTTACACTTACACATTTACACGAAAACATAAATGTTCATCGTAGATAGTATGTAATTGGTTGGAAACCAGTGTTAAGAGGGCTGTTGCTACTTGGCACCTCTCTCGCTCACACGGAACCAAATTTTTAAGATTGTTAAATTATGAAAAGATGCTTTTTTTGAAAAATGTAATCAATTAGCGAACCAGTAAATAATATTAATGTAATAGGTAGCTAATTTTAAAAACACTTTCCATTGTGATAAGTACAAAAAATATTATTTGTTTTTGAGATGTCTTAAATAAATGCCACAATAAAAATGTGTTATTAATAATTAAGTGTTAAATTAATATTATTTACTAGTTCGGTAATTGATTACATTTTTCAAAAAAGCGTCCTCTCATTTAACATTCTAAAGCCTAGGCCGCACACATCGCGATAACCCGAAGATTCGCGTAATCGCGATGTATGTAGCCAAGTATTCGCGTATACTTCGGAGCTTCGTGCGTAGTCGCAACGACTTCGCTCCGCTGTCGGTAAACTCTCGCAGATCAAAGCGTTTTATCGCGATGAGCTTCGCTTGCGCGGCCACACTTCAGTCGGCCCCCACCCTTCGTGCGTAGTGGACGTGTTAAGTTAAACTACAGTGCATAATATAGCTAATATAGTTCTTAATTTGTAAACAGTTATCATCCACTTCCTCCTTTTTCTTGCTTTTAATTTGTTTTTTACATGACATAAATGTAAAAAATAATTATTTGCTGCCATAAAATACAGAGCAACCGCGGCGTCCATTTTGTTTTATTCGTTTGTACATCGCGATAAACTTGACAACACGCACTATGTGGCCGCGCAGCTTCGCTGTAGACCGAAGACGAAGTTTATCGCCCGAATGTCATCGCGATGTGTGCGGCCCAGGCATAAACAATTTCGTCCCGTGTGAGCGAGAGGTGAAAATGCGACAGCCCTCTTAAACACGATGGTCACTTGCAAGTTGACATTCGCAACTGATATATCAATGTGTTCTTGTCAAGTAAATAAAATTGCCGCAAGAAGTATTTACGCAATAAAGCCTGCCAGTTACCTCTGTGCTGTGCGAGGAAGCTATACAGGGTGAAATTGAATAGATGCGACAAAATTTAAGGGGATGTTCTACGCATCAACATGAACAACTTTTACTATGGGACCAAACCTGAAATCGCGAAAAAAAAATCAGCTGTTCAGTACATTTTGACGAATTATGCGAACATTAAATGTACTGAACAGCTGATTTTTTTTTCGCGATTTCAGGTTTGGTCCCATAGTAAAAGTTGTTCATATTGATGCGTAGAACACCCCCTTAAATTTTGTCGCATCTATTCAGTTTTACCCTGTATAGAAAGGTTTAGATAGTGAATAGGGATGATGACTAAAAATTTTTTTTTGTCCGTCATAGAGATTATTAAAAAATGTTGAACACGTATTTTTTCTTTTTTTACGTAATCAAAAAATTACGGCGATACATTGTGTTAAAATATGGCATGACGTCACGCGTAGCTAGGTTTTATACGTACAAGTGACGTAGCGAGCCCCCACTCCCCAACTTTAATGCGTGCTAGCTAAGTATTTTTTTATTAATATGATAAAGCAAAAAATACGTGTCTAATATTTTTTTATTATCTGACTGACGGACTAAATAGAATTTCTTTTTTTTTTTCCAGGCATCATCCCTATTATAGGTAAACAATCTTGATGTGACTTTTTACACAAACACATTAAACAAATAAACTACTGCTTAAACTAATGGTTCAATTGATTTAGTAATCATTATTGTTGTATTTACTTTGGGTTTTAGTTGCATTTTATTTTTAAACTCAGGTTTCAAAATAAAAAATATAAAAGACACATCAAGATTGTTTACCTTTATTTCACTACCTAAACCTTTATTATCTAAACAGCCGTTTTAAAAGTCGGTGAATTCCGCCCTTAGTAATTGGAGGTGCAAGCGGCCCTTACAGCTAGTTTCTCGAATAACAAATATTGCAAACAGATTGACAAGCGCACATAAACTGCTGTGATTGGTTGAATGAATTATCAACAGCCAATCACATCACTTGACTCGTGTTTCATTTTGACGCGTCGATAAATTTTGTTCCAGAAACAAGTGTCTCACATGTCTACCTACAGGGTGTAAAAAGACACATCACAAAGCCGTTAACTATGCATACTGTACATCTAAGTAGCTTTGCGCAAAAACTATTGTTGCGCAAAAAGCAATTTTTTACTAACGCGAACCCCAGGCAAATGGAGTTAAGCACTGCCCCTTCGCTCTACGGTACGCGTAGGTACTTGTCGGAAAAAGTTTATGCGACTTTGACCTTCAATATCTCCAGAACCAGTGGATTCCCAGATATGGTCTAGTGCACGGATTCCCAAAGTGGTCGATATCGACCCCTTGGGGTCGAAATCGGTTTCCCAGGGGTCGAAATAAACGAAAACTGATTTTGGGGGTCGACGAGATCTAAAAATCGACCGCTATTAATTAACACAAGTTCTTATTTGAAACTTCAAGATACTACTATTACTACTATTCTGTGTTACGTGTACTTACCAACTTGTCATAAGAATGAGTAATATTTTAGATGGAAGTATTTATTGTTGTACTTTTAAAAAACTCGACATGTCAATAAGCGTGGACAAGTTCGCACAAGATAATGGTGTTCGAGCGTACAAGTAAAGTAATTTGACCAAGGGGGTCTGAGGTATCAGTTCATATTGGAAAAGGGGTCTCTTGCCCAAAATAGTTTGGGAATCCCTGGTCTAGTGGAAAAAAACGATCCAAATAATGGGTAGAATATGTGGCTTTCGGCTTCGTCAAGTGTCTTTTTACACCCGGTATGTTATCTTATTAACAAAAATCATTTTTTTTTTTTAATTATACCATTATACCGATCATGATTGTTATGTATTCATCTCCTCCTCGCCTCCTGTCACAGGGCATGGACATGTTACAGAACCACGGGCTGGGCGGCGGCGTGGGCGGCGTGCTGGTGAACGGCGCGGTGGGCGGCGGCGGGCTGGGCTCGCTGTCGCTCAGCCTGAGCCTGGCGCCGCCCGGCAGCCAGCCGCCCGCGCCCATCACGCAGCACACTCTTGATCATATCAAGGTATCAATACTGTATTATAAGTTTTTAACATTGATTGTGGTTCAGATGAGATTGCGACTAGATTTTAAATGTTTTTAATTAACTCCTCAGATGTCTGAGATAGGCAAAACCCCAGCGGGGGTGGGGGGGCTGGGGTGTTTGGGGGTTACTGATAATGATTTGTTTTTTTACGTTTTTTACCTATGTTCACATAGGTAAAAACGTAAGCTTGTAAACATAAGCTTATATACCTATTATGTAAAGGTTTTTCCTTATGCACACATGGGCTGCATTTGACAATTGAGGGGTTATGGGAATTGGCCTCCATGTGTCTGACGTTGGATTCGAAACATAGGACCTATATTGTAGCATGATCTCGTTGATAAGATGCTCTCGAATGACCGCTGATATTATTAGCTACTAGCTTTTGACCGCGTCCGCTTGAAAGTCGGAAAACAACATAAATACCACCTTAAAACTTTGTTAAAAAGAAATCAAAATTTTAACCTCAAACAGATCGTGTCCTTAGAACCTCCAAGTAAATCAATCTCCTTGTAGTAAATCAAATACATAATTGCAACCCTGTGCACGCAGGTGGCGCTGCGCCAAGCGGGCTACAGCGAGGCCGGCATCAGTGAGATCGGCGCCGCGCTGGCGCTGCTGGTGAAGCACGGCGTGCTGGGGCTGGCGCTGCCCGCCGCGATGCCCGCGCCGCAGTTGTCGGCCGCCTACTTCCCGCTGCCCGCGCAGGACCCGCCCACCGTGTTCGGGCCCATCGGGCAGGTCCCGCTCGGTATGTACTCAGGTTCGGACACACCTTAGTACTTATGTAGCCTAATATACCATCTAATTTTTACGGTGAATTCCACCAACGACACTGAACGCGATCCGTATAGATAAACCGCGTTCAAGAGCCGTCAGTTATGAAACTGACGGCTCTTGAACGCGGTTCTGATGTGCTGATCGCGTTCAGTTTCATTGGTGGAATTTGCTCCTAGTAGCTGCTGGGATGAGACTCATTTCAGAAAACAGAACGCGTTTACAATTTAAATTGATAAAGAAACTTTAACTTATTTACTGTTGCGCTAACGCGTAAGTGTTGCTCAGAAATAAGTCTCAGACCGTAGCGTTGTGACCGCGGCGCGTTCTGCGGGTAGTACTGCACTGTACAGAAATAAATAAATACGGGGTATAAGTGTAAACAGTGGCAATATTTTAAGGGGTTATTCTACTCATCATTATGAACAACTTTTACTACGGGACCATACCTGAAATCGCAAAAAAAAATCAGCTGTTCAGTACATAATTATGTTCGCATAGTTCGTCAAAATTTAGGGAACAGCTGATTTTTTTTTGCGATTTCAGGTTTGGTCCCGTAGTAAAAGTTGTGTTGTGTGTACAATGACCCCTTAAAATATTGCCACTGTTTACACTTACACCCTGTATAATAACACATGTGTCGCTGTCGCAGAGGTGCCGCAGTCACGAGTTTACAAGCTAACATGCCAACGGCGTATAATTAAAAGAAAAAACGCCGCTATTTTATTACCGTTGTGCTTTTTGTACGACAGTCCAAAGCCCCTTAAAAAATATCATAAAATAGATACAAAATCTTTGTTCATTTAGTCTGAAACACAGATGCTTCCTCCACAAAAAATAAATATTACAATAAAAGATAATTCCCCACTTGTTCAAATGTAACAAACTACAGTTCCTGATTAGACCAAACATAATTAAATCTGGCATACAGTTGGCAACCTGTTTACAAATAATTATTCCAATATGTATTTTGATAAGACCAGTAATTATTTAATTATACTACCTAATTAACTCGCTCAAACTAGACCTTGAACATAATTACGGTCAATAATAATTTTGTATTCTGTTTGTTACTGGTGTTATCAATGAATTATGTTCTGTGGAGAATATTTTTGAAATAGCTTTTCCTAAAATTTATACAAAATTGTTTAAAACATACGAGTCAAAATATTGCTTGTCACCGGGCTCCTGCAATAGTCTATGTATCCTCAATAAACGATAATAAATATTCTCTACAGATTACTTGTATAATATGATTTATTTTGAATTTAATAATGATAGAAATATACTGAAATCAGGAAATTCTCATTTTCTCCCAAAATGAAGAAATGACTACAATTTCAGCATATTTCTTCCCAAAATTCCTCTTTGAACATTTTGAACAGTATAGTTGAACCAAACTATTCTCAATATTGCGTTGTGTCCGGGCCGGCGCGAGCCCCGCGCGGGCGCAGCTGACGACGGCTCACGGTAGTCATGGTGCACCGGCTATGGTACCATACCTCACACGCTTCCAAATTCTAAATTTCACAAGCTTGTCATTCTGTCTTGGTATCTGATTGGCTGTCGTGACAGTAATAACTTTCAATTATGCTTTTGTTCTCACTCTGCCGTGTTTTATTTCAAATGAGAAGTTCAAGAAACGTTTTCGTTTATTTTTGTTATGTCGTTGTCTGGTTCCAAAACGAAATTGAATCAAAAAGGGTTATTTAGACTGAACCTAGCTTGATTGAGCGCAATACAACTGCATGTGATCCAAATTGAGTACCGAGTGACCGCATTCCGGGCTGAGACACCCGTTGTCCCGGAACATAGGTGTCTAATACACAGACGTTTTTCAGGTGTGGATGTGATTTCAGATTACACCCAGCAAATGATGTGGGCCTATAAGTGTTACCAAAAAGACTAAACATATCAGGCATCTAGTAAAATCCAGTGGGGCGTGAATATAATGACTTTTGAAACGAAACACGGTTATATTACTAAGAAAAGACTATGTATACTATATCGTTATATTTGCATGCTTAGATATTTTTTATGGTGTTTCAAGTGTTGTATTGCTGATTCAAATAACACAATTGGCTTACAGTTTTATTTTTTGTTTATTTAATATCTATCTAAAGTTTTCCAAATTCTTGACCATCGCTTTACCATACCATTCTGTCGGCAATACATAACATGACCTTGTCTCCTGGACGGACGATAATATTCTAATCATTTTACCCTAAATTCACGACTTAATTATGGAAATGGGTACCAAAGTCTTAAAGTTGATTAAAACTTTAATTTGTATTCTTTATCATTGCATTATCAAGAATACTATATAGAAAACCATAAAGTTTATAGTGAAAATACATTGTTGACTGGATTTTGTCATTGTGACAATTCAATAACAGTGGATTTTGGAATTTATTGAAATGCTTAAACTTCAAAATGTTTGGCACATTTTAATACCAAGTCCGTCCATGACACAAATAATAGAAAGAACAACTTTAGAGTAAAATGTTCTAAATTAGAACAAAGTTCTGTAAACTGAAATGTATTTATTTAATTACTCTCTGTAAAAAGATTATTTGCGCAATTTTATATAATTTTTTTATTTGGATCGTATTATAGTTTTGTCTAGACCTAGCGAAATTGTAAAAAAAAAAAGTTATGTAAGTAAGTAAAGTTAAGTTTTTTCTATGAAACACCAAAAAATACGGTTATCGGTAAAGTTGTTCTTTTGTGTTGTATCATGTATCTTCTGTCCCGAGCGGCCAGTCGCGCACACAGCCGCACCGCGCTACAGTAGCCGCTGTCACAACACTATCCGATGCATACGCATGACAGTACAGTATACGTAGACTCACTTAGTCACAATTCTTATAACTGTAATATTTCAGCGTGTACTATGAACGACTTTTTCCGTCACCCCCATAAGGGCGCTTCTCGTATGCACGGGCCAGTGGCTAGTGGCCTGCATTGTTTTCGTCCACCAATTGCGCTTCGGCGCACATTATAAAAAAAAGGTTCCTTTTTTTTACGAAACGTTTATGAAAAGGGACATTGTTTATTTTAGGGTCATCCTTCTTAGGCGACATTCTTCGTTCATTCGTCAAACAAAAACAATGAACTTTTAAAAAAATCCTTATCCTTCATTCATTGGTCAAATTAAAAAAGCGTGTTTCAAAATATTATTATTATTAAATATTATTTCAACGTTCAACTGAAAAAGTTTTGAAAAGCGTGAGGCACAACGCCTGCCCGTAGTACATGCAATACATTTTTCTACTGGAGATTATTTTCTCCATTCACAAGTCATTTCATATTTTTACGGTTTGCACTATTGGATTTCGTACATTTTACCTGTCTTTGTACACACAAATTGCACAGACTATCTTCATCGTATTACGACGACAGGATGGCTAGGTCATGGTCTAAAAGTTAAATTTTATTTTACTATCCTCGATAACAATATGATCCAAATTGGTTTATCCTCTCCTCATTTTCATAGACTTAAAAGTCCTCAAATTTTAAAATGTCAGCAGAGCCAATTTTGTTATTAGGAATGATGCCTGGGTAAAAAATAAGAAATTATATTTAGTCCGTCAGTCTGATAATAAAAAAAATATTAGACACGTATTTTTTGCTTTATCATATTAATAGAAAAATACTTAAATAAAACGCATTAAAATTGGGAAGTGGAGGCTCGCTACGTCACAACTAGTAACAAACTACGTATAAAATCTAGCAAGGAGTGACGTCATGCCACATTTTAACTCAATGTATCGACGTAATCTTTTGATCACATAAAAAAAAAGAATACGTGTCCAATATTTTTTAATAATCTTCACGACAAACAAAAAAGAATTTAGTCATCATTCCTATTGTTGGAAAAATTGGAACATAATTTTTATTAAATAGTTAAATTAATAATTAGCAATACACGCTGAAATATTATGAAGTTCCTTATTTTGAGTATAATTTTAGAGCTGGTAAAGTAAATCACAGTCAGTAGTAACAAGTTTAGCAACAGTTCGTCGCGTGAGTAGGTAGTAGGGTAGCCGTGCGGCGCGGTGTGCGCGGGCGCTGTCGGCCGCTGCCGCTAACGCGTGCTGTCCGCAACAGCGCGAAACGTTCTAATGTAAGGTCGCTGGGTCGCGCCGGCCCGAGCCCGCCGAGAGGGGCGCAGTGCGCGAGTGACGGCGCGTGACGTATGACGGCCCGCAGGCGGCGCGCGCGGCGGCTCCTTAGAGCGTTTCGCGGAGGTTGCATTCGAGGCGCTTCGCCCCCCAGCCGTGGCGCCCATCTCGCTGTCGGCCGGCGTGGGCGGCGTGGGAGGCGTGGCCGGCTTCCCCTCGGCCTCGCTGCTGCCGCTATCCAAGAGCCCCACGCCCGCCGACGCGGGAGCGAAGGACTCCAAGAATGTGGAGATCGCTGAGGTCATCGTCGGAGCCATACTAGGTCAGTTACTCATGTCACTTTTACAATGGTTTTGTTGAAAATGTCGTACTACCAACCTATCCACTTGAAATTATTAGGCCGGCCATACACGGGCAGCTTGAAGCAGTCAAAATCGACTGCTTCAAGCTGCGACTGCATAGTGAACTACACACTTCTTCGTACGTATATACACGAACCGATCAAGCAGTTGCAACTGCTTCGGGCGGTTGGCATCACGGTGAAATTTCATCATGCGGTCAAGCAGTCGCCAGGCATACACTGACTGCTCGAGCTGTCGACTGCTCTCGCGCAGTTACCTCCGCCCGCGCTCTTCAATTCTTCATTATAATTTCGTGTTTCTAATATTGGATGAACCCACAATTTTCTATTTTTACGCCGCCGTCGTCGTATAAACAAAAAGCAGCAGAAGTGTTACCTCCTCAAAATCCATGATGCTACTGATTTGAAATTGCCAACTGCTCGAGCAGTTAAACTAACTGCTCGGGCAGTTATCAATGGCAGCCTCAAGCTGTTGACTCTTGACTGCAAGAGCGGTCCGTGTATGTTGATCACTAGGTAACTGCTCGAGCAGTCCGTGTATGGCGGGCCTTACTCTCTCATACAGTTATCAATGGCAGCCTCAAGCTGTTGACTCTTGACTGCAAGAGCGGTCCGTGTATGTTGATCACTAGGTAACTGCTCGAGCAGTCCGTGTATGGCGGGCCTTACTCTCTCATACAGTTATCAATGGCAGCCTCAAGCTGTTGACTCTTGAGTGCAAGAGCGGTCCGTGTATGTTGATCACTAGGTAACTGCTCGAGCAGTCCGTGTATGGCGGGCCTTACTCTCTCATACAGTTATCAATGGCAGCCTCAAGCTGTTGACTCTTGACTGCAAGAGCGGTCCGTGTATGTTGATCACTAGGTAACTGCTCGAGCAGTCCGTGTATGGCGGGCCTTACTCTCTCATACAGTTATCAATGGCAGCCTCAAGCTGTTGACTCTTGAGTGCAAGAGCGGTCCGTGTATGTTGATCACTAGGTAACTGCTCGAGCAGTCCGTGTATGGCGGGCCTTACTCTCTCATACAGTTATCAATGGCAGCCTCAAGCTGTTGACTCTTGACTGCAAGAGCGGTCCGTGTATGTTGATCACTAGGTAACTGCTCGAGCAGTCCGTGTATGGCGGGCCTTACTCTCTCATACAGTTATCAATGGCAGCCTCAAGCTGTTGACTCTTGACTGCAAGAGCGGTCCGTGTATGTTGATCACTAGGTAACTGCTCGAGCAGTCCGTGTATGGCGGGCCTTACTCTCTCATACAGTTATCAATGGCAGCCTCAAGCTGTTGACTCTTGACTGCAAGAGCGGTCCGTGTATGTTGATCACTAGGTAACTGCTCGAGCAGTCCGTGTATGGCGGGCCTTACTCTCTCATACAGTTATCAATGGCAGCCTCAAGCTGTTGACTCTTGACTGCAAGAGCGGTCCGTGTATGTTGATCACTAGGTAACTGCTCGAGCAGTCCGTGTATGGCGGGCCTTACTCTCTCATACAATTTTAAATTAAATTAGCTTTTATCGTCTTTGAAAACATTGTAGTAGCTCCGGTAAAAATACTACCTAAGTAGTAGAAAAATAGCGTGTTACCAACCCACTCAAATTCTCCGAGCAGTACGATATTGTTGTGAAAACATGTATACAGCGCGTGATCTGCTGACCTGTATACCATTGCATTCCGCAGGCCCCGGCGGGCGCAGCCTGGTGGAGATCCAGCAGATGTCGGGCGCCAACATCCAGATCTCCAAGAAGGGCACGTTCGCGCCGGGCACGCGCAACCGCATCGTCACCATCACGGGCACGCCCACGGCCATCTCCAACGCGCAGTACCTCATCGAGCAGAAGATCCAGGAGGAGGAGCTGAAGCGCACGCGCCACAACGCCATCTCCGGCCTCATGCAGTAACCCGGCCCGCTCGGCACGCCCCGCCCGGCGCGCGCGTGCCGCCTGCTCTATCTCGTCCTAGCGTAGTACTCGTATCTAGTTCTAGTCAAACACTGTTGGATCACAGAGCGCGTTGCTGCGCCCGCGCCGGCAGCCCGGCACTTCACGTTGGCGCGAGTTACCTGACTCTAGTTAAGAAGTTTTGTTTTGTTTTATCTGACGGAGGATATAATTTATGCAGCTCTCGATATGCGTCGCGCGCAGCCTGCAGCCGCTGCGCGCGCGCCGCGGCGCATATCGACACATAGTTACCTATTTACAATAATACAATTTTATGTATATTGATTGAATGCATGTAACATAGAGTGTTGACGTGGCGGGGACGTGTGACAAGTGGCTCGCGAAGCCGAATGTTCTAAAGCTGACTATTTCAGTTCGACACGACACTGGATTGTTGCACATAATAATATGAAAGTACAATACTAGTGAGTACGCCCGGCGTCGCTCCCCGCCACACTATATTTTACGTTCTTATCGTGATGACAAGTAATTATTTGCCTCTGCCTAGCAGACGTTATTGTTGATTAAGATATAATAATGAAATATTGTGATATCTCCTATCACGGGAATTCCTATTCCATACACATATTATTTTTGTATATTATTCACCACAGCATACATTTTTTTTATTTACAAAATTGATTTCATTGTAAATGTTACCATTGATAAGTTATTTTTCTTTAGTTTATTAGGATTAGTGATGTGGTTATTTGATAAATCTATCGACACAGTTACGTCTCGCTGGGAGATATTATCGATACCCTGCGGGACTTTAGGAGCTGAATCCTACCAAAGTTGTTTTAATTACTGACATAATATTATATGACAAGCATCGACTTGGTTACGGCCCTTGTTGTAGATTCAAACCAGGACAAGCCAGACTGTAGTAGTAAGGAAGAATTTGTGTGATTATGTGCTTGAAATAACACGCATGCTAGCGATAAGTTCATAATCAGACGTACCAGACTCTGGCTTGCTCAGATTTGAATAAGTCATAAAGCTGGGATGCCTGTTCTTGCAATAGAGTTTGGTGTAATTCGTTAACAAGATGAGGGTAGTCGTCAAGCCGGTGCGCCGCTAGTACAAGACCCGAACGTTTCACTGCACGCCGTTTCACTTAACTTAGTTCTAGCGTCACTCTTATTTAATATCTTCGAATCTGGCTAGCAGAGTTCTTCATTCCTGATTTTCTCTCGGTAAAGATCTTTATTTTTTTACACATTTATAGACAAAATAATAATTATCTAATCGTTTTTTTTTTTATTAGGAGTCTTTCATAGTTATTCATTTGTCGTCGGTCTAAATTTGTCTTACGATATAAGTACAATTTAAATAATAATAAAATGCATGTCCAGAATAGTAGATGAAAAATAATAACAAAAATATTTTAAACATTTTAAATGCAGATTTCTATATATCGAGATGACAATATAAATGATATATTCTTATTTACAGTTACTATATGATTGAATATTTTATTTTTTGCGCCGTCGTTTAACTAAGACGTTCTTTTAGTGTCTGTTAGTGTCCGCACGCCGACGACTTTTGGTCGCACGACTCAGTCGCATCAGCATCTGTGAAGCCTGCGATTTCGCAGAAACTGATGGATTAATAGTTTAATTATAAAAAGATTAATGATCCTTTTCGATTAACTTAGTTTCGTCCAGAAGTCGTGTGCGTGCGCTGTACGTTAGATTTACATAATATTATAAACTGTGATTGTTTTCGTCGACATTGTCAAGGTACTACGTGTCAGTCTCCACTTAGTGTAGATGCCGTTCGGTACTTCTCCGGAGGGTAGTTATAAGTTGTGTTCGTTTACCTCAGAAGTGCCATCGTTCTACAGGATTAGTGAGGCGAGCCTCTTCACAGCTTCAGTGGTTATACACGCGTGGTGCGTTGCGTTTGATTGTGGCTCGTTGCAGCTGGGGACCCTTGATATAATGTAGTAGCTTTCCACATTCGAACATCTCGAGCAACCGACAGTCTACAATCAAAGGTAACAACTACCCGCAATAAAACTATTTTCGTGTACAACTCCGGCCCCGCGTTGGGCGCCAATGCATAATACGGCTACAAGTACATGCAAATTGCAGATACTAAAGGGTGATGATAACTTACTACGAAGGCGGTGACTACTATCAAATGTGAATAAACGTATGAAGTACAAAAGAAAACGTAATCATAATAAAAAATATAATAATTCGAAATCGGCTTAATGATGAAAGTTAATGTACGATAGTGTTTAAGAAATCGGAATTGAGAGACAATTTCTCAGCTAATTCATTCACAATTACGCGATTATAAATAATAAAAAAAAAAGTATAATATAAATATTTTTAACTAATTAATTATTAGGGAAGTGAGCACGTTCGATTCGCCATAACCTCGTACTTCCGTGAAAAGTGAAAAATAATAGTGATTATAACGTTGTTGTAAGTTTCTCTGAGCGAGGCCCCGCCCCTGCGCGCACGTGCGGTCTACGTACTATCGAAAGACGTTGTGCCTCACCCTTTTCAAAACTTTTTCGGCTGCACGTTGAAATCGTAGTTTGCAACGCCCTTTTTTTGTTTGACCAATGAATGAAGGATGATCCTTTTTTTTAAAGTTAACTGTTTTCGTTTGACCAATGAACGAAGAATGTCGCCTAAGAAGGATGACCCTAAAATGAACAATATCCCTTTTCTTAGACGTTAATTGCTGTTTTTTCTTTAGAACCTTTTTTTTATAATGTGCGCCGAAGCGCTATTGGTGGACGAAAACAATGCAGGCGGGGCTGGCTACTGGCCCGTGCATACGAAAAGCGCCCTTATGGGGGTGAGGGACAAAAATCGTTGATAGTACACAAGCTGCGCACGCGCAGTCGTCCGCGACCGCGCTCGCAGCGGGCGGGCGCGCCGCTGTCCGACGACATCTCGATGATGCAAGTTGTGGATATTGTTAACTGATCTATTACATATATACGTGTGTTATGTAGGTAACATTGCGCAGTGTAGTGTGGCATTACATTGCCTTAGCTAGTTAATATATATTCAATCTTTAACGTGTTTTAGGTAACGCTGTTGGATACATTTCCGGTGTTTTTCGAATTTTTCTCATCTAAACTATGTATATTGGGGGTAGGTACAGATATCGTCTTGTCAATTAATAAAAATGTCTGTTTGTGCGTTCGCGGTGGCTAAAGTGTGGAAATAAGTTAAGAACTGAATGGATACTTCGAAGTAAAATGGAACGTACGTTTCAGACTATGCATAATATAATCGAGTAGAATTGATTGAACTGATTATTAAGAAATGGATTTTGAAATGTTCGTGTGTTTAGATAATGGTAGTGATACGGGATGGGGAGTAGTGACGCGTGTTGTGTGAGGAGTGCAGAGTGTAGTGATCGCGAACACACAAGCGACGTCGTGGCGGCCACAGCCTGAACGCGTATCGCCTGTCACGTCGATTTAACAAGCTCAATTTTATCGAAACTAAATCTCGATTAGTCGGTACGTATAAGTCAAATGCGTCAATTAAAAGAAATGAATGGTTTCCAAAGAAAGATATCATTTCACGGTTCGGGCGAGCTCGGGGGGTAGGCATGTTTTCCGTCTCGTTTCTTCACTCTCTCTCTTTCTAAGTTAGTTGGCTCTATTGTTGGTCGGGGTGGTGTCGCCGTGTGTCGGACACATTCCGGCTAGAGTTAAGTGTTTCTCGTAGAGGGCGGTAGTGTGCGAGTGTCGTCACACTGCGCCCGCGCACCACGACGCGGTTTTTTCTTTTCATGTTTCGAAGGAAGTAAGACCTCTGTTGAGACAGTTGCTGTCCTCTATAATCTGTGTGTACCCTCGCTGGCTGTACAAAGCGCGTCTTATCTCGACACATCGCGACCACCGCGCCGACATTATGATAGTTATCAATGGAATTCTAGTTAGTTATAATTAACATATTTTAAAATCAATATAATGGGTATAATTAGATAATTTTTAAATTAAAATTACTGGGAAAATGTTAATGTTGTTATACTGAAATTGTTACAATATTTGAGAGTATATTAACGTGAGTACAGAATAATAATAATAGTGCGGTAATCATTATCTGGATAACGTTTATCGCGTGGGAGATAATAAATAGTGCAACGTCGTCCCGATACTTGTAATAGTGCATGGCGGCAGACTCGCTCTGCGCCACTGTCCACCGCTCCGGACTGTTCTGTGATACTGAGTGCACGCATCACGCACGCTTGTAGCACGCCCGCACCCGCACCCCGCACCCCGCACACGGACCGAGCGCTGTCTGTTACAGGTTGTGTCATATTATATAGAGCTCAGTTCAGTAGAGGCACGCCGCGGGGCCATGCCCGGCACGACTCCCGCACTCTACCATCATATGTAATGCTGTTACGATTAAGGAATTTCAATGTTGTAGGATAAGGTAGCTAGTTGTCATTCTTCATTGTTCGGATCTAACGGAGAGGTTTCTGTTGGCACGTCGCCGGCTCCACCCCGCGCGGTGGCCGCGCATCTCACCCTCCCATTTTAATTTTAATAGCTAAATGTTGTTGAATTTGTTGATAGAGTGGTTTATTGTAATTACTATAGGTAGTTTAGTGGGTATACACGCGAAGGAAGCAGCCGTTGGGTGCGCTAGGCTAGAGTAAGGTTCGATACTGTGTTTAGGAAAATGGCTGTGCGTTCAAGTCGAACTCAACATTAAGACATCACCATAACGCTTGTTTCTGATGCGCGCGAATCGCACACGACGCCCGCGCGCTCTCCGCTCGGCGCTCGCGCCGGCGCTCGGCGCGCTCACTCACTATCTGTATATAATTGCATAACATTTTTCATTTACGTTATTCTCCTTGCTCATTGTCATCAATTTATTAAAGACTGAGGAATCAACTCGCGCATATTGACATCGTCACGAACGCGTCCCAAACGGTAGGGATTAATTGTAAAATATAATTGTTTATTAATCATTAAAATAAAAATTTCGCTCGGTTTCATGTGGGCTCGCTCGCCAGGCGCAGTCGTGTGCGATTCCCGCAGTACACTCGCGGTGTTACACTTTAACGTTTGATTGTTACTCGTCAGTTTCATTGTTAACGCCAAGTTGAAGGTTCCCATGAGTTGGCCGCAGCTGCGAGTGTACGGCGGCGCCCGTCGCGCCGGCCCGGGGCGCGACCGGCGCCCGGCGCGCGGCCGGCCTCGGCCTCGGCCTCGGCCCCTCGGCCTCTCGAGCGCCGATCAGTCGTTGTCTCATCAACCTTTACACATGTTGAGATTGATATGTTATACTAATTCTATTGAATTATAACTTGTTGCGTATTATAAGTATGTATAGAGCGAGCTCCGGCTCGGTACGTTATGTGTAAATGTCATACGTTGATAACATTTGTTGCTGTACAGTTCAGTGATGGAATTTTTATTTTTTATTATTAATATTTTTTGTTAACTTGGTTTACGATAAACGGGTCTGCAATGTTATGTAACGAGAATATAATTTTAATTAAGTTTGAATTTAAAAAAAACATTGTTGAATAAATAAATATGTTTTGAATTTAAAATTCACTATATTTTAGTCAATGTTTATTATTGTTTAGTTCGTCGTACTGTCAGATTGATTTTCTAATGAAGTGTTATTTTGCAATGTTGTAAATGATAAGAGGTAAAATGGAAGGTTACAATGTCTTAGTGTTTAAAAGCTCGAAACCAATTGAAAGGTACCTTGAACATTGTCTATATTATATTAACATTAATAAATGCAAAAACTAAATGTGTCGTTTTAATTTAGTATGCAACCTCTGTCCTCTCGGGCTCTATTTGACCCGAAGCGCAGTTATTTGTCGTGAGACTGTTCCTAAGACACCATATAGATACTTAGTGGCACTCCTTGGTACACAATCCAGTTCCTTTCACTATCTGCAATTAGGTAATATACTACCCAACAATGAACTAGTCACCTTTAGCATAAGCTTACTTACACAAGCAGGTATAATAATTATGAACGTACCTGTCGGGCTTTGTACCCAGCCCAACAGCACCTACTACGTCACACACACACATATTGTCCGAAGGATATGGACAAGAACGGGAATGACAGAGTGCCTAGTAGCTTTAATAACGGAGGCCGAAATACCATCACAACCTACAGCACACTTTTCTTTTAGGTTTAGATTTTGTCGATTTCTTCATCATCCACGCCATACATGACCATAGATCCCGATGGGGATGGCATGGCGAGTCTCGGTTCTACAGGCTCAGATTGAATACCTGCTGCATTGAATAAGGGTGGACAAGGTTGGCGGATTTTAGTGGCTAAATTACTGCCAACACTAGCGAAATATCGATTCACCTCGTTAACTGACTGAGTGGGATCATCACAGCATTTCAGGAGCTCCGAGGCAGATGCTTTGCCGGCCTGATTCAGGTTCGCTACTTGCGCGATAAGTCGCCATGTTTCTTTTGGGTTATTCTTGGCCTTCTGAAATTCGGAGGTTTCATAGTCTTGTCCGAGTTTTTTAAGAAGATTATTACAGTAATTACGATAGCGGAGGAAAACAAGTTTATGAGAGTCATTTTCAGGATCTTTCTAGAAGGTCTTGGACAGTTTGTCTCTATGACGTATACATCTCAGAAGGCCAGGTGTAATCCAAGGTTTTATAATACGTAGTCTGCTAGGAATGATTGAAGACTGAGTGTGGGATTTTATGGAGCTTGACAAAAGAGAGACAAGGCATTCGGTAGCTTGGTTTGGATTATTACACTGAAGAATAGGAGAAAAGTCTGTATTTGTCATATCGCTTACAACTTCAGGGATATTAATTTTTGAAAGTCTTTTATTGGGTGTACTGGCTGTAGTCAAATATTGGTTGCAGAAGAGAAGAACGGGGAAATGATCTGTTATAAGATTGTCCAGTAAGGTTGTGGCGGTGGAGGGCGCTTTCAGAAAAACATGGTCGAGACAGTTCGCGAGTCTAGTGGGGAAAGTGTGTGCTGGAAGCATTGCATGTGACGCTGTGGTATTTAAATATTCATCAGCATTAGAGTCGGGGCTGCCCGGCATAATGTTAATGTTCAAGTCACCAATAAGAGCAATTGTTTTGAAAGCTGCAAGCTGGCTTAGTAGATCATCCAGACTAGAAAGGAATGGTGATAAATCCCTATACGAGGGAGATCGGTAAAGGAAAAAAACCGGTCAAGTGCGAGTCGGACTCGCGCACGAAGGGTTCCGTACCATATTATATCGACGCCTTAGAGTGAAAACCTCGTAACTGTAAAAGAAGTAACTTTTCAGGAGGAAGAAAAAACTGCGCGATGTGAAATTTTTGTACGGCGTCTTTTATGTTTTTTTTTTATTTATGAATGTGGAAATTTAACCCGCTTTTATATCGAGAACTGTTCGATTCTATATGATTGTCCGAAATGCATAAAATGATACTTACGAGGTATTCGTACAAAAAACCCGACCTAAAGCATACAAATACTAGGTAGGTACTGTCATAGATGGCGCTACGAGTATCGAATGAACAAATTAGTCAGATCAGGATGTGCGTTGCGAAGTTTTCCTCCTAGAAACGCAATAAAATAAATTTGAGCAAAAATGTATTCCCGAGGTTTTCACTCTAAGGCGACAATGTGTTTAAGGCGGCGGGCACGAAACCAGCGACGAGGAGCGACGGCCCGAGCGGGGCGATGGCGACGGTACAATTTTGTACCGTCGCCATCGCCCCGCTCGGCCCAGCGCTTGTCGTCGCTGGTTTCGTACCCGCCGCCTAACAATCGCAAAGATAACTTTTTACTTATTTTATAATGATACTGTGAATTACAAGGTTATTTTTTGCAGTTGCAGAAAATCACCGTGTTTAAACAAAATACCTTATGAATCGCCGTTTTCAGTATTGTTGATTAAATACAGTATTCATGGTACTTACATGGTATAAAGAAGTTTCAAATTCCTAATTTGTTGAATTGTTGCGCTAGAGCTCGTACAAAAATGGTCTAAAATTTACAACTTTTACGGCCCCCTATTACTTAATTTTAAAAGATAAAAAAAATATGTTTGTACTCTACTCAATGAGTTCTAGACGATGACACCCCACATAACACATAATCAGCCTATAATGTTCCCACTGCTGGGACACAGGCCTCCTCTCGGTGAGAAGGAGTGGGCCGTAATCCACCACGCGGGCCCAGTGCGGGTTGGTAGATGTCACATGTCTTCGAATTTTTGGTTCTAGGACATGCCGGTTTCCTCACGATGTTTCCCTTCACCGTTTTGAGAGCAGCGGTGATGACATAATGACATGACACCGCACATGCTAGATTAAAATTTTATTTTTTTTTTCAAAATGAAAAGTTTATTGTATGGGGACCGACCCCTTAAATTTTTAACTTTGCTTTATTTTTACTATTTCTTGTTATAGCCGTAATAGACAGCCGAGGCTTAGTAAGTTTGTACGTGGTTGTCTAATTTCATGGATTTTAATTTTCTTGCGCGGAACCCTAATTATTTTTCTAAAATAAAAATAGCCTAAGTTACTCCTTAAAACATCAGCTATATGCCGTCAAAATCGGTGAAAATTCGTTTGGCAAGTTTCCTAACTTGACTCGAAAGTACCATTTTTTAGAGCCTCCAATAAAATCCTCCGCTATAAAATTAACTTTTCACCCCTTAGGAGTAGATTTTTGGAAAACCCTAATACACGTTAGTCTTAATTTTTGGTCTCAAGTATAAAAACTGAGTTTTGAGTTAATCAGACCGCGTGTCAAAGTTCCTCCATACAAACTTTGACACGCCCAATCCCTCCTTAGGGGGTAGTTTAGGAAAACTAAAAATGATAAACTTTTTAATTTACTTAGATCAATATTCGTGCTAAGTTTCAAGTCTATTAACTCAAGGGATAGGATTTTTCATACAAACTTTCATCCCCTGTTCTACCCCCTTAGGGATGGAATTTCCAAAAATCCTTCCTTAGTGGATGTTTACACTATATAAGGTATCTATGTGCAAAATTTCAAGTTTCTAGGTCCATTGGTTTGGGCTGTGCGTTGGTATATTAGTCAGTGACTCAGTCAGGACTTTGATTTTTTTATATATATAGATTTACCATGTTATTTTAAGACCACAGACTTCTTATAGGTTTTCCTGTAATCTACAGGTATAGAACTAATTTCTATATTTTTTTCAAAATTGTAGGCTCAGTCGTTTCGGAGATAAGGGGGGGGGGAATGGTCAATTTTCGTCTATTTTCTTAAATAACTTTAAAACAATAAATCTTAAAATTATAAAAAAAATATATTTGAGACCCTCATAGCAAGCCCTTTCATTTGATATGTCACTCGGTACAGTTTACAAAACTTTTTTTTTTAATTTTCTTATTTTCCCCCTAAAAGTGACTCTCATATTCAAAATTCATATATTTTCTTTAGCTGTACGTGTTTGGGTCACAGAAATCCATATGTGTACCAAATTTTAACTTAATCGGTCCATTAGATTCGGAGCAAATTGGCTGTGACAGACGGACAGACGGACAGACAGACAGACAGACAGACAGACAGACACACGAGTGATCCTATAAGGGTTCCGTTTTTTCCTTTTGAGGTACGGAACCCTAAAAACTGGAACTAAAAACCATCTGTCTGGGAAATACTCTCGAGAGTATTTGTTGACTGTTGTTGATGCGTAGTTTCTGTTTGCAGGAAATTGCGGTAAATAGTATGTCCACCGAAACAAGTTATAATTATGTTGTCGTCACGGGCAGTCAGACAGAAGCACCAAGTCTGACCACCAAGGTCACACCAAGGGGTATGGTGATTTTGTTGCTCCAAGTAAAATACTGGTATTCAGCAGCTACATTTGGTTAGACTGGAAGCCGATCCCAATACAGTTGGGAAAAGGCTAGGAAGACGATTGATTGAAAACAAGCTATACGTTGGTTATTATATTTATTTTACTATCAAAAGTGTCACTTGCATACACAATAACACGCAAATGACGAGACAAAAATGAGATTTCGTACAAAAATACGAAGAAATGGACGGAATTCCTTATTTCAGATCACACAATAATTAAGTAAAAAAAACCTAAACTAAATATACACGATTTAAATAGAATACTTTTGTATAAAAATACAAGTAATGAAAAGAACATTTAAGTATTTCAAAACAATAGCTGCCAAACATAAAAGTGGGGTTAGATTCATTGATATATTAGAGGTAGATATGTTACGCGCTAACATCGCAATCACTAAACCTGGACTCGGCGCACGACTACATGCACCGAAACGCCAGTTCGATTGTGACTAATGTCAATTGTGTGCGTAACACAATTTATGCGGTCCACGTACGACGGGGCCTACCTTAGTCCGTCCGTCTTTCCGTCCATCCGTTCATCCATCCGTCTGACATTACGATCCATCAAAACAAGTGTCAACGTTAAATTTTTCGGACAAGCAAAAACACACCGGGAGTAGGGACAACTGGCAAATCATGTTGTCATTCATACTTCGTTCGGGCGCCGAACCAATCATCCATCCGTAGGTGATACGGAGTAAGAAACGCCCGTCACGAAGGCCGAAACTACGGGTTTCGTGCTTAGGCAGTAGGCCCCGAGGAGCGCGAACCATATCTACCTTATTTATACATCAATGGGTACATTATATTATTTTCAAACATTGCACTACACATTATACTAGAAAGGTTTAGGTATTTAAATAAAGGTAAACAATCTTGATGTGACTTTTTACACAAACACATGTCATATTAAACAAATAAACTACTGCTTAAACTAATGGTTCAATTGATTTAGTAATCGTTATTGTTGTATTTATAAAGATAAAAACACATCAAGATTGTTTACCTTTACTTAACTACCTAAACCTTTCTAGCTATTTATGCCCATAAGATTATATTACACACTTTTCAATAGGATTACTTATTTTATTAATTTCCGCAGAGATACTGGCCGACACGAATGTTCAAATTAATTAAATAGAGTGTAAATACCGTATGCTTGGGTGAACTCGGCCCTTTATGTGCATTTTTTTATTATGAATCTCCAAAGAGGGTGGTAAATATCGTGATAATGCGATGCTGCGCCATTACGCTTCAGCTTGACACTTGTGCGCACGCGCATGAAAAGTTACAAAGTAACTGTTTGCTTTCGCCTCGCATCGATCGGGCGTTTTTCGCTTTGTCCGACTTTGGGATTAGTTTTAATTCATTTGTTTACTGGACATGTATTATTTTGGGAGTATGCACAAATAATTAAATTAATAAATAATATCAATAAATACGATAAAATAAAGCTCCTATAATATCAAACAAGCAAAATTTCTGAGATTCTTCCTTCAATATAACTTTAAAATCAAATATACAGATAACGTAGAACTTAAAACTGAAATAGTTCCGTAATTGAAGATATTACCGTACCTACATTTTATTTTCTGTTTTTAACTAACACGTCGTGAAAATAAATTGCTTGACTTATATGCACTTATTATACTTATACTAAAGAAACTGCATAGTCATATTATTTAAATTGTTTCTAAACTACAGTGAACTGGCCAAAGAAAGTATATCTAATCGTCATCGCACGCCAAATTAAAAACAATAAAAAAACACGCGAATCTGGTTGATTATCGATTTCATTTAGCGCTTAATTTAATTCGCCATGATTTTTACAGGCATTGACGCTAAACTATTAAATTCGATTTTAAAGAATTAGTTAACTTTCCACACAAAACTTTTGAGACAAAACATATACAGATTATACTTTTACACTACCCTCAATAATTTATACGTTTTATACTTTCTATGTAGATTCGTTCAGTTCAGTGTAGTTTTTTATGAGCTTTGAAGCCACACAATCATTTTAAACCTCCTTGTTGATGCTTTTCCTACACAATATTGAAGTCTTCCTTAGTAGCTTAACTTACTTACAACTAATACAGGGTGTAAGTGTAACCAGTGGCAATCTTTTATGGGGTCATTGTACTCATCATTATGAACAACTTTTATTATGGGACCAAACCTGAAATCGCAAATTAAAATTTCACGAATTATGCGAACATAAAAACTTTTTAACAAAAAAAAAAAAAAAAACCGACTTCCAAAAATCACAACAAAGTGAGGTCGGTGTCTTTTGTTTTTTTTTATTTACTTTCTTTTTTTTTTGCCACCGACTTCCGAAATCAAAGTTATTTTTCACTTTGTAGTGATTTTTGAAAGTCGGTTTTTTTTTTTTTTGTTAAAAAGTTTTTATATCTCGCTTTTTAGTGGGTCTGTTTATAATTTGTATAAGTTACAATAGTCTAATGTCAATTGCTCATCACATGTTACAAAATATTGCTTTTCCCGATGCTGGGACGTTAATTGTTGAGGAGTTCTGCTGGCAAGAACCAGGGGAACTCCTCAACAACCACTCACCACACGCATTGTGTGACGAGCGGAAATTGCTTAGCAACCATATTAAAGTAATGGAATCGCAACCCGTGAAATATTTATCATTGAATAGTTCCGGTAGCCATCTGTGGTCTTCATCATCAGTTTCACTTCACCAAGTGGTGCTTTCCGAGAGCAAATGCACGAGCTACTATAAAAAATACCCAAATCGCTATAGGTGTGCCTATAATATTTGAAGAGTTCCTTCGATTTCTCCAGGATCCCATCATCAGAACTGGATTTTGACAAAAATGGGACCATTTGGGAATTATACCCTTTCCAACAAAAAAATAATTTTTCAAATCGGTTGGCAAGCGACGCAGTTATGCGCGAACAAACATAAAAAAAAAAAAATACAAACATCCGAATTGAGAACCTCCTCCTTTTTTAGAAGTCGGTTAATAAATGTAGGTACTGAACAGTACAATGACCCCTTAAAAGATTGGCACAGTTTACACTTACACCCTGTATATTTATTACTAAGTCTCAAGTTTACGAGAAAGGTAACGTGTGTTTGAGGACAGTCACCTACCTATGTATAGCGTCGACTACAATGTGCTAAAATAATATAAAATCTACATAGTTATTGTTATACTTGGTTAGTAAGCGCAAACTGACATTACTGTATGTATATTAATAAGTTAAAATGTTATTCAATACTTTACATTTTCTCCTTACAGAAAAGCTACGGAAAAAATTCCTAGAAATGCATTCACAATAATCAGATCGATACATTACGTACTCTGTGCCACAAAAGTATAGTTTAACATTTATTTTGCCTAACTTATCTGTCATTTTATTTGCCAATGGGTGCTTACTTTACGAGTCGTGAGCGGTCGATAGCGCGTGACATTTGTTCCGCATGACTACGACAGCTAGTCACCCCCACCCGGTCGTTAGCATAAATAGAGAAGAAACAATACATAAACGTATTATTATTAATAAAGAGGTCAAGATATCAATTCCTCTAAGGTACAATATTGCGATTTTTATCTAAATGCCATTGCCGTTGACTTCGCCTCTAACATCCGAGTATCAAATATAACTCTTTGGATCCTATACAACTATATTTTGGTTAGTTTCCTAAATACTATGAGATGATCTCGTACTGTGGTACATGCGGTTCAAAATCAAAACCATTGTAATGAGTAAAGCTTAGACTCCTGCAGCCGGGAGCTTCGGCGAATGGCTTCAGTTCCTGAACCAGGCTAGGGAATGCTGGTCTCTCGTCCGGATCCACCTGCCAGCACTGCAGGCACAGCTGGAAGAGCTCGTCGCCCACGTACGAGGGCTGCGACGGCCGCATGCCGCGCAGGATGCGGGCTGCGACGTCTTTATTAGCGCTATGGAAGTAAGGAGTGGCGCCTATCGTAAGAGCCTCCCACATGAGGACACCAAATGACCAAACATCAGCCTTAGAGTTGAACCTCGTCTGTCGCAACATCTCGTGGGAAGTCCACCTGGTGTAATCGGGGGTTTCATGCAAGGGTCTCATGTGGGATAACCCAAAACCGGACACTTTCGCGACGCCGTTGTCTGCCAGCGCGATGTTACGACAGCTCAGGCGTTTGTGTAAAATTTTCTTACTGTGCAAGTATTCCATGCCTCTAGCAATATCAACCAAGTATTGAAGCAATCTATTTTCAGGAATAAGACAGAATTTGTTATTTTGAAGATCTCTGTGTCTGCTTTGAAGAAGCAAGTCTTTTAAGCTATGTTTATTATCTTCTAAGACCACAAATAAGGTTGTATTAGTTTCACAGAATCCTATCAGTGAAATCACATTCTCATGTTCACTGGACTTGATGAGTTGGTCCAGTTCCTGCAGCATCTGCTTCTTGTCGGGCCTCTCCAGCTCCCTGTCGGCCACCACTTGCACGAGCCCTGGGGTCTGTGCCCCATGCTGTTGTACTTTCCCTCTAGTAAACTTGCCGTAGCTACCAACACCAACTATGCAGGAAATATCAATGTCTATAAGGTTTCTCGGTATGTTCCATAGTTTTCTTTTTAAGTTGCTGTAATAATCTACTCTTTCATCTTCTTCTTGAAGGAAACTCGAGTTCTCAATCTCCATGCATGGTTCACTCATACTCAAAGGCATGGACTGGGAGCCTCTCTGTGATCTCACTATGTGTATCCGCTTTCTTAGGATGATGAGCAGCCCTACTCCAATGAGCAGCAGCACCACACTGATAGCTATGGCTGCTCCAAGTGCTATCACCATTGGGGAATACTCTTCAGGCTCATTTATATTTAAAATAATTTTCTTAGCCGATTCTGCATACCGGATTCTTTTCACATGATTTTTTTCACTTACAACTCCTAATGACACATCTATGTCATTGGTCAATGGCAGAGGAGCATTGTAGAATCCATTGTAAGTACTTCTGTCTCCAATGATGAAATCATGTGCAATGTCATCAGGGTCTAGCTCAGCAGTGATATAGTAGGGGAGCCCGTTATGAGTCGCATATGTGTAGTTCCCAAGAGTAGCAACAATAAACCCCTGCTGGTATAACTCTATGGAGACCACAATCCTGTACATAGATACAGGTCCATTAACATTCTTAGCTTCAGGGATATGCACCACCATCCTATCTCCTCTCCTCTCTCTGATCTCTATATCAGGTGGGCTGGGGTCCGGAGTACCTATCACTGTTTCTACTGTACTCGTAATATTAGGGCCTTCAAAACCATCATTGACTGCAACCACTCCTATGTGGTACTTAGAACCTGGTTGCAGGTTCAATAGTTCAGTGTAAAAGGTTTTATTTGATACTCTCCATTCAAGATCTATCAAGGCTGCGTCTGTATAGGTCTCAACAACAATGGCTCTTATTACATAATCAGATATTGATGAGTACGCATTAGGGGCGGTCCAGCGCACCCTCACCGTTGTTTCAGTTATGTTAGTAATGTTGATGGAGGCTGGCGGTCCTGGGGAGAAAACATCGGTGTCGTACACACTTGCGGCGTTCTCGCCGCCGCATTTTTGACTGTCATTCTTAGGGCATTGAGTACCGCAAGAATCTTGAGGCAGTTGGAACTTTCCGGGCGCGTTCCCGCAGAAACACGTCGACTCGTTACCTATGATAGCGTATTTGTAGTACACTTGCTCGCAAGCCGACAAACAGACGTCCACGGACTGTCCAGTATGAGTGTTGAGCACATTTTCCACCATCAGCTTGTAGCAGCCGATGTAGTCGCCTCGGTCACCGCTGCAACCCCACGAGCACAACAATAACAACACAAATATGTAACACTGTCTCTCCATTGTGTTCCAATGTGTAATTGACTCATTGACTCATTCAAGCACAGTTGACGTTTTGTAAACGCCCGAAACACAAATTCGTTTTTTAGAACACCCGTTTTTGGAACTGGAAATTCACGGTTGTAGAGTATTTATAGAACATGACGTACATCATTGTGTATCACTGGAACTTATCAAATAAGTAAACTTACTAAAAAATTGTACATAAATGTACCGCGTTGGTTGTTGGTTCGTTATTATTTTGACAGATATCAACAAGTGTTGCTACTCCACTACGCTCATAATCTATGACATGACTACGCTAAGTACGCTAGTTTATCATAACACAGAACCCACATGACACCATCCTAACGGCTACTAAACTTTCTTGAATTTCTCGTTTCAGTAAGTATAGAAGAACAATCATGTCTTTTTAAAATATTTTCAGTATGCACGACACGACATAGCCAAAATATTTTATCACCAAATATAAAGTAAAACGTTCGACCTGTTTCACCACCTTTTTAGGGTTCCGTACCAAAATCGTAAAAAAGAAGGCGCGACTCAGTCTGTCTGTCTGTCACAGCTGGACATCTCAAGAACTACTAATGCGCAGTCATTTAAATAAACATTTAAGTGACTAACGTCGTACTTAGTAAGCTAATTTTATTTTATTTTAGTTAATATTTTATTTTATTGTAATTAGTAATGTATAATGTATATTTTATATCTTTATTTGTGTAAGTCAGTTTTTGTTCGCTGTTTTGTTTTGTTTATAATTTTGTTTTTCCTTTTCATTTTAATTAATAATTTTAATTGATTTAATTAACGGTGGTTGCTTTGTATTATGTGAATGTCGTGTACACCTGTAATTGGTATATATATAAGAACCCATACCTATTAATTTTTAGTCTATAATGTACAATGTATATGCTGTTGGCGTACCTATTATAAATAAATAAATAAATAAATGCTATCAACTTGTTTGGAACAGTTTTAGATGACGTTTACCCAACTACTTTGCAAATAAGAAAGAAATAAAAATATTTATATTTATTTTGCAACAGGTGCTGAAAGGGCGTCATTAAAATTCAAAGTGGGGCTACATGTGGGGTATCCTTAGGGGGTATCATATGAAAGAACGCTGTTTGCACCTCAGGTTTGCACATTCTCAAACATTTTTTAATTTTTTTTTAGGCCGCAGTTTTCGACTTTTGATGAAAAATGTAAAAAGAGGTTCCCCCCCCCCTTATCTCCGAAGTTCTGAAATTATTCTTTGTGATAGAAATGTATGTAAAGATTACAGAAAAAATAAAACGATGTCTCTATATTGCACATTTTTTCAGAAATCGAACGGAACCCTCGGTGCGCCAGTCCGACTCGCTGTTGACTGGTTTTTTTTTAACGCGACGCGATGGTAAAGTTAGAAGAAAAACTCACACTAAGCACACAGGTTTTCGTTTACCGCAGTGTCAGTGTGTAAGGAGCTCGTGGCTAAATAATAACAGCCGCACGGGTCGATCCATCAGGTTAAGCTACGCTTGCCGGGGTGGGTCCGTGGATGGGTGACAATCTTTGACTCCTCCGTGCCAAGTCCGTGCCTCGGAAAGCACGTTAAGCCGTTGGTCCCGGCTGTCATTCGTGGGCTTTGACGGTCGCTACGGGTCGTCAGAAGAAAGTCTGACTGTCTTACCAATCAGCTGCATCCGGTTAGACTGGAAGCCGACCCCAAAATAGTTGGGAAAAGGCTAGGCAGATTGATTGTCAGTGTGTAAACAGCGTTAATGAACGCACACGTTTTGACATTGGCTGAATGGTTGACATCGGCTTTGCTTGCCATTATACAAAAGTAGAATAATATAGAAGACGTCAACGTCAAAAAGTCAAAGTTTGAAATTTTGTAAACGTTAAACGGCCGAAAGCGGAAAAGTAAACCAAAACCAATGTATAGTTTTGATGTAAACAGTGTGGATAAACATTAACAAAACTGTAATAAACGCAAGCGATAACAAACATGTCTACTAGATCCGGGAAACGTAAGTTTCGAAATTAGTGGTTCCATTTGTTTCAATTTTGTGTATTTTTATGAGACGCGTTAAGTTATCTGAGTTTTGTTCCAGGGATTCACACTTCTTTGCTTGAAGATACAGCCACGATCCAGCAAGAACCGGCTGTGAAGAGTAAAAAGAAGACTCGCAGCAAGCGACTGAAAGAGAACTTGGGCGAGCTAAGCGTCTCGACATTTAAAAACAAGAAACTTAGCAATTATGTGAGTTACCCTACTGACGATGAATTACTCAGAGACACAGCGGCCAAAGAGGACGGTGAGATGAAACCAAGTCGAAATTTACGCAAAAATGCTCTCAAAGAACATAATCCTGTTGAAAATAGTGACCAAGTTGAGCCTCATACTGCAGCGAAAAGTCTTGATAGAAAGTCGCGCCGTTTTAAGAGAGTAGATGACACCGAGGAGACTTTGAACCGCGAAAATGTACCGGCTGAGATTGCAGAAGTGCCAAAATCAAAGAAAAGTAAGAAAATTAAGAAAGTAGAGGCAGTCATTGATGAACCTTCTGAAGAAGCACCTGTTAAGAAGTCCAAAAAGAAGAAGAAGAAAGGGAAAAGAACTAGTTCCATAATTGTTGAAGATGTCCCACAGAATGATCATTCTAAAAATGGTATGTTTAATAGAAGTAACACGTCTGTTGAGTCATTCCACAGCGCTGCAGGCAGCCCTTACAAAAATGATAATATACTTACAGTACCAGACAACAAAGTTAATAAAACTGTAGAAATTAACAAACCTGAAAGTAACAGAAAAAAAAACAAAAAAAATAGTAACAACAACAATTTTGTCAAGAAAGACCAATCGATTAATATGGAAATCAATAATATTGATGAAAATAAAAATATTAACAAAAGTACTAAAAAAAGAAAGCCTGTTTCTGAAGAGATGGCTTTAGGCCAATGTTTTGTTGCAATGGCCAGAGACAATCTTGAAAAAGGTCTTAAAGATATTTTAAACCCGTCCCATTTGTCCAAAAGAGAAATTAGAAGAAGGAAACCTAACACAAGAGATGCCAAATTGGATGAAAGTGATATTTCAACAAATCTTGAGAAAGATGTACAAAGTAATTTAAATATTTCTAATGTTATCAATGGTCAAATAAAAAGACGGAAATCGAATATAAAAGAAATGGAAATATCCCTGCCAGAAAATATATCAGAGGATGTAGATGATATTATAAATGTTTTAAATGATACCTTTGACAAGGGACTAAGAAAAAATTCTGTTGTAAAAGATGTTATATTTGACAAAAGTAATTCATCTATTGAAAAGGTTGATAACAATGTTGATATTGATGTTTCCAGTATTTCTAAAAAACACCTTAAAACTAGAAAATCTATGATAAAAGATGGCATGTTTGATAAAAGTAATGCATCACTTACAAAAGAAATGATTGATAACAACGTTGATATTGATTTAAATGTTTCCAATACTTCTAACAAGCATCTTAAAACTAGAAGGTCTATGGTGAAAGATAGCACATTTGACAAAAGTAATGCATCAATTGTAAAAGAAAATCCAACTGTAGAAATTAATTTAAATGTTTCTAAAAAGCATTCAGCAAGAAAATCTTTTATAGACGATGCTACATTTGACAAAAGCAATGCTTCAATAACAAATGTTACCAACATTGCGAAGGTTACTGAACCAGATTTAAATGTATCTAACATTTCAAACAAGCAGCGTAAGAGAAGGAAATCAAATGTAAAAGATTCAACTTTTGATAAACAAGAAATTGGACTGAACACAACATTTGAAAAAGAGACAGAGAAAGATAAAGAAACTGCAAAAGACTCCACCTTTAACAAAAGTAACAGTAAACATCTAGATGCAACTTATGAAAAAGATACTTCAACTTCTAAAATAAAGGAAAAGGAATCAAGTGTGAACACAACTTACGATAAAACGGACAAATCTGAAGAAACAATATTTGAGAAAGACATCTCCAACGATTTTGATGCTTTCAAAAAAGGTGCAGTGACAAGAAGATCAAGTATCACTGATGCATCTTTTGATAAAAGTAACTTTTCTTTCGCCAGTTTAACTAAGGAAGACTTTCAAAAAGATAACAATATTGTATCCAGTTCTGCTACAAAGAGGTCTACGAGACACACTTTTGATAAAAATGATACCATCTCAGAGAATGCCGTCAATACAACATATGAGAAAACGGAAAATACTGATAATAATGAACTGAAAAGAAAGTCGCCCAGACTATCCAAGACACCTGACATTCAGACTGTACTGAACACAACGTTTGAAATAGAAAACACCGACGAAGGAAAAGAAAACTTAATTTCTAGTTCAAAGTCTTCCCTTATCAGTTCAGACAACAGCAGCGTTACGGACAAATCTATATCACGCATCAGCATAACAAGTGATGATGCCTCAGAACACATAGAGAATTTAGTGAACACCACTCCATTACTCATAGAAAGCAGTATAGATGAATCTCGGATCTCTATCAGCAAACCAGAGAGTCCAAAACCACAAACTCCATTGAAGCGAGAAGGGACGTTTACCAAAGTTGTTCCAGAAGTTCCAACTGAAACTGAATTAGAGACTCCAACCAAACGCAAATCCATCCAAACAGCAGGTTGCACTCCGCACCATGCCACAAAGAGTTCTCAGAAGAACAGGGTCATGAACGTGACTCGGTCGCTAGAGAAGGATGTACGTGCTACGTTAGACCCGGCTCCGAGACTGACCAGGGTCATGTTCTGCAGTCCAGTGGATAACCCGGCCACATTCACACAGGAGAAGAGGAAGATCATCAAGTCCAATCTCAAGGGGTCTAACAAAAGCTTTGTTTTTGATGAGAATGGTAAGTTTCTATTTACATCATTTATTTTACATAACATCACACCCACATTCCCCGAGGGGTTCAGAGCTTTATAGTAGGTAACTAACCAAGTTATGTTTGAGTATCAAATGTAATAATATAGATCACCAGTAGGCCAAAACTCCTTTTTTAAAAACTTTGCTTAAAGTGGATCTGCAGTGGTAGCCTGCGAAATTAAAATTTTCTTGCATTTTTTGCAATTTGCAAGTCAGTGTCAGCCATTAAAACCTGAGATTTGCCGTGGTTAGGTCTGATTTCCGGAAAACAGACTAAACCACGGCAAATCTAATTTGTATTGATGATTCATATGATTATAATTATGTAAATACAGATTTGTTATTGTCGCGAATCATATTAGCCGTCTTAAATTAAAAAAAAAAAAAAAAATGTTTATTTCATATAGCATATTTGACTATTATTACAAAACAAGGTTTTTTTTCTGTCATGGTTTAAACCATCGAGCCCGTGTTTATAATAAGAATTTAGTTATTTTCAATTTCGTTGCAGCTTCAATGTCGCGCTCCGGCCGCAAGCGCTCCTACACCCAGAACGATGCAGACGACGCCGGTGTCAAGCGCACGCGACTCACTGAGGACCTGCAGCAGTCGGTAGACCGCCTGTCCAGACCCAGGACTGCTAGTGCCACAGGTACTCATTATTTTTACTTAAAGCGAAAGGGCTACAGTAGCCTGCAATATTAAAAATTTCTTACGTTTTATGCAATTCGATGTCAAATCTAACTTAGAGTGAACTCAACCCGACCTCTTAATTTATATAACCCGATACTGACCTGTAAATTGCAAAAAACGTAAGAAAATTACAATTTTACATCTACCATGGCGGTGTAGGATGAGATCCTGTGGGCCTAGTGCGAGTTTTTATTAAGTACCTAGAATACCTAGTTGATCGCGTTAAGAAGAAATGCGGGTGCTCTTTTCTCCATAAAAACGCTCGCTCTCGCCTATTTTCTGATTTTTTAAAGAAATATAAATATTAGCTACTTGTATGCCCCTATGTTTTCCTTTTTGATGATACATTATTTTTATAAGAACTAGAACCCTCAAAAAATGCTCAAAATTGCCTATTTAGATCGCTGTCAACAGAGGCCTAGTGTACAAATTTGACTATTAACGAAAAAATAAAAACATAGAGTCATAGTATATATCCTTCTTATTCAGTTTATGAAATTTAAATTGGTCCAATATTGGAGAAGTAAATAGGCGAGAGCCAAACCTCGAAATGTGACTTTTTACATAGGCTATTTAGTCGGATCAGCATCTGCAGTTGTTCTTATCGCACGAAATTGAGGGCGGAGCGCTCGCAGAGCGACAGCAATAGTTTCTTTAAATACCTAATTTTCAAAAGTCTGGCCGCCCGCATTTCCTCTTAATCTTCAATTTGTACTGAAACTGAAGAAGCGACATCTGGTGACAGCGACAATAATGGGAACTACAAGTGTTTCATACAAATTGACGTAAGTAAACGTTAGCACGATCGAAATTCGAAATCGAATAGGAGCTCGTACCACTGATTAATACAGATGGGACACTCCAAGTTGCCTCTCTTTCTATGGCGTAACTCTTATACCTTCTGACTCGTTAGGATTGTCTTCTTTTACGACGCGGCGCGTGAGTGAGTTTCTATACTCACGAGCGACGCCGGCCGGTGCGCGACAGCCCACACTGCACAAACGCCCAGTGAGCTGAGCTCGCCACGTACTTATAACTTCATACGTATACTGGTGAGTGTCCCATCTGTATTAATCTGTGCTCGTACTAGGCCCTCTGACTCTGATAGCTGCGCGGTTCACTTGTTTGCTAGCCATGAGCCGTAGCGGGGCTGTGGGTCGCAGTGGCAGCGGAAGATCTCTCCTACATTTTCATACAAAACAAAGCTAAGAACACGTGCCTAACGTGCCGCTGGGCAGCAATTAATGCTTGCTCTCTCTGTGTAGGTCTACGTGCTGTACCTCGCTGTTATTTGGAGAACAACAGGCATTTCTAGCTGATTTTGAAATGGTTCCCCTGGCCATTGAACCCGATCCTGGGATTATCCTCTAAATCCACAATAGAAACTTAACTTTAAAACGTTTAAAAGTATCAATTTATGACTCCACAAAACATGTTGAATGGCGACTCCATGTTTAATTGCTGTGTATGGTGGGGCCTACAAACGCCTGCATTCTGTGCTGATTCCGGGATTAACAGCCACAACTTTAATTGTACTATTGAGGATTATCCAAAAATAATCAACATATGATAATAATACCAGGAAGGCAACACACATATTAAACATGAACACAAAGAAGCAAGTTTAGGAAACAGCAAACTCATATTTCATTAAGATTTTCAAACAAAGAAAACTTTGAAAGATATCATGGTTAATAATAATAACGTACTTACTTCGAGTATGTCTGATAAGCGCCTAACTGAATTCGTCAAGCAAGAGTTCCATTTGGGCCTCATTTTGCTTTCTTCATCGTGTCGATGGTAATACATACTTACCATACTTACTTATCTTGGTAAAAATAACGACCTATTATTTCTCCAATCATCTAAGATGTTCTACGCCTCCATCTACACTGCGGCTCCAGAAGTACATTCACTAGCATTAATACCTTACAGTTACGCAACGTTTTAAATCGGTTTTCTCTAGAATATTTTCTAGAAATTTCCATTGAGAAAACCGCTCTTGAATCTTGCGTAAAAGTAAGTTATTTATGCTTTTGACTGTACCTAAAATTCGTAACCAGAAGGGACTTGGTAAGTTCCCCTACGGGTTCCCAAACTTATTTTGTCTACTGCCCACTTTGTCACTAGCTCAGTCGGTGTCCCCTAAGCCTCTACACAACGCCCCCATTTTTCTGGGTCTCTTACTGCCCCTCTTTAGGCCTGCAGCGCCCACAAGGGGTCGTTATCGGCCACTTTGGTAAACACTACGTCTACCTCCTCGTAAGAGTATTGCGTGAACATGCGACGCGTCTCCAAGCTATGTGATCTTCCGCAGTGTGGAACTGTGTACCAGGGATGTTGCGGATGCAGATTTTTTCACATCCGCGGATGCGGATGCGGATGCGGATTTTAAGAGGCTCACATCCGCGGATGCGGATGCGGATCTTTACAAAAATCTTAAGTGTGGGTAGAGTAAAAAAAAGACAGTAATATTTATTCTTTCTTTATTTAATAATAAAGTAGCCATTGAATTACTATTACTGATTCATTATTTTAGTAATTAAATTTGAACATTGGAGCATTATATTTAATGAAAAGTAGAATGGCCGCTTTTTCGGACTCCAGTCTGTTTCGCAAGGGTTCGTATATTAATCCTGCGCTACTAAATAACTGTTCACTTGGAACACTGGCTGGTGGAGCTGATAAAATTATTGCTTTCTTATTGGTCAATCAGCACGCGCGGTCGACACGTGCCACTTGCCGGGCCCGCGCCTTTCTTTCTTGTCGCGACCTGCTACACATCCGCATCCGCATCAGCTCCGCATCGATTTATGCGGATGCGGATGCAGATGCGGATGTCTAAATCGATGCGGATGTTCCGCATATGCGGATGCGGATGCGAATATTCGCAACATCCCTGCTGTGGACCGCTGGACCTAACTTTCTCCTGAATATTCGATGCTAATATACCTACTTACACAAAATACCAATAATATTATTGCCTATACCAGAAAGATTTAGGTAGTTGAATAAAGGTAAACAATCTTGATGTGACTTTTTACACAAACACATATTAAACAAATAAACTACTGCTTAAACTAATGGTTCAATTGATTTAATAATCATTATTGTTGTATTTACATTGGTTTTTAGTTGCATTTTATTTTTAAACTGAGGTTTAAAATAAAAAAAGATAAAAGTCACATCAAGATTGTTTACCTTTATTTCACCACCTAAACCTTTCTAGCATAGCATAGCAGTCTTCATAGCTCCCGCATTAGCCAAGTAGTTCGATTAGTCACATCAGATAACCAGTACATATTACCGCTACGTGTTCTGTTATCAGTCGCCACCTCGCCATCTTGCCACCTACATCTGTAATTACCACTATTTTATTGTTATAATTATTTATCAATGTTTTATGGGCGTTGACACTGTCCCCGACTTATAATTAAGTTATACAGGGTGCATCAGAAAAGTATGGTGAAACTTAAGGTACCACCAAACATACATACTATCAAACTGAACAGTTTTCTCCATCATATTCGAGAAAAATATTCTTTTTCTCAGCCGTTTCATACATTTGGGTTGAGTAGATATTAAAGTTTTGTAAAGGACAGCTGATAATTTTTTCTCGATTATGGTGGTGGTCCCATGGAGAAATTTGTTCAATTGGATGGTCTTGCTGTGCCCGACAGGGTCCATAATTATTTATTAATACTTACGTTTCTATTTATTAATACTTACAATTAGGTGTATATTATGGATTGCAATAAATATTAATTGATTGATTATATTTTCATGATTAGCAAAGGTACTCTAGGAAAAGTAATTTCTTCTTGTTATGTAACCCTCTCGAGTTGGGCTTCCACAGTCGGGCTTACTTTATTATTTCTGGATTAAGCTCAATATTGTTTTTGCTTCCAGTCTGTATACCTACCTTGAAAATTGTCGTGAGAAATAGTTAAAAGATATATGAATCTTCTAAGAAGTAATTTACTCACTGTTAAAAAAAAAGTAAAAGGGTACGACTGCAGTTTGCACGACCTCCATTTGCTTTGAGAAAATAGAATTTGAAAACGTGACTGTTTGCCCAGTCTGAGTCACCCAACCGCCATATTTAATACTAATATCGAAATTCCAAATTGATTGATCTTTGTCACTGACTCATGATATTGAAAATTATAAACTTTCAAGTCACCATGACTTTTAACACCAACTAAAACATTACAGCCAAACTCGCAATAACCACCCCGAAGAAGCCGTCGACACCACAAAAGCCGAGGTCTGAAGGCAAGCCGCCCCGCACGAAGCTGCCGAACTTTGCCGCCTTGCACCAGAAGCAGTTCGACAAGATGGAGTCGTTGGGCGAGTGCCAGGAGAGGAGGGCCAAGAGAGCCAAGCAGCTGCTGACGCCTACTGCACCCCCTGGACTGCTGGAGAGGATTAGTCCCAACAGTAAGGAGGATTCACTTTATTTGTTGACTTTTTCTTGGCCTAGCCACCCGGCTAAAGGCCAGCTCTCACCTTTAGGACGCAACGCCAAAGTATTTATGAGCAGAAATTATTCGAATCTTATTTTTAACTAGCATTTGCCCGCGGCTTCGCCCGCGTGGATATCAGAAAATATCCCAAGGGAACCTGCTACCGGGAATTCCTTCCTTATTCCTTGTTTACATTATAAAGGGAACCTCTGTGCAAAATTTCAGCATTCTAGATCCAAGGGTTTGCGCTGGGCGTTGATGAGTCAGTCAATCAGTCAGTCAGTCAGGACCTCTGTTTTTATTTATATAGATAGATTCTTTTAGCGCTCGTATTTCGATGTGCCTCGAAGTCTTTCGAAGTCTCTTCCAAGAAGATTTAATCTTATGACGATATCCGATGACGATATCAATAAAATTCAAGGCTTATGGTATTGTAAGTACGATTTAAAATAACTTAAAGTAATCTGGCCACTGTAGGCTGCACTTAGGTACAGATAACCGTGGGTAGGCTGCAGCAAGCTACTATGTATATTTCTTTGCATACGTAGTGATGTTGTTATCATTATCAGTGTTCAATACGCGCCACGAAATATGAGACTTGACACATCACGTGGTTTGACTTGCGCAGTAGACGGGTCGCAAACTCTTTTTCTTATTTGAACTAAAAAAAAAAATACGCTGTTATCCCTAGGGTAATTTTTTCTTATAATCAATATTACTGGATCATTTAATCACTTATAAATGTTAAAATATTAATTATAAAAATCTATAGGGTCTTCTCGTCTTAGGACGAGTAGACGATTTAGGTCTCTTTAGCGGTGCCGCCGGGGTCGCGGATTGTTCGAAAGAGATACCGTGGCCCTGGCACAGGCACCTGAAGGAACACGGGTGGGTTTTAGTCAGTAAAAGTCTGACACGCCGCTCCTTCCGCTCCACCCAGAGCGGGAGAAGTCATTTGATGATTTCCCATCCACAAAAAAAAGGTCTCTTTAGCGGTATGAGGTCTGAGTCGCGGGAAGGGACCGGGCGTCGTCGGGTGGTCTCATCTTTCGTGGCGCGTGTTGTACTATGGTACAACACGCGCACACGTGTGGTTTGTATCGCAACAACTCCATATATGCCTCGCTTTTCGTTTATGAAACCCCAATTCAACCCCTAACACAAGAAAGTAGTTCTTACACTAAATCTGAACAACGAATATTTCACTTCAATAATAATGCACGAGATTTAAAGCTAGGCCAGTCCAGTAAGCCATAATACTTTAAATTATCACTTCGATTACCTATCGGTGCGTCACTGGCTGCAATCGAGATACCGATTATATGAGCTCCCTACTAGAAGAGCGTATCTTATCTCCCGTTGAACATATGGTTAGGCACAGCCGACACGTGTGTCCTATCTATGCCGACGTATTTTGGAAGGAAAAACACAACAATATTATAATTACTTATCAGGGTTTTGCAGTGAAATTGGATTGAGTCACCGAAAGAGTTTATGTCATGTTAGTAGAAAAAGTAGACATTTTTGATAACTTGTAAAATCTACGACAGCCCTGGGGGGCTAAAACGGCCACTTTGGCAGAATCATAATAGGATTATGAATCATATTTGAAATCGTAAAACGGTCACAAACTGACAATTCATAATTTATCTGCGTACAATTACACGCACGCAATGAAACAAATGAATGATGAACAGATGAATTGCGTAGCACACAATTCATCTGTTTGACAGTTTTGTTGGGGATTCGTAAAATGGTCCACAAATTATGAATTGCTTTATTGAAGTTTAATGTCAAATACGTAAATCATAACAAATGGCTGGGAATTCAGAAAATACATCGCATATAGAGGAATTGCTTAATGTGGCCGTTTTAGGCCCCCTGAATCATGAATCCATGAATGAAGGAACGGGCCACCATTTTGTTGTCCTAAGTCAACCGCGAAGTCGACCCACTGATACAATTTTTCACTCACCACTGAGACAAGACTCCTTTGCGCTCATGATTTCCTGGTGCTTTCCCTGGTTATTGGTAGGTAGGAAAACTCTGGTTCACTCTGTCTGGGGTTACCTAAGCTGCTGCCAAAAGGATAAAAGGCTGCAAAATTGGAGCAGCGGAGCTTGCAGCTTCGTTATTATGAGCAGTTCTAATAACCGCCACGCTGTCAACCCCGAATTCACCACGACCTTAGTCTATTTTATAGTGTAAATAATAGTCGCTTACAGCACCTGCAGAAACTTAATTAGAAACGTATTTAACGCCATTGTTTTAACAACCTTAACAACTTAGCATATCTTCACGCCTGTAACACCCCGAAGGGTTACGCGGTGGTGTACTATCGCGTACCTTAACCCACCCCTTGTGGTGAACCTTATTACCCTTATTAATAAGAACGAAAATTAGTTCACCGCAAATGTCCGCGATGATACCTAGCTATAGTACATTTTGCACGTTCGTCTTTTACAATCAAAAGATTTTATAAGCTAAAGTAACCTGTAGAGTTCAGATACTAACATAAACAGAGAGAGTGAGAGACGTCACACACGTGGAATATGACGGATGTCTCGGGAGCCCACATCCGGCGGAGTTTAGTGCACGAGCTGATCATCTGTTACTCCGTGTAAGCAAGTTTGTAGCAAACAAAGCTTTGAAATACTTACTATACAAGGTATATATTTTTAATACCAGTTTTAATATGGATGATGCCTTGGTAAAAAGAAATTCTACTTAGTCCGTCAGTCAGATACTTAATATAAAAAATATTAAACACGTATTTTTTGCATTATAAAATGACTTACATAAAACGCATTAAAGTCCAATATTTTCTGTAAATATGCAGGAACGATAAAAAAAAAATTTAGTCATCATCCCTATTTTGGATTATTGAGTGTCTGTAGATTAGTCTAGCTATCAAAAGTCCAAACTTGGAAGTACAGTCTATTCACAGATATTTTACCTCTGACTGCAACACAAGCTGCTGCAACCCACCAGCAACCTTATTGTGTCGAGAATAAAGGTCACTGTGATGTTGACAGTGATGCACAATCAGCAGGAAAATAATTGAACGGACTGTATTCTTCATCACAATCATGGCAAAATAACATGTGAGTATATTGATTTATGTAAAAGGAAGATACGGTACGCGCTCACGACGTGAACCGCATAAATTGTGCCAAGGTCAAATGTGCCAGTCATTTGACCTTAGTCGCAAAAACTGGCGTTTCTGTAGCATATGTGTAACGTTAAGTTTCGCCATCAAACGTAAAAGTTTGGCGAGTTTAGACTTAAGAAACACCGCTGTATTGTAATTTCAGTAAATAAAATTTTAAAAAAAAAAAAAAAAAAAAGTAAAATTACCGTAATCGTCTAAATAGCAGTAACAATGAATTCCCGTGTTTTCAAAATGTGCACAAATAGTTTAAAAACCAAAAACAAGTTCCACAGAATTACTTTTCACTCGTAAGTAGATCAAAAATTAATTTTCTTTAAAATTCTCCTGATTAATTTGCAGAAAGGAATAGAAATATGTGATTCTTAAGAGTGTAGAGACAAACGGCAGCGCAAGCGGCGTATAGTAGATTTGTTAGGGGTAGGTCCGTAACAGTGACAATTATTGCTATCTCGTTGCCGCTACAGCCCGCGTAATATGTCTCCCTATTTCGTTTGTTGGTGCAAATGACGCACGACATCGGGAAATGTAGTTGTACATGTTATTGTTTCTAGTCCAATAATATTTACGTGACATTAGAGCGTACCGTATCTTCCCTTTTAAATCAATGGACTAGTAGATAATTTTTCCATCATTTATAGTATCAATGATCTGCAACCTAAATTATAATACTCGGTAAAAAGTATGTAGCAAAGTGCAATGTCCAGCGACAGATTATTTATGATTATCGTAATCAGCCGCTGGAAAGATAACATTAGATATTATGTAGATGAGATCGATATCAATGTTTTGGGATCACAGGATGAAACAATTTATGCTTTGTAATTTTAAAACCTTTCTACCATGTAAACAATCGAAATAGTGCGTAACTAATAGCTTTTTTTTTTGTGGATGGGAAATCATCAAATGACTTATCCCGCTCTGGGTAGAGCGGAAGGGCGTGTCAGACTTTTACCGACTAAAACCCACCCGTGTTCCTTCAGTTGCCTGTGCCAGGGCCACGGTATCTCTTTCGAACAACCCGCGACCCCAGCAACAACCGATTACCTGGAGTAATAATTATAATGATTTCGTGTTGTTGTAATACACAGAAATTATTATTTTTTTCAATTTAAACCTGAAATCGCGAAAAAAATCAGCTGTTTCCTACATTTATGTTCCCATAACTCGTCAAAATGTAGGGAACAGTTCATTTTTTTTCGCGATTTCAGGTTCGGTCCCATAGTAAAAGTTGTTTGTTATCATGAGCACAATCATGTGTTTAGGTATCGGTCACTAATTACCAGTCACACTATATAGGTACTGCATGACAACCTGCGAACGTGTCCAGTTCATTGCCCCTCAAAAGAGCAACAGAAAACATAAAATTGCTCGCACGACCACGTGCCGCCTAAAACGGTCTACTGTACCTATAAGGATTCCCAAGTCCATATATTACCGGGTCGTTTAAAATGAAAAGTTTATTTCCTATTTTTAACGCGTAGTATAGTCAGCCTATAATGTTCCCACTGCTGGGACACAGGCGTCCTCTCGGTGAGAGAGAGTGGGCCGTAATACACCACGCGGGCCCAGTGCGGGTTGGTAGATGTCACATGTCTTCGAATTCTTGGTTCTGGGACATGCCGGTTTCCTCACGATGTTTTCCTTCACCGTTTTGAAACCGATGAAATAATACACAAAGTAAAGCGCCTGCCGGGGTTCGAGTCTACGACCTACGACTCGTAAGTCGCGGCCATTAACACTGGACTACCACTACTCTTATTGTAATTAAATTTTACGCTCTTCAATCTGACTATTATTTTCTCATTTTCTAAACATCAATTACCTATAGTGTTTCAAATTTTCAAATTTATTTATTAATAATCAGGCAAACAAGAACAGATTGGACGGTGACCCCCAAACTAGACATATTTATGCCTGTATCTTGTTTGTCTCGTAATCATACGCCATTATCTCATGTCTATATGTGAGGATTTGTAATTGCCTTTTTGGTGACTATGGTTTCCTTCTTTGTTTGTTTTTATTAGCTGTTAGTCCTCTATGTACTTAAATAAATAAATGATCTTATAACAAACTCGCGGAATTTGCATGGAAACACCAAGTAGGCTATAATCTCTACAGTACCTTATGCAGAGACTAGATGGCCCTAAAGTCTGTCGCTGCCTGTAAAATTTTCTGACTCAGATGAAATCGATATCGATCCGTATCGCCATAAATAGATAACGCTTATCTGTGATATCGCAAGCGTGATCTCACTCTCTCGATAAGTGGTTAGCAATCATAACAAATCTCTTTACAATCTTAACCTAAATACCAGTAACTGGAATCCAAATGTACCAGTGACTGCTCCAATTTTATGTCGAGTTAAACCCACACTAAAGATAAGTAGCTTGCAAGAAGTTGCGTTTATACACTGTCACGTCACGGAGGAGCTCGTGGCTAAGTAATAACATCCGCAAGGGTCGATCAATCAGGTTAAGCTACGCTTGCCGGGGTTGATCCGTGGATGGGTCACCATCTTTACATACCGAGACTCCTCCGTGCCTCGGAAAGCACGTTAAGCCGTTGTTCCCGGCTGTCATTCGTGGATTTTTGACAGTCGTTACGGGTCGTCAGAAGCCCGAAAGTCTGACCAACAGTCTTACCAAGGGGTATCGTATTACCCAGTTACTGGTTTATGGAGGTCAGATAGGCAGTCGCTCCATGTAAAATACTGGTATTCAGCTGCATCCGGTTAGACTGGAAGACGACCCCAACATAGTTGGGAAAAGGCTAGGCAGAAGAATAAAAATTAAAAAAAAAAAAAGTTATTTGATAAACTGTTTTTTAGTATTTCATAATTATAATAGCTAAGATTGAATATTCTTAAAATTTTTCTTCAGTACTGGTTTTCATAAAATATTTTTGACATTAAGATTGTAAAAACTGTGTTACTTGACGTTCATTGCAAACTTTGATACTAAGAAAATAATGTATTTTCCCGGGTTCCATTAACCTGAAATGTGGTAGGCCATTGGTGTCGTTACCCATGCAATGTTATGTGGAAATCGTATCCTCCCGGCCTAGAACACTAGGCGGATGCTCCGCGGAGCTAATATAGGTCATAATAATATGCTTTAGTTTCAGGTCACATCTGAAAAAGCTGTGTCAGCATGTAGTGTTTAATATTTCAGAACTAGCTTTTGCCGGCGGTTTCGCACGCGTGGATTTCGGAAAATATCCCCATGGGAACGTACTACCGGGAAATCCTTCCTTATTCCTTGCCTACATTATAAAGGGAACCTCTGTGCAAAATTTCAGCTTTCTAGGTTCAAGGGTTTTGGCTGGGCGTTGATGAGTCGGCCAGTCAGTTGTATAATTGCATAGCACATGTGTGAGCACTATTACTGGGTTCGTCTTTCACTGACTTGAATGTGCCCTGGCGGTTGAGAGTATGTCATGCTCACTCAAATGTGTCGCTGGTGGTTGGTGGCGTGTGTGTTGGATCATTAAGTTCCCTTCAAAATGGTTGAGCTAATTGGTGCTGATCCATGCGTCATGTTCGTGAACGGGCGCCGTCAGTTGGGACTGGTCGTCTCTTAGCTGCCACGGCTTATTTTTAATTTAGTCGTTTTTAGTTTTTATCTTTTTCATTACGGACGCTTTTAACGTCCACGTCTTTCTACATTGTTCTCACATCTATATTTTCAATATGAACGATGTAACCAATACTATGTAAAATATTTGATTTAAAAGAGTGTCCGTGGAGTTTCTTGCCCGTTCTTCTCCAGGATCTACGCTTTGGAATGGGCAACTAGCTTCATTTTTCTGACTGTCCGACCCAAGACCGACCCTTTGACAATTCAAAAGTGCCTGTAATTGGTTTATTTGAAATAAATGCTTTGAGTTTGAGTCAGTCAGGACTTGTAAAACACCAGTAACCTCTTAAGGGGTCATTATACTCATCATTATGAACAACTTTTACTATGGGACCAAACCTGAAATCGCGAAAAAAAAATCAGCTGCTCCCTACATTTTGACGAGTTTGATGTAGATAAATGTACTGAACGGCTGCTTTTTTTCGCGATTTCAGGTTTGGTACCATAGTAAAAGTTGTTCATAATGATGAGTATAATGACCCCTTAAGAGGTTACTGGTGTTTTACAAATAACCCTGTATAGATAATCTATCTAAATAAAAATAAATAAATAAATCTTCCGGCTCGCTACCTGTCTGCGTCTGGGCGCTCCTTGCTTGGCTCCGCATCGCTGCCAATGCGGCGTAGCTGTCGACTGCCTCGGACATCATGGCCTATCCTGCAGTAAGAGCGCAGGCCGGATAGCACGGCACGCCAGCATCAATGACATCATCCGTCGTGCTCTTGTTACCGCCGGGGTGCCAGCTGTTTTAGAACCCATTGGCTTGGCACGCGACGATGGGAAGAGACCAGACGGAATGACTATAATGCCTTGGAAGGTAGGTAGGCCTTTGGTGTGGGATGCAACGTGTGTCGACACCCTTGCGCCATCCCATCTTCCTAGCACGGTAGGCTGTGCTGGGGCGGCTGCTGCAGGTGCGGAAAACCTCAAACGGCGCAAATACTCCAATCTTATTGGGACTTATATGTTCGAGCCGTTTGGGGTTGAAACACTAGGGCCATGGGGTCCGAGTGCCCTTTTAGTTTTTCGGGACATCGCCAAGCGGTTGGTCGACTCTACACGTGACCAAAGGGCTGGCCTATTTTTTGGCCAAAGAATTAGCATTGCCATACAACGTGGCAATGCTGCCAGCCTTTTGGGCACCTTTCCTTTCGACAGCGATGCGGATGAATTTTTTGATGCCCTATAATTATTTCCCTTCCTTTTTGTATTATACTTGTAAATAGTACCTACTTTATATCATAGACTCCGTAAAATCAACATTAAAAATTAAAATCTTTCTTTGTTCCTACCACAATACTCTAAATAAATCTAAATAGTTTGGGAGTCTGGAAAAGACATCTATCTAGATGTCTTTTCCAGACTCCCAAACTATTTAGCTATTCATCAAAACCATTGTGATAGTTTAGCTTTGAAAACTTAGTGAACGAACAGCAAGATTCATTTTTCCATTTATAAATTATTACGACCAAAAAATAATTAATATTTGTCTTTTAATTTGCAGATAACACAGAATCACCTAAAAAGAGCAAAGAGTTAGCCAAACCCAAAGAGAAAACTGACACCCCTACAAAGAAGTTACCCACACTGGAGTCTTTACGACCAGGGTTCACCAGATTCGGGTTCAAATTGAACCTAGACGTGAACCCGTTCAGCATACCGAGCAAGACTGTTGAGAAACCCAAAGAAAAACCTGTTGAGAAACCCAATAGAACAGTTCCCAGGCGGGGATTATTGCCATCTCTGGCTGGTGCCACGTCCGTACGGCGGGAAGTGGCCAAGCTTACCGTTATGAGAGAAAAGTCCTTCACAGACAAACGAAATGTGACGAGAAATGAAAATAGAACCGTCATCAAAGGCGTCAGAACTAACAGAAGGTTCGAATTACAAATGAAGATGAGAAATATGGACCAAGTAGGGTAGTTGTAGACTTGTAGAATAGTTCCCGTAAGGGAAGGGTGAGTTAAATGATATTTTGGTTGAATTTAAGCCTTATTTTAGGGGGCGATAACAATAAAATTATTTTTAAGTTAGCTTTAGCTCTCACTGTGTGACGAAATTGCTAATTTTCATGCGGCTATTTTTGCATGTTTTAGCCATATTGGTAGAGATGAACCCATAGACTTATAAAAAAAGGAGGACTCCGCGCCACGCAAATCGAAGGTGAAGCACAGTAAGTAACCGTTTGTACAAACACGCCTCACGCACACATTTACATCATAGTATGCCGACCGGCCGCCATTACGTGACACCAGTGACGTACTCAAATGACGCACACATAGCTCGGACGGTGCTTCACTTTCGATATTTTTATACGTCACTTTACGTTACTTTTTTTTATACGTCTATGGATGAACCATTCTAAAAATGAACGCCCCTCCACAAAACGTGATTATTTCAATGTGTGAGAGGAAATACTTATTGCAACAATTTACTTGTGTGCGTGCGGCGACTTTACTGTGAACATGGACTCGTCGCCGCACTAAGAGGTCAACTAATCATCCGATCAGTCCTGGGGGCTTACTATGAGCTTCAACTTCTGCCCTGCTATAAAAGTATAGCAGGGCAGAAGTTGAACGTTTGCAGTGAGAGTGAAAGAGCTGCTTTAGGAGCTCATAGTAAGCCCCAGGTAACAACATTGTACGGCGGGGAGCATGCGCTTTGTATGGAACGACACGTTCGCTCTGTCGCGCGTTCCTGTCATTTATACACTAGTTGGCCGACAAATCCGGCTGTTTGACGTTTGGGCAAGTCGGGTAGGTATCGTTTTCATTAAAAAAAATCAGTGTTATTGTGTATATTTTTATGTATGTTAATGTAATGGTAATTATTTAGTTTAGTTATTGACCGTACTCGCCGGTGACTGAGCAACCAATGACAAAGAGTCAAAGACCAATATTATGTGTTTTGCATATTCTTTGCATGTAAGCTTAACCGCTGTGGAGGGGCGTTCATTTTTAGAATGGTTTATCTTTAATACAGTTTTTAATGTCCCCAGTCTGGACATTGGGTCATGTAAAAACTGTTGACAATAAATGTTAATGTTTCATGTTAGGTTCGTGTTTAGTTTTATACAGGGTGTATCAAACTGAACAACTTCCTCCGTGGGACCAACATCGTAATCGAGAAAAAATTATCAGCCGTTCCATACATTTGGGTCGAGTATGTATTGAAGTTTGGAACGGGACAGCTGATAATTTTTTTCTCGATTACGATGTTGTTCCCATGAAGAAAGTGGTTCAGTTTCATAGTCTGTAGCACACCTTTCTGATACACCCTGTATAACGTACTGTTCTTGATAAATGCCCATAGTGTTACGGACGGTGCCATATTTACGTACACTCTTTATAATTCTTTGTACAATATATTTCACGACTTCTTTCTTTAAAAGATTAACCCTTTATTCTACCGGAGAGGCGAAAGCGGCGCGTAGTAAACCTGCAAAATGTTTTGTAATGCGTGGGCAGTCGGCGGGGGTTGCTACTCGTTTGATGACGTCATCTCTACGCCTACACACTCCATAGCGACCATTTATGTTTTCGTGCCGCTTTGCCAAGTAAGCCCAGGTACGCACGGGCGATCTTTTTATTGCGCACTGGATTTTCAACTCTCGGTGTCGAGCCGAGCATCAGATCATCAAAAAAGGAAGATGTAGCGCCCCCAACATCAAAAGTGAAGACCCAATACCTTAGTTTCTATGATCTGAGAGCCGAGCATTGAGAATCTAAAAAAGCGCGTCAAAAAAAAATCACTGTTGGATATTCAACTCTTGGTGATGAGCAGTGTTTTGAAAATCCAGTGCGTGGCAAAAAATGGCCCTCCAGTCTCAGTAGTTCGGTTGTTCGGGACCGGTATTTTGTAGCAAAAATACTGGAAAGTAAACAAAAAACGTTTAACAAGGGGCATAAATACAACCGAACTACTGAGACTAGACAAGAGGGCCATTTTTGGGCGGGTTCAAAAATCACTCGTGGGTTACGGGCTTAAGGGCGAGCGCGCATTGCGGTGCGTTTCCGGTAGTTCTGCCGCACTGGGCGGGGCCTACGGTAACAAAACGCATGACCGCAGTGCGCGCACTTCAAAGACATTCCATACTTCACAGATTTTGCGGTAGAAAAACGCACCGCAATGCGCGCTCGCCCTAAGGGGGCTAAGACAAAACCCAACAGTATTAACAATAAGAGCCTTTAATATTGACTTAATACTAACGATTACTTTAGTGATTATAACGTTATTACTAACACTGTTTAAAGGCATGAGCGATAGTGCCATCGTAATCATGTATTTTTAGTGATATTGTGTTCTATAGATACCTAACAGATTAAACGATTCCTTTTTATGTGTTGTGGTTTTATTGATAAACGCGCAGCCCGCGACTCGGGTGGCAAGCTATAGTTGTTATTTGATCTGCAGCTTCTGGGCTTATATTCACCAAGTTAGACTTCAGAATGTTTTTTTAAGTATTTTATTTTATTTCATATGGGAAAATAAACAGTAAAGTACTTAATAATAAAAATAAACATAAATATCTTACTACCCACTACATTTTCCTCAGAGTACAACTTAAAATATTTACAAACTGATGGCAAACAATAACTGTAGTCAGGGCAAAATCAAAAAGACCAAAAAAAAAACTAAACAAAAAAAAAACATTTGTTTAATGTTGGCATAATAAATAAAGTAATTGTCTCAAGCCTTTAAATCACGTAGGTAAACGTAAAAATAGTTCCATTTCCAAACTAAAGCCCTACAACTTATACAGGTGTAAGTGTAAACAGTGGCAATCTTTTAAGGGGTCATTGTACTCATCATTATGAATAACTTTTATCATGGGACCAAACCTGAAATCGTGAAAAAGAACAATCAGCTGTTCAGTACCTACATTTATGTTCACATACCTAATTCGTCAAAATGTAGGGAATAGCTGATTTTTTTTCGCCATTTCAGGTTTGGTCCCTAAAAGTTGTTCATAATGATGAGTACAATGACCCCTTAAAAGATTGCCACTGTTTACACTTAAATCCTTTATACATTCTATAAATCTGCATTATGCCCCTTTGGCGCCTGAACGACATTGTCATTGCGGCGTTGTCGTTGTTGGTAAACATTTGTGAAAATGTCATAGAAATTGTATTGATAAAACAAGATGGCGCCGTTAGTTCCAATTTTGGCGGGGTGCCAATAGAATCTAGTAGCGTTGCATGATGATTATCGTGTCAAAAAAATAAATTGCTAAATATAGCAATCGGCACTGTTAGAACTGTGAACTTGCTACAGCAGAAGGCGGTACAATAAAAGTACCTACTCCTCGTAGTACTCATCTCCCCGCGAAGTCGTGTCACCGTGATGAAAATTGAAAACTATGATAAGTGTTGAGAAGTTTTTAACAATGTAAAACCTAGATTATTGCACACCTAAGACACACACCACTACCTAACCACCTAAGTGCCTTTTGTAATCTCTTTCGTGTGCGTTACTGCAGCGGAATGTTGTCGCTTTTCAGGATTTCGTCTTGACAGGAATTAGTACCCAATCTCGTGTAAATGTGCCCGAAATTTAGAATTTGTGCGTCCAGCTGATCCAAAGATATTCACGAAAAACAGATTCCGCTGGAGTAACGTTACTGCAGCGGCATGTTTTTTTACTAGTGGTCGTAGCTGGATACAAACTAGCTACTTAGATAGATATAATTTGTGCCTAATTGTGCCCAAAAAATAGAATTTGTGCGTCTTGAGGTTTCAGAGTTATTCAAGATGCCGCTGCGGTAACGTTTAGCAAATTGCTGTATCTCTTAAACGGCATGACATACAACTACGATTTTTTTTACTACGGCGGGTCTTAATTTGTGCTTAATTTGTGCAATTTTATTTTTTCTATAATCGACACCATTGGAAAACTAGAATTTTTTTTTTCAAAAACCCTAAAATCGATCCTCGCGCTTCAATGAGAAACCCTAGAAACTTACCAATTATGGTGATTTGTACCTTTCATGAACTCAAAGCATCATGTGAAATTCGATGTTTATATTCCAACTCCTTAGAGAGTTATTCCATTTTAATTAAAATCTGGGCATGATATAATGTAACGCTCCAATACATGAGTTATTATTAAGTGACTGATAGTATGATTATACTAATAATTAGTACCCTTATTAAATTGTTTATTCTTAAAGTTTCAGCTGAAAAAACCTTCTAACTACTTAGATATGAGAAAAAAACGATAGGGAAAGAAATCACACGATTAACCGAACAAATTCGAATGACTACATAAAAGCGGGCTCACAGTACATTATGCCCACCTTCTTAAATTGGTAGTATTATAATTGAATTTTGATGGGTACAGGTGCGTACAAATGGTTTAATTAGGTAACTATTCATTTACTTTTACATAAATATGTGACGTAGAGAGTTATCAGAGAGTAGGAAGTGACCTAAGGGCGAGCGCGCACTGCGGTGCGTTTTTGTAACGCATAATCTGTGAAGTATGGAATGTCTTTGAAGTGCGCGCACTGCGGTTATGCGTTTTGTTACTGTAGGCCCCGCCCAGTGCGGCAGAACTAACGTAAACGCACCTCAGTGCGCGCTCGCCCGCTTATTGTCGAGTTTATTACAAACATAATGTTTCGAAAGTTTGATACGTAGTAGATTTTAAAAATATTAATAACTCCATACCGATATTGGTTCGTATGGCCTGATGACGTCACTTGCCTTAAATTATTATGTATGAATATGCACTTTTACCACCATAGACTTATGAAAAAAGGAGGACTCCGCGCCACGCATATTGAAAGTGAAGCACCCGGCTCCCGTTGCCGCGCTTGCGAAATTAAAATTTTCTTACCTACGTTTTTTGCAATTTTCAAGTCAGTAATGGGTTGTATGTTGATCAAAATATGATTCGCGACCGTAACAAGTTTTACAGAATTATTACCATTGAAGTCATCAATACAACTCTATGACCGTAACCTACCGTGACCTATTCAATTACTATTTCAAGAAATCTTGACATTTGAGCATTATAGGTACCTACCTACTAACTTAAGGAGTTGTATTATTGATTCTAATGAAAAATTTTGTAAATGCATATTTGTTACGGTCGCGAATCATATCATAATCTTTATAAGTAAAAACAACAGGTATCATCAATACATCTCTCTAAGTTAGATTTTGTGCAGATTCCTCAAACGAACGAAATCTAACGAATCTGCACGAAATCTAAGTTAGAGAGATGTATTGATGATTTTTATGGTTAAAATTATATAAATAAATAATTATGTTTTATTGCCGCGTAGGTATCATACTTTGATCAAGATACAACCTGACACGGACCTGCAAATTGCAAATAAACTAAAAAAAAAAATGAATTTCGTGGGCTACCACTGTGCATCATCCCGGTCTCGCTCCGTTACTATAGTACCGAGGCCGGGCTGAAGTGCGGGTTTCCAACGTATTATATTGCGAAATGATAAAAATTATAAACTTACCTTAAAATCAGAACTAGGTACAAATATTAAAATAACATAATAGTTCCGGAAAACCGCTCTACTCTAACGCACAGAAAATACATGTGTGTCTTCTTTATCACTGAACAGTTAATTTATTTCACCATAAGCACAATGTACCACAAAACCAATGCGTATTGTCCAGCCGAAATTACACGCGTCGTAATTATACACACAATTCCTTGAATTACTGGGAAAAATATAATGCGCACACGCTCTCCACACACGAGATTGGCGGCCAATTACTCGTGTCAAACAAAGTTAACACTGAACCGAACTAAAAGTGCGTTTCACGAATGTTGGTACCATTGTTTTTCATCGAAGAATGTTTACAAAAAACCATTCCATACGGCAACTTCGAATGAAGCAACGACAAGCTCTGGGGATTCCCCCCAAGTAATGTTTTATTATCACGGTCGTTCTGACGGCATAGCATAGGGTAGATGTATTTTATATATGTATGAGTGTAATAGTTCCGATTGACGAATTGGCTGAGATCTAGACAATATGCACATTTTCCTCAATTTGTGAATATTTCTATTAAGTAGGTAACTAAATAATAAAACAAAATTTTACAGAGGTATCAATCATGCTATTTTATTTCAATTCAAAACTAAATCTATAAACGGTATTTTTTCTTTTATTTTTTTGGCAATAAAAATACACTTTCTCGTCAAATAAACCTTTTGTCTTTATTAGATTGCTGTACTTACTAACATTTGACTGAGAGTTTAAAGGTTTGCAAATCCTCAATATCATTTATGGCTTACACACTGTGTGTACATAATACCCATTGAGTTATAATGTACTACGTACTTACGTAATACCTACGTGTTTTACAAAACAATAAATTATAAGTAACACTTTTGTGCGAGACTGTTTCAAAAAACGAAATGTTGTACTACATATTTAAGAAGGTTGGCACAATGTACTGTGAGCCCGCTTTTATGTAGTAATTCGAATTTGTTCGGTTAATCGCGTGATTTCTTTTCCTATCGTTTTTTTCTTATATCTAAGTAGTTAGAAGGTTTTTTCAGCTGAAACTTTAAGGATAAACAATTTAATAAAGGTACTAATTATTAGTATAATCATAATTACAGTCACTTAATAATAACTCATGTATTGGAGCGTTACATTATATCATGGCCAGATTTTAATTAAAATGGAATAACTCTCTAAGGAGTTGGAATATAAACATCGATTTTCACATCATGCTTTGAGTTCATGAAAGGTACAAATCACCATAATTGGTAAGTTTCTAGGGTTTCTCATTGAAGCGCGAGGATCGATTTTAGGGTTTTTGAAAAAAAAATTCTAGTTTTCCAATGGTGTCGATTATAGAAAAAATAAAATTGCACAAATTAAGCACAAATTAAGACCCGCCGTAGTAAAAAAAATCGTAGTTGTATGTCATGCCGTTTAAGAGATACAGCAATTTGCTAAACGTTACCGCAGCGGCATCTTGAATAACTCTGAAACCTCAAGACGCACAAATTCTATTTTTTGGGCACAATTAGGCACAAATTATATCTATCTAAGTAGCTAGTTTGTATCCAGCTACGACCACTGGTAAAAAAACATGCCGCTGCAGTAACGTTACTCCAGCGGAATCTGTTTTTCGTGAATATCTTTGGATCAGCTGGATGCACAAATTCTAAATTTCGGGCACATTTACACGAGATTGGGTACTAATTCCTGTCAAGACGAAATCCTGAAAAGCGACAACATTCCGCTGCAGTAACGCACACTCTCTTTCTAACCTAAACGTGGGATAACTAGCGTTAAACTTGTGTGGGAAAATGTTTCCAAAGAAAAAAAACGGCGGCAGGTATACTTTGCAGTGTTGTTTGTTGTTGTGTCCTTTAAAAGCGAATGGCCAAGAATCCAAATCACAAAAAAAAGTCATCGATATTGTTTCGTGGGTAGTTTTGAAGCTGTAACTCGTAACTTACTCCCGTGATTGCTCCAAATGTATAATTTGTGGTATCTTACCACTCTTTGCCAGGATCCCCTGGGGAGTGAGTCTGCTGAAAACCTGCCTAATTAGGACCAAATTAATTAATTAACCGTATTAATTAACCTAATTAATACGTCAAAAAATATTTGTAAGTTACAGGTAAGTAAGTACTGAATTATATTGGTACTGGTTTGGATTATTTTATTTCTCAACATCCCTAATTCGTTTGTTACCCGTAGTCCCTGGAAGGGCACGGGGAATTTTTGTGCCCGCGTGGGTGTGCGTACGCGCAGCGGAATGTTGTTGAATTTAAAGATTTTAATTATGCAGATATTTAGTGTATGACGTCGTATAATTATTGTGTATGGTAAAAAAAAATTTGTGCACGCAACCATTGTGGAGAAATTCACCAAAACCTGATTCCGCTGGGCGAACGTTGTCCTGGCGGAACTTTTTTTAATCCATAGACTTTAGAAGAAAAGAGATGTGTCCAAAAATTAGTGTGTATTTGTGTGTAATTGTGTATGTATGAATAAAACTAGTGCATGCATAAACTTCGGAGAAATTCAAGTTTCCGCTACGCGAACGTTTGGCCATTAGCTAGTTTTCATATAAAGCGCTTACATAGAGAGCTGTAGATTTTTACATACGTTGTTTTGAATTTGTTCATATTTGTTTAAAAAACAGATTTAGAAAAAATCGTAGGGCTTAAAAGATAAAAATATAAACGTAAAATACGCTTATTAGGTCTTAGTTCTTAAAGTATGCACTTTGGGGTCTAGATTTTCACGTTTATACAAACCTTGTAAGTGTCTGCAACATGTTGCCAAGTATCAATGATGTTCCGTTAGTAACTAAAGAGTTATAGGACTTTACCATGAACAGATCACTGTTTACAAAGCAGTCAAATATCACGACGTTCTGAAGGAATTTCATGGTAATATGTATGTCAATAATTAGTGTATTCATTCAACTATTCTTATGCAAAATTTCATGTCATTAAATTCAGTAATTAAAGAAAAACAATTATAATACTGACGAAGCATCGAAAACCTACATAACCCGACCAAGTTCGGATGGCTACAAAAAAGCGGCCGTGCAATATATTTAGGTAACATCCCAAAATTTACAGTATAATACCGGTATTGAATTGGTATAGGTGATAACACAATTGTTGTTTCGATATAATTTATAGGTCATTTATTTTTGTACACCTACTTTTTTAAATGTATTTGACTATGACAGAAAGTAGGTACTATTTACGTAGGTACTTTATTTAAGTATGCGCTTGAGACTTGAGATATAATCTAAATATATTATTTAAGACAAATAAAATTCATACAGCTAATTTCTATTGAAGATTTCACGGATCAGGATTCTAACTAAGTTTCGTCATCCACGCGAACGAAGTCGCGGGCAGAAGCTAGTTCATAATCTATTTTAGTTAAAACACATTTAAGTCTATTGCAAGCGTTTGTTAACGTTATTATAATTTCATAGTTAATTAAGTATTATATGTAATTAAAAATATTTTTGTACGCGGATATTTAAATAGAGAAGTACTTGTTAATTGAAGATTTGTTTTTATCGTAGATAGTGGCGTTATTATTAAAAAAATATTTTTCATTCAAGAAATGCAATTGTTTTATTTTTTCCTAACGCTTTTGTACGCAACTGTACCATATTAATAAATACTATATTGGAAGGTTAAGAACGTTTCTAAGATATATGGCAGGGCCACTTTTTGGTAGCCATCCGAACTTGGTCGGGTTATGTAGGTTTTCGATGCTTCGTCAGTATTATAATTGTTTTTCTTTAATTACTGAATTTAATGACATGAAATTTTGCATAAGAATAGTTGAATGAATACACTAATTATTGACATACATATTACCATGCAATTCCTTCAGAATGTCGTGATATTTGACTGCTTTGTAAACAGTGATCTGTTCATGTCCTATAACTCTTTAGTTACTAACGGAACATCATTGATACTTGGCAACATGTTGCAGACACTTACAAGGTTTGTATAAACGTGAAAATCTAGACCCCAAAGTGCATACTTTAAGAACTAAGACCTAATAAGCGTATTTTACGTTTATATTTTTATCTTTTAAGCCCTACGATTTTTTCTAAATCTGTTTTTTAAACAAATATAAACAAATTCAAAACAACGTATGTAAAAATCTACAGTTCTCTATGTAAGCGCTTTATATGAAAACTAGCTAATGGCCAAACGTTCGCGTAGCGGAAACTTGAATTTCTCCGAAGTTCATGCATGGACTAGTTTTATTCACACTAATTTTTGGACACATCTCTTTTCTTCTAAAGTCTATGGATTAAAAAAAGTTCCGCCAGGACAACGTTCGCCCAGCGGAATCAGTTTTTGGTGAATTTCTCCACAATGGTTGCGTGCACAAATTTTTTTTTACCATACACAATTATACGACGTCATACACTAAATATCTGCATAATTAAAATCTTTAAATTCAACAACATTCCGCTGCGCGTACGCACACCCCGCGTGTGTGCGTTACCGCAGCCAGAAAATGTCGAAAATCGTCATTTGAATTTTATAGATAATTAGTGCCTCGGCTTCTGTAATTGTACCATCGATTTTTAAATTTGTACCTCTAATAGTTTTTTAGTTATTTGACAAAAACAGTTCTGGCTGGCGTAACGTTACCGTAGCCAGAAGTTTTGTTTATTAATGGGTATATTGAAATAAATTGTAGCCAAATATTTAGTGCCTCAGACGAGGTAAATGTACCAACTTAATTTGTATTTGTATCTGTTATGGTTGCGAAGATATTCAAGATCCTGCTGCGGTAACGTTTACATGTTTGCTGGATCTCTGAAACGGATAAGCCCCCTTTTATAGTATTTTGCACACGACTTCTTATGAGTTAGCTTGAATTTGTTCCTCATTAATAAAACAAAAAAATTGCACCGTTAAGGAGTTATTTAGGTAAATAGAAATATGCTTTAATCGATCCTAGCACTTCGAATAGAAGCTCTAAAGACTTACTTGCAACGTTATGTTATAGCTTATAACTGCCTTCAAATGTACCTGAAGTTTAATTTATTATCCTGTAAACAATTAATAAATTATGATGAAATTTAAATTTACTTCGGGACATGATGCGCAGCGGTTTTTTAAACCACCGTTTAACCGAGATTCTTTAGGATTTATGAAATGAAAGTTATATCAATAATCAGTGCTTTTATTCAATTTTATGCCTGTACATTTGCAACGTAATCCACTCAATAATTAACGAGATAATCGAAAAATAGTCACTATGGTGTGTGTGACCGCGGTAACCCGGCCAAGTTTCGATGGTTACAGAAAAGCGGCCGTTTCATACATTATGCTAACCTTCTGAAATTTATAGGATAGTGTGGTATGGTTTGGTACATACGCGTACACAAGTGTTAAATAAAAATATGTTTATTTGAGTATTTTTATTTATAAGTAAAATAATCATTTAAAAAAATGCGTAGGTTTGTTTAAGATAATAAGGTATACAGGGTGTAAGGGACAGCCCTCCGCAGATTGATAGGGTGAATTCAGTACATCATACTAAGATGACCGGTACATGAAATTATTTCAGGAACGTTATGGGAATCCAATAAACCTGATTTGTTTTATTACCTCGCACGCAATGTATTGCTTCCGTGGCAAAACGCACGTAGCGAACGGTAGCGCAGTGAGTGTTCGGCTGCCCCACCCGCCACGGGGTCAATTCTCGCGCCACTTGGCTTAAACTAGCGACAGCGTAGTGCACAAGTTAGTTGAGTAGGTAGATACTTACGCGCAGGTACAGTAAAAGCGACAATAATTTAGCCTTCATTTAATTATTTTTATAACTGAAAGATGTTTAAAGTGGTGTATGGTACCTACTTATTGGTCAGTTTGTCAAGTACGGGTAGGGTTCAATGAAAAATAAAATAAGTAGGTTTTATGAAATAAGGAATAATGTTTTTATTTTGTATTTACGATGATGGCTGTATTCCCTCAAAAACCTTTATCTTTTCTGGCTTGCCTACGTAAAACGTTGTACCGTCTGCGAGGCATTTTTAAACAAATTAATACAAAAGTATTTTCCGCTCAACCAACAACAGTCTAAAACTTAACGAAAATAACAAGCGAGTAAAGATAACAAAATAATAAGCACTAGAGTTAATTTTGTGCCAAACAATAGCTACAACTAACGTTGAAGTGGTTTTCGTTTTTTTACCCGACTGCGGCAAGTTAAAAAAGGAGCGTTATGTGTTTTTACCATAAGTACAATGCTTATTACATAGAAAAATAATGTAAATCAATCAGTCTTATTTCAATAGGTATCAAAAATTAATCCTACCTTAGAATCGCTCCGGTCGTATGAGATACGGCTCGAAATGACCTCCACCGAGACCTTCACACACATTGGCACGGCGCAGGGTCTCCCCGTGCAAGCGGGTCAGCAAGTTGGGATCTTCGTTGCAGCTGTAGCGCAGCTGCTGGAATGTGTCTGTGATTCAATCTCGCATTTCTTCCTCACTCGCACATGCACTAACAAACACTTTTTCCTTTACGTAGCCCCACAAAAAGAAGTCTAAAAGTGTGAGACGCGGGCTCCATGATTCCGGCGCAATAGTCGAGCTGCAGTGCGTGTGCCTAGGCGTGGATTTTGACGGACCAGGTCTAAAACTCTTTCTACAGTTGCACCGCGAAGTGGTCTTCCGGCGCCTTCTTGATTGGGAACTATGGGCTGGTTATCTAGCACTCGTTGATAGACATTGGTAATTATCCGGGAGTCTGATGGATGCCGACGGTCAGGATACCTATCGATGTAATTTCTGAGCGCTTCCCTGGCATTTCCCCGAGCTTCCCCGTAGCACATTATCATTTCGCCATATTCACGAGCTTAGTGCTCGTGTAGCCATTTCTCACAGACAACAACACAAATGGGTAAGTACGTAAACTTCACGACGCGACTGCGCGAACAACAGCGAGCGATACTGCGCAGGACACAGTCGCAGGACAACTAAACTGTACTAATGACTACACGAAAAATCACACACAAAAACAGTGTTGTCAACTACTCAAAAAATTTTGCATGTTTCTTGCAAAAATGTTGTACAAAAATACCACTATTTTTAAGCTTGACTAAATGTTAGAGCTGTTATTTTTTTTGGAGAAATGAAACGATTAATTTGTCAATTTAATTCAAAGTTTATGTTAAGCAAATTAATAGTAGTGATAGCCCAGCGTGATAGAAGACTGGGCTTCCATTGCAGAGGGCTTACGTTCGATTCGCGACTCGACTACCAGTCGGTAGCTGCCGTAAAGCCATGAAAAGGCCCTTGGGTGGCTTGGAAACTGGATCCAGTGATCGCTTGAAAAGTAGAATTAATTAAGTAATTAGGTATGTACCTACCACGAACACTCAAGGGCACATTATGTGCGTTTTTCCTTTAGAAATTAAGTGCACTAAAAGATTTGCATTTAACATTAGAGGAGTTCTTATGTGAACCAAGTTTGATCTAACATTTTCGTTCACAAATTGAGGTTTATTAAGTTGGCAATACTGTTGCGACTCGGTAAATCGGAGCGTCTCGCTTGTCTCTATTGTATTGTATGCAAGTAGTATGCGGTGAGTTTGATGAACTCTGAAGCTATGCAGAAAGTGAACAGCTGATTTCGCGCGTAGTACGTTAGAGTATTTCGACATACATTGCTGTTTTTTGGATTTTAGCTGTTTTATTTACATAAATGGAGTGCTGCAAACAGAGAATGTAATTTTACATTGAAATAAAGGAATATTAGCCAAAAAAACGTTAAAAAAATGAAACTTTTCCTGAGAAAATTTCCGGTGGAATATGATTCACAATAAGGAGCTGAATGCACCCTGTTAATTTGTGGAGGGCTGTCCCTTACACCCTGTATAGGTTCGCAGATCAACCTTTACTCAACATAATAAATTATCATTCAAGGTCAAAATATACAATTCTAAAAATGTCCAACGGTGTCAAAATGTCCAATTCCCAAAATGTCCAGTTCCCAAAATGTCCAACTCCCAAAATGTCCAATCTTTGAGAATGGTGTGACTGACACTGGCATGGCCACCATCAGGGATTTTAATTTTGACAACATGAAAAATTAGTCGCTAATTGTGTGACTGACACTGGCATGACCACCATCAGGGATTTTAATTTTGACAACATGAAAAATTAGGTCGCTAATTGTGTGACTGACACTGGCATGACCACCATCAGGGATTTTAATTTTTACAACATGAAAAACTTGTCGCTAATTGTGTGACTGACACTGGCATGGCCACCATCGGGGATTTTAATTTTGACAACATGAAAAACTTGTCGCTAATTGTGTGACTGACACTGGCATGGCCACCATCAGGTATTTTAATTTTGACAACATGAAAAATTAGTCGCTAATTGTGTGATCAGTGATGATCAGTGAGACATGATGCGCAGCGGTTTTTTAAACCACCGTTTAACCGAGATTCTTTAGGATTTATGAAGTGAAAGTTATATCAATAATTAGTGCTTTTATTCAATTTTATGCCTGTACATTTGCAACGTAATCCACTCAATAATTAACGAGATAATCGAAAAATAGTCACTATGGTGTGTGTGACCACGGTAACCCGGCCAAGTTTAGATGGTTACAGAAAAGCGGACCTTTAATACATTACGCTAACCTTCTGAAAATTACAGTATAATAGTCTTATATTTTTGGTACATACGCGTACATTATGTTTTGAGTGAAAAATATAACCTTCTACCTAATAAATAATAATGAACTTTTAAATTCAATAGTTTTATTTACTTATGTAGGTACCTATATAAGCACGTAAGTACAGACTAGTCTTTATGAATCTATACTATAATATTATAAATTCGAAAGTAACTCTTATCTGTCTGTCTGTCTGTTACCTTTTCACGCCTAAACCACTGAACGGATCTTGAAAAAATTTGGCAAGGCTGACATGGCATCCTGGCGAAGGCTACTTTTTGCCTCAAAAATAATCCTACGGGGGGTGACATAGGGGATGAAAGTTTGTATGGGAAACCCAGCATTATTAGTGATACCTAAGTATGAAAATTGAAATTTATGCTCTTGGTAGGAAATAAAATTAGAAAAATAGGGGTTGATTTTAAAATACACGGATTTCGTTAGAAATTATTAATTTATTACCTACGAGAAATAACTTTTGAACAAGTGGATACTCGGTCTAAAGTTTTTTTTTTTATTAGAACGTGACTGGCATAGTAAATATCTAAACAAAGTCCCCCCCACGCCGCGTCTGTCTGTCTGTTTGAATGAGATAAACTCAAAAACTATTGAACGTGTTTTTATACGGTTTTCACGTTTTCAGCAATGGATAGAGTGATTCAGTGTATATTCATTAAGTTTTTGTCTAAATTGGCTGAAATATGACGATGATTGTTGAAGAGTCGTGAAAAATCATGCCGACTGGAAGCTTTAAGGCCACCATACACGGCAACGATATATCGTAAGGATTTGAGTTTGCACAGTTATATCGGACGGCTTTATGTTCTCCACATGTAAGTACGCTGAACGTATACATGTAGAGTAGAGAGCATAGGGCCGTCCGAACGTACTACGTTCCCATGGAATACTTTCCATCATCCACGCGGGCGAAGCCACGGGCAAAAGCTAGTACTTACAATAAGCCTCTTATCTTACCCGTAGTGAGGTACCTAGGTACATATAAACCCATTTTCAGACTACTGGCGTAAAATTACGTCGTGCAAGCAAAGAATATATGAACTGTCGCTGGTAAAAACCCGTATGAAGAGCGAGCGCGCACTGCGGTGCGTTTCCGGTAGTTCTGCCGCACTGGGCGGGGCCTACAGTAACAAAACGCATGACCGCAGTGCGCGCACTTAAAAGACATATGCGGTAGAAAAACGCTCGCCCTTAGGGCGGGCGCCGTACGAGCGCGCATTGCGGTGCGTTTTTCTACCGCATAATCTGGGAAGTATGGAATGTCTTTGAAGTGCGCGCACTGCGGTCATGCGTTTTGTTACTGTAGGCCCCGCCCAGTGCGGTAGAACTACCGGAAACGCACCGCAGTGCGCGCTCGCTTTTAGGGCGAGCGCGCATTGCGGTGCGTTTTTCTACCGCATAATCTGTGAAGTAAGGAATGTCTTTGAAGTGCGCGCACTGCGGTTATGCGTTTTATTACCGTAGGCCCCGCCCAGTGCGGCAGAACTACTGGAAACGCACCGCAGTGCGCGCTCGCTCTTAATACGGGTTTTTACCAGCGACGGTTCATATATTCTTTGCCTGCACGACGTAATTTTACGCCAGTAGTCTGAAAATGGGTTTATATGTACCTAGGTACCTCACTACGGGTAAGATAAGAGGCTTATTGTAAGTACTAGCTTTTGCCCGCGGCTTCGCCCGCGTGGATGATGGAAAGTATTCCATGAGAACGTAGTACGTTCGGACGGCCCTATGCTCTCTACTCTACATGTATACGTTCAGCGTACTTACATGTGGAGAACATAAAGCCGTCCGATATAACTGTGCAAACTCAAATCCTTACGATATATCGTTGCCGTGTATGGTGGCCTTAATGCTTCCAGTCGGCATGATTTTTCACGACTCTTCAACAATCATCGTCATATTTCAGCCAATTTAGACAAAAACTTAATGAATATACACTGAATCACTCTATCCATTGCTGAAAACGTGAAAACCGTATAAAAACACGTTCAATAGTTTTTGAGTTTATCTCATTCAAACAGACAGACAGACGCGGCGTGGGGGGGACTTTGTTTAGATATTTACTATGCCAGTCACGTTCTAATAAAAAAAAAACTTTAGACCGAGTATCCACTTGTTCAAAAGTTATTTCTTGTAGGTAATAAATTAATAATTTCTAACGAAATTCGTGCATTTTTGTGTATTTTAAAATCAACTCCTATTTTTCTAATTTTATTTCCTACCAAAAGCATAAATTTCAATTTTCATACTTAGGTATCACTAATAATGCTGGGTTTCCCATACAAACTTTCATCCCCTATGTCACCCCCCGTAGGATTATTTTTGAGGCAAAAAGTAGCCCTCGCCAGGATGCCATGTCAGCCTTGCCAAATTTTTTCAAGATCCGTTCAGTGGTTTAGGCGTGAAAAGGTAACAGACAGACAGACAGATAAGAGTTACTTTCGAATTTATAATATTATAGTATAGATTCATAAAGACTAGTCTGTACTTACGTGCTTATATAGGTACCTACATAAGTAAATAAAACTATTGAATTTAAAAGTTCATTATTATTTATTAGGTACCTAGAAGGTTATATTTTTCACTCAAAACATAATGTACGCGTCTGTACCAAAATTATAAGACTATTATACTGTAATTTTCAGAAGGTTAGCGTAATGTATTAAAGGTCCGCTTTTCTGTAACCATCTAAACTTGGCCGGGTTACCGTGGTCACACACATCATCGTGACTATTTTTCGATTATCTCGTTAATTATTGAGTGGATTACGTTGCAAATGTACAGGCATAAAATTGAATAAAAGCACTGATTATTGATATAACTTTCATTTCATAAATCCTAAAGAATCTCGGTTAAACGGTGGTTTAAAAAACCGCTGCGCATCATGTCCCGAAGTAAATTTAAATTTCATCATAATTTATTAATTGCTTACAGGATAATAAATTAAACTTCAGGTACATTTGAAGGCAGTTATAAGCTATAACATAACGTTGCAAGTAAGTCTTTAGAGCTTCTATTCGAAGTGCTAGGATCGATTAAAGCATATTTCTATTTACCTAAATAACTCCTTAACGGTGCAATTTTTTTGTTTTATTAATGAGGAACAAATTCAAGCTAACTCATAAGAAGTCGTGTGCAAAATACTATAAAAGGGGGCTTATCCGTTTCAGAGATCCAGCAAACATGTAAACGTTACCGCAGCAGGATCTTGAATATCTTCGCAACCATAACAGATACAAATACAAATTAAGTTGGTACATTTACCTCGTCTGAGGCACTAAATATTTGGCTACAATTTATTTCAATATACCCATTAATAAACAAAACTTCTGGCTACGGTAACGTTACGCCAGCCAGAACTGTTTTTGTCAAATAACTAAAAAACTATTAGAGGTACAAATTTAAAAATCGATGGTACAATTACAGAAGCCGAGGCACTAATTATCTATAAAATTCAAATGACGATTTTCGACATTTTCTGGCTGCGGTAACGCACACCCACAACGGTAGCGTATTGTGTTCTTCCTAAAACAGTGGAGCCAACATTACGGCATAGGACTATTTGATGAAACGCACTTTAGGCAATGATCTGACTGATGATGACGTTTTGGTCTGATTTCCAAAATCAGATCAAACCACTGCAAATCTAACTTGGAGATGTGTATTGATGATTCATAGGGTTATATTATGTAAACACTTACATATAAGTATTTGTTATTGTCGCGAACACAACATTAAAATGGTTTTTTTTATGTTCTGTGGCCGCGAATCATACTTTCGAGACTACCATTTTAATTCGACAGCATTGTATTTTTCGAAGGAACCACGGGATAAACGCCCTATTTATGACCGCAGCGTGCTGACGCTTTTAATTATTAATAATACGCCACTGGCCGTAGTAATATAGTAGTAGTGTCTGCCTACCCTCATGGGACCATGGATGGGGTGTTAATCCAGTGTATAAGCTATCTACATATCAAATTTCATTCAAATCGGTCTAGCCGTTTGAGCGTGAATAAGTAACAAACATACACACACACTCACAAACTCACAAACTTTCGCCTTTTTAATAATAGTGTGATTGAAACAAACCTATTTAATTGTTAAGCAGGGTATTCGTTGTTCACCCTGTGATGTTATCGCTAATAATGTGGTGTAGTGTGATGGCAAGCGACGAGGTCACTAGGCGGATTGGAAAAAGCAGCTGCTGTTGTTATCAATCCTTTAATTACCTACCTTTAAAGCTGATTTAATTTCCATCGAGAAAAAAAAAAGGATTTTTTTGGTATTAGTAGGTAGGTACAGCGAGGTAGGTACCTACCTCGCTGTTCACAACCGCTGCAACTCTTGAAAGCCAGAATCAACAGTGTGCATCCACAAAAAAGTGCCGAGGCAATGAAGGTCGAAGAGTCCTCGGAGAAATAATTCAACAAAACTGTCTTGGTTTTTTTTGTTTGGTAGGTATACTGTGGGAATTGAACCCACAACCCGTAGACACAAGCTGCGCCCGCGCAACGCAAATACATATAACTAGCAAAGTTTTTTGGTCTTTCATCTCGTCCTCAGACACCGGACACAATTTGAACTCGAACCCGTGACCCGTAGCATTGAAACTAATTATTAAGCCGCTGAGCTTACCGAGCCATCAGTTATGTATGCGTTGCGTAGTAACTGGAATCTGGAGAAAATAAATAGCTCCAGGAAGTCAAAAAAAATATGAAAATACATACAGGGTGTGGCGTAAATGGTGGTCAACGTTAAGGGGTCGATACACCGTAGGTATATTCAGCTGTCATATACCTACCACAATTTTAACCATTTTGTTTCATAGGTTTGAGAACACAATTTTTTTTTAAATTAACAACTTGCATGTGAACCTGCACATGCATTTCTCAGCTATAAACAAAAACAATGTCATTAAATAGAAAATACACCCAAATTAGTAAAGCAAGGTGTCAATTTTTCAAGTAATATGTAATACCTATTATAAAAATATTTTATTCTGACACTGGAAAAAATGCTTCAAATTGCAGTAGGTATGTGATAGCTGACTATACGGTATACAGTGTGTCTTCATAAAGTGCACAAACTTAAGGATGTGGTGCAAACCATCAAACTGAACAACTTTTTCCCGGGGACCGACAACGTAATCGTGAAAACAAAACAGTCGTCCCTTACTAAATTTGAATGCCTACTGGACCAAATGTATGGGACAACTGTTTTTTTTTTTACGATTACGATGTTGGTCCCCGGGAAAAAGTTGTTCAGTTTGATGGTCTGCACCACATCCTTAAGTGTGTGCACTTTATGAAGACTCACACTGTATAGACCCCTTAACATTGGACCACTATTTTTTTTTTGTTCAATAAAGAATTTATTTATTTTATTTTTTATTTTATTTTACTATTTACGCCACAACCCCTGTATACATGTCCAACTTGGCCATACATCATCAACATAATCATTCAGTGTGCTGTACCTAAAAGTGGATCTAAGAAAAATAACTGCTCAAGATTTTAAAAAGTGGCTCTACAAGGAAAGTGTATCTACGAGGAATAATTCACTAATAATACCTACAGGGAATGAATAAAAGAAACAAAGTGATGACTACAATCAGATTTATTTAATGTTCTCAACATAGAAGCACAGCATGGTATGGTATTACTGAGCACACCTGTCCACACGTCACACGACGAGCGTCTGTACCGTGGCGTCGCCGCACACTGTTCATACTATGATAAATATACTTTCTTACATTTACATTAATTGCACAGTCAATACGCAGGCTGGCTGGCAGAAAGAACAAAAACTAAAAAAAAACATGATAAAGAAATAATTACAAGATTAAGTATTCAATTAAGAACAGCTCTTGTAGGAATTAATAGAGTTCCTAAATAGATACGAGATTGAAAAACTTATCTTTAATTTATTTACATTATTTTATTTCACGTATTCTTAATTTAACCGTTGAACATTAATGTCTCATTGTACAGCTGTATTATTAGACAAAGGCCCGATACATTCTGCCAGAGGTCCACCTACGTATTGACTGAACAATTTTTTCTTTATAAAATTACCCCTTGTGCACTTTACAATCTCACTTATTGAAATCAAACATTCACAATAAACACTTGTACTATTTATTCTATTAAAATACAATTTAAATACATTGTTAGGGAAAATAAATATCTCACTCTAGTGGAAATGCTTAGCTTTCATTGTACAGTATATAAAATATTTGTTTTTTCCATTCTTCGATCGTTGCCATAACTTTACTGTGGGTTGCGTCAGGCACCTAAGCAACAAAATAATGCCTCTACAGTGTGAAATGGAAATAATGGGCATCATCTTAAGGGGTCATTGTACTCATAATTATGAACAACTTTTACTATGGGATTAAACCTGAAATCGCGAAAAAAAATCTGTTGTTCCCTACATTTATGTTCGTATAACTCGACAAAATGTAGGGAACAGCTGATTTTTTTTTCGCGATTTCAGTTTTGGTTAAGAGGACGCCTATGAATTCAATTTCACCCTGTACCAACATAAGTTTTATCAAGTAACAAAACCGTACTTTCATCTTACTCAATGTGAGTAGACACGTGAAATTATAGAACTACCGGAAAAGTTTACTCATGTATTTGATTTCCTCCCGTTGGGATGTTCTTCCACAAGTAGTAGGTACAGTGAAATAAAAAAGGAATTCCCAACACGAATTATCCAAATTATGTTAGATTATGATAGGCATTCCCAGTGGCGTAACTACAGGGTGGCAAGTCGGCAAAATGCCACGGGCCCCCAGCCGGAAGGGGCCCCCGGTCAGAGGAGAATACCAACTCCCAATATTTATTATTACACATTTATTAAAAAAACTGATGAATTTGCCACGGGCCTCGAACGGTATAGTTACGCCACTGGGTATTCCTAGAATATTAAAACTAAACAAAATGTACAGAAAGAGTAGGTACCTACGTATAGAAAGATGATAAAAAGCAATACATAATGTTAAAGAAACAGTAAGATAGGTGGGTAGTTAATTATGTCTTGAGTAAGTTCACTTAATTATGTTTTTATACCGCGTCGGCGTGTTCATTCAGTCTAGTTCTAGATCACCAACTGGAGCAAATAGAGAGTAATATTCCTAAAGTAATAAGACCTAGAGATGCCAGTAGGTAATCTTGTGGAACTTTATTTGCGGACCAAATGAACTTCAGTCTTATGCCTACAATAAAACGAATATTTCAGAAGTCCTACTTGATTCGTTCGGATTTCGGAACTTTATAACCTTTGGGTGAATTGCGCATTGGCATTATTTGAAGTAGGCACAGGTAAGACAATACAAGGCCATAATAGCACCCAGCCAAGCTATTGTCTATGAATACCAATACAATAGGTATTCCGCGAATTACTTTTTAGTAGGTAGTAGGTCTGTTACGACACGCGTTTATGAGAACTGGTACCTAAGTACCTAGTGACATAAATGGGATTTAAGTAATCACATTTAAAGAAACGAAAAATTAAAAGATAAGTCTTGTATGTTTCCAATGACTGCCAATGGTAAGTTCTCATAAAATTTTACTTTCGCTTTACCAATCACTTGGCGCTAAAACCCGCCATCTTGAAACAATTTTGGCGGGTCAACGTTCTCGCGTGTCGGTAATATATTTATTTTTCAAATATAATTATCTAATAGCTCAACCTTGAGCTTTTACTGCTGTGGTTTTTGCCGACTCCCTATTAGCTGTGGCTGCCAAGTTCAATACTTTCCAAATTATCCACAGTTATGTATAACACTCAAGGGTAAACACAATTAAGTTACTTACCATTATTGAATTTGATGAATAGGCAGCTTGTACATGTTCTTCGTCAAGGATATATTTTGAAATATATAAAAATTAAATACTTACGTATTGGCAATTTAGCATTTTAGTATTCTTTAGAACGGTAGACTACATAACCTTTCAGATTTAGAAAATGCGTCCATGTAATCTGAATCATGAAAAGGAACTGTCGAAATACGAGCGATTGTCCCGAAAACGTCTGGAATTTTGACATTCTAGGACTAAAATCAAACACTCTCCGTAACGACACAGATCATTGGTACAGTGGTACATTAATTTTGTTGGTTATCAGATAAGAACCAAACTTTGGCTGAGTGGAACTTGGAAGGGAGAGATAAAAAGCAAAATTGGTAAAGTCCCAGTATTTTTGAAATAAGAATCTATGTTAACAATACGGAAAAAAAACGCCAGGGGCCTATTGATATACTTAGAGAATACGTAGTAATTGGACTGCGCGGAGTTGAGAAGTCGAGGGTCATAATATAAGGTTCGTCTCAAACTCAAGATTTGTTTTTTAGAGTCGGAACACGCGAAATACAGGGCACTCGGAATTGCTTTTGCTACGCCTTTAAATATGTGCGCATTCTGTGTTAAACAGGAACAGGACCAAAGTTTTTCGTGCTTTGAAAAGAAAATACGACCTCACCCTATATTATTTAAGGTCAAACGTTTTGCGTTTCGCGAATCAAAAGGCGTAGGTAATAACTTTCTCATTTGCAAGCGCTAAGTAGGCAATGGAAAGTGACTTATTATGTCGCATTGTCGGCAATACTGCCATCAGATCGATGCGTTGAAGAAATCAAAGTTTTATTACTAATTGTGGAAAAACTGCACGATTAGATTCCCAGTTTAAAAACTATTCATAGCTTTTAAAATACTCCCGTTCTTTTTTTTTTACTCTAACCCGAACCATTGTTGATTGAAATGTCAAAACCAAAACGTTGCCAATGGCGAAAATGCATTGTTGGCAGAACAGAATTCCCTTTCAGCAGAGGCTACGATAAAAAAGTAAAATAAAACTATGAACATTGGCATTTTAAAACTTGGTTAGGCACCTATTTGTTTACCCAGCAATGATGTTAGCTTGAATATCTAATAAAAAGTCGCGGTTGACGGATATACCGTTTAATTTAAACAAATAGGTAGGTATATTCTAGCCATAAGAATTGTCATAGCGTACATTAGGGCTTGACGTATGATAATGAACAAAAGATATTAAATTAAAGTTAATAACAAATAGAACCGCGGCATTAGATACTATATCGGGGCACGTTTCACGTCCTACACGTGATGTTTTCGTTTTATTTATGTTGTAAACTCAATCGATATGATAACATTGGAATTTATTTATATTTATTATTGGTTTTCAGATTATTAATATTGCCTCGATGAAAGATATAAAAAAAAAAAAAAAATTATGACAGTCAAACAATGCTTCAGAGCAAAATGAATCTATTAGATTATTTTGTGTTGCGTTCATTACGGCTCTTGCCAAACTCCACTGCATCCGTAAATGGGGTTAGAATTAGAACGAAGTATAGGGATTCCCAGGATAAAATATTGTACCCTGCTATTGGAAAAACCTCGTACAAAGACTCGCTATAGTAAAACACGCTCGCGTCATATCGCTAAGATGACGTCACAGAAATATTTGCTGAGTGAAGAACTCCCGTGCCGCGTCACGTTAAAAGTCATATAGACTAAGGCGGCGGGCACGAAACCAGCGACGAGGAGCGATGGACCGAGCGGGGCGATGGCGACAGAACAATGTTGTACCGTCGCCATCGCCCCGCCCGGCCGGTATTATGCAGAATGCAGACCGTGCAGATCGCTTTGAAGAGTTTATTAGTCGCTAACTGAGTCGCTTATTAAGTTTATGAGTTTCTCTCCCAGGTTTTCTGTAATTTAATGCAGCTAATAGCTCAAAATTGGATTTGTGCCCATTTTAACATGACGTAGACTGAGAACTGTTTTACTGCGATTTCACCTTACTTCTCACCCTCCTAGGAATCTACTTTTAGAGAAAGACATGATAAACGTCTTTGACGAGGCATTGATTGATCCCAAAGTTGAATTCACTGCTCCCAAAGTTGACTTCAACGATGATTGTCATAACAATCTAATATGCAGAAATCCGTTAAAAACTTGAAAACTACGTAACTAGTTAAGAGGAAATGCGGGTGCTCTTTTCTCCATACAAACGCTCTTGCCTGTTTTCTTTCTGGTTAATGACCACAAAGCAAATGATTTTTTACAGAAAAATAAATATTATCTAGTTACTTGTATGCCCCTATGTTTTCCTTTTTGATGATACATTATTTTTATAAGAACTAGAACCATCTTTTAAATTGGTCCAATATTGGAGGAGGAAATAGGCGAGAGCCAAACCTCGAAATGTGACTTTTTACATAGGCTATTTAGTCGGATTTGCAGTTGTCCTTATCGCACGAAGGGGAGGGCGGAGCGCTCGCAGAGCGACAGCAATAGTTTCTTCAAATACCTAATTTTCAAAAGTCTGGTCGCTCGCATTTCCTCTTAAGTGGTAATTTAACAAAAATATTCTAATTCAATATCATTGTATTGGACGATAGCTTCAGGAAACTAAGCTGCTGAAATCATGACAGCCTACTCGATAGAATCAAGGCACTTAAACAGCTAACACAATTTGGCTGTCGCTGAAAGCTGTACAATCTTCGACAGGATAGTGTTGCCTGAATCTAGCTTTGTAAAACCTGCCGATGTATTCTGTAATAAACCTTGTAAAACTCTCACCTTGACTAAATAGGTGTAGCTAGGTCTAGCTGTCAATAGTGTCACTGTCAAAGCATGACAGATAATATACATCTAGATCGAGCCACCGCGTGGCCTGTCATGAGACAGCAATATAACACTTTTTCTAGGTTTCTAGGTTAGGAAATGAAGTTTAACGTAAGAAATCTTCCATATTTTGGACTGAAACCCATGTCAATACATTCGCACAATGCAAAAACTGTCTAAAAAAGTTAAATTAATCGACGCAAGATAAATTTTGTAACAGTGAAAGCACTTTGTTTGGCTAACATTGAATAGTTCGCCAAGCAAAAATACGCGACACCGTAAGAGACACAAGATACGATGCTTTGTCTCAATTTTCCTACTAATTTCGTATAGATGTGTCTCACTTCCACACTTCACACTGTAATCATGGCAACGTCTAGATGTTTAATGTCATTGAGGTAGAATGACAGCTCACTTCACCTAAGTCTTCACGGTTTTTTACAGAATAGGTCGGCTCTTTGTGTCATCCAACAATACTTTATTGGCCCTGCATAAAAGGCATTTTGACATAAAAGGGGGAAGACATTCAGTGATCGTCAAAAGTATGCGAGTACACAATGGTGTTCATAAAATTTTGCATTTAAAGCAAACGTGCAATTTCGCCAACGCAGCCCACAGTAATGGCTTATGGTCATCGGTTGCCCATTTTTGTGCCTCAATGGAGTTAATTGACCATATCATACAATCCACCTTTATGATACTGAAATGGCTACGTATAATAATACTTTCTATTATGTATAGGTAATTACTATCACTAGGTTTACTACAGTTTGGCATTATATAAAAAAAAAAACAAATAAAAATAAGCATTTTAAGTCATACTTAAGTAAAGCAAAAGAAAACTTCAGTAAAACTAAAATACGGTTTTGAAACCATATTATTACCTAGATAAACAAAAATACATCCTAAGGAAAGTAATACATAGTTGAAAAAGTCTGCATGCAATATTTTTGCGACGATAGTGAAAAATACAAAATAAGTATTAAAATTTCTTCAATACCTAAGTCTGCTGAATTTAAACTTGGTTATGTTATCCAAACGATGTCCAAACGTTATTATAGATAAGAGAACACGAGATGATTTACCAGATAAGTTGGAAAATACGGTTTTATTTACAAGAATTTCTCTTCAAAACGTTAGTAGTAGAGCAAAGGAAATATCATTTGTTTGAAATTACCATTAATTTATCGTCATAACGTAAAATGATGCGACACTGTTCATAACGTAGCGCGCAGAGGGACAGTTTACGAAACATTGCGGAATTTATGACGTTGAAAATCTTTTTATTTTCTGTTCCAAGGTAGAATCTGTCGTAGAAATGCCGTAAAAGGCTTTAGAATATGTATATTATCCAGTTATCTGTGCAGTAGCGAGAACATCGGCTTGCGCAGTTCAGGGTTGCACGGATAATGCATGGTCACATCGTGTTACTAAGGTCGTGGCCGTGTCGTGTCGGGAAAGTGTGGCGGTGCAAGTTCGTGGCTTGCAGCTTCAGATGCTATCAAGGAACACGCCATTTGCTATTTTTATTTATTTTTCTTTTGTTAAGGTCAACAGTTTTGCTAAGACGTATCGTTTGTCATTATATTCTAGCTTTTTAATATTTTGTCGTGAGAAATGAGAAGCGCTAATATGAATTTCAAATATTGAACGCTCAAAGCGGCCAAAGATGGAGAGGCGATTATTTCTTCATTTATGAGGTGCCTGCCTTTTGTAACAGTAAACTAATGTATTATATACGTAATAAAATTTAGAAGCAATATCGTCGCAAAAAGTCTAGAGCAGAAATAATTTAAAAATAAATTTACTGCAGTAAAAGATACAATTTTTTTACTGTATTGCAAGACAGCTCAGCTTTGAAAATTTAAGGTCGGTTTCATAGATATGTGCAGCGTTACACTCAATAACATAAAAATACTTTTCATGATCAAAATAGAGATTTGGAGGAAGCGGCCGAGTTGCTAACAGACAAAAGAGTATCGACAATTCTCGATTAATAGAGCGATGACACAATATGAATTTGTCTTCAATTTTACCACAGCTACGTTAATTAAGACTCAGTTCTTTATAGTCAATAACAAACTCTAGGATTAGATAGATATGTACGCAGTCCGATAGTTTAGCTCGGCTGGCGCATCAAGTGGGCTTGTTAGGATTAATCTAGAAAATTTTCCAATCTTCGTTGCCTACGTAGTCATTTGTCGCTCAATCCAAATCCCTACTATTATATATATATATATATATATAGGTACATTAATATTAAAAATAATTCTATATACCTATTTATCTCACTATGTTACAGTTCAATATAAATTAATTTACGCTCAGGCACCTAATTAGCTATAATAGGATCTTAACTACATTAGAGCACAAGAAGATGAAATGAGGTGTTCACTCATTTGTGAATTGTGATAATAAGAACATGTTTGTTGAGCCGTTTGACATTCCAAACTGTCAATTTCAGAAATTTACAGATGTCACAATCGTTTAGTTAACCCTAATTTAGTACATTCACAAATAAGTACGCACCTTTTGTTTAATACTCCCAACATCACTCGGTTTTTTTTCAACACAATTAAAATGTGAATGTTTTCAACACTTATCCTAAAGGAAACAAAGTTATCTTACATAATTATTTTTTATTTACACAAAAATAATACACATTTTACATCCTTGTTATAGCTTTTGTAAGCTCACCCTGCATTAGGAACCACACAAGCAGGTTTTTCTTTTGGGCACTTTATCGAGGCTAATAAATAAAATGGCGAGCGAATTTTGACAGAAACACAAGAAAATTTATTACATAAGAACGATCAATATGCACTTTTAGCCATGTCCGATAGTATAATTAATTAATCGTTCATTTGTGATCACCTTGTTGAACATTAAGTAGACCAATAATTGATACAAAGATGATATACTCATTTATTCACTTGCACTTTACTCTGGCTGTAGCTTATGCCACAGAAATAAGTAATTTACACATTCCTCTCGCAAACAGGTTTCCAATGTCAATGTCATGAGAATTACCCGTTGATCGTAGTAGTCGTAGTTGATAGAAGTAGAAATATTAAGCCACACTGAGGAGACATGATATATACAGGGTGTCCCGTAAATAATGGATAATCTCTTAAGGGGTCATTGTACTCATCATTATGAACAACTTTTACTATGGGACCAAACCTGAAATCGCTAACAAAAATCAGCTGACCAGTACATTTATCTACATCAAACTCGTCAAAATGTAGGGAGCAGCTGATTTTTTTTTCGCGATTCCAGGTTTGGTCCCATAGTAAAAGTTGTTCATAATGATGAGTACGATGACCCCTTAAGAGATTATCCATTATTTACGGGACACCCTGTATAAGTATTACTTTTTATGGAAGTCGTTATAAAATGCATGTTCCTTGAATGTCAATGCATAGTTATTTAGATTTCTAACAGTCATCGTAAAAAAGCTAATTTCACAAATGCCTAAAAATAGGTATAAGTAGTAGAAGCTTAAAACAACACGCAAATTGGGCTTAGGATATTTAATTCATGAAAAAAGGAAAATAAATCTTAAAAAACTAAACTAAAATAGTCAACCTTCTTCCCATCTTTACAGAGAAGCTCAAAGGAGGTCAACGTTCTAAAATAAACAAGAAAGAGAACCATAAAAATGACGTGAAACAACATAGATTAAATTAAAATAACAGAGAAAGATGAGCTTACATCACACAAAACATCGAATTATTCGACGATTCAGAAAACATTTTATAAAAAAGAATTTACGAAACGACGCTTATGTTAATCAAACCTTGTTTTTATTGAAATTAGTTTCAATATTTAAACTGGACTCGTTTCAAGACCACTGTCCAGTATATAATTTGCATAATATTACAATGTAGAAGGCTTCAAATGATGCGGGAGATATTTTTAGGCCCACCAAAATAGTTATAGGGCCAGTTATGAATGAGGTAGGTCGGAAAAGGACGTTCACCTAAATATTACTGTTAAATTCTATAAATCTGAAAATCAAATACAAACGAAATGTTTCAAATTAGACGGCTTGAAATCCAAAGACGTCTTTGGGCCTAGAATACCATTAATTACAGCGTTGAAATGTGATCCCTTTATCCTGATTGATAAATCGAATTTCTTTTTGAGAAAACGGGTAACTTTGGCTTGTGACAAATTGACTTGCAGGTCGAAAGAATTAGTTTGCGTTTATTTAGAAATTGATATACTTAGGATTGATTCCAGCTTTTGACTAAAATTAAGCTGCGAGTAGATACCTCTAACAAGAATTAGAGTCCTGCTAAATATTTTTTTTAATTTATCCACTACATAAAACACCGTTGCATGGAATCATAATTTATTTTGCAGGATTTTTACATTTTTTACGCTGCAAGGCATCTAGAGTCTAGAGTAGACGCTGGATTTGCTTCTCAACCGGTTTCATTCGCAATTTTTTACTTTTGTTTTTGTTGAGAAACTCACGAGCTTATGAGTACGAGCCATCCTTGAGGGCTAAGTAATTGGGCTAAGGTTTAAATGAAGGTTAACTTCTAGAAAGAATTTACTTATGATTTTAAAAACGGCAAGCTATGCTTTCAAGGAGTAGACAAAGAGTGGTCAAGGTTTCACGGAGACTTGGTTTTCTATTCAAGGTCTTCGTTTAGATATAAAAAGGCTTACGCGAGCGAGAGGAAGACTCGATGTTCTGCGTACGAAACAGGTTCCTCAGATAAAACTTAATGTAACAGTAACAACAGTTGGCGAACATGAACTGAATGAAAACACTCGACATCAAAAACCATTTCGGTACCTAATTTAATGAAGAATTGGTACTTATTGGTATTTGGTTCTTCCTTTCTACTGAAGAGAAGGAGAACCAAATACATCGATAGAAGTTTTGAAAAAGTAATGCGAACATGTCGACAGGCCCAACTTTAGTGATTGTTTGATTTTAAAAATCAGTCTGCCTAGCCTTTTCCCAACTATGTTGGAACGGCTTCCAGTCTAACCAGATGCAGCTGAATACCAGTATTTTACATGGAGCGACTGCCTATCTGACCTCTAGAACCCTGTCACTGGGTAATACGATTCCCCTTGGTTGACTGGTTGTCAGACTTTCGGGCTTCAGACGACCCGTAACGACGTCAAAGATCCACGAATGACAGCCGGGACCAATGGCTTAACATGCTTTCCGAAGCACGGACTCCTCCGTGCTTCGGAAAGCATGTTAAGCCATTCTCGGTATGTAAAGGTGACCCATCCACGGACCAACCCCGGCAAGCGTAGACCACCTAGCGTAGCGTAGGCACCTGATGGATGGACCCGTGCGGCTGTTATTACTTAGCCACGAGCTCCTCATAATTGCTTGATTTTAATTAATGAAAAAAAAGTATAAAACTGTAGCCTAATCAAGTTTTATGATCCTACGTAAATGCATTCACGAATTCGCCTACCTACACCATCAGAATTTTTTGTATTATTTATCCCGTGGTCAGCATTCCAAAACATCGCGGCATCGCTGTGACCTCGATGCAACCCCAGGCGCTCTGGTAATTAGCCTGTGATGTCACCCGGGCAGGCTTAGTCCCGGACTGCCATTACGCCAACGCCACATAATTTCATTTTAGCCTAACGGTATAATTTAAGCACTTTGGCTTACAATAAAGCTGAGCGTCCACTGGTCCGCGCCGGCCGCACCGCCCGCACGGCACGCAACGGATTGAACGGATTTGCCGATGGCATGCGTCCACTGTCCACCGTCCGCCCCGGCCGGCCGGAACGGATTTGCCGGTGTCATGCGTCCACCATTTTTATTTATTCTGAGTGTTTTTGTTGTTGTCAGTAGACGTCGCGCGTTGTCATGGAGATTGACGAAGATTATCAGTGTTGCTTGTTCGCAAAAGATGACTGCAGTTGCCAGGGGGGTGAAACCATCATACATCTGACAGTAAATATTAAATGTATGGAAGGTGGCGACATCCATAGTTCACGTTTTGAAAACTTTTAATAAAAAGTATACTATTGCTTGATAGATGGAGCTTTTAATAATAATAACTTGCAATAACAAGATGACAGATTGGCACTTGACACAATTCAAATTTCAAAGTTTTTTGAAGTTTCCGTGCTGTCGTTCGTTCGTTACTGCTTATAACTATTTTCGGATTTCTCGAGAGATTTGCATTGATTGTTGGATTTTGTGAGACCTGGCTTTACTGTTAACTCTGTTTTCGACCCTGATACTTTGTTCACCGATTGACCCATAGGCTGCTTCCGTCCCTGGACTTCGTGATACTTTCCTACTGATTGACCCCGCTTTCTCAACCTGCGGTTGTGTACTCGATTTGGATATTGTTGGTTACATGCAGACTAAAAACATGCAGAAAAACGCTATTTTGGATGTGAAAAAAAAAAAAAAGAAAATATTGAAAAATAGTGGTTAAATCAATTTGTGACTTCTAACCTGCACGTTGCATAAAAATAATAAGCTAGATTTTATTGTTAATCGGGCTATTACAAGAATCATTCATAGTTGGTGCACAGGTGTGAACAGAATTTTATCTGGAAAATTAGCAATTTTCATCGGGGGATAACGTAAAAGTCAAAGCAGAACGCTATTTTAATGTATGTACTTACACATAAACGTAGTGTTTACAAAAATAAAAAGAAGTAAATATTATTAAGGGAATTGTTCTTTTATTTAAAATAAATTCCTATCTAAATACAAATAAATACATGGCACCTACCTAATACCTATATCCATTTGCAATTAAGTATACTGCCATCTAGCGGATAATAGAATTAATTGTCTAGTTGGTATCAGTGCCATCTATTTTTCACGTAATTTACATACCAGACCGGTATTTACTATTCCAGATATTAGTGTATAGTCTATGGCAGTTGCCTCTGCCGTTGACGCGTGCCGCTCATGTCTATGAGCACGAGTCTAAACATTATTATTATTTTTTAATTTTGATAATAAAGCACAACAGAAATGCAGTCAGAAACCAGAAACTCAATTTTGTTTTTAATTTGTTTATACAACATTAGTTTTTGTTTATACTAAACCCGAAAAGGGGTCACTGTACTCATCATTGAAAAAAAAAATCTGCTGTTCAGTACATTTATCTACATCAAACTCGTCAAAATGTACTGAACAGCTGACTTTGACGAGTTTGATGTAGATAAATGTACTGAACAGCAGATTTTTGTTTCACGATTTCAAGGTTGGTCCCGTAGAAAAAATTGTTCAAAATTATGAGTAGAATGACCCCTTTTCGGGTTTAGTATAAACAAAAACTAATGTTGTATAGACTAGTCTTTATGCATATAAGGACTAGTCTAGATAAAAAAAACATTGTAAATGTTATGCTTCGTCAATCCCTAGAATCAGTAGGATGACACTGACAGATACGATGAGTTCAAAAATGCGTTCCGTGCCGGTGACGTCACCGGCATTCCTTATGACGTCACCGGCACGCATCGCCTTTTTTGCTCATATATTTTGCGTTCGGTGCGGCCGGTAGCGATAGTGGACGCAGTGCTATATAAATTCATACAGAGCAAACCAAAATCCGTTGCGTGCCGTGCGTGCGGTGCGGCCGGCGCGGACCAATGGACGCTCACCTTAACAGTGACGTAGCAACAACATTTTGATAAAGGATAGATTAAAAAAGTATTACAATCATGTTAAACCGGGTCGACCTTTCTTTGAGCTAAGATAACTTTTTGCCAGTTTTTTATTTAACGAAGTTAGAAGGGTCTGTATAGCGTTACAAGGTTATTTTGGCGCGTGGCCAAAAGCGGAACTAACGCCGCCATCTTGTTTTTTCAATACATTTCACGCAACAATAGCACAAATGTTTACTAACAGCGCCACTCTGTCAACGTCATTCGAGCTCCAAAATATCCTTGCAGCCAACTTGCAGCAGTGTTTATGTACTTATAAAATTTCATGTGAGTGTATCAAATCAAACTACATACATAGTAATTGATTTGTTACTAATTATTATTATGTATGACTATGACATAATACGAGCCTATTTTACGATGTCCGAATAGCCGTTACTCACCGAATAAATTCAAAAATGGAACTTATATGTCAAGGAACTTAATCGTAGGTGGTAAAAAGGCCCTTAGTTTTACAATTTTATTCAGATGTGATTGTTATTATATTCAATTGTTTCCTTTTATAAACTGTGTTATATTTCCTGTTTGGGCCTTTCAAAAGCAATATTGAAACGCTATTGCGACAAAGATTCCGCATTTAGAACTGTTCTAATACCCAAGCTTGGTGTTCCACGAATTGACTATTATTAAAATGAATTAACTTCGTAATGTCATAGCCAGGTAATAAATCTCTCGCGTGAAGTCATTTTAAATTAATTCTTGGTCTGTATTACCGTCCTTGAAAAGTTTCCGATCAATGCCGGGAGGTTGGTAGCTACACTCGCTAGACTATAAACAATAGACTAGACCTAGAGTATGAGCAGTGACTGTGACTGGAAGGGCTTCAATCGTTCATCCTTTCTTTAAGATTGAATGCCTGAGGCCAGGATTGGTGGATAAAGGAACTCTTTCAGCACAAAATGCGGTTCAGTAGTTGTCGATGATGGTAGAGGCAAGGATTGAATGCATTGAATACAAAGATTCGCATTTATTTTATTGTTTAATTAGATATTGCTTCTAAAGCGTCCTTAAAATAAAACACGTTTGCAAATACATCTATTGGTATATGGAATGTAGACAGGCAATGTGTTTATCAGTTACATTTGAAGTAATTGGTAGGTAGCTGCGAAGTTATAATTATCACAAGTTTATTTTAGAAACCATTGTTGTAATTAGTGAGTTGTAAACGAACTGATATCGATGAATGGTAACCGAATCTAATCTTACTGACGATAATCTAACGAAGGCTCTGAACAATTCAGCGCTTAGTTAGAATTCAGCGTTACTTTGTGGTTATTGAAAATACGATATGGAGGCTATTTAGCTACGGTAGCTCGGTTATAAGCTGTAACAATACGACTCGTTCTTGGGTAGGTATATGAATATTGATCAACAGATGACGGTTTTGCTAGCATACATTACAAATACAGCATGGCTGTCAAGAGTTCAATCACATTTAATTGGTGTGACGGTCGTTTGTTTTATACTTTAAGTTTTTACAATAAATAAGATAAGAATCATGCAAGTCAACATTTCCAAAAACCGTTTGCCACATAAATTATTACAAATGACACCGCCTGAATCAGGGCCTTGGCTGAAAACAAAGCAAACATTTTTACTTTTTAATGGCGCTGTAGTAGCCAACAGGCCCACACCAAAAGCGTTTATTTCACAGAGTTTTTCCACAGCATGTTCCGATTATTTACGAGCACAGTAGGCCGGCAAAGTGATAAATTCTTAAACGCGCTTCGACGGTGTTTCGTTAACTTTTATTGGCTTTGGCTTTCCATTACCCTTTTTAATAACACGGAAAAGTCGCACAGTAATAATGCAAGAGCTTGGCTTTTCTCTTAATTTCTCCAGTGGCAACACACATCATCTGTCATACATGACATAATTTTGTTTATTCTGCACAGCAAAAAAATAACAAAATCTATCAATCTGCCTAGCATTTTCCTAACTACGTTGGGGTCGGTTTCCAGTCTACCGGATGCAGCTGAATACCAGTATTTTACACGGGGCGACTGCCTATCTGACCTCCACAACCCAGTTACTGGGAAACACGGTACCCTTGCCTTGGTAAGACTGATTGTCAGACTTTTGGGATTCTGACTACCAATAACGACTGTCGAAGATCTACGAATGACAGCCGGGACCATGACGGCTTAACGTGTTTTCCGAGGTGCGGAGGGGTCTCGCTCGATATGTAACGGATAGTCACCCATCCTCGAACCAACCGCAGCAAGCGTAGCTTCGATCCAACCGTGCGGCTGTTATTATTTAGCCACGAGCCCCTCCATTAAAAAAAAACAACATTCTAGCATTAGCTAGCTAGAATTGCTGTTTGTTTCGTCCTCCGACGAATATAGCAATATTTTGGAATGTCAGTCAGACTCAGTATAGCAAAATGATTTGCTTGCGTTCCGCGTCGCGACTATAATTCACGGTCAAGTAGACAGGTGGCACTTCTTGCCCCCATTCTCAGGACAACATTAGACATTTTTAAGAACCAATTTGCTGAGGAATACTAATACAAGGTTTTTCATAAATTATGCTGAGGTTGGTACCTTTGAAGGTCTACAATGTCTATTGTCTACAAGCTGTTGCAATGTCGGGATCTTTTTTACCATAGAAAATACGATAGAAAAGGATAATGGCCATTTTTAATTTCACTGCCAGGAAGAAGGTAGATGTAGAATATTTTAATTGAAATATTTTTCAAGTCCAGTCTGTGGAAGATTTCAACAGTGCAATGTTATCTAAAAGGATTATCTAGATGCTCTGTTCCAAATTCGTTTCTGTTTATGAATAGAAAATAGGTTATGTAATGAAGGAAAATGGGGCGCAATTATTTAAAAAATCCGTCGCATGTTAGGTAGGTACCTTCCTTCTCATTATATTGGTTTCCTTTTAGTACTTATACATATGTGAAGTTAGTTTTATCTTACTTAGTTACGGGGGCACAGTCTCGTCGGAATTTCAGAAAGTAATAACGTCAAAAGACGACCTTTAGATCGGGTGGTACGTAGGTATTGCTAGAAATCCGTATCCTACTTTTGCCTTGAATAGTTGGAACAGAATATTTCCAAACATTTTATTTAAGCAAATACTTAAGCAATTATTTATTTATTTTTCGCAACAATAAATGCATCGCTGCTATCAAATAATCGGCAGGATGTAAGCAAAATTATTTTCAACATTCACCGTAATTTTGTCATCTATGCTTCCGCTGTCATGGCCGCCAATGTTATTGTAACGAAAAATTTTGAATGTAAACAGTTTGAATTGTTATAAAACATTATAATATATTTTATAGCAACAGCAGAATAATATAACGCTGGGAAGAATTAATAACTTGACGGTAGCGTAAAAACTTTGACACTATCTTGAATAGTGAATTTAATTTTTAGGAAAAATCATCAAAAACTCCATATTTTGTCTTATCCACGGTAGGAAAAACACACTAGGTACCTATACTATACGACTTCCTATTTGTACATACTCGTTTTTTTGCGTTTTCCCTGTGTTTTACCGTATCATATTCGAAGTTGGAGTCGCGCCATAACACCAATTTCAAGTCGTTCGTGGTGCGCGGTCCGACTCACCATTTGCTGACCTTCCTCAAGGAAGAGTTTTGGACGAAAGGTGTGCTGTATCGGCGTTTCCGTGGCCAGCTACGCGACACCTTGCAGCGTAACACGACGCCGTCACTTCGTGTGCAGTAGTTTTTAAGTTTGTTAATGTTTTTATTATGTACTAGTTTATTATTTTGTAACAATAATTTGTGTGTTGTGTGGGCCTTAGTGCCTGACAGTAAAGTAATTATTATCCTTTATTTCATTTATGTACATATCATTTACATTTTTAAATATTTTTATTATTACATATTATTATTTATTATATTCATCGAAGGTGAAATGATCCAAATTCGCGAGTTAATAATGGTTTGCACAACTATAGATATTAGACTTCGTCAGTACCTGTATCACTGTGTTTCCTTGGTGCGAAAAAAAAATGAAGTTAAAAATAATATAAGTATATTTAACAAATATTTATGCTCGGATTTTTAATTAGCTGCAGTAAAATGACACTTCTAATGTCATTTTTACTGTCATATCGCTATCAAATGGGAACATTTAATTAGCTGCAGTAAAATGACACTTCTAATGTCATTTTTACTGTCATATCGCTATCAAATGGGGACATTTAATTAGCTGCAGTAAAATGACACTTCTAATGTCATTTTTACTGTCATATCGCTATCAAATGGGAACATTTAATTAGCTGCAGTAAAATGACACTTCTAATGTCATTTTTACTGTCATATCGCTATCAAATGGGGACATTTAATTAGCTGCAGTAAAATTACACTTCTAATGTCATTTTTACTGTCATATCGCTATCAAATGGGGACATTTAATAACAAAATTACAGATAAGAAGTGTCATTTTACTGCAGCTAAATTAAAAGTCCGAGTACAGTAATATTATAGTTCATTTATTTGTCAGAATATTGTTACGGAGTTGGTGGTCAGACTTTATGGGAACGAAATAGAGGAAATAAAAGAATGGAATTTTTCTGTGAGAAACCAACCGCTACTTGTATTGTTTCCGTACCCGCGAATGATATCTACCTAAATAACCAACTTGTATAAAACGCCACTTCATTTTTGTGTTAACCAAATGTGCAAATCAAAACTTCAGTTAATATGCTAAAAGGTCTCCATTTTTAAGTTCAAGTTAAGAACTTATGTCGTCTAAATATGTAAATTTTCAAGAGCAAAGAAGTAACGCATCGGCCGCGGAGACCGTGTTCCAGCCAGTTACAATGCCAAGTTCAAAAAAAGTGGCCAATTAATGTGCTCAGTGCTGGAAACAAAAGATTTCGTAACTTGAATGATAAACGCATACAAACAAGCCTCCGCACTACTTGTTTTCTTACCGTCTTATTACAAAACAAGGTTTATCTTCAAACCATGGACCCTTTTTTGAATTTCGAACTTTATTCCGACACACTTTTACAAAACTGACAACTTAGTACCGGACTAAGTTGTTCGTTTTGTATAAAGAACTGTATTTCTATTAGGTTAGGTTAGGTTTAGGTTCTTATTACAAAAACTAGCTCCATGGTTTAACTTTAAACCATGACAGAAGAAAAACCACGTTTTGTAATAAGACGATATGTGTTTATAACAGTAGGATATTATTGGGCACGCTAATCCACACCTGCCGTTCCATCGGCTCACTCTGTTCGCCTCGTCACTCTCGGTGGGATTAGAATGCCCACTAATATAAATGAAATCCTAATGTGGTTTAGCGCCTATTCCACCGATCGGAAGGTGAAATATGAAATCCTGCATCATATGGAGGTAAAATAATGGAACGGCGCCTACTCCACTTCGGCCTATTCGTCGCGATGAAACAGAAACATTTGTCAGTGTGGTTTGGGCGCTACTCCACTTTTTGAATCACTTTTGGTTGCGAATGGAACGAAAGTGGTTTAGAAATAGCTAATAACATAAATGATGGATCTACAAACTTTGCGGTTTAAGCCCTATTCCACTTTTAAAATCTTATTTGGTTGCATTAGGTCGATCCCTGCGAATCTACCGTTTACCGTTATGTAACTAAAAGTTAAACTCTTTTAGCTGTTGGTCTGAAAGTTTAATAAAGTGAACTATTTGTTTATAGTGACTAATGAATACCGATGTTTTACCTCGATCAACTACAGCAGATTCTCGGATTGACCACTAAGCCACTACTTTGGTTGTCAAGTTTTATAACAAGAAGTTTCACACACAGTTTGTTAACTAATCGAACTATATGAAAATAGTAAGCTAAAATTCAGGACAGATTGCCTCTTGTCTCTTCATAAAGCAAGAATAAGCATACACCTACAGGCATACACACATTCTATTTCTATGACCCCAGATTGGGGTACCAAGGATATCTGAACTTTAGGATACCGTAAACATTAAACTAAAATATGGGACAGTTTGTCTCACGTCTCTCCACGAAAGTAAGAAATAGCGCACATTCTATTTTAGTGACCAGATTGGCTCGAGGACATCCAAATTTTAATTTAAAATTAAATTCAAACAGACGATACAACCTAACCCGTACATACAAATAATGTATTGAGTAGTTCTCTCACATTCTGCTGTCGGAGCATACTGCTGGCTTCGCATACTTATACACTTGCCGTTTCCCGTCTAAACTGCCGTATAGCCAATGTCAAAACGGTGTTGCGCCGTTCAACGGTTCGCCGCTGCACTGTACTCATTCGTGAACCGCCTGACGATAAACGTATCAGGCAGCCGTTGTGTGTGTATACATTATCATTTACAATGTCGAAGTCAGCAACATTGCATCATGCATTAATTTGCTTAGTCGAACTTTATTGTATTGTAAGACGATCGCTGTACATGTTGTAGTCCGTAATTAAAATTCGAGTTTGCGCGAACTTCCTATACCTAATGATTTTCGTCAAACTGGGGGTGTTTCTTAAATAAGAATATTACCAATTCCGCTAGCTTATTATAAATGAGTGATTCTTTCCTTATTTTTTTATATTTTTTTTTATTTTTTTATTATATTATTTTTTTTTTTTTTTTGTAATTAGCTGGTTATAGTCTAGGAAATCTTTGAAAGCCCATCCCATTCCCATTGCTGAATTTAGAAACCGACATCCTTTGCATGAAAGGATTTATTAAAGTTTGTTAGTTTTAGTAGTATGACGATTTTACACTCGCTTTGAGTTTAACTGCAACATAAAATTAACTAAGTTTTTAACGCGAGTTTGCTCACGTTGATTGTTCTGCATACAACAAATTTTGTAAGGATTTTACATACTTATGTATATCCTGATTTCTGGCTCTCAAAAATGCCATTTTATTATTTTCATGAGTGTGATGTCATTCAAAATTTTATATCAAGGTTAATTAAACAAACATACATACTTTATAATAATACCTATTGTAACAGCATGGTATCGGCTTCACCTTTGTCGGCGAGGTAAGAAGCTAGTTTTGTATTTCATTTCTCACGAAAATTGCAATTTGACAGAAAGGTTTTCAATCACTACGGATTAATTAGACGTAAGTATCATAAATTACTCATACAACCGTGAATATTGTAGTTAAGGTTTAATTTTGTTATGAGGTAAATATTGCTGAAATGGTATTTTTTATGTATAAAACCAACGAATTTTAATCATAAAATTACATTCGCTCCAGTATCTTCCAGTGATCTACATCATCCTACAACTATAAAATGTGAGTAAGTACTACCTACTAAGTTTAACATAGTTGTCAGCTACGGACCTGGTTCTTGCCTGCCGGCTGGTCTAACTATCATCAAACTAATTTGATAATGTGATTAATCGCTAGTCAGCTACGGACCTGGTTCTTGCCTGCCGGCTGGTCTAACTATCATCAAATTAATTTGATAATATGATTAATCGCTAGTCAGCTACGGACCTGGTTCTTGCCTGCCGGCTGGTCTAACTATCATCAAATTAATTTGATAATGTGATTAATCGCTAGTCAGCTACGGACCTGGTTCTTACCTGCTGGCTGACGTAACTATCCCCATCATACCATCCATGCCATCTTCTAGTAATCTATATCCCATTAACATTCTCCTCTCCATAATTATTGAGGTTGGTTACAGTTAAAAAATTAATCTTAGTGTGTTCTATTTAAGGTCTGACACGGAATCAGAATACCAATCACAAAGGCCTACTGCTGCAGTAGCCAAGGTGACGAAAAAACAGCCTAAGAAAAATGTGGTGAAGCGCCAAGCACCTGAAAGCGCCGACTACTCATCAGACTCTAAGTCAAGGTAATTTATATTGCTGCTTCTATGTTTAGGTGTTTGTGGTAATTTAAAATGATATACGCACTGGTACATGATGGTTAGTGAATTTAGAACTGTAAATCAATTTCCGATCATATTCAATGCAGGAATGATGACAGTTACATGAAATTATTATATCCCAATATGTATTACGCTATTAATTCCCCATAGAATTCAACAGAGGTGTATAATACTCCTTAATTTCGTTATTTAAGAAATAAATGCAAATTATTATAAATAAAATGTGTAATTGTTTACAGTAAAAGACGCATCTTGAGCACGGACCTCTTTGGTTTGGAGGACGATCAAAAGACGAAGACCTCAAGCGGGGACTTCGGTTCATCGCTCATCACCCGTGTTGCCAACGGCAAAGTACGGCGATCGGCAGACCTTACAGGAGAGTTCTACGTGGAAATCAAGGTATTTTCGAAAGACGAAGTTGTCTCTACCCCCATGGAAGAACGATGGAAGAAAGCCCAGGTCGCGTTAAAAGTACAACTAGATCGCAACACTCCCCAGTGGGACGGGCTGCAAAGGTTTATGAGACGAACTCACGAATTATTTGACAATTCCGAGCCTGTCTTTTATAGGGATAGTGTGAATTTAAAATAAGTTGGCTTTAAATTGCTGGGGACACCAAATTAATTGTATTGATTATTGCAGAATCTACTAGTATTGTTAATCTAATCCTAATTAAGCGTACAAAATTAGTTGACGTAATTATAATCTAAAATGCCTTTCTGTACCGTTTGTAACACATCAGTTGAGCGCAGTCACTGGATAGGTCATTTACGTAGTACTAATCATAAAAACAAAAACATTTCGCATTTTTGTGAAGGTGTTGAAATAATACATTCTGCATTTCGTAATCGTATAGCTTCTTATAGAATTACCGATCCGTCTGAGAATTGTTCTCTGGAACCATTTCTTAATAATAATTTGGACAGAATTAAAACTTTAATTGACATGTCTCTTAAAGAACATACTTGTATAAAAGTTAATTTTGAATATTTTGCTTTGTTTTTAATGTTTAAAAATGATTCTCAGGAGATGAAATCATTTGCCACAAAAAACGTAACTCTACATCAGAATTATGAATTTGATTCACTATTGTCTCAAGTCAAAAATACTTTTAAAAAAAAGATAGAAGAATTTCAGGATCGAGACAGTGGATGGACGTTCTTGAGCAGTTCTCATTTGGAAGTCAATGTTAACAAATATCAACCTTTGCGTGGTTCAGGCTTTATCGAATTGCCTTCTGCAATAAAATCTAAAAAAGCATGTGTTAATATCCGCAATAATGATGACTATTGTTTTTTATGGTCTGTTGTAGCTGCTTTATATCCAGCTAAGACTCATTCTGAAAGAGTATCTTCTTACCCTGATTTTCGTAACGTGTTAAATGTAAAGGGCATGTCATTTCCAGTGAATTTCTCAGATATTGCGCGGTTCGAAGTGAATAACCCCGAAATTTGCATTTACATTTATGGTTTAAAAAACAATACTATCATAGGACCGCTTTACAAACCAAAAGCTTTGAACGGAAAGGTGATTCATTTACTTTATTTAGAAAGAAATGATTTGTCACATTACTGTCTCATTAAAGACCTGTCGCGACTTGTTAAGAATCAAATAACAAAACACCACAGTAAACTGTACTTTTGTGACGTTTGTTTAATGTTTTTTAATTCATGTGATAATCTTAATTCACATAGTTGTGGAGGTGTCGCCACTGAACTACCTCCAAAGGGTTCTTTCATACAGTTTAAAAATTATAATAGAAAGCAATTCGTACCATTTGTTATATACGCAGATTTTGAAACAATGCTAGAACGGTATGAATCTTGTGACCCTGACCCCACTAAGGCGAGTACTGTAACACGACAGCGACATGTGCCTGTAGCTTACGCTTATCATATAACGTGTACGCTAGATGAATGCCACAATCGTTACTTTTCTTATCGCGGTTCGGATTGTGTATCAAATTTTGTAAAGTCTATCTATAAAGATGCACAAAAAATTTACGATATTTTACAAAATAGTGTTCCTATGATTTATTCAAATGATAATGCTCGTGACTTTGAAAACGCGATAACATGTCATATTTGTGAACACTTCTTGTTCGGCGACAGGGTTCGCGATCATTGTCACTTGACTGGTAAATATCGTGGCGCAGCTCATAGTTACTGTAACTTACAATACAAAATACCAACATTTTTGCCAGTATTTTTTCATAATTTGTCCGGTTACGATTGCCACCTTTTCATAAAAGAATTAGGTGAAGCTCCTGGATCTATTAAAGTGATACCTAAAACAAAAGAAAACTATATTTCATTCACTAAGTTTATTCCGATTTCTACTGGGGAAAGCATTCAGGTTCGGTTTGTAGACTCTTTCAAGTTTTTAGGAACTAGCTTAGAAAAGTTGGCTAGTACAATGAAAAACCAAGACTTTAAGCAATTGAAATCTCATTTTCCTAATAAAAAACAATTTAACCTACTCACTCGTAAAGGAGTGTATCCATATGACTATATGTCTCAATGGGAACGTTATGAAGATACGTGTTTACCCTCTAAAAAATATTTTTTCAACTCCTTAACTAATGAGACAATTACCGACGAAGACTATGAGCACGCTCGGTCTGTTTGGTCAGTGTTTAATATTCAAAACATGGGTATGTACACAGATTTATATCTCAAAACAGATGTTCTGTTGCTAACAGATGTATTTGAAAATTTTCGAAAAACTTGTAAACTGCATTACAATCTCGATCCCGCGTTCTATCTTACAGCACCAAGTCTATCTTTTGATGCAATGCTTTTAAAAACAGGAGTTCAATTAGAATTGATTAGTGATGTTGAAATTTTTAGAATGATACAAAAAGGTATTCGAGGAGGAGTTTGTATGTGTTCCAAAAGACATGTCAAAGCCAATCATAAATATTTAGATACTTACGATCCAACTCGTCCAAATTCATTCATCATTTATTTAGATTGTAACAATTTATATGGTTATAGCATGTGTCAATCCCTACCTTATTCCGATTTTAGATTTATGAATAGACAAGAAATTGATTTTTTACAATTGAACTTAGCAGATATCAGTGATACTGCAGAAAACGGATACATTCTTGAAGTTGATTTAATATATCCGGAGAATTTACACATGGAACACAATGACTTTCCTTTTTGTCCAGAAAAATGCTTGCCACCTGGTGGTAAGAATAAAAAGTTAATACCAAATTTGTACGATAAATATCACTATGTTATTCATTACATACATTTAAAAAAATGTTTACAGCACGGTTTAGTATTGAGAAGGATCCATCGCGCTATTACATTTAAGCAAAGTTGTTTTTTAAAGCAATATATTGATATTAACACTCAGTTACGGCAAAAAGCAGAGTCAACGTTTGAACAAGACTTTTTCAAATTATTGAACAATAGTATTTTTGGAAAGACGCTGGAAAATAATGAACATCGAATAGACGTTAAGTTAGTAAACAAGTGGTGTGACTCGACCAATAAAACAAAAAAGACTACTTGTGCTGAAAAATTGATAGCCAGCCCATATTTTCATAGCGCCTCTGTATTTTCTGATGATCTAGTGGCAATCCAAATGAAACCTGTGCGTATTATACTTAATAAACCAATATACATAGGGTTTGCAGTATTAGAATTATCTAAGACTCACATGTATGACTTTCACTACTCTATCATAAAACCTTTTTATGGTAACCGAATTGAATTGTGCTATACTGACACAGATAGTCTAGTATATGATGTACAGAGCAATGACGTTTATAAAGACTTCAAGCTCCATTTTCTAAAATATTTTGATACCAGTAATTATGACTGTAACAATGACTATAACTTACCAATTATTAATAAGAAGGTTCCAGGACTGTTTAAGGATGAAATGGGTGGTAACATTATCAAAGAATTCGTAGGACTGCGCTCAAAGCTTTATTGTATTAAAACGTTAAACAAAACTATTAAAAAGGCAAAAGGTACAAAAAAATGTATAACCAAAAATTTTAATATGTTAGATTATAAAAATGTTTTGTACAATAATTGCAATGTTATTCGCAAAAAAAATGTATTGTTTAGGTCAATAAAACATGAAATATTCACTCAGGACGTAAATAAAATTGCACTTTCAAGCAATGATGACAAACGGTTGCTATCATTTGATAAAGTATCTACTTTAGCTTGGGGTAATGCAAATATATTTATGTAATGCATTACCATAATTTTAAGTGTATATTCTATTTGAAATATGATTAGACATAAATTAATTTAAACTTTTTACAGTCTGTTCAACCGATTTTGACTTCTATTCAGTAGGCATAAGGATGGTATTAAAAGCAAAAAACGTGGTTACCGTTCACTGCAGCTGTAATTTTTCACGCAACCAACGCAATACAAGTCAAAATCGCTTGAACGAACTGTAAAAAATGTATGTACCTACTAAACATGTACTTAAATAAATATAATATTTTAGTTCATAAATCTGTTTCATTTCCACTCCCGCTGACAAAGCGCATTGCGATGACTGGTTTGTGTAATACAATACCGTTCGCACACTTGTCGCTTCATGTTGCCCATCAGGTTGAACGTGATAAAACATGAAATTGATTACAGTGCAATGTTAGGAGTTTGCATTTCTTATTAATATAACTACTTGATCATACATCACAAGGCAGTTAGCCGGAGCAGTCATATCACGTTGAATAAAAACGAAACGAATTGTAAGTATTGTACAAGTACCCATGTATTTATAACATTATTGCATCATGTTGATTATGTAATTATAATTAATTATTATTTCATTTGTTTCAGATCATTGATAATGTGTGATTCTCCAGATATTATCGACTTCTCACAATACGCTCAAGGTTTTCCGACTCCGAGTTTAAGCTGGCATATCCCAGATTTGCCAGAACAACAAACACCTGCTAATATGGAACCTAGAAGACGAGACTACGGACCCGCCAACAAGAGACCTAGAGCCAGAAGGGAGTGTCTAAAACAGAAGTCATCTCTTACACCGCCTACATGTGAATCATACGTTATAAACAATGAGAAGAAAAAAGGTTTACGACTGATCCAGGTACAAGTGTTGGATATCAGTGAACAGCAAGAACCTGCAAGTGACAATCAGGGTGTGGTAATGTTAAGTGCGCAGTATGTAGTGACTGAATTGGTGGACCATGTAATGGAGGAAACGCAATCGTTAATTAACAAAATATCGAGAAAACTTTGTGGGGACAGTTGTTATTATTAACATGTGTCATTATTTTGTAAGTACCTACTTCATAAGATAATGTGTAAGATTTGTAGTAATATTATTAGGTATGTAACATTTATTTGCTTTCTTATTCTTTAGTGTTTATACATATTAGGTTTTTATGTTGAGTAAGTTTTGAATGTATAAATTATTAAAATATCAAATATGTAAGTTTTATTGTAGTTAATTTAGTGTTTATTCATCTTAGGTTTTAAATGTATAAATTATTAAAATATCAAATATTTAAGTTTTATCGTAATTAACTTTTGTATGTAGATACTATTAATTTCTTTTATACAATCGGAATAATGTTCATACATCACAAGTTTGTAAGTTAAGAATGTAGGTAGGTATACACAAAGCGAACATTAAATAAACTATGTAGTGGCAGTTGTTATTATTAATGGGTAGGTAGTTATAATTAGTTTCTAATAATTGTAAATAATATGAAAAAGTAAATAAAATTATATTCTTTTATAATTTAAATTATGTTTTATTTTGTATTAGGTACTTATTTATACTCGAACTCTAAATTAGCTCTAGTCTAATGATAAGTGTTTATTTGCTAACAGTTTTTTTATTACAATAAATCGTTTTAAATCATGATGTAGGTATTTCAAATTTTGTAAGTAATATCATTTTGCTGCAGCTAATTTAAAGTTTGATGATTAAGTTACCCTGAAAACATTTAAATAAAACAACCATAAGTAAATTAATTAATCACTTTTATTAACTGCATAGGTATGACAAAATACATTAAAATAGATTAAATACAGACATATTATTATCAACATACCATTTTCTAATACACACCGCATTATTTAATGCACAATTCATTTTATGGTTCACACAGTTAAAATCACTTTTATTTCTACAGAACTTTTTCTTTAATGTTGCAAAATTAGGACATCCCTTCTCACCTATGTCGATCACTTCACAGTTTGCACACATGTCTTTAATCCACTTTATTTTTTCCAAACCCTTTGTAATAATTTTTTTATTTTTTAAATACGGTACGATGACGTGTTGGAACTCTCTGTAGTCTATATAGCCCTCACTCCAGAAAATTCCACGATTTCTTTCCAACCATCGCACTTGCTTCTTTTCTTCTTGAGTTAAATAATAAAACGAATGCGGTGGTTTAACCAAGAACGTCTGTGTGTGCTCATTACTTACTATGGCCACTTCCTTGACGATAAAATTATTGTCTAAATCTTTGAATCCTTGGAGTTCGACAATGATGAGGTCCGCGTTCATGATATCTTCTTCACAATGTTACTTAATGGTTTGTATTCAACAATGCAATCGTTCAGAATGAGACAGTATGCTGAAGTTTGATCTGGTATCTCTGAATCACTCTCAATTTCTACCCTCACATCCACAACAGGTCCAGTCTTTAGATTATCAGCTTGTCTAGAGCAATCGACTACAAACAGCGGTGCTAAATCCCTAAATTGTTTCTCGCTTAGTATGGGCTCCGAGCGACGTCCGTAATACGACTGTTGAAATCTGGTGTATTGCTCGTATAATAAAGCGATTCTGTTATTAGCAAAACTCACATTTAAGTTTTCATAAGGAAAATAGGTTGAATTGAGATACACTCTAACGTCTCGAATATAACAGTGATCGAATTGAGACATGTCAGAACTTGCATTGTTTTTTCTATTTGTCTGTAGACCAATAATAATGTATCTTGGTTTTTCTATTTGAGATGAAGTTTTGATAGACCAGGTATGTTTTGTAGTTTTAGGCAAGGCTGGATATTCGTACAGATCCCAATTTCTGTATATCATTTGAAGTGGGCGATCTTTCTCTAATACTTTTAACAAACCAATTTTTTCTTTGTCTGATACTTTAACATGCGGTACGCGCCATATGATTTTGTTGATCTGAACATCATCCACTACTTCGCCAGTATTAAGTTTTACAGCGTTCAAATTAGTGTTACTTCGTAATAATATCAGTTCATGTCTACTATTTATCACAACTTTTTTAAAATCTTCTGCAAAACCGAGGAGGTTACGAAGTGGTATAGAGACAGAAAATCTTCCTCCATGGATATTTTTTATGCCATCAATATTCCAACCCCAGGCATTAGACATTTTTGATTCACTTTCGGTCATTGAAATTAGTGATTTCATGGTTGTTGTTATACCTGCATTTTTTATTTTATCAATCTCCACTCCATTTAGCTCATACCTAATGTCTTGGAACAAGTAGAGTAGAGCATTGTTCGTGAAATTGACACTAGTAGCTGGGTCCTTCGAATCTTTTTTGCTAACGATAACAGTTCCTTCCAGATATAGGGTGCTAGCTGATGGTAATATGTACAAGTCCTGTTGATTGATAGGTATGCGGATTTCATCGTTCCTGTTGAAACTCGTTATATAGGGCTTGTAGGAATGAAATTCGATTCCTTCTATAGTATTATCGTAATTCGGAGCGGATAAAACGTCTAAGATATTCATTTTAACAATCCGATCGCTCTAAGGAATGCTTTATTGTCTTTAGTTAATTTTATTTTCTTCTTAGAGGCAGGTCTTATTTGATAAGTAGCTCGAACAGAACTGATATTCTTTACTTGTTGAGACACATTTTTATTGAAATCAATCATTTTTTTCTTCTGAGATGCAGATATACCTGCACTTCTTCACCACGTAAATTAATTAATCTGTTGTTTATATCTATCAGCCTGATGTGTATGCAGCTTATGTTTTTTTGATTGATTGGAAAGTATATTGCGTTCTTCGGAATTTCTATGATCCTGTATCCAGGTGGTACATTAAGTGCAAATTCGTGAATAATATGACTTGGTTCACCGTTTACATATGAACCGCTTACAATATCACATTCAATCCTGACTACGGTCGTAGGTAGAATGTTGACTGGAGACTGTGACACATGCCATTTATTTGCTTTCAAGATTTGTTTGTTAAATCCTAATAGTCTTCTAAAAGAGTCTTCTTTGATAAAATTAATGTCTTTTGTACAGAATATTGTAGTTTTTAAAGTATTATTATTGCACCGTAGTTTGATCGCTGCATCTTTTATTTCGGATTTTAAATAATCGCTGATATCTTGCAATTCATAAGTGCCTTCCGGTATTTCAATAACTTCATTAAAACCATAATAGAACTTATTATTACTTTTATCAATGTTTGGAATAGAATTAAAAGTTGAAAAGTGCAATAAAGCACACTCATACTCTCCATCTAGTTGCAACGTATTAGGATAGTATGTAGTTAACACTGACGAGTCTCCAGTTATAGACAAAGTGAGCGACATCTTGCAAATGATTGAAATTAAAGAAAATCATATATTTTATAATACATTTTTATTCCAAAAAGTTGACAAATAATTTAAACATAAATGACCACAATTGATTGCGTTAAATTTTTGATATCTTGTGTAGTTATAAAACACATTACAATTTTTGAAATATTGCATCAATTCCATTGGAGGTTTTAAATTTCCATAGCTATCAAAGTATTCACAGTGATTGTAAACTTTAGCATAAGCTACCCAATGCGTTCCTTCGTTCTTAGAATCGTCTAAGTTAACGATACCACATTCAATACATTTCGGCTTCCGAGGTAGTTGATCCTTCATGTAGACCCCACGAAAATATGGGATGTCTCTTGAATACTTTCGGATGTCTATATTAGTTAGAGGGCGATTGGGTAGCATATTATTCAGTTTTTTGAAGATGTTATAAACAATCCTTTACCACTTTTATATGGCTTAATGTATAAACCCTTGCCCAACACTAAAGCCTCCATAGCTTTATTATGTCGTTCTGTTTCTTGCAAATTTTGTTTGCTTGCTTTGTAATCATTGACGGTTTTTGCAATGCCAGCTGCACCACCAGCTAAAGTTCCTAAAGCCGATAAACCAGCGAAAATTGGAATTAAAGGTAGAATTCCTCCAGTCTTTGGTAGGGGTATTACTCGGGGTACTCGGATTCGATGATGAGTGTTTGAAAATAACTTTTTTGCGGTTAAATAAGCTGCTTTTATTAAAGTCTTATTATCTTTGCGTTTGAGTTTCTTAATTTTTGATTTTATTTTTGAAACTAAGGTTTTAAATGTTTTGATGCCTAATCCAGACTTTAGTTTCGCTTTCATAACTTTGTTCACTAGCCAAGAGCTTAGTTTTTCACCTTTCCCGGCATCTTTTGATTTAAGTCTTTGTTTAGCCATGTTAAGTAGTTGTAAATCGGCTTTGTGACGATTTGCTAAGTCTGTATGGTTTGTATACGCAATGTCGTGTTGCTTGCAAGCTTCGTCTAGCTTATTTACACCTGGATCACCTCGCGCTAAGCGTTTGTGAAGTTTGGTTCCCGGTCCGCAATAATTGTATCCTGGCAAATGAACTTCGAATGGTAGATTATTAATTATGCTGTTAACTAGTCCACCTCCTTGCATAATTCAAATTATAATGATAGCATTTCAAATGAAAAATTGTTATATAATATCTTAGTCCATTATTGCAGTTTTTTCAATCCAACTGTTTTCTGCACTGTTTAGACCTAACCATTTGACATACAATTTATTTCCTTTCTTTTTCAAAACCTTTTCTATCAAATAAACATCAGGATAGTTAGATCTTTGCAGTTCTTGTTCGTAAAAAGCTCCTAATATGATTTGTTTTCGTTGATCTTCTATGTGATATGTTACTGGTATAGTTTTATTTACTTTTTTTATAATAAATAATTCAGTTGACCAATTAGGAGTGTAACCTTTCTCAAAACTATGTTTGTATTTACTTATACGAACACAATCACCAACTTTGAATTTAGGCTTCCACTGTACTAAATCATGTTTTTTTATTTTTTTTATATTTTCTTTGATTACTTGTTCATTACATTTATTCACATCAACCGGTTTAAATTGAATAGTACGATGTTTTGTGTTGTTATATCTCTTCAATGTATCTTTCAATGGTAGACCTAACCACTTATAGTTTCCAATGAGACTAAAATGTTTATATAATTTATTTTTTACCGTTCTAATAAGTCTCTCTACAATTGACGCTTTTTTAGTAGAAAACGTCGAGTAATGGTTAATGTTGTGCTTTTTCATAAGTGTTTGAAAAGTGATGTTATAAAATTCTGTCCCCATATCAGTTTGTAAGTTAACAGGATTATTACGACTACTAAGCAGTATATGTTTGAATGCACGAGTAACATCAAATTTATTTTTTGATTTTAACGGTTCAGCCCAGGCATATTTTGAGAAGCAGTCAATCACAACTAAGATGAAACTGTAACCTTTGTTATACTTTTTCAGGTTTTGCATATCCATCAAATCTGCTTGCCATAAGTCGTGGATTCCTTTCAGAATAACAGAACGTCGAAAGAAATTTCTTCGTGCAGCTTTGTGTATTTCATTTACAATTTGCTGTTTTACCATTACGGGGTTTTTTGAGGTAATTTATGTAACTCTGCTTTAGTATAAAACTTATCTTGCAAATGAGTTAAAACCTCAGGTATCTTATCTTTTAAAGTAGCTTGAACTGTCGTCTTTGCATCTTTTATGATTTGAGAACGCAATGCACCAATCAGATTATTACGTTCTTTAATCGTATTAGCATTCAATCGATCTACATAATCCTTGCTCACAGCCAGATTATTAAATTCTTTTAACGTGTTAGCAATCATTCGATCTACATAATCCTTGTTCACAGCATCGTCTGCTTCTACTGGAGATCTAATTCCTCTCAGTCTTGATGTTTTTAAATCAAAATCTCCATTTTCGGATTTTAACAATGCATTCTCATTAAACTCAAATATCTCTGATAAACGCAGTCTTTTGTGAATGTAGTGTCCGAATTTGTCTACGTTCATGTTTAAGGTGTATTGTATCGAGAGGCTGATAGTAAAATAAACACATTTTTTATTTTTTTATTTATTTATAACTTTACTTTCACGCAATTCTTCAATGATAGATATAATTTCATTATCTAATCCTGTGTTGCCAGCATCTCTAGATGCAATTAATAATTTCAACCTTTCCACTAATTCATTAGGATCATCCCAGTACACTAAATCAACGTTTTTTCTCCACTTTTTTAGTAACGGTAGACCCTTTCCCTGAACTGCATTCTTCAATTGAAAAAGAGGTTTAATAACTTGCAAATATTTTTGACCTTTATTACTTTTTATTGGCTTACTTGGCTCATAGTCTCGACGATGTGCATTTGTATCAATTAGCATCGACTTATAATTTTGCATATCACTATCTGTAACCAAACTTAAGTCTACATCTTTCTTAAGCAATAACTGTTTTAAACCAGGTGTATTTCGGTATTTACATCCAGCCACGGTGATGTATTGATCGTTGATCGTTATGAAAGCAGAACCTAACATCAGTTTCCCGCGCTCTGCTCTAACCCCAAATGGAATATCTACCAACGCTTCTGAAGATAATGACCAGGATGACGTATCACAATCTTGATTCCTGTCAACTACTGATTCATAAGAAGAGGCACTGCTGATATCGGATTCATATTTGTCTTCATCACCATTATTATCGTTACTTTCTGCGCTACCGGTTCCTTCTTTCTGCACAGTTTCGTTAATAAACGGAACATCAGCAAAATCATCACTAGCACGCAGTAGAGGAGTTTGCTTACTAGCATTAGCAATTAGATTTAGAGGTTCTGTTACAGGTTTGAAAACAGACTCCAGTGCTTGTTTATTGTTAATCTCAGCATCTCTCATTTTTCGTACTTTTATCTTTACAGCTTTTGCCGCATCAACAATTTGTCGTTTCAAGGATTTTTCCATATTGGTAAAATAGGTTGTAATGATTGTGGTTGTGTGTTATTGATGTAGTGTCGTAAGTTGAATAATAATGTCAAGCAGGTAACAGCCTTTTATATGTATTCGTGTTCTTAGTCAAAGACTACAAACGTGTCAAATTTACTTCTGTAACATCCTTTGTTTTTGGAACAATCTTTATTAATTACAACATAATTGAAAGGTATACTCCATATTTTAGAACACATTTCACGAAATTCAATCCATGTCATGTCAGTGTTGACATGTTCTTCATAAACATGTCTCATATTTCTTTCATCTTGCTTAAACAGTACGATTAGATTTGCGTTGTCTCTTATTAACTGCTTAGGGATTTTACTATACGTCTGATTTAGATAAAAACAATCGATGAACTTGTGTCTCCCCATAGCAAAATAATCACGCATACTACTTTGATTTTCACAAGCAACATCATCAAATACAATTACTGAATTCGGTTTTGCGGTCTGAACACTCAGTACTTGCTCATTTTCATGATATTTATGAAATGAAATGCCTGGTACTCGTTGCAAGACTTTTTCTAAAAAAACGTACTTGGGTTGTTGCAAGGTTTTCGAATAAACATAAACATTTTGAAATCTTAAGCCATTCTCGTGTATAAGAAGACCAATTAATAAATTAGTTTTTCCACAATTTGACGGTCCACAAATGATGCATCGTACCGATTTAGGTAATAATTCTCCATGACGTAAACCAGTCTCCTGAGAATGAACACAAAGCTTATTTACGTGTAACGATTGTGGTTGTTTTACAAATTTCATGACGACTGCTTGAACGGTTATATTAATAATGAGTTAATTATTGTATTACGTTGACATTTATAACTCATTGTCGCTAACTCGAGCAAATGTACGAACAACCTTACCACGGTTGTCCTTCAATATAAGATAGTGAGTGTTTTCTAAATTAGATTTAACCGAATCTTGTATCTGTCGGTGGAACAAATCTTCTGTTTGGGCTGTATAGCTGTTCTGGTGTTTTGAAGAACAGTTATCTGTATTTTTCTGACCAATTTGCAAATCTTGAATAAATATAACCTCGCCACTAGAATTCTTGATAATAAGTTTATTACAAATATCTTCTAAATCAGATTTCACTGAGTCATGCATTGTAGTTAACTTAGTTATGACAGGTGTATTTAGTTTCGTGATAATTCAACCTTCTCACAACAGTAGTAAAGATCGAATGTAGCGTTAAATTACTGCGATCAATTATTTATAACACCTTCCCTGCTAATAATAATGAGTCAATTAATGTATTACATGCAAACCACACTGAAAAATATTTCTGTTTCATCGCGAGGAATAGGCCGAAGTGGAGTAGGCGCCGTTCCATTATTTTACCTCCATATGATGCAGGATTTCATATTTCACCTTCCGATCGGTGGAATAGGCGCTAAACCAGTATTTTACTGTACTATGTAAGATTTCATTTATACAAGATTCAAAATGCGGAGTAGCGCCCAAACCACACTGAAAAATATTTCTGTTTCATCGTGTGGAATACGCGCCGAACCAGTATTTTACTGCATTATGTAGGATTTCATGCTCAGTCCCTTTCATTTATATTATTGGAGCACGCAACTCCACGAGCGAAGCGAATGTGGATTAGCGTGCCCAATAATATCCTACTTATAACCTCGATGACAAAAAGGAAGAGAAGAGGTGGCCATTTTTCAGACATTTAATAGCATCTTCATACTACTAAAGAAGCAGTAATAGACAATGTATAAAATCTAAGACCTTACTAGAACTGACGATCAAGGACATTAGACGCGGAAGAACAAAATCTAGTCAAACAACTACTAACGCAAGTTAATAACTAATTTATATGCTACAATGAGACACTTAAAATTGCAGACATTTTATTTTCCGCCAGAATCTCCCCAAATTAAATAAGAATAAGAATATTTATTTTCACTAAAAGTCAGGTGAGATTGAATTCCTGGACCTCACACTAGGATTCCCTGTGTTGTGAGATCCAGGTTCCTTCGTTCCATTAACATTTTATTTTAAATTTACATTTTAAAATTTAAACTAGGTATAAATAAACTGTGCATGTGTGTTGCTGTGATTTGTGTCAGATGTATAAGTAAATTCATGAACACAAAATACACAAACAAAACAAATAGTAGACGAAGGGCGACACTTTCAACCGAGGTAAGTGTATTTACATTGAGTTTAGACAGAAAGGTTCACCGAATATTAGCATATTCGCGATTACGCAGCACCTGTGGTTTCACGAACAACGTTATGTACTTAGGGAACACTGAATGGCGACGTTTTGCCGTCTTTACTACCCGACGAACTGTTCAACAACAACAACATTGGGAGTAAACAGGCTGTTGATTCTAGATATGTCTTGGATTTGAGGAAGAATATCGAATGTCTTGTATTGTTAGCCGTATTTTTATGACAACTTGAAGTCTGGTAGGTTTTTTTTAGACTTCTCGTTATTTGGAGTTTTCATTATAATTATCTGTTAGTTATTTACCTAATCCGATTAAATAAATTTCTGAAACTTTATATTTCGACAGCGCGACGCGGTACTTGAAAAACTGTGAGGGGACGCCCTGGCCTAGGAAATACACTGACCTTATTGGCAATTTTCTAAAGGTCCGTAAATCCCCAATAAACTATCCTAAAGGTCGGGCTGGTCAGGTGTGGACCTATTACATGTCGCAGTTCGTAACCCACGCACATATAGTATGTTAGAAGAAGCGTAGTCATTCTTACCTAGTAGTGTCTACTTAAGCCCATTTGAAATTACACTTTTTTCTTGGGCAATCGTGTAAAAAGGAGTTTTCTTCTTCGTCCTATTAGAATTACTGTCCATATTTTGTTTATGATTTCTACAGGTTCTATATTCTTTATGACTTTTAAGTTTGACGTTTGTAACTGACAAGTCCAAACATGGCGTTCGAATATACATTTTATAGGATTTTCTGTTTCACAAATAAGTACGTGTTTCCTATAACGGCGAGGATGTTAACTAAAATAATATGTTTTTTATTTGATTGGAGGCAATGAGTGTAACTCACAAAAATGTTGAAATAAACGCTTACGATTTTCTTTAATGACATGTTTTTTTTTCATTTCTTTCCTACACAGCACAGCCAAGCTACTTGCAATTATTTGTTATGTTATTGACAAAAATCTTATTAATTATTATTTTGTCAGTCATATAACAAAGCGGTTATACACTACAAGGTTACCCGACATTATCTGCGCTTGCGCATACATAACGGAGTGGGAAAATTTGTACAAAGAGCTTAGTCATAAAGAAAACATGATGAAAAAATTATTGGTTGTATTTCTCTGCTCCTAATATGAACGGCCATTGAATAATCACGTGAATTAATGAGTCATGGTTAAGTCACGATAACTTGTAACAGAGACTGAATTAATCAAGAGGCAGTATCCACTCAGCGTTATTCCAACAACGCAGTGGCCCTATGACAAAGCTGTAGAAATAGGCGGAAAAAGAAGCAAAATATGATGACGTCTAGCATAGACTTGTTCTTTGATAACTTTCTGAGGTCATCCATTTTGCCGAGCATTACTACGGGTCTTCATGTAATTCATTGATTGTTTCCCTGCGTTCAGCGTTTGACGCAGCACGTCATTTTCTCCCAAAAACATGAGCATCGGATCGGACATGTAGACGTCATAGACGTATAAAAAAGGAGGACTCCGCGCCACGCATATCGAAAGTGAAGCACAGTAAGGACCGGACCGTTTGTACAAACACGCCTCACACACACATTTACATCATAGTAATGGCGGCCGGTCGGCCATTACGTGACACGACCGACGGCGTCTTTGCGGGTACTCAAATCACGTACACATAGATCGGTAAGGTGCTTCACTTTCGATATGCGTGGCGCGGAGTCTTCCTTTTTTATACGTCTATGACGTCTAGGTGTCCGATCCGATGCGCATGTTTTTGGGAGAAAATGACGTGCTGCGTCAAACGCTGAACGCAGCGAAACAATCAATGAATTACATGAAGACCCGTAGTAATGCTCAGAAAAATGGATGACCTTAGAAAGTTATCAAAGAACAAAATATCACAAACTTCGTTAGTTCTATAAAGTTCAGTTAGTTTTTGGAAAAGCAAAAAAGAAAAATTACTCTAGTTCAATTCAATTTAATTCTCGAATAACCGTGGAGAAGAAGTTCCAACCAGCAAGTTGGCACAAATAGTTTTTTTTTACCAAGGCAAAGGCGAGTAAGCAAGCGTATTGGATACAGTCTTGAAAGCATTGTATAGTTTCTTTGTAAATGGATTCAATTCGTCTCACAGACTCAAACAGTGGGAAAGACGTTGGGAAAGACAAACATATTGTTTTGTTACTAGATATATATTCAAGGAGGTTAAACTTAAATATTTTCGTCTGAAGAATGTTTTTGGAATAAAGTGATTTACTAATGCCGGGCCCACATTATACGGGATGTGCCGTTGATTATCGCGTTGAAGGGCGATAACCGTAGGTGTAGCCACCACTTACGGCGATAATTTGACCGAATTTAACTACCGCGATGTCTATAAGGGTTTATGGGCATTGACGTTAACGTATAATGTGCCAAAAGGAAGGAAAAAGAGCTCCATACAGCCGATGGAAGTTATTTTTTACTAATGTTCGAATACCTATGGGCTAGATACAGGTAGAAACAAAGTGCTTCAATCAATACTGTGTTTTTGGACTATTAAATAATAACGATTACCACAAAAGAAACATCAAGGATCGAATACAATCCAGCGCCATGGCCTTCGCTTAGACGTCCAAGTTAACTAACGGTGAAGAACCCTATTTGTTGCAGCTCGTTGGCTTGGTTTGTGGTCTAAAAGCCCTATAACTTGGTCTAGAAGCCCTATTATTAAACGAGACAAGACTGGCAAAAGCTCTAAGACGGTCGCGTGTTAACCAGTGTCAGGTTTAACTTCCAACTGCACAGGTACTTTACTCGATTGTTGCAAAGATAACTGAGGATGACACATCACCAAACATTTAATTGACGGTAGAAACGCTGGGCGCCATTTTAGGCTCTATTCATTTTAGGTTTTAAATCAAGAGTCTTGCTAAAGGTTCGTTCGATACATCTCCAAAACAAACAACGATTCTGTCAAAGTGAAACAAAAGTGAATCTGAGTTTTAACGACGTCCATCACGGTGTTAACTTGTCGTGCCGGTAGGGAAACGTGGAACCTAACGTAATCAGTAATCACACTGAAATATTTGTTTAATTTTGTTATAAAAGATAACACGATAATGTATACAAATATCGCTGTTATTAGTGTTACGAAAATACACCACCTCATGTCACCAAGTCCAAATGTATGAATTTAGATTTTGAAGCATAAATTAATCCTACTATTATTTTAATATTATAAATGTAAAAGTTTGTGAAGATGTTTGGATGTTTTTTACTCAATCACGCAAAAACGGCTGAAACGATTTGGATGAAATTTGGCCCACAGGTAGTTTATAACTCGGATTAACACATAGGATACTTTTTATCCCGGTAGTACGTTCCCGTGGGATAATTTCCGACATCCACGCGGGCAACAGCTAGTAGTGTATAAGTTATTCACTCACTGCCTTCGAGAAAATAGGTTAGACGTGATTATGACCTATGGCAGATACGTGAGGATGTCAAGATAGTTTGTTTATTATGCACTCGTGAGTCGTGGCCCTCCACATTGTATGCGTAGCATGACTCACACACATCGCTCTAATAGTTCGCTATTTTGTTTGTTTTGTTATTGCGATAATTACTGGTAGCTACACTTTTCAATAACGTATTTAATGGGAATGAAGTTATCTACGTGTTTCTGAAACACAAGTGGGTGTCAAAAGTGGTTAATTGCCGACATAAATTGCACTATGCACGTGTACTCGTATGAGCAGATCTATGGACGTAAACAAGCCAAAAGGAATATGTAAGGATCATAGCAGGATGGCGTTCTGTAGTTCCTGCCTACCCCCGTGGGTAGAAGGCGTGAGTTTATGCATGTATGTATGTAGTATGTAAATTGGACTAATTGTCAAAAATAACATTATAAACAAAGTGGAAAGTAAAGTATTAAATGGCTGTTAATAAACGCTACATAGACGGCGTTTGTCTCAACAATATTAGTTACGCCGATGATATGGTGCTGCTGAGTCCATCGATCGGGGGTCTGCGTAAGCTGGTACGGATTTGTGAGTCCTATGCGGAGGCCCATGGGCTCAGATACAACGCGAAGAAAAGTGAACTCCTAGTATTTAAGGGGCGGGGCAAAAATTACGTGACTGTACCTACAGTCACCTTAGCTGGTACCCCCTTAAACAGAGTCGCTCAGTTCAAGTATCTGGGCCACTGGGTTTCCGAGGACCTAAAGGATAACGCGGATGTGGAAAGGGCACGTAGGGCGTTGGCTGTCCGGTGTAATATGTTGGCCCGCAGGTTCGCACGTAGCAGTAATCAAGTGAAAGTGACTCTTTTTAAGTCTTACTGCCAATCACTTTACACGTGCAGCCTGTGGGTTAACTACACACTTGGGTCATACAGCGCCCTGCGTATTCAGTACAACAACGCGTTTAGGATGCTGCTGGGACTACCACGATTCTGCAGTGCTTCGACTATGTTCGCAGAAGCCCACACTGATGGGTTTCATGCTCTTATAAGGAAGCAGTGTGCGTCGCTGCTGAGTCGTGTTAGGTCCAGTAGCAACAGAATGATGAGCGTGTTCGCGGACAGGTGGGACTCTCCACTGCTGCGCCATTGGATACGTTTGCATACTGCGCTGTGAGCGGTGGACAGTTCCTCCCGGTCCTCAGGTGTGTAACTGTGTCCTTTTGTTTTGAAACTACTTTTATTTTGAATTTTGTGTGTGTTGTTTTGTCTAGTTTGTTTTTATTTTGTTGTGAGTTAAGGTGAGTGTTGAAATATGGATAATGTCTGAAATAAAATGTTAAATAAATAAAATAAATAAATAATAATAAATCCCGCCAGTAAATTAGCAAACAGGACCTTCATTCTGCAATAAATAACGATTACAACTGTCAATTGTACGACGTGGAAATTCACGAAGAAAGTTAAAAACAAAATTAGTTCGTGCCAGAAAGGAATGGAACGTAGTATGCTGAATATAAAGAAACTGCACAAAATACGACACACGAAAATAAGAAATTATACTAAAGCAATAGACGTGCTGACTTATGCCCAAAAACTAAAATTCAGATGGGCCGGCCATGTAGCCCGATATGTGGATAACAGGTGGACCATAAATGTCACCACATGGAAGGGCCCGCCAGGCAAACGCCGAGCAGGGAGACCCTGCATGAGATGGGAGGACGATATAAAGAAGACCGCAGGAACGAACTGGTTACTAACAGCAAAGAATAGAGATAAATGGAAAACCTTGGAGGAGGCCTTTACCTGAGAGGGGTCCATGCAAATTAGAATATTATATCTATCTAATAATTATGAAATTATTTATTAACTATTACAATTATCACAAAAGCATGTACCTAAATGAATTATTATTAATTATTATTTAAATTGAATTGATGAACTTATTATCAAATATATTGGAATTAATTATTGTTGATCATTGATTAAATGAAATCGTTGCATGTTTTTTTTTCATAGTTAAAAAGATACGTTGTGTTGCATGGAATAAAAGGCTTTTTTATTTTATTTTATTTTATTTTTATTTATTTATTTACAACTGTCAATTGTCATCGCAGTGCGAAACTGACCATCTTTCACTTAACCGTAACCGCTCTGCTAAGTGCTAACATTGGGGCACTCGTTACCTACCGATAAACTTGAGTAGTTCTAGTGCCAGATCTCGAAATGATTTTTGAGGGTTTCGGTCGCAACCTCGTATTACCGCCTCGTAACAACTTCATTAATTTAACATTTAAAAACGCATCAATTGATGATTATGTTTGATGAAAATGGTTCATTTATTGATTTGGTATTAACGCGAGTATGACATGACTCTCTCTGACATGACATAAATTAACTTCTTCAGGTGGTGCCACGTAAAAGTGATAGCAAAGAGAAACGATGACAGTTGCTTGCTAGTCATAATATCGCTATTTACTCCCACTGGTAAACAACCTTAATTAAATAGGATATTGAATCCTATTTAATTAAGGTGATTGCGCTGTGTAGCCCGCGAAATTCAATTTTTTTTGGGTTTTTTGCAATTTGCAGGTCCGTGTCAGGTTTTATCTTGATAAAAGTATGACACGCGGCAATAAAACATAATGTATTTATATAATTTTAACCATAAAATTCATCAATACATCTCTCTAAGTTAGATTTCGTGCAGATTCGTCAAACGAACGAAATCTAACGAATCTGCACGAAATCTAACTTAGAAAGATGTATTGATGATTTTTACTACTATTCCTCAGACCAATAAAAATGGTCTGAGGATTAATCATTTCTTTTGCGTAATCGATGACATGCCTATTATAACGCCACCCCACGCCAGTTCGACGTAGGCGGTGGCAGTAAGCCTTTGTAGCAGAAAATACGGAGCAAAGAGCTATTTAATACATGTAGGTCAGAATTGAGACAAGCCGGCGCCAATAATACTAACAGAAGACTTAGTTTAATGGAAAGTTCTTAAACAAAAAGGTTTCATAAAGAAAGTAAGCCTAGACTTTGAACATCGCTTTTTTTTTTTAATTTAGCTTATTGAAGTAATAAGATATGTAAGTACCTACAGTCTATTTACTTTCCGTTGCCAGATGGTTCGTAGCAGGCTGTCTAAAAGTATTCTGCTCTATTTTTTTGTTTTATTGAAATTAAATGAAAACACGCGTTTGTATTCCCTTTGATAAAATTATTCAAAAAAATTTTTGTTCATTAGTTCTTTACATTTTTAGGAGCCAAGGCCAAGACTTGAATTTACCTAATTATGTTTATTTAGATATAAACTGTTACCATCATACACACATCCTACAAGGGACAGTGTTTTGCAAGATCCAAAATCAGTTTACTTCATACGGATAAAGAGAAAATAAGGGCTTGATGTCACAAAACCAGTTTTCGCGATAAGTTCAATTAACATACCATTGAACAAGGGCAGAAAAATGCTGAACTGAAGTAAGCAATATATTAATTGGAAACTAGTACTTATGCACAAAAAAAAATTAAGTAAATCATAGGTACTTAAATATTTTTAAATGGCGTGGCAAAGTCTTAGATAGGGGGGAGTCATATTTGAAAATCTTACCTCATCAAGACCATCGTCATACTTGCCAATGCCAAGGCAAACAAACGTGCGGTAAATTGTCGGTCTTGGTCATACGAAAATCTATGTCTGAGCTTATGGCCTCCGTAAAGCTACGGCTTCCTGGGAATGGCCGTCATGAAAATCTGTCATTTTCAAACACCGCCCCCGAAAGATTTAAATCGCTAGATTTGCCCTCACCGTACTTGTAATAGTCACGCGAAAAAGTGTCCACACTAAGAAGAGTGAGCTCTGAGCTCACACATTTATTAAATAGCGTTTCCATGACAATCAAGCCAAGTCACTGGTCACTGCGTCATTGTGTGTCAGATGTGTCAAAACGAAACAGAAACGCGAATCTTTGACACGCGGTAGGCAAGCGGCATCGGCAGGGCGAATCTAACGAAACAAGATGTCGGCATTAGATCCGATTTTGGCCGCGTGACAAAATAACCTTGTTGAGTTGTACCTAATTGTGTTGAGAATGTTGAGATCATTTTTATATTTACGTGCTCAAAAAATACTATAGAGCCGGTGGCTACAGGAGTTCGCCCACACACAAGCGTCGAGCTGGTGAACCTCGACACCCGGCTGCAGGCAGTTCAGAGAGGCTATGCCATCCTTAGATGGTAGGCTAATCAGGCGTTTATTACACCTGGACAGGAACGGCCTGCGCCTGGTGACGGGGACCATCAAGCGACACTCACACTGCTCGCTATGCAAACACTTCCACACAATAGGCATAATGGACAGTCCTCTATGCAGGGCTTGCATGGAGGCTGAGGAAACCGTTGCACACATGTTCTCTTTGAATGCACAGGCATCACCCAGATTAGAACAGCAACCCTCAGATGTTCTAAACAGACCAGGAGATGTGATCAACTTCTGGAGGGATGTGGATTGGTTGGGATAGCCACCGATAGCCGCCATAGCCCACGCACAATGGTCCACCCGAAGGACTAAGTGTGGAAAGCAAACTATAGAGCCTTTTGGAGTGGAAGCCAGGAAGGCTTGACTGATGATGAATATAATAATTTTAAAACGTTGCTTTTCATTATCCTTCAAAATGAATAATTAATAAAATTGTTTACAATCAGGAAGGCAATTAAATACAAAGCATATATCGTTTCCTCTCTAATGACGCCCGCAAAATGATGTAACCATAGCATAGACGGATCGGAATTGTAACAAATAATTAATATTTTATTAGAGCCACAGAAAACGGAAGATTTCATTTAAAATGAGCATTATGGTGACGTCATTCTTATCAGACTGATTATCAGAGCATTTCTTCGATATTTTCGCTTGAATGAACCTTTTGTTTAACATTTTATAATACCTAGCCTAAACTTTCTGTAAAAAAACTAATTTGGGAATCATAGACTTATAAAAAAAGATGGACTCCGCGCCACGCATATCGAAAGTGAAGCACAGTAAGTATGCCGGACCGTTTGTACAAACACGCCTCGCGCACACATTTACATCATAGTATGCCGACCGGCCGCCATTACGTGACACGAGCGACGCCGTCTTTGCAGGTACTCAAATCATGCACACATAGATCGGTACGGTGCTTCACTTTCGATATTCGTGGCGCGGAGTCCATCTTTTTTTATAAGTCTATGTTGGGAATCAATAGCAATGTTATTATTACCCTCCATAGTTTTCTACTATCAGACGAATACTATTGCCTGGCAAAACTGGCAATTGCCAGCATTGTTAATATGAGTAAGTGTACTCAAGGGAAAATTAATTAGATTTATCAAAGGTAAAAAAAGAAGACAGGCAGGTTCTTTACATCGATCGTGTGTTAAAAAAATAGTGTAACTTTTGTACATCGCCTAGTCTTACGATCGTAAGCGCAAGTTAGTCTGTAGAGTGTGAAATTCTGACTTTCTGACTCAGGACCATGTCGGTTCCATTGTTTCTTGTTTCCTATTTACCGTCAGTATTCTCTGGAGTGTCAACAATAAGAGATTTAATTCATGGTTGGCATACCTCTTCACTTTAATGCCTAAATACGAGTTGTGTTCATTCATTTTAACTTTTTTCCTTTATCATAAGATTGATCGTTGATAATAACAAGAAGTAGGTACTTGCGGAAAAATTGTTTGTAAAACGATTATAGAAATTAACTCATTTTAATGTTATGCATGTGTCAGAAAATTGACTCCAGTTTGTGCTTTTTGTTTCTTTAATAAAATAATAAAAAGTAACACTCCATGTTATCTTCAATTCTGACGTAAATAAATACAATTGAATATCATAATCTGATAAATTGGACCATTACAGATTGTGAATTAATTTTTGCAAGATACCTACATAGTTTCATCATTATGAAAATATTGACATATTTAATTGATTAGACTGGACGACAATTTTATTACCTTCTTTTGTTTCTAAAATATACATCAACATAAGTGTTTCTAACATTTACCGGAATTTAGGAATTAGGAAGGGCCTACTAGCACTTGCCAAGTGTAAAGATAAAATCTAACGACTCACTAGACCATATCATAGCTTGTATCGACAACAGTATCAACTTTCAGTGTCGCCTCGCCGGCCGGAGACACAGTAAAAGTGTAAAACTTCCGTTAACTGTAATCAAATAGGTCTTGTTTTACAGAAACAAGTGCCGGCACATTAGTCACTAGCTGATAACACACGCTTATCGGTCGCGCTACCTCAGCCATCGCGTTGGCGGCTAAAATCAATAACTGATGTCTTCGCATCGCTTCCATTAAAAAAAGTGCTCTTGCACGCTGACTAGACCATAAAGAAGAGAATACGATATGTCAGCGACTTATCGTTGCTCCCGCCTTTAGGTCCCCCGCCATCGTAAACCAGACTGAGCGAAAGGGTTGTCGACCCCTAATAAAAAGGCTATTATTGATGATAGCCTGTCACAACATAATACATCCACATTTTAACCCCTGGCTTTTGCAGTGTCTGCCCTTGGTATAAACTCACTATTTCATGCGAAACGTGACTCCAAATAATCCGTTAGATATATCACAAGAAGGATAAGTATTTATTTACCTAAATGTGTGATTAATGTGACTAAATGACACCGTGAATTTCGCGTTGGTAAAGTAGCGTGGCATTTGCAAATTTTATGCGCAAATTGAACGCAAACTGTAGTAATATGTGCTTCATTAGCATACAAACGTAATTCTGAGGTCCTCAGAATCAGGAATACTACCATCAAGGTCCGAAGAAGTCGCAAAAACAGCAAAACAGCAGGAGATGAAGCTCAGGAAGACAGGAGGGCAGACAGGCATACACACGGCAGGAGGTGAAAGAAGGCTGGAAAGAAAGAGGTGTTTGCACGGGTGCTACTCTACACGAGTCTACACTACACAGAATTTATAGAGTCAACTTCCAGTCTAATCAAATTACTGAGTATTATATTACACAAATATGAGTGTACTAAAGAATAGAGCTAAAAGGAGCAGGACAAACGGAGGTAGTTTTAAATTTTAAGAGCCTCGTTTAAATAATTTACGATAGCATAATTATCCAACACATTCCAGACAACATTTAACTTCATCAGAAAGTTATAATTAGTTCCAGTCTAGACTAGACCATCCAGTTGTCAAATAATTTACTATTCTGGCGTGACCTTCAGTTATCATGTTATATTTGGTGGTCAATTATGGTTTTCTGTTATTCATTGTTACATCGAGTTATTTATGCGACTGTGACCATTTAAATCTTATAAACACTAGACATTGTAACATATTCGCTTTTTATTTTAAAAATATGCAATAATTTAGGGTGTGACGGTGACACTAGTTCATTCATAATGAAAAGAGTTTTGAAGATTTTGGTTAGAGATTCAGATATTCTGTTCTGATGTCTCTTCATATAAAAACTTCTACATTTTTCAAAGCTACAAGCGAAATTTATTTTAAAACTTTAAGAAGTTTCGTAATAATCTGTAGGATAAAATTATAAATACGGGCCAGCTTTGGCAGTATTATATTTTACTTAGATTTTTTCATCCCAAATTGGAAATATGACCCTGTTCTTTTGTTGAGTGAGGGTAAGGGTTTGTCAAATATTTTTTTACTTATGATTTCGTGCTGCTATTTATTATATTTTTGTAGAATAAAGAAAGGGCACAGATAATAACAGCTGGTAGAAACCGTAGAAATAACTGTAGTATAATGCCATCAGCTTCAGTCAAGGAAATGGTATGTGAATACTGCCAAGTTAACATAGTCAGTAACTGGTGAAACCCACCTCCATTGGCACAAGCTCATAAACAATGCCAGTGATTCATACCGTGTGCAACAAACCTGCATACAGAGATAAAACAATAGAGTGCGCGCGCGCCGGTGAATTCAATCGGTCACGTTTAGCTGGATTGATTCAGGAAATAAATCATTATGATTATTATTTTAAAGTATTTCGTGCAGCTGCACGTTCGGGTCGAATTATAATTTTTTTTTTTTGCTTAAAACTATCGTATATTGGATACCTATACGATTGTTAGAGATTACATCATGATGATAAAGTTGTTTAACCACGAAGCCACAGCTTATAAACAAATATTAGCACTTATAATATCGAGCAAGTAATGTATTTAAACAAGGTTACATCTTGATATAATATTGAGAATTCGTGTTGAATTCTTAGAATTTTCATTACCTGGACAAGCAATGTTAAGATATTTTAATGTAATTAGAGATGTTATCTTATCTACGCATAGTTAAATTCCGTGACTATGTATAAAAAGTTTTAAAACAACGAATGGTATTTTGTATTGTTGCATTTTGATAAAAACCTTCGAGGTTGTCTTTACAATAATGGAGTCACGGAAGTACTTCAAAACAGTGCTCAGAAATGGCGGACGAAATTACGCAAGCAGACTTGTTTTCCGAAATAGAAAAAACAATCTACTAGAAATGCTCCGAAGATCGGTCGAAATTCCGAACGTTCATTCTATTTACTTTAAATGCTAAGCATCATTCGAATAAGGCATCCGAGCAAATAAATTCAACAAAGAATAAATCAAGGTCGCCATGCTGCTGTGCAATTACGTAATAATTGCTAGCGTGGCGCTGAAGTGCAGTGTGGGAGGCTGCTCTGGCAGGCCACTGTGCACTGGCGAAATAAAATAATGTTGCCAAGATAGGCACGTTCTGCCCGAATAAACGACAAAATTAGAAAAACTTCATTTCGATTGAATTCAACGACGTTTCACCGTTCGCTGTTCAACCTTCACCCGCCATTTTATGACGTTCTATTTTTTTTTTTCAAGAGGGTCCTCTACTGAATCAAGGCCTTGGAAGGAGGTTCGTTGTAAAAAGATAACATAATAGAGGTTCTATGGCACTTCACAGTACAATATAGCAAGGAAATAGCGAGCGACGAAAAAGTGTTAAGAAATCTGGAATTTCTGGAGCTTTGTTGAACGCAAAAGGCTGATGAGGTCATAAGTCTTTGTAGTTAGATTACCGCTATTTAGGTCGCAAAAGTTATTCAAACATTTTGCCGAAAGGAGTTAAAACCCGAATAATTTATTTCATTTCGCTAAAGCGAAGGTTCGTGAGCGCAGAGTAAGATATGCATCAGTAAGTTTCGTGCAATCATTTAAGATTGGCGGCCATTGTAAGTTAAATACAAGTTATGTAATCATTCCGTTAATTAAGTAATGATTCGTCAAATCCGAAACATTAGCTGATTACAGACCTCCATTTATTTTCGACCACAACAAACAACAAATAAGCAACAATTAAGGCAAAAATTAAGTCTACTCCTAAATAACATGAATGAATGTTAGTGTGTGGGTGTGTGTGATAGTGTATTGTATGTTGCATGTGCAAAGAGCATCTCAACGGAGCATTGAGAGACATCGGATGGCAATGACTCTGCTCCGACGGAACTCACATCATGGAAAATAACACAGACAACTCCTTATCTCTACATTTATTTAAGTACCTGGAATCTAGAGTTCATTATTTTCCTTTGTCATTCCAACGAGATTGAACATTTTGATTAAAACTCTGTTCGGTAACGTGAAAAACTCAGAAAGTATCTGCCCCAAATAATCTTCGAAATTGCTTAGGATTATATTAATAGAATTAATGTTATTAGAAATATCTCGAATGTTCTCAGGCTGACTGATGTAGGCTGACCTTTTACGTGTATAATATAATAATGAACCGGAATCCTCTCGATTATGTCAAATCACGCTCTGGTAGCGTTATAGAATAAAGGACATTCAAATCAAACTATAGTCATATTATAAAGTGATGAAGATGAAATAAACATGCTGCTTGCTGCAGGGCATAAAATGCATAGGTACATGACAGACTCAATCGAGTCGTTAACGGCTTGGAAAATTAGTTATGTCGGAGTGCATGAATTTTTCGACGAAAACTATTTAATACTTCCGTTCAGTCACGTAGCTACGTGGAAATGATTATAAATCCGTCAAGTCATAATAACATATAACCGATATTTGGAACCGTAACACCGAATGTACCGAAAATACGCGGGATACGCCTGTAGTTCATAAAAAAAGGTCCAAAAGTATTTATGGACAGATTTAAGCTCTTTTTATCTTTCTTTCTAAAAATTCTGGCGTTATCTAAGTTACTTGCCTCTAGCGTGTGCGTAAGAAACCTCGCGTGACCCCATATTCCCCACATGTCAAATAAAGGCCAAAGGGCTCGACAGATTGACTAGCACAACTTTAGCGGTTTCTATCAAGAATTTTATAGCCTCTTCCAACTTTAATGCCTCTGATATTTGTACTTGAAACTTTTTATCAATTCTTTTATAGTTCTAAATACCAATCGACACGCTTAAAGTTTTTGAAACAAGTGTCAAGTCAAGGCACATACTTGTTATAGGAATTTGAGGATTAACCAACATTTGCTATTGATTCGTCGAGTCGTTAACCGCCCCCCATCAGTTTTGTAAGAGGTTGCTACGGAAATATTTCGTTATGGTGAAGCGACAATGATATCCGGACAATGTCAACATCGTACTACGATCAACAATTATCTATTCTGCTAATGATCTATTGGGAAGCCCAGAGTTCAGCACGCAATTAAATAATAGTTAACTTATCAAAAGTATTAAAACAAGGATATTATTAGCATTATTTGCACAAGGAAAATAATAGCAAGTGTTGCATAATGATTTAGTGTATGAACGCGCTGCATGGCTACGAACAATAATAATGACTAAATATTAAAAGATGACGTAATTTAAATACTCTTTGGATGTAGACCTATTGTTGTGTCTATTGCCCGTTTGAGTTTAAAACCGCGATAATTTTGTCTTGTTTGTTTTAATTAATTTCATGTTATTAGTTGCGATTTCAAGTTCAAGTTGTTTTTAAGGCTAATGTGCAATAAACTAGCAAACAATGCTATGAGGTCATAGTCAGTGGCAGTTTAGAATTAGCCCTTAGTTAGAACCGTAGAAATATCTTTCTATATCTATGGTTTGAACTCAGTGCAATCTAGCTTCATCGACTTGGTAGAGCCAATAATTATTGGGACAGAAATGATTTGTTTGTATTTTTAAAGTTCTAGGAAAAACTTAAAGCTAAGACATCTGTTGCTCAACAGTGACCAATTGACCAATTTGAAGTTCCGCGTCATTTTGTTTACGCGCCTAAACAAACACTTGCCCAATTACAGCAAGGTCAACGCACGAATTAGCGGAGCTGATCATTAACAGCGCTAAACAGTTAATAAGCTTCCTGAAAGACACTTTGTCTTCGCGAACCTTCGCATAGAAAGCTTACTTATATTGGTGAAAACAATGACTAATCATGGATAAATGAAAATGTCACTCGATTGATGAGATGACTATGCTTTCGAACCGCAAAAGGTACCGCGAACCAGTAAATAACGGGTTCAGTGCAGTACCTAATGCGTGGTTACAGGTTGATAGTCTATTGTCAATGAAATTATATGAACAGTTCGTCTGTAATATAATTTGCCAGTTAATGTCTTGCAGATGCTCTGATCTAGGTAGGTATATATTATTTTATCTACACCCATGCTATAAATCCTCTATAAAAGTTTCTGAAACAGTTAGCTTATTGCCAACATTAAAACAGCCAGTGTCATAGTAACCATGGTAACCATAATAGCATCCAAACGGGTGTTTTAATGTTGTACTGAATTTCATAATGCAACTTGTTTTCAAAAAAGAACATTGTAATGCACGCGCGTTTCACTACAACAGCGCCGTAATTTTAAAAAAGAACTTATTCGAATACACGTCGTATACTATGACGCCGGCCGCCATTTCGATACGAGTATTAGTATTGCAAAAAACTGTTTCAGAACCTTTTATAGAAGATTGATAAAATGGATGTAGATAAAGTCTTGTATGCAACTGTACATAATTAGGTATTAAAACACGAATGTGGGTTATAGTACCACATGAGTGTTTTAAGACCCCTTATTATACGTCAGTTGCATAAATAACTATTATTCAGATTAGGAAGTCTGAAAATCAGCATTTATCAGGAGTGATCTACTTACATGATTTTTAACGATAGTTTTACTAGATTTGATCTTTGGATTTATTCAAGCGTCGCCGATTTGCACCGACGCGACGCGTCATTGTAGTCCAGTAGAGATATAATATTTTTTCCATTTACCCTTCGATAATTCTAAAGTTTTTTATTTTCGCTGAGTGGATAACTATAGTGAATTCATTGCTATGTACAAAAATGCTAACAGTTTAGAGTTATGCTATAGGTATTAAGTAGGTATTTCCTATTATTTCGTGTCATAACAATGATATAAAATTTAAATTAAAATACTACACTGTTTCTTAATTAGTACTGTCTAAAGTATATATTACTGAAAATGCTAACAGATAGGTACTGTGGAACAATGGAAATCTGAAAATGTCCTTTAACTCATTCAATAAAAAATTTAAGTTTTTCAAATCATTTCCTATACACTTAAAGGGATTAGTTATACCTTACAACAAAAGTTCTAACAGCTAAGTAATATGCTTCACAAGTAATTGTATTTTTACTTTGCAATTAGCGAAATATTGAATTTAAGTTTATAAATTTGCGCCCACATATTCGTGATAATAAGCTCTGCTACCATACAAAAGTTTCAACTTGTACGTGCTATGCCTTTTTGTTTAATAAATAAAATACAATATGGATATTGTGGCGCGCGGTGTAGGTACGACAATTCATGCAGCGCGACGCGGTGACAATCAGACCCACACTCACTGCAAACGTGCACGCGGCTACACATCAAGCTATGCATGTCCAGTTTACACTGACCTCTCATTGTAAGGTAATCTTATACAATGCGAGATCAGCTTATACTGGATATGTATAGCTTGATCTGTAGCCGTGCGTACCTACCTCTATTGAATGAGGCGCAAAATCATTTCATTACAGTCACATCTCACAAATGACTAATACGAGTACAGTCAGCGTCAAAAATATCGGAACGAACAGACTGTTCAAAATGATCTCAAAAACTAAGAAAATTAAACTACTCAATTGGGTAAAGCTCTTGTCAGAATTACAGTGTAATATTACTGTATACTGTCTTCATTCTGAAAACAGTCTGTTCGTCCCGATATTATTGACGCTGATCCAATCCAGTCAGTTATTTTTTCTGTTCCATTCCGTGACCGTGACTTCGCCCGCGCGTAATTATCAACAATTGTCAAAAATAGTCAAAATCCCGGATTCCGGGATTCACAAATTTAGAGTTCTGATTATAGGATCGAATGTATATTTATGTATTGATCGTCAAAATGTCGTGATTCCGGAATTGATAAATTAAGTATTTTTTTTACCATTACTGGGTTTGTTTATCACTAAATTTTCACAGGGGATCATCTACTATGAACAACTTTCACTATGGCATCAACGCGTAAATCACGAAAAATAAATCAGCTGGTCGAGTAGGTATTGAGCTTTTGTATCAAACATCGTAATTTTTTTCGTGATTTCAGAGTTGGTCCCATAATGAAAGCTGCTGAAACTGTAAATCCAAGATGGCGGCTGCGAATATTTTCAAATGTTTCGTCATGGGTGTCGTTTTCATTGGTTTCGAGGGTGTTAAGGCCGATAGTGACACTAAAATGTAAATCCAAGATGGCGGCTGCGAATATTTACTAATTTTACTCTAGTATGTACAAAAATGCTAACAGTTTACAGTTATGCTATAGGTATTAAGTAGGTATTTCCTATTATTTCGTGTTATAACAATAATATAAAATTTAAATTAAAATACTACACTGTTTCTTAATTAATACTATCTAAAGTATATATTACTGAAAATGCTAACAGATAGGTACTGTGGAACAATGGAAATCTGAAAATGTCCCTCAACTCATTCAATAAAAAATTTAAGTTTTTCAAATCATTTCCTATATACTTAAAGGGATTAGTTATACCTTACAACAAAAGTTCTAACAGCTAAGTACAACACAAGGCTTCACAAGAATGTTCAGGCTTCACAAGTAATTGTATTTTTACTTTGCGATTAGCGAAATATTGAATTTAAGTTTGTAAATTTTCGCCTGAACATTCGAGACAATAAGCTCTGCTACCATACAAAAGTTTCAACATATACGTGCTATGGCTTTTGTTTAAATTGCGAATAACTATTTTCCATAACAAGCCGCGTAAGTCAATCTGAGATACTCGTAGAAACAAATGACCGCACCAGTAGGACATACGTTCCAGTCGCAACAAAAATATTCCTCTGACAAACGAATAAAGGTTTCTGTAGTTAGACGATCAGAGACACAAGAGACCATATTATGGGCTGCCGGAATACATAACGACGATTGGAGCCAACAAGTAAGTTCTAGTTGTATTTATAATTCCTACTATCAATATCCTATACCCCATCTAATCCATTCTATTTTTCCTCTATAGAGCCAACACCTCAACTTTAGGTAAATATGCGTCCGAACATACGATCTCTGGTAATAAATAAAGAACGGAATAGAACTTCGAGGAACGGAGACAAACAGTGGAGACTTCTTTAGGACAACATTTTTTCCGGGATAATTAATCTCCCAAAAGAGTAACATTCTGGAATGGCCTACTAGGCAAAAGAACAAGAGGTAGACCTATTACAAGATGGGAAGATGATATAAAAGCAATAGCTGGTCCAAACTGGAGAAAAGTAGCTGAAGACAAAGTCAAATGGGCATCACTGGAGGAGGCCTTCACCCATTCTGGGGTTCCTGTAGATTAAATAAAAAAATGAAGTACCTAACTATAAATACTATGATATAATACATAGGATACACATAAAATTATACTAAGTAAGAGACAAATAAATAACATAGAATGAACTAAACAAAACTAACACATACATAGATTTTAAGGAATGTAAATTTACTGGAAATAAAAGGCTTTTTTATTTTTTTATAATTAATCTCCCGGGGTTTGGGACATTACATTATTACTAGAGATCGGATAATCGGATGCGTATTAACCTAAAGTTGAGGTATTGGCTAAGTATGGAGTGGGCTTTTGGATTGAAAGATCCCAGAATTCTGGTATCGGCAAATTTTGACTTCTAATTATAGAATCGAATGTTTTAAGTACTTAAGTTCAGATGTTAGTTACTATGGATTGCACTTATACATCGAGAAAATGCCGGGATTCCGGAACGACACTTTTTAAGTTCATATTTTGGAATCGAATGTTTAGTTAGGTACTTGCGTTCAGGTGTTGGCTAATATGGATTGCACTTCTGTATCAAAAAAATTCCGGGATTCACAAATTTTGACTTCTGATCATAGAATCGAATGTATAATTTACTTAAGTGCAGATGTTAGTTAATATGGATTGCACTTATGTATCGAAAAAATCCCGGGATTCCGGAGCGACAATTTTTAAGTTCTGATTATAGAATCGAATGTATATTTACTTACGTTAAGGCTTTGGCTAATATGGAATGTACCTACTTTTGTATTGATCGTCAAAATGTCGGGATGCCGGAATTGATAAATTAAGTATTTTTTTACTACGAGTATTAGAGGATAACTTTTTATCAGTAAATTTTCACAGGGAATCTTCTACTCATGAACAACTTTCACTATGGCATCAACACGTAAATCACGAAAAATAAATCAGCTGGTCGAGTAGGTATTGAACTTTTGTATCAAACATCGTAATTTTTTTCGTGATTTCAGAGTTGGTCCCATAGTGAAAGCTGCTGAAACTGTAAATCCAAGATGGCGGCTGCGAATATTTTCAAATGTTTTATCATGGGTGTCGTTTTTATGGCTTTCGAGGGTGTTAAGGCCGATAGTGACAATAAAATGTAAATCCAAGATGGCGGCTGCGAATATTTTCTATCTTTTCTAATTTTTCGTCATGGGTGTCGTTTTCTTGGTTTTCGAGACTGTTAAAGCCGATAGTGACGCTAAAATGTAAATCCAAGATGGTGGATGCGAATATTTTCTAATTTTTCTCAATGAGTGTCGTTTTCATGGTTTTCGGTGGTGTTAAAGCTGATAGTAACATTAAAATGTAAATCCAAGATGGCGGCTGCGAACATTATTAAATTTTTCGTCATGGGTGTCGATTTCATGCTTTTCGAGGGTTTCAAAGGCGATTTACATTTTAACGCCACGTTAAAATGTAAATCCAAGACGGTGGCTGCAAAATTTTCAAACTTTTCGTCATGGGTGTCGTTTTCATAGTTTTTGAGGGTGTTATAGCCGATAGTGACGTTAAAATGTAAATCCAAGATGGCGGCTGCAAAAATTTTCAAGCTTTTTATCATGGGTGTCATTTTAATGGTTTTCGAGGGTGTTAAAGCCGATAATGACGTTAAAATGTAAATCCAAGATGGCGGCTGCGAAAATTTTCCGTCATGGTTTTAGAGTGTCCTAAAGCCGATAGAGGAGTCAAAATGCGTGACGCTTGGCTGATGCCTACTTAACTAACCCTGCGGCAGTGCAGCGTATCGCGTTACAACCTGAAAACACGTGTGATAGTAATTAAAAAACCATCAACATTTTTAAAGCAGGCGCTATCTTGCATTTACATTTTAGTGTCACTATCGGCTTTAACACCCTCGAAAATCATGAAAACGACACCCGTGACGAAAATTTTAAAAATGTTCACAGCCGCCATCATGTATTTACATTTTAACATCACTATCGGCTTTAACAGCCCCCAAAACCATGAAAACGACACCTTTGACGAAAAATTAGAATATATTCGCATCCACCACCTTGGCTTTACATTTTAGTGTCACTGTCGGCTTTAACACTCTCGAAAAGCATGAAAACGACACCTATGACGAAAAATTTGAAAATGTTCGCACCGGCCATCTTGGATTTATATTTTAATGTCACTATTGGCTTTAACACCCTCGAAAAGCATGAAAACGACACCCATGACGAAAAATTTAATAATGTTTGCAGCCGCCATCTTGGATTTACATTTTAATGTTACTATCAGCTTTAACACCACCGAAAACAATGAAAACGACACCCATAACGAAAAATTAGAAAATATTCGCATCCACAATTTTGGATTTACATTTTAGTATCACTATCGGCTTTAACACTATCGAAAACCAAAAAAAGGACACCCATGACGAAAAATTAGAAAATATTCGCAGCCGCCATCTTGGATTTACATTTTAGTGTCACTATCGGCCTTAACACCCTCGAAACCAATGAAAACGACACCCATGACGAAACATTTGAAAATATTCGCAGCCGCCATCTTGGATTTACAGTTTCAGCAGCTTTCATTATGGGACCAACTCTGAAATCACGAAAAAAATTACGATGTTTGATACAAAAGCTCAATACCTACTCGACCAGCTGATTTATTTTTCGTGATTTACGTGTTGATGCCATAGTGAAAGTTGTTCATAGTAGATGATCCCCTGTGAAAATTTAGTGATAAACAAGTTACCCAGTAATGGTAAAAAAAATACTTAATTTATCAATTCCGGAATCACGACATTTTGACGATCAATACATAAATATACATTCGATCCTATAATCAGAACTCTAAATTTGTGAATCCCGGAATCCGGGATTTCGACTATTTTTGACAATTGTTGATAATTACGCGCGGGCGAAGTCACGGTCACGGAATGGAACAGAAAAAATAACTGACTGGATTGGATCAGCGTCAATAATATCGGGACGAACAGACTGTTTTCAGAATGAAGACAGTATACGGTAATATTACACTGTAATTCTGACAAGAGCTTTACCCAATTGAGTAGTTTAATTTTCTTAGTTTTTGAGATCATTTTGAACAGTCTGTTCGTTCCGATATTTTTGACGCTGACTGTACTCGTATTAGTCATTTGTGAGATGTGACTGTAATGAAATGATTTTGCGCCTCATTCAATAGAGGTAGGTACGCACGGCTACAGATCAAGCTATACATATCCAGTATAAGCTGATCTCGCATTGTATAAGATTACCTTACAATGAGAGGTCAGTGTAAACTGGACATGCATAGCTTGATGTGTAGCCGCGTGCACGTTTGCAGTGAGTGTGGGTCTGATTGTCACCGCGTCGCGCTGCACGAATTGTCGTACCTACACCGCGCGCCACAATATCCAAATTGTATTTTATTTATTAAACAAAAAGGCATAGCACGTACAAGTTGAAACTTTTGTATGGTAGCAGAGCTTATTATCACGAATATGTGGGCGCAAATTTATAAACTTAAATTCAATATTTCGCTAATTGCAAAGTAAAAATACAATTACTTGTGAAGCATATTACTTAGCTGTTAGAACTTTTGTTGTAAGGTATAACTAATCCCTTTAAGTGTATAGGAAATGATTTGAAAAACTTAAATTTTTTATTGAATGAGTTAAAGGACATTTTCAGATTTCCATTGTTCCACAGTACCTATCTGTTAGCATTTTCAGTAATATATACTTTAGACAGTACTAATTAAGAAACAGTGTAGTATTTTAATTTAAATTTTATATCATTGTTATGACACGAAATAATAGGAAATACCTACTTAATACCTATAGCATAACTCTAAACTGTTAGCATTTTTGTACATAGCAATGAATTCACGAAAGTAATCCACTCCGCGAAAATAAAAAACTTTGGAATTATCGAAGGGCATATTCTTTTGTCTACTGGACTATTGTACAAAGGGATACAAATGTTTTGAAATGCTAAAACGAAACTGTATTTTTCAGCTTATCACTTTGCTCTGAAATGCGTTGACCCTTGCCGTTAAGGGGGGGGATAAAAACCATAACTGAACCGGCAAATGTTACGACTTTTATCGACTGTTAACCTTTAGGTTCACAAAATATAGGTATTGTATATTGTCAAACTCGTACCTACACAAACAGGCGACTACAGAATGCCATCGATTCATATACTTTATGAGATGGGCCTGTAAAAATGTGACGCGCGCCAATATACCAGCAGTTATTTAATTTGTATCTAGGGAGCTTTATTAGATCTTATAGTACCTATTATTGTGTTTATTTATAATGAGATACCTATCTGCTGATGAGTTTTAAGTAGAAACCCTTTAATTAGTGTTACTTATCGATAGTTAGGAATACTTTATAAGCTATGAATTGACCGTCAACTCGCCACAAACGCAGCCAGAGGACACGCACAATACCTACCTAAATATATCATCATTTGAAACATTTCCAATTTACATAATTATTTTACCTAAACTTCCCTCCAGATGTTACTCTATTTATAAATTTTACTTTTCCCATTTTATACAAAATAGTATTTTCTTTTAGCTATGGACAGGACATATCTTGGTACTTAGATGATTATTATTATCTTAATGTTTAGTTTGAATTCCCTAGTCATTATTTACTTAACTATTGCCCTTATCTACAAGTGGAATATTATTTTTGAGACAAGTTATGACAACATTAACATCCTGACGCAATTATTAAGACTGTAGGTAGTGTAGTGTGACTCATAATACGAAATGTAGCAGTTAACGCGACCTATTGTGTGATGCTCCGCTCGGAACATGAAAACATAGTATTTAACAAAGATTTCAGTGATTTTATTCAGACAAATATGTACACACCCCAGCAGCGACTCCAAAACATATAAAAATATAATACAAAGCTTAAAAAACACGATGATTAAGCTGTATCGACGCGGGAATGTATCGGTGTCGTCGGCGTAACGATAGGAATCACGGTCACTCACTCGAGTTAGCTTTGGTACCTCGTAAATGCACGGGTGGCTGTCGTTGACACAGCACTGAGAGTCAAACGCTGGCCGCGCGGCCGGCCTTGCCCGCCAGCTAGAGCGCGGCGGACTCGGGCGCCATGAGCGGCGACAGCGGGCCCGCCACGCGCCGCCCGCGCTCCAGCTCGAAGCGCAGGTCGGGCGGCGTGCGCCGGCTGGCCGCGCCGTCCTCGGGCAGGAACGCGGCCACCAACAGCGCGCAGATCACCAGCAGCGCGCCCAGCACGAAGGGCGGCCCGGGCACCATGCGCACGTACTTCTCCTGCTCCGGCTTGCCCGCTCCCGCGTGCTCCTCGTTCAGGTCCACGTGGAACAGGTAGAAGATCACCCCAAACATGGCGGGGCCCAGGCCGTTGCACAGTCCACGCACGCCCGTCACCATGCCCTGAACCACGCCCTGCCTGTCTGCCCGGCTGTTCACTGACACATATGCACTGATTGCAGGATATGTGACCGAGCCCAGGGCAGCCAGCACTCCGGCAGCCCACATCATCCATGTACGGCTACCAAAGCCGTACCACATGAGCTGCAGCATCTCAAACAGTAGTCCCATCATGATAGTGTGCTTAGCTCCGAGCGATCTCATCAAGAATCCGAGAACCACTTGTACACCAATACTGAGCACTCCTACGATTGCAATAAATATTGCCACCTGGACTACACCAAAGCCCATCACTAACTTCAAGTACACAAATATGCACGAATACTGTCCGGCTTCCGGTAAGTACGAGAGGAACACTGCCACACACAACATTAGCACTGTACGTTCCGCACCGACTTTCCTCAATGCTGCGAAGGGGTCAGCTTGCTCCCAACTGATAGCAGGGCCCCAGCCGCTGGGTCTGACCTTCTCTGGGAGGCTCTCAGGCACTGCAACCATGATGAAGAATACGTCCAGAATAGCGACCGCGGTGGCGGCGGCGACCACGAGCGCCTCGCCGTACAGGTCCATCAGGTAGGCGCCCAGCGCGGGCGAGATCACCATGCTGGCCGCGAAGGTGGCGGACACGAGCCCGTAGGCGCGCGAGCGCTCCGCCTCCGTGGTGACGTCGGCCACGTACGCGAACACAATGGAGAACGTCACGGCGAACACTCCGCTGATGCTGATCATGGCGAAGAACCACCACGTGTTGATGGTCATCAGCGGGATGGGCGCGCACGTGAAGAACACCGTCACCAGCAGGAAGAACTTGCGACCCCACACGTCGGACAGCGCACCGATCAGGGGCGCAGACAGGAACGACAGGATGCCCTTGATACCCATTATTAAACCGTTCATCAAAAACGTGTGATCCGGGAACGTAACGTTCAGCACTGAGATGATCGGCATAGTAAGCAGTCCCCACGCGAAGAACTCCAGGAATATCACGACCAGAGCGTGGAACACGGAGGGCTCGCCGATTCCAGACATTGTCATAATCCCGTCTTTCATAACAGTTTTTCTATTCCGTATCACCATTTCTACTTCGGTTTTTGTAGTTTTCGTGGGCGTCATTTAAGATTTATATGGTTTATTTTCCTACAGAACTACTTATATTAGAAACATTATGGAAACCTAAGCACTACATGGAGGAAAACTTGTTAAAAACGAGCAAGTAGTATCAACGTCAAAAATCCACTGGAAAATTGAAAAACAATTCGATATTTGTGTTGCAATTATATGATTTTAAAATATTTCCATATTCAAGTAAAAGTAGTAAGAAAATGCATTTTTTATGAATACAATTGAGAATACGATGAAAACTAACAATATTAATATTTGGTATTACTACGCGGTATAAATAACCATTTTGTTTAGTTCTCGTAAATTACAGTCTTTGGTAGAATTGGTACGAAACTAAACTAAATATGGTAATATGCCATTGTTAGAATGGCAACACAAACCAAAACCAGAGAGTTTTTTAAAAATATTTTAAGTGAATTTTCAAGTTTCTCAGATTAATTTTAAATTGTTTTTCTCCATCATTTTAATTTTCGTATGAAGTTCCTCTGTAACACTATCATAATTGTTTTTTTTTTTGTTTTCAGCGTCTTGCCAAAAGCTACAGATGTGCATATTTCAGGACTGGAACCTGGAACGCGTAATCAATATTACTGTGCATAGACAATACCAAATTGACATTTAATTTTTTTATTTTCTGAGTTGTCAAAATTGAAGGGAAGAGGAGGCGTCGACGGCTACATTTTACAAAAATAAAAATCATTTTAATTTCATAATTACAAAATGGTAAACATTTAAACTTATTCTGCTTACCTCCTAATATAATCTTCTCTAGCAGACATTTCATGTGATGTGTAATATTCACAGATTCGCTTCATACTGATCCAAAACCGTGCGGGTAAAACTAGATTAGCAAAATGGTACATGAACTTCGATGATGACGAGAAACAGAAGCTCATCGAGGAGGTGCACGCCGTAGTAACCGTCAGAGACGCTAAGCACACCAATTTCGTTGAGGTAAGTAGCTTAAAAAACTATAAAAAAGACCTAAAAGGGTAGTTGTACCCTACCATGAAGATTCTATTCTTACCTGATATTTTTACAGTTCAGGAACTTCAAAATAGTATACAGAAGGTATGCGGGACTGTACTTCTGCATATGCGTAGACGTGAACGACAATAACCTGTGCTATTTGGAAGCTATACACAATTTCGTAGAGGTCCTGAATGAATACTTCCACAATGTTTGTGAACTGGATCTGGTATTCAACTTCTATAAGGTAAATAAACCTACAGTTAACTAAACAGTAAAGTTTTAACAAAATTATTCTTACAAAATGTTTGTTTCCACTTGCTTTGGCAATGGAGTTGTGTTACTTCCTGCCAGTAATATTAGTCACTAATCAAATATGAATGATAATAATTATTACTATCAAAATGTTCACTGCGCACTTTCTGAACACTGCCTAGTATTACCTAATCCAAATTCAAGAAAATACACCAAAAATAAATTAAAAGATGACATGCTAGAACAGCCCTTTTTCTAATACTTATAAATTATTATGAAGAGTAACCTTCCTAAACATATTATTTCAACAATTTCCAGGTATACACAGTTGTAGACGAGATGTTCTTAGCGGGCGAGATCAGAGAGACGTCACAGACTAAAGTCCTGAAGCAGCTCCTCATGCTCAACTCCTTAGAATAATTGTTCATAATCACAGCTGAAGACGTAGCCAGGATATGTTAAGAAACTTGGAGAATGTAGTTACATGCAAGTTAAGAGGCGTTTCTCTATGGACGGCTTCCAGTCTGACCATATGCAGATGAATACAATTGTTTTATCTCACGAAATCGGGTGAGCCATACTTGTAGATGTAATGTGTATAGACACGCGCTCTTTTGTGTGTGTAAGCAGATAGCATGCTCCCGAGGTTACACACACAAAGACAATGTGCATGTAACATTTACATTTTGTGCGGGTGAACATACAATTATAGTTCACCCGCTTTTGTGAGATAAAAACAACTATACCAGTATTTTAAATTGAGCGTCTGCCTGTCTGACCACCAGAATCTTAACTAGTTAGTAAGGGACTGGCACATTATTGTGTTGTCTTCTGCCCCCATGTCATAATTACAGTAAGTCAAAAAATGTAAATGGTGGGAAATCGCACTTTTGTTTCGAGATGTTTAAATTCAAAACTCATAACACCAGTAACACGACTTACTGTAATTATGACATCGGGGGCAGTTGTGTCGTGTCATAGGATAGACCAATTAAACAAATCAGTTCAAGATCATGTCATATCTCATATCCCAATGACTTTTGATTGATTGACACTGCATCAGGAGGCATCACAACACAATAATGTAAATTCAGCTTCATAAAGCAATAAAACTATCTTGATAAGAAGTATGGAAGTACTTCTGTACTTCTTAGTGAGTGGTAATGTTATTTTATTTAGAAAAGCTGTACAGTCGGCCTCTTCTATGAAATCTTGGCTATGTCTATGTTTAGAGTAAGTTGTATGTAATATACTTCAATACTGCAGTAATAGACAATACAATACAGTACAATAACATTCAAATGTTTCATCTTTTATCTTTGGAAAAACCGAACTTTGGCAAATTAAATGTGACTGGACAGTAAGGGAGAGAAGGAATTAATATAATAATGTAGGTTGTAATATAAATCAATTTCTATTGCCTGATAGTCACATTTAATTAGCTATACTTCAGTTTTTACAAAGATAAATGGAACTTTTACAGTAGTACCCAACTGATATAGCTTACCGAGGTACCTGCGCAGAAGATGAATTTTCAAAGCGCGGGAAATGCTATTGACCAATCGGCACGCTCCACGCACCGTGCTTCTTTTTCCTGTACCTCTATTGGTCGGCAGATGCCGCCATGATGTTAGTCAGCCGCCATACTTGCGAGTGAGACGGAACTAACAGCTATAGTGTATTATGAACCTTATAGTAGTGATTTAAGGTTGATTGTAAGTTTTAAGCATTCTCGTTAATCTTCGGGGCCATACTTTCTTTTCTGTGCGAACGAAGATTCACGACGCGCCTTATTAGTTGGGTACTACTGTACCTTACCTTCTAATTACCTTCAAATGTTGTTGTACTGTAGTATATTTTTAACCAGTAAAACACTATCACAGAAGTAGTCAAGGGTTTAAAGCGGATAAATCACATGGCTCTAACTTGCACAGAAGTATTCAAGTAGTTTGCATGCCAAAATCAATCTACCTAGCCTATTCCCACCTACATATTTATGTTGGGGTCAGCTTCCAGTCTAACCAGATGCAGCTGAATACCAGTATATTACATGGAGCGACTGCCTATCTGACTGCCACAACCCAGTTACTGGGTAATATACCCCTTGGTAAGACTGGTTGTCTGACTTTGGGCTTCTGACTACCTGTAACAACTGTCGAAAAATCTACGAATGACAGCCACGTCCAAAGGCTTATCGTGTTTTCCGAGGCACGGAGGGGTCTTGATGTGAAATGGATGGTCTCCCATCCACCACCAACCAACCATCAACCTTCTATTGATCCATTTGGTGAATCTGGTAATGTCATGCAAGTTACTGGCACACTTTTGTGCAAGTTACTGTCATGTTATTAAGCCAAGGTACATGGGGTTTGTAGAATAGTTAACAGTTAGGGCCCATCCATAAATTACATCATACAAATTTCATGATTTTTGGAGACCGCCCAAGTCCTTGCCAGAGGTCGTCATATTTGTGTACACATATTTTGCAATGTTAAACTATATATTATATTGATAGAGTTGATAATATTTTAAAGACTAGATTTACACATGTATTGTTACGAAGTTTATGACTCATCCTCCACGATGTCATAGTTTGTACAATTTATGGATGGCCCCTTAGAAGCAAATATAATATAAAAGATCTGATCTGATACAAAATCCTGGTAGGAAGATATTATTTTATTACTGCAGTATAGATGAAACTATTTAAATATTTACTGTTACATCATATTATATTGTTATAAACTAAGTTTGTATAAAGAATACTCATTCATTCCATCTTAGAAGAATATTGTTCTATCAGCACTTCAAGCAGTATGTCGCATTTAGAATTGAATTCAACTTGTAGAAATGTTCACTTTGTGTAAGAGACGGAAGAGTATTTATTTAAGGATTCATTTATCATTTTAAATTCTTATGTATATTAATTATGTCCCATGTCAAGGACATTATACAGGGTGTAAGTGTAAACAGTGACAATATTTTAAGGGGTCATTGAACTTATCATTATGAACAACTTTTACTATGGCACCAAAAAAAATCAGCTGTTCAGTACATTTATGTTCGCGTAATTCGTCAAAATGTAGGGAACAACTGATTTTTTTTCCCGATTTCAGGTTTGGTCTCATAGTAAAAGTTGTTCATAATGATGAGTACAATGACCCCTTAAAAGATTGCTACTGTTTACACTTACACCCTGTACAAAAGGCAAGCTGCATTATTATAGTATCGGCTCAAAATAAATATGCAATTAGTTTTCTTAGTCCATCATAAAGCCGCAGTTCCATTGCTGCTCCCTGGCACGTACCGATGCGTGACTTGATGATAGCAAGACACGCGTGGCGTGCTCGGATGCGTCGTGCGGTGCTCACTTGGGGTTGGGAGACGTAGCTTCACGGCTTCGTCCTTTGTTTCTTCCACAAAGCGTACGAGCTATAGTCGTGAGCGTGGATTAGTATCCGTGCGCCGCATGCGTTTCAGTGGAGAGGTACAGACATATAGTGGAAAGAAAACATGTTTATTCCTCAGACCAAATAAAAAATCAGGACATAGCGCTGTCAACAGTAACGTGAGGCCGCACGTTTCGGGTTTCGTAAACATGTGTGCACGTAATGAGGTGTAGTTTAATTGTAGTTTGTTGTAAATGTGTGCGTGTGAGCGTGTATGCACGGAGCGAGGTGTAGTGTTGCGCATGCTTCACTGTATTGTTCGCAGCGCTATGTCTGGGTTTTTTATTTAGTCTGAGGTTTGTTCTAAGACAAACGAATGCCAGACGAATGGATCTCAGCTGAGGTGCGTAGCCTCTGCGTGCACATCTTACGCAGCAATGGAACTGCGCCTTTAAAGATTTTGAAAACTAAAGCTGCGTCCCCACTTGTAAGATGTTCGCCAACAATACTTCCAGCATGTGAATTACGAGAAGCCAAAAATGCGACGTCACGCAGCTATCCATTGTAAACTCACGTCGTTTACGACCGACGCGCTGCCTACAATTTGCAACTGCGTGGCAAAATTTGCTCTTCGTCCGAGCAAATTGCCTCAAATCACCATTTTTGAACCGAGTCTGCTTTTTCAAAGGATGAACATTCGCTGGTGACGGTGTGATTAATTTAATTGAAACTTTTTGACCAAGTATAGGACGTCTAATTTTAGAGATATTTGAGAAAAACTCACAAAGGAATAATCTCCTTCCTTCTTCTTCGTCCTCAAAAATCCTAGTCCTAGGTAAAAAATTGGATCTGTTCGTGAATCGTGTCCACATTATGCGTTACATGTTGGCCACTTTGTTGGCGTGTTTTTTTAACAAGTAGGGACGCTGCGTAATATGGAAACTATTTAGGAGCATACTTTATAACAAAAACCAACAATTCTTTTCGTAGTCTCGACGCGATGCTCTCAAGTTGGATATAAATAAGACAATGGTTTGATAAGTATGTATTTGTTCGAGTACCTTCATGAGATCATAATGTATATAAAGTGTAACTATAAGCATTGTTTATTGGTGTATATTAGATTAAATAAAATTATTGCTTATTTAGAAAAAAAATGCATATTTTTTATTTTTTTATTATGTGTTCTGTTTGTTCCTGCATTACAAAAAAAAAAACGGACGCCATCTTGAACGAAGTTCCTTCACACGTAGGGGGATAAAAAGAAATACGTGATATTTTCCGAGATCCCCCTCCCCCACGTGAGATTGTGTGAGATTCGGCTCGACCACCTCGCCCCCCATATGAAAACGACACCCATTGCGATACCTATTTGAAAATTTTTGCAGCCGCCATCTTGGATTTTCGTTTTGACTTCAATATCGGCTTTAGCACAGCACCCTCGAAAACAATGAAAATGATACCCCATGATAAAAAATTTGAAAATTTTCGCAGCCGCTATCTTGGATTTTCATTTTGACCAAATTCACACTTTCTGCATCTTTCTATTATATATAAAGTCGCATGGAGGGGGAATAACGCTTTTTCGTTACTTAACTATTTCTGCCAGTTTACTCCTACCGCAAACTTCGTTCCAAAAATACACAAGTGTTCAGTAAAACATGATTTATTTTAGAAAACGTATAATATAATAAATACATAAACGAGACTTATAAAACTCGACGATTATAAATTATAATAATACTATCTTTGCCTAATTACAAACTATTATACAGAGTAAGATATTAAAATAAATCATTCTAACAATATTAAAAGAATAATTACCTACATTTTTAATTTTCTTTTCTAGCCAAGATGCAGCAGTGCGATTCTGTAACCATCTCACCGTGAAAACTTAGGCGAAGTGAGCGTGGAGTGAGCTGTCAATAGTGTCAATTCCTAGCAAAAACAAACTCACTTCACCTAAGTTTTCACGGCGAGATTTTTACAGAATCGACCGGCTGTTCTCACCCACGAATACTCAAGCGACCGTTGTCAAAGTAATAATACAGCTAAAATCATTGACTTAATATATGGCTAAAATACACATTCAAGTGACATTGACTTGCGTTAGAGTAAAAGAAATCTAACTGAAAAACAATATTCCACATGTTGTTATGGTTTTTAAGTTTAGGCATGAGTGCATGACTATATTAACAAAACAAAAATCTAATATGTTACAAATATTGCATAATACCTAAGTAACATGACTTATGCTCGTTATGACTAACACTAGGCGTTTTAAATTTCGACGCTGAGCAGAACGCGCTAGGGTTGAAAGTCCAACTCCTCATCTTTGGCCAAAAAGGCAATTATCACAGTAAATTAAAAACATGCTCATAATAACGCTAATAAGTATTGAGTACCTATATATTTTATGTTGTATGTAAGTACTGTTTATCTATAGAATTATATATAATTACTTTTCCTATACGTACTTACAGATAATGCAATTTACGAGCGCGCGTCATGTGACCTATGTCATTGTTTAAAACACTAGCTTTTGCCCGCGGCTTCGCTCGCGTTAATTTAGAATTTGACAATCAATGCGGGTTGTACTCTTGTAATAAAATAATTCGAAAGACACGTGGCGCCATCTATTATCATAAGAATGTCATTGTTGTTTTCCTCGGGTACAGTACTTTTTTTCGGGATGCAAGGTACCCTATGTCCGTTTCTGTACACCTGACAACGTATTATGCAAAATTTCAGGATGATCTGTTCAGTGGTTTAGATGTGAAAAGGTAACAAACAAATAAACTTTTTATCCCGGTTTTTATTTTTATAAATGCGAAAGTGAGTTTGTTTGTAACGCTTTCACACTAAAACAGCTGAACGTATTTCGATATAATTTGGCACACGGGTAGACCATGACCTGGAAAAGGACATAGGCTACTTTTTATCGGCATAAACGCAGGCGGAAGCTAGTAATGTATAAATTGGAATAACTGACGCGCGTTCGTGAACTTCAACATATCACAATGTTAGTAATTCAGTCTCATAACCGGTATCGTATTACCCAGTTACTGGGTTGTGGAAGTCAGATAGGCAATCGCTCCATGTAAAATACAATTCAGCTGCATCCGGTTAGACTGGAAGCCGACCCCAACATAGTTGGGAAAAGGCTAGGCAGATTGATTGAACCGCGCTCCGTATACGTATACGATACAAAATCATGATTCATCATGGCGCATAATAAACTGAACCTTATATCGTGCGCCATAAGGTAGTGTTTACCCCCACTCCCAGTCGTGTAGTATCGGTGGGAACACCCACTCGTCGGGCTGACCAACATGGGATACTTGGGACCCCATGTCGAATTTACTCCATCTGGGGAAAATATACAGTCATGTACAGTAAGCCGAAGTTTGCACGGACTTAAAAATATCGCGGCGATTTTTTTTCGCACACCGGATTTTCAACGTTTTGTTTAGCGACGAGAGTTGAAAATCCAACAGTGTGTTTTTTCGTCGCGCTGGGGATGCACTCTGTTGTTGTTAGGTTGGATTCTCGAAGCTCGGCTCAACAACGAGAGTTGAAAATCCAGTGCGCGATAAAATCCTGCCGCGATATTTTTGCGAACGTCGGCTAACCCGGTCTATTTAACATCAAGCTTTAGAATGACTGTCACGTACAGGTTAACTTTATTAAGCGAATAAGGTTCTCAAATTGGTATAAACCAACTGCTCATATTCGCTTGAGTATGAACAAAAATCAAAATCACTACATATTATAAAACAAAGCCCACCCCGCGCCGGCGCGGCGCCGCAGCTGTCTGTCTGTCTGAACGCGATAAACTCAAAAACTACCGAACGGATTTTCATACGGTTTTCACCTATGGACGGAGTGATTCGAATTTCAACTGTACCTGTTACGGTTCACGAGATCCAGCCCGCTGACAGACAGACGGACGCGGGACGAACAGACAGCGGAGGAACAATATAAATAATACCGGGTGTAAAAAGACACTTGCCGAAGCCGAAAGCCACATATTGTACCCATTATTGGGATCGTTTCTTTCCACTAGACCATACCTAGGAATCCACTGGTTCTGGAGATACTGAAGGTCAAAGTTGCATTTTTTTTTTTAATAAAACTTAGTTATTACTAAACTTTTTCCGCCAAGTACGTACGCGTACCGTAGAGCGAAGGGGCGGGGCTTAAGGTGATACAAAAAAAGTGAACTTGGCGGGAATAAGAAAGAGACAGAGTTAATTACTTCCACATGCGAAAAAAGAGAGCGCAACAACGCCCTGGAACCAAAATAAAAGCGCCAAATGAAATAAAAATTGTTTAAAAATAAATTAAGCTATCTATCAAAATTGTGTTCAGCCAGAATTTTCAATTACCTAATACGCACATTTTAAATGTGATTTTGCAATGAAATTACTTAGGATTTTAGAATTATAGAAAAAAACATAAAAAAAGTAGAGGTCTTTCCGGAATTAAATTCTATCGAGGAAATTTAACCCAATCGTGTTTTCCTTCAGTCAAAGTATTAATCAAATAGTCAATAAACATATATCCAAAAATTAAATCCATACATGCTGCAATAGTGAAATAAATGGTTACCAAAAATCCTCCAATTTATTTTAGTAGTGTCTTAACTCCGTTTGCCTGGGTTCGCGTTACATAGAGTCTGGCCACGCTAACTCTGCAGTGAAATAATGGTAGAATTTGGAAATCTGACATCACCGGAAAAAAGTAATAAAAACATTCTTAGATAAATAATCTATTATGCAAAAATCAAAAGGCAAAATACCAAAATCATTAGATCTACATACACGTCAGAAAATGTAAAACTTTTTGGGGTTGCCCATTTATTGCCAGACTCTAGCGCGTATTATAGAATAGCTTTTTTTTATACTTACCAAAAAATAAATGTCGTTTCCAGCAATAATTTATGCGTGTTGATGATTTTAAGGTTCACTTTAGCTTGTTCGGGATTTGAGTAAAAGAAAGACGTGTGTTCTACTACAAGTGTATTGAGCGACTAGTTTTGTTTCAATGTGTGCCTATTAAATATATCTGTATGACATATACATAGTTATAAGTTTAGAGTTATGCGCGTTGAGCGCGATACGTCACAACATACCGCCCACCAAAAGGCCTGTAGGTCTTTTAAGAAACAGTAATTCAAAAATGTTACATAATTATGAAATTACCACTAAACAACGTTATATAAATCTATAGGTGGGGGTTTTTGATAATAATTGAACATGCATAAACAATTATCAACGAAAATTAATACTGCATCTCCAAAGAGCATATTTTAAACAGTGTGAATCTACTACAAACAATAATGTTAATTAATTTTAAAAACATTAACTAGGTACACATTAGGTTCCATTGAGAGGCAATGGACATAATTTTGTTACAGTTCTTTTTGTTACGGAACTACCACTTTTGACACTATACACCCTTGTTAAACCGTCTGGACCAGGGTGCTTATCGACGATTCGTCCCATGGACCATTTTCCAGGTGGCAAGTTATCAGTTTTTATCAAGACGACATCTCCCATCTTAAATTCTTCTTCTTTTTTATGCCACTTAGGACGTTGTTGCAATCTGGATAAATATTCATCCTGCCATCGCCGCCAGAAGTCGTGAACAAGTTTCTGTGTGTGTTGCCAGCGAGACAAGCTGGACAGCCTTATGTCTTTCATATCGGGTGATGGGACAACAATAGGTACCTCTCCAATTAAGAAATGTCCTGGTGTAAGTGGGTTAATGTTGTCTGGATCAGTGTCGTTAATGGGACATAACGGACGGGAATTCAAGCAGGCTTCCACTTGGCAGAGTATCGTCGTCATCTCTTCGTATGTCAGGTGAGTTGTTACAATTCTTTTCAGGTGGTGTTTTATAGATTTAACACCGGCTTCCCATAATCCACCGAAGGAGGGACTGTAAGCGGGAATGAAATGCCATTGAGTACCTTCTGTGGCTAGTGTTTCTGCAATTTCTCCAGTGAACTGTAAGCTTGCCTCGTTCCAGGCATCTCGGAGCTCTTTGTCAGCTCCCACGAAGTTACGTCCTTGATCGCTCCACAGGTGATTACATTTGCCTCTCCTGGCAACAAAGCGTCTAAAAGCGCCGATAAACGCTTGCGAAGTAAGATCACTTACAAGTTCAATATGGATTGCCTTCGTTGACATGCAGATGAATATAGAAACGTAGGCCTTTGTTGTCCTGTTTCCTCGGCCTTTAGATAGCAAAATATGAAAGGGGCCCGCGAAGTCTACACCACTATTCAAAAATGGTCTGGATGGCGTCACTCTCTCATCGGGTAAATCTCCCATAATTTGAGCTCTAGTATTAGCACTTAGTCTAGCGCAAATGAGGCATTTGTGAACATGTTTCTTAGCTATTGATTTTGCCTTTAAAATCCAATATTTTGAACGTAGATAACATAACATTAGTTGAGTTCCTCCGTGAAGTGTCTTAGAGTGTGCGTCGGCTATAATCAGAGGCGTCAATGTATTTTTATTTCCGAGAATAATTGGATGTTTTCTTTCATCAGGTAAGTTTGCGTGTCTGAGGCGACCGCCCACCCTGAGGATATGTTTATCATCAAGATAAGGGTTGAGGGATCGCAACGGACTTCTCTTTTTCACTTGTTTATTTATCTTTAATCTTTCTATTTCTTCCGTGTATTCTTCTTCTTGAACTCTTTTTATACAAATTGTCAGTGCGTCTTCTAATTCTTGTGTAGTTATTTGTTTATTTATGTTCGCATTGACTTTGTAGTTCAAGAATCTTTTGCAGTAACAAACAACTTTGAGTAATTCTGGTAAGTTGTCAAAATTCTCAAATTGTGTAGTTATAGATTTCTCTTGTTCTTCTGTGCTGAGGTGAGTAGTAACTTTCTTTGTTTTAATTTCCATGTCTGTTGTTATAACTTCCTGTTTACTAATCTTTATTTCTTTTTCAGATAACCAACCTGGGCCTCTCCACCACAAGTCGGATTTCTTCAGTTCGGACAGCAACATTCCTCGAGAGGCTATGTCTGCGGGATTATCATTCGACTGTACATGATACCAGCGCTTGTTATTTAGGTTTTCTACAATTTCAACGACGCGGTTGGCTACAAACGTCTTCCATCGGTTGGGATCACCACATAGCCACGCTATAACTATAGAGGAATCTGTCCATGCATACATATCTGAAGTTGGAATTTTCATTGCCAGCCCAATTTGTTTCATAAGCTTGGAGAGAAGTAATGCACCACACAACTCTAGTCTTGGTAAGGATATTGTTTTCAGCGGTGCTACTCTTGTTTTAGCAGCAATGAGGTTTATTTCAACCTTGTCCTTTGTTTCAGTTCTTATGTATACTGCTGCAGCGTAAGCTCGTATCGAAGCGTCACTGAATCCATGTATTTGTGTATTTGCTTTGTTTGTCTCCGTTGTACCAAGCCATCTGTTCACTTTAACATCGTTCACAGTGGCAAAATCTGATCTTATCTGATTCCATTCTTCACGTAATGTTTCACTTACGTTCTGATCCCAATTCACCTTTTCGAGCCATAGTTTCTGTAACAGTATTTTTGCCATTACTGTACTCGGTGCAATCAAACCAAGTGGATCGAAAAGCTTTTGTATGTCAGATAAAATACTTCGTTTTGTTACAGAAGTACTTTCAGATGCTGGTAAAGTCAGGTTGTATTGAAATGTGTCTGTTTTTAGGTTCCACACAATGCCCAATGCCTTTATTGTTCCATCAAGATTCATGTCTATGTGTGCATTGGTTGATCTTTTTTCTTCATCTATAGATTTCATGAAATTAATATCATTTGATGACCATTTCGTGAGTTGAAAACCGCCATTTTTTAGTATGTTTGTGACAGTTTTGGCTAGAGAAATAGCAGTTTCGGTTTCATCAGCGCCATCGAGCCAGTCATCCATATAAAAATTACTCTTGATGGATTGCACAGCGAGTGGTTGATCCCTTCCTTCGTCATCAGCTGTTTGATGAAGTGTTCTAACAGCTAAAAAAGGTGCAGATGCTGTACCGAATGTGACCCTTAGCAAACGGTATTCGTGTAAATCATCACCCTCATCGGGTCTCCAGATAACTCGTTGGAAGTCTGCGTCTTCAGGAGTAACCAGTATTTGGCGATACATTTGTTTGATATCGGCCATGAAGCAGACACGCTTCATTCTCCATTTCATAAGAAGGTTTCTCAAATCATCTTGCAGCTGCGGACCTACCAGTAATTCTTCATTTAGTGAAATGTTATTTGTGCCTTTGCAGGAAGCATCGAAGACGACGCGTGTTCGAGAGGTCTCCTTGTCAGTACGAACTACAGCGTGGTGAGGTAAGTAAACTGATATTGTTTCCTTTTCTCTTTCAGGTATTTTCTCCATGTGTCCTTGTTCAATGTAATCATTTATGACTTTTGTGTATTCTTTTTTCAGGTCTGATGACTTCTTAAACTTCCGCTCGAGTTGCAAGAATCTTTGTTTGGCTATCTCCTTTGTGTTTCCTTCAGGTGTTTGTAACTTTGTACTCGTGCTTGTTTCATTTAGTTGTGGACTGTATGTTTTGAAAGGTAATTTGACTATGTACCTTCCTTCCTGATTTCTAGTTGTTGTTTTCTCGTAGATATCTTCACAAATTTTATCTTCTTTTGTTAAATGTCTGTCCTTGTCAATCTCTATTTCCCATATTGATTTCAACACTTCGTCTACGTCAACTTGGTGATGCATCACAAGGTAGGTATCGTTTTGTGGTTTTTCATAGATATCTCCAAAAATAATCCAACCCAGGTTTGTTTTTTGTGCAGTTGGGGTGCCTGGTGGACCTTTTATTAAATCTGGCTGTATAATCTGTGCGTATTCCTTGACTCCTAATAGCAGATCTACAGAACCAGGTGTTAAGTAACTCGGATCAGCCAAGTTAAGCCCGTCGATGTGAGGCCATGACTGCTTGACAATTGTTTTGGTGGGTATCTTAGTGGTCAGTTGTTTTGACATCACGTAGGCTTGGATCGGTAAACTATAGTTATGGTCCCACTGTGATCTTATATTAAGCTGTACCACGTGTTTGATCTCTGTTCTCGAAGATCCCACTCCAACAACACTTCCCTTGAATGGTTGTCGCTTCAGTTTCAATAGTTGAGTCGCTTTCTCGCTTATGAATGTAGCTTGAGAACCCTGGTCTATCAGCGCGCGTAGTGAAATGATTTGGCCTTCTGTATTTGTTGCTTCCACTACAGCAGTCGCTAACAGTGCTATTCCATGTTTAGTTGTATGATGCGACGCGATCACTGTGTTCACTTGAACTGCTTCCTTCTCTTCTGCTACATGCTGTGAAACCAACGGTTGTGAGGTGCTCGGTGTAGCCGCTGTTTCTGTGTTCTTAGTCTCATGTAGTAAAGAATGATGACGTCGGTGACATTTCTGACAGGACACTGGTAGTTTACATCTCCTTACAGAGTGTCCTAGTGCTAGACAGTTAAAACATAAATTTTTGTTCTTGACATATTCGGTTCGCTCGTCTAGTTTCATATCAATAAACTTCTTGCAGTGACACAGCGTGTGGTTTTCCTTGCACATGATGCATGTCTTCTCTGTACTTGGTGTGGCAACATGATAAGAACGTTCTTTGACTTGTTTCTCTCTTGTACTATTGTTAGCTGTAACGCCTGTAACTAATTCCAAAGTGCGGAACTTGGACTCCATAAAGTTCTTTAATTCACTCCAAGTAGGTAATGCTTCGCTGTCTTCCTTATAGGCATACTCTTCCCAGCCTTTATGTGTCTCGGGGTCAAACTTCTGAACGAGAAGAAATATTATTACATGATCCCAAGAGGCCGTAGTTATTTTTAAATTTTCAATGTTATTTAGGCATTCTGTAGTAGTATCTAATAAGCCTTTTAATTGTACAGCTGATTGCGAAGTCATTTTCTTCTGGTGAAATAACCTTTTCATGATACAGTTTAATATTATGCGTCTGTTACCATACCTCTTATTTAAAACGTTCCATGCAGTTGCGTAATTACTGGATGTCACTTGTATATGGGTCAATAACGCCTCAGCTTCTCCACTTACACTTGTTTTTAAATAATGTAATCTCTGTACATCACTGAGGTTATTATTTTCATGCACCAAAGAAACAAACAAATCTTTGAAAGCCGGCCATCCTTCATAATTTCCATTAAACTTGGGTAATTCTATTTTTGGTAAATGCACAATATTTTGCGATGCATGCGTTACGTTCATACTTGTATTTCTCGAATCCATCACTGACGATACCGTTAACGACGTAAGCATATCTTTCAAATCACCTTGTAATGAGCTATATAACTCTTCGTAAACAAAGAAATCTTCGTTTAAAAAGTATGGCAAAATTCCTTTTTGTTCTTTGGGGGTAATCTTTACTAACCCGTCATGCGCGTTCTTGAATGACATCCAATACTCATCAATAAGTTTCACACGTGCTTCTAGGTAACCTTTTGTCAATCTTTCCTTTGGACACTTTTTCAAGTTTGTATGCGTTTTTTGTAGTGAATTAGCACTATCTTCCAAGGCAGCGAGATATTGCTGTTGTTCTTTTGTAGTACTCATTGTTCTTTCACTATTCCACTGTACACAAATCTTCAAACAAAAATGTTTTTAAAACTTTGCTATCTTCCGTAGTAGCGCTAATTACTAGTTGCAAAGATATTCATAGCTATCCATAACAATCCATTCGAACGAAGTGTTTTTTCTCTATGAATCCTTATCGCTCTGGAATGCGCTTCTTTTGTTCAAGCGGCCAGATGTTTCTAGTTCCGTAGTTTCCACGTTCGGCTCGATAACGACCATATGTTGGTGATTATAAGGTTCACTTTAGCTTGTTCGGGATTTGAGTAAAAGAAAGACGTGTGTTCTACTACAAGTGTATTGAGCGACTAGTTTTGTTTCAATGTGTGCCTATTAAATATATCTGTATGACATATACATAGTTATAAGTTTAGAGTTATGCGCGTTGAGCGCGATACGTCACAACAATGCGCAAAGCTACTTATTTAGATGTACCTACAGTATGCGTAGTTGACGGATTTGTGATGTGTTTTTTTACACCCTGTATATTACTACTGTGGCGGAGGCTTAGTAATAGGGTTCAGTTTGGCAACTGAACAGCCTGGCCACCCCTTCGGGGCCTTCAGGCGTGGTGTCCCGGGGTAAAACTCACTTGAAAGGCGGTATGCCCCGGGAGATGTTGTGCGTGGGGCTGCAGATGGCCAGGAACCGGTAGCTGGTGCGGAGGTACGCGCTCGTGATCTTCACGTCGGTGGCGCCGTGGCTGCGGTGCCCCAGCGCGCGGAATGGATAGGTGCCTGGATAACGTAATGAAATGAAATGAAATTCAGAATCTTAGATAATTATAGAGTTTTATGTAGTACGCACTGCTACAGATCAAGCTATACATGATCTCGCATTGTATAGGATTTCCTTACAATGAGAGGTCAGTGTAAACTGGAAATGTATAGCTTGATGTGTAGCCGTGTGTTGTGACAAGAAAAAGTTCAAATTACATTGCAACCAAATTTTTAGGACCTTTTAATTTTATAAAATGTTCGGAACCGGGTGCCGCATAGTTTCACGGTGAGTCGGAACTGTCTGCGGTGATACCCCCGTGAGTCGGGGTGGCGCTGCGTTATGCTCCAGTGAGTCGGAGTGTACAGCGCTGGGTTGAGGTTGAGGCTGTAGGTGATGACCAGGAATGCGCGTCCGCTGCATGCTGGTGGTCAGGATACCCGTTGAAGCCGTGGATGCTGGCTGGCTGTGAGACTCGCCGCAAGCTTGAGGAAGTGATGCTAATGACGTCACGCTGAAGAAGTTGCACGAAGGCTGCGCTGACGTTCATGCTCGGGGTCACCAGTATAGAGGCATGAGGAACAGGGTGTAAAGTTCACTCATCCTCCATAGAAAAGGGAGGATCCTCCGACCAGACGGGTGTTGTGTCTGGTGGGCAACTTCCCGACGGTTAATGTCGGGACGTTGTCTATATGCTAGTCGCGCGGTAAACTCTGATTGCGCGATGCAGGTTGCGTGACGTCATGTCATTGTGATGCGTAGTTCGTATGTGGCGATGTAGATGCCGCCACGGGGTAAAAAAAGCTAGACCGATGTCCGATGATGACACGGTTGGCGCAGTGGTTGAGCGATTGACTGCTGCGCAGCATGTCGCGGGTTCGATTCCCGCACGGAACAAATATTTGTACGACCTACAAGTATTTGTTCCGAGTCTGGGTATTTTTCTATCTATAATATGTATGTATTTACAAAAAAAAAATGTATATAAGTAGTTTATCAGCCATCTCGTTACCATAACACAAGCTAGCTAGCTTAGCCAGTTAGCTAGCTTGGGACTAGATGGCGTTGTATGAAATGTCCAAGGATATTTATTTATTTATAATATGGCCGGAGAATGATGTTGTTACCGTTGGCCGGGTTGAGGTCATTCCGCGCCGATATGGCGTTGCAGGCGCTGTAGGGCGGGCTGCACAGCTCGCAGCGCGCCAGCGGGTCGTGCTTGTAGTCGTTGTAGCGCATCGTGTCGTACATGTCGCGCATGTTGCGAATGTTTGCCTGCAACGACATTATCGAGACATTGGTTCATGAACAGTCAAAAAAATCTGCCTAGCCTTGTCCCAACTATGTTGGGGTCGGCTTCCAGTCTAACCGGATGCAGCTGAATACCAGTATTTTACATGGAGCGACTGCCTATCTGACCTCTACAACCCAGTTAATGGGTAATACGATACCCCTTGGTAAGACTGGTTGTCAGACTTTCGGGATTCTGACGACCCGTAACGACGGTCAAAGATCCACGAATAACAGCCGGGACCAACGGCTTAACGTGCTTTCCGAGGCACGGAGAAATCTCGGTATGTAAAGATGTTCATGAACAGTAACTTTGCAAAAAATAAACTACACTTTATTGCACAAAAACCGTCCAAATGCGTGTCGGACCACGCACAATGAAGAGTTCCGTAGTTGGGATATATATTTATTTAACTAAACATTGTAGATGAAAAACATTTTCTCCCATACATTCAGTATTGAGAGATTTACAATATTATTTTAAGACTTCTTATAGGATTTCCTGTAATCTAAAGGTAAAGAACTGTGGCGACATGGATTTAAGACTGGCAACACTAGCTCGCCACTAAACGGGATCGCACGCGCGCGGTTTTTCTTGTCACTGTATTGTAAGAAGAATAAACAGAGAGTTAAAGGTGACACGGACTTTCATTTATACCGTCACCCTCCTCATTGGTGACCCGCGACAAGAAAACGCCTAAGTATATACAGTGAAGTGCAGTGCGCTAAAAGATTCTACACGGAGTCAAAAAAAGTTGCGTCGCCGCCGCCATTGTTGAGTCCGGCCGGCCGAAAATTTGCAATTGCGAAAATCCTACGGGTGCTCCGCCATCGACTCGGTCATCGAGTCGGCTGCAGCAATCAAGCAACCACGGCAATTTGAATAATACTTGGTCTGTGGAAATTTGCAAGACGACGCTCCAGCTATCAACATCGACGGTAAAACCAACAATCTGGTGAGCGAACTTAATAATAACCTACCCCTGCGGTGGTCTCTACCGGTGCATCAATCGAAATTCCGATCCGCGCCCTCGCGCCTCGGCAGGTCTCGTCAAGTGAAACGCTGCACGTAACTGCTCGCGGAGTGTATTGTTAAACTCGCTTAATTAATAGAATTCTCTGTCTACGGAACGTACCTACCGTCGTCGTCGTACTCTATTTCTGTGGCAGTGACTAGTGACATCAATGACATTATTTGTAGCATGGTTAGTTAAAAGATAAGTCTATGTGTTGTAGGTACCTATATTGTAACATTTCTTAACAGGGATAACGTGATAAGATAAGAAAAATCCTAATAAGAACAAACCTATAAGTTATTTATTGTTGTACTAATTTCTTTTGTATTGTGTGTGTACCTTTTATACATTTAGGGTGACTTAGACTAGTTATGACCTAGTTCCTGTAGGTACTGTAAATTGGAAATACTAAAAATACCTAAATAATTTAGCTTGTTTACCCAGGTGGTGTACCTACATTCAAAATTCATAGTGATTACTGAGCTCTGTCCACCAAATGCAAAAATAAAATAGGATTTTAAGTTTCATTCCCTATAGACAAGCTGTGAATTTGAAAATTGTATTGTTTCTTTTATTGTTTAAACATACCTACTGGATATTTTGTTAATTTGCATTGCACTAGTAACTACAGAGTGTTATTGTGTTATATTTCTTAGCTAGTACATAATAATATATTCTATCCATGTAAACAAAAACAAAATACTTTAATAATATTTGTAATTTGAGCGCTGACAATTATTGTGCAGTTTTGTAACTCTGTTCTTACCCTCTGGTTTTCCATTATTTTTTTTCTCTCTTCTTCTTGATTGTGACCATGGCTACCGCAGAACAGATACAAGATCTGCAGGAACAATTAAGAGCAATGCAAGTGAGCCAGGCCAATCGAGCAATGTCAGTTTCGGCCAAATTACCAGCGTTTTGGGCCGATAAGCCCACCGTATGGTTCGGCCAAGCTGAAGCTCAATTTGAATTAGCTGGTATCAAACATGATCGTACAAAATATAGCCACATAGTGGCCATGCTGGATGCCCGGGTTGCTGGAGAAGTCGCAGATATTATTGAAAATCCACCGGAAACTGACTGTTACAATCACCTCAAAACAGAGCTTATTAAGCGCCTTTCAGCCTCAAGAGAGGACAAGGTTCGTAGACTTCTGGGAGAGGAAGATATAGGAGACCGGAAGCCCTCCCAGTTTTTACGCCACCTTCGCTCTCTGGCTGGCTCGGTTTTCAAGAGTGATGACCTTATCCGACAGCTTTGGATGCGCCGCCTACCAAACAATGTGCAGGCTATCCTCGCAGCCCAAGAGGACCTGCCACTTGAGAAGGCTGCTGACATAGCCGACAAGATTGTCGAAGTGGCAGTACCGGTTTCAGTGCATGCAGTAGGGGGCCCTTCATCAGAATTATCTCAACTCGCCCTTCGAGTGGAACAACTGACCAAGGTGGTCGAAGCGCTTAGTACTGACAGGCATTCACGCGCAAGAGCTCGAAACGACAGTAGGCCACGCTCCAGATCAAATTCATCATCCCACTCTTCCTTGTGTTGGTATCACAGGATCTATAAAACGAAGGCTAACAAGTGCACCAAACCATGTAGCTGGAAGGAGACGGGAAACGAGAACCACGGTCAGTAAACGCGGCGACTGACCGTGACACGTCGTGCCGCCGTTTATTTGTCACAGACAGAGCCTCTTCCCGTCGATTTCTCATCGATACTGGCAGCGACCTCTGCTGCTACCCGCAAAAGTTAACCAGAGGTCGCGCCACATCATCGTCAGGGTACCAGCTGTCTGCAGCAAACGGCAGTTCAATTAAAACCTACGGCAGCATTACCCTGCGCCTCAACCTCGGCCTGCGCCGGGATTTCCAATGGAGTTTCACAATAGCTGACGTCGAGACTCCCATCATAGGTTCGGATTTCCTTAGTTATTACAACTTACTTCCTGACTTGCGCCACAAACGCCTCATTGACGGCAACACAAGCTTGACCACTGCTGCTTCAGTAGCTCAAGCTAGCCAGGTCAGCGTTAAAGCCGTTTCCATGACCGACGATTCAATTTTTGGAAAACTTCTCCTGGAATTTCCAAATTTGACTCGTCCTCCTGGATTTCCTCGACAGGTCAAGCACACCACGGTTCATCACATCGTGACCACCGATGGCCCGCCTGTGTCCTGCCGTCCTCGCCGCTTAGCCCCGCAGAAGCTACTCGCGGCTAAAAAGGAATTCGAAGAGATGGTCAGCTGTGGAACTGCTAGACCCTCCGACAGCCCCTGGGCTTCACCGCTACACATGGCTCGCAAAGGAGAAGATGACTGGCGTCCCTGTGGGGATTACCGTGTCCTAAACGCTAGGACAGTCCCGGACCGGTACCCCGTTCGACACATTGCTGATTTTTCACAAAATATGGCAGGATCAGCCATATTCAGCACCATCGATCTCATGAAGGCCTATCAACAATTGCCAGTCCAGGAAGCTGACATCTGCAAGACCGCAATCACAACGCCATTCGGCCTGTTCGAGTTCCCCTTCATGACGTTCGGACTTAGAAATGCTGGACAAACGTTTCAGCGTTTCATTGACGAGGTCGTAAGGGGACTCGACTTCTGCTATCCTTATGTTGATGATGTCCTGGTCTTCTCACGCACTCCAGAGGAACATCTGGAACACCTGCATACCTTGTTCCAACGGCTGACCGACTATGGTGTCATTGTAAACTCATCCAAGTGCGTTTTCGGAGCTGATGAAGTAACCTTTTTAGGGTATCGAATCAATAAGTATGGCACGCGCCCTCCTGCGGAGAGAATCGAAGCCCTGCAGAGTTTTCCCTTGCCGAAATCCGTGCAAGGCCTTCGCAGGTTTCTCGGCATGGTAAATTTTTACCGCCGATTTCTTCCCAACGCCGCAGAACTACAAGCACCGCTCATCAATATTCTGACTTCTTCCAATCTGAAGGGTGCCAAACCAGTACCCTGGACGCCCGAATCAGAGCTTGCGTTTGCAAAGTGCAAGGATAGTCTGGCAAATACTACTCTTCTGGCTCACCCAGTCAGTGATGCTACCTTGGGACTTTTTACGGATGCCTCATCATCACAAGTCGGATCTTGTCTACAACAGAAGGTGGACGACATATGGCAACCTTTGGCGTTCTTCAGCAAAAAGCTGACAGAAAAACAAGCACAATGGCCCGCGTACTATCGTGAACTGCTCGCAGTGTATGAAAGCGTTCAAAAGTTTCGTCACATACTCGAGGTTCAACATGTCACGATATACACGGACCATAAACCGCTCATCTACGCTTTTATTCAACGCCGCGAGAAACTTCCTCCAGTTCAGCTCAACCAGCTTTCCTTCATCTCCCAATTCACAACTGATGTTGTACACGTAAAGGGTCAGGAAAATGTGGTCGCTGATGCTATGTCGAGGATAGAAGCAATTTCCCTGGAGGACAGTTACTCAGCATTGGCAGAGGAGCAGGCTACAGATAAAGAACTACAAAATGTTAAGACCAATTCTTCCCTTAGACTGGAGAAAATCGACATCCCAGGCACCAACCTCAGCATTATTTGTGACACGTCTACCGGAAAGCCGCGACCCTACGTTACGCCTTCTTTCCGTCGCCATTACTTTAGTAAACTTCATAACCTCAGCCACCCTGGCGCGCAAGCTTCCGCACGCTTGGTAGCTGAACGATTCGTTTGGCCTTCAATAAATAAAGATTGTCGCCAATGGGCACGAGAATGTGAACCATGTCAGCGTAGTAAGGTGACCAGACACACATCCACGCCCCTAGGCAATTTTTCAGCCCCAACAAATCGTTTTCGTCATGTTCACATTGACATAATCGGTCCTTTGCCTTCTAGTAAAGGTTACCAGTATTGCCTTACTGCGGTGGACCGATTCACCAGATGGCCAGAAGTGTGGCCTATGGTCGGCATTACAGCTGAAGAAGTGGCCGAAACGTTCACGATAGGCTGGATAGCTCGCTTTGGGGTCCCTTCTATAGTTACCACGGATCAGGGTCGACAATTCGAGTCTGCTCTATTCATGTCCCTTTTAAAGTCCTCATCTATCCAACGCACTCGGACTACCAGCTATCACCCTTGTGCCAATGGTATGGTGGAGAGGCTGCACCGGCAGTTAAAAGCTGCTCTTATGTGCCATGGTGGTAGTTGGTGTACCGCTCTACCTTTAGTGCTCCTGGGCATGCGTGCTGCTTTAAAAGAAGACCTACAATCATCATGCGCTGAACTAGTTTATGGTGAACCTCTTCGTCTACCAGGGGAATTTGTAACTCCTACGACGATGAGCAAGATAGAAGACGTTCACAACTTTGCAACGGCATTGCGGAGCCACATGGCCCAATTAAAACCAGTGCCAGCGTCACGTCATTCAGAGCGACATGCGTTCGTTTTCAAGGAATTACCCAACGCCACTCACGTTTTTCTACGTGACGACTCCGCGAAAACATCCCTTAGGCCTCCATACACTGGCCCTCACAGAGTTATCGCTAGAACCGATAAGACAATAACAATTGCATTGCCTAACAGGGACGCGCAAGTGAGTCTTGACCGTGTGAAGCCAGCTTTTATTGAACAGGCCCCACATACTGGGTGTACTGACACTACTGCTCCTCAATCACCATCCTGCCAAACGCCTCAGAACTATGTATCTCGTTCAGGTCGCCATGTCCGCTTCAAGACGCCCATCGACGTCTAAAGCATCTTTTCCCTCTTTTTTTTTCATTATTTTCTGTATGTAAACGCAAATTGTTATTAATTTTTTTATTTTTTATTATGGGGTTATTTTACACCGTGGGGGGGTGGTGTGGCGACATGGATTTAAGACTGGCAACACTAGCTCGCCACTAAACGGGATCGCACGCGCGCGGTTTTTCTTGTCACTGTATTGTAAGAAGAATAAACAGAGAGTTAAAGGTGACACGGACTTTCATTTATACCGTCACCCTCCTCAGAACCATTTTCTGTATTTTTTTTTTTTTTCAAAATTTTAGGCTCAGTAGTTTCGGAGAAGAGGGGGGAATGGTAAATTTTCGTCTATTTTCTTAAATAACTTTAAAAAACAATTTATTTTAAAAATAAAAAAATATATGTTTGAGACCCTCATAGTATTTGATATGTACACGGTACAGTTTGAAAAACTTCTTTTTTTTTTATTTTCATATTTGTTCCCCCCCCCCCCCCCCCAATATTCAAAATTTATTTATTTACGTTACACGTTCGTGTTTGGGTCACAGAAGTTCATATGTGTACATATCAACTTAATCGGTCCAGTAGACTCGGAGCAAAATTGGCTGTGACAGACGGACAGACAGACACACGAGTGATCCTATAAGGGTTCCGTTTTTTCCTTTTGAGGTACGGAACCCTAAAAATTTAAGAAAAAACAAAATTATAGCAAAATAATTTCTTTCTCGAAGTGGCGATGCTTGGAGCCTTATATCAAGCAGTGGACGTCTTTCGGCTGTAATGATGATGATGATGATGACAGTGGACTCACCTGTTTCTCCTTGATGATCTTGGCTCGGGGGTTGGTGGCATACCCGAACCAGTCGCCGTACGTGGCAACGCGCACGTTGCCGCCACTCATGTTGAAGATCTTCGGGAAGTACGGGATGTTGTACGAGGGGAAGTACGTCTCGGTCATCAGTAAATCCGTCCTGTTGGGTTCACGGAGAACAATCAGTCTGCTATATACATACACTCTTTTGCAAAAAAAACGGGCAGTTTGGATTTTTCTACATTATTGGTAATCATTTAGTTCTAATGAGGTTTTAATAGGCAAACTATGTTACTGGCACTTAATAAAGAGCCTGGGTATGAAAAAAAGTTAATTTCAAATTCAGAACTGTTGTTTTTAGAAATAATAATCCCTTTTTTAGTTTATGACTTTTTACTTACTATTCGCGGGTTTGCGGTTAAATGGTTATCAGGCAACTAAAACTAACTTCTCGTTATTTTTATTAGAATAATTTATGTTTGTCGCATAATCCTGCCTCATTGTGACTTAAAACAGATATCTTTGTGTCGATTATAATGGCAGAAAAAGCAATAAGAGCTAGTAAAATTATAGCGCTGCTGGGAGTGGGGTGTAGCCAATGTTACGGCTCACAGCGTTTAAACGTGAGTCGTTCCACCGTCCAAAGAACCTGGACTCGATACCAAGAGACAGGTTCCGTTCAAAGATGGCAATGTTCTGGCAGAAAACGTTGCACACAACCACGAGACGACCGCTTTTTAGTGACTCAGGCATTGAGTAATCGCAAATGCAGTTACATAGACCTCAAAAGAAACCTTGAAGAGGTACGAGGAGCTCAAGTTAGCCTATGGACAGTGAGGAGGAGGCTTTTAGCGGTTGATATACGCAGTCGACGACCAGCACGGACCCCCAATTTACTCCGTGAGTACCGGATTGCTCGACCGAGGTTCACTAGAAATTATCTATCTTGGACACTAGGTAACTGGAGTAGCGTACTCTTCTCCGATGAGGCTCGAATTTGCCTGAATGCTGAGGCCCGACGTCGGCGAGTGTTACGAAGACCAGGGGAACGCTATGCCGACGTGTGTTTTGAAGAAATCACCCCTTATGGTGGAAGGTCCGTTATGATTTGGTCGGGCGTAACTTCCAGCTATCGTACCGAGATAGTGTTCATTGCAAATGGCTCACTAAATGCGCAAAGGTACATAACAGGAATAATTTGTCAACATGCACAGCCCGCACTGACTGTAATTGGTGAAGATGCCATTTCATGGACGATAATGCTCGGGACCACCGTTCTGGCGACGTAGATGCTTATATGCAAGAGGTCGGTATTCGTCGTCTGGATTGGCTAGCGCGGAGCCCCGACCTTAACCCCATTGAGCACTTCTGGGACCTCCTAAAAAGGCGAGTACGATCTGTCCAACCCCTTCCACAAAACACCAGAGAGCTTAAACGTGTGATTTCGGCTGAGTGGGAACACATTCCACAGGACACCATCAAAAGCCTGGTGGAAAGCATGCCAAGACGATTACATGCCGTAATCGCTGCAAGGAAAGGTTATACTCGTTACTAATTTTAATTTTTTAATGTCTTTTTTTATTAAAATACCATAAAAATACTCGTAGTCTTAATTTAATTATACCCTTAAAATTTCCATTTTAACACGACTTACTGTTTACATTGACTAAAACACCGATTCCAGGATTTAAGGGTTAAAAACTATATTTTCAATGATAGTAAGACATTTCTAGTCATTTATGCTAACGACATACTAAAAATATTAATATTATCCATAGAAAAGCCAATGACTGTAAGGTGCCCGTTTTTTTTGCAAAGCAGTTTATTTTAGTTTATGGCTTAATTATACGATTTCTGCGTAAAAGTTAATGTACCGACCGATTTCGATTACTAAGAACAACAACGCAGCCGCAAGTTTTTTTTTATTTTTTTATTTGCATACATACACTATAGTATAGTTAAAATCTCGCTGCAGACTCGGTCATAAATCATTCGAGTGTTTCGCTCTTGTACGAGCACGCTCTACAGTTTTATGCTGACGACCGCAGCCCAGAAAAACGCGCGCGCGCGCGCGGAAAAATATGTGGAGTCCAACCGCTGTGGTGCGATGTGCGCCGGGAATTCTAATGTGTTATGTGTAAGAAAACACCGACATGTGTGTATGCACCGAGCAGATTTATTGAACTAACAGTAATTACAGTAATGTGGATGAAACAATGTATAAACGTAAGTAGGTAGGTATATGTGATCGCGGGCGTCAGCATAAAACTGTAGAGCGTGCTCGTACAGCTCTCTTTCCCACTCATGGTCCTTATGGGCAGGCCACGCCCACACGTAGTCCTGTGCATTACTGCAGTCGATGAGTGGTATCGATAGTTTTATATATTTATAAATGGGTGATAGAAATAAATACACATTTTTTTTATTTTATTACCAAATTTACTACAAAGCATATTAAATATATAAACAAAGGAACGTATATATAAAACTAAAAATAGAAAATTAAAATTCTTCGTCCGAGTCATCGTCATCATCTGTTATCGGTAATGGCCTTGAGCGCGCGCAACTAGCGCACATCCCTACTGCGATTATGATTTATGACCAAGTCTGCAGCGAGATTTTAACTATACTATACCATTACAGAGTGTCCCAATTCGGTAGTGCAGTTCACTTACAATGCTATACAATATCAATAAAATTTCAACATTTATATATTGGTATTCGCGTTCGATTTTCGCTGAGAGCAGTTGTGTTACATGCGACCGCGCGCGTACCACAGTGTAAAAGTGCTTACGCATCAAAATAACGCCGTCCAGTCGGATGCACCGCAATGACCTAGTTATTGCGTAATGCTGACGGCTGTCAGCGAATATTATTGTTAAGGCGAAGTTAATACTCGCTTAACTTCTACAATGGGTTCGGAAAGGCCAACACTGAACACTATTAGAGTAAACTTAAAAACAGAAACTGAACATCTGTTGTACAAGTACCTATGTCAAGAACAAAAACAGCGTGAAGAGCTGCAAAAAAACCTAAATGACTTAACAGGTCAAATAGAATATCTCCAGCAACAGCTGAAACTTCAAGCGGAAAAAGCACCAAAATCAGCAACTACAACCGCCACTGAGACTTCTCCCCCGCGTGTTGAATATAGCACGGACGAAGAAGAACTAGCTCGAGAAACAGGATGGATACGGCAAAAAAGCAGGAAGAAAAGAAGATTGAACACCTCACCCGCCCAAGCCACTCCAAATGAACACGAAAGTGAAGAGAATAAAGGTAAGGAAAAAACCATTAAAATTCCTTTGCCACCACCTATTGTAGTAGATGGTATCCAGGACTACCAGAAATTCTATGATTTTCTATCTGAGAGCCAATCAGCTGACGCGTTCAGCATCAAAATGATGAACGGCGATACTGTCAAAGTAAATGCCAAAAACGAAGATTCGTACAGGGCTATAACCAAGGCCCTCTCACTCAACAATTGCCTTTGGCACTCGTATGAGAACAAGCAAGAGAGACCAATTAGAGTTATGGCAAAAAAATTACATTTCACATGCATTCCGGAGAGAATTGTTGAAGACTTACGTGGCAAAGGCTACAAGATATTAGAAGCAGTCAACAAATTGAGTTGGAAAACCAAAAAACCACTCAATATGTTCATGCTAACATTTTCAAATGATGAAGAAACTAGCAAAATATATACCATCAAAACTGTGTTGGGATGTAATGTGGAAATACAACCGGTAAAATCGACAAATCTGGTACCTCAGTGTAAAAGATGTCAGGCTTACGGCCATACGCAAAAGTACTGCTCCAAAGAACCGAGGTGCGTGAAGTGCACAGGCAAACATCTAACTAAGGATTGCAGAAAATTAAAAGAAGAAAAGCCAAAGTGTGTCCACTGTGGAGATCCACATCCGGCTAACTACAGAGGATGTATCGTAGCAAAAGAAATCCAGCAGATTCGAAACAAAAAATCGAAAGGTAATAATACAACCCCTCAACAAAATACACCTACTGGAAGAGTTGAAAGCACCAGCCAGTATAAAAGAAGTCAAAGCTCAATAAAAACTACTGCTAAAAACGTCTCTTACGCCCAAGTAGCTACAAGAGGCATAGCGAAGGCGCCTTTGGCTGATATGGACAGTGATAAAAAGTTGAATGAAATCTTAAAGTTAATGTCATCATTTGACGAGAGATTGAAAAAAATTGAAAATAGCAACAAAGCTGCTACTTCTAAGGCAACAAAATGAATAATACACTGAAACTTATGGCGTGGAACTCAAATGGGTTACAAAAACATCAGAATGAGTTACAAGTAGTATTAGACATAGAAAAAATTGATGTGTGCCTGATATCAGAAACTCACTTCACGAAGCAATCTCACATTAAGTTTAAAGGGTACAAAGTATACCATGCACTTCACCCAGACAATTCTGCAAGAGGCGGTAGTGCCATTATTGTAAAAGAAAACCTTCAGCACTATGAAGAGTTTAAATACGAAGAGAAAGAGATCCAAGCAGTCGCGATTTGTCTACAAACCAAAAAATATCCTGTTACAGTTTCTGCCATCTACTGTCCACCACGGTATACGATAAAAAAAGACCACTTTATGAGCTTTTTAACTCGCCTTGGAAATAGATTCATCTTAGGAGGTGACTTCAATGCTAAAAATACGTATTGGGGCTCCAGACTAACAACTACCAAAGGCAAAGAACTACTGAGTGCCATAAAACAGCTGAAATGTGATGTCATGTCAACTGGAAAGCCCACCTATTGGCCAACAGATCCAAATAAAATTCCGGACTTAATAGATTTTTTCGTAACCAAAGATCTATCAACTGGTTATATAAAATTGGAACAAAGCTATGACATGAACTCGGATCACTCCGCAATCTATTTAGAAATTAGCGAGACCATTTTGTTTAAAGAAAATAGTCCCACTCTTGTCAATAAGTGTACAGACTGGGAGGGCTTCAAGATCAGGTTGAATGATCAAATAAACCTTAAAGTCCCATTAAAAACACCCGAACACCTAAACATTGAAGTAGAGAATTTCATAAAGCACATCCAGCAAGCAGCGTGGGAAAATACACCTGACTTCAATAAGAGGACGAGGGGAAATACATACCCCTTCAGAATCAGGAAGCTCATTATGGAAAAAAGAAGGCAGAGAAAAACGTGGCATCAATCTAGGTGCCCTGGTGACAAACGAAAATTAAATAGACTGACAAAAAAAGTAAGAATACTAATTCAGAACTTTAAAGATGACTCAACCAACACCTATCTCCAGAATCTAAGTAACGACCTAAAGACTGACTACTCCCTCTGGAAGGCTACTAAGCATCTAAAAAGGCCGGTTACCCAAATCCCACCTATTAAGTGTGAAAACGGGCAATGGGCAATTAGTAATGAGCAAAAAGCTAAGAGGTTTGCAGAGCATCTAGAACATATCTTTCAACCAAACGATGAGGAAATCGTTGGAGATCACACTTTGCCTAATATGGTGACATCAGAAAATGAAGTTACCATAAAACTAGTAACACCAAGAGAAGTCGCACGAGAAATAAAACATAATATCAGTACACGAAAATCACCAGGTTATGATTTAATAACAGGAGAAATACTTCATAACCTCCCAAGAAAGGGTCTGGTTAAGTTAACGACCCTTATCAATGCTGCACTAAGGCTGAAATATGTACCAGACTTATGGAAGGTAGCTGAAGTAATAATGATAGCTAAGCCAGGGAAACCGGCTCACGAAACGTCATCATACAGGCCCATTTCCCTACTACCAATCATGTCGAAGCTATTTGAAAAGCTGTTACTCAAACGACTTAAACCAGTAATAGACATTAAAAACATAATACCAGAGCACCAATTTGGATTTCGAGAAAAGCACTCTACCATCGATCAAGTGCATAGGATCACAGACGTAATAGAAAACGCCCTCGAAGACAAGAAAGTATGTACTACAGTATTCCTAGACGTGGCGCAAGCGTTTGACAAAGTATGGCATGAAGGCCTTATACATAAATTGAAGAGCCTATTACCGAAGCAGTTTGCAGATATATTAGAATCCTACATTTTGAACAGAGTCTTTAGAATAAGACAAGAAGACGCCTACTCAGAACTGAAACAAATTAACGCTGGCGTACCGCAAGGAAGTGTGTTAGGTCCGGTCCTGTACCTACTATACACTTGCGATATTCCCGAATTAGAGCAAAACACGATTGGGACCTTTGCTGATGATACAGCCATAATGGCTGTAGGAAACAGCCACGAAGAAGCAGTAGAAAAGGTTCAAATGGCTGTAAATCAAGTTTATGACTGGACCAAAAAATGGAGGATTAAACTGAATGAATCCAAATCTGTTCACATAGACTTTTCCAACAAAAAACACCAGTATTCTCCAGTTTACATTGACAATACACAAGTCCCATATGAGAATACAGCCAAGTATCTCGGTATGACCCTTGACGCAAAGTTACGCTGGAAAGCCCACGTCAAGAAGAAAAAAGATGAACTCGACCACCGATTCAAAAGAATGTATTGGCTGCTTGGAAGAAACTCCACGCTGTCCGTGCAAAATAAATTGTTGCTATACAGACAAGTCCTGATGCCAGTTTGGACTTATGGTATCCAGCTGTGGGGCTGCACCAAACAGACCAATATATTAATTATACAACGATTTCAGAACAAAGTGCTAAGGGAAATTGTAAATGCACCTTGGTACATACGAAATGATGACCTCCATCGGGACCTAAAAGTTGAGTTCATCGAAAAAGTGATCCAGAAATTTGCAGAAGCTCACGAAAAGAGACTTCATCAGCATGTGAACGTCGAGGCAATCCAGCTTCTCGACCACACAAACATAGTGAGAAGACTAAAAAGAACAAAACCGTTTGAGTTAGTGTTTAGTGATAGTGAATAGTGTAAAGTACAAATGTGCCAAACGAACACAAGAACGAAGTGTATTCGCCTTAATAGAGACAATAAGAAAAGTGCTATTGGACACATTCTTAGTAAAGACAATTTAATAGTTTAGGTTATAATTTAATTACTTATTAGCCTATTTATAAGGCTAGATTGTAATAAGATTAGGGTCCATCCTATTGATGAGCCCTAAGACAAGGGAAAAAAAAAAAAAAAAAAAAAAAAAAATTTATATGTATACTTATCTGTAATTTTTATGGTGTGCATAATAAAGAGCCCGCCCGATTAGTTGATTAAAGTTAAGCCACGCTTGCCACAGTAGGTTCTGGATGGGTGACCATATAAGAGAAGGCTAGGCAGACGCTGCAGACTCACAGGTCAGCAGACTCGATGCAGCCGGGCAGCTGTTCCACCACCCACAGCAGACCAGGGCGCAGGCGGCCGGCGGCGCGCGACGTGCGGGCCTTGAACATGTTGTAGTCCACTATGTACCTGAAGAAGCAAATATACCGTCACCATTATACAGGGTGTTACAGTAGCTAAGGGGTAGGTTTAGTATCGAACTATCGATAAAGGAACCCAGGAAAAATAAAAATAAATTAAAAAAAAAACAATAAAAATAAAAACATAAAACAATTATTATAAATTAATGATAGAGTCTGTCAAGCTCGTCGTGTCCAATGAAAAAGGAGGCCAAAAATAAAAATCTTACATAGTCAACACTGATATAGTACGCTGAAAACATGTTTGATACTTGAATTTTTGTACATAAAAAAAATCTTAAAAAAGTGTATTTCAATGTAGTTATTTATTAGTCACAATTAGAACTAAAATCAGAATCTAGAAATTCAATGCCTTCATAAGAGAAATCACTGTCAGTATCATGACGCACAAAAATGATGAAGGGTTCCAACTCCGTATCGGTTATCCTTTGTTTTCTACATGAATAGTGTGATCTGTGCATTTATCCATTAAATATATTTCTTTTCCATTGTTCTTTAAATTTCCATTAATACAAATTGAATAATTGAGTTAAAAGTATCAAAATGCTGTAGCTTAGTAGAACAAAAGTTGTGACAATCCGTTTGACAGATAATAGTATTGCCATTATAAGAAATCAGCTAAATGGTCGTGGCCACGACTCGCTTGACAGACTATAAATGATTTATTTTCTGTAAGTAGGTTTGTACAAACACTTTTACACGTCAAACATTTTTTTTAAACTAGATGAGATCGACGTTTCCTATCTGACTACTCTGAGAAGAAACGCCGAAACAAACTCAGAGATCACAGTCTCTTTTAAAGTCCAGTCATAATCTTGGTCAGATCATGTGAAGACCATGTAGATTGCTGTCTGAAATGGTCTTTTGACAAAAAGAACCACACAGATTAAGTGGACCTGTCCAGTCAGTGCACGCATTTGTCAGTAATCGTGCAGCTCAACTCAAAACTTAAGGAGCTTAACGATTCGACGAACAATACCAAAGAAAAGACATTTGGGTAGGCCGCATAAATTACTCAAACTGCCAGACTATGACTAAAACTGAGAAAAGGATAAAATAAATAAAAAACAATGATCCACGTAGTATTCACATTCACAATAATTAAAAATAGTTTATGTAATACTTTACAAAGTAAATATTCATGTCGTTGTATAGAATATGTAAAAAGGTATTGCAAATTTTGGTCAGTATCTCTCGTGCTATCACCACTGGTTGTCGTACGTCGCTCAAAATGTGGTTGCACTCACCACTGGTTGTTGTACGTCGCTCGAAATGTGGTTGCACTCACCACTGATTGTTGTACGTCACTCAAAAAGTGGTTACACTCACCACCGGCTGTTGTACGTCGCTCAAAATGTGGTTGCACTCACCACTGGTTGTTTTACGTCGATCAAAATGTGGTTACACTCACCACTGGTTTTTGTACGTCGCTCAAAATGTGGTTACACTCACCACTGGTTCTTGTACGTCGCTCAAAATGTGGTTGCACTCACCACTGGTTGTTTTACGTCGATCAAAATGTGGTTACACTCACCACTAGTTCTTGTACGTCGCTCAAAATGTGGTTGCACTCACCACTGGTTGTTGTACGTGCCACTGTTGTATTTGCTGAATATCTTGACCCACTCTTTTCCGCTGCGCGCCAGGCGGTTGGCGATCATCGCTCGAGCGTACTCCAACACCTAGACAAACATACTGTGATGAAAGATGATGAAATACCTACTCAGAGCAATACTGCCAAATACTCCATCGCAGCAACAAGTGTGTATGACTTCATTGGTCTAGTTGCGCAAGCGCAAGATTTTCTGGGTCCTTATCTAGGCCGGGCAAGTAAATCTTTACTATACTAGAAAGGTTTAGTAAACAATCTTGATATGTCTTTTATCTTTTTTATTTTAAAACCTGTTTAAAAATAAAATGCAAGTAAAAACCAATGTAAATACAACAATAATGATTACTAAATCAATTGAACCATTATTTTAAGCAGTACTTTATTTGTTTAATATGTGTTTGTGTAAAAAGTCACATCAAGATTGTTTACCGTTAATTTAACTACCTAAACCTTTCTAGAAGTGTTTCCATTACGAACTCTTCAGTTTAAATCACTCGCCGACACGTCGCCGGCATTCCGGCACCGCCCCGGCATTGCTGGGGAAGCAAAAATGTATGAAATTATATGGCACGTTTTGCCACTTGCCGGCGCCGGCATAGACACGGCGATGACGGCGACGATGTCGGTGCCGGCGACGTCCCGGCCAGTGGAAAACCGACCATTAAAGATGTTTGTGAATCAGCTCGTCCGTGGAAGTACCCTATCACAGTATCACCGCAGGTACCAGCGGCAGCGTTGCTCTGTTCCAGTTCCAATGACATGCGTACCGGTGCGCTTATAGGCACATGAGACATGCAGTCTTGTCTATGTCGCCAGGCGGCGGCGCGGCGGCGGTGACGACGCCGAGAGTTGAGAATCCAGTAATCGCGATAAAATCCCGCCGTGATATTTTTACGTCCGTGCGAACGTCGGCGAAGTCTTCAAAAGAACTTAAATAAATAAATAAGATGAAAGTTACCGAGCCGACGGGAGTGATGAGCTCGAACAGCGTGCGGTTGCTGTTGCCGATGGTGGTCTCGCCGGCCGCCAGCCCCGACGATATGATGTAGAAGTCATCTGTGGACTGTCACGAGCTGACAATTAGTTGTTCTTGTTACTTTGTTACGACACCCTAATAAACAATTAGTTGTTCTTGTTACTTTATTACGACACCGTCATAAACAATTAGTTGTTCTTGTTACTTTGTTACGACACCCTAATAAACAATTAGTTGTTCTTGTTACTTTGTTACGTCACCCTAATAAACAATTAGTTGTTCTTGTTACTTTATTGCGACAACCTAATAAACAATTAGTTGTTCTTGTTACTTTGTTACGACATTTTAATAAACAATTAGTTGTTCTTATTTCTTTGTTACAACACCCTAATAAACAATTAGTTTTTCTTGTTACTTTGTTACGTCACCCTAATAAACAATTAGTTGTTCTTGTTACTTTGTTACGACACCCAAATAAACAATTAGTTGTTCTTGTTACTTTATTACGACACCCTCATAAACAATTAGTTGTTCTTGTTACTTTGTTACGACACCTTAATAAACAATTAGTTGGTCTTGTTACTTTGTTACGACACCCTAATGAACAATTAGTTGTTCTTGTTACGTCACCCTAATAAACAATTAGTTGTTCTTGTTACTTTGTTACGTCACCCTAATAAACAATTAGTTGTTCTTGTTACGTCACCCTAATAAACAATTAGTTGTTCTTGTTACTTTGTTACGTCACCCTAATAAACAATTATTTCTTCTTGTTACTTTGTTACGACACCCTAATAAACCATTAGTTGTTCTTGTTACTTTGTTACGACACCCTAATAAATAATTAGTTGTTCTTGTTACTTTGTTACGACACCCTAATAAACAATTAGTTGTTCTTGTTACTTTATTACGACAACCTAATAAACCATTAGTTGTTCTTGTTACTTTGTTACGACAACCTAATAAACCATTAGTTGTTCTTGTTACTTTGTTACGTCACCCTAATAAACAATTAGTTGTTCTTGTTACTTTATTACGACAACCTAATAAACCATTAGTTGTTCTTGTTACTTTGTTACGTCACCCTAATAAACAATTAGTTGTTCTTGTTACTTTATTACGACAACCTAATAAACCATTAGTTGTTCTTGTTACTTTGTTACGACACCCTAATAAACAATCACTTGTTCTTGTCACACTAATATTATAAAGGCGAAATTGTGTGTATGTTTGTTACTTCTTCACGCTCAAACGGCTAGACCGATTTGGATAAAATTTGGTATGTACATAGCTTATACCCTGGATTAACACATAGGCTACTTTTTATCCCGGTCTACGCGGCTGAAACCGCGGGGCGCAGCGCAGCTAGTACTACACATAAGGTGCGCACGGTCTGACGATCATTACCTGCACAAAGGCCGGGTACGACGAGAGAGACATCTTGTAGCCGGGTATGAGTTGCTTGCTGCCGGCGCATACGTGCAGCTTCATCACGTACATCTTGTGGAGCCGCAGCATGGATTGGTAGCTGGAATTCAGAAATTACACGGTTTAAATGGACAACTTGTTGTGATTCCAAAAAAGAGATGCATTCGAGCCATGTTCAATTTGAAGTCGACCGACAGCTGTATGCCAGTATTTAAAGAACACAAATTATTAAGTCTACCATCTCTGTATATTTTTGAAATAGCGACATTTGTAAGGGTAAACCAATTTCTATTTCCACGACTAGCTGACACCTTCCCCCGTAACAGACGTGACAATAATCAACTGTGTTCGCATACATCAAAGACTGCATTAATGGGAAAAAGTGTTTTCTGTATGGCTCCTAAAGTTTATAATAAGATACCACAGTCATATAAAACATTGCCGGTAAATTTGTTTAAAAGAAAGATTCGAGATTTATTAACGGACAAATGTTATTATAATATAAATGACTTTTTGAATGACACTATTTGACATTTATTATTCTATCTTAGTTATCATTAAATTTTGTGACATTTTATGACTAATTTATTTTACTTATTATTGTTGTTTACAGACTATTATGTGATTTAATTTTTTATTTTTATTTCTTGTAAATGTTATAAATTTGTACGCCTTACGGGTGAAACATGTACGTACAAAATATTAATATTGTGACATCCTGCATGCATAATTTGCATGTATACGCATGTTGTAACAAATAAAATTATCTTTATCTTTTATCTTTATCTTTATCTTTTCCATTGCCCATGCGTTTAGTACCTCCAGTAAGCTGTACGGTCAGCAACAGAAGTCCGTTAACTCTGCTACTTTTTGACATCATATAAATTAACACAAAATGATTCGATTAACTGCTTTTTTTCGTTTAACTGTTAAGAGTTAATGTTATTAAAATTTTAAGTACTTCTGTTCCGATTTGAATTAAATATTTCGCTTGATAATTAAGATTAAAAAACTGCAAGTGTTAATCGACTTTTGTTGCTGACTGTACCAGTGAACCCAGTATAAGCTGCTTGCATTCTATAGAAACTCCTTACTACGCTCGATCGGACAGTGATCGAGGTCGAAGTTTTACCACCGACGTGCTATCGACTGTAGTTACACCACAGCACACACACACACACACACGGCATACGGCTACATAATCAAGCTATAAATTTCCAGTTTAAGCTGATCTCGCATTGTATAGGATTTTGGTACAATGAGAGGTCAGCTTACAAGTACTGAAAATTATAATAATAATAAATATATAAAAAAAAATAAAAAATAAAATGACAATGAATATGTAGCCGTGTGGACCAGAATTCCGGAATAGGATTTATCCTACTCTCAAGTGTCAACTAAGATTAATTCCCAACAACCAACAGTAGGTATCAGTGCACTTGTCTTTGACTACCCAGTAAGGACAATAGCCACCAGGCCAAAAGGCCACCAGGCCAATAGGCCAACAGGCCTAGGCTGAATAGGTATAGGTACTCGTACTACTTCCTATCTTAATAATAATGAATGGGAGATTTCCTGACCTGTTACTAGATGACCTGTTGTCAGTAAAAGGATTTGAATAGTCCGGACATTTTTATTTTTTCAATATCTAAAAAAAATCCTTTTAAGTAAGTCAAAAAGTTCGGACAAAAAACAAGGCCGCATAAAGGCCAGACCAGGATACAAAAAGCCGAACAAATCCAGACGGATGCTACACACCTAACTATAGTTCCAGATGACTTTTTTCAAAGACTAACTTCAGTGAGTGCTGAGCTGTTCCAACAGGCCCCGCAGAGGAAATGAGCTAACAAAACGATGCAGAGGTAGATGTTCACCTGTTCCAAGTGACCTGCGAGAAGTACAAGTTGCTGAGGTCTGGCAGTAGCTTGACGAGTCCGGTGCAATGGTCGCCGAACAGCTTGCCTTCGGGATTGCTCTTTGGCATTGATACCGAGAACGCGATCTCGTCGAGATCACCTAGCATGTTGATCCAGCTGGATAGGGAAGTACGGAAATATAAGGTCTTGTTAAACAGTTTTTAGGGTTCCGCGAAGAGTGCCAAAGGAAACCTATTACAGACCGCGAGGTCTAAGTTGAGCTTTGCATCTGTGTGAGTGCACATAGATAGTGTAAGTGTGACGTCTGGCATAGAGCGCGATGCGACCTTTGCTTGGTTTAAAACCGGTCTATACTGCTTTTTGGCAATCGGCTTTTGTTCTTTTAGTACGAGAGGCCATGAGCAAAACCATGTCGCATCGTTGTAAAACGTAAAACGATAAGACGATTGAAGATTTTGTCTTACCTAAAACGATAAGACAAAATATTTGGTCATGGGCTCTCGTACCATTTTGGTGATCACTCACACAAATAATGCAAAGCTCATCTTACGCCTCGCGGACTGTACCTGATTTTATTTTAATCATTATGTTTGTAAGAATATTCATTCCATATTCCTACTTCGAAGTGGAATCAATATTCGTAGTACTTAATTAATTTTATTAATTAAAATAAATTAGGTAAAGTCATTTTTGGTTTTCCTTAAATCCTCCCATTTTGCAGCTAACATAATTAACTCATCGAGGTAGAGTACAAATATGTGTCGGATCCGGTCAATAGTACCTACGGCCAGGAAACGAATCGCAAGCGCCACTGGCGACATCACGTGATCTACCCACACCAACAGCGCGCTTCTACAGAGTCGTGATGTTTTGAGCTCATGGCGAGGAGGACAGTCTAGTGTCTGATCGCATCGGGGTTAATACGTCGCGGAACTGTATTCGATTCGTTGTGCTCAGTCGTTTTAATTTGAAATGATTGTGTTAGATTGTGATTTTAATACTTACCGAGTATAGCACCCAGTGTTTTCATTGCACGAAACCCATCTTTTGCCCACATGGTGTCTGAATCTGACTGAGTAAATCCTGACGTTTCCGACATATGTTTTTTTTATCGTCAAAAATGAAGAAATAGGGCCCCCCAATTTCTCCATTCCCCCTATTTCTTCATTTTGCAAAAGTTGTCAGTTTTAGAACATTTTTGAACGAGCTCTATCGCAACAACTAAACAAGTTTAGAATTAGAAACTTCTGTATATCATGTACCATAACATTCACCGCCATCGTCGACATTCCAACCGAAAGTCGTCCACTGCTGGACTTAGGCCGCTTCCAAGCGTTGCCAAAACATTACGCCTTCATTATCTGAAGGGGTATGCAGTGGGTGGGGGATGTATCAAACACCCCATTTCTCCGGCTATGTTATTTTTAAGTTTCAAAAAAGGAGGTTCTGTATTCGACTCATATGTATGTATGTATGTTTGTATGTCCGCGATTTTCTGAAAAACTAATGAACCAATTTTGATTATTATAATGTGCAACGGTTTATAATGGGCAACGTATTGCCATTACATCCAGACCCTATGATAATGGTGGGATGGGATGCTAATGAAGTTGTCTTCAATAAAAAACTATAAATATAATATTTGTAATGCTCGCCTATTTGATATGCAGCTCTGTGAGTAAAGTACTTACATAATATCTCTCGAGGAAAGCCACTGGTAGGGCTCCTTCGTGGCCGCGTTGTATCCTGTCGCCAGCCCTTCCAGCTGCATGTAGTACAGCTTCACCTGCAACCAATTGTTTACCAATTGTTTTTTGCTTTTGCTTTTGTTTTTTTTTTTTTGTGTTTTGTTTTTGTTTGTTATTGTTTTTTTTTTTTTGTTTTTTGTTTGTTTATTGGTTGCGAAGTTAAAATGTAGTTCTATGGCAATCATGTCACGTCAAGTGTAAACTTTGGCGACTGCTCCGCTAGCACTAAAGGAGCCCAGTCACGGCAGCCAAATCATGTTTGAAATAAACTAGCTTTTGCCCGCGGCCTCGCCCGCGCATGTATTATACATATAAACCTTCCTCATGAATCACTCAATCTATTAAAAAAAATGGGATCAAAATCCGTTGCGTAGTTTTAAAGATCTATGCATACATAGGGACAGACAGCCGGAAGCGACTTTGTTTTATACTATGTAGTGATAGTGATGATTTGACTTTGATACTTTCACCCGTTTAGGGCCCTTACCCTTATTGTAATACCTACTAGTTTTTGCCCGCGGCTTGGCTCGCGTTAATTTAGAATTTGACAATCAATTCGGGTTGTACTCTGCTTGTAATTATTTAGTTCAATCGTGATTCGAAAGAAACGTGGCGCCATCTATTATCATAACAACTTTATTGGCCTCGGGAACAGTATTTTTTTTCGGGATGAAAGGTACCTTAAATCCGTTTCTGTACACCTGACAACGTATATGCAAAATTTCAGAATTATCGGTTCAGTGGTTTAGGTGTGAAAAGGTAACAAACAAACAAACTTACTTTCGCATTTATAATATTAGTTAGGACTAGCCGTTGCCCGCGGCTTCGCCCGCGTGTATGTCGGAAATTATCCCACGGGAACCTTCTACCGCGATGAAAAGTATCCTATGTCTTAATCCAGGTTATAGACTATCTGTATACCAAATTTCATCTAAATCCGTTCAGCCGTTTTTGCGTGATCAATCACGCAAAAACGGCTGAACGGACTACAAACATCCAAACATACAAACTTTCACATTTATAATATTATAAGTAGGATAGTAGGATTGCATGCAAACAGAGATGCAGCCCGTCTGTCTGGAGACATAGACAAACCTCGCCAGAGAGAGACAACAACAAAGTACCTGATACCAATAGGGGTCCATGCCGTTGGCCTCCACCATCAACAAAGTACCTGATACCAATAGGGGTCCATGCCGTTGGCCTCCACCATCAACAAAGTACCTGATACCAATAGGGGTCCATGCCGTTGGCCTCCACCATCAACAAAGTACCTGATACCAATAGGGGTCCATGCCGTTGGCCTCCACCATCAACAAAGCACCTGATACCAATAGGGGTCCATGCCGTTGGCCTCCACCATCAACAAAGTACCTGATACCAATAGGGGTCCATGCCGTTGGCCTCCACCATCAACAAAGTACCTGATACCAATAGGGGTCCATGCCGTTGGCCTCCACCATCAACAAAGTACCTGATACCAATAGGGGTCCATGCCGTTGGCCTCCACCATCAACAAAGTACCTGATACCAATAGGGGTCCATGCCGTTGGCCTCCACCATCAACAAAGTACCTGATACCAATAGGGGTCCATGCCGTTGGCCTCCACCATCGATGACATGTACGCTTCGTTCTTGTCCACGAACTCCTCGATCAGACCGCACACCTCCATCTTGTTGTAGCAGTATCTGTAAAAGTTATATTATGTCATCACTGTCACTACCGGGTTAAAAAGTATAAAGGCATTAGGAATATGGTGTAAAGTTCACTTAACCTCCAAAGAAAAATACAAAATACAATACAAAAAGTTTTATTGGCAAAGAAAAGGTGATGAAAGAACAGACTTACAACACAAATTTTAACTTTGTACATCACAACAATGTATGGTTTGACCGCTGACCCACAAACTAAGCAAGGCTTGTATCTTGTGGGTCGGAGTGCGATTGAGCAGAAAGAAAATGTTATTTTACAAGTATAAGGCTAGTTCAGTCTGTCTTGTGTTGTGTGTGAGTGTGTGTGGTGTGTGTGGGGGTGTGTTTGTGAGTGTGGGGGTGTGTTTGTGTGAGTGACTGAGAGGGTGAAAGTGTGAGAGAGGGATGTTGTATGCTGGCACATTGGCTTGTCGACAAAACGTTACAGAAGTGATTCTGTTTCGGTGTATGTGAGTTCCAGAAGCCATTTCTTTAGTACACTTTTTAGGCGAGCGATTAACAAGTCTTTGATGTCCAGTGATTTGCAGACCTTATTAAATGTGTGTGGGTGAGAGTAAGCTGGGCTCCGTTTGGCCAATAGGGACTTCGCAGGTGGAGTTGGTATTCTGAACACCCGCTTTGCCAGATGGGCACAATAGTCAGCTCTTTTGGGAAGGGTCTTGTGACGGTGTGCGGACGGTTGCTGTTAAAATGAAAAGTTCCCTCACGCGGAGGACTTGGATTTCTATATAGAGCTCGTCAGTAAAGGAGCGGAAAGGTTTTCTAAAGGTGACTTTCAAAAGGGAGGATCCTCCGATCAGGCGGGTGTCGTGTCTGGTGGGCAACTGCCCGACGGTTGATGTCGGGACGTTGTATACATGCTTTTCGCGCGGTAAACTCTAATTGCGCGATGCAGGATTGTGTGACGTCATTGTGATGCGTAGTTCGTATGTGGCGATGTAGATGCCGCCACAAAAGTACCTATACTATGTCCTAATCTAGGTCATGGTATGGAAAGGTAACAGTTAGATCGATACACAGATCACTTTCGCATTTGCAATATTACTAGCTTTTGCTCGCGACTTCGTCCGCGTGAAATTTCTTGTTCCCCGGACCCACCCCGTCGCATCGCATTGCCTGCCAGAGCTATTACTCCGTTTTCGCTTAATGTTCTTTCTGACTTTTGTTCTTTTATCTCGGCTCATAGCGGTCCTAGCGTGATGTTAATTAGCCTTCCTCAAGACGGCTATCAAATGCAACAAGAATTTTTCAAATCCGACTGGTAGTTCCGGAGATTAGCGCGTTTAAACATACAAACAAACAAACACTCTAGATAATAACATTCCCTGTATGGTGTGTGGCTAAGTAATAACAGACCCACGGGTCGATCCATCAGGTTAAGCTACGCTTGCCAGGGTTGGTCAGTGGATGGGTGACCATCTTTACATACCGAGACTATTCCGTGCCTCGGAAAGCACGTTAAGCCGTTGGTCCCGGCTGTCATTCGTGGATCTTTGACAGTCGTTACGGGTCGTCAGAAGCCCGAAAGTCGGACAACCAGTCTTACCAAGGGGTATCTTATTACCCAGTTACTGGGTTGTGGAGGTCAGATAGGAAGTCACTCCATGTAAAATAATGGTATTCAGCTGCATCCGGTTAGACTGGAAGCCGACACCAACATAGTTGGGAAAAGGCTAGGCAGATTGATTGGTGTGCAAAAAAAAATACTTATGTTTTATAAGTAACTGACCCTTTGAGCATGTTCTGCCAATGGTACCATATGAGGTCCCTGGTGAGGAAGCCCTCCAGGTAGCCGGCCGCGTAAGCCTGCTTCTCATCCGAGCAGTATTCTGACGTATGCAGCTCCAGAAACGCCCAGCTGGTACAGGGAAAACATTCATGAAAAGCACAATGAAAAAATAGGCGCTGGTTGCCAGCATAGCGGATAGAGATGGACATGTTTCGAGATCAGACATCATCTCCATAAAAACAAGAGCATCGTTGATTGGCGCGAACTTCTTGAACCAAGCACGTCATGATGTCATGTCTCACGTGGGGCTACCACCACCTACCCACCCCCTACGTTCCTACTCTCTCTAGTTCGCTTCGCCGAACGATTATTTTGTAGAACTTACCTAGACGTCGTCAATTTGCCAGATCATAAATTAGTCCACACAATCTTTGATAATACGCGCATGGCCAAATGCTAAAGTTGTGAAAACTTGGAATGAGGAGTTGTTAGCAATTCAATTCATGCATGCATTCCTTGAACTCCATCTTATGCTGCGCCACGGCCCGCTTTCATACAGACCAGGGGGCCTACTCCCTAAGCACGGAGCGCGTTGTTTCGGCCTTCGTTACGGGCGTTTCTTACTCCGTATCACCTACGGATGGATGATTGGTTCGGGGCCCGGACGAAGTATGAATGATTTGCCAGTTGTCCCTATTCCCGATGTGTTTTTGCCCGTCCGAAAAATTTAACTCCGATCGGAACTTGGATCGTAATGTCAGACGGACGGATGAACGGACAGACGGACGGACTTAGGGAGTAGGCCCCCACATCGCGCCAGGCCAGGCCGACGAAACCGTCGCATCCGATGAGGCCTGTCGTTGCTTATCCGTCCATCGGGAATCGGTAAGGCGCGGGACACACAGAAAAGACGTAAGACGCAGACAGCGACGCTTATCTATACATTTCTTCTTTTCTTTTTTTCCCTGTATAATGTCCGCCCCCCGTCTGCGTCTTACGTCTTTTCTGTGTCCCGCGCCTAAAGCCGCGATCCCACGGCCCGTTAACTGATAGGCCGCGCCAGGCGATGCTATGCTTGTTGAGGCTATAGCTATATGCTATTCTATATGCTATTCTATACGCTATAGCTATATGCTATTCAGTATGCTATAGCTATATGCTATTCTATGCTATATGCGGATCTATATGAACTTGGTCTTGTATTTCTTGTAATTGGCGGATAGCAGTAAAATAAAAATAAGGTAGTTAAAAAATCTTACCCTGTGCTATTGATTTCGTTGCTGTAGGTGGCGCGCGCGACGTACTTCTCCGGTATATCAGCGAAATAGTCAGTTGTATTCAAGACCATGTGGTCCTTAGGCCATACGATATACCCGTACTTACACTCGCACACTATTAGGAAGCTAGTTATTAACAAAATACACCATTTTAATTCCATCTCGAAACTGTTAGTTACCTAAGAAGTGATTACTCCTTACGTCCTTTCGTGCTCTTTGCATGCAAACGTACGATGAATAACATTTATCGTAATTATAATTAGGGCAAATATCATTTGTAAGAAATTAAAAACAAATCAACTTTTTTGAAATTGACGGCATTTGCTTCACGATATATTGACGTTTATTGTCAATGGAGTTGCCAATTTTTATAATTATTTTAGTTTTAAAATGAAAGAAGTAGCTATAGGTTAAATGCTCTAAGATTACTAGGCATCGATTTACATCTCTAGGTTATACAGTCAAAACAATAATTAATTTAGTTTCGCATAATAAATTGTAAATAATGATCGTTATTTATTAATACTAGCAAATATCAACATATTAGTTCTTTGAAAATATCCCACCAAAATAAAATAATCAGAGAAGATACCTACCTACTTATAAATTACGAACTTCCGCCCGCGTGGTATGTCGATAAAAGATAGCCTATGTCCTTCTCTAGGATTTAAGGTATCTCTATACCAAATTTCACCAAAATCGGTTCAGCCGTCTAGCTGTGAAAGCGTAATAAACAAAAAATGTTTTTCTCTTTTTTTAATATTAGTTTACCTATTGGTTTAGATTACTATTTTCAATCCATGGTTCCGATTTCATTGAAACCAATGAATTGGCAATTACCTATAGAACCAGATAGAACGTAGGTGCCAAGAAGTCCTTTACAAAAAGTTTAGATAGGTCATTTCGATAAAAAATGTTCCCATTTGATGAAGTCCGACCAAATATACTTAGAGCTTCAAACAGGCTCACTTACGAAGCTCACTTATTACTTTATATAGTGTATTATCTATGCTTGGAGGGCCCGGAACTTAGAGAGTATAGTTAGTGCAATCCACGAAGACGCGCCCCACTCTTCTTCCTAATCGCTTACAGTACAAATATGGAACATTGTACAGGTGTACGCACTAATTACCTATACCTATAGTTAATTACCTGCAATTAGTATGTATCGACAAAACTGAGTATAGTTAAAATCTCGCTGCAGACTCGGTCATAAATCATTCGAGTGTTTCGCTCTCTTTCCCACTCACGAGCCTTATGGGCAGGCCACGCCCACACGTAGTCATTACTGCAGTCGATGAGTGATATCGATAGTTTTATATATTTATAAATGGGTGATAGAAATAAATACACATTTTTTTTTTTTTATTACCAAATTTACTACAAACAACATTAAATATATAAACAAAAGAACGTATATATAAAACTAAAAATAGAAAATTAAAATTCTTCGTCTGAGTCATCGTCATCATCTGTTATCGATAATGGCCTTGAGCGCGCGCAACTAGCGCACATCCCTACTCTGATTATGATTTATGACCAAGTCTGCAGCGAGATTTTAACTATACTATAGCGGAATGGTGCACACTTGCACTGTAAGCGGTTATGAAGAAGAGTGGGGCGCGTCTTCGTGGATTGCACTAACTATACTTATGATTGACTTTATAGTTATCGCTTGGATCCTCCGAGTAGGAGGTAACGATCCCGCAGTTGACTTCATTATTTTGTGTATACCGTATCCGCTTTAAGATAAAAAAACCTTTCTTACAAAACGTAATATATTTTACAAACAATTTTCTGTTCTCGTCCGGAGATCAATCGATGTATAAAACTAAAAATATAACACCACAAGGATCTTTTAGCGCGCGGCCAAAATCGGAACTAACGCCGTCACCTTATTTCTTCAATACATTTCACAAAACAACAGCACAAATGTTCACCAAGAGCGCCCCCTGTGAACGTCATTTGAGCGCCAAAAGATCCTTGCAGCAGGATATATAAATAACTATTTATTCGTGTTAATTGAACAGTTCAACTGGCGGAGAGTGTCATCCCGATCTCGCCACATTTGTACTCCACCTCCCTGAGGAGGTAGGGAGTCCTCTCGTGAGGGGGCGCAGACAGCCATTCGTTCACGTTGACGGCGACGGCTGCATAGCCCTGGTCCTCCAGTATGTCGAGAACGAGGCGGAATATGCCTCGTAGACGGTTGCTGTTCATCGAGAAACAGCCCGGTTGGAAGTTTAGGACGCATACGCTGGAAAATTGAGAGGAATTTATTTATTTTCTGCTCGTTCTTTGAGGGTAGACAGCGGCAGCTGCCGACCAATAGTGATACAGGAAAAAGAAGCGCGAATGCGATTGGTCAATAGCATTTCCCGCGCTTTGAAAATTCATTTTCTGCGCAGGTACAGCGGTAAGCCATATCAGTTGGGTACTACTTATATTTATTTTCGAGTTTATTTCAAAGTAGGTATGTAATGTTCATAATGCGCTGTGCTGCAGTTGGATTGAGATTTTATTGAGAATTTTCACATTAATAGTGTCTATGCGAGCCAACTAAGAATAGGATCGCGTTTGCTGCCAACTTCACAGGATAGCTGTCAAATTAGTACTGCCGATAGCTGTCAAATTAGTACGCATTGGTAATGAAGTTCGCGAATATTGCGGAACAAAATGGCGTCTTCGCAGTACTATTCTTATTTAGCTCGCATACTATATTTGTCTAAGATAGTTAATTAACAGGAAGAGGCACCCTGGTACATGTCGTTTGCCGATGACATTGTTCTTTTCGGTGAAGATGAACCTGAGATTCGGAGTAGATTGGAGAAATGGCAACAGAAGCTGGAGAATGTTGGCGTGAAAATCAGCAGAACCAAAACTATCTGCGATTTCAGCGGTATCTCCAGTTCTGGAGCCATAGCACTTGATGACGCGCTTCTCCCAGTCTGCTCCGACTTTCGGTATCTCGGTTCACTCGTGCAAAGCGATGGCGAAGTAGATCGGACGGTTATGCACAGGATTAACACTGGATGGATGAAATGGCGGCAAGTCACGGGAACAATCTGCGACTCCCGACTATATAAAACAATGGTTAGACCTGCTGTCTTGTATGGATCAGATTGTTGGGCCTCAAAAGGCATGAATGAAAGACAATTGCGTGCAGCTGAGATGAGAATGCTAAGAGGGATGTGTGGTGTTACACGAATGGATAGAATAAAAAATGAGTACATAAGAGGAAGTTTGAAAGTGGCACCGGTGACTGAAAAGTTGTGCGGAAACCGGTTGTCATGATATGGGCATGTGATGCGGAGGAATGAGGAAAATGTCTTGAGGAAAGTATTGAGTATGAATGTCGATGGCTATAAGAGTAGGTGAAGACCAAAGAAACGATGGATGGACTGTGTGAAAGTCGTGATAGATGACATGGCTAGAAAGGGGTTGACTACCGAGATGACGACTAATAGAGAAGTAGGGAAAAAAGGGACATGTTGCGCCGACCCCAAGTAGATTGCGATAAGGGCAGGAGAATGATGATTTGTATAAGATAATTAATAATAAGCAAGTAGGCACGAAGAAGATAAAAATAACTACTTACAGTACGCCGCCGGGCGGAACGTTCAAGAGTTCGACAGGCACTCTCAAGTCACCAGTGGCGACCTCAAACTTCACCGGATGGCCGCTTTTCAGGCATATCAGACAATCTGAAAAGGAAATATATTTGATTAAAAACAAACATAAAAACATATCGCGTGTTTACCCCGGTAGGCGGTACATCCATATTTCACCAGATAGTAGAGATGAACCATTCTAAAAATGAACGCCCCTCCACAAAACGTGATTATTTCAATGTTAGACTGGAAGCCGACACCAACGTAGTTGGGAAAAGGCTAGGCAGATTGATTGCTGCCTAGCCTTTTCCCAACTATGTTGGTGTCGGCTTCCAGTCTAACCGGATGCAGCTGAATACCAGTATTTTATATGGAGCGACTGCCCCAGTAACTGGGTAATATGATACCCCTTGGTAAGACTGGTTGTCAGACTTTCGGGCTTCTAACGACCCACAACGACTGTCAAAGATCCACGGCTGTGGCTGTGGTCCGATCATTATGAACAACTTTTACTATGGGACCAAACCTGAAATCGCGAAAAAAAAATCTGCTGTTCAGTACATTTATTTACATCAAACTCGTCAAAATGAAGGGAGCAGCAAATTTTTCGCGGTTTCAGGTTTGGTGCCATAGTTGTTCACAATGATGACCCCTTAAGCGGTTGTGCCATCAATTCTGGGACGTATTGTATAAATGTTGATAGACGAAGAGTAAGAAAGAGGAATGATATGAAAGAGAAGGGAGTGAATGGTAGCGTGACGGTTGACAGACAGGGGAGAATGGAAGAAGAAAACGTGTTGCGCCGACACCAATTTACAAAGACAAAAACACAGGAACAAAGACAATGGAACAAAGGCAAATATAATGCTTGAGGAAACGGTCTACTCACCAGAAATAAACCCATTCGGCAGCACGACATTCTTCACGACATACCCGGGCCCCCCCAGACCTACAGCCAGCTGTTCCTCCAACAGTTCCGTCTTACGATGCACAGGATACAAGGACTTGGCCTTCTCAAGCAAATCCTCTGGTAGCTGATACTTCGTCACAGTGTGGAAACACCGCACGGCTTCATACAGAGTCATCAGCTGCAGGTAATCCAACTGTTTAAGCTCCCTTTCAAAATTCTCCTTACAAAACACTTTGTCCAGCAACCTGTCTTGATAGATTCCTAAGGAAGCCATTTCTAGGCATATCTTTGTCCAGGGTAGAAAGGGATTGTCCTCAATTAGGAGTGGATTGTAGGATATCTGCTGTCGGATTTCGTCCCACTGTGCGGCTTCGGGGGTGAAGTTGTTGTTGGAGAGGCAGTTGATGAAGCTGAACAGTGTGGAGGCGCGGCAGGACGAGAGGGTGGTGCTGGTGGCAGCCGCCTTCTCACAGAGGTAGCCTACCAGCCCGAAGTGGGTGTGTGCCTGGGAAATGCCGAATTAATCATTATTATATGACTAGCGGACCCGACAGACGTTGTCCGGTCTGACCGATCCTATCAGCGACACCTACCGGTTCCAATTGTGTTTTTACACCATACAGGAACCCATTAAAATTATACACACAAAATTTCATCTAAATCGGTCCAGCCGTTTAGGAGGAGTTAGGTGACAAACACACGTACAGAAGAAATATATAATAACTAGCTTTTGCCCGCGGCTTCGCCCGTGTTTATTATGCATATAAAACTTCCTCTTGAATCACTCTATTAAAAAAACCGCAACAAAATCCGTTGCGTAGTTTTAAAGATCTAAGCATACATAGGGACAGACAGACAGCAGGAAGCGACTTTGTTTTATTATACTATATGTAGTGATGAAGATAATCTTTAAGGTGTAGGCAATCTTGGTCGTGGAGGTCGGATAGGCAGACGGTCTAGACAACATTTCCTTGAATTAACGCACAACCTCTTAAGGGATCATTGCACTCATTATTATGAACGACTTATCAGCTTTCCCTACATGTTAGCATTACCCCTCAAACCCGTAAAAGTAACAGTAAAAAAAATTATGCCCCATTTTTACCGCCGTGATTAGAAGACTATAGTTTAGTTAAAATCTCGCTGCAGACTTGGTCATAAATCATAATCGGAGTAGGGATGTGCGCTAGTTGCGCGCGCTCAAGGCCATTATCGATAACAGAATCATTAAGGTTGTCGAGAAGTTAGTCGATGAAGCCATTTCCAATGTCTCCATTGAAAATTGGCAAAACTGTGTGGAACATGCAGAATTGCTGCAAGATGAAGACTTAAGAAAAGCACATTTATGCGAAGAGTTCATCATTCATGTGGATGATGATGACGATGACTCAGACGAAGAATTTTAATTTTCTATTTTTAGTTTTATATATACGTTCTTTTGTTTATATATTTAATATGCTTTGTAGTAAATTTGGTAGTAAAATAAAAAAAAATGTGTATTTATTTCTATCGCCCATTTATAAATATATAAAACTATCGATATCACTCATCGGCTGCAGTAATGCACAGAACTACGTGTGGGCGTGGCCTGCCCATAAGGCCCGTGAGTGGGAAAGAGAGCGAAATACTCGAATGATTTATGACCGAGTCTGCAGCGAGATTTTAACTATACTATAGCAGACAAATTCGAAAAGTTAAAATGATAGGAATTTAGACATACTATTCCTTAAAATTTTAATGTAAAAAATAAAAAACCGAATCTAATTGAATCGGCTCAGCTTTCGAGGAGAAAAAAGGGGAATACGAAACGTCGATTTCGTCAAAATTTTTGTGATATCTGCAGCTGTCCCTATCGCTCTCTCTTAGTTGGGGCGCAGCGCGACGGCAATAGTTTCTTCAAATATCTATTTTTCAAATTCCTCCCAGGCCTCGTCCCCTCTTACCTGCTACTGCAGCGCAACTTGATCAGCGAGTCATAAAATTACGTGAATTAGCCTACAGCTCTTTACAGTCTATGGTCTAGACCATAGAGGCGGTCAGAAAGTCTTTATAACAATGCTAGTTCAAAAAGAATACTTACGGTCCTGGACATAATGCGAGCCACCTGCAGTCCCTCATCAAAGCTCACTCCTCGAGCTATTACAGAGTTAGCAATAGCATCCATCAGCTGTTCATGATAATACTCCGGATGCTTCTCTTTGACCCTGTTCTGGATCTTCGCAGCCGTCCTCAGCAGCTCATCGTACGACAGCTGGTCGATACTCTGCGTCAATATGTCATAGCAAATATGGAGAAGCTGTACCCTTGTTGGGAATCTTTCTTCTGTGCAGTTAACTTGGCACAGTGACCATATGATTGACTTGGCTATTTTAGTATCAATCACCTGATCGTGGAGGAGCAAACCGGTGACAATGTCATCAATGTACCGGTCCGGCAGTTTGTGAACACAGCTGTACGCCAGCATATCTTTCAGTAAGGGCAAATCTTTGCTGTCTATCTCCAGCGGTAAATGTATTTGGAATGCTAAAGGCAGAGCAAGCTTCAACGCATCAACTAAATGATTTTTGCCGTCGAATTTCGTCAGTAAGAAGTCTAGGAACATGATCTGGTTGAGATTGATCATATTGATGTAGCATCGGAGGAGTTGCAGCATGGTCTGGACCACCACAGCGTCGGCAGGCACCTTCAGGTAGGACAGAATCTTCGTGGCTTCGATAGCCTGGTTCACATCGAGCGCTCGAGCATGCTTCTTGAACTTCTGACAGAGAATTCCGAATTTCGGGTTTGATACTAATTTTTCTGGGTCTACATCTGATCTAAAAATTTAAAGATAATTAAAAGGTTATTTTTGGGATTATGTCGGGGCCACACCAACGGGAAATGCCGTTGATTATCGCGATACTGTAGCCACAACTTATAGGCGATAATTTGACAAAGGCATTCACATCACATTGCCGATTGACGTTCGCCAAATTGAATGAGCATCGACGTTGACCGCTCAAGTGTGACCACTCAATTTATCGCGATAATTATCGGAACTATTACCGCGTTGTTTATGGCGTTGATGGCCATTGACGTTTAATTGTTTAGGGTTGGCGAAGCAAGGTGCAGTTTTCACTGGCCAGCCAAACAGCAACATTATGCGAGTTAAATTAAAATCAAAAATAAGGGTCCGTGCACGAAAAAGATCCTTCTTTTGTCAATTTATAATCTAACTAGCTTTCGCCCGCGGCTTTGCCCGCGTTGAGGTCAGAAATTATCCCACGGGAACTAACTACCAGGATCAAAAGTATCCTATATCCTAACCTAGGTCATGATCTACCCATGTGCCAACATCCAAATCCGTTCAGCCATTTTTCGATTACAATATTAAGTTTGTTTTTGGGATACATTCTTTTTAACTACGGAACCCTTCATTGTGCGTGGTCCGACACGCACTTGGCCGGTTTTTTTTAAATTTATTGTAAGTACCGTGTTTTCTAAACTGAATAAAGTTTTTATTTATTTAATTTTTTTGTTTAAGTAATTTCTTTTTCCCTGTCTGTGTGAATAAAATTTATCAAAATCAGTTGATTTTGTGCAAGGCCCCTTAATAAAAGAACAATTCCTTACTTTCCAGACTTCTGTAGCTCAAAGAGGCAGCACAAGGCCTGCAGCATGTGTGTGTGGTCCATTTGGGCCATGTTAGCATTGACTGCGTCCAGCACCTTAACCATGGTTGGTGCTGCCTTGATGGCCGTCATCAAAGCATCAGGAGGAGGCACTCGGGTCATCTGGGTTACTACTGCAAATATTATTAGTCATAGTAGGCAAGAGTATGCAATTCTAACTACAGCTCTTCATTAGTAGCTTTTGTAGACATGATATCCACTCAGATTTGTTACAGTTGTATTTACAATTTGGTTGTTTTTTTTTCTATTTTATTATGTAGGTACCTGGTACTTGTTGACAGGCTTACACAGTCTTCACTGTTATTTGAAAACATTGTAAGAGCCAATTATTTTTAAAACAGAATCCGTGGTGTTTCTTGCTGGCCACAACCATAGGAAACAATACAATTTGAACCGTACACCTACCACCTGACGTTTCATATGTTTTTTGAAATAAAATATTTTGATTAGCATTTTGAGCAATAAATGTTACTAATCATTAGCACCTACTTTCGCTTGACAATATGGTCTCTATCTTGCACATAATGTGCAGTTGTGCGACAGGAATAATGCATAAACAAAGCATGTAACATTTAATTTTTTTTTGCCTTCATTAAGCTTATATTTCCTAACACAGTGGTGCCATAAAATAACAGTCATTATAATAGAAGTCCGAATTATCCCTACTGGGCAATCCTGTCAGACGTGCTTATTCTGGTAAGACAATTAAATAAATACTTACTCTTAGCAGTAAGACTTCTATCCAGCAATGATTTTCCCTTTAGCACACTCCGCCACACGTTCTTCAGCAAAAGCGTCATGATTACTGTAACTTTTTTTAAAATAATTAAGTTATGGGACAAGGCCTAACAATAATTTATTAGAATGTAGCTTGTTAGGTTATGTTTATGTAAATATGTATGTGTATACGAATACGAATTGAGGGATTTACAGGGACGCAAGGGAAAACAATTATTAAAAAAAGACCTTTCAGATTAAATACCTAAAAATTAAAATGTAATTTTACCATAGTTTTACTCACCTTTCAAATTTAGATAATTCTGCTAAAAACTATCAACTTTAGAAAGATATTGTGGCAATAAAGAACAATTTCATACATTTCTTTCTTTCACCACTTGCCCAATAATAGGTATAGTTATTGTATCCTTTAATTGAAAATTTATTTTAAAAACAGAAAAGAGAGGAGAAACAGAATTTTGAATAATTCGCGTTGCTAACAACAGCCAGCTGATTTTGACATTGTTTGTAGTGTGCACAGACCATATATTAGACACAAAGTAGTATTGTAGTGTGGCAAGAAAAGATCATTTGAATAAATTATCTATGATTACTGAAACAAACAAATTCGTTTATAAATAAATGCATTCGTCTACAAATTACTTAGAGCATTTTAATAATATTGCAACGTGATCATTTTTATTTACGATTTTCACACAACAGTCTGAAAAAATTAAAAAATCTGAAACATTTTTTATTATTATTTGTACACTCTCTGATTCGGCTTCAGTTTAAGAACGAAACTGTTGATGACTAATGTCAGTGAAATGACATTGACACAGATAGACATTGACATTTAACGATTTTCCGCATTTTCGTGAAATAAAATAACGAAAATTTTAAATAATAATAACATATTTACCTACTGAAAAACTACTTAAATATAGAACCCGCTTAAAAATGCACAAAGAAACAGTCATTAGCACACGCCCGGACCGAGAGATACGAAAAAAGGTGTTATCACCCGGAGACTACACCTTGGTTCCTTACGAAGATTCTCGTTGCAAGATCACTCTATCTGATGTTAAATGTTGCAACGAAAAGGGAGCTTGTGAGATAGACTCAGTCAGCCGGATATTTAGCCGAGCATTTGATGGGAACGTGTTGATTGGCGACTGTGATTCGTTCATTGACAAAGATTTCGAGTTGGTGCTGCAACAAATGTGTTGCGGGGAGACTTGTGAGGCGACGCTAGTGTACAGGAACGGGGAGGGGAAGCTGGTGAAGGAGATTACGTGTAAGGTGGAGCTGCGGGAGGTCACTGAGGAGCAGCTCATCAGCGACTGGAGCTGGGAGCGGCTTTACGAAGCTGCTGTGCATCACAAGGTAGGAGCTTACGTTTGACTGCTTGCTTACCGTATTCTGCTCTGGTACTGGTAGAAATTATATGAGAATAATTCAGGCCATGGCCAGAAAATATTAGCTAGTCATCTAGGTAGCTAGGTAGAGGTGGCGAACTGCCCAGGGTATGCAGAACTCCTAGAAGCTTGAGTACAGCTGCCTTTTGATGGTATCAACAATCTCTGCAGCAGTTAACTTGGAGACTCACAAGTTACAGGATATATTTTTGATGACACAATTTACCGTTTTTAAAGGTGCTGCTTGAGTTAATAAAATAATATTGCAGTATAGCTGAAAGACTTCTACTCAAATGCAATGTTTTAAAGAATGAAACATGTTTCTTCTATTTTCACTGTTTATATGGTGTCTTCAAACTCTAGACAAATAAAATTCCTCAAGAACCAACTACTTAAAATCATCATTATTATCATTATTATTTAGTTGTTTAGCTATTATGCTATTGTTTACATTATACATGGTGGTATGGGGTAACTTTCTTAAGAGGCTTTGCTCCTTAGGTGAATGTGCTAAGTTAGCCTGCAAAATTCAAATTATCAGGTTGTATGTTGATAAAAATATCATCCCCATCTATGTGGGGCCTTGCGACTGGGAAAATTCGAAAATGACCTGCAAATCGCAAAAAAACTTAAGAAAATTTTAATTTCATGGGCTACCTTTGCTCATCCACCTTAAGCAAGCAAGCAAGGACTTTGCTTTCCAAGTATGAAATTGCAATTTTTGTTTTGTTTGTTGGATTGCGAAATTGTTTTATGAAAAAGTTATCAACAAACACTTACTTCTACTGCTTAGGTTTTTAGTATGAACCTACTATTTTTGGAAGCTATGATGAATTTTATTTGTGAATGTTTATGTTTAACCAAAAATATTTTCATAAAACGTCTTCAAGTAAAGTTTTTCTATTGCTTCTCTTGCCATACCGTGCCATAAAAATAAAACACTCTGTTTAAAATACTCCAGCACAAAACAATTTCCTTTCCCATTGTTCTTTAAACAATACACCAAAAAAAAAAACAAATATCGCTTGCTCATATAGTCATAAATATTCTTGTATGCACAGGAGCGTGGAGTAGACCTGATCAAACAGGGGAGAACTGCGGATGCCTTCCGCAGGTTCAACAAGGCTCTGAAGATGCTGATAGCTACAGAACCCTTGGATCCTAAGGTGGTCAGCGAGCAGGTGGTCAAGGATATGGTGGAGCTCAAGGTAAATACACTCCTTTGCAAAAAAAACGGGCAGTTTGGATTTTTCTACATTATTTGTAAACATTTAGTTCTAAAGAGGTTTTAATAGCCAAACTATGTTACTGGCACTTAATAAAGGGTCTGGGTATGAAAAAAAAGTGAATTTCAAATTCGAAACAGTTGTTTGTAAAAGTAATAATCCCTTTTTCAGTTTATGACTTTTTACTTACTATTCCCGGGTTTGCGGTTAAAAGGTTATCAGGCAACTAAAACTAACTTCTCGTTATTTTTATTAGAATAATTTATGGTTGTCGCATAATCCTGCCTTAAAACAGATATCTTTGTGTCGATTGTAATGGCAGAAAAAGCAAAAAGAGCTAGTAAAATTATAGCGCTGCTGGAAGTAGGGTGTAGCCAATGTTACGGCTCACAGCGGTTAAACGTGAGTCGTTCCACCGTCCAAAGAACCTGGACTCGATACCAAGAGACAGGTTCCGTTCAAAGAAGGCAAGGTTCTGGGAGAAAACGTTGCACACAACCACGAGACGACCGCTTTATAGTGACTCAGGCGCTGAGGAACCGCAAATGCAGTTACAAAGACCTCAAAAGAAACCTTGAAGAGGTACGAGGAGCACAAGTTAGCCTATGGACAGTGAGGAGGAGGCTTTTAGCGGTTGATATACGCAGTCGACGACCAGCGCGGGCCCCCAAGTCACTCCGTGAGCACCGGATTGCTCGACTGAGGTTCACTAGAAATTGTCTATCTTGGACACTAGGTAGCTCGAGTAGCATACTCTTCTCCGATGAGGCTCGAATTTGTCTGAATGGTGAGGACCGACGTCGGCGAGTGTTACGAAGACCAGGGAAACGCTATGCCGACGTGTGTTTTGAAGAAATCACCCCTTATGGTGGAAGGTCCGTTATGTTTTGAGCGGGCGTAACTTCCAGCTATCGTACCGAGATAGTGTTCATTGAAAATGGCTCACTAAATGCGCAAAGGTTCATAACAGGAATAATTTGTCAACATGAACAGCCCGCACTGACTGTAATTGGTGAAGATGCCATTCACATGGACGATAATGCTCGGGACCACCGTTCTGGCGACGTAGCTGCTTATATGCAAGAGGTCGGTATTCGTCGTCTGGAGTGGCTAGCGCGGAGCCCCGACCTTAAAACTATGGAGCACGTCTGGGACCTCCTAAAAAGGCGAGTACGATCTGTCCAACCCCTTGCACAAAACATCAGGGAGCTTAAACGTGTGATTTCGGCTGAGTGGGAACACATTCCACAGGACACCATCAAAAGCCTGGTGGAAAGCATGCCAAGACGATTACATGCCTTAATCGATGCAAGAGGAGGTCATACTCTTTATTAATTTTTATTTTTTAATGTCTTTTTTTTATTAAAATACCATAAAAATACTCATAGTCTTCATTTAATTATACCCTAAAAAATTCCATTTTAACACGACTCTCTGTTTACATTGACTAAAACACCGATTCCAGGATTTAAGGGTTAAAAACTATATTCTCAATGATAATAAGAAATTTCTAATCATTTATGCTAATGACATACTAAAAATATTAATATTATCCATAGAAAAGCCAATGACTGTAAGGTGCCCGTTTTTTTTGCAAAGGAGTTTATAAAACTGATTATATTTGGAATTAATTTACATCCTATCACCACTTACTAAACTATCTACTTTTGTGTTACGCATTCTAAGTTGATTTTCGTGTGACCATTTATCAATTTCGCATGAAAAGATCGTAAAATATTTTTTCTTGCAATGGTTTATGAAGAGGAGCTCGTGGCTAAGTAATAACAGCCGCACGGGTCGATCCGTCAGGTTAAGCTACGCTTGCCGGGGTTGGTCAGTGGATGGGTGACCATCTTTACATATCGAGATTCCTCCGTGCCTCGGAAAGCACGTTAAGCCGTTGGTCCCGGCTGTTATTCGTGGATCTTTGACAGTCGTTACGGGTCGTCAGAAGCCCGAAAGTCTGACAACCAGTCTTACCAAGGGGTATCGTATTACCCAGTTACTGGGTTGTGGAGGTCAGACAGGCAGTCGCTCCATGTAAAATACTGGTATTCAGCTGCATCCGGTTAGACTGGAAGCCGACCCCAACATAGTTGGGAAAAGGCTAGGCAGATTGATTGATTGATTTTTTTGGTTTATGAATTTGTACCTGTCATCTGCCTAGCCCTTTCCCAACTATGTTGGGGTCGGCTTCTAGTCTAACCTGATGCAGCTGAATACCAGTATTTTACATAGAGCAACTGCCTATCTGACCCTCCACAACCCAGTTACTGGGTAATACGATAACCTCATAGTAAGACTGGTTGTCAGACTTTCTGGCTTCTGACGACCCGCACCGACTGTCAAAGATCTATGAATGACAGCCGGGACCAACGGCTTCACGTGCTTTCTGAGGCATGCAGGGGTCTGCGTACGTAAAATCCATCCACGGACCTTTGTAATAAATAACATTGAGTTTGTTGTTCTTAAGCTTGATAATTATCTCAGATTCTGATTTCAAATATAGGTTGATTATTGTTTTTGACACTTGAATGTTGTGAGATTTCTCAAAATAAATAGTATTTGCACTACCATTAGCTCATTCTTTTTACTAGAGATGCCATAAATATTCGGCTATTATTCGGTATTCGGCCACCATTTGCAATATTCGGCAGAAACATTAGGTATTCGTCACATCTCTACTTTTTATTATAGTCCAACAACCAAATGAGGCAATTTGAAGGATTTTCGATTTATCATTCTCCAGATGTTTTTATGGCTACCATTTGGCAGCCTTCGAGGCGTCCAGTTTTTCCCACCACCTTCTTTACTTATCGGCGATTGCTACTCCACACGTGACAGATCAATCCTTTTCCATAAATTAAACCTTCTTTCCCAGGTAAAACTCTACAACAACCTAGCACACTGCCAGCTTCAGCATGATGAGTACGAAGCTACAATACAACTGTGTGAGAAGGCTCTCAAGTTTGACCCGGTCAACGTTAAGGCCCTCTACAGGAAGTGCTCAGCTCACTCCGGTCTCCACATGTACGAAGAAGCCTGGACTGACATACAAGAGGCACTACGAATAGAACCCAACGATAAAGCAGCCCAGTTAAAAGCAAATTCCTTGAAACCCAAGATTGAGAAGATAAACAAAGATTATACGACTGTTATCAAGAAAATGTTTGGTTAGATTTTTTGTTTCTGGACAATTTCTGTTATGTTAAGATTGAGTTTATGGGTCAGATTTTGTGCATACAATCCTGGGCGCAATTCTTTGAAGTAATAGTTTAAAGATTTACAGAGCTGCCCAGTGCTTATCAGGGCTGCCCGCTGCAGCTGAACAAATTAAAAGACATTGCTGCATGCGTGGTTACTGGCTGTTCCCTTGCCGCAGCCTTAGGGTTTGCGCAGACCATCGGAGTGGCTAACGACGAGGCGATAAAACTGAACTTTATTTGCTCGTGGTTATGGCTGAAATTCTATCTAAATAAGATTAGCAAGTCATGAGATTTTCGCAGCCACTTCAATTAACAATGGTGATTGGTGCGCGTTAACCCTTAGGGTATTGCCATGTATGTATTAAATTGTGTTGGAAATGGCAGCTCCAATGTTAGCATTTACCTCTTGTGTGAGAGAGACGAGGGAGATGCAAGTAAAAAATTTTAAATACAGTATCCGGCCGCAAATACAGTATTGAGCTGGAAATTCAGTATCCGGCCGCAAATACAGTATCCGGCCGCAAATCAATTTTGTTGTAGGTACGGTTGAACAGGGATGTAAGATAAGTGTAGCTCAAAGGAGGTATGGGGTGGCCATACTGAAGGTATAATTAGGGAGAAAACGAAGGTGAAATGTGGCCAAATGAAGTCGCTGGTTCTGTTGGTCACTTACCGTCTCATTACAAAAAGAGTTCTATATCGGGCCAGTTTTTTATTTTGAACTTTATTCCGCCTGTTGTAAAGTTCTTAATACCTAAAGAAAACTGACTTTATAACCTAATGTAAGTTGTCAATTTTGAAAAATGACAACAACTGAGTTATACCTATTTTTCGTGTAATCAGTGACGCAACAGAATCAACGCCATTGCTTAGATTAATAATATACTTAAGTACTTAAACAATTTGTCGTGTCACTTCGCCAAATAGGAGACTTTCTACATTATCTTCCTTCATCGGTTCGCGGACGCTAAACGAGACACAAACACAATAGAAGTTTTATTATTGGGACGTCTGTAGATGTCAAGCGTCTGCGACAGAGTAGGTTGATCTACAGTGGTAGCCCGCGAAATTTAAGTTTTTTGCATTTTGCGCAATTTGCAGGTAAATGTCAGCGGGCCTAAAACGGCCACTCTAAAAGCGATTCATTTCCTGAACTCCCAGCAATTTATTTTGATTGTGCTACTTCAATAAAGCAATTCATAATTTGTAGACCATTTTACGAATGACCATACAAAACTGTCAAACAGATGAATTGCGTGCTATGAATTGTACGCAGATAAATTATGAATTGTCAGTTTGTGACCGTTTTACAATTTCATATATGATTCATAATACCTAGATTATCCTATTATGATTCTGCCAAAGTGGCCGTTTTAGCCCCCCAGGTTGTATCTTTGCCCCGGATTGATCTCATTTCGGAAATCATACCAATCCGGGGCAAATGTAACTTAGAGAAATGTATTGATGATTAATATAGTTATAATTATGTAAATACAAGTTGTTATTGTCGCGAATCATGTTTTAATCACATCAAGCTACTACAATCTGTCAAATTTCTTTAATAGATTTTCATCTTTATCGCTAAAGTATTAGGTTTAAGTTTGATTGGGAAAATTTGACAGTTGCGGGTGGCTTGACCTGCTGGCGTCTGTACACGACACTGACTTGCAAATTACAAAAAAGGCAAAAAAAAAATGAATTTCACGGGCTACCACTCGCATTCACCAGAAATAAAATATTATGCATTTATAAATTTAAATGTTACCTATCTTCTACTGTGATGTCTACGTGTCTATTTTTGAGATATCTTTAACTGTAAGATTTGAAAATCATATTAGATGTAGGTATATAATGTAAATAACTCAGTCAAATATATTCTCATATACGTAGCAACACTGTGTATTATTTACTATCACATATTTTTTAATAAAATAAAAATAACATAATTGTTGTGGACTTGTGGAGCAGTGCGCTTTTCAAAACTTCAGAGAGAGGAGAACCTCTAACCACAGTCTATAAATACTGTGCTTCTAACAAAACGAGTTTTGAATTTCGCGGGCTACATTAAGTGCCTTAGCACACTTCCGCCGCGATACCGCAAGGTGGGTCTACGTCTGGAATTACGAGGGGGTCATCGTCGCTGTTCCTCATACCTCTATAAGTTATCACTGTTAAGTCAGAAGCCAGGTGTAAGAACGGTACTCTTACATCCGGTTTCTGATTTGAGAATTTCAGCATTAATCTCTTGACCAATCTGCTTATACAACGTGTAACGCTAAATGCGCAAAACCTCTTAAGGGGTCATTGTACTCATCATTATGAACAACTTTTACTATGGGACCAAACGTGCAATCGCGGAAAAAAAAATCAGCTGTTCAGTACATTTATGTTCGCATAATTCGTCAAAATGTACTGAACAGCTGATTTTTTTTCGTGATTTCATGTTTGGTCCCATAGTAAAAGTTGTTCATAATAACTGAGTACAATGACCCCTTAATAGGTTTTGCGCATTTAACGTTACACGTTGTATACAAGAGCCTCCACTGGTCTACTCGCTGCTGTGGCCCAAGGTTAGGTAGCAACATTGACTCTTAGGTGTAGACCTCGAGTCGTAGGGCCCCAGCAGGCGTAACACTTTACTTCGTGAATCTAAGTCATTGACTTCCACCAACCCATGCTGAGACAGCGTGGTGCTGGTGTACAGCTTCTCACATAGAGCTGGCTGGATGAGCTCGTGGCTAAGTAATAACAGCCGCACGGTTCCATCCATCAGTTAAGCTACGCTTGCCGGTGTTGGTCCGTGGATGGGTGACCATCTTTACATATCGAGACTACTCCGTGCCTCGGAAAGCACTTTAAGCCGTTGGTCCCGGCTGTCATTCGTGGATCTTTGACAGTCGTTACGGGTCGTCAGAAGCCCGAAAGTCTGATAATCAGTCTTACCAAGGGGTATTGTATTACCCAGTTACTGGGTTGTGGAGGTCAGATAGGCAGTCGCTCCATGTAAAATACTGGACTGGAAGCCGACCACAACACAGTTGGGAAAAGGCTACCTGGCAGATTGATCAGATCCCGAACATTATAATTATAATTTAGCCTTCTAAAATGCATTAACTTTGTACATAAGGTTATAAAATACTTACGTATTTTTATGAAACAAAAATATTATGAGCGTACCGTGTGAGTCAGCATGACGGTCGGTCGCGCAGAACGGAAGCGGATTCCCTTGTACCTGTGTGATACCTGTACGTAAGTACAATGTTTTCATTGCAACTTGCAATCAAATTAATAATAAGTAAATAATGTTCATACTTAGGTATCTTGCGGAAGCTCGGTATTTCGCGAATTAAGTAAGTAGGTGCTATTTTATAGTTTTTGTAACTAAGTAGGGGCGCATAGATAAGAAAAAAAAAATTAAAACCGGTCAAGAGCGAGTCGGACTCGCGCACCGAGGGTTCCGTACCATCTACTTATATGTAATTTTTGTTGATGATTTTTGAAAAAACTGTGCTATTTAGGGACATCGTTTTATTTTTCCTGTATATCTATAATAAATACATAAACACACATTCTATCACATAGAATAATTTTAGATTTTATCTATGTAAACTTCGGAGGTAAGGGGGGAACGGTATTTTTTTTAACATTTTTTATCAAAAGTCGAAAACTAGGTGGCCTAAAAAAAAGAAAAAAAAAATGTTTGAGAATGTGCAAACAGCAATTTTATTTTATTTCTTTAAAAGTGTATTGAAAAACGTCGTTTGATACTCGTGGACATTTGTTATTGCAGTTCTCGGCTCAAAAACAACCTCGCCTACGGCTCGGGTGTTAATTCCGCCTCGAATGCAATAACAAACATTCTCCACTTGTATCAAAATGTACTATTTCATTCACTGCTTGTTAATTTTAGGTACTTTTAAGTAAGTACCTACTTAGGTAAGTATAAAGTTTCGCAGATTGTCACCGTGCCTGCAATGGCCTTGGCAGTAATTTTAATTTTAAATGATGATTGTGAAAACAACATACACAACGTAGTACGTAGGTAAACGTAAAAACACATGTAAACAACGGAGTTGTTAAAAACGTATCTAATCCTATGCACTTCAATAATCTAGGTCATTTTTACCCATCACGCTTAGGGTCATGTGTTCACGAATGAAACACTAAAAATTCAAAGTCTCATACACCTTTTGTTTTTACAGATAGAAGTGTAATTTTTTACAGGCATATAGGTAATTTTATTGGGTAGAGGATGGCATTTATAGTTTTTTAAAATTAATGTGTAATTGATCAGCAAAAATTAAAAACTAAAAAATGGGAAATGTTTCACTGTGTCCACAATGGTGTACACAATGAAACGCCACAAATTCAACAATGAAAAATAATAATAAATAGTGTCTGTTTCATATTTTGTGTAATATTTAGGGAGTAGGTGTATGACAAAAATGCTGAGTTCATTCAAAAAGATTTTATTCTAAATCTTAAGTAGCGTAGTATAAATGTAGGACATTGCACTCTTGTGCAGCTTCTCTTCTCAAGCTCTTTCCTTGTCTGTGCATTAAAATAGCTCATAGCATATTTTCCGTACGCGCCATCCTGAAATAAAACTTCTAGTCACAAAAATTATTAATTTCCATGGAAAATACATGAATCATGAAAGATAGTACACAACGAAAGTGTTTCATTGTGTCCACTGTGCAACTGTTTCACTATTCACTAAATTGTAACATTTTAACATATGATCTATTCCACATTAATCTTCGAAATATGTCTAATGCTATATGTCTAATTAAAATAGCTCAGAGAGAATTTCTAACTAGGATTAAGTGAACAAACAAATACCTTAGGATGAGGTCTTCTTTAATTAAATGTGTAAACTTCTAGCCTGTTGTCGAAAAAAGAAAACAAAACATCACTAATTTGATGACTATTGATGACACAGAGACACACATCCATAGAAAAAAAAAAACTTCTTTCTTACATCTATGTATGTACGGTCAGCAACAGAAGTCGGTTAACACTGCTACTTTTTGACATCATCTAAATTAACACAAAATAATACGATAACCTACTTTTTAGTATTTTATTTATTAGTTAAGAGTTAATTTTCTTTAAAATTTACATAAGTATCCGATTTTAATGAAGTATTTTTCTCAATAATTACGATTTAGAAAACACAAGTGTTAATTGACTTTTGTTGCTGACTGTACCTACACATCACATACGGGACACCCCACAACCAACACGGAAGGTGTAGGCACAGTAAAAACCTATTTTACTGTGGTTTAGGTACGCTTTCTCGGCTCTCTATTACAATTGAGAGCCCTTCGAAAAGCGTCAAAACATCGTCCAAAATAATAAAGACACGCCCTTGACACAGCAGCCGATCAAATCTCGTCTGCCTCGTATGACATCACACAAGGAATGGCCGTCTATGACATCATACTACCCGACAAATAACAAGCAACCGCAGAAAACTCACTATTCAACGAGGAAAACGCGGTGCAGCTTTCAACTCTATGTTCAAGACGGGCCACGGTTTATTTATACCTTGTTCCATAACACAACTTGTGAAGATTAGACCTTCTGTAGATAAATACTCGATGACCTCACCTACGCAACTGTCTGCCAGTTGCTTACAAGCCGCTGGCGAACGCGGTCCACAATCTTACTTACCGTGTAGTTTTTGCAACACACTTCCGCGAACGGAAATGTCGAGTGAGTATCTTGTCTTCAAAGTTATTATTGTTAACGTGTTTGAAGTTAAATTGGATTAGAAAAGTGTTGTTTAAAGTATTAATAGTGCATTATGTCATGTGTTTCACCTGTAGGTTTATGTAAACAGTGGTCAAGTTGATTGGAAGGGTAATGTGTTATGTTTCTACCGGTTTTGTGTTACTCATGCTACCTTTTACAAGGAGGTGGGCAGGGCTAGAGGTGTACTTAGAGTCTGATTTACTTAGATATTTATACGATGGAGTACCTAGTAGTTAATCAGAAGTGATAAAAGAATTCCTTTGCTTTTGTTGACTTCCAAATACTTAAGTGAAACGATGAGAACAAAAACGTCTAACAAAATAATGATAGTTGCAGTGTAATGTACAAATAATGACCGATTGTTAGCGTATTATCAGCTCTATTAGCTAAGTACCTACCTACTGGTAGCCGGTGTTGGCAACTTCTTCTCGTAATGATTGATTAACAAGTGAATGCCATAAAAATTCCAGTTGATTCCATTAGTTATTGGGTGGCGAGTTGTAACTTTGTTTGCGATGCTTGTATCTACGCGTAGTTAGAAGCATTATAAACAAAGCGCTACGCTACGCGAGCAATTATTAATATTGCTGACCCTAGTACGGTCAGCGAATAAAGTCGGATTGCCTTGTTGGTCTAGTGGTTGCATTGTCGGAAGTGATACCTACTGCTGTCCTTGTGGTCCGGGCTTCGATACCCAGGTTGGGCAGTGATATTGGGTTTTCATCAGGAATTTCTTAGTACTGCGGAGTCTGGATTTGTGCTCACGGTATTTTACTCTATATGCAAAAAACAGTCGGAAAATTTTAGTTCATAAAATAATAATATACTACTAGTAATATACTACTAGCTACTTAAATTTTTAAAATTCAATTCAAAGTTTTTTTAATCTGTTTTCTAACACCATGAAAGTAGCCGCCATGTTATTACGTCATTACGGCTGTATAGTATAAGTTGAAAAGTGTCAATGTCAACTGGTCAGCGTATATACAGGGTTATTTGTAAAACACCAGTAACCTCTTAAGGGGTCATTATACTCATCATTATGAACAACTTTTACTATGGGACCAAACCTGAAATCGCGAAAAAAAATCAGCTGCTCCCTACATTTTGACGAGTTTGATATAGATTAATGTACTGAACAGCTGATTTTTTCAAAAATGGGTGTAATGCCCTAAGGTTGGCCCCCTTTTACATTGACGAAATGTGTACAGTAGTACTCAACTAATAAGGCGCGTCGTGAATCTTCGTTCGCACAGAAAAGAAAGTATGGCCCCGAAGATTAACGAGAATAGTTAAAACTTACAATCATGAATCAACCTTAGATCACTACTATAAGGTTCATAATAAACTGCAGCTGTTAGTTCCGTCTCACTCGCAAGTATGGCGGCTGTCAAGCGGCGCGCGCTAACATGGCGGCAGCTACCGACCAATAGCGGTACAGGAAAAAGCGTGGAGCGTGCCGATTGGTCAATAGCATTTCCCGCGCTTTGAAAATTCATCTTCTGCGCAGGTACATCGATAAGCCATATTACTTGGGTACTGTACTAGGTAGGTACGTAGACATCTCCCTCTGTCTAAACCTTTTGGGATTACCTACAGGCGAGATGTTATACATTTATGATTTGGCAGGCTCTATCAATGCTCTGCTCCAATAATGCACACTAATAAAGGTTTTAACTGTTGTTAAATAGCTACTGCGAGTGGTAGTACGGTCAGCAACAGAAGTCGGTTAACACTGCTACATTTTGACAACTTCTAAATTAACACAAAATGATACGATAACCTGCTTTTTAGCATTTCATTTATTAGATAAGAATTAATTTTCTTTATAATTTACATCTGTTCCGATTTTAACGAAGTATTTTTCTCAATAATTAAGATTTAGAAAACTCAAGTGTTAATCGACTTTTGTTGCTGACTGTACACACGACTACACATCAAGCTATACATTTCCAGTTTACACTGACCTCCCATTGTAAGCAAATCCTAGACGATGAGAGATCAGCTTATACTGGATATGTATAGCTTGATCTGCAGCCGTGCGTACCTACTTATCTAATTCTAAATGTTAACATTATCATACATTATAATAGTTCCATTGTATTTAAATAGTTTGACTGTTAAAACAGGTATTTTTACATTATTGCGTCTTTGATTGAACTGACTGATTCCAAAACAAAACACATACTTACTTATAATCGTATTCACTGAAGTTTCATGAGTTAGTACATAATTTAATTAGTGGCCAGACTTTTGAAAATTAGGTATTTTAAGAAGGTATTGCTGTCGCTCTGCGAGCGCTCCGCCATCGAATTCGTGCGATAAGGACAACTGCAGATCCGACTAAATAGCCTATGTAAAAAGTCGCATTTCGAGGTTTGGCTCTCGCCTATTTCCTCCTCCAATATTGGACCAATTTAAAAGATATTTCATAAACTGAATAAGAAGGATATACAGGGTGTTTGGCAGAACGTTGAACATACGAAAATGGTGGATAGTTGGGGTCATCTGCTACTTACTCAGCCCTAATTTATTTGGCCCTGGCCCACTGGATATTTTTAATTATTTTTTTTTCTTTTTTCTTGTTTCACCACTTTCTTAACTTTAAAGTGTAATTTTTATTAAAAGTGGGTGAAACAGGCAATATTTAGTTTTTTTTTTTCATACTTTTATGTTGGCAGATTCTTATAAAATTATTGCTTTATTCAGATGTTAGCTAGAAAAAAAGTTATGAGTCCTCAAACTTACAGAAAGATGTAAAAAAATACTTAAATCTTAATTTCAACTTGCATTTAAAAAAAAACAAAAAATGATTGAGTAGTTCCAATTCTAGCAAAACATCCCTAGTGTGTGAGCTTTCTAATGGTATGTAATTTGCTTTTATAAAAAAAAACTTTAAGAGTTATTTCATAATTTTATCAAGTAGGACATTTTTGACGAAACTCTACCTTTACGGAAAGTGAAATGTTTTGCGAAATTTAATACTGCAAGGTTGGTAAAAATTAAATGGTCGATTCAAATTATGCTGTACCAGTTAGGTGTGTTAAGGAAACAATTAAAAAATCTATACTTATAATAAATCTGTAGAGAGGTCAATTCTGTACATGATTATATATTTTCAAAATAACTATCAGGGGGTGATTAGTGAACGATACTGATGCCAAAAATGCAATCAGTAAAATTTTTGTCTGTCTGTCTGTCTGTCTGTCTGTCTGTCTGTCTGTCTGTCTGTATGTTCCTTATAGAAACAAAAACTACTCGACGGATTTTAACGAAACTTGGTACAATTATTCTTCATACTCCTGGGGAGGTTATAGTATACTTTTCATCACGCTACAATCAATAGGAGCAGAGCAGTGAAGGGAAATGTTGGGAAAACGGGAGAAGTTGCTCCATTTTTTAAGCTTCCGTCGCGTGTGCAGCCTTAATGGTTAAAGCTACATAGAAATCATTTATGACGGAAATGTTCTACATAAAATTATCTAAAAAATATCCCACAACAGCATATGTCTATCTTTTATGGTTGACTCACAATAACACGTGTAACTCCCGATAGCTTAGCAGTCCAATACATTAACTTAATAACATACAAGGAGTTACACGCTGACGGAGTCGCGGGCACAGCTATTAATAATAATTAGTCTGCGGTTCCTTATTGCGATATTTTTCAACAGTATTGTGGATTGACATATTATATTTCCTTCCAAAAATACGAAAGTTAATCTGTCTGTTACATCAAAACCACTGAACCGTGAGGAAGGACATATGGTACTTTTCTACGAAAAACGACGGAAACGCGGACGAAGTCGCGGGCAAAAGCTATGTTAAATAATTTATTTAAATAATAAATCACAAATGTTCGAATTGACGCCCTTCATGTACAATACAGGCGCGTGAGGCGCGGCATCTTCGTCTGATTTCTACAGTCGTTGTGCGCAGCAGCATCTCCTGTCGCATAACTTCGAAAGCAGTATTAATTCGATTTATCAAATCTTCTCTTCTTTCTACTTCTGTAGTGTAAACTAGTTCCTTTGCCCTTCCCCACACGTGAAAATCGAGCGGAGTGAGGTCGGGCGATCGCGGAGGCCAGGGGATTGGTCCTCCCCTGCCAATCCACGAATTTGGGAAACAATTATCCAAATGCTCACGTACAATCAGACTAAAGTGAGCTGGACAGCCATCGTGTTGAAAGACAAGAGGCCTGTTTATGTGGGCAGGCAGGGGAGGACCAATCCCCTGGCCTCCGCGATCGCCCGACCTCACTCCGCTCGATTTTCACGTGTGGGGAAGGGCAAAGGAACTAGTTTACACTACAGAAGTAGAAAGAAGAGAAGATTTGATAAATCGAATTAATACTGCTTTCGAAGTTATGCGACAGGAGATGCTGCTGCGCACAACGACTGTAGAAATCAGACGAAGATGCCGCGCCTCACGCGCCTGTATTGTACATGAAGGGCGTCAATTCGAACATTTGTGATTTATTATTTAAATAAATTATTTAACATTTTTTAATTGTTTCCTTAACACACCTAACTGGTATAGCATAATTTGAATCGACCATTTAATTTTTACCAACCTTGCAGTATTAAATTTCGCAAAACATTTCACTTTCCGTAAAGGTAGAGTTTCGTCAAAAATGTCCTACTTGATAAAATTATGAAATAACTCTTAAAGTTTTTTTTTTTATAAAAGCAAATTACATACCATTAGAAAGCTCACACACTAGGGATGTTTTGCTAGAATTGGAACTATTCAATCATTTTTTGTTTTTTTTTTAAATGCAAGTTGAAATTAAGATTTAAGTATTTTTTTACATCTTTCTGTAAGTTTGAGGATTCATATTTTTTTTTCTAGCTAACATCTGAATAAAGCAATAATTTTATAAGAATCTGCCAACATAAAAGTATGAAAAAAAAAACTAAATATTGCCTGTTTCACCCACTTTTAATAAAAATTACACTTTAAAGTTAAGAAAGTGGTGAAACAAGAAAAAAGATAAAAAAAATATAATTAAAAATATCCAGTGGGCCAGGGCCAAATAAATTAGGGCTGAGTAAGTAGCAGATGACCCCAACTATCCACCATTTTCGTATGTTCAACGTTCTGCCAAACACCCTGTATACTATGCCCCTATGTTTTTCTTTTTTCGCTAATAGTTGTCAAATTGGTACTTACATTAGGCGTCTGTTAACAGCGGTCTGAATAGGCAATTTTGAGCATTTTTGGAGGGTTCTAGTTCCTATAAAAATAATATATCATCAAAAAAGAAAACATAGGGGCATACAAGTAACTGATATTTATATTTCTGTAAAAAATCATTGCTTTGTGGTCATTAACTAGAAAGAAAACAGGCGAGAGCGTTTGTATCTTTTTGTATGGAGAAAAGAGCTTACACATTTCCTCTTAACTTACTAAATGCTGGTTAGAACAGTGATGAGTGGCATCACACTCATCACGCCACTCTGATGACCCTCTGGTTTCGAGTAAAAGTTGTACGTAGGTACCATCGCGGACATTGGCGGTGAACCACTTTTCAACCTTATTACCATTGGCAATAAGGTCGAACAGTGGTTCACTCATTGACTTATATATTCCGCGATGGTTAGGTTAGGTCGTTGGTTCGAATTCGAACTCAAGCAGCTACTGCACTTTTTTTTCTTTTCTTTTCTGCTTTTTTTTTATTCAGAAAACTATCCAAATATTCGCTTACAAAAATCAATTTGTTTTTATTTCACAATTTAATTCAATGTTAAAATGAATCGAGCTGAGGGGTTGGTGCAACGAAGAAACGTAAACGTAATTAAGGACAGTGTGCAGAAATAAAGGAAAACCACGACGTCGATGATAAGAAAAATGATAAAAGTTATGATGACGGGGATTCAAAGGAAACACGATTGACACTAATGGAAGAAGTAGGTATTACTTTTAGGACTAAAGGACAAAGAGGTAAGAGAACGCTCTCTTCGGCAGTAATTAATAGAATGTGGATATCGTGACCATTCCATTTCATAAATTGATGATTATTTCAGGGTTACACATCATTTTGGAATGATTGCATATCCAGCGGCCTGAGAGGATGTATCTTAATTGAACTTGGTTTGAGAGGTCGCGTAGAATTAGAAAGAGCTGGTATGCGTAGAAAGGGATATAAGTACCTAAGTAATTCGGTAGGTACTGCTATCAAAACAAAATGGTGAAGGAAAACATCGCGAGGAAACCGCTAGAACCAAAATTTTTTTTTTTTTTACGTTTTGCAATTTGCAAGTCAGTATTAGGTTGTACTTAGATTGATCAAAATATGATTCGCGACCACGACCGTAACAATGAATTTACAGAATCATTAAACTCATCAATACAATTGTGCACGCCATCGTGTGCATCATTAAAGAAGCAAGAAAACCGTATCGTACCGCGTGTCACAGCGCGCGCGGTACACCACTACGACGGCAGCGGGGGTGCGGTGCGCGGGGCGCTCGGCGCCCGCGGTGGAGCACCCGCCGCGTCGACACTACGCATCCGGTCGCGCTAGCGATCACTCGTTGTCATCATTTCAATATATATAGATATTCTGTGCCCGCGCATAAATGTACGCGTCTCAAAATGTCTCATTAAAACATTGATACAAGAAGAGGAAGTTCATTTATATTTCGATGTCCAATCCCCTTCATGTGGCGACCGTGAACAAGCAAATATGCTGGATGAAGAACGCGAATAGCTGTTGCCGGTCGGAATTTGAGGAATAAGAAAATTCCGTGAGTAACGAAGATGGCGGCGGCGGCGTTAACAGCAATAGAAAGGAAGTAAGCCCGTTCCTAATTCTCTCCTTATCCCTATTTCCCAGCTTTGGATTGCGTTTAATTGCCGAGCTACTTGGAGGCTGTAAGGAGAGGTGCCTAGCTGCGTGTTTTTATGATAAATGGCTACGCATGGTGCCTTCTTTTATTTCTATGCAAGGCACTAGCTAGTGTAAGCACGTGCACGCGGCGCTAATAAATAAATAAATTAATCTGTGCTCGTACATAATAACTATAATAACATTAATGTATTGTTAAAGGATTCTTGTGCTTATTTCCGAGGTAAAAAAAATTTTTTTTTTTTTATTAGTTGTAAACAGTTATTTGCCGAACATTCCAGCCGATCCTACGGCGCTCGCGCAGGCCTACGTCGGTGCGCGGCGAACGTAACGTGCTGTCAGCGTGCTCGGCAACGCGGCCGGCAGCGGCGCCCTGCGGGCGCTGTCCGTGCTGTTGGCGAGCTCGGTGGCAGCTGCAAGGTTTGAGCTGGTTGACTGCTGGATGTTTGGTTAGCGTGAACATTTTATTTGACTTTACCTTACTCATTGTTGATATTATTGTTGTTTCCGGGTACGTAACTGTGTTACTTTAATTTTAAACAAAAGGTTCGTGAGTTTACTTATCTGTATCAATTATTATTTAAATATCGTTGAACAAGATGTCGGAAAGTGAACAAGAGAACGATGATACAAATAGCATTCTGGTTAAATTAATTCGTAAACGGTCTGGCATACGTAGTCGTGTGACGTATTTTAAAAATTATATTAGTAAGTTTCAATTAGATAAGTTGGACAGCGTAACTAGTTTGGAAATAAGAGAATTATCGATAAAATTAACACAATTACAAGAATTGGTTCAAAAGTTTGATGTGGTTCAATCAGAAATTGAAGAACTTTCTGTAAATGTAGAAAAACAGTACTCGGAAAGAGACATCACTGAAGGTGAATTTAGTTCTCAAATTGCGTTAGCACAGGAAATAATAGAAGTGTTTTCATCTTTAAATAAAAATTCTATAAATAACGATTCGGTAAAATCTAATTGTGGGGTAAATGCATCCATAAAATTGCCAACTATTAATCTACCAACTTTTGATGGGAACTTTGTGAAATGGTTGGAGTTTCGAGACACGTTTCAATCTCTTATAGATGAAAATGATTCTATACCGATAATAAATAAATATCATTATTTGAGAAATTCTTTAGTTGGAAGCGCTAAGATTGCTATTAGTTCTGTAAATTTTGCGGCTAAGGATTATAAAAGTGCATGGCTGGCTTTATGCAGGAGATATGATAATCCAAATATTCTGATGAACTATCACTTGGACGCATTAATAAGTATTGCTCCTATTCAAAAGGAATCTTTCAAGGCATTAAGGGATTTAAGTGATACAATTTTTAAGAATCTAAGTGCACTAAATACCTTAGAGATATCTACGGATAGTTGGGATCCTTTAGTAATTCATTTGGTGGCCGCAAAGTTAGATCCCAGGACTAGGAGTAAGTGGGAAGATCTTAAAGGTAGTTTGTCATCCCGTCCATCACTTGGAGAATTTCAAGAATTTTTAATACAAAGAGCTAACATTCTGCAAACAGCTAACCACAGTGAGAGTAATAATGATAGTAAAAACTCTTCTAAAGATAACAATAACAAAGAAAAGAGATGTGTAAAGTCCTTTGCTACCGTTACAGATAATCCTCATAATAAGGCATGTGTTGTGTGTGATAAAAAAAACCATTTTATACATCAGTGTTTTAAATTTAAAGGGATGAAATTAAATGATAGGCTTTCCTTGGTAAATAAACAAAAACTGTGTATTAACTGCCTTCGCAGTGGTCACACACATACGGAATGTACTTTGAAAGGTTTGTGTCGGAAATGTCAGGAGAAACACAATAGTTTATTGCATAAAAACAGTTTGGCTATAAATGTAGCTACTGAAAACACTGATCCTGCAGTTGCATCAGTCCCGGTAAGTTTATCTGCAGTCTCACCAGGACAAGTTTTATTGTGCACTGCGCAGGTTGAAGTGATTAATACAAAAACAAATTGTACTTACCTAGCTCGTGCATTGCTGGATACCGGAAGCCAGTCTTCATTTATTACGGCTAATTTGAGAAAAAAGCTAGGAGTACAGACTGAAAAACTGAATGCCTTTAATGTAGCAGGCATAAACAATGTAGCATGTGAAATCACAGAACGGTGCAGTATTAAATTAAAATCAAGAATAAGCATGTTTAATGTGCATGTCAAATGTTTTATTCTTCCAAACATTACTGGCAATTTACCTAACATTCAAGTTAATGTAGAAAGGTTAGGTTTACCAGATAATATTCAATTAGCAGATCCGTTGTTTTACCAGCCATCTGAAATAGATATTTTGTTGGGAGCAGATCATTTCTTTAATATTATATTGCCAAATAAAATAAGTTTAGGCACTAACAGACCTGTCTTACAAGATAGCATGCTAGGTTGGATAGTGGCTGGCCCCACCGGGGAAGGTCACAATAATAAGAAAATACATTGTAACTTTGTTCAAAAAAGATCAAAGATTGATCAAGATTTAAATGAATCTTTAATAAAATTCTGGGAAGTTGAAGAAGTACCTTCAGAGGCTAATAGTTATTCTGTTGATGAACAGTTTTGTGAGTCTCATTTCAATAAAAATACTTGTCGCTTACCTGATGGTAGATTTTCGGTAATGATGCCATTAAAGGAGGCCCCTGAGCAGGCACTTGGTAATTCATTTCCTTTAGCAATAAAGCGATTTTTTAACTTAGAAAGTAAATTAAATAAAAATCCTAAGTTGAAAGAACAGTATGCAAATTTTATAAATGAATATGCTAAATTAGGACACTTGGTTGAAATTAATAGGCCAGAGTTTGGATGCTTCTTGCCACACCATTGTGTGATACGCGAGCAACATGAAACCACAAAATTAAGGGTGGTCTTTGATGCTTCTGCAAAAACAAGATCAGGCAAATCGCTCAATGATATCCAGGCAGTTGGTCCCGTAATGCAAAATGATTTGTTTTCAATACTTATCCAGTTTAGATTACATAAATGTGTATTAACCGCTGATGTCGAAAAGATGTATCGACAAATCAAATTAAATGAGTCGCAGCAGCATCTACAGCTGATATTGTGGAGAGACCAGCCATCGGAGCCTATTAAAATTCTGCAACTAAAAACATTAACATATGGAATGGCATCTGCCCCATTTTTGAGTACCAGGTGTCTGTTTGAGATAGGTAGCCAATGTGGAGATAAGGTTATTGCTGACGTGATTAAGAATAATGTCTATATGGATGACGTAATAACTGGCGCCGCTTCTGAGGACGAATTAAAGCACATATATTTAGGCGTATCACAAGCTTTGAATGCGGCTTGTTTTCCATTAAGAAAGTTTAGAACAAATTGTCCTAAAATACTCAACAATGGTTCAGAGTCTGCTAATTGTCTTGCCTTTAATGATGAAGCCACTGTTTTAGGGTTGAAATGGTCACCCTTGTCAGACGAATTGCATTTTCCTAGTGGCATTGATATCTCTAATAAGGTTACAAAAAGAATAATTATTTCTACTACATGTAAGTTATTTGATCCACTGGGATTGGTTGGTTGTTGCATTATCAAGGCCAAAATATTATTGCAAAAGTTATGGGCGCTAAAATTGGATTGGGATGACACTGTACCAGAAGATTATACTAAAAAATGGTTTAGTTTTATAAAAAAATTACATTTCTTGTCAGATATGGTTTTGCCTAGAAATGTTTTAAGTGATAATTTAAATGTGCAGTCCGTGGAGATGCACTGCTTTGTAGATGCATCACAACAAGCTTATGGAGCATGTATTTATATGTGCTCCAAGAACAATAAAGATGATACAGTTACTGTTAGGTTATTATGTGCGAAAACAAGGGTAGCTCCAATTAAAACAGTTACTATACCACGGCTAGAGTTATGTGCCGCCTTAACAGGAGCTGAGTTGTGTACTAAAGTATTAAAGTCTGTTCCATGCAATGTTAAAAAGGTATACATGTGGACTGACTCCACAGTGGTGCTTGGATGGTTAAAAACACAAAATAAAGCCTTGCAAGCATTTGTGCGTAACCGTATAAATAAAATTAATCTACTCACAGAAAATTTTGAATGGAAACATGTTCCAACAAATTTAAACCCTGCAGACTTAGCGTCCAGGGGTATTGATCCACAGCATGTGCAGGCATCATCGTTGTGGTGGGGGGGACCTTCGTTCCTTAAAGAAGGTAAATCTAAATGGCCTACCCAGCCACAGCTTAGCCTTCATAACTTACCCGAAACAAAGGTACTTATTGCTGTTGATGAAACATTAGATAATAGTAAGTCATTTATTCAATTCGATAAATATTCTAGTTATATAAGATTAAAAAGATGTTTTGCTTACGTTTTACGTTTTGTACATAACTGTAAAAAGAATACTGTTAAAGTATTAGGATGTTTGCAAACTGAGGAACTTGATCGCTCATCAACATTATTATTAAAGTTTAGTCAGCTAGAGTCATTTGCAAAGGATATTAAAATAATAAAGTATGGTAAGGCTTTACATCACAAAAGCAAATTGCTGCCTTTAAATCCATTTTGTGATAATAATGGCTTAATTAGAGTAGGAGGTAGGATAAATAAGTCTGATTGTAATTATGATAAGATACATCCAATTCTATTAGATGCTAAGCAACATTTAACTAGGCTTATAATGCGCTGTGAACATTTTAGATTATTTCACGCAGGTCCCCAGTTACTTTTGTCCTCTGTTCGTGAGAGGTTTTGGCCACTGGGTGGCAGAAACTTGGCTCGCTCTATTGTTAGGACTTGTGTTGTTTGTACTCGGTTGCGAGGTCAGCCGATACAGCCGTTAATGGGAGACTTACCTAGTGTGAGAGTTAATCCAGGTTTCCCGTTTGGTACATGTGGGATCGACTTTGCGGGACCATTTATGATATCCTCTAAAAAGGGTCGAGGTAACCGCGTTACTAAAGCCTACCTCTGCGTTTTTGTATGCCTAGCCACTAAAGCACTACATCTTGAAGTTGTCAGTGACTTAACCACTGAAGCATTTATATCATGTTTACGCAGGTTTGTTTCACGTCGCGGCAAGCCTTGCGCGATTTATTGCGACAATGGGAAAAATTTTGTAGGGGCAAACAATGAGTTGGGGAGAGTTATTAAAGCCAGCCGTCAATCAGTCTCAGATTTCGCGTCAAATGAAGAAATAAAATTTATGTTTTGTCCAGCCTACTCACCACACTTTGGTGGAATATGGGAGGCTGGCGTTAAGTCCGCTAAATATCATTTGAAACGCGTTGCTGGTAGTGCCTCCCTTACATTTGAAGAGTTAGGGACGCTTTTTGCGCAAATTGAAGCTATCCTTAACTCCCGACCCATTTCTCCTCTTTCTTCTGATCCAACTGACACTAATCCCTTGACTCCTGGGCACTTCCTTATAGGCCGCCCGTTGATGTCTGTGCCGTCGTTACCAATGAACTGCATTAGACCGAACAGATACCAGCGCATAGAGCAGATTCGACAGCAATTTTGGGCACGTTGGCGCCAGGAGTTCATGGCAGAATTGCAGAACAGGACTAAATGGAGGAGAGATCAACCATCACTTCAAGTCGGCGACCTGGTCGTGCTACGAGAGGACAACCTGATGCCTCTTGACTGGCGTATGGGGCGCGTGATGAAAGTATACTCGGGCAAAGATGGGATTGTTCGAGTTGCGGACGTCCACACCAACAAAGGCCTACTAAAACGGGCCGTCCACAAAATGTGTCTGTTGCCCACGACACCATGACAGTTGAAGAAGCTTCAACGCCGCGGAGTATGTGCACGCCATCGTGTGCATCATTAAAGAAGCAAGAAAACCGTATCGTACCGCGTGTCACAGCGCGCGCGGTACACCACTACGACGGCAGCGGGGGTGCGGTGCGCGGGGCGCTCGGCGCCCGCGGTGGAGCACCCGCCGCGTCGACACTACGCATCCGGTCGCGCTAGCGATCACTCGTTGTCATCATTTCAATATATATAGATATTCTGTGCCCGCGCATAAATGTACGCGTCTCAAAATGTCTCATTAAAACATTGATACAAGAAGAGGAAGTTCATTTATATTTCGATGTCCAATCCCCTTCAACAATAATCCTATTTACCCGACTGCGGCGAAGCTCAAAAAGAGGGTTATGTATTTGACCTGTATGTAAGTATATATGTAGGTATGTATGTCCGTTTCTTTGTTCCCTCGTAACTCCTAAACGAATGAACGGATTTGGATGAATTATACGTCTTTAGGTTTGTCTTGGTAGCGCGAGTGTCACTGGCTACATTAAAATCAAAAACAAAGTAAAATGGCGGATTTGGGGTGCCATATTGTGAAGTTCGAAATTTTTTTTCTTCTAATACCATCGAGTGGGATATCAAATTGAAGGGTTTCAAAAGGTGATTACAAAAATATATACAACTTATATGGTTAAAAACAAATCGAAGTGACAAATCGTAAAAAAACACGAAAAGAAAATCGAAATCAAAATTCCTTGCAAGAACTAAATCGTCTGCGAAATTTTTCACATTTGTAAACTAAAAAGCTGGAAATAAAAAAAAGTAATTAAAAAAACTAAAAAACCCGACTGCGGGAAAAGTACGCAGTCGGGTTTTTTAGTTTTTTTAATTAGGTACCTACTTTTTTTATCCTATTGAATGATTATTTCATCTTTCATCTACCTACTTATTTCATGAAATCTTGAAAACTACAAAAAATCGTAGAACATACATGGGGGTTAAATCGATAGTATGGCACTCTGCTATCTGCTCGCACTGGCTTGATGTCTACATCAGAGAACAATACGACTCAAATAATTTTCAACCATATATTTATGTACTTACTTAAATCGCACACTAAAGTCGTAGTCGATCGTTAACCCATACGTCGATAAATAATTTTGTGTTTTTAAAATTCCAATAAAACGAAATTGGTTTTTTAAAGTACCGGTATTAATAACGTACATGCCTATACAAAATTTCCAATACCGGGATCCCGGTATCTATTGAGAATTTTCTCTTTTTCCTTTTTGAGACACTTTCAAAACACGAAAAAGAAACTCCGGGAAAGGCCGGGAAATCATCGAGGTTCATACACTGGCCCTCACATCCCATGCATCGATAAGCCGACGAGTCAATATTTATTGATAACGTCAATTCATATAATAACATCTCATTTATGTAAGATGTTATTGTATGAATTGGCGTCAAACAACAGTAAAAAGGCCGAGGACATCGATAAGACGACGAGTTAATGTCTAGTGATAACGTCAATTCATATAATAACATCTCATTTAAGTGAGATTTACTGTATGAATTGACGTCAAACAACAGTAAAAAGGCCGAGGACATCGATAAGACGACGAGTTATATAATGTTTATTGATAACGTCAATTCATATAATAACATCTCATTTATGTAAGATGTTACTGTATGAATTGGTGTCAAACAACAGTAAAAAGGCCGAGGCCATCGATAAGACGACGAGTTATATAATGTTTATTGATAACGTCAATTCATATAATAACATCTCATTTATGTAAGATGTTACTGTATGAATTGGTGTCAAACAACAGTAAAAAGGTCGAGGACATCGATAAGACGACGAGTCAATGTTTATTGATAACGTCAATTCATATAATAACATCTCATTTATGTAAGATGTTACTGTATGAATTGGCGTCAAACAACAGTAAAAAGGCCGAGGACATTGATAAGACGACGAATCAATTGATAACGTCAATTGAATTCACATATTAACATCTCTCCTATGTTTTATTTAAGGGAGATGATAGTCTATGAATTGATGTTATCAATTGTCGCGTCGTCTTATCAATGCCCTCCTGACGTGAAACTCTGTGTTTAGAGTCGAGGCAAAACTTGCATGCAATAATTGTCTTTGTGTAAATAGAATTAGTCCGAAAATTTAAGTAAAGTGAAACAAAAATGTGAAATAATCATTAAGATACTTACCGTAAAACCTGGCAACTTTGTCCTAAAATCAGATTTTTCAATTTGCAGGTCCATGTCAGGTTGTATCTTGATCAACGTATGATACGCGGCAATAAAACATATGTATTTATATAATTTTAACCATAAAAATCCTCAATACATCTGTCTAAGTTAGATTTCGTGCAGATTCGTTACATTTCGTTCGTTTGACGAATCTGCACGAAATCGAACTTTCGCGGGCTACACAGCGCAATCACCTTATTGGTCCCGTGTGAGCGAGAGAGGTGATAAAATGCAACAGCCCTCTACACAGCGGCTAAATATATGGGGCTCTGAACGGTATAGCTATCAACTCGTTACAACTTATAATTACCTACGCATTGTAATCATAAAGTACATAACTGGTACCACATACTTCTCTAATCACAAGTTACGTTGAGTGGATACGGGCTGTTTAATATAATATTTTGTTATTAATTGGGTGAAATGAAGGTGTGTAGGTTAACGGTACATCATTTTGGATTAAGGGCGTCGGCAGTGTAGGCATCGCCTAGAAAATACAGGGTCATAGTAAATAAGCTAGCAAAACTCCGCAATCAAGATGGGTATCGAATATCGAAATCGATAGGTGTAAACATGAAAAACAAAACTAGTTAAGTACTTATTTGATGTTTTTTTGGGGTTTCAGATATCAAAAAGAATTTTGACATCGGAAACCTCAAAAAAACAACAGTAATAAAGAAACCGGTCAAGAGCGAGTCGGACTAGCGCACCGAGGGTTCCGTTCCGATTTCTGAAAAAGTGTGCTACCTATTTATAGACATCGTTTTATTTTTCCTGTCTTTATATAAACTTCTATCACATATAATAATTTCAGATTATTCTCCATGCAAACTTTGGAGATAAGGGGGAACGGTATTTTTTTTACATTTTTCATCAAAAGTCGAAAATTAAGCGCCCTAAAAAAAGAAAAAAATGTTTGAGTATGTGCATGCAAACAGCGCTCTTTCATAAGATACCCCACATGTCCTAGTAGCCCCACTTTGAATTTTGAAGAACCCATTTCAGTCCCTGTTGAAAAAAAAATTAGGTACATACATACTTACTAATTTCTTTCTTATTTGCAAAGTAGTTGGGCAAACGTCATTTATAACTGTTCCAAATTTCAAGTTGACAGCATTAGTAGTTCTTGAGATATCCAGCTTTGACAGACAGATAGACTGCGTATCCCACCATAAGGGTTCCTTTTTACCACTTTGGTACGGAACCGTAAAATACGAATTAGAAACTCTGATTAAAAGGTCAACTGGTAGGTTGTGTTCACCTGTTAAGTTACGACACTTGTAGTTGTAGCACTTGTAGCTACTTCAAAATGGATTAAGTAGAACAATAATAGAATTCATGATACCGTTTAAATAACGATTTCGGTGCGATGTGTCTTCAAAGAGGTAGGTGGTAGGTCTGTAACCAAAATCTCCAACAGAAAATGTCAAAGAATAACGTCTGTAAAATGTAAGATATCTATTTGTGGGGCCAACCGTGTGAAGATCTGTGCATTTTTATCGGAATGGACCTCGATTGATAAAAGGCGATATTATTGGCCATGTCATGGTGATGGAACATTATTGTTGTCATCGACTTGTTTAGATAATAATTCGAAAATAAGAGACGCAATTCAGAGGGGTCGGGTACGCAGTCGGCGTAAAGAAGTCTCCAAGCGCCCAACGTTTGTGTTTGAGTGTTGTCTAAATAAATCCTTTTTATAATCTCCAGGAAATATGGAAAGCCTGTCATCAGGTCAGGGGATCCAGGTGGTGACTCCGAGCGAGGACCACACATTCTTGCTGGACGAGGACCGTCTGCAGGAGTTATTGCTACGAGAAGACGTGAAGGACAGGCCTGTGGTGCTGGTGTCAGTGGCGGGGGCCTACCGCAAGGGGAAGTCCTTCCTGCTTGACTTCTTCTTACGGTACCTGGATCGGACGGTGAGTTGGCAAAGTGAGCAAAGTTCGGAGATGAAAAGGGTAATGCACCCTATCGTATTGTCGTATCTTACACGAACCATTTCGAGCTACTTTCAACCATATCTAAATCTATTATAGACCTACAAGGTAGCAATTTCGATTTAAGGCGCGGTATGGCTCAATATTTAATAATTTTGGCTCCTGTAACACAGGTGTGCTTAATTTACTTGTGCACCTCTTTTTATGCCAATATGCTAATAAAGAATTTATAATATTCACAAAAATTGGTCTCTTGGATTGTCGAGTATGACACAGGTGTTGTTACCTAGCGCAGGAGTCAGGGCTTAATTTACTTGTGCACCTATTTTTATGCCAATATGCCAATAAAGAATTTATAATATTCACAAAAATTGGTCTCTTGGATTGTCGAGTATGACGTAACGCAATGAAACTATCCGACGCAAAAAATACAGTGGACAGACAAGGCTTTAAAGAAAAATTTTAACTGCATAGAATACTTAGTAAAAAATGGTTTGATATTCCCAATAAAAAATGTGGAAGTTGCTCCACAAAAATAAACTATGTCGTCAAACATCTCTGTATTTTCTTATTTAAAAAAAGAATGTCGTTATGACATTCTTTTTTTAAATAATTTAATAGAATTAGCATTTTATTTAAACATTAACCGGACAATTATTTAATTTATTGTGTAAGTATATTCTGAATAATCTAAAGAAAACCCGGAAAACAAATGCACATTCGCAGCTTAGTCCACATCTCGGCAGCACAAATATTATTTTCAATTTTCAACCTTATTTCAAGCCATCTAATGGTGACAATAGATTACGCGCTTGTGTGCCGTTTAAAATCGTAGTCAGTCCACGCCTTAAGATAGACCACAAATTAAATAAGGGTCTGTCTAAATCAAAAGTACCTATTTCAGTTTTGTTTGCTAAAATGACCTTCGGAAATTTCGGAATTAGCGAGTGTCACCAATCAGCCTGTGCCTAGCCTTTTCCCAACTATGTTGGGGTCGACTTCCAGTCTAACCGGATGCAGCTGAGTACCAGCATTTTACATGGAGCGACTGCCTATCTGACCTCCACAACCCAGTAACTGGGTAATACGATACTCCTTGGTTAGACTGGTTGTCAGTCTTTCGGGCTTCTGACGACCCGTAACGACTGTCAAATATCCACGAATGACAGCCGGGACCCACGGCTTTCCGAGGAACGGAGGCCAGTGTCACCATGAAGCATAAAAAAGATTAATCTTGATTTTCAGTAAACTAACACCTTCCTTTTGTGATTTCAGTACAACAACGGCGAAGGTGGGGGCGAGTGGCTGGGGAATGAGGACGAGTCCTTGAAAGGGTTCTCGTGGCGCGGCGGCTCCGACCGCCACACCACCGGCATACATCTCTGGTCGCAGCCCTTCAAAGCTTCGCTGTCTAATGGGGAAAAGGTAACGAAGTCCTCGTTTTGTCGTGACCTTATTTAACTTTCCAGATTGCTAGGTTGATTTACTGAATCCAGTCCTAATGTTCGAGACAATGAAAAGTTACTCTTATTACCAACTCGGTTATTTTGCCACAGTAAAGCCAGTAATTTTTTAAACTTACGGCTAGAGAGACTACAGGTAGGCTGAGGACACAGTTTGTGAGTTTGCTGGAGTTCAAGTGCTGAATAAGCTTGAGAAAGTCCGATAACTCATAATTGGTTCATTCGTGAAAATTGTTAAGCTGAATGATGCTGGTCCATGCGTCATGTTCGTGAACGGGCGCTGTCAGTTGGGACTGGTCGTCTCTTAGCTGCCACGGCTTATTTTTAATTTTGTTGTTTTTAGTTTTATTCTTTTTATTACGAAAGCTTTTAAGGATGATGCGCAGCGTTAGCCCGCGAAATTCATTTTTTTTTAGTTTTTTTCCATTTTGCAGGTCCCTGTCAGGTTGTATCTTGATCAAAGTATAATACGCGGCAATAAAACATATATGTATAGTATTTATATAATTTTAACCTTATAAATCATCAATACATCTCTATATGTTAGATTTCGTGCAGATTCGTTAGATTTCGTTCGTTTGACGTATTGATGGTTTTTATGGTTAAAATTATATAAATACTATATATGTTTTATTGCCGCGTATTATACTTTGATCAAGATACAACCTGACACGGACCTGCAAATTGCAAAAAACTAAAAAAAAAATTGAATTTCGCGGGCTACACAGCGCAATCACCTTAACATATTGCTACATTGTTCTCACATGTATATTTTCAGCATGAACGAAGTTACCAATATTTTGTAAAAATATTTTTATTTAAAAGATTGTCTGTGGAGTTTCTTGCCCGTTCTTCTCCATAGGGACCTACTACAGCTTCATCTTTCTGACTAACTGACCCCTTGACAATTCAAAAGTACCTGTAATTGGTTTATTTAAAAAAAAAAATCCATTAACAGTCATCCAACACGTGGTCCCCTTGGGAACTCACATTCTGTGCTACGTTTTAAATTCTCAATATTTTCCCGACATTTTCTTGACTGTTGTTCTGGTATATGGCAGGTGGTGGTCCTGCTGATGGACACACAAGGCACCTTCGACAGCAACTCCACGGTGAAGGACAACGCCACGGTGTTCGCGCTGTCCACCATGCTGTCCTCCGTGCAGATCTACAACCTCTCGCAGAACATCGAGGAAGATGACTTGCAGCACTTACAGGTACAGGAAAAATGAGAGATCGAAAATATATTTACAGAAGATATCTTGGGTTTGGATACTCAGCAATATTGCAACGTAAAAGCAAAAAGCAGCATCTGTTACCTGTCGGTAAAACAGTATTGTTACCTGTCGGTAAAACAGTATCTGTTACCTGTCGGTAAAACAGTATCTGTTACCTGTCGGTAAAACAATATCTGTTACCTGTCGGTGAAACAGTATCTGTTACTTGTCGGTAAAACAGCATCTGTTACCTGTCGGTAAAACAGCATCTGTTACCTGCCGGCATGGACCTAATATACTATATAAACAGGACTGAGCTCTCCAAAAATCGTATCATACAAAAATTAACCTTAGCTATTGTACTTTAGGTTTACTTTTGATAGGATATCTTAGCCGAGGCAAAACGAGCCGAGAGAGAGAGCCCGACTTGAGTAATTCGTCCCTTTTGCTCAATTGCCAACAGACAAAAATGATAAAGATGGTAGAAAAATTTCACCATCTACAAGTAGGTAAAATAAGATACGTATATTTTTTTTTAGCATTTAGATTAGTTTTAAATAATTTTATTTATAGGTTTACAATCTGTATATCATAGTCAATAATTTTATAAGTAAGCTCCATGAGTAAAATAATCAAAATAATATAATTTTGATTATTGTTTGGTAGCTATCATATAATTACTCTGGTAACACTGAAATCTGACATCAATGGTTTCATGGCGGTTTTTTTCAATTTAGACAGCGAAAATTGTGAGAAAGTGTTGCATCAAGAAATGTAAAAGTGAATGTTATGCTGGTTGTGGCATTTAATTTCACAGGTAAGGAACTTGTAAGGAATAACAAAGATTTAAATAAATCTCGATAAAAGACCTAAAACTGTTACTAAATAATAACAATTTTGAGTCTAAGTAGTGTAACCATGCTCTAGACGTTTTGTAGACAGAAGACTTAGCGTCTTCTGTCTACAAAAGCTATAAGTAGTGTATTTCTGATTCTATTATTATTTCTATTAATATTAGGCGCATAATAAATACAATTTGTACTTATGTATCGCATGATTGAAATAGCATTATTTTTAAGTTGTTTACAGCTTTCCATCCCAAGAAGAAATTCAACAAATATGGTTGGATGTAATTCCAGAATCATTTTAGTTCCCTTTGCTTCGATTACATACTTACCCAAACCAGCTCTGTAGAGTAAACGAAAAAAGAGCAAGAAAGTACCATGGTCCCAGAACGAGATTCTACATGCCTACTTCATCATAAGCCACGTATACCTACGTGATCAAATTTGATGATTTGCCACAAGACGAATCTCACCAATATTGTAGTCCTTCCTTCTTGCCTCAAAACATGGGTAGGTACACGATTCAACACCGACATAGAACACAATAATGTTCAGTTTCATAAAGGAGCTTTCGAAAAAGGTCTATTTCTTTATATTATTTCATTACAATATGTTTGTAATACAAACAATAATTTGAAATCACTTATGGTCAACCGGACGCAAATTATCTCTGTATAAACGAATTTTCCTGTTTGTCATAAAAATGTTTGGTCACCCTATTAGAAGGAGATAAACTGCCTCAATGTGACATATCTCTCTCTGCTTGTGTTTTTGGTATGAGAGCTAGGTCCAGTTTGTATATTAGGTCCATGCCTGCCGGTAAAACAACATCTGTTACCTGTCGGTAAAACAGCATCTGTTACCTCTCGGTAAAACAGTATCTGTTACTTGTTGGTAAAACCGTCTGCACCCCACCTGTGGGTGTTCATTGTTAAAATTGAGTCGAAGAATAGAGATATTCGGAAAGTGGCTTTTCAAACTTTAGATTATGAATTGAATTCTATCAAACAGCATAAAAACGAAGTAACTTGTCGGGTTTTGTGAGAAAATACGGAAGAAATGCAAAGGCGTTTTTATAGAATCTTCGTTTTATATCATCACTAGCTGTTACCCGCGAATTCGTCTGCGATCCAGGATAACAAGTAGCCTATGACTTTTCCAATTCATGGTCTACCCATGAGCCAAAAAGCGTAACAAACAAACAAACTCACTTTTCGCATTTATAATATTAGTTGTTGGATTGTTGGAGATCATGGCTTTCAGAACTCACATATCTATGAGCCAGACGTGTATCTGTGTTCCAGCTTTTCATGGAGTACGGACGAGTGGCGAAGGACGAGATCGGAGGCAAGCCCTTCCAGCGGCTTCAGTTCCTGGTGCGGGACTGGTCCTACCCGTACGACCACCCGTACGGCGCCGTGGGAGGCGAGCAGCTGCTCAAGAAACGGCTTACGGTAACTTTAACCTTATTCCTTTTTTTACCCGACAACTCCCAAGAGAGCTACGAGTAATCGCAAGCTTTATAGATTACGAGAGCAACTTGCTAATCAAGGCACGCACTTAACTTTGTGCAATTTATTAATCACCACTGCTCTAAAAACGGTGAAGGACAACATCGTGACGCAACCGGCATGTTCTAGAATCATAAACCCACACTGAGTCCGCGTGGCGGACTACGGCCTATTCTTTCAAATAGAGAGAAGTCTTGAATCCCAGCAATCAATCTGCCTAGTCTTTTCCCAGCTATGTTGGGGTCGGCTTCCAGTCTAACCGGATGCAGCTGAGTACCAGTATTTTACATGGAGCAACTGCCTATCTGACCTCCACAACCCAGTAACTGGGTAATACGATACCCCTTGGTAAGACTGGTTGTCAGACTTTCGGGCTTCTGACAATCCGTAACGACTGTCAAACATCCACGAATGACAGCCGGGACCAACGGCTTAACGTGCTTTCGTGCACGGAGGAGTCTCGGTATGTAAAGATGGTCACACATCCACTGACCAACCCCGGGAAGTGTAGCTTAACCTGATGGATCGACCCGTGAGGCTGTTATCTCTCTTGAATCCCAGCAGTGGGAATGGGAACATTATAGGCTGATTCGTTTGTTCAGGTTCGCGACGGGCAGCATGAGGAGCTGCAGCGGGTGCGCCAGGACATCGCGCGCTGCTTCGAGGATGTCACCTGCTTCCTGATGCCCTACCCTGGATCTAAAGTGTCCACCGATCCAGAGTTCAGCGGGAAACTATCTGGTAAAGGAATAATCATAAATGTTTCAATTCACACCTACTGACTGGTTAACCTATTGTCTATTGATAGTGACCATGACAGTTTAAAAACATATCTATCGTCTCAAATTCGAATGCTTATAATGAATATTGTACTGTTGTAAGTAGTTTTATTTATGTTTCACGTTAAGAATTAACACACCATGCATTTTAAACCATAAAACATATAGGTCAAACCATAATCATCACTTGTTTTTTCTTACTAGAACTAGAATCTTATTAGAGCCACTTCTTTGAAAGCTAAAGTGAAATTGTCTTTGTTCTTCTTTACAATCAATTCTAGAAATGTATACAATATACATTCAAACGAAACGCACTCTAAAATACAGCCCTGCTCGCTAGTATTATAAAAAACAAAAGAGTCCGAGAAACATTTGGTCGTTATCGGTTTGTTTACTACAAGTGGCGCACGCGCAGTCGGATGACGTCAGCGGGTGGGACGCTCAACGGGTTTTTTTTTCAGGCGGCCGGAGCGCTTGATCGTGTGAGCGGTTATGTCATTACTTTTACTTGACTATAAATACGAGTGTTAGTAAGTACCTTAAAACTCAACTAACTCAATAGATATTGCTCAAAGTAAAAACTTTATACTTACAGTTGTTTTATCTCACGAAAGCGGGTGAGCCATACTTGTAGATGTAATGCATATAGACACGCGCTCTTGTGTGCGTACCTGCAGGTAGCGCGCTCCCGAGCTTACGCACACAGAGACAATGTGCATGTAACATCTACACATACAAGTATGGCTCGCCCGCTTTCGTGAGATAAAACAACTATATTGTGTTATTCGTGTCATCTCTCGCAACGCCACTTATTCACGCCTTCATCCCGCCATTCCAGACATAGACGGGGAGTTCAAGTCGTGTCTCAAGCAGCTGGTGCCGAAGCTGCTGGCGCCACAGAACCTGGTCACGAAGAAGATCGGCGGCCAGACGGTGAAGGCGCGCGACCTGCTCAACTACTTCAAGAGCTATGTCGACGTCTTCAACAGTGAGGAGCTGCCGAATCCCATGACTATACTGCAGGTTAGCATGCCCATTGTAAATGGATAAATTAAAAGCAGTAGGAGGCATCGGGCTCCTTTTTACGCGTCTAAAAAAGAAGGAAGGGTTATGTTTTTCAATTCAATTCAAAATATTTATTTCGGACAAGGTATGTTTTTCGCGTGTATCTTGTTATTTAATGTCCTGTTATAACCAAGAAAATGAAAAACAGAAAAGATAGTAAATAATGTGGAAATGGGAATAGTTTTTTTGCTCCTCAGTGATACTGTATGGGCTTGAGATATTAAATTATGAACCAGAACTATTAGCCGATGTTCGCACGGAATAGTGGCGATTTTTTTCGCGCACTGGATTTTCAACGCTCTGCTTAGCGCCGAGAGTTGAAAATCCAACAGTGTGTTTTTTCAAGGCGCTGGGATGCACTCTGTTATTGTTAGGTTGGATTCTCGAAGCTCGGCTCAACACCGAGAGTTGAAAATCCAGTGAGCGATAAAATACCGCCGCGACATTTTTACATCCGTGCGAGCGTCGGCTTAAACGGTACTATTTGGCGTTCTGAGCCAAGGATTTTATTTTTTACAATAAGTGGGCATCTGATCTTTCGTGAATTCTTCCTTTCTTCCCTACCAGTAATACATCAATAGTACAACCTTATTAGTCCCCAATTGTTATTTCCAGGCGACAGCCGAAGCCAACAACTCATCCGCATCATCAGAAGCCCGCAACGTGTACGAGACCCTGATGGAGGAGGTCTGCGGCGGCACGAAGCCCTATATGAGCCAGGATATGCTGGACGAAGAACATAAGAAGAACCTCAACAAGGCGCTGCACGCTTTCGACAGTAAGAAGAAGATGGGAGGCGACGAGATGGCGGCTAAGTTTAAGGGTCTTCTTGTTAAGGTGAGTCCGAGATCTTTGTAGCTTTGAATGTCGGTAATGCCGAGCTGGTCAAAGGTAAATAAATAAATAATAAATAAATATCCTTGGACATTTTCACACAACGCCATCTAGTCCCAAGCTAAGCAACCTAATGCTTGTAAAAACAGGGAAACCTTCAAGGACCTTTCTGATTGTTTAATACGATAGCCAATTAGATACTTATAACTTGAAAACTATAAAGCGACGTTCGCCCGGATGTAAAAATATCGCGGCGGGATTTTATCGCAAACTGGATTTTCAACTCTCAACACCGAGAGTTGAAAATCCAGTGCGCGAGCGTTGAGAAACCAATTTAACAATAACAGAGTAAATTCTAGCGCGTCGAAAAAACACACTGTTGGATTTTCAACTCTCGGTGCTAAGCAGAGCGTTGAAAATCCAGTACGCGAAAAAAAATCGCCGCGATATTTTTACGTCCGTGCGAATGTCGGCTTAGAGCGCCAAGCTTCGTGACAATTAATGCACACAAGTCAAAGATAATCTTCTCTAAAGAATTTAGGTAAAAACTTATTTCTTATGTATACTTCTTATGTACCTTCAGGATCTAGAAGAGCTGTACAAGCAGCTGTCAGCACACAACGAGGGCAAGAACATGCACAGCATGCTGAGCACGCCGCTGGTATTCCTGGCGCTGCTGATCGTGGGGTACCTGCTGAGCGTGCTCGGCAGCACCTTCGGGGTTCAGACGGTGGTGGCGCTGGGGCAGGCCGTCACCTTGGGCGCTGCTGGCATGCTAGCCGTTTGGTTGTATACCAGGTACTTAATTGATTAATTTGAAGGTAACAGTTCTTTACATCAAATGACAAGTAATAAAAAAATACGCTCAAGAGCGAGTCGGACTCGCGCACCGAGGGTTCCGTTCCGATTTCTGAAAAAGTGTGCTATTTAGAGACATCGTTTTATTTTTCCTGTAATCTTTACATAAACTTCTATCACATAGAATAATTTCAGATTTTTCTCTATGCAAACTTCGGAGATAAGGGTGGGAACGGTATTTTTTTCACATTTTTCGTCAAAAGTCAAAAACTATGCATCCTAAAAAAAAATAAAAAATGTTGGAGAATATGCAAACAGTGCTCTTTCATATGATACACATGCCCTAGTCGCCCCACTTCGAATTTTAAAGAACCCCGTTCAGTCAGTTGCAAAAAAAAACTTCTTGTTTGCAAAATAGTTGTGCAAACGTCATCTAAAACTGTTCTAAAATTCAAGTTGATAGCATTAGTAGTGACAGACGGACAGACAGACGGACTGAGTCGCACCTTAGGATTTCTTTTTACCATTTTGGTACGGAACCCTAAACATTTTCGGATATAAAACCGTTTCCGCACATTTACTTGTATTGTTCTTTGAATTTACATTTCTCTTTTGTATCTAATAACGTTACTCTTTTAGTTGAAAGAAAAAAAAAACTACCTTGCCTTTTACCCCTCCTGGCTACCTGGCTTTCTACCTGAGGATAAAAGTTTTTTCATTACCTATTTTACAGATGGACGGGCAGCGGCCGAGAAATTGGGATGCAGCTGGATGATATAGCCATTAAGATTAAATCTAGTGTGAGTTTTGTGAGTATCTCCCGTATTAATGAACACTTATTACATAACTGCCAATCAATCTTCAGGCTGTATTAACACCTCTGCTTGCCCCTTTGGAAAATACAGGTGTAGCCGCGTAGTCCGCACGCTGATATTGCGATATTTGCGATGGAACCTTGACACAATAACAGCTACGTGACGTCATCGTGACGTCACGCAGCTGTTATTGTGTCACGTGTCACGTAGGTACTGACAATTCGACTACGTCACTAAGATGGCCGCCAATCGCAATATCAATGTGTGGGGCCTTAATATTGTGTTAATTTAATTTCCCCAGGTCATGCCACCCAAGCCCAGACATCTCTCAAGTAGTCACGAGTATAGCAACACAACCACAGCACACACTGAGAAGAAGGACAGATAATGTTACTACATGTGGTCTATAATGCTGGGCGGTTGGCGATGGTACACAAATGCAATACGATAGTTGCCATAACCAAATAATGGGTGTAAAAAGACGCACAACGAAGTCACTTGTTCTCCTGGTTATTGTGATATTTTTTTTGTACTGGACCATACCTGGGTACCGTCTGGTTACTGAGAGATTGAAGGTCAAAATTATTTTTTTTTATTATTATTTTTTTTTTTCACGAAAACAAGTTTCAAAAGTGAAACCGACAACTCCTGTACTGCGTGCACCCATATATACAGTGTATTGCGTGCGTCACATTGCGCGTTGCAGTAAACAACGATTAGTCACGGCTAAAATAAAGGTTGTTTCGCAGCAATAGTTTTTGCCCATTATTACATAAAATTCTTTCCAACCAATTTTACTTTAGCTTCCATGAATTATTGCATATTTTCGTCTATGGTTGCCTGTCAATAAATAAGGAACTTTTTTATAGTCCGTGATGTACTGTTCGTGCACTTAACTTGATATCGGCTCACTGCCTAACTCGCCGCACGCGCGTCCGTCCAGCTTCGTGATTCCAAGCAGAGTGAGTCCATAGTGAGTGGGAGGGGGAGTATGCCCCGCTCCCCCACCATACTATAGCGCGCGGCGTGTACGCATGAGACGACAGAACTATATAATATAATCTACAAACACTACATCTCTTCCTTATTTTAATGAAAGTTTTAGATATAATAATAACTTTTATTATATTTAGTAACATCTTTATTAGAGCATCATAACAACCTTCTACATTTTAATTGACATCACAAAGGTAATGTACTCTTTACTTTAAAACTATTTTGATCAATGTCCGCCACTTTTCGCCAAGCGGGTCAGATATTTTTTATTATTTTTCTTTATTCCTTTTCCATTAACTTTTCAAATATCATAATCAACTAAAGGTTACGATTCAGCATAACATTAATAGCATCAATAATCTTTCCAATATTCTGGTTTTAACAAACACTTTAAAATACACTTTGAAATAACTAACTAATTTAATACTTTCTTCACTTCCCAATTAATCTTTTATTATTAACATTTAACCTTATATCACTTCGCTTGTTCCTGTTCCTAACTTCCTTCGCTTTTCTAATGACAATTTATCAAATATAACTAACATCATGCTTCCTAGTTCTTAATTTTAAGCATAACCTAAATCATAACATCCGATTTTCATATATTTTAGTAATTTATTCTTCGTTAGCAAGTTCTTTGCTTCTAATTTATTACTTTTTAAACTATAATTCTTCTACTCCTCTTCTTCTCTTTCTGGAACTTCTGTTTCGTCTCCTCTTATAACTTTCCATTCTCCTTCTACCTACTTTAGGTGTACTATATTTCGTCTTACGTTGTCCTGTTTCCTCGTTGGCTACCTCAACATCGCCTCCCAATCGTGATTTAACTGTATATTGTGTGCAATTGCGCGCTTGCGATCCGTCGTTTCCTGACCGTACTATTGACCGTATCGACTACTGTACTATTGACCAGACCCACTACCGTACTATTGACCAGATCCACTACTGTACTATTGACCGGATCGACTACTGTACTATTGACCAGATCCACTACTGTACTATTGATCAGATCCACTACTGTACTATTGACCAGATCCACTACTGTACTATTGACCACATCCACTACTGTACTATTGACCGGATCCGACACGGCCATCCTTTTTTTTTTTTTTTTTTTTTTTTTTTTTTTTGAGGGTGGGAAATCATCAAATAACTTCTCCCGCTCTGGGTGGAGCGGGAGGGCGTGTCAGACTTTTACTGACTAAAACCCACCCGTGTTCCTTCATTTGCCTATGCCAGGGCCGCGGTAACCCCTTCCAGACAACCCGCGACCCCAGCGGCGTCGGCCCTATTGGGCCCCGTCACTTGCTGACATCTCTTTGAGGCGCGCGTGGAACACAACGCGCCGCGGCCATCCTGCTAAGCACACGTCCTCGTGTGTTACTGGGAAACAATGTTCATCGCACAGTATTATATAGCTCGGTCACTCCTGACCTAAACCATAAAAATCAGTTTGTGGACGTCTGATTTATCAGAATAACTAAACTAGGAAACCCCGTTACTATCAGGAAATTCAAAGTACAGCGGACTACTCATTTATCGCGCTATCTCACAATAGAGACACAATCGAACCACATAAATCAACACACTTAAGCTCTACATGTGATTTCTGGCTACGCATAGCCCAGTAACCTCCAGTTACTATCTTTACTTTAATGCGCACCCCACGGAAACGCCGAGTCTACCCTGGACTCATGGTTTCCATTGAAACCCACCTTTTGCGACCCCCCACGGGAACGCCGAGTCTACCACGGACTCATGGTTTCCACTGAAACCCGACCTCCAACAGAGTTGACTGCTTACTCACGGACTACTAACATAGTAGACGCCGATTTTTACCGAGCTACACGACAAACTCTGGTACGGTCCAATCATCATGCAAACTTAAGTACTCTCCTCAATGTTATCACTACTACTCAACCCCAATTTCGTCAGTTAAACCCTGATTTTCTGGAAAATACAAAATTTCTCCACACTTTCTGCTCGTTCAATTCTGACTCATATGAAGACTAATGAGATAAAGGAACTCGACTTTAAAATCCGTTTTATTTTCAACCAATTTGCAAATAATATTCAAATTAGAAATTAAAACTAACCAATCTACGAATTTGAACTATCTAGATACGAGATTACCGAGACAAGTACAATGATTCCACATTAAAGTAATCAAACAAAAACCTCAGGTATCTCTTTCATGGTCAACAATACACACACTATTCCCCACGGGAATACCGAGTCAACCCTTGACTCTACGGTCTTGGCTTCGAGGTAGACCCGACTATACCACCCAGAGCTACCGCGTACCGCGTACCCACGTACTACTCACTGAGCAGACACCGATTTCCAACAGGCTACGGCTACGATACTCTGGTATAGTCTCTGACCCACTGAACCAAGAACCGGTTTACACAAACTAAAGTGATGCCAACTCATCATCTACTTCATTTACAATCTCAGTTGTTACTTGGTCGTCGGGCATCTTCCGAACACGGTCATGAACGTATTTGTAAGTACGCTTGCTAACTAGGGATTTTAAAACGTACCGATCGCCATCTAACACTTAAAAAAATTGAAATGACCCTCTATACGTCACGTCAAGCTTAGTTTGATTACGATCTTCGCAAATTCACCGACAGAGGACCTACACGCTTGCCTTTGTACTATCAAAACGACTTTTATCATATCGCGCAGACTTCTAAATGGCTTTCAGATGCTAATCTCCTCATCCTCATCATCCTCATCATCATCATCATCATCATCATCATCATCATCATCATCATCATCATTGTCGTTAAATGAAATGGACGTGCTACCTTACCTATCAAAAGTTCTAATGGACTCAGGGGTAACGCATAACGATCTGGCACTATATTATCACTAAGCTCTCTATAATCTATGCACATACGGTCTGATCCATCAAACTTTTTAACCAAAAGGGCTGGACTAATCAAACGGCGAACTACTGTGTCTAATTATTTCAGCTTGCAACAATTCGCTAACCCAATCGTGCATAATTTGACATTCGTCCGGAGACAGTCTAAGGACGTCTTTGCACTGTATGATTAAGGTTGACCAATATTATCTCCAACTCACCAGTGTTAACACGCGTTGTAAGAAAACCGTTAATAAAAACAGTCGCGAGTATAATTCTAAGATGTTTACAAGACCGTGACCTTGACCTAGACGTGTCTTGTATCAAGTGGTAAAATTGGGAATAATCCAAAATGCAACAGTCACTACAGTGGGGCATGTACCATAGTCGTTCGAATCAACCTTTAAAACTACTGCAACCAAAACTGCCAAGCTTACAGAAACCTCGAGTAAAACCTCTAACGCCACGGCTCTCCAGCCGACCAGCAATCACATTGCTTTCACACATCCAGCGCATGCTGCATTATGCGCACTTCTGTACGCATATCCATCAATTGGATCGCCCGTGTGCATCATCCACTGACTACACACTATGGTCTCTCCAGACCCCTTACTTGACTTTCTACCACAACTTAAGCTTGCTCATGACTACTGTAATCACTATTTACTTCGACTGGTACATGACCTACTGGCACTACCGTTACGCTACATAAGATTTGTTCTGTGCTGAATACACGTGTTTGACCAATACCAATCCGTCGGCAGAGTGACCCATACGCAGAGGCTAACCATCTAAGCTGCGTTAAGTACTACCCCTCGCAAAGGGCATGCTGCACATAAAAAGCAGACCACATTTACTTCTTACATGCTCCGGCGCAACTACATACGGACCCAAAATAAAAATGTGTGGAAAGGGGAACTCCACAATCTACTGACTATCAATACCACCAAAGATTATTTTAATCTTCTCGTCTAATCTAACTTTAGTAGAAATGCAATACACAGGGACGACAAGCAGTAATAACTTGCAACGATTACCCTTGTATCGGAGCTGCAGACAATATTTAAAAATTGCATTGTAAACTAGGTTTAACCGTTTTTGCTGTTGTTTACCATCAGGGAGCCTACTAGCCAAACTTTCCCTGATCAGAGAGCACTCAGTATCCAGACTCCAACAACAACATGAAAACGACTCACCGGATTCGCCACAGAAGAATCACAATGTAACACAATCACTTCAAATTAAATTTAACACAACTACTGAGCACAACGAATCGAATACAGTTCCGTGGCGTAGTAAACCCGAATACGCATTTGCAGCATCTAGGTATACGTACAAGCTTCTTTTCCATCGTTCCCATCTTACGCACACCGATGTCACCTCACCCTCGCACTCAAATTTTTCTAACGTTAGGTTTGCCATTGTAAATAACGAAATAGGTCACAAAACGGGCACCATCCGTTCTATGACTTCGGAAAACACAATTATGCAAGCTTCCATCATCACTTACTTATCATAATACTTCTGGTCATGAACGGGCATCATCCATTCTGACCAACTACATTCATCATAATACTTTTAGTCATGAAAGGGCATCATCCGTTCTAATCAACTTTTAAGAAAGCTTCCATCATCACTCATCCTAATACTTCTAGTCATGAACCGGCATCATCCGTTCTGACCAACATAATTCATCATAATACTTCTACCTAGTCATGAACGGGCATCATCCGTTCTGACTAACCTTCACGAAAGCTTCAATCATTACTGATTGAATAACACTTCTAGCTTCTAGTCATGAACGGGCATCATCCGTTCTGACTAACTTCCCTATGTATGCAATGTAACCGTAATTAATAGGATAATTCAACCCATTAATCAACACCTTATCGCTCAAAATATGTAAACAATACGGCATCAACCGTTTTGTTCTACAATAAAACAATCATCTTTTCAAGTTTTAAGCAACAGACATCCAGATACTCTGTACTTAACTAATTACGATAAAAACATATTTCAAATAATAAATACCCACAGTGGAAACATAATGCAATAATATAAAGCTGTTAAATTGTTATATAAACCAGAAATCAACCGACATTTAATCGGGACTCGAACCCGATAGACTAGTGAATAGAATAGAATAGAATTTTATTTGTATGAATGTAGTTTTACATGGTACGTATGGTGTTAATATTTGTTTAAGTTCTAAACATTCTACCACAACTTTATGGTGGTGTGTGGTGCTTTGTGGGTAGGTACGATAAAAACATACTTCAAATAATAAATACTAATTGTTATGATAACCAGAAATCAGCAGATTAAATCGGGGCTCGAACCCGATAGAATAGTGGGTAGGTAGAATATGTGCATAACTCCAGCTTCCTCATAGGTGATAGAATAATTCTACCTTTGCCAATATTTAAAGCATAATAGCTGCCATCGAAGTACCCAGTCTTAATTTAGCTGCCGCAAAAACTTCGTCAATATGAGTCGTTTAGTGTGTGTTAGCCAGAGTGACGTCACCCCAGCTTCCTCATTCAGAACAGCCAAACCAGTGAGGTTAGAGTTTTGGAGTAAAGTCAGAAAATTAAAGCATAATTGCTGCCATCGGCAGCAAAATTTTCAAATCTCTGGTCATAATACTCTATGAGTTATTAAACTTTTAAACATGTGTAAGCTGAAGTGACGTCACCCCAGCTGCTCAGTCATATCTTCCGAACGAAAGAAGATATGATTATGTATTATAGCTCAAAAATTAAAGCATAATAGCTGCCGAAGGCAGCAAAATTTTCAAATCTCTGGTCAAAATACTCTCTGAGTTATTAAACTTATAAACATGTGTTAGCTGACGTGACGCCACCCCAGCTGCTCAGTCATATCTTCCGAACAAAAGAACATAGGATAATGTTTTACAGCTCAAAAGCTAGTTCATAATAGCTGCCGTAGGCAGCAAAATTTTCAAATCTCTAGGTCTCGTAGTTTCTACGTAATAACCAAAAATAGTTTCCGCGCCAAAAAATTCAAATTATTGCCTCGGAGCAGGTAAGGAGCGGCGTTGCCGTTCCGTGCGCTACGTTATCAGTTTGTTGTAGTTTGAACTAGATTATAGAGTGGGAGCCGACTACACACTTTAATATTGTACTATGTACGGACGCCGGTACAATTTAAGATTTTTCCGTCACGACCCTTGTCTAATATTAAAACATGTAACATGCATGTATAAAATGAATTACTTATAGGAAATAATAATAATGACATGGACCTGTCATTTTAATGGTTTTTGAGTTCAAGATGGCGGATCCAAACTAACAGTTTCAAATTTTTCGTCATGGACACCCCTTATTCGTCATGTGTGTCATTTTCATAGTTCTTGAGATCGCTGAAAACGATGATGAGGTCAAAATAAAAATCCAAAATGGCGGCAGCGAAAATTTTCAAATTTTTCGACATGGGTGTCATTTTCATGATTTTTGAGGTCACTGAAAACTATAGTGGGGTCAAAAAGAAAATCCAAGATGGCGGCTGCGAAAATTTCCAAATTTTTCGTCATGGGTGTCATTTTTATGGTTCTTGAAGTCGCTGAAAACGATAGTGGGGTCAAAATGAAAATCTAAGATGGCGGCTGCAAAAATTTTGAAATTTTTGGCCATGGGTGTCATTTTCATGGTATTTGAGGTCAATGAAAACGATAGTGGGGTCAAAATGAAAATCCAAGATGGCGGCTGTGAAAATTTTAAAATTATTCGTCATGTGTGTCATTTTCATAGTTCTTGACGTCCCTGACAACGATGATGAGGTTAAAATAAAAATCCAAGATGGCGGCTGCGAAAATTTTCAAATTTTTCGACATGGGCGTCATTTTCATGGTATTTGAGATCGCTGAAAACGATAATGAGGTCAAAATGAAAATCCAAGATGGCGGCTGCGAAAATTTTAAAATTTTTCGTCAGGGGTGTCATTTTCATGGTGTTTGAGGTCGCTGAAGAGAATAGTTGGGTCAAAATAAAAATCTAAGATGGCGGCTGCAAAAATTTTGAAATATTTGGACATGGGTGTCATTTTCATGGTATTTGAGGTCGGTGAAAACGATAGTGGGGTCAAAATGAAAATCCAATATGGCGGCTACGAAACTTTTCAAATGTTTTCGATATGGGTGTCATTTTCATGGTATTTGAGGTCGCTGAAAACGATAGTGGGGTCAAAATGAAAATCTAAGATGGCGGCTGCAAAAATTTTGAAATTTTTGGCAATGGGTGTCATTTTCATAGTTTTTGAGGTCGGTGAAAACGATAGTGGGGTCAAAATGAAAATCCAAGACGGTGGCTGCGAAAATATTCAAATTTTTCGTCATGGATGTCATTTTCATGGTTGTTGTGGTCGCTGAAGACGATAGTTGGGTCAAAATGAAAATCTAAGATGGCGACTGCAAAAATTTTGAAATTTTTGGCAATGGGTGTCATTTTCATGGTATTTGAGGTCAATGAAAACGATAGTGGGGTCAAAATAAAAATCCAAGATGGCGGCTGCGAAAATTTTAAAATTATTCGTCATGTGTGTCATTTTCATGGTGGTTGTGGTCGCTGAAGACGATAGTTGGGTCAAAATAAAAATCTAAGATGGCGGCTGCAAAAATTTAGAAATATTTGGACATGGGTGTCATTTTCATGGTATTTAAGGTCGGTGAAAACGATAGTGGGGTCAAAATGAAAATCCACGATGGCGGCTACGAAATTTTTTTCTAATTTTTCGATATGGGTGTCATTTTCATAGTTTTTGAGGTCGGTGAAAACGATAGTGGGGTCAAAATGAAAATCCAAGATGGCGGCTACGAAACTTTTCAAATGTTTTCGATATGGGTGTCATTTTCATGGTATTTGAGGTCGCTGAAAACGATAGTGGGGTCAAAATAAAAATCTAAGATGGCGGCTGCAAAAATTTTGAAATTTTTGGACATGGGTGTCATTTTCATAGTTTTTGAGGTCGGTGAAAACGATAGTGGGGTCAAAATGAAAATCCAAGATGGCGGCTACGAAACTTTTCAAATGTTTTCGATATGGGTGTCATTTTCATGGTATTTGAGGTCGCGGAAAACGATAGTGGGGTCAAAATGAAAATCTAAGATGGCGGCTGCAAAAATTTTGAAATTTTTGGCAATGGGTGTCATTTTCATAGTTTTTGAGGTCGGTGAAAACGATAGTGGGGTCAAAATGAAAATCCAAGATGGTGGCTGCGAAAATATTCAAATTTTTCGTCATGGGTGTCATTTTCATGGTGGTTGTGGTCGCTGAAGACGATAGTTGGGTCAAAATGAAAATCTAAGATGGCGGCTGCAAAAATTTTGAAATTTTTGGCAATGGGTGTCATTTTCATGGTATTTGAGGTCAATGAAAACGATAGTGGGGTCAAAATGAAAATCCAAGATGGCGGCTGCGAAATTTTTAAAATTATTCGTCATGTGTGTCATTTTCATAGTTCTTGAGGTCGCTGAAAACGATGATGAGGTCAAAATAAAAATCCAAGATGGCGGCTGCGAAAATTTTCAAATTTTTCGACATGGGTGTCATTTTCATGGTATTTGAGGTCGCTGAAAACGACAGTGGGGTTAAAATGAAAATCCAAGATGGCGCCTGCGAAAATTTTCAAATACCATGAAAATACACCCATGACGAAAAATTTGAAAATTTTTGCATCCGCCATCTTGGATTTTTATTTTGACCTCATTATCGTTTTCAGCGACCTCAAGAACCTTGAAAATGACACCCATGACGAAAAATTTGAAAATTTTCGCATCCGCCATCTTGGATTTTCATTTTGACCTCATTATCGTTCCCAGCGACCTCAAAAACCATGAAAATGACACCCATGACGAAAAATTTGAAAAATTTCGCATCCGCCATCTTGGATTTTCATTTTGACCTCATTATCGTTCCCAGCGACCTCAAAAACCATGAAAATGACACCCATGACGAAAAATTTGAAAATTTTCGCATCCGCCATCTTGGAATTTCATTTTGACTTCATTATCGTTTTCAGCGACCTCAAGAACCATGAAAATGACACCCATGACGAAAAATTTGAAAATTTTCGCATCCGCCATCTTGGATTTTCATTTTGACCTCATTATCGTTCCCAGCGACCTCAAAAACCATGAAAATGACACCCATGACGAAAAATTTGAAAAATTTCGCATCCGCCATCTTGGATTTTCATTTTGACCTCATTATCGTTCCCAGCGACCTCAAAAACCATGAAAATGACACCCATGACGAAAAATTTTAAAATTTTCGCATCCACCATCTTGGAATTTCATTTTGACTTCATTATCGTTTTCAGCGACCTCAAGAACCATGAAAATGACACCCATGACGAAAAATTTGAAAATTTTCGCATCCGCCATCTTGGATTTTTATTTCGACCTCATTATCGTTTTCAGCGACCTCAAGAACCTTGAAAATGACACCCATGACGAAAAATTTGAAAATTTTCGCATCCGCCATCTTGGATTTTCATTTTGACCTCATTATCGTTCCCAGCGACCTCAAAAACCATGAAAATGACACCCATGACGAAAAATTTGAAAAATTTCGCATCCGCCATCTTGGATTTTCATTTTGACCTCATTATCGTTCCCAGCGACCTCAAAAACCATGAAAATGACACCCATGATGAAAAATTTGAAAATTTTCGCATCCGCCATCTTGGAATTTCATTTTGACCTCATTATCGTTTTCAGCGACCTCAAGAACCATGAAAATGACACCCATGACGAAAAATTTGAAAATTTTCGCATCCGCCATCTTGGATTTTCATTTTGACCCCACTATCGTTTTCATTGACCTCAAATACCATGAAAATGACACTCATTGCCAAAAATTTCAAAATTTTTGCAGTTGCCATCTTGGATTTTCATTTTGACCCAACTATCGTCTTCAGCGACCACAAACACCATGAAAATGACACCCATGACGAAAAATTTGAAAACCTCTTAAGGGGTCAAAAAAATCAGCTGTTCAGTACATTTTGACGAATTATGCGAACAGAAATGTACTGAAAAGCTGATTTTTTTTTTCGCGATTTCAGTTTTGGTCCCATAGTAAAAGTTGTTCATAATGATGAGTACAATGACCCGAGGTTCTGCGCATTTAACGTTACACGTTGTATAGGTATATAGATTATTAGTTCCACTATAGTTCAGTCGGCTCTCAGTCTAAGATCTTCAATATTCAAAATAACATTGTTTTGAGCGCAAGCTATAATGACTTCTAATACAATTCCTGCTAAGTACAAACTTGATTGCAATAATGTAGCGCACGGAACGGCAACGCCGCTCCTTACATGCTCCGAGGTAATAATTTGAATTTTTTGGCGCGAAAACTATTTTTAGCTATTACGTAGAAACTACGAGACCTAGAGATTTGAAAATTTTGCTGCCTACGGCAGCTATTATGACCTAGCTTTTGAGCTGTAAAACATTATCCTATGTTCTTTCGTTCGGAAGATATGACTAAGCAGCTGGGGTGGCGTCACGTCAGCTAACACATGTTTATAAGTTTAATAACTCAGAGAGTATTTTGACCAGAGATTTGAAAATTTTGCTGCCTTCGGCAGCTATTATGCTTTAATTTTTGAGCTATAATACATAATCATATCTTCTTTCGTTCGGAAGATATGACTGAGCAGCTGGGGTGACGTCACTTCAGCTTACACATGTTTAAAAGTTTAATAACTCATAGAGTATTATGACCAGAGATTTGAAAATTTTGCTGCCGATGGCAGCAATTATGCTTTAATTTTCTGACTTTACTCCAAAACTCTAACCTCACTGGTTTGGCTGTTCTGAATGAGGAAGCTGGGGTGACGTCACTCTGGCTAACACACACTAAACGACTCATATTGACGAAGTTTTTGCGGCAGCTAAATTAAGACTGGGTACTTCGATGGCAGCTATTATGCTTTAAATATTGGCATATGTAGAATTATTCTATCACCTATGAGGAAGCTGGAGTTATGCACATAGGTAGAATAACTACAGATTTATAATATCCTAATTAACTGTATGTTTATTATTGGTATACCTGCGTTATACACAACTACCATTTTGTTGGTGTTTGTTTCCATTTAGCACTATATTATTATTTAAATGAAATTCGAATAATGTTTATATATGCTACAAAATATAGACGTTAGATGGTATTGTTTACATAGTTACGTAACAACTTCCTTTTACGTTTTAACATGATCTTATCACATGATAAAATAAAAATGTTTAAAACTGTATGATACTACCCACGTTTATATAAACAAAATGATCAAGCTATGCATTATCATCAACGTATATTATAAATATTTAACTCATGTCCTTCTTCCCGCAAAAGTTAATTATCCACAACAACAAAGCAAAGTTTTGTTGCAGTAAATAACCCACGTTAAATTATTATTAACTTGCACACTAATATTAAGTTTTCTTTCTAACCTTTCCTTACTAGAAAAATAAACGTTGACAATTTCGCATTTTTTCAATCAGAAAAAAAAACACAGTACTTACAATACTCGTCGCCAAAATGTACTGTGGCCTTAGTGCGAGTTTTTATACTTACTCGATCGCGTTTACGTTAACGTTGACGTATGTCAATTCGTATGGAATAATTGTGTTTCCCATTATAGTCACCAGGCGGCGCTTATTCGTTTTCAGTACAAACTGACGTTTACGTTAACGTGATCGAGTAAGTATAAAAACTCGCACTAACCCCTCTGTTCGTGCACTTAACTTGATATCGGCTCACTGCCTAACTCGCCGCACGCGCGTCCGTCCAGCTTCGTGATTCCAAGCAGAGTGAGTCCATAGTGAGTGGGAGGGGGAGTATGCCCCGCTCCCCCACCATACTATAGCGCGCGGCGTGTACGCATGAGACGACAGAACTATATAATATAATCTACAAACACTACACGTGAATTATTGCATTTTTTGTTCTATGGTTGCCACAGTCAATAAATAAGGAACTTCATAGGCGTGCTAATGTCAAAAGTAAAACAAATGGTTGGAAAGAGTATAGTTTGATGTACAGTACCTACGACAGTACCTATGCGTAGATTTTAACGGCTGTTTGATAGGTCTTTTTACACTCTGTATAAACCGTAAATAACGTAATAAGTCATTAAGTTTCGGCATAGCGATGCGAAATAAAACATATGTATTTACATAATTTTAACCATAAAAATCATCAACACATCTCTCTAAGTTAGATTTCGTGCAGATTCTTCGAACGAACGAAATCTAACGAATCTGCACGAAATCTAACTTAGAGAGATGTGTTGATGATTTTTATGGTTAAAATTATGTAAATACATATGTTTTATTTCCGCGTATCATACCTTGATCAAGATACAACCTGACACGGACCTGCAAATTTGAATTTCGTGGGCTACCCAGCGCATCCGCAGTGATAGCCCGCGAAATTCAAAAGTTCATGCGTTTTTTATTTTTCGCGACTACTTATAACAAATATATTTACATAATTATAACCTAAGAATCATCAATACATCTCTTTTAGTTAGATTTGTTCTAAAATATCACGATTTCCGAAATCAGAGGGGCAATTGTCGTATTTTTAACAACGTTCGCAATCTCATCTCAGTCTCAATCTGTCAAAAATTGTATAGCGTTTACAGTCCTACCAACTTATCTGTGAACTGAAAGAGGGCGGCACCGTCGATTCAACAATACAATCAAATAATTGTATGTTCGACAATCGAATGACATTTCAACATGGGGCCGTAATTCCAATTTTCGCCATTTCACAGATAAGTTGGTAGGACCTACATTTTTGACATTTGATTGACGCTGGCATGAGATTGTGAACGTTTTTAGGTATGAGAATTGGCCATCAGAGGGGCAATTCTCGTATTTTTAACAACGTTCGCAATCTCATCTCAGTCTCAATCTGTCAAAAATTGTATAGCGTTTACCTACATTTTTGACATTTGATTGACGCTGTCATGAGATTGTGAACGTTTTTAGGTACGAGATCCAGATCAAAAGAGAACAAATCCAACGATGATCCAGATGACCGCTGAAATTGTAATAAGTGTATATAAATTAAGAGTGCCAAAAGTGAGGTGGATTCATAATATTAAGTGGAAACACCGGTAGGTACCGTACAGACCTTTCAGGCCGCGTCCTAACTACTGAAAGCGACTGTCGCGCGATACGCGATTACCCGATCGTTTAATAATGACAGCGTGATCAATCAAGTCGGGTAATGTAGGTACGTCATTATTCAAGGAACCGATCGTGTAACCGCATATTCGCGCGACAGTCGGTAGTTTTCGATTAGGACGCAGGGTCGTAGGTTCACAATTATTTGACCTCCCGACTGCAAGCAAACAACGAGATTTTAATGCACTGTGATGCAACAACAGAGGTCAAATAAAATAATTGTGAAACGACATAAATCTACAGTCTGATTTTTAATTCGACAGAATTCTGACATTTTAGATGTGTTGCCAATAATAAAACGGTTCTACTAAAAACGGATATAAAGAAAATCTTGAATTTAAGATTTCAATTAGAAAAACTAAAATTAAAAATTGACTGATAATTTTAAAATGGTAATCAGATTTTTTTATTATCAAATTACTGAAGTTACAATAATTAGTAAGGTAATTATTTTTTTATCACAGGAATCTTTTTTAGTGGTATGGTAACACGTTTATAAAAGCTGCAATTTTCGATGTCGCTAGACTCGTTAACTCGTAGAAAACGGATGCGCCGTTTTCTACGAGTTAACGAGTCTAGTCAGTCTTCTGTTGTAATGTTTAATGCACCAACCAATAATTTTATGATACAATTAATTTCTAATGTAAATAAATATTATCGGGAATAAAGCAGCTTCGATGTTTCGACAGTTTAAGATAGGTACCTTTATCCATCTACCAACTTGTTTAATTGGATCTATATTTTTTTATTTTGGCATTGGCAGAATAATTGTCGACATCGCCATCGGCATAGAGAATAGTACATTTTGATACAAGTGGAGAACGTTTGTTATTGCGTTCGAGGCGGAATTAACACCCGAGCCGTAGGCGAGGTTGTTTTTGAGCCGAGAACTGCTACAAATGTCCACGAGTATCAAACGACGTTTTTCAATACACTTTTGAAGAAATAAAATAAAATAACGAACAATATTTTTGTCATGAATTATTATGAAACTATGATTAAAATTTTCTTTTTTTTTTGTGCTTTGTTTTGAAGGAGAAGCAATGGTATAAAGCCGATAAACAGCTTTGTTTTGAAGGAGAAGCAATGGTATAAAGCCGATAAACAGCATATGAAAAATAGAGAATTCAAATATTTTTGAGTTTAGAACACAAATAAATGTTAATTTGTTCATAAACGTTTCTTTTATTGTAATAATCATAGTTTTTGATGATATTCAAATAAATATTCAAAAAAATATTAACGCCGTAAAGACGAATACCTCTTTGCCGAGATTAAAAAAAAACATTCACCTCCGAATAGAGAGTCGTGAATAGAGGCATTGAACCAATTTGGAATAAGTATAGGTATAAGTTATCTGTGGCAATTTTTATTCCCGCACACGTGCGGGAAAATGAAAAATCGCACGGGTGTGAAATACATTGCATTGTGAACCTAATCGTAGTGCGATATAAACCAGTTTTCGAGGAAGTGTATTGAAAAAACTTTTGTTGTAATGTACCCAGTATCCTAATGTAGTCTGTGAAAAAGAATGTTCAAATGTCACGTTATTTCCATTAAAACTAATATCAACTTTATGTGCGTGTAGATCGAGTTGAATTCAAAATTGACTAAATATTAATTGAAAAAATTTAACTGTTAGAAGTTGTAGCGCAAACTGAAGTATATTGGTGGGTGTTAAGTTGTTTAGGCCGAGCGCGCACTGCGGTGCGTTTTTGTAACGCATAATCTGTGAAGTAGGTATGGAATGTCTTTGAAGTGCGCGCATTGCGGTCATGCGTTTTATTACTGTAGGCCCCGCCCAGTGCGGCAGAACTAACGACTAGATTTATGTAATAAATCTACTTTAGGATAATATTGATATAAGTATCTATTACTAATGAATAATGTTACTGTTGACCTGAGCGCGAATTTTGTGATTTTTAAGTATATATAAAATATTAAAATACAAATTTTATACCATTCGATGTTTGTTTTTTACACCTTGCCCGAGGATGGACAGACAAACCGACCTACCTACTATTTTGTTTAGGTATTTTTTATTTCAAGTGAGGTGGAGAAAGATCGCTCGGCAGTGCTAGTAGTCACTGGAAATGTGCACAGCAATTGACAAAAAGTTCTAATAAGTATTTGGCAGCACCGTTGCTCTTTTGTAGGCATCTGCTGGAGATACTGGGATATTTTCTCTCATCTGTTGCCAAATTCTTAGTTATCCCTTCAAAGCTAACAAACAAGGAAGGTCTTCTTTATATACTTCAGCGCCTTGCAAAACATCCTCTACATCTTCGTCGCTGGAGTTATGGGACAGCAACTAATATACAAAAAAATACCGTGGGGGGGGCACGTGCCCCCGTGCCCCCCCCTTAAATCCGCCCTCGGCTTGATGTGCTGGCGTCTGTACTATACGTGCCAAATAAGAATAGGATCGCGCTTGCTTCAACTTCACACGATAGCTGTCAAATTAGTAGGTACGCATTGGTAATGAAGTTCGCGAGTATTGCTATAGTATTGCGGAACAAAATGGCGTCTTGACAGTACTATTCTTGTTTGGCACGCATAGTATATATAATATAAAATATGTATGTATGTATTATTACAAATTATAGTCCGGCCGTCGAGAATGCGTTAATGACACGCTGTTGGTTTCATACTGACGGATGTTTTTCGAATTTGATCCGTATTACAACTACCTACACTTGCGTGCAAAAAAATTGGCCCACCCCATGCTCTCTATTTGAGAAACGATAGCTCAAAGATATTAATGTATTTATTTTAATTATTTTATACTGTGTGAAGGTAGGTAAGATAAAGTTTATTTACACATACACATATAAACTGCTTTGCAAAAAAAACGGGCACCTTACAGTTATTGGCTTTTCTATGGATAATGTTAATATTTTTAGTATGTCGTTAGCATAAATGACTAGAAATTTCTTATTATCATTGAGAATATAGTTTTTAACCCTTAAATCCTGGAATCGGTGTTTTAGTCAATGTAAACAGAAAGTCGTGTTAAAATGGAAATTTTTAGGGTATAATTAAATTAAGACTACGAGTATTTTTATGGTATTTTAATAAAAAAAGACATTAAAAAATAAAAATTAATAACGAGTATGACCTCTCCTTGCAGCGATTACGGCATGTAATCGTCTTGGCATGCTTTCCACCAGGTTTTTGATGGTGTCCTGTGGAATGTGTTCCCACTCAGCCGAAATCACACCTGATGTTTTGTGGAAGGTCGTTGGACAGGTCGTACTCGCCGTTTTAGGAGGTCCCAGACGTGCTCAATGGGGTTAAGGTCGGGGCTCCGCGCTAGCCAATCCAGACGACGAATACCGACCTCTTGCATATAAGCATCTACGTCGCCAGAACGGTGGTCCCGAGCATTATCGTCCATGAAATGGCATCTTCACCAATTACAGTCAGTGCGGGCTGTGCATGTTGACAAATTATTCCTGTTATATACCTTTGCGCATTTAGTGAGCCATTTGCAATGAACACTATCTCGGTACGATAGCTGGAAGTTACGCCCGACCAAAACATAACGGACCTTCCACCATAAGGGGTGATTTCTTCAAAACACACGTCGGCATAGCGTTCCCCTGGTCTTCGTAACACTCGCCGACGTCGGTCCTCACCATTCAGGCAAATTCGAGCCTCATCGGAGAAGAGTACGCTACTCCAGTTACCTAGTGTCCAAGATAGACAATTTCTAGTGAACCTCGGTCGAGCAATCCGGTACTCACGGAGTAAATTGGGGGCCCGCGCTGGTCGTCGACTGCGTATATCAACCGCTAAAAGCCTCCTCCTCACTGTCCATAGGCTAACTTGTGCTCCTCGTACCTCTTCAAGGTTTCTTTTGAGGTCTATGTAACTGCATTTGCGATTACTCAATACCTGAGTCACTAAAAAGCGGTCGTCTCGTGGTTGTGTGCAACGTTTTCTCCCACAACCTTGCCTTCTTTGAACGGAACCTGTCTCTTGGTATCGAGTCCATGTTCTTTGGACGGTGGAACCACTCACGTTTAACGGCTGTGAACCGTAACATTGGCTACACCCCACTTCCAGCAGCACTATAATTTTACTAGCTCTTGTTGCTTTTTCTGCCATTATAATCGACACAAAGATATCTGTTTTAAGTCACAATGAGGCAGGATTATGCGACAAACATAAATTATTCTAATAAAAATAACGAGAAGTTAGTTTTAGTTGCCTGATAACCATTTAACCGCAAACCCGCGAATAGTAAGTAAAAAGTCATAAACTGAAAAAGGGATTATTATTATTAAAAACAACAGTTCTGAATTTGAAATTAACTTTTTTTCATACCCAGACTCTTTATTATGTGCCAGGAACATAGTTTGCCTATTAAAACCTCATGAGAACTAAATGATTACCAATAATGTAGAAAAATCCAAACTGCCCGTTTTTTTTGCAAAGGAGTGTACTTTGATAAAAGCAATATTCTTGACAAGATCGACTCGATTCTTCTGATGTTCTCATCAATCACTTTTGTTTGAAAAAACTGCGTGAATTTTTTTGTCAGTGAAGTTGACATAAGCTTAATTTTTTTTTATTACTGTTCGTTTATTGATCATTTGACTTGAATTTTTAACCAACTTGAAAAAAAGGAGGTTTTTCATTCGATCTGTGTGTTTTTAAATTCGCGTTTTTCTCAAAAAGTAATGAATCAGTTTTGATATTTTTTTCACTTACGTAATTTACATACAGTCAGGAAAGTTTTATTACACAATATATTAGGTTATTGTTAATTAAACTTGTTAAATTTTCTCGTTTCATATCGAAGAGAATGGGGTGGATCGATTTTATTGCACGCAAGTGTAGAAACTCGTTTTGAACATTTGTCAGGAACGCATTCTCATGATTGCCGAATTATAAGCAGACGTTCGCATGGATGTAATTAAACCGCGGCGGGATTTTATTGCGCACTGGATTTTGAACTCTCGGTGTTAAGCCGAGCATTGAGAATTCAACCTAACAACAACAGAATGCATCCCAGCGCGACGAAAAACAACTCCCGGCGCTAAGCAGAGCGTTGAAAATGCAGTGCGAGAAAAAAAAACGCCGCGATATTTTTACGTCCGTGCGATCGTCGGCTAAATTATTTGCCTAAAGCAGCGGCCAGACAGAAAAGACGCAAGACGAGGGCGGGGCGCGGACCCGCCGCAGACAGGGCGCCGCCGTCACGACTTTTTTAACTTATATAGAAAAGACACGGACGCGTCGCAGACAGGGCGCCGTCACGACTTTTTTAACTTATATAGAAAAGACACGGACGCGTCGCAGACAGGGCGCCGTCACGACTTTTTTAACTTATATAGAAAAGACACGGACGCGTCGCAGACAGGGCGCCGTCACGACTTTTTTAACTTATATAGAAAAGACACGGACGCGTCGCAGACAGGGCGCCGTCACGACTTTTTTAACTTATATAGAAAAGACACGGACGCGTCGCAGACAGGGCGCCGTCACGACTTTTTTAACTTATATAGAAAAGACACGGACGCGTCGCAGACAGGGCGCCGTCACGACTTTTTTAACTTATATAGAAAAGACACGGACGCGTCGCAGACAGGGCGCCGTCACGACTTTTTTAACTTATATAGAAAAGACACGGACGCGTCGCAGACAGGTCGCCGTCACGACTTTTTTAACTTATATAGAAAAGACACGGACGAGTCGCAGACAGGGCGCCGTCACGACTTTTTAAACTTATATAGAAAAGACACGGACGCGTCGCAGACAGGGCGCCGTCACGACTTTTTTAACTTATATAGAAAAGACACGGACGCGTCGCAGACAGGGCGCCGTCACGACTTTTTATGGCGCGCACTAGAAGCTTTTCTCGGCATTCAACCGTCCGATTTTGATACGACAACATGTCTTCTGAAGATGAAGATGTATTGGCACTGGTATATCTCGCTAATCTGCAGAGGGTTAGACGTTACTGGGTACATCCGGTATGGCTAAGCAATGGACAGAATAGATTTGTTAAAATAATGGAGGATCTACATTTTTTTTTTTTTTTAATAATGGCGAGCGCTGTGAGAACCTGCCCTCCGCGCCCTTTCCGCTCCCCCGCTTGCGCCCGTGCAGGCCCGCGCCCTGCCTGCGCCCTGTCCTTTCTATATGTTTTCCCAATAGGGCGCCGACGAGTTAACGTCGTGACTCGTGACGGCGTCCCGTCTTTTCTGTATGTTTTACGTCGCGACGGCTGTATACATTTTATATGCAAGTAGACTAAACAGGCGCCGCGCCTGCGACGGGTCCGTGCCTTGCGTCCGTTCTGTGTGGCCGGCGCTTTAGAGGTAATGAGACGTGGACGCGATCGTGCTTGGACGTGATAGTTTTTATAAATCACTTATTCGTGTGGCGTTCAATGCCTAGGTCCTTTCGTTTGAACGCGACCTCATAATTGTGACGATGTAAATTGACAACCCCCATTATTCCTTGCTGCTCCGACAGAATCTGTAAGTCTCCCTGCCGACGTTAGAGGAAAGTTGACAAACTATCACCACGAGTTTCCTCTTAACTACAAGGCGACTGAGTACTGCGATGTCCTCAACGTTTCCACGGTGTCCATCAGGCGGTGCCAGACGACCGGGTGGCTTTACAGTCTCTTCTACTACCCGTTCACTTCGAGAATGCCCCTACCTCGCGGCTCACTCCCTACCCCTACCAGCCGCTCAGTTACTAATGCACGCTGCTATCGGAACTGAGCGGGTGTCAGAGGTGGGAAGTGGAACGCCAGATAGGGGGGCATTCTCGAAGTGAACGGGTAGTACAGTCAGCAACTAAAGTCGATTAAAACACTTCAATCTATTTTGCCAATTATATAGGTGTCGACTTCCAGTCTAAGCGGATGCTGCAGAATACCAGTATTTTACATGGTGCGACTGCCTATCTGTGTGTTAACCAGGTTTATGAAATATTAATAAAATAAAAATGCACTTTCCACAAGAGGCCATGACACACTGTTTATTTTTTAAAACTTCTTTTTCACATGACAAAGGCTGAAGGCTATACAGCCTAGTCTCATATGACACATCCCCCCCTTTAACATTCATAATCAACTAAATGGGAAGGAGGTTTCACAGACCTTCCACTACGAGTAACATATGAACTGCCTGCTTCACAAGCATCTCTAAACACTCTGTGCTGACTAGGCATAGAGCCATCTGTACTCACAGTTTCCCCATTATTTGAATCATTCACCGGTCTGACATTAATTGGGGTATCAAACTCAACTTCTGGTCTCTCATTAAACTTATTTCTACTTAGTAACCATAGACTTATAAAAAAAGATGGACTCCGCGCCACGCATATCGAAAGTGAAGCACAGTAAGTATGCCGGACCGTTTGTACAAACACGCCTCGCGCACACATTTACATCATAGTATGCCGACCGGCCGCCATTTCGTGACACGAGCGACGCCGTCTTTGCAGGTACTCAAATCATGCACACATAGATCGGTACGGTGCTTCACTTTCGATATTCGTGGCGCGGAGTCCATCTTTTTTTATAAGTCTATGTTAGTAACATATGTTTTTCATTTCTCCTAACACAATTACCTTTTTCATTTTTTACAATATAGGATCTAGGACTATCCTTCCTCACTACCCTTCCTGGCTGCCAATCCTTATCATCCCCATTCTGTATTAACACACTCTGACCATTACTATAAGAAGCTCTATTTTTGGCTGTTTTATTATAATTACTTTTAGATTTTTCTTTCATTATTTGCATTTTTTCATTGATATTGATTGGCAGTCTGGGTTGAAGATCTGTGTAAGTACAAGGTAAGTTAGTTCTTAATAGCCTGCACATCAGAAGTTCAGATGGGCTATAGTCTAAGCCAGCAAGCGGTGTTGTTCTATAGTGTAGCAAAGCCATATTCAAGTTCTCATCATTTGCCCTGCATTTCTTCATTAAACTCTTTACAATACCTACAGCTTTTTCTGCCAGGCCATTCGACTGATGATGATGAGGGCTTGAAAACAACAACTGCATATTACCATCTCTGGAAAACTGTTTAAGTTCAAAGCTATTAAATGGATTATTATCACAAACTGCATACTTAGGTATTCCATGTGTGGCAAATATTATTTTTAATTTCAATATAACATTTTTTGCTGTTTTTTGTTGAACTTGTTTCAACTCAATCCACTTTGAATAATAATCAACAACCACTAGATAATCTTTGCCAGCAAAGGAACAAATATCCATACCTACTTTATAAAAAGGAATATCTGGCACATCATGACTCATGAGGGATTCTTTGCAGTTACTTGACCTATATTTCTCACATTCCTTACATGACAAAACAAAATTTTCAATGTCCTTGGACATTCCTGGCCAGAATAAAGACCTACGTCCCCTTTTCTTGGACTTGACCACACCTGCATGAGCAGTATGTAAAATAGTAAGTATTTCTTTTCTCATACAATAAGGTACCACTACCCGGTTATTATAGTATAAAACATCATCTTTAAAGTTTAAAAAATCTTTCAGTTTGTAAAATATTTTCAACTCTTTATTCAAAATATTTTTATCATTGGATGGCCACTCATTAAAATACCATGTCTTAATTTGCATTAAATTGTTGTCACACCCAGTTTCAAATTGTAATTTTTTAAGTTTTTCATCAGTAATTGCTAAATCAGATTCACATCCATACACAACTTCAGTATCAAAAGAATGAACTAACTCTTGTAAATCGGAGTCATTTTTCCCATTATTTAACAAGTAGTTTCTTGACAAATAATCAGCAATAAACATTTTAGGACCTGGTACATAGCGAATTTCAAATTCATATTTTAGCAATTTTAAGACCATTCTTTGAAGTCTGGCTGATATTTTATTGATGTCCTTTGACATTATTGCCACTAATGGCTTGTGGTCTGTCTCAACCACAATCCTTCTACCATATACAAATTGATGATACTTTTCCATAGCAGCACAAATAGCAAATAATTCTTTTTCTATAGGTGCCCACCTACTTTGGCACTCCGTGTAAACTCTGGAGTAAAATGACACTGGTTTTCCATCTTGCATCAGGCATGCACCCATACCAGATTTAGAGCTGTCAGTTTGTAGCACAACTGTACCCTTGTCACTCAGAATTGCTAAAGTAGGTGTGCAACTCAATTTTCTTTTCAGTTCTAAAAATGCTTCTTGCTGAGAAGAATCCCATTCCCACAAAGTATCTTTTTTAAGTAACTGTCTCAAGGGCATTGTAGTTTTTGTATAGTGAGGTATAAACTTACTTAAGTAATTACACATACCAAGGAACTTCTGAAGCTGTTTGATGTTTTTTGGTGAATCTAATTGAAGAATGGCTGATACATGTTCAGAGTCTATTTGTATTCCATTTTTTGATATTATGAGCCCTATATATTTTACATGATCAAGTCTATACTGTAACTTTTTACTGTTAAATTTTACATTATACTCTCTTGATCTCTGAATAACTTTATTAAGTATTATATCATGTTCTAACTGGTCTTTACCTGCAATAATTAAGTCATCAAAATATACATAAACTCCTTGAATATCCCCAAAGATTGAACAATTTATGCGCTGCATTACTTCAGGCGCTGATGATATGCCAAAAGGCATTCTTTTAAATGCATATCTTCCAAATGGAGTACCAAATGTGCATAATTTCTGAGGATCATCAAGTTCAATCTGAAAAAACCCGTCCTTCATATCAAGAACTGTAAAAACTTCTTTACCTGATAAACTATTGTAAATTTCTTCGGGACTAGCAATTGGGTAATTTTCACGTAGAATATTTTTATTAAGATCTTGTGGATCTAAACAAAGTCTAAGTGATTTGTCAGGTTTCTCTACTATCACTAAATTATTACACCAGTCAGTCGGGGAAGTTACTTTTTCAATAATATTTCTCTTTTCATAGTTATTTAAAGTTTCTTTCAGTCTACCTTTTAATGCCTGTGGGATTCTCCTGATGGGCTTGATTACTGGTTCAGCATTTTCTTTTACTTTAATCCTGTATTTTCCTATATTTCCCAATCCTGTAAACACCTCTATATTTTTTCTGAGAAAAGTTTCTTTTTCTGAACTTGATTGTGTAACATCCACTCTTTTAACTAATTCAAGCCTGTTACAATCAGGCAGTCCTAATACTGGCTGAACTGGTAAGTCTATTACTGTGAACTTTAGTTTTTGTTTTTTGTTTTTTATGATACAATCTAGTTCAGCTGTCCCAGCTGTTTCCACTTGTTGGCCATTGTACACTAATAGAATTATCCCAGCATTCAAAAGACTTTCTGTTTTTCTCAGTTTCTTGAACAATTCCAATGATAGTGTATTGCAATCAGCACCAGTGTCTAATTTAAATTCTACTACATATCCATTCACTATTATTTTTTCTTTCCACTGTAATTTAATTCCATCTACTGTAAAAATGCTTCCAACTGTAAAGTCTTTGTCACTGTCATCTGTATTTTCTTGAATTACATTAACTCGACTTTTCCTAGTATCACTGAGTTTTTCACTTCTGTTATTCTTGTTTTTGCACATATTAGCAAAATGTCCATAAAATCCACATACCATACATTTTCTGCCGTAGGCTGGACAGTTCCTTAACTCGTGATTTTTTCCACATCGGCTACAGTCTATTAATTTTTCTTTGGGCCTTGCCCCTCTGTTGTATGGTATCACTTTCTGACTTAAGGTGCTCACTTGATCTTCCATTTTATTTCCTTGTAATGTCTGTACTTTTTCTTTGCCTAATTCTGCTGCTCTGCAAATATCAATTGCTGCAGTGAGCTTCAACTCCGATTCTCTTAGAAGCCTTTCTTTGACATTTGTGTCCCTGATGCCAATAACAATAACCATAGTGATCAATCGATCCTCAAGCTCTCCAAGATCACATTTTTTAGCTTGAGTGAGAACTTTGGTATAAAAGTAAAAAAAAAAAAAAAATAAAAATGTTTATTGCATTTAAACAAATTCTTAGCTCACATGAGTTAGGAGATCACCTTTTAAGCAAGGAATTGCTTGTGATAGGTGACTCCGCCCTTCCGCTTAACATAATCACAAGTATGCAATTGTTAACAAAAACAAAAGATAAACCAAAAATAATTAGAAATACAAGATACAACAAGGAGCGCATTTGTGTGTTGTGTATGAGTGAATTTTTGAACGTGCGTGTGGGTGTGTGTGAGTGGGGGTATGTGTGTGAGTGTGAGAGAGAGGATATGTGTTCGTGTGTAATGGAGTGAGCGTGGAATTTAATACATGAGTTTATTTTATAAGGGTTTCTGTTTAGGATTAGGTTAGGTTAGGTTAGCCCTGCGACAATGTCTTGGGATCGGAGGAAGCCAGGTACAGCTTCCTCCACTAACAGTTTGGCTCCCAAGGTCCTATTAATTCAGGATGGAGGTGATGATACCAAAGCCTCAATGTCGTCATAGGATTTATTCTTGAGCCAATCAGTCACAGCTTGTTTACAGTCACGGAGTTTCAGAGGATAGATGTGTAGCTCTTTGTTCAGTAGGTTGTATACGTGGGAAGATTGCTTTTCATACTGCCTCTTAGCAAAAACAGATCTAACTGGGACAGTTGGAGCGACTAAGTAGCCTCTTCTGCTACTGATACGTGGTTTTGTGGGGTCATACGGAATGGATTTGTGTTTCCTCAATATAAGATGGAGTAGGTAGAGTTTCCTTACAGACAGAAGGCCAGAGGTAAGGTAAAGACTTTGGGTAGGGAATCTATAAGGTTTAAAGAGCATAACCTTAAGCAGAGAACGCTGCGCCCTTTCAAGTTCCAAAAATTTAATTTTAGTTGCCCCTCCCCAGCATGGCAAACAGTACGTAAGAATCGATTGTGCCAGTGAAACGTAAACTTTCTGCATAAGATTCTTTGAGGCAACGTGACGCAATGATTTGAAAGTCCATATTAATTTCCTAACTCTTTTCATGATTAGTTCAGTATGCATATGCCAGGACAGACGCTGATCTATCATGATACCCAGGTATTTGGTATATTGTAACCTGTCAATCTTTGCACAAGAGCAATCAGGAATTGCAGGGTTGGCACAGCAGTGGATCTTAATTTGGAAGTCGAGCGGAGGCTGAGTATTTGCATACTTAGAGAAACATATGTAGTTGGACTTGGAGGCATTTAGTGTGAGGAGGTTACGATTGAGCCAGTCTGCAATCTTAGACAGGCCAATTTCGGCTGATCTTTTAACTTTTGCCCATGTCTTACCAGCAAAGACTATGGCGGTATCATCCGCATATGAGAAAATGCAACCCTCGTCAATAATTAGATTGCAAAGACTGTTAATATAAATGAGAAACAACGTCGGACCAAGGACACTCCCCTGCCCAACGCCATATGACGTTGTTTCTTCTGAGCTTACTAACTCCCCTATTTTTACTCTTTGTTTGCGATTAGTCTGGTAGGATTTGAATAGTTCGAGAGGAGGCCCCCTTATTCCGATGCTTTCGAGCCTGTGCAGAAGTATGGGGACAGATACAGTGTCGAAGGCCTTTTTGAGGTCAAGAAAAACTGCTAGACATTTACTGCCCTTATCCACTTTATCGACTATAGTAGAAGTCAGCGATAGGACCGCATCTTCAGTAGATCTACCCTGTCGAAACCCAAACTGAGACAAAGACAAAATGTTATGCTTAGAAAGATATTTGATTAAGCGTGAGTTTAGGAGTCTTTCCAGGATTTTCGAGATAGATGGCAGTACTGAAATTGGCCTATAGTTCGACGGGTCTGACCTGTCTCCACACTTGTACACGGGCGTTATTAGGGCTACTTTCAATGCATCCGGGAAAAGTCCCTGCTCAAAACATAGGTTTGCTAAGTAAGTTAGGATTGGAACAATGTGTTCGTGTGCAGCTTTTAAAAATTTAACGGGAATGTTGTCCCATCCAGGGGCGCTGTCTTGTTTTAAGCCCATTAGTGTAGCATGAACTTCGTAAGGGTCTGTGTCGAGTAGAACAAAAGATGAGGACGATATATAGTCAGGTAAGGATGGGATTGGGTCACTGTTATTGACTGTAGCAGACGGAGGCAATGTGATTTTATCTGCAAGAAGCTTTCCTATATTAGAGAAAAAGCTATTCACCTTGTTAATAGAGTTCTGCGGGCTATTGGATATTTCAAGGAGATCTGAGTTATTTGTTTTTTTAGGTTTTCGCTGTGTGATATTGTTAATGATATCCCAAGTTTTTTTAGGATTATTGTGTGCTTTAGCAAGTTGATCTCTGTCATAATTACGTTTTTGTTTTTTGATGATATAGTTACAGTAATTTCGGTACCTTTTGTAGGTAATTTTTAACACCTCATTAAACGGGTCCAGCCTCAGTCTCCGCTGCATGTTATTTCGGTTGTGAATACAGCGCAATAAACCAATAGTCATCCACGGTTTTAGGGTTCTATTTTTTATCGGGATCAACCTAGTGATAGTACTGTGTATGATACAATTGTGAAGAATTTCAATTAATTTATTAGTAACTGTGTTAGGGTTAGTTAGCTTTAGTAGTTCTGCCAGGTTACTATCTTTTAAGTGGACGAGTCCCTTCTCAAGGTTAAAATCTGATTTTACTTTAGTAGGATTTATTAAGTTTGTATGGTTCGTAATTTTTAGGAATGTCATGAAATGATCCGTGATGGTTGTGTGAATAATTGCAATAGTCGCTGTTTTTTCAGTAGGTTTTAGCTTTATGTTAATATGGTCTAGACAATTTTTGTCCCTCGTGGGTAGCGAGTGACCAGGGAGAAGCCCATGCATAGCCAGCATGTTGAGGTAATTAAGTCTATTTGCGCGTGCCTGTGATTGCTCGCCGTGGTTTAATATCAGATTAATATTAATATTAATGTCCCCAGTTACAAATAAAGTTACAGTTACAAAAGTGATCAAATACTTCGCCATCTTGCTGTTTCATAGTGAACAACATAGACTACTTAACTACTATTATATGTGAACAAGTTATATGACAACCACAACAAATTTTTTCGTGGCTCGGCGTATTCTTTGAATTGATCAATCAGAGCTTGTAAGTTTTTAACTTTGTCTTTGCTAAATGTATTGTACACTTCCAATGCATCTTCCCCAGCACAGTTCAAAAACAATGCAATTTTTCTTGATTCAGCCGTATCATCAAGATTCACAGCTTGTAAATACAAGTTAAACTGCTGCACAAAGCGTTTAAAGTTTGCTCCATCTCCCGATAGTTGGAGGCCTGATGGAGGTTTTATTCCGTCCATCGTAGACACACCTGACACCATGTGTTAACCAGGTTTATGAAATATTAATAAAATAAAAATGCACTTTCCACAAGAGGCCATGACACACTGTTTATTTTTTAAAACTTCTTTTTCACATGACAAAGGCTGAAGGCTATACAGCCTAGTCTCATATGACACAATCTGACCTCCACAACCCAGTAACTGGGTAAAACGATACCCCTTGGTAAGACTGGTTCTCAGACTTTCGGGCTTCTGACGACCCGTTACGACTGTCAAAGATCCACGAATGACAGCCGGGACCAACGGCTTAACGTGCTTTCCGAGACACGGAGGAGTCACGGTATGTAAACATGGTCACCCATCCACTGACCAACCCCGGCAAGCGTAGCTTAACCTGATAGATCGACCCATGCGGCTATTAACCCTTGTGTTTTCTAAATCTTAATTATTGAGAAAAATACTTCATTAAAATCGGAATAGATGTAAATTTTAAAGAACATTAACTCTTTACAATGTGCATAACTCCAGCTTCCTCATAGGTGATAGAATAATTCTACATATGCCAATATTTAAAGCATAATAGCTGCCATCGAAGTACCCAGTCTTAATTTAGCTGCCGCAAAAACTTCGTCAATATGAGTCGTTTAGTGTGTGTTAGCCAGAGTGACGTCACCCCAGCTTCCTCATTCAGAACAGCCAAACCAGTGAGGTTAGAGTTTTGGAGTAAAGTCAGAAAATTAAAGCATAATTGCTGCCATCGGCAGCAAAATTTTCAAATCTCTGGTCATAATACTCTATGAGTTATTAAACTTTTAAACATGTGTAAGCTGAAGTGACGTCACCCCAGCTGCTCAGTCATATCTTCCGAACGAAAGAAGATATGATTATGTATTATAGCTCAAAAATTAAAGCATAATAGCTGCCGAAGGCAGCAAAATTTTCAAATCTCTGGTCAAAATACTCTCTGAGTTATTAAACTTATAAACATGTGTTAGCTGACGTGACGCCACCCCAGCTGCTTAGTCATATCTTCCGAACGAAAGAACATAGGATAATGTTTTACAGCTCAAAAGCTAGGTCATAATAGCTGCCGTAGGCAGCAAAATTTTCAAATCTCTAGGTCTCGTAGTTTCTACGTAATAGCTAAAAATAGTTTTCGCGCCAAAAAATTCAAATTATTACCTCGGAGCATGTAAGGAGCGGCGTTGCCGTTCCGTGCGCTACATTATTGCAATCAAGTTTGTACTTAGCAGGAATTGTATTAGAAGTCATTATAGCTTGCGCTCAAAACAATGTTATTTTGAATATTGAAGATCTTAGACTGAGAGCCGACTGAACTATAGTGGAACTAATAATCTATATACCTATACAACGTGTAACGTTAAATGCGCAGAACCTCGGGTCATTGTACTCATCATTATGAACAACTTTTACTATGGGACCAAAACTGAAATCGCGAAAAAAAAAATCAGCTTTTCAGTACATTTCTGTTCGCATAATTCGTCAAAATGTACTGAACAGCTGATTTTTTTGACCCCTTAAGAGGTTTTCAAATTTTTCGTCATGGGTGTCATTTTCATGGTGTTTGTGGTCGCTGAAGACGATAGTTGGGTCAAAATGAAAATCCAAGATGGCAACTGCAAAAATTTTGAAATTTTTGGCAATGAGTGTCATTTTCATGGTATTTGAGGTCAATGAAAACGATAGTGGGGTCAAAATGAAAATCCAAGATGGCGGATGCGAAAATTTTCAAATTTTTCGTCATGGGTGTCATTTTCATGGTTCTTGAGGTCGCTGAAAACGATAATGAGGTCAAAATGAAATTCCAAGATGGCGGATGCGAAAATTTTCAAATTTTTCATCATGGGTGTCATTTTCATGGTTTTTGAGGTCGCTGGGAACGATAATGAGGTCAAAATGAAAATCCAAGATGGCGGATGCGAAATTTTTCAAATTTTTCGTCATGGGTGTCATTTTCATGGTTCTTGAGGTCGCTGGGAACGATAATGAGGTCAAAATGAAAATCCAAGATGGCGGATGCGAAAATTTTCAAATTTTTCGTCATGGGTGTCATTTTCAAGGTTCTTGAGGTCGCTGAAAACGATAATGAGGTCGAAATAAAAATCCAAGATGGCGGATGCGAAAATTTTCAAATTTTTCGTCATGGGTGTCATTTTCATGGTTCTTGAGGTCGCTGAAAACGATAATGAAGTCAAAATGAAATTCCAAGATGGTGGATGCGAAAATTTTAAAATTTTTCGTCATGGGTGTCATTTTCATGGTTTTTGAGGTCGCTGGGAACGATAATGAGGTCAAAATGAAAATCCAAGATGGCGGATGCGAAATTTTTCAAATTTTTCGTCATGGGTGTCATTTTCATGGTTTTTGAGGTCGCTGGGAACGATAATGAGGTCAAAATGAAAATCCAAGATGGCGGATGCGAAAATTTTCAAATTTTTCGTCATGGGTGTCATTTTCATGGTTCTTGAGGTCGCTGAAAACGATAATGAAGTCAAAATGAAATTCCAAGATGGCGGATGCGAAAATTTTCAAATTTTTCGTCATGGGTGTCATTTTCATGGTTTTTGAGGTCGCTGGGAACGATAATGAGGTCAAAATGAAAATCCAAGATGGCGGATGCGAAATTTTTCAAATTTTTCGTCATGGGTGTCATTTTCATGGTTTTTGAGGTCGCTGGGAACGATAATGAGGTCAAAATGAAAATCCAAGATGGCGGATGCGAAAATTTTCAAATTTTTCGTCATGGGTGTCATTTTCAAGGTTCTTGAGGTCGCTGAAAACGATAATGAGGTCAAAATAAAAATCCAAGATGGCGGATGCAAAAATTTTCAAATTTTTCGTCATGGGTGTATTTTCATGGTATTTGAAAATTTTCGCAGGCGCCATCTTGGATTTTCATTTTAACCCCACTGTCGTTTTCAGCGACCTCAAATACCATGAAAATGACACCCATGTCGAAAAATTTGAAAATTTTCGCAGCCGCCATCTTGGATTTTTATTTTGACCTCATCATCGTTTTCAGCGACCTCAAGAACTATGAAAATGACACACATGACGAATAATTTTAAAAATTTCGCAGCCGCCATCTTGGATTTTCATTTTGACCCCACTATCGTTTTCATTGACCTCAAATACCATGAAAATGACACCCATTGCCAAAAATTTCAAAATTTTTGCAGCCGCCATCTTAGATTTTCATTTTGACCCAACTATCGTCTTCAGCGACCACAACCACCATGAAAATGACACCCATGACGAAAAATTTGAATATTTTCGCAGCCACCATCTTGGATTTTCATTTTGACCCCACTATCGTTTTCACCGACCTCAAAAACTATGAAAATGACACCCATTGCCAAAAATTTCAAAATTTTTGCAGCCGCCATCTTAGATTTTCATTTTGACCCCACTATCGTTTTCCGCGACCTCAAATACCATGAAAATGACACCCATATCGAAAACATTTGAAAAGTTTCGTAGCCGCCATCTTGGATTTTCATTTTGACCCCACTATCGTTTTCACCGACCTCAAAAACTATGAAAATGACACCCATGTCCAAAAATTTCAAAATTTTTGCAGCCGCCATCTTAGATTTTTATTTTGACCCCACTATCGTTTTCAGCGACCTCAAATACCATGAAAATGACACCCATATCGAAAACATTTGAAAAGTTTCGTAGCCGCCATCTTGGATTTTCATTTTGACCCCACTATCGTTTTCACCGACCTCAAAAACTATGAAAATGACACCCATATCGAAAAATTAGAAAAAAATTTCGTAGCCGCCATCGTGGATTTTCATTTTGACCCCACTATCGTTTTCACCGACCTTAAATACCATGAAAATGACACCCATGTCCAAATATTTCTAAATTTTTGCAGCCGCCATCTTAGATTTTTATTTTGACCCAACTATCGTCTTCAGCGACCACAACCACCATGAAAATGACACACATGACGAATAATTTTAAAATTTTCGCAGCCGCCATCTTGGATTTTTATTTTGACCCCACTATCGTTTTCATTGACCTCAAATACCATGAAAATGACACCCATTGCCAAAAATTTCAAAATTTTTGCAGTCGCCATCTTAGATTTTCATTTTGACCCAACTATCGTCTTCAGCGACCACAACAACCATGAAAATGACATCCATGACGAAAAATTTGAATATTTTCGCAGCCACCGTCTTGGATTTTCATTTTGACCCCACTATCGTTTTCACCGACCTCAAAAACTATGAAAATGACACCCATTGCCAAAAATTTCAAAATTTTTGCAGCCGCCATCTTAGATTTTCATTTTGACCCCACTATCGTTTTCAGCGACCTCAAATACCATGAAAATGACACCCATATCGAAAACATTTGAAAAGTTTCGTAGCCGCCATATTGGATTTTCATTTTGACCCCACTATCGTTTTCACCGACCTCAAATACCATGAAAATGACACCCATGTCCAAATATTTCAAAATTTTTGCAGCCGCCATCTTAGATTTTTATTTTGACCCAACTATTCTCTTCAGCGACCTCAAACACCATGAAAATGACACCCCTGACGAAAAATTTTAAAATTTTCGCAGCCGCCATCTTGGATTTTCATTTTGACCTCATTATCGTTTTCAGCGATCTCAAATACCATGAAAATGACGCCCATGTCGAAAAATTTGAAAATTTTCGCAGCCGCCATCTTGGATTTTTATTTTAACCTCATCATCGTTGTCAGGGACGTCAAGAACTATGAAAATGACACACATGACGAATAATTTTAAAATTTTCACAGCCGCCATCTTGGATTTTCATTTTGACCCCACTATCGTTTTCATTGACCTCAAATACCATGAAAATGACACCCATGGCCAAAAATTTCAAAATTTTTGCAGCCGCCATCTTAGATTTTCATTTTGACCCCACTATCGTTTTCAGCGACTTCAAGAACCATAAAAATGACACCCATGACGAAAAATTTGGAAATTTTCGCAGCCGCCATCTTGGATTTTCTTTTTGACCCCACTATAGTTTTCAGTGACCTCAAAAATCATGAAAATGACACCCATGTCGAAAAATTTGAAAATTTTCGCTGCCGCCATTTTGGATTTTTATTTTGACCTCATCATCGTTTTCAGCGATCTCAAGAACTATGAAAATGACACACATGACGAATAAGGGGTGTCCATGACGAAAAATTTGAAACTGTTAGTTTGGATCCGCCATCTTGAACTCAAAAACCATTAAAATGACAGGTCCATGTCATTATTATTATTTCCTATAAGTAATTCATTTTATACATGCATGTTACATGTTTTAATATTAGACAAGGGTCGTGACGGAAAAATCTTAAATTGTACCGGCGTCCGTACATAGTACAATATTAAAGTGTGTAGTCGGCTCCCACTCTATAATCTAGTTCAAACTACAACAAACTGATAACGTAGCGCACGGAACGGCAACGCCGCTCCTTACCTGCTCCGAGGCAATAATTTGAATTTTTTGGCGCGGAAACTATTTTTGGTTATTACGTAGAAACTACGAGACCTAGAGATTTGAAAATTTTGCTGCCTACGGCAGCTATTATGAACTAGCTTTTGAGCTGTAAAACATTATCCTATGTTCTTTTGTTCGGAAGATATGACTGAGCAGCTGGGGTGGCGTCACGTCAGCTAACACATGTTTATAAGTTTAATAACTCAGAGAGTATTTTGACCAGAGATTTGAAAATTTTGCTGCCTTCGGCAGCTATTATGCTTTAATTTTTGAGCTATAATACATAATCATATCTTCTTTCGTTCGGAAGATATGACTGAGCAGCTGGGGTGACGTCACTTCAGCTTACACATGTTTAAAAGTTTAATAACTCATAGAGTATTATGACCAGAGATTTGAAAATTTTGCTGCCGATGGCAGCAATTATGCTTTAATTTTCTGACTTTACTCCAAAACTCTAACCTCACTGGTTTGGCTGTTCTGAATGAGGAAGCTGGGGTGACGTCACTCTGGCTAACACACACTAAACGACTCATATTGACGAAGTTTTTGCGGCAGCTAAATTAAGACTGGGTACTTCGATGGCAGCTATTATGCTTTAAATATTGGCAAAGGTAGAATTATTCTATCACCTATGAGGAAGCTGGAGTTATGCACATCTCTTTACATAGTATAAAACAAAATCGCTTCTAGCTGTCTGTCCCTACGTATGCTTGGATCTTTAAAATTACGCAACGGATTTTGATGCGGTTTTTTTTAATAGATAAAGTGACTCAAGAGGAAGGTTTATATGTATAATACATGCGCGGGCGAAGCCGCGGGCAAAAGCTAGTATTTAATAAATTAAATACTAAAGAGCAGGTTATCGTATCATTTTGTGTTAATTTAGATCAATGATGAACAGACTTATTGACACCACCACCACTTGGCCAAATGATGAACTAGTGGCGGGCCACGAGCACATAAAAATAGCAAAAAATGTAATTGAAAAAATAATATTATACTAGTTTGAAGCATGGCACTGCATTGTGCTTACAATCTTTTTAACATTTTTCTTGTAGCTGCACGTAAAATTGCTTCCAAACTTTCATTTGCAAGGCGGTTTCGATTTTTTGTTGTATTATTAATTATTATTCAATACCGAAAGTTTGTTCACATTATTAAGTAAGTTCCTTCAAATGTACGAGGGAAATTTTTGCTTTCGGGCCACTGGCATATTATCGGGGGGCCGCATGCGGACCGCGGGCCGCGGTCTGTGCATCCCTGATTTAGATTATGTCAAAAAGTAGCACTGTTAACCGACTTCTGTTGCTGACCTCCTTGGGAGGCGCAGAATCGGCAGTAAAACAAACGCACATTTTTAGTCAACTTTATTGTATTAAAACAAATATTTACATGAAACTCCTCTCGCGGTCGCAAACATAATGCAATCATCACAACCGCCATCGGTACATTGAAGCCATACCACACGTTGATACAACTAAATAAACTATCAACTCCTCAACGAATTATTTATTATCCCTTGCCAAATAAACTGAAACAACATTCATTTTCAATGAATTTCGATTGGCACATGCTATACAACGTGTAATGCTAAATGCGCAAAACCTCTTAAGGGGTCATTGTACTCATCATTATGAACAACTTTTACTATGGGACCAAACCTGATATCGCGAAAAAAAAATCAGCTGTTCAGTACATTTTGACGAATTATGCGAACATAAATGTACTGAACAGCTGATTTTTTTTTCGCGATTTAAGGTTTGGTCCCATAGTAAAAGTTGTTTATAATGATGAGTACAATGACCCCTTAAGAGGTTTTGCGCATTTAACGTTACACGTTGTATAATTATTTACTTATAAAAAATTTCACGATATGTTACTATTTTTCCTATAAAACGTTTATTTACATTTTGTTATAAACAACTAAAGTAACCGTCATGAGAATCTATAAATTTTGTAAACAAGTGTTCAGGAGTTCACAACATTTGGACCAACAAAACGCATTCGAAACTCGAATGACGCGTTTATTTCGAAATGGCGTCCCGATAGTTTACAATCCCTGCGACGGACGCGTTCCGGTACCAAGAAACACAAACGATAGCGCTTTGCGTCGTTAAAATATGATCCGACTAAATTAAATAGGTTGTTACTTTCATATAACCCGTCTATATTTCGTGTCGATTGAATATGGTCAATTTATTATTATCTCGCAGTATAAAATGTTTACTTAGTAAAAGATGTTTGTTTACATAATTTATAGCTTCTCGTGACGGGTACTTTAAGAGTGTCGGTAAGTTAGCAATAGTGAGCTTGACGGGTGACAGTTGCGTGGGTTGTCTCGAGAGTTCAGACGATTAATTTCGTGAGATTCAAAGTACAAATGGTTGTTAGTTACAGAGAGATGGGTGGCAGTTACTTGTTTACATTTGTTTATTGCTAACTTACTCTAGACACTAGTTATTATACAGTAGGGAGGCACACTGAACTAGAACGTTACTGTCATATGTATGAAGCTCGTTTGCACTTTGATTGGCGAGGTGGTAGAAGGTATAGTTCGATTTAAACTTAGGTTCGGAAGTTAGCTGCGATTGCAGAACTTGTAGGTACAGTCAAGTCGACTATAATTTAGGCTCCATTTATGTAGTTTTTTTTTATTTAAGATTTTTTAAAGATAGACAGCCACTTGCAGAAACGAACTTTAGTTTAGTGGGAGACTTTAAAGTCATGCCATCCCTTAAATTATGTATCAAAAAGAAAGTGACAGCATCAATTTAGTCTCCATTAACCTTTTGACAGCTTGTGTCGCATTTATGCGACACATATTTCCGTGGCCTACCGCTCGTGTCGTATTTCTGCGACAGAGAACATGCATGACTTTTCGTTCTATTTTCGTCCTATTAATTGTAATTTATTATTTTATCGATTTGTAGGCCGCGCGCTAGGGGCACGGCAATTGATATTTAGCCAAGTGGTCAAAAGGTTTAACTAAAGTTTGTTTCTGCAACTCACCGTTAGTCCGTTAAGTTTGAATCGTAAGGTACCTGCTCTCGCAGCTAACTTCCGAGCCGCTATTAAGTTTGAATGGAACTATACGAAGCGTTACAGAAGCAAGTGTATATTCGCCGCCTTCTGAAAAGTCATCGTACGTCAAAGTGTAACCAGGTCTGCGTTCTATTTGTCAGTACAAACTCAATAAGGTCGATAACAGTGTGCCCCACCCCATTACATAAAGCCATTAGGGATCCTTAGTTTTGAGCATAATCGACTAAAATTTTGAACACACGAAGACTTAATTTAAAAAAAAAATGCAAAAAAATAAAACAATAAAAGATTTAACCAACATGATTCACGACTGTACCTACATTAATTTCGAATTCCAGATTTATAACAAAAATATTTTTTTAAATGACAGCGTTAAGTACATGATTATTTTTACAGTGCAAGGCAACAAGTGTTAAAATACGTTTCGAGACTAAAAGTGAGAAACTAAAACCTGCTTTGTGCATCATTTACATCTATAATTACACAAAATTATTACTCTGTTACTTTAACTATTCAATTTGTTATTTTATCTTATTGCTTTATTTAACTTATACCATCTTTGTAAATAGTAAAAACCATAAGAATTTTCCGCGCGCAGTGCCTAGCGGTACCCGCATTGCCTGGCGGTACCCGCAGTGCCTGGCGGTACCCGCAGTGCCTGGCGGTAACCGCAGTGCCTGGCGGTACCCGCAGTGCCTGGCGGTAGCCGCAGCATGCAGCGCTGCGTACCGCTATGCAAGGGCGAGATTGGACCTTGTCGTATAGAATAAATGCAAAATTTATCATATTTTGCTTATTTCTCAAATATTCGTAGATTTATCACATGTTTATGTGGTAATCTTAGTGTTAGTTGGATATAAATGACTGTGCGCCAATTTTTCAATCGTCACATAACTTTCTTTCTGTATGAAGCATAAAAATGGCGGTTTGACATAATGTTCTATAGAAAAGCTGTCAAACCGTCATTATTTATTCCTCGTACTTGAAAAATCAGTGGTGACATTTTTGTTGCGACTTATCATGTCGGTTGATGATACTTATGATCCGGGGTAAGTTATTGCCAATCACATGAAATATAATCACACAGGTATTCTAAGGTCCGTATTACAGAAGGAAACTCAAGCACTGATCTTTGTTTAAATTTAGTTTAAAACTAGTTTCAACCAATCAAATGGCTTGAATATAGTTTTAAGTAATGCTTGAGTATTGCGTGACGTTCTGTAATACGGACCTAAGTCACAACATGTATAGGTAAGTTGAGACAAACATTTTGTTATTTACAGACAACGATGTTCGTCAGAAATAAAATAACAAGTAACAATCCTCTTGATCTCAAACAACAATATGTAAAGAAGTTTATAAAATAAAGTATAACATTTTAGACATTTATTAACTGAATTTGAGCATATGATTTTTTTTAATAACATTTGTTTAGTCCAGCCTAAGTTATACCGTTGTTTAAAACCATAACAGCGAGGCAACCGTTACTTGAAGTAATTTATTTAAGTAAATCATTGAGATTGGGATGAAACAAGATAATTACGATATAAAATACAAGGTTGTGATATTGAAAGACAGCATTTAAACGTGTCACACATAACGGAGAGTTAAAACTGAGTGATTTATTGAACATTATTGATTCCTGAACCCAAGAAAAACTTAGCGCAGTTCAGAGAAAGTTTACGCAGTTGGATCTCATGATGTGGGCAAGTTTGTCGGCTAAATATCTTGCCAATATGTTGTTGAACTTCTCAGCAATATCATATATTAGACGAGGTATCATTACATTAATGTAAGTACCAGTAAAAAAAAAGAGAGCATCTACAAATACAAAAATAATTTATCTTTCTACACATAAATATCGTATTCCATCCTTCTCGCGACATGTGACGTCACCTCATCTGCGGCTGGTCGCCACATAACTTGTTACCATGAGTTTACAATTAAGGTTTACAACATGTTGCATACATGTTGTGTCTACTGTTTCTGTTGTTCGTTTACACCTTAAAACAAGTTGTAAAAACTTGTAGAATACTTGTCAAAAATGTCAAACTGGTGAACAAAATAGTTGATAACCAAAACATGTCTGAAACAATGTCAATGATACATGTTTTAAACACATGTTTTATAAGACTCATTGAAAACAAGTTTCACAACTTGTTTATAGGTGTTTGTAAACCCAGGGTTAGGTTACACGAGCTATTAAGTTAGTTCCCTTAAACCATATTCACAATACCAGGTCACGTTAATGGCCTGATGGCTAAATGAAAAATGTGTGTTAGTACATTTTTCGATCATAAGTGACTAGAGTCCGACTGGTTAAAGAAATGTTCTTTACATTTCTATAAGCACTTCTTACTGGTTTCGATCTTTAAGTAGGGTTAACCGGACAAGTTCGGCGTTTTGGCCTCCCGTCCGGAATTATGAAAGTTAAATGAAAATTAAAAAACTAAATGGTCTGGACTCTTTTGCCAATGTCCGGCTATTTGTCAGGGCTTTTAAAATTTCAAGACGACAACCGATATCTACAACTAGTAAAGATTGTTATTACGAGGCTAGGTACGACATCTTGGGCGTTGTCGGCAGTGAAAGTAACCAGAATTAAATAATTAAACACATCCAAATTTGATATTGACAACGCCATTATTACGTGAGCGGTTTTGACGGTACTTACACCCGATTAAGAATGACTAATTTGCACGGATCACATAATAAAAATGTTCCGTTTTCACATGATATTTACTCGTAGAGAAGTTTGTAAACTAATAAGTGTAGTTAAGTAGGCAACGAGCCACAGTCCATACCATGTCACCGCAACCTAAGACAATAGTCCTCGCATCCACATCGAAACACCCTCACAAACAAGTCTCGCTCCACCCAGTCGGACTCACAACAGCCGCTCCGTTCTGTAAGAATCTCACCGTGAAGACTTAGATGGAGTGAGCTGACATTCCACTTCACCTGATGCTAGGGATTGACACTGTTGACAGCTCACTACATCTAAGGTTTAACGGTGAGATTTTTCCAGAATAGCACCTGCGGTCCGTAACACTAAATTAAGGCTAGTTTAAAATGTATCTACATCCCAGCCTGCCCGCCCGGCGCGCGCGCGGCTCGGGCGGGCGACGCGGGCGCCGCCATCACAACAGCTTGTGCTTGCCGTTGGGCGTGGGCGTGGTCGGTGTGGGCGGGCCCAGCGCGCGCTCCGCGGCCACTGCGGCTGCGTGCTCCATGCCCTTCTCGATGCACGTCTGGTACGTCGGCTTCATTAGCTGTGGAGTGATGAGTTCATTGATACAGATGTTGCATTTCACAATTTATACCTCATAAGCATCCCCGATGCTATCGGCAACAATGACAAACTTGCATACAATTTTCATCTAGGGGATGAATCTTCAAAAATCCTCCTTCAAAAATCCTTAGAGCTCTTTTTGGTTTATGTTCGCATAACTCGTAAAATGTAGGGAACAGCTGATTTTTTTTTCGCGATTTCATGTTTGGTCCCATAGTAAAAGTTGAGCATAATAATGAGTACAATGACTCCTTAAAAAGTTGTCCGTTATTTAAGTTATGTTGCGAAATTTCGTGTATGAACCGATACACCTTATATAAGGAACTCTTTTGCAAAATTTCATATTTCTAGAATCAGCAGTCCAGGCTGTGTGTTGTCTGTTAATTTAAGAATTTTTTTAAGTACACTACAATGACATTAGAGTTTGTGAGTTGCATTTTACTATAGCAGGATATTGTGCACATCACAGTACGTTCATTGTCGTTGCAATAAGATTCATAATCATAATCTTTATTTGTGAAACATAGGTAGGTATACAATTAGGTCTTACACATAAAATAGCACGCTATGTTTTGTCTTAAGACATACAAATCTAATAATATGCAAAGTAAATCTGCTAAAGATAATTCCATCATTAATAAAAAGAAACATACCTATATTCATTAAAAATTACAATGTCATATTTTTTTGCTGTTGGGTTACGGCTAGTGACAAGTATGTCAAAATTACTGTGATCTTTATTCTCGTTACAATGTTGTCAGAACTAAATTAACTAAGAAAAGACTGCACTGTTATTTTTTAAATCAACAACATCGTACTTAGTGTCATAAAAAAATTGTTGCAAAATGTTTCTCCTTCAGAGAGTTATATTCGGGATGGAAACACCCAATCTTTAACCGACGGGAATTAAACCCAGCAGCTCATGCTCAACAGTAGCGAGATTCAAGTATGTGATAAAAGAAGTATCAACTCACATTCTCCCACAGCACGTTGGCGATGTCATCTATTGTGACGCCGATCTCGCGCATCTCTCCGCTATACCTGCAACGAAACATTGTGTTTGTGTGAAATTGCTATTAGCTATACCATCATCTGCCTAGCCTTTTCGCAACTATTTTGGGATCCGGCATCTAGTCTTACCGAACACGGCTGCTGGCATTCAGCCGTGTATTTGACATGGAACGACTGCCTATCTGACCTCCACATACCAATTACTGGTTAATTACGATACCCGGTAAGACTGGTTATCAGAATTTCGGGCTTCTGACGAAATGTAACGACTGTCAAAGATCCACGAATGACAGCCACGTCTAACGTGCTTTCCGAGGCACGACTCCTCTTGGTATGTAATGATGGTCATCCATCCACGCACCAACCGCAGCAAGCGTAGCCTAGCCTGGTCGATCGACCCGTGCGGATGTTATTACTAGCCATAAACCCCAAGCTATTAGCTATACCACTTTTAAACAATTTTTATTGAGATAATTTAGTGCGAAACTGAAGTATGAATAAATCCGGAAAAGTGGTAACAAGACCTCTCACGCTCTATTAGCGATAGTAGCACAAATTAAAAGATGGCTTTTTTTATTATTAATATTATAATCAAAACACAACACAACAGATTGCAATAGATTTTTGTGTAGCTATAATAAGGCTAGAGAAAAATGAAATGACATGTAATGTAGTCACACAAAACGTTTCACGTCGCCGTTGCGCAGCGCTATAGTATAGTTAAAATCTCGCTGCATAAATCATAATCGGAGTAGGGATGTGCGCTAGTTGCGCGCGCTCAAGGCCATTATCGATAACAGTAGATGACGATGACTCAGACGAAGAATTTTAATTTTATATTTTTAGTTTTATATATACGTTCTTTTGTTTATATATTTAATATGCTTTGTAGTAAATTTGGTAATAAAATAAAAAAAATGTGTGTTTATTTCTATCACCCATTTATAAATATATAAAACTATCGATATCACTCATCGACTGCAGTAATGCACAGGACTAGGTGTGGGCGTGGCCTGCCCATAAGGCCCGTGAGTGGGAAAGAGAGCGAAACACTCGAATGATTTATGACCGAGTCTGCAGCGAGATTTTAACTATACTATAGTCGGTAGCCGTGAGGTCCGGTGTGAATACGGATTATTGCTCTGAGCACCACACCTAACACCACACACGATCTAAGGGCCCTAGCCCACGGCGACATTTTGTAGCGATGCTGTCGCGCGTTTACGAAATGCGCGACTGCATCGCTACTAACGCGCGTTAGTCGCATTTGCAACGCGCTACAGAAGCGATGCCAACGCGCTACTAACGCGCTACAGTATCGCGACTGTATCGATGCAAACGCGCGACCGTGTCGGACGACATCGGGGAGAGAACAGAGGGAGGGTGGCGCGTGAGTGGAGAACCGAGCTTTCGTTGCCTACGCTTCGGCTGCTTACGTAAAAGCAGCACCAAAGACAACGTGACGAATGTTGCCTCAACGGAGTCCATCTTGCAACTGTAGCAATCGCAGGTATTTTTGTGCCGTTACTGAATCGCGTTTGCATCGCGACTGAATGTGGGCCCGTGGGCGAGGGCACACAGCTAGCGACCGCTTCGCGACTGTATCGATGCGGACGCGCGACAGCATCGCTACAAAAACTCGCCGTGGGCGAGGGCCCTAACACGTTCTTTATTTGAATTCTCGATCGAACAAGCGGAGGCGTAGACAAGCACCAAAAAGAGTTTTTCTTTCGGGAAGCACAGGAGCTGTTGTTATAGCCACAGATTAATACAGATGTGACACTCCGCAAAATCATTGAAATAAAAAGCGACTCTTGCTTCGACACAATAAAGTGCAATTCAGTTCGCAGAACGCTAATTACCTACAGTTATATTCACCCACACATTGCCTCTCTTTCTATCGCGTAACTCTTATACCTTTCGGCGCGCGGCAGTCCTACTGAATTAGCCCCGTGAACGGGGCCCGCCGTGTACTTGTAGCTTCATACCTAAACTGCGGAGTGTCCCATCTGTATTAATCTGTGTTATAGCGTAGCTTGGGAGAAGTCTATGTTCAGCAGAATCCTGAACGGTGATAACAGAAAGCACGCGGTACCTGATGTAAGCCCACAGCACCAGCGTGAGCAGCGCCACGCCCATGGTGAGGTTGCAGAGGTTGGCGAGCGGGTACAGCCCCACGAGCCCGAACACGCCGCTGAGCACGTAGAACACGAGCGCCAGCGCGCAGAACACGGACGGCGTGCGCGCCGCCTTGAAGATGTTCTTGGACTCGTTCTGTGCGCGGAACTGGTTGAATTGCTCGTCTAAATCCTGAAAAAAAAAAAATAGATTTCAGGTCTAAAAACCTGCCAAGTGCGTGTCGGACTACGCACAATAAAGGGTTCTGTAATTGGGATGAATTAATCCCAAGAACATATTAACATTGTAGTTGAAAATGTAAGTTTGTACTCACAATATTGAGAGATTTACATGTTTACCACAGACTTCCTATGTTCCTACAGGGTTTCCTGTAATCTACAGGTAAACAACTATTTTCTGCATTTTTTCAAAATTTTAGGCTCAGTAGTTTTGGAGATAAGGGGGAGGGAATGGTCAATTTTCATCTATTTTCTTAAATACCTTTAAAACAATTTATTTTAAAATTATTAAAAAAAATATATTTGAGATCCTCATAGTAAGCCCTTTCATTTGATAAATCACACGGTACAGTTTGTAAAACTTTTTTTTTCGCCCCCCAAAAGTGAGTTCATAATTTTATTTATTTACTTTACTCGCCCGTGTTTGGGTCATAGAAATTCATATTTCTACCAAATTTCAACTTAATTGGTCTATTAGATTCGGAGCAAATTGGCTGTGACAGACGGACAGACAGACAGACACACGAGTGATCCTATAATCCTATATGTTTTTTTTGTTCAATAAAAAAGAATTTATTTATTTATTTATAAAGGTTCCGTTTTTTCCTTTTGAGGTACGGAACCCTAAAAACGTATGCAGATCGTGTATCCTCAGCCTGAACAAGTGAACAGGTATAGGCATGCTGTATAACATGGCCGTCTGTATAAAAATACAATACATGCAATCATACCAGTATTAATTGGTTGTAGTAGCTCTGCGAGAACTCGTCGCCGCCCATCTTGCGCTTGCTGTGGAAGGCGTGCAGCGCCTTGTCCCGGATGCGCGTGTGCTCGGCCTCCAGCAGCTGCGTCTGCAGGTAGGGCTTCGCCCCGCCGCACACCTCCTCCATCAGCTTCGTGTACAGCTCCTTCGCTTCTGCTACCGCTGTTAAGTTGTTGGCTTCCGCCGTTGCCTGGAAATTAGACAAGTTTTTTTGAAGAACAGGACATGGAGTTGATTTTGATATTCTTAATAGGCTGAAGAATTTCCATAGGAAAAGATGCAGGTTTATTTGTCAAAAGGAAACAAAGGAAAACTATTTCGTGTTACTATGCGAGCCAAATAAGAATAGTACTGTCAAGACGCCATTTTGTTCCGTAATACTATGGCAATACTCGCGAACTTCATTACCAATGCGTACTAATTTGACAGCTATCGTGTGAAGTTGGCAGCAAGCGCGATCCTATTCTTAGTTGGCTCGCGTAGTACTACCATTTTCTCATAGCCGTTTTGTCCGATTCTTGTATTAACAGCACTATTTAAGGGCATTTTTTTTTAAACTGCTACCTACTTTGAAAACAGCTTACTAATATTGTTTTGGATATTTTAACAAATTCTTGATTTAGTCGAATGATAAATTTTACGAATTTTGCTAGGTATGTATTTATTTTTATTATATGGAGCTTATTTCAAATAATATATGTAAATAAATAGTAACTTAGATACGTTTTGGTCATGACCGTTACCAAATAATAAGGACAGTACTGCAGGACGTAAGATGACACATTTCAGGATTTAATTTAGTTACTTTTTTTTTTTTAAATCTGTTGGCAATTTAAGTAAAAAAGAAAACTAGTCTTTTGGAACTATTTAATAATTACTCGACACTTCTATGTTATAAAAATGTTAATCATTTGCAACTTGTATGTATGGGACATCCCATAAGTGGGTTGGTAGACATTTTGACGAAAATACCCTTAACCCCTAAGTGTCGAATGCACCCCATGTGTGCATAAGAAAAACGCTTTTTTTGTTAGGTATATAAGCTTATATCACATATATATAAATGTAAAAAAACATCATCCGATGGAAAACCAATCATCATCATTAGTTGTGAACCTATGGAGTTCGTAGCTAACCCTCCCCCCCCCCCCCCCGCGTGTGAAATGCACCCCAAGTGTGCAAAAAGACAAAACTTTACATAATAGGTATATAAGCTTAGATCACATATATATACGTAAAAAAACATCATTTGATGGAAAACATATCATCATCAGTAGTTGTGAACCTATGGGGTTTGCAACTAACCCCAACCCTCCCCACTTGCTGGGGTTTTGGGTCTAAAATTAGCCAAACTCAGACACTTGAGGGGTTAACAGAAATATTACAGGCACTTTTGAATTGTCAAGGGGTTGGTCAGTCAGAAAGATAAAGCTACTTTCCAATTCCAAAGCGTAGCAGATTCCTATTACAGAAGCAGTCGCAAATGTGGCACATCTAGCACGAGAAATCGGTTCAGCGTCGTTTCTTCCATTTGGCCTGTCGTAGTTTTGACTCTCTTTCTAAACATCCATGTGTCATAATCAGAAGTCAGAAGTAACAAGAGAGGATAATACCTCCTATAAAATTCCGGAATCATAAAAACATGACAATTAAATCACGGCATTAAAGAAATTGCGAATTATTTATTATAAATATTTAATTGGTTACGAATGTATTCAAAGTGCAATCAATAATTCACAATTTCTTAAATCCCGAGATTTAGTCATCATCTTTAGTATTCCGGGATTAGGAGGTATTCTCAGACTAAATAAAAACCCCAGACATAGCGCTGCGAACAATACAGTGAAGCATGCGCAAAACTACACCTCGCTCTGTGCATACACGCTCACACGCACACATTTACACCAAACTACACCTCATTACGTGCACACATGTTTACGAAACCCGAAACGTGCGGCCTCACGTCACTGTTGACACCGCTGTCTTGGTTTTTTATTTAGTCTGAGGTATTATACACTGTTGTTACTTCTTTCCTCGAAGGTTAGGTATGTCTACTCTACCTATTCCGACCTGCGGTCACAATACTCTTGGGTACTGTACAACATTATTATTAACTACAATTCGTTTCAAATAAGAATAGGATCGACTTAGCGCCATGTTGTGACGTCATAGCTGTCAAATCGAATAAATTGGGTAGTGTGAGCAAAACAAGATATTTTTTAAAGTGTTCAAAGTGAGAGTTCTTATTTGAATCGCAGTGTAAACAGTTTATCGTACTCACCACAAGCATACTCTTGGGCTCAGGCAGCTCGTTCCCCTTGTAGATGTTCATGTACGACTTGAAGTACTGCAGCAGGTCCTTGGCGCGCACCTTCTGCCCGTTGATGAGCTTCGGCACCAGGTTCTGAGGAGCCAGCAGCATCGGCACCAGCTGCTGCAGCGAGCATTTGAACTCCATCTCGATGTCTGGGGGAGATAACATAAGGATTTGTTCAAGTGTGATTTGATTACTTTTTGATGAAATTGGTTAAATTATGTTTTTTTTTTGCAGGGTTACTTGTTCGACGTATTCACTGCATGGAAATAGTAGGTTTATAATGCAACAAATTAAGCCACCAAATGTTCTACCAAAATTCAATAGTTTATGAGTTAGTTAGATTTTTAGTTTTTTTTTATGAAAAATACAATTCATAAATGATTTACGGCGCGACTACTAGAATTCAAGTTATTATCATAGCTGATGCCGTAGCAGAACATTGTTAAAAATTAAAAGTTGAAAAATGTAGTTTTCGTAATTTATATTTTTTTTTTTTAGAAAAAGTTACAAAAAAAATATTGAATTTCGGTAGAACATTTGGTGGCTTAATTTGTTGCATTTTAACCCTAACGTCCTGCAAGAAATACGTCGAATTACAAGTAACCCGGTATACATAATAAAAACTTAAAACGATTTTCTCGATTACGATATTAGTCCCATGGAGGGTCAGTTTGATAGTCTGTAAAAATAGTCTGATAGATGTGCTCAAATTTAAGGGTGTAGTTTAAATTTGAGCACACCTTTCTGATACACCTTCTTTTTTTTTTTTTCGTGGATGGGAAATCATCAAATGAGAAGTCATTTCACTCTGGGTGGAACTTTTACTGACTAAAACCCACCCATGTTCCCACCCGTGTTCCTTCAGTTGCCTATGCCAGGGCCACGGTATCTCTTTCGAACAACCCGCGACCCCGGCGGCTTGTGATACACCCTGTATTATACAACACAACACGGCGTAATGAGACTTGTGGTACTTTTAGTGGCATACCTTTAACTCTGCCATCGAAGTCCTGTGAGGTGGCGACGCGGATGCCGGGGTGCGGCATGAGGAAGCACGCGATCTCGGAGAAGCAGGACGTGATGTGCTTGCGCAGCGACTGCAGCTCCGGGTGCTGGTTACTGGATACCTGCAGGCCGGGAGGATTCGAGATTGAGGCCCGGTTTCCACCAAAGCAGAGAGAGAGAGGAGAGGGGACGAGAGGAGATCTTTCTTTGTGGTTACATTCTTATTTTTAGCTAGAGGCTTGACTTTTTATGGCGATATTTAAATATAAGTCCGACAAACCACGCCCAGCCATGTTAAATTGCGACTGTTTAGTAATTAATTTAGTTTGCGCCGATACAAGAGAAGCCAGGTGCCGTATTATGACGTATTAATGCCACCATTTTTACAATGTGATAGTGAGACGGAGCTATAGAACGATGTCACCATCCCTTTTTTGGCAATCGAAAAATTATGGCTAATGCGAAAGTACGCTTTCACGCTTAAACAGCTGAACGGATTTGGATGAAATTTGGCACATGGGTAAACCATGACCTGGATTAGGACATAGGCTACTTTTTATACCGGTAGTATGTTCCCGTGGGATAAGTTCCGATCGTAAACGGCGAAGCCGCGGGCTTAAGCTATTACTTTATAATATGGCCCATGTTGTTGTACCTTTAGCCGTCTCTGCAGTATAGTCCGGCCCCCGTCGGCTCCGTAGGAGGCCTCGTAGGGGAAGCTCCAGTCCCTAACGAGGAACTGAAGCCGCTGGAACGGCGTGCGCCCGCTGTCTTCTAACGCTAGGCGACCGTATTCCGTGAATAACTGGAACATTATTATTTAGTAAAGTAACTGTGGAAAATAAAAACAAAGAAAATACATTTATTTGCGACAAACATGACGTTTGCATACGTCATGTTTGTCGCAAATAAATGTATTTTGCAGGTCTTAGTGTTTTGGGAAAATAGTTTAAATTGCCAAGTGTTATTTTTTTTACAATTATTCCCGATGTCCACCACTTGTTTGGCCACTACTGGAGGACAGCGAAACAACTTTAAAAAATTGTTCTCGTTGTCCACGACTGAGAGGCAGACTTAACTTCAAAACACTTTAAAGTTGCTTCTGCACGTCTCCGGCGCTGCGGGAAGTGCAGCCCCTTCGCCCTTACGTAACTAAGCATAGGCACCCATGCTCACCTCCACAGTTTCGCTTGTTCTGGCAGCCTCAGCCTCTACGGCTCGCACGGGTGCCTATGCTTTGTTACAGCGGGCGGGGGCTACTCTCCCTTCGCGCCTCCGGTTTTTATACAGGGTGTAAGGGACAACCCTCCGCAAACTAACAGGGTGCATTCAGCTCCTCATTTTGAATCATATTCCACCGGAAATTTTCTCAGGAAAATTTTAATTTTTTAATTTTTTTTTTCAGTTACATTTTTATTATTTCAATGTAAAATTGCATTGTGTGTTCGCAGCACTCCATTTATGCAAAAAAAAACAGCAAAAAAACCAGCAATTCATGTTGAAATACTCTAACCAACGACGCGTGAAATCAGCTGTTCACTTTCTGTTTAGCTACAGAGTTCATCGAACTCACCGCTTACCTATTACCTACCCCTCCCAACCAGTAATAGACGCTCCGATTTGTGCACAAAAACACAAACAAATCAGGTTTATTGGACTCCCTTAACGTTCCTGAAATTATTTCATGTACCGGTCATCTTAGTATGACATACTGAATTCACCCTATCAGTTTGCGGAGGGCTGTCACTTACACCCTGTATACACTCTAGGGGTAGCAGCCAAAAGACTACGTAAAGTCGGGGTTCCCCGATTCGGTTTTGGAACAGATTCGACCTATTTTAACCATGAACCATGGGCAGACAGCGGCAATTATTTTTAAAAGTTGTTTCGCTGTTTTTACTGCTCTGTCTACAGGAGTGTCAAGTAGTCGTGTGTACCTGCAAGTGCTGCAGGTCGTCCTCCTGGATGTTCTGCGACAGGTTGTAGATGAGCACAGACGACACCATGGTGGACAGCGCGAAGATGGTGGCGCAGTCCCGCACCGTGGACTCGCTGTCGAACGCGCCCTGCGTGTCTAGCAGGATTATGGCGACCTGGAAACAGTTACACACCAGGTTATAAGAGATGTTACAACTTGGAGACAAATAATTCCATTATTTTTAAGGATTGAATAGTGGACCAGTCATTATTTATCACATGCAGATACCATAAATTTAAAATCCTAATTAAAATTGATGTGAAATGTTTAGTCAATTACCTAACTGTCAACAAATAAATATAATGTCAAATTTAATAATGATAATAATGGCAGGTAAATGTTCAATGTCAAAATATTTAGAGTAACTTCATCAACATCCTAGTGATGAGAACATTTATTCTGATACCGAGTATAAACATTTTTCCATCAAGAAGACTTTTAATTAGTGCCGCATTCGCTGCAAAAACAAAAAAGTTCGCATCTAAGGTTTGTGTTGCCAACATTAGATACGAATTTATTTATTTATTTAAACTTTTCTCACACAAAAAGGTACAAATGCGGACTTAATGGTTCCTATGTTGTTCCAAATAAAATAATTTGAATTTGAATTTAATGCTTTAGGCATTCTCTACCAGTCAACCAAGGGTGGTGAATTCTAACTTCAAACCGGGCCAGTAATACTACAAGGCTTTCGCGTGATAATGACTGGTAGTAGACATAATAAGATAGTAAGTAAGAGGCAAAAATAAATTAAAATAGTATTGCTTGTATAACAAGACTATTTTATTTTTTATTTATTTATTTTTATTTATTTACTGTACAGTCTCAAACGGTACATGTTTTGCTGACGCGGTGGTTTGCACCAAACGCGTCACTTTAATACTAGGTATAAATATTCATACATTTCAATAAATCAAAGAGTGCAATTACTGCTACGCGGTGACTAACATTAGAGAAAGGAATCGTCAACAGTATTACTTGTATACACTATACGTAATAAACCTAACGGGAACTAAGTGATATTTTCTCTACGCGCTTCAACCTTAACAACTACAACTACTTCAAGTATACGAACCGTACATTTACCTTATTTACTACTATGCTACTACGACTCTTAAACAAAGAACACTTTTATTACCTACTTATACCCCATTTGAGATAAGTTTAGACATTTAAATAAACCTTTTTTACATTACGTTCTACCGATTTTGACTTCTATTCCTTAGGCATAAGGATGGCATTAAAAGCAAAAAAAGTGGTTACAATACCAACTGTTTACTACAGCTGCCATTTATCATGAGACCAACGCAATAGAAGTCAAATCGGTTGAACGGACTGTAAAAAAGATTTATTTAATGTCTTATCATATTTCAAATGTCAAAACCACAAATCCTAACTGTCACACAGGTGCAATCAAAAAGCCACGTCGTCCTGCCTACCTTCTCTCCGTTATCGAGCGTTGCCTTGAACACCTCGGACCACATGAGGATGCCGGTGGTGTCCCGCTCCGAGCCGCCGCGCCAGTTGAAGCCTTGCAGCGGCTCCTCGTCGCCGCCCAGCCAGTCGTTGCCGCCGTCAGATCCATACTGGAACATTCACGCGTTATGGGTTAACGAAAAGGTTGGTAAAAATAATTATTAATTAAGGGACAACGAGATTTAATAAAATTAAAAACTGATTTGATCAGGAGAAGGCTGGTTTGATTATGTTTTTGTAAGTTTGAATCAGAGTTTCACAAGAATTTCAATCTGCCCGCGAAATACAGTGTGAGTCTTCATAATGTGCACATATCGAAATTAGGGAAACAATGGTTAATTTTAACGATGGAAAAAATGTAAAAAAAATAAAAATTGCTGAAGTATTGTATGTAGCAGTGTGCAAGGCCTTTCTTTAACAGTTGATAGGAAATGCTGTGACTGAGTTATAAACATGGCATTTTTACTTTTAGAAAGCTAATACGATGTAGAATAATTTAAAGTAATAAAAAAAGGTAGGTAATAGGAGCTTTTATTGAGAAATTTTACAATTATTGTAAAAATTGGTGAAATAATACCCGATTTTTGTTAAACAAAAACACCTTAATTCTCAATTGAGGGCGTTTTTTTTCTTTATTTTTTATTTTATGAGGACGCCCTGTTAATTCCAATCATTACTGAGTTTGGTTCATCGTTTAGTATAAAAGTTATACTGTTTTGTTTGCACAGTGGTCACAGCAGCGAACAAGAATTTAAAAAATGCTATAAAAAAAAGTTTTTATTTTTAGATTTTTTTAAATATTTTTTCCGTCGATAAAATTAAGCATAGTTTCCCTCATTTCATATGTGCACATTATGAAGACTCACACTGTATATCCTATGGCACTCAGTAACACACACACTCTTCCAACTTCGCCATTGTCTCAGACGGTACCGAGAGCTCCATCGCTTACACACACATTCACAGCGCGTTTGTACGCTAAGTCAATCTGCCTAGCCTTTTCCCAACTATGTTGGGGTCAGCTTCCAGTCTAACCGGATGCAGCTGAATACCAGTATTTGTACACTAAGTAAACACAAGTAAAACGCGTGCCGCTCCGTGAGATAAAAATACTATACAGTTAAGGCATTAAATAATTCTCACCTTATGATTCAAATATCGCAAAAAGAAATCGAGCAGGAAGGACTTGCCCTTCCTGAAGGCTCCCGCGACCGACAGCACCACCACGGGCCTGTCCTTGATGTCATCCTGCAGCAACAGCTCCTTCAGCACCTCCTCATCGAGCGTGAAGGTGTGGTCGACGCCGGTGTTCACCACCTGCACGCCGTGAGGCCCGCTGCGGGGAGGGGGGCTCGGCTTCTCTGTTACTGGAACATTGGAAAGAGGTTATTGTAAGGCGAACTGCTATAGGCACATATAAATAAATATCCTTGGACATTTCACACAATGCCATCTACTCCCAAGCTAAGCAACCTAATGCTTGTGTTATGGTAACGAGATGGCTGATAAACTACCTAGATACATTTTTTTTTTTTTGTAAATACATAGGTACATATTATAGATAGAAAAACACCCAAACTCGGAACAAATACTTGTAGGTCGTACAAATATTTGTTCCGTGCGGGAATCGAACCCGTGACATGCTGCGCGGCAGTCAATCGCTCAACCACTGCGCCAACCGTGTCGTCAAATATCATACATCGTGTCGTCATATGTACTAAAGGTACAACTCTACTTAACCCTGTGGCGTTAACAGGCGTTATGTTATGTATAAATAGGCAATTTGACTACTATACTCCATTTACAATAAGATTAGACATTTAAACCAACCTTATTTACAGTCCGTTAAACCGATTTTGACTTCTATTGCGATGGTGGCATGACATTCGACAGCTTCAGTAAAAAGTTGGTATTGTAACCACTTTTTTGCCTTTAATGTCATCTTTAAGCCTACGGAATAGAAGTCAAAATCGGTTGAACGGATTGTAAAAAAAGTTTGTTTAGTTCTAAAATGCTTCAGTTTTAGTTCTTGTTAGCCTTTAGGTTTGAGTCCAAGACAGACAGCCTGCCTGCTTTCATAGTTTGAGAAAATGTTTGTTACTACATATATTATGGTAAGATGCGCTAAGGTAGCCCGCGAAATTCAATTATTTTTACGTTTTTTGCAATTTGCAGGTCAGTGTCAGGTTGTATGTTGATTAAAATATGGATATGAAATATGGCTTTAAAGAATTATAATCATTAGAATCAGCAATACAACTCCATAAGTTAGAATTGACCTGAAATCTTATGATTTCATGAAATCACCAACTCACCACCATACCATATTTTACTAATGAGTAGTAGGTTTTCCTATTTGGAATTTCTCAGCAGCAGCCCGCAGTCTAGACTTGTTGGAGTTGATGGCAACAGGCTCGCCCCCTATTACCTGGCGAAATGTAGTTGTACTATAGGTACACCTCTACCTAACCCTTCGGAGTATACAAGCGTGCTATTATGTTAATAATTGTTAAGTGTTATTGTGAAGATGTGGCGGCATCTACATCGCCACATACGAACTACGCATCACGAAGACATGACGTCACGCAATCCTGCATCGCGCAATTAGAGTTTACTACGCGACTAGCATATACCGGATGATTTTGTTTACCGTCTCGAAAAAAATTGGGTATATTAGGTGAACAGAGTAGAAGCCTATGGCATACCTAGTTTTTTTTTTTTTTTTTTTTTTAATAGCTTAGACAGATAAAATTATGTAAGTACCAATAAATACTACAAAATAATTCGATGTAAACTTTTCATTTTTGTACCATAAAAACAAAAATTTAAAAAAAAAAAATTATCGTTTAAAAATATCGAAATGATATTATTTGAATTTCGATACTTTTAAACGATTTATTTGTTTTTTTTCAAAATTTTTGTTTTTTTTTTTAATTTAAAGGTATGCCACAGGCTTCTACTCCGTTCACCTAATATACTCATTTTTTTTCGAGACGGTAAAAAAAGTCATCCGGTATACAACGTCCCGACATCAGCCGTCGGGCAGTAGCCCACCAGACACAACACCCGTCTGGTCGGAGGATCCTCCCTTTTCAATAGAGGATGAGTGAACTTTACACCCTGTTCCTCATGCCTCTAAAAAGATACTCGTTAAATTCGTAACAAGTTTTAGCGCAAGTGTCTCCAAGTGCTTCTGAAATAATAATTATGTAACGGTTGACTTGCACCAAACTGTTTACTTACACAGAGCTGAGGTAACGAATGGCTCATATTTATCAGTTTATAGTCGAGTAAATCATAATTAAGTGGGTAATGAGGGTAATGACAGCTTACCTAGCCTCTTGGCTGACGACCAAAATAATTAATATCCCTCCATTGAACTCACAACGCTTTCAGTACAAATACTGTTAAACAAAGAATCCAAGGTGTAAGTGTAAACAGTGGAAATCTTTTAAGGGGTCATTGTACTCATCATTATGAACAACTTCTACTATGAGACCAAACCTGAAATCGCGAAAATAAAATCGGCTGTTCAGTACCTACTCATGTTCGCATAATTCGTCAAAATGTAGGGAACAGCAGATTTTTTTTTCGCGATTTCAGGTTTGGTCTTTTAGTAAAAGTTGTTCATAATGATGAGTGCAATGACCCCTTAAAAGATTGCCACTGTTCACATTTACATCCTGTATAATTTTATTTAACTACCAGTGTGCACGCCATCGTGTGCATCATTAAAGAAGCAAGAAAACCGTATCGTACCGCGTGTCACAGCGCGCGCGGTACACCACTACGACGGCAGCGGGGGTGCGGTGCGCGGGGCGCTCGGCGCCCGCGGTGGAGCACCCGCCGCGTCGACACTACGCATCCGGTCGCGCTAGCGATCACTCGTTGTCATCATTTCAATATATATAGATATTCTGTGCCCGCGCATAAATGTACGCGTCTCAAAATGTCTCATTAAAACATTGATACAAGAAGAGGAAGTTCATTTATATTTCGATGTCCAATCCCCTTCATGTGGCGACCGTGAACAAGCAAATATGCTGGATGAAGAACGCGAATAGCTGTTGCCGGTCGGAATTTGAGGAATAAGAAAAAATTCCGTGAGTAACGAAGATGGCGGCGGCGGCGTTAACAGCAATAGAAAGGAAGTAAGCCCGTTCCTAATTCTCTCCTTATCCCTATTTCCCAGCTTTGGATTGCGTTTAATTGCCGAGCTACTTGGAGGCTGTAAGGAGAGGTGCCAAGCTGCGTGTTTTTATGATAAATGGCTACGCATGGTGCCATCTTTTATTTCTATGCAAGGCACTAGCTAGTGTGAGCACGTGCACGCGGCGCTAATAAATAAATAAATTAATCTGTGCTGGTACATAATAACTATAATAACATTAATGTACGTTAAAGGATTCTTGTGCTTATTTCCGAGGTAAAAATTTTTATTTTATTAGTTGTAAACAGTTATTTGCCGAACATTCCAGCCGATCCTGCGGCGCTCGCGCAGGCCTACGTCGGTGCGCGGCGAACGTAACGTGCTGTGCTGTCAGCGTGCTCGGCAACGCGGCCGGCAGCGGCGCCCTGCGGGCGCTGTCCGTGCTGTTGGCGAGCTCGGTGGCAGCTGCAAGGTTTGAGCTGGTTGACTGCTGGATATTTGGTTAGCGTGAACATTTTATTTGACTTTACCTTACTCATTGTTGATATTATTGTTGTTTCCGGGTACGTAACTGTGTTACTTTAATTTTAAACAAAAGGTTCGTGGGTTTACTTATCTGTATCAATTATTACCTATTTAAATATCGTTGAACAAGATGTCGGAAAGTGAACAAGAGAACGATGATATAAATAGCATTCTGGTTAAATTATTTCGTAATAGTTAGGGAGGCGAGGTAGCTAAATGGCGTAATTCAACGGCGCCGTCGAGACCTATCAAAATCGAAAGATAAAATAATTTCGAAAAGAAAAGCTCGTATGGTAAAAACCATTTTAGCGGTGGGTTTAGCGTGTACGGTTTTTCAAAAATGTTAAAAAAAACAGTTAATTGGGCATTCTCGAGCGCGTCAGATATTCATACTACGTATGCCCCAAGTGCCTCTGATAACAACGGTATACTAATCTGCCGGTTTGCGTGGTGGGGGTAGGCATATAAAGTAGTCAAAAATGCAAAAAAAAAAAATTTACTCGAGCGCGTCAGATTTTCGGAAGGGGTGTTAAGTAGGCCCCAAGGAAGCTCCCTTTAAAAAAACTGACGATTTCGGCGTGACGATAAGTTACGATGAATTTTTGAAAATGCAAAAAAAAAAAGTTTTTTTGAAATACTCGAGCGCGTCAGATTTTCATAGGGGAGGTTTATCTAGGTATCCTGAAAGCATATTTTCTTAATCTGACAAAAATGTTGGTGGGTTCTCTTAATCTGACCGAAAAAGGTTTTTTGGTTTCTTTTTTTTTCTTTTTTAGTTTTAACTTTGGACAAAAATGTAAAGAGACCTTTTTTGTGTAAAATAAAATTACCTTTTTGTTTATTTAAACTTTTTTTTTGTAAAATGTATCGTTCGCGACTTATATGCCGCAACGCGTTTTCGGAAGACGAAATGGCTCCTCCACACTTCGGGTCATGCGGAAACCGGCAGATTTTGTATTTTTAGTAAGTTTTAGATTATATTCTTCAAAATAAAAAATAAAAAAATCGCGCTCGAGAATGCCGGATTAACGTTTTTTTTTTACAAGTTCGCGACCCTATAACTCGGCGGCGTCAAGGACTTATCGTCAGATTAGTTAAATTTAGTCTTAAAACACTAAAATCAACCCCCAATATCTTAATCTGACGCGCTCGAGTATTTCAGACTATCGATTTTTTTTTACTAATCTGATCGTCTATCCTAGGCGCGCGTCACTACATATAGAGCTAAATACTTTACAAGGTTGTTCTATTAGGTCTAAGGTATCTCTCATATCTTAAACTGCCACGCTCGAGTATTACCGAAATTCCCTTACTCGCCTCCCTAACTATAAACGGTCTGGCATACGTAGTCGTGTGACGTATTTTAAAAATTATATTAGTAAGTTTCAATTAGATAAGTTGGACAGCGTAACTAGTTTGGAAATAAGAGAATTATCGATAAAATTAACACAATTACCTACAAGAATTGGTTCAAAAGTTTGATGTGGTTCAATCAGAAATTGAAGAACTTTCTGTAAATGTAGAAAAACAGTACTCGGAAAGAGACATCACTGAAGGTGAATTTAGTTCTCAAATTGCGTTAGCACAGGAAATAATAGAAGTGTTTTCATCTTTAAATAAAAATTCTATAAATAACGATTCGGTAAAATCTAATTGTGGGGTAAATGCATCCATAAAATTGCCAACTATTAATCTACCAACTTTTGATGGGAACTTTGTGAAATGGTTGGAGTTTCGAGACACGTTTCAATCTCTTATAGATGAAAATGATTCTATACCGATAATAAATAAATATCATTATTTGAGAAATTCTTTAGTTGGAAGCGCTAAGATTGCTATTAGTTCTGTAAATTTTGCGGCTAAGGATTATAAAAGTGCATGGCTGGCTTTATGCAGGAGATATGATAATCCAAATATTCTGATGAACTATCACTTGGACGCATTAATAAGTATTGCTCCTATTCAAAAGGAATCTTTCAAAGCGTTAAGGGATTTAAGTGATACAATTTTTAAGAATCTAAGTGCACTAAATACTTTAGAGATATCTACGGATAGTTGGGATCCTTTAGTAATTCATTTGGTGGCCGCAAAGTTAGATCCCAGGACTAGGAGTAAGTGGGAAGATCTTAAAGGTAGTTTGTCATCCCGTCCATCACTTGGAGAATTTCAAGAATTTTTAATACAAAGAGCTAACATTCTGCAAACAGCTAACCACAGTGAGAGTAATAATGATAGTAAAAACTCTTCTAAAGATAACAATAACAAAGAAAAGAGATGTGTAAAGTCCTTTGCTACCGTTACAGATAATCCTCATAATAAGGCATGTGTTGTGTGTGATAAAAAAAACCATTTTATACATCAGTGTTTTAAATTTAAAGGGATGAAATTAAATGATAGGCTTTCCTTAGTAAATAAACAAAAACTGTGTATCAACTGCCTTCGCAGTGGTCACACACATACGGAATGCACTTTGAAAGGTTTGTGTCGGAAATGTCAGGAGAAACACAATAGTTTATTGCATAAAAACAGTTTGGCTATAAATGTAGCTACTGAAAACACTGAACCTGCAGTTGCATCAGTCCCGGTAAGTTTATCTGCAGTCTCACCAGGACAAGTTTTATTGTGCACTGCTCAGGTTGAAGTGATTAATACAAAAACAAATTGTACTTACCTAGCTCGTGCATTGCTGGATACCGGAAGCCAGTCTTCATTTATTACGGCTAATTTGAGAAAAAAGCTAGGAGTACAGACTGAAAAAATGAATGCCTTTAATGTAGCAGGCATAAACAATGTAGCATGTGAAATCACAGAACGGTGCAGTATTAAATTAAAATCAAGAATAAGCATGTTTAATGTGCATGTCAAATGTTTTATTCTTCCAAACATTACTGGCAATTTACCTAACATTCAAGTTAATGTAGAAAGGTTAGGTTTACCAGATAATATTCAATTAGCAGATCCGTTGTTTTACCAGCCATCTGAAATAGATATTTTGCTGGGAGCAGATCATTTCTTTAATATTATATTGCCAAATAAAATAAGTTTAGGCACTAACAGACCTGTCTTACAAGATAGCATGCTAGGTTGGATAGTGGCTGGCCCCACCGGGGAAGGTCACAATAATAAGAAAATACATTGTAACTTTGCTCAAAAAAGATCAAAGTTTGATCAAGATTTAAATGAATCTTTAATAAAATTCTGGGAAGTTGAAGAGGTACCTTCAGAGGCTAATATTTATTCTGTTGATGAACAGTTTTGTGAGTCTCATTTCAATAAAAATACTTGTCGCTTACCTGATGGTAGATTTTCGGTAATGATGCCATTAAAAGAGGCCCCTGAGCAGGCACTTGGTAATTCATTTCCTTTAGCAATAAAGCGATTTTTTAACTTAGAAAGTAAATTAAATAAAAATCCTAAGTTGAAAGAACAGTATGCAAATTTTATAAATGAATATGCTAAATTAGGACACTTGGTTGAAATTAATAGGCCAGAGTTTGGATGCTTCTTGCCACACCATTGTGTGATACGCGAGCAACATGAAACCACAAAATTAAGGGTGGTCTTTGACGCTTCTGCAAAAACAAGATCAGGCAAATCGCTCAATGATATCCAGGCAGTTGGTCCCGTAATGCAAAATGATTTGTTTTCAATACTTATCCAGTTTAGATTACATAAATGTGTATTAACCGCTGATGTCGAAAAGATGTATCGACAAATCAAATTACATGAGTCGCAGCAGCATCTACAGCTGATATTGTGGAGAGACCAGCCATCGGAGCCTATTAAAATTCTGCAACTAAAAACATTAACATATGGAATGGCATCTGCCCCATTTTTGAGTACCAGGTGTCTGTTTGAAATAGGTAGCCAATGTGGAGATAAGGTTATTGCTGACGTAATTAAGAATAATGTTTATATGGATGACGTAATAACTGGCGCCGCTTCTGAGGACGAATTAAAGCACATATATTTAGGTGTATCACAAGCTTTGAATGCGGCTTGTTTTCCATTAAGAAAGTTTAGAACAAATTGTCCTAAAATACTCAACAATAGTTCAGAGTCTGCTAATTGTCTTGCCTTTAATGATGAAGCCACTGTTTTAGGGTTGAAATGGTCACCCTTGTCAGACGAATTGCATTTTCCTAGTGGCATTGATATTTCTAATAAGGTTACAAAAAGAATAGTTATTTCTACTACATGTAAATTATTTGATCCACTGGGATTGGTTGGTTGTTGCATTATCAAGGCCAAAATATTATTGCAAAAGTTATGGGCGCTCAAATTGGATTGGGATGACACTGTACCAGAAGAGTATACTAAAAAATGGTTTAGTTTTATAAAAAAATTACATTTCTTGTCAGATATAGTTTTGCCTAGAAATGTTTTAAGTGATAATTTAGATGTGCAGTCCGTGGAGATGCACTGCTTTGTTGATGCATCACAACAAGCTTATGGAGCATGTATTTATATGTGCTCCAAGAACATTAAAGATGATGTAGTTACTGTTAGGTTATTATGTGCGAAAACAAGGGTAGCTCCAATTAAAACAGTTACTATACCACGGCTAGAGTTATGTGCCGCCTTAACAGGAGCTGAGTTGTGTACTAAAGTATTAAAGTCTGTTCCATGCAATGTTAAAAAGGTATACATGTGGACTGACTCCACAGTGGTGCTTGGATGGTTAAAAACACAAAATAAAGCCTTGCAAGCATTTGTGCGTAACCGTATAAATAAAATTAATCTACTCACAGAAAATTTTGAATGGAAACATGTTCCAACAAATTTCAACCCTGCAGACTTAGCGTCCAGGGGTATTGATCCACAGCATGTGCATGCATCATCGTTGTGGTGGGGGGGACCTTCGTTCCTTAAAGAAGGTAAATCTAAATGGCCTACCCAGCCACAGCTTAGCCTTCATAACTTACCCGAAACAAAGGTACTTATTGCTGTTGATGAAACATTAGATAATAGTAAGTCATTTATTCAATTCGATAAATATTCTAGTTATATAAGATTAAAAAGATGTTTTGCTTACGTTTTACGTTTTGTACATAACTGTAAAAAGAATACTGTTAAAGTATTAGGATGTTTGCAAACTGAGGAACTTGATCGCTCATCAACATTATTATTAAAGTTTAGTCAGCTAGAGTCATTTGCAAAGGATATTAAAATAATAAAGTATGGTAAGGCTTTACATCACAAAAGCAAATTGCTGCCTTTAAATCCATTTTGTGATAATAATGGCTTAATTAGAGTAGGAGGTAGGATAAATAAGTCTGATTGTAATTATGATAAGATACATCCAATTCTATTAGATGCTAAGCAACATTTAACTAGGCTTATAATGCGCTGTGAACATTTTAGATTATTTCACGCAGGTCCCCAGTTACTTTTGTCCTCTGTTCGTGAGAGGTTTTGGCCACTGGGTGGCAGAAACTTGGCTCGCTCTATTGTTAGGACTTGTGTTGTTTGTACTCGGTTGCGAGGTCAGCCGATACAGCCGTTAATGGGAGACTTACCTAGTGTGAGAGTTAATCCAGGTTTCCCGTTTGGTACATGTGGGATCGACTTTGCGGGACCATTTATGATATCCTCTAAAAAGGGTCGAGGTAACCGCGTTACTAAAGCCTACCTCTGCGTTTTTGTATGCCTAGCCACTAAAGCACTACATCTTGAAGTTGTCAGTGACTTAACCACTGAAGCATTTATATCATGTTTACGCAGGTTTGTTTCACGTCGCGGCAAGCCTTGCGCGATTTATTGCGACAATGGGAAAAATTTTGTAGGGGCAAACAATGAGTTGGGGAGAGTTATTAAAGCCAGCCGTCAATCAGTCTCAGATTTCGCGTCAAATGAAGAAATAAAATTTATGTTTTGTCCAGCCTACTCACCACACTTTGGTGGAATATGGGAGGCTGGCGTTAAGTCCGCTAAATATCATTTGAAACGCGTTGCTGGTAGTGCCTCCCTTACATTTGAAGAGTTAGGGACGCTTTTTGCGCAAATTGAAGCTATCCTTAACTCCCGACCCATTTCTCCTCTTTCTTCTGATCCAACTGACACTAATCCCTTGACTCCTGGGCACTTCCTTATAGGCCGCCCGTTGATGTCTGTGCCGTCGTTACCAATGAACTGCATTAGACCGAACAGATACCAGCGCATAGAGCAGATTCGACAGCAATTTTGGGCACGTTGGCGCCAGGAGTTCATGGCAGAATTGCAGAACAGGACTAAATGGAGGAGAGATCAACCATCACTTCAAGTCGGCGACCTGGTCGTGCTACGAGAGGACAACCTGATGCCTCTTGACTGGCGTATGGGGCGCGTGATGAAAGTATACTCGGGCAAAGATGGGATTGTTCGAGTTGCGGACGTCCACACCAACAAAGGCCTACTAAAACGGGCCGTCCACAAAATGTGTCTGTTGCCCACGACACCATGACAGTTGAAGAAGCTTCAACGCCGCGGAGTATGTGCACGCCATCGTGTGCATCATTAAAGAAGCAAGAAAACCGTATCGTACCGCGTGTCACAGCGCGCGCGGTACACCACTACGACGGCAGCGGGGGTGCGGTGCGCGGGGCGCTCGGCGCCCGCGGTGGAGCACCCGCCGCGTCGACACTACGCATCCGGTCGCGCTAGCGATCACTCGTTGTCATCATTTCAATATATATAGATATTCTGTGCCCGCGCATAAATGTACGCGTCTCAAAATGTCTCATTAAAACATTGATACAAGAAGAGGAAGTTCATTTATATTTCGATGTCCAATCCCCTTCAACCAGCATAATATTATTTATGTACTAGCTTTTGTCCACGGCTTCGCCCGCGTGGAAGTAAAAAATCATTCCACGGGAACGTACTACTGGGATTAAGAAATTAAAAAGCGATAAACGAAGTAATAGCATACAAGAGGAGCTCGTGGCTAAATAATAACAGCCGTACGGGTCGATCCGTCAGGTTAAGCTACGCTTGCCGGGGTTGGTCACTGGATGGGTGACCATCTTTACACACCGAGACTCCTCCGTGCCTCGGAAAGCACGTTAAGCCATTGCCGTTGGTCCCGGCTGTCATTCGTGGATCTTTGACAGTCGTTACGGGTCGTCAGAAGCCCGAAAGTCTGACAACCAGTCTTACCAAGGGGTATCGTATTACCCAGTAACTGGGTTGTGGAGGTCAGATAGGCAGTCGCTCCATGTAAAATACTGGTATTCAGCTGCATCTGGTTAGACTGGAAGCCGACCCCAACATAGTTGGGAAAAGGCTAGGCAGATTGAAACGAAGTAAGGGTGCGTTTCCACTGACGCGGAGCTGGGCGGAGCGGAGAGGAGACGTGCAGGAATCGACCAATCATAATGGTTGAAATCCTCATCGCGTCTCTTGTCTCGTCTGTAATTGGACGATTCCTGCACGTCTCCGCTCCGCTCCGCCCAGCTCCGCGTCAGTGGAAACGCGGCCTAATAGCACAGGCGGGCGGGGCGGTGTGATGTGACTCGGTGGGTCGGGGGAAAAAGAAATTTCACGCAGACCAAGTCGCGGGCAGAAGCTAGTTCTATTATAAAACAAAGAATGTAATTTTAGCCACACTGCATTTTATTTACGTATGATTGTAGATAGCTTGACGCGTCAAGGTAAATACTGTGCATGAAATATCAGCAGACAACACGTCCATTAATATTTTAATTCTCACTACAGCACGCGAGTAAAAGTGCGAGGTTGGATTGAATAAAGGTCGCACAACACATGTTACTCACACCGACGACGCCTCCCTCGCGCACACATTGAAACCGTGTGTTGAGGTTAGGGTTACAATTTCGAAAGAGAGGACCTGCCAAAAAATCCGGTCAAGAGCGAGTCGGACTCGCGAACCGAGGGTTCCGTTCCGATTTCTGAAAAAGTGTGCTACTTAGAGACATCGTTTTATTTTTCCTGTAATCTTTACATAAACTTCTATCACATAGAATAATTTCAGATTTTTCTCTTTGCAAACTTCGGAGATAAGGGGGGGAACGGTATTTTTTTTACATTTTTCATCCAAAGTCGGAAACTGTGCGGCCTAAAAAAAATAAAAAATAGTTTGAGAATGTGCAAACAGCGCTCTTTCATATGATACCCCACATGCCCTAGTAGCCCCACTTTAAATTTTTAAGACCCCCTTTCAGTCCTTGTTGCAAAAAAATATAAATATTTTTATTTCTTTGTTATTTGCAAAATAGTTGGGTAAACGTCATCTAAAACTATTCCAAATTTCAAGTTGATAGCATCAGTAGTTCTTGAGATATCCAGCTGTGACAGACAGACAGATAGACTGAATCACACCATAAGGGTTCCTTTTTTACCATTTTGGTACGGAACCCTAAAAAGCAAGACTTGCAGAAAAGTCCAGACATTTTCGATTTGTTTTTTTTTCTACTTTTATCTATCTATAAATATAAAAATCAATTGCTGTTCGTTTGTCTCGCTAAAACTCGAGAACGGCTGGGCCGATTTAGCTGATTTTGATTTTGAAATGTTTGTCGTAGTCCAGGGAAGGTTTAAACGGTGAGAAAAATTGGAAAAGTTGCCGGGAAAATTGTAAAATTCGGGAAAACTGAAAGTGGATTTTCTATTCGAATTTTGAATTATTGAAATTGGGACAGGACAACGTCTGTCGGGTCAGCTAGTATTTCATAAAAAAAAAGAAAAGTCCGGATAAAAGCCGGCTAATCCAGACAGATGGTAAACCTAGAGACAAAATGTGGCCCCATTGCACGCTGCATTGACGTCGCGTGGCATGGCTTGTTATAAGTCTGTTTCCGCCTTAACTTATTGTTTTATGACCTCAGCCGACGTATCGGAAGGTCGCAGATTACTGTGGGGCAGATACGCGAGAAGCAGATTAACTGATACAACACAAAATACGTTTTACTTTGAGATAAAGACGCGTGTAGCGAGTTATTGGCGCTAGTTTTAGATCGCCTACAATCACTCAGCAAGCTTATACTTTTAAAAAATACAGAACCTCCTCTTTTGAAGTTGGTTGAAAATACGATTGTTTTCAACGTATCAGGATTGATTATTCAATTTTCCGAAAGTGTAGTGTAGGTAGCTAAAAGACTGGTCTCGAAGTAAAATAAGATTACAATTTTAAAATGAAAAGCTGAATCTACTAATCAGGATGTCGTTTAGCTCCTTTTGGGTACACATTCATTATTTATTTATTTAATTCGGGATAACAGTTACACAGATCCTACTATATAATATTATAAATGTGAAAGTTTGTATGTTTGGATGTTTGTTACACAATCACACAAAAACGGCTGAACGGATTTGGGTAAAATTTGTTATACAGATAGTTTATAACCTGGATTAAGACATAGGATACTTTTCATCCCGGTAGAAGGTTCCCGTGGGATAATTTCCGACATCCACACGGGCGAAGCCGCGGGCAACGGCTAGTATCTTAATAAACAAGTAGTGAAAAAAAATTGGCAGTCATGGGAACTGCCTACAGCAGTAAAAACTTAAAACTTTTGAATAACTGTGTTAGTTTTTATGAATTTTGAATTTAATATGAAATACGAATTTTCATAATTTGTATTTAAAAAAAAAAAAAAAATAAAATAATAACCAAAAACAGGATCACTGCAAAAGTCTCATTCATGAAGTTAAAAAAAAAAAAAAAAAAAAATAAAAATTGTTTATTGATACCAGATACATACAACTTTGCAGGCTAAAGCGGGTAACAATTGAAAATGTATAGTACAATACATGCTGATATTGATTCCCAAACTAAGCTACAGCTTGTATTTTGGGAAACAATGTTCAGTCATAGTGATGACATACAATATACATTGACTGATGCTTGAGGACAAAGGTGAAATATTGTGATAGATTTGTCGCTGCACGGTGCATATGGTTACAAAATAATTCTTCCTAATTATTATATCCTAATAATTAGGAATAATTAGTTATTTGTTCTATGCCAGCTGGGTAAAAGGACGTTGACAAATACCTTTTTTTTTTTGTTCATCGTCTGTCTATTGTTCTACACAAAAACGCACGACCATTTATAAAAATGTCTTTATTGATTTTGACATGTAAAATAATAACTAAGTTCATGAGTTGTAACAAGACTTAATTTTGAACATTCGACAAAGACGCATTTATAACTTTTAACTATGCATAGCATGTGCGGTGTCACAGTGACGCGAACGCGTAAGATTTCCCCCCAAAATCACACAACGCGCCTCAAGAAGTTTTCGATAAAATTATAGTAGACAAGCCCTACTGCCATTTAGAGATACAAACAAAAACCTTTTACAATAATTACGATAATGGCAAAGCAAAGGTACGCCAAGTGATTCCTGAATAAGTAGGCCGACCCATTTCTTTATGTGGGCGTTCGTTGGGCGCCAATAACGTATTATATTGCGACTTCTAAAACCAGTGATATTACATTACACCATAGCATCGAAATTGGGACACACGGGGCGAAATAAAGAACAATTTTACAGCTCAACTTTGGTGTTTAAGGCGAAAGCGCCAGGATAGCCTGCGAAATTGAAAAGTATCTTATGTCCTTTAGAGGGCCCCATATTTAATTTAATGTGACGTCATCTAGCATATAACCAGCTGACGATCAAGACGCTTCCAACGATACAATATTTTAGAAGTTACGAGGGAACAGATGAACAGAGCGCCAGGGTAGCCTGCGAAATTCAAAAGTATCTTATGTCCTCTAAAGGGCGCCATATTTAATTTAATGTGACGTCACCTAGCCTATAACCAGCGGACGATCAAGAAGCTTCCAACGATACAATATTTTAGAAGTTACGAGGGAACAGATGAACATACATACATACCGGTCAAAATCATAATCCTTATTTTTGCTTCGCCGTAGACCGGGTAAAAATGGACCGATTCAACGAACGAACGAATTCATTAGTGAACCCATGCAACGATGTTGCATTTCGGCACTCGTCTACCGAATGATCGAAAAGTCGAAAAATGAAATGAAAGAAGCCGATGAACGTTCATTATTCTTATGTTATAATTTTGTCGGTGTCGTGTGAACGTAAATGAAACAAAAATGAACATTCACTCGAGTGAAACCTCTGATATCAGACTAACTGGCCATTGTTAGTCCATCATATTTTTTTATGTCAAGGTCGTGACTTACGGGTACAAGTAAATACTTCTTGTTTCGCATACTCATAATCAACTTAAGTTATTAGCGTCATAAATAAATGTTGGGGTTTCCAACAATGATACGTTACCTTAGTTCAATGATATTCAAACTTTGTAGCTCCGCGGGTGATGACCGAGACTTATTCAGAGGAATTTTCCAATATTTGTAAGATCGTAATATTTTATTTTTTAACTAGCTGTGCTTCGCGATTTCGTTCGCGTGGAAATCTAAGATATACAATACAGGGTGTAAATGTGCAACCTTTTAAGGGGACATTGTACTCATCATTATGAACAACTTTTACTATAACCAAACCTGAAATCGAGAAAAAAAATCTGCTGTTAAATACATAATGTTCGCATAGTTCGTAAAAATGTAGGGAACAGTTGATTTTTTTTCGCGATTTCAGGTTTGGTCCCATAGTAAAAGTTGTTCATAATGATGAGTACAATGACTCCTTAAAAGATTGCCACTGTTTACACTTACACCGTGTATACTGAAATAACAGCCACATTTTAATAAAACTCCCTCGTTCTCCGACCCGCCGTGTTGCATCGCCCGCCCCCACGCTATTTGGTCACAATTTCACGGATTTTAATTTTTTTGCGCGGAACCCTAATTCTTTTTCTAAAGTAAAAGTAGCCTAAGTTACTTCTTATAAACATCAGATATCTGCTAGTAAAGTCCCGTCGTCTCGTTTCAGAGATTAGCCGGAACAAACAGGCAGACAAAATTTTTAAAAATTGTTTTATTGTTATAAAGTACCGTAAGTATGCATTTAGTAAAAGCTGTTATTTTGACACCTTAAATTTTATTTATTTGTGTCTAGATGGATACTTAGGTTAATCGTCGAGTTACCGTAGCCCTGGCACAGACAACTGCAGGAACACGGGTGGGTTTTAGTCAGTAAAAGTCTGATACGCCTTCGCGCTCAGAGCAGGAGAAGTCATTTGATAATTTCTCACACAAGAAAAAGTTAATCTCTGGTTCAGTTCAGGTAAGTACCTATTTTTTATGTGCCTTGCTCTGGATGGTCATTTTACCAAGAGTGGCCACCACAGAGCAGGGTCTACTTTGTTTCCAAGATTACGAGATCAGTCTAGAACTCTAGATTATGGCAACACACGTTAAGCTTATGCTATTGATTTTTTATTTAGTCTGAGGCTAGTGCTAACTCCATACTCTTTCTCTAAGTCTATATACAGGGTGTAAGGGACAGCTCTCCGCAGACTGATGGGGTGAATTCAGTATATCATACTAAGATGACCGGTACATGAAATTAAAGCTAATAAACCTGATTTGTTTGTGTTTTTGTGCACAAATCGGAGCTTCTGTTACAGGGGGCCTACTCCCTAAGTCCGTCCGTCTTTCCGTCCGTCCGTTCATCCGTCCGTCTGACATTACGATCCATCAAAACAAGTGTAAAAGTTAAATTTTTCGGACGGGCAAAAACACACCGGGAGTAGGGACAACTGCCAAATCATGTTGTCATTCATACTTCGTTCGGGCGCCGAACCAATCATCCATCCGTAGGTGACACGGAGTAAGAAACGCCCGTAACGAAGGCCGAAACTACGGGCTTCGTGCTTAGGGAGTAGGCCCCCTGGTTGGGAGGGGTAGGTAATAGGTATGCGGTGAGTTCGATGAATTCTGTAGTTATACAGAAAGTTAACAGCTGATTTTACGCGTCGTTCGTTACAGTATTTCAACATCCATTGCTGGTTTTTTTTAGATAAATGGAGTGCTGCGAACACACAATGTAATTTTACATTGAAATACAGAAAATGTATCTGAAAAACTATTAAAAAAATGAAAATTTTCCTGAGAAATTTTCCGGTGGAATATGATTCAAAATGAGGAGCTGAATGCACCCTGTTAGTTTGCGGAGGGCTGTCCCTTACACCCTGTATTGCTCCACCGTAGACAAGCCGCTTTAGGGACAAAAATAGATGGACCGTTCAAGTTCAAAGTTACTCAATGCGTGGTGGTTGTGTCACTCGGAAAACCCAACAAGGTGCAGTTCTTTTAATGCCATTTTATGATAGATATTAATACGCGTATGTACACAAAGCCGAGAAAATGTAATCGCTATAAATAAGATAGTAAACTGACTGATAAAAAGACAAGTATTGGACGATAAAGTTTATCGCAGTATGTGAAGAAACATCACGTTTCTTTACTTATTATTTTCATTTCGCTTATGTATTACTATAGTACTCATGTTGTAACTGCGTATTACTCACGATGTTTTATCTTATCAGATTGTGACCACAGGGCTGGAGTATTGCCATACAACCTGGCAACAGTGGCGTGCACAGAGATTTCAGACAGGGTATGCACGGTTAAAATAAAATAAAAAACTTAAGTACCAGTTTCAGCTCCTTTCGGTCGGAGTCCCAACGACTAGATACCCTACCCAGTAGGTATCTAGTTACCTACATACCCGACTCTTACCACACGGCGCCATTGGCTTCGCATAGCGTTTGTTTGCGACCACCAAAAATATCTAAATTATTTAAATCTGAACATCCGTTATATGTAGATCCAAATATATAATTTTTATGTTGATTTGTAAATAAAATGCAAGGTAAACAATACCTACAATATGTTTGTGTGTACACAACCTTTAGCTGTTAGCCAGTAACAATTATCATAATACTTTTTATGTAAATAACAAGTAAGTAGCATTACCTTTTTTTTGTGTTAAACCAAACCCCGCGTACACACGGACCCCTTTACAATCAATTTAACTTCTTCCTCAAAAGATAACGTCGAAAAAGCGCCAGATTTTAATTTATTTGAAGACACTTGGCCAGCACAGGTCTCACGGGTATAATTTTTAGTTTTTTACAATAAACTTAGGTACTGAATAATTACTTAGACAATCAATCAGTTTCGCCCAGAAATACAACCGAACAATGATATTAAATCAATCGAAAGCGAAACAATAAATATGGCGAATAACAATTACGAACTAATACGAACAAATAAATTGATTAATCCGACTAAAAAAAGTTGATCCTCTACAATCAACAAATAAGCGGTGCTTTTACGGCTTCTCAATTTGGACGGTTTGCAATGTAAGCTCTGCTTCTAAAACTCCAACACGCGCACACATTTTCACGCACACAGTCACACTTTTGCTGTGTACTACACGAGAATTCACGAGATGCGTTGTATGAAAAATAAGCAATGCGTAGTAGTGCTTTTGCTCACACGGGAGCGCTGCTTGCGCGGTGAATCGGTGGCGCGTGTTCGCCGCTCCAACGTGTTAGTTCCATAAAAAAGTAATAGATGGCGCGGAATCGCATTATAAACACGGGAATTCAAATGACGGATTTTAAATTAGATTCATTTAATACCTACGTATTATGTTTTTTTTATTTAATTTAAATAGTTATTTATCATTTAGAGGGGCATGTATGTATGTGACTACAGGGTATGCAGAGCTTATTTGCATGTATGGAGTGCACGCCACTGCCTGGCAATGCTGTCAGCCTTTTGGGCACTTTTCCTGTTGACAGCGATGCGGACGAATTTTTTGATGCCCTATGATCCTTTCCCCTCCTTTTTTGTACACCATGTACTATCAACGACTTTTGTCCGTCACCACACGGGCCAGGGGCTAATGGCCTGCATTATTTTCGTCCACCAATAGCGCTTCGGCGCACATTATTAATAAAAAACAGCAATTAACGTTTAAGAAAAGGGACATTATTTATTTTAGAGCCATGCTTCTTAGGCGACATTCTTCGTTCATCGGTCAAACAAAAACAATTAACTTAAAAATAAAGGCTCATCTTTCATTCATTGGTCAAACTAAAAAAGGGCGTTGCAAACTACGATTTCAACGTGCAACCGAAAAAGTTTTGAAAAGGGAGAGGGCACAACTACTTTCGATAGTACATAATATTATTATTTTAAATCTGTTAGTCTATATATTATGTGCAGACTAATAAATAAAATACAGATTGTATGATATTAACGACTCTTATCATTATCATATTAAACGTACGGGGAACGGTAAAAATACATGTCTATCATCATTCTCGTGCCCTTATCCCAATCTATTAAGAGTCGGAGCAACATGCCTTTTTCTTCCATACTTCTCTCTAAAAATAAAAGTCTAATAGATTCAACAGTTATTTCTGTGGTTTAGTGCCATAATGCTACTAAAAGTTAGTTAGTTACTAATGTGGATTAGTGTGGGTTGGTATGTCTGTCTGTACTGGACTTACTTGGAGCCTCGACCCTGGTAACAGGTTGTGCCAACGCTAGAAACAATAAGAGAATATGCGTTAAAAACCTTTTACGGTAAAAGAGGAAAATATTTACTAGGTACTTTTTCAGATGCCTTTGTGCAAGTTTTTATACTATAAAGGGCCCAAAAAAAAAAGTAAGTAGGTGGTGAAACAGGCCCTTACTCGATCACTTTAACGTAAACTTCAATTTGTAGTGAAACTGAATAAGCTGCCGTCTGGTGACTATAACGGAAAACACAAATTCCATGCAAATTGACGTAAGTTAACGTAAACGCGATCGAGGTATAAAAACTCACACTAAGGAGACTGAATCGCAACAAAACACTACTACTAACGAGTGATCTAGAAAAAACATAATATCAACTCTAAATATTATGGTCCCGAGTTGCCGTACCGCAGCTCGGGACAAGACTTGCAAACTTTACTGTTTGACATTATGAAAACGCTGTCATTGAATAACTTTGATTTCGGAAGTCGGTGTCTTTCGTTTTTTATTTACTTCCTTTTTTTTTGCCACCGACTTCCGAAATCAAAGTTATTTTTCACTTTGTAGTGATTTTTGGAAGTCGGTTTTTTTTTTTTTGTTAAAAAGTTTTTATTTCTCGCTTTTTAGTGGATCTGTTTATAATTTGTATAAGTTACAATAGTCTAATGTCAATTGCTCATCACATGTTACAAAATATTGCTTTTCCCGATGCTGGGACGTTAATTGTTGAGGAGTTCTGCTGGTAAGAACCAGGAGAACTCCTCAACAGCCACTCACCACACGCATTGTGTGACGAGCGGAAATTGCTTAGCAACCATATTAAAGTAATCGAATCGCAACACGTGAAATATTTATCATTGAGTAGTTCCGGTAGCCATCTGTGGTCTTCATCATCAGTTCCACTTCACCAAGTGGTGCTTTCCGAGAGCAAATGCACGAGCTACTAAAAAAAATACCCAAATCGCTATAGGTGTGCCTATAATATTTGAAGAGTTCCTTCGATTTCTCCAGGGTTCCATCATCAAAACTGGATTTTGACAAAAATGGGACCATTTGGGAAGTATACCCTTTCCAACAAAAAAATAATTTTTCAAATCGGTTGGCAAGCGACGGAGTTATGCGCGAACAAACATAATAAAAAAAAAAAAAAAAAAAACAGCCGAATTGAGAACCTCCTCCTTTTTTAGAAGTCGGTTAAAAACCGAACGTGTCATATTAGGTACTACTGTTCATGTATGTCTTATAAGGATCGCAGCCGTCTCCATAATGTATATAAAAATACAAACATCCGAATTGAGAACCTCCTCCTTTTTTAGAAGTCGGTTAATAATAATATCCTTGGACATTTCACACAACGCCATCTAGTCCCAAGCTAAGCAACCTAATGCTTGTGTTATGGTAACGAGATGGCTGATAAACTACTTAACATTTTTTTTTCGTAAATACATACATATTATAGATAGAAAAACACCCAGACTCGGAACAAATACTTGTAGGTCGTACAAATATTTGTTCCGTGCGGGAATCGAACCCGTGACATGCTGCGCAGCAGTCAATCGCTCAACCACTGCGCCAACCGTGTTGTCTAAGTATGCAATAAGAAATCGATTTCTTGGCAACTACCATAATGCACCGTAAGTAGGTCACTATAGACTACAGCATATTCAAATTTAACACTTGTCCGTACACATTCGCAACGCGGAAGTATGTAACAATGGATATCCTCGCCGATACTAATTAAGGGTAATTCGTACTTATACGTTGCGTGCGGACGCGGTGTGAAGGTCAACATATACATCCGTAATATTATAGACTTGTACGGATACGTGTATCCGTGTATTCCTAGCCGAAAATAAAAGCTGATTAAGATTTTCTGGACACAATAGAAATCTTTTTATGTAAAAAGGTCATTGAGTTTTTTCCAGCGATCCGCAAAGGGAAGGAACGGTCTATAATACCGGGGTAGGGTTCATAATGTTCAGCTGTGCGCAAGTAATTGTAATCCCCTGCCTACATATTGTGATTACATAATGGCCTTTCTGAAACTTTGTCGAAAAAATCCGTGGAAAAAGACGGGTTTATTTTGTGACAGCAAGAAGGTCTAGCAAACATGGAAACACGAATGACAAGACAGAATTTGTCGACAATTTCTCACTATTTTTGTCGACATTATCGAACTCTGTTTCCATTGAATGTATCCTACATTCGACAAGTTACATGATAAAACTATGTTGATTTTACAAATGAATGGATAAATAAACATGCTTATGAATATTTCGATTTACATAGAGTTTAAAACAAGTTGTAACAAATAAATAGCGCATGTAATTGAAATGCCGGAGCTAACAATGCAGAATGAATGGCTAATATTAATTCGTGGCACAATGATTAGATGTTGTACTTATATTGCTGCCATAAACAACTTATAAAAGAAAAAAGAAAGTTAAGAAAGAAAAAAGAAAATAAGGAAAGAAAAGAAAAAAGGAAGAAAGAAAAGAAAGAAAGTAATCCAATCAGATAAATTATAGTGTAAAGGTATAAAAGTTCTATGAAATCAGGATTTTAGTAATATATGGATAACATTAAGAAAAAGAACATTATGTATAGGGGATAAGAACTGAGTAGAGAGACCGAGGTCGGTATTACAGAAACACAATCAAGACTTTCAACTATGTAGTTACTTTCAAATAATGCTTTAGACTTAGTTCTGTCATACCAAGAGAGGAGTTAAAACTACGTGAAACAACACAAATCCTGCATTCCCGGACGCGATAACTTTAGAAGATGTTTAGTCATAGACTTATAAAAAAAGATGGACTCCGCGCTGCGCATATCGAAAGTGAAGCACAGTAAGTATGCCGGTTCCGTTTGTACAAACACGCCTCGCGCACACAGTTACATCATAGTATGCCGACCGGCCGCCATTACGTGACACGAGCGACGCCGTCTTTGCAGGTACTCAAATCACGCACACATAGATCGGTACGGTGCTTCACTTTCGATATGCGTGGCGCGGAGTCCATCTTTTTTTATAAGTCTATGTGTTTAGTGCATCCTTTGTCAGTAGGTACCCAAGTCAGTCAGTGTGATTCAGGATCTAAGTTGTAATCTACACAGCTAGAAATGGTAGAAAGTAGGAAGACTTGTTACAAGTCGATTAGTCTTTCTCGGAAAGAATAAATTGACGTATCGTACATACGACGGCCATCTAATACCTACTATAAATGCCATTAACAGAGTTTTCATATGGCTGCTTGGCAACAATTTAAAGCGACTGTAGATAGAGGAGCTCGTGGCTAAGTAATAACAGCCGCACGGTCGATCCATGAGGTTAAGCTACGCTTGCCGGGGTTGGTCAGTGGATGGGTGACCATCTTTACATACCGAGACTCCTCCGTGCTTCGGAAACCACGTTAAGCCGTTGGTCCCGGTTGTTATTCGTGGATCTTTGACAGTCGTTACGGGTCGTCAGAAGCCCGAAAGTCTGACAACCAGTCTTACCAAGGGGTATCGTATTACCCAGTTACTGAGTTGTGGAGGTCCGATAGGCACACAGGTTGGGGTTGCCTTCCAGTCTGCAGCTGAATACCAGTATTTTGCACGGAGCGACTGCCTATCTGATCTCCAAAACCGAGATACTGGGTTACGGTACCCCTTGATAAGACTGGTTGTCAGACTGTTGGGCTTCTGACTATCCGTAACGACTGTCAAATATCTATATTTAAATAGATATAATAAATATTCATTTATAGGTACAGTTGTACAGACGCCAGCAGGTCACGCCACCCGAAACTGTAAAATTTTCCCAATCAACCTTGAACCTAATGCTTTAGCGATAAAGATGAAAATCTATCAAAGAAATTTGACAGATTGTAGTAGCTTGATGTGCTGGCGTCTGTACATGCTTACTTAATTAAATGAGAATGATTAATTTGTACAAGAAAGTACTACATACATAAAAGTTATTACTACATAAAATAATATAAAATACAAAAAGTGATTATTAATATTTTTTTACAACGTGACAATGAAATAATAGCTAAGTATGCATGACATGTACTTACATCTATAAAAACAATGTTAAAGTCCAAATCACTCGCTTAAATTATAACTATTGTAAGGAAATAAATAAGGAAAATCGCCGGGTTCCTTAAATCCCGAAAACACCTAACTCATTATTAGAATTATGCTAGATTATCCTATTATTAAAACACCCCTCTCTTTTTGCGTCGGGGGTTAAAAAATTAAGGAATATTACAAGAAAAGGTTAAAGGTTTATGGTCAAGCTCATATACCATTCAGAGGGCTGTCGCATTTTGTCATCTCTCTTTGACATCTAGAGAATTGGACATTTTGACCCTGAACGCCCCTAAGGCTCCGTTGTGCAGATGACGAAGGCTTGCTTGACTCATTGGCTGACGCAAGTTCTCGGCGTCTCAAAGTGCTTCATGATCATAAATCATCATGTTTACGCCACACCTTACCGCTACTAACCACAACATAATCTTCCGCGATTGGCGTGGCCACCAGCTACTGAGCCCAGCTCATTTAACTATTTACCATAGACCCGAAAAGAAGAAGAATATTTCTAATCGTCTCTTTGTACTTTTCTGAATGGCATAAGGCTGGCGATAAAACTTAAACTTTCCATAATGTTATGTCAAAGCATTGTGGATATATAGAGAAATAATTCTTAAGACATCGAACAATGGTTCATATTGTTTCATGTTGGGACATACAGAAGGATTAAAATCCCACGCTATTATTAACGAACAATTTCTAGAATTAGTCAATTTGCTTATTTGGCGCCATTAAAATCGAACAAGATTGTTGGACTTCGCACTAATAGTCAGTCAGAGCACAGATTAATACAGATGGGACACTCCGCAGTTTAGGTATGAAGCTACAAGTACACGGCGGGCCCCGTCCGCGGGGCTAATTCAGTAGGACTGCCGCGCGCCGAAGGAATAAGAATTACGGTATAGAAAGAGAGGCAATGTGTAGGTGAATATAACTGTAGGTAATTAGCGTTCTGCGAACTGAATTGCACTTTATTGTGTCGTAGCAAGAGTCGCTTTTTATTTAAATGATTTTTCGGAGTGTCCATCTGTATAAATCTGTGGTCAGAGTTACAACTGCTTTGAACAGCAAAAACTAATACGACCAATCATAGACTTATAAAAAAAGATGGACTCCGCGCCACGCATATCGAAAGTGAAGCACCGTACCGATTTATGTGTGCGTGATCTGAGTATCTGCAAAGACGGCGTCGCTCGTGTCACGTAATGGCGGCCGGTCGGCATACAATGATATAAATGTGTGCGTGAGGCGTGTTTGTACAAACGGTCGCATACTTACTGTGCTTCACTTTCGATATGTGTGGCGCGGAGTCCATCTTTTTTTATAAGTCTATGCGACCAATTTAGGTTTTCTCAAATTAAAACTAGCTATCTTTGAAAATGTTCGAAATACAATACCCACTGCGCTCCATAATTAAAATAGCTGTTGTGGCTCAAAAGGCTGCTAGACAGGACATGTCTGCCGCATGCCGTAAGTCCTGAGACAGGGTTGCGTCAGGCCACGAACGAGATGGTGCGGCGGGACGAACTCGACAGATTCCGCCAAAATTTAGTAGGACGCGTGGGCTCGAGAGCAATGGAAGGAGTGGAGGGAAACCTTTGCCCAGGAGTGGCACAGAGCAGGCTAACAAAACAACAAATAAACTTTGAAAACATAATGGAGAAAACAATTGCAAACAATGAGAGCATACGCCATAAATCCATAGTCAATATCATGACAGGCAGCGGAGAGATTTCTAATTTTAGACATAAAAATACCATCTCCGGGGATAGAGTCTGGCTACGCTAACTCTGCCATGCAATAAATGGGCAACCCCAAAAAGTTTTACATTTAATTTTGGTATAATAAAAGTTGACGTGTATGTAGATCTAATGATTTTGGTATTTTACCTTTTGATTTTTGCATAATAGATTATTTATCTAAGAATGTTTTTATTACTTTTTTCCGTAGTACAGACGGTGATGTCTTATACAGATTTCCAAATTCTACCATTATTTCACTGCAGAGTTAGCGTGGCCAGACTCTAAGCCGCTTGCATCCAACGGAATTTAAATTGGGAGTCTGAACTTGAGCCAAAAAAAAAAAGAAAACAATCTGCAGCACTATTATGTGAGACAGTGGAACGCACACATATTGAAGAATGAAAGAGAACGACATTCCTAACAAATCCAGTTGTTATGACAAGACAGTAATTACTATCAATGTTACAAAATATCTAATCAAAGCGCAGAAATAGTAAATGAGCCGGGCCTATACTGTGAACCTTTCACTCCACCTGATGCAAGGGATTGACACTGTTGATAACTCAAATCACCTTAGTTTTCACGGTAATTTTTTTTTATACAGAATAAACCGGCTGTCAAATCTCAAGCTAAGATTTAGTGTGATCGGTTGGCCACAATATCAACAACCAATCATAACATACTGATTTGAGATTGGATACGTGTTGTCGCAGACCAAGTGTTTGTTACCTTTACAAAATGTCAAATACATCAATCAATCAATCTGCCTAGCCTTTTCCCAACTGCGTTGGGGTCGGCTTCCAGTCTAACCGGATACAGCTGAATACCAGTATTTTACATGGAGCGACTGCCTATCTGAACTCCACAACCCAGTAACTGGGCAATACGATACCCCTTGGTAAGACTGGTTATCAGACTTACGGGGTTCTGACGACCCGTAACGACTGACAAAGATCCACAAATGACAGTCGGGACCAACGGCTTAACGTGCTTTCCGAGGCACGGAGGAGTCTCGATGTGCAAAGATGGTCACCCATCCACGGACCAACCCCGGCAAGCGTAGCTTAACCTGATGGATCGACCCCTGCGGCTATTATAACTTAGCCACAAGCTCCTCACTTACATCAATCATCAATACAAACCTCTAATAGATTAATCATTACATAATATTGCGTAAATACCACCAGCATTAATAGCTAATGGTTTTAGTCTCGCGATAATCACACCTGTCACTTTGGGAGTGCGCCCTGCGCAGGCGCATCGTTAGTGCCAAGCATTCACCGACTGTCGGGCACTTTTACTTTATTATAAACAGATTTGAGAGAGTCATCATCTGTCTAGTATTTTCCCTACCATGTTGGGGTCGGCTTCCAGTCTAACCGGATGCAGCTGGATACCAGTATTGGATACAGTTACATGGGGCGACTGCCTAAACTCCACAACCTACCGTTACTGGGTAACACGATAAAAGAGTAACCATGGAGTTTCTTGCCGGCTCTTCTCCATAGGAAACGACCAATTTGGAACCGTGCACCTAGCTTCTGACGTTTCATAAGTGTCCATATAGGTTTATGTGAAATAAAATATTTTGATTTTGATACCTCCTGATAAGACGGCTTGTCAGACTTTCCGGCTTCTGAATATCCGTAACGACTGTCAAAGATTTAGGAAAGACAGCCGGGAACAGTAGCTTTATATGCTTTCCGACGTACAACCTTGAGAGAGTATAGGAATATAGGATCTTTTTAATTGTGCTGTGTATTCCTTCGCATGGACCACCCATGGAGAGACGAATGAAGCAAGTAAAGCAGGAAGTTCAAATAATGCTGGAGCTAGAAAATTCCTGCTCGGATGAAGAAGTTTTGAAATTCGTCTTGTCCTTTGAATCTAAATTAATGAGACTCATGAGAGGTCACTTTGGAAAGTTTTAATGGCGAGTTCCAAAATAAGACAAATGAAGTAGCTAATTTAAATAATTTTGTTGCCTAGTTTTTCGTAGTCAAATGTACTAAAAAAAAATTCTGTGTTTTTGACAGTGTGAATAATTGAGAACTGTTTAAAAATTAACCTTATTTTAATCATTCAAATTCATTTACCATCGTTCTTAAAAGTGCAAGTAACATGGCATGAAATTCTTACTAACTGAAGACTCGGACAGATTTAACAGCCGGTCCCAAAAGAACCTCCCGCGTATCAGATGACGCATTTGAATGTGACGCGTAGTATCCCTGATCACGCTTACCCAAAAAAAAAAAAGAAAAGAAAAATAAAAAGCTAATACAAATTTTGCATTTGGATATCACTTCCAAATGCTATACTTAGATCATGATCTACATACACAGCAACGATATCAAGTAATTTCAAAAGTAAACTCAGACTCAGTGGAACAGTTTATAATTACAGTCCAAGTCTTGGTATACCTTCATACATCAGCAGAGTATTTACAAGCAGACATCGATTTGTACAACATTCGACACACGTTAAGGACTCCACATCGGAAAGTTAAACACACAAGACAGACGCACGCGCACTTACTTTGTATGTCTTTATAATTGACACGTAAACTCAGCTTGCCTACCACCTCGCTGCCTGGAACACAAGTCAAAAAGTTCAAATAGTTGCAAGATACAAGTCTATCGGTGGCCATAAGGACATACTATAAAGAAACATGGCAATCCAACGATAATGATTTATTAATCTTATACGCAGAATACACTTCAAGTTGCCTCATAGAACTTGCAGTACCTAAGCGTTGAAGGTACAGTGGTCATTCTAAACTTATAAAGCTCATATCTCATTCCTTATGAGCAAAGGGGCTTCAGGAGCAGATTGATACAATGACCAGCACGCTTAGCATGACCGCTATAGAAACGGGTTTTGTCGACGGAAGAATAGACAAAATGGCAGATAGTAGAAATATTTGTACGCATTCTACAGTCCGCGAGGCGTAAGATGAGCTTTACATTTATGCGAGTGCACATAGATACTCGTAGTGTAGGTGTGACGTCCGGCATAGAGCGCGAATCGTTCTTTGATTGGTTTAAAACCGGTTTATACTGTTTTTTGGCAATCGGCTTTTGTTCTTTCAGTACGAGAGGCCATTAACAAAACCATGTCTCATCGTTGTAAAACGTAAAACAATAAGACGATTGAAGATTTTGTCTTACGTAAAATGATAAGAGAACAATTTTGGTCATGGGCTCTCGTGCCATTTTGGTGATCACTCACACAAATTCAAAGCTCAGCTTACACCTCGCGGACTGTACGCTAAGCATGGCCATGTGTAGTTTTGTCTATTCTTCCGTCGACAAAACGTCGTCATGCCTACGCGTGCAGGATAAAAATAAATATGGAGCTATCTGTAATATTAATCTCTATCTGTAATAAAATCTTTTCCACTGGTGCGATATATGGCTAAACCATATATCGCACCAGTGGAAAAGATACGTGATATCTAAACACCCGTCATCGAATTTCTATCACTCGTATTTAGAATTCTGCTTTTCCCGTAAGCACAAATGTCGTGAAGGAGCCACCTGACACTTTCACTGACAGTAATAATTACGTACGCAATGAGAGATTACCGATGCACTCGAAACACAGGTCTGGCGAGCTCCCAAACTTGAGGGGAATTATGTCAATAACCTGCTTGGAGCTGTTCCAATAACGGGAATATTCGGAAACTATTCATCAGACTGAAAATATGCTGTTTAATGGACTTTCTTCCTAATGAGGCTGAACGATTGAATAGGGTGCTTTGGCACTGAAGCCCTTTGTTGTTTAGAGATCGCGATGATGTCATTAGGTCATGTTTTTACTTCGAGGTGACTGCTCTGGATTAGACACTACGAGTCTCTGTGTCTGGTTTACTTTACTTGAATTCAGAATGATAAGTATCCACACGTGTCTTTCTATAATTTTTTATGTAGTAACTACCATTGGTGGCCTGAATGGAATAATAGCTTCTCGTCTTTGACTGTTTAGATTTTTGTGACAATTAATGTTATGTGTGTCCGTTCTACCACCAAAATAGCTTCTCTTCCCACTCACAAAAAGAATTTGAAATATACTGTTATAATAGGAGACAGGCCAACGAACTGTCACTGGACATCCAAATATAGCACACACGCGTGTCCTTCTTGGACCTCTGACGACCCCGAAAAAAGATCGAAAATCGGCTAGTTTTACATGATTCATGTTTAGATCTATACTGCGCTATGTTGTACCTGGCATGCACCCAATAACCGGGAACCGGGCGCTGATTGAAAATAATTCTGTTACGCGAATCGTATACATACGTACTTTGATTTTTCGACACTGATGGATGTATTTTATGGCACGTGTATAAAAATAGGACACCGTTTTAAAACGAGAAAGAAATAATATGTAATGAATGGGCCGAGATTTCCATTGGTAATATAATGCGGTCGAAAATATTGTTCTGCTACGATCCGGACACGCTTACAATTAGTAGCCTTTTTTTCGTCGGTTAAAAAGTTAATAGTGATAAGCTTGGGGGAGGCATAGTGTCCAGCAGAGAACCTCATTCGGCTGAAATGGTGATGATGAATAGTGTTATTAACTAAGCAATTAGCAAATAGGTGGAGTGACAATTGATTAAGGACTATTTTCAAATTGTACATAGCATTATTCTGACGAGAGAATAAATTTCTCGGCTACCGAAGCCATGACATTGAACTTCCAGCAAAATATATTGCTTAAGAATCCGAAATCGGTGGCAGTGTGCGAAAGTGAATGGGAGCAGACCGTAATAAACTGGCCGAATTATCGGCTAATGTAATTAAGCCATTAAGCCATTGCGCATTGGAGTCAATGAAAATATATATCGTACCTAACGTGCTTGATATTTAGCGCAGATTTAGAGGTCAAGGTATGTTATATACAGGTGTTGCGAATCAAACTCATTTTTCAGTATATTATCACCTTTTCGGAACATTGATGTTTTTTCTAAATTATAGTTTTTACCGTCAGTTTTAACTTGTGATTTTTCTTTTGATTTTTTCATTCACGATTTTGCATCGGTTGTAAAAATAATAAACTGTGGGTACCTACCAGCGCGTTTTTGTCTTTTAGTTACGATCCGTAATAACAGGGTTATTGGTAAAACACCAACACCCCTATTAAGGGGTCATTGTACTCTTCATTATGAACAACTTTTACTATGGGACCAAATCTGAAATAGCGAAAAAAAATCTGCTGTTCAGTACATTTATCTACATCAAACTCGTCAAAATATAGGGAACAGCAGGTTTTTTTTTTTGGCAATTTTATGTAAAAGTGGTTCATAATGATGACTGCAATGACCCCTTAAGAGGTTTTTGGTGTTTTACCAATAACCCTGTATAGTAGTAGATAATACTGAAAGTATTCAACAGTTAATCCCAAGGCTCTTCTAACACACACTATGTCTAACGTGTAACGATGTCAAAAAAAAAAATTTAAAACTGGTTGACCGAAAAACAACAGAACTGGTTAGCACAGAAAAAATATGTTTTAGCGTATTCAAAAGTATTTCCACACTGGTAAACAATTACAGAATTAAATGTATTCGATGTTGTCTTAGATGGAAAAAACTTACGCATAATAAATACTAGCTTTTGTCAGCGGGATCGCCGACGTGGCCGTGGGTGTCAAAAATTATCCCACGGGAACCGTACATTTTTCCGGGGTACAAAGACTAGCCTATGTGCTATTCCAGACTACAATCTATCTCTATGCCATATATCATCCAGATCCCTTCAGCCGTTCTGACGTGATTGAGTAAAAAACATCCATCCAAACTTTCGCATTTATTATATTAGTAGGATAGTAGGATGATGAATGAATGAAGAGGAGCTCGTGGCTAAGTAATAACAGCCGCACTGGTCAATCCAGATTAAGCTACGCTTGCCGGGGTTGGTCAGTGGATGGATGACCATCTTTACATACTGAGACCCCTCCGTGCCTCGGAAAGCACGTTAAGGCGTTGGTCTCGGCTGTCATTCGTGGATCTTTGACAGTTTTTTACGGGTCGTCAGAAGCCCGAAAGTCTGACAACCCGTCTTACCACGGGGTATCGTATTACCCAGTTACTGAGTTGTGGAGGTCCGATAGGCAGTCGCTCCATGTAAAATACTGGTATTCAGTTGCATCCGGTTAGACTGGAACTTGATTGAGTAGGATGATGAACTTGGCGAAGGTTTCTAATACAAGACAGCATTGGATCAAAAAACAAGGCACTAAATACATCAATGGACGTTAAAAGTGCAGAAAATAGGTCCATTGTCTACTAGAAGATAACCAGGGAAGGAAATCAAGTGATTGTCACGCAAGACTCCTTCCCACAAGATCGTGAGAGTAGCGATAATAATATTATATCAAAACAATCTCCGTCTTCCGTTCTCTCATACGAAAAACAATTATGAAGGTAGTATAGTTTCGAAGTTTGTCACTAATGACGCCGAAACGGCTAAACGAATCCAGAGGACAAAGGCCAAATATAGCTTAAAATTATAAATTAGACCCAGGAACTACGACCGAACGACATTGAAGCCGGGTAGAACCTGTGGGTCTACTCCCTAAGCACGAAGCCCGTCATTTCGGCCTTCGTTACGGGCGTTTCCTACTTCGTATCACCTGCGGATGGATGATTGGTTCGGGGCCCGAAAGAAGTATGAATGACAACACGATTTGACAGTTGTCCCTACTACCGATGTGTTTTTGCCCGTCCGAAAAAAAATACTTTTACTTATTTTGATGGATCATTATGTCAGATGGACGGACTGACAGACGGACGGACGGACTTAGGGAGTAGATGCCCTGGATGAGATTGGCACAAGCAAAGAGAGCCTCTAGTGGATGAAGTCGGACTGTGGATGATGATGAGGAGGAACCGCTGTTCTCTTATAAAGAGGCGAGTAAAGACGCATAAAGCATGAGTTATCGACACTTGGTCAGTGGAATAAATTATCGCTTTATAATGTAAACTCAAGAGATTATTCAAATGAGGTCGTTGAACTAGAACTAATGTCATACGATGCTCCACATGCCGTTAGTTTTGCATATTTTGTGTTTAGCTAGCCATAAACATGTTTTATGGTGAGAAATAACTTAACGCGGGGAGGTCGTCAACACGCAGTGGACAATTTTCGATATTTCTATGTTTTTGAAGCAGAATATTTTTACCCGCGATGGGGACGGAGACGGTACTATGCGTTTGGAGTATTAGGTGTGTTTGTGTTACCATTTTCTCAGAAAAAGCTCGGCCGATTTTGAAATGGTTTTTTGCTTTGTTTATGTCTCATTCCTGAGAATGTTCTTAGCTAAAATTTTTGGCCGTGTTTTGTCCACACAGGGGATAATTTCTTCTCAAATTACATTTTACTTTTTAATCTTAGAGAACACCTCAAAAATGTATTTAGGGAATCCGTTTCTTTACCTGGAAGCTCTCTTTTTATATTGACAGGTTTAGCTCAGTAAAGAAGATTAGCTTTCATTCTTATCTCTGGCAGAAGTCACCTTATGACCCTAGTAGCTGCGGCCCGCGGTTACACCCGCGTAGACCCGGATAAAAAGTAGCCTATGTGTTAATACAGTGTGTCAGCTACCTACTTATCAAATTTTATCAAAATTGGTCCAGCCGTTTGAGCATGAAGAAGTAACATACATAAAAAACCGGTCAAGAGCGAGTCGGACTCGCGCACCGAGGGTTCCGTTCCGATTTCTGAAAAAGTGTGCTATTTAGAGACATCGTTTTATTTTTCCTGTAATCTATATCTATAAAAGGAAAGCGTTACTGACTGACTGACTGACTGACTGATCTATCAACATACAGCTGAAACCACTGAACGGATTGGGCTGAAATTTAGAACACAGGTAGCTATTATGACCTAGGCATCCGCTAAGAAAGGGTTTTTGGAAATTCGACCTTTAAGGGGGTAAAAAGGGGGGATATTGTTTGTATGAAAAATCTTATTCCTTGAGTTAATAAACTTGAAACTTGGCACGAATATTTATCTAATTAAATTATGATTTTTGTGATTTTTAGTTTTTCTAAACTACCCCCTAAAGGGGAATTGGGGGGTCTCAAAGTTTGTATGGAAAAATTTTATCGCGCAATCCGATTAACTCAAAACTCAGTATTTATACTTAAAACCAAAAATAAAGAATAATGTGTGTCAGGGTTTTTCGAAAATCTACCTGTAACGGGGTGAAAAGGGGTAGTCAATTTCATTGGGGAGGATTTTACTGCGTGGCTTGATTAACTCAAAAATTGGTGTAAATAATCTTTGAGTTAAGCTATGGAAATAAAACCATTTTTTTGAATTCCACCCCTGTGGGGGTGAAAACAGGGAATACAATTTACATGAAAAATGTTATCCATTTGGTTTTAATTGACTTGAAACTTGGCACAAATATTTGCCTAAGTTTGTCATTATTAGTTTTTTAAAACTACCCCGGAGGGAGGGTTAGAGGGGGAGGGGCAAGGGAGGGGTGGTGAGGAGTGTGAGTGGGAGGATGATGGACGCAGGGAGAAAGGGCAGGAATTGGTGTGGAGAGGAGGAAGACATGGTGAAGGCTGAGGGGTGGGGAGAGGTTGGTACTTGGTGAGCCGGAGGTGGAGGAGAGGGGGAGAGGGAGGGGACGGGTTGGTGAGAGAGAGAGAGAGCGAAGGGAAAGTGGTGAAGGGGGTGTGAGAGTGAGTGATAGGGGGAGGGAGAGGTAGCGGAAGGGGATGTGGTGAAGGAACGAGCTAAACTCTGGAACTACCCTACCAGTCGGACTTTAAAAAATCTTTTTGCATTAATGATAGCCCAAATCTTATAGAAGGCATATTTAACATCACTCTAGGACCCTTAGGTGCCGAGCAAAAAGAAAAAAGTGTGAAAGAACGCTAAGTGAAAACGAAGTAATAGCGCGGGTAGGCAATGCGATGCGACGGGGTGGGTCGAGCAAAGAATAAATTTTACGCGGACGAAGTCGCGGGCAGAAGCTAGTCTTTACATAAACTTCTATCACATAGAATAATTTCAGATTTTGCTCTTTGCAAACTTCGGAGATAAGGGGGGGGAACGGTATTTTTTTTTACATTTTTCATCAGAAGTCGAAAACTATGCAGCCTAAAAAAAAAGAAAAATAATGTTTGAGAATGTGCAATCAGCGCTCTTTCATATAATACCCCACATGCCCTAGGAGCCCCACTTTGATTTTTAAGACCCCCTTTCAGTCTCTGTTGCAAAAAATATATAAATATTTTTATTTCTTTCTTATTTGCAAAATAGTTGAGTAAACGTCACCTAAAACTGTTCCAAATTTCAAGTTGATAGCATTAGTGGTTCTCGATATATCCAGCTGTGACAGACAGACACACAGACAGACTTAGTCACACCATAAGGGTTCCTTTTTTACCATTTTGGTACGGAACCCTAAAAACTAAAACGCTCTACAAACTTATTTCAGTTAAAATAGTGTTTTGTCAGTTTCTTTCGAATTATGATTTGTTTTTGAAAGATGAAGACAAAACACTATTTTAACTAAAAATAGGTTTGTAGCGTTTTACTTTTTTTATGAATAAGGGGAGAGGGGGGAGTATTAATGTCTCGTGTCGTTGAACATTTCACATACATTTATTGATAAGCAGTTTCTCTGATTATTATGAACTAAACTGTTTCGCTCTAATAAAACTAGGTCAATCAATCTGCCTAGCCTTTTCCCAACTATGTTGGGGTCGGCTTCCAGTGCAGCTGAATACCAGTATTTTACATAGAGCGACTGCCTGTCTGACCTCCACAACTCAGTAACTGGGTAATACGATACCCCTTGGTAAGACTGGTTGTCAGACTTTCGGGCTTCTGACGACCCGTAACGACTGTCAAAGATCCACGAATGACAGCCGGGACCAACAGCTTAACGTGCTTTCCGAAGCACGGAGGAGTCTCGGTGTGTAAAGATGGTCACCCATCCACTGACCAACCCCGGCAAGCGTAGCTTAACCTGATGGGTCGACCCGTGCGGCAGTTATTACTTAGCCACGAGCTCCTCTCTAATAAAACTAGGTATGAATGGTTATTTCATGTGATGATACTGAATGGGAGGAAAAATCGTTGGAACAATATTTTTTTCCTCGTGTCATTTCATCGTTCGCAGATAACACGGATCGACACGACACAAACGTTGATATCGTAATTGGTAAATTAATTAATGCCATTATTGGGTTTTGTGTGGGCAGTCGCTCCATGTAAAATACTGGTATTTAGCTGCATCCGGTTAGACTGGAAACCGACCCCAACATAGTTGGGAAAAGGCTAGGCAGAATATATGATGAAGAATTACTGGTTGCTTTTAAATTGTCTATATAAATAAAGAGAGAAGTCCTGAGTCCTGACTGACTGACTCATCAACGCCCAGCCCAATCCGAGGTTCCGTGTATAATGTGGACAAGGAATAAGGAAGGAATTACCGGTAGTACGTTCCCGTGGATATTTTCCGACATCCACGCGGGCGAAGCCGCTGGCAAAAGCTAGTGTATTATCTTGAAAATTGAAGAAGGAACTTTTTGAGATTAATAAAATGCAATGGAAAATAACAATATTGAATAGTCCACGAGAAATAAAATAACGTACTTGTTGGCCTTAAAATAATGAAATCGAAAGCACTGTGGTGGAGGCCGTGGGGGACAGGCTGTATTTTATTTAATGTTAATACTTTCAAATAGTGCTACGGTGATGGACAGCGGAGTCTTAGTAATAGGGTCCCGTTTTACAGTTTGGGTACGGAACCCTAAAAAAATCAACATCTTACGTTTGAATTATTCAATAAATTTTTTATCACAAATAAAATTAACAAACCCAAATCATGTTAAAAAGAAATTCTAAAAAGTTAATGGCATTTAAAAGCCAATAAACCACAGAGATAAAGAACATAAAGTGAAGATTTGGGCCAAGTCCGATGTCATAATAATATTAAACTGGAAAATATTATGCAAACACAAATGTTCGTGTGAAAATAAACTGAAATAATCACGTTGTTTTCAGAAGTTTTAGAACAAGACTAAAATTATATTATATCGTTGTTACTTATAAAACGCGTCGTTATGCATCCTCGTCTTTAAGGGACCATCAAACCGAACAACTTTTTCCATGGCACCAACATCGTAATCACGAAAAAATAATCAGCCGTCCCATACATTTGCATCGAGTAGGTATTGAAGTTTTCTATGGGACAGTTGAAATTTTATTCGCGATTACGATGTTGGTCCCATGGAGAAAGTTGTTCGGTTTGATGTTCTGTATCACACCCTGAAGACGAGGATGCAAAAAGACACATTGTATTTATAAAATCGATAAATTAAACGGAAATAGACTGAAAATCGTCGGAAAATAATAGAAGTATCCATACAAGAAAGGTTTAGATAGTGAAATAAAGGTAAACAATCTTGATGTGTCTTTTATCTTTTTTTATTTTAAAACCTGAGTTTAAAAATAAAATGCAACTAAAACCCAAAGTAAATACAACAATAATGATTACTAAATCCATTGAACAGTAGTTTATTTGTTTAATAATTATGTGTTTGTGTAAAAAGTTGCATCAAGATTGTTTACCTTTATTTTACCACCTAAACCTTTCCGGTATAGGCACAAAGTTTCAGATAAGTTATCAACAGATAAGAATACTATAGTATAGTTAAAACCTCGCTGCAGACTTGGTCATAAATCATAATCGGAGTAGGGATGTGCGCTAGTTGCGCGCGCTCAAGGCCATTATCGATAACTGTATCATTAAAAATTGTTATCCATTGAAAATTGGCAAAAATGTGTGGAACATGCAGAATTGCAAGATGAAGACTTAAGAAAAGCACATTTATGCGAAGAGTTCATCATTTATGTGGATGATGATGACGATGACTCAGACGAAGAATTTTAATTTTCTATTTTTAGTTTTATATATACGTTCTTTTGTTTATATATTTAATATGATTTGTAGTAAATCTGGTAGTAAAATAAAAAAAAATGTGTATTTATTTCTATCACCCATTTATAAATATATAAAACTAGCTTCTGCCCGCGACTTCGTCCGCGTGAAATTTATTTTTTGCTCGACCCACCCCGTCGCATCGCATTGCCTACCCGCACTATTACTTCGTTTTCACTTAGCGTTCTTTCAGACTTTTTTTCTTTTTGCTCGGCACCTAAGGGTCCTAGAGTGATGTTAAATATGCCTTCTATAAGATTTGGGCTATCATTAATGCAAAAAGATTTTTTAAAGTCCGACTGGTAGGGTAGTTCCAGAGTTTAGCTCGTTCCTTCACCACATCCCCTTCCGCTACCTCTCCCTCCCCCTCTCACACCCCCTTCACCACTTCCCCTTCGCTCTCTCTCTCACCACCCCGTCCCCTCCCTCTCCCCCTCTCCTCCACCTCCAGCTCACCAACCCCTACCCAACCCTCAGCCTTCACCATGTCTTCCTCCTCTCCTCACCAAATTCCTGCCCTTTCTCCCTGCCTCCATCATCCTCCCCCTCACACTCCTCACCACCCCTCCCTTGCCCCTTTCCTCTAACCCTCCCTCCGGTGTAGTTTTAAAAAACTAATAATGACAAACTTAGGCAAATATTTCTGCCAAATTTCAAATCAATTAAAACATTTTTCATGTAAATTGTATTCCCTGTTTTCAGCCCCACAGGGGTGGAATTTAAAAAAATGGTTTGAGATATTTCCATAGCTTGACTCAAAGATTACTTCTACCAATTTTCGAGTTAATCAAGCCACGCAGTAAAATCCTCCCCTGTATAATTGACTACCCCTTTTCACCCCTTTAGACGTAGATTTTCGAAAAACCCTGATACACATTATTCTTTATTTTTGGTTTTTGATATAAGTACTGAGTTTTGAGTTAATCGGATTGCGCGTTAAAATTTTTCCATACAAACTTTGACACCCCCCAATTCCCCTTTAGAGGGTAGTTTAGAAAAACAAAAGATCTCAAAAATCATAATTTACTTAGGTAAATATTCGTGCCAAGTTTCAAGTTTATTAACTCAAGGAATAAGATTTTTCATACAAACAATATCCCCCCTTTTTACCCCCTTAAAGGTCGAATTTCCAAAAACCCTTTCTTAGTGGATGCCTAGGTCATAATAGCTACCTGTGTTCCAAATTTCAGCCTAATCCGTTCAGTGGTTTCAGCTGTGTGTTGATAGATCAGTCAGTCAGTCAGTCAGTAACGCTTTCCTTTTATAGATATAGACTATCGATATCACTCATCGACTGCAGTAATGCACAGGACTACGTGTGGGCGTGGCCTGCCCATAAGGCCCGTGAGTGGGAAAGAGAGCAAAACCCTCGAATGATTTGTAACCGAGTCTGCACAGTGAGATTTTAACTATACTATAAATCAATTGAACCATTAGTTTAAGCAGTAGTTTATTTGTTTAGTATGTGTTTGTGTAAAAAGTCACATCAAGATTGTTTACCTTTATTTTACTACCTAAACCTTTCTGATATAGGCACAAAGTTTCAGATAAGTTATCAAGAGATATGAATACTAATCTTAACCTACAACATATTAAAGCTACCATATTCAACGGCGGCTTAAGATAGTCTAATTTTACGATGTTCTATCAATTAATCATTCCTGCCTAGCCTTTTCCCAACTATGTTGGGATCGGCTTCCAGTGTAACCGGATGCAGCTGAATATCCAGTATGTTACATGGAGCGACTGCCTATCTTACGTCCACAACCCAGTTACTGGGTAACACGATACCCCTTGGTAAGACTGGCTGTCAGACTTTTGGGTTTTCGACTAACCGTAACGATGTCTAAGATCTACGAATGATAGCCAGTACTAACGGCATACTTTCCGAGGCACAGTGGTCTCGATATGTAACGGATGGTCACCCATTCACGAAATAATTTATCATTAGGGATAGGGAGTAAAATGCAATTTCTTAACGTATATATATAAATCAAATAATTTACGCATTAATAAACAATTCAATGTAAGTGCTTACTTTATGGGACCATAAATGCGCCATAATAGAAATAGAAGACCTTTTATTACTTACTACTATCTCAATAAGCGTTTGTGTCCGTAAAATGGTTGAAATATGGAGAAAGCTAAGCCAAAATTATCTATTAGGCTGTTTTTCATGGTTATACTAAACATTTGCTTCAGTGTTTTCCTTGTCAATTAAAACTGGATACCTATGTAACCGTATTGTCAATTCAGGTAAAACAAACGTTGATAATTCTTAAAATAAACATGGGCTCAACACTGAACAATTATCTACCTAATAGAAATTAATAAAATTAAAGTGTCTATCTGTTTGTTCCGGCTAATCTCCGAAACGGCTGGGCAGATTTTGACGTCACTTTCACTGGCAGATAGCTGGCTGGAGTAACTTATACTCTTTCCAACCATTTATTTTACTTTTGAAATCAGGCCTATGAAGTTCCTTATTTATATTTATTGACAGGCAACCATAGACGAAGATTCCTTCTAGATAGGCAGGCTAAGTAAAAAAAAAAACCTTTCAAGCATACAATCAATTTCATTCTTCATTTACCACGCTCATTTCGTCAAATGAAACTAATTTGATTACTTAACTTATATTTGATTAAGTTCAATTGACGTTTTTTAATGCCATTAAGGCGCAGATTTCCTGAAAACGATCAAAAAGGTGGTTTTTTAAAGCTGTGTATCTCATAAACCGTAAATAATATTGACATGTAAAAAAAATAAGATATTTTCAAGTCATTTTCACATACAGTGATGGAAGCCAAAACATAATTAAACATACTTTAATTCACCAAAAAAATCTTTAAACATACCTCCTAATAATCTTTAAAAGCTGTTTATCCCTTCATTAGCAAGCAATTATAATTATAATTAAAAATATACCATGAAATGTCAAATTCCAAACTGCATCCAGTGATGGATTACTTTTTATTAAATAGTTAAATTCTAATTTTATACGATTTTATTTGCACTTTTACGACATAATTCGTGTGCGCGTGAGAATCTTCTATCTCGCACGTCAAACTAGACAGCCATAAAGCCATTTCACTTACACACCGAGCTAAACCAAGCTTGGAACCAGGGCCTTAACTTGTAGGTAATGCTGTTAACTTTTTGATAGGGTTCCAATCATTGAAATATTAGAAAGAAAGAAAGAAAAAGTATTTATTGTGACTCGCACAGAACTAAAACTAAAACACAAAATAAAAGTTGAAAACAAACAAAATATATTAAAAAAAAATTAAAAAAAAGTAAATAAAAAACAAAAAAAGTCCTGTACGAGGCCAAAAGGTCCCTATCTCAGCATAATGCTGCGGCACTTAACATGAGTGTCGCAGCGCTGGTATTCTGATAGGGCCCGCTGTGAATACACATACATATTACATCTATGATTCCAAACTTATAAAACCATAAGATGAAACGCGGTCACGTGGTCTTTGGGGTTTCATACTACGTTAATAATTTCAGAAGAAAAAAATATACAGTGCCGATTAGGGTAATTGAATCTACGTATTCAGTAGTGAGAAAATGCACAACAAATAACTATTTCACTGCATTTCCGCAAGCTTATAGGACACTGGTTCTAGTGTATGTGAAATACGTCCGTCGACGTATCTTGGCAAGTCCGAACTTCGCGCAAAAGGCTGCGCACTAACATTTTTAGGGTTCTGTACCAAAATGGTAAAAAAGGAACCCTTATGGTCTGACTCAGTCTGTCTGTCTGTCTGTCACAGCTGGATATCTCAAAAACTACTGATGCTATCAACTTGAAATTTAGAACAGTTTTAGATGACGTTTACCCAACTATTTTACAAATAAGAAAGAAATAAAAACATTTTATTTTTTTTGCAACAGGGACTGAAAAAATTAAAGTGGGGCTACTAGGGCATGTGGGGTATCATATGAAAGAGCGCTGTTTGCACATTCTCAAACTATTTTTAATTTTTTTTCAGGCCGCATAGTTTTCGACTTGACTTGACTGATGAAAAATGTAAAAAAAAATAGCGTCCCCCCCCTTATCTCCGAAGTTTGCAAAGAGAAAATTCTGAAATTATTCTATGTGATAGAAGTTTATGTAAAGATTACAGGAAAAATAAAACGATGTCTCTAAGTAGCACGCTTTTTTAGAAATCGGAACGGAACCCTCGGTACGCGAGTCCGACTCGCTCTTGACCGGTTTTTTTTAGGAACCAAAATGGTGGCATGAGGCGAGTGTGAGCGAGAGAACATGCGCGAAAGTTCAGAGAGCCTATGTTCAGACTCGCCACGATACGTTTGCCATTCTGTAGTCATCAGTTCGCCATTCTGTAGTCATCAGTTCGCCATACCACAAATATCTTAACTGCCTCTTACTAGGAATGCTTCCAAATATGCTGCAAATGAGCTGTTCACATTCTTAGAGATAACGGTTTTACCAATAAATACTGGTTTTGAATTTAGAATTCACTACATGTATTGGTTTGGAATCAAATCGAGGCTTTGGTAAGTGTTTCTGTTATCGCAATAGCGGGAATGAATGAATGTGTTGAGTGAGTCTTATTGCGAATTCGTGAACAATATTGTCGAATCTGTGAATGTGGCAGTTTAAACTATTCTGATATTTGTTAAAGCGCTTGAATCTTTCCATACGAGTAGTTTAGACCGCTTAGATCATCTAAATTTTGATGCTGTTATTAAATTGATTTATATAAAAAAGGGAAGATTAGGTACGCGCTCCTCGACGTGGCAGCATAAATTAGACCCTTGGGCCTAATTGACCTTAGTCGCAAACGAACTGGTGTTTGTGTAGCACGTAATCGTCTAAATAAGCAGCAACAATGCCTTCGTGTGTTTTCAAAATCTGCACAAATAGTTAAAAAATCAAAAACAAGTTCCACGGGATTACTTTTCACTCGAAGTACATTAAAACTTAATTTTCTTTAAAATTTTCCTGATTAATATTGCTGCTAGTCGCCAATGCAAATGCCGCACGACATCGGAAAATGTAGTTCAGTGGGTGTGTGTACATGTAATTGTTTCTAGTCCAATAAGATTTACGCGACATTAGAGCGTACCTTATCTTCCCTTTTTATAAATCAATGGGTTTTCACCATCATTTCGAGAATTTATTCCAGAAGGTTTATGTGTATAAAAAGACATTCATTAATATCGAGCACAGAAATCTCGATGTATTGACAAGCCACCGCCATCGCCAGTGCGAAGCCGGGGCGGATCGCTAGTTTAAAATAAGTAAACTGATACTGTACCTACTTATTTTATATTTTGACATTTGAAATTTTGAAAGGACTTTAAAATTGCCTAGAGTAAAACGTGCAATGTATATCAATACAGTTTGTTGCTTGTACAAATCTTAGACATTAAAGCCACCATGCAGCTCAGACATGCACATACATAATTTCTTATCGATCCCCACAGCAAGTATGCAATTCTAAGCTCTATGACTGGGTGTAATCAATTAATCGATCCACAACCTGGGGTCAAATGCAGCAACTACTCAATATTTAATCACTACTAAATAGGCGGACAATAGGAAAACTGACTAGTCATCGCGAAGGATTTCTACACATAAATAATGAAACTTTGGCTTTATCTATTGTAAAGAGTCATTTGGAATGCAATGCTGTCGTCTGGTCGCCACATGAAGCCAAGTACAAACTAATGCTAGAACGTATCCAGAACAAATTTGTACGATTCCTGTACTTAAAGCAGTATGGGGTGTATCCAGGGTATCCACTGTTGTATCCTACTCTATTTGTGCTGGGCATGGTAGGCTATTATAAACTGGAAGTAAGAAGGGAAGTAGCTCTCGCCACTTACTTATTTAAGATTATGCGTGGTAAAATACACAACCCAGGCGTTTTACGGACGGTTGGGTTGTGTGTACCTGATGGGCACGTGGGGCGACGGAGGCGGCCGTCGCTGATATGGGTGCCGCCCGCTCGCACCAACCTGCTGCAGCACGCGCCGCTGACGCGCGCGCTACGTGCACTCAATATGGTGTCACAACATATTGACTGCTTCAATTGTACTCTGAGTGAATTCACACGGGCCGCATATTGTAAAATTACTCTTGGTTGTCCATAACTTATTCTATTACAACTTGATACCGATATATAATGTTATTACAACTTGATTGTCAAGTTGTAATAACATTATTTATATAATACATATAATAAGTATTTCTTTGTTATCGTTTTACTACACTATCGTATTAGGTAAGCCTGTGATGATAGTTGTATGTGTGTTTAAATAAATAAATAAATAAATAAATATATCTTATAGAAAGTCATCTCTGTCACTCATTCCAGTGTGACTAGAGTTACCATCCGTACGGCTTCGTCCGGCTTTTTGGACCCGCGTCCGGCCTTAAAACAATTTTTATCTAAGTGAAATGGAGACTGAAAAAATAAAGATTAAAAAGTAAAATGGCCGGACTTTTTTGCAAATGTCCAGACTTTTCTTTTATTTCGAAAGGGCAACACTATGTATTACAGTCTCTTTTACGGCAGGGAACAGACACACTCCGCTCAGTAGTCAAGACATGGGCAATTATATTGAATTGGCCAACAATGGTCTGTGACCCAGAGAAGATGTCGCCTGTTGAGCTTCTTTGCTCTACGGAGAATAAGTTACTTGACCTATTAAGGCTACTCTTTCGAAAAAAGCTTAAAAACAGCGTGCAGATGAAGCAGTTTTTCGCCGGAACCTACAGAGAAATTACATCTGAAAAAAATTGTTAGTAATCTACATGATATGAATCGTAATTTCGTTTAGCCATAATTTTTCTATCGGTATCACATAATAAGAAAAAAAAACCCTAAATCACCTCCAAATCGTTAAGATGAAACCATTTTACTCCTTCATTTTTTATCAAAAGAATATAAAAAAAATATCTACTACTTTGCAATACAAACGAAAATGATTTGGTTTTGTTACTTTTTAAAAACATGTATATTTTTTATTATAATAAATTAAAAATGCGTCTAATTTGGGACAGCGCTCCTTGATGAGCGAGTCCTCAGGCCAGAATGCGCAAGCTAACCACTCAAGGTCATTGGCGTATAGTTCGGCCTTAATACGGGCTGTGTTGGGTGATCCGTGACAAGTACGGTACAAGCAAGAGCAACAACACCCGTCCCGTCCGTGCCAAGTGTGTAGTCGACGTTACCATACGGACGTAAAAATATCGCGGCGGAATTTTATCACACACTGGATTTTCAACTCTCGGTGTTGAGCCGAGCTTCACAGAATCCAACAGAGTGCATCCCAGAGCGTCGAAAAAACACACTGTTGGATTTTCAACACTCTCGACGCTAAGCAGAGCGTTGAAAATCCAGTGCGCGCAAAAAAAACGCCGCGATATTTTTGCGTCCGTGCGAACGTCGGCTTACGGTATTAGATCTTAAACTAAGGTTTCCTAGAAGAGCGGCAGCCGTCATATTATAACGGCCGTCATGAAAATATGTAAGTTTCACCAGTGCGTGGGCCGACCGCACTAGGTTTTTTTTAGGAAGCCAAAGTTTTAAACTAAGTGGAACTAGCTATAACGGTCAGTCTTAGATCAGATGCCTGTAAAACACGGAGTAAACCCTGATCAACGGACGAAGGAATTTAACTCCTGTTGGTAAAATGAAAGTTTTGCACGACAGAATATTCGCCCTCAGCCAAGCTACTAGCTGTTTATTGCAATAAAATTTGATCACACAGCGAGAATAATATTATGAATAATACGAGGAGCTTAAGTAATAACAGCCGCACGGGTCGATCCATCAGGTTAAGCTACGCTGCCGGGGTTGTCCGTGGATGGGTGACCATCTTTACATACCAAGACTCCGTGCCTCGGAAAGCACGTTAAGCCGTTGGTCCCGGCTGTCATTCGTGGATCTTTGACAGTCGTTACGGGTCGTCAGAAGCCCGAAAGTCTGACAACCCAGTCTTACCAAGGGGTATCGTATTACCCAGTTACTGGGTTGTGGAGGTCAGATAGGCAGTCGCTCCATGTAAAATAATGGTATTCAGCTGCATCCGGTTAGACTGGAAGCCGACGCCAACATAGTTGGGAAAAGGCTAGGCAGGCAGACAGCGAGAATATTATGAGAATTTTCTATGCATACTTGTAAGGTCAATACGCCGATAGAAAAAACATCAATATTTATGTCACATGCTTGTACTCGGTCTATAAAATCAGGTAAAAAAAAACCGTAACGCTTAGATGCATACGGATTATGTAAATGTACTTGTTCATGCTTGACCAACGTCTAGTAGTAGATCGAACTGCTAAGTGCCAAGTTGGTCGTTTGCAGGAAACCAACCGGATTGGCTTCGCCTTGGATTGGAAGTGCGTTATCCTACTACAGCATTAAAAATTACGTTTTCTCTCATTTCTATTTTTTTTTTAAAACTGGTCAAGAGCGAGTCGGACCGCTTACCGATTTCTGAAAAAGTGAGCTATTTAGAGACATCGTTTTATTTTTCCTGTAATTTTTAAGTAAACTTCTATCACATAGAAGAATTTCTTGTCGGATGCAAACTTCGGAGACACCTAAGCGGGCGTGGGGTGTAACATTTTTCATCAAAAGTCAAAAACTATGCGGTTTAAAAAAAAAGAAAAAAAATGTTTGAGAATGTGCAAGCAGCGCTATTTCATATATGATACCCCACATGCCCGAGTATTTTTTTAAGACTTCGTATTTTTAAGACCCTGTTTTTTTTCAGTCCCTGTTGCAAAAAAAAAACATAATATGTATTTTTATTTCTTTCTTATTTGCAAAATAGTTGGGCAAACGTCATTTAAAACTGTTCCAAATTTCAAGTTGATAGCATTAATTCTTGAGATATCCAGCTGTGACAGACAGACAGACTGAGTCGCACCATAAGGGTTCCTTTTTACCATTTACGGTACGGAACCCTAAAAAGCTACTCTGCCAGTTATTTCAACTCGGCGAACCCACTACCAGGTTTAAATGACGAAAAAAAAAAAAATATTACCTAGTATTATTACCCACCCTCAAAAGAAAACCGGACGTCTGGCTAGGTTCAGTCATGCTTTCCACTACACAAAGTTTTCCCACGACAAAGGAGGGAGGGAAACAAAAGACACTTTCCCGGCTTCCGGAGCTTGTACAGTCAGCATCAATAATATCGGGACGAACAGACTGTTCAAAGTGATCTAAAAAACTCAATATCAATCAATCTGCCTAGCCTTTTCCCAACTATGTTGGGGTCGGCTTCCATTCTAACCGGATGCAGCTGAATACCAGTATTTTACATGGAGCGACTGCCTATCTGACCTCCACAACCCAGTTACTGGGTTGGTTGTCAGACTTTCGAGCTTCTGACGACCCGTAACAACTGTCAAAGATCCACGAATGACAGCCGGGACCAACGGCTTAACGTGCTTTCCGAGGCACGGAGGGTTCTCGGTATGTAAAGATGGTCATCCATCCACGGACCAACCCCGGCAAGCGTAGCTTAGCCTGATGGATCGACCTGCGCAGCTGTTATTACTAAGCCACGAGATCTAAACAACTGTGAAAATGAAATATTAACTTAATTACACATGGAATGTTTCAGAATGAAAACAGTACACGACTCAAACTCAAACTCAAACTCAAACTCAAAGCATTTATTTCAATTAAACCAATTACAGGCACTTTTGAATTGTCAAAGAGTCGGTCAGTAGGTAAGTCAGAAAGTTGAAGCTAGTTGCCCATTCCAAAACGTAGATCTATGGAGAAGAACGGGCAAGAAACTCCACGGACACTCTTTTAAATCAAAATATAGTTACAAAATATTGGTTACATCATTCATGTTGAAATTATACATGTGAGAACGATGAACGTTAAAAGCGTCCGTAATAAAAAAATAAAAAAAAAACAATTCAAAATTAAAATTAAAATAAGCCGTGGCAGCTAAGGTATGACCAGCCTCCACCAACAGCGCCCGTTCACAAACCTGATGTATGGATTCGTTAAATGATCCAACACACGCGCCACCATCAGCGAGGCATTAGAGTGAGCATGACACACTCTCAGCCGCCAGGGCACATCCAAGTCAAATAAAGACGTACCCAGTAAATGGTAGCTTTACAGTAGGTACATAGTACTCACACATGTACTAAGCAATTATACAATACAAAGGTGATTGAGTCTACACAATGCAAAGCTATTCTTACAATCTTCAGCAGTTGCTTAACAGTATCTTCAAATGTTAATTAATTAGTTGAGGTTGGACAACTGTCATTCTGACAAGAACTTTATCCAATTGAGATAAAGATTAATTTTCTTAGTTGTTGTGATAATTTTGAACAGTCTGTTCGTCCCGATATGTTTGACGCTGACTGTACCTATTCATAATGCAGACATGCGTTTTACGAGCTAGAACTAGCCTTAGTTGCAAAAGCTAAGATCAATTTTACAAACTTTACTTAGGCTCAGAACGTGCATTTGGCACAGCATTATAAATATTACAAGCTGTGTGCCCGAAGGGATAATGACGAGGAAAATGATGAACTTTCATCCCCTAACCCCTGTAGAGGATGACATTTTAAAAATACTGTGTTTTTTTTAAGGAACTCTTGTGCAGAATTGCTTGCTTCTAGAGTTCCAGAGCTGAGGTTTAGGCTGTGCGTTGTCTGTCAGTGAATTAATTTAAGATTTTTATTAAGTAGACAATCCTATCCTAATCCTAACTAATTTTATAAATGCGAAAGTGATTTTTTTTTGTTCCGCTTACACGGTAAAATGGCCGAACGGATTTAATTTGGCACATGGTAGACCATGGCTTGGATTAGGAGTTTAGGACATAGGATATTTTTATCCCGGTAGTAAGTTCTCATGGAATAATTTTTGACTCCACGCGGGCGAAGCCGCGGACAAAAGCTAGCATATTAATATTCCTTTCACTGACGCCAAACTGTCAAACTATACTATGAACAACAACATGTAACGTTTATCAATCTCAAGACTTCCAGCTTCATCATCATCATTCCAGACCGGAATCCCCCACTGATGTGCTGGGTAGTGGCCTTTTAGTGGCGGAAAATAGGGGATTTTCCGCCATACTTCCCAGTTCCGTGCGTCCCTCATCCAGGAGTTTACCGCGACTTGAACGATTCTCAGCTTTAGTATCTGGCAAAGCATCAATTTGACTGAGCAAAACACAACGATTCTCTTTGGCCCAAAGTTAGATCTATCAGCTCCAAAACTGAAAATAAGTCAAGTTCCCAATATCCGTTAAGTTTACCACACACGTCACTCGAAAATGGACATGTCTGTGTTAGCAATTCAGACGTTGCGCAAGCGCCGCACGGCTTTCTAAATCAACGGGGCCTACGGGGCCCGATGGCTGACCGTCATTAGAACACATTCAACGACATACCTAAGTAGATATTAAGTACTTTAAATTACTTCCAACTCGAGCATTTCCGGCCGTTCAAGAGTTTTTGCTCTAACACAAACTATATGTAATAACCAGCTAAAGCATTGCTTGCAGGATGCGTGTTTTCCATTCCGTGGCTTGACCCTTCTTAGGCCTCGGTCGGACGGACGATTATTTATTGCCACCATTTTTTTTATCGCGCATTGGATTTTCAACTCTCGGTGTTGAGCCGACCATTGAGAATCTAACGGAGTGCATTCCATTCTCAGCGCGTCAAAAAGCAAAATGTTGGATTTTGGACCCTCGGCCTCGGCGCTAAGTAGTCCGTTGAAAATGTTAAACCTTCCTATAATTAGTCCACGGTTTCTGTAAGTCAATTCAAGTTCCCAAGTTATCTGATGTGACTGATTGACCATAGACCATTGACCAATCATAGACCATTTTGTAATGAGCGAAGAGTCAGCATTTTAAAGGTAGTTAAAGACTAGGCTACAATATTCATGACTTGATTTACGTTTCTATCGTCCACTGAGATTTATGTACAGAAGTCTCAAATGAAGAAATAGATCTGCAATGAAACTCACTAATAATTAGGTGGTTATGAGAAAATCAAATGACCTATAACAAAACGTAGCATTAAAGACAAAATGATCCTCTCTTGATCTTTCTGCATGGATGTGACGCATAACCCCCAATTTGTTCTTTTTTTTGTGTTAGTATTTTTTCTTTACGTCATGTACCAATATTATATACCTTTATGTATGTGCAAATAAACGTATTTTCTTTCTTTCTCTCCTACAATTCACTGGTAAATCAATGAAGAATACTACAATCCAATAACATTATAATATGAACGATAACAACACACTTGACAATGCCAAGCTCATGCACTTCCTAACCGCAAGTAAGTGAATATCTTCCGTCCAATTTACTTCAATACAACGTCTTACAAAGTTACATTTGATACATAGGAATGCCAGGCATGCTTGCGGTGAAGCTACAATACGCATTCATTACGACTTATCTGTTTACTTTCAAAGGTAATGAGTAGGATTCTATGTAAATTGAACATTCTTGGAGGTAGAAAAGGAATTTTATGGGCTCTGTGGCTAAAATTGTTAAGTGAATTGCCTACATTGGTTGATTGCGAAGAAGAAGAGAGAGTAATTGCTCGAAGGGACTGTTCGGAACCAGCACAAAACACTCGAGGGCTAAAAGCTTCCAAAGGACCTAGTCAATGAAAGAGTAATAGAGGAAAATACCTAACCACAGAAACGAATATAACAGACTGGTATGATGCAACCAGATCCCTTGTGCACGAGTTAAGACTACTCAAAGATATTAGAGCGCCTCTCGCCATCAAACGTAAAAGTTTAGCGAGTTTAGACTTAAGGGCACGCTAGGCGCTCATTCTTCCATACAAACATAGTTTGGTGATTACTAGTATGTTTGACGGTGTACGTTAAAACTAAAAATTACTTTAATTTTTCTCGTCATTATCTAGGCCTGTATGGAAGCAGAATCGGAAAACAAATATTGGTTTGGAACTTATGAGCGTCGAAACTTCCATATTTCAACACTAATTTTAACGCACTAATCTTTGAGCGTAAATAAATAGCTTCCGGAGTATGAAAATGACAAAACTGTTACCGTACAGGGATAGATAATTTATTGAAGAATTCAAATAACTTTACTTTAAATAAATACATCCAGTAGTTTTTTCATAATATCTAAACGGCCAAAGGTCTGTTCATTAAATTTTATGCGCTCGTTTTCGTTATCATCGTCTATTTCACTAAATATATAAAAATAAATAAATAAATACTAAATTAATAAACCAAAATAAATAAATAAAGTACCTAACTAAATAGCATGCCTATTAGCCACGCCACCAACGCGTTCGAGCCGCCGACTAGGAGCACCTTAAGTAACACCGCTGTATTATAATGTCATTTAAAAATATTTTAAAAAAATATATAGTATCTAAATATATAGCATAGAATAGATATACCTTCTTGAACATAATTATAATATTTTAATATTCGTTCTACCACTCTAGCCAAAATTAATACCTACACAGAGATTGAAGAGTTAGCTGTTAGCAATATAGGTCAAAATAGATTGTTACATAGTTCGTTAGCTTGCGCCTGAGACTCTGCCGGCTTCTAATCGATATAACCTTGGATCGAAACTATCGAGCGGGTGTTATCGATATCTATGTTTTAAATTGTGGTCGGAATTCCGATCATTGTTAGTTGTTAGAGCATTTGGTATTCGTCTGATTGAAGGTCATAAGCTTATGGGTCCCCATCTATTTGTTACTGGGTTTTGACTTGGGATCTTATGGATTGTTTCCCATCAAATTGTTACTGGGTTTTGACTTGGGATCTTATAAAATGTTGGAGAAACTGAGGGTTTATAACAGATTAACTCAGTCATTTGGGATTTATTTATGAATACAGTTTCCTCTATAGTCCCATTAAAATAGATGTAGGGTGTTCTACACATGAATGTGAACCACTTTTACTATGGGACCAAACTTGAAATCGCGAAAAGAAAATCAGCTGCTCCCTACATTTTGACGAAAATTTACTGAACAGCTGATTTTTTTTCGCGTATTCAGACTGTGTACTATAGTGAAAGTTGTTCATATTCATGGGTAGAACAGTCTGTGAAAATTTGTCCATCTATTAAAATGGGACCTTTTAATATGTATAAAAGAAATAAAAATGTACTTACTATTATATGTATTATTAAGATATCATATCAAATATCAAAATGCTTGGCATGTTTACTCGTCCACCCATATTTAGACTGCAGACGACTTAGTACTAACAAGAATTTCACTGCTGGAAGCCATAACTCCACCACAACAAGGTACGTATCATCACGCAATGCGCAAAAGGGGCCACGCAGCTACAAAGGTCACTATCTCGCGTCAACGAACTTGTAAGCACAATTATTATTGTTAACTACCTGTAACCCGCGACTCCACCCACGTGTGTAGTTTTTATTTTTTCGGGATAAAAAGTCCATCAATCTGCCTAGCCTTTTCTCAACTATGTTGGGGTCGGCTTCCAGTCTAACCGGATGCAGCTGAATACCAGTATTTTACATGGAGCGATGCCTATCTGACCTCCACAACCCAGTTACTGAGTAATACGATACCCCTTGGTAAGACTGGTTGTCAGACTTTCGGGCTTCTGACGACCCGTAACGACTGTCAAAGATCCACGAATAACAGCCGGGACCAACGGCTTAACGAGCTTTCCGAGGCACGGAGGAATCTCGATATGTAAAGATCGACCCGTGCGGCTGTTATTACTTAGCCACGAGCTCCTCTCTCTGCTTTAGGGATAAAAAGTACCTACCCAATATTCTTCGCAAGGTACCAAGCTACGCCTTTACCAGATTACATCAAAATCGATGTAGTAGTTTTGCAGTAAATCCGTGCCAAATAAACAGACGCAATTTCGCAATCGTAATACTAATGTAATGCGAAAGTTGTAGGTATGTTTGTTAGTCAAATATGTCGAAACTGCTGATCGGATTTGATTTACACGTAGAATGTATCTTGGATTAGAATTTTAGGTAGTTTCATCTCGGAAAAAGATGTTCTTTCCTTAAGGGCGATACCGCGGAAATTAATTTCACTGACACACAACGCACAGCCTACCCCGGGTCGAGAAGCATGAAATGTTGCACAAGAGTTTCTTATATTAAACCCAAGGGGAACACATAGGAAGGATTTTTGAAAATTCATCTCTTAAAGGGGTTACACGGGCCATGAAAGTTATGTGTATGGAATTTCGTAATTTTTGCCGAATGGAAATTTATCGGGCACGCGGCTTGTAACATAAGTTACTACAGAATGTTAAGTTATCTCTTATGTTATAACATTAAACATTGTTACAAGACAAAGCTGTTTATTTTGACGTAATCGTGTAGGTACATAATGGTATGAAAACAATGTGTGACCGATATTATTCAATGTTGGATATAACTTGTGTGACCGAGTTATTTAGTAAGACACGTTTGTGAGATGGATAATGAAGTGAGAATCATAACTTTATAGGGATGAATAACCTTAAGTGGACCTAGAAATGTCTGTATCGTAAGAAAACCTAAAGATGAAAGCTCTGTCCAATCAATCTGCCTAGCCTTTTCCCAACTATGTTGGGGTCGGCTTCCATTCTAACCGGATGCAGCTGAATACCAGTATTTTACATGGAGCGACTGCCTATCTGACCTCCACAACCCATTAACTGGGTAATACGATACCCCTTGGTAAGACTGGTTGTCAGACTTCTGACGACCCGTAACGACTGTCAAAGATCCACGAATGACAGCCGGGACCAACGGCTTAACGTGCTTTCCGAGGCACGGAGGAATCTCGGTATGTAAACATGGTCACCCATCCACTGACCAACCCCGGCAAGCGTAGCTTAACCTGACGGATCGACCCGTGCGGCTGTTATTACTTAGCCACGAGCTCCTCTCACCATTCAGCACGAAAACTCTGTCCATTCATACAAAACAAAATTAGGGATAGATCTCGCGGCTTCTGCACTGCAGGTAGAGAGAAGCGGATAAACCAAATAGTATCCATATAAACATACAAACAGACTTGACGATTATAGCTAGAATTTTGGCAAAACAAACTGTAGCTATGCCAGACCCAGATACAGTTATATTTAGCGGTAATTGACTGATCTGCTTGTGTGGTCGCGAGGTAAGAATAGGATACCTCTTCAAGTGGGTGCTGAAGTATGCAAAGGTGCTTAACTACTGGACAAATTTCAGACAAAGACAGATTCTACAACAGAGAAAGTTCATGCTCACTCAAATGTCTCGCTGGTGGTGGCGAGTGTGTTGGATCATTAAGTTCCCTTCAAAATGGTTGAGCTAATTGGTGCTGATCCATGCGTCATATTCGTGAACGGGCGCCGTCAGTTGGGACTGGTCGTCTCTTAGCTGCCACGGCTTATTTTTAATTTACCTAGTTGTTTTCATTTTTTTTATTACGGACGCTTTTAACGTGCACGTCTTTCTACATTGTTCTCACATGTATATTTTCAATATGAACGATGTCACCAATATTTTGTAAAAATATTTGATTTAAAAGAGTGTCCGTGGAGTTTCTTGCCCGTTCTTCTCCATAGAGATCTACTACGCTTTGGAACGGGCAACTAGCTTCATCTTTCTGACTGACCGACCCCTTGAAAATTCAAAAGTGCCTGTAATTGGTTTATTTGAAATAAATGCTTTGAGTTTGAGTTTGAAAGGAGGTACAGAAAAGCAGTTTGCATCGAAAATTATACCAGATCCCACAGAAATATCTGTGCCTCACTACACCTCTCAGATCGTCCGTATATTCGGGTTCTGTTTCAATAGCTAGGTACGTGGTTTACATCTATGCAGCTGTGCATAGTGAAGAAGCGGTAACAGTTCAACAGATATGGGTTCCTGCCATAGACTGGACTATCAAGAGGTCGTGAGTATCATCTCCCGTTACACTATCGATGAAAACATACTCATAACCAGTACAAGCAAATTAGAGGCGTAAATTGGAATGCCCAACGTACAAACGTTTAAAAACGCCCGATTCTATCTCTTATCTTAGTGCAACTACAACCATAGTTTGTAATATAGACTTATAAAAAAAGATGGACTCCGCGCCACGCATATAGAAAGTGAAGCACCGTAACGATCTATGTGTGCGTGATTTGAGTACCTGCAAGTACGTCGTCGCTCGTGTCACGTAATGGCGGCTGGTTGGCATACTATGATGTAAATGTGTGCGTGAGGCGTGTTTGTACAAACGGTCCGGCATACTTACTGTGCTTCACTTTCGATATGCGTGGCGCGGAGTCCATCTTTTTTTATAAGTCTATGGTTTGTAAATAAAGAATTCGAGCTTACTTATGAAGCTTTGATCCTCATTTCCACTCCACTGATTACTTAGGGCAACGTACTACCGGGATAAAAAGTTTGCTATGTCCTTATACATTTCATGGCCTACTCATGTGTCAAATTTCATTTAAATCCCTTCAGCCGTTTTAGCGTGAAAGCGTAACAAACAAACTCACTTTCGCATTTATAATAGGAAAGGATTAGTCCACGTAGCAACATAACCCGTCATTAACGTAGCCGGAGCCGATTGTCTGCAGCCTAACGAGAGCATGGCCCGACCTTTACGCAAGTGGACCTTGGCAACCAGCCGGGCACCACGACTAACTGGGTTTGCAGATCACTGCCGCATACGTGGGTCTGTGGAGATGCCCGTTGGGTGATAAGGATATATATTGCGTAATAAAGGGAGATTTAGAACAGGGGGGCCTAAAACAGCCACTTTGTCAGAATCATAAGGACAATAGGTGTTATGAATCATATTTGAAATCGTAAAACAGTCACACACTGACTTTATCTGCGCACAATTCATCTGTTTGACAGTTTTGTATGGAGATTCGTAAAATGGTCCACATATTATGAACTGCTTTAGTGAAGTTTAATGTCAAATACGTCAAATAGCACAATCATAATAAATTACTGGGAATTCAGGAAATTAATCGCTTTTAGAGCAATTGCTTAATGTGGCCGTTTTAGGCCCTTGGTGTATAGTTAGTTAGCTTGTTAAATGACTAGTCTATAATCCAGCTGTGGAAAATCTATGTGGTATCTATGTGTGGTATGTGGGGTTTTATTGGGTGTTTTTTGGGATAATTCTTGGACTATTTCGATCTATGAAAAGGGAATCGACTTCGTTAATCTTAACAAAATGCATTTCTTTAGTTGATAAACAACAATAGGCTCTGTTTGAGCGTCAGTCATTGAAGAACTGAAGATAGCAATCAATAATAATAATGTCTGTCACACGAGAAGACGCAGCGTATGACGCTCACAACTTTTTAAGTCTTTGCGTGTCGTTTAAACCCATAGGTTCAGACACAATGGCTTTTTAATTGTTTCCGTAATTACGACATGCGACGTGTTAATATACATTTAATTAGTCTATCGAAAACATCCTAATTAAAGTCTAGATTTGTAAAGTTATTTTGAAAAACTAGAAATACCGAGACGTGTAGCATGCATTTAAAGGGCATTGAACTTTAACAACTGTAGTTATATTTATTTAAAACATTAGTCGTATTGTTAGTACTTAATGTGGGCTTATAGTGGGCGTGGCAATCCTTGAGTAATATTGAGTACGACAGATTTATTCAATATTGTAAGATAATGAGACAGATATCAGACTCCCATGATAAATTATGGGATTTGAATAAGCTGCGGTCTTATTTCCCAAGGCGGGTTCTGCGCATGAATGATATCGGTATCTGTTGTGTGGCAATTTGTCATTTGAATTGAATGCACCCTGTAAATATAGGAAGCAAGAGACGCTTGCGCCGCACTGATTCTGAATTCTAGATATGTGCAAAATTGTTATTTGATAGGTATCTATATAAATAAAAATGAATGGCTAAAAAATGTGTTGCTACGCGCAAAAATCGAAAACGACTGGACCAACTCGGCATTTTTTTTTCGAACTATTCGTTGAAGTCTGAGGAAGGTTCTTATGAAGTCAAAAATTGAAAAAGTTGTCGGGAAAATTGGAAAATTCGGGAAAACTGAAAGTGCATTTTCTATGGGATTTTTTTATGAATTATTAAAACTGGGACAGGACAACGGGTCAGCTAGTTATGAATAAATATTGCTCATTGCTCTTGCAATGTACATTTTAAAAGGACTGCTCAAACAAATGCCGAATTTCGTCAAGCGTGTCCCACGGGATTCGGTTCAGTAATAGTTTGACCAGAGCTAAATTACTTGAAAATGATAATTATTATGCAAACTACATTCAATATCAGCTCAAAATAAACTTGAGATAAGCACCATTAAAAACCTAAACTATTTACTTCAGCTGCCTACTCAAGATAACCAAACAAGTTGACGTAAACAGAATTTAATTATTTAATGTTGGCAACAAGATTACAGTATGAATAATAAAAAATAATAAGATACCGGGCGATGCAAAAACTGACTCAAAAACAGGTATTATTACTGCTCGCGTATGCTTTTTTTTTTGTATTAGAAAATACTGGTTAAAATTATAGTTGGATCAACAAGTTGACTACAAACTATGTTCTACTAGATTCACTGTGAACTTTGTCGGTCTTTTTATGTTCAGAATTATTATTCAGGCTTTTTCCACAGTCTGTTGGGCGAATGGGTCTGTTGAGTATATTGACAAAAGGACAAAATTAATGCCTTGGGATTATTTAATAAGTAATGTTGTGCATGTACACTTAAAATAAATAAATAAAAATTATGCATCTCATGCTTTGTGTGCTAAACTTTGAATATGCTGTAACCTATTATAAATTCTACTTAATTGATTGAGAACCAGTAAAAGAAATAGGAATTAATCATTTGGTCCTTAGTCTCTGAACAACGTGTAACGTTAAATGCGCAAAACCTGTTAAGGGGTCATTGTACTCATCATTATTAACAACTTTTACTATGGGACCAAACCTGAAATCGCGAAAAAAAATCAGCTGTTCAGTACATTTATGTTCGCATAATTCGTCAAAATGTACTGAACAGCTGGTTTTTTTTTCGCGATTTCAGGTTTGGTCCCATAGTAAACGTTGTTCATAATGATGAGTACAGTGACCCCTTAAGAGGTTTTGCGCATTTAACGTTACATGTTGTATACTAATATTCAACCAATCTGCCTAGCCTTTTCCCAACTGTGTTGGTGTCGGCTTCCAGTGTAACCCGATGCAGCTGAATACCAGTATTTTACATGGAGCGACTGCCTATCTAACCTCCACAACCCAGTAACTGGGTAATACGATACACCTTGGTAAGACTGGTTGTCGAGACTTTCGGGCTTCTAACGACTATCAAAGATTCATGAATGACAGCCGGGACCAACGGCTTAACGTGCTTTCCGAGGCACGGAGGAGTCTCGATATGTAAACGGTCACCCATCCACGGACCAACCCCGGCAAGCGTAGCTTAACCTGATGGATCGAACAGTGCGGCTGTTATTACTTAGCCACGAGCTCCTCATACATATACTAATCCTAATATTATAAAATACTACTCTACATATACTGATATTATAAAGAGGTATTTGTCTGTAAGTTTGTATGTAGGAGGTAATTTCTGGAACTACCAGACGGATTTGAAAAATTATTTTTGTATTTAATAGCCCAATTCTTGAAGAACGTTATAGGCTATTTAACATCACGCTACGACCCTTAGGAGGCGATCAAAAAGAAAAAAAGTCGAAAAGCACGCTAACCAAAAACGAAGTAATAGCGGGGCCGGCGATGCTATGCGACGGGGTGGGACAGGGACCAAGAAAAAGCAGAAGCTAGTCTTGTCTAAAAAGCTTTCAATTAAGAAGGCATTGATTCCATATTCCTTTACATGTTACTGATTATACAACGTGTAATGCTAAATGCGCAAAACCTCTTAAGGGGTCATTGTACTCATCATTATGAACAACTTTTACTATGGGACCAAACCTGAAATCGCGAAAAAAAATCAGCTGTTCAGTACATTTATGTTCGCGTAATTCGTCAAAATGTACTGAACAGCTGATTTTTTTTCGCGATTTCAGGTTTGGTCCCATAGTAAAAGTTGTTCATAATGATGAGTATAATGACCCCTTAAGAGGTTTTGCGCATTTAACGTTACACGTTGTATACCTCAGAGATCAAAGATGAATATTAGTGACTCAGCTGAATCTAGGTAGGTACCTTATGTACGGGCATGACTTGCACAATACTTTTGGATATTTTCATAAACCATAGTGATGCAATGCAATCAAAACAAATACTGCATTATATTTCGCCACATTAAACAAGTCAGAAGATAAAGAATATAGCAATGTAAACAGAAAAGAATAATCATAACACATTTATATCTAGGATATTTATCAGTTGATTATGTTACCCTATGACTGATAACAAATTATACCCACAGTTTGGTTATGGAGCAAGATAATGGTGATAGCTTAATGTATGCTTGGTGAGTCTTGGCATATGTATGCATTTATATATATATACGTAAATGATACACCACTGACTACCTGCAGTATTGTTTCTACTTCTCCCTTAATACATCCAAAGATGGTCTTTAAAAGATCGCTGTTTGCGATAAGACCGCTCATTGTGTCACCAAATTTCTAAATTTATTTGTGTAATTTTTATGGCGTACATAACAAAAAGTATTCTATTCTAATAGCCCAGTCACAGGTTTATTTGTTGTTAAGCTATGGAATTAGCTAAACTGCCAGTCTGACAAGAAACCAATCAATTTTGTAAACCACATTTTTGTTGATATAAATATAGCATAAATTCACAAAATATTGCCATATTTGGTATAACAAAGCATATTTTAGTACTCAATATATTTCAGAATATGTAAGAGAATGACCTTTCTATGGTTCAAAGCACACTGAGCATGTTAACTGCTAATAGCCATGGTACAATGGGCTTATGTACATATAATAGTATATAACACTACCTATAAAATCATATGTAGGTATTAGTCAATAAACCTTGGTCACATTTTTTAATGATCAGTAGGTATTTAATAGATTTTGTTAAGTAATTGCAGTATTAGTTTTGGATTCAGAGTTCCTAATCACAACCAAAACATTCAATGGAATGTCATAAAGAAGTATGATTTAAATGGAGAAAAGTAAGCAAATTATTATCTTACTTAAAAACATTTCCTCGTATATGAAAGACTAAGTTAACAATTATGATGATAAAATAAATGGTTTAAGTAAAAGTATAACAGAATACAGGACACCTATATCATAACAATAATAAATAATGTTATCAGCTGTAAAAAAAAATATGATAATTATAAGAGTTTGTGTGAACTCAACAGAGATAATTTACAGAAAGTGAAACTCAGGCAAGGTATTTATCAACAGGTTCTGCACATAATGGGTAGCTTGATTATTGTTATCAAGACAGTATAAAGAAAGGAAATCTTAATCTACAGGTGAAACTACTGCACTAACACACGCATGAGAACAACTTGTGGAGTAGTAATTAAGAATTCATCAAACAACTATTTGATAATGTACAAAACATTTCAAACTTCATTAAAGCAACCTTGAAATCAAACTCTTTGTATTAATAAGTTGTTACTCATTACAAATAATTAAAAATCAAATGATATGACTTGTCAACTCTTAATGACTGGCAAAATACCAGATTGAGATTGTTCACACACTGTGAAACATTCTAATTTGACAAGAAAGGAAACAGTTCGAATATTTAACGTTCATGTTGTGCTAACAATGCAATAATAACATTCGACGAATGAGCAAAGTTCAAAACGTCGTCAAAGGTTAAACCCGCGCAAATAAACAACATTAATTACGTTGTAGCGCACTTAACCCCAGCTAATAGCGAATATTGCAACAAAACAATGTAATACCTGAGTGGAGGCTCCGGTCCGCGCCCCCGGTCATGTTCACAAAGTCCGTCCGACGGAACCACTCAACGCGTCAGGCGGGCGGCGCACTCCGCTCCTGGCGGCCCAGCACCACAAATCCACGCAGCAATTATAAAAAGAACCCAATTTCAATGTCACAAAGGTAACACGAGGGTAACGGGGCTCAACGACGCAGCCGATCCGCACTGACGTTCGCGATTCTCACTAACCACGCGCTCTAACCATAAATATCATAACATAATTTACCTTCTCCCTCATGGTAATTAGTTTCTCGATGTTTATGTTCTTCGACTTCAGCCATATTCAATTTATTTATTTCGAGATCTGACTGGACTGAACATAGCGACGTAAAATTTTTCCAACACGACGCAAGTTGACAACCTTGCGGAGAAAAAAAGACGTGTCATACTGTCAAAGTCAGAGAGGACCGATTTTTAAATAAATTATCTTATTTTTGTATAGTAAAAAATAAGCAACTATAAAAACGTTATTCGCGTGATATTTCTGCTGTACTGTGAAAATTTTACAAAATATAACATTTTTATCATCAATATTTAGGTAGGTGTTGTTAGTGTTCATGTTCAAAATGTTAAACTACACATCAATGAAACCTCACATTTACAATTTTAATGGTTCCACAGAGTACTTTTTTATGAATGGTTCTTTTCTCATTGATAGATTGTAGATCTAGTATTGGGCATAAAACAATTGGATTGGAAAATACTGCTGGCAACGACGACAGTACGGCTGGCAAGCTTAACACTTGGTTGTCTCAGTATATATAATACTAGTCTATGTTGTTGTCATTGATATCGATATAAGTTCTTCACGGAGTAACATTTACCCCTAAATTATTCATAATGTAAGCATTTACCTAATTATTAGTAAAAAAAGCGGCCAAGAGCGAGTCGGACTCGCGCACAGAGGGTTCCGTTCCGACTTCTGAAAAAGTGTGCTATATTAGACTATAGACATCGTTTTATTTTTCATGTAATCTTTACATAAACTTCTATCACATAGAATAATTTCAGATTTTTTTCTATACCAACTTCGGAGATATGCGGGAAAGGTATTTTTCATCAAAAGTCGAAAACGATGCGGCCTAAAAAAAAAGAAAAAAATTCTTTTTTATTTGCAAAATAGTTGGGCAAATGTCACCTAGCATTAGTAGTTCTTGAGATATCTAGCTGTGACAGACATACTGTCGCACCATAAGGTTTCCTTTTTACAATTTTGGTACAGAACCCTAATTAGATGCAATGTAAGAAGTAAAACAGCAAATACAAATTCAACATTGTATTACATTTATTTATGATTAACATGTTTAGAAGTTAATTTCACATTTGATAAATTGATATAATACAGAAGTACTAGTCGCTATACATAGTTTAACACCGTTTCTTCCTTTAAAGTTACATTATAATCTAAGGTTGTACTAACTAAATCAGTTTGAATCTTACTATCTTGCCCTGTAGTAGTACATTAAGGGCTAGATTCTAGAACTAATCATCTTACAGAGCTAACTCACAACTTTATTTAGTTGTATTGTTTGTTAGATATAGTCATATCTAACAAAGTGACTGCTAGATATCATCAGAGTTCTGCAGTGTGATAAGGCCCTGATATTCCATCTCCTTGTACATGATATCCTGGTTCAGAGTGTGCAGAATGTCTTGGAACCTCTGCCTTAGAGCCAGATTCTCCATGCCTGCAATCTCGTGCTGGGTCCTCTGCCTCCTCTGCTTTAACTCTTCAAGTTCAGCTCTCAGCTGCTCAATCCTTAATGTCATATTGTCCTTAGACATGTCTCTTGGTTGGTAGTCACCATCATCCTCTGACGACAGGCCTCCGCTTTTGGACATTCCTGAAGCTGCAGGAGTAGTTGCCCGACTGTGGCCAGGGAATGATTTTGGAGCAAGATCTTGCGGGGATTGGAACATGTGTGACCTGAATTGAGTTGGTAATGCATCTCTCTTGGATGGGCCCTCGCCATGCATGGAGTTGGTGTCTGATAAGCGGCTATCATAGGCTGATAGTCGACTGTCTTCCATTTCCACGTTGATGTTGTCATCCTCTAAGTCAGAATCACTCACGGCTCCACCAAATATGTCCACAACATTGGAGGACTCTTGGTTAGTTACATCAACAGAGACTGATTCACGTTTAGGATTGCGCTCAGCCTTTGTCTTCTTCTCTGGTTTGGAATGAGAAGTGCCCTGATCGTGTTTGGGATGGTCATCTTCTTCTTTTATAACCTCCCAGGTGACACTGACAGCTTCATTGTCAGCCCTTAACAACCTCTTCACTTCTTTTTCGATTTCTGGTGCTTCCACATACTTCTTTTTCAGCGTTTTTCTGAATCGGCGCTTGCGCACGTTTTTAGTAGGTGGTGTGATGCCGTGCGGCCATAGAAACTTCTTGTCAACTTTGTAAGGATCTTTCTTCTTATTTTTAGCAGGAGACTCTTCTTCTATTGATGGTTGGTCAGGTTCTTCTTTACATATCATCATCTGGCATATATCTGCTGTTTTGTAGAAGCTCTTGTTGTCGATCGTTTTCATTGATTCTATGACGGTAGGCAGGTCGAAGATCTTGGCGTGCATCAGCCAGTGGTCGAACCTCACCTCGCCCTGGCGCATGTCGTTCTCGATCTGTATCGTCAGTCTGTTCTTCAGGTTCTCGCCAGACTTCAGCACATCTCTCAACACTTTAGCAGGCTCCTCGGGCAGACGCATCACGAACTGTGACTCCAACTCGGTTGGGTAGTCCGGTTCCCTTTTCTCCCGGTTCATGGTGGTTGTTAGCGATATTTACTTATTCAAATTATACTTATTCGGTCGTATTTTACGTTTATGAACATGGAAACTAAGAATTCAATGAAGAAAGAATTAGAAAATCACAAAAGCAAAGCACTGGAAATGGAAAGTAAACATGTCACTGACGGATTCAGTCAGTATTGCCAACTAAAAAACAACAACTTTGCTGTAGAAAAATATGAATTATGTATATGCATAACTCTGTGTATATGTATATCAGACGCGAATTTATATTAATTCTTTCATGTTCTTTTTACCCGACTGCGGCGAAACCTAAAAGGAGGGAAAGAATTATCAGTATTGTTTTGTTGAAATCCTTAGAGCATTTAACCTATGGAGATGGCATAGCTGAGCGAACCCCTCTGCCAAAGTCGACTGGCCATATGGCCATGCACGTTATATAAAACTAATTCATTTGGCGACAGCTGTCATTGTGTATCGTATTGTGTCGCAAGAAAGTGCTCCCAAAAAATGGTGAATTGTGCAGTTTCCTCGTGCGAAAAGCGATCTGCCACTTCAAATTTGCGAAACCATGGTGTTTCTTACCACATGTTAGTATAAATAATACATTCAAATACTTTTATTTAAGTATAATGTCGAAATAATCGTTGTTGACATTACGATAGAAAAATACAGTGGTACGTTGGTAGCGCAAACGTAGTACAGGAAGGAATTAAAGGAATTTGCATAGTGCAGGGACAACGTGAATGAATGATTGATACAATAAATGATTTTTTCAGTCAGTATGTTCAGTAAACATAGTTCAGTTTTTTTTTGTGAATGTATCTGGATAAGTCAGGTTGAAATTAAAAAAAATATTATTTATAAAATATTAATTTCAGTTCTTTGTGAGTCGATTTAAATTCTTTTCTTTTGTAGGCTTAAGGCTATTAAAAAATAACAGTTAGTTCGTTTCGAATGTGAGTTTTTGCAGCTCATGCAATTTGAAAAAAAATTAATCCGCGGTGGAATAATTTAATAATTATTCCACCGCTTTCAAACCCCAAACCGCTCAAAAATATAATTACCGATAAGGTTATTATACTTCCGCCGCTTGAGGTTTTCCGCAGCCGCAGCAGCAGTGTCAGCACAGCACGCCGAGCCATGAAGGTGGGATGGCGCAAGAGTATCGACACACGTTGCGTCCCACACTAAAGGCCTACCCACCTTCCATGGAAATAATGACATGCCGTCCGGTCTCTTGCCATCGTCGCGTGCCAAGCCAATGGGTTCTAATACAGCTGGAACGCCGACGGTGACAAGGGCTCGTCGGATGATGTCATTGATGTTAGCGTGCCGCGCTAAGCGACCCGCAATTTGGCTGCAAGACAGGCCGTGGTGTCCGAGGCTGTTGACAACTTCGCCACAGTGACAGCGGTGAGGAGATAATAATAAAATTTCGTATATATGTGTCTCACTTCCACGCTTCACACTGTAATCATGGCAACGTCTAGATGTTTAATGTCATTGAACTAGACTATGGCTATGAAGCCACTATGAACTAGCCCATGGCTATGAAGCCGCTATGAACTAGACTATGGCTATGAAACACTCGCATGTTTTCCTACTAAAATATCAAACACCTCATTTAGTTTATTTAATTAGTTAGCTAGTAAACACCGAACTCAAATAGTTGTAAAAAAAAGAAACCGAACGGGTAAAAGACGTGTATTTATTAGTATTTATTCTTTTGCCAGTTATCTATCCCTTGTGTTGCACCTACCATGTTTTGTCTCTGCATCACCCTAAGGTTGACTGGTAGAAAATGCCTAAGGCATTAAGTTCGCCTTTGTATAGTATTTTTTTACTTGTGCATAAAGTTTTAATAAATAATAACTAAATAAAAGTGTTATTTTTAACGAAATAATAAAATTGGCTGTGTTGTTTTATTATTTATATTCTACACTTCCTACTTTTTGACACGTATACCTACAATAAGCCCGCATTATAAAACGGGGCTCAGTATGTATCCCGAATTGCCGACCCTAAATGCAGAATGATAGGGAAAGGCACTGCAGTGCGATTCTGTAACCATCTCACCGTGAAAACTTAGGTGAAGTGAGCGTCGAGTGAGCTGTCAATAGTGTCAATTCCTAGCAAAAACAAACTTACTTCACTTAAGTTTTCACGGTGAGATTTTTACTGAATCGACCGGCCGGCTGGTCCAGCAATATGTTATTTGAAAAAATATTTGACTCTATAAATAAATACAATCGTTCTTTTTCTAAAGCACTATACATTTTTTGGTCATTACTGGCTAACTACCTAGTTTCGCAGGCATTAATCATGTTGCGTATTTTTGTGTAGGTACACACGACTACACATCAAGCTATATACATTTCCAGTTTACACTGATCTCTAATTATAAGGAAATCCTATACAATGCGAGATCAGCTTATACTGGAAATATTCAGGGTTATTGGTAAAACACCAGCAACCTCTTAAAGGGCCATTGTACTCATCATTATGAACAACTTTTACTATGGGCCCAAACACGAAATCGCGAAAAAAAAATCAGCTGTTCAGTACATTTTTATCTACATCAAACTCGTCAAAATGTAGGGAGCAGCTGATTTTTTTTTCGCGATTTCAGGTTTGGTCCTTCATTAAAAGTTGTTCATAATGATGAGTACAATGACCACTAAAGAGGTTGCTGGTGTTTTACCAATAACCCTGTATAGCGTGATCTGTAGCCGTGCGTATACATACAAGAAATTAAAATGAATGAACATTTATTCATTCATTCATGTAATGAAATATCACTCATTGTTTGTGTCACATCACTAGCACTGTCAAATTTTCGTAGTGTGCTGTATGTGTTTTCCTCGCCCCCCGCATAAAGTGGCAGAAAATGTTGTTCGGTGATTCGCTGCTTGCCATCTCCATAGTTAAATGCTCTAAGTTGAAATCACATGATTACTTCATAAGTGAGCCATGGGAAGGGCAACACTGCTTAGAAAAAAAAAAATTAAAACGTGAATCATCTGTCAATTCAAATTCAATTCTGTCATTTTCATGGTGTCAGATTTCTCGAAATTATAGTCTTATTTTCGTAAAAATAACAGAAACAAATAATTCTAAGACAAAATGCAGGTAAATTACTACAACTAGCTTATAACATGATGTTTTAAATATGCGTGTATGGTTCATTTTGATGTTAAACATGGTGTTTTATTTTTAGAATCCAAATGAGGATACAGAATGGAACGATGTCCTCCGCGCCAAAGGTATCATACCTCCCAAGGAGGCGGAGATATCAGAGGACCAAATAATTAATATGATAGAGCAGACCATCCAGCAGAAGCAAGCTGAAAGTTAGTATAAACAAAACTTAAGAGGTTATGGCACCTGTTGCAATAATTGTTAAAAAAACCTATTAGAATCGGTATTATTATCTTAGTTTCGCTCAAAATCTAGAAAATATCTCATTAGTAATAAGATATCTTAACGGTTAACAGCATAAAAATAACAGTACATATTATTTTGTGGGTGTTCCACTTGAGTGACAATAAACACAAACTCATCTAACTGTAAACTCTTAAAATGTGCTTCAAACTAAAGCTAATAATTAGTAAATCTACAAATACAACTTTCAAGACCATAGTTTCTTCAATATAATTATAACATGTATTTTCAGAGGACAAGCAACTATCAGAACTAGATTTAGATGGTCTTGATGAGCTAGAAGACTCTGAAGACGAGGCTGTGATAGAACAGTACAGACAGAGGCGCATCGCTGAGTTGAAGAGACTATCAGAGAAGCCTCGGTTCGGAGACATCCGGGAGGTGTCCGGACAGGACTACGTGCAGGAAGTTAACAAGGCTGGCGAGGGAATCTGGGTGGTTATACATTTGTATAAACAGGGGTCAGTTAATATCTATGCTAGTAATAATAATGCTGAAGAGTTTGTTTGTATGTTTGCTAATCTCTGGAACTACCAGTCAGGTTTGAAAAAATATTTTTGCATTTGATAGCCCAATTGTTGAGGAAGGCTATAGGCTATTTAATATGATGCTTGGACACTTAGGAGCCAAGCAAAAAGAAAAAAAAGTCAGAATAAACGCTAAGCAAAAACAATGCAGCAGGCGATGCAATGCTACGGGGTGGGTCGGGAGAACAAGAAATTTCACGCGGACAAAGTCGTGGGCAGAAGCTAGTTAGTTATAAATTGGAAAGGACTACTGTGAGTAAATCGGTCTTAAAATATGCAGGTAAAGATTATTGAGAGTAATGTTTATTTACTGGTAAAAGGTTAAGGAAAAGCTGAATATATTCTACATGGTGTAGTTTTACCCATGAACACAGGAGCAGCAATTTATTTCTGGGTTATATTTAACACATTAGCTGCCAAACAACACAATAGAAAATTAATTGTTTGTGGCGTTTAACCTGTTAAACACAATAAAAAAACCCTTTCAAAGTCCTACAACACATCATAAATAACTTATTCTATCAATTTAATGGTATTGTCTGCTTTGCTTATAATAAACATGTCTGTTTACTTCTGCAGCATCCAGCAGTGTGCCCTAATCAACCAGTACATGCGCCAGTTGGCCGCAAAATTCCCGTACACCAAGTTCATAAAAGCTATTGCTCAGACATGCATCCCCAACTTCCCTGAGAGGAACCTGCCCAGCGTTTTTGTGTACTTCGAGGGGGACATGAAGAAGCAGTTCATTGGAGCCACCGAGTTGAGAGGAACGTCGCTGACTCTTGAAGGTGGGTCTTGACGTTTCAATGGTCTATTAAATTGACCAGCAGGTAGATTTTTTCTTTCTGTGGATGCAGATTTCAGTTAGCCAGCTTTGTATATTAAAAGCCTATTTCACCACTATAGGTTTCTACATATTTCATACAAATTTTGCCCCATTTGTCCTATCTGGAGACTGAGAACCAGGACCAATGGTAAAAACGAATAGAGAAGGCATGAAATGAGTTTTCAATCAAAAAATCTATAAAGGTTTAAGTAATCTTCTTACATATGAGGTCCCATTAAAATAGATGGACAAATTTTCACAGGTGTTCTACCCATGAATATGAACACCATATTTATCTGCACCAATCAATCTGCCTAGCCTTTTCCCAACTATTTTGGGGTTGGCTTCCAGTCTAACCGGATGCAGCTGAATACCAGTATTTTACATGGAGCAACTGCCTATCTGATCTCCACAACCCAGTTACTGGGTAATACAATACCCTTTGGTAAGACTGGTTGCCAGACTTTCGGGCTTCTGACGACTGTCAAAGATCCACGAATGACAGCCGGGACCAACGGCTTAACGTGCTTTCCGAGGCACGGAGGAATCTCGGTATGTAAAGATGGTCACCCATCTACTGACCAACCCCGGCAAGCGTAGCTTAACCTGACGGATCGACCCGTGCGGCTGTTATTACTTAGCCACGAGCTCCTCAACTCCTCACATTTATCTACACCAAACTCATCAAAATTTAGGGAGCAGCTGATTTTTTTTTCGCGTTTTCAGGTTTGGTCCCATAGTAAAAGTTGTTCATATTTACAGGTAGAACACCCAGTGAAAATTTTTCCATCTATTTTAACTAGTAGAATGCTGTAATTACAGACACAATTAAAAAGCCATTGTGTCTCGTGTGGATCCACGTTCCGGCACACGAAGGGTTAATGGGACCTTATGTATGTATAATTCTCACTTGAAAATGCTCCTTATTAAAATAACCATCCTCTTTTTTCCAGAATTTGAATTCATTCTCGGACAAGTGGGAGCGGTGGACTCAAAAATAACAGATGACCCCAGACCAAAGATTAAGGACAAAATGTTCACCGACCTCGGCTCCAACGACTGGTGATGAATGGCTATGTGGTACATGTATCACCAGTGTGAACTGTCGGCTTCGGTGCGGGTTTTGTGCTTTACTTGCAAATTATTTATTATGTTAAGTATTATGTAATGAAATTATTTTATGTAATAATTTAGGAGAGTACTTACTTATTTTACTGTACGAAAATGGAGTTAGCATAGAAAATAATAACAGGAATTTAAGTTTCATAAAAATGACTATAAACATTATTTTATTATATTCATTTGTATCACAAAAGTGCATTTTCTTGCAAGTTAAATAAAATAAAAGTAAATTGTGGGAATGTTCTAAATATTTAGGACAGCATTTTATGTTGAGCGTCTAATAAAATGTATACAAGATTATTGTTTTCAAAATTATTTGTTTTTATTACCATCATTTACAGGAAATACTTATAAGTACATCTAATCACTAATACTAAGAAATTCGTTTTATACAAAAAGATTTCTTGAAATACAACATCACACTTATAATCCCGGAAGGGGTAGTCAGAGATGTAGAGAGAGTGTACAGTCGGCAACAAAAGTAGATTAACACTTGTGTTTTCTAAATCTTAATTATTGATAAACAGGATTCATACTTAATCAGAGCGAGTCATACGTATAATGCGGTCTGTCGTGGCGTTGATATCGATATTTTCAATACTAGCAACTCAAAATTAAAAATGACTCTTTGTGGTTTCTTTTTTGATCATGTAAACTAATTGATTAGAATTAACGCTGTTTGAAACTCATTTTACTCAAATACTGTTTTTGCTTATCACACTGTCTACCTTCTCAAGTTTTTTTTTTCTGTTTATATGCTCTCTTCTATCTGTGAAAACTTTTAATTGGCCTTATTTTTATTATTCTCAATCTTGCAAAATATTTAGCTAATATTTAGTTTTCCAAAAACTGTAAAATAAAATAAAGTAAATAAATAAAAATACTTCATTAAAATCGGAACAGATGTAAATTTAAAGAAAACTAACTCTTTATCTAATAAATGAAATGCTAAAAAGCAGGTTATAGTATCATTTGGGGTTAATTTAGATGTCAAAAAGTAGCAGTGTTAACCGACTTCTGTTGCTGGCCGTACCTACATTTCTGTAATGCTTATTGGTCTCATGAGGCACCGCATTTATTCATAAAGATTCTTATAAAGTGAATAAGATTACAGAGTCAATACAGTAATTTTCATCGTCAATTCATGATAAACATATTATTAGCCGACCAAGACAGTTAGGGGTAAATCTTCGAGCGTTTCAACCGCCGTCATTACCCTCCCCCAAAAGTTCATGAAAAAGAATATATTTAATTAAATATTTCAGGAATTCTCAGATTCTGGTTCTTGAGCAGATTCTGGGAATTGCTGAAATATTTCATTAAATATATTATCTTTCATCAACTTTTGGGGGAGGGTAATGACGGCGGTTGAAACGCTCGAAGATTTACCCTTAGTTGGTCCCACTTAGTAGGTACCTCAGGTCCACGGAGTAGGGACTCGTATTAAGAGCGTAGACGGGCTGCGCGGGAATTGAAAAATAGGTATTTGAAGAAACTATTGCCGTCGCGCTGCGCTCTAGCAACCGGGCGGTATCAATATGTGAGTGAAGTCTGTATTTGTGTGCGTAGCTCAGTAACGCGCATCTCCCGCCCGCTCGCGCCAATCAAACTACCTCTACGTTACGTTCGTTTCTGTCTCAGTCGGATTGAAAATATCGGCGTGCGCAGTGTTTCGTGTGATCGTGCTATTTATACTAAATTTTTCCATGAATGCCTTCTCCCTGAAATAATTGACGGTCGGATACCAAGAAATTTACCTGTAAGAGAAAGGATGGAAATGACGACAGAATAAATGTACATATTATTATATAACTTTTGTATTATTTAAAATACCCACAAGCACCTTTTCTGCGTCTTCTGCATAAATATTAAGAACTAGCTTTTGCCCACGGCTTCGCTCCCGACAACTGACTACTACCCTACTTACCTAAAAAAATAATTAAAAAAACTTATTATCCTATTTCGGACGACGGCGTCGGCTAATCCAAAAACGCAAAAAATATAAAAATCGGTGTAATTAACACGATTGTCGACTTCCTTTTATATCAATAAACAAATGACTACTTTTGGAAAAAAAAAACCATGTTTTTAAAATAAAATTAATTTGAAATTAGAATTCTTAGCCAAACAAAAATTATTTTGATTTGAAATGGCCAGTACTGCAGAACGGCAATTTCATAGGTAAAGACCTAATATTAGGTCTTTATTGATTAGTGTTACATTTTCATCGCATTTCAATCTTTTTCGTCATCATGGATACGTTAAAAATTCGAGTAATTATGGAATATGAGTACCGTCGTGGCAGCAACGCGGCACAAGCGGCACGCAACATCAACGACGTTTACGGAGCTAACACTACAAACCAATGCACCACCTGTTATTGGTTTGCTCGCTTCCGTTCTGGAAATTTCGACCTGAAAAATGAACCTCGCGGTCGTCCGAAGACTGGTCGACAATTACGAATTAAAGGCGATTGTGGAAGCTGATGATACACAATCTACGGCTGAATTAGCAGCAGCTTTCGACGTTAGTGTCAAAACAATCTTGGTCCATTTGCGTCAAATTGGCAAGGTAAAAAAGCTTGACAAATGGGTGCCCCACGAACTCAATGATCGCCAGCGCGAAGTACGCGTCGAGACGTGCCTTGCACTGCTCAACAGACACACAAATGAAGGAATTTTGAACCGCATTGTTACCTGCGATGAAAAATGGATTCTGTTCGATAACCGCAAGCGCTCAGCAAGTTGGTTGGATCCTGGTTCAGCACCTAAACAATGCCCTAAACGAAAACTTACTCCTAGAAAAGTGATGGTCACTGTTTGGTGGTCTAGCGCCGGTGTGATTCATCACAGCTTCTTACCAAACGGGGTGAGCATTACTGCAGCTGTGTACTGTGAAGAACTGAACACAATGATGGAGAAGCTGGCACATCTCCAACCAGCATTGGTCAATCGCTCGTCTCCGCTGCTCCTGCACGACAACGCGCGACCTCATACTGCACAGCAGACGGTCTCCAAGTTGCAAGAACTGGGGTTGGAAGCTCTCCGTCATCCGCCCTACTCACCAGACCTTGCGCCTACAGACTACTACTTTTTCCAGAATTTGGATAACTTCTTGGCGGGAAAAAAATTCAATATCCGAGAGGCAGTACAAAATGCCTTTGAAGAATTTGTTGCCTCCCGACCAGCTGATTTCTTTAAGAAGGGCATCAATAAACTGCCACTGCGTTGGCAAAGATGCATTGATTGCATGGGTGATTACTTCGATTAATACAAATAAAAAATACATGAAAAAAATTCGTTTAAATTTTTTCATACAAAACGGCAATTTCATAGGTAAAGACCTATTATATAGATTTACTTGATAAGAGCAGTCATTATTTTATAAACTCCCCTGTAAATATTGTCAAGCCAAAAGCAGAATTATCACACCAAGCAGTATAGTGCAAACTTTAGTTACGTATGCAACGCTATACGCTATACGTATGCTAATGCTTACGGTTTGTATTTTTGTAAGAGACACTTCGCTAAAGTTCATTTCAATTATTAGTTAATTATTAACCCTAAAAATGTCATTGAATTGTTACTTCGTTGTCTCTTAAAAAAAAACAAAATGAGCATCAAACACTATTCAGTAAATCAGTATAGGATAAACGTCGATATCGACTGACATCACTATGATTTCGATAAAAACTTCGACACTAGTCACTTCCCTAATTGTGTACGTATTAGTCTAACCCTCCCTCACCTCTCGTCTCCCCCCGTAGAGTGCGATAGAGACAACTGCAGCTCAGAACGATTTTACCTATAAAAAACCTTGACCGATCGACGTTTCGTATTCTCCTGTTTTCTCCTCGAAACCTAAACCAATTAAATTATATTTGGTATCAAAATTTAAAGGAAGAATAGATCTATGCCCCTATTACTTGTTTTTATTTTAAAAACTTTTCAATTTTCTTTGGTAGTCGTCTGATTACGTAGGTAAAAACGGGGTATTTTTTTAGGTTTTTGGTAAGTCATATTTATTTTTGTGATAAATTTTTTGAAAAAAAAAAAATGACAGGGGCATGCCTTCAATAGACCTGGATTTTTATAAATAAAAACGATTACTCTAGAGGCATTATCCAGGAAGAGAATAGGGGAATACATTTGTATGGAAAAATGCAGCCCGTCTACGCTCTTAACCATAAGCCGATATCAGATACTTCACTTAGTTCATTTTTGCCTTTCATTCGAAGAACATAAAATGGATCAAAAGTGTATTAGTGAACCGATCCAACGAAATGAATGGATCAGATGAGCGATGTTTATGTGATAAAATTACAAATGAAAAATTTTTCGGATTTTTCCTTTACTTGTGCTGCAAGACCTTGCTTCTTGCCAAATTTCATGATTCTAGAACAACAGGAAGTACCCTATAGGTTTTGATTTACTTGCGAGTATCAAAATATGTTTTTATTGCATTGACTTAGAAGCTTGAGTTTTTTTAGGACTTGAAGAGACCATAGACCTACGTATTTGATATTAATTTCAACTTGATACCTCCACGCGTTCCTGAGAAAAAGGGTCTTGACAGACTGACAGACAGACAGACGGACAACGAAGTGATTCTATAAGGGTTCGGTTTTTTGCTTTTGAGGTATGGAACCCTAAAAAATGAATATTCACTCGAGTGAAGCTTCTGATATTGGCTTTACTACCATTCAAATCTGTCATACATTTAAGAACTGCCATTTTTTACAAGGTCAGCTTGTACTCTCTGCTATTAAGTTAACATCCTCGATGCAAGTTGATGGTGGCGACGCACTTGGCGATGCAGGGCTCCACAGGGTGGCGCGACTTAAGCCCCAGGTCGAAGACCCTCATCAGGACCTTGGCTGCGTGCTCCTGCATGCCCACCACCAGCTCCGGTAGCTTGTCTAGTAAGGATTGTGTCACTTCCGGCTGGTGGGAGTCTAGACATTCTAAGACTGCTTGGAGACCTGAAAAGAATGCATGAAGCTAATAAGACTGTCCTCAGAAATACTGGAATTTTCACAACAAAAAAAAACGCATATTTTTCTTTATTTTAGCGCATGAACAATTTTATTGATTTTCTCAAAAACTGTTTATTTTGAATATTGAAAGGACCTGCTAACTAGAGGTTTAGCAACTGACAAGGTCTTATCTTATTATTAAATTGATTATTAATACATTAACGTGGTCTGTCGGCGTACTATGAGCTCTTATAGCAAAGTGAGCTCTTACAACTCTCTCTCACTGGAAACGTTCAACTTCTGGCCTGCTATAAGAGCTCAAAGTAAGTCCCCTGATAAAGTTAAATGCATCCTACCGGGCGTAGTATCAGTGACGGCAGGCAGCAGCTTGGCGAGCAGCGACAGCGCGGTGTGCCGGAGCGGCGCGTGCGCAGCGGCCGCGTGCGGCGCCGCGCCGCGCAGCACGGCGCCGGCCCACGCTGCGCCGCCCCACGCGCCGCCGCGCCGCGAGCCCCACGACTCGATCTCCTGCAACACACAGATTGCAATCAAAATTTAAAGACATTTATTCAAATTATGCTGAGAATCACTACTTTTTGATCGGCAAAATTACATAAATACAAATACTAAATTATTTCTGTACTAACTAGTTTAGATTGGAGCTAAGCATAGTACTCCGCTCTTCCATAGCTTTGGCTGTTTGTACAACTTACAAAAATCATAACACATAAGACAGTCCCCAAAAGGGCCACCCATAGCTACTTCCTATGCTCGGACTTTTAAAGGATGAGACAAAGCGATGTGCGGCCAATACTTGATACGCCTTGGTAAGACTGGTTGTCAGACTTTCGGGCTTCTGACGACCCGTAACGACCGTCAAAGATCCACGAATGACAGCCGGGACCAACGGCTTAACGTGCTTTCCGAGACACGGAGGAGTCTCGGTATGTAAAGATGGTCACCCATCCACGGACCAACCGCGGCAAGCGTAACTTAACCTGTTGGATCGACCCGTGCGGCTGTTATTACTTAGCCACGAACTCCTCTAAGTAAAATAAATAGTTGGAAAGATTATAGCATTGTCTGTCGACTGACCTGCAGCAACCAGTGCAGGTTGTCGGGCGAGTCGTAGCGCCTCTGCAGCGCTTGCAGCGCCAGCGGCGGCGGCGCGGCGGACGCGGGCGCCTGCACCTCCGCTGCCTGCAGCGATGACAGCGCTGGCGTGTTCCTGTGTACATACATGAGTTATTGAACATTATTGCACCAAAAAAAAATCTTCTGCAATTTTAAGCAAGGTTATCAGAAAAAATGTTTTATTTGTTTTGTTTTGTACTTGGCAAATTTTTTAAGAAAAGAGTTGAGTTGATAATACCATTGGCCGTTTAAATGACCCCACTCTTATTGAAGGAAAAGTTGTGTGATTGTGGTAAATAAAATATTTCTGAACAGCTTGTGGTTTTATTCCCAACAGAAAGAAACGGATACAAACTTAACCTGAGCAAGACGGCCATGACACACACATAGATAATACACTATAGACACCACAAAACATTCTAAGCACTCGGGTTGCGTTCCAAATATCAACACTTATCCCCTCCTGCTGGTGGCCATACAACATACTGATAGCGTTGTCCCCCTTGCTAATGGCTTGTTTAAACGCCTACCAGAAAAGTACCTATTTTACTACCGAAAAATTCGAAATACCTGCCAGAACGGAGAAATGCTCACCAAAAAGGATAAATGTTCACCAAAAATTATAAATGCTCACCAAAAAGGATAAATGCTCCACAAAATTAAAACCATTTTATTGTGAAATTATATTTTTAGAAAAGTGACAGCAGGTCGATGGAGTCCCGCAGATGCGGGGCTCCCATTTTTGTCTGCAGGGTTTAAAGGAACCTAACTAACCAAACCTCGGGGTGCCCCCGACGTCGACCGTCTAGGGTTAGGGTTTTCGTCAGCAGGTCGACGCAGATTTGGTGAGCATTAAATTTTTTTGGTAGTCGTTATATTTAATCCCCTTGCTAATTATACAGATAGGACAGCCCAGTGATTTATGTTGTTTCTTATTTTTTTCATGTAAATATGTTTAGTTACGCAATAGTCTCCTTGTGCGCGTGCAGCAGCGCATTAGCGAGCTGCGGCCGGCACGCGAGGTAGCGCCGCAGCAGCGCGCCCACGCGGTGCAGCAGCGAGCACACGCCGCTGCCCTGCTGCGTGCGCGCCATCGTCAGGAAACACTCCAGGATACTGTGTACTTCTGCACTGTGACAAGAAAGAAAATTTGACGTCAAAACACGTTTACATAAAAATTACAAAAAGTTATACAAGGTTGATATGTGCGAGAGGCATTAAATTAAACCACATATACATATATAGGTGTATAGTGTTAACTCGAAACTATTAAAAAAAGTGTAGGAAAAAAATAAGAAAAACTTTTTTCGAACAAATAAAATAGCTTAGAATCGAATTAAAATGTAAACATCCTTTGTAGAGACTTTCGCTGATCTGCGCAACAAAACGGCAATGTCGCGTCAAACATTCTGTCGTTATAAGGTGTATGACCCTAGATAACTATGCGTAGGTTCTTAGTCAGCTATAAGGGCAGACACTTCGTGTTTCAACAAAGAAAAAACTAAAAAATAATCCTGTGACTAAACTATTGCTTCTATTTATCTGTTTTTAATGTAGAGGCTGGAAATTATACAAAGTTTATGTGGTTTAATTTAATGCCTCTCGCTCATATCAACCTTGTGTAATAAAGATGTAATAGGTAATAGGTGATACGGGCTGGTATCCGCAACTCCACGATAGTGCGCGTATTTTGCGTAAATAATAAAGATGTAACAGAGTAAACTACATTAAGATCAAGGAGCGCTATTTTCGAATTTAAAATTACAGTTCAACTGTGAAAATGTTTGAACATTTTCAAAGACGTGCCTTTTCCACATATCACCTATCCTATCAATCATTTTCATTTAAGAAATTTTACAAATGCGTAGACGGAAGAATAATAAGGTGCAAGAAAAAAATTACCGTAAGTATAAGTAATAAATAATAAGTTTATTTTACAAGGAGAAACACATAGAACACATACACTAAACATTTCCAGTTTATACTGACCTCTCATTGTAAGGAAATCATGTACAATGCAAGATCAGCTTATACTGGATATGTATAGCTTGATGTGTAGCCGTGGTTATAAGCGGTAGTCAAAATCAGGTTGAATGCTAATAATATTAATATGTATATTATATTAAACTAGCGGACCTGACAGACGTTGTCCTGTCTGAACGATCGTAGAAATCGACTACAGCGCCACCTACCGGGTCCAAATGTGTTTTCAATCCATCCAATAACCCATTCAAATATACACACAAAATTTCACCTAAATCGGTCCAGTCGTTGTTATTTATTTTTTATTTATTTATTTACTTCAGACACCAGAGATCCATATTTATGTTAGTGGGTATACTTAGAAAACTATGTTAGTAACCACATACAAAAAGACACAAACACTTAAACAAAAATATTGAAGTAGGGGTCCTGTAGTTATATAGGGTGACTGGTAATTAGTGACCGATACCTAAACCCATGATTGTGCTCATGATAACAAACAACTTTTACTATGGGACCAAACCTGAAATCGCGGAAAAAAATCAGCTGCCCCATACATTCATGTTCGCATAACTCGTCAAAATGTAGGAAGCAGCTGATTTTTTTTTCGCGATTTCAGGTTTGGTCCCATAGTAAAAGTTGTTTGTTATCATGAGCACAATCATGGGTTTAGGTATCGGTCACTAATTACCAGTCACCCAAAAATTAAAAATTAATTCAAGTTAATGTCAAAAGTAAAATAGTTAATAAAATTACATAATTAAATAAGTAAATTAAAATTGTAAACTAAATTTAAAGAATATTAAAGTTCATTCCAATTAAGTTCAATCTTAAAAATTAAATATTATTAAAAATTAAATAAACAAATATTGCAAATTGGAATGGAAATTAAATTTAAATTACTAACTTAATAAAGGACCTCCAGAACGGGGATGAGCGGGGTTATACTTAGGTACCACGTTTTATCCGTTTTTTTTTAGAGTATCCTATGTCCGTCTCCTGCTTCTAAGCTACCTCCACACCAATTTTCAGCCAAATCGGCTCAGCCGTTCTTGAGTTATAAATAGTGTAACTAACACGACTTTCTTTTTATATAGATACATACGTATTAGCGGGTGCGAACAGCTCGTGGTCGGGCAGCACCTCCAGCGCCGCCAGCACGTGCGTGTGGTGGCGCGTGGCGGGCGGCGTGGCGCCGCGTAGCAGGGCGGCCGCCAGCGCCAGCGCGCGCGCGCCCGCGCCGCCCACGCGCGCCCACACGCCGCGCACGTCCGCCTCCATGCGCCACAGTCTGTGGGGACACAAAAACACTCCTTAAAAATCTTACATTTATTCTTGGTCAGACAACGACAACGAAAATAAAAATCTTTTTTATTTAAAAAAAACCGGACAAGTGTATGTCGGACCACGCACAATGAAGGGTTCCGTAGTTCAAAAGAATTTATTCCAAAAAAAACTTAACATTGTAATCCCAAAGAAAAATTTTTTTAGGTGGTAAAATTACAAATTAACAATTTTCGGACTTTTTCCTTTACTTGTGCTGTAAGACCTTGCTTCTTGCCAAGTTTCATGATTCTAGGACAACGCGAAGTAACCTATAGGTTTTGATTTGATTTGATTTCATATGACGAAACTGAAAAGATCTTAACATAGGTGGTGAACATGGACAATCATACACACACACACACACACACCACACACATTACACGCAAACACACAATCTCTACTACAGGCTCATTCTAAGCAATTTTCATTTATTTATTTATTTTGTATTAGTTTAGTCTTTTTATTTTTCATTGTTAATCTTGTTGCATAAGTTTTTCAGTAGTATTTACTCCCGGGAGAGGGCACTGGCTCTTGTAACACAGGTTAACCACCTAGCACAAGTGTCAGGGACTTCACATTAATTGTAACCACTTCCTTATGTAATAAAGATTATTATTATGTTATGTTATGTTATGTTATGATTTACTTACGAGTATCAAAATATGTCGCATAAATGGCCGTATTTTCCTATATGTGTGGACTTGTAATTAGCTAAATAGTTACCTATATTGTAATTATTTTAATTATTTGTCTGTAAGTCCTCCTAAAAGATAAAAATAAATAAATATTTTTTTTTTACTGCATTGATTTAGAAGCTTGATTTTTTTAGAACACCAAGGGACCATAGACTTAAGTATTTGATATTATGAAGATATAATATGTTTTAAAATTAAAGGATCGGGTGAAACCGCAACCTGACTTGTTTCTAGCACTCGCTGCGAGGAGTTACAAACTAACTTCACCTTTCCGACTGACCGACTTCAAAAGTGCATATAAATGGATTAATTAAAATAAATGCTTGGTTAGCTCACTTGTGCTCCAGCTCCTTGCTGTGCGGATGTGGCGCGGCGATGGCGGTGAGCAACGCGTGCGACACGCGGTCCGTGGCGCTGGTGGCGCGCGCGGCGGCCAGGCGCAGCTCGGGGGCGGCTGATAGCATGCTGTGTGGCTTGCTGCGCGCGCCCGACTGGTTCAGGAGCGGCAGGATCTTTGGCACCTAGAGGGTAAAAAGAAGATGAAGATAATAGCGGACCGGCTCGACTGTCGATACTTTAGACGCTGCAGCGACTGACACGTCACTAGTCGTCGATCACTAATGTAACTTGTAAGCGTTGAATGATTTTATTTTGTAAAAATCGGTCCAGTCATTTCGGAGATTAGCCGGATATAATATGCGTTTTTTAAATGCCTTTCATATGCGTTTAGTAAAAAGCTGTTCTTTTGACATTAAAAACAGACAATTTTATTTATTTGTATAGATTGAATGTAAGTATTGTATTGCCTGTTGTGTACATGACTCATATGTAATTTGGTGAGGGTTCCACCTGGTAGGGGTTGACCGCCGGGATACGGTGAAGAAAGCGGCAGTATGCATATGCCGTGACGAGCTTACGGACACAAAGACAGACACCATCTCCATGGGCGTGTTAATGCAGCACGTCCAACCAGCCATCGCCAGTGGCGACCACGATGAGGGGCCCGTAGTTACGGACCACCTATACCCTGGAGCCGCAGTCAACGGTCAGGCAGTAGCCCACCAGACACGACACCCGTCTGGTCGGAGGATCCTCCCTTTTCTATGGAGGATGAGTGAACTTTACACCCTGTTCCTCATGCCTATACTGGACCCCGACGTGATATGAACTCGCAACTTTCTGAGATTATAAGTACCTTCATGTACAGCAGCAGTAGCAGCAGCGGGTCGTGCTCCTCGGCCGCGGCCGCCACGGCCAGCAGCCCGTGCACATTATAAGTACCTTCATGTACAGCAGCAGTAGCAGCAGCGGGTCGTGCTCCTCGGCCGCGGCCGCCACGGCCAGCAGCCCGTGCAGCTGCGGCGCACATTATAAGTACCTTCATGTACAGCAGCAGTAGCAGCAGCGGGTCGTGCTCCTCGGCCGCGGCCGCCACGGCCAGCAGCCCGTGCACATTATAAGTACCTTCATGTACAGCAGCAGTAGCAGCAGCGGGTCGTGCTCCTCGGCCGCGGCCGCCACGGCCAGCAGCCCGTGCACATTATAAGTACCTTCATGTACAGCAGCAGTAGCAGCAGCGGGTCGTGCTCCTCGGCCGCGGCCGCCACGGCCAGCAGCCCGTGCAGCTGCGGCGCACATTATAAGTACCTTCATGTACAGCAGCAGTAGCAGCAGCGGGTCGTGCTCCTCGGCCGCGGCCGCCACGGCCAGCAGCCCGTGCAGCTGCGGCGCACATTATAAGTACCTTCATGTACAGCAGCAGTAGCAGCAGCGGGTCGTGCTCCTCGGCCGCGGCCGCCACGGCCAGCAGCCCGTGCAGCTGCGGCGCACATTATAAGTACCTTCATGTACAGCAGCAGTAGCAGCAGCGGGTCGTGCTCCTCGGCCGCGGCCGCCACGGCCAGCAGCCCGTGCACATTATAAGTACCTTCATGTACAGCAGCAGTAGCAGCAGCGGGTCGTGCTCCTCGGCCGCGGCCGCCACGGCCAGCAGCCCGTGCAGCTGCGGCGCACATTATAAGTACCTTCATGTACAGCAGCAGTAGCAGCAGCGGGTCGTGCTCCTCGGCCGCGGCCGCCACGGCCAGCAGCCCGTGCAGCTGCGGCGCACATTATAAGTACCTTCATGTACAGCAGCAGTAGCAGCAGCGGGTCGTGCTCCTCGGCCGCGGCCGCCACGGCCAGCAGCCCGTGCAGCTGCGGCGCACATTATAAGTACCTTCATGTACAGCAGCAGTAGCAGCAGCGGGTCGTGCTCCTCGGCCGCGGCCGCCACGGCCAGCAGCCCGTGCAGCTGCGGCGCACATTATAAGTACCTTCATGTACAGCAGCAGTAGCAGCAGCGGGTCGTGCTCCTCGGCCGCGGCCGCCACGGCCAGCAGCCCGTGCACATTATAAGTACCTTCATGTACAGCAGCAGTAGCAGCAGCGGGTCGTGCTCCTCGGCCGCGGCCGCCACGGCCAGCAGCCCGTGCACATTATAAGTACCTTCATGTACAGCAGCAGTAGCAGCAGCGGGTCGTGCTCCTCGGCCGCGGCCGCCACGGCCAGCAGCCCGTGCACATTATAAGTACCTTCATGTACAGCAGCAGTAGCAGCAGCGGGTCGTGCTCCTCGGCCGCGGCCGCCACGGCCAGCAGCCCGTGCAGCTGCGGCGCACATTATAAGTACCTTCATGTACAGCAGCAGTAGCAGCAGCGGGTCGTGCTCCTCGGCCGCGGCCGCCACGGCCAGCAGCCCGTGCACATTATAAGTACCTTCATGTACAGCAGCAGTAGCAGCAGCGGGTCGTGCTCCTCGGCCGCGGCCGCCACGGCCAGCAGCCCGTGCACATTATAAGTACCTTCATGTACAGCAGCAGTAGCAGCAGCGGGTCGTGCTCCTCGGCCGCGGCCGCCACGGCCAGCAGCCCGTGCACATTATAAGTACCTTCATGTACAGCAGCAGTAGCAGCAGCGGGTCGTGCTCCTCGGCCGCGGCCGCCACGGCCAGCAGCCCGTGCACATTATAAGTACCTTCATGTACAGCAGCAGTAGCAGCAGCGGGTCGTGCTCCTCGGCCGCGGCCGCCACGGCCAGCAGCCCGTGCAGCTGCGGCGCACATTATAAGTACCTTCATGTACAGCAGCAGTAGCAGCAGCGGGTCGTGCTCCTCGGCCGCGGCCGCCACGGCCAGCAGCCCGTGCACATTATAAGTACCTTCATGTACAGCAGCAGTAGCAGCAGCGGGTCGTGCTCCTCGGCCGCGGCCGCCACGGCCAGCAGCCCGTGCACATTATAAGTACCTTCATGTACAGCAGCAGTAGCAGCAGCGGGTCGTGCTCCTCGGCCGCGGCCGCCACGGCCAGCAGCCCGTGCAGCTGCGGCGCACATTATAAGTACCTTCATGTACAGCAGCAGTAGCAGCAGCGGGTCGTGCTCCTCGGCCGCGGCCGCCACGGCCAGCAGCCCGTGCAGCTGCGGCGCACATTATAAGTACCTTCATGTACAGCAGCAGTAGCAGCAGCGGGTCGTGCTCCTCGGCCGCGGCCGCCACGGCCAGCAGCCCGTGCACATTATAAGTACCTTCATGTACAGCAGCAGTAGCAGCAGCGGGTCGTGCTCCTCGGCCGCGGCCGCCACGGCCAGCAGCCCGTGCAGCTGCGGCGCACATTATAAGTACCTTCATGTACAGCAGCAGTAGCAGCAGCGGGTCGTGCTCCTCGGCCGCGGCCGCCACGGCCAGCAGCCCGTGCACATTATAAGTACCTTCATGTACAGCAGCAGTAGCAGCAGCGGGTCGTGCTCCTCGGCCGCGGCCGCCACGGCCAGCAGCCCGTGCACATTATAAGTACCTTCATGTACAGCAGCAGTAGCAGCAGCGGGTCGTGCTCCTCGGCCGCGGCCGCCACGGCCAGCAGCCCGTGCACATTATAAGTACCTTCATGTACAGCAGCAGTAGCAGCAGCGGGTCGTGCTCCTCGGCCGCGGCCGCCACGGCCAGCAGCCCATGCAGCTGCGGCGCACATTATAAGTACCTTCATGTACAGCAGCAGTAGCAGCAGCGGGTCGTGCTCCTCGGCCGCGGCCGCCACGGCCAGCAGCCCGTGCAGCTGCGGCGCACATTATAAGTACCTTCATGTACAGCAGCAGTAGCAGCAGCGGGTCGTGCTCCTCGGCCGCGGCCGCCACGGCCAGCAGCCCGTGCACATTATAAGTACCTTCATGTACAGCAGCAGTAGCAGCAGCGGGTCGTGCTCCTCGGCCGCGGCCGCCACGGCCAGCAGCCCGTGCACATTATAAGTACCTTCATGTACAGCAGCAGTAGCAGCAGCGGGTCGTGCTCCTCGGCCGCGGCCGCCACGGCCAGCAGCCCGTGCACATTATAAGTACCTTCATGTACAGCAGCAGTAGCAGCAGCGGGTCGTGCTCCTCGGCCGCGGCCGCCACGGCCAGCAGCCCGTGCAGCTGCGGCGCACATTATAAGTACCTTCATGTACAGCAGCAGTAGCAGCAGCGGGTCGTGCTCCTCGGCCGCGGCCGCCACGGCCAGCAGCCCGTGCACATTATAAGTACCTTCATGTACAGCAGCAGTAGCAGCAGCGGGTCGTGCTCCTCGGCCGCGGCCGCCACGGCCAGCAGCCCGTGCAGCTGCGGCGCACATTATAAGTACCTTCATGTACAGCAGCAGTAGCAGCAGCGGGTCGTGCTCCTCGGCCGCGGCCGCCACGGCCAGCAGCCCGTGCAGCTGCGGCGCACATTATAAGTACCTTCATGTACAGCAGCAGTAGCAGCAGCGGGTCGTGCTCCTCGGCCGCGGCCGCCACGGCCAGCAGCCCGTGCACATTATAAGTACCTTCATGTACAGCAGCAGTAGCAGCAGCGGGTCGTGCTCCTCGGCCGCGGCCGCCACGGCCAGCAGCCCGTGCACATTATAAGTACCTTCATGTACAGCAGCAGTAGCAGCAGCGGGTCGTGCTCCTCGGCCGCGGCCGCCACGGCCAGCAGCCCGTGCAGCTGCGGCGCACATTATAAGTACCTTCATGTACAGCAGCAGTAGCAGCAGCGGGTCGTGCTCCTCGGCCGCGGCCGCCACGGCCAGCAGCCCGTGCAGCTGCGGCGCACATTATAAGTACCTTCATGTACAGCAGCAGTAGCAGCAGCGGGTCGTGCTCCTCGGCCGCGGCCGCCACGGCCAGCAGCCCGTGCACATTATAAGTACCTTCATGTACAGCAGCAGTAGCAGCAGCGGGTCGTGCTCCTCGGCCGCGGCCGCCACGGCCAGCAGCCCGTGCACATTATAAGTACCTTCATGTACAGCAGCAGTAGCAGCAGCGGGTCGTGCTCCTCGGCCGCGGCCGCCACGGCCAGCAGCCCGTGCAGCTGCGGCGCACATTATAAGTACCTTCATGTACAGCAGCAGTAGCAGCAGCGGGTCGTGCTCCTCGGCCGCGGCCGCCACGGCCAGCAGCCCGTGCAGCTGCGGCGCACATTATAAGTACCTTCATGTACAGCAGCAGTAGCAGCAGCGGGTCGTGCTCCTCGGCCGCGGCCGCCACGGCCAGCAGCCCGTGCACATTATAAGTACCTTCATGTACAGCAGCAGTAGCAGCAGCGGGTCGTGCTCCTCGGCCGCGGCCGCCACGGCCAGCAGCCCGTGCAGCTGCGGCGCACATTATAAGTACCTTCATGTACAGCAGCAGTAGCAGCAGCGGGTCGTGCTCCTCGGCCGCGGCCGCCACGGCCAGCAGCCCGTGCACATTATAAGTACCTTCATGTACAGCAGCAGTAGCAGCAGCGGGTCGTGCTCCTCGGCCGCGGCCGCCACGGCCAGCAGCCCGTGCACATTATAAGTACCTTCATGTACAGCAGCAGTAGCAGCAGCGGGTCGTGCTCCTCGGCCGCGGCCGCCACGGCCAGCAGCCCGTGCAGCTGCGGCGCACATTATAAGTACCTTCATGTACAGCAGCAGTAGCAGCAGCGGGTCGTGCTCCTCGGCCGCGGCCGCCACGGCCAGCAGCCCGTGCACATTATAAGTACCTTCATGTACAGCAGCAGTAGCAGCAGCGGGTCGTGCTCCTCGGCCGCGGCCGCCACGGCCAGCAGCCCGTGCAGCTGCGGCGCACATTATAAGTACCTTCATGTACAGCAGCAGTAGCAGCAGCGGGTCGTGCTCCTCGGCCGCGGCCGCCACGGCCAGCAGCCCGTGCAGCTGCGGCGCACATTATAAGTACCTTCATGTACAGCAGCAGTAGCAGCAGCGGGTCGTGCTCCTCGGCCGCGGCCGCCACGGCCAGCAGCCCGTGCAGCTGCGGCGCACATTATAAGTACCTTCATGTACAGCAGCAGTAGCAGCAGCGGGTCGTGCTCCTCGGCCGCGGCCGCCACGGCCAGCAGCCCGTGCACATTATAAGTACCTTCATGTACAGCAGCAGTAGCAGCAGCGGGTCGTGCTCCTCGGCCGCGGCCGCCACGGCCAGCAGCCCGTGCACATTATAAGTACCTTCATGTACAGCAGCAGTAGCAGCAGCGGGTCGTGCTCCTCGGCCGCGGCCGCCACGGCCAGCAGCCCGTGCAGCTGCGGCGCACATTATAAGTACCTTCATGTACAGCAGCAGTAGCAGCAGCGGGTCGTGCTCCTCGGCCGCGGCCGCCACGGCCAGCAGCCCGTGCAGCTGCGGCGCACATTATAAGTACCTTCATGTACAGCAGCAGTAGCAGCAGCGGGTCGTGCTCCTCGGCCGCGGCCGCCACGGCCAGCAGCCCGTGCAGCTGCGGCGCACATTATAAGTACCTTCATGTACAGCAGCAGTAGCAGCAGCGGGTCGTGCTCCTCGGCCGCGGCCGCCACGGCCAGCAGCCCGTGCAGCTGCGGCGCACATTATAAGTACCTTCATGTACAGCAGCAGTAGCAGCAGCGGGTCGTGCTCCTCGGCCGCGGCCGCCACGGCCAGCAGCCCGTGCACATTATAAGTACCTTCATGTACAGCAGCAGTAGCAGCAGCGGGTCGTGCTCCTCGGCCGCGGCCGCCACGGCCAGCAGCCCGTGCACATTATAAGTACCTTCATGTACAGCAGCAGTAGCAGCAGCGGGTCGTGCTCCTCGGCCGCGGCCGCCACGGCCAGCAGCCCGTGCACATTATAAGTACCTTCATGTACAGCAGCAGTAGCAGCAGCGGGTCGTGCTCCTCGGCCGCGGCCGCCACGGCCAGCAGCCCGTGCAGCTGCGGCGCACATTATAAGTACCTTCATGTACAGCAGCAGTAGCAGCAGCGGGTCGTGCTCCTCGGCCGCGGCCGCCACGGCCAGCAGCCCGTGCACATTATAAGTACCTTCATGTACAGCAGCAGTAGCAGCAGCGGGTCGTGCTCCTCGGCCGCGGCCGCCACGGCCAGCAGCCCGTGCACATTATAAGTACCTTCATGTACAGCAGCAGTAGCAGCAGCGGGTCGTGCTCCTCGGCCGCGGCCGCCACGGCCAGCAGCCCGTGCACATTATAAGTACCTTCATGTACAGCAGCAGTAGCAGCAGCGGGTCGTGCTCCTCGGCCGCGGCCGCCACGGCCAGCAGCCCGTGCAGCTGCGGCGCACATTATAAGTACCTTCATGTACAGCAGCAGTAGCAGCAGCGGGTCGTGCTCCTCGGCCGCGGCCGCCACGGCCAGCAGCCCGTGCACATTATAAGTACCTTCATGTACAGCAGCAGTAGCAGCAGCGGGTCGTGCTCCTCGGCCGCGGCCGCCACGGCCAGCAGCCCGTGCACATTATAAGTACCTTCATGTACAGCAGCAGTAGCAGCAGCGGGTCGTGCTCCTCGGCCGCGGCCGCCACGGCCAGCAGCCCGTGCACATTATAAGTACCTTCATGTACAGCAGCAGTAGCAGCAGCGGGTCGTGCTCCTCGGCCGCGGCCGCCACGGCCAGCAGCCCGTGCAGCTGCGGCGCACATTATAAGTACCTTCATGTACAGCAGCAGTAGCAGCAGCGGGTCGTGCTCCTCGGCCGCGGCCGCCACGGCCAGCAGCCCGTGCACATTATAAGTACCTTCATGTACAGCAGCAGTAGCAGCAGCGGGTCGTGCTCCTCGGCCGCGGCCGCCACGGCCAGCAGCCCGTGCACATTATAAGTACCTTCATGTACAGCAGCAGTAGCAGCAGCGGGTCGTGCTCCTCGGCCGCGGCCGCCACGGCCAGCAGCCCGTGCAGCTGCGGCGCACATTATAAGTACCTTCATGTACAGCAGCAGTAGCAGCAGCGGGTCGTGCTCCTCGGCCGCGGCCGCCACGGCCAGCAGCCCGTGCAGCTGCGGCGCACATTATAAGTACCTTCATGTACAGCAGCAGTAGCAGCAGCGGGTCGTGCTCCTCGGCCGCGGCCGCCACGGCCAGCAGCCCGTGCACATTATAAGTACCTTCATGTACAGCAGCAGTAGCAGCAGCGGGTCGTGCTCCTCGGCCGCGGCCGCCACGGCCAGCAGCCCGTGCACATTATAAGTACCTTCATGTACAGCAGCAGTAGCAGCAGCGGGTCGTGCTCCTCGGCCGCGGCCGCCACGGCCAGCAGCCCGTGCAGCTGCGGCGCACATTATAAGTACCTTCATGTACAGCAGCAGTAGCAGCAGCGGGTCGTGCTCCTCGGCCGCGGCCGCCACGGCCAGCAGCCCGTGCAGCTGCGGCGCACATTATAAGTACCTTCATGTACAGCAGCAGTAGCAGCAGCGGGTCGTGCTCCTCGGCCGCGGCCGCCACGGCCAGCAGCCCGTGCACATTATAAGTACCTTCATGTACAGCAGCAGTAGCAGCAGCGGGTCGTGCTCCTCGGCCGCGGCCGCCACGGCCAGCAGCCCGTGCACATTATAAGTACCTTCATGTACAGCAGCAGTAGCAGCAGCGGGTCGTGCTCCTCGGCCGCGGCCGCCACGGCCAGCAGCCCGTGCAGCTGCGGCGCACATTATAAGTACCTTCATGTACAGCAGCAGTAGCAGCAGCGGGTCGTGCTCCTCGGCCGCGGCCGCCACGGCCAGCAGCCCGTGCAGCTGCGGCGCACATTATAAGTACCTTCATGTACAGCAGCAGTAGCAGCAGCGGGTCGTGCTCCTCGGCCGCGGCCGCCACGGCCAGCAGCCCGTGCAGCTGCGGCGCACATTATAAGTACCTTCATGTACAGCAGCAGTAGCAGCAGCGGGTCGTGCTCCTCGGCCGCGGCCGCCACGGCCAGCAGCCCGTGCACATTATAAGTACCTTCATGTACAGCAGCAGTAGCAGCAGCGGGTCGTGCTCCTCGGCCGCGGCCGCCACGGCCAGCAGCCCGTGCAGCTGCGGCGCACATTATAAGTACCTTCATGTACAGCAGCAGTAGCAGCAGCGGGTCGTGCTCCTCGGCCGCGGCCGCCACGGCCAGCAGCCCGTGCAGCTGCGGCGCACATTATAAGTACCTTCATGTACAGCAGCAGTAGCAGCAGCGGGTCGTGCTCCTCGGCCGCGGCCGCCACGGCCAGCAGCCCGTGCACATTATAAGTACCTTCATGTACAGCAGCAGTAGCAGCAGCGGGTCGTGCTCCTCGGCCGCGGCCGCCACGGCCAGCAGCCCGTGCACATTATAAGTACCTTCATGTACAGCAGCAGTAGCAGCAGCGGGTCGTGCTCCTCGGCCGCGGCCGCCACGGCCAGCAGCCCGTGCAGCTGCGGCGCACATTATAAGTACCTTCATGTACAGCAGCAGTAGCAGCAGCGGGTCGTGCTCCTCGGCCGCGGCCGCCACGGCCAGCAGCCCGTGCAGCTGCGGCGCACATTATAAGTACCTTCATGTACAGCAGCAGTAGCAGCAGCGGGTCGTGCTCCTCGGCCGCGGCCGCCACGGCCAGCAGCCCGTGCAGCTGCGGCGCACATTATAAGTACCTTCATGTACAGCAGCAGTAGCAGCAGCGGGTCGTGCTCCTCGGCCGCGGCCGCCACGGCCAGCAGCCCGTGCACATTATAAGTACCTTCATGTACAGCAGCAGTAGCAGCAGCGGGTCGTGCTCCTCGGCCGCGGCCGCCACGGCCAGCAGCCCGTGCAGCTGCGGCGCACATTATAAGTACCTTCATGTACAGCAGCAGTAGCAGCAGCGGGTCGTGCTCCTCGGCCGCGGCCGCCACGGCCAGCAGCCCGTGCACATTATAAGTACCTTCATGTACAGCAGCAGTAGCAGCAGCGGGTCGTGCTCCTCGGCCGCGGCCGCCACGGCCAGCAGCCCGTGCACATTATAAGTACCTTCATGTACAGCAGCAGTAGCAGCAGCGGGTCGTGCTCCTCGGCCGCGGCCGCCACGGCCAGCAGCCCGTGCAGCTGCGGCGCACATTATAAGTACCTTCATGTACAGCAGCAGTAGCAGCAGCGGGTCGTGCTCCTCGGCCGCGGCCGCCACGGCCAGCAGCCCGTGCAGCTGCGGCGCACATTATAAGTACCTTCATGTACAGCAGCAGTAGCAGCAGCGGGTCGTGCTCCTCGGCCGCGGCCGCCACGGCCAGCAGCCCGTGCACATTATAAGTACCTTCATGTACAGCAGCAGTAGCAGCAGCGGGTCGTGCTCCTCGGCCGCGGCCGCCACGGCCAGCAGCCCGTGCACATTATAAGTACCTTCATGTACAGCAGCAGTAGCAGCAGCGGGTCGTGCTCCTCGGCCGCGGCCGCCACGGCCAGCAGCCCGTGCAGCTGCGGCGCACATTATAAGTACCTTCATGTACAGCAGCAGTAGCAGCAGCGGGTCGTGCTCCTCGGCCGCGGCCGCCACGGCCAGCAGCCCGTGCACATTATAAGTACCTTCATGTACAGCAGCAGTAGCAGCAGCGGGTCGTGCTCCTCGGCCGCGGCCGCCACGGCCAGCAGCCCGTGCAGCTGCGGCGCACATTATAAGTACCTTCATGTACAGCAGCAGTAGCAGCAGCGGGTCGTGCTCCTCGGCCGCGGCCGCCACGGCCAGCAGCCCGTGCACATTATAAGTACCTTCATGTACAGCAGCAGTAGCAGCAGCGGGTCGTGCTCCTCGGCCGCGGCCGCCACGGCCAGCAGCCCGTGCACATTATAAGTACCTTCATGTACAGCAGCAGTAGCAGCAGCGGGTCGTGCTCCTCGGCCGCGGCCGCCACGGCCAGCAGCCCGTGCACATTATAAGTACCTTCATGTACAGCAGCAGTAGCAGCAGCGGGTCGTGCTCCTCGGCCGCGGCCGCCACGGCCAGCAGCCCGTGCAGCTGCGGCGCACATTATAAGTACCTTCATGTACAGCAGCAGTAGCAGCAGCGGGTCGTGCTCCTCGGCCGCGGCCGCCACGGCCAGCAGCCCGTGCACATTATAAGTACCTTCATGTACAGCAGCAGTAGCAGCAGCGGGTCGTGCTCCTCGGCCGCGGCCGCCACGGCCAGCAGCCCGTGCAGCTGCGGCGCACATTATAAGTACCTTCATGTACAGCAGCAGTAGCAGCAGCGGGTCGTGCTCCTCGGCCGCGGCCGCCACGGCCAGCAGCCCGTGCACATTATAAGTACCTTCATGTACAGCAGCAGTAGCAGCAGCGGGTCGTGCTCCTCGGCCGCGGCCGCCACGGCCAGCAGCCCGTGCACATTATAAGTACCTTCATGTACAGCAGCAGTAGCAGCAGCGGGTCGTGCTCCTCGGCCGCGGCCGCCACGGCCAGCAGCCCGTGCAGCTGCGGCGCACAGCGCAGCAGCAGCGACAGGCGCGCGTCGGCCCGGCGCCGCGCTGCCTCGGCGCCGTCCGCGGCTTCTAGCATACGGGCTTCTTCTGCTACGTAGCGGACTAGTACTTCCAGCTGTGGGGTGGCAAGCAAATCAGTATTAGAGTAGATTTTTTATTAAAACGAAGTTCCTTAACGCGGCTTGCGGTAAGAGTTGACTGGTAGAAACCGTCACGTAAGGAAAAAGCGTTATGCCCCCTCCATGCGACTTTCCCCCTCTCTGTCTCTTTCTATTATACAGGGTGTAAGTATAAACAGTGGTAATCTTTTAAGGTGTTATTGTACTTATCATTATGAACAACTTTTACTATGGGACCAATGTTCAGTAGGTACATTTTATGTTCGCATAATTCGTCAAAATGTAGGGAACAGCTGATTTTTTTTTCGCGATTTCAGGTTAAGTCCCATAGTAAAAGTTGTTCATAATGACGAGTACAATGACCCCTTAAAATATTGCTACTTTTTACACTTATACCCTGTATATATTTCTTCCGTACGTGTGTTTGTCTCCTAACTCCTCCTCCTAAAATTTTTTGTGTATATTTGAATGGGTTCCTGGATGGTTTGATAACACAATTGGACCCGGCAAGTGGCGCTACAGTCGGGTTCTAGGATCGTGACAGGACAACGTCTGTCGGATCCGCTAGTATTAAAATAGTTTTAAACCTGCTTGTGATCTAGCCGCAGCGTGTCATCGGGCACGTAATGCTTGGGCGTGGTCTTGTCACGGCCCTGCCACACGCGCGGGCTCTCGATCAGAGTTTCTGCGAAGTCCAGCACTGCGCTCGGTGACCAGCCTCTGAGGATAACAAATTTATATAAATAAAAAGAGAAGTCCTGACTGATTGACTCATTTAATAATAATAATAATACTTTAGCAGTTATTTTTAACAATTGTATTGACCGTGGTGAGTTTCCTGATCTTATGAAATATAGTAAAATAATACCGTTGTTTAAATCGGGTAGTACATCTGACCCTACTAATTATAGACCTATTTCAGTGCTACCTACTTTTAGTAAAATTTTTGAAAAAGTTATTTTAGATCAACTGCAAAGATTTTTTAATAAACATAAATTATTACATAACAAACAGTTTGGTTTTACAAGGGGTCGTTCGACTACTGTTGAACTTTTAGGTCATGTTTATAATGCATGGGAGGATAAATGCGATGTTTTGGGCATTTTTTGTGATTTGTCCAAGGCATTCGACTGCGTTCTTCATGAAACATTAATCAGGAAACTGCATCACTACGGAATCCGGAACGCCTCTCTGGATCTTCTCACTTCTTACTTAAGTGATAGGATTCAAAGAGTTGATGTTAACGGGAAAAGATCACCCGGATCCGTAGTAACAATGGGGGTCCCCCAAGGCTCAATTCTTGGCCCGTTTTTGTTTCTTATTTATATTAATGACTTGCCTTACCTCATAAAGGATAATCATGATATAGTGTTGTTTGCAGATGACACTTCACTTTTATTTAAACTCAAACGTCAGCAGCTGGTTACTGACAATGTAAATAGCGCCCTCGCAAAAGTAGTTAACTGGTTTAATGTTAATAACCTACTTCTTAACGAGAAAAAAACTAAGTGTATTAAGTTCACTATACCTCATGTTAGACAAGTAAAAACTAGTGTTCTCATAAAGGGTGAAGAGTTGATTCCCGAAGATACCACAGTGTTCTTGGGCATAACTTTGGATGCCAAACTTCAATGGGGCCCCCATATAGATAAATTGTCGAAAAAGCTTAGCGCTGCAGCATACGCCGTTAGGAAAATTCGTGATTTAACTTGTTTAGAGACAGCCCGTTTAGTTTACTTTAGTTATTTTCATAGTGTGATGTCGTACGGTATTCTGTTGTGGGGAAATGCCGCCGATATTCAGACAATTTTTGTTTTACAAAAAAGGGCTATTCGTTCAATTTACAAATTAAGTCCCAGACACTCCCTCAGAGATAAATTTAAAGAAATTAATATAATGACTGTGCCTTCTCAGTATATCTATGAAAATCTTTTGTATGCTCATAAAAATATCAATTTGTTTAAAAAATACAGTGACGTCCATAATGTGAATACTAGAAACAAACACAAATTTGTTGTTCCTACAACCAGGCTGAAGAAAATAAGTGGTTCGTTTAGTTGCCAATGTATACGTTTTTATAATAAACTACCTAGCCACATTCAAGAACTAAGCCTTAATAAATTCAAAAATTGTATAAAGCGGAAACTTTGTCAGAAAGCCTTTTATACTGTCAAAGACTATATTGAGGACAAAAAGGCTTGGGTTTGAGCTGCTCCAATAAATTTACACTATTAATGTTGATTTAAATACCTTTTTACATATTCTATACAATGACATGAATATTTTGTTTGTTATACTATTTTTAATTATTGTGAATGTGAAGACTACGTGGATCATTGTTTTTTATTTATTTTATCCTTTTCTCAGTTTTAGTTATAGTCTGACAGTTTGAGTAATTTATGCGGCCTACCCAAATGCCTTTTCTTTGGTATTGTTCGTCGAATCGTTAAGCTCCTTAAGTTTTGAGTTGAGCTGCACGATTACTGACAAATGCGTGCACTGACTGGACAGGTCCACTCAATCTGTGTGGTTCTTTCATCAAAAGACCATTTCTGACTGCAATCTGCATGGTCTTCACATGATCTGACCAAGATAATGTCTGGACTTTAAAAGAGACTGTGACCTCTGAGTTTGTTTCGGCGTTTCTTCTCAGAGTAGTCACATAGGAAACGTCGAACTCATCTAGTTTAAAAAAAAATATGTTTGACGTGTAAAAGTGTTTGTACAAACCTACTTACAGAAAATAAATCATTTATCATTTATCATTTAATAAAATTTATTTAATAAAAACGTTTACAAAAAGTGTACATTTAGCCTAACAGTAATAAAATTTTCCTATACAAATAAAGTTCATAATAATAAACTAAAGCTAAAATATTTTTATTACTGGTGCAAGTAATGAGGGTTCGGAGTTAAAACAGTAGGTAGCGACCCGCCCGATCTAGGTTTAAACAAACCTGTGTTTCAGGCCATCACTTGTACAATTAAATTACATTGGACATTAAAATTTTAAGTAAAACTGATAATAATCTATTAACAACTATGAGATAAGCATATTTGATAAGTACATAAATACCTAAAACTAGCATAATTATGTAAATACACAAAAGTGAAAATTGACTGACTCATCAACGCCCAGCCCAAACTCTTGGACCTAGAAAGCTGAAATTTTGAACAGAGGTTCCCTTTATAATGTGGACAAGGAATAAGGAAGGAATTCCCGGTAGTAAGTTACCGTGGGATATTATCCGACATCAACGCGGGTGAAGCCACGCGAAGTTGTTAAGATTGATGCGCCAGGGTAGCCCGCGAAATTCAAAATTTCTTACGTTTTTTGCAATTTGTAGGTCAGTGTGAGCTTGTATGTTGATTAAAATATGATTCGCGGCCGTAGCTAATATGGCTTTACAGAATTATAATCATTACAATCAGCAATACAAGTCTATAAGTTAGCATTTACCTCAAATCTAGCGATTTCATGAAATCATGAGGTTTGAGATAAATGCTAACTTATGGAGTTACCAATTAAATATAGGCTAGTTTTAAGTACAAATGAATTAAGCATCTGTAGCAGAACTAGGTAAAACCAGCCAATTATTTTTAATTATTTTCGGCTATCAGCGCCAATTATTTTTTTAATTTTTTTTATTTGCCCCCCAAAAGTGACCCCCATGTTCAAAATTCATATATTTACTTTACTCGTCCGTGTTTGGGTCACAGAAGGTCATATGTGTAAGTAGTTTCAACTTAATCGGTCCATTAGATTTGGAGCAAATTGGCTGTGACAGACGGACAGACAGACAGACACACGAATGATCCTATAAGGGTTCCGTTTTTTCCTTTTGTGGTACAGAACCCTAAAATCTGCTGTTTCATACAAAAGTGCAATACCCTTCAACGGTGCCGAAACTCTTGTTCAATAACTAAACTAAAATTGGAGAAGCGCTATCTTTTACTAACTGGCAGCGCGAGAAAAGGACGGCTATAGCTATGAACTAAGTTACAGATGTCAAACTAGTTTACGCCTTGCACACGGAAAGCACGTCAAGCCGTTGGTCCCGGCTGTCATTCGTAGATCTTTGACAGTCGTTACGGGTCGTCAGAGGCCCGAAAGTCTGACAACCAGTCTTACCCAGGGTATCGTGTTATCCCAGTAACTGGGTTGTGGGAGTCAGATAGGCAGTCGCTCCATGTAAAATACTGATATTCAGCTGCATCCGGCTAGGCTGGAAGCCGAGCCCAACATAGTTGGGAAAAGGCTAGGCAGATTGATGTATTAATCCAGGTTGACAGCTACCTCCATACCAAATTTTATCAAAATTGGTCCAGCCGTTTGAGCGTGAAGAAGTAACAAACAAACACACACAGTCACAACTTTTGCCTTTATAAAATTAGTGTGATGTGGCCCTTTTGTAAATAAGTGATTATTATTATTATTTTAGGAGGAACCTGTGCAATTAGCTAATTAGATGGCAAGATTACCCTTCAGGCTGCAGCAGGGTGGTCAGGCAGTAGTGCAGGGTCCTCCAGGACGCGCGGTGCGCCAGCAGAGTCACCAGCAGCGGCCGCCAGGGGGCGCAGCCCGAGCGGAACATCAACTGCATCTGTGTACATAAGTTATATTTGTAGGTATTGCAAAAAAAAATAAACTATATCAAAGACGAAAACTTGAGATACTGATCAAATTTTATTAAAGAACTAGCTTTTGCCCGCGACTTCGTCCGCGTTTCCGTCGTTTTTCGTAAAAAAGTACCATATGTCCTTCCTCACGGTTCAGTGGTTTTGATGTAACAGACAGATTAACTTTCGTATTTTAGTAGGGAAATATAATATGTCAATCCACAATACTGTTGAAAAATATCGCAATAAGGAACCGCAGAATATTATTATTAATAGCTGTGCCCGCGACTCCGTCAGCGTGTAACTCCTTGTATGTTATTAAGTTAATGTATTGGACTGCTAAGCTATCGGGAGGTACACGTGTTATTGTGAGTCAACCATAAAAGATAGACATATGCTGTTGTGGGATATTTTTTAGATAATTTTATGTAGAACATTTCCGTCATAAATGATTTCTATGTAGCTTTAACCATTAAGGCTGCACACGCGACGGAAGCTTAAAAAATGGAGCAACTTCTCCCGTTTTCCCAACATTTCCCTTCACTGCTCTGCTCCTATTGATTGTAGCGTGATGAAAAGTATACTATAACCTCCCCAGGAGTATGAAGAATAATTGTACCAAGTTTCGTTAAAATCCGTCGAGTAGTTTTTGTTTCTATAAGGAACAGACAGACAGACAGACAAAAATTTTACTGATTGCATTTTTGGCATCAGTATCGATCACTAATTCCCCCCTTTTTTTTTTTTTTAAAAGAAATACCGCTTTTTTTTTTTTGAGGGTGGGAAATCATCAAATAACTTCTCCCGCTCTGGGTGGAGCGGAAGGGCGTGTCAGACTTTTACTGACTAAAACCCACCCGTGTTCCTTCAGTTGCCTGTGCCAGGGCCGCGGTAACCCCTTCGGACAATCCGCGACCCCAGCGGCAACTAATTACCCCCTGATAGTTATTTTGAAAATATATATCATGTACAGAATTGACCTCTCTACAGATTTATTATAAGTATAGATAAGCATTTTACAGCAATTTCAAATCAGCTGCTCCCCCCTACATTTTGACGAGTTTGGTGTAGTTAAATGTACTGAACAGCTGATTTTTGTTTCGCGAGTTCAGAGTTAGTCCTATAGTGAAAGTTGTCCATATTCATTAGTAAAACACCCTGTAAAAATTTCTGCACTGCTTAAAAAAATATCCTATATAAACTTGTTACTAACTTGTTCCTAACATCAAAATACTAACATATTTATGGACCTAGTCTGAATTAAAGTTTTATTTAATTTAATTTTATAAACAGTTTCCATCTCCAAGCTAACTTAAGTAGCGCCTTAAGTTAGCTTGGAGATGGAAACCAAAATAAATTGGAGGATTTTGGTAACCATTTATTTCACTATTGCAGCATGTATGAATTAAATTTTTGGATATATGTTTATTGACTATTTGATTAATACTTTGACTGAAGGAAAACACGATTGGGTTAAAGAACAATGGCGGCTAATTATTTGAACAAAAAAAGCTTGTTACATAAATAAAAAATATAGTAAAATGTACGTTACTAATTCCTAAATATATTATAGAAAAAATATTTAAGAAAAACCTCCGTGGTTAATAAATATTGACATTTTCATTCTCTGGTTTTTTAGCGGTAAATATGAATTTTAAAGCAACAATAATGGGTCATCACAACAATGTTGTCAACTGAATGCTTTTCGCGCCAGATGTAGTACTTTTTTGCGGAACAGCACAGTTATTATACCTAAGAAATACCTACTAGGTGGTGGTGATGGTATGTTAAATAAATAAATTGACAAATAACATATCTATTTATTTTGAATACTTTGTCGTTTAAAAGATACAGCATTTTTTTGTTTTATTTGTCCGAAAGGATGATAAAAATGGCGAATCAGATTTTGCGTTGTTAGCAACACTGACAGGTCTGACAGTAGTGACAGTGACAGAACTGACAGATGCCCTCGAGCCGCTGTTGTTGTCGTTGTGTTTGAGTTTCGTGTGTTTTAGATTGGTATAGATTTTTCGAATATTATTTGACCCGGACTGTTTTATGGACTCTCGATCGATTTTTCCTCTGTGTAACCCAAGTGTGCTTTTGGACTGTGATTATCTCCTTTGCGTGGCGACATTGTGCCCTTTCTTAACTGGACTCAGAGTTTGCTTCACAACTTGGTTCTGTCTGACTGGTGATGTTGGATCTTTACTTCACCATCACAATGGGAGACAGCGGGAGACCTCGTCGTCCGCGGATTCTATGTATTTACTGGCATTGGAACTTGATACGAGAGTAACAGCATTACTCTGCAGCTGGGTATATCCAACAATCGTGAGTACCTACAAAGATAGCCTACTAATAACTGAGGTCTGCTAGTTTAATGTCAAATTACGTATACATTATTGACTATTGTGGAGTAAGCAGCAACGTCAGCGGGTCTTCTTAGAGAAAATAATAACTTACATTTAAATAAATCTCTGGTATTGTAACTTAATAACATAAAGTTGCAGAATCATTAAGATTGTGCAGCAAGTTAAAATCTCAACCAAATACAATGATACTTTTACAGATCACTGCATATTTATCTGTGAAGCTTACCGAGATCTTGTGATGTCAAGCTTAAATCGGAGACTACAGCAACAAGTTTCAAATAGTGACAAGCTGGATCAAGTCAGCAAGGCCACGTATGCCATTTGTGTGGTTGTTCTATATTACGCACACAAAGTAACAGAATATGTATACAAAATCCTAATGAACAGCGTTTGTCCATTATCAATATTATACAGAACAGGATAGCACCAACGCAGGTTTGTAAAAGTTAATAATAAATATTTATTATTTTGTAACATTAATTCTTGTGAGGGAATTAACATGTTCTAGAGCAATAGTGTTAGAAGTTATTCGCCAATTCAGGGTAGGCTCAGGCGGTGCAGTGGTATGAATTTAAATCTTCATTTTTGCACTCCGTTATTATGAACTTTTCATTTTGGTTATGCTTAGCATAACCAAAATGAAAAGTGGGCATCATGAAAATAATACTGTCTAGCAAAAGTTTTGCATCTAAACATTACATCATTTTAGTATAAATATTATAATTCTTAACTTAAGTTTGTATTGTTATTTCCAGATAACACCATCTGATTGTGTGTGCCAATCATATTGAATAAGTGTGCAAAGAGTAGTCAGCCGAATAATAATCTCAATGGTGCCAGATCATCTGAAATATTAGAACAAACAGAAGCAACAGAAGAAACACACCAACCATCTGATGCGCAAGCTCAGGTTGAAAGTACCCGCAGTACAAACACAAATCAAATAATATTGCCTGACTACCGCAGACCAGCAGTTCTAAGGCTAGTCGTACTGGTATAACAGAATACTGCTGTAATTGTGGTGGTGGGTCGGCGAACAGTCGGGTGTTGCGCTCATGTCATGACGCTTGTATGGTATCTGAGGTGGGCTAGGCATGAAGAACGTATTTTAGCTCCGGCGCAGTTTTTAGATGACGTTATTGTTAGAGAACATGATGAAGAATAAATGTTTGTATTAAAAATGACTTGTTTTATTTCTTTATTTATTCAATAAATCATTATTTTTAATTTAGTATTAAGGTTTTGACTATTGTGTGAATTTTTGTTTGTTGTAAAACAAAAATTCACACGATAGTCAAAAAACTTAATACTTAGATAAACATAAAAGTTGTTTCAAATTCAAAATTCCCGCCAAAAAGACTAAAGTCTCAATATTTATTAACGACGGAGGTTTTTGTTGAAAATCTTTTCTAATATAAGTCTAGGAACTTATTACGAACATTTTATGGTAGTTTTCATTAATGTAACAAGCTTTTTTACTTCAAATAAAATGATGTATGGGCAGCTGCCATTGTTCTTTCCTCGATAGAATTTAATTCCGAAAAGACCTCTACTTTTTATGTTTTTTTTCTATAATTCTAAAATCCTAAGTAATTTAATTGCAAAATTGCATTTAAAATGTGCGTATTAGGTAATTGAAAATTGTGGCTGAACATAATTTTAATAGATAGCTTAATTTATTTTTAAACAATTTTTATTTCATTTGGCGCTTTTATTTTGGTTCCAGCGCGTTGTTGCGCTCTTTTTTTTTCGCATGTGCAAGTAATTGACTCTGTCACTTTCTTATTCCCGCCCAGTTCACTTTTTTTGTATCACCTTAAGAAGTCAACAAGAAGGGGTCGCGGTTACCTGTCGTTGTCTCTGGTCGCTGGGCCCCAGGGCTTCGCGCTGCAGTTCTGACATCCAGTCCAACAGGAGGCCCACGCCCAGTCCTCCGCGAGAGAACACGTGGACAGGACCTGATGTGCCGTCCTCGTGCTTTATCTGAGGATGGAAAGGACTTATTTATAACTACTTTTGCCCGCGGCTTCGCCCGGGTAGACACCGGGAATAATCCCACGAGAACGTACTACCGGGATAAAAAGTATCCTATATCCTAGCCCAGGTCAAGGTCTAACCATGTGCCAATTTCATCCAAATCCGTTCAGCCGTTTTAACGTGAAAGCGTAACAAACAAAAAAACTCACTTTCGCATTTATAATAATATTAGCTAGGACTAGCCGTAGCCCGCAGTTTCACTGGCATAATTATATAAGATTTTGAAAGAGTTAAGTATAATTATGAAGTTTCTTACCCATTCATATGAAAGCCAAGCAGGGTCGGGTAACTAGTACCGAATAAATTGAAAAATGGAACAGACGGGATGAAATTATCTGCCAAGTGAGTTAACGGGAACTTGATCGTAGGTGGTGAAACAGACCCTAATGTATAGTACAACTATACATTAGGGTCTATACATATATTTTTTTAAACAAGATGGCGGCTTCATCATCACCATCATTTCAGCCGAAAGACGTCCACTGCTGGACATAGGCAATACATTCCACAAAACAATAGGGAATATGCATGTATTTTTTATATTGTTATTTGACAGTTTAGAATCCTTGTAAAAAAGTAGCCAACCGACACGGGTACCTTGGTTGGTTGTTTTGGCGCCCTTGGTGTGACGTCATAGACAAACAAACAAAAAATCGCAAGCACTCCTACACACACACACTACACACTGACACTTGTCGTCATAGACTTTTTGTCATAAATTCGTTCTAAACAATGGCGTCGCTTTTCAAATATCTGGATTTCCCACAACTTTTTTGCACTTTTTAAAAATTAATTTCTTGCTCAAATAAATTATAATCAAAAATATTAATGAGGGCTATAATTCTGGAGTAATGCAGTTTATTAAAAAAAATATTTGACCCTCATTTGAATCACATGCATATTCCTACTGCACAAATGTTTACCAATCCTAAATATCTTACCTTGGACTCGTAGTGGCCCTCCTGGTTCTTCTCCAGGATGTGCGTGATGACGTCAACGATGACGCGCGTGTCCTGGTTGGTGATGATGCGGTTGCCCAGCGCCTCCAGTGTGCTGGGCGTTGAAGACTCCAGGGCTAACGTCAGAAAAACCACTGAGTTATTATGAGTTCAGAACCCTAAATTGCGTACCACGTTCCTAATTCAATTATTTAAATTGCGTTGATTTTGATGTTTAACAGACCAGACCAGGGACTTACTATGACGTGTTGAAGCCATTAATGTTCCAGTGTGAGAGAGAGAGACGGAGTTATATACGACCGATAGCATCATCCTTTTTTCACAACGGAATCATGATGGCTTTTGTTTTTTTTTTACTGTACAAGTCACCGCTCCGCTCGAGGAATCGCCAGTACTCTCCTAGATCGGGTCAATTGTAGCCGTGTGTGTATAGTGTGTGTTTAGTGTTAAAGGACATTGAAATAAAGAATACTAGTTTAATTTCACATCCAGAATAAGAGAAAGTTGTATTAACAGTAGTTCGACACATGGCTCTATGGCGAACATGCGGGATATTCGTATTATTTATTTTTAGCTACATATACATTTCTAGTATAAGCTGCACTGCACCCTAATTGTGCACTTTCAATCACAATCTAAATGATTTTGAAGGATATTGCTAATCCATTGCTTCATATGTTCGAAAAAAGTGTCTGCTCGACAACGTAAATAACGCAATGAATGTTGTTGAACTGTCAAAATGAAACAGATTCCTACTGTAAGTGTGTTACGCAATTGCTCCGCTGACCTGACTGATTGTACGAAAAACCTAAACAATATAGGATTTCCGTACAATCAGTCAGGTCAGGTCCGCCGGGGCCAATGACCTGACCCGTCGCAGGGGTACTAAAGGTGCCCAGACACGGGGTCATCTGGCGCCCATGTGCTGGTGACGGACAGCCGCGGCGGGTTCACGGATGAGTGCTGACGCATGCCCGTGTTCCCGCCGTAAGCGGCAGAGCAGGACACCGTGGAGTTTTAGTGGGTCACATAACTGCACTATCTCTCCGTGGTAGGTCAGCTTATACTCGAAATGTATAGCTTGATATGTAGCCGTGTGTACCTTACACGGCCATTAATAAATGACAATTCGACACTGGAAGTTTAGGAAAAATAAACAGCTATGTCAAGCGGGTACTGAAAGTGCTCAACCAATGTCCCCTGCTGTACACTGACCTGCAATAAGCTGTTGCTTGGTGGCGGCGTGCGGCACGTGGATGTCCAGCTCGCGCTTGATGGTGCTGGTGCTGCTCCTCTGCATCATAGCTCGCAGTATGTCCACTACTGGGCCAGCGAGCAGCTTGCATTGCATGAGGAGAGTGTCTGCGATCTAGGGGCAAAGGGAATAAATGTCGGGACGTTGTATATGTGCCAGTCACGCGGTAAACTCTGCTTGCGCGATGCAGGATTTTGCGTGACGTCAGTGTGACGCGTAGTTCGCATGTGGCGATATAGATGCCGCCACACTTGAAATAAGATTGATTTTTTTTTGCATACAAAAACAAACTCACGCCTTCTTCCCACGGGGGTAGGCAGTAACTACAGAACGCCACCTGCTGTGATCCTGACACACTGCTTTTGCCTCATTTACGTTCATACATCTGGTCACACACGCACGCCGGTTGCGAGTACTACGCACCTGACCTTTCTGAAGAACATCATTATGTTCTCCTAGGACATCCCGGCGTTTCCACTCACATTTGCCTTGTAAATTCCTTTTTATTTATTTATTATTATTTTTATTGTTTATTTATAATTTTCAAATTTAACTGTTTCTTGTATCTTGTAGTGCTGTGTCACGCTGAACAGTCAGTTATTCAATCTGCCTTTACTGTCTATATTGGGCCACCAATATACAGGCTGTGCCTAGTTTGGGGCCCACGGCTTCTTCTAGTTTTGTTCCAACTATGCTCACTGTTTTTTTTTTTTTGGTTTTCTTGTTTGTATAATTTGTAAATTGTGTGTGTCAATAAATTGATTTATTTATTTATTTTATTTATTTATTTATTCCGAAAGCTGACAGTCTACAGCGGGTGGGTGAAAGGGGTGCGCGGAGCAGCTCTCTGCTCCGCGCACCCCTTTCACCCACCCGCTAACATCTCCCCTCGCTCCCTTCTTACCGCGCAGGCGATACGCGAGTTAAACGGTCGGCCTATAATATCTGTACAGGTAAATAAAAACTTTCACAAATAAAAAAAAAACAAAAATTCCTATCTTCTTAGTCAAACAAAACCAAACAATTCTTTCTTCTTTTTTTATTTTTTTTTTAAATTCTTTAAACATAATATTTTTGTTGTGGAATTTTACTTTGTGAATTTCTACGTGGAAATATATATAACAGCAGTGTTACGAGGGAAATTCTGCGATTTTTTATTTATTTATTCATTTAAATAATGCATATTTACAATATTAAGGCTTAAACTAAAATGGTAGGTATATAATAATGGGATTAAATAAATAACCAGTATATCTAAAACTCTTATCGTCCCATTACAAAACGGATTCTAACTTTAGTCAAAGCCCAAACTTTATTCCGATGAACTTTTTTTTTTTTTTATTTATTTCAACAAAAGTTACACAAGAGTATTTTACAGATCTTCTGCCAAACTGCAGGACAGTTTGTCGGCAGACTTAAGTTCTTAATACAAAAACGAGTCTAAATTGTTTAAAAAGGGTTGGCAAATAAGATTTTTCTGGACCGTTCTTCGGCGCCTGTGTTACCTGCTCGATGTCATGGCTCTGCGTCGTGCTGAGCGCGCGCAGCAGCGGCGCGGCGTGCGCGGGCGTGCGCACGAGGCCGGCCGCGCCGCCCGCGCTGCCCGCCAGCGCGCGCAGCCACGTGAGCGTGACCGGCACGTACACGCCGAAGGCCCCGCGGGATATCTCGCCTGTTATCAACTGCGGGAGGAACACACAGTCGGTTAAAAACTGTTCGCCACGGGCGGCCAGGGGGCTTACTATGAGCTCTTACAGCAGGGCAGAAGTTGAATGGTTCCACTGTCAGAGAGAGAGAGACGGAGCTATATACGACTATACTTTTTTCTCAACGGATCCATGATCTTTTTTCACGTCATAGTACGGCCTCTGTGCGCGGCTACAAGCGTCACAGATCGCTACTGCCCCCTCCACAACCCACACCGTTCCTACTTCGGGCAGCCCACCCACGCGTTCGAATACGAGATCGGATAACGAAACATCTACGTGCGGCCGCCTTATATACCTCTCACGCAGTAAATTAATTTAGGAAAGGGTTGTGAAGGGGTAACTAGAATCAATTCTATTTTCTTGTACATTTTGACATTCAAAAGTGCTTTATGCTAATTTAAATAAATTATTTGACCTTGCGGACAAATGGATGATGATTTTATTGGACATGTCAGAAGTACTGTGAGAAGGATTTATAGTAGTATATTTCCACAAAACGGCACGGGGAGTGCATTTTTCGAAGACACAAACATCGGAAGAAAGGATTTAAGAAAGTGCTGTTGACTTTGTTGGGGTTATCTCGTCGTTAACGGATACCCCGGTAGTTGTTGTAGGTAGTTAGTTAGTTCACACCAAACCACTGTTATGTTGGAAAGTTTATTTGTGGAAACAGTTTAGAGTTTAGTTATCTGAGCCGCACTTGATATTGTGTTATTAGGTAATGATCGACCCGCACATTGGCGCGTGACGGAGATTCAGTTACGACTAAAGTTATTATAATAAGTAGGTATAAATTACTTTTGCTGTATGAGCATTCTTGGCTCGTACAGACTTTTTACCCCAATTTTATTATTTTATATTTTTCTTATAAGTTTATACAACGTGTAATGCTAAATGCGCAAAACCTCTTAAGGGGTCATTGTACTCATCATTATGAACAACTTTTACTATGGGGCCAAACCTGAAATCGCGAAAAAAAAATCAGCTGTTCAGTACATTTTGACGAAATTTGCGAACATAAATGTACTGAACAGCTGATTTTCTTTTCGCGATTTCAGGTTTGGTCCCATAGTAAAAGTTGTTCATAATGATGAGTACAATGACCCCTTAAGAGGTTTTGCGCATTTAGCATTACACGTTGTATAAACTATGTGTTAAAGCAAGTTAAGCCGTTGGTCCCGGCTGTTATTCGTGGATCTTTGACAGTTGTTACGGGTCGTCAGAAGCCCGAAAGTCTGACAACCAGTCTCACCAAGGGGTATCATATTACCCAGTTACTGGGTTGTGAAGGTCAGATAGGGAGTCGCTCCATGTAAAATACTGGTATTCAGTTGCATCTGGTTAGACTGGAGGCCGACCCCAACATAGTTGGGAAAAGGCTAGGTAGATTGATTGCTTGTAAAGCGTTAATTTAATGAAAGACAAAATATTACTCTGCAAACAGAAAATTAAGCTAATGAAACACAAATAAAAACTCTTACCGATAGAAGCTGCGTGAAAGCCGTATCCACGTCTCCTGGGAAGCTGTTGGCGCAGAGGAACACGGTGTTGAGCAGCGAGGATACCAGCTCGGGCTGCAGCGGGGAAGGTACCGTGGAACTGCCCCAGTCGTCTTCTGGCTCCATCGGGAGTTCCTCCTTCACGAATAGCATGTCGTCTGGTAGGGGGTGATAGGTAAAATATGTTAGAATTTAAACAGCATTAACTAACCTAAAACTAATCCGTCTCATTTCAAAACGAGTCCCAAACCAAGCCAAACGAGGCCCAAACCTTGGAGGCAGTTATTGTATTTTAAACTTAATTCCGATAGTCGTAAAGTTCTTCATCTGCTTAGCCTTTTCCCAACTATATTGGGGTCGGCTTCCAGTCTAACCGGTTGCAGCTGGATACCAGTATTTCACATGGAGCGACTGCCTATCAGACCTCCAGAACCCAGTAACTGGGTAATATGATACAAAATTAATAACTTATACTCGTGTCTAACGTCAGTTTTTGTAATTAGAACTTTTTTTATAAGAAGAAATTCAAAAATGATTAGATGCTGGCTCTAAAATAGATCTTGTTTTGTAATAAGGCCGAAAGTATAATATGAAAGAAAGTAGTAAAATATACTAAGTTCTTTCATATTTTCATTGTTGGCACGAATTTTTTTCATTTTTTTCAAATTTTTCGTTCATGATTCGTAAATAAATGTTATTTAAAAAATATCTTGTTTTGCTCTCCCTACCCAATTTATTCAATTTGACCGCTATGACGTCACAACATGGCGCTAAGTCGATCCTATTCTTATTTGAAACGCATTATGCACACTCACCAGGCGGGTAGGTGAGGGGCGCCAGGCGCAGCGTGGAGGCGAAGGCGTGGCCGCCGGTGGCGCCGCGCGCGCGCGCCACGCACAGCAGCGAGCACATGTAGTTGCGCTCCACGCCCAGGCGGTTCACCGCGCCCGCGGGGCACGCGTCTAGCGCTGTCAGTAGGGCGCTGGAAAACGAATACAATGTAATACTCCAAATTAAGAAATACTTGTTTGATAACGAAAAGAAGGCGTATCGTATGCAGGGACCGTACAAGTTACAACACCGGTTAAGAGTTAAGTCTTTCGAAAGGGTAAGTCCGTTTATGAGGTTAACTTTATCATGTATAATTCCTTGAACGGGTTTTAGGCTTGAAACCCAGTGAAAGGGTTACCCCTTCATTAAGATAACCTATACAGGGTGACTTTGAAAACATGCGACAAAATTTAAGGGTGTGTTCTACGCATCAATATGAACAACTTTTACTAAGGGAGCAACATCGAATTCGCAAAAAAAAAATTACTTTCCCATATTATACTTAAAGGTATTGGACCCTTTTGTAAAAGAAGGTCGGATTTTTTTTTGCGAATTCGATGTTGGTCCCTTAGTTAAAGTTGTTCATATTGATGCGTAGAACACACCCTTAAATTTTGTCGCATGTTTTCAAAGTCACCCTGTATAATATAAGGGTTTTGTACGGGGTACCATATTAGCTATTTGCAACGTATGCGTATATATCATCGAGAGATCATATTACATTGCTCCCAGTCGGAATGTTTCGCTGTTATCGTTTTTAAGAGAGTTGAAGTAAAACCCTTTTGAACGGCTTAATATAAGCCAAAACAAACACTTATTTATATACGCTGATCAGTTGACACTTTTTAATTTATACAGCCGTAGTGACGTAATAACATGGCGGCTACTTTCATGGTGTCAGAAAACAGATTAAAAAAAACTGAAAACATGGAATTGAATTTTAAAATTTATATTATTATTTTATACTGCGTTTTGCATAAGCTATCTAAATAATATATTATTAGATTTTCTCTCATACATAGTAATAACTAAACCAAAATTAGAGAATTGCTCTCTTTTACTAACAGGTAGCGCGAGAAAAGGACGGCTATAGCTATGAACTAAGTTAGAAATGTCAAACTAGTTTCCGCCTTCCGCTTCACCGTGTTTTTAGTCGACATGTTTTTACGTGTCGTCTAAATCTCTATGGATAATAGTAGTTCAACTAAATTTGACAGCTCTAATTTGCGTCCGTCTCTTTCTTATTTTAATAGAAAGAAAAAGTTAGCAATAGCCTAAATTAAGTTTAGTTTGTGCACAACAGAATCGGCACCATTGTACGAAGATACACTACTCTCTTGCTACCTCACTCACCTCATAGCATTAACTGGCATCCCAAACGTCTGAATAAAGATGGCCAGCTTGGGCGCCGGCATGCCTCTCATGCCCGCCTCCAGCAACGGCGAGCGGGCGCAGCGCACCATGTTCAGGCGCAGCCAGTCGGGCAGCAGACACACCTCCTCTTCTGTCTCCAGGTGGAACGCTTGCGGGGCATCGCTGCCCACCCACACTGACGTCAGCCAGGAGTACATCTCTTGGTTTGTGTCGTCTGTGAAAATAAGCATAATCAGTCTATAATGTTCCCACTGCTGGGACACAGGCCTCCTCTCGGTGAGAGGGAGTGCGCCGTAATCCACCACGCGGGCCCAGTGCGGGTTGGTAGATGTCACATGTCTTCGAATTTTAGGTTATAAGACATGCCGGTGTCCTCACGATGTTTTCCTGCACAGTTTTTGAGAGGAAATTATGTTTGATGAAATAGAATTGAATAGTATTGATTAGCATGTATTTGCGCTTCCGAATGACCGCGAAATGAAAAGTGATTGTAGAAGTGTAAACAGTGAACTAAAATTCATAATCAGCCTATAATGTTCCCACTGCTGGGACATAGGCCTCCTCTCGGTGAGAGGGTGCTGGCCGTAATCCACCACGCGGGCCCAGTGCGGGTTGGTAGATGTCACATGTCTTCTAATTTTTAGTTCTAGGACATGCCGGTTTACTCACGATGTTTTCCTTCACCGTTTTTGAGAGGAAAAGAAGTTGTAGACGTCATTACACGTGTAAACAGTGAACTGATTGATCATTGTTATTCTGCTCTGCAAAGGCACACTACACACTAGATCACACACACACACCCCCACACACATCCCCACACACACACACATCCTCACACCCCTCACACACACACACACACACCCCCACACACTAGATCTACATCCCTAAATCAAAGAGTGGATTGTATATACTGGAAAGGATAGTTCTACTAAAAAAAGCACCGCGAATTTTTGACCCTGTTCATATACTGAAAAGAGATGAATAACAACGTTGAAAACCAGGGGTCTATACTTCCTAAGCACGAAGCCCGTAGATTCGGCCTCCGTTACGGGCGTTTCCTACTCCGTATCACCTACGGACGGATGATTGGTTCTGGGTCCGAACGAAGTATGAATGATAACACGATTTGACAGTTGTCTCTACTCCCGATGTGTTTTTGCTCGTCTGAAAAATTTAACTTTTACACTTGTTTTGATGGATCGTTATGTCAGACGGACGGACTGCCGGACGGACGGACTTAGGGAGTAGCCCCCAGGTTATAAACAGAGGGGCAATTCCCGTATTTTTAACAACGTTCGCAATCTCATCTCAGTCTCAATCTGTCAAAAATTGTATAACGTTTACCTACATTTTTGACATTTGATTATCGCTGTCATGAGATTATCGCTGTCATGAGATTGCGGCTTGAATTTGAACGCTTTTAGGAACGAGAATTGGCCTTCAGAGGGCTTATTATGAGCTCTTATAGCAGGGCAGAAGTTGAACGTTTCCAGTGAGAGAGAGTGACGGAGCTATATACGACCTATAGCACGGTCTCTCTCTCTCACTGGAATCGTTGAACTTCTGCCCTGATATAAGAGCTCATAGTAAGCCCCAGGTTTTCTTTAGTTCAAAATTATGATTGTCATATAATGGCTACAGAAAACAATAAAATCAATCTGCCTAGCCTTTTCCCAACTATGTTGGGGTCGGCTTCCAGTCTAACCGGATGCAGCTGAATACCAGTATTTTACATGGAGCGACTGCCTATCTGACCTCCACAACCCGTAACTGGGTAATACGATACCCCTTGGTAAGACTGGTTGTCAGACTTTCGGGCTTCTGACGACCCGTAACGACTGTCAAAGATCCACGAATGACAGCCGGGACCAACGGCTTAACGTGCTTTCCGAGGCACGGAGGAATCTCGATATGTAAAGATGGTCACCCATCCACTGACCAACCCCGGCAAGCGTAGCTTAACCTGACGGATCGACCCGTGCGGCTGTTATTACTTAGCCACGAGCTCCTCTACAGAAAACAATAAATAAAATAAAAAACAGCCTTTATTTTCTTAAAACTAATAACAATTATGATAATAAAATGTTTTCTGATTGATAATCCTATACAAAAAATAGACAAAGATATAAAACAAATGAGTACTCACAAATGGAAGGCCCCACGCACAGCAGCTTGATGTACGCATGCGCCAACATAAGGTGCACGCGCGCGGAGCGGCCGCTCGGCCACTGCAGCTGCACGCGCTCGCCGAAGCCCCACGTGTTGCTCAGGACCGCCTCCGCCTCCCCCGGGGGGCGCGACCGCACCTGCGAGTAGGCTCATGGAGGACAATGGCTCGGAATTTTAGCGCAGGCCACACTGGGGCCGAAGCGAAACGAAGATAAGTTCGTTTAGCTATTGCTTCTTTTCATACTTCGGTACAGTCCGAGGCGTAAGCTGAGCTTTGCATTTGTGTGAGCGATCACCAAAATGGTACGAGAGCCCATAACCAAAATTGTTGTCTTATCGTTTTACGTAAGACAAAATCTTCAATCGTCTTATCGTTTTACGTTTTACAACGATGCGACATGGTTTTGGTCATGGTCTTTCGTACTAAAAGATCAAAAGAAGATTTCAAAATAGTAGTATAAACCGGTTTTAAACCAAGCAAAGGGCGAATCGCGCTCAATGCCGGACGTCACACCTACACTATCTATGTGCACTCACACAAATGCAAAGCTCAGCTTAAACCTCGCGGACTGTACTTCGGTAGCTACATGAGCGAAGCTCACCGAAGTATACTATTTAGTTGTAATCTATTTGCACTTCTTTTTTTGTGGATGGGAAATCATCAAATGACTTCGCTCTGGGTGGAGCGGAAGGTTGTGTCAGACTTTTACTGACTAAAACCCACCCGTGTTCCTTCAGTTGCCTATGCCAGGGCCACGGTATCTCTTTCGAACAACCCGCGACCCCGACGGCATCGACCCTATCGGACCCCATCTCTGCTGACATCTCTTTGAGGCGCGCGTGGAATACAACGCGCCGTCGACCTGCAGTGCGATTCTGTAACCATCTCACCGTGAAAACTTAGGTGAAGTGAGCGTGGAGTGAGCTGTCAATAGTGTCAATTCCTAGCAAAAACAAACTCGCTTCACCTAAGTTTTCACGGTGAGATTTTTACAGAATCGACCGGCCGGGCCTGCAATGCTATTCTGTAATCATCTCACCGTGAAAACCTAAGTGATGTGAGCGTGGAGTGAACTGTCAATAGTGTCAACCCCTAGCATCAGGTGGAATGACGGCTCACTTCACCTAAGTTATCACGGTGAGATGTTTACAGAATAGCACTACAGCTGGTCTTTATCGGACAGCGAGCTACCTTTATATTACTCGCCGCCCGCTGGCCCGCGCCTACGGTGGCCGGGTATTGGCTCTCGACTCCCGCCGCCCAGGGCGTCTCCTGCGGCGACTGAGGGCGTGAGGTTGCCTCTCCCTCACGCGTTCCGCCTCCTCCTTCGCGAGCATTACTGAAGTACAAAAGTCTCACCTTCTGCATATGATCATACAGTATCTTGGTGAGCGCGTACAGGGCGCGGTGCTGCGCGCGCGGCGGCTCGTGCGCGTCGTCCGCGCGCTCGCCCGTGCCCACCACGTTGCCCAGCATCAGCGACCGCTCCATTATCACTTGACACATATCCTGGGTGTACAAAAGAAACGCTGTTATATGTGATAGAAGTTTATGCAAAGATTTCAGGAAAAATAAAACGATGTCTCTAAATGGCACAGTTGTTCAGAAATCGGAACGGAACCCTCGGCGTGCGACTCCAACTCGCTCTCGACTCAACTCTCGACTGGTTTTTTTACTTGTGCATAAAGTTTCAATAAATAAATAAAAGACCTGATTATCATCAAAATTGTTGAACAGATTTTAATAAGATAGCGGTACGAACCACCCTGATTAACACAGCCATCTAGTAAAAAATCACGCTGAAATCGGACCAGCCGTTTAGCAGCTACGATGCCACAGACACATAGAACAGCAGAGCCGTCACACTCACCAGCGTCAGCTCGGTGTGGTCGCTGAGCGGCGTGAGGTCGGCGTATTTGTGCAAGAAGGCGATGTAGGCGGCCATGTGGCTGGGGATGCACTCCACCATGCAGGCGCCGCGGATGCGCAGCACCACCTCCTCGCGCACTGAGTCCCAGTGCGGCAGCTCCCAAAGCAGACCCAGCCACTCCCTACAGGAGAAATACGGGTTTAGACCTGAAGATATAGCCCAGGAAAATAAGATAAATTTCTTCCTTTTATAAACTCATGCCTTCTTCCAATGGCGGTAGGCAAAACTACAGAACCTGCTACGATTTTTACAAAAATTTCTTATTTTCCCGAAAAAAATCCTAGTAAGGAATTTTCCCCGTCTGTCCCCCAGTGGTGGAAAAACAAGTGGTGGACATCGGGAATCATCGGAATTATATTTATCAAAGCATGAGAAATACTAAAAAAAAATATATTAGCTGTCAAAGGTTCCCAAAATGAAAATTTTATAATAAATTAATATAAATTAATATTTCGTAAAATTTTGGTTTTACGTCAATTTATGCTAGGACAACTTTACTTCTTATTAAATTCTGTGCAAAAAAAGTCCTAAACAATCCAATGGGTCTTGAAATATTCGGATCAAAAAATGTCAAGTAAAGCGAGGTCCATGCGGCTGACATGACCCGCCCAATGCTATTTTAGCTTGGCAGCCTTTTTGCATACGTCTAGGATTCCCGTTTCGTTTTGGAGCGCAGCGTGGTGCTTGGTATTCTGTCGGTTCGTTTTACGCAAACTCCAAGGTGGAACTTATAAATATGCTACTCTTCTGAAATTTGTCTAGGCCGGTGAGCGACCAGGGGTGGTCACTCACCGGCCTAGACAACTGTCATTCGCTTCGGAGCGATTCTATTTTTTTTTCGATCCCTAGGAAAATTAAATTAAATTAAATTAAATAAAAATGGTAAACACTCACTCGGGGCTCACTTCAGCGTTGTAATCAGTTTCAGATGTATCCTCTGATTGCAGAACCAATTTCAGACCCTGTGAAATAAAAACATATTGACACCAAGGAGTTTAGTAGTAGGAATGTCGTAATCTGCACAGTATGCGTCATGGTCAGTAGGTCGTCTTACGAGCAGTGGCACCAAAATGTGACAAACCCCCTTTTTTTTTTTGCTGGAGAGATTGTTCCGCTCCTTCTTCTTCCCAGCTAAAGCACTTAGGAAGTGGTGAAGGGCGGGCGTTTTGTGGGGACAGTCTTATGTAATTTCGACGTTCAAAAAGTGCTGATTCCCAGCCTAATTTGAATAAATGACTTTTGATTTTGATTGATTTTTAAAATCACGGCGACATTTTTCTTGTGTATGCGCGCGCTGACATATAAACCAATAATGTTACATTACTTCTGTGACAAAAAAGTAAAAGTCAATCTGCCTAGCCTTTTCCCAACTATGTTGGGGTCGGCTTCCAGTCTAACCGGATGCAGCTGAATACCAGTATTTTACATGGAGCGACTGCCTATCTGACCTCCACAACCTAGTTTATACTGGGTAATACGATACCCCTTGGTAAGACTGGTTGTCAGACTTTCGGGCTTCTGACGACCCGTAACGACTGTCAAAGATCCACGAATAACAGCCGGGACCAACGGCTTAACGTGCTTTCCGAGGCACGGAGGAATCTCGGTATGTAAAGATGGTCACCCATCCACTGACCAACCCCGGCAAGCATAGCTTAACCTGACGGATCGACCCGTGCGGCTGTTATTACTTAGCCACGAGCTCCTCTGAGTGACAAAAAAGTAAAAGTAAAAAAGTTTATTGATTCCTATAAGTACATGTTACAAAACAATTTGGTATGACACTGGATCCCGCACTAGGATACCTTGAGTCGCAGGATAAAAGTAGTGCGCGTGCACTGTAACACGACGATTTTTTATCACGCATTTGATTTTGAACTCTCAGTGTTGAGCCGAGCATTGACAATCCAACAGAGTGCGTCACAGCGCGTCAAAAAATACACTGTTGGATTTTCAACTCTCGGCGCTAAACACAGCGTTGAAAATCCAGTCAATCAATCTGTCTAGGCTTTATTTTATTTATTTATTTATTTTATTTAAATCGGAAAACAAACAGTATTAACAACTAACAAATTTAACATCAAATTAATTAACTAGTAACCAATTACATGTTTTCGCATATAATTTACTATGAAGAGCAAACTTGTTACAAAGCAAAGAAAAAGAAAAAGAAAGATATGTGCTTTAAACAATGACACACAATCACAATAATACCTCGTCATGAAGTGAAATAAAACAGCTATCCCAACAGCAGCTTTTCCCAACTATGTTAGGGTCGGCTTCCAGTCTAACCGGATGCAGCTGAATACCAGTATTTTACATGGAGCAACTGCCTGTTACTGGGTAATACTTGGTAAGACTGGTTGTCAGACTTTCGGGCTTCTGACGACCCGTAACGACTGTCAAAGATCCACGAATGACAGCCGGGACCAACGGCTTAACGTGCTTTCCGAGGCACGGAGGAGTCTCGATATGTAAAGATGGTCACCCATCCACGGACCAACAACGGCAAGCGTAGCTTACTTAACCTGATGGATCGAACCGTGCGGCTGTTATTTCGTAGCCACGAGCTCCTCGCGTTGAAAATCCAGTGCCCGATAAAAAATCGGGCGTGGGTACCACGGCTGCCATTGACTTCACACTTACCCTGCTAGCACTAGCCCTGGTGGGCGCGTGCGTGTGCGCCAGCCGCTGCATGTAGTAGTGCAGCACGGCGCGCGCGCCCTCCTGCGACTCCGCCACGGTGCGGCGCAGGTGCGCGCATAGCTCGCCCGCCTTGCCCACCTCGCCGCCCGCGCCGCCCGCCGACAGGAACTCGCACAGACATTGAACGGGGAGAACGCTACGAGGAAATAGAAGACACTTTATTTACTAGCATGCATGAGAAGCGGGGGCACTCGCCCCTGGGGGTCTACTCCCTAAGACCGTCCGTCTAACAGTCCGTTCATCTGACATAACGATCCATCAAAACAAGTGTAAAAGTAAAATTTTTCGGACGGGCAAAAACACATCGGGAGTAGGGACAACTGTCAAATCGTGTTGTCATTCATACTTCGTTCGGGCCCCGAACCAATCATCCGTAGGTGATACGGAGTAGGAAACGCCCGTAACGAAGGCCGAAACTACGGGCTTCGTATTTAGGGAGTAGACCTCCTGCTTCGCAATGGACTATCATTGGTTCATGAGATACAGCTGCCCGCTGACAGACAGACGGACGGACAGCGGAGGCATGGAGCATGTTACAATTAGTATTAGGTACAGAGGTTTGTTTATTATTGTGAAACTGTAGCATAACAACCTGTTTATATTGCTGTGCCCTAACAGGGTTCGTGTATGAAACTATAAATACTTGTAACAACTTATACTACATGAATGCAATAAATGATTATGATTATGAGGCTTAGTTCCGTTTGACACCCTTCGGGTACGGAACCCTAAAAATCGGTGTACAATTCCCAAAAGGTTCCGAGGAGTCTGCAAGGTATTCATGGCTGGGCCAAAGAAAACACCGAGCTCAGAACGAGAATATAAAATTTAATTTATTTACAATGGTCTAAAATCATGGCTAAGTAATAACAGCCGCACGGGTCGATCCATCAGGTTAAGCTACTCTTGCCGGGGTTGGTCCTTGGATGGTGACCATCTTTACATACCGAGACTCCGTGCCTCGGAAACCACGTTAAGCTGTTGCTCCCGGCTGTCATTCGTTGATCTTTGACAGTCGTTACGGGTCGTCAGAAGCCCGAAAGTCTGACAACCAGTCTTACCAAGGGGTATCGTGTTATCCAGTTACTGGGTTGTGACAACATCGTACAGTACGTGAATAGCCCCTAGCTCCTGTTCCTACCTGAGCTCCAGCTGGTCATGTCTCAGCAGCTGGTGCAGCCAGGGCATGGCCCTCCTGGTGCCGTGTCTCTCCACCAGGTCCAGCAGTAAGGCAGGCTGGCGGCACAGCAGCTTGCCCAGGCGCATCTGAGAGCTCATCGCTTGGAGGGTCTCGATGATCGCTTGAGGAGGCTTGCGGGCTGGACCCAGGGGTTCCAGGGTTGTTAGCTGAAAGAAAAAGTGGTGATGAGAATACGGCACAACATATTATTGGATATTTGTAAGTCATTCCTATATTTTGAAAAGGTTTCTTAAAAGGGCCTGTTTCATGCAGTTCAAATAGTCACTAATCAACGAATAAATTTAAAAAAAAAACCGGCCAAGTACGTGTTGGACCACGCACAAAGAAGGGTTCCGTAGTTGAAAAGAATTTATCTCAAAAACAAACATTGTATTTGAAAAACGTCATGTTCTCCCACACATACGTCACAGTCATAGATAATATACGAGTATGTTACAGTCAATTTTCTAACAGCAAATTTAATATTATATTATTATTATTATTTTTTTTTTTATATTATTTATTTTTTATTATTTTTTTTTTTGCTTAGCTTGGGACTAGATGGCGTTGTGTGAAATGTCCGAGGATATTATATTATTATATTATATTATATATTATATTAATATTTTTTAAAGTTCCGTACCTCAAAAGGAAAAACGGAACCCTCATCACACTCACACTACCACACCCCACTCACTCACCCACAACCCACTCCCCCTCACCCTCACTCTCTCTATCTCTTCTCACTTCCGTTGTCCGTCTGTCAGTCTGTCAAGACCCTTTTTCTCAGGAATACTTGCGAGGTATCAAGTTGAAATTAATATCAAATACGTAGGTCTATGGTCCCTTGGAGAACAAATCAAGCTTCTAAGTCAACGCAATAAAAAAATACGGCTATTTATCGACATATTTTGATACTCGCAAGTAAATCAAAACCTTTAGGCACAGCTTTAGGGTACTTCCCGTTGTCCTAGAATCATGAAATTGGGAAAACTGAAAGTACATTTTTTATGGTTTTTTTTATGAATCACTGAAATTTTGTACAGGACAACGTCTGTCAGGTATAAATATACCTGACATATGTGTTGTATGTGTCTGTGTAATCTTGATGTGACATTTTTACACAAACACATACTAAACAAATAAACTACTGCTTAAACTAATGGTTCAATTGATTTAGTAATCATTATTGTTGTATTTACAATGGTTTTTAGTTGCATTTTATTTTTAAACGGAGGTTTTAAAATAAAATAGTTAAAAGACACATCAAGATTGTTTACCTTTATTTAAGTACCTAAACCTTTCTAGTATAGTTAGTTATAAATAACATAGATACAGGTAATAGGTAGGTAAGTTTTTATCTTGGAACTAAGTGTTCAGTGATCACTTTCACTAGGAAACGTGCAATCCTAGCTACCAATTATACTTTAGCGGGTCAAACCTTGCCTAGGTGCAATACTATTCGTGATTTGGGCGTCCACCAAGATAGTAAGGTAGTTTTTGACACAAACATTGACGCCATTGTCAAAAAAGCCTCTAAATTGCTTGGGTTTATAATGCGTCTCTCGAAGTGCTTTACTGATGCTAAAACTCTCAAAATATTGTATTGCACCTTTGTTAGAAGCCAGCTAGAGTATGCGTCTCAGATATGGAACCCACGTTATCTTAAGTACATTGACCGCATTGAAAGCATCCAAAGACGTTTCGTAAGATATCTATGTTTCCATCAAAAGATTCCGTACCATTCAATCGATTATCTCCAGCTCTGTAAAAAGTATCATTTATTACCACTCGAAGATCGACGTGAGATTGCTGACTATTTATTTCTATTAAAAATATTTAACAATAGTATTGACAGCCCCGAGCTATTATCAAAATTTTATTTTAATGTTCCAAGTAAAACATTTCGATTTAATCCACCCTTACGTGTACCTCATACATCTACGAATTATAGGCAGAACAGTTATATTGTGCGTGCAAGCAAAATTTGTAATAAAATATGGAAGCGACATAATCTGGATCTGTTTACAACTAGTGTGCCCTCAGCCAGAAGGTGCTGAAGCCTCAAATTTTTCAAATAACTGCAGATTAATCTATGTTTTCCTATTTTTTTTTCCTTTTTATTAGTGTCAAACCAAACGGTTATCTAAATAGTTTTAGTTGTTACAATTTATGTAATATGTTTCTGCTTGTGTGCTTACAATACAACATAAATACTAGTAGAAGTCTAAACGCGAAGACTTGCAATTGGCTTTCTGTTGACTATCGTTTCCCTTTTTGTTGTTAAGTTTTTTTTTAGCTGTAAGTCTTCCATGCTGTAATAAATAAATAAATAAACTACTGTACCTGACTGAGCAGCCTGGAGGAGTGTTCGCTGATGGGCAGCTTGGCGTTGCTGGCGGCTGCGAGGTGCGTCTCCAGCTGTAGGATGGTGGCTCGCTCGGCCTCCGCGCGTTCGGCTTCAGCTGCTGACGAGCTGTTGCTCCATTCTATGCTTGGCTTGCTGTGAAAAGAAAATATAGGCAATATTACATAGGCATTTTGGCATTAGGCATTATTATTATTTTATTTTATTATTTTTATTGATTATTGATGTAGTAAACTTATTTTTTTTTAATTTATATTTTTTTCCTTTTGACATTAATATTTTCTTATTTTATTTTTTTTATTATTATTTTTTATATTTGATTTCTTTTATTTCTTACGCCTTCTGGTATAGCATAGCGCGCTTGTATATATTTTTTTAACAACTATTATTGTACCTACGTTAACAAATGATTAAATGACTTATGACTTATTACCTGACTGCGCGTTGCTAACGCAGGGTTATGTTCTTTTACGCATATCTAATAACAGCCGCTCAGGTCGATCGATCAGGATAAGCTATGCTTGCCTCGGTCGGTCTGTGGATGGGTGATCATCTTTACACACCGAGACCCCTCCGTGCCTCGGAAAGCACGTTAAGCAGTTGGTCCCGGTTGTTATTCGTGGATGTTTAACAGTTGTCACGGGTCGTCAGAAGCCCGAAAGTGTGACAACCAGTCTTGTGAAGGGTTATCGTATTACACCCAGTTACTGGGATGTGGAGGTCAGATAGGCAGTCGCTCCATGTAAAATACTGGTATTCAGCTGCATCCGGTTAGACTGGAAGCCGACCCCGATATAGTTGGGAGCAGGCCAGGGCCAGACACAACATCCGTCTATCGTCGGACCCTAGGTTTTCAAAGGAAGATGTGGAACTTTCCACTCTGTTCCCTATATCTCTAAAAATCGTACAAGGAAATCAAATTTTGGCAGTCTGGTGACCCCGAGTATGAACGTCAGCGCAGCCTTCGTGCGACTCCTTCAGCGTGACGTCATCAGCATCACTTCCTGAAGCTTTCGAGCGGTGAGTCACACAGCCAGCCAGCATCCACGGCTTCAACGGATATCCTGACCACCAGCATGCAGCGGCCGCGCATTCCTGGTCATCACCTTCAGCCTCCACCTCAACCCAGCGCTGTACACTCCGACTAACAGCGTTGGTTTTCAGGTTTTTTGCGTTAAGATTCTACATCTACAGCCTCCTTTCATCGATAAATAAGTTTAACTTGTGACTCACTTGGTGATACACATCTCTATGAGCGCCCTGAGCGTGGGGTACATGGCGGCCGCTCGCTCGGCGAACTGCTGAGGGTTGTGCGCCGCCAGCATCGTCAGCAGGATCCAGCCGCGCCAGTACAGCGACGTGATGGCCAGGGCCGGTGGGCTGTACCTGAGGATGCGGGAGGATAACTTATGAGAAAAAAAATAACAATAATAAAAAAAATACACACCATTACGCTGGCGCTATGCTATACATAACATTACATTACAGTTAAGCTTTATTAAAAAAAAAAAAACTTTAATAAAAGCTTTATTTAAAAATCGTTTATTGCAGACCATAATGTTGTTACTAAAACATTATCTTAACACTATGTTAGTAAAGAGGAGCTCAATTAGTTAATTAATTTAAATTGATGGATGATTTTATAAAATCTTTTTTCTATATTTTTTATAGTTATTAGGTACCAATACCCATCCAAGTAATTTCTGATAAAGTTTTAATATATTAGTTTGTTTTCCCTCACAAAATAAAATAAAAAAGTTTGTGAAGCGAAACTTCACAGACTTTTTTACTTTATTTTGTGAGGGAAATCATAATATCTGTTGTGTGTTCTCATGGTCACTCATGGTAACTCGTGTAAAATTATATTACCTAAGACCTCGTTTAAAATGATATCGGAATTTATGAACATCAGATAGATGTCTTTTAACTGTAGAATAAAATTGACGTCTGACAGTTTTTGTATGGAAAAAAGGTAAAAAATTCAAAATTATTTCCCGGACAATTCTATCTGGCGTCCGGAAAATCAGCCCCAAGATGGGATTATTACTTCTATGTTTAAAGGATGTGGTTTCCGCACTTAGTCCTTCATGTGGACCCTTGTGCGTGGCCATGGCGGCCGTCGGAGATTATTACTTACCCCGCAGGTAAGGTGATATTATCTGGCGGGTTAAACTGACACAGCTGGAAGATATAGTCAGCAATCTCCAGCTTATCCACCTGCAGGGGATTGTCTTCAGCTGGCAGGGCGCATGCGCGGCGCACCAGCTGTTCCACCAGCTCGAACACTTCCGCCGGCGAGACCGGGATGTCCTGTGAGGAATGTGGTGAAGTTTGTTTAGTGTGGAAGGGGTCGATGGCTAAGAAAGCCCATTGAGTGTTCAAAAAGTAAAACACAATTTTTTTTCCTTTAAGTCCAAGCCTGTAATCAATGACTGTGTTGTCAAATCGTATGTCAAGTGTATTGACATTAGAGACCGAGCGAATAAGATTTTTTTTTTCGCCGGAAAACGATAGCGTTTCTTTTTTAAATTTTGTATTGTGGTTTTTGTTTGGTAAAAGTGAAATGCTGTGTCAATCTTTTAGTAAATTAACCGTTTAAACTTATACACACGAACATTTACACAAACCTTATATTTTATGCGAGCAAAACAATTTTTGTGCATTTTCTCAGTTTATTTATTACCGAGCTGGTAATGGTTGAACTAATGACCTAAATGTGAACACTAATAGGGTTGAAAATTAAACAACAAAATTGTGTTCTGTTCTAAGCTCGTATATATTGATAAAAAATTGTGAGACCCCAACGAAATCGCTGTCAGCAAACGATAGCGCGATTCAATTCGACGCCAACGCCATCTATCGAGCCTTACATTAAACTTTTACAATTTTACATTATTAATTACTATTGAACTACGGTTTCTTCATGAACATACCGCCCACCAAGGACATTTAGTGACGGAATGTCCTTCTTATATTATCTTTACCTCAAAAATTTGCACTTTGTATATATTATTTAGCTAACATAGTTAGTAAATCTAAGAAATACAATAAAAATGAACATACTATAACAGTTTAAAATGGTCCTGTCTAAAACAATTGTAAAAACTTAGTATACTGTTAAAATATTCGATAAAGATAAAAACAACGTAAAAATAAACCTATAAAATGTATACAATAAAACATGGTAAACTTTGTAAATATACATTTGATCTAAAGAATAAAATTTATGATTTGATCTAAGCACAGAAGTTTAAGTTAAGTTTTAAGTTTTTTTTACATAAACTTGATAAAATAAAAAATAAACAAATCATTGAGCTATTGGTAAAACACATAATTTGGAAGTTGGTCTTTTAATTATAGATGATTTTGTGCGCAATGTGACCACACGGGTGATGTTATCATCACCGGGGTGTTTCTGCACAACCCGTCCCAACAACCAACGGCTTGGCGGTAAATCATACTCCTTAATCAAAACAATGTCCCCGATATTGGGCTCCGGAACTTGGGAAGACCATTTGTATCTATTTATTAGATTTGACAAATACTCTTGAGACCATCGTCTCCAAAAAGTCTGCATCATTCGTTGAACTAATTGCCACCGAGTCAAATAATTTACATTTGAACTTTCATAATTTTTATCTGGCACATTAACTATCGGTTCACCGATCAGAAAATGTCCAGGGGTTAACGGCAGGGGTTCACCAGGATCAGCAAAGTTAATAACGCTCATCGGTCGCGAATTTAGGCATGCTTCTACTTGGTGATCCTTCAAATATTTACTATTGTGTTTGTCCTTCTTTAAAAATCGTCGGCAATACGCAACTACTCTAACTAATCGTCGTAGACTAGAATAATTTTCTAGAACTACGTGCTCTGGAATTACAGCTGCGTGAGCCTTTATTGTTTGTTCTAAATCTGTCTTTAAATCCTTTGGCCTTTTGTACTCAATTACTTTGTTTTTCAGGAATGACGGTCCAGAAAACCATAACTCATTACTAACCAATGAACTGGGTAGTATTCCCCTTGAAGCGCAGTCTGCTGGATTCTCTTTGGTAGACACGTGAAACCATTGAGACGAACTCATTGTACCCAATATTTCAGCGGTGCGGTTCGCAACAAACGTTTTCCATCTGCTAGGGTGGCTATTAAGCCATGATAACACTACTGTCGAATCAGTCCACGCTGCAATCTTGTCCCTTGGTATATTTAAGACCTCTGCAGACTCTGTCAATAGCTTTGATAAGAGTACTGCGCCGCATAACTCCAATCGAGGAATGCTGACTTGTTTGATTGGAGCAACTCTTGCTTTTGCAACCAACAATGAAACATGAACTTTGCCTGTGGTGTCAATTATCCTCAAGTAAACGACTGCTGAGTATGCAGTTTTTGAGGCGTCACTAAAACCTTGCAATTCAAGATCATCAGCTGAACTTGTCGCAAGCCAACGAGGTATTCGAACCTTGGTAAGTAATTTTAACTCTTCACGGTAAGTACTCCACTCTGTTATTAATTCCGTAGTTAATTCCTCATCCCAACTAACACCTGAGAGCCATAACTTCTGGATGAACACCTTTGCTACAACCACACTAGGAGCTAACCATCCTAATGGGTCGAATAACCGAGCTATTTCTGATATTATAGATCTTTTTGTTACAGGTGCCCTTGGCAGCGGTGGGAGATTTACTGCGTACTGAAAGGAGTCTTCGTGGCGGTTCCAGGTAAGTCCCAGAATTTTTGTAATACTATCTAGTTTAATTTCTCTGTCCTTATTAACTATTTCCTTTTCCTTTACTATCATGTCCTGTTTGTCCTTATTCTTAATGTGCTCATTTTTTATGTTTGTTTGACCTGTTTGCTGAATTTTTTCATTTCTATCCATAGAACCTATTTTATCTAACAATTGCTGATTATTACTATTCCATTTCTGTAATATAAATCCTCCTTTACCTAATAATTCTACCATTTGTTTACAGATCTCTATACCCTCTTCGATGTTACTACACCCAGTCATTAAATCGTCCATAAAGAAACAATTTAAAACTTTGTCTGCTGCAAGTGGGAACTTGTCTCCTTCATCATATGAGACCTGATGGAGCGTTCTAACTGCTTGGTATGGTGCAGAGGCTGTTCCGAAGGTTACCGTTACCAGTTCATAATCTCTGATTGGCTTTTCAGGATCTTCTCGCCAGAGTATTCGCTGGAAGACAGCATCTTCATCGGCTACCCTAACTTGACGATACATTTTAATTATGTCTGCCACTATGCCAATAGAATGCATTCTCCATCGCAAAACAGTGTGTCTTAAATCTGCTTGCAGCGTTGGTCCTACCATTAGAGTGTCGTTTAGTGAAACTCCTTTTTTATTCTTTTCCGAGGCGTTAAACACAACGCGAACCTTAGTCGTGATCTTATCATTTCTTATAACCGCGTGGTGCGGTAAGTAGACAGCTTCATCTCTATTACTATCATTATCTTTTACAGGTCTCATGTGTCCTAATTGTAAATATTCATTAATTACCTCTATGTATTTTTCTTTTAAATCTGTATCTTTACTTAGCCTTTTTTCTAATGATTTAAATCTTGTTTCAGCTATATCACGTGAACGTCCGGCCTTACAAGTAGGTACCTCATCTCGGAATGGTAATCTTACGATGTATCTGCCTGTATCATCTCTTTTAGTCGTTTTAACATAGAATTCTTCACACTTTTGCTCTTCTGGATTAAGTAATTTCTTTGTACTAATTTGATCTTCGATCTCCCAAAATTTCTTTAAATTGTCATCTTCATTGAACTGTCCACAATGTACCTTTACATGTTTTGTGCGATACTTTGAACTCTCACTACTTGGACTGACTACACCTGAAAGGACCCACCCTAAAGTGGTGCTCTGTGCGATAAGAGTACCAGATGGACTCTTAACTATACCTTCCTTCACAATGTAGCAGTAAGCATCTGCACCCAAAAGAATATCTATTCTATTGGGTGTGTTAAAATTAGGATCTGCTAAACACAGATTGTTGATAGCAATCCAATCTAATGAACTTGAGTTTACATTTCTCTCAGGCAAGTATGAGGTGATCTTACTCAAAACATAGGCGTTGATTTTAAGTTGAAAATCGAGTTCAACTGTTGACTCAATTGTCAGATTAACCATGTACTTCGCAATGGTTGATCTATCGTCACCTAAGCCTGAAACGATACCTCTGACTGGAATTTTCTTTAATCTAAGAAGTTGGACTGTGGCCTCTGTAATAAAGCAAGCCTGTGAACCTTGGTCTAGTAATGCTCGAACTTTTTGAAATTCACCCGTCTTGGACTCGGCTTTTATTAACGCTGTGGCTAATAAAACCTGCCTGGGTTTAGAGACCTTGCCCGTAGACAAGCATGCGACTATCGGATTATCACTAGTTGAAGAACTAGTATTATCTGTAGTCGGCTTTACGGTAGTATCTCTGCTTTCATTCTCTCTGATATGTTCACCTTCAGGGTGCAGCAATGAATGGTGGCGCTTGTTGCAAACTTTACAGACAGTCTGCTTTTTACAGTCGTGTACTCTATGATTGCTACCCAAACAATTAAAACAGATTTTATTTTTTGCTACAAATTCGCGTCTGCTTTCTGTGGGCTGTTTTGCAAATTGCTTGCAGAAACAGAGCTTGTGAACTTCCGTGCAATATTCGCAACGCATATTTAATGAATTTGTGGCTAACATTGCTTTCGAACTATGAACCTGTGAACTATTACTGGCCTGGTGAGCCCCGGCTTTCCTCGGCTCTATACATTCCAATGCGCGGAAACGACTTTCAATAAATGTCTTAAGTTGCTCAAAGGTAGGCAACTCGTTACTGGAATCGTTAGAACTGCTTAACTCCCATTGTTTTCGCGTTTCACTATCTAATTTGAACGTTACTATATGAATGATGATAACGTCCCATGTACTCACATTGATTTTCAAATTTGTAAGCGCACTAAGGCAGTCAGTTGTGGTATCTAACAGCTCCTTTAATGCGGTAGCTGATTCTACATTCAGTCGTTTCTGGCTGAACAACCTTTTTAAAATACAATTGACTAGATACTTTTTATTAGCATAACGCCTTTCTAACTGAGACCAACATTCACTATAGTTAGCATCTGTGATTGGTGTATGCCTAATCAACTGTTCGGCTTCACCAGTGAGGTGGCCTTTAAGATAGTGCAGTTTTTGCACATTATCTAAAGATGTGTTGTTGTGTACAAGCGACTTAAAAAGATCGTGAAAGGCTGTCCATTCACTGTATTTGCCAGAAAAATTGGGAATTGTGATCTTGGGTAACTTTACTAATGAATTGGATGGCTTAGAAGAATTATTATTATTAGATCCACTAATTTGTGGTAGCGGTTCTCTAGGATTAATCTTATTTAAAGTTGATTTCATCTGACTTTTACATGATATATATGTATCTTCGGTGGAGTCATATATATCGACCAAATTTTGACCTATGTCTTCTATCTTAAAACATCCATAAATTTGAGATTTGGTTTCCTTAAATGAAGACCAATCATTTTCTAATAATTCAAGCCTTGTCTCTATATATTCTACAGTTAATCTATCCTTTGGACTCTTTTTAAAATTAGTGAAAGCCTTCTGTATAACACTTTGAAAGTCTTTCAATATATTAATTTGACCTTCCATTATGAACGACAATAATATTCAAAATAAATGTTAAAAGTTGATTTTAAAAAAACTAACTTATAATTTTATAAACTAAGTTCATCCAAATAATAGTTCAAAATAATAGTTTAAACAACCATAACAACTTAATAACAGACAACCTATATTGAGACATAAAAGTTACAAGTTTGTTACTGACCAAATGTACTGAATTTTTTCTAAGTCTCAACAACAGCGAAAAATTTTACAAGTGTTTTTTTAAAACAAATACAGTTAGTGAAAATCGGGCATAGGTTCCCCGTTCCACCGTTTTTTATAAAACTATTCTAAGTCCTAACATGCATTTAAAGCTAAGTCAAAATATTTTTCAAAATCTTACAAGTTAAAATCTTCTTTAAAATAAAGTTCAAAATTGCTTGGCAAAATCTTCTTAATCACTGCTGCTTTTATTAATAATTAATTGTACTCACGTTTGCACTTCACTCACACTTGCACGTAGTTTGAACTCGTACTGTACTAGTGACGCCCTCTGTGGTGTCACTTTGAACTTCGACTGCCGGTTGCCGACGCTGATCTCGTTCACCTTGCTGAACGAAGCTGCCGCCTGCACCCGAACACTGTCTTCTGATGAACTACTGGTGGCGCCCTCTGTGGCGTCACGTTGAACTAATAATTTCCACAGCGGCTTAGCCCGTCCACTCACTGGACGAAGCTGTTGCTGCCTCTGCGGTCTGACCGGTACCTTTGCCGCAGCGATCCACTGCGAGTACACGGGTGCGGTCCAAATCTGGTACCGCTGACTACAAAAACTTCAGACTTTCTGGGTCTGATCCAGGGTCGATGGACCAATATTTATTACCGAGCTGGTAATGGTTGAACTAATGACCTAAATGTGAACACTAATAGGGTTGAAAATTAAACAACAAAATTGTGTTCTGTTCTAAGCTCGTATATATTGATAAAAAATTGTGAGACCCCAACGAAATCGCTGTCAGCAAACGATAGCGCGATTCAATTCGACGCCAACGCCATCTATCGAGCCTTACATTAAACTTTTACAATTTTACATTATTAATTACTATTGAACTACGGTTTCTTCATGAACACAGTTATTATGTTTTTAGTTGTTGAAATCAATGGATTTTATTTGCAAATTATGATCGTAAGCATTGATTTGCCTTATCTTAACATTTTATGCAGAAAACAGAAAAAGAAAATGAAATTCGGCCGGACTCTAGTTGACATGAACTATTTACTCATAAATTACTTTTTATGTTTTTAGTGAAATAGACGATGATTTGTAACGAAAACGAGCGCATAAAATTTCATTAACAGACCTTTGGGGGTTTAGATACGAGTATTATGAAAAAACTACTGGATGTATTTTTAAAGTAAAGTAATTTGAATTCTGCAATAAATTATCTATCCCTGTACGGTAACAATTTTGCCATTTTCATACTCTGGGAGCTATTTATTAACGCCCAAAGATGCGTTAAAATTAGTGTTGAAAAACGGAAGTTTCGACGCTCATAACTTCCAAACCAATATTTTTTTTCCGATTCTGCTTCCACACAGGGCTAGGTAAGAAAGAAAGACAAGAACAATTTAAATAATTTTTAGTTTTTAACGTACACCGTGAAACAGACGAGTAATCACCAAACTACGTTTGTATGGAAGAATGAGCGAATAGCGTGCCCTTAAGTTGCTTGAAATACGTCTTAAGGTAGGATTTCTCCTGTATAATACCCACAACCCATAATAAATTAGTAAATATTGAAAAGTTAACACATCACTTTAACAACAAAAAAAAAAAAGAGAAAAAGAAAGAAAAACAAAAAAAGAAATAGAAAATTAACATACCAGAAAGACCAGTGAAGAAAAAGTAGTGCCTCAGTTATAAACATTGCAGAGTGACAGAGACAGGCATATATCTTTGTTCTTCACTCACTTGGCTTACCTTGGAGAGGCCTATGAAGATGACCCTGAGCAGTGTGTTCTGTGGCAGGGGAGCTTCGCAGCACAGGCGGTACGTGACGGCGCGTTCAGACTCCGGGGGCCAGTTGTCCGCCTTGCTGTAGGATTCTGCTGGTTCCACGAACATCACCTATAGGGAACATAGAAATTAGGACTAGGATTAAAACAAAACTCTCTAGGACTCCACGAGACAGGCTCGACCTAGTGTGGAGTCCACTAGTTAATTTATTAAAAACTTTTTAACAAAAAACAAAACCGACTTCCAAAAATCACTACAAAGTGAAAATTTTTTTTTGCCATTTTGATTTTTGGAAGTCGGTTTTGTTTTTTTGTTAAAAAGTTTTTATTTCTCGCTTTTTAGTGGGTCTGTTTATAATTTGTATAAGTTACAGTAGTCTAATGTCAATTGCTCATCACATGTTACAAAATATTGCTTTTCCCGATGCTGGGACGTTAATTGTTGAGGAGTTCTGCTGGTAAGACCCAGGAGAACTCCTCAACAACCACTCACCACACGCATTGTGTGACGAGCGGAAATTGCTTAGCAACCATATTAAAGTAATCGAATCGCAACCCGTGAAATATTTATCATTGAGTAGTTCTGGTACCCATCTCTGGTCTTCATCATCAGTTCCACTTCACCAAGCGGTGCTTTCCGAGAGCAAATGCACGAGCTACTATAAAAAATACCCACATCGCTATAGGTGTGCTTATAATATTTGAAGAGTTCCTTCGATTTCTCCAGGATCCCATCATCAGAACTGGATTTTGACAAAAATGGGACCATTTGGGAAGTATTGGGTATACTTCCCAAATGGTCCCATTTTTGTCCAACAAAATCCAAACTAAAAATACAAACATCCGAATTGAGAACCTCCTCCTTTTTTAGAAGTCGGTTAAAAATTATGTTTCCTTTATTCGCTATAATTTAAGGAGTAGTTTATTTTTGTATTACTTTTAAGGAAATGTAAGATCACTATTTGATTAATAAACGATTTTTTTTATTGGTGTTTTTATAGGAGCTTATGGCTAAGTAATAACAGCCACACGCGTCCATCGATTAGGTAGGACGCTTGCCGGGGTTGGTGCCCATCTTTACATACCGAGACTCCTCCGTGCCTCGGAAAGCACGTTAAGCCGTTGGTCCCGGCTGTCATTCGTGGATCTTTGACAGATGTTACGGGTCGTCAGAAGCCCGAAAGTCTAACAACCAGTCTTACCAAGGGGTATCGTATTAACGCAGTTACTAGTTTGTGGAGGTCAGATAGAGCATTCGCTCCATGTAAAATACTGGTATTCAGCTGCATCCGGTTAGACTGGAATCCGACTCCAACATAGTTGGGAAAAGGCTAGGCAGATGTGATGTAATTGGTAATTATAAAGGAGAAAGCTGGATATTTAGAATCAGTCTTTCATACCCTCAGGTTGTTTATTAAAAAAACCCTCGAACAGAGATATAAACCGCCCTCGAAGAGATAATTCGAAGAACAAGCGTGTAGTGTCTGGTGATGCAAAAATATTTCGACAAGTAAAGTTTATTTGAACCCTTTTTATGTTTTCCTACTAATCCCTAAAAAAATACGTGTCTTGTGAGGGACAGACGGATGCGGGAGGCACGTTTCCTCTCCTTGCAGCGATGCTTTGGAGAGGCCTATTTCCAGCAGAGGACGTCTTTCGGCTGAAATGACGATGTCACACTTCATTTTAGGGTTCCGTACCAAAATGGTAAAAAGGAACCCTTATGGTGCGACTCAGTCTGTCTGTCTGCCTGTCACAGCTGGATATCTCAAGAACTACTAATGCTATCAATTTGAAATTTGGAACAGTTTTAGATGACGTTTACCCAACTATTTTGCAAATATGAAAGAAATAAAAATATGTAATTTTTTTTTGCCTGGTACTGAAAGGGGGTCTTAAAAAATCAAAGTGCTACTAGGGTATATCATATGAAAGAGCGCTGTTTGCACATCATTTAATTTTTTTTTAGGCCGCATAATTTTCGACTTTTGATGAAAAATTTAAAAAAAAAATACCGTTCCGCCCCCTTATCTCCGAAGTTTGCATAGAGAAAAATTTTAAATAATTCTATGTGATAGAAGCTTATGTAAAGAAAGAAGAAAAGTGTGCTATTTAGAACGATGTCTCTAAATAGCACACTTTTTCAGAAATCGGAACGGAACCCTCGGTGCGGGAGTCCGACTCGCTCTTGTTTTATGTTGTACTAGCGTACCCGACAAACGTTGTCCTGTCTGAACGATCCTAGAACCCGACTACAGCGCCACCTACCGGGTCCAATTGTGTTTTCAAACCATCCAGGAACCTATTCAAATATACACACAAAATTCCATCTAAATCGGTCCAGCCGTTGTTATACCACGTTTTACGCTTTTTTTTTTGAAGTATCCTATATCCGTCTCCTGGTTCCGAACCGTTTTGGCTGAAAATTGGTGGGGAGGTAGCTTAGAACCAGGAGACGGACATAGATCCGTCTCCTGGAGGCCAATTCCGGTGGCATGGAAATTATCTCCATTGTCGAAATATCAGTCGAGAAACTGCTTATCTCCGTCGAAAACGAAAAAATGCTATTCTAACGATCTCCATTTATAAATTTTTCGATCGCAAACCAGCGAGATATCACGGCTGGTCGTAAGGTATGGAGATATGAAATCTCCGTTGGAACATCTGTCAAAATTTACATTCGTAGGTTTATTTCGTTTTTTTTTTGGTACCTACATGTAGAAGCTTAGGGGTTAATGGGTTTTATAAAGGGGGGCCAAATTATAATTATTTTTGCGATAGGACACACCGTTTTCGAGATATAAGCAAAAGAAAAAAAAAATACAGTACTGTTTTTGCACTTGAAGTGCGAAGTTTGGTGTGAATTTTAGTTCATGAGAACTAATTTTATTCCACACCTTTTTAATCGACATTAAAAATAGTCTTATTTTATGAAAATTAAAACCTACCTACGTCAGAAAAAGGATGATCATGCGAAATGCGTTTCTGATCACGCTACTTTGCAATTACTATTTTCAGTAAGTAATTATAAAAAAAAACACAGTTATAGAAACACAATATACTAAAATTATCTTTTATAATGTGTTTGCTTGCATTTAATAAATTAAACATACGTCATTACTACTAAAAAAAGAAAAACGTAGCATAATCGATTATAATCAAAGTGAATCGATAAAAATGGAACGTCTTTTAGACGAGATTATTTTCTCCGTTGTAAATCTTTCTCCATGGTCTACCAGAATACGGTTTTTTGATAGTATTGAGATTTGAACCGGACATTGATGCGGAGATTTGAAACAGAGATTTATCTCCATGGTCGTGATATCTAGCTCGAGCCCGGAATTGAGGCCCTGGTTCTAAGCTACCTCCCCACCAATTTTCAGCCAAATCGGTTCGGCCGTTTTTGAGTTATAAATAGTGTAACTAACACGACTTTCTTTTATATATACAGGATGTTTCTTTTAAGGTGTCAAGCCAGTGAGAGCTGAGAGCAGAGCAATCATTACAATCAGCAATACAGCTCCATAAGTTAGCATTTACCTCAAACCTCATGATTTCATGAAATCGCTAGATTTGACGTAAATGCTAACTTATGGAGTTGTATTGCTGATTCTAATGATTATAATTCAGTAAAGCCATATTAGCTACGGCCGCGAATCATATTTTAATCAACATACAAGCTCACACTGACCTACAAATTGCAAAAAACGTAAGAAATTTTGAATTTCGCGGGCTACCCTGGCGCATCATCCTTAACACCCATGTACGAGTATGTTCTACGATTTTTTGTAGTTTTCGAGTTATTTTGGATCCCTCATTTCATATCAATGGAAAACTAAAAAAATCGTAGAACATACATGGGGGTTAAATCGATAGGTATGGTACTCTGCTATCAGCTCGCACTGGCTTGACACCTTAAAAGAAACTTCCTGTATACAACGTGTAATGCTAAATGCGCAAAACCTCTTAAGGGGTCATTGTACTCATCATTATGAACAACTTTTACTATGGGACCAAACCTGAAATCGCGAAAAAAAAATCAGCTGTTCAGTACATTTATGTTCGCATAATTCGTCAAAATGTATTGAACAGCTGATTTTTTTTTCGCGATTTCAGGTTTGGTCCCATAGTAAAAGTTGTTCATAATGATGAGTACAATGACCCCTTAAGAGGTTTTGCGCATTAAAAAAATAAAATAAAAATAAATATCCTTGGACATTTCACACAACGCCATCTAGTCCCAAGCTAAGCAACCTAATGCTTGTGTTATGGTAACGAGATGGCTGATAAACTACTTATATACATTTATTTTTTGTAAATACATACATATTATAGATAGAAAAACACCCAGACTCGGAACAAATACTTGTAGGTCGTACAAATATTTGTTCCGTGCGGGAATCGAACCCGCGACATGCTGCGCAGCAGTCAATCGCTCAACCACTGCGTCAACCGTGTCGTCAAAACCGTGTCGTTCATTTAGCATTACAGGTTGTAGATATGTCATTTTGTTATGGTTTTCTTTTTACTTTCGTACCTTGTTGAGCGCCAGCAGGTAGTCGTGGCGGCTGGGCCTGTAGATGGGCATGGCGGTGTCCAGCAGCCAGCCCAGCGCCGCCGCCTGGATGACGCACACCTGCTGCTTGTACTCCGGCAAGTGCTTGCTGTGGGACGCCGTCACGAGGCAGCAGCAGCAGAACAGGTCTGCCAGTGACGAGAAGGCGCGCTCTCGGACCTGGATCAAAATGCGGAGCCTTTTCAATGACTCAAGTCAAGATTTGATTTTCTTAATACGCACAGAAATGGATCACATTAAAAACGTTAAATCAACAACCGACTTCGAAAAAAATCCACAAAAAGCAAAAAGTGAGAAATCGGAGTATGGTAGTACATACATCACCCCCCCCCACACACACACACACACCCTTACGCGCACGTGCACACCTTTCACGCGGTGAGCTGCTAAATTGATGTCTTACTTTACTTTATTTTTATTTTTCTCTAGTAACTTATTTATTAGCCTCGAGATAGCTCTAACACAAGTACTATTGTAACTTACTGGGGCTGCCTCAATTTATGTACAACACAACGCGGGGGGGGGTTAGTGTTAAGTCAGGAGAAATTATAACACTAGCTTGATGTAGCATATGCATGTCTTTATCACAAGTATTGTTTAGGCAGACATAAGGGTTATTCAATTAACCAATAACATTGCTTCACACTAAGTCAGAACACTGCTATGAGCGGCGCAGCCGAGCCAAATGTACGGTCAGCAACAGAAGTCGGTTAACACTGCTACTTTTTGACATCATCTAAATTAACACAAAATGATTCGATAAACTGCTTTTTTTCGTTTAACTGTTAAGAGTTAATGTTTTTAAAATTTTAAGTACTTCTGTTCCGATTTGAATTAAATATTTCGCTTGATCATTAGGATTAAAAAACTGAAAGTGTTAATCGACTTTTGTTGCTGCCTGTACTGAGGTTATAAATGTGCGTGCCGGCAGCGCGCGATTCAGTTCCCTCTCCCTGCCAGGCTCGGCTAGCTCTGAAAATGGGACGGACGCGAGCCACTCACCCCATCCGTAGGAACGTCGAGTCCGTGTTTCTGTCGCTGGTCGCTATCTGCTGGGCTTCACGCATGTAGGTGCGGGTTCCACCCGGTAGGAGTTGACCGCCGAAACACGGTGAAGAAAGCGGCAGTCTGCATATGCCGTGACGAGCTTACGGACACAAAGACAGACACCATCTCCATGGACGTGTTAATGCAGCACGTCCAACCAGCTATCGACCACAATGAGGGACCCGTAGTTACGGACCACCGTATGGCATCCGCGGACGGGGGGCTATACCCTGGAGCCGCACGCCACGCCCCTTGCGGCAACCACATCTCACGTTCCGCGATCCAGTCTAGCGGTGACCGCACGCGCGTTACATGCGATGTTGGTACAACGCCATTCACACATAAATATGTTAGGTTACCTCCTGCGGCGGCTCGTGTGGCGGCGGCTGCGCCAGCGCGCGCGCCAGCGGCAGCAGCGCCTGCGCATCGGCCCGCGCCGCGCGCACCACCTCGCGCGTCAGCGCGCGCAGCGGCCGCAGGTAGTCCTCGGGCCGCAGAACAAGTTCCTGTGAGATATTGTGGAAGTGTTAGCTGCATTTGGAAGGAAATAAATGACAATGCGAAACACCATGTCTCTGACACTCATGACACTCCACCTCCGAGTGTTTGACACTCCAGTTCAAGTGTCTGTCAAACTCAATTAGTTTTGGACAAGTTGAGTTTGTCAGTAATGTTAATATCCATAAACAGTTCACTTAGAGAATCACGCCAGCGGATATTATACATGGCTCTTATCTGCCGAATGAAAATAGACTCGATGTCTGCTGTCCATCCTCAAAGTAAAATACCGTAAAACATGTTATGAAAGATACTAAAACAGACTAGATTCGCGGTGTCTACATCAGTAAATTGATGGATTTCCCACCAGTATGTTATGCTGCTGAAGTTAGCTGTCCTGCAAGGTTCTAAATCAGAACCCAATTGTTGTCCTAGCGTGATCCACAAGAAAACAGCTTAATCGACGAATTCTAGATTCTCTTTATTCAATACTATATCACAGTCATTACTTTTGACTTTTGGTAAAGCAAATCTTATGCACTTTTCTTTTTTCTCATTTAATACCAAGTTATTAGCAGGGAACCAATTTTGGACCTGCAATAGAGGTTTATTTACGGCATCAAGATTTGTAACTCGTCTATTTACCTTAAAAATTAAGCAAGCATTGTCAGCAAATAACACCATTCTTGGTTGATTTTTTAATAAATGGAGTAGATCATTAATATACACTAAAAAGAGGAAAGGATCCAAAATTGAGCCTTGTGGAACCCCCATTTTTGCATTTAAACCTCGTAAATTGACACCATTTATTTGAGCTTGTTGCTGGCTATCATTCAACTATGATTTTAGTTAGCTTACCGCTAATTTGCTTAGTCCGTAATGCTTGAGTTTCAGGAGTAATGTATCGTGATTTACGCAATCAAAAGCGTTAGACAGGTCGCAGAGACCGCTTGAGGGGAAGGCCTAGTCTAGTAGTGTATTTCGGCTGAACGATGATAATGATAAATACTCAGTGTACCTGATAAGTGTCTGCCATGGCAGCCGGCACTTGCTGCGGCTGGGCCTGGATGAGCGCGGCTAAGACGGCCATGTTGTTGGGAGAGCGGACGTTGGACAGCTCGTTGTAGATCGTATGTGTCACCACGCTGCGCAGGAGTGGCGGGCTGTCTGATACCATCTCTCTGGAAGAGGAGATAGAAGTGAGTATTGATATTCCTCCTCTTTTCGTGTAGACTGATTTCCCACTCAACTGTTCGACCATTATGTAACCTTTAGAGCTATTCACACTCGTTAGATTCTTAAGGGTCATTGCCACTTAAAAAAAACAGGCCAAGGGCGAGTTGAACTCTCCCAATATGGGTTCTACCTTTGTTTTATTTGCCACGATATAGGGCCCTATTATGGTTAGAAACCTATGGGTTCGGAACCCTAAAAAGGATAGACATTACCTGAGACTGGCCTGGTATGCGGCCTGCAGCGGCTTGGTCTTGAGCCGCATGCGGGCCAGCTGCGCAAGAACTTCGTGGTCTCGTGCGGCCGTGGGCCCGCAAGCGTCACAGTTGCAGCACACGTAGGCTAGCAACTCTTGCGCACATCGCCACAGCTTGCCTGAGTGCAGCCAGGCTTCGAGACGGGAGGCGGATATCATTCGGATCTGAGAAAAACATCTTATTAAAAACAAGATTTATCTTTAAAAAAGCCAGGTTGAAACCATCGACTTTTTTTATTTTGAACTTTATTACAACCAAGATAAAGTTCTTTTTACAAAAACTGCCGTTAAACCCGAGTTGTCTAAGATGTCACTTTTGTACTAAAAACTTTAGACTTGTTGGAATAAAGTTCAAAATATTGTATATACATGGTGTAAGGGACAGCCCTCCGCAAACTAACAGGGTGCATTCAGCTCCTCATTTTGAATCATATTCCACCGGAAATTTACTCAGGAAAATTTTCATTTTTTCAATTTTTTTTTCAGTTAAATTTTTACTATTTCAATGTAAAATTGCATTGTGTGTTCGCAGCACTCCATTTATGTAAAAAAACTGCAAAAAAAAAAGCAGCAATGGATGTTGAAATACTCTAACCAACGACGCGTGAAATCAGCTGTTCACTTTCTGTCTAGCTACAGAGTTCATCGAACTCACCGCATACCTATTACCTATCCCTCCCAACCAGTAATAGACGTTCCGATTTGTGCACAAAAACACAAACAAATCAGGTTTATTGGATTCCCTTAACGTTCCTGAAAAAATTTCATGTACCGGTCATCTTAGTATGACATACTGAATTCACCCTATCACTTTGCGGAGGGCTGTCCCTTACACCCCGTATAATGTATGATAAAGAATTTGAATTTGAAGAAAAGGCTGCTAAGTCATAGTACCAACATAACATAAGACTAATATTTAAAATACAATAATTTAATGTTTAGACGAGCGTTGACAGCTGCAACACAGTTTTTAACTTTTACTAATGGTTGTAAACTTACCTCAGGGAAGCCGCAAGTAGCAGACAGCAGCTTGAGGAAGCCCTTGCCGATGGCATCGGGTGCTGCAGACCTCCTTTGGATCTGCTCCTTGATGGCTTCCAGGACCAAAGCTTCCACAGCCTCATAGCTGCTGGAATACCTGTGTAAGAAGTGTAACATTCAGCAAGCATTTATTTATTTAAGGAAAAACAAACAGTAGCACAATAGGAAACAATTCAAATAATCTTAAATATTACATTTTAACAATTATGCTACCCACTACGTTCTCCACAGATTACAAATTAGAGTATTTAAAACTAGCTAGAAACACAGATAACAATATAAACCTCGAAACTTATACATATATTTTTAAATTTATGAAGGAAAGAAAAAAAAATGAAAAAGTCAATTTTTGCGCGTACATTATAAAACAGTACGATTAAGTATCATTAATTAAACATTAAACAATAAATTGCTGATCCATTAATTCTCTAATATCTGTAGGTAAAAGCAGGCTTTTATCGGGTAGAAGGAAATGGAGAATTCATGTGTGTGTGGAGGTTTGCACAAAACCTTATAATTTCAATCAATTCTTTTGGCGAAGATCGTGGCCATCAACACAATTTTCGGATGACGTCATGAAGGTGAATAATAAAAATTAATTATTATTTAAAGGGTGACTGGTAATTAGTGACCGATTAGGTATAGGTCACACACAGATGATTATGCTCATGATAACAAACAACTTTTACTATGGGACCAAACCTGAAATCGCGAAAAAAAATCAGCGGCTCCCTACATTTTGACGAGTTATGCGAACATGAATGTAAGGGGCAGCTGATTTTTTTTTTCGCGATTTCAGGTTTGGTCCTCATAATAACAAACAACTTTTACTATGGGACCAAACCTGAAATCGAAAAAAAAATCAGCTGTTCTCTACATATAAGTTCGCATAACTCGTCAAAATGTTGCTTGTTATCACAAGTAAAATCATGTGTCACTAATTACCAGTTACCCTATATAGTAATGGAAAATCCTTTTTTCTTCTTACCTTGGATAAACTGAGTACTCTAGCTCCATATTGTCAGGGTCTTCTTCTGTGCTGCCCATCAGTGGCGAGCCAGACCCTGATGGAGACATTGTGCCTGGACAAAAGATATAATTATTTACTTGCAGGCATGGCAACAAGTGTATTGGGCAAGTTCATAGGTAGGTTGGAAAAGATTATGGAATACAATATTTGACAATGTCTATTTTGATTTTAATTTATTTCTTATATTTTTGCTTTTTGGCAAATTTTTACCAAGCCTAGCCTTTTCCCAACTATGTTGGGGTCGGCTCCCAGTCTAACCGGATGCAGCTGAATACCAGCATTTTACATGGAGCGACTGCCTATCTGACTTTCACAACCCAAAATCAATTTGCCTAGCCTTTTCCCAACTATGTTGGGGTCGGCTTCCAGTGGAACTGGATGCAGCTGAATACCAGTATTTTATATGAAGCGACTGCCTATCTGACCTCCACAACCCAATTACTGGGTAAGACGATACACCCTAGGTAAGACTGGTTGTCAGACTTTTGGGCTTCTGACGACCCGTAACGGCTGTCAAAGATCCACGAATGACAGCCGGGACCAACGGCTTAACGTGTTTTGACTGCACTGAGGGGTCTTGGTATGTAAAGATGGTCACCCATTCACGCATTAACCGCGGCAAGATTGACCCGTACGGCTGTTATTACTTAGCCACAAGCCCCCCTATATTGTAACTCTCAAAAATTCTTATTTACTATGGTGTACAATAAAGAGTATGATCTCTATGTTAAGGATTTGGTTTCCGCACTAGTCCTTTATGTGGACCATTGTGCGTTAATAATGAGTAATTATAAAGAGTGTTCTGTCTATCTATCTATGTACAGTCAACGACTTTTCTCCGTCACCCCCATAAGGCTGCTTTTCATATGCACGGGCCAGTGGCTAGTGGCCTGCATTGTTTTCATGCAAAAAAAGCAAAAAAATGTTAGAACCATTTTTTTAGGAAACGTTTCAGAAAAGGGACATTGTTTATTTTAGGGTCATCCCTCTTAGGCGACATGCATCATTCACTGGTGAAACAAAAACAATTAACTTCGAAAAAAAGGCTCGTCGTTCATTCATTGGTCAAACTAAAAAAGGGCATTGCAAATTACGATTTGAACATGCAACCGAGAAAGTTTTGAAAAGGGTGAGGTGCAACTGATTGCGATAGTACATGAGAAAGACTTGTTTTAGGCAACTGTTAAAAAAATACTTGGTTACGCAAACCCTCACTTAGAAAAAGTCACCTTACCCAGCGTATTGTCGGTGGGTATAAGATGTGATGGGGGCTGCTTGGTGCTGAAGGCCGTCACCACGTTCTCAACAAAGCACTTGCACCAGGAGCACTCCACCCAGCAACGCTCGTTTAGGGCATCCTCTATGTACACCTGGTGACGTTAAGGGTACATTTTTAAAATTATTTAATTTTTCTTTATGAGAAACTAAAGTATTTAGCTGTTAGTATACTGATTTCAGTTAGGTTAGTATTGAGACTTGGATGTTTTGTCTAGTTCAAGATTCAGGCAAAGTGTTTTTCTATTTAACTTAGGGCCTATTTCACGATGTCCAAATAGCTACTACTCACCAAATAAATTCAAAAATGGAACACAATTTGTATGAAATTATCAACCAAGTACAATACGTTAATAGGAACTTAATTGTAGGTGGTGAAACAGGCCCTTAATTAAATTAAATCTGCTAAGGGTTTACAACCGATTGCAAGATAAAAAAGAAAAAAAAAAGGCTTAGTTACATTGTACTCTATTCCAAAACAATTTGATGAGAATTTAAAGAAATGGAATCAGAAAAGTTATCTGTGGATAGCAAATTGTAGTGCCACTTACACAAATTGAGTGATTTAATACTTAAACCCTAACCATCTTACAAATAAACACAGAATAAAGTTATTCCAAACTTAAACCTATGAAAATGTATGGTTATTCCTTTGTTATTCCTGATATAACTTTATTCCGTGTTTTATTTGTAAGAGGGTAAGTGTCTAAACACACTATGCCGAAGTTACCCGACCGAAGTTCGGCACGATTACGGTTACGCCTGCAATGCTATTTGAATTACTGACGACACACTATGCCGTATTGCGTTCTAGCGTACAGCCGAACTTCGGTCGGGCGTAAGTTCAGCGGCAATTCGGCGGCAACGTACAAATTATACGCGACCGAAGTTCGGTTCGATTGCCGAAGAAGATCCGGGGCGGGGAGCAGCGGGAGGCAGGCACACAAAGTTGCGCAACTGAATTTCCGCCGCGTAAGTTCGGCACTTATGGTGTGTCATATCGGCCGAACACGACGGAACGTAACATCAGCCGCGGAACTTCGGTCGCGTAACTTCAGCATAGTGTGTTTAGACACTAAATCCTAATTAATTAAATAACCTTAAATATGTATTTTATTTCAGAATTGAGGTTATTTTTACAATCACAATTTTCGTAGTTGTTTTTTCTATTAAATAATATTACTCAATTATTGTTGGAAAAAGTGTTTTATTCTAATAATATAAGTGTTACTAATGCCCTTTTATTTAGTGAGTGCATAGAACAGGATGTTTGTTTACACTTTCATCAATAAGTTTTCAAACAGGGTATACTTTTTAATAGAATACAGCAATTACTAAGTTGTGTTATTGTGAACTACAACAACTTAGTAAATGTAGGGAATACAGACAAACAAATTATTACATACCTTAATAAATATATCCGGCCAATTATTACTTTCCCTATGTCCAGCGTACAGCATGTTGCAAGCCAATATGTACACAAGCGGATTCCCTTTGTTCTTGAATGCAGCCCCTTGTTCCCTCTTGAGCAACGTACAGAGGCTCTGCGTTACGGTCTCGTGAGCGAACATGTTGGGGCGTATCTTTGTTAAGTAGAGTAGACTCATGCATAGTATAGGGTCTGGTTTTGAACGCTGGGACTTGAGGAGGCGTATTGAACCTGTGAGGAGGCCTAACTGTAAGAAAACAAAAGCTAATTTAATTTCTGAGCACTAGTGTAATTTTCGTAGCTAAGTAATAACAGCCTCACGGGTCGATCTGTCAGGCTCAGGCGATGGGTGACCATCTTTTCATACTGAGACTCCTCCATGCTACGGAAAGCATGTTAAGCCATTGGTCCCGACTGTCATTTGTGGATCTTTGACAGTTGTTACGGGTCTGACAACCAGTTTTACCAAGTCTTAGTCAAGGGTTATTGTATTACCGAAAGTCTGACAACCAGTTTTACCAAGTCTTAGTCAAGGGTTATGTATTACCAAAAGTCTGACAACCAGTTTTACCAAGTCTTAGTCAAGGGTTATCGTATTACCAAAAGTCTGACAACCAGTTTTACCAAGTCTTAGTCAAGTATTACCCAGTTACTGGGTTGAGGAGGTCAGATAGGCAGTCGCTCCATGTAAAATACTGGTATTCAGCTGCATCCGGTTCGAGTGGAAGCCGACCCCAACATAGTTGAGAAAAGGCTAGGCAGATTGAGTGTAATTTATTCCAACTGGAGCAATAAGGCTAAAGGCAACCAATAGAAGATTAGATACTTCTTTTAGACTTTCTACACTAACATTTTAACTCTAACAAAGTATTATGGTTTTTACAATTAAGAATACTAACTAACCAGTTTATCAGAATTATGTGTGTCCAACGCTTGCAGAACATTAGGCACCAGATCCACAGGGTCTACTTCCAGCGATGTTCCTCCAACTGCCTCCGCTGGAGATCCAATCCTAGCCCTCTTGCTAGGTGGCTGACTTCCAAACCCTGAAGTTTCTCTTTTGCGTTCAGCACCTGAAACATTACGTTCATATTTTTATTTAGCAGCCAGTACCAACGTCAAACAGATTTGCACTACTTGACAATGACGAAACACAAAAATCTAGCCATGAGCAAAGTGAAAAACCCATAAAGCCTCCACCTATATTCGTTGATAAAGTTGAAAATATACAACCACTCATCAACCTGCTGAATGACCATATCCGGGAAAATTATGTACTCAAAGTCCTTAATAATGACCAAGTTAAAATCCAACCTAAAACATCAGAAGCATTCAGGGATATAGTTAAACAGCTTGAAATAAAAAACACAGAATTTTATACATACAAGCCTAAACAAGAAAGAAACTTCAAAGTGGTCCTTAAAAACCTACATGCATCCACTGATCTAACTGAACTCGAGCAAGCTTTATCAGACTTAGGCCACGAATGTGTTAATACTTGGAATATTAAACAAATGAAAACCAAAAAACCATTGCCAATGTTCATTGTTGAATTAAAGCCTAATGATAACAACAAAAGCATATATCAGGTCAAGTACCTCTTAAATTGTAGAATAACCTTTGAACCTCCTCGGCCTAAGCGTGAAATACCCCAGTGTGCTAAATGTCAACAGTACGGGCACACTAAGGCTTATTGTCGTCGGAACCCCAAATGTATCAAATGCGCAGGAGATCACTTATCGGCCGATTGTCCTCGGAAGACTAGATCTGATCAAGTTAAATGCATCTTATGTAATGGAAATCACCCTGCTAACTATAAGGGATGCCAAGTATATAGAGAACTACAAAAAATTAAATTACCTGGTAAACCTGAAACAACAAAACAACGCTACTCAACAAGACCCGTACCATCACAACAGAAAGACCAAACAACACGACACATGAAACATCAGCACCAAAAAACTTACAGGGACGTTCTAACAGAAAAGCCAAACACAACTGACAAACAAAATATTATCCCGGAAGCCAACTTGGGTACAAATGACACTCGTGAATTACTAATAATGATGAAACAAATGATGCAACAGCTTACTACAATGACCAACTTACTACTAACACTCACGACAAGACTGACAAATTCAACTCCTTAAAAATTGTCATCTGGAATGCCAATGGGCTGTCCCAACACACCCTAGAGGTGAAAGCGTTTTTAGAGTTGCACCAAGTAGACATACTCTTAGTAACGGAGACTCACTTCACCAAGAAGAGTCATTTTAATATAAATTCTTATAAATTATATCATACGATGCACCCTGACGGCACCGCACATGGAGGAAGCGCTATACTTATAAGAAACAAAATTAGACATCACGAGGCCATAAATTACTGCACACCTGAGATTCAAGCAACTAATATAGTGGTCGAGGACTGGGCTGGACCACTCACAGTTTCATCAGTGTACAGCCCGCCAAAACATAATATAAAGCAGGATGAATACGAAAAGTTCTTCTCCACTTTAGGACAACGTTTTGTAGCTGGCGGTGACTATAACGCTAAACACACATACTGGGGCTCAAGAACAGTAACACCGAAAGGCCGGCAATTGCTTAGGGCTGTTGAAAATCTGAAACTTAGTTGTATCTCATCCGGGGAACCAACCTATTGGCCCACAGATGTTAGAAAAATGCCGGACCTATTAGATTTCCTGATAGTAAAGGGTATAGCTAACACATACTTCACATGCAACTCTAATAATTCTGAACTTTCATCAGATCACTCCCCTGTCGAAATTTTGCTGAAGGGAAAAATAACGTTAATTACAAAACCATGTAGCCTACATAATAGAAAAACAGACTGGAGTTACTTCCGAGAGTCGGTGTCAGCTTCTCTAAATATGAAATTACCACTTAAAACCGATCAAGACATAGAAGAAGCTGTTGAGCACTTTAACAATTGCATCCAGAATGCAGCTTGGCTTGCTACACCAGAAAACTCGAATACAGTCCCTAGTACAAAAAGATACCCAGTCAACATCAGGGAAATGATCGCTCAGAAACGCAAGGCTCGAAAATTGTGGCAGACTACACGATATCCTGCACACAAAACTAAACTAAATTCACTCACATCTCAACTGACACAATTATTAAGTGAAGATCAAAATCAGAATGTGCAGGCATATCTTACGGATTTGAGTCCTAGTGCTGCGACTGACTATTCGCTTTGGAAGGCGACAAAAAAACTCAAGTGCCCCACAGTAACTCGTCCTCCTATACGCAAAACAGATAACAGTTGGGCAACAAAAGACTCTGAAAAAGCACAAACTTTCGCTGATCATTTAAAACAGGTATTCCTACCAAATCCTGATCAAGGATCAGTACAGATTGATTCAGTATCTAAGCTCCTTAATCAAACGCACCAATTAGATCTTCCAATAAATGGCTTTTCCAAGCAAGAAGTTAAAGAAGCAATAAGTAAACTTGATCAAAACAAAGCTCCAGGATATGATCTGATAACTGCGAGAATACTACTCGAATTGCCCGAAGAAGGTGTACTTTTTTTAACATACATTTACAATTCCATCTTGAGAAGATCAGCGGTGCCGCGGCAATGGAAGGTAGCACAGATAATTATGGTTCCTAAACCGGGTAAAAGCCCAGAAGATGTTAAGTCCTACAGACCTATCAGTGTGCTCCCAATACCATCAAAAGTAATGGAGATTCTATTTCTAAACAGATTAATGCCAATCATTAAGGAGAGAAACTTAATCCCTGATCACCAGTTTGGTTTCAGGCAAAAGCATGGTACTGTTGAACAAGTACATAGGCTCGTCAACGCTATTCACACCGCCTTTGAACAAAAGCAATATTGTACAGCTGCATTTTTAGACATATCCCAAGCCTTTGACCGTGTGTGGCACGATGGACTTTTGTACAAAATTAAAAAAAATCTTCCAATACAATTCTACCAATTCATCCGATCCTATCTGGAAAACAGACACTTCTTTGTGAAGCAAGGCGAAGAAGCAACGTCATTATACAAAATCCACGCGGGTGTGCCGCAAGGTAGCGTTATGGGACCCATTCTGTATCTCCTATATACTGCAGACCTACCTATTTCAGAAGTAACCATAACGGGTACCTTCGCCGACGATACAGCAGTACTGTCTTCAGATATGCTCCCGGAAAATGCCACCCAGAAGCTCCAAAATAGTCTTGATGACATTGAAAGATGGCTAAGAGATTGGCGCATTAAGGCTAATGAATCGAAATCTGTGCAGGTAAATTTCACTCTTCGACGCCAAATTTGCCCTCCAGTCAAAATAAATGGAGTCCAAGTCCCACAAGCTGATGAGGCAAAATACTTAGGTATGTACCTGGATAAAAGACTTACATGGAGAAAGCATATCTTTACCAAACGTCTGGCAATGGGACAACAGGTACGAAAAATGTACTGGATGCTAAACAAAAAGTCACAACTATCACTGGCAAACAAACTTCTACTCTATAAAGTCATAATCAAACCCATATGGTGTTACGGTTTACAGTTATGGGGTACATCTGCAAACTCAAATGTTGAAATCCTTCAAAGATTTCAGTCTAAAATGCTACGAATGATAGCAAATGCACCATGGTATATAACCAATGATAGATTGCACCACGACCTTAACATGAGGACAGTTAAGCAAGAAATAAAAATCAGAATGGAAGCTTATAAATCGAGGATCACACACCATCCTAACGCTCTTGCAAAAGGTCTTATGAGCGATTCAACCATGCCACGAAGACTTAAACGGAAAAACCCGCAGGATCTATTATTACTGTAGACTGTGACTGAGACAAAGCGGACTTATCATTGGATATGTACCGCACAAGCCTGATACAATCAATTACGAAACTATTGCTGAATATCGTCTGGATAGATTGCAATATGGGAAATTTCAAAAAAAAAAAAAAAAAAAAAATATTTTTATTTAGTTGAAATTATATTTAACTATCAAATCTAACAAAAGTGGAGTATTATTGAAAAATGGGAAATACCAATGCAAATCACTATTTATTATAAAACAAAGTCGCTTCTCGCTGTCTGTCCTCATGTATGCTAAGATCTTTAAAACTACACAGCGGATTTTGATGTGATTTTTATTTATAGATAGAGTGATTCAAGAGGAAGATTTATATGTATAATAAACGCGGGCGAAGCCGCAGACAAAAGCTAGTTATTTATCAAACCAAAAATGGCAATAAAGCACATTTATTGAAGGACTAGCTTTTGACCGCGGCTTCGCCCGCGTGGATGTCGGAAAATATCCGGCGGGAACGTACTACCGAGAAATCCTTCCTTATTCCTTGTCTACATTATAAATGGAACCCCTGTGCAAAATTTCAGCTTTCTAGGTTCAAGGGTTTGGGCTGGGCGTCTTTTCTTTCTTTCTTTAATGAGTCAGTCAGTCAGGACATCTCTTTTTATCTAACAAAAATATAGATACATAACCCATGCAAACGTATATAAGAATAAGATAATCCTTAATATATGTTTTAATCTACTAATTCTTGCACTGCTTTCACATACTCAAACAGAGGTTAGTAAAAATCTCTTAACGTGATGGTCGTACGTACTACTTGTAGAAGGTTTATGGATGTTCCTCTTCTCAGGGTCTCTGGAGACCACCACAGTGGACTTGCTGCCCAAAGCGAAGATATCCTGGGGGTGCTGCGGAGCCTTGCTCTTAGCTCCCCGACCCGCCGACGGCATTTTCCCTCGTTCCATTCTTCAATTAATCATATGTTTGAATTCTGGTCTTTGTAGTATTTGAAGATCATCGCATGTGTAAGCAGATTTCTGTTACATTGGCAGTTTTTTTATTTGCAAAATACTGCGGCTAAACCAACCAACATCCAATCGACAACACAAATAAACAGTGACATTTGACAGGACTTTGACGTACATGTCAAGAATGTTGACATTGTTGACAGCCACAACACCATTCAAAATCGAATGAAATATGAATGTGATTATCACAGAGTACATTTATATATGGTGATTATTACTAAGTGGAAGTGGCTTCCTTCCAACTTCATCACATCTACATTTTTAAATTATTGAAATTCTCCTACAAAAATCAATAAGTGCTTTTATAAGGCTTTGATCAAAAAAAGTAATAAAAAGTATTATTTGCATCGAATAAAAGGATTTATTGAGTAGTTACCAGTGCCTTAAAAACGGAGCGGTCGTGATCAATAAAAAAATCGGACTGTCATAAAATTGTCAAAAGATCCTAGACAAGCGAAAACACAGAAAGGTACTTTTATCTATTTTTATTACTGATTTTAGTTACAATTCACTATTAATTCATCGATTAAGACTCTAGAAACTACAACAGTAATGATGTCTACTAAATTTTATCAACAAAGTTATGTAACTGGTATAAGAGGTTATGTTGGTTTCAGATGCTCACTTCCAGGCTTATGGGCGGTTTGAAGGTAGCGCAGACCTCTGTGATGGTGACCAGGAACCTGGCGGCCGCACAGAAGGCCACCGACCCCATCCAGCAGCTGTTCCTCGACAAAATCCGCGAGTACAAGCAGAAGAGCTCGTAAGTTCAAACAATTCTGACCTTGCGGGGCAATTTGCTTAGTTATATCATAATATTCCTGATGATTTTCAAATAAGATTCTTAAATTTTCGTATAAAATTTGCATTATCATGGATTTATAGTTTTCTTGGTAGGCATACCATAAACATGGTGATTTTTCTAAATTACAGTTCCGCTAATAACTTAGTCTTATTATTTTATCCACTTCTTATTAGAAGGAAGAACCTATTACAAATTCCAGAATCAAATGCATATAAAAATGAATCCATAACTTGGTCACGCCATAACTTGAGAAAGACTTCACCGATTTCATTCATCTTTTTTTAAAAGTTTTCTAATAGTTTGTAGAAGGCGAAACTGAAAAAAAAATTAAGAAAATTGCACAGACAATTAGAAAATTTTAGAAACTTAACAACTATTTTAACTTTGCGCGTTTCTAAGACATAACAACGTTTGTCGGGTCAGCTAGTTCTTTATAAATAAATAATACAGACATACATAAACTCACACCTTTTTCCTATGGGTGTAGACAAAAACTACAAAATTAAATGAACTACTTTTAAATAATAATAATAAAACTTAATAGGTATTTAGAACGTAAATTAAAATTTTTCAGTAGTGGCAAGTTGGAACTTAGCCCAGCCATTGCCAAGGAAATGAAGACAGAACTGGAGAAGCTTGAGAAACAGTATGGTGGTGGTTCCGGAGTGGACATGACCTCATTCCCAGCGTTCAAGTTCGAGGAGCCAAAGCTGGACCCCATCAACGAACAGCCACTCGCCAAGTAAACCACGTCATGAACGCCTTGTTATGGTATATTTATAAGTGTATAATAAAGTCATCGGATTAGACAGTCTGTGTTTGTGTTATTTCCTTTTAACTGCTGTTTTTGATTTGTGGTCTCGGCTGATTCGTGGAATGTAAACTCACCGCTGAACATGAAACAAAACTTGTACAAGATAAAGAATGAACTAAAATACTGGTTAAACTGAGGCCAATCTTGCGAGGGACGCATGACGCGGCTGTGCGCGTCTTTTGTTTAAAAGGCGCAGATTTCTTGAGAACGGTCAAAAAGGTGTTTTTTTAAATCTCAAAAAAAAAAGACATATTTTCAAGTCCTTTTCGCATACAGTGATGGAACTCAAAACATAATTAAACATAATAACATTACTATATTGCATCACAAAAAATCTTCAAACATAACTTAACTAAGACCCGACTAAATCTGTGACTTGGGCGAAAACTTGCGACTAATTAGCGACTAAATCTGGGAGAAAACAGATCTTCGCTAGGTGCCCTAGTTTTTGAGATATAAAGGTGGCCAAGCTGGGGAGACTCTCTCCAGATCGGCCACCAATGACCCCTTATAACTTTTGAACCAGTGACCGACAAATTCTGATATTTGGCGACAAATTTCGACTAATTAACGACTAAATCTTTGTGTTATCAAAAGTAAAATCCCTGATGGTGGCCAAGCCAGTGTCAGCCACACTCCCGCGCAGGATAGGATACGCTTCAGTGTGAAAAGAGAACGTAGTCTTCAACATTGTTAATAGGTAGGGTCAGCAGCATAAGTCGATTAACACTGCTACTTTTACACATCATGTAAATTAATACAAAATGATTTATCTCCTTTTTTCTAAAATACGTAAGAGTCTAGTAGATTAAATTATTTTACTTCTGTTCCGATTCTAGTTAAATATCTTGCTCAGTAATTAAGATTTTAAAAACTGAAGTGTTAATTTACTTTTGTTGCTGACTGTACACGTTTCACGATTTTAGTATGTGCAAGATCTTATTTTATCATGCTTAGCGTTCGGCATCCTGCTTTGGCACGCCGCAGCGGCAGCGTGCCGAAGGATGCCAAAGCAGGCTGTGCCGTGTCAATGAAATGGGAGTGTTAAGCAGTGTTAAATTGGATTCGAAATCATATGTATTACTAAAATCCCTTGCCGTGCCTTGCCACCCGTGGGCGCCGCCGGGCCTAACAGGCTCATTAGAAAAAAACCGGTCAAGAGCGAGTCGGACTCGCGCACCGAAGGTTTCGTTCCGATTTCTGAAAAAGTGTGCTATTTAGAGACATCGTTTTTAGGGTTCCGTACCAAAATGGTAAAAAAAGAAACCCTCATTCTGTAATCTTTACTTAAACTTCTATCACCTAGAATAATTTCAGATTTTTCTCCTTGCAAACTTCGGAGATAGGGGGGGGGGACGGTATTTTTTTTTTACATTTTTCATCAAAGTCGAAAATCATGTGGCCTAAAAAAAGAACAATAATGTTTGAGAATGTGCAAACAACGCTCTTTCATATGATACCCCACATGCCCTAGTAGCCCCACTTTGAATTTTTAAGACCCCTTTCAGTTCCTGTTGCAAAAAAAATATAAATATTTTTATTTATTTCTTATTTGCAAAATAGTTGGGTAAACGTCGTCTAAAACTGTTCTAAATTTCAAGTTGATAGCATCAGTAGTTCTTGAGATATCCAGCTGTGACAGACAGACGGACAGACAGACAGAAAGATTGATTCACACCATAAGGGCTCCTTTTTTACCATTTTGGTACGGAACCCTAATTATGAACTTTTACTATAGGGCCAAACATGAAATCGCGAAAAAAAAAATCAGCTGTTGAGTACATTTATCTATAATACATGAAACTCGTCAAATGTAGGGAGCAGCCGATTTTTCGCGATTTCAGGTTTGATTCCTTATTAAAAGTTGTTCATAATGATGAGTACAATGACCCCTTATGCGAGGCTTAAGCGGTTGTGCCATCAATTCTGGGACATGGTGTAGTAACAACAAGAATAATGTAGGTACCTGCCCAGGATTTTGTAATATCTCGATTTATAATCGAGTTTCTTGCCCATTCTTCTCCATAGAGATCTACATTTTGGAATGGGCAACTTTCTGACTAACTGACCGCGTCCTTGTGAATTGAAAAGTGCCTGTCATCATAATCAGCCTACAATATTCCCACTGCTGGGACACAGGCCTCCTCTCGGTGAGAGGGAGGAGTGTGTGCTTGTGTGAGGGGGTCATAATCCACCACGCGGGCCCAGTGTGGGTTGGTGGATGTCACATGTCTTCGAATTTTTGGTTCTAGGACAAACCGGTTTCCTCACGATGCGATGTTTTCCTTCACCGTTTTGAGAGCAGTGGTGATGAAATAATTTAGATAGTTACACAAAGTCTGCCAGCGCCTGTCAGGGTTCGGACCTACGACCTACAACTCGTCGCGGCCGTCACCACTGGGCCACGACTGGTCTCTGGGAACTGCCTGTAAACGGTTTAATTGAAATAAATGCTTTGAGACATCACGACTGTATTTCATGGAAGGGTCGTTAATGCTACTCGTAAAATTAGATACCTACCTATCCTAAAATTATATGGGTTTGCCTATCACCGCGATTAGCTGGATAAATCATCATAGCAAAAGCATTAAACTCGTGTATGAGATACGCTCTGCTAGGAGTAGGAATACCAAGCTGTATAGACGCCTAAAAAAAATATTATAGCAATATCGCATCACAGTTTATTGCAGTACTCTATCTTGGAGGAGATTTGTTTTCCGCTTTACAAATTAATCTCATGGAATTAATAATATGATTAATCTATTTACTTATACAACAATTAATCTTATTATACAAAAAAAACTTAAAAGCTATGTTAGTGTGTTACAATTATAACTAAGTGCCTACTACTTACTACCTATACTTACTCACAGAAAAATAATATTTTCGTAGGTAGGTAAATCAGTACATTCACATCTGCATTATGTGATTCATTACCGGCGCGCGGCGAGTTAAAGTCCACTAACATCTTGAGAATGCTATTATGTGGTTCTGCTTTCTGAGGAAAGCACTTATATAGGGTGACTGGTAATTAGTGACCGATACTTTTAAAACACATGATTATACTCATGATAACAAAAAACTTTTACTATGGGACCAAACCTGAAAAAGCGAAAAAAAATTTAGTTGCCCCATACATTAATGTTTGCATAGCTCGTGAAAATGTAGGGAGCAGTTGGGGAGCAGTTGATTTTTTTTTCGCGATTTCAGGTTTGGTCCCATAGTAAAAGTTGTTTGTTATCATGAGCACAATCATGTGTTTAGGTACCTATCGGTCACTAATTACCAGTCACCCTATATATTCACAACTAGGTAAACCAACTTCTTGCCTCGCCTCACTATAGGATATTTCTACTTATCAGGTACCTACTATTCTGATCCGTGTTTGCAACCTAAGCATAACGTTTGGTAAATGTATTAATTTCGATTTCCTTTCTATTGACCACCTGGAAAAAACTGGGGAAGTCCTTCATGTAGGTAGTAACCATATCTGCTTTCTGTAATCAGATTTCCTACAGTAGGTATTTCTGGGATTATCTTGACATCAAAGTCCTAATACTGATCTTATTACACATGATAGACTGAATAGTTATCAAAACACTTGACTTTTAAGAATGTGTTCATATCTTTCTTTAAAGATTTGTCAGTAGCGAGAATTTCCTTATGAATTTTCCTTCCTGGGACTATGTTTATTGCACAATAATTTAAAATAGTTAAGTGCTCTAATTGCCTTTTTATGACCTCAATTAATACATATCTTTATTATTTACATCATTAGAACATTTTACTGCTCGTAAATGTTTCCATCGAGGCGACAGTTAATCATTTGGAGGCGTAACATTGAACAAATTCGCGCCCATTCATTCGCGTCCAATTTCCTTTTGATGTTGACTCAGCAAGTATAAAAAAAAAATAATCTAATACAAAAATACGCTGCGAAAAGCGGACGAAATCCACCAATCGGGCGCTCGATATGCGTGGTAAACTAAACAGCGATTGGTTTAATTTCCATCTAGCGCTTGAAATTTTCCCGCGCTGGTTTTGCGCGACGCTGTTTCCAGCCAGCAGCCAGTCATAACGGAGAACCGGAGGGTTGTCGACGCATGACGCGTGTTTTATGTGAATTTTGTCGTTATGGCGACCGGTTTTGTGGGGTCTACGAAGAGTTTTCCGTTCTCGTTCGACACTGATGTGGAGGAAGAGGAGCAGGGCCGAGGGACGCCGCGGCTGAACAAGCGCGTCGGTAAGTACTTGCCATGTGTTTCAATATCTGCCTGAAAATAATGTTTATGTTCGCGTTTAGTGATATAATTACACGGCTAGTGGACTTTATGGCTTGATTACACTTTTATTTAATGTGGTAGGTATTTGATTTTGGAACGAGACAAGGTGTTCATGATGATTACCTACGCCTTACGCCCTGAAATAAAACTTCAATAAACGGACGAATTTAATTCTTTGTTGGGCAATTAAAACAAACAGAATGTTTCATCAACAATATTCTATAAATCTCTGTGTCACCAAAACTAGCTAATAAAACAGTGTAGGTAATCAAACAGCCGACTGAAATAAATAACACTTGGTCTGTCTCAATTTGCATGACGGACATAAGTAATATTCCTCCGGTCTCTGGAGCACTTCAATTCAATGCGGCAGTCGCATGTTTTGTTGACATTACCTGACCGAGTGCAGATACTTCTCGACCAAGCCAATTGACCTAGAAACTGGGAGCTCCTCACTTTTCCCGGGTTATGCGATCGATAGTCGCTCAGCTGACTCATATTGCGGACCACATATGTCTGCACCTATAGGTAAGTATCCACGTTCCTACATTTGCGTGTGATGGTAGATTGAACAATGTTCTTAGAACAGCTAAAACTCGCGAATTAGCGATATTGAAATTGGAGAACGAAGTTAGTAATCTAATTTATATTCGGGCCGCGAGCCATCCAATTTTCAGGATTACTTATGCTTTCCCATTTAGTTGAGAGTCTTGAACATTACTTACTTATTATGATATTGCTAGGTTTTTATATCGTGGCGTTGCAAAGGTATATATTGAGTTTAACAAGTTAGGTTCAGATTCCCTCGACGCCATAGAAGCGATGACCAATTCAGGACGCGCAAATACAGCACTAAACCCAATTATTATCAAGGTTCTCTCCACTCCAAGATTCCAACCATTTGCCATCGGCATATGCCTAGCATAATTAGGTACTTATGAATGTAGAAATGGGAACTCTGAACTGATACAACAGGGAATCCTATTGATTAAGTTAGTATAAGTAATGATTTCTTATTGCCTGCAAGTGACGAGTAACCTCATAGCTTGACTTCCTATAGCTAGATTAAATCGACTTGTGTTTAAACGCCTCCCTACCAGAAAAGTACCTATTTTACCACCAAAAAATTCGAAATACCTGCCAGAATGGATAAATGCTCACCAAAATTAAAACCATTTTATTGTGAAATTATAACTTTAGAAAACTGACAGCAGGTCGACGGAGCCTATTTCTGTCTGCAGGGTTTAAAGGAACCTAACCAACCAAACCTCGGGGTGCCCCCAACGTCGACCGTCTAGGGTTAGGGTTTTCGTCAGCAGGTCGACGCAGATTTGGTGAGCATTTATACATTTTTATGAGCATTTAATTTTTTTGGTAGGCAGTCATTATATTTAATCCTGATTAAATCTATAGGAAAGGCGCTGCATAATCAATTAATCACTGAGAAACTAAAATGAGGCAGGCTGGTATAGAAAAGATGGAGTGGAGTGTCTGTATAGATTGAGGAGCATTGTCTCATATTTAAACGCGGAGATTATACTTAGTACCTACGTAGAGCTGATTTTGTGGGCCCGATTCTGGAATTTGAGTAAAACCCTTTACTCTGTGAAAGCTGATGACTAGGTGTTGTATTGATTCGGTGGGTGATCACAATAAAGCGGACTTTATAGCGTTCCACACTCCGCGGCGGAACTCTGAGATGACGGCTGATGAGGTGTTAAAAGAAAAGAAAAATTAGGATATAAAAATTGCTGTTCGTTTGTCTCGCTAAAACTCGAGAACGGCTGATTTAGCTGATTTTGGTTTTGAAATGTTTGTAGTAGTCCAGGGAAGGTTTAAACGGTGAGAAAATATGGAAAGTTGCCGGGAAAATTGGAAAATTCGGGAAAACTGAAAGTGGATTTTCTATGGGAATTTTTAATTAAGTATTGAAATGGGGACAGAACAACGTCTGTCGGGTCAGCTAGTGAATTAATAAAATGCACCGACCCCAGCGTGGTTTAACCAGACTCGATTTCTCGAATGAGCCCAAAGATTCACACTAGCACTACTAGCCCCTGATGTTATCTCATGCTTCATGGTGCAACAGAGACCATTGCATATCAAGGAGTAGACCGGGGGGCGGGGCGTGGTAATGGAGGGAAGACGTGCTCTAAGGATATAGGAGGATTACTAAAGCTTTGCCTATCTGATCTCCACAACCCAGTTACTGGGTAATACGATACCCCTTGGTAAGTCTGGTTGTCAGACTTTCGGGCTTCTGACGACCCGTAACGACTGTCAAAGATCTACGAATAACAGCCGGGACCAACGGCTTAACGTGCTTTCCGAGGCACGGAGGAATCTCGTTATGTAAAGATGGTCACCCATCCACTGACCAACCCCGGCAAGCGTAGCTTAACCTGACGGATCGACCCGTGCGGCTGTTATTACTTAGCCAAGAGCTCCTTACAGTCTATGAAATTAGATGTACCTACTTTATTAATAGAGATACCTACTTATCTCGATGGGACCGCTACGTATCATGGGTAGTCGGCATTGGGTATCCGACTCAGGGCCTCTAACTAACAATGTCAATTTCACATAATCCCTATTGACATGTCTATCGGCTTTTAGCCAGCCGAACTGATACCATCTGCTGATTAGATAATATGGTAATGGTGATGTACTATTAAGGAGCTCGTGGCTAAGTAATAACAGCCGCACGGGTCGATCCATCAGGTTAAGCTACGCTTGCCGGGGTTGGTCAGTGGATGGGTGACCATCTTTACATAACGAGATTCCTCCGTGCCTCGGAAAGCACGTTAAGCCGTTGGTCCCGGCTGTTATTCGTGGATCTTTGACAGTCGTTACGGGTCGTCAGAAGTCCGAAAGTCTGACAACCAGTCTTACCAAGGGGTATCGTATTACCCAGTTACTGGGTTGTGGAGGTCAGATAGGCAGTCGCTCCATGTAAAATACTGGTATTCAGCTGCATCCGGTTAGACTGGAAGCCGACCCCAACATAGTTGGGAAAAGGCTAGGCAGATTGATTTTTGATGTACTATTAGTTCGAAAGGGAACTCTTTATCATGACAAGGGAACATAATGTAATAGGCATTAAAAATGTATGAGCTCCGCTTCGATTTATAATCACCAAAGTATCTCTGAAAAGTGCTTAGTCTATCTAGGCAAGTGGAGAAAATTGTACAAAGAAATAAAAACTGAACACATTGTATTTTCTAGCTCATGTTTTGTTGATCTATAATATCTAGATGTAGGTGGCCTGCTGCCGGATGAATTTCGAAATACAATATCGACAACTCTTTGACAAATTGCTCTTAAGCAAGTCTGTATTATAAGTAGATACTTATTTAAATTATCTACCCGCTGGATTAATTGTTAAAACAAAAATAATGTAGGTACCTATGTACCATTATTTTTAAAAATAAATGCATGTAGCATATCATAAACAACAATTCTGAAAACATGCATGAATCATTCCTTTTCCCAACTATTTAGGGAACGGCTTCAAGTCTGACCGGATGCAGCTGAATACCAGTATTTTACATGGAGCAACTTCCTATCTGACCTCCACAACCCAGTCACTGGGTAACACGTTACCCCTTGGTAACATAATTTATTGATGGACAGAATTAGCCATTTTTAATTAAAAAAAAACCGGTCAAGAGCGAGTCGGACTCGCGCACCGAGGGTTCCGTTCCGATTTCTGAAAAAGTGTGCTATTTAGAGACATCGTTTTATTTTTCCTGTAATCTTTACATAAACTTCTATCACATAGAATAATTTCAGATTTTTCTCTTTGCAAACTTCGGAGTTAAGGGGGGGGGACGGTATTTTTTTTTACATTTTTCATCAGAAGTCGAAAACTATGCGGCCTAAAAAAAAGAAAAAAAATGTTTGAGAATGTGCAAACAGCGCTCTTTCATATGATACCCCACATGCCCTAGTAGCCCCACTTTGATTTTTTAAGACCCCCTTTCAGTCCCTGTTACAAAAAAAATATAAATATTTTAATTTCTTTCTTATTTGCAAAATAGTTGGGTAAACGTCATCTTAAACTATTCTAAATTTCAAGTTGATAGCATTAGTAGTTCTTGAGATATCCAGCTGTGACAGACAGACAGACAGACTGAGTGACACCATAAGGGTTCCTTTTTTAGCATTTTGGTACGGAACCCTAAAAAACCCGATCTGCATGACAATAACTAGCACAGTTTAGTTAAACTGCGACAATAGTATTCATTAAAATAATCTAATCTAGGTAATACAATTTATAAATCATGCAAAGATAAGTCTGTAATAATTGTCAATCGTGTCAATTTATAGATAGATAACTGTCTGTGTCAGTATCGGCAAGGTATCTATCACAAATAAATAATTTTGAATTTGAATTTGAATCTCTTCGTTGCGCCTTCGCAAATATTGTGAGCAACGTAATGTTTGGTGGATCTGTAACTTGTATTTCTGAAGCGCAATCTATAATCATTATCACAGACACAGTGCAGCATGCATCTTGGCAATGCTCGGAGCATAGTAGAAAAGGTAAAAACTTAGGTAGGTTTAAAGATTATCCTAGCTAGAGGCAAAGCACAACCACAGAATAAGACTTTCTGTAACTATTTAGTAGGTACCTACTTAATAATGAATTGTGCAATCAACTGTTGGCTGCACAATTCGTTTTAGAAACTGTTCCTCCATAGTTAGTTCCTCCATACAAGCGACCTAGGGACACAGAAATATATTGCGTCTTACAAAGGTTTCTTAATATTTGTGTAAGGAAGAAAATATGTGTGGTGGTGACAGTCTTGAAGGAATTCCACATTCTAGTTATATCCTGTTCAGAATGTTACCGGCAGATGTGATGATGATGAGATAAACAGTAATGTTATAAAGTATAGGTAATATCATTGCGGATAAAGCAGCTACACGTCTGCATATCTTATCGTTATCAGACAGATATTATTTACATAACTTAACAGTTATTCGTGGAATGAAATAAAGTAGTGGACAGATAAGCAAAAGATAGCAACCTGAAGGAGGAATCTAGGTTAGATTGGATGCGGATAGAGATGACAATAGATTATAGTAGGTAATAGATCGTCATACCGGAAAAATGGCGTGATAAAGGAGAAAACGAAACCTAAACTCAGCATTGGGTGGACAAAAGGATGTAGGAGGTGAATGGTTATGTCCGGCATTGGGAACCGATTGGCCAAGTTTATTATTAGTTCAGGATTTGCGGAATTGGGCAGGCGGTCTGAATACCAAAAAACTCTTAAACATGGGAAGACATAATGGATGGAAAAGATTAAAGCGATACAATATATCTATCTATCTATATAAAAGAGTCCTAACTGACTGACTCATTAACATAATCAACATGTTCCCACTGCTGAGACACAGGCTTCTCGGTAAGAGGGTGTGGACCGTACCTAATGCACCACGCAGGCCCAGTGCGGATCTTCGAATTGTTGGTTCTAGGACATGCCGGTTTCCTCACGATGTTTTCCTTCCCCGTTTTGAGAGCAGTGGTGTTGAAACAATTTACATAAAGCAAAGCGCCTGTCTGGGTTCGAACCTACGACCAACAACTCGTAAGTCGCGGCCGTTACTACTGGGCCACGACTGCTCTACTGGGCCATCAACTGCTCTCAACTAAAAACTGACTCACCAACGCCCAGCCCAAACACTTGGACCTAGAAAGCTGAAATTTTGCATAGAGGTTCTCTTTATAATGTAGTTATGGACTAAGGAAGGATTTCCTGGTAGCACGTTCCCGTGGAATATTTTCCGACACCCAGGCGGGCGAAGCCGCGGGCAACAGCTATTGAGAAATAAAAAGCACTTCTCTAACGTTACGATCACAATTTGATACCTTCTGTCACAAAACTTGTCTGTTGAATTGTGGTTTAAATATTTGTGACTTCTGAACTTAAAAGATACATCAATGCTTCTGAACTTATTGTATGTTCGTGTGAATATCTAACTATAAGTAAACAGAGCCGTTGAACTTGGCTAAGGTTTCCGTGTTCCGCAGAGTCCACGGGAACTTGTAGATGGCATATTTTTTTCAGTAATCACTGGTCTACATCAAAATTGCCTTTTACATGAAAATATACTATATTGATTGTATTCCACTCGCTGAACATAAATATACAAGTTAAAATAAATATACAAGTTAAAATTCATAGTTAGCTCTTATTGTGCATTTATGCCATATAAATATAATAGCGGGTAGCGCGACAGATATATCACATTAATGATGATAACTCAAAATATTTAGTGATTACCCGCGGAAAATTTTTATTATTTCACATTTGTTTGTTGCGTTTAACGCTGACTGTGTTTTGTTCAACAGTTAATACGTGAAATTGTTACCGTTTTTTTAAATTTTTAGTGAAAAATCTACAGTTTTCGTTATGTCGCGTAAATGTGTTAATAGTGCAGACAATTTTTGCTACATTTGTGGTAAGGTGACCCTTACTAACCAAAGATGCTCAATAACACAACGTTTAGAAACTGCTTACTTCCATTATTTTGGAATTAAAATAAAAAACCAAGACAAATCGTGGGTACCACTGGTAAAATAAGAGCTAATTAAAAAAACATATTCTTGTTTTTCTATTCAGTAACCTTAAAGCAATATAAAAATAAAGTATTCAATTGAAAGGCACACAAAAAGTTACATTTTGTAGACCAGTGAAATCTGTGTTTCCATGATAATAGAACTTGTCTATTTAAAAAGTCATTTTGGAATTTTAATTTACTTTAAAATGTGAAATGAAAAGACAGATTGGTCTCTATGATGCTGTTGATCAATTTAAAACTAAGTTTTCTAGGAAATCTGAATGCTAATCTAATGGATCCATGGATCCCACGATGCAGATATGCAGCAGGCAATCCTATGCAGCTAGAAACATCTACGAAGAAACACGTAATAAGAGAACAAAACTTTTAAGAAGCTGTCACAGTTGTACAAAGGACTGACAAACACAAGACAAGGATAACACAACATGAGACAATTCATGAATCAATCTACATCGAACGAAGGAGCCAAGTGTCCAATAACAGTTTGTAATAGAACAACCATTAATCATAGTCTTACTAGCTATCAGCCCAAAATATTAAATTCACACAAACGAAACTTCAAGAAGATAAAATATGAACCATCAGGGTATATTTTTAGCAGATATTGACGTGCCAACTCAAGATGACATGGTGGCCCTTCTAGCTATGCGTCATAGATAACTGAACGTCGAATCAGTTTGTCATCGCTTGTGGGCATCTCTGACGAAGGCGAAGAAGCGGCGCCAAGATGCTGTTGGTCTACTTTGCGAAGAGATATTTGGCAAAGAAGCTTTGGAATTTACATAACAAATCAAGTGGGATGTCAGAACATTGTATAATAAATGATTTGTGAGGAACTTTACCAGTAAATTGTTTTTCTAAAACTGTGACGTAGGTACCTGAGTAAAGCTAGGATATACAGCGTTTCTATGACAAATATAAAACAAGTTGTTGTAACTTGTCAATCAATCTGCCTAGCCTTTTCCCAACTATGTTGGAGTCGGCTCCCAGTCTAACCGGATGCAGCTAAATACCAGTACTTTAGATGGAGTGACTGCATATCTGAAATCCATGGTAAGACTGGTTCTCAGACTTTTGGGCTTCTGACGACCCGTAACGACTTCAAAGATCTATGAACGGCTTCCGGGACCAACGTCGACCAACGCGCTTTCCGAGAGGGGTCTCGAATCTCGATATGTGTAATGGATGGTGTTGGTCACTCATCCACGAACCGACCGCAGCAAACGTAGCTTAACCTTCGATCGACCATTACCCTAATTGTGTAACACACCACATCGCATCGATCGGAATCTGAATCATTTTGAAGCAAATTGCTAATCCATTGTTTCATAATTACTTATATAAAAATTTGTCTCCTCAACACCGTGCGTAAGTATTTAAGTATCGCAATGTAGATCGCAATGTATATCGCAATGAACGGCGATTCCGACTGATAGTTTGTTACGTAAATACGGTGCTGTGCGGCTGTTGTCATTAGCCACGAGCCCTCCATGTTGCAACTTGTAACCAATAAAATCAAATCACACTAATATTACAAAGGCGAAAGTTTGTGAGTATGTTTGTTACTTCTTCACGCTCAAACGGCTGGACCGATTTGTATGAAATTTAGTATGTAGATAGCTTATACCCTGGATTAACACATAGGCTACTTTTTATCCTGGTCTACGCGAAGCGCGGGGCACAGCTAGTATTTAATATGTATTTTGTGGTTGAGTTCCTGTGGAGTCCGTAAGGGTTCATTACTCGGCCCTGTTGTCGTAAGGGTTCATTACTCGGCCATTTTTTGTCGTTCAGACTAACTAGTTTACTGTTTTAGTCTAGTTTGTTTATTATTATGCATAGATCTTCCGAAGAAATTAAATAAATTAATCAAGGGGTTTATGCTGGGCATATCGCGTTCGAACATATCAGTGAGATAGAGATGTCATCACAAAATAAAAGCATGTTTCTTGCATTGACGAATTTAACTTTTTTTAGAATGTTTGAAAACTAATTTTCGCCTGAGTAACCCTGTTTATAAATAGCATCCATGTACGTCTTCTATCGGATTTGGAACGTTCCAATGAAGGTTGAGGTCTATAGAGACATATGGGTCATGTCGGTTACTGGTTGCTAAGCCCACAGAGTACTTTTACCTGTAGGAATAAGCCCCTTACGATGTTTCTGTGCCATGCACCACCACCTCTACTTCTCGCTATACAAAACTATAGTGTTTAACTATATGACGAAGATAATTCCTTGTTGAAACGATCCCAGGTAGTGGCAAATTGCTTGTGATAGTAACACCACAGTATAATAAAGGGTATAGTAGTTTATATGGGCCTTGAATTAATTACCTAACGGCTGCTCGGTAGATAAATACTGTTGCGTTCTGGTAATAGGTACTGAGATTTCGAAGCGAGTAGTTTCGGCCGTTTTCTACTGTCGTGGCCACATTAATGCCGCGGCCACATTAACGGGATATTCCGTTGATTATCGCGTTGAAGGGCTTTAGCCGTAGGTGTAGCCACCACTTACCTCGATAATTTGACCGAATCTTGACTGAATTTAACTACCGCGATGTTTATGGTGTTTATGGGCATTGACATTGTGGCCTGGGCATAACGGGCTATGCCTTTGATTATCGCGATGAAGGACATTGGCCGTAGGTGTAGCCAGTAGCCACCAATTACCGCGATAATTTGGCCGAATCTTGACCGAATTTAACTACCATAATGCTGGGCATTGACGTTGCCGTTAGTGTGGCCCGGGCATACGAATATGTAATACTGCTTACTTTATTATACTATGGTAACACTTCTCACAGGTACCTACTAAACTGTGTTAATATAACTCATAAAACTGCAGCTGCACAGCATTCTAAACTCTAAACCAACAGCATTAAACACAAAATACTTTATCTAACCACGATCCACTCTAGAGAGTAATTTACACAGTAATCTTCGAGCGACATCGCATAACAGATCGCGCGTGACGCCTCACTGAAAACTGAACGAACAAAAGAGTCGAAACGAACACCGTGCCAAGCTCAGTCTTGGGCCAAACATTGCCACAATAACATAGTGTTAGTGTACACAGTAAATAGTGGAAAACCGAATCTGATCGAGTGTCTTGAGTTCCAGAATTTTCCAGTTCGAAATATTATGTGACAGGTGCAAAGTGTTCCATTTTCAAAGTGGTATGATCCGACGTCAGTGGTCGTTGCATGTGTTGCGTCTGACCGTGCCATTCGTGCGGTTGTCGGGACGAAAACATAGTATCTCGGTCAATTAGAATTAATGAGTCATCTGGCGTCCTTTGATAAGGTATTTTAGTATCTTCTCACGTTGGAAACCGACATTGAACAGCAAAGGTAACACGACAACTCTTTTAAAACTGTCCTTGACACGATCGATTGAGTGTAGTTTTTATGTGACACCAATTTAAAAGCTGGTAGAGTGTTGATTTTCACAGTAGACGTAATTTCTGCTAGTGTTGGTACGGTCGATTTGTTGGTAACAAAAGTTACTACGTGAGGTTTCGCCCGAGTTGCAGCTCGTGCAATGACGGGACAGTTTCAAAATAAACAAAAGATGAAGTGAATAGAATGTTTTGTTTTGCTCTAAATATTTTTTGTCAAGTCATGAATGTTCTGGAAGTTTCTACACAAATGAACGAAAGTCAAGGGCATTGAAATAAAAACAGTATCTATGGTCAAGGGTGTTCTAGAATTCTCTGTCAATGGTATTCTCATGACGGCGTGACTTAGCGTTGCCGGAGAGTAATATTCCGAAGTATTCCCTTCGGAAGTATTCGGAAGTATTCGCAAGTTTTGAGTAGTATTCGCAAGTATTCCCCGAGCTAAGTACATGTGCGGTCACGCAAGTTTATCTATTAAAGTTTGACTATTGACCGCTAGATGGCGTTAATTAACGCCATCTAGCGGTCAATAGTCAAACTAACATTACGTCGTGTGCGTGTCGTGTGTGTTGTTGTCGTACGAGTATGTTGCGTTCATTCATGACTCCGAGTAATATTCGATTTGAAAACTTCGCAATACTTCCGAATATTTCTTTACATCTACTTAGATAAGTACTTACGTAATAAGTTTTTGTATGCGGTTTAGGTGTGAAAGTGGTAGAGAGGTAAATACATAGGTAGATTACTGAGTTTATAAAATAGTTTAAAGTAAGTATCAAGAAAGAAGTCAAGGTTTGACTTCAAGTGCAAAAACACACCATTTTCGAGATATAAAATACAGTACATTTTTTTTTCTTTTGCTTATATCTCGAAAACGGTGTGTCCTATCGCAAAAATAATTAAAATTTGGCCCCCCTTTATAAAACCCATAAACCCCTAAACCTCTACATGTAGGTACCAAAAAAAAACCATAAAGAACACGTTGAAGCTGCCCCCTCCTAGCGCCCCTCCATGTACAAGAGAATCGGCACTAAAATCCGCACAAAATAGACATTTTAAACTCAACCATACAAAAATAAAACAATAATTACCGAGTCACTGGTAGATAACTACTTACAGGGAATTATTCCCACTAGTAGATAACTACTTACGCGGAAATATTCGCGCTAGTACGTAGGCATCGAATAATACTCGTTGATTTTATGAATGAACGGGCTCGAGCTTCCTAAATCACGTGTGCAAGTGCAAGTGAACGCCGGCTCGCTGCTGGCACCGCGCGCCGACCAACTTCGGGTACTTATTGGATTATCTTTTAAATGCGACTATTGACCACTAGATGGGGGCGCAGTTCTCATTGCAAATTACATATATTATGTCCCGCATTGGTGATAGTGCATTCATTAATACCCACGAATCAATCTTCCACCATTCATAAGCTAATCAGCAAACCTTGGTCACTGCAGCAGCAGAAAGCGTCGCATTAACACGACTAATCACGCTAGTTAATGCTACGCTTCTGTGGCACCATCTTGCGGATTCTTGCGATAACAATAGAATAGTCGGCGCACTGCATTTTTGTCCTTGAACTCCCACTTGTCCGGCACTGGATTCGCCATAAAAACGTGTACAGGAGCGCTAATACTTCGTTGACTCATGAATGAATGGCTGCGAAGCTCGGTGGTGTGCCACTTTACTATCAAGCCAATGCCAGGCGAGCGCTGGCGTCGCCGAGCGACTAACGAGAGCAGGTGTTCATTTACAATTCTACCATTTCCCCCTAGATGGCGTTAATTCAAGTAACGGCACGGCGTAATATATTCGGCGAGTCGAGTCTCATCAAGCGACCTACGCAAGTACGCATATATTCGTAACTAGGTACCTACTGGCAATCATTTCATTCTTAATAGGTAATAAAAAGTAGGTTACCTACTACATTCTTACTAGTAGTATTCCTTCAAATCGAAGTATTCCTTTGAATATTTCGCAATTATTCCGAATACTTGCGAATACTTGCGAAGTTTTGCAACGCTAGGCGTGACATGAGGTTTGGTATAACAATCTAGGTAGGTACTGTCAATTACGTATAGGCTCAAACAATAGCACAATAAACCGTTTTTCTTATTAGTGTAAACTTATCATCATAAACATTGTAGTAGGTACTCACTAGATAATACAAAAATACTTTATTTATTAGCCCATCCTCGCTGTTATTCAAAACATTTGACTTTACTTCTCGATTTAGAATCTAATCTAATTTATTTCAATCACAAAGAATCATCTGTTTTCTCTCAAAACGATGTCTTGGAACGAATGGTGTCTGGATTCTCTGATAGGTCTTTGACTTTCAGTGCTCGCGGTCTGTTTCAGTGGGTGTTTGGCAATCTTCCCGCCAAAAATAACTCTCACTTTGTTGTCAAGAAACTCAGCTGAATGCTACCTGGCAATTTGGCGGGATAATTTAAGATGGCGTCAAATGCAAAATGTTTTTTTCTTTCCTGCGTAATAAACGCGCATTGTGGAGTGGAGACAGTAAATAATTGCTTCATTCGAAAGCTGATTGATGAACCATATTGATTTATTGAAAAAAAGGCTGATTTAAAGAAACCACAAACAATTTTTTTGAGTAGATTTTAATGATACAGCCAAAGTATACTAAGCTTTCCAAGTCTTGGCTGAGGAGTAGGGAATCTGACACTGACAGTCTTTGTTTAAGTTGCGTTCCTTAGTTGCGTTCATTTAAATCATGGAGGTGAACCTAAATGTCATGCCCAAACAAACCGAGACTGCTGAAAGAGAAGAAATGTGCCACGATGGTGCACAAATATGGAGAAATAGTGGCTAAAGCCATCCGGACTAAAAACATTTTGTATGTCACCATCGATAGATCGGAGAATATGATGACGTTCTCTATTCTTTTAGTACCTAGACCGTATTAGAAAGAAATAAAGAAAATGCGTTTATTCAATGACGTAGGTATTATGTTTATTGGCATCATCACACTAATCACACTATCACACTCACACTAATATTATAAAAGCGAAAGTTTGTGAGTGTGTGTGTGTGTGTGTGTGTGTTTGTTACTTCTTCACTCTCAAACGGCTGGACCGATTTGGATGAAATTAAGTAAAGACGTCTGCAAGCTGTTACCGCAGTGCCGATTGATTTTAAGACCCTGGTTCCAAGCTTGGTTTAGCTCGGTGTGTAAGTGAAATGCCGTTATGGCTGTCTAGTTTGACGCACGAGATAGAAGACTCTCACGCGTACCGGAATTATGTCGTAAAAGTATTGACTTATATATTTTTATATCAATGCGTAAAAGTGCAAATAAAATCGTATAAAATTAGAAATTAACTATTTAATAAAAAGTAATCCATCACTGGATGCAGTTTGGAATTTGACATTTCATGGTATATTTTTAATTATAATTATAATTGCTAATGAAGGGATAAACAGCTTTTAAAGATTATCCCTTTAATAGGTAATAGGTAATAGGTAATACGGGCTGGTATCCGCAACTCCACGACAATGCGCGTATTTTGCGTATGGGTGGGAAAATCGGTTATTCGATCCACCCCAGCTCCTCAAAGAAGGCCAGCAGCGCCTTGACATTACTGACAACTTCCCGGATGGTACCTGGGTTACCGAAGTACTTTGCCCTGTATGCGGCGACAACCGGGCAGTTTAGAAGCACATGAGCTGCTGTCTCGTCGTCCTCCATGCAGGCCCTGCACAGCGGACTGTCTGTGACTCCTGTGACAAAGAGGTGTTTATTAAATGACCCATGGCCAGTTAAAGCAGCAGTAACTGTACGCAGCTGTTGTTTAGTTAGTCGAAGAAACTGTTTCGTGAGGCGGCCATCAATTGTAGGGAGTGCTTCCCTAGCCTGCCTACACTCACCTTGGTCCGACCATAGCTTATGATGCTGGTCCCTGGTACGTTTCCTTACCAGAGTGCGCAAGTACCCGAAAGGGAGCGGCACTATGGGTTCAGGTCCCACTGGTGCCATGCTCGACCCCCTTCTGGCAAGTTCGTCGGCTGCGTCGTTGCCTAGCGAGCCGCTGTGTCCCTTGATCCATTGAATGGTTATATTATTGAGTCTACCCACCTGGTTGAGACGCTGGTGGCACTCGTATATTAGCCCAGAGTCCACTGTGTGACTACTTAGCGCTTGCAGAACTGCCATGCTATCTGAGAGTATGCGGATCGAGTGGTCCTTAACTTCCCTGGCCATGATGGCAGTAGCGGCCATAGAAATGCCCATGCACTCGGCCTGGAACACCGTGTTATGGACTCCAATGGTGTAGCTATGTGTATGTTGAAGTCCTCCGAGAAGATTCCAGCACCTGTGCCACTACCTGTTTTAGATCCATCCGTGAAGATGCGTAGCTCTGCGGGGCGCAACCCCTCGCATCGACGATCCTCGTGGAGCTGGATCTTGTATTTTTTATTAAAAATAAATTGTTTGGGTACCCGGTCATTTACAGCTTTCGTAATAGGGAACTCCTTGTTGAGTCCCTCAAGCAGCGCGGTGTGTGGTGAGTTAGTCTTACCCCAGAGATCTAGTGCATTAAGACGTACCGCTGCCATCGTTGCTTCCTGCTGTATGAACAGGTGGAGCGGTGGCAAACCCAGCATGGCTTCAACTGCTGCAGTCGGAGTAGTCCTCATGCAGCCCGTAGTCGCCGTGCAGGCTAGTCTTTGCATATGTTGTAGTTTATTGGAGGCTGTAACAAGTTTGGTGCGGGGCCACCAGACCACAGCCCCGTAGGTGATCATGGGGCGGATCACTGCGGTGTACAGCCATAGTATAATTTTCGGGGATAGGCCCCACTTCTTACCTATCATTTTCCTGCACTGCCAGAAGGTGATACAGGCCCTGTTTAGTTTGTTGTCTAAATGACTACTCCAGTTTAACTTACTGTCTAGAATGACCCCGAGATACTTGACTTCGTTGGTAAGCTGGAGTTCTGTATCGAACAGTTTTGGTAGGCGGAAAGGGCCTAATGCTCGTTTATGGGTAAACATGACTAGTTCAGTTTTAGTGGGATTCACTGATAGGTCAAATTCCCTGCACCATCTTTCTACAATTCGTAGCGCTTGCTGAGTGAGGTTGCAGATCGTTCCTGTCACCTTCCCCGACACAAGGATTGCGAGATCGTCTGCATAACCTATTGTATAATAGCGGCTGGCGTTGAGTTTGGTGATAAGGTCGTTAATCACTAAATTCCATAGCAGGGGCGACAAAACCCCTCCCTGGGGGCAGCCTTTGGCTATCATGGCCAAATGCTGCTCACCCTCAAGGCGAACCACTCGTTTACTTAACATGTTTGTAATCCAGTCCGTTAGTACCTGTTCTACTCCATGTCTGGAGAGGGCGCTGCTGATGCTGGAGAAGTTGGTTTTGTCGAAGGCTCCTTCGATGTCTATGAACGTGCCCAGGCAGGTGCCTTTCTGGTAAAACGCTTCCTCTATCTGTCCGACCACTAGATGAAGAGCGGACTCGGTCGACTTACCCGAGCTGTATGCGTGTTGATTACCGTGTAGCGGTACCGTTTTCAAAGCGCCGTCCCTCAGCTCCCTGTCACACAGCCTTTCCATAGTCTTTAAGAGAAAGGAGGTCAGACTGATCGGTCGGTGGGATTTGGCGTTTGTGTAGTCACCCTTACCTGGCTTAGGGATGAATATAACTTTCACTTCCCTCCATCCTTTAGGAATGTATCTGAAGGCCAGGCACGCTCTCATTAAAGGCATTAGTCTTATTGCAATAGAGGTCCCACCCCACTGTAGTAAGGCGGGGAAAACTCCATCAGGACCAGCTGCCTTAAAAGTATGGAAACTACGAATGGCCCATTGGATCTTTTCCAACGTGATCACCCTGTTCGCGTAAAGCCAATCATTGTCTGATGGTGTTTGAATTACATCTAGCCAGTCGATTACCTGCGTAAAGACACATCCAGGGAAGTGAGTTTCAATAAGGACGCGTCTCGTTTCTTCTGGCGAGGAAGTGAGTGTATTATCAGACTTACGAATGGTAGCGGGCCCAGATATCTGCTGTTGCGCCAGTACCTTCCTTACCCTGTTCGCTTGCTGACAAGATTCAATGCTTCCACAGAATTTGCGCCATCCCGTAGTACTCCTGAATCTGATGCATTTTTTGTAGCTGGATTTGGCTGCGTAATAGTTATCCCAGTCCTCGTCCGCACATGTGTTCATGGCTCTATTCAGAGCTTGCCTTACCTTACTGTGCTTGCGCTCCAGCTCAGCGCCCCACCAGGGTTGTTTGCCCGGTGTGCTACGCGGGGTGGTCTCTGGGCAAGCAGTTTGGTAGCTGTCAATCATTGATTTAGTGAGGTGACCTACCAAAACCTCAATCTGCGTCGTGTCCACAACTGTCGTCGGATCGCTTAGTGTCGCCAGCTTGGATTCTAGGCTGCGTGTATAGGTGGCACGATCCGTATTACGCGGATTACGCCGTGGTGGTGTAGGTGGAACACAGACCTGGATGTCGAAGCGGATCCACCTGTGATCAGAGCAGGACGCCTCCTTGGAGACCTGCCACCCAGTGGTAATCTCCGCCGCGCCCTCTGTAGCCAGAGTGAAGATTATCCCTTTACACCCGATGGTTTTTTTCGAAATTCTCCAAGTCATGTTTTTTATAGCATTCTATACAGCCTTAGGTGCTAAGAAAAAAATCTAGAAAAAATCTCAGGTTTATAGGTAACCCAGGAGTTAACCCTCACGATCATGAGTTTCAGGTACAACTTGACTACTCACGATCGTGAGGGTAACTTAAATTGAACGTTTATCTTGATAGTTGGATGAAAAATAAAACAAATGTTTACTGGTTTATTAGCTTAGTACTTTAATCAGTCATTCTAGTATCAGTCCACATTATAAAACTTACTAACTAACACTAAATTCTTAAAAAATCAACATTGGTAACAAAGGCCATAATTTCTCTTTATAATTTGCAACAAAACAAGAAAACTTCTAAAACTTGCAAAGTTATATAATTTTAAAAACAATAAGGAACTATCAAATTTAATTGCTGCACGGTCAGGGAGTCTATTGATCATTATCGTTCCAGTGCTGTGAAGATTTCTCTTGTGCATCTCTTCGATCAATGCGACAGTAGTAAAATATCTGTCATGGTAAATACAGCTTTCAGGTGGAACACTCTTGCTCAAATAGAGAACTACAGAAGGCCCAAGCCGAGTGGCGAGTCTCCAAACATTGTTTTAGCTCCCTGATAAATGTCGAAGTCAAGCATTAAGCCTTCACTTGTGGTCAGTACAAAGTTTTTAAGTCCAACGGGGCGTGGCTTGTTTCTAACTACTTGACGAAGACTGCACCTGCCAGTAAATGGCACCATTTGTTCGTCAATCGAGTAAAACCCGGGGACTCTTTCAAGTCTGTTGCAAGTAGCTTTTACTTTGTTTATCATCGGCTGTACCTTCCACAATGGATTGGTTCTTTCACTTGGCGGAGCTTCGTCTGAATCAACAACGTGCAGTGCATTACGAATAGTTAAAAATTGGTCACGAGCCATTTGCTTCCTAATAACCTCCAATCTCAATCCTGCTTTCCAGTACATTGGGATACGAGGGTAAGGAATACATCCAATGATGCTGTGAATCGAAAGCACTTTGGCTATATCGACTGCAGTAGTTTTAAGTTCGCGGACCGTTTTTCTGAGATGATACAAGTTTGTGCACCTAGATATTTCTTCTATAAAATCTTATCAAAGTAGTCAGAAAAATATTCCATAGGGGTCCTCACAGTAGATACTGGCAGCGAAGGATAGTCATGAGATGAATCTTGGAAAGGTACCTGTTTCCAGACCCGCTTGCGAGGAGCTAGACGCGTAGTTCTTTGGCGGCGTTCAGCTGTTGAAGGTGCGAGAGTGTCAGGGCGAGTGTTTGGCTCGGGATCCAGTTCAGGTTCTTCTTCGGTTTCTATGCCAGAGAACATTTCGTCAAAATTTAGGTCTTCCAGGACATTTGGTTGAAAATTGTCATCATTTTCATCAAAATCCTCAATTTCGGAAAGGTTTCCATCGCCCAAGATTTGCAAAACTTGATCGTCATTTAAATCCCGACCTAAAAACATGATAAAACATATAAATTTTAATTAAATTCAGTCAAAAATAAACAAATAACGGTTGACATGTTTTGAATTAATTTCTCGCACGCACAACCGAGAAGCCACACGATCGTAGCAGTCAAACTTTACGACTAAATTGTGTCAAAATTACAATGAAATCCATCAAACTAAAATAACTATCTTATTTAATGTTCTTTTAACTTGTAATTTACATAGAAACACTATACATTACTAAACAAATAATACGAGCAACAAGTACTTACCCGTGTCGCTGCGAGGGTCAAAAAACGCCGCCATCTTTCATCAAGGCTCACAGGACACTGATCTCTCTCTATACTTACTTTACTCTTTGCACTGATCGCCCGCTACCTGGCCCCGCGATTTTGTTAGCGTATGCGAGACAACCGCACGGTCGATCGATGCCGGTTGCGTTCGCAAAAAGTGAACAATTTGGCGCCAGAATTTTTTAAAAGTAAAACTCACGCTCGTTTCAGCGCGTAAAGGGGTATTAGGAGGTATGTTTAAACATTTTTTTGGTGCATTAAAGTATGTTTAATTATGTTTTGGCTTCCATCACTGTATGCGAAAAGGACTTGAAAATATCATATTTTTTTTACATGTCAAAATTATTTACGGTTTATGAGATACACAGCTTTAAAAAGCCACCTTTTTGATCGTTTTCAGGAAATCTGCGACTTAAAACTTGCTCGTTTGTAGGTCGTTTTATTATCACCTATGGCGTGGGTTGAGTAGATATTTATTGATTTTACTCAAATTGGTTCGTGGAATCTGTCACTATTTATATTTAGTTGCAATCGCTCATTGGTTCGTGGAAGTCTTTGATGTAGTACCTACACATCACAAATTCGCATTTTGTTTGATTGGATTCGACGGGGTTGGGTTTGATAATAGGATGAAAGTTAAATTGTGGTACCTATTGATCAGTGGCCTTAGTGCGAGTTTTTATACTTTTAGAGGCATGAGGAACAGGGTGTAAAGTTCACTCATCCTCTATTGAAAAGGGAGGATCCTCCGACCAGACGGGTGTTGTGCCTGGTGGGCAACTGCCCGACGGTTGATGTCGGGACGTTGTATATATGGCAGTCGCGTGGTAAACTCTAATTGCGCGATGCAGGATTGCGTGATGTCATGTCATTGATGCGTAGTTCATATGTGGCGATGTAGATGCCGCCACATCACTCCCCTCCGGAGACCGGAGGTCGATAGTGGGCTGAGTCGTGTATCTTGCGATGCTTGCCAGTGCCACTCGATCGCGTTTACGTTAACGTTGACGTACGTCAAATTGTATGGAATAATTGTGTTTCCCATTAAAGTCACTAGACGGCGCTTATTCAATTTCAGAGGGCTTAGTGCGAGTTTTTATACTTACTCGATCGCGTTTACGTTAACGTTGACGTATGTCAATTCGTATGGAATAATTGTGTTTCCCATTATAGTCACCAGACGGCGCTTATTCATTTTCAGTACAAACTGACGTTTACGTTAACGTGATCGAGTAAGTATAAAAACTCGCACTAAGCCCTCAGTACAAATCGACGTTTACGTTAACGTGATCGAGTAAGTATAAAAACTCGCACTAAGGGCTCAGTTTAGTCTAGGTTCTGCCTGCGACTTCGGCAGGTTTTAAACTCTCGGTGTGCCTGTCATCCAAATCCGTTCAGCCGTTTTTGCGTGACTGAGTAACAAACATACATACATATAACTTTCATATCAAGCTATCATTCTTCTGCCCTTATCCCAATCTATCAATCTATACATATAACTACCTATAAATAAACAAGAATAAAGTTTAAAAAACTGTAACTCGACTACGGAAAAATAAAATTGATCTAAAAAGTTCTAAATATTTATTTAATCTAAACAATAATGACATAGGTATATACATATTTGTAATGCGCTCGTCAAGACCTTTCTTTTAATACCAAACGTGTCATGATTATCTCAATTTAATTTTTTTCGAGGTCAGAAATTTACGTGTTAAGTCCACCATATTAAGTTTAGGGAGAATTTATATAGCCTATGTCACCCAGACCATTGTTTCGAATCTACTGATACCTCATTCATCAAAATCGGTTCAGTAATTTAGGCGCTACGGTGGAACACACGTAAATACATACTTATATTATACATAAAAAAGTGGACAACATACACAAGTGGACTGCTAAAATCATAACCCTTCCTTTTGGCTTTGCCGTAGTCGGGTAAAAAAAATGGCTATACAACGTGTAACGCTAAATGCGCAAAACCTCTTAAGGGGTCATTGTACTCATCATTATGAACAACTTTTACTATGGACCAAACCTGAAATCGCGAAAAAAAAGTCAGCTGTTCTACATTTATTTTCGCATAGGTAATTCGTCAAAATGTACTGAACAGCTGATTTTTTTTCCGCGATTTCAGGTTTGGTCCCATAGTAAAAGTTGTTCATAATGATGAGTACAATGACCCCTTAAAAGGTTTTGCTCATTTAAAGTTACACGTTGTATGTGTTGCTTAGCGCGAAACTCGAGAACAGCTGGACCAATTCGGCATTTTTTTTTTCAAGTAGGTATTCTTTAGTCCGAGGAAGGGTCAATGAAGATAAAAATTTGAAAAGTTGCCGGAAAAATTAGAAAATTCGGGAAAACTGAAAGTGCATTTTCTACTATGGGAATTTTGTATGAATTATGCAATTAGGTAAGTATTGGAATTTTGACAGGACAACATCTGTCAGGTCAGCTAGTGCATAATTTTATTAGGATAGTAGTATGTCGCTTGATAAATGTTCGTTCAATGAGAGAAACCTCTGCATGATCAATAGCCTACTTATTTTCCTTCACGTTTTTTTTCCTTCACATAACAACTTTCAGTCATATTTTGCCTAAAACTGGAATGTTTTCAGCTATTCCCATCACCTAAATGAGATATCTAGGTATACCTACCTATATACCTACTTTGAATAGAGCGATAAAAACAAATATACTTGGTTATCCCTTACCGCGTATTCTTTTCGATACTACGCGCAATTTTCCGGCTATCAACATAAGCCGCAAATAGCCACAATTCGCGATAAGCGATGCTCATCAATCACTGTTGGTTATACATATTATCTAAGCAGATAATGAATGGAACCTAGTGATGTCCTGTGGCCTTCTTGATCTACTTTTTACCTGACTGTCCTAGAAATTTTTATCGACATTTTTATCGTCGACTAGCTGCGCCCCGCAGTTTCAGCCGCGTAGACCGATAAAAAGTAGAGGCCCTGGTTCCAAGCTTGGTTTAGCTCGGTGTGTAAGTGAAATGGCGTTATGGCTGTCTAGTTTGACGCACGAGATAGAAGATTCTCACGCGCACCGGAATTATGTCGTAAAAGTGCAAATAAAATCGTATAAAATTAGAAAATAACTATTTCATAAAAAGTAATCCATCACTGGATGCAGTTTGGAATTTCACATTTCATGGTATATTTTTAATTATAATTGCTAATGAAGGGATAAACAGCTTTTAAAGATTATTAAGAGGTATGTTTAAAGATTTTTTTGGTGCATTAAAGTATGTTTAATTATGTTTTGGCTTCCATCACTGTATGCGAAAAGGACTTGAAAATATTCATATTTTTTTTACATGTCAAAATTATTTACGCTTTATGAGATACACAGCTTTAAAAAACCACCTTTTTGATCGTTTTCAGGGAATCTGCGCCTTAATCCTGGGTATAAGCTATTTACATATCAAATTTCATCCAAATCGGTCCAGCAGTTTGAGTGTGAAGAAGTAACAAACACTCAAAAACTTTCGCCTTTATAACATTAGAGTGATGTGATGTGATAGTCTGATAGTGTGATATGCATTTGTGTGGCTCCAGGCGTGTTGTAACATAAACTACACAAAACTATGGGATTATCGATATTAAAGGTGATGAAGCTGAGCATGCGGAAGTTTGGCCGATAGTATAATAACGCCAACGTTTCCTTAGCCTGCCTGAACTTTTCTTTGTCGTCATCTCCCTGCCCTTACCGATCCCTTGTTACGTGGGTCGGCGCAACACGTTTTCTTCTTCCATTCCCCCTGTCAACCGACACGCTATCATTCACTCCCTTCTCTTTCATATCATTACTCACAGAATTAAAATCGTAGTATTTATAATTGCATTGTTTAGAATTTTAGATAGGTACATATAATTGTAGTTACAATAGGACGCTCAGTAATAATAAAATCTCAGTTTTAATTATTTATCCACGAATGCTTATCTGTTTTATGAAGTACTCATAAAACAGATAAGCATTCGTGGCAGTTTCCAAATTAATATACTATTTTAGTAAACAAAATTCTATCGAAATTGAAACGTTTAGCTTCGACCGATTATCAGAACCAAAAAAGGTCACAAAAATGTTGTGAACCTTTAGGACATTCAATAAATAATCTGTGGCAATAATATTCCACGGTTCCACCAAAGATTGAAAGGCATAGAAATGCATGTTTTTCATCCGCTTAAACTGGAAGCCGACCCCAATATAATTGGTAAAAGGATAGGCAGATTGATTTTTATTTAACACGATCCAAAAATTAAAGATACAAGCAAAACTTGCCATTAAACATTCTTACAGCTGTTCAATGTCGTCCTCCATTGTTTTCCATATGACAAACAAACACACGGATGCACCTGTAGCATATTGCAGATTTAAAACTCCCTTATCGGATTACTCAATTGTGAATCTGGAGAGTTTTGATAACAAAAAGATAGTTATAACTTATTACAACGGACACAAGCCACTTGAATCGAACGACAACACTTTTTGTTTCATGATTTAAGGCGGTGAGAGCCGTAAAAACGTCGTTTTGTTTAGTGTTTTATTCGTAGATAACACGGATTTAAATTTTGAAAAAAATATATTACTTAGTTCAGACTTCCATCTACAAATTTCGGCCGTCCGATACACGATTACTTGCACTTTACTGCATCCAATTAAATCGCAAAGACAAGTCTAAATTATGATCTATATCTTATTTCATTTGATTTATATTAGGCTTTGAACAATAAAACTTATGCCATAATAAAGGTCGTAAAAAATGTAATTTATAACGGCTATCATAATTTGAAATATCAAAATATTTATATCACTAATTCCAATGTCAAGTGTTTTGCGCTCGCTCCGTGTCGTTTAGTCCCGAGCGGAACGTGATGGAGGTCGGACGTGTGCCAATTTTTCGAACCCGCCACCCCCGCTAACTTCTGTCACCGGCTGCGACCGGCACAAATTAACATGTGTTGAAAACAGTTGAATTTGAACGCTATGTCTATGTAAATAAAGACGTCACGCGCGCAAAAGCTTTATTGGTATTTATTTTTATCACGGCCTATGTTTACCAATCGCATCAAGTGTGTAAAACAGTTGAATTTGAACCCTACACTGGAGCTTATAAAGCCGCCTGATGCGCAAATTTTTGGTTCACTATTTTCAAATCTCAAATAGGTAGGTGCCACAGAATAAAGTTAGTACGGGTGGTTTTATAATGAATATCGGATAGGAAATGAGATTTCTTCATAACATCACGCCTGAATTCTTTCAAAGGGTTGGGCAGGGATGTTCAGAAAATAAGTAGGCCCTCAAATGTATTTTTCTGTATACCTACATAAATAAGATTTTTTTTTTAAATTAAGTTTTTTTTCTAATTAGGTATCTTCTTATTTTTTTTTTTGTATTTCAAGGTCAAAATGAAAATCCAAGATGGCGGCTGCAAAAATTTCCAATTTTTCGTCATGGGTGTCGTTTTCGTGATATTTTAGGTCGCTGAAAACGATAGTGGGGTCAAAATGAAAATCCAAGATGGCGGCTGCGAAAATTTCCAAATTTTTCGTCATGGGTGTTATTTTCGTGATATTTTAGGTCGCTGAAAACGATAGTGGGGTCAAAATGAAAATCCAAGATGGCGGCTGCGAAAATTTCCAAATTTTTCGTCATGGGTGTCATTTTCGTGATATTTTAGGTCGCTGAAAACGATAGTGGGGTCAAAATCAAAATCCAAGATGGCGGCTGCAAAAATTTCCTAATTTTTCGTCATGGGTGTCGTTTTCGTGATATTTTAGGTCGCTGAAAACGATAGTGGGGTCAAAATGAAAATCCAAGATGGCGGCTGCGAAAATTTCCTAATTTTTCGTCATGGGTGTCATTTTTGTGATATTTTAGGTCGCTGAAAACGATAGCGGGGTCAAAATGAAAATCAAAGATGGCGGCTGTGAAAATTTCCAAATGTTTCGTCATGGGTGTCATTTTCGTGATATTTAAGGTCGCTGAAAACGATAGTGGGGTCAAACTGAAAATCCAAGATGGCGGCTGCGAAAATTTCCTAACTTTTCGTCATGGGTGTCATTTTCGTGATATTTTAGGTCGCTGAAAACGATAGTGGGGTCAAAATGAAAATCCAAGATGGCGGCTGCGAAAATTTCCTAATTTTTCGTCATGGGTGTCATTTTCGTGATATTTTAGGTCGCTGAAAACGATAGTGGGGTCAAAATGAAAATCCAAGATGGCGGCTGCAAAAATTTCCAAATTTTTCGTCATGGGTGTCGTTTTCGTGATATTTTAGGTCGCTGAAAACGATAGTGGGGTCAAAATGAAAATCCAAGATGGCGGCTGCCAAAATTTCCCAATTTTCGGTCATGGATGTCATTTTCGTGATATTTTAGGTCGCTGAAAACGATAGTGGGGTCAAAATGAAAATCCAAGATGGCGGCTGCGAAAATTTCCTAATTTTCGGTCATGGATGTCATTTTCGTGATATTTTAGGTCGCTGAAAACGATAGTGAGGTCAAAATGAAAATCCAAGATGGCGGCTGCGAAAATTTCCTAATTTTTCGTCATGGGTGTCATTTTCGTGATATTTTAGGTCGCTGAAAACGATAGTGGGCTCAAAATGAAAATCCAAGATGGCGGCTGCGAAAATTTCCTAACTTTTCGTCATGGGTGTCATTTTCGTGTTATTTTAGGTCGCTGAAAACGATAGTGGGGTCAAACTGAAAATCCAAGATGGCGGCTGCGAAAATTTCCTAACTTTTCGTCATGGGTGTCATTTTCGTGATATTTTAGGTCGCTGAAAACGATAGTGGGGTCAAAATGAAAATCCAAGATGGCGGCTGCGAAAATTTCCTAATTTTTCGTCATGGGTGTCATTTTCGTGATATTTTAGGTCGCTGAAAACGATAGTGGGGTCAAAATGAAAATCCAAGATGGCGGCTGCGAAAATTTCCTAATTTTCGGTCATGGATGTCATTTTCGTGATATTTTAGGTCGCTGAAAACGATAGTGAGGTCAAAATGAAAATCCAAGATGGCGGCTGCGAATATCCTAATTTTTCGTCATGGGTGTCATTTTCGTGATATTTTAGGTCGCTGAAAACGATAGTGGGGTCAAAATGAAAATCCAAGATGGCGGCTGCGAAAATTATCAAATTTTTCGACACAGGTGTCATTTTCGTGATATTTGAGGTCGCTGAAACCGATAGTGGGGTCAAAATGAAAATCCAAGATGGCGGCTGCGAAAATTTCCTAATTTTTCGTCATGGGTGTCATTTTCGTGATATTTAAGGTCGCTGAAAACGATAGCGGGGTCAAAATGAAAATCCAAGATGGCGGCTGTGAAAATTTCCAAATTTTTCGTCATGGGTGTCATTTTCGTGATATTTTAGGTCGCAGAAAACGATTGTGGGGTCAAAATGAAAATCCAAGATGGCGGCTGCGAAAATTTCCTAATTTTTCGTCATGGGTGTCATTTTCGTGCTATTTTAGGTCGCTGAAAACGATAGCGGGGTCAAAATGAAAATCCAAGATGGCGGCTACGAAAATTTCCTAACTTTTCATCATGGGTGTCATTTTCGTGATATTTTAGATCGCTGAAAACGATAGTCATTCATTTTGACCCCACTATCGTTTGCAGCGACCTCAAATATCACGAAAATGACACCCATGTCGAAAAATTTGAAAATTTTTGCAGCCGCCATCTTGGATTTTCATTTTGACCCCACTATCGTTTTCAGCGACCTCAAATATCACGAAAATGACACCCATGACGAAAAATTAGGAAATTTTCGCAGCCGCCATCTTGGATTTTCATTTTGACCCCACTATCGCTTTCAGTGACCTAAAATATCACGAAAATGACACCCATGACGAAAAATTAGGAAATTTTCGCAGCCGCCATCTTGGATTCTCATTTTGACCCCACTATCGTTTTCAGCGACCTCAAATATCACGAAAATGATACCCATGACCGAAAATTAGGAAATTTTCGCAGCCGCCATCTTGGATTTTCATATTGGTCCCACTATCGTTTTCAGCGACCTCAAATATCACGAAAATGACACCCATGTTAAAAAATTTAAAAATTTTCGCAGCCGCCATCTTGGATTTTCATTTTGACCCCACTATCGTTTTCAGCGACCTCAAATATCACGAAAATGACACCCATGACGAAAAATTAGAAAATTTTCGCAGCCGCCATCTTGGATTTTCATTTTGACCCCATTATCGTTTTCAGCGACCTCAAATATCACGAAATTGACGCCCATGTCGAAAAATTCGAAATTTTTTGCAGCCGCCATCTTGGATTTTCATTTTGACCGTAATCACATCCTCTCAAGAAAAAAAAAACTAGAGCGTAAGAAGTTATGCCCCTCCGTTTTTTTTTTGTGTTGACATAACGAATAAAATAAAAAAAGAACTTTCCAAATCGGCTTCTAAATGACGGAGTACTGCAGTAACAAACATAAAAAAAAAAAAATACAACTGAATTGATATTCTCCTCCGTTTCTGAAGTCGTTTAAAAATAACACATCATTGTTACGTTTAAAAATTAGCTGGACATCACTCACAATGCAGTCATTGGTGTCGTGGGGAATACTAGTTTCTGTCATTCCCGACGACACCACCAGTGGTGTCGTGGGGAATGAACGGTCATTTCGTGGTATTTAAGTTCGCTGAAAACGATAAAGGTCTCAAGCTAATTTCGACCTTATTGACATTTTACAAACCCTTTGTTTTTTTGGTCCAGAATACTCGGTAAATGATCTGGAAGCTGAATTTAACAAAAAAACATGAATGTCAATAAGGTCTAAATTCGCTTGACACCTCAGAAAGTGTCTAGATTATTATGCACATCATTTTTAGGGTGTCAAGCTAATTTCGACCTTATTGATATTTTACAAACCCTTTGTTTTTTTGGCCCAAGATACTTGGTAAATGATCTGGAAGCTGAATTTAACAAAAAAACATGAATGTCAATAAGGTCTAAATTCGCTTGACACCTCAGAAAGTGTCTAGATTATTATGCACATCATTTCTAGGGTGTCAAGCTAATTTCGACCTTATAGACATTTTACAAACCATTTGTTTTTTTGGTCCAAGATACTTGGTAAATGGTCTGGAAGCTAAATTTAACAAAAAAACATGAATGTCAATAAGGTCTAAATTGTTATGTAACACATCATTGTTATGTAGCTGGACATCACTAACAGCACAATACAGTCGGTGGTGTCGCATGGCGTGGGGAATAGTAGTTTCTGTCATTCCCCACGACAGCGACACCACTGAAAACGATACCACTGGTGTGGTATCGTGGGGAATGACAGAAACTACTATTCCCCACGCCATGCGACACCTTCGTAAAGTAAAATGGTGCGCGGCGCGTAGTTTTTAATCGTACGGGTAAAGGTCTTCGTGTCAGTCAGATTTTAAATCCACCTTATTCACGAAAATAAATATGTATAAGTAGTTATTTTTATTTATTTTAACTGTTCAAGTTTACAATTCATACCTAATCTGTCTAAAACTTTAAAAAATACTTACTAGAAAAATAAAACAAAATAAACTTGTATACTAATCAGTTCAAGTTTATCTACTGCATTGCTCTATTCTGTGACGCAACATAGTACCTACTCGAGTTCATGAACTCATGAGCGGTGCGCTTGGCGCGCGTTTCCCGCGCATCGTAATTTATTACGTATCGCTACTCCTTGCGGGGGCTGCGGTAAGCATTTAATACCTAAGGCGCTTGCTTTCACCCCGCCTTAACTATTTACCCCATATTTATGAAAATCGTAACGTAATTTAATCTTTTAAATTCCTCGGTTTTCCAACCTAAATTCGACCATAGCATACCATGTGTGTTGCGTTTGCACCTCATTGATATTATAGCGATAAAGTCGTGATTTACTGGTTTGGAATAAAGTGTAGTGATATGTAAGTGACAATATAATCAAGTGAAATGTCTATAAGAGGTGTGCAAGATGGCTCCAGATCTCCGATGATCATCACTGACTCGTTCTTCGATCGTGAGGGTAAGTTAGCGCGTTTGATAACCGTTTATTTTTACTAACGAAAAACCCCAACATTGTGGTAAGTTGGCCCCTTTGTCGCTATACATCTACGTCACTATGTGCTAGCGACAGTTTCAGGGGGCCCATTATCGAGTGCGCAAATCACCCCCTGCCATTTTATCCATGTTTAAATGATAAAATGATAAATTATTTATTTCTGTAAGTAGGTTTGTACAAACACTTTTACATGTCAATCATATAGAAGAAAGACCGAAACAGGTCACAGTCTCTTTTAAAGTCCAGACATAATCTTGGTCAGATCATATGAAGACCATGTAGATTGCTGTCTGAAATGGTTTTTTGAGGAAAGAACCACACAGATTGAGTGGACCTGTCCAGTCAGTGCACGCATTTGTTAGTAATCGTGCAGCTCATCTCAAAACGTATAACATTGATCAGGCAGGGGCCATAGTCCTTCCATAGTTCTAGTAACCAGTCCACTTTCGCCACCCAAATCCATAGTCCAATATCTCTATTTCCATATCCCGCAATAGTCCTACACCAACCGGGGGTTGTCCTTAGGTGCACTTGCATAGTGCGTACAGGGATATTCGTCGGTGGGTTCCTCTTTTTATTAAAAACCTGCGTGTTGGCTTCGGCCCCTCGTACGTCTTTCAAAAGTCAACAAGACTAAAGGTCTATAGTTTTTGGAGTGTTCAACGAATTTTGCCTCAAATTCTCCGAAAATCTCTACCCGAATCGAGGCCGAGCTTCGCACTAGATGGAATAGCTATGCGTCATAGACAAAAGTACACCTATCTATTTATTCCATCCCCTATCTTTGTAGGGTAACGAAGTGTAATAAAATATAAGCCTTGAACACATGGATGCACCTACAAAGGCGCCTACGTCTTTCGTTCTCAACTGTTTGACGGGGGTTAGCTGAAAGTGGAACATTTAAAAACCTGGCTTTGTCATGTCATCTACTCAGTATACATCTGACCTGAACTATAATTTTTTCTATCTGGTTTACATGATACAACCAAACCAAATAAAAGTGAATCAATTTGGTTGAACCGGGTATATTTTTGAGTAGGGGCGTACTTAGTTACCGCTGTATCAGTCGTATCAATGATATCACGGGGCCCCCAAGCTGCAGGGTAAGTTCTAATAGCTCGCTTCACTCACTATTCAATGAAGAGTTAAGATACTCCAATTTTCAGCTGTGACAGCTTCATCTCCCGACCCTGGGTATTATTTTATAAAAGAGAATACAATAATGTTCATTAGCTTCCTTTTGAGTTTCGCCGCAGTCGGGAACAAAGGGCCCCCAACTTAATACTTACATTGTGATACAGGGACTTAGGACTAGCTACGCCACTGCTTTTTTATGGAAACACATTCATGAAACGGGACCATAGATAAGAGAAAGAAGATGTGCCCGGTATTTGAAAATGTATCGGAGTCTCCGGCGAGTGGTAGAGGAACAATTCACTTACTGCTGCTTGTAGGGACTTATATTATCCTAAAACGCAGAATAAATGATAGTACTAACGCCTATGAGTGAACCGGATGAATCAAACTTGGATTTGGTATTTATTTTATTGATCCGGAATTCAAAAACAAGCAATACTTACTCTTACCTTGTTTCATATTCTTACTTTCTCACAGTCTTGAAAACAGATAATAATATTGCTGGGAGTTGATGACCTAAATAAGAAACCCTCCTAAAGATTCCGGGCAGATAAGATTGCGGAACGCTTTTACATTTTTAATGGGAAAACCATTGGGAAAACTGAATAGGAATACTGGGCCGTGTTTAGTAGTTACTTGATAAACTACCATAAATTTAGGGTAAACTACACTTACACGTACTTACCTACTTAATGTTTTAAATAGAAAACGTGAGTCCCAGTGTACAACAGTCCCAGTGTAGGTATAACTAAATTAATGCAATTTAAACAAAAAACAAAAAACACTTTACATTCTCAAATAGAATTTAACGGTGAAACAGTTGAATTGACGACTACAACAAAATTTCTTGGCGTGCACATCGATGACAATTTGAAATGGCAAAGTCATATAGAGTTTGTTTGCAATAAAAACTTTTTAACAAAAAAAAAAACCGACTTCCAAAAATCACTACAAAGTGAAAAATAACTTTGATTTCGGAAGTCGGTGTCTTTCGTTTTTTATTTACTTTCTTTTTTTTTGCCACCGACTTCCGAAATCAAAGTTATTTTTCACTTTGTAGTGATTTTTGGAAGTCGGTTTTTTTTTTGTTAAAAAGTTTTTATTTCTCGCTTTTTAGTGGGTCTGTTTATAATTTGTATAAGTTACAATAGTCTAATGTCAATTGCTCATCACATGTTACAAAATATTGCTTTTCCCGATGCTGGGACGTTAATTGTTGAGGAGTTCTGCTGGTAAGAACCAGGAGAACTCCTCAACAACCACTCACCACACGCATTGTGTGACGAGCGGAAATTGCTTGGCAACCATATTAAAGTAATCAAATCGCAACCCGTGAAATATTTATCATTGAGTAGTTCCGGTAGCCATCTGTGGTCTTCATCATCAGTTCCACTTCACCAAGTGGTGCTTTCCGAGAGCAAATGCACAAGCTACTATAAAAAATACCCAAATCGCTATAGGTGTGCCTATAATATTTGAAGAGTTCCTTCGATTTCTCTAGGATCCCATCATCAGAACTGGATTTTGAAAAAAATGGGACCATTTGGGAAGTATACCCTTTCCAACAAAAAAATAATTTTTCAAATCGGTTGGCAAGCGACGGAGAATACAAACATCCGAATTGAGAACCTCCTCCTTTTTTAGAAGTCGGTTAAAAAAGTGTCACAGTCATCTTATGGTTTATATATGCTAGCTAAAAAGAGGTCAATCTTAACACTTTACTCGTATCTTATCATAGAAATGTTGCTTCTAGACTCAGATATGCAATCATTTTCTGGGGAAATACTACCAACTGGGATAAAGTTTTTAAATGCTAACAGCTGCAAAGAATACTTTAAAAAATTAAAAATGCTTACCTTGCCATCTCTATATATTTTTGAAATTGTTTTGTTTATTAGACATCATCCATCACTATTTACATTAGAACTTAAATCGCGCAGTAGAAGTTGCCTGTATCGCGATTGCGAAATCGCAAAAAAAAATCAGCTGTTCAGTACATTTATGTTCGCATAATTCGTCAAAATGTACTGAACAGCTGATTTTTTTTCGCGATTTCAGGTTTGGTCTCATAGTAAAAGTTGTTCATTATGATGAGTACAATGACCCCTTAAGAGGTTTTGCGCATTTAACGTTACACGTTGTATATCTAAATCTAGGTGCAAAGTTTCAAAGGCCTTCTCAAGGGAAATAAAACGATCGCATGTATTCTTGCCATTGCCACCCCCCAAGCAGATAATAAAAAGATAAATCGAAGTCAATTCTTATTTTTTACACTGCACACTGCTACATTGACCAAACCTGCAAGTTAATTTGGTACTTAAACGTGTTTAAAAATGAGCACTCAAAAAGTTTAGTTATTGAAGTAAACAAAAATTTTAAATTAAAAAAAAAAAAACATAAAAGATTATGAAAAGTTGAAATGAAGTTGCTCAAAAATTTTGTATGAACACAAAAAGATTCCTTCGAGCCGGATTTGAACCAGCGACCTATGGATGACAATGTTTGATACGCTACAGTCCACCGCTCTACCAACTGAGCTATCGAAGGCTTGAAAGAGTGCGCGAAATTATGAACCACGTTCTTAGTACAAACGTATACAGTCACGATAGGGTGACGATGATTTATATTTTACTTTTGTATATTTACTTTACTTTTGTATGATAGATAATAAAATTAATCTCGCATTAGATAGATGGATATTTTTGTTTTTTTTAACTACTAATTATCATAATAGGTATCTTGAACGTATTATTTCCGTTATTTTTCCTCATCGTACCAACTAGGGATTTTCTATTCGGTTATTGTTATTATGTATCTATGTCGGGGTCACTAACGCTTCTTATCACACCCTTTTTATTTTCAGCACAACAATATTTTTTCTCCCGTTTATCTTAAATGTAGCAATATGTTGTTTGTATTGCGCAACAAAAGCCTATCATGGCTGCGCAATAAAGTCACCTCAATCAAATCCTATCTTTTGTTTACAATGTCGGGTCGCGTGTGTGGGGCGAGTGTATAATGCGGCGCTCGGCCGTGGGGTCCGTGGTGAGTCGGAGTGAGTCCGTCTGCTCATCTGCTGTCAGTCCGCGTTCGTCGGCATCGTCGGTCGCCGGCCGCTAACGAGGCCGCACTGGCGCTGCGGTAGCATTCGTGCAGTTTATCGTGGCGCGTGGCATTCCATATTGAAATTTTAACAACGCATTTCCTTTTTTTAATGAGTTAATGACACTGTGATAAGACACGTTTGTATTCCTACTCAGTTGGAAAGTTCAAGTTTAATGTTTGAGTTTTTCGTCATAATGCGTCTTTTTAAGTACAAGTTTCTGCCTAACTTGAATTATTTACACTATTTGCAGCGTAGTTAGCAGCTGCATCAATATAGGCTTCTATGTCTGTTCTTTTTACAATTTAGTGCCAGACTGTAAAATAGAACGTTTCACATAACTTGTTTGCTAACAAATGTAGGTTAATAGAACTAATTCGTTCTCAAATACTATGACGTGTTACTGATAACAATATGTAAAATTAGTATTTTAATCGTTTTCGCTGCGATAATAAATCTTGTATAACTATCGTAAGTTCAGGCGTTAATTAGTGGAGAATTTAATGAAATTGCATCACAGTTTTGGGCTACTTTAATATTTGCGTGTTTCAATTAGCCAACACGCGAGGAAATCAAAGTGACGGAGCAGTGAAAGTTATAATATTCTTCCGTTCAAACTTGTACCACATAATTCTAATAAAAATCTATAGGTATTGGGTGCCTTTTCATGAGAATATTGGAAACATGAACCGTGATCTAACTCCACATGCAATGAAATAACGGAAGACGGACACATTACAATAAAATTTAAGAGCCATTAGTTTGAATAACCAAACAGCTAGAACTAGGTAGGTAGATATGGTGGAAACTGGAAATAATGGTCGTGGTCTTGTGGATCCTATTATAAACGGTAAACAAAAAAAAAAAGAAATTTCATTACCCTCATGTGTTATTGGCGACTACTTGTGTATCGTATGATTAAATGAATGAACCTATATCTGGCGCATTAACTACAATAATTACTTGACCAAGACCATCTCCAATCACCCAATTAGCCATTAATTTACGGGTTGTAGTAGTTAACTCCGTACAATAATAATGATCTCATTAATTATATCAGCAGCTTCAGAAATCACTAAAAGATCTTTACCAGCTTGAACACATACTAAATAGTCGAATAGACCAATTTATCTTTTCAAGCCGACTTCAATACTTGTCTGCATTATTACGTTCATGAATTATGCATTATTATAATGCTGTTCATACACAATATGGCTTTGTTTGCTTTCAATTCTATGGCCATCACTTAATTTGTTTCTGTTGGTCCAGTAAAGTTGAACCATCTTTGAATGGATAACAATGTTATAGTTAGCATCTATTACATCAACTGAAGTTGTTAATTTCAGTTCTGGGTCATCCATCATTGTTATTTCATTTGAGCCTCAAATACTTTATTTCCAAATTTCCTTTCGATCCATCATCACATATTTATACAGTATGGTAAATAAAATAACCGACATTTGGGACCAAGTCTGAAGTATGAGAAAAAAAACCGCTGTTCCATACATTTAGATCATGTTAGTATTCCACTTTTATATAAAACAGGTATAGAGGCATGAGGAACAGGGTGTAAAGTTCACTCATCCTCTATTGATTATTTTTCACAATCAGGACTGTATTAAAGCTATAGGTCGTAAAAATTATAATGGGAATTGCTTTCTGATCACATCAGCTCGAGTTTGCGATATTCTTCCACACATAATTGCGCATTAATGGAAAAATTCCTTCGCCATGTTTTGTCATTATGTCTGTCGTACAGACGTTGGTTGGATAGTATTAGACTCATAAATTAGCTATAAGTGGGTTGTTAGGACGCCTCGCCTTAGGACTGTGACGGCTCAATAAAAATACGTACCTAATGGGTCTTGAGTTTGACTAGCCCCTTGTGTAGTTATGAGGTTGTGTGTGACTGTGTCTTATGTTCTAATACTGTTTACTACTTACTGGCTACAGCTAAAGACAAGACGTTTTTAGCTGTAGCTCCACAGCTACACTGAATATTTCAATGAATTGAAAGGGAATTCAATTAAATCTGTGTATTGCCCATAGCATATTAAGACAGCCAGCCGAATGGAACTAGTGCGGTTCCTCTGATCTCCATTGCCACTTTGATGCTCTTCCAATTCACCACATTGCTAGTAACCTATGTTTATATAACTGTTCCTTGGAATACAGAAAGAGTAAAAGACATGGAAGTATTTCCGAAGTGCACCAAGGCCTGTAGCTTTAGTTATTGGACTAGAAGGAGTTGAGGCAAAATATGGAGTTATTTTTAAGAACAAGGAAGAATAATTCTAGGTATCAAAGTACATATTATTAATTATTTCCTTTATAACTTACGTTTTGAACAGGAAGAAAATATGTTTATTTGATTTTCATGACTCATTTGTTAATATTAAAGCCAGAGCTAAAGTAAGAATCAAACGCGGAAGTTATGATAATATGACTGATGCCTATTAAAATTAAGTTCTCCAAACAAATACATATACCTACTACTCTGGAAACTACTGCGTAGAATTTGGTGTGGTTTTCGTCGTGTTTCAAAGTTTTAGAAGCGTTTGAGCAATCTAAAATAAGGAAATGTCATGATTTTTATGAAAAACTGCTTGTAAACATAAGAAAAAAAATAGCATTTGATGTGAATAGGTGATCTGAAAAGTCATGGTGTTACGTGAAGATTCTGATGTTAGCTGTGACAATACTGGCCAAAATTCCAAACAAGGGCCAGACGAATGACGTAATACTAAAGCATACATAATGCGACATTACAAACATTCCATACGCTAGGCGCTAGCCAACACACAAACCAATCGAAATGAATGCTAAAAATGTCAAATAATGGCGATAAACAGCTTCTAGCTGATTACTTGTGTATAGACAACGAAACCAAATATCCTATTAGTTTAAAAGTAACGCTTATTGATGTATTCATAATTCATTAGATTATCTGTCTCTTCGATATAGGTAACGTAGGTATGCATATCAATTATGAATCCACCAATTTTAAGGGTATTCATGAGATCCAATATGAACATGAATTCGATGCATTTGAAACTAGCAATACCAGTTTTCGCAACGACGCATTATTGTAATTATAATTCAAAACAAGAAACTGCACTTATTTATAGCTATAGCTTTAGCAGTATTTTTAGAAGGTCATCCTCATCCGTGAGTAGATCAACAGGGCACGATGACGTAGCCACTCAGCTGTTTGCTCGTCGCCATTGCGGGCATAGCTACACAAGGGGTCGTATTTGGGTCGAACGTTATAATCTGTTGCTACGCGCCTTTCGATCTCTGTGTCGCAATATCGCGTTTTTTTGCGTTTATATTGTAAATGTTTACATACTTCAATTTTTATCTTTGCGTAATAATTTATGAGGTTTTGAAAAGTTGTATTGGGGTGAAAGAGTCAATACCTACATCGAGATGTTAATCCAACCGAGTTATTGTCTGAAAATGTGTTAGGTATGGTTTAGTTTAATATCTTAATGAAATTATTTATACCAAATATTTATACAGCGTGTTTTTTTTGATATCCCATATCTCTAGGGTATTAATGAGACCATCATTATGAAAAAAAATCAGCTGCCCCTACATTTATGTTCTCATAACTCGTCAAAATGTAGGGAGCAGCTGATTTTTTTTTCGCGATTTTGGGTTCGGTCCCATAGTAAAAGTTGTTCATAATGAATAATTATGGTCTCATTTATACCCTAGAGCTATGGGATATAAAAAAAAACACGCTGTATAGCCTTTGAATAATTTGCCATTGCATCACATAATACAATTTCTGATACAACTTCATGAATTTCATAACTAACAGCAATAACATCAAACAACAGCTTATCAACCACATTTCTCCATTTCCTCTAATGAAGCAGATATGTTCGTCTATACTGGTGCCGATTCTCTTGTCACAAATGCCTCTAAACTAGACTAAAAATCACTAAAATTTAGTTTATTTCTGTCAAACGACGATTTCCCATTCTGAAATTTATTAAAGTTACACAAATTAACTAAATTTTAGTTTGACAGCACTAACATTGTACTGAGTTTAGTGAAAATGGCAATTTTGCTATTCTGAATTTGACGTTTTTTCACCTAAAATTTTGATTGTCAAACTAAATCAGACTATTTTTAATCGCGATTAAAAAGGTGTGGAATAAAATTAGTTGTCATGAGCTAAAATTCACACAAACACGTTGACTTCAAGTGCAAAAACAATAAGTACTGGATTTTTTTTTTCTTTTCCATTTATCTCGCAAACGGTGTGTCCTATCGCAAAAATAATGAAAATTTGGCCCCCCTTTATAAAAGACTTAAACCCCTAACCATCAAAATGTAGGTACCAAAAAAAAATCCACAAAAACACGTTGAAGCTGCGCCCTCATTGCCCCCCTCCAGCGCTAAAAAATATCTGACACGGTAACGGCGGCGATGTCGGATTGTCTGTAAACAATATGACAAGCCTTCTCACTTTTCATAGTTATTTCGTTAGTTCCAATTAAAGCCGCACCGGGTCAAATGTAGTACGAGCACTATACCACGCGGAGTCACGATTGTCAAACTCGATTTTAGTTGTGTCAATTTTTTTTCTAAAAGAGGTTTTTTTTTGCAGAATAGCTCTAAGATTCTCATAGCCAAAAGTAAGGAATTTTAGTGATAGTTTAGTTAGTTTAGTTCGGTGTACAACAGAATCGGCACCAATGGCTGTATTACCATTTATCACCAAGACTTCCGGCCAGTTTCCTTCGAGCCGCTTAACATTCACATTTGGAATACTTGATGAGGTCTTGTGTTCATTCAACAACAACACGTCAACGCAGGCGGTCGTCTTACACAGTGTCATTATCTTCTTAACTTACCGATAACCTCTCTTTCAGTGATAATGAGTTAACTTAAAACTTATACGTGATAAGTAATATTAATAGTGAGAACAAAGTGATACAAGTGCCTTGTGAAGATGTATAGCTTCGATAAGGATTTGTGGCATGTAAGGATACCTTCAGAATCTCAGGACTCCCAGGAGACTCCGAAAAGTACTGCTTCGGAGAGACAGCGTAAATATTTTTACTGTTTATATTTAATTAAAATTTAGCCATGCATGCCTGATCAGTCTATTGATCGCAACCGCAAGACTCGCAAGTGCGACTTCTAATGTTTTGGGTTGGAGTATAGGTAACGGAGCACTATGAAATAAATACTTAGAAAAATTCGGGATCGGGTCGGATGTGGGAGTAATAGGGTGGGGGAACATCATAGGATGCCTCAAGGTATCGACCCACTGACCTTGACCTCAGGGTCATTGACCTTGAGGTCAAAGTCAAAATTCTGAAAGTCAAGATCTGTGATTCTCCTAAGGTCACTGACTTTGACCTCAGGGTCATCGACCTTGAGGTCAAGGTCAAAATTTGGGCACCCCGAGGTTTGGTTGGTTAGGTTCCTTTAAACCCTGCAGACAGAAAGAAGGAGCCCCGCTTTGCGGGGCTCCGTCGTCCTGCTGGTTTTTCGTAGTGCCCCGTTTCGCATCCACTGACCATTGTAATTGGGGTATTCCATTAAGAAACTGTCAGTGCTCGTGTATGGTAACAGGATCATCCTCTAAGTACTGCATGGGACTTTAATTCTATGCAGTAGAGGGCTCTCATTTCGACAGTTGTAGTAACTATACGGGGTTATTGGTAAAACATCAGCTCTTAAGGGGTCATTGTACTCATCATTATGAACAACTTTTACTGTGGGACCAAACCTGAAATCGCGAAAAAAAAATCAGCTGTTCAGTAGTACATTTTGACTAATTATGCGAACATAAATGTACTGAACTGCTGATTTTTTTTTCGCGATTTCAGGTTTGGTCCCATAGTAAAAGTTGTTCATAATGATGAATACAATGACCCCTTAAGAGGTTGCTGGTGTTTTACCAATAACCCTGATACATATACAGGGTATTAAAGAAATTGCGAGCCATAGCTTAGGGGTAGGATCAGTATCGATAAAGGAAGGAACCCAGGAAAACAAAAAAAAAAAAACTATAATACTACATCGCTGCCTGACTGTTCTGGGAATACAGGTAAGATGTTCAGTTATGTACTACATATTTTTAATTAAACTTGGAACAATACAAGAAATGAGGACAACATTAAAATTAACCCTTGATGAACGAAGAAAGCTCCAACTATGAAAGAAAATAAAAGTTCCTATTTTGTAAATGGAATGCTAGGTCTTTGTTGTTCCTGGGAAGCCAACGTTGTGCTCATGATTGGTTTTCTAGAAACCGAGAGCTTTGACATTTACGTGCTACCCGATATTCCGGGAATTTGCGCGGAGTTTTATTTATTGCCGTAAGTCCGTGCTGAGTTTTTTTAAATATAATGTCTGAGAACTTCGGTGTTTATTAAACCTACTCATATTTTACAACAATAAATACCTACTCGTCGTAAATAAAAATCTACGGCTGAAAATAGATCGAGCGAGAGAGAACGTCAGAGAAAAATAATAAATTAATAATCTCCATCGGGGATTCCATTCGGAAACATTTACATGTGCAAGAAGTTCAGGTTTAATTCCCATTAAAAAATCTTCGTTTTGAATTGATGGTAAATATTGTACTTATGTACCTACTTATTTTGATAAATTAGTTGGGCCAATAAACCTTGGTTTCAGAAAGATGGCTCAAGTTTCTGATCAGTTATCTGCAATTGAGTCTGGTGTTGTGAGAGGAGTCGGAGGACAAACAAAGTAACAACACAATAAAATGATTAATCACATCAAATCTCACGAGATTTGACAGCAAATAAAATGAAATAGGCTTTACAGCGGGGATATACAACATTAAATTAGAGAAATACATCACTTTAATATCACGTCTGAATCGTAAAATTGGCTTCCTTCGCATCCTGGCGTGGCAGAGTAAAAAATAAAATATATGGTCTTACGCATTGCGCACAAGTTTAATCGCGTGCTGGCAGGGCGGACATTTTAACGACAAGCACTAAAACTACTGCAGATTTCTACAATAATTTCTACCCCATATGTTATTATTACTGTATTCAAGGGTCGGTAGTTTTATATTTCTGTACATCTGCGTCGTTACTATGGACTAGTCTGCGAAACTTTATATAGGGTGACTGGTAATTAGTGACCGATACCTAAACACATGATTGTGCTCATGTTAACAAACAACTTTTACTATGGGACCAAACCTGAAATCGCGAAAAAAAATCAGCTTCCCCATACATTCATGTTCGCATAATTCGTCAAAATGTAGGGAGCAGCTGATTTTTTTTTCGCGATTTCAGATTTGGTCCCATAGTAAAAGTTGTTTGTTATCATGAATACAATCATGTGTTTAAGTATCGGTCACTAATTACCAGTCACCCTATATAATGGATAGGTAGGTAGGTTAATCTTACTATAGGTATATCTTATCTTACTTACTATTTATATGCGAAAGTTTGGATGGATGTTTGTACTCAATCACGCTAGAATGCCTGAACGGATCTGAATGAAATTTGACACAGAGATAGATAATAAATAGTCTGAAATAGCACATAGGCTACTTTTTACAATACCGTAAAACATGGCAACTTTGCCCTCGACAGTTGACTTTGCCCAGTTGTGTATTTTTTTAAAAACTTAATACATACCAAATTTGTCTGTAGTTAGTAAGAACATTTTGTCTATGGTAAAAAATTCATCATTTTTCTGGCAACACTGTGTGACGCGCAGTCACAGATGTTACTTCAGTTGTCTGTCAGACGTCGTTGAAGTTAGAGTGTTTTTTTGCGGGCAAAATCTTTTAAAAAAACTTTTTCGAGAAGTGCTACTTGGAGTTATCGCAGGTAAGTAATTTTTATACATCCGTTATTACATTGGAAATGAATAATATAGACTAGTTTTCTTCGCTAAATGCATCGTATAATCATAAAATATAACGGTGGGCACAGTCACAAGCATATTTTTTGAATATCGTTGACAACATTGCCCAACGTTTCTTTTTCACTAGGGTTGTCACCCGAGGTACATTTTTTAACCTAGTAAAAAAAGGAGGGTTCGGATTTGATGAACAGTTAATAATGTTGGTAAACATATAAAGTTTAAAAACACAGTCGGGATTTAGAAGATACGAGGGCTCGTATCTTCCAAATTCAGACTGTGTTTTTAAAGTTTTTTGTTGATTGGTTTTAGGTTCTTAAAAACTATATGTATTTACATCGAAATCAAACTACCTAGGTACTCTTGTTTTACCGCTACCGCGATAAAATTCATAAAATAATTTCTAATATAATTGTTAATATAAGTACCTACTATGAAAGTTATTTTCCCGGCTATTATTTTATCTTTTACTGCAGTTCTGTTTATAAATTTACATTTTTTTTAATAATGGGTAGTCTCGACATTTTCATTTAGTTTAATCTAAAAACTTTGCATACTAGTACCTAATCCTGAACTTTGTTGCAGTTTATTTGTCCGTCAGTGTAGATATGTATCCAAATTAATTTATGCTAAATGTTGATTATATTATATAACAATAACATAAAAGATAGGTAAGTACCTAATATTTATAGGTACTTAAAATTACTAAAAATTATATTGCATAGTAATATAATTTTTCTGTAAAACTCATTACAAATTTCAGTGTTATTTGTTATTTTCATATAAAAACAAAGACCGAGATAGGTACATACTTTTTAGTTTTTTTTAAAATTATTTTTTAGTTTTTGAACACTTTAGAAATAAAGCATATTATGTAAAAAATGATGTTATATTATTTTTAATTTATCATTATAATATATTATAATATTCCACACTAAAAATTATTAAATAGTTAAGTATTGTCAATGGTGACAACCCTTGAAAAATCGCCATTTTGTACGAAAAATGTTCTAGAAGGCTTTTTGACTTTGCCCACTCATTTTTAAGGGTCAAGGAAAGTGAATATTTGGCGTATAATTTAATACATTATTGCATTGCTCAGTATTTTCATTCAGTCCTTTTCGTATAGTGTTAGAGTCCATAGTAACGGAGATCTGTAATGTGGGCAAAGTTACCAAATGTATATGATTTTTTGCCCAACACCTATAATTGTTATTTTCACTAATAAATATGCTTTTTTTTTACTATTTTTAGTTTTGTGTATCGAGACATGAGCATATAGTATTATGTGGCACCGAAACAATAATCAATTTATTAAAATTTTCCAAAATATCATTAATTAAGCATTTATTTTTTAAATTTATGGGCAAAGTTGCCATGTTTTACGGTACAGAATTTGTGTATTAATTCAAACCTACATTAATGTGTGGGACTGTCTCACAGAAGCGTGACGAGCCGTCAACCTAGCAAACTATTTCTCGTTGCGTATTCGCGGCTTTCTTGTTCTTTTTTTCAAATTATAATAATTTAATTTTCTCATTATGGGTGAAGCCAGACGATCGTAATTTTTTGAGTTGTGAGTCGCGTAATTTCGGTTGCGTAATTTCTAAAGTATACCTACTTTATACCTACGTAAGTTGTGAGTCGGCAAACAACTCATTTTGCGTCGCCGTGTCATTGAGTTATATAACTAGAGAAGCAAACCTCATTAAAATGTGTAAAAAAAGTCTAGCCACTATTTCAACGCGACGACGTAGCTTTGAAACCACTAAACATTTAAAAGTAAACATATATCTTTCTCACTTACACAAGTCGCAAGAACAATACTGTCGCTTAGATTAGACAAAGATCGCAATATAAACATGCAATGGCGGTGAATGGCGGGATGGGGTTGCCTACCCATGCGAAATTTTACCCAAGTTTTTAAACGTTGAAAAAAAAACGTAACGTTTAAACGTTAAACGTTAAGTTATTTTTTAAAATGTGAATTATGTATTTCTTATTGGATGTGTATTAAAAGTTTATAACTAATGAAAATAATCAAGACATTTTCATTTTGAACATTTTTTATTTCCTTTAGTACATTTCCATACATATAATTTACATTTATAAATATTAGAATATAAAAACATTTAAGAATATAAAAAATAGTAGCCCACCGGCATCGGGAACAGGGTCCAGGGTACCGGTGGTCAGGGCTGCTGAGAGAGGAACCTCCTAACGATACGCGCCGTGTCCAGAAGTACCGCTTTCTGGAGCAATCTTCCTTAATCCAGCTGCCTAACGAGAGCCTCTTCAGGTGTTGATCGAGGCTCTTGGCTATTATGGCATTGGCCGTCACGACTATCGGCACAACGATTGCTGTATCGACATCCCACTTGTCGACAACCTCGCGAGCCAGGTCAAGATACTTAATCTGCTTATCTTTTTCAGCTTTCACGAGGTTCTCGTCATGCGGGACCGCTATTTCAATAATCATTGGGCGACGCTCTAATCGATCTATCACCACTATGTTTGTCTTATTGGCAACAATAGTCCTGTCAGTGATGATAGATCGATACTAATACAACGTGATATTGCCATTTTCGAGAACTGGGTCGGGCATATACCTATAGTACGGTACTTCCAATTCCACAAGACTGTATTTCAGAGTAAGTTGCTGGTGGATAATCCTGGCTACAAGGTTGTGCCTCTGCAAGTAGTCTCCGTTAGCCAGACGAGAACAGCCAGAAATAATACACGGACTGATTCCCTCGGACGGTGAAATGCCCGACAGATGTCAACCGTGCCGTCCTTCACAATATATTTCCAGTAGTTGTTCGTCATCATAACTTCGTCCATAATCGCAAAGACAAAACCTTCGGTTTCCCCAAAGAGTCAGTTTTCTATAAGTCCTTTTCTTTTTGAAGGTTTTTTAATTATTCCATGAATTGCACTGTTTTATCATTTACATTTAGCTGCATTTCGTCTTCTTCGCTCAACTCAGTTCCTCTAATAACATCGTTTATTTTTTTTATTTATAGTCTTTTATTTTTTTGTGATATTTTTTTTTTGTTAGTCTTTTAGCCGATACATTTTTCAACCGGTGAATTATTTTCCTCATTTTGGGCTTTCGGGGCGTTTCAGTTAATTCGTCTATCTCTTCGTCGGTTTCCACAGCATCCACATCCATATTTTCTTCTTCTGAAAGCTCCACCTGCTATTAGAATAACGGTTGTCCTGAAAAATATACAATTTACTGTAGGCAAAACAACTCTTTATAAACTAAAAACTAAGTTGAAAAAAACATTCAACAATGTAGTTTGAGTCGATATAAACTAATTTGTTGCTGTGGGAGTTTAATAAGATGGCATTTTTTGTTGACATTACCTATAATTTGATAATATTAATTGCCGCAAAAAATCATTACTTTTACAATAAGCATTAGAATTCCTTGATTGCACAAATAAACACGGCCACATTCGCTTTTTGGTCCTATTTTATCTTGATCACGGAAGTGCTTCGAACAAATGACAGTAGATTTAGTAGGTAGCCAGTCAGTACCTTTTCTCAGCAATCGGATTATTGATTGAGAAGCATCTTTAGGTAGTCTGGAACATTGTTAATCATTATTAAAAAATATTTAAAATCGCTTATTCCATAAATTAAAAACTCCCACAAATGTGGGAAACTAAAACATAGTTTTTAGTTGTAACACTGATCATAATTAAAAAAAAATCTACATTTTATTTATTTTCCTGCGTTTTTACGATGATATAAACACAGAAACAATAAACTTACGTGTGGAAAGTAATTCCGGTAGTTTTTGTGATCTAGAATCGCATTCTTCCATTACGCATTTACCCATTTTGGCGATATTTTTTGTCGCGTGTCACTCGGTTCACTTCGGCTGCCGTCGTAAAGAGCACTGAACTGACGTTAGTTACGCATACGGCCGTGGCCGTATGTTCAGTGGCAACGCCTTGGCGCGGCAATTGCTAATCTAGTGTAACATATATATCAATGCGCCGTGTGAACGAAACAGGATTTTTGTATGAAACCGAATGAAAATTCTGCGACTCACGACTCATTAAATTACGTTCGTTTGGCCTCACATGATCAATGAATGAATAATAAAATATTGGTGTGTTTATTAAATAATAAATAATAATCATAATGTAGATAAAAATAATTTTGTGTAGGTAATAATGTCGTTAAGGAATCGCCTCACACACGAGGTCGTGCAAGTATCAATGTGCTGCTCGATAGTTTGTTGCGCCACTTCTTCCCAGCTAAAGTACTAGGAAGTGGTGAAGGGCGGGCGTTTTGTGGGACTGTCTTATGTAATTTTATCTACACCCCTGTTATAAATCCTCTATAAAAGTTTCTGAAACAGTTAGCTTATTGCCAACATTAAAACAGCCAGTGTCATAGTAACCATGGTAACCATAATAGCATCCAAACGCGTGCTTTAATGTTGTACTGAATTTCATAATGCAACTCGTTTTCAAAAAAAGAACATTGTAATGCACGGGCGTTTCACTACAACAGCGCCGTAATTTAAAAAAAGAACTTATTCGAATTCACGTCGTATACTATGACGCCGGCCACCACATTCGTGTTTTAATACCCCTTATTATACGTCAGTTGCATAAATAACTATTAACGTTAGAAAAGTGCTGATTCTCAACATAATCAAAATGTACATTCTCGTCACTGACATCAGTGATAGAAAACATCGTGAGAAAACCTGAACTAAATAATTTACAGGTCTGAAGCCAACCCGTCTTCAGCTAGCGTGCTGATCATCATACCTTCTCTGTATGAGAAGAGGTCTTTGCCAGGGCAACCTGGACAATAAGTTGTTATTATTAATTAACTAGCTGCGCCCCGCAGTTTCACCCACGTAGACCGGGATAAAAAGTAGCCTATGTGTTAATCCAGGGTATCATCCAAATCAGTCCAGCCGTTTGAGCGTGAAGAAGTAACACACATACACACAAACTTTCACCTCTATAATATTAGTGGGATAGTGGGATATTAGTGGGATAGTGGGATGTTAGTGGGATATTAGTGGGATAGTGGAATATTAGTGGGATAGTGGATATTGGGATAGTGGATAGTGGATATTAGTGGGATATTAGTGGCATAGTGGGATATTAGTGGGATAGTGGGATATTAGCGGGATTTGCTACCTACTAATCACCAGTCCTATGACAGACGGATCCTAATTTGTAGACAGCAGACAGAACGTTGCTGTTGATCTGCATCATTTTAGTGCATTTTGTATGAACCTTCGTACACTTCAGGCGGGCCGCATCGGGCCGCAGCGCAACGCACTGACGGATCTCTCGCTAGTCGTAAAGTATCTTTGAGGCCGCTGTTTTGGATTGCGATGCGGCCCGCCCAAATGTGCGCGAGTCCCATTGCACTGTAGTGGAATAAATTCGAAATTTGTGTCTGAAAGAATACATACTGCGTTGCGGTGCGGCCCGCCGCCGCGGCCAATAATAACATGGTTTGGTGCATTTTTGCAATGCGCCTCCTACCAACCGTTATAAAGTTACTCAACTCTAGGGGATACCATGGTTTGTGGTTTATATTACAACGTTATCTAGTTTGATCATTGACTTATATTAGGTGTAAAAAATTAACTGCAAGAACTTCGTCAACATACTCGACATCGAAAAACAAACACATTACAAAAAAAAAAATTCGCGGAATCGCGACAAAAAAATCAGCTGTTCAATACATTTATGTTCGCATAATTCGTCAAAATGTACTGAACATCTGATTTTTTTTTCGCGATTTCAGGTTTGGTTCCATAGTAAAAGTTGTTCATAATGATGAGTACAATGACCCCTTAAGAGGTTGTGGGTTATTTATTTTACACCTTGTATATTACTATATCAATGAGTTTGATGCTGCTGTCAGTCCGTCCGCTATCTTGCCTTAAGGCGCAGATTTCCTGAAAACGATCAAAAAGGTGGTTTTTTAAAACTGTGTATCTCATAAACCGTAAATAATTTTGACATGTAAAAAAAATATGATATTTTCAAGTCCTTTTCGCATACAGTGATGGAAGCCAAAACATAATTAAACATACTTTAATGCACCAAAAAAATCTTTAAACATACCTCCTAATAATCTTTAAAAGCTGTTTATCCCTACATTAGCAATTATAATTATAATTAAAAATATACCATGAAATGTTAAATTCCAAACTGCATCCAGTGATGGATTACTTTTTATTAAATAGTTAATTTCTAATTTTATACGATTTCATTTGCACTTTTACGACATAATTCCGGTGCGCGTGAGAATCTTCTATCTCGTGTGTCAAACTAGACAGCCATAACGCCATTTCACTTACACACCGAGCTAAACCAAGCTTGGAACCGGGGCCTTAAGGCCGGGAGAGCCGTAAAAACGTCGTTTTGTTTAGTGTTTTATTCGTAGATAACACGTATTTAAATTTTGAAAAAAATATATTACTTAGTTCAGACTTCGATCTAGAAATTTCGGCCGTCCGATACACGATTACTTGCACTTTACTGCATCCAATTAAATCGCAAAGACAAGTCTAATTGTGATCTTTAATCTTATTTCATTTGAGTTACATTAGGCTTTGAACAATAAAACTTATACCATATTAAAGGTCGTAAAAAATTCGAGATATAACGGCCGTCATAATGTGAAATATTAAATACCTGTACCACTAATTCCAGCATCAATTGTTTTCAGCTTCGCAAACGCTCGCCCTGAGCCGTTTAGTCCCGAGCGGAACGTGACGGAGGTCGGACGTGTGCCAATTTTTCGAACCCGCCACCCCCGCTAACTTCTGTCACCGGCTGCGACCGGCACAAATTAGCATGTGTTGAAAACAGTTGAATTTGAACGCTATGCCTATGTAAATAAAGACGTCACGCGCGCAATAGCTTTATTGGTATTTATTTTTATCACGGCCTATGTTTACCAATCGCATCAAGTGTGTAAAACAGTTGAATTTGAACCCTACACTGGAGCTTATAAAGCCGCCTGACGCGCAAATTTTTGTTTCACTATTTTCAAATCTCAAATAGGTAGGTGCCACAGAACAAAGTTAGTACGGGTGGTTTTATAATGAATATCGGATAGGAAATGAGATTTCTTCATAACATCACGCCTGAATTCTTTCAAAGGGATGTTCAGAAAATAAGTAGGCCCTCAAATGTATTTTTCTGTATACCTACATAAATAAGATTTTTTTTTAAAATTAAGTTTTTTTTCTAATTAGGTATCTTCTTATTTTTTTTTGTATTTCAAGGTCAAAATGAAAATCCAAGATGGCGGCTGCAAAAATTTCCAATTTTTCGTCATGGGTGTCGTTTTCGTGATATTTTAGGTCGCTGAAAATGATAGTGGGGTCAAAATGAAAATCCAAGATGGCGGCTGCGAAAATTTCCTCATTTTTCGTCATGGGTGTCATTTTCGTGATATTTTAGGTCGCTGAAAACGATAGTGGGGTCAAAATGAAAATCCAAGATGGCGGCTGCGAAAATTTCCTAATATTTCGTCATGGGTGTCATTTTCGTGATATTTTAGGTCGCTGAAAACGATAGTGGGGTCAAAATGAAAATCCAAGATGGCGGCTGCGAAAACTTCCAAATTTTTCGTCATGGGTGTCATTTTCGTAATATTTTAGGTCGCTGAAAACGATAGTGGGGTCAAAATGAAAATCCAAGATGGCGGCTGCGAATATTTTCAAATTTTTCGACATGGGTGTCATTTTCGTGATATTTGAGGTCGCTGAAACCGATAGTGGGGTCAAAATGAAAATCCAAGATGGCGGTTGCGAAAATTTCCAAATTTTTCGTCATGGGTGTCATTTTCGTGATATTTTAGGTCGCTGAAAACGATAGTGGGGTCAAAATGAAAATCCAAGATGGCGGCTGCAAAAATTTCCTAATTTTTCGTCATGGGTGTCGTTTTCGTGATATTTTAGGTCGCTGAAAACGATAGTGGGGTCAAAATGAAAATCCAAGATGGCGGCTGCGAAAATTTCCTAATTTTTCGTCATGGGTGCCATTTTCGTGATATTTTAGGTCGCTGAAAACGATAGTGGGGTCAAAATGAAAATCCAAGATGGCGGCTGCGAAAATTTTCAAATTTTTCGTCATGGGTGTCATTTTCGTGATATTTTAGGTCGCTGAAAACGATAGTGGGGTCAAAATGAAAATCCAAGATGGCGGCTGCGAAAATTTTAAAATTTTTCGACATGGGTGTCATTTTCGTGATATTTGAGGTCGCTGCAAACGATAATGGGGTCAAAATGAATGACTATCGTTTTCAGCGACCTAAAATATCACGAAAATGACACCCATGACGAAAAGTTAGGAAATTTTCATAGCCGCCATCTTGGATTTTCATTTTGACCCCACTATCGTTTTCAGCGACCTAAAATAACACGAAAATGACACCCATGACGAAAAATTTGGAAATTTTCATAGCCGCTATCTTGGATGTTCATTTTGACCCCACTATCGTTTTCAGCGACCTAAAATAACACGAAAATGACACCCATGACGAAAAGTTAGGGAATTTTCGCAGCCGCCATCTTGGATTTTCATTTTGACCCCACTATCGTTTTCAGCGACCTAAAATATCACGAAAATGACACCCATGACGAAAAATTAGGAAATTTTCGCAGCCGCCATCTTGGATTTTCCTTTTTACCCGACTATCGTTTTCAGCGACCTAAAATATCACGAAAATGACACCCATGACGAAAAGTTAGGGAATTTTCGAAGCCGCCATCTTGGATTTTCATTTTGACCCCACTATCGTTTTCAGCGACCTAAAATATCACGAAAATGACACCCATGACGAAAAGTTAGGAAATTTTCATAGCCGCCATCTTGGATTTTCATTTTGACCCCACTATCGTTTTCAGCGACCTAAAATAACACGAAAATGACACCCATGACGAAAAATTTGGAAATTTTCATAGCCGCTATCTTGGATTTTAATTTTGACCCCACAATCGTTTTCTGCGACCTAAAATATCACGAAAATGACACCCATGACGAAAAGTTAGGGAATTTTCGCAGCCGCCATCTTGGATTTTCATTTTGACCCCACTATCGTTTTCAGCGACCTAAAATATCACGAAAATGACACCCATGACGAAAAATTAGGAAATTTTCGCAGCCGCCATCTTGGATTTTCCTTTTTACCCGACTATCGTTTTCAGCGACCTAAAATATCACGAAAATGACACCCATGACGAAAAGTTAGGGAATTTTCGAAGCCGCCATCTTGGATTTTCATTTTGACCCCACTATCGTTTTCAGCGACCTAAAATATCACGAAAATTACACCCATGACGAAAAATTAGGAAATTTTCGCAGCCGCCATCTTGGATTTTCCTTTTTACCCGACTATCGTTTTCAGCGACCTAAAATATCACGAAAATGACACCCATGACGAAAAGTTAGGAAATTTTCGCAGCCGCCATCTTGGATTTTCATTTTGACCCCATTATCGTTTTCAGCGACCTAAAATAACACGAAAATGACACCCATGACGAAAAATTTGGAAATTTTCGTAGCCGCCATCTTGGATTTTCATTTTGACCCCACTATCGTTTTCAGCGACCTCAAATATCACGAAAATGACAACCATGACGAAAAATTAGAAAATTTTCGCAGCCGCCATCTTGGATTTTCATTTTGACCCCATTATCGTTTTCAGCGACCTCAAATATCACGAAATTGACGCCCATGTCGAAAAATTCGAAAATTTTTGCAGCCGCCATCTTGGATTTTCATTTTGACCGTAATCACGTCCTCTCAAGAAAAAAAAACTAGAGCATAAGAAGTTATGCCCCTCCGTTTTTTTTTTTGTGTTGACATAACGAATAAAATAAAAAAAGAACTTTCCAAATCGGCTTCTAAATGACGGAGTACTGCAGTAACAAACATAAAAAAAAAAAAAAATACAACTGAATTGATATTCTCCTCCGTTTTTTAAGTCGTTTAAAAATAACACATCATTGTTACGTTTAAAAATTAGCTGGACATCACTCACAATGCAGTCATTGGTGTCGTGGGGAATACTAGTTTCTGTCATTTCGTAGTATTTAAGTTCGCTGAAAACGATAAAGGTCTCAAGCTAATTTCGAGCTTATTGACATTTTACAAACTCTTTGTTTTTTTGGTCCAGAATACTCGGTAAATGATCTGGAAGCTGAATTTAACACAAAAACATGAATGTCAATAAGGTCTAAATTCGCTTGACACCTCAGAAAGTGTCTAGATTATTATGCACATCATTTTTAGGGTGTCAAGCTAATTTCGACCTTATTGATACTTTACAAACCCTTTGTTTTTTTGGCCCAAGATACTTGGTAAATGATCTGGAAGCTGAATTTAACAAAAAAACATTAGTGTCAATAAGGTCTAAATTCGCTTGCCACCTCAGAAAGTGTCTAGATTATTATGCACATCATTTCTAGGGTGTCAAGCTAATTTCGACCTTATAGACATTTTACAAACCATTTGTTTTTTTGGTCCAACATACTTGGTAAATGGTCTGGAAGCTAAATTTAACAAGAAAACATGAATGTCAATAAGGTCTAAATTGTTATGTAACACATCATTGTTATGTAGCTGGACATCACTAACAGCACAATACAGTCGGTGGTGTCGCATGGCGTGGGGAATAGTAGTTTCTGTCATTCCCCACGATACCACACCAGTGGTATCGTTTTCAGTGGTGTCGCTGTCGTGGGGAATGAACGTAAAGTAAAATGGTGCGCGGCGCTTAGTTTTGAATCGTACGGGTAAAGGTCTTCGTGTCAGTCAGATTTTAAATCCACCTTATTCACAAAAATAAATAAGTATAAGTAGTTATTTTTATTTATTTTAACTGTTCAAGTTTACAATGAAATAATAATCTGTCTAAAACTTTCAAAAATACTTACTAGAAAAATAAAACAAAATAAACTTGTATACTAATCAGTTCAAGTTTATCTACTGCATTGCTCTATTCTGTGACGCAACATAGTACCTACTCGAGTTCATGAACTCATGAGCGGTGCGCTTGGCGCGCGTTTCCCGCGCATCGTAATTTATTACGTATCGCTACTCCTTGCGGGGGCTGCGGTAAGCATTTAATACCTACGGCGCTTGCTTGCACCCCGCCTTAAGGCCCATGGGGATAGACGTTGAAAGCGCTTTGTAACTTTAATTTTATGCTTCAAGCGGTCGTAGCACAATTTACCTAACCAGGTTATTTGGGTTTTGAGACGGTTTTCATATCCGGCCTAACAACAGTTACTGTACCTATATACGTTCATCCTACGTGGAGCCGCTCGTGGCTAAATAATAACGCGGTGACCATATTTACATACCGAGATCCCTACACCGTGCACCGTGCACCGGTCCTGGCTGTCATTCGTTTATCTTTGACAGGCGTTACGGGTAAACGGATGCCTGAAAGTTTGAGCACCAGGCTTGCCAAGGGGTACCGTGTTAGCCAATAAGTAACTGGGTAGGTGGAGGTCAGATAGGCAGTCGCTACATGTAAAATAGTGGTATCGAGCTACATCCAGCTAGACTGGAAGCCGACCCCAACATAAGAGCAGCAGAAACAAAGAAACAAAATGTAGCACAGGACTTGCTACATTTTGTTTCTTTGTTTCTGCTGCTCTTACGTTCGTCCTATATAATAAGTGGAGCACTCAGTCTCACGCGCTCTATTTCCCAAAAACCTCATCAAAATGTAATAAATCGAAATACATATTTACGGAACGATTTCCTCGTGCGTCGGTTTCCCGGTGAGTGAGCAATCTTTAGTACGTACCTCTAAATCATTTGGGCAGGACCATAACGTTATTTATGAACAGAACAACACAATTACAACAACAATACACAAATACACATTAACACATTAACATTAATTACAACACATTAACACAATTTAGGAACAGTCACAATTTTTGAACCGTCACAATTTAGGAACAGTCACAATTTTTGAACCGTCACAATTTAGGAATAGTCACAATTTAGGAACAGTCACAATTTAGGAACAGTCACAATTTAGGAACAGTCACAAATTTTGAACCGTCACAATTTAGGAACAGTCACAATTTAAGAACAATCACAATTTAGGAACAATCAGAATTTAGGAACAGTCACAATTTTTGAACGGTAACAATTTAGGAATAGTCACAAATTTTGAACCGTCACAATTTAGGAACTGTCACAATTTAAGAACAATCACAATTTAGGAACAATCAGAATTTAGGAACAGTCACAATTTTTGAACGGTAACAATTTAGGAACAGTCACAATTTAGAAACAGTCACAATTTTTGAACGGTTACAATTTAGGAACAGTCACAATTTAGAAACAGTCACAATTTAGGAACAATCACAATTTAGGAACAGTCACAATTTAGGAACAGTCATAATTTAGGAACAGTCATAATTTAGGAACAGTCACAATTTAGGAACAGTCACAATTTAGGAACAGTCACAATTTAGGAACAGTCACATGCTGGAGCAACATCGGGAGGATTTCAATGGAGCTCAACTTGGCAACTAACCCATTCAGAAACTGAAGAGTCATTATTCAGTGCACTGTTTCTAGGCTAGTAACTACTAATGTCGAATATACGAAAGCCTGAGTGCGGTGCAGTGCTGGGCGCCGATAGTTTAGATAATTGCTTTTTACGGTGAAAATAATGGTAATTTGGAAAAAATAAAAAACATAAGACCTGCTTTAGGTATACTTAGTTCAGTTAGTATGAAAAAGTTTCATGTTATACCTACTTAATTGAGAAATTATAAAACTTATTTTTTTATGTTGGACTGTTGGAAAGTCTTGTCAATGCTTCAAATTGCATGGTTGCTTAGTTTATTAATAAAATTAATCGCAATTAATTTTGGTAGACCCATTAAATTAGGTAGGCACTTTAATTACGTAATATAGGGGTATATCAAGCAATGGATTAGCAATTTGCTTCAAAATTATTCAGTCCGATTGATTGAGCTACACACCTAATCAACTTAGTTATCTACATACATAGGTACATAGAGAAACACCAGCATACTCTAGACGTGCTCAACTGAAATAACAGTAAGTCAATTAGCGTCTGAAATCGATCGCAGCGGGTTCGTGACCCCTGCCAGCCTGCCTCGTAAACATGGAGTCAGACTCAGACGTGTCAACTTACTGCCTTGCAAACATAAAAGTGAATTGTCTTAAGGAGGGGCAATGTCAAAAGGATAACTTACTAAAGCAACGGGTACCTGCTCAACTAGAGCATAGAGCATAGAACATCCACATTTCGACAGTTCTTTGGTAATAGGGGGTGAACCTATTGCCATAAACCGGGCACAAATCCAGACTGAGAAGCTACTGAGAAGTGCTAACTGCTCAGACCAAATAAAAATCAAGACATAGCCCTTCGAACAATACAGTGAAGCATGCGCGAAACTACACCTCGCTCTGTGCATACACGCTCACGTGCACACTTTTACACAGAACTACAACTAAACTACACCTCACTATGTGCACACATGTTTAGGAAACCGGACTCCATCATTGTTGACAGCGCTATGTCTTGGTTTTTAGGGTTCCGTACCAAAATGGTAAAAAAGGAACCCTTATGGTGTGACTCAGTCTGTCTGTCTGTCTGTCTGTCTGTCTGTCTGTCTGTCTGTCTGTCACAGCTGGATATCTTGAGAACTACTAATGCTATCAACTTGAAATTTAGAATAGTTTTAGATGACGTTTAACCAACTATTTTGCAAATAAGAAAGAAATAAAAATATTTATATTTTTTTGCAACAGGGACTGATAGGGGGTCTTAAAAATTCAAAGTGGGGCTACTAGGGCATGTGGGGTATCATATGAAAGAGCGCTGTTTGCACATTCTCAAACATATTTTTTTTTTTAGCCCGCATAGTTTTCGACTTTTGATGAAAAATGTAAAAAAAAATACCGTTCCCCCCCTTATCTCCGAAGTTTGCAAAGCGAAAAATCTGAAATTATTCTATGTGATAGAAGTTTATGTAAATATTACAGGAAAAATAAAATGATGTCTTTAAATAGCACAGTTTTTCAGAAATCATCAACAAAAATTACATATAAATGATGTTACGGAACCCTTGGTGCGCGAGTCCGACTCGCTCTTGACCGGTTTTTTTTATTATGTAGTCTGAGGCTAACGGTAACCAAATAAGTAAGTAGGTATACCTAACATTTTATCCGACCGAGGACCACAAGTCCAATGTGAAAGACTGGCAGTCACAAAGTTACTGGAGAGCCAGAAAAATGGAACACTTGGAAACTTAATATCGTGTCCAGCGTGTCCTGTTGCCTGCACATTACAAGGACTGATGGACTCAAACCTCGTAGCCAAATTCTGGGCTGACTCCATTTAAAATTGCCATCCACGCTAAGAAGAATACGAATGGAACAGCTACTATTTTAGCTAAAGTGCAAGTAACATATGATAGAGAAGAGTGGTGGTACCACATGACCTGTGTTCCACTTCCAACCCATCCGCGCGCTTCAGTTAACAACATCACCTATTGTATATCTATCCAATCATATATCTACGAGTATCTACCTCTACCGTAGATAATGCAGCAAAGCTCTCCGATGCACCGTCGCGTCGTCCGACACTAATATGATTATTTTGTCTTCCATAAAGTAATTACTGGTAAGCTTCTTGGTACAGAGGGGTTGTAGGAAAATTCTCATCTTTTGTAGGTACAAAGTGTAGGTTTATTTACTTTGTGCACTGAAGAGGTATCAGAAACAGGCTTTCTTGGAAATGAGAATAATTAAAATGATATAGTTCAGGACAGGATCAGACACGAGTAGAGAAAATTATTGGGGATAAAAGGTATTATTACTGCATATGTAGGTAAGTTTTAAAAGTGTTTGAGAATATCCTGGTCCTCTTGCAACCGTATAATACCCATAAATATTAATTGAGAGTGAAGAACGATTTAATGTAAACTAGCTTTGGCCAGCGGCTTCGCCCGAGTGAAGGTCGGAAATTATACCTCAGAAACGTACTACCGATGAAAAGTATGTCGTAATCCAGTTCGTGGTCTACCCGTGTGCCATTTCATCCCAATCCGTACAACCATTTTTGCGTGGTTGAGTAACAAACATACAACTACGCAGGCAGGCCTAGTAAACTGTACATTTGTTGACTATTTTCTATTTTGTTAAGTACCTGGTACTTGTTGAATAGCCTACATTGTCCACTGTTATTTGAAAACTAGCTTTTGCCCGCGACTTCGTCCGCGTTTCCGTCGTTTTTCGTAAAAAAGTACCATATGTCCTTCCTCACGGTTTAGTGGTTTTGATGTAACAGACAGATTAACTTTCGTATTTTAGTAGGGAAATATAATATGTCAATCCACACTATTGTTGAAAAATATCGCAAATGCCGTTCGCGGTCAGCTGTAAGCCGTAATTCTCGTTGTGAAGCAGTTTCAGCTTCTCGGGATAACGCATGTTGTTCTCGGTCAATGGTACGCCTTAGCTCTCATTGAGAAGAGCTTTGAGACGCCCGTGATGTAGCTCGTCTCGCTCTGTCAGCTGCTAATTGCATCTCTCTCTCTGGAGAGCTTTCATTGTCTCGAGAAGTTGAGGCACTAACTCTCATAGAGTTTAACCGATGTGCTCTTTCCTCTCTGCCGATTCTTGAGAACGCGTAATTCTCAATCTCTTAGCTTTACTCGAAGGTCGAGATAAAGATAATCGTTTTTTAGGTGGCATTGTGTATTTTATTTTTAATCGACGGTAACGCTGTCGGAAAGGCTGTCAGTTACCTAACAAAATAACCTACGTTAGAGGTCCTAACTATAGCTACCTTACACTTAAAATCTAAGTGCCTATTTAAACTAAAATATTCTAATAGAATTATGCCCAGAAATATGTACAACTTACAACAAAAAAAGAAATGAAAATAAAGCTTAAACGCCTGTGCAATACTATCTACCTATACCAACTTCACTTAAAAATAAATACCCATAACTACTATAATTAATAAAAGTATCTACGCTTTTACCTACTTAATACAAAAATAAAATTGAACATAAATTAGCCAAAACTTACCTATCGGTATCTAAAAATCTATGCGTACTACTTCTACTTCTACTACTACTTCACCTAAAAAGAAATAAAATGCAAACTATTAATAATTTGTAATTTAATAAATATTTCAACACTACCAAAACAACTAATACCTATTTTATAAAATAACAACAAAAGAAATTCAAATAAACTATTTAAAGATTAAAAGTCGCGCTGATAAGCACGGTTTGTTAATAGCAATTATTGTCTGTCAATAAGGTCGAACGCTCTGAACGCATCAACAGCCAAATGTTGGACCTCCCGCCTTTTATAACCTACCGCCACGACCCGCGTCGAGCGCGGCAACCGTTACGCAAAAATAATCCTTATGGCATGATTATTCACGCGCGACGGCGCGATGGCTTATTAGCGTATTTCATGTATAAGTTTGGTGTTTCTATACCGATTACTATGATTCTTTTTTATTGAATAGGTACTAATATTAACTTCTTTTAATTAGGGATGAGTGAGAGTATTATAAACGTAAGTACAAATGTAATCAGAAAGCTCCGAACTGCTAAGCTATCGGGAGTTACACGTGTTATTGTGAGTCAACCATAAAAGATAGACATATGCTGTTGTGGGATATTTTTTAAATAATTTTATGTAGAACATTTCCGTCATAAATGATTTCTATGTAGCTTTAACCATTAAGGCTGCACACGCGACGGAAGCTTAAAAAATGGAGCAACTTCTCCCGTTTTCCCAACATTTCCCTTCACTGCTCTGCTCCTATTGATTGTAGCGTGATGAAAAGTATACTATAACCTCCCCAGGAGTATGAAGAATAATTGTACCAAGTTTCGTTAAAATCCGTCGAGTAGTTTTTGTTTCTATAAGGAACATACAGACAGACAGACAGACAGACAGACAGACAGACAGACAAAAATTTTACTGATTGCATTTTTGGCATCAGTATCGATCACTAATTACCCCCTGATAGTTATTTTGAAAATATATATCATGTACAGAATTGACCTCTCTACAGATTTATTATAAGTATAGATATTGTAAAAGCCAATTATTTTAAAAAGAGTACCTAACCGTGGAGTTTCTTACCACCTTTGTACCACTTGCACCTAGCTTCTGACGTTTCATAAGTGCCCATGTAGGTTTATGTGAAATAAAATATTTTGATTTTTTTTCTATCAAATATTAGTAGGATGTATGATCGTGAAAGTGGTGTTCTTTAGTTTCTGCCATCCTCACGAGAAGTGGCGTAAGGCGTATTTTTCTGATAGCATCTCCTACACGAAATGCAGAAGGTACCTACGTATGCCACACATTTCTGTACTATGTAGTACTGTATGAGAATAGTTTATCCGGCTTGTATCTTGGCTCAATGAATGCTTGAGCGCACCAACATTCGGGGAATGTAAACTCAGCGAAATGCAACTTTGGGGAAGAGCTCTAAGTCCAATAGTGGATCTGGATAGCGTTGCGATGAATTGAGTTGAGATTGACGAAACTAGTCTCATTAGGTACTTTAGAGGCATGAGGAACAGGGTGTAAAGTTCACTCATCCTCTATTGAAAAGGGAGGATCCTCCGACCAGACGGGTGTTGTGTCTGGTGGGCCACTGCCCGACGGTTGATGTCGGGACGTTGTATATATGCTAATCGCTTGGTAAACTCTAATTGCGCGATGCAGGTTTGCGTGACGTCATGTCATTGATGCGTAGTTCATATGTGGCGATGTAGATGCCGCACTCCCCTCCGGAGACCGGAGGTCGATAGTGGGCTGAGTCGTGTATCTTGCGATGCTTGCCAGTGCCAGTTGTGGTTCCAGTGAGTCGGAACCGGGTGCCGCATAGTTCACGGTGAGTCGGAACTGTCTGCGGTGATACCCCAGTGAGTCGGGGTGGCGCTGCGTTATGCTCCAGTGAGTCGGAGTGTACAGCGCTGGGTTGAGGTTGAGGCTGAAGGTGATGACCAGGAATGCACGTACGCTGCATGCTGGTGGTCAGGATACCTGTTGAAGCCGTGGATGCTGGCTGGCTGTGTGACTCGCCGCTCGAAAGCATGAGGAAGTGATGCTGATGACGTCACGCTGATGTAGTTGCACGAAGGCGGCGCTGACGTTCATGCTCGGGGTCACCAGTTTAGAGGCATGAGGAACAGGGTGTAAAGTTCACTCATCCTCTATTGAAAAGGGAGGATCCTCCGACCAGACGGATATTGTGTCTGGTGGGCCACTGCCCGACGGTTGATGTCGGGACGTTGTATATATGCTAATCGCGTGGTAAACTCTAATTGCGCGATGCAGGTTTGCGTGACGTCATGTCATTGATGCGTAGTTCATATGTGGCGATGTAGATGCCGCCACAGTACTATGTAGTTACCAACAGAAATATGCGCATATGTTTATCTTGTGCCTTTCATGCAAACGTACGAGTTATTTATATCTGTTGTTTTCAGGAAATGTCACTAATATAATAATCTTATCTGGTTTACATCCTGATCCGTTAGTTCCAGTAGATTACTCTTTACTTCAGCTAGATTGACGCTTGCTTTATCGAGATTACAGCCGCTTTGCTACCGCATCCGTGTTATGAACTTATTCGTGTTGACAATGATTTGATTATCGATTTATTTAATTCTTCGGTAATCTTTAAACATCATTTTTGATTCGGCCTTAAATGGTTTTGAAATGTGGGCACTTTCTAATGGCTTTGAATTTATAAATATAATGAAAGTAGGTAGTAGTTAGCACCTGCATAATCAAAATCTAATAGCGCTAGTCTGCTCTGGACCACCACCAATGGTGGAATTTGCATAGTATTATCTTTATATAACGTCAAATTAATGTCACCACTCACCAGCTGTAGATATTCCTATAAGTAAGCTAATCCACGGACAATGCTGATCGTGACAGATTCCACGTCGTCGAAGCTTTTTCGCATCCTCTCGAATTGAAAGAAAAAAAATACGTTTATTTGCAGTAAAACATGACGCAAAGAAAAGACACAAACAGAAAAAAAACCGGTCAAGAGCGAGTCGGACTCGCGCATCGAGGGTTCCGTTCCGATTTCTGAAAAAGTGTGCTATTTAAAGACATCGTTTTATTTTTCCTGTAATCTTTACATAAACTTCTGTCACATAGAATAATTTCAGATTTTTCTCTTTGCAAACTTCGGAGATAAGGGGTGGGGGGGGGGGGAACTTGGGGGGAACGGTATTTTTTTTATTACATTTTTCATCAAAAGTCGAAAACTATGCGGCCTAAAAAAAAGAAAAAATATGTTTGAGAATGTGCAAACAGCGTTGTTTCATATGATACCCCTCATGCCCTAGTAGCCCCACTTTGAATTTTTAAGACCCCCTTTCAGTCCGTGTTGCAAAAAAATATATAAATATTTTTGTTTCTTTCTTATTTGCAAAATAGTTGGGTAAACGTCATCTAAAACTGTTCCAAGTTTCAAGTTGATAGTTCTTGAGATATCCAGCTGTGACAGACAGACAGACAGACAGACTTAGTCACACCATAAGGGTTCCTTTTTTACCATTTTGGTACGGAACCCTAAAAAGAACAAGTTGGGGAAAAATATGCGTCACATCCGCAAGCGCAACACAGCCATCGCTCAGCATAATGCTGTGACCCTCTGCGAGATACAGCCGCAGCGCTGGTTTGCAGCGACAGCCGGCGTTGACGTGATGACGTCAATCGATGCAGCATAATGAGATACAAAATAAGAAATAAAATAAATACTCAATACAAGTTCTAATTTTGCTACTGAATAATATTATTCTCTATAACGTCAACGTCAATGCCCATCATCGCCATAAACATCACGGTAATTAAATTCGGTCAAGATTCGGTCAAATTGTCGCGGTAAGTGGTGGCTACACCTACGGCTAACGTCCTTCATCGCGATAATCAACAGCATATCCCGTTAATGTGGCCCCGACATAAAAAGTATGGGTTAATTACATAGAAGCCGACATTAGTCAGAAACTACGCCAACTCGGGGCTCAATAAAAATCTTTCGTTGCTGTGCTGATTTTGGCACGGTTGCTCGTTTCATCATGTGGTATCATTATTCATTATATTCCCATCAATAAATTTTGTATTGTACTTATATTTTATTATTTTCTCCTCTCTGAGTAATCCCGTTGTTGCTAAAGTGTTTTTAATTGTGTTCTCTGACCACTTCGCGCGTTTTTTACAATATCCAGACCGCATTGATTCAATTGAAATTGATGGAGAAACTTCATCTTTATGAACTAGTTTATTGAGTAGGATATTTTCATAACTTTTAACAGTGACTTTATTATGGTTACTACAATTTACTTCGTCGATTGCAGATGAATAAACTCTTGCACCAATCCTGAATCCTACATTGTATCAATAATAAAAATAATGTCATCTAAATCTGACGTCACTACAGCCGAAAGTCTTGTTTTTCTACCAAATATCGCAAAGACTGTTCCTGCGCTGCCCACATCCAGCGATTTTACTTGTACAAGTAAAATCGCTTATAACGTTATATTCGGTTATAACCCTTCTTTTTTGGCTTCGCCGCAGGCGGGTAATTAAAATAAGCAGTATCTACAACACCATCTTTGTTTACAGGGAGTGAGAGCCCCACCAGTGCTGTGGGTGCTGACGCGCCCCGGGAGCTGCCCAACGAGCTGTCAGCCCCGTACGAGGTGCCGCAGTTCCCCATAGAACAGATCGAGAAGAAGCTGCTCATACAGAGGCAGCTTAATGTCAAGTGAGTTTTAGATTAAGTATACAGAATTTAGCATCTATAGACTATGTAATAAGGCTCTTGGGGAAAATTAGTTTAAAAGAAAACACTTTTTTGGAAATAAAAAGGGAGCAATAAAAGGTCTAAGACCATATAAGTGTGGAGTATAGGCTACACTCCACACTTATATGGTCTTAGACCTTTGTATAGCACAATTTACCAAAGGATGCCAATAAACCATCATCATTTCCGCCGAAAGACGTCTACTGCTGGACATAGGCCTACCCCAAGCATTGCCACTTCGACCGGTTCAATGCAATACAATATATAATTATGTTATAATAGTGTGTATAAAAATATAGAGCGAGGCGAGGCTATCGTCCATATTTATGGGGCATAAAAATACATGATTGAGTTTATATTTATCGATCTAATAACATAACCCCTAGCCATTACCGTAAGTTCAGAGGAATAAGTTATTAAGTTCATACTCTAATTCTGAACAATGCTGGAAATAATTATTGTTGTAATTAGTTCTCGAAAACCAAAGCCGTATCGCTAGCTTTATTTCAAGACCATTGCAACACAAACGTACTTACGTTCCATTAACAGTCCGTACCTCGCAAAGAGTAGCTTCTCGAGAGTAAATAGAAGTGTTCACAGCGAGGCAGCTTAGTGTCGAGTAACTGTTTACTTTAGCTTCACAGTGGAAGTGTCCATACTGTTGCATCCCGCCAGTTCGTTGAGACGTGGCTACTTATAGCAAGGAGCGTTGAGGTTGAAAATAATAAACGTTTAAATACAAGAAATGGACAAAAAGATTTCAGTATGAATGTCGAATGCTATAAGAGCAGAGGAAGACCAAAGAAACGATGGATGGCCTGTGTGAAAGATGATATGACTAGAAAGGGGTTGACTACCGAGATGTCGACTAATAGAGAAGTATGGAAGAAAAATATATATTGCGCCGACCGAAAGTAAATTGGGATAAGGGCAGGAGAATGATGATGACAGGAAATCGACAATCATGTAGAGAAAACAGTGAAAAACTATAAATGATGTGATAAAATGATATTTTATTTCTGTATATTGGTTGTTTGATACACTACACGTCAAGATAAATAATAATACTTTAAAACTAGATGGGGCTGGAGTTTCCTAACAGACTTCTGAAGAAACACTGAAAAAACTCAGAGATCACAGTATTTTATAAGATGACGAAGTTAACGCTGAGGTTGATAATAATGAGCATCCCGAAGAAGAAATTGACAATAACATAAGGAAAATAGTGAAAAACGATAAAGTTAATAACTTAAAAGAAATAAAAGTGTTGTTTGTAGATATCGTCAAGTCATCACCTTTGACTGTGCGGAAAATCAATCAAATGTTATGAATAAAAACTTGTTATGGCAGTCTTCCAACAAAATAAAATAATTATACCTACCGACTACATGAGCAATGTCATTTCAAACTTGATATTGGATGCCATCCTAAGACCTAACTGATATTATAAATGCGAAAGTGAGTTTGTTTTTGATAACGGCTGAACGGATTTGGATGAAATTTGGCACATGGATAGACCATGATCTGGAAAAGGACATAGGCTACTTATCATCCTGGATCGCAGACGAAGTCGCGGGCAACAGCTAGCGTTATATATTGGAAGTATTCGAAATCATACAATAACCCTATTATTCAATATAAAATTATTTGTTCGATTTCAATAGTTATGTTTGAATATTGAAAACATTCTGTTGAAGAATCTATTTTTGGACTCAAACAAAAACATGTTTCAATACAAATCCTAGTAGGTGTACCTACCTACACAATACTATTTAACTTTTGAATACCTACGTTGTCTGAGGATCAATGACCACTGGCACTGGTTCACTAAATAGTTTTTATTCTGTCTGTTGTGTGCGTTGTAATTTTCCGCTACATATCGTCGCTAATTTAACTAACTGACGTATCTTGGACTAAGCCGATAGCCGACCCAACTATATTAATTTGATACATTTTCCAAGTCGAATCGATCTGTCTAATCGGCGTACCTGTACCTATGCCTTACGGTCCCCATGATAATGGAAAAATCGAGACCGATATATCTACAGTTTACAAAAAAAAAGAAGAAGAATAATAGCTTGCCCTGTAAAATTTTCTTTGCTTTTTTTTTCCAAGCTTGGTTTAGCTCGGTGTGTAAGTGAAATGGCGTTATGGCTGTCTAGTTTGACGCACGAGATAGAAGATTCTCACGCGCACCGGAATTATGTCGTAAAAGTGCAAATAAAATCCTATAAAATTAGAAATTAACTATTTAATAAAAAGTAATCCATCACTGGATGCAGTTTGCAATTTGACATTTCATGGTATATTTTAAATTATAATTATAATTGCTAATGAAGGGATAAACAGCTTTTAAAGATTATTAGGAGGTATGTTTAAAGATTTTTTTGGTGCATTAAAGTATGTTTAATTATGTTTTGGCTTCCATCACTGTATGCGAAAAGTACTTGAAAATATCATATTTTTTTTACATGTCAAAATTATTTACGGTTTATGAGATACACAGCTTTAAAAAACCACCTTTTTGATCGTTATCAGGAAATCTGCGCCTTAACCCCCGTTTCCGAGCGTAATAAAATCGCGGCGGAATTTTATCGCGTACTGGATATTCAACTCTCGTTGTTGAGCCGAGCGTTGAGAATCCAACCTAACAAAAACAGAGTGCATCCCAGCGCGACGAAAAACACACTGTTGGATTTTCAACTCCCGGCGCTAAGCAGAGAGTTGAAAATACAGTGCGCGATAAAATACCGCCGCGATTTTATTACGCTCGTGGAAACGCCGACTTAGTCGGGCGTTTTTGTTAGGTTGGATTCTCAACGCTCGGCTCAACAACGAGAGTTGAAAATCCAGTGCGCGATAAAATCCCGCCGCGATTTTATTACGCTCGTGGGAATGCCGACTAAGTTAGATTAGCGACGATATATAAACTTCAGGCTTCTCCATAAATAATATAACATTTTGTCATATTTTTTTTGTCAAATGTTTCGTTCTTATTAGTTACCCTGATGTATCCCACTATTGAGCATTAGTCTCCCCTTCCCCTTCAAAACCTTTCTATTTTGTGTCATTTCTGGTCACATATACCCTGCACATGTTATTATGCTGCCGAAACCTATACTAATCCGTGTCTATCGTTTCTGTTACGTAAATAAATCGATGTTAGTAAGTCTGATTAGCTGCAATTAAAAATTTCCCGGCTCCCAATGATTCGTCTCTTTCAACCTTTACTTCCTTCTCCGTATTCACCGTACCTTGCTAGACAAAAGCCACCCTCCGTCTGTCATTCTTGACTTCCAAACACATGCATTGTACAAATCCAGTTACATAACGTGGTGTGTGTATTTGTGTAATTCAATTTGCGTGACCTTGTCTAGAGTCAGGGTCAGTCTTGACACGTGTACGGCTCACTTCGAATTCAGTTTGTTTGAATTCGTTAGCTAGGACGTGATACTGTATTTTTTAATATTTAAGATTGTGAAATAGTTCTAACTCAATGTTTATGCCTACAGCTCTCCTGTCTCCTCTGTCCTGTCCCCATTTCGTTCCGCATTGCAATTTGCTGCTGACTGATTTCTTGTTACTTCCGTCTGTTTTCAGAATTAGGTCACAGTTTTATCGGATTCATTGGCAATACAGGTCCTTCTGTATATAGTTATCCGACATCCGCGCGGCTTTGCCCGCGTGGATGTCGGATAACATCCTACGGGAACTACTACCGGGAATTCCTTCCTTATTCCTTGTCTACATTATAAAGGGAACCTCTGTGCAAAATTTCAGCTTTCTAGGTCCTAGGGTTTGGGCTGGGCGTTGATGAGTCAGTCAATCAGTCAGTCAGTCAGTCCGGACTTCTCTTTTTATTTATATAGATTTTATCTTCATGATAAATTTCAGCCTCCTCCTCCGCCAATTTCATAATGAAATCTTTTTTGCCTTCTCGCATGGAAAATTGGAAATCAAGGGAGTTCAAACTCTAAACATTGGTTTTGTTGAATTAATGTAGTTCTACCATCAGTACCTACCTAGTACCTACGGCAAAATGGTCTGTATGAGTAGTTCATTAAATATTACCAATATAATACAACCTCATTCAGAATCTAACTCTATACAGCTCAATAATCTGCAGCTGGTTTGTTAATGTGGGGCGCGTAGCTACTACATGGTTTTATATATCTATCGCCCTTGCATGGAAAGGAAATCTTTGAATCAGTTAGTACCTACGAGAACACGGGCCAGCATGCTACTCACGTGTTCTCTGGGGTATTATTTATTCAACTCTGAATTTACTGCCCCAACCAGCTCTGCGCTTAGGTTTATTACTTCATTTTCTGTTTGCAGTTAATGTAGCATTATTTTTCCTTACGTGGCCAGCGTGGGTTTTACATCTTTGACTACCACGCGTAGTCGCGTTGCATCACTCATCATCATCAACATCTTCCCGCCCTTATCCCATGTTACATGTTATCCTATCTTCTTCGTTGCAAGGTGCATCACTGGAGACTAGAAAAACCTTTCATTTGTTTTCTCCGGAAACGTTTTCGCTAGACTTGTGAGCATTTAGCTCGTACGTGGCCACAGGGTCAAGCTTGCTAATATTAGTAAGCAGTTCTAAATCCTGCAGGATAGCAACATTACTTACATCGTCATTTTGCTACGCTACACGCTACATAACCCAAATCATAGTCGAGGACTCAGGATTAGACCGTGCTTACTAGTTTTTTGAATCCATGGAAAACATAAAAAACAGTGTTATAAAATTCTGAAAAAGATACGGATAGCCAAATGCTTTTAATAACACGATTAGATTGGATGGAAAAAAATCCAAAGTTAAGTACCCCTTTTCGCAATGTTTAATGAATCTCATAGCTACAAAACAGACGTTTTTTCAATTTTTTTTTATATTAAATGAAAAGTTAGTAAGATTAAAAAATCTTACTAACTTTTCATTTAATATACTTTGCTTGGCCGTTTCGTTACTACAAGAACTATTGTATAACAGAAAGTAATGAACAGTGAATACATATTTTTCACCTTGCGCCCATGTGATGGTCGCGAACCGGCCAAGCCACATATTTTGAATAAGGTGTAGAGTTTGTGAAGTTAGGGCTTGGAGAGTTAGGGCGTGTAGAGTTAGAAGCTTGGCTCTACATGATATGATATGATATGATATATGTTTATTCATCAAAAAAATTACAGATAGTTACAGCAACAAACAGTGGGTAGAGATAAGTGGGTAATTAGGTATGTTGTAAAATCTGTACTAAAATTAATAAAACCCTGCCTCTCAAACTAGGTTATAACCTGTATTTTGAGAAACAGTGTGCGGCCACCAAATTCTAAAACACGAATAGGTACTATTACAACAATTAATGAATGGTGTCGTTCTACCTGCAGTAATTTATGTGATTCTGTGATAGTTGTGATGTATGTGTATGTGTGAAAGGGTGTGTATAGTGGAAGTAGAGTATTGTGTGGGTGTGTGTGCATGTGTGAAAAGGTGGGGTGGACGGAGAGTGCGTGCGCGCATGTTTAAATATGTGTATGTTATTGAAATCTGAGTGTGTAAGAGATTAGGTGACGTATGTGAGTAGAGACTCCGTGTAGGCATAGTCCCTCTCTAGTAGCCACTCTGTTACTTTAATTTTAACCGCGTGGGTATTTAGTTTTAAGATTTTTAATTCTTTATTTATCTTATTGTAAATATATTTACTAAGTATGTAAAATTGATGCGTTGCAAAAGTGGTTTTATGTTGAGTTCCACTTATGAGTTGAATTCGCTTATTTGGATTTGGCGGCGGCAGTTTAACATGAGTTCTTAAAATCGATCGAAGCACGAAAATCTGACGTACCGTAAGGACTTTGCAATTAGAGTATAGATCAGTTGTTGGGTATCTGTAAGGTTTTCTGGTCATTACTTTAAGTATGGCTCTTTGTGCTCGTTCTACTCTTAACATTTTAGTTTTTGTTGCTCCGCCCCAAGCAGTTATACAATATCCAATAACAGATTGGCAAAGAGCATAATACACCATCTTCAGAGTGTCAAGTTTGGCTGACTCCCTCAGTGATTTAAAGACATGTATAAGGCGCATTGTTCTTGTGGTTAAGGCATCAATCTGTTTATCCCATCTTAGTCCGTCATCAATATGAACTCCGAGATATTTTATATTGTCAGATCTTTTTAGAGTTGGACAGTCACAAGATGGTATTGGATTTGAACATGAGTGAGCTGTTACACTAAAGGTAAGTGGCGGCATCGCGTTTTGTCGGATTGCGAATGGGATGTAAGTGGTTTTGGTTAAGTTGAGTGTCAGAAGGTTAGAGTTCAGCCATTTCATTATTTTGGAAAGGGCTGCTTCTGCAGTAGTCTTAACCATGTCCCAAGAAGGTCCGTAAACGAGGATCGCGGTGTCATCTGCGTACGCGTAGATATCACAGTTAGGCAGGTTCATCTTGCAAAGATCGTTTACGTAGATTTGAAAGAGTATGGGGCCGAGTATACTACCTTGGGGGATGCCGTATGTAATTAGCTCTTCGTCACTATAATATGCATCAACCTTGACAAGCTGCGTTCGATTTTTAAGGTAACTTTTAAAAATTTCAAGTTGTATTCCACGCACACCAACACATTCCAGCTTGTCAATAAGTTTGGGAACAGAAACTGTGTCAAAGGCTTTAGAGAGGTCCAGACAGATCCCCAGGCACTTTATTTTATTGTCTAGCTTGCTGGCAACCTGCTGCGTAAAGTCCAAAACTGCATCTTCTGTCGACACCCCTGTACGAAAGCCGTATTGGTTTTTGGCAATGATGTGGTGTTTATCCAGGAATTTCCTTAGAGAATCTGCCAGGATCCTCTCCAGTATTTTGGAAAGAGCAGTCAAGACAGAAATTGGCCTATAGTTACTAACACAGCTTCTGTCCCCTCCCTTGTGAATTGGGTGTACTATTGCCACAAGGGAGGGGACAGAAGCTGTGTGACATGGCAACATTCTACATGAAAATGTTTTTGGTGGGATTTCATTTCTTTTTGTAAGTTGCTTATGATATTAGGTTGATATGTAGGAGATTAATAAACACTTATCGAAGTATATACAAGTGTATTAATATTATTCGTAAGTATACCTAAGTAGGTACTTATTATTTTCTCATACAAATTTCCATCCCCTAGTTTAAGGGGTTGGGGGGTAAAAGTTCCAAGTTTTAGAATTTTTTTATTGTTTGTGTACTAATACTAGCTTACATACCAAATTTCAGCTTTCTAGGACTTCAGGAAGTACCCTAAGAATTTTTATGATATGCTATGCAATTGAAATTTTATAGGTTTAATAAGTCAACCACTGACATCATATCCAGAAAATTTTGTTTATCTGGTATAATCCAAACCCAAGATAAGAAGGTTCAAAAATACGACGAAGTGCTTCGAGAAAAGGTAGGTAGTGCCCTTGCGGTTCGCTGGGCTCGTCTTGGCGGGGGCACTACCGTGCCCCCAGATTAAAATAATTACTATGTTTAAATACCTACCAAATGCTATAAACTGAGCACCTGCCATCAATCTCTTCACCACCCCTGGTTGACTGGTAGAGAATGCCTAAGGCCGCTTTGTACATAAAGTCCGCTTTGTACATTTTTTAGTGCCAAAAGTTTAAATAAATAAATAAATGCGCGAGGCAATCACTTGCGAGCCTACTTTAAGGCTACGAGGTTCGAGCGCTGGATCATAGGGCCTTAAGAGGAAAGACGGGTGGCCAGTTAGGTATTTTCAGAAGGTATTGCTGTCGCTCTGCGAGCGCTTCGCCCTCGAATTCGTGCGATAAGGACAACTGCAGATCCGATACGCTTACTGTGTATTTAGAAGAACTACAAAATAGTAAAAAACAGATCGATACTATATGCATAACTGAACATTTTATGACGCCTGAACAGGAAGGACTTCTAAATATACCAAATTACAGCCTGGCAACAAGTTTCTCCAGAGATAACAGAAGAGGTGGTGCGTGCATTTTAACCAGGGTTGGACACAAGTATAAAGTGTTAAACTTAGGGAAATATTCTGTAATCAACGTAATTGAAAGCTGCGCGATAGAATTGAAAGAACACAACATTATTATTGTATGTATTTATAGGGTGCCCCAATCTAATTTGGATACATTTTTCGACAATTTGAATAACATTTTGCATTTGCTGTGTTTAAAATTGAATAACAAAAAGATTGTCTTATGTGAAGTGTCTTATTACATAGCTCCACATCTCAGTCACATAATTAATATGAGTATTTCTAGCGGAATCTTCCCTGAGAAATTGAAAACGTCAATAATTGTACCATTGCACAAAAAAAATGACAGACGAATTATGTCAAATTATAGGCCTATTGCGTTGATACCCGTCTTTTCAAAAATATTTGAAAAAGTCATTTATAAGTCCTTGTACAACTTCCTTGAGAAAGCAAACATATTAGTAAATGAGCAAAAGGGATTTCGTAAGCAGAAGACAATCAATATGGCTATACATGACCTGCTTCTACCTATTTTGTCAAATATGGATAACAGAAATCCTGTATGTGCCATATATATGGATCTAACTAAAGCTTTTGATTATGTCGATTATCCTATACTAATACATAAACTTGAAAAATATGGTATCAGGGGAAATATACTTGACCTCATTCGATGATACATAACGGACAGAAAGCAATTTGTAGAAATCAAACATGTATCCTCAAATACTAGTTACGAGAAAAAATATCATTCCGAAAGCGAAATAATTAAATACGGCGTTCCTCAGGGTAGCGTACTAGGACCCCCCCTTTTTTTGCTTTACATAAATGACCTTCCGAGGCAAATAAAGCACCCCATGGTACTATTTGCCGACGATAGCACCGTAATTATTAAGTGTGATGATCCCAATACTTATGAAAATGAAATAAATATGACATTAAATAAAATTATAACATGGCTTGACAACAATAATCTAATTATAAACTTAGAAAAGACTAAAATTATGCATTTTTATCAAAGAATACCAAATCCAATCCTTGACATTAGTTATTTAGGGACAAAAATAGAATCAACTACCGCTACTAAATTTCTTGGTATCAATATAGACAACAATTTGACTTGGAGACCCCAGACAGACGAAATATGTAAAAAACTTAATAAATTTACCTATGCTCTCTATAAACTATCAAAAATAGTGAGCCTAGAATCCGTACTAACAGCCTATCATGGCTATGTTGCATCAACACTCAGATATGGCATAATATACTGGGGCAATTCAGTTGATAGAGAACTCGTGTTTAGAGCCCAAAAAAGATGTGTCAGAGCTATGTGTGGCCTTAAAAGCACAGACAGTTGTCAACCGTTCTTTATACGTCTAAAAATTCTTACCTTGCCATCGTTATACATATACGAAACAAATATGTTCGTCAAATCTAACATTTCATTATACAAAATAGCTAATAAAAGTTACTACAGAAAATTACGCGATAAAAATAAGTCAGAACTCGAACTAACTTATGGCAAAACTGCACTAATGAATAAAAGTACCTTCTGTATGTCTAAAAAAATATATAACAAACTACCTGAAAAAATAAAAACGCTAAATCTGGACGATTTCAAAAAGGAACTATATTGATAAATAAATGTTATTACTCACTTCAGGAATATTTGGCCGATAATTCTATAATTACTGCTTCATAAAATTGTACATCATCTCACCTATTTTGACGATTTAGAATTATATTTGACATTAGAAGTATTATTATGACTATATCATTAATAATCTATTTGACATTTGAAATTGATTTATATTTTTTTATTTTTTTTTTTATTAATTGATATGCATGTACCTATTGATTTTATTAATAATGTGAAATTCGACAATGTTAATTAATTATATTTGTACGCCTCAGGGCAAAACATAGAGGATCTACTTATCCGTAACATCTCGCACAATATTGTACATTGACCTATGTTTACAAATAAAGCATTCATTCATTCATTCATTCATTCATTCATTCATTCATTCATTCATTCATTCATCCGACTAAATAGCCTATGTAAAAAGTCACATTTCGAGGTTTGGCTCTCGCCTATTTCCTCCTCCAACATTGGACCAATTTAAAAGATATTTCATAAACTGAATAAGAAGGATATATACTATGCCCCTATGTTTTTCTTTTTTCGCTAATAGTTGTCAAATTGGTACATTAGGCGTCTGTTAATAGCGGTCTGAATAGGCAATTTTGAGCATTTTTGGAGGGTTCTAGTTCCTATAAAAATAATATATCATCAAAAAGGAAAACATAGGGGCATACAAGTAACTGATATTTATATTTCTGTAAAAAATCATTGCTTTATGGTCATTAACCAGAAAGAAAACAGGCGAGAGCGTTTGTATCTTTTTGTATGGAGAAAAGAGCACCCACGTTTCCTCTTAAGTTTGATTTTGGTCAGTTTCAAGACACTTAAACTTGAGACCATACTAGATTATACAGCGAAAGGAACTTCGTCCCAACCGGGTGTTCCACGACACTGCTGCTTACCTAGTTGATAATTAGTCAACAATGTGTGATTGCTCCAAAGAATAATTTGATTCTCCATCTCAAACTGATTGACTCGGTTACAATAAGCAGTTATGTAAATCGATAAGCATTGTGCCACAAGATCAATTGACATCGGGTGATCGAGTCATAAATATCGCCCCGCCTTCGTACACATAACTTTTACGAGCTATATTTCGTCTGCTCTAGGTTATAATAGAGCTAATAAAAGCTATAGATGCGGATAGTCGAGGGTTAGATACTGATATTGTCTCGACTTGTGTAGGTAGAGTTTTGGTATGAGATAGTCAAAGTACAAATTGTTTTCTTCAGGAATATGCTTTTCTGTTTTATATGTAGGTGCCCGGTTAATCGCAATAGTCTCGGCCCTTTGGACCTACTACTCCTCTCTCTACCCCTCCGGCTTCGGCAAAGACATGATCATCATCAGCCTACAGCAGTCCACTGATAGGAAGACATGCGTGGTGTTATTGTCATGTTTGTCATCTTCAGCCTGTTCAGCATTCTCCTGTCCTTATCACAGTCTAATTGGGGTCGGTGCAACATGTCCTTTTTTTTCATACTTCTCCATCTACATCTTCAGCCTGTTATCATCTACAATTGGATGTAGCCCTCCTCAGGCTTCGAATATTTATGTCAGCACATTTCCAATATTTTATGTCAGACACTAGGTATATGTAATGAATGACCAGGAAATCGTGATGTGTGGCTAATCTGTGATTGGTCGACAACATATTCATTCAAGTCAATCCTGAGTCATATATGATCTATCTGATATCATCATCTTCGCCTTTTCTATCGACGTTAATACTTCATAAATGTTACGTTGGCCGTATAAGCGCGGTGCTAACTGCCGCCATTGTGTTCAAGAGGCATTACAGGCCAGTCTTATGCCACCTCCAGTCTATAAATATTCCCGGGGCCTAAGCTCCTCTAAAGCCATCGATAAACCTCTTTTTGCGGTCGCCACGTTTACACGAGCATGCGATACGCCTCTGAGTCTCGATATTATTAGTGGGAAGTAATTGGATTAACCTTGGAGCGACAGTAACCCTTACCGCGAGGGATGCCGCGCCATTTGTAATTTGATTGCATTGCAACGCGTGTCGCCGGCAGAACGCGGCCGTTCCATCGCCACCGTTTGGTTATTCAAAAACTTGTTCCGTTTTGGCGGGAGATGTGAATTTGTGATAGTTTTTTATCTGTGCTGTGGTCTTTAGTATGTTTGGAAGCAAAATAGATTGTCAGAGATGGACGTCGACGAGGAATTCATGGTAATTTGAACTTCAAATTGTTTATAAAATAATGACTTGAATAATGGGAGAAGAGTTAATACGGATAAACCCCCAGCTGTTATGAAACGGATATCCGAAGTTTTGCATTTGTTCAGATTCCGATGCCTACACGACTGTAGTTTAAAATATTCGGTGTTGGAAGGAAGGCCACGATGGATTTTAAAATTAACGGAAAAATGATTTTAAATTATGAATGCCAATGCTACTTTCTTATTCTAAAATATTTACTAAATAAACAAGGTTTTCGAAAATTAAGTGTTTTTTTTTTGTTTTAAACTTTTTTGTTAAGACGATTGAATTTATGTTAGGACCATTGATATAAAAAGTTAGGACTTAGGTAAGTAGGCTTTTAGGCTCGATAACAACAATTTTATTGCAATCGTTTGAACTAATGTGCTAGGTTCTTTGATGGATTCTGACGAGACTGTTATACTTACCATTCGAAAGTGAACGCATAATTGGGTTCAATCGCAAGTTTCGTTAGTTATTTTATGAAGGTAGGTACAAACGCCAGTAGTAGGTCAAGTCACCCGAAACTGTCAAATTTTCCGAATCAACCTTAAACTTAATGCTTTAGCGATAAAGATGAAAATCTATTAAAGAAATTTGACAGATTGTAGTAGCTTGATGTGCTGGCGTCTGTACATACCTAATGTGATTTGTGATACATATCGATATAATGATAGACTTGCAAATTAGAAACACATACTTAACACAATAGAAATTCGTCAAATGTGAACTCACAAAACACGAGGCAGTGGTGTCAGATTCCAAAGCCTATTAAAACCTACATGTTTAGACATAACATAAGTATATAATCAGTGTATTGAATTCCACCTAATTTATGATATTTTATTAAGGTCATTAATTAATAAAATAAAATAAATAAAAATAAACAAACCTTTATTGCTGTTCATATATATTTTTTTACATGCTTATTATATAAAATGTGCATGATTTATAGGTACGCCAACAGCTTAAACATTGTACATTAAATACTAAAAGTTAACAGCTGTGGGTTCTTACTTAAATATAGGATACCAATTACAGGTGCACATGACATTCGCATAAAACAAAGCATCCTTCGTAAATTATATCAAATTAAAATTATTAATTAAAATTAAAAACAAAATTGTAAGCAAAACAACTTTGACTACAAATAACTGACTTACACAAAAATAACTAAAGTTATAAAATACATATTACTGACTATGACATTGGTCATGTAAATTATACTTTAAAAAGAAAATAAATATCGGTAAACGGTCAGGTGTTGTCTTCCGACAATGGCCTCCTCCAAAGATTTGCATTCTGCCCCGTACTCCTGCCCTTTGCTGATGCTGTACGAGTCCATAGTCAACCCACTCTTTTCCTGATGTCATCCTCCATCTGTCTACCTCTACCTGTTTATTTTGCTGTCTCGTGAGTACCATTCAGTTATTAGTCTTGTCCATTTTTCCTCCTTTTCTCTTATCCTTATCATATGCCCTGTCCACCTCCACTTTAGCTGTTTGTAAGTTGTGTATGCATTCTTGAAATTTGTTTTATTTTTTATGTCTTTTAATTTTACTCGGTCTTTGTGCTTCTCTCCATCCCGTTCAAGTAAAAGTACTCTATGGTTCTGACAAATTTTTATTTTGTTTGCTAATTGTTCTGTCAATGCCCAGGTTTGTCACCCGTATACCGTATAGTAATAATTTTTTTCATTCATAGGCATTTCTTTGTTTTTCATGACTTGACTAAGGTCCGTATTACAGAACGTCACTCAATACTCAAGCAAATTACTTACTTAAAACTAGATTCAAGCCATTTGATTGGTTGAAACTAGTTTTAAACTAAATTTAAACAAAGATCAGTGCTTGAGTTTCCTTCTGTAATACGGACCTAAGTGACCAAAATCGATTCTAAGTACGTACTTGGATCGGTTAATTTAGACACACGAATATACTACACAATAATAGTTTAGTAATACATATTAGCTAAGTGTGTGACTAATGAACCGGTAAGTATCAAATATTAATAGTCGGCAACATTATTATCAATGGAATGGAATCTAAGACGCCCACTGCTTCCTTTGGAGTGGCTCCAAGTAATTGTTAAGTACGTATATTTTCAAAGGTATAATAACGCTTAATCTTTTTAGCAGCTACAACTTTGATTATTAAAATGTGGGTAGTTGGGACTTCAATGAGCTAAATTTTCCGTCACCAATACATAAATGATGTGCTTATTTGCAAACTAGCTTTTGCCCGCGACTTCGTCCGCGTTTCCGTCGTTTTTCGTAAAAAAGTACCATTATGTCCTTCCTCACGGTTCAGTGGTTTTGATGTAACAGACAGATTAACTTTCGGAAATATAATATGTCAATCAACAATACTGTTGAAAAATATCGCAATAAGGAACCGCAGAATATTATTATTAATAGCTGTGCCCGCGACTCCGTCAGCGTGTAACTCCTTGTATGTTATTAAGTTAACGTATTGGACTGCTAAGCTATCGGGAGTTACACGTGTTATTGTGAGTCAACCATAAAAGATAGACATATGCTGTTGTGGGATATTTTTTAGATAATTCTATGTAGCTTTAACCATTAAGGCTGCACACGCGACGGAAGCTTAAAAAATGGAGCAACTTCTCCCGTTTTCCCAACATTTCCTTTCACTGCTCTGCTCCTATTGATTGTAGCGTGATGAAAAGTATACTATAACCTCCCCAGGAGTATGAAGAATAATTGTACCAAGTTTCGTTAAAATCCGTCGAGTAGTTTTTGTTTCTATAAGGAACATACAGACAGACAGACAGACAGACAGACAGACAGACAAAAATTTTACTGATTGCATTTTTGGCATCAGTATCGATCACTAATTACTCCCTGATAGTTATTTTGAAAATATATATCATGTACAGAATTGACCTCTCTACAGATTAGTATACATATTCTTAGGAAGGTTACTTACTCCAAATTAGGTTAGGCGTTTATGATAGTTTGATTTAATCAATGACTTCACCGTCTTCTACAGTACGCACTGTTCGAGCCAAACAAATATTTACTTACTATCGCACGAGAATCGAACTCGTAACCACGCAAATGCACTGGAGCCACTACCACAACGCCTATAAGTTGGGTCGGAATATCAATTTCATAGGTACAGAACGATTGCTGCCTGACTTCTACAACCTGTTTACTGTCCACCAAACAGAACCGTAATGTACAGCGATATACACAAATGTAATTAGCAGAACACTCCAAATGACTGTGCTAATATTTGAGCATTTGAACAATATTGCGCGGGTAATGGCTCGCGGCGGACTATTGTCCCATCTCTTTGTAATTAATCATTTTTGGGGGTAGAATTAGTATTGGTATATTGACTTTTGATGGTAAAACGAATGGTCAATATTATTTACTTAATTATTAATCATGGCTCATTCGTCTGGTGGTAATTAGGAAGTGTGGTTGTCAGGCATTGTCGTTACGGGTCGTCAGAAGCCCGAAAGTCTGACAAACAGTCTTACCAAGGGGTATCTTATTAACCAGTTACTGTGTTGCGGAGGTCAGATAGGCAGAAGTCGCTCCATGTAAAACACTGCAACAACATTCAGCTGCATCCGGTTAGACTGGAAGCTGACCCCAACATAGTTGGGAAAAGGCTTGGCAGATTGATTGATTGGTTGTCAGGCATGGGATCCGTTTTAAGGTTTAGGAAATACTCAGTTGTAATAAGGAGTTGGGATTGTGCTAGGTATGTCCATAAACATACTGTAAACTTGTTTTAAGGCTTGTGGCTAAGTAATAACAGTCGCACGGGTCGATCAACCAGGTTAAGCTAAGCTTGCCGCTGTTGGTTTGTGGATGGGTCACCATTTTTACATACCAAGACCCTCCGGGCCTAGGAAAGCACCACTTTCTTTTAGTTTTAGTTAATTTAATCTCTAGGTCTGTAAGGCATTTTAAATTCATCCTCCTTTCCATCCCCAGGGCAGCAGAATGCGGGCAATCAGTGCGTTCGTTCGGCGGCAGCGAGGCGGGCGGCGCAGGCGCAGTGTTCGACGAGCGGATGCGGGTGGCTGATGACGATGAGACCGACTTCGTGCTGCCGCACTTCCAGAGAGTCGCCATCAGCGGGGAGGATACGTCTGGGGTGAGTGGCGAGGATGTGATGGTGAGCCTATATACCTAATTATTGAAGAGCAGTAGGATTATAGTCTGGCTATTTGCGATGAGTCAAAGTCAAATATTTGTTTTAACTCAATTAGGCACATAAGTAAGAGGTGTTTTTGAATTTACAAGAAAACAGAATTGATTCTAGTTGCCTCTTCTTAAAAGTAGTTTCGTATGGAGAAGAATGAGCAAGAAGAAACTCCACAAGTTTTTGCGTAAATATTTGTCAGGCAACATGGCTTTAGGAATTACCACATTTGATGCTGCATAACCTCTAAACTCGGGATGCGTACCTACTACTTAGGCATGACTCCAAATCTTTTCATCATAAAATCCAACCCTTATGTATGTCTCTTGTAAACCTATACATCATCAATCAAGTTCGTCCATGAGTGATGTGTAGGAAGGTTGATGATAATGGATCCATGAATGATTGGTTAGCCCGATGAGTAGGGGAAAATGGAGCAACTGTCTGTCTGGTCTTGTTAACTGTCTTATTCTAAGTAGATAATAAAAATAATACTTACATAATAGTAATTTATTTCTAAACTTCAGTATAAGAATAAGAATAAGAATAAGAATAATTTATTTGCTGAAAATATAGGTTTTACCAGATGTAAAAATTGGTGGTTTAAGTACATTCCATATTTTGCCTGTTTAGGGCATGCAAATTAGTTCTTAATAATAGGTGCAACTATGTACTTAATAATATAAATTGCAATACACACACTCCAAAATAAAAATTTAACACACCTAATCTAATATGAATTACAAACTTGTCAACCTTATTTTAAAATATAATAAACCTTAATATAATATAATCTAATCTAATACACACAACCTTAATATAATCTAACATAAATTACAAAGCAGCCTTAACATAACAGTTTTTATTTACATATAATATTTACCCTAAAATGACATCTTTTTCCCTGTGTTCCAGAAATTCTTTAAGTGTATAAAAACAATTTTCTATTAACCATCTGCGCAGTTTTACTCTAAAATATTTGAATGGTAGTTCTCTTATAGACTTTGGTAATTGAGTATTTCTTCAAAAAGTATTCTCCGCGTAGCTTTCGTGGCGAATTTTTTTTTTAGAGTAATCTTCTAATAAATGGACACACATTTAAGATGCTCTAAAAATAATAAGTTCAATTTTGATTATATGTAAATCGGTGCATAAAATACAGAGATATTCTATTTTGCAATTTCGGTTCCCACGAAAGTTACGAAAGACGCCACAAAAGTTACAAACGTATTTTCTGTAAGCAAACTACAGTTTTAAATCCTTATTTTTTCATAAATTTCCTGTGGATTGAAGTTTAAAAAATGAAATACTTATTATTTATGAATCTACTTGTATTTGAGATCAACATAGTGTTTTGAGATCAGCTTATTATTACTTATTAGTAACTTTGGTTGCTAATTTAGCTTTGGTCCAGTAATTAAACTGTAAAATTTACATCATTATCATCATCATCATTTCAGCCGAAAGACGTCCACTGCTGGACATAGGCCTCCCCTAAGCACCGCCATTTCGACCAGTTCTGTGCTTCCCGAATCCAGCAGATTCCTGCGGCCTTTACAAGGTCATCTGTCCAACTTGTGGGAAGCCTTCCAACGTTACGTCTTCCAGTACGCGGCCGCCACTCCAGAACATTTTGGCCCCATCGGCCATCTGTTCTTCGAGCAATGTGCCCTGCCTGCTGCCACTTAAGTTAAGCAATTCTTCGGGCTATGTTGGTTACCTTCGTTCTACTGCGGCTCTCTTAATTTCTGATTTGATCACATAGGAAAATTCCAAGCATAGCCCTCGCCATTGCCCTTTGGGTGACTTTCAGCCTTCTCATAAGGCCCATTGTGAGCGGCTACGTTTCAGTGCCGTAGGTCTTTACTGGCAACACGTACTGGTCGAAGACTTTCATCTTGAGATACTATGGTATGTGAGACGAGAAGATATTGCGAAGCTTCCTGAACGCTGCCCAGCCGAGTCGGATTCAACGATTGACCTCTTTCTTCAAGTTGGACCTACCTAACTGGACAGTTTGTCCTAGATACTCGTCCACAACCTACACTGTAGTGTCTCCGATCTTCATGAGAGTGGGTGCTACATGGGCATTTGAGATGCCATTTGTCTTATCCATTTTCATTTTAAGACCGACTCTTTCGGAAGCTCTACTGAGGTCATCGAGCAGTGTACTGAGCCCCTCCATAGTCTCAGCCATGACTACTATATCGTCTGCAAACCGAAGGTGAGTGACGTACTCGCCATTGATACCTAGCCCTTTCCAGTCCAGAACCTTGAAGACATCCTCCAGTGCAGCGGTGAACAATTTCGGAGAGATAACCTCTCTCTGTCTCCCCCCCGCCAGAAGGATAGGTTTCGAGGTCCGTTCCTGGAGTCGGACTGACATAGTGGCGTTTTCGTACAGGCACTTCAGCACCTCAATATACCGATAGTCGAGACTGCAGTACAGCCCATGCTTTAATCGAATCGGAGGCTTCAGTCTTCTTTATAACATGTCGCAGCGTATACGTATGTAGTCTATGGTGCTATAGCCTTTACGGAATCCGGCTTGTTCGGGAGGCTGGAAGTCATCAAACCTGCGTGCGAAACAGATCGGGATGACTCTTGAAAGCAGCTTGTAGACATGGCTCAGAAGTGAGACGGGTCTGTAATTCTTAAGAAGAACATTATCGCCCTTCTTAAAGAATAATACCACCACAGCTCTGTACCATGCCTGCGGCATTTTGCCCTCGAGTATGACGGAATCAAACAGCTTCAGGAGGGCCTTAAGAACGGGTTTTTTTATACTTTTGTCTGACAAGCACTCTACATAATAAAATTCATAAGGTATTTTCTTACTGTCAATTAGCCCATTGGCTAAACAGCACAGGTTGAGGTGAAGTAAGCTGTTAATTTGGCTACGAGAAAACATACAAACAGAAACACATACTACGAGTCGTTACAAGAAAAAAAATGAAGCACATACTCGTACAAGCATAAATACTTATACAAATACATAACACCTTTATTTTGAGATTCGCGACAATCGAGTAAATGCATCAGCGGCGTCAAAAAACATCTGAAGTCATTATTTAATGGAGATATAAAACTTTCATGGTGCGCTAGCTGACTTTCGTGGACAAATAACCACGAAAGTTGTGCCACGATAGTTACGAAAATTTCACATTTTTGAGAATTACTATTAAAGTTACAGGTAAATTAACGAACAAAGTACTTGGGAATAATCTCGAAGATCTATCTTATTCCTTCGTGCAAAATGAGTTCGAAAATTGTAAACATTATCCTTCAAAATTTGCGCATGAAAGTTTCTTGACCAAGGCTACTTGAAAATATTCAAAGGTTAACTTATCTCATATTTTTTTTGTTTATAAGCAATTAATGTATTTGTCTCCCCCACTGATGCCGGGACACTACTGAGCGTCCGCGCAACTAAAAAGTGTAGCGATAAGTTGCCCCTCTTGGAAGATAGGTGCAGTTTTGTTGCGCCCTCGCGAAAGTAGGAAAATCGTGTGACAGAGACATAATGCCTATTAACTATTGTACATTAAGAGATACAATTAATATTCTTTGATCATTATGATGCCTAATTAAATACGATTAATTTGATGTATTACATTATATGCTTATGAATAGAATACAAAAGTTATCAAAGTTTTCCGTGAGCGCGAACAGAGTGTGACGCGCGAAGAACACCGATTTTGCTCCCGTTTTGGACACTAGATATTTTTTTAAATAAATATTATAAATAATTTTAGATGTTTATTGTTGAAATTGTACACATAAATAAACAAAGAGTAATCTGTATTTGGTCCTAAGACTGAATATTTCATAGGTTAGGAATTACGACCGTGTGACCGCGTTTTGAGGGACCTCGAAGAACTACCCAATTTATTAAAAATAGTAATGCACATATGATAAACATTCTTTTTAGATAACGCTATATTACAAAATGGAATTAAAATTTTTGTTGCATCTCTTGGTCTCTGTTTCGTATAATTGTCACCTTTGAATCTAAAGAATTCTGTATGCTTCCTTACAAAAACTGATACCTCAAACAAATACATGCCGGTCAAAGTCAATAATTACAGCTTTTTGAATAAAGGCCTACAAGATTCAAGTGGACCGACACCGCATATAGCTCTTACACATTTCTTTTGTACAATAAATGTTTTTTCGTTATCTGTTGAATTTCCCCATATTATAATTCCGTATCTTAATATTGATTCAACATATCCACTATATGCTATACGGGCTGTTTTTTCATCTGACACAGTACGAAGTTTCCTTAGTGCGTACACAAATCTATTCAGTTTATTGCATACGGTGTTTATGTGTTGTTTCCAATTACAAAATTTGTCTAAAGTTATACCTAAGAATTTAATATTTTCTGTTTCTTCTATGTTTTTATCGTTTATTTTAATGTTAATACTATCGTGGAGTTTATTTTTGTATGTACGAAATTTAATTAGTTTTGTTTTAGATATATTTACACATAGGTTATTTGATTCAAGCCATTTGATTACAGACTGTACGGCTTCGTGTATTTTATTTTCATGACTTGAACTTTTAGTTTTATTAGGCACTATAACAGAGATATCGTCAGCGAATAGGACACTATCATACTTAATTGAGTCGGGTAAATCATTAATGTACAGTAAAAATAGTAAGGGGCCCAAAACGCTACCTTGTGGTACGCCATATTTATTTAGTTTAGATGAAGATCTGTAGACAGTGGATTCAAGGTTTGTATTTAAGTTAGTAACTTCAACACATTGCTGTCGGCCTGTTAGAAAACTTTTTATCCAATCTAGAGCGACACCACGGATACCATATTTTTCACATTTGTTAAGTAAGATGCTATGATCCACAACATCAAATGCCTTACTCATATCGAAGAACACTGCTACAACCGGAATTTTTTCGTCTAGATATTCTGTGATCTTTTTAATAAGGGTAAATGCTGCTAAAGATGTTGATTTGTTATGCTGAAAACCGTTTTGTTCCTGTTTTTGAATATTATGCTTATCTAAGAAACTTATTAATCGGTTGTAGAATATCTTTTCAAGGATTTTAGATAACACAGGAACAAGTGTAATAGGGCGATAGTTATTTGGTTCTTTTGGATCACCTTTTTTGAATAATGGTTTGACTATAGAATGCTTTAGATTTTCTGGAAATATTCCTTGTGTCAATGAACTTTCTATAATATGGTTAAGAACAGGGGCTATGACATGAGCGCTTGCCTTAATAATCCGTGTGGAGATAGAGTCATAACCTACTGCTTTGGTATACGTTACATTAATGAGATCTCGACCCCTGTACTAGGACATCGTGTACGCCAGGGGTCATGGTTTATTCTCCAGTTACACGGATCAGTATAAGTATAAGGTTTAATGTCAATCTGTCGTTACGGGTCGTCAGAATCCCGAAAGTCTGACAACCAGTCTTACCAAGGGGTATCGTATTACCCAGTAACTGGGTTGTGGAGGTCAGACAGGCAGTCACTCCATGTAAAATACTGGTATTCAGCTGCATACGGTTAGATTGGAAGCCGACCCCAACATAGTTGGGAAAAGGCTAGGCAGATTGATTGGTTTTATGTTAATCTGTCTTAAAACCTCACTTTCTTTCTCGCAGGTTCCGCTAGAAGATCTCCAGCTCGCGTCCTCGTACTTGGTGCAGGCGCTGGAGCTGCGCAAGCGCTACATGGAGATGTCGCAGCAGAGCTACGCGACCATCACGGCGCGCTTCGTGCGCAGCACTGACGCCAACGCGCCTGCCTACGTGCCCAGCGTGCACGTGCAGAAACATATTGCGGGTACGTTATGTCTTGTAGACCGTTACACCTCTGCACCCTAATTGCGTAACACATTATCGATCGGAGTTTGAATCATTTGGAAACAAATTGCAGATCTGTTGCTTCTTAAGTTCGAAAAATGTGTCTGCTCGGCAACGTAAATAACGCAATGAATGTTGTTGAACTGTCAAAATGAAACCAACTCCGATTGATAATGTGTTACGCAATTAGGGTGCTGATGTTTAAGGAATACAGAAACGCTTGCCAGGACTGGTCCGTGTATGGGTGACCATCTTTACATACTGAGACTCTTCCGTGCCTCGGAATGCACGTAAATCCGTTGGTCCCGGCTGTCATTCGTGGATCCATCTTTGACAGTCGTTACGGGTCGTCAGAAGCCCGAAAATCTGACAACCAGTCAGTATATAACTCGGTAATACGATACCCCATGTGCAGGTCAGATAGGCAGTCGCTCCATGTAAAATACTAGTATTTAGCTGCTTCAGGTTAGACTAGAAACCGACCCCAACATAGTTCTGAAAAGGCTAGGCAGATTGAGTAGGCACATTGGGCACTTAGTATATAAGGTCCCATTAAAATAGATGGACAAATTTTCACATGGTGTTCTACCGATGAATATGAACAACTTTTATTATGGGACCAAACCTAAAATGACGAAAAAAATATCTGCTGCTCCCTACATTTTGACGAGTTTGGTGTAGATAAGTGTACTGAACAGCTGATTTTTTTTCGCGATTTCAGAGTTAGTCCCATAGTGAAAGTTGTTCATATTCATGGGTATGTGAAAATATTTGTGTGAAAATTTTTCCATCTAATTGAATGGGACCTTATACATATACTAAGTGCCCAATGTGCCTACTCAATCTGCCTAGCCTTTTCAGAACTATGTTGGGGTCGGCTTCCAGTCTAACCTGAAGCAGCTAAATACTAGTATTTTACATGGAGCGACTGCCTATCTGACCTGCACATGGGGTATCGTATTACCCGCAGTTATTGACTGGTTGTCAGACTTTCGGGCTTTTGACGACCCGTAATAACGACTGTCAAAGATCGACGAATAACAGCCGGGACCAACGGCTTAACGAGCTCTCCGAGGCACGGAGGAGCCTCGGTATGTAAAAATCGTCTAGCCACAAGCTCCACCAAGTACCTATTAAGAATGAGAAATCCAGTCGACATGATTGAATCCGAAAATTGCAGATTTAAACACGAATAGCACTAATAATAACGTTAGGACTGACAGGAATCACCAGGAAACTTTTTATTGTTATATCCAGTCCAGTCCAGTTGTTGTCAGCCTAATAAAGACCAGCTTGTTACGGAAAAGAGAGTAACAGAATTTCTATTGATGTGTTCCATAGCTTAAGGAAATAGATCAGCTTAATACTCTTAAATATGACTCCCTAAGAATTAATGAATGAATGAAATGCACCGACCCCAGAGTGGTTTGACTAGACTCTATTACTCGAACGAACCCAAAGATTCACACTAACCCTGGAGCCTCATGTTTCAAGACTCCCTGATTAAGACAGTAATACTTCTGCAGTCAAAATGGTCAAAGCTGGCTGTACCTATTAGGACATTGGAGGTCCATTAATTATATACCGGCCGGTACATAACTTGGCAAGAATCGTTAGATAAGAATTTGATTTCTTTAACTTTCTTGTAAACAAATTTAAAAATAAATTATATCAATAACCATAGAATAATGGCAAGCAATAAAAGTAAAAAAAAATCGTGGCACAGTATCCGCAAACTTACTCCCACTAATCCAAAACCTTGCCAAGTTACGTGCCAGCGACTATACCAAGTGTTAAGATCCTTATTTTCTTCAATTCCTACTCCATAACCATTGCAAAGTCAACCACCTCCTGTCAAATTAAGATTAACCTGCAACTCTTGTCTCCAGACCACATCGTGCACCCACCATTCAGAGCCGGCAAGGACCCGTGGGAGTGTCACAACCCAGAGCCAAAGGACTACATCATCAAACCACACAGAGGCGTCTTCAACCTCTACAAGAAGGGAGAGGATGGGCAGGAGACCAGGCTGCCGTATGAGTACATCACCATGCAACAATTCATGCAGGACAAGAATACTATGTGCAACATGATGTCTGATGGACCCCTGTGAGTAACTAGTTTTTTCCTTGATAGTTTTTGGTGGCAATTTAGTAAAAGCTCGTTACAAATCTTGCCTGAAGAAATCAGGGGGCTTACTATGAGCTCTAACAGGGCAGAAGTTGAACGGTTCCAGTGTGAGAGAGAGATGGAGCGATATACAACCTATAGCACCATCCTTTTTTCTCAACGGATCCATGATCTTTTTTCACGTCATAGCCCCAGGCTCTTTTGTTTTTGACCAAGGATTTTATTCCTTTAAAAAAAAAAATATCCACTGTTTTATCAATATTAATTTTCCACTTATTTTTTTCCTCTTTGGCCAGTGGTGCTCGACCTGTTAAGCCAGTACTTGGATAACCATTGAAGAAACTATGGTCTTAGAATATTCGGGGCAGCGTCATTGTGACTCCGTTACTTAGTCACTACACTTACAGAAGCTACGATTTCAGAAGAGCGGTGGCCGCACTTAACAGGCGTAATGATGGCTGTCATGAAAATGATGACAGCGACAAAGATTTAAATCGTTAGATTCGCCCTACCACGTCAAACGATAGTCGCATTTTTTTGTCGGAGTTTCGTTTTGACACCTCTGACATGCAATGATGCAGTGCCTTCACTTGATTATCACTCTTCTCACTATGGACACTTTTTTTTGTGACTTAGTACGGTGAGGGCAAATCTAGCGATTTAAATCTTTGAGGGGCGTTAACTTAATTTCAAATAAGTACTAGTGAAAATTATAGATTCTCATGACGGCCGTAACGGCCGCTTTCCTAGGGATCAAGCAAGTCAGCGACACTTTGCCTGATCGGCCATCTCATCAAGCTGTTTCCTAACCCCCTTGCATTCTTCCAGCAAATCGTTCTGCTACCGCCGCCTGTCGTACCTGTCCTCCAAGTTCCAGCTGCACGTGCTGCTCAACGAGCTGCGAGAGCTCGCCTCGCAGAAGGCCGTGCCGCACCGGGACTTCTATAACATCAGGTTACTATACCTTATCAATAAGCTGCCAAGAACCTTCTTGGTGGATTGTGAAGGAAAGGAACCATTTCTGTGGGATACTTACTTTTAAAATTAAATTAATTTGCCTTCTAGAGTCTTCTAGAACCGTCGAAATTGGGACAGCCAAACAAAAAGGGCTGTCTCTGTGTTTAAATATTTCTTAGCTATGGCTATATTCATTAGTTTTGTAACAAAAAAAGACACATACACACAGATTATGAAATGCAGAAATGCAAAGTTAAAGAATCAAGATACCTATTGATTAATTACTTTTTCATACAGGAAAGTGGACACCCACATCCACGCGGCGTCGTGCATGAACCAGAAGCATCTCCTGCGCTTCATCAAGAAGACCCTGAAGAACCATGCTGACGAGGTGCGTAAAGATGATCTTTTTCAAAAATTCTCAAATTACTTTGGTCCTATTGTACCGAGGCGTTTTTATTCATCTGAACTGAATTCATCCGTTTATAAAGTTCATAAATCTTCCAAACATCTTCTGTGTAGCCTGTGGGTTTATCACGTTTTCTTCTTCCATTCTCCCCTGTCAACCGTCCCGCTATCATTAACACCCTTCTCTTTCATATCATTCCTCACACAATCCATCCATCTTTTCTTTGGCCTTCCTCTCCCTCTCCATATATCAACATTTATATTCATCACTGTTTTAGTCAAATGCATTTCCTCCCTCCTCATAACATGCCCAAACCAAGCCAAAAAAATTCCTTTCAACTTTTCTGTCACTGGCGCCACTTTCAGACTTCCCCATAAATACTCATTTCTTCCATTTTCGTCACTCCACACATCAACTCAGCTTCACTGCATGCAATCTTTTTTCATACGTCTTCTTCACGGCCCGGCATTCCGATCGATACAGTACGACAGACCTTATCACGGACTTGTAAATTTTCCCCTTTAACTTGAGGGGCATCCGAGGATCGCAAGTTATTACTGTGACCTGTCGCCATTTTATCCATCCAGAGTTGATCCGGTTATTGTCAGTTAGTTAGTCTGCTATAATAATGTTTGTTGCACAGGTGGTGACCCTACACAAGGGCACTCCGATGACGCTGAAGTCGGTGTTCCAGTCTATGAACCTCAGCACCTACGACCTCACCGTCGACATGCTCGATGTACACGCGGTAAGTCAAAATATGCGTAGGTGTTATCAAAACTACCAACCTTATTTAGTTTTTCTCGAGAAGTATTGGGAAGTCTCCTCAATTTCTCAAATTCACTGATAAAAGATTCTGGGAAAAAATTGGCGTTTTCATCATTTCTAACGTGAAGATGTTATTGTGGACGTCCATGGCATGTAGCATCATGATAACACAGGGAAATATAATGTACATGGAAATATATGAAGACTCTTTTAAACTTCCTTTCACGATAATGTTCACTGGTGTTTTAACATCAACGGTGAAATCATAGACGTCGACGTTCACGGTAACGTGACAGAATTTAAAAGCGTAAAGCGGACAATTTTCTCGGTGTGGCTGATCTCGGTGAGCCCGGACAATTTTGGAGATATATTTTCTTTTACGTTAAACCATGTTCCTCAGGACCGCAACACGTTCCACCGTTTCGACAAGTTCAACGCCAAGTACAACCCCATCGGCGAGAGCAGGCTGCGCGAGGTGTTCCTCAAGACTGACAACCACATGAACGGGAAGTACTTCGCCAGGATCATCAATGTACGAGAGTATACCTACTACTGAATTTACTGATACATACTTGTGGGCCGTTTTGTTGATGTGTTCTCCAACATTATTAGTATCACTTTCGAGATCAAGTTTTTTTAACTGATCAGACAGGTGTGCTGCTGGGGAGATTGTTGCGCCACTTCTTCCCAGCTAAAGCACTAGGAAGTGGTAAAGGGCGGGAGTTCTGGGGAACTGTCTTATGTCATTTTGACGTTTGAATATGCTGATTCTCAGCCTAATTTAAACACCAAATGACTGTTGGTCTTGATAGTTATGAGTTTTCCTATTCAAATGGTGGATTTGTACGAAATACTAATTTAGTATCATTATAAGAGGAGCTCGTGGCTAAGAAATTACAGCCGTACGGGTCGATCCATCAGGTTAAGCTACGCTTGCCGGGGTTGGTCAGTGGATGGGTGACCATCTTTTCATACCGAGACTCCTCCGTGCCTCGGAAAGCACGTTAAGCCGTTGGTCCCGGCTGTCATTCGTTGATCTTTGACAGTCGTTACGGGTCGTCAGAAGCCCGAAAGTCTGACAACCAGTCTTACCAAGGGGTATCGTATTACCCAGTTACTGGGTAGTGGAGGTCAGACAGGCAGTCGCTCCATGTAAAACACTGGTATTCAGCTGCATCCGGTTAGACTGGAAGCCGACCCCAACATAGTTGGGAAAAGGCTAGGCAGATTGATTGATTGATATAAGCTGTTATTATTTTGAACAAAGCTCTTATAAACCATCGGAAAACACGATTACTTCGACTCCGTGCGATATTTCAAGATTTATATTTTCTTCCTCAGGAAGTAGCAGCAGATCTTGAAGAGAGTAAGTACCAGAACGCAGAGCTCCGACTGTCGATCTACGGCAAGAGCCCCAGCGAGTGGGCCAAGCTCAGCAAGTGGGCCGTGCAGTACAACGTGTACTCGGACAACGTGCGCTGGCTCATACAGATACCTCGATTATAGTGAGTGATTATACATCGTGTAACGTTAAATGCGCAAAACCTCTTAAGGGTCATTGTACTCATCATTATGAGCAAGTTTTATTATGGACCAAACCTGAAATCGCAAAAAAAAATCAGCTGTTCAGTACATTTATGTTCGCATAATTCGTCAAAATGTACTGAACAGCTGATTTTTTTTTGCGATTTCATGTTTGGTCCCATAGTAAAAGTTGTTCATAATGATGAGTACAATGACCCCTTAAGAGGTTTTGCGCATTTAACGTTACACGTTGTATTATAACCTTCCAGATACAATTTACTTATACCTAAGGTCATCTCTTAGCTGCCACGACTTTTTTTAGTTATTATTATTTTTTAAGCTTTTTATTACTAACGCATTTATCGTTCTGCATCGTTCTCACGTGTATAATTTCAACATGAATGATGTAACCAATTTTTTGTAACCATAATTTGATTTAAAAGAGTGTCCGTGGAGTTTCTTGCCCGTTGTTCTCCATAGGAACCTACTACGCTTTGGAATGGGCAACTAGCTTCATCTTTCTGACTGACCGACCCCTTGACAATGCAAAAGTGACTGTAATTGGTTTATTTGAAATAAATGCTTTGAGTTTGATTCGAGATTATTTTTTCAGAGCTGTCAATGGTGTTTAGCTCCACCTTACCACGTTGGCATCTCAGAGTTCTAACATCACCCAAGTCTACCTTATCAGTATCTTACAACCTACAGTTATGTAATTTCCTCCACACTAACATAAGTAGATAACGGAAATTCTAACAAAGCCTTCTCTTACAGCGACATCTTCAAGTCGAACAAGATCATGAACAACTTCCAGGAGTTCCTGAACAACATTTTCCAGCCGCTGTTCGAGGTCACTCGGGACCCCACGACCAACGAAGAACTGCACAAGTTTCTTACTGTGAGTACCTTGATACATTCAGTTTATGTAAAACTTCGGCTTTGTCACACATATTATACCTGTGTGAGACAGGCTTTTTCTTAGTAAAGTCTTTTTCTTATAATTTCTCATTGTATGATTTATGATATTTAATACTTTAAGAGTCTGCAGAGTAAGACTCTTCGCAAACTACAGACTTTTTATCGGCCGATAGTTTGGTCAGTTTCTAAAAGCCAGCGCGCACTTGTGATTTTTAGTCGGTCGATAGTTTAGTATAACCGTATAACTCCATACTGATTCCCAGATCGATCAAATTATCGCCCGATTAAAAATCACAAGTGCGCACTGGCTTTAAATCATTATGAAAACGTATGCAGCAAGTTCGATAATGTGCGCACTTGTATACATCTAGAGTAGGCTCAGGGGCCTTACTATGAGCTCTTATAGCAGTGCAGAAGTTGGAGCTCTAAACGACCTATAGCACCATACTTTTTTCTCAACGGATCAATGATATTTTTAGGGTTCCGTACCAAAATGGTAAAAAAGGAACCCTTATGGTGTGACTCAGTCTACCTGTCTGTCTGTCTGTCAGTCTGTCTGTCTGTCTGTCTGTCACAGCTGGATATCTCATGAACTACTAATGCTATCAACTTGAAATTTAGAACAGTTTTAGATGACGCTTACCCAACTATTTTGCAAATAAGAAACAAATTAAAATATTTATATTTTTTTTGCAACAGGGACTGAAAGGGGGTCTTAAAAAATCAAAGTGGGGCTACTAGGGCATGTGGGGTATCATATGAAAGAGCGCTGATTGGAAATTCTCAAACATTTTTTTCTTTTTTTTTAGGTTGCATAGTTTTCGACTTCTGATGAAAAATGTAAAAAAAAATACCGTTCCCCCCCCTTATCTCCGAAGTTTACAAAGAGAAAAATCTGAAATTATTCTATGTGATAGAAGTTTATGATTACAGGAAAAATAAAACGATGTCTCTAAATAGCACACTTTTTCAGTAACACACTTTTTCAGAAATCGGAACGGAACCCTCGGTGCGCGAGTCCGACTCGCTCTTGACCGGTTTTTTTTACGTCATAGTACGGCCTCAGATCCTCTTTTGTTCAATGTTAAGCCTTTCAACCATATTAGTAACGCTCTGTAACAGTAACAGTGAACCTCGGTCTAACAAGCCATTCATCTGTCAATACTATCCCTTTCCCACAAAATAATAACTTGAACCTGGTTATCTCGCAGCACGTAGTCGGATTCGACAGCGTGGACGACGAGTCTAAGCCAGAGAACCCGATGCTGGATCCGGACGCCAAGAGTCCCGAGGAGTATGATGATGAGGAGAACCCGCCCTACGCGTACTACCTCTACTATATGTATGCCAACATGACCGTGCTTAACCACTTCAGGAAGTAAGTACAACGATTAAGTACACAATATTCTTTCAAGGGTTTAAAGTAATCTTTGCAAGTCATATAGATATCGAAACACCTCCATGGTTAAGGTTCTCAATACTTCAGGTTGTTTCTACTCACTGCTGCTGAGTACAAGCTTTAGCCATGATGCGTAACTCTTCAACTTCAAATTTTAGGATAATAGTTGTGGTATAAAGTCAGATAAACTAACATTAATTTCTGTCGTTCTTTGTCTATCTTTGTCTATCTTCTGATCCAGATTGTCTGTTCATGAAAAATGATTTCAGTCTCAGCTCAATATACAATATTATATCTATGTTGCATATTATAAATTCTAATTGAACTCGCTTCTCGTGTCTTCTGTGTGACCACGTTGTTCTTCTGAACTACGCAACGGATTTTGATGCGATTTTATCATTATAATTATAAAAAAAATATTCCAGTGTATATGCATAATTCATTAATATTAAACTTCCCTAAGTACAAAAATCTCGATGTTTTGTCAAATCGTAAAAACCGTGCGTACAGGGGCGGCTCACTACGCTACCACTTACCTACTACCACAGAATCTCAAGTCACCTATGTGCTCACTCCTATCTGTTTGTCCTCAGGGAACAAGGGTTGAATACGTTCGTGCTGCGTCCTCATTGCGGCGAGGCGGGCCCCGTGCAGCACCTCGTGTGTGGCTTCCTGCTCGCTGAGAACATCTCGCACGGACTGCTGCTAAGAAAGGTGAGCATATCCTCGTCATCATAATCCAAAGCTGTTCACCTTGCAAAGGACTAGGATAAACATTCGAAGTTGATGACCAACCTTTGGCAATCAGGGAGGCACCAGGAATATAAGAGGAATCATTTATAGCCTGACTTCACATTATTAATTGTATTCTTATTAAGTAGTTGGATATCGGCAAAGATTTTACCGTTTTTGTTGATGAAACAGGAGAATCGCATTTAATCATACAAAAAATCATCACAATATATGAAACAACGTTTTAGGCAGCGGTCGATAAAATTTCACTTCTTCATTGGAATTAAACGTGTTCTTTCTTCTCAGGTTCCAGTCCTCCAATACCTGTACTACTTGGCTCAGATCTCCATCGCCATGTCTCCGCTGAGCAACAACTCGCTGTTCCTCAACTACCATCGCAACCCTCTCCCCGAGTTCCTCGCGCGAGGACTCTGCATCACACTCAGCACTGACGACCCGCTGCAGTTCCATTTCACCAAGGTAAGGAGTCTTTCAATGAATATATTCAAATTCATATGTTATTCGCATCGTTTATGTGTGTTAGGTAAACACCTCACCTAACACACATTTTCGATATCTAATCCTTTGATTCCAGGTATGTACAACATAAACTTTTCTAATGATTTATGAACCTATCTTTCCCCCTACAGGAGCCACTGATGGAAGAGTACAGCATTGCTGCTCAGGTGTGGAAGCTCAGCTCATGTGACATGTGTGAGCTCGCTAGAAACTCCGTACTCATGTCCGGGTTCCCGCACGAGGTAAGCAGGAGTTAAGATTACGTTTCTGCCTATCGTGATTCGCTCGACTTCTGCCAGAGTTCGTCTTTCAGACCAACTGTTTTTTGATCTCCACGGACAAGCACCCTTGACCTTATTAATTGATTGATGAATCCATCGGAACTTTCTACATCCTCATTAATTACTGATGATAATGAAGATGTCAGACTGAAATAACACCTTGGGCTAATCGGCCCGAATCTAACCTCCCATTTTTATCGAACAGATGAAGCAGTACTGGCTTGGCCCCAACTACACGAAGGAAGGCGTCGCCGGCAACGATATCACCCGCACCAACGTACCGGACATCCGCATCTCCTTCCGACACGAGACTCTGCTTGACGAACTTACCAACATATTCAAGGTATATTAGTTTTACCAGCAAAAAACGTATTGAACGCACAAATATGGAAACTGCACGTTTTCAGGCTCACCTTTTTGGTTATTTGATTTCTGCACACAAGTACATATATACTGAAGCTGCACATTTTTATATGTTACCCTTGCAATACACCTGGGGTTGCCGCTGTGTTTTGATCGTTTTGGAACTGAGCAGCGCTAAAATGTTTAATTGACCAGAAATACCATAATATTGAAGATTTTTAAATATGTTACGTACCATGCTCTACAGATCCCAAACATCAAATCACAATGCCAATTTAAATATTTGACACGACTTTATACTGCTAGATTTCAATATTCGCACTTGCTTAAATGCTTACAAACACCACAATTTTAAAACTTTTTAATTAGATACGGCTTGGACGTATCATCAAGTGCAGATAAACGGCTACTTAAGAGTAAAAACACATGTGCTATGTATTTAACTTTATTTAATTCACACATCATGTACAAAAAATACTTACTATTCACAATAGACAGCTAAATTAATTATTAGGTAGATCAGTTACACAAAAAAAGGTATAAATTAGTTGGTTTACCTAGATGATTTGCTAGTAGGTATGCTAAAATTATTTTAATTACAAATTGCAGTTTGGATTATTACCCGTTAAAAATTGATAATGCTTAGTTATAATAAAAATCATGTCGTGTGTTACGTGTTTACCTGTTGCATGTGTGTCATTATCTCAATGTTCCCATACTTCCCATATAAATGTTAATCATGCGCTCTTGATTGTGTAGGCTTATCTCTAAAACTATATTGAATTATAACTGTCGTTCACATCTTTCAATATCAGAATACATTATTTTTAGATTTTAAAAGTCAAACACTTACGGGTGCTTGACGTCTATAGACGTCATAACAATAAAACTTCTACTGTTTTATTTACCGTCCGCGAACCGATATAAGATAAAACATATTAAAAAAAACTGATCCTCTCCAGCCGTGTATTCTGGTATTAAAGATACCAAAATAATCATCGTAAATAATAAAAAAAACTGTAATTTCAGGAAGGTATGTCAGCTCGAAGATAAACTTACATCCACCGACAAGACAGTGGGTGTTCACAACAAACATTAATATTAGACTTTTACTAATTTTTAACATTTACTAAAATCAAGGTAGACTGTATATTAATCAATAATTGTTTTTTATATATAACATACGTAAATCCAGGGCTATAGTGCCTCTAAATAAAAAAGTTTATTATATTAAGGATAGGTCCTATAGATTACCCCTTGTGATAATTAGGCGAAAATGAAGATTGAAACTATTGAAAGTGCCGTTTCATTATGAAAATGAATGAAGTTTGCTGATCCTGATATTGAATTTATAGAAATAGATATTATGAACTGTGAATGTGGATGATGATGAGCATTCGTTGTTAGATGATGATGATGATGTAATTAACAATATTTTTTATCATAATAAAAACCCCAATTACCCTAGACTGTTTAATATGAAAGAAACGAGACAAAAGACGAACAGAAGTTTCTACAATTACTCTAAAATACTATGTACTGCCATGAGACTTTCCATTATATTATAATTCAAATTACCTGTTGCATTTAAACATAAACAAAAAAAAAAAATAATGAACTCTATATTTTCTAATAAGCAAATAATGTAATATTGATAATACACTCGGAGAGATTTACCTTATAAATTAACATGCACATTCATAGTTCGTTTTCATTTTCAAATCTTATCTTATTACGTAGAATTTATTATGAAGCTTTTCAATTGTACAATTTTTATATACTCTTATCATACAAGCCACAGCTCACATTACGTATTTTAATAAAAATAATATTACAATTATATTCATGAAATGTCTATTTACCAAAATACTTTTCTAAAATTAGATTTTTCTAATGTTAGGTATAATAAAGCAACAAAATAAAAAGTCCTTAAAAAAAGAAAATTAAACTAAATTTTAGTGTTCCTTTTCTACCGCATCATTCCCATTACTCGAATTTATTTCGAATTAATTTTCATTTTTAAAAACGGTTAAACGGTGAAGAATATGTTTGAAAACGGTTTAAATGCGTCTCTGTTAACAGTCCTCATCTATTTGACAGTACTTATACCTAAATAAATATATGTTTTCATTCATTATAGCTAAGCTTATTGTGAGCTGCTGGTGCAAGCTTTACTGGTTGTATCGTTCTAACTATATTGTGATCGTTAATCTTGTGTTATTGTGATTACCTATATATATTAATTAATTACTTATGTTAATATAACCTACTTAAACATTTAACATTATTGAAACTATACTTGAGTCTTCGCATTTGGCTGAATTTGGGAATTTTTCTAGCTATTTATAATTAGATACTCATTAGTGAGAACGTTTGAGAAAAATTTGCGTATAGTTTCAGTAATAATGCATTTTGTGCTTCTATCCAAATGGTATGGGATTGTGACTTCTATGTTTTCCTTCATCATATGCACTAAGAGTGTGGAGTTCCGAAGAAAAATTCTGAATGAAATTTTAGAACACACTTTATTAAAAATACAAAATGTCTAATAGGATATCATTTCTACACCTCATGTATATTTTTTCTACACCTCCTGAATAATATTTTTGACAGACTTTTTATTTTCCTTACCTACTCGTAAGTCTATTCTACCTCAATAACGATGTCCCAAAGAATTCTTGATCCACATAGCATTTGTATGGAACAATTTACCTTTGTCTTTATGTCGTACTTAACCATAAAACACAACAACCTGTGAATTAAGTTTTTACCAATGTTTATAATTTATAAATAATAAACCATATAATAATATGTTATCATTGTTGAAAATAAAAAAAGTCATACTGAAATTGTTTTCTGATTACTTACCCTTACATAATTTTAATGAACGGAATGATAATTTTGATAAAATAATTGAAACTGCAAAAAAACGCATCGTTACTAGTAAAAGTAAAAAACGAATCGTTTCGATAAGTAGGAGCTGCTTATGTGAAAATTTCTAAATAGGTACCTACTACTTACTCGTTGATATATATTAATACAATAGGTACTTACTTAGGTACACTCTTACAATCTTACTCCTACAGTTAAACGAGTACATTTATGCTAAGCTTTCCTGCCGAATTTAAACACACAATACACTACTTTTGCTTGTACAGGATGTGATTTAGACCTTAACCTCAAGAACCTGAACAACTTGATATTCAAAAATTCAAATTCAATATTCACAAATGAGGAAAGCCTGAAATGATGGGGGTGATTAAATAAACAAACTGGAGCGTTACAAAAGTGAACCATGTAACTGAAGCTATTTTCGTTCTACCACCTACACCTGAAAGATTAAAACACTACAAAACTGGCTGATGTAAGTCTTCGTTAGTTGAAGTGGGGCCAAGGCTTCAAATGGAAACGAGACCCAGTTCACAACCTCGGGGGATGCGACTTGCGACGCGATTTGCGTCAAACGACAGGCACGTGGCTCCGTAGGCCACGAGTCCACCATCCGTTAGTGGCGACGGCAATTTGTCAGACTGCGCTCGCTGGTCGCATTTACCCTGAAGTCATGGCCGCTACGCTGTTAGCAAATATAGTTGATAAACTCGCGCACTAAATCGCTCGTCACCTGTTTCCCTGGGCCTCGTGGCACGTTCTGAAACACCTCTTTCATTTTTTTTCTCAGCAGTCGCTGTCTCAAGACGCGTTTAGCTTTAGCGTGTAGGATGTGGCCAAGGGTTCAAATGGGTAGGTAGTTTTTGGAAGCCCGCAATTTTTTTTACCCTATGTACTCGTAACTGTTAATGTTTCAAAGCATGCTAACTTGAGTTTCTCCTCCTCTTTGCGTCCCATGATTACGTTCCTCTACATTGAGAAGAATGCCTAAGGGAGGATGATAGATATAATTGTTGATAAAAATACATCTTTAAGGGGCATAGTAGTAGCTCATCATCATCTGCCTAGCCTTTTGCCAAACTATGCTGGGTCGGTTTCCAGTCTAAATGAATCCAGCTGAATATCAGTATTTTATATGGAGCAACTGCCTATCTGACCACACTAGGTACTTCTTACTGGGTAAGACGATGCCCCTAGGTAGGACTGGTTGTCAGACTTCCGGGCATCCTGAGTGGGGACCCTTAACGAACTGTCAAAGATCTACAGCCGGCACCAATTTACGTGCTTTCCGAGGCTCTAAGTGGTCTCGGTATGTAAATTTAATGGATGATCGCAAGCAAGCATTGCTTAACCTTGATCGACCGTGCGTCTGTTATTAGTTAGCCACGCACGAGCCCCATAGTAACTAAAACTATATACTTTAATTTTGTTCTAACTAGTTCAACTGTTTGTCTGTAGTTAAAGCTGTGTGCCACACCTATCTCCTTGTAAGGTACACGAGTGTGTTTATGTGTATGTGTGTCACAGTTACCTACTCTCTACTTCATCATCTTTATCAACCCTAACAGTGTTTCCTTGGGACAAAATGCTTGCTGACTTTAGATCATCTGTGTCATAACAGTTTTTTGCTTTCTTTTTGTTTGTCGTGTATTTTACATCTACTAAGCCTACTTACTAGTTCAGTAGGATATCATCGAGGTTATAAGTCTCTAACTTGTTTAATAATGTGAAGTCTTAGTGTGATGTATATTAGTATGATCTCATTGTGTTATTTCTTTAAGAATTACTTGCTCATTAATGTTAGTCTGTTTTGAGTTTGACTTTATCAATTTATTATTATTCAATGCTAGTCCTTTTTAATACCTACCCACTTATTGTTTTAATTCTTTTGGAGACACTTATAAACTTTGGTAAGTATTGAGAAAATCGCAATTTCCGTGATAAGTTGTTCCGATTCATACTTATGCACGATGGTTTGGAAAACAAACGGGACTACTTACTTAAATTAATTACAGAATTGGGAATTTAGAGAGTAATTCTTAAAAATGTTGCACCATTTCTTGAATTACTCTCTAAATTCCCAATTCATGCATAGCCTGCATGGGTAAAAAGTATTCCTAAACCATCGACACATTTGTATACTTAACTAATATTAGTTTTGTTTAATGTTTATATCCATAGTGCCGTTTCACTGAGGCTGAAGCCCCCATGACATTCAGCGGTACCAATGGCGGAGTGTCCCCCGCGATCCCCAACTTTGCGGCCCCGATCGTCAGCCTGAAACGGCCATCGCTTGTATAAATTGACCAACAGAATGTTAACTTCAATGTAATCCTACAGTATAAGAAAGTAAACTACATTAATGTAATCCTACAGAATAAGAAAATTAACTACATGAATGTAATCCCACACAGTACCTATAAGAAAATTATTAACAGGATTGTAATCCTACACAAATGTAATCCTACAGTATATTATTATAAGAACATTATTATAATCCTACTACAGAATAAGAAAGTAAACTACATGAATTTAATCGTACATTATACTTATGAAAGAGAATCTTACCATAATTTTAAAAGAGTAACCTGCCTGAATATAATTCTACAGTATTTATAATAAAGTTAATTACATTAATAAAAAGTGTCTTATAATACTACCTCCGATTCTATATTGTCATATTCAATTATATACATAAATAGACAAGTAATAAAAATTATGAAAAGGCAACAAAATTTTTACTTTTTATACAGTTTCGAGCTATCCGAACATTCATAAATACTTACAGTTTTTCAAAATAACGCCTTTTGGTAAATCATGTAATTTAGTTGGTATTTTTATGCTAAAATCGTGATTATTTCTTTGATTCACTGAGATTTGTCTTCAAGAATGTTAATGCCGTAAGCTGCATTTTTATTGAAAGGTATTGTTTTTTTTAAATATTTAAGTCAGTCATAATATCCATTATTGAGTTTAAGAAAAAATATTGTTTTATTTTAAGGTTTTATCTAAAAAAATACAAAATTGTGTCTACTTGATAAATAATTAATTTCCTGACTGTACATCAATTATTCAAAACTGTGAACAAATAACAGTGGTGATATGCACAGATTTTAATTTCAGAATATGTATAGGTACATAAGTAAGTATTAGTACCTATATTTAAACCAATAAAACTCTACAACCCCTGATCAGGACTATTATTTCATGTCTCCTCACTATCATCACGTTATCGTCACTATCCCCCTAATATAACGTACCTATATCATCATCATCATCATCACCATCATCATCATCATCATCACCATCATCATCATCATCAGCAGCAGCAGCAGCTTAGCCTTTTCCCAGCTACGCATAGTCGGGTCGACTTCCAATATAACTGGATGCAGCTGAATACATACAAGTGTTGGTCATGGAGCGATTGCCTATCTTACCTCTGCAACCCTGCAGTTATTAGGTAACACGATAACCCTTGGTAAGACGGATTGTATCGGTAGCACGCCCCACCATCCGTGGCAGCGACAGAAGTGTCAATCGTATCAGCGTTCTCTTGGACTAACACCACATCTAGCATACTTCCATTCGAATTACTCACCACATTCTTCTCATTCAGGCAACAAAAAGATAGAAAGTAAGAATAATAGTTGACAATAGATAAAGAAGCACTGTTCAAATTTAAATCTCCTAAAATTAAAACAGTTCCTTTTAAGTTAGATACAAAACTTTCAACTTTGAAAAACCAACGCATACAGTCCGCGTCTTTAGCACTCGGTTTAATGTATACTACACACACGTAAATAGAACGACCACACCACGTAAAAGTTGCCCACAAATCTTCACCACAGTCGGTTTCAAATTCGCGGCGCCGTCGCAACACAACAGCCGACCGCGCGGCGAGTAGAACACCCCCACATGGCGTGCCTCGGTCACGACGTAGAATACTCCAGTCTCCTGGTGATACTTCCGCATCTTCAACCGACTCATCAAGAAATGTTTCTGTTATCGCAACGAGATTATGTTCCATCAACAGTAAGTTGTTTCGCCAGTTTCGCCACATACATAGTTTGGTTTTTATACCTCTCACGTTCTGGTAAAAACAATGTAAGTTTGAGAGTTTATGTGCTACGAAAGTGCTACATACATATTATAGATAGAAAAACACCCAGACTCGGCACAAATACTTGTAGGTCGTACAAATATTTGTTCCGTGCGGGAATCGAACCCGCGACATGCTGCGCAGCAGTCAATCGCTCAACCACTGCGCCAACCGTGTCGTCAAAGAGTCGGTCAGTTAGTCAGTAAGTTGAAGCTATTTGCCCCAACGAATTAAGAATTATTAATTCGTTGATTTGCCCATTCCAAAACGTAAATCTCTGTGGAGAAGAACGGGCAAGAAACTCCACGGACTCTCTTTTAAATCAAGATACTTATTACAAAATCCTGGAATACAATATTCTTGTTGCTTCTCTAGATGAGAACAATGGAAACAAAATATTTAAAAACGATTCAAAATATATATACAACGTGTAACGTTAAATGCGCAAAACCTCTTAAGGGGTCATGGTACTCATCATTATGAACAAATTTTACTATGGGACCAACCATGAAATCGCGAAAAAAAAATCAGCTGTTCAGTACATTTTGACGAATTATGCGAACATAAATGTACTGAACAGCTGATTTTTTTTTCGCGATTTCAGGTTTGGGCCAATAGTAAAATTTGTTCATAATGATGAGTACCATGACATTAAGAGGTTTTGCGCATTTAACGTTACACGTTGTATAAGATTAAAAATAAGCCGTGACGTTAAGAGATGACCAGTCTCAACTGACGGCACCCGTTCATGAACATGACGCATGGGAAAACCCAATAACACTGGCCAACCTGGGAATCGAACCCAGGCCCCCACGCTCAGTAGTTGCGCTTGTGACCACGAGACAACAGGGGGCTTACTATGAGCTCTTATAGCAGGGCAGAAGTTGAACGTTTCCAGTGAGAGATAGAGACGGTGATATAGGTCGTATATAGCTCCGTCTCTCTCTCCCTCACTGGAAACGTTCAACTTCTGCCCTGCTATAAGAGCTTGTACTAAGCCCGGTATCTAATCGCAACACAGTGACACTGCAATTGATAAAAGACAAAGATGAGTAACGACGCAGCTGACGAACTAGCTAGGAGAGCATTATCCAGCACGTCTGTCTGTAGATCTGAGCCAATCGTACCTATTCCCTTCAACTAGTTACGCAGGTGGCTACAGGAGTTCACCCATACACAAGCGGAGAGTTGGTGGTCCTTGACACCAGGCTATAGACAGTCCAGGGAGGCTATTTATTGGGCACGCCACAATTGCGGCGATAAGTCCCCTCTTTGAGGAGTGGTTAGAGAGGCGCCACGGCGTCCTCACCTTCCGCCTGACGCAGGTCCTCACCGGACACGGTTGTTTCGGGAGGTTCCTGTTTCGCATAAGGCGGGAGGAAACGCCCGGGTGTTACCATTGTGTGGATCGCCCGGAGGACACGGTGGAGCATACAGTGGAGGTCTGCCCGGCTTGGGCAGAGCACCGCCGTTTTCTCACGGAGGCGATCGGCGGCGGCGATCTCTCGCGTCCGAGCCTGGTCCAGGCCATGGTGCGGAGCGAGAGTACATGGGAGACCGTCACCTCCTTCTGCGAAGCAGTGATGCTCGCGAAGGAGGAGGCGGAACGCGTGAGGGAGAGGCAGCCTCACGCCCTCAGTCGCCGTAGGAGACGCCCTGGGCGGCGTGAATCGCGGGGCGATTTCCGGCCACCGTAGGCGCGGGCCTGCGGACGGTGAGCAGCGGGTAGCTCGCCGTCCGGTAAGGACCAGGCCCGAGTCGACGGCGCGTTGTGTTCCACGCGCAGCTCAAAGAGATGTCAGCAAGTGACGGGATCCAATAGGGCCGACGCCGCTGGGGTCGCGGGTTGTTTGAAGAAGATACCGCGGCCCTGGCATAGGCAACTGAAGGAACACGGGTGGGTTTTAGTCAGTAAAAGTCTGACACGCCCTTCCGCTTCACCCAGAGCGGGAGAAGTTATTTGATGATTTCCCACCCTCAAAAAAAAAAAAAAAAGGGAGGCTATTTATGTAAAGATTACAGGAAAAATAAAACGATGTCTCTAAGTAACACACTTTTTCAGAAATCGGAACGGAACCTTCGCGGTGCGCGAGTCCGACTCGCTCTCTTGACCAGTTTTTTTATGGTCGTTTTGGTAGTAGGTCTGTATTTCATGATTGAAAGTAAAATATTAAACGTGTGTGTGAACTGAGGGTCCAGACTGGAATCCGCAAAATTTTAATCCTATGATTTAGTAGAAGTCTTAAAACAATTGTAGAACGAATCTGGGAATTTGTAAACAAATATATTAAAAACTACAGCTCATAAAGTATGGTCCCTCACACTGCTCACACAACATCAGCCAGATCTCGGAGAGTATCTTAAAAATGAAAGTTTTGTGATTACAGACATTTAGTAAAAATTTGTAAAGATATAATTTACTAAATTACAGACCCCAGAGCATTAAAGATAAAAAAAATATAACGACTAAACTGTGGTCCCTCAGTCCACACAACAAAGATAATTATTTTAGTGAATATTACCGAATTTAATAAATGAAACCGTTCTTTTTCTACCTAACGATTTAGTAAAAGTCTTTAACGTTCTGTAAGAAAGAAATGGAACAGAAATATCGACGCAATGTGGAAAATAGCGATTATTAAAACTGTACCTACCCTAATTGCGTAACACATTAGCGATCGAAGTTGGTTTCATTTTGAAACAAATTGCTAATCTATTGCTTCGTATGTTCGAAAGATTTGTCTGCTGGACAACGTAAACAACGCAATGAATGTTGTTGAACTGTCAAAATGAAACCAACTCCGATTGATAGTGTGTTACGCAATTAGGGTACCTACTGGTCCCTCAATCCTCACACCTCTACTGACATATACGTGTGTAGCTGCTTAACGAAAGAAATATCACAAAGTCTAGTGTACTAAACTTTTAGTAAAAAAATTCTACTAAATACCAGAAAACTAAGAATATTAAGAATAGTATAGAATAGAATAGAATGCTATAGAACAGAATACTTAGAATATTAAGAAATACTGCGCCTGAAAGAATATTTGGAGCAATTTCTAAGTACGAGTATGATAGCCAGTAAGGATGGTAATCGGAGGTATGCAACTTATTAATACCCATTTTTATCTATTTTTTGAGATATTTTTCTCAGCTGTCGGACGCGGGGTGATTTTACCGTGCAACTTCTCCTTTGAAATAAATGCGAGTCGAGTTGAGAATGTTGAGATCAAGGGAAACCTCTTTCTTTCATAACATAAAAACTTACGTCTAAACATAGATTCAATAGTTACGTTTTCAAACCGTTTCAAACTCATGTCACTGTGGCGTTTGCTGTCTTTCTGACTTCTTTCTGATGAGTGCCGCGAAAATGGTATAAATCTTTTGTGTACAAAAACAAAAATATTAACGAAAATGAAGAAAAAATCTGCTTTTAAGCTAGTCACGAAACCAAGTACATCCAGAGCTCACTTGGCGCCCAAAGTTCAGGGGCCCCACAAAGAATACAAGAAATGGACCAAACGCGTGCCGGGGTAACTGTACTTATATATCTACTCTATTATAAGCGGATTGATAAGCGGCATCTCATAGTTGACATTAGCCGAGACTATTTATTTAATCGGATAATGCTGAAAGAAAAGAAAGAAAAAACAAAGTTTACACCGGTTTACATAGTTCGTGAAACAAAAAACACAAATAACAAAAAAAATGTGAAATAGTACATTATGATATAAGTGCGGTAAGTTGAAAATTACAACCGAGGCGATATTGCTAGCCCGAGCCGTAGGCGAGGGCTACAAGAAAGCAGAGGCTGTAATTATCAAAGCGCACGTATGTCATACGACGTTTTATAACATATTTGCGAGGAAATAAATAAAACTCGGACTTTCTTAAACGAACAAATCTTTAAAAAACACACTTTCTGAAAAAGAATTTGGATCTTTGCTTGTTTTCCATAAGATGAAATTTTGATACGCTTGTAAGTATCTATCGGTCGATTTTTCAGGCAAGAGGCTTAGAATAGCCTTTTTCAATGCCTTTGAGACTTCTGGCGGTGTCGAATTAATAAATTCATCATTACTTGACGACATTTTCAAATAAAAACAATACAGCGAAAAAAAAGCGCGCGGAATAATTTTTACTTGTTCACAAATTAGCGATGCGCGCGCATCAGCGCTTTTTTTTTTAAAGCAAAGGCACAAAAGCAGCCAGTATTACTAATAAAGTAAATTAATATTTTTTTGTTTTTGTTTGTTGTTGTTGCAATTTATTGTCAAAATTAATTAAATTAAAGAATTAATTCTTTAATTTAATTAATGTTTATTTTTTATATTTTATCTCCCAAAGTTAATTTTATTCATAAAATGTTGACCACTTTTCTGACATAAAAACTCTTTGCTAAGATTTAAAAAGTACCGTTCGTTTTAGACGGAGCATCTTGATAAACCTTACGTTTTATCTTATTAAAAAGAAACCCGTGCGTTTTACATTACAATTACGCACAAGTACGTAATGACATACATTACGATATTGAAATTCGTGAAATAAGAGACCCTTTACGAGCAAATGTGTTATAAATAATGTTACAACATTAGGTATACTATGCGTGCACTATTTCACTAATATTAATGGCGCCGTAATCTATACGTTGACGTCGTGGTGGGGCTTGTGCGCTCCAAACTGTAGATCTGTGCCGGTAGAGTTTACTTTGCCGAAGCAAGTCTAGGCTGAGGAGCCAGACCAAGAGAGATACAGAAACCCGCAGGGCAGCTTGTGGCGACTAGTAGCGACTCCACGGACCCTATCTCCCAGGAGAAGTCTTGTTCCTCGTCTCTGGCTTGCCTTTATTGACCGGCTTTAGTGAACACTGACGGGAACAGAGCTCCTACCTCATTCTTGCCTTTATTGGCCGGATTGAGTGGAGATTCGCAAAAGCCAACGTGCTCGGAGGAAGGAAAGTATTCCACTAAGTGCATGTAGGGATCTTGACCATCTTCCGGGATGCTCTCGCTCAGCAGGGCTTGGTTCAGAGAGCAAGCAGTAATTCTGGACACGGCTGAGGTTCCTCTCTCTGGAGCCTTGACCGCCGGCGCCGGTAGCTTGGACCCTGCCTGATCCCGATACCGGTGACGGGCTACTACCTATTGTATATTTTTAAATGTTTTTATATTCTTTTTATTCTTTAAATAGTGTAAAGTAAAATTAAGTAAAAAATAATAATAATTCATTTGATTGTTAAGGCAAGGTACCATTTCTTACCGTGTAACTTTCCGTACATGTGGAGCAAAACCAATGCTTTGCTACAAATGTCCAAATTAGGACTAGTCCTAATTTCATTATTATTATGGTTTTTGTAGGGACCAGGTTTCCATGCAGGACATGAAAGAGTTGAGTAACTTGTCGACCCGCGACCACAACCGCACGCACATCCGCATCCCGGGTGTCAGTACGGACGGACTCGCAGGCCGCGATGACACCGTGCGCTTCCAACGCGTCTCCGTCACCGGGATACACGTCACGGGGGTTCGTACACCTTCAGCTACAAGCAACAACAAGGTGCTACAAGGCTCTTTTTGCAATCGAATGACGTTGATGATGATGACAATACAAGATGGCGTCGTTAATTTTTCGCCTCGCGCCCTACGAATAATATAACTTATTCGTACCTCGCGCCAAATGAATCCTATACATAGCTGTATATGATTCTTTTGGCGCGAGGCACGTCAGTACGAGATAAAAACAAAAAGGCCCTTTCCAGGGGGGGGGGGGTGTCTCTGGACATCCGGACTGGTAGACTTTTGAGTATTCTTCTTCTGCCATTAAGAAGACACACGAAGAAAACATAGAAGAACAGAACAGAAAGTAACTAGTACCTATGTACTTTCTGTTATTCTATCTATTTTTTACAATAATTATTGGAAGAATCCTCATTTTTCACGACAATGTGTAATAGGAAGGCCTCAGATACAGCAAACTGTCCCGTGACACTGATCATCATCTTCCCAGCCTTTTCTTAACGTTAGGATCGGCTTCCAGTCTAACTGAAAGCGGGTGAATACCAGTATTTTATATGGAGCGACTGACTATCTGACCTCCAGTAACTGGGCGTTACTGGGTAACACGATACCCCTTGGTAAGACTGGTTGACAGACCAACAACATTTGGTAGCTCAGATAGGAATCAAATGTCAAATTCAGACGAATCAAAAGGAGTTGGGTATGTAAGGATCTTAGCAGGAAGCGTTCTGTAGTTTTTGCCTACCTCCATGGGAAGAAGGCGCGGGTTTATGTACTTTTGCAGAAACCAAATGTTGCCTTAGTGACAATTTTGATGTACAGGTTCCTCTCGAGGATCTGATCCGTTCGGCGCAGCTGCTGCTGGAGGCGATGACGACCCGACAGCAGTACATGGCCACCTCGCATCAATACTTCTCACCCATGCTAGAAAGGTATCTGCGCCAAAAGAAGCAACGCGAGAAGTTCTCTACCACGAAGATATCATTTACGGACTATGATCAAAGCAACCTCACATTTGATAGTGAGTAGATTTATTTACCCGACTGCGGCGAAGTCCATAAGGAGGGTTATGTATTTGACCTGTATGTAAGTATGTATGTATGTATGTCTGTATGTATGTGTGTATGTCCGTATGTCCGTTTCTTTGTTCCCTCGTAACTCCTAAACGAATGAACGGATTTGGATAAATTATACGTCTTTAGATTTGTCTTGGTAGCGCGAGTGTCATTGGCTATATTAACATAAAAAATAAAGTAAAATGGCGGATTGGGGTTGACACATTTTAGCTTTATCATCATCCCAAGCTACATAGTATATATGCCCACAGGGGGCGGTGACCATTTGTTGTGTTTTCTACCTAGTACTATTATAGTGCGTTTCACGAATTCCCTTCGCCGTAATGTTGGCACCATTGATTTTCATTAAAGGAATGGTTTTTGAAAAGCAATTGGCCAACGTTACGGCGAGGGAATTCTTTCGCTAACGCCTGCGTCTCCTACTAAACGTTACAATATTCCAGGTGAATTTGCTGAAGAATACATGCGGTTGACGACGTGTTCTTCCGATGAGCTAGTGAGGCCGATGCATATCCTGAGTCCGCAACGCTCCGAGCATAAACGTAAGCACCTTCCTTAATCTTCTACTCATCAGCATAATTCTTGATAATTATGGTGGAAGTGGAACAGTCCTGGGAAAGCATAGCATGCCAATAAAAAGGTGGAGGCATACGCCTCCTCCCTGTTATGGCTTGCTGAGTCAGCAGTGGGTGGAACAAAGCTACCTATGATGCTGATGATGAACATGGCTCTAACACACAAAAGATGTGTCGTATAAGTTATTTTATCTACACCCATGCTATAAATTCTCTATAAAAGTTTCTGAAACAGTTACCTTATTGCCAACATTAAAACAGCCAGTGTCATAGTAACCATGGTAACCATAATAGCATCCAAACGGGTGCTTTAATGTTGTACTGAATTTCATAATGCAACTCGTTTTCAAAAAAAGAACATTGTAATGCACGCGCGTTTCACTACAACAACGCCGTAATTAAAAAAAAGAACTTATTCGAATTCACGTCGTATACTATGACGCCGGCCGCCATGTTCGATACGAGTATTTAGTATTGCAAAAAACTGTTTCAGAACCTTTTATAGAGGATTGATAACATGTAGATAAAGTCTTGTATGGAACTGTACATAATTAGGTATTAAAACACTCATGTGATACTATTATCACACTCGGCTTCGCCTCGTGTGATAAACCCACGTTCGTGTTTTAATACCCCCTATTATACGTCAGTTGCATAAATAACTATTAAAAACACATCAATAAATGCATTTCATTTTTCAATTATTATTTTTATTGCAGTGGCCTCCGTGCTGAGGCCCATGAGCAGGTCTACAGATGCGATGAGAGGCGTCACCGAGAGCTACGAAGACCTGCCGACTGTACAAAGTTCGTTACTAAAACTTCTTCTTTTTATGTTGATGCTACTTTTTTACTTTTTAGCTTTCTGGCGGTCCACCCCGGCTTCGCACACATTTAGTTGCCACAAAAAATCAATTATCGTCATCTTGGATTTGGAAATAGGCTTCGTATAATAGGTACCAATGACGATTATTATTTAGGTAGATATTTATTAATTTTATTGTTTTTTTCACCAAAATAAATGTGATTTTAATTTTTCATATTTCCAAAGGTGATGCTCAGTATATCAAGAACTAGTGAAAAATATTTTGGGGCATTTAACAATAAATTATGTTTTTTGTAATTCTATAAATAATAATAAAATTTTTGTTTTTACACGTCATTTTAAGTACGGATTAGGATTATTCAATCACTATTACTCCTACTCAAAAGTAAGGACAGTCTTTATGAGCGTTTTCCTGTAGCTACAACAACGGTTAGTGCCTTTTCACACATCTCGGTCGGCCGAGTTGCCGGCGGCTAAGTGTATGGACAATGTATCTTAATTTGCCGTAATATGTTCATACACTAAGGGCCTAATTTCACGATGTCCGAATAGCCAAGACTACTTACCGAATAAATTCAAAAATGGAACAGAATTTGTATGAAATTATCTGCCAAGTAAGTTAATAGGAACTTAATCGTAGGTGGTGAAACAAGCTCTTAGCCGCCGGGTACCCGGCAACCGGGACGTATGAAAAGGCACTGAAGCATCCTATACATGCATTTATTCTAAACTAGCTTTTGCCCGCGGCTTCGCCAGCGCATGCATTATACATATAAACCTTCTCATTACTCTATATATTAAAAAAAACCGCATCAAAATCGGTTGCGTAGTTTTAAAGATCTAAACATTTAACATACATAGGGACAGACAGACAGCGGGAAGCGACTTTGTTTTATACTATGTAGTGAAGTATATTTTTAATATTGCCGCGTCGGATTTTGATGCACAAGTCACACAAATATCAAAAACATATCGCTATTGGTCCATAAACCACTTCCCATACAAATAAAGCTTCTTTAATGTTTTGATGTTATGAGGCGTCTTTCACCAACAGCGATGACACTGGACCCATGGGCGTGCTCCCATCCAGCGGACCAGCACTACCTCTGCCAGTTCGAGGACGGGGTAATGAAGATCTTCCGCAACCAGATGGACCTGGAGTCCGACCTGTCGATGCCCTACGAGTTCGTATCATTCAAGAATTATGTGGTAGACCTTCAGAAGATGCAGAGCATGATCAGTGATGGACCGCTGTGAGTTATTGACTTCTGGGGGCCTACTCCCTAAGTCCATCCGTCTTTCCGTCCGTCCGTTCATCCGTCCGTCTGACATTACGATCCATCAAAACAAATGTAAAAGTTGTTCGGACGGGCAAAAACACATCGGGAGTAGGGACAACTGGCAAATCATGTTGTCATTCATACTTCGTTCGGGCCCCGAACCAATCATACATCCGTAGGTGATACGGAGTAGGAAACGCCCGTAACGAAGGCTGAAACTACGGGCTTCGTGCTTAGGGAGTAGGCCCCCTGTTACCTATAATAATACCCCACTTCAGGGCAAAGATCGCCCCTCATACAAAGAGCTCAAAGAGTTTAGAGCATTGATCACCGCGCTCTTGCTCAATGCGGGTTGGCAGTTTCAGACGTGAGCGGAGCGACGTTATAATACGTAAAATTTGATAATCGCTATTTGACACAACGTTTAATCACGTCAGCAAAAAATATGTCTTTCTTTAAAGAAAGTGTATAAACGGCTGCGGCCTATACCAATTCCTTCAAGCTACGTCATCGCGCCGTATCACTTTAAATTTTCTGATTGCTAGCGCCACTCCACGTTAGTTTTACTTCACGGCGATCTGAAATATAATTAGTTAAACAGAGTAGTATTTTCTATACACACATATGACTTCGCGACTTTTGGAGGATAAAATATTTGTAAATATTTTTTAAATAGAATTGTTTCACCTCATAGTTGGCAACACATAGCTGTCACTTTTTCTTTTCGCGCGCGTTCTTGACATCGCGAGAAAATTTTCTCTCTAGACAAATTACTCATTTAAAATAAGTTTACGGTGTAGTTGACTAAAATAACAGAACGTTAACTATGCTAGGTGATAAAAAGTGTATCGAGTGCATCGTCGATGGACCTGAGACGCAAAATCTGAGCAACAACAACTCACGTTTGCACAGCCCCGGCGTTCATCAACGACATCTACGGGAAGCCGATAAATACATCAGAAGCAGACGCAGACCCTTAGACCTGACCACAAATGAATGATACGGAGGCATACCACAACCTTGAGATACGAGAATGCCTGGCTTTAACTGACCACCTAGTAGGGACGTGATACTGACAGTTCCTTCTGAGAGCACTATGGTGGTCATTAACACTGCATTTTGCATGTATGCTGTAAACTTGTTAAAGCATTGCCTCTCCAGTGTGCACGCGATGCCCTCAGTAACGTTACTTCCACGTTACTAGCTGGATGAGAAGCTACCAGTGGGGCACGAGATGCCCTTAGCGATGTTATTCTAAATAACAAGTGCTGGTAGGCGCCCGTCAGCAGTACCTCTCCAGTGCGCACGAGATGCCGCCAGTAACATTTCTCTAATGTTACTAGCTGGATGAGAAGCCACCAGTGGGGCACGATTATGTCCTTAGCAATGTTATTCTACATAACAAGCGCTGATAGGTGCCCGTCAACAGTACCTCTCCAGTGTGCACGAGATGCCGTCAGTTACATTACTTTCATGTTACTAGCTGGATGAGAAGCCACCAGTGCGGCAAGTATGTGATGCCCATAGCGATGCTACTCTACACATCTAACACCAGTATGTGCCCGCCATAACAGGTGAGTCCCATTCCTATGAACTAGGTTAGGAATATATAAAACAGGTGCTTTGATATATTTTAAACTTATGAGCATGAAAGCTGCGAGACAGCCTTGCTCAATCCTGCACATTGTCTGTGCTGTAAACTTGCAAAAGCACTATACTTCACCAGCGGGAAGGGATCCCACCCTGCTAACTAGTTTGTTACCAGTGAGTACGAGATACTCTTAGCAACATTAATTATATGTTGCTAGCTGGTACACATTTGCCATAATGTGCACATGCTTAGCATGAGACGCTCATAGCAAATTATCACAACTCTATAGGATCTAGCTCTCGCATCGAGGATGATATCATGGTCACCTCGTCTTGACAGATTACCTTTTATCAATTATTGTTACACATGCCTGCAACAAATGCTAACATATTTCTGTTTATGGCTATGCTACCCAGTTGCCATTTTAACAAACAATTATACCTAATTAAAACAAATCACCATGTACAAGATACTCAGTGCCCATCTAAGCACTAGGTGATTTAATTATCCGGACACAAAATTATAAACAACATCTATTTTGTAAATTATTATAATAATAAAGCAAAAATGTGCAATTTTTACATTAATAAACTCAAATACTAGTACATTGAGTACAATGTACTTTGCCAACATGATTCTGTGGTACATTGGCTGATGACAAATGCCTCAATGGCAATTCTTGATTTCAGATATAACCTAATGGACCAAACAAATACAAAGTACTATTCTATGCTCCCCTACTTACTCATAAGGTCATTCATAAGCCTTACTCCCAGATTCCTTCTAAACTGAGGGAACAAGGGATTGAGATATTCCAGAACCAAATTGGACTGATTACCCCTACCATAGGGAAAGCAATGACTGACCCATGCTAATGAAGAAAGTTAAGACAAAAATAACCTGGTGACTGATTTGGATGATGGTTGCACCACAAACACCTGCCAATGTTCAATACATACCACCAAATAAAAACCAGAACAAAAGTTCAAAAGTAATATAATCTCTAATGATCATGAATCTTAATTTATTATATTTGGTAAACAAACAGATTCTGAAACAATAACAATTAATCAAATAATATTAAAACCACAAGACAATCACTCTTAAGATAATAGAGAAAACTTACCAGTCCTATTGGAAAAATGTAAAACAAGCACAAAAGGAGGTGATTGGTTACAGTAGGTACAACAAATTAAAACATCATACAACGGGGTCAATAACAGGAATCAATCAATATTGAAAACAAAAATGAATTTTTGTGGTGGACCTCAACAATAACTCGGCTTATAGCTATACTTACTCTAAAATAACAATTCAACAAGACTGATACTGGAATCACCAACTGAATGCTGACAAAATAGTTACATGCTGCTGTTATTGGCTGCGGGTACAAAGAACAATAAACTATTTGATAACTATCAAAATTCAATGCCTTAACTTCTCAATACCATTACAGTCAGTAAATACTGAGATGAATTAAAATGCATTATTGACCTACAAACAATTTATATAAATATCGATTTTCAAACCCAAACAAAATAGCAAATTCAGTTTCATTCTGAACCTAAAACAGTTAATTAGCACCTTCTAGGGCAGTGAAAATTCCACCATATTTTATTGGCAGAAAATGACAAATACAATTTGCAGTAAAAACGATTGCTTTATACTGATACCGACCCCAACATAGTTGGGAAAAGGTTAGTCAGATTGACTGACAATTTGCACACTATTCAATTATTGTTCAATATATCAAAATATAGGTACCTATAGGATTTAGTCCTATAGGTACCCCTGTCAGTTCCTGTTACCAGATACCAAAATAAAGGGTTAATCTTAAGTACATTCTCTAATAACTTCCATATTAGAACTTACATTCTTCAACCTTACCTTATAGCTATGATGTAGGTATTTACTACATTACCAACAGTAAATGATACCTACTGAAACAAGATTTCCTACCAACCTACCATGACTAGGTATTTACTTGTCAAAGTATCAAGACTGCCATAAAACAAAACAGTACTATAAGTAAGTGTATTTAAATGTTTGGACTTGAAAATTAACCATAGAAATCGAACACCTGACAAACATAATGTGAATTGTTAAGTTAGATTGCTAAGCTGTAGGTACTTGAAGCATGTGTCTATACTTATTAGCTCACAAGTTAATGGTTTAGTGACCTTAGTGGCATTACATAATATCAAACCCGTATTTCCTGAAGGACCGGGCAGAGATGGCAATCTTAGTCAAAGGTTATTAAACCAAAATACCTAATTAAACATTCAACCATTTTAACTACCTACTAGTCTAAATAGATATTTAGCAGTAGACTTCAATGATAATTACAAGTCATCACTAAAGTGAAATTGTCAAAGAAACAAAGGGGGGGGGGGCACAAAGTACTGAGGGGTGGTAATTAGAATACAAACAGGTCCATACAATCAATGTAGGCAATATGAATGAATTAACTACCTACAAATCATTTTACACTATAACCACCTGCTCACCAATTTTACACTGTAGCTAATTATACAAGTCCCTCACTTAAACTAATATAACTCATTCCATAGGTAATCTACTTGTGGATATAATACGAGGTCAGGGAAAAGAGGTTCATACTTTTATGCTTTTAGAATAATCAATCTACCTTTTTCTTGTTTAGCTCTCAATCTGACAATCTTATTAAATGCATTAATAGTCAATTAGGAAATTTAGTAAATTAGTTAGCGCAAATTTTTCTTCTATCTAGGCAACAACCTATAAAATGGTGCTTACAAAACTTTAAATAGATAAAATTAAAAGTGTCTTCTGCTTATAAATCTTAAAATTGATAAAGTTAAAAGCATCTTCTGCTTAGAAAACTTTAAATTGATAAAATTAAAAGCGTTTTCTTCTTACAAAACTTAAAATTTATAAAGTTAAAAGGTTCTTCTGCACTTGGCACTCTAGGCTCCAAAATAACTATGTATCTCATAAAACAGATACTTAAGAGCTGTAAAAATACTGTGGATAAATACATTTTTAACAAGGATTTGAATTACAGGACGCCACAAAGTTCTTGTGGCGCGTGACCAAAGTTGGAACTGACGCCGCCACTTTAACTTATCTGCAATTTACGTGAAAATTCAGTAAATCACCTTCTGCAAAAAAAAAAAAAAAAAAAAAATGCCATCTGAGTGACTAAATACATATAATGTGCCATGCAACATAATTTACAGTATACAGATTATTGTAAACTCACGCAACGCACTGCAGTTCTACACTGCATCTCATCATCTGTGTTCTACAGTGATTGTTTACGTTTACGGAGACAATATACAACTGCTATTCTCAATCATAGAAACTTTCTAGACTTACAATTCAATATCACAATTAATATCTTCCTGATCGGTTTATACAGAACAAACCAGGAAAACCTACAAAAAAAAAAAAAAAAAAAAAAAACAAATAAGTACTTACCTACTGAGACTGATTTAAAGTTTTTTTATCAGTACCTTAGCTGTGGTGTGGTAAGTGAGAGATAGATCAATTCTTCAACTCTCACAGTACAACACATACAGCAGCTCAACTTAGAGCTGGCATCAATTGAGAAAACAACGTGGATTAATAAGACTTGCTGTAATAATGTGTGATAATACCTTTTTGCTGGTTAACAATAGCTTCTTGAAAAAGCAATGCTAATGAAGAAAAATAAAAGTACTTAGTAAACTAGAATACTTATAACCAGATAATTTATTAACTAACTTAATTATTGCAGACAACTCTAAACATCTACTCTGTTTAACTAATTATATTTCAGATCGCCGTGAAGTAAAATTGTGAATCAAACGAGCTTACCTGTTAAGCGAAGTCTTGATTCTAATTTTATGAACGGCGATCTGAAATATAATTACCCACCCGCCACCTAACAGCCCCAAAGCTGCAATAATTAGTCTACTTAAATATTCACTTATCCTTTCAGGAAAACCTAGTGAATGTAAGTATATGGAACTACTCTGTACAGAAAACAGAGCTTGTTCCTTATCTCAAGGATCTCTAAAATAAGTGACAGCTATGTGTTGCCAACTATGAGGTGAAACAATTCTATTTAAAAAATATTTACAAATATTTTATCCTCCAAAAGTCGCGAAGTCATATGTGTGTATAGAAAATACTACTCTGTTTAACTAATTATATTTCAGATCGCCGTTCATAAAATTAGAATCAAGACTTCGCTTAACAGGTAAGCTCGTTTGATTCACAATTTTGTTGTAATTACACTTTTTAAGGCTAGTCCCACACATACATTCTAATTACGCGTACATTCGCAACGTCGACGTGAAGTAACGGTTGTGTCACATTTCATATTATCTTTGCTTGTATGAAAGACCAGAAAGTCACTAATCGTCATATATTTTGTATGAGAAAATAGTGTGCCGCGCAACAAACATTTGAATACGCAGATGCTCAGCTGAAAGTGTTAACTATACAGGTTGTTCTTTAGGTTAAACGAGGGACATACTGAACGGTGTGTAGTACTTTAGAGGCATGAGGAACGTGGTGTAAAGTTCACTCAGCCTCCATTGAAAAGGGAGGATCCTCCGACCAGACCGGTGTCGTGTCTGGTGGGCAACTGCCCGACGGTTAATGTGGGGACGTTGTATATGCTAGTCGCGCGGTAAACTCTGATTGCGCGAGTGAGTGATGCGTAGTTCGTATGTGGCGATGTAGATGCCGCCACAGTACCTACTCATGTAAACAAACAAGTTTTACCATACCCTATACCCTATTTTTTATTTTTACCCTGAAATATGAAAAAAAAAATAAGTTGTCTCGTACATTTTGATCGCGTAGGTTTTGCACTTTTTATAGAACAGCAGATTTTTTTTTTTCATTTTTCAGGGTTAGTTCCATGGTACAAGTTGTTCATTTTCATGAGTACTTACTACACACCGTTAATATGTCCCTCGTTTAACGTAACACCCTGTATAAGTCCAGATTACCTACCACACGTTGTTTTCCTTTACCGATGTCAATAATGTCCAAGATAAACTCTAACAGTACAAGTGCGATTCAAACATACGGCGGCTCGGAAGTTAGTTGCGCGTGCACGTATAAATTGAAAATGTCAGATTGGTACTTTGTTTGCAGCAAATCGTTCTGCTTCCGTCGTCTGTCGTATCTGTCGTCCAAGTTCCAGATGCACCAGCTCCTGAACGAACTGCACGAGTTGGCGCTGCAGAAAGCCGTGCCTCATCGAGACTTCTACAACGTCCGGTGAGAATTCTAATACGCCTGCGTCTTTTATTTTTAGAAGTCGTTGCGGGCTCTTCTAGCGTTTCGAAAATGATTTATTGTAACATTTGTTAGGTACTCTAAGATGACTCTCTTCATGACACTTTCAGAACTGCACGCTTAGCATGACCGCCATAGAAACGGTTTTTATCGACGGAAGAATAGACAAAATGGCAGATGGTACAAATATTTGTACGCATTCTACGCGTCTAAGCATGTCAATGTGTAGTTTTGTCTATTCTTGCGTCGACAAAACGTCGTCATGCTACCGTGCTGGGCGTAATGTGTCTACGTTCCACACTTACCTATCATAGGTATAACCTATGAAGAGGCAGTCATAACTGGAGTACATAGCTAAATGTATTTTGGGACAAAGCATATTTATTCCTCCTTTATGATTATGACAGAGACACTAAAACGTACAATAGATAGAATATCTCCCGCCATATTCACGACTATTCACGAGCCAATAAAATAAAGAATAAACAAATCACCAGGAAAGTGGACACCCACATCCACGCGGCGTCGTGCATGAACCAGAAGCATCTCCTGCGCTTCATCAAGAAGACCCTGAGGACGCAGGCAGACGAGGTGGTGAACATCAGCGACGGTGTGCCCGTCACCCTCAAGATGGTGTTCGAGGATATGAAGCTGGACGCGTACGATCTCAATGTGGATATATTGGATGTGCATGCGGTACGAGCATTTTTTTTTTTTGTAGATCTTAAGAATTCGGCTGAAAGACGTCCACGTCCCCAACCCCAAGCATTGCCACGACCATTCCTATGTTCCCCGTATCCAGTGGGAACGAGATCATTTCTTTTCCTCCAGTGCAATTACAATTAAGACTTAACCAATGAAAACTGCAGAATTGATATTGTCCAGTGAAGACGTGTAGTGCTCGCACGAGGCGACAGAAGATAGCAGTGAAGACCGGTGATGATTCGAAGAATACGACACGACCTATGGCGTCGGCAGTTCCTGCACCGTTTCTTTATCAGATGTTGTCGTGTTGAGTTCTTTTGAGAACTGTAGAGTTTCTTATATAATATTTCATATTAGAATGTCAAAACGTGCAGATTGTGCTGTGATGAGTGAGTGGTGGCTACAACCAGTTGACCATAAGCTTAGCACTTGGTAGAAAAAATTATTTTTTTTTGAGACAGGAGGACACTATTGCCCGTTTTAGTTACTGTGCGCTATATTGTATGTAACTAGCACTTCCCGCGCGACTTCGCCCGCGTGTATGTCGGAAAATATCCTACGGGAACGTACTAACGGGAAATCCTTCCTTATTCCTTGTCTATATTATAAACGGAAACTGTGCAAAAGGAGAATGGGCGCTTTTGTATGGGCTCCGTCCCCAGACTGTTTCAAGACTGTATCAAATTGAACGATACGTCATTTTAAAGCTTATTAGAATGGCTTTATTTTATTCTATGACACCAACCACCGCACTCTTGCAGGAGAAGACCTACGACTGATTACATTTTTTTTTCAAAAAAATGTGATTTTCGCTTATTTTACCCTCGTCCACCTCTTTTGTCTTGCAAATATCCTGGAGTATGCCTATCTATTCAAAGTGCGATGGAGCGAGATATGATCGAAGTCTTAACATATGTGTCCTCGAGGTTATGACAGTTAGCTTATGCCATCAACAACGAAACTCGTGCAAAGAATGAATCTTTTTTTTTTCTTAATATCATTATGTTTAGCCGAGCCTACAACGTCCCACGTGTTCAATTTAATAATGCTTTTAGTATGCTGTTGGGACTGCCGTGGCGTTGTAGAGCTTCGGGCATGTTCGCAGAGGCTCGCACAGATGGATTCCATGCCATTATGCGAAAGAAAGCGGCCTCCTTACTGCAGCGTCTGCATGGTAGTAACAACAGCATTCTAAAAATGATCGCTGCCAGAGCAAATTGTCCCTTTCAGAGACACTGGGTGGGGACAGTCCTAGGTCTGAGTTAACAATAATAATAATAATTAATTAGTTACTGTTTGAAACTAACAATACTAACCTAGTACATAAGCATTATTGTTACTAACATCAAAATACTAACATATTTATGGACCTAGTCTGGATTAAAGTTTTATTTAATTTTTTAATTTTATAGACAGTTTTTTGTATATACCTATTACTTTATATAGCGTTCTTTGCAATGCAGCTACTAATCTTGTGTTGCGCGTTTATCGCCACACCTGCACACTTGACTTTTTAACTTTTCCCTACCTCCGTATCTCTACGTTGACGTCATGGTGGGGCATGCGCGCTCCGAACTCTAAGTCTGTGCCGGTAGAATTTACTTTGCCGAAACAGGTCTAGGGTGAGGAGCCAGACCAAAACAGATACAAAAAACCGCAGGGCAGCGTGTGGCGAGCTGTTGGGAAGTAGCGACCCTACGGACCCTATCTCCCGGGAGAAGTCTTGTTCCTCACCTCTGGCTTGCCTTTATTGACCGGCTGGAGTGAACACTGACGGAAACAGACCTCCCACCTAATTCTTGCCTTTATTGGCCGGCTTGAGTGGAGATTCGCAAGAGCAAACGTGCTCGGAGGAAGGAAGTATTCCAGTAAGTGCTTGTAGGGATCTTGACTTGACCATCTTCCGGGCTCTGGGATTGTTCTGAGAGCCGTGGAATACCTCTCCACTCCTCAAGCACCTCAGGACATGTTGCCCCCTTGTCGCTACGTCAGTATGTGCTAGCGACAGTTTCTGGGGGCCCATTATTGAGTGTGCAAGTCACCCCCTGCCATTTCATCTGTGTATTGTATAAAAAACATTGGTCAGGCAGGGGCCATAGTCTTTCCATAGTTCTAGGTAACCATTCCACAGCCACCCAAACCCAAAGCCCAATATATTTTGTTTCCATGCTCTGCAATAGTCCTGCACCAACCAGGGGATGTCCTTGGGTGCACTTACATAGTGCATACAGGGATAATCGTCGGTTGGTGTCTCCTCATAATTTAAAATTGTCTAAGGGGCGTCTGCGAGTTGACTTTGGCCCCTCGTACACGTTCCGTCACAACACAACGTATCCAATACCTTTGCAACCATTCAAGCTAGCCAAAATCAAAGTAAAAGCAGAGGAGTCAAGTCCATTTAGAGTGCCGAAGTCAAAATATACAGTGTCGAACCGATGAAGGAGGAAATGATGCATGCGACGTGCGTATCGTAGGGCAATATTTATAAATTAACCGAACTATCATTACAATACAAACCATTGACAGCCGACAGAATGAAAAAATAAAATCACAGACCAAACACTGCTAGTATTGTCATATATCAAAGTGTATCAAAGTGAGAGGAATTTCGTAACGAACAAAAATAAATCATGGCATTTGGAAAGTACTACCTCAAACTTAGTTTGGGGTAGAGGGTTTGAGGAGCAATACGGTTTAAAAATGTTTGGTTAAAAAAGTACGCCTGGACACTTAAGCGGTTAAGTGAAAAAAACGAGTACAATACAATAGTCAGCTGTAAAAAAATTGTTCATTATCTTTAACCCTCTCGCCTCCATAATTGTTATCTCGTTCGGGTTCACCCGCCCTCTGACGTTCTTCAGCCTGATGCGATGACGCCTCTAGCATTTTGTGCACATGGTTATACTTGCTACGTTACTGTAGAAGCTAGAAATAATATTTAAAAAAATAAAATTAAAATTATTCATGGTTCCTTCCCTGCACGAGTTTCGTTGTTGGTGTCATACAATAAAATAAAGCTATTATTATGACCTTTAAAATGACGTATATCACATCTTGATACACCACTGGGGACGGACCCGCCCATTCTCCTTTCAGCTTTCTAGGTTCAAGAGTTTGGGCTGGGCGTTGTTGAGTCAGTCAGTCAGGGCTTCTCTTTTTATTTATAAATTTCTAACGTGATGATTATCTTGGACGTCCGTGTCCACGTCATGGCATCACGATAACACAGGGAAGTAAAATATATGATGGAAATATATATGAAGACGCTTTTAAATTTCCGTCCATGATAACGTTACAACTTGCACGTTTTTCCATTCATTTTATGGACGTGGATTTCCACGATAATATCATGACATTAGAAATTATAAAAGCGCACATTGGCAGTTAGAACTGCTACTAATCTTACTGAGAGATATGCAATGAGCAGTGTTTGTAGATCGTAGAGACATGAGAGAAGAGAATACATGGCTCCCACACCCACTACTTGAACCTGGATCTGCAGGACTATATTCTAAATTGATTGTGAACAGGATCGCAACACGTTTCTCCGTTTCGACAAGTTCAACGCGAAGTACAATCCCGTTGGAGAGAGTTCTTTGAGGAATGTGTTCCTCAAGACTGACAACTACATGAACGGGAAATATTTCGCTAGCATCATAAAGGTATGTTGAGCAGAATCAATCGCAGACCATAGGGTGACCATTTACAGAAGTAAATGGTCTGCGATAGAGACGGGTTTTGTCGACGGAAGAAGAGACAAAATGATAGATTATAGAAATATTTTCTACGCATTCTACGCGTCTAACAGCCAGAGGGCTTAGTGCGAGTTTTTATACTTACTCGATCACGTTAACGTAAACGTTAGTTTGTACTGAAAATAAATAAGCGCCGCCTGGTGACTATAATGGGAAACACAATTATTCTATACGAATTGACATACGTCAACTATAACGTAAACGCTATCGAGTAAGTATAAAAAACTCGTACTAAGCCCTCAGTTTCTTCATCAAAAGTAACAGCCAAAGTAACGTCACAAAGTCAAAGTAATTACTTTAGTTGTTGTTGAAGAAACTGACTGAACAGCCAGTTTCTTCATCAAAAGTAAAGCAAAGTACCTACTTAACGTCACAAAGTCAAAGTTAACGGTTAATTTTGTTTCATCACAATTTTAGCTGTTGCTTTTATTGTTACTGTAGTGTATGTAGATATCACTATATCGCAATACGAGCCGATGACAGTATTGTGACGTTGCCTCAGGCGCATACGTCGCTCGGTTATAAATACCGGTCCGAGTGGTGGGGCGATCAGTCGTGGTCGGACTGTCCGCCAGAGCGGTGGTGCGTTGGTGAGTCAACTATTAGTGTTGTGATATGTGCATATTTTACATTGGCGACGAGGAGAAAACCGTGAGTTTTTATATTTTATTATACAAATTATAATAATAAATCAATGTAATAATGACAATTATTCATGTTTAAAATTAAAAATGAGGAACATGACTGTTATATTAATGTTAATGGATGAAAAAAATATAATCTCCTACAGATAGATTGATTTAAATAATATATTTCGGAAGGAAATATACAAAATATTGTTACATTTCAAACAAAGACATTAAATATTACTTAACAATAGACGGGACAAAGCGAACAAAATCGTAATCCGATACTTATGTTCTAGTGGTCAAAAGTCCCTCAGTTTTGTGTGGTACGCCTGCATGTCACGTCAAATTCGTGTCCACCAAATGAAAATTAGTTTCGAAGAAAATATGCCGAATTGTACATTGTGGTATTGCAACCTTGTAGTGATGAAATGACTCGATTCAACTACGATTTATTTTCGTTTCTATTTTATAATTTATCGAGTATTGAGATAAATTAAATAATTTTCTAGATATGTCTAACTATCTGACGGTTGCTAAATCAAAGGTTGGTATCGGTAAAAGTGTATCAGGTATACATGTCATACTTGGTTATTATGTAATTTTGCTATACGAGTATTATGCTAGATGGCGTCACTGAGACTTGGTATAACAGTTTTTGTGGGACATTTCTTCTGATAGCCTATCTATAGTATCTTAAATCTCTTTGATTTCAAACGTCAAATTATGAATATAAATACGTTAGAGTTTTTCATTAGAAATGAAAGGAGGTAAATAAAAGGAGGAAACAATGAATGGTTCATAACTATTTAAATACTATCTTGTTTATTAAGGAAAAAAATAGTGGTTTAATTATTTAAACATAACATCACGCTTATGTGCCCAAAAGGGGTAGGCAGAGATGTGTGGTGCAACCACGTTTCACCAGTAACGTTGGGCATGTCTGTTGCCATTAAATGGACTACAGTTCAGACTCCGGTATGTTATTCGGAGGTTCGTGATGGAGAAAATAAGTGACGCTGCCCGACCAGAGAGTCGAACCCGGGACCACATGCTTAGTTATTTGAATTATGCTATATGATTAGTTGAAGAAACACATACTAAAGTTCTCGCCATAGTATCAACCATAGCTAAAAAGCAGAGATGAAGACAACAGTAAACACGACACATCTTCAAGTAAAACAGAACCCATTAGAGGCATTTCCAAGTTTGGAAAGTTTTGGAAATCTAAAAAAGAAACGTTTCAACCATAAATAAAATTATGGGACTCAAGCATACTTTTGAAAAGAAAAAAAGCATTACGCCAAAAGTGACAGAAAACAAAGGAGCTATCTAAACAAATATTAGCTGAATTGAAACAAAAATAAATATATTGAAAGAAAAGGCGGTGACAGTTTTTAGAACGTGCTGAAGAAAACAAACATAAAACTGAACTATTACAAGTTATTAAAAATATAACTAAACTGAAAAGAATGAGGAAGAAACAGTTGAGATTTATTAAGAAAAGAGATAACCAAACAAATGTAATACGACGCAAAGGATACCTTGCTTATGCACTCCACACTACGTCAATCCTGTCTCGTGGAGTCCTTGGGTGGTATTACCATATGAAAATGTGCAAAATGCGCGCAATGCGAAATAGCAGTAGAACATTTCTACTGGTCATTAAATTGACAGTTGTCGGGAAATGACAGTGGTAGCAGTAGAACCAAGCTACTGGTCATTAAATTGACAAGTCATCTAGAATGACGGTAACTGCAGTAGAATAAATCTACTGGTCATTAAATTGACAAATCATCTAGAATGACGGTAACTGCAGTAGAATATATCTACTGGTCATTAAATTGACAAGTCATCAGAGTATGACGCTAACGGCAGTAGAATATATCTACTGGTTATTAAATTGACAAGTCATCAGAGAACGACGGTATTAACAGTAGAATATACCTACTGGTCATTAATTGACAGTTATCAAAAAGAAAAATAGGTAAAATAGTGGTACTCTTTAAGTACATACTGGTCATTAAACAGTGAGGAGCTCGTGGCTAGGTAATAATAGCCGCACGGGTCGATGTATCAGGTTAAGCTACGCTTGCCGGGGTTGATCCGTGGATGGGTGACCATCTAGACATACCGAGACTCCACCGTGCCTCGGAAAGCATGTGATGGCATCTACATCGCCACATATGAACTACGCATCAATGACATGACGTCACGCAAACCTGCATCGCGCAATTAGAGTTTACCACGCGATTAGCATATATACAACGTCCCGACATCAACCGTTGGGCAGTAGCCCACCAGACACAACATCCGTCTGGTCGGAGGATCCTACCTTTTCTATGAAGAATGAGTGAACTTTACACCCTGTTCCTCATACCTCTAAATTGGTGACCCCGAGCATGAACGTCAGCGCAGCCTTCGTGCAACTACATCAGCGTGACGTCATCAGCATCACTTCCTCAAAACTTTCGAGCGGCGAGTCACACAGCCAGCCAGCATCCACGGCTTCAACAGGTATCCTGACCACCAGCATGCAGCGGACGCGCATTCCTGGTCATCACCTTCAGCCTCAACCCAGAGCTGTACACTCCGACTCACTGGAGCATAACGCAGCGCAGCGTTAAGCCGTTGGTCCCGGCTGTCATTCATGGATCTTTGACAGTCGTTACGGGTCGTCCGTCAGAAGCCCGAAAGTCTGACAACCAGTCTTACCAATGGGTATCGTATTACCCAGTAACTGGGTTGTGGAGGTCAGATAGGCAGTTGCTCCATGTAAAATACTGATATTCAGCTGCATCCAGTTAGACTACAAGCCGATTCCAACATACTTGGGAAAAGGCTAGGCAGATTATCAGTCATTTAAGGAACCATTTAACAGAACCATTGAAGTTTTGCAGACGACATTGTCTTATTGAAAAAAGACCCACATAATCTAAGGAAAATGATAGAAGACCTAAAGCAACAAAGTGAGAAAATTGGATTATACATGAACATTATCAAGACCAAATTACTAACTAACCTCAAACACATAATCTAAGGAAAATGATGGAAGACCTAAAGCAACAAAGTGAGAAAATCGGATTCTACATGAACATAAACAAGACCAAACTACTTGCTAACCGCGAAGTGCGTAGAAGAGTATATTTACCTAGGACAAATCATCTCTCACAGAGACCAATCTACCAACGAAATAAACAAAAGAATAACCAATAAGCTGGAAAAAATACTGATCCCTAAAGGAAGTAATGAAATCCACTGAAACAAGCACATAAATTAAACAGAAAGTTTTGATACCTGCATTCTCCCCTACCTCACCTATGGCTGTGAAACCTGGTCCCTCACTAAACTTCACAGGAACAGTCTAGTACACTGCCAAAGAGCCATGGAGAAGATTAAAAAGCAGGACAGGAAAAGAAACACCTGCATAAGATCAAAAGCTAGAGTAACAGACGTGCTAGTAAAGATAGATCAACTAAAGTGGAGATGGATAGGCCATATACTGCGAAGTACTCAAGAAAAATAGAGTAAAATAATCACTGAATGGTACCGTAAAATGGCATAAGGAATAGAGGAAGGCAATGGGAGGATGAGTTAAGATTAACAGCTGGTCCTAACTGGAGAAGATCGATTAGGTATAGAAAGCAATGGAAGATGTTAGAGGAAGCCTATGCCAAGAGGCACAGTGAACTGAGCGACAATCTGTAAAGCACAACAATATTTTTAGACTAGTCTTAAAAGTTCAGGATGAAAGGCTCATTGATTGATTGATTGATTTAATTAACAAATATTTTAACTTTGCAGGCAAATCATTAATTTATTGGTTATGATAATGGGCCGGCAGCAATATTATTTAGCCAATGGACTGGCTACTAACAATGCACGGGTGCAGTGTGTGAAGGGTGAAAATACCACCTTATGGTTAAAGTGATTTTCTTTGTAAGCAAGCGCCTTTACAAAGAAAATCTAAACTATAAACGAAGCTATGAAAACCCTCATAATTGTGTGAAGATCCCTGATCACCAAGTTCCTTGAGAATTAGATGTTATAGTTGAGAACAGTGGTATTGAAACCACCTCTTATTTAGAATGGCTGGGCCACTCAAACTCGAAATTTTCGACCACACCTCATGTACAGTAAGCAAATGTGGTCTCTCTTGACTGCATCTCATGAGCAATATTGGCCGTGTTATAACACATACAAAACAACATCGTTATCATCAATAATCAAGATATAATATCAATTAGCTTGCATGAACATTATAGTCAGACTATCATTCACAAGAAAGAAAAGAAAGAAGGAAGGAAATATATTGAACAAAGTACACAGGAAATTATATTGATTACAATGGGGTAAAAATATAAAGCAATTACTTGTATTAATTGATTAAAAAACTGATTTGACAAAGATGCCTAAATTGGGGGATATTTAACACAGAAATAAAATAAATTAAAATAAGGAAGGGATGTAGTGTATGTAGATATCACTATATCGCAATACGAGCCGATGACAGTATTGTGACGTTGCCTCAGGCGCATACGTCGCTCGGTTATAAATACCGGTCCGAGTGGTGGGGCGATCAGTCGTGGTCGGACTGTCCGCCAGAGCGGTGGTGCGTTGGTGAGTCAACTATTAGTGTTGTGATATGTGCATATTTTACAGTTACTTTGCCTCTAACTTTTACTGATTACTTTAGTCGTTGTTGAAGAAACTGACTGTAAGCATGCCAATGTGTCATTTTGTCTATTCTTCCGTCGACAAAACGTCGTCGTCATGCTACGCATGCAGAAGGAGGTAAGCTCTAAATACTTTTTGTGCCAAATATGCAGAACTCCCATATTAGAATTAGCAAAGAAAAGTTTGCTAAATTATAAATACATTTTGAATGTAAGTAAGAAAGTAGCTTTCAAACACTTTGTACATGGCCCATTCCTTTAGTTATTTGCAATTTCCTACTTCGTTATTAGTACTCGAACTGTAGAACATCATCTTAAGTCTATTTTATTCGTAGGAAGTGATGTCAGACCTTCAGGAAAACAGATACGTTTACACGGAGCCCCGGCTCTCGATCTACTGCAAGCGACTGAACGAGTGGAACAAGCTAGCCTCGTGGGCATTGAAGCATGACGTCCATTCGCCGCACGTCCGGTGGCTGATACAGGTGCCCAGGCTGTAGTGAGTATCATCATCATCTGCCGAGCCTTTCCCCAGGATTTTTTTGGTGTCAGGGGCTTTTAATATTTAAATTTAACTTTTTTTACACGGAGGGATAGTCTTGAAGTGTGTGATGGTTCGTAGAAAATGTGTGGGAAATCCTATATCTTGATGTAATGCGTTGGGTTGCGGCGCCCTGATCTTTGCTAGCCTTATGGGGGAAACCAATATCTTGATATGCGTTGGGTTGCAGCGCCCTGATCTTCGCTAGCTTTAGGGGGGAAACCGATATCTTGATATGCGTTGGGTTGCAGTGCCCTGATCTTCGGTAGAATTGCGGGGAAACCCGATATCTTGATATGCGTTGGGTTGCGGCGTCCTGATCTTTGCTAGCTTTATGGGGGAAACCGATGTCTTGATATGCGTTGAGTTGCGGTGCCCTGATCTTCGCCAACCTAATGGGGGAAACCGATATCTTGATATGCGTTGGGTTGCGGCGCCCTCATCTTCGGTAGTCTAATGGGGGAAACCGATATCTTGATATGCGTTGGGTTGCGGTACCCTGATCTGTGCTAGCCTTATGGGGGAAACCGATATCTTGATGAAAGCATGTTCTCATTCTCTTCTCAGTGACATCTACCGGTTCAAGAAGCTGCTGAAGAACTTTCAGGAGTTTTTGACGAACCTGTTCCAGCCGTTGTTCCTCGTCTCCGTGGACCCTAGCTCCAACCCGGATCTGAACAAGTTCCTCAGTGTACACTGTATTTTATCATTAGTGTAGTATTAGTTACCTAACTGCCTTACTCTTTAGGCCTGCCCTATGATTTTATTGGTATTTGTGGCAATAGGCTGACTGTTAAGTATGTACATACATGGGTGATAGGAATTTAAAGTGACGTCACAATCACATACATAATCTTAGAGGAAAATATTCGTAGGTAGGTACCTACCTAATGATGTGGTCTCCTTGAGTTACGAATTCTTAAAATACCCTCTTTTTTTCGGCGTGTCCCTACTCTCAAAATAATTGAATACGTTCTTCTTGACGTTTCTAATGTTGGTGGTCATGCTACGCGTGCTGTCCAGAACGTCCTATTCAGTTAGGTACCTATTTGGAGAGAAGTCATACTCTGCTGGGGAGTTTGTTGCGTCACTTTTTCATCCCTGCTAAAGCACTAGGAAGTGGTGAAGGCCGGGCGTGCCGGGGGACTGTCTTATGTCATTTTGATGATCGAAAAGTGCTGATTCTCGGCCTAGTTTGAATAAATGACTTTTGATTTTTTTGCAATGTTATCTACGAGACGGTCCTCTAAGATGGGTCATGGATATCTTGCAGCACGTGATTGGCTTCGACAGCGTGGACGACGAGTCCAAGCCCGAGGAATCCACGCTATTCGAGAACATGAAGACCCCGGAGAACTGGGACCACGAGGAGAACCCGCCTTATGCCTACTACCTGTACTATATGTACGCTAACATGACCGTGCTTAACCATATCAGAAAGTTAGTATCAGTCACAGAAATTAAAGCTTTTAATCCGTCTCATGAGAGAAGTCCCGCGGCAAAAAGTGGAACTAGTTTTGAGATTAAGTATCAACATTCCGTCGCATGACTAAAAACTGAAAAGCCGCGACTCCGAGACTTCTTTCTTCTTCTTTCTACACAATTGGTGATATACTTACTCTGATTCAAAAGTAGGTACCTGATGAAACTGTAAACAAACCTTTTCGAGAAGAATATTTGACAACGTATCCCCTAAAGGGGATAGATCCCCTAAAGGGGATAGATCCCCTAGAGGTTAAATCCTTTACAGGATGAAAGTTTAGAGGAGCTCGTGCCTAAATAATAACAGCCTCACGGGTCAATTCGTCAGGTTAAGCTACTCTTGCCGGGGTTGGTCCGTGGATGGGTGACCATCTTTACATACCGAGACTCCTCCGTGCCTTGGAAAGCACGTTAAAGCGTTGGTCCCGGCTGTCATTCGTGGATCTTTGACAGTCGTTACGGGTCGTCAGAAGCCCGAAAGTCTGACAACCAGCTTACCAAGGGGTATCGTAATTACACAGTTACTGGGTTGTGGAGGTCAGATAGGCAGTCGCTCCATGTAAAATACTGGTATTCAGCTGCATCCAGTTAGACTGGAAGCCGACCCCAACATAGTTGGGAAAAGGCTAGGCAGATTGAGAGGATGAAAGTTTGTATGGGTGATCGTAATTTTTGCCGATGGGAAGTCCCGTCGGGCGCACGGCTTGTAGGCAATATAATTCGGTACGGGTTTATATTCACAGAGAGCAAGGCCTAAACACGTTTGTGCTTCGCCCCCATTGCGGCGAGGCAGGCCCGCCTATGCACCTCAGCGTCGGCTTCTTGCTCGCTGAGAACATTTCGCACGGGCTCATGCTGAGGAAGGTAGGTTCCACATTATTGACTAGATCTCTGGAATGATTTGGTACTTACCACCACAGGGAGGAGTTAGGGAGGTGCTAAAAAGACGAGTAGGTATACTTAGTAATTTTTAAGAGTGGTCTTGGCATGTGGATCGCCTGATACTTATGCACCGCCGTTGGTGCCGGCGCGGCACTGATGCAATGCCAGGTACGGTACTCCACAATCTTGGCCGTGGAAGCGTTCAAATATTCGGAGATCAACTTTTGTTTATTTCCAATAAAGCCTACACTTCCAATTTATTTCCAAATATCTATGAGGAGGGGTACATGGTATAAGTCCTCACGTTTCAGGCGCCAGTGCTTCAGTACATGTACTACTTAGCGCAGATCTTCATAGCCATGTCGCCGCTGAGCAACAACTCGCTGTTCCTGAGGTACCACCGCAACCCTCTGCCGGAGTACTTCTACAGAGGACTGAGGGTCACGCTAAGCACGGACGATCCGCTGCAGTTTCATTATACTAAGGTTGGTACGTAAGAAGGGGTATCGTATTACCCAGTTACTGGGTTGTGGAGGTCAGATAGTCAAGAAATACTGGTATTCAGCTGCATCCGGTTAGACTGGAAGCCGACCCCAGGGAAAAGGCTAGGCAGATTGATTGGTACGTAAGAACTCGGTACTTGGTATGAAGACAAACTGGTTCATGACAAATTGTGCAGAAAATGCAGCAGAGAGAGACCTGGAAAACTGTGGGGGAAAGCCGTTGCCCAGCCGTGGGAAATTGTAGGTTTAGGATAAAGGTTGATATACCGAAGACTAGTAGTTGAGGCATAAGTAGATACACGGAGAATAAACCGAATAAAACGATGCTTCTTAGCGAAAAAACATCCGTCCATTGTGTCTGCCTGTTACTTTTTCCCGCCTAAGGCCGCGTTTCCACTGACGCGGAGCTGGGCGGAGTGGAGCGGAGACGTGCAGGAATCGTCCAATTACAGACGAGGCAAGAGACGCGATGAGGATTTCAACCATTATGATTGGTCGATTCCTGCACGTCTCCGCTCCGCTCCGCCCAGCTCCGCGTCAGTGGAAACGCACCCTTAGGCTGCCTGTCCACCGTAGCGGAGCGAGGCTGCGAAGCGGAGAAATGTTAACCAATAGAATCGAAACTGGAGCGGAGTTAAGATTCTATTGTTAATATTTCTCCGTTTCTCCGCAACTCAGCCTCGCTCCGCTCCAGTGGACATGCAGCCTTAGCGGCTGAACGGATATGGATGTATTAGGTATGGCACACGGATAGACCATGATCTGGGTTAGGACATAGAATACATAGATTTATATCCTGGCAGTACGTTTCCGTGAGATATTTTTTTGGCATCCACGTGGGCCAAGCCAATGGCATAAACTGGTGGCAGACAGATAGTTTCTCTGACGAACTCGATAAAGTCTCCATAAGATCGGGATTTCGGGAACGTGTTCTTGAGTGGAGACTCAGAATCAAGGTAGGACAGCTCAGGCTAGGTGAAGCAATAATCTTTGCTGGTAGTTGTCTTTGTAAGTAGCTAGATGAGGAGAGTAACGGAGAATCGGATTAAATGGCTTGCTAGGTCAATGCCTATGTTCAGAAGCAGACTGCTGTAACCTGACGATGGTATTATTGGTTTATCTGCTTACTACATTTCTCAGGAACCGTTGATGGAGGAGTACAGCATCGCGGCGCAGGCGTGGAAGCTCAGTTCATGTGACATGTGCGAGCTCGCCAGGAATTCTGTCATTATGTCTGGATTCCCTCATGAGGTAGGTCCAATACGTTTTGCAATCACTACTTTTGGCTGTTTTTTCTGATATAGATGCCCGTTCCTTAAGCCTGTTTGCACAAAATACGTTTACCGCTAAGCGTAGGTAGTTATCTATCGTTCCGTTTATTGGATGTACTTTCTTTCTGTGCTATCATATCGTAAAGTCCACTTTTCTATCTTCCGTTTCACAACACGGCTTCTCTTTACTTCAGATGAAGCAGCATTGGTTAGGCTCGGAGTACCTGCGCGAGGGTCCAGATGGCAATGACATCACCCACACCAACGTGCCGGATGTCAGGATCTCCTTCCGGCATGAGACCCTCATGGATGAGCTCGAGAACCTGTTCCGGGTATGATTCATCATTCTCCTGCCATATCCCCATTTATTTGATAGTCATCAGAATTAGTCGACATCTCGGTAGTCACGCTCTTTCTAGTCATATCATCTTTCACACAGTCCATCCATCGTTTCTTTGGTCTTCCCCTACTCATATACCTAAGCATGCACATTCATATAACTCAAAACTTTCCTAACGAAATTTCCTCCAGGTAGGTATGATTCATCTCTCTTAAATGCACATCATCTACCTAGCCTTTTCCCAACATGGTTGGGGTCAGTTTCCAGTCTGACCGCATGCAGCTGAATACCAGTTTTTTACGGTATATATTTAATCCAACCTCAAATAATTTACCGTTTGCTTTCCTAAAAATATTATTGGACACTAGTACAGGGTGTAAGGGACAGCCCTCCGCAGACTGATAGGGTGAATTCAGTATATCATACTAAGATGACCGTTACATGAAATTACCTACTTCAGGAACATGGGAATCCAATAAACCCGATTTGTTTTATCACTGAATGAATGTTCAATTAATTTTAAAATCCATCATGGGGTATAGATTTCATGATTTTCGAGGGTGCCAAAGCCGATAGTGAAGTGAAAATGAAAATCAAAGATGGCGGCTAAAAAAATTTTTCGTCATGGGTGTCGTTTTCATAGTTTTCGAGGATGCTAACGTCGATATAGTGAGATCAAAATGTAAATCCAAGATGGCAGCTACGAAAATTTGGTTTCCCAAATGACTGCCTAAACGAAAACGCACCATTGGATTTTCAACTTTCTGGGCTGAGCCGAGTGTTGAAAATCCAACAGCACACTTCTATTTGTCATAAAACAGCCATGTTGTATTCAATAAGTTTAGTATGATGGAGGACATATCGCCGCTACTCTTTTTAACCAAACTGTTTTAATATTATCATGTTTTTTTTTCCAGGCACCAATTATGTAAAAGAGGAAAATGTGAAACGAAAAGCTTTATAAGTACATAAATAAAACAAACTAAGTACTGTCTGTTTAAGCATTTATTAAAAATAAACAATCGCGGCACTTTATACATATTATAATACCTAATCACTGTATATAGAACATAACAGCCCAGTGGTAGCCACTACATACAGACGGAACTCGTACATGGTGAGAGCGAGTCGTGTGTACAACGCAACCTGCCAGGAAGCTGATATCGACATTTTCTATACTGGTGTTGCTAAATTGAAAAAAATTTTATCTAATAGCTTCTTCGAGCGTAAACAGTAATTTATTTTTAATTATTTTTTTTTTTGTTTAAATGTTTTTGTTTAAATGGTACATCCTAAATTTTCTGTTTCTTAAGGTTTACTACATGTGGAAACTTGTAATTGGCCTTATTTTGTTTAAAATTTTATTCACTGTATCTTTTAGCTGTAAGTTTTCCTAATACAAATAAAATAAAATAAAATAAATAAATAAATAATAAAGTAAATAAATATATCAACGATTATTTGTTACATGTTTTATTTACAATATATACATATTTTAATAACTCTTGACCCTGCCTCACCCAGCGGGCCGACAGGGGTGACTATACCCCCACACATAGGGTATAGAACACACATAGAAGGGGATAGGGGTGACTAGGTGCTTGGGGGTAAAAATCTGCTGTTCCCTACATTTTGACGAATTATGCGAACATAATGTAGATAGCAAATTTTTTTTTTCGCGATTTCAGGTTTGGTGCCATAGTAAAAGTTGTTCATAATGATGATGAGTGAGAGATGATGATGATGAGTACAATGACCCCTTAAGGGGTTATGCGCTATTTGAGATACACCTTGTTTACCTCAAATGGCTTAGCATGATCCTCTGTTATGTCGAAAATCCTCCAGCATTCATTTAAAAATAAATATATGTTAATGTTGAGGATTTATGTTAGACGAAAACACGATTCCATTAAATTTTCTCTATAGAAAAAAAATCCAAAGTTACCTCCAAACCGAACAATAAACTGCTGGTATTCAAAAAGTACTTCAAATTAGATCATGAAACTGCATACTAACTGAACTAACTATAAAGCAGGTCTTATATTTTTTTCAAATTTGCATTATTTTCACCGTAAAAAGCAATTACCTAAACTATCGACGCCCAGCACCGCACTCAGTCTCGCTCTCACTTAGTCTGCGAGCAGTATCGTGCGAGCGAGATAAAAACCTGAGCTAGTATAGGCTCTTAAGCAGAAGACTGTGCGTACTTAATATTAAACTCATTTGGTATCTCTCATCTCATTAGGCATTTAAATTGTTTAAATTATTTTTGGTAGGCATGGCAGAGGCATAGATATAAATAGAGTAATAACAATTAAGTATTCAATTTAAAAAAAAACATATATTGCTAATATCATGGACATATTCACAACAAGATATTGATAACACTTATAAAAAGATATATTATCCAAAAGGATTTAAGCAATTTTATAAAATTGCTTAAATTTTTGTAGTTTCCTACGCACGCAATAATTAGTGTTGCCAGCGTAGTGCAAAGATGTTTATTTTTAACTGTAGCAACAACCACTGCTTGAGCAAAGAAATATAACAATCGTATTACACATTGAAAAATACATCAAGAAAAGAATGAACGCATTCAGGTTTAATAATAATAATTTTTGGTCATATTTAAACTAAGACCCCACAGGGGTCACAGCGAAATCACCAACTCGAAGTGAGCAGCGAGATTTATTTTAAATAAAAATGTTTGATTTTTATTAAGTGACATGTCTGAGTACGGGTTGGTATCAGAATGACTGGATCGCAAATTGACCACGTCGCTCTTAGTCCAAATCTCAAAATGTCTAAATCTCAAAATAACTAAGTCGCAAAATGACTACATCGCTTTTAGTCCACATCTCATAATGTCTAAATCTCAAAATACCTAACTCGCAAAATTACTACATCGCAAAAAGTCCGAACTGTTGTGTAGGCACCTATACCTACATTAATCTCTTTGGTTCTTAAGGTGACTTTTTTTCTAACTTTCCCTAGACTATAATGTGCTCCCCAAAATTCACTCTTTACACCAAACTTGAACCAAATCGGTCCATTTTGATGCTTGAACAGACAAACCTACAAACAGACAAAAATGTTAAAATCACCTATTTTGGGTAATATGATAATGGTATTCAGCTGCATACCCCAACCTAGACCCCAATATAGCTGGGAAAAGGCATCTGCCTAGATGGCGATGATGAATGATGATGTATCCAGTCATTCTGATATCAACCCTGTATAGGTGCCTACACAACTGTTCGGACTTTTTGCGATGTAGTCATTTTGCGAGTTAGGTATTTTGAGATTTAGACATTTTGTGATTTGGACTAAGAGCGACGTGGTCAATTTGCGATCCAGTCATTCTAATACCAACCCCTGAGTACGGCAGTTAGTTATGTCAAAACGAACCAACCGACAGTCTTTCAATAAGGCCGCGTCATAGTTAAAAGCGATCGTCCCACGAATAAGCAATCGGTCGCAAGCGTGTGTCACTTTTTATTCGGAAAACCGGAGAGCGCCCTCTGTCGGCGCGACTACGCGTTCAGGTTCACCGAACAGAAAATTCGAACACGAGGTAATGGTAGAAGTACAGTAAATAAAGTCAAATCAATCCAAATCTAAATGGGGAGCCCTATGTCCAGCAGTGGACGGCTTTCGGCTGAAATGATTAATCCAAATGAGGTAAGAATTACTATCAAATGAGGTAAGAATTACTATCAAATGAGGTAAGAATTACTATCAAATGAGGTAAGAATTACTATCAAATGAGGTAAGAATTACTATCAAATGAGGTAAAGAATTATCAAGAAACCACAATTAATCTCTAAAACTAAAATTAATCAGCGATAACTCCTGTGGGTTGGTTGGTTTTAGCATTACTGGTGCCGTATTACGAAGTATTAATGCTAAGAGACACACTTGGTACAAACGCATACCAGCGAGTAATAGCTCGTCGCACACTCGCTGCTCGCCAACTCGTTTATAGTTTATAGCTCTACTCACTTCTCGTTAATCGCCGACAATAGGACAGGTGCCTAACACTTCATAATAAGGGCCACTAGCTTCATTTAGTATCGTTTAAAATCCGGTGACACTCCTGATGGCCTTCTCCTCATCGAGTGGCGACATCTGGTGGTGCGAGTGGAACTCCATGGTGAAGGTGGCCAGGCCGGAGCTGAGCGAGCGGAGCGTAGACGAGTAGCCGAGCAGCTCTGACAGCGGCGCTAGGCATTCTATCACCTGAGGATGTGAGGATTTTTGTAAGTATACTGCTTTCTGATTTTATGTTGTACATTACTGACATCGGTGAAGAAAACAGTAAAACCGATCAGCCAAAACGGCAAAAAAATCACGTTTGTTGTATGGGAGCCCCTTAAATATTTATTTTATTGTTTTTAGTATTTGTTGTTATAGCGGCAACAGAAATACATCATCTGTGAAAATTTCAACTGTCTAACTATCACGGTTCATGAGATTCAGCCTGGTGACAGACGGACGGACAGCAGAGTCCCAATAATAAGAAGTAATAGGGCCCCGTTTTACCCTTTGGGTACGGAATTCTAAAAACATCGTGAGGAAACCCGGACCTATAGTTAATAATAAGTCTGAAATCGCCAACCCGTCTTGAGCTAGCGCGTGGTGACCAATGCTCGTGCCTTCTCCGGGTGAGAAGAGGCCTTTGCCCAGCACGCGTAGCAACGATCACCATAGAAACGGGCTTTCTCGACGGAAGAATAGAGAGAGAATCAACGCAATCTAAGAAGTCCATTTGGACAGCTGTCAAAATATTTAGTGTAGTGATGGGGAAAATCAATCGGTTGCTATAAAAACCGATTCTCGAGACATATCGATTAATCATACTTAGAGTTTGTAATCGACAATTTATCTACATTGTTTAAAACTGATTCTCGAGGCATATCGTTTTATTACACTTACGAGTTTGTAATATTTAACAGTTATTACATAAATCCCAACTAAGTTTCAATTTGGGCGAGTTTCAAAGCCAAACCAAGACCTAAACTAAAACCCGATATAAAAACTGTTTTGACAGTTTTTATGAATGACCGTCTGCCGGCGGACTGTGTAGTGTGTGGTGGCCCTAACGGCTTCCCGAAAGAGCGATCAGCGATTATTTATAGTTTAATAGCTAGACAGTTTTTTATATTTTTTGGGAAATTCTCACTTGACTTCAGACTATTTTGTTTTTCTCTTTCTGTGTCGCATTTTTTTGAAAATATATTTTTTTTTTATTATAAATCCTTAAACTATGATCAAAGATCGATAAAAAATATTATCTGCCTAAACATTACCCAAAGCGCATAAAACATAGCTCAAAGGGAAAATTTTTGCTCAGCAAGATTCGTTCTAGATTTTTAGTCTTTAAAAAAAAGAGTGGCAATGATCCCAAAGTAGTTTTAAAAACTTCCGCGGACCCTCAATACTCAATAGTTTGTTTCTGTTGTTATTAATGCGACATACCTTGTTCCGATGTCGGATGTGTATATGCTGTATCTGCGTGCGCCTGCGCGCCAGGTCAGCGAGGACTCGTCCGGAGTGGCTCTCGGGACACACCACTTCTAACGACATCAGGGGCTCCAGCAGAATCGAGTCTGCTTCTTCGAACACCTGGAAGGAGTGTATTGTGAAGGAGTATCATTTTCTAAGGTCGGCAAGAGGTTTACGGGAATAATTCGTGTTTTTTTTGTATGTTTGGCTTCGTAATGACGTCGGGGTAACAAGTATAGAGGTATGAGGAACAGGGTGTAAAGTTCACTCATCTTCTATTGAAAAGGGAGGATCTTCCGACCAGACGGGTGTCGTGTGGATGTCGGGACGTTGTATATATGGCAGTCGCGCGGTAAACTCTGATTGCGCGATGCATGATTTTGCGTGACGTCAATGTGATGCGTAGTTCGCATGTGGCGATGTAGATGCCACCACAATCGGTTCCAAAAGTGTAAACAAACCCTGTTCAGTCACATTCATCTGTATTTAGAAGGACTCGCCAGTTTTTCCAACAATTATTGCTTGAATTACATTATTAAATTGTAATTGGAAAACATCGATGAAAATTTAAGTCCACCTCAATTACTGTCAAAAACATCATTAAAATTATTTAAAATTAGAATTTCGGATTTAAATCTATATATCTATACAGGGTGATTTTTTAATGACCAGCCAAATTTTCACAGGGTGTTCTACCCATGAATATGAACAACTTTCACTATAGGACCAACTTTGAAATCGCAAAAAAAATATCAGCTGTTTCATACATTTTGATCGAGTAGCTATTGAACTTTTGTAGGAAACCGCTGGTTTTTTTTTCGTGATTTCAAAGTTGGTCCCATAGTGAAAGTTGTTCATATTCATGGGTAGAACACCCTGTGAAAATTTGGCTGGTCATTAAAAAAACATCCTGTACAAATCAAATGCTGTTCGTTTGTCTAGCTAAAACTCGAGAACGGCTGGGCCGTAATAAAATAAAACCTAATACTGCAAGTCAGTATTAGGTTTTATATTGATGTTAATAGAATTCGCGGCCGTATCAAATATTTTTCATAGAATTATAATAATGAAAATCATCAATAAAACTATCTAAGTTCATCTAGATGAACTTATGGAGTTGTATTGCTGATTTTAATGATTATACTTCTGTATAGTCATATCATATTAGTTACGGCCACGAATCATATTATATTAAACATACAACCTGACACTGAACTGCAAATTGCAAAAAAAGGAAGAAAATTTGAATTTCGCGGGCTGCCCCCTTAATGGGGCTGTATCCCGGAAGCTTCGCCGCAAGAGAGCGCTATGTTTGTCACCTGTCATCTTGAAAGCAAAGCGACCAATCGGCGACAAGAAAAAACACTTAGCGCCATCTCGCGGCAAAGTTTTCAGCAAGGAACTCCATTGACAGCTAAATGATAGTAACAAACACATAGCGCCATCTACGTGGACCTAATTTGACAGTTTTCTTCCCCATTGTTTCTGTAATTACGGTATATGAGCGATCTTACCTTCCTGAGGCACTGCGCGACGGTGGCAGTGACCACTGAGTCGGATGTGCCGCGACCCAGTTCGAACCAGTGCAGCGTCACTTGCACGTCGACCACCTGGGAACAGACCCATTAGATCCAAAGAAATTGGAAGACGATTTTGAAAAACGCTGATGAATCGATGGATGGAAGACTCGGGGACTGGTCAGTTCTGCTATAGGTTGAGGATTGATACTGATTCAGATCCTTCAGAGGTAGATCGTTTTTCTCAAACTAAAGAGAGATTTTTCACCTTAGAATCTAAATTTAATTCTGTAACAACTGTTTCCAATAATATCAACCCTCAACCTATCCATTAGGTTGCTTTACCGTCTCCATCAATTACTGACAGCCTACGTTCTGACGGCGTTCTCTTTACGATATTTTACAATACCGGATGACTTCTTTTACCGTCTTGAAAGAAATAGGGTATATTAGGTGAACGGAGTAGCAGCCTATGCCATATCTAGTTTTTTTTTATTCATAACCAAACATTTGAAGACATGTGACATCCACCAACATGCCTGGTGGATGACAGCCCACACTCTCACCTGCCTGTGTCCCAGCAGTGGGAATATTATAGGCTGATTATGCTATATAGGGTGACTGGTAATTAGTGACCGATACCTAAACGCATGATTGTGCTCATGATAACAAACAACTTTTACTATGGGACCAAACCTGAAATCGCAAAAAAAATCAGCTGCTCCCTACATTTTGACGAGTTATGTGAACATGAATGTATGGGGCAGCTGATTTTTTTTCGCGATTTCAGGTTTGGTCCCATAGTAAAAGTTGTTTGTTATCATGAGCACAATCATGGGTATCGGTCACTAATTACCAGTCAATCAATCTGCCTAGCCTTTTCCCAACTATGTTGGGGTCGGCTTCCAGTCTAACCGGATGTAGCTGAATACCAGTATTTTACATGAAGCGACTGCCTGTCTGACCTCCACAACCCAGTAACTGGGTAATACGATACCCCTTGGTTGTCAGACTTTCGGGCTTCTGACGACCCGTTACGACTGTCAAAGATCCACGAATGACAGCCGGGACCAACGGCTTAACGTGCTTTCCAAGGCACGGAGGAGACTCGCCCTCGGTATGTAAGGATGGTCACCCATCCACGGACCAACCCCGGCAAGCGTAGCTTAACCTGATGGATCGACTCGTGCGGCTGTTATTACTTAGCCACGAGCTCCTCCTCCTCCTCCACTAATTACCAGTCAGCCTATACAGGGTGAAATTGAATAGATGCGACAAAATTTAAGGGGGTGTTCTACGCATCAATATGAACAACTTTTACTATGGGACCAAACCTGAAATCGCGAAAAAAAAATCAGCTGTTCAGTACATTTAATGTTCGCATAATTCGTAAAAATGTACTGAACAACTGATTTTTTTATCACGATTTCAGGTTTGGTCCCATAGTAAAAGTTGTTCATATTGATGCGTAGAACACCCCCTTTAAAGTTTGTCGCATCTATTCAATTTCACCCTGTATAATTTCAATGATGGCAATATGACGTGTCGCCACGTACCGGACAGCCGAGCTTGGCTCCGTGCATGAGCGCGGTGGCGACTCCTTGCCTGATGGCCTGCAGGTGGCGAGGGTGCAGGTGGGACAGGTTGGCAGCGCTGTCGCCGCTCCTGTCCAGCCTGGAAGACGGAATTCATGTCGATAAGATAAGATAAGATAAGATACATTTATTTGTAGAAACACGAGTATACATACAAGGCATGCAGGTTGTTATAAACAAAGAATATCCGTCATGTTCGGCCTTTGTGGCATACAAATATACAGGTTGATAAAACTCTCTTGAACATGTTCCTTTCTCTAAAGTGCCTTGCTAAAAGTAGCATATGACCGTAAGTTTTTAACGTCGAATAATTAGCCACCCTCTCTAAATGCATTGAGAAAAGGGTTTTTTTTTTCAATGTATACAGTTTTCTCAAATCAAATCAAATCATTTTATTGTCATCATCATAGGTTATACAGACAGATGTTAGGTAAATTACAGTTAAATTATGTCCTGTCTAGGAGGCATATATAGGTACAGTAGTACTCAACTAATATGGCTTATTGATGTACCTGCGCAGAAGATGAATTTTCAAAGCGCGGGAAATGCTATTGACCAATCGGCACGCTCCACGCTTTTTCCTGTACCGCTATTGGTCGGTAGCTGCCGCCATGTTAGCGCGCGCAGCTTGACAGCCGCCATACTTGCGAGTGAGACGGAACTAACAGCTGCAGTGTATTATGAACCTTATAGTAGTGATCTAAGGTTGATTGTAAGTTTTAAGTATTCTCGTTAATCTTCGGGGCCATACTTTCTTTTCTGTGCGAACGAAGATTCACGACGCGCCTTATTACTTGGGTACTACTGTAATACGGGCTGGTATCCGCAACTCCACGACAATGAGCGCATTTTGCGTACGGGCCTAGTAGGCATACAATAATTATGTCAACATGCCGCCGCCATGCGCCACGCGCATGTTTTCTGCCGGTGGACCTTAAAAAATTATTTTTTTTTTGTAGGATTTTTTTTAGATTTTTTTTTTTGTGACATAATCGTCTGGAATGTTACTTTCATATGTAAAACTAGCTTTTCCCCGCGGCTTCGCCCGCGTTTATTATACATAATATATCCTTCCTCTTGAATCACTCTATCTACTATGTAGTGATGATAAACTTCCTATCATTCCTGCAAGTAACTCAAACAAGTTTTTGAAGCTCCACCGGCAGAAATCTCTAAATAATTACAAAAAAAAAACTGCAAAAATTCGCGGAACATACATACTATACATAGGGTGTTTTCGAAGGATAATATTTTTGTGTTCACCAAAAATATTATCCGTACATCAAAATACCTACTGATCGTGCACCAAATATTCCTGAATGTTACACAAAACACCCGCGCGTCCGAAACTTCACATTGGTGAATCATTTGGGTTAGGTTAGGTTAGGTTAGAACAGTGACCCTTAACGCGCGACGGCGAGCGAGCGAAGCGAGCGGTGCCGCGGCAGCGGCCGCCGAGCGCCATATCCAATAGATTCTCGTTATGACATATTTTAATGAACATATTTTGGTGCACATTCAGTATAATTGGTGGAACACAGGCAAAATTAGGTAAATGAAATGGGAATAAATTGAAGTACTTTTAAATACCATCCGTTTTCGAATACCCTGGGTATTAGGAATTCAGATTTTTCTTTTGGACGTCACTATTTGGACCACCCTGTATAGTGTGCTTAGTGCTTAAACAGAGTGTCTAATTTTAAATATCTGGGTCACTGGGTCACTGAGGATCTATGTGACAACGTTGATTTGGAGAGGGAGCGCAGGGCGCTGTCTGTGCGCTGTAACATGCTGGCCCGCAGGTTTGCACGGTGTACTGAGGAAGTCAAAGTGACATTATTTAAGGCCTTCTGCCAATCTTTTTACACCTGCAGCCTGTGGACTAAGTACACGCAGCGTACATACAGTGCCCTGCGTGTACAGTACAACAACGCGTTCAGGATACTGTTCGGGCTGCCGCGCCACTGCAGCGCTTCAGCAATGTTTGCGGTGAAGAGCGTGGATGGTTTTCATGCCATCATGCGGAAGCGTTGTGCGTTTCTTATGAAGCGCATGCGGGCCAGCTCGAGCAGCCTTCTGAGCGTGTTCGTGGGCCGCTGGGACTCGCCCATGTGGAGGCACTGGATGCGACTGCACACTGCGGGTGGTCGCGTCCAGGGCTTGCCATAAACTGGTACTCCTGTGCGGTGCCACTTTGTGATTTTTATTTATTTCTGTGGCTTTGTTTTGTATGTACTAACAATAGCATTAAGGTTTTTTGTGTTACTAACAATTTATGGACTACTTATGTCTGAAATAAATGTCTTATTCTATTCTATTCTATTCTATAGTATCCTTATTGCTGATGTTCTTCAGAAAGGTCAGGTGCGTAGTACTCGCTACCGGCGTGCGTAAGACCACATGTATGAACGTAAACGAGGCAAAAGTAGTATGTAAGGATCCTATTAGCAGGCGGCGTTCTGTAGTTTCTGCCTACCCCCGTGGGAAGAAGGCGTGAGGTTATGTATGTATGTTTTTGTCCGTTTCAAGAGCAAGTTTTTACAGTACAGCGGGCTTACTATAAGCTCTTATAGCAGGGCAGAAGTTGAATAGTTCCAGTGTGAGAGAAAGACGGAGCTATACCGGATGACTTTTATTACCGTCTCGAAAAAAATTGGGCGTATTACGTGAACAGAGTAGAAGCCTATGGAATACCTAGTTTTTTTTTTTTTAATAGCTTAGACAGAAAAAAATATCAAAGTACCAATAAATACTACAAATTCGATGTAAACTTTTCATTTATGTACAAATTTATGTACAAAAACAGAAATTTTGAAAAAAAATAATAACTCGTTTAAAAATATCGTAATTCAAATCATGTGCAGCCTGCATATGATTAGAATTTTTGATAGTTTTTTTGAAAAAAAAAAAAAAAGCTAGGTATGCCATAGGCTTCTACTCCGTTCACCTAATATACCCAATTTTTTTCGAGACGGTAAAAAAAGTCATCCGGTATACGATCACACTATCCTTTTTTCTCAACGGATCCATGATGTTTTTCACGTCATAGTCTGGCAGGACCCAATATGCTGCGTCCGGCAATACCTACGACGCAGCTCTATGTGTCCTGGCTACAACCACGAAGGTTGAGGATATCGTGGAGTTAGTGATGGATTAATTAGCATTCGCATTCATTGTTAGCATGCGAATGCTCATTTAGCATTTAGCAAATGAAATGTAGTTGTGAAATTCTGTGAAATTTGAAATGAATTATTATTCATCGCTTCGTACTTCATAGGTCGACAGCACGCAGCTGCAGTGCGCGCTCTCTGTCGCACCCAGGAAAAGTCAGAACTACTAAATCTATCTGTTTGACGTGACCCTTACCTCGTTCGCAAATGAAATTATTAGCAATTTAGCAGGTGGTGCGAAGAAAGTCAAGCAATAATTATCTTATTATCTTCGATTAGCTCGTACTTAGGATCGTATATTGAATTAATGCGTGTGATTGTATTGTTAATAATAATTTGTGATTTTGTGTGGCACGTGCGTGGCGCTCGATTATTATTCTTAAAAAATAAAAGGTTTTAAATAGCTAAAAACGCACGCTAAGACGATTAAAGCGAACGCGCTCTTTAATTCACATATTAACAAAATTCACATACTTGATTATTATTAATTATCGTCATATTAGCAAATAGCATAGCAATAGCATTTAGCATGCTAAGGCTCAAGAATTTGCATGCTAATGAAATTTATGATAAATCGCCTTAATTGCCATCACTACGTGGAGTATGTTCGAGCGAAGACCAGCTGGACCTTAAGGGTCGAGAAGTTGGCGTCGCGCCACAACACGAATTTCAAGTCGTTTGTGGTGCGAGTTCCGACTCAATATATTGAGACCGTCCTCAAGGAAGAGTTTTGGCCGAAGGGTGTCATGTATCGGCGATTCCGCGGAAGGTTACGCGACACCACGCAGCGCAATACGACGCCGTCACTTCGTATGCAATAGTTTATTTTTGTGGTTTTAGGGTTCCGTACCAAAATGGTAAAAAAGGAACCCTTATGGTGTGACTCTGTCTGTCTATCTGTCACAGCTATATCTCAAGAACTACTAATACTACTAAACTATTAAATACTAACTTGAAATTCGGAATAGTTTTAGATGACGTTTACCCAACTATTTTGCAAATAAGAAAGAAATAAAAATATTTCTATTTTTTTTGCAACAGGGACTGAAAGGTCTTAAAAATTCAAAGTGGGGCTACTAGGGCATGTGGGGTATCATATGAAAGAGCGCTGTTTGCACATTCTCAAACATTTTTTTTTCTTTTTTTTACGCCACATAGTTTTCGACTTTTGAGGAAAAATGTAAAAAAATACCGTTCCCCTACCTTATCTCCAAAGTTTTCATAGAAAAAAATCTGAAATTATTCTATGTGATAAAAGTTTATGTAAAGATTACAGGAAAAATAAAACGATATCTCTAAATAGCACACTTTTTCAGAAATCGGAACGGAACCCTCGGTGCGCGAGTCCGACTCGCTCTTGACCGGTTTTTCTCTCAACGGATCCATGATGTTTTTTCACGTCCCAGAAAAAAATAACAACTTACTTCAAAATCTTGTCGTGCGCGATTCCTTTCACCCCTTTAGCAGACATGGTGACCTTGCACAGCTGGCGGGCCCCGCCGATCTTGCGGTCCACGGCCAGCTCGTGCCGCGCGGCCCCCGCCAGGGTCTCCCGGTACGCGATCTGCAGGGGCCCCAGCTCCACGTCGATCTTGTACTCGCGGACGATGCGCTCTTTTATTATATCCAGGTGGAGCTCGCCCATGCCTGGATTTGGAGAAGAAGATGTTAGTATAATACAGGGTGTAATGTAGAAAGGTGTAGTCAAATTGAAGGGTGTGGTACAGACCATCAAACTGAACAACTTTCTCCATGGGAACAACATCGTTATCGAGAAAAAAATATCAGCCGTCCCGTAGTTAAAGCTTCAATACCTACTCGACCCAAATGTATGGGACGGTTGATATTTTTTTTTCAATTATTATGTAGGTACATTTAATACGATGTAGGTACATTAAAAACCGGCCAAGTGCGTGTCGGGTCAAGCGCAGTTATAGGGTTCCGTAGTTGCACAATAATGCGGACTAAGATTGGACAGGTCCACTCAATCTGTGTGGTTCTTTCATCAAAAGACCATTTCAGACTGCAATCTACATGGTCTTCACATGATCTGACCAAGATTATGTCTGGACTTTAAAAGAGACTGTGACCTCTGAGTTTGTTTCGGCGTTTCTTCTCAGAGTAGTCAGATAGGAAACGTCGAACTCATCTAGTTTAAAAAAAAAAATGTTTGACGTGTAAAAGTGTTTGTACAAACCTACTTACAGAAAATAAATCATTTATCATTTATCATTTAAGAAGAGGGCATTTTGTTGTTTCATGAATATTTGACTATTCCTCGTAAACTTGAAAAGCCTTACTTAGCTGTGATACTTTTCCTTTTAACTTCGTTATATTTACTACTACCGTGAATTTTTTCATCCATCCAAAACTAACCGTTTGGGGGGGGGGGGGCGTTAGGGGGCGGACACTTGACTCGAACAAAAATTAGCACTTTAAAGCTTAATATTTCAGAAACGGGTCCCTAAATGGAAAAATTGTTTTCACGAACAATATTTTTGAAAGGCCCATCCAACAACACCCCACCCTATGGGGTAGACAAGAAACATCCCCACTGTACGTTATATACAGACATAGCGAAACTATAAGGGTTCCTTGTTGACTACGGAACCTTAAAAAGACAAGTCCTGACTGACTAACGACACGACGTGACGACACGGTTGGCGCAGTGGTTGAGCGATTGACTGCTGCGCAGCATGTCGCGGGTTCGATTCCCGCACGGAACAAATATTTGTACGACCTACAAGTATTTGTTCCGAGTCTGGGTGTTTTTCTATTTATAATATGTATGTATTTACAAAAAAAAAATGTATATAAGTAGTTTATCAGCCATGTCGTTACCATAACACAAGCATTAGGTTGCTTAGCTTGGGACTAGATGGCGTTGTGTGAAATGTCCAAGGATATTTATTTATTTTATTTATTTATTTATTTTATTTACTAACTCACTCATCAACGCCCAGCCCAAACCCCTGAACCTAGAAAGCTGAAATTTTGCACAGAGATTCCCTTTATAATGCGTGTCACTTGATCTGACCAAGATTATGCCTGGAATTTAAAAGAGGACATCATCTAATCTTTTCAAATATGATTGACGTATTGTGTTTGTGCAGAAATAAGATCATGTATCATTTCACCTCAGAACTTGTAAAGAGTAAGTTTGTTCTCGCCTCGGTCATAGATAATATCTTGTTCAATGTTTTACCTAATCGTTACGGGTTCTGAGATGGCGACACGCCGCCGGTTTACGCTGAAAACCAGCACCTTGACTCGTGCCTTTCTGCATGGGTCATGGCATTATGCTGAGCGTTAGCCGTTTCGCGCGTTAGTGACGCATAATATGTATCTTTCTTTCTTTCTATTTATACGTACCCGCCAGCACGGTCTGTCCGCTGTCAGCGTCGGTGGACACCCTGAGGCTGGGGTCCTCTCGCTGCAGCTCTGTGAGGGCGACCTCTAGGGCTCCTTGCTGCGCCACACTCGGGGGCTCGATGGAGCACAGAAACACTGGTTCTGGGACTGTGTTGCCTGATGATGGAGAGGAACTTTAGTACATGAAGAAGCAAAAATCAATCTGCCTAGCCTTTTCCCAACTACGTTGGGGTCGGCTTCCAGTCTAACCGGATGCAGCTAAATACCAGTATTTTACATGGAGCGACTGCCTATCTGACCTCCACAACCCAATAACTGGGTAATACGATACCCCTTGGTAAGACTGGTTGTCAGACTTTCGGGCTTCTGACGACCTGTAACGACTGTCAAAGATCCACGAATGACAGCCGGGACCAACGGCTTAACGTGCTTTCCGAGGCACGGAGGCGTCTCGGTATGTAAAGATGGTCACCCATCCACGGACCAACCCCGGCAAGCGTAGCTTAACCTGATGGGTCGACTCGTGCGGCTGTTAATACTTACCCACGAGCTCCGAAGAAGATTCGCATTAAATAACCAAAACCTTGTGGTTAACGTTCAGGGAGATAAGAGAATAATATTTACTGTTGTCACAGATTAATACAGATGGGACATTCCGCAGTTTAGGTATGAAGCTACAAGTACGCGGCGGGCTCACTGGGTCAATTCAGTGTGGGCTGCCGCGCACCGGCCGGCTCGCACGTTAGTTCGATACTAGCGATAATCGCGAAAAAAAAATCAGCTGTTCAGTACATTTATGTTCGCATAATTCGTCAAATGTACTGAACAGCTGATTTTTTTTTCGCGATTTCAGGTTTGGTCCCATAGTAAAAGTTGTTCATAATGATGAGTACAATGACCCCTTAAGAGGTTTTGCGCATTTAACGTTAGACGTTGTAGATAGCCGTAAAACACACAAAAGAACCAACATTCAGGAATGGGCTGCTATATTATTAAGTTCCTTACCAATTCCCAGCAACATTTCAGCGAGCTCTTCATTCCTGGGCTGAGCGTCCAGGGTCTGGAGACGCTGGCGAGCGCTGGGCAGCACCAGCTCCTCCACCTTGCTAGGGTCCTGCAGTAGCTGTGCCAGGAGCCCCTTGGCGCGAGTAGCGGCCGCTTGGGTCGAGGTTACGAGGTCCCCAGTCATCGTCGCCTGCGCAGAACTAGGTTATATTGTTATGGCAGTTTAATTGCCACAGGGGCAAAGCTTTTGGCCCTGTGGCTTAGTGATCACATGTACGATATTCGACAGTTAATACTTTTGTATGTTTGTTTTATTTTTATTTGTTTCAGAAGTGGGATTTATGTAAACCTTTACTAACTTACTACTTATTGTTTGTAAGTTTGATGTAGGGGGTAATCCACGGAGCAAATACAAAGAGGAGACGGCCTAAGCAACTGTGCACTGTGATTCCCAACTAGGCCCTGACGTCATCATGTAGGCGTGGCCTTAGTCAGTGTATTGTTGGCGTTCGTCCTGTGCACAACTTTGTACGCGTTCCTATTTTACAAACATAATTTCTACCCGACATTAGATGGCGACACTTGGTGCCATGGGAACTAAAAATATTTAGGCACGTAGAGCTCAGTACTTACATATTTTAATAATCATAATGTACTAAAAATTTGTTCAAAATTTATTCCTAAAGACCCTCGGCCAAAATATTATTTTTGTAGATTTTATATCATTTTGTAAACATTTTCTGAATACGTCCCTGTTGCATCCTGCACTTAGTGACATCTAGTGATAATTACGTAACTACAAAGTAAAATTACGGAACGAGCAAATAGTTTGGCTATTGACCGGTAGATGGAAAATAAAGAAGTGGGCGGGATCTAACACCCCCTCACCCCGCAAATTGTCACGCGTTGTTTCATAGGGAAATCTAATCACAACATCTCCTCTTTGTATTTGCTCCGTGTGGTAATCTCGGGAACTCAGTCGGATTTGAAAAATTCTTTTTGCATTTGATAGCCCAATTCTTGAGAAAGGTTTTAGGTTACTTAACATCACGCTATGACCCTCAGGAGCTTAGGAATCTAGTTACCTTCAGCGAGCTGACGACGGCGATGTTGCCCGCGGTGACTCTCTCAACCGGACGGTACTCATCAGCTAACGCCACGTACAATGCTCCAGTCTGTTTTAAATGATAAATGATAAATGATAAATGATTTATTTTCTGTAAGTAGGTTTGTACAAACACTTTTACGTCAAACATATTTTTTTTAAACTAGATGAGTTCGACGTTTCCTATCTGACTACTCTGAGAAGAAACGCCGAAACAAACTCAGAGGTCACAGTTTTAAAGAAAAATCTTTTGAAATCACTACTTTAGGATACGCTACTACAACTTGAATGTCGTTTGTCTCCGTCTTGCATGCTTGAATTTTTGAAAATAGAAAAGTTATCAAAAAATTATGGCTACAAGCTACAATTTTGGCATAGACAAGAACTGCAATTTTTTGCAAAATATCCCTAGTTACATCATGTGGTGGTGCATTGAGAAAAATAAGATAAAAAATTGCGTATTTAACTTTGTCTAAATTGTAACTCAGATTTGTATTTATTAATGAACTAGCTATGCCCCGCGGTTTCACCCGCGTAGACCGGGATAAAAAGTAGCCATGTGTTAATCCAGCATATAAGCTATCTACATACCAAATTTCATCCAAATCGGTCCAGCCGTTTGAGAGTAAAGAAGTAACAAACATACAAACAAACACACACACAGACACTCACAAACTTTCGCCTTTATAATATTAAGTGTGAAAAATTCAGTAAATATTGCTTAGTGCTTACCTGCTCGTTCTTATCCCTAGCAAGATTATAGATCTTCTGTCCCTTGCAGATCTCGCCGCTGTACAGCCTCAGGAAGGTCAGCACCCCGCGCTGGTCATCATGCTGCACCTTGAAAGCTCTCGCAGACAACTCGGAACCAAAACTGTGATACAGCCTAGAGAGAAAGTATGTTTATTTAGCGCATACTATGGCCCAGTCCTATAGCATTATAGCTGACCCACCCTTACATAAATGGTTGAGATTTTTTAGAATACGAGTCGATTTGTATTCTAAAAAATCTCAAACATTTATGATATTAAATCTTAGATTACCCACACTCATAGGTACCTTTCGTGACAACATTTTATATTTATCTTTTTAGGGTTCCGTACCTCAAAAGGAAAAAACGGAACCCTTATAGGATCACTCGTGTGTCTGTCTGTCTGTCTGTCTGTCTGTCCGTCTGTCCGTCTGTCACAGCCAGTTTGCTCCGAATCTAATGGACCGATTAAGTTAAAATTTGGTACACATATGGATTTCTGTGACGCAAACACGTACAGCTAAAGTAAATATATGAATTTTGAATATGAGAGTCACTTTTAGGGGGAAAATAAGAAAATTAAAAAAAAAAGTTTTGTAAACTGTACCGAGTCACATATCAAATGAAAGGGCTTACCATGAGGGTCTCAAATATATTTTTTTTATAATTTTAAAATTTATTGTTTTAAAGTTATTTAAGAAAATAGACGAAAATTGACCATTCCCCCCCCTTATCTCCGAAACTACTGAGCCTAAAATTTAAAAAAAAATGTAGAAATTAGTTCTATACCTGTAGATTACAGGAAAACCTATAAGAAGTCTGTGGTCTTAAAATAACATGGTAAATCTAAATATATAAAAAAATCAAAGTCCTGACTGAGTCACTGACTAATATACCAACGCACAGCCCAAACCAATGGATCTAGAGACTTGAAATTTTGCACATAGATACCTTATATAGTGTAAACATCCACTAAGGAAGGATTTTTGGAAATTCCATCCCTAAGGGGGTAAAACAGGGGATGAAAGTTTGTATGAAAAATCCTATCCCTTGAGTTAATAGACTTGAAACTTAGCACGAATATTCATCTAAGTAAATTATAAAGTTTGTCATTTTTAGTTTTCCTAAACTACCCCCTAAGGAGGGATTGGGGGTGTCAAAGTTTGTATGGAGGAACTTTAACACGCGGTCCGATTAACTCAAAACTCAGTTTTTATACTTGAGACCAAAAATTAAGACTAACGTGTATCAGGGTTTTCCAAAAATCTAACCCTAAGGGGTGAAAAGTTAATTTTATAGCGTAGGATTTTATTGGGGGCTTGATTAACTCTAAAATTGGTGTAAATAATGTTTGAGTCAAGTTATGGAAACATACCAGACGATTTTTGAAATTCTTTAGGTATCTGTGCTCGTGAAAACAGAGATACAGTTTATATGAAAAATCTTATTAATTTGGTTAATGAACTTGAAACTTGCATAAGTAAGTAATAATGTTTGTCATTATTAGTTTTTCAAAACTACGCCTCAAATGAGGTTTAGGGATGTTAAAGTTTGTATAGAAGAATTTTAAAGCGCAGTCCGATTAAAAAAATGTGTACTTTGAGTCAAGTTAGGAAACTTGCCAAACGAATTTTCACCGATTTTGACGGCATATAGCTGATGTTTTAAGGAGTAACTTAGGCTATTTTTATTTTAGAAAAATAATTAGGGTTCCGCGCAAGAAAATTAAAATCCATGAAATCAGACAACCACGTACAGCCCAGTACAAACATACTAAGCCTCCGCTGTCTGTTGCGGCTATAACAACAAATAATAAAAATAAAGCAAAGTTAAAAATTTAAGGGGTCGGTCCCATACAATAAACTTTTCATTTTGAAAAAAAAATAAAAATTTTAATCTAGCATGTCCCCTGTCATGTCATTATTTCATCACCGCTGCTCTCAAAACGGTGAAGGAAAACATCGTGAGGAAACCGGCATGTCCTAGAACCATAATTCGAAGACATGTGACATCTACCAACCCGCACTGGGCCCGCGTGGTGGATTACGGCCCACTCCCTCTCACCGAGAGGAGGCCTGTGTCCCCGCAGTGGGGACATTATAGGCTGATTATGTGTTATGTGGGATGTCATCGTCTAGAACTCATTGAGTAGAGTACAAACATATTTTTTTTTTATCTTTTAAAATTAAGAAATAGGGGGCCGCAAAAGTTGTAAATTTTAGACCATTTTTGTACGAGCTCTAGCGCAACAATTCAACAAATTAGGAATTTGAAACTTCTTTATACCATGTAAGTACCATGAATACTGTATTTAATCAACAATACTGAAAACGGCGATTCATAAGGTATTTTGTTTAAACATGGGTGCTTTTCTGCAACTGCAAAAAATAACCTTGTAATTCACAGTATCATTATAAAATAAGTAAAAAGTTATCTTTGCGATTGTTAAACATATAATATGGTACGGAACCCTTCGTGCGCGAGTCCGACTCGCACTTGACCGGTTTTTTTTTTTTTAATGTATTTATACTACTACTTTGAACTGCTATTTTAATTTTGAATTCTAATTGTATAATAAATAAATATAAATAAATATCCCTGGACATTTCACACAACGCCGTCTAGTCCCAAGCTAAGCAACCTAATGCTTGTGTTATGGTAACGAGATGGCTGATAAACTACTTATATACATTTTTTTTTTTTGTAAATACATACATATTATAGATAGAAAAACACCCAGACTCGGAACAAATACTTGTAGGTCGTACAAATATTTGTTCCGTGCGGGAATCGAACCCGCGACATGCTACGCAGCAGTCGTATTGTATGTATTTTGTGTTATGCGTTCATAAGTTTTTTAAGTTAATTACGTTGTTGTTTTGTGGTGAATGCTGTGTATAGATAGTGCAATTCACGAAGACTCGCCCCACTACTCCTCCTAACCGTTTAAAGTATATGTGTGCAATGGTTAGAAGGAGTAGTGGGGCGCGTCTTCGTGGATTGCACTATCTATACAGGGTGTAAGGGACAGCCCTCCGCAAACTAACAGGGTGCATTCAGCTCCTCATTTTGAATCATATTCTACCGGAAATTTTCTCCGGAAAATTTTCATTTTTTCAATTTTTTTTTTCAGTTACATTTTCATTATTTCAATGTAAAATTATTGAAATTTTTTTTATGTGATAAAATTACAAATTAACGGTTTCCTTTACTTGTACTGTGAGACCTTGAAATGAAATTTTAATTGCAAACATTTTTGTAATAACATTAAAGATGGTCGGGTTTTTAAAAGTTTCTAATACAATTCGCTAAAACTAGCATGCGACCTAATTTAATACATTGGCATAAATTAATAAGCTAATAAAATTAAAACATAAATCATAATTATTAAATGAATTTTTATACAAATTTTATTAAATCGCTCTTGCCAAATTTCATAAATCTAGGTCAGCGGGAAGTACCGTATAGGTTTTGATTTACTTGCGAGTATCAAAATATGTTGCATAAATGTCCGTATTTTTTTATTGCGCTGACTTAGAAGCTTGACTTTTTTAGACCTGCAAGGGACCATAGACCTACATATTTGACATTAATTTCAACTTGATACCTCCACACGTTCCTGAGAAAAAGGGTATTGACAGACTGACAGACAGACAGACGGTCAACGAAGTGATTCTATAACGGTTCCGTTTTTTCTTTTTTAGGTACGGAACCCTAAAAAGAGTAAAAGTAATGTATAATTTTATTACAAACTAAATCATTTCCAAGCATTCGTGAATGAATGGTAAAGCAACATACTTGTGCCCCTCCGCCGGGCTGGGCAGGTAGGATATGATGCCGTCCATCAGGGTCTGCACCCCTATGTTCTTGTACGAGCTGCCGCACAGGATGGGGAACCCTTTCATGGCGAGGGTGCAGCGTCGGATGGCTTCCTCTATCTCTTTGCTACTGATGTCTAGGGTTTCCTGTGTAAAAAAATAGTTTTTCTTTTTATAAAAAACCGGCTAATTGCGTGTTTGAAAAGAATTTATTCCAAAAACAAACTTAACATTGTAGTTGGAAAACATGTTCTCCCATACATTGATATACTTCACGGTCAATTCTCCAACTGCAAATTTAAGTTTGTATTCCCAAAAAAGTATTTTTTATGTGATAAACTACAAATTAACGATTTTCGTACTTGTTTGTTTGTTACGCTTTCACGCTAAACGGCTGAACGGATTTGTATGAAATTTGACAGATAGGTAGCCTGTGACCAGGAGAAGGACATAGGCTACTTTTCATCCCAGATCGCAGACAAAGTCGCGGACAACAGCTAGTTATTGAATAAATGACAGTCCTATCCAGATAATAATTATTATTCTTATAGAGTAATGAGAGCAATGCAGTTCTTGTGAAAGCAGGGGTTTGTTAGTGGTAACGGCCGCGACTTACGAGTTGTAGGTCGTAGGTTCGAACCCCGACAGGCGCTTTACTTTGAGTAAATTGTTTCATCACCGCTGCTCTCAAAACGGTGAAGGAAAACATCGTAAGGAAACCGGCATGTCCTAGAACTAAAAATTCGAAGACCCGCACTGGGCCCGCGTGCTGGATTACAGCCCACTCCCTCTCACCAAGAGGAGGCCTGTGTCCCAGCAGTAGGAGCAATATAGGCTGATTATGTTATACAGGGTGTAAGGGACAGCCTTCCGCAAATTAACAGGGTGCATTCAGATCCTCATTTTGAATCATATTCCACCGGAAATTTTCTCCGGAAAATTTTCATTTTTTCTAATTTTTTTTCAGTTACATTTTCATTATTTCAATGTAAAATTGCATTATGTGTTCGCAGCACTCCATTTATGTAAAACAACTGCAAAAAAAAAACAGCAAAAAAAAAACCCGCAATGGATGTCGAAATACCAACCAAACCAACCAACCACCAACCAACCAACCAACCAAACCAACGACGCGTGAAATCAGCTGTTCACTTTCTGTCTAGCTACAGAGTTCATCGAACTCACCGCATACCTATTACCTACCCCTCCCAACCAGTAATAGACGCTCCGATTTGTGCACAAAAACACACACAAATCAGGTTTATTGGATTCCCTTAACGTTCCTGAAAAAATTTCATGTACGACCGGTACTGCCAATGTTCAACTTAATGGAATGGAGTTGGACCCTGTTGAGTCGACAGTTTTCCTTGGAATAACCATTGACGGTAAATTGCAATGGGGCCCCCACATAGAAAAATTGTCAGGAAGGCTTAGTTCGGCCGCCTACGCTGTCAAAAAAATTCGACAGATAACTGATGTGGATACAGCCAGAATTGTTTATTTTAGTTATTTTCATAGCCTTATGTCTTATGGGATTCTTCTCTGGGGAACCTGTGCGGGCATTAATACTATCTTTGTTTTACAGAAAAGGGCTGTTCGAGCCATTTACAATCTAGGTCCAAGGGATTCTCTTCGAGAGAAGTTCAAGGAAATAAATATTCTGACTGTAGCCTCTCAATATATATTTGATAATCTATTGTATGTACACAAAAATATATCCAATTTTAAGAAGATGTCCGATATTCATAGTTTAAATACTAGGAATAAACACAATCTTGCTGTCCATCGCACTCGTCTCCACAGAGTAGGCAACTCGTTCATGGGTCAATGTATATGCTTTTACAACAAACTTCCCATTGAAATTCGAAACTTGCCCATTAAACGATTTAAAAGCTGTATTAAAACGAAACTTTGTAAAAAGGGCTACTATAAAATTTCCGATTATTTAGAAGACAAAAAAGCTTGGGTTTGAGCTATTCGCTCAACCTTGTAATATATATGTAATACCAAAATTATTATATTATGCAAAATGACAAACCTTTGTTTAAAATAAAAATATATTTTTTTCTTTAATTATTGTAAATGTGAGCACTATGTGGATCTTTTTTTTTTCTTTTTTAGTTTTATTGATGGTCTGACATTTTTTGAGTAAGTACTTTATGCGAACTCCCCAAATGTCCTTTCTTTGGTATTGATCGTCGAGTTATTGAGCTCCTTAAATCCTTGAGTTGAGCTACACGATTGTTGACAAATGCTTGCACTGACTGGACAGGTCCACTCAAATTTTTATGGTTCTTTCCTCAAAAGACCATTTCAGACATTGATCTACATGGTCCTCACATGATCTGACCAAGATTATGTCTGGACTTTAAAAGAGACTTTGACCCCTGAGTTTGTTTCGCCATTTCTTCTCAGGGTAGTCAGATAGGAAATGACGACTTCATCTAGCTTATTTAAAAAAAAAAAAAATATGACGTGTAAAAGTGATTTCGATATCCTATTTACAGAATAAACAATTTCATTTCATTTCATTTCAATTTCATTTCATTTCATTTCATTTCATTTCATTTCATTTCATTTCATTTCATTTCATTTCATTTCATTTCATTTCACATGAAATTTTTTCAGGAACGTTAAGGGAATCTTAGAAAGACATACTGAATTCACCCCATCAGTTTGCGGAGGGCTGTCCCTTACACCCTGTATAGTAACCCCAACACCCCAATACACTACTGATGGAAACAACACTGATGTTACCTAGGCTAGCTGTTGCAGCTGTGTGTTGTTGTAGCTGTTGTGTTGGTTGTTGTTTTTTGTTAAATAAATTATTACAGTCCGCGAGGTTTAAGCTGAGCTTTGCATTTATGTGAGTGCACATAGATAGTGTAGGTGTGACGTCCGGCATTGAGTGCGATCTGTCCTTTGCTTGGTTTAAAACAGGTTTATACTGCTTTTTGGCAACCGACTTTTGTTCTTATAGTATGAGAGGCCATGACCAAAACCATGTCGCATCGTTGTAAAACGTAAAACGATAAGACGACTGAAGATTTTGTCTTACGTAAAACGATAAGACAAACATTTTGGTCATGCGCTCTCGTACCATTTTGGTGATCACTCACACATTTTGGTGATCACTCACACTCAGCTTAGGCCTCGCGGACTGTACTAAGTCCGCGAAATGAATGAATGAATGAATGAATGAATGAATGAATGATGAGTCCGCGTGAAGTGTATAAGTGCAGTCCGCGAGCTTAGTAGAAATACTCTTTATTATGCACACATAACTCACCACCCCCACAAGACCTACCTGCTGTATAATATTCTCAGCCAACTGGTCATCCAAGCTGGACAGTGTATCCACCAGCTCTTTGTGGTCAGACATGGCGGTCTCCCACTTGGATCCATCGACCTTCTCCGTCAGTTTTCGACGCACCAGGGTCTGACCACGTCCTTGTGTCCATATCACTTCTTCTAGTGTTATCAGGTCTATTAGGCCTGGCAAGAAAATACATATTGATAGTTTAGATTTTGTGTCATGGATTGGAATGTATCAGAATGTTGGGATACAAAAAGAATGAACGGAAGACAGCTGAGATGAGAATGCTAAGCGAATGTGTGGTGTTACACGAATGGGCAGTATCTACCTGCTATCTATCTATCTATATAAGTAAAAAGAGAAGTCCTGACTGATTGACTGACTCATCAACGCCCAGCCCAAACCCGTGGATCTAGAAAGCTGAAATTTTGCACAGACGTTCCCTTTATAATGTAGACAAGGAATAAGGAAGTAATTCCCGGTAGTATGTTCCCGTGGGATATTTTCCGGCATCCACGCGGGCGAAGCCGCGGGCAAAAGCTAGTAAGTCATAAGTCCTGACTGACTGACTGACTAACTCATCAACACCCAGCCTAAACACTAGAACCTAGAAAGCTGAAATTTTGCACAGAGGTTCCATTTATAATGTAGACAAGGAATAAGGAAGGAATTCCCAGTAGTTACGTTCCCGTGGTATATTTTCCAACATCCATGCGGGCGAAGTGCTCGGGAAGTGCTAGTGAGTATATAAGAGGAACTCTGACAGTGGCACCGGTGACTTAAAAGAAAGATTGTCGATGCACTTTTGCCATTTTAATGAAAGTTCGTTGATGCCTCTGCTCTAGAAATCCTGGGGACGGGAATCGATGAATTCTTTAAAGAGTTTTTCACCTTTTCGTTAGATTTGAATATTTTCCCTGGGGCTCATTGTTGAAATCAAAATTTTCAGAACGCAATCGATCAAAGCAAAAACGCACCGTGCGTTCACTTGCGGTACCTTGTCCACACACGTCGCGCGTCGTTAATATTGCGTGCTGTATAAATGCTACGTTGGTGCCACGACGGAACTCGTATTCGAAAATGGCGCGCTATTTCGATTTTTCCATCGTTACAGAAACATCGACATCAAAGAAAAATCGAACGGCGGGAAAACAAATGAACAACTGATGTTTTTTAAAATATCATGCTATTGATGCTACCTATACTTATTATAAAATTAATTTGAATTTGGAATTCTAAATAGAATTAAAGATATTGATCTTCATACTAGCCGGTATCAAAAATCGGCAATTTCATAGGTAAAAACATGGCTATCTCAGCATCTTCTGCGAAATAATAGTCTTGCTTTATGAATACCACTCACCTATAAGCCTGCCTTCAAGCCGCACATCCGTATGCAGTAGCAGCGGCTGCGCATGTAGCTTGTCGGCGACGGAGCGCGCACACGCCTCCGCGCTGGCGTCGCTGCGGTCCATTTTATTGAGGTACAGGATCCGAGGCACTCGGTAGCCGTTTGCTTGTCTCCAGACGGTTAGAGTTTGGGCTTCTACGCCTAAGGAGAAGTTGTTTGGTGATCAACAGGATAATGGGGATCTTGGTTAAGACGCAGATAATATGTCAATGGCCTTGAGTTGTTAACGCGTCGTACGTCCAGCTAGTAATAGTACTCGGCCATCTAGGAGTGCTGTCCCAAATTAGACGCATTATTAGTGTAAGCGTGGTGGCCCAGTGGTAACGGCCGCGACTTACGAGTTGTAGGTCGTTGGTTCGAACCCCGAAAGGCGCTTTACTTTGTGTAAATTATTTCATCACCACCGCTCTCAAAATGGTGAAGGAAAACATCGTGAGGAAACTGGCATGTCCTAGAACCAAAAATTCGAAGACATGTGACATCTACCAACACGCACTGGGCCCGCGCGGTGGATTAACCCACTGCCTCTCACAGAGAGGAGGCCTGTGTCCCAGCAGTGGGAACATTATAGGCTGATTATGTATTAGTGTAATATAAACTTTCCGGAATAAATTCTCTAAACTATAGTGAAAACCGCATCAAAATCCGTTCCGTATGTTAGAAAAACAACGCGGCTCTCATTTTATTTTATATTATACTATTCTATGAACGCGGACATACAGACAGACACGAAAAGCGACTTTATTTTATAAGTATAGATTATATATTTTATATATAAAAATCAATTTCTGCTTGTCTCGCTAAAACTCAAGAACGGAACGGAATTTTTTTTGCTCTTATACAGGGGTGGTTTAAAAGAAAAAAAGAAATTGAAATTTTGATAGGGCAACGTCTGACGAGTCAGCTAGTATTTTATAGATGTTAACTTTAAGCATTTTTTCTTATGATCTATGTAGTATTATGCGACACTCAAGGGGCCACTTCGTGACTCACTTCCTAAAGATAATACCTTCATTCGTTTTCTCAGTGAACTCACCAGCAGATGCGTCCAGCACTATGACAGCACCATCTAACACAGCGAGGCTCTGCTCCACCTCCATAGTGAAGTCGATGTGGCCCGGAGTGTCTATCAGGTTGATCTGGCTGTCGCGCCACGGGAAAGACACAGCAGCAGCTGTGGGTAGGAGATGAAGATACATTAGTGGCAGAAGAACAGGGTATAGAGTCTTCTGATGTGAGGAAATTCTTATATGTATGACCATGAGGGTCATACATATAAGTCTTGATTTTGTTTTAATTTTTTTTTATTCATAGAATTATTCATCATGTACACAAAATACATGTACATACGGATACTTGAAATGTTCTTGAATTTGAATGTACTTGAAGTATTTAAACCGGTCAACCCTTTCCAAAGGTACCCCATTCAGTCTGACCGGAGGTATGGTTTCCGGACACTTCGCACTAGCGGTCTCAAAGATCATATACTGGCTCTTCCTTACGTTATACAATAAACCGTGACTACAAGCATATTCCTCGCATATTCGTAACAGCTTCCTCAAGCCGCAGATCGAAGCGCTCATCAGCACCATGTCATCAGCATAACTTAGATTATTGACACATGTGCCGTCAATGTGACAGCTGACCTGCTGGCTGCTGAGCGCCACGATCAGCCCGTTAATATAAAATTTAAACAGGGTAGGAGATGTCAAGCCACCCTGCCTGACTCCGCATTCGAGCTGATACGCATCCGACATGTCCCCCGCCCAGCTAACACTATTAGACTGGTGCCCGTACCAGTACTGGAACATGCTGATGAGTTCCGGTGGCAAATCTATGCTCCTCAGCTTGCTCCACAGTAGGTCATACACCACCAGGTCGAAAGCCTTGGACAAATCTAGGAAGCACGCGTACACGGGTATTTTACGGTCTGTGTAGTATTTGACGGTGTGCTTAAGACACAGTATAGCACTTTCAGTGGACAGCCGGGGACGAAACCCGAACTGGTTATTATAAAATGTTTGTCTTATCGTTTTACGTTTTAAACGATGCGACATGGTTTTGGTCATGGCCTCTCGTACTAAAAGAACAAAAGCCGATTGCCAGAAAGCAGTTTAAACCGGTTTTAAACCAAACAAAGAACGCGTCGCGCTCTATGCCGGACGTCACACCTACACTATCTATCTGCACTCACACAAATGCAAAGCTCAGCTTAAACCTCGCGGACTGTAGATAGTAGTGCGGCCTGTATAACAATGTAGTATGGCATCTGTGTCCTCACATTTATGTGAGGCAGTAGATGGCATACTACACTTTGCAGTGAATATTAGCGGAAATTCATAAATCATGCAAAAGCACGCCATCATACAGTGCCGCCATTAGTCGTAGTCCTTTCGAAATCAATATTGTGTCCAAAAATTGTAGTCATCTATTCATCAATTCATTTTCAGTTCATCAAATTAAGTTCTCAAGAATCTTTACAAATAAAGATTTGATTAAGACCGAACCAACTTAATTTCCGACATTAACGCGGGCGAAACCGCTGGCAAAACCTTGTCCTAACTAGTATTATAATTAATATGCAAAAGTGAGTTTCGTACGCTTTCACGCTAAAATGACTGAACAGAATTGTATGAAATTTAGCACATGGGTAGACCATGACCTGGATTAGGACATAGGATAAGTACTTTTTATCCTGGTAGTACCTCCACAAGTTGGTTGGACCTCCACAAGGGCGAAGCTGCGGGCAAAAGCCAGTATTATATAACTTGACTTGACTTTAACCGTTTTGTAAATGATCATGTCCTACCTATCTAAGAGAGCCGGGTGATCTCAGGACCCGCCACCTCAAGACACTTTTCTCTATTTAATATTGTGCATTTTATTAACCAGTGCCTGTAATATGATGTTGAGATAAATAAAGATTTGTTGTACTGCCTACATGTAATGGTGATTCCCCGCTGCCTCTCTTGCTCCATATAATCTGTGACTGTGTTGCCATGGTGCACCTCCCCCATGGACCTGATGGTTCCGGAGAAGAACAGCATCCGCTCTGTTGTTGTTGTTTTACCTAAAACACAAGGTTTGTTACATAAAAAATATAATTTAAGATTTCCTTGAGAGTTCTGCCAATTTCATTGAATTAGTGATGGGGAGAAACCTTTTATAGAATTCTTAATACTTCATTTTTATAAGCGTAAATCAGTCATTTTAATTTACTTGCTTTACTTAATTTATAAGAATTGAGTAATATCTAACCTGCATCGATGTGAGCCAATATGCCAATGTTACGAATATTTTCAACACTGCTTCTATCTCTTCTACTGCTAGAGCAGTATCTTCTAGACCAGGAAACTTTAAACAGTTTCCAGTAACGACTCATGTTGTAAAACGCCCTTTTTTTACATATATAACGAAAATAAATAAAATTCCATGCCCAAACAGCTGACTGCCTGACTGCGACCGGCTGCAATTCATTCGTTGATTCGTTCAAATTTCAATCGATTTCACTCATTCATTTGACACTTTGAAATTGACAGTGAATGCGACGTTCTAAAATTTCAAAATCGCTGCTTTAAATGTCCTTTCCACTACAAAGTTTTCTTCCTAATAATAAATCTGGATTTACAGTACAGGGACCATTATTTCACACCGCTGATAATTCGCAAATGGCACGGTCCCGAGGATGCGAGGTCCTGATATGTAACATCTGACATCTTATTTAGGTACTTCTATGCAATACCGCGCGCGCTTTTTGGGTGATGCCCCAATTTCAGGCTTTTGCACAATATCTTCGAAGGGCCACCAAAACCCATAGGTACGTAAAGTACGTTACACGGTACGAGTCCCGAAAATAAGTTTTAATAAAAAAGTACTAGTTTACTCCAAGTAATGAAATGCTTAACGACATTGACAGGGGGTGCTGTAGGTGAAGTGAAATTGTTCTGTGAAAAAAAATATATTATTATAAACATGGTGGCATTAGTTCCAATTTTGGCCACGGGCCAAAAGATCCTCGCAGAATTATAACAGTATTTTTGTCTGCCAATGAAAAACAATACAATACGTTGTTTCTGAAGCTCTACGCGTGCTGCATGATTTCAGAACGAAATTCTATTTAGTCTGTGACAGTATAAATATTCTGTGGTCTGTGACGAAATGCATCTCTTTCTTCTTCTATCTCTGTCTCTCTCATTTCGAAATGGCATTGTCTGCGTCGATTTGTTTGTGTTGAATGAATACGTAACAAAATAAAAACGAAGTGTTAAAATCAGACCAGATCTTCAAAGTGAAACCTCAAGATGGGAGTACCAGCATTCTTCCGCTGGCTGAGTAGAAAATACCCGAGCGTCATTGTGGAATGTGTTGAACAGAGGGTAAAACATAACCTAAAAATAAATGTTTAGATCCACCGATTCCAATGATTTACTTATTTTGGTTCGATATCTATCTGAATGAAATGATATTGCTCTTATTGTGATTCTTGGCCTTGAGGTGATTCTAGGTTTTGGACAAATTTTACTTCGCAGCCCTGATTAATGGCAGTATAATCTGTTTGTTACCTGTCCACTTAATTTAATGTTTCGATATAGAATAGACATTAGGATCAACGCATCATCACCCCGTACATAGAAAAGACATTTGTTGACCTAATATCTTTAAAAATCTTCACTATATATTTTTGGTTTCCATAATAAGTTTTGGTGACATCAACAAAAAGAAGTTCTGTAAGCATTATTTAAATTTAACCTATATTTCCAGCCAACAGACGTTGATGGCACACTTATCTACATTGACTCTTCGCTTCCAAACCCTAATGGGGTGGAGTTTGACAACCTATACCTGGACATGAACGGCATCATCCACCCGTGCACGCATCCGGAGGACAAGCCACCCCCGAAGGATGAGGATGAGATGATGGTGGCTATCTTCGAGTGCATCGACCGTCTGTTCCGTATTGTGCGGCCCAGGAAGCTGCTGTACATGGCTATTGATGGAGTGGTGAGTTTAAACTGTAAAATTATTTATTTAATACAAAAATATAATAATAAATAATATATACAATGCGTAACGTTAAATGCGCAAAACCTCATAACGGGTCATTGTACTCATCATTATGAACAACTTTTACTATGGGACCAAACCTGAAATCGCGAAAAAAATCTGCTGTTCAGTACATTTATGTTTGCATAATTCGTCAAACTGTACTGAACAACTGATTTTTTTTTTTCACGATTTCAGGTTTGGTCCCATAGTAAAAGTTGTTCATAATGATGAGTACAATGACCCCTTAAGAGGTTTTGCGCATTTAACGTTACATGTTGTATATATTTTTTTATTAGGTATTTTTTTTATTTTTTTATTATATAAATAACTAACCTTCGCCGCTGCGTCGCATCCCATCCGCGCCCGTCCCCGTCCCATCCATGGCCCGCGCTGTCACTTTTTTTCTCTTAGCATTCTTTCTGTTTTCTTTTGTTTTTGCGTCCCTTGGGAGCTATCCCAAGGGACGTAGCTTGATATTAAATATCCTATAACTTCCTCAAGAATTGTGGTATCAAATTCGAAAATAATTTTTCAGATCTAATCAAAGTATAGATTATTCTCGCACATGTCAACAAAAATTCATATTCTCCTATTTATTCTACCAGGCACCCAGAGCAAAGATGAACCAGCAACGCTCCCGTCGTTTCCGTGCCTCCAAGGAAACCCAAGAGAAAATAGACGAAATCGCGCGCATTCGCGACGAGCTGCTGGCTAAGGGCGCCTACCTGCCGCCCGAGAGGCCTAAGGAGGCGCACTTCGACTCCAACTGCATCACGCCGGGAACGCCCTTCATGGACCGGCTCAGCAAGTGCCTGCATTATTATATACATGACAGGTTTGTGAAAACGGTTCTTATTAGCAGGTCCACCACTAAGGTAGCATGTGAAATTCAAAATAAATTTCGCGACCGTAGCAAATATAGTAGAAATGTAATCATTAACAGTCAATCAGCATTGCCATGCAACGTGGCAATGCTGGCCACCTTTCCTGTTGACAGCGATGCAGATAAATTTTTTGATGCCCTATGATTCTTTCCCCTCCTTTTTAGGGTTGCGTACCTCAAAAGGAAAAAACGGAACCCTTATAGGATCACTTGTGTGTCTGTCTGTCCGTCTGTCACAGCCAATTTGCTCCGAATGTACTGGTCTGATTAAGTTGAAATTTGATACACATATGGATTTCTGTGACCCAAACACGTACGGCTAAAGTAAATAAATGAATTTTGAATATGGGGGTCACCTTTAGGGGGCAAATAAGAAAATAAAAAAAAAAGTTTTGTAAACTGTACCGTGTGATATATCAAATGAAAGGGCTTACTATGAGGGTCTTAAATATATCTTTATTATAATTTTAAAATAAATCGTTTTATAGTTATTTAAGAAAATAGATGAAAATTGACCATTCCCCCCCTTATCTCCGAAACTACTGAGCCTAAAATAAAAATAAAAATATGTTATGAAGTTTGTGGTCTTAAAATAACATGGTAAATCTCTCAATGTTGTAACAATGAGAACATGTTTTTCATCTATAATGATGTTAAGTTTGTTCTATTTTGAGAATCATTTCATATACCTAAATGAATATGTTCCGAAATAAATGTATTATTTACATATTTTAAAATCTAACAGACTTAAAAAAATTAATAAGTATGTACAAGTATAATACAAAAAGAAGGGGAAATCATAGGGCATCGAAAAATTCATCCACGTCACTGTCGAAAGGAAAGGTGCCCAAAAGGCTAGCAGCATTGCCTCGTTGTATGGCAATGCTAATTCTTTGGCCAAAAAATAGGCCAGCCCTTTGGTCACGTGTAGAGTCCACCAACCCCTTGGCGATGTCCCGAAAAACTAAAAGGGCACTCGGACCCCATGGCCCTAGTGTTTCAACACCAAACGGCTCGAACATATAAGTCCCAATAAGATTGGAGTATTTGTGCCGTTTGAGGTTTTCCGCACCTGCAGCAGCCGCCCCAGCACAGCCCACCGTGCTAGGAAGATGGGATGGCGCGAGGGTGTCGACACACGTTGCATCCCACACCAAAGGCCTACCTACCTTCCAAGGCATTATGGTCATTCCGTCTGGTCTCTTCCCATCGTCGCGTGCCAAGCCAATGGGTTCTAAAACAGCTGGCACCCCGGCGGTGAGTTTGTTCTTGGGATAATTTCATCCCAACTACGGAACCCTTCATTGTGCGTAGACCGACACGCACTTGGCCGGTTTTTTTTATATACCATGTACGGACGGCTACAGATCAAGCTATACATTTCCAGTATAAGCTGATCTCGCGTTGTATAGGATTTCCTTACAGTGAGAGGTCAGTGTAAACTGGAAATGTATAGCTTGATGTGTAGCCGTGTGTACAATACATATTATTATTTTAAATCTGATAATTTATAAGTAAATATTATTTATAATAAAATAGTAACCAAGTCAAACTGTACATTGCAAATGTATGGTGCACATTCAGCAAATTCAGCAGTTTACACCACACATTCAATAATTAGTTAAGTTTGCGTTGGGCTATCAAGTCAGCCAGGCGTTCTCTTTACTGCCAACATGGGCTGCGTCACTCACTTCATTTCCACACCATCAGTCCATTAAGCTCATTTTAACTTTAAGTACCTTTGGCACAATACAGTAGTGTTTATTTATTTAAGATATACGTATACAACATAACAGATTAAAGTAAATCTAAGGCGTTGTACAGCAAAATTTTAACAAACACAATGAAAAATAAAACAATATAACAATTAATAGAACACGAGAAATTAATATGAAACAAAGTATAGGTATAAATGCAATCAACAAAAAAGAAACGGAAAATTACTACTTATTACATATTTATCTTTCATTCATCATCTCACAGAATCTTAAACATTCACGACGCACATCTATCCATCTCCCTGCAAATAAGTCATACTCCGGTGTTGATGTCAAAAGAGCATTAAGCATCGTAAGCGCCCGAACGAGGGGCGAGTTAGCTCGTGACACTGTGCGTGCTGAAGGTACGGCCAATAACGGGTGTCTTCGCGGCCTCAGTTGGTGTTTGGGCACAATAGGAATAAACAACCTCATCAATTGAGCCACAAGTGCTGGACAATCGGACTCACCGCGCACAATACGGCAAGCTGAGACAAGCAAGAAGTAGTTACGCCTCACTTCAAGAGAATTAAAATTTAGTACGCCAAGTAAAAATTTTTTTGGTAAAGAAAAGGGTGGTATCCTAAGACTTTTTTGTAAAGAAATCTAAAAAAGGCCTTTTGGACTTTCTCAAGAAGTAAAGCGTGAGTGCTCTCATGGGGATTCTAAATCACTGCAGCTGATTCTAGATTAGTCCTTACTAAAGCCATGTAAACTAGTTTAATGGCCAGTGGGTTGGTAAAGTCTCGCATGTTCCTAATAACAAAGCCTAGTTTCCGGTACGAATCAGCTGCAAGTGCCCTCATGTGTTCGTGAAAAGTAAGCTTCGTGTCAAATAGTACTTCGAGATCTTTGACAGAGTTGACACGAGCTATTGGTTTCTCTCCTAAGAAATATTGAAAATGTTTGGGTTTATGTGTACGACTGAAAGACATAATACTGCATTTGTCAATGTTAAAAAGCAACTTGTTATCAACACTCCATTGAAAGACTGAGTTAATATCCTGTTGAAGTGTTGTTGAGTCAGCATCCTCCTCCACACCATATATTAATTTAAGATCATCGGCGTAAAGGTGGTATGTTTCAAAACCTTCTCAAGGTCATTCACCATAACTCCGAAAAATAGTGATCCCAAAATCGTTCCTGGGCTTACCCCAGATCGAGTGTGATACGGTTCTGAGACAAAGCAACCATATCTAACATATTGCTGACGATCCCGCATATAACTCGCAAAAAATTGGAGTAACTTTGGTGAGAAGCCAATGTTAGAGAGCTTGGCTAGCAAAATGTCATTATCCACTCGATCAAAGGCTTTTTTGAAGTCGAAATAATGTTGAAAAAGTGTTGATGAAAAAGTGTTGCAGTAAAAGATTAATGAAAAAGTGTTGCAGTTTGCTTCTTTTATTCAATTCACCCCTCATCTAAAAGTAATGTATAGTCTAGCAAGAAATCATACAGAAATATTTTTGAAAAAAAAGTTATTGATATGAAGTCTGTTATAGTTTTTAGGATTTTTTTTTTGTCTGGATATATATGTTTCGCATTGGCGCAAAACCTGCTGAACAAGGATTTGGATGAAACTTGACAAACATAGTATATAATCTGGATTAACACATCAGGTACTTTTAATTCCGGTACTACAGTCAGTGCACTGCATAACCCGACCCCTCTTCCCCTCTTCTTGTTTGTAAGAGGGTCAGGTAATGCAGAGTATTGACCGTACGTTCCCGTGGGATATTTTCCGAAATCCACGCGGGCGAAGCCGCGGTCAAAAGCTAGTAGGTATACAACTCTTTGTTACAGTCGCGAATGATATTTTAATCAACATTTAACCTGACACTGATCTGCAAATAGAGGAGCTCGTGGCTAAGTAATAACAGCCGCACGGGTCGATCCATTAGATTAAGCTACGCTTGCCGGGGTTGGTCCGTGGATGGGTGACCATCTTTACATACCGATACTCCTCTGTGCTTCGGAAAGCACGTTAAGCCAATGTTCTCAGTTGTCATTCGTGGATCTTTGACAGTCGTTACGGGTCGTCAGAAGCACGAAAGTCTGACAACCAGTCTTACCAAGGGGTATCGTATTACCCTGTTACGGGGTTGTGGAGGTCAGATAGGCAGTCGCTCCATGTTAAATACTGGTATTCAGCTGCATCCGGTTAGACTGGAAGCCGACCCCAACGTAGTTGGGAAAAGGCTAGGCAGATTGACTGACCTGCAAATAATAAATAATTATTGCTATTCTTCTCCAGATTAAACAGTGATCCTGGCTGGAAGGGAATCAAGGTGATCCTGTCAGACGCCAACGTGCCCGGCGAGGGCGAACATAAGATTATGGACTATATTAGGAAGCAGAGAGGTAATACAAAAGCTTAAGATTAATTTTTATTCTAATTTTTAATATAATTTTATTATTTTCAACCTTTTCGTAGGTATGGATTTTATGCGACCATTAAAATCGCTGCATTTTTGTCGACGAACAGTTTTGCGCAAGCGCATTCCTACAATAGATAACGGGGAATATTATTGCAAGCACCTGTTTCAGACATTACCATTTGTCCACGCCTCCCCACACTCTATTTCCTTATTTTTTACAAGTTTTCAACTTAAAAACGAATTCTGTGATTCCAGTGCAGCCAGACCACGACCCGAACACACAACACGTACTCTGCGGAGCTGACGCTGATCTCATCATGTTGGGGTTGGCCACACACGAGCCCAACTTCACCATCATCAGGGAGGAGTTCAAGCCCAACAAGCCGCGCCCCTGTGACGTGTGCGGACAGCTGGGTGAGTTATTTCAAATAGATTTACACACGTCCACACGGCTACAGATCAAGCTATACATTTCCAGTTTACACTGACCTGTCATTGTAAGGAAATCCTATACCATGCGAGATCAGCTTATACTGGAAATTTATAGATTGATCTGTAACCGTGCGTACATATATACATTTGCTTTTTTTTATAGGCACTTAAGTCGTTTTTCAACGTCAAAATTTACGAAACAAATGAAATTCTAGTCGCCCCTTCCAAAGTAGTTTCGTATGAAGAAGAATGAGCAAGAAACTGAACCGTTAGCCGACGTTCGCACGGACGTAAAAATATCGCGGCGGGATTTTATCGCGCACTGGATTTTCAACTCTCGTTGTTGAGCCGAGCGTTGAGAATCCAACCTAACAACAACAGAGCGCATGCCAGCGCGTCGAAAAAATACACTGTTGGATTTTAAACTCTCGGCGCTAAGCGGAGCGTTGAAAATCCAGTGCGCGAAACAAAATCGCTGCGATATTTTTACGTCCGTGCGAACGTCGGCTTACTCTTTTAAAATGTTTTACAATGTTAATTATAATTAAGTGAAGACGATGCACTTAGAAATAAAATAAAGGTAAAAAGAAATAGAAATGGAGCAGTGACAGATAAATTTATTATGTTAGAGACACATGGTTCTCACATTTATGTATTTACAAACATTTTAAAAGTATACGACTTTCCTAAAATTTTTCAAGTCATCATCTTAAGTTCAAGATACAGTTCGTTTTATTACCTATTAATAAAAGAACTCACCCAGGAGGGAAGGGGGAGGGCGGGTCGGCTTCCAGTCTAACCGGATGGAGCTAAATACCAGTATTCTATATGGAGCGACTGCCTATCTGACCTCCACAACCAAGTTACTGGGTTAGACCTTCGGGCTTTTGACGACCCGTAACGGCTGTCAAAGATCCACGTATGACAGCCGGGACCAACGGCTTAAGGTTGATGCGCCAGGGTAGCCCGCGAAATTCAAAATTTCTTACGTTTTTTGCAATTTGTAGGTCAGTGTGAGCTTGTATGTTGATTAAAATATGATTCGCGGCCGTAGCTAACATGGCTTTACAAAATTATAATCATTAGAATCAGCAATACAACTCCATAAGTTAGCATTTTAATCAACATACAAGCTCACACTGACCTACAAATTGCAAAAAAACGTAAGAAATTTTGAATTTCGCGGGCTACCCTGGCGCTTTCGCCTTAACGTGCTTTCCGAGGCACGGAGAGATCTTTACCTATCCACGCGCCAAGCGTAGCTTAACCTGATCGATCGACTCGTGAAGCTGTTATTACTTAGCCACAAGCCCCTCTGCCTTAGCCACAACACCCTCTTGTCCATATCATAATTTATTTGATGTTTTGACCCCATAACTAAAAAAAAATAATTTTGTTGTTTCCAGGCCACGAAATGAAAGAATGCACCGGCAGTAATCCAGACGCCGCCCTCGTCAGATCAGACCCTGCCTTCGGAAACCAGGACAACTTTATCTTCGTCCGTCTGACGGTCCTCCGAGAGTACCTAGAGAAGGAACTGCAGATGCCAGATCTTCCCTTCCCCTATGACTTCGAGAGGGCGTTGGATGACTGGGTGTTCATGTGCTTCTTTGTGGGGAATGACTTCCTGCCGCATCTGCCGAGCTTGGAGATCAGGGAGGGAGCCGTTGATAGGCTCGTCAATTTGTATAAGAAGTGCGTTTATAAAACTAAGGTGAGGCAAAGCTTTCTTGTTTATTGTTAACTGTGGAAACGTAACTCCATTGAATTGATCGAAAAATAAGATGCATCACTCGCTATATATTTCCAGTTTACTCTGACCTCTCATTCTAAGGAAATCCAGTACAATGCGAGATCAGCTTATACTGGTGTCTATTTTGTGGTCTACAATAAAGCATGTCCCATTCTTTTAATGCAATCCTATAAATACGAAAGTGAGTTTTTTTGTTTGTTACGCTTTTACGCTAAAACGTCTGAACGGATTTGGATGAAATTTATCACAAGGGTTGACCATGACATGGGTTACAACATAGGATACTTTTTATCCCGGTAGTACGTAGCTGGTTTAAGAAGCGTCTCGGTAACATAAATGACTAGTGATTTTATTTCTGTAAGTAGGTTTGTATACACAGCTACATATCAAGCTACACATTTCCAGTATAAGCTGACCTCTCACTGTACGGAAATTCTTTACAATGCGAGATAAGCTCATACTGGAAATATATAGCTTGATAATGACAATTATGTAGCCGTGTGTACAAACACACAGAGGAGCTCGTGGCTAAGTAATAACTGCCGCACGGGTCGATCCATCAGGTTAAGCTACGCTTGCCGGGGTTGGTCAGTGGATGGGTGACCATCTTTACACACCGAGACTCCTCCGTGCCTCGGAAAGCACGTTAAGCCGTTGGTCCCGGCTGTCATTCGTGGATCTTTGACAGTCGTTACGGGTCGTCAGAAGCCCGAAAGTCTGACAACCAGTCTTAGCAAGGGGTATCGTATTACCCAGTTACTGGGTTGTGGAGGTCAGACAGGCAGTCGCTCCATGTAAAATACTGGTATTCAGCTGCATCCGGTTAGACTGGAAGCCGACCCCAACATAGTTGGGAAAAGGCTAGGCAGATTGATTGTGTACAAACACACGTCAATCATAGTTTTACGAACTAGATGAGGTCGTCGTTTCCTATCTGACTACTCTGAGAAGAAAGGCCGAAACAAACTCAGAGGTCACAGTCTATTTTAAAGTCCAGACATAATCTTGGTCAGATCATGTAGATTAGTGTCTGAAATGGTCATCTGGCTATCAACGAAGGTTAATAGGAAGACTACCTTCTCATCATTACACCTTATCTCCTCAGGGCTGGATCACAGACTCGGGCGACGTAAAGCTGGAGCGTGTCCAGGTCATCATGACGGAGCTGGGACACATGGAAGACGAGATCTTCAAGCGACGACACCAGAACGAGATCAACTTCAAGGCTAAGGACAAGGCCCGGAAGAGGCAGCAGCAGAGGGTCAACTTTCAAATGCTGGAGAGAACTCAGTTTGCGCCTGTGGTGAGTGGAATACAAATAAAAAAAAATCTTGCATTTCTCGAGAGAGTAACATTGTAATTTAAACCCTATGGTGATTATCTTAAAACACATAATGCGCGATCCTGATAATGTGAATGACTCGCTGATGGGCGTGTTGGATCATTCGGTTCCCTACAAAATGGTTGAGCTGGATGGTGCTGATCCACGCGTCATGTTCGTGAACAGGCGCCGTCAGTTGACACTGGTTATCTCTTTAACTGTCAGGACTTATATTTAATCGTTTTTAAACATGTTTTTTTTCATTGTTCTCACATATAGAAGCAACAATAATAATGTATATCCAGGATTTTGTAATATCTTGATTTAAAAGAGTGTTCATGGAGTTTATTTCCCGTTCTTCTCCATAGAGATCTACGTTCTGGAACTGGGAAACTGGCCTCAACTTTCTGACTAGCTGACTGACTCTTTGACAGTTCAAGTGTTTTTTTTTTTAAAAGGTAATAGGGAAGTCTGAAAGATTATCTGAAAGATAGGTACATTTTCTCAATAATTGTACCGAAGTAAAAAATTTCACTTCTGTACCGTTATTCGGAAACTGTAGCTATCTAAAATTATATTTATAGTTCATAATCGTATCATGCACATCTATCAACAGTTTGACCAAAAAACATTTTAAGAATGCAAAACATTTTATTTAATAAACATACTTTTGTGTAAAAAAGTAATGATTTGACTACCCATTTGTAACAGCGTCCTTAAGGTTGATGCGCCAGGGTAGCCCGCGAAATTCAAAATTTCTTACGTTTTTTGCAAATTTGTAGGTCAGTGTGAGCTTGTATGTTGATTAAAATATGATTCGCGGCCGTAGCTAATATGGCTTTACAGAATTATAATCATTAGAATCAGCAATACAACTCCATAAGTTAGCATTTACCTCAAACCTCATGATTTCATGAAATCGCTACATTTAATCAACATACAAGCTCACACTGACCTACAAATTGCAAAAAACGTAAGAAATTTTGAATTTCGCGGGCTACCCTGGCACTTTCGCCTTAATAAGTAACAACTAACAAACGATAAATAAATGCTTATGATTTTAGTTTAGTGTTTTAGTTTTATTATTTTAATCAAAACAATCGAGTTATTTTAACATTTTCTTGTATCGAATGTTCGGCTTTTGAAACTTGAACTTCGGTTCAAATGCCGAACACTCACCGCCGAAGTTCGGTTAAGCCGAATGTGAAATTAATTCTTTATAAATCTCCTTTCAGGCCGTGGGTCAGAATCAGAGCCCGGCAAAGCCGCTGGAGAACGTTCGCAAGGAGGCCGCTAACATGCGTCTTGCGGGCATGCAGCACGAAGCCGCTGTAAGTACTCAATACTACATAACTTTTATTTATATAAACACTAGCTTCCGCCCGCTGCTTCGACCTCATGGTATGTCGATAAAAAGTACCCTATATCCTTTTCCAGGTCGTGGTCTATCCGTGTGCCAAATTTCATCCAAATCCGTTCAGCCGTTTGAGCGTGAAGAAGTAACAAACATACAAACACACACACACTCACAAACTTTCGCCTTTAAAAATATTCGTGTGATGTTACCGGGCAAACCCGATTTCAGGCCAAACCGGTTTATCCTACGCGTGATAATATGTCGCAGCCAGTTAGCATAATTAGCCGTTTAGTTGACAGCCTTTTTGGGTGATTGTCAGAGTTTCGGGCTTCTGACGACCCGAAACGACTGTCAAAGATCCACGGATGACAGCCGGGACCAACAGCTTTCCGAGCAACGGCATAATCGCTTCGTAACCTACTCGACCCAAATGTATGGGCCGGTTAATTATTTTTTCGCGATTAGGATGTCGGTCCCATGGGAAAAGTTGTTCGGTTCGGTTTGATGGTCTGTACCACACCACAAATTTGACCATATCTTTTTGATACGTAGAGAAAACGAACGACAATGTTTTTGTAGAGAGAATGTAGAAACTGGTATTTATCTGTCCTTGCCCTTATTGTACAAATTTTTTCATCCAGAAACTTTATTATATGGTTTAAGAACTTTATTATTCCTCATTAAGAATTAACAATAATTCACTTAATGAGAAACTATGTTTACATAAAAATATTTACGAGCGTACAAAAACGACGTCAAAAGTAAATTTATACAATTAATAGGAAGGTAGTTATAAAAAATATCTACTAATCACCAACCAAGTAAACACGGATCTAAAGTAAAAGTAGATGTGTTACTAGATGTGGCATGCATGGCAGCGTAGGTACTCACTAATCGTTTAGTTTTGTTTTGTTAGTTTGCATGTTAGTATTTTTATATTATTACTAGCTTTTGCCCACGGCTTTGCCCCCGTGGATATTGGAAAATATCCCACGGGAATGTACTACTGAGAAATCGTTCCTTATTCCTTGTCTACATTATAAAGAGAACCCCCGTGCTAAACTTCAGCCTTCCAGGTTCAAGGGTTTGGGCTGGGCGTTGATGAGTCAGTCAGTCAGTCAGGACTTCTATTTTTAATATATAATTGTTATTGACACATTATATTCGATTTAAGTTGGTTTTTAAAAGAAACTTTACGAAAATAAATATTCTTTCCAGCAAGAAGATCAAGGAGGCCGAGGTCGTAAGCGTTCTGCCAATCAAGCCGGACTGGATGAAGAAGATGAAGACGAGAAGAATGATGAAGTGCGGCTGTGGGAGCAGGGCTTCAAGGAGCGGTACTACGAGAGCAAGTTCGAAGTGGCGAGGGATAACCTCGAGTTCAGGTCAGTGATGATGATAAGTGGCTCACTGTGGGAGGTCATCATGGGCCACGATGTAGGATCATCATGGAACAGGCCAAGGTTTTGGTCGATCCTTATAAGAAACGGGATCGGTTGGCACCAAAAAAGTTTTTTTTTTTTGTGAAAATTGCACAATTTCTTGATGTCTGTAACTTTTTTTCAAAATCTATGAATGCAGATCAGAGTTTCTCAAAAAGTTAAGGATAGTCTCTTATGACTGTTTGTCTGTCGGTACAACGATTAAACTACCTTTCGAGACTTTTTATTTTTGAGACTAGTCTGAAATCCACGCTGTCCCTGCGGCCAGTATATCTAGTTACAAATAATATTACGATTACCAGCTTTATTCATACCTACAGCGATTTACAAGGTAAAGAAGCAGTTTAGTAACAAAAGAATAACATAAATGAACATGGAAAAATTGAGATTAGTTTATAAAAATATTGCTAGTGAACCCTCCAGGAGCCCCACTGTCATTAAGTTTGCGCTGAACCCTCGAGGAGGGTTATCGACCACGGAGCAAACACAAAGAGGAGATGTTGTAATTAGATTTCCCTATGAAACAACGCGTGACAATTTGCGGGGTGAGGGGGTGTTAGATCCCGCCCACTTCTTTATTTTCCATCTACCGGTCAATAGCCAAACTATTTGCTCGTTCTGCCAATTTTACTTGCTAGTTACGTAACTATCTCACACTAGATGTCACTAAGTACAGGATGTAATAGGGACGTATTTAGAAAATGTTAACAAAATGATATAAAAACTACAAAAATAATATTTTGGCCATTAAAAAAGGTCTTTAGGAAGGAATGTTGAACAAATTTCAGTACATATGATTATTAAAATATGTTAGTACTGAGCTCTACGTGCCTAAATATTTTTAGTTCCCATGGCACTAAGAGTCGCCATGTAATGTCGGGTAGAATTATGTTTGGAAAATAGGAATGTTTACAAAGTTGTGCACAGGACGAACGCCAACAATACACTGCCTAAGGCCGCGTTTCCACTGACGCGGAGCGGAGCGGAGACGTGCAGGAATCGTCCAATTACAGACGAGGCAAAAGACGCGATGAGGATTTCAACCATTATGATTGGTCGATTCCTGCACGTCTCCGCTCCGCTCCGCCCAGCTCCGCGTCAGTGGAAACGCACCCTAAGGCCACGCCTACATGATGACGTCAGGGCCTAGTTGAGAATCATAGTGCACAGTTACTTAGCCCGTCTCCTCTTTGTATTTGCTCCGTGGTTCTCAGCATTAGGCTTAAAATCGTGTTATAAAACACTTTAGCATAGAGTAAAATAGGGTTTTCGGGGGGTCGTGTCGCTATACTTAGTCCCCCTTATTCATAAAAACCGAAAACGCTCTACAAACCTATTTTAGTTAAAACAATGTTTTGTCAATTTCTTTCGAATTATGATTTGAGTTTGAAAGAAGAAGACAAAACACTATTTTAACTGAAATAGTTTTGTAGAGCGTTTTAGTTTTTTATGAATAAGGGGGAGTATATCTGGGGGTTTTGAGTGCTCCCGGCGCCGAACGTGTTAAGGTTGATGCGCCAAGGTAGCCCGCGAAATTCAAAATTTCTTAGGTTTTTTGCAATTTGTAGGTCAGTGTGAGCTTGTATGTTGATTACATTTACCTCAAACCTCATGATTTCATGAAATCGCTAGATTTGAGATAAATGCTAACTTATGGAGTTGTATTGCTGATTCTAATGATTATAATTCTGAAAAGCCATATTAGCTACGGCCGCGAATCATATTTTAAACGTAAGACATTTTGAATTTCGCGGGCTACCGTGGCGCTTTGCCTTAAAGTTATTCAACTGTCTCGCCAGGTATCGCGTGGCGCTGCAGTACGTGCGCGGCCTGTGCTGGGTGCTCCGCTACTACTACCAGGGCTGCGCCAGCTGGAAGTGGTACTTCCCGTACCACTACGCGCCCTTCGCCTCGGACTTCGTCAACGTCTGCGGCCTGTCCACCAAGTTTGAGGAGGGAACGCTGCCGGTGAGATTGATTTTTAACATTCCATGCCACCATACAATATTTACTCCATACAATATTTAACACTATATTATTATTAGGGTTCCGTACCAAAATGGTAAAAAAGGAACCCTTATGGTGTGACTCAGTCTGTCTGTCTGTCTGTCACAGCTGGATATCTCAAGAACTACTAATGCTATCAACTTGAAATTTAGAATAGTTTTAGATGACGTTGACCCAACTATTTTGCAAATAAGAATGAAATAAAAATAATTATATTTTTTTTGCAACTGGGACTGAAAGGGGGTCTTAAAAATTTAAAGTGGGGCTAGTATGGCATGTGGGGTATCATATGAAAGAGCGCTGTTTGCACATTCTCAAACTATTTTTTATTTTTTTGTAGATCGCATAGTTTTCGACTTTTGATGTAAAATGTAAAAAAATATACCGTCCCCCCCCTTATCTCCGAAGTTTGCAAAGCGAAAAATCTGAAATTATTATATGTGATAGAAGTTTATGTAAAGATTACAGGAAAAATAAAACGATGTCTCTAAGTAGGACACTTTTTCAGAAATCAGAACGGAACCCTCGGTGCGCGAGTCCGACTCGCTCTTGACCGGTTTTTTTTTTAAATACTTCAGTTTAAAAAAACACGTTGTATGTGGTCCTTATACTCCTTTTAAATTTTAACTTTATTTTATTTTTATTATTTTTGTGGTTATAGCGGCAACAGAAATACACAGTTTGTGACAATTCTAACTGTCTACCTATTACGGTACATGAGATACAGCACGCTGACAGACAGACGGACTGGGGAGGCTTTGTAATGGGTTGTAATATCCTATTTATAAAATAAACAATTTCATCATGTTCAACTTTATCGTCATTACAATAAGGTTTATTTTTCACACTTCTATCTGCTTCCATTCTCGTTTACAATATTAAATCTTATCTCTTGAATTATAAGGTACATTTTACTTACAGTTCCGTCCGCTGGAGCAGCTGATGGGCGTGTTCCCTGCCGCCAGCTCTTCACACGTCCCCAAACCCTGGGCTCAGCTGATGAGCGATCCTGTAAGTACCTTCTTAATACGTAATCATTGCTGATCATGGACTTGGAAATGGTGTCAGTGCAATCTAGCTTCATTTTTCTGACTGACCGACCCAAGACCGACCCTTTGACAATTCAAAAGTGCCTGTAATTGGTTTATTTGAAATAAATGCTTTGAGTTTGAGTTTGAGTTTATAGCAAGAAACTTGGATTTGTAACGGCAATTTATTACAAGTACGAAGTAGAATCCTGTGCTGTGAGCAGGGCTTCATTTTTATTCTTTTTACCTATTGTGGTATATTTATGTCCATCGTCTTCAAATATAATTTGAAATTATTTTTGTATACAAAATATTGTAAAACATTTTAAAAGAGTAACGGAATGAACTACCTCTTCAAAGGAACAACTAGAATCAATTCTATTTACCTGTTATTTTTTTTTTTTGATAAGTAGAGGAGCTCGTGGCTAAGTAATTACAGCCGCACGGGTCGATCCGTCAGGTTAAGCTACGCTTGCCGGAGTTGGTCAGTGGATGGGTGACCATCTTTACATGACGAGATTCCTCCGTGCCTCGGAAAGCACGTTAAACCGTTGGTCCCGGCTGTTATTCGTGAATCTTTGACAGTCGTTACGGGTCGTCAGAAACCCGAAAGTCTGACAACCAGTCTTACCATGGGGTATCGTATTACCCAGTAACTGGGTTGTGGAGGTCAGATAGGCAGTCGCTCCATGTAAAATACTGGTATTCAGATGCATCCGGTTAGACTGGAAGCCGACCCCAACATAGTTGGGAAAAGGCTAGGCAGATTGAAGTATTCAAAAGTGCATTTTATGTGCCTGTTTGAAATAAACGTTTTGACTTTGAAATACCGGTATTTTTGGGAACCGGTACCACTGGTTTTGCTGTGATACTGGTACCAGAGCAGTAACTTTTCTATTGGTACCATTACATGAACTATGTTTTGGTATTTTCTAATCAGTATTGGTACTGTAGCGGTACTAAAATTTTTTTCCGTAAGTTAGAGTGAGAAAACAGATAAAGAAAGTAAAAGGGATAGTTAATAGTCATTAAAAAATAATTTTATGGTTGCCAACCGTACGAACTTCCACGTAGAAATATGAGATTTGTGGTATTCGCCGGGTACTTGCCGGTACTTGTTAGGTAGAGTACTACCTGTACCCGTCTGGAACCGGTACCCAGGTACAAAAATGGCAAGAACCGCTAAGTATCGCTATAGAACCTGTACTTTTGATACCGGTTCCAATCCCTACCTGTGAGTCGTATATCTCAACCAATCCTGCATCCATCAGTTTATTTTTACCCGACTGCGCCAGAAGGAGGGTTATGTTTTTCGAGATGTATGTATGTATAATTGTTTGGCACGCTCTGCCGCCTGAACGGCTCGATGGATTTTAGGTTGAGAGGTGTCGTTAGATTCGTATTTACTGTGAAAGTGACACTGGGTATATCGAAATAAAAAAAAACGAAATGGCGGATTTTTGGCGCCAAATTATGTCTTAAAAAAATTTTTTTTTTCAAAATTTGTCGAGTGGGGTATCAAAATAAAGGGTTTTAAAAGGTGATTACAAAAATATACACAACTTATATGGTAAAAATTACCTCGAAGTAACAAATCGTAAAAAAACACGTACAATAAAAACATCTGCAAAATTTTTCATATTTGTAAACTAAAAAGCTGGAAATAAAAAAAGTAATTAAAAAAATTAAAAAACCTGACTGCGGTAAAAGACAAAAAAAACTGAAAAGCTAAAAACAAGCCCATTTTAAATTAAATAAAAGTTGGAAGCAGGCTTTTCAAACTCATTTGAGTTTGAAAATATAAAAATGGAAAATGGAATGGGCCCGCCTGCTTCCAACTTTTATTTAATTTAAAATGGGCTTGTTTTTAGCTTTTCAGATTTTTTTTTAAACTTACCTTCTTTTAGCGCAGTTGGGTTTTTTAATTTTTTTTATTACTTTTTTAAATTTAACTTCATATTACTTCAAAAGGCTCTGTGAGTCTCTGTTTTTGTTTTTCATAACATTACATTTTATCTTCTGTCCCCCAGTTCTCACCGATAATCGACTTCTACCCAACGGACTTCAAGATCGACTTGAACGGCAAAAAGTTCGCGTGGCAGGGCGTTGCGTTACTGCCTTTTGTGGATGAGGAGAGGCTTTTCAAGGCTCTGGAGCCTTTCTATGAAGAGCTCACCGAGGCTGAGAGTAAGTCATTTAATGTCCTGTCTGAACGCTCCTAGAAGCCAACTTCAGCGCCACCATCCGGGTCCAATTGTGTTTTCAAACCATCCAGGAACCCATTCAAATATACACACAAAACTTCATCTAAATCAGTCCAGCCTTTTAGGAGGAGTTACGTAGGCAAACACACGTACAGAAGAATCTTAATATATATAATTCTTCTGTACGTGTGTATCGTCACCTAACTCCTCCTACATGGCTGGACCGATTTAGATGAAATTTAAGATACACTAATTTATTTAGAAGTACTCCTCCACATGGCTGTCATCCGGAAACCTGTCCAGAAAATATTAATATTATTTTTTATTCATATTGCCTCTAATGCTGAGCCACACTAAAATTTAATGGCGTTAATAGGGTATTTGACTACTAAAAATATACTTATTTTAAAGATGTTACAGAAAAAACACAAAAAAAGAAAAAAATAAATAAAATCGGTGGAAATACGGATAAGTTTACACGCTTTGGAAGAAAGCGTACGAATTCACGACCTAAAGCTAGTTTTATTAATATCTTCAAAATGCGTATTTTAGTGTAGTACAGTCCGCGAGGTTTAATCCGAGCTTTGCATTCATGTGAGTGCACATAGATAGTGTAGGTGTGACGTCCGGCATAGAGCGCGATTCGTCCTTTGCTTGGTTTAAAACCGGTTTATATTGCTTTTTGTCAATCGGCTTTTGTTCTTTCAGTACGAGAGGCCATGACCAAAACCATGTCGCTTCGTTGTAAAACGTAAAACGGTAAGACGATTGAACATTTTGTCTTACGTAAAACGATAAGACAAAAATTTTGGACATGGCACAGATTAATACAGATGGGACACTCCGCCAAATCATTTAAATAAAAAGCGACTCTTGCTACGACACAATAAAGTGCAATTCAGGTCGCACAACGCTTATAACCTACAGTTATATTCAACTACAAGTTGCCTCTCTTTCTGTCGCGTAACTCTTATACCTTCTGACCTACTGAATTAGCCCCGCGGACGGCGCCCGCCGCGTACTTGTAGCTTCATACCTAAACTGCGGAGTGTCCCATCTGTATTAATCTGTGGTCATGGGCTTATCTCGCAGACTGTATGTAATACTACAATTTTTTTTGTCAATTACGTTTCAACAAAATCATCGTTTTTCCTCTTAGAACTGCGAAACATCCGTGGTCACGACCGCCTGTACGTGGGCACCGGCAACAAGAGCTACGAGTACCTGCTGGGGCTGTACACGGAGGCGGGCGGGAAGCTCAGGCTGCTCATCGAGAAGCTGCAGAAGTACCCCTACATGAGTGACGGGGTCACGGGCGATGTTATGCTCAGTAAAGACTGCGTTGTTATTGGAGGGTGAGTCTTGTTATCATATTCATAATTATCGATAGCCATAATATACCGCTACCAGGGCCCTGTTTAATAAACGTTACAATTCGACAATTTTGTAAATAAGTGACATATTTGTAAAGTTGTATCACAAGTGCTGTTTAATAAACCCTACAATTAAGTAAAAACATTACAAATATTACCATTACAAATGCTGTTCAATAAACGTTTACATGTGTAGAAAACGCCTGTAGATTTCGATGACAATATTGTATCTACAAATTTGTAATTGGAAGTTACAAGTTACATAAAATGTAAGTTTTTGTTGAAGATTCGAGGTAGATCGATCGCGGGTAGATTTAAAAAATCTTAGAAATTAGGTTTCAGCGTTTAGTTCATAACGAAATTCATGGAGCACAGTAATAAAATCACTATTCTAATCACAAAATTTTGCTGAGTGGGTGTAAGGGCTGCATTTTTCTTAGAATCGTATCTAAGATTATGTTCTATATTCGTTACCAAATATTCAACGGTAGTTTTGCCGACCCGAAATTTTTCGTTGAACGTAAAATCAAAAGTAAAATTTATCCTTACACGAAAAAAAAAACTCGACGTGGCCGCTCACTCATATATTCACCATCACTACTGTCATTACTTCCACTACTAGTTGTTAGAAACATTTTTTAATGTTTAACAATATTGTAAAGTTCTTACACAAGGTTAGTCCACCTGTCAGAATATTTCTACAATTTACAAAATATGTAGATTTGTATTTACAACTAGCTTCTGCCCGCGACTTCGTCCGCGTGAAATTTCTTGTTCACCAGTTTCACGGCCCACCCCGACGCATCGCCCACGCTATTACTTAGTTTTAGAATTTTATAGGCAAAATTTTGCTACTTTGCATTACATTATTGCAATTTTCTTAAGGATCTCTAATTTTTTCGAAAATAAATTATAGCCTATGTTACCACCTGATACTTTCACACTGATACTTTTACACTTTCTATTGGTGAAAAAATGATTAAAATCGGTCCAGTAGTTTCGGAGCCTATTCGGTACGAACGAACAGACAAACAAACACACAAACAAACAAAAAAAAAAATCTTTCCTCTTTATAATATTAGCATAGATTAAGCGTTCAATAAAACCGTTTTCCTTACAAATATGTAAATTGTCACCTGTAAAGAGAAAATCTTTACTAAACAGAAATATGTAAAATTGTAGGTACAATTTTACAGTTACACAATTTTTTAAGTTGTATTCTTTATTAAACAGAAACTTGTAGATATGTAACTTATAAAATACAATTACAATTTACATTTGTAAAGTTTATTAAACAGGGCCCAGGTTGCGCTGCCATCTTGTTTTTCCAAAACATTATTATTATTATTTACTAGCTGTGCCCCGCGGTTTCGCCCGCGTAGACCGGGATAAAAAGTAGCATATGTGTATAAATCCAGGGTGTCATGGAGGTATACATACCAAATTTTATCAAAATTGGTTCAGATGTTTGAGCGTGAAGAAGTAACAAACAAATATACAAGCACACACACATTCACAAACTTTCGCCTCTACAGGGTGTAAGGGACAGCCCTCCGCAAACTGATAGGGTGAATTCAGTATGTCTTACTAAGATGACTGGTACATGAATTTTTTTCAGGAACGCTAAGGGAATCCAATAAACCTGATTTGTTTGTGTTTTTGTGCACAAATCGGAACGTCTATTACTGGTTGGGAGGGGTAGGTAATAGGTATGCGGTGAGTTCGATGAACTCTGTATCTAGACAGAAAGTGAACAGCTGATTACTCGCGTCGTTGGTTAGAGTATTTCAACATCCATTGCTGGTTTTTTTTTGCTGTTTTTTTTTTTACAGTTTTTTTTACATAAATGGAATGCTGCGAACACACTATGCAATTTTACATTGAAATAATGAAAATGTAACTGAAAAAAAAATTTGAAAAAATGAAAATTTTCCTGAGAAAATTACCGGTAGAATATGATTCAAAATGAGGAGCTGAATGCACCCTGTTAGTTTGCGGAGGGCTGTCCCTTACACCCTGTATAATATTACTGTGATTTTTTTATTCAAAAGTAAAGGCCATTGTCGCACATGCGATTATGCAGCCCTAGTTGGCTTAACAAAATCATACTATTTCTCTTTCGATTTCTATTTCTAGCAATCGACAAAATTTCGTATACGGCCTCTTAATAATTATTATGTGTCCCTCATAGAAGTATAATTGTAATGTTTTTGAGGGAAATAAATATCTGAAGACGAAAGCGCCAGGTTAGCCCGCGAAATTCAAAATTTCTTACGTTTTTGCAATTTGTAGGTCAGTGTGAGCTTGTATGTTAATTAAAATATGATTAGCGGCCGTATCTAACATGGCTTTACAGAATTATAATCATTAGAATCAGCAATACAACTACATAAGTTAGAATTTACCTCAAACTTCATGATTTCATGAAATCGCTAGATTTGAGGTCAAGTCTAACTTATGGAGTTGTTAAACTCATACTGACCTGTAAATTGCATAAAACACAAGAAAATTTGAATTTCGCGGGCTACCCAGCGCATTCTCCTTAAACAGTATTAACTTATTACAATTTCCCCATACAGCCAACTCCCATCGCCGGTCATCGGTCTCCAGCCCGTCCTCGGCAACCACGTGGTGTGCGTCCGGTTCCTGGACCCCTCCTACGACAAGGAGTTCCCGGCGCGCCGGCTCGAAGGCGCCGTGCAGCCGCCCAGGGTGCTGAAGCCTGGCAATCTGGGGCACGAGGAGAATAGGAACTGGAGGCCGCAGATTGGTGAGTTAGGAAAAAATAAAGAGAAAGAAAGAGAAAGAAGAGAGAGAAGAGATTTCCCTGTGAAACAATGCGTGCCAATTTGCGGGGTGAGGCGGTGTTAGATCCCGCCCACTTCTTTCATTTCCATCTACCGGTCAATAGCCAAACTATTAGATCCCGCCCACTTCTTTATTTTCCATTAGAGATTGCAAACCGTGCCCTTTTAGACACCCACCGGGCCCGGCCATTCTTACCGAGCCCGGTCACGGGACCCGGTACAGTACAGACTAGCCTATAAGATTTCGCTATTTGCTCAATTAGTAATAGTAACACTCACTAGTCTTAATAGCCAAAGTTTAAGAAAAAACATAATACTTTACTTATATTACTGGTAATGTTATCAAGTAAGGGTCTCCCCACATTTATCGACGCGGAATCGGCTAACACCGGTCAAAAAAGCCTTTATATGTACGTAATAAGGGTGTTACTAATACCATTCGCATCGGCTCGGCTCGGACGACGCGTCGCGACGCCGACCGACGGCGAAACGAGCCGTTTGCGACGGCGAAACGTGATACGCTAGGGTTTCCCCACATTTAGGGTGCGTTTCCACTGACGCGGAGCTGGGCGGAGCGGAGCGGAGACGTGCAGGAATCGACCAATCATAATGGTTGAAATCCTCATCGCGTCTCTTGTCTTGTCTGTAATTGGAAGATTCCTGCACGTCTCCGCTCCGCTCCGCCCAGCTCCGCGTCAGTGGAAACGCGGCCTTATCGACGCGGAATCGGCTAAAGCCGAGTTAGCTGATTCCGCGTCTATAAATGTGGGGAAACCCTAACGTTACATATTTGTAACGTTAGTAAGGTATCACATTGTAATTAATGTTACGTAATGGTTCCTATTTTGTTATTTAGTAACGTTAACAAGCCCTGTTGAAAATAGCAGACCTGGCCTCTTGTACTAAGTGGATCTGTTTCCGTAGGCATGGTTCGTTCAAACACGATAGCGACGATGGAGGCAGCCGGCCGCAGGATGCTGGGCCACCACCTGCCGCGGCAGAACCCTTACTCCTCAGTGCCGCCGCCACAGTCGCACGGCCAGCACAGTGAGTACCTCTTTATACAATTTTTTTTAGCTACAGTGATAAGTTTGTTTTTGGGATAAAAATCATCCCAACTACGGAACCCTTCACTGTGCGTGATCCGACATGCGCTTGGCTGGTTTTTTTTACTTCTGCAGAGTTAGCGTGGCCAGAGTCTATGCTCAACGATGAGTAGTATAGTTTGCCCGCTGCCGCTGTACCGCGCCTTAGGCATGTGCGCGGCGAGACAGGCAGGAGTGCCGAGGTGTGAATTTTTGTAAGAGATAAGCCGGTCTTAACTTACTTATAAATAAAGTAAAACTTAATTTGGTAACTTTAAAATAAAACTTTACTGAATTTAAGACCATCTATCGTGAAATAACAGAATCAAAAAGATGTTATCTCTACACAAACAAAACTTGTGTTTTAGTTAGAGAATTAAACTTAGCTAAATTAAGTACTATCATTCTAAAATTATTATAGGAATATAAAGAATCGAATACAATACAGTTGAACAGGTGAAAACTAAATAAAATGTGCAATATTTCTCCATCTTGTTCTCGCTGACGCATTTTTTCTATATCTGTCTCTATCGTAACCCGTTGTATAGCGGCTTGCTCTCGTCCATATCAAGCTGTGCCACGTGACCTAAAGTGACGTCATGGCTATTGGTATGAATTTTTAGTTCCCGATTATGACGTTTTGGCAATATTAGACAATATTGACTATGCCATTTTTCAATAGCGGTATAGAGTTGCTGATGCGAACTTCCGAAGGGAAGCCGGTAGGAATCGTGTTGTAAGGTGCTTTCGCCAATGGAGTGCAGGTCGCTCATTCGTCAACGGTCACGGTCTCCCGCCCCCGCGGTACAGCGGTATCGGTCAAATTATAGTAAATCTCTTTGTGTTGGAGCTGGTACGGGGAAGTACTACCATCATACCCATTTCGGCCTCCAAGCAGCGTTGCTGTATTTCGGTTTGAAGGATATTAGATCCGGTATAAATCCAGGTATGAAAGGGGGGAGGAGAGGGGTACGCTTTGCTTCTATGATGACAACGCTCTTGCGATATCTCTGGTAATGCATCACATTATTTAGACAAGCCTTTTTAAAATTCTAGTTTTATGACATTGTTGTATGACACTAAAGAGGAGCTCGTGGCTAAATAATAACAGCCGTACGGGTCGATCCATCAGGTTAAGATACAGGGTTGGTCCGTGGATGGGTGACCATCTTTACATACCGAGACTCCTCCGTGCCTGGGAAAGCACGTCAAGCCGTTGGTCCCGGCTGTCATTCGTGGATCTTTGACAGTCGTTACGGGTCGTCAGAAGCCCGAAAGTCTGACAACCAGTCTTACCAAGAGGTATCGTATTACACAGTTACTGGGTTGTGGAGGTCAGATAGGCAGTCGCTCAATGTAAAACACTGGTATTCAGCTGCATCCGGTTAGACTGGAAGCCGTCCCCAAAATAGTTGGGAAATGGCTAGGCAGATTGATTGTGTGACACTATAACATCAAAATGACATAAAAATATGAAAATAAACAAAATGTAATTCTAAACACAAACTAATAACCGTCAACATAACAAACATTTATTTATTAAAAATTAATTCGGCCGCGCGTCACTTCCGCCGACAATAGCGCGGGCGGCCGATTTAATTGCGTCACGTGCCTACCCTCCGCCCGCGCTCCCTGCGCACCCCTCCCCGCGCATACCGCGTCATTCGCTAATTGGCCGGCGGAGGGAAAGCACGTCAGGGCAGGGACTGCAGGAGGTTAATGCGCTGCTGATTGACGGGTTATGTTTATTTGAGTTTGATTATTTTACTATAGAGGGGTTTCTCGATGGTAAAATCATTAAATTATACAGGGTTACTTGTAATTCGACGTATTCCTTGCAAGTCGTCATAGTAGGGTTAAAATGCAGCAAATTAAGCCACCAAATCAATCTGCCTAGCCTTTTCCCAACTATGCTGGGGTCGGCTTCCAGTCTAACCGGATGCAGCTAAATACCAGTATTTTACAAGGAGCGACTGCCTATCTGACCTCCACAAGTTAAGCCATCAAATGTTCTACCGAAATTTAAAAAAAATATATATATTCTAATTAGTCCGTCAGTCAGATAATAAAAAAAATATTAGACACGTAAATTTTGCTTTATCTTAATATAAATAATTCTCCTGTACGTGTGTTTGTCACCTAACTCCTAAACGGCTGGACCGATTTAGATTAAATTTTGTGTGTATATTTCAATGGGTTCCTGGATGGTTTGAAAACACAATTGGACCCGGTAGGTGGCGCTGCAGTCGGGTTCTAGGACCGTTCAGACAGGACAACGTCTGTCGGGGCCGCTAGTTACATATAATAAAACACAATTGGACCCGGTAGGTGGCGCTGCAGTCGGGTTCTAGGATCGTTCAGACAGGACAACGTCTGTCGGGGCCGCTAGTTACATATAATAAAACACAATTGGAGCCGATAGGTGGCGCTGCAGTCGGGTTCTAGGATCGTTCAGACAGGACAACGTCTGTCGGGGCCGCTAGTTACATATAATAAAACACAATTGGACCCGGTAGGTGGCGCTGCAGTCGGGTTCTAGGATCGTTCAGACAGGACAACGTCTGTCGGGGCCGCTAGTCATTTAATAAAAATGACTTGGATAAACAGGCATTAAATTATCTCGCTACATTTCTACGTATAAAATCTAGCTAGGCGTGACGTTATGCCATATTTTAACATTGAGTATATCTCTAATATCTCTAATTATCTAATTACATATACAGGGTGTCCGGTAAAGAATGGATAACCTTGGAATAGCATATTACAGACATGATGGCCGTTCTTAAAAAAATACAAAAAAATCCCCACTAGTAGGTACACACGGCTACACAAGCAAGCTATACATTTCTAGTTTAGACTGACCTCTCATTGTAAGGAAGTCCTATACAATGCGATATCAGCTTATACTGAAAATTTGATCTGTTGTCGTGCGTACATTATGATTTTTTGGAGTTTCCAAAAAATTTTTTTTTTTTAATATTTTTTTTTTTTTGTATTTTTTTAAGAACGGCCATCATGTCTGTAATATGCTATTCCAAGGTTATCCATTCTTTACCGGACACCCTGTATAAATTCCCTCCCAAAACAAACATGACGGGTTCGCACCCACAAGGTGTAAGTAAGCAGTATCCCACACCGCCTCAGGCCAGAGTTGTCCCATATTGTGAACATGATCGCCTCACAATCGTCCTCTCTATTGGACTCCCCTACTGCAGCCCTGAGGCTACTGGTATACTGACAGCTACCGGTTGTTCTACATGGTACCTTAGGCTGTTAGTGGCTTGTATACACGGTGTAAGTAAAAACAGTGGCTATATTTTACAGGGGTCATTGTATTCATCATTATGAACAACTTTATTACTATGGGAACAAACCTTATATCGCGAAATAAATCAGCTGTTCCCTACATTTTGACGAATTATGCGAACGAAACAGCTGATTTTTTTTTCGCGATTTCAGGTTGGTCCCACAGTAGAAGTTGTTCATAATGATGAGTACAATGACCCCTTCAAATATTGCCACTGTTTACACTTACAGCCTGTATTTCATTGTTGTTGTAAAAGTTACAGAGCACAGAAATAAGTAATATTGATTTTGATTTCATGGTTTGGGCTTGAGCGCGTGGCTAAGTAATAACAGCCGCAAGGGTCGATCCATCAGGTTAAGCTAAGCTTACTGGGGTTGGTCCGTGGATGGGTGACCATCTTTACATACCGAGACTCCTCCGTGCCTCGTTAAGCCGTTGATCCCGGCTGCCATTCGTGGATCTTTGACAGTCGTTACGGGTCGTCGGAAGCCCGAAAGTCTGACAACCAGTCTTACCAAGGGTTATCGTATTACCCAGTTACTGGGTTGTGGAGGTCAGATGGCAGTCGTTCCATGTAAAATACTGGTATTCAGCTGCATCCGGTTAGACTGGAAGCCGACCCCAACATAGTTGGGAAAAGGCTAAGCAGATTGATTTTGGTTTGGGCTTCGTTTTAACGTTAATGCATACCACGTGACCAGTTCATGATTGATGAGTAGGCTCCTGTTAATATTATGATCAATCAATATAAATAAAAAGAGAAGTCCTGACTGACTGACTCATCAACGCCCAGCCCAAACTCTTGAACCTAGAAAGCTTTTAGAGGCATGAGGAACAGGGTGTAAAGTTCACTCATCCTCCATTGAAAAGGAAGGATCCTCCGACCAGACGGGTGTTGTGTCTGGTGGGCCACTGCCCGACGGTTGATGTCGGGATGTTGTATATATGCTAATCGCGTGGTAAACTCTAATTGCGCGATGCAGGTTTGCGTGACGTCATGTCATTGATGCGTAGTTCATATGTGGCGATGTAGATTGTGCCACAAGCTGAAATTTTGCACAGAGTTTCCCTTTATAATGTAGACAAGGAATAAGGAAGGATTTCCCGTTAGCGTTCCCGTGGGATATTTTCCGACACCCCTAGAGTACCTACACCCACTTTTGGCCAGCTATGTTGTAAGTCCCATGTAGTGGGCGACCCTATTGCTATCAACAGGCCACATCTCGAGACTCCGAGCTGCTCTAAAACACTGCCCGACCTGGAAATCGTACTCAGGACCTCATACCCCGCAGTAGCCAGTAGCGCTCGCGTCCACTACACCAACGAGGCAGTCACTGTAATTGAGTTCGTGAATATTAGACTCTTTTATGATCCCTAAGTTTTTTTCTTAGCAAAAGAAAAGAATCTGCACTTTTAGCATTTATTTGCTCTACGTACAGTCCGCGAGGTTTAAGCTGAGTGTGAGTGCACATAGATAGTGTAGGTGTGACGTCCGGCATAGAGCACGACGCGTTCTTTGTTTGGTTTAAAACCGGTTTATACTGCTTTTTCGCAATCGGCTTTTGTTCTTTTAATACGAGAGGCCATGACCAAAACCATGTCGCATCGTTGTAAAACGTAAAACGATAAGACGATTGAAGATTTTGTCTTACGTAATACGATAAGACAACAATTTTTGTCAGGGGCTCTCGTACCATTTTGGTGATCACTCACACTAATGTAAAGCTCAGCTTACGCCTCGCGGACTGTATACCCTTATCTTCATGTTTTTATTTAGTACTGCTTAAAAAGACACAAAAAGCATGTTTACTTCCTCAATTATCAAACAAAACAAAATAACATCTTTACAAAGACTTCAACAGCTCGCCCAGTCCACTAAACAGTTAATAACTACCCATTACTATTTAAAAAAAAACTAAATTACACACCAATAGCCGGCAAATGTATTCCATTATACGACATTCTAAATTCAAATTGGCCAATCGCTTGCATTCACGTTAAATAGCGCGCGAGGGCAAACAGGAAGTGCGTAGGGACGCCATTGTATGCCGCCGTGTCGCCAGCTACGAAAATAATAATTATAGAGGGTTGCCAACAATAGGCACCGGTTTTTTTTTTAAATATCGAAGCTCAAGTGCTTCCTATAGAGGATTACCGATACAATGTCGGTTTTTTTTAACTTTTTTCTTTTTGTAACTTTTAACCAGGTGTTTTAATACCAGGTTTAGGTTTTTTTTAATAATCGGATAAAGATACCTTGTGATCTTAAAATGTGGGTTACTTTGCAGTGTTAAGTGTTACGCTTTTCATGTTATATAAAAGAGTGATGGAAGCTTGAGATTTTTTTTTTTTTTTTTAAATAGTTTTTAAAGATATTGCATTCGTATATCGCCTCAACTTGATATTGCGGCGGATGGAAGTATTTACCCGTTTGTAAAAAAAATATAATAGACTAGCTTCTGCCCGCGACTTCGTCCGCGTGAAATTTATTTTTTGCTCGACCCACTCCGTCGCATCGCATTGCCTACCCGCGCTATTACTTCGTTTTCACTTAGCGTTCTTTCAGACTTTTTTTCTTTTTGCTCGGCACCTAAGGGTCCTAGAGTGATGTTAAATATGCCTTCTATAAGATTTGGGCTATCATTAATGCAAAAAGATTTTTTAAAGTCCGACTGGTAGGGTAGTTCCAGAGTTTAGCTCGTTCCTTCACCACATCCCCTTCCGCTACCTCTCCCTCCCCCTCTCACTCACTCTCACACCCCCTTCACCACTTCCCCTTCGCTCTCTCTCTCTCACCACCCCGTCCCCTCCCTCTCCCCCTCTCCTCCACCTCCAGCTCACCAACCCCTACCCACCCCTCAGCCTTCACCATGTCTTCCTCCTCTCCTCACCAATTCCTGCCCTTTCTCCCTGCGTCCATCATCCTCCCCCTCACACTCCTCACCACCCCTCCCTTGCCCCTTCCCTCTAACCCTCCCTCCGGGGTAGTTTTAAAAAACTAATAATGACAAACTTAGGCAAATATTTGTGCCAAACAGACCAATCCGTTCAGTGGTTTGAGCTGTGTGTTGATAGATCAGTCAGTCAGTCAGTCAGTCAGTAACGCTTTCCTTTTATAGATATAGATTTTATTGTTAGTCCATCGTAAACACAATAAATAAAAGTATGTAATAAACTTGGCTTTCATACGCAAACATAGAAGTAGTTTTGGGTTTCTTAGAAGACTTCTACCAATGAAAAAATCATTTTGCATTTTTCATTGGTGATCAGCGCAACATACTTTCAATCACAATCAATTTTAAAGGAAATTAGCCTATGTTTGAAAAATTTGTCAGCTCCACAACACAAATGACGCAATGACCTGCTGAACGATTGAACTCGGATTTTGCTAAGTTTTTAACCGACTTTCAAAAGGACCTCCTCCTTTTGGAAGTCAGTTAAAAACTTTCTCAATTCGACTGTTTTTTAATTATTTTTTTGTGTTTGTTACGCGATTTTAAAAATCATTTTTTTTGTTTGAAAGGGTATGTTCTCGAAGTGGTCCCATTGTTACCAAGTAAGAATCTGATGAGGGCCCTCCCATGGAAATCGAGGGCAAATTTTATAGGCACACGTATAGCGATTTGTTTTTGTTTTTAAAAAACAAATACTTTTGACACTTGAAAGTGACGTCATCAACGCTCTCCGAATACAATATAATAACGCGTTCAGGGTGTTGGTGGGGCTCCCACGCTGCTGCAGTGCATCTGCGATGTTTGCGCACGCGCACACAGACCGCTTTCACACTGTGCTGCGGCGCCGCATCGCTTCGCTGATGTTCCGCACGCGTGGGAGCGCCAACACCATCCTGAACGTGCTCAGCCACAAGCTGGACAGCCCCCTTCTGGGGCACTGGGCTCAAGCACAAGTGCGTGTGCCCGGGGCCCCAGTGGGCGGCAAATACTTAAATTATTTTTTTTAAATCTAACATAGTTTTTAAGTGTTACTAAAAATGTTATGAAACATGTCTGAATTAAAATGAAATGAAATGAAATTAATTTATTTTTTTAATTTTTTATTTATTTATTTAAAGTATTTTATTTTATTTATTTTTTATTTTATTTTATTTATAACACTTTTTCGTTACGTCACAATTTCTACCAGTTAACTCCTGTCACAGGCCGCGTTAAAGAACTTGCATTGAACGCCCTCGCAAACTGATCAAGTTTGCAGTACCTCAAGTGGTGTCGATGTCATAATATCGGGTTTCATACATCAGTACAAATACGCGCACTTCTTGCTAACGTATCGTTTACAAACAACGGCTAGTTAGCGCGTTGGTGGTGTCAGCTAATATGGTATGTTTTTTTTTGTACAGCCAGCAACGAAAGTCGATTAACACTTGTGTTTTCTAAATCTTAATGATTAAGAAAAATACTTCATTAATCGGTGCTGGTGTAAATTTTCAAGAAAATTAACACTTATCTAATAAATGAAATGCTACGCGGTTACGATGTTGGTACCATGGAAAAAGTTGTTCGGTTTGATGGTCTCTATCACACCCTTTTTGATGAGGATGCAAAACGACACGTATAGGCCACTGCAGATCACGCTGGGGAGGCAAATGTGCCCGGGGTCTAACGAATTTGAGAGGCGGTGGATGCTCCTCTTCCCACAATAGTATTACCTACACCCATTTTTGAAAAGTGTCTCAATTAGATTCTGTAGTGCTAATAAGGCACCAAAAAAACCACAAAATTTTTATTCAATCGCTAAGTGCCTTAAAAATGCATTAAAATTTTACATTTTCAAATTTCGCGCGAAAACGCTGATAGCAGTGGACGCCATATTGCTCTGTGGTCATGACGTCAGTTCACCGTGTAAACTGAGTGTAATATGAGTTAAGTACTAAAATTGTTTATTTTATTTGACAAAAATATAATTTAATGTATTGTGTTGCGTAAATTATTTTGCATAGGTACTATTTTATAGAATCTAGTTCTTCTAACTGAACAGACAGCTGTGCTGCTGGGGAGTTTGTTCCGCTACTTCTTCTTCCCAGCTAAAGCACTAGGAAGTGGTGGAGGGCGGGCGTTTTGTGGGAACTGTCTTACTGTAATTTCGACGTTCAAAAAGTGCTGATTCTCAGCCTAAAACAAACAGTTTATAATATAAACTGTTTGTTTTTTCAAAATCAAAATCAAAAGTCATTTATTCAAATTAGACAAAAATTGTCAATGTCAACTGATCAGTGTATATTATACACTGATCAGTTGACATTGACAATTTTTAAGTTACAGAGCGGTATGACGTAATAATAACATGGCGGCTACTTTTATGGCTTAGTTTCATGGTGTTAGAAAACAGATTAAAAAACTGAAAACTTTCAATTGAATTTTAAAATTGATATTGTTATTTTATGAACTAAAATTAACATTTTCCGACTGCTTTTTGCCTAAGCTATCTAAATAATATATTTTTAGATATTTTCTCATATAGAGTAAAATACCGTATTGGCTTCTCTCATTGGGTGGTTACCTACTCCTGGATGGCCTGCGTAGGAAGCTCTTACGACTTTTAAAGACTCTGCCCTCCTACATCAATACATTCAAACACCAATAAAGCTATGAATTCGCAGCTGACAACTCATCTAAAGTCACTCTAAAAGACTTCCAATTATAATTCAATTAATTTAAAATAAAAAACCAGTAATTGTAATTCGTATTACAATTGAATAGGGGTGGTTTTCGCATGATTACAGAGGTTGAAACAAGGGGTGGAGTGCACGCGGCCCAATTATGAATTCCTACCCCCGAGCTAGGGAAGGATTTAATTGAACACGCTTATTTTATTTTAAGATTGACGTGTTTATAAATAGTGTATGTGTTGTCATGATGTTATTGGGCAGGCAGAAATATAGGCTTCCTATGAACTTCCGTTGGCTGTTAAAATAAAGAAAGAATAGTATATTATGCAATTAGTGAATAAAGGACGGATTTAAAGCGAGGGCCATAGATAAATGACGAGCTAGTGAAGGATTCTAACTACTGAATCACGACCGTAGGGAGTGATCCATGATGATTGAAGTGTTAGAATCCTGAGCGATGCGAGTGATTCATGGCCCTCGATATAAATTCGTTTTATTCAAGAGTTACATACTATACTTTATACCATGACTACGAGATAAAGAAAGATTTAAACGAAAATAGACATTTAATTAAGAAAAAGGAAAGTTACATTGGCTTTGATGTAAACCAGCCGTCATTTCCACAAGACGTATTTGTCGTACTCCACAAGACGTATTTGTCGTACTCACAATTATTAGATAAATATAGGCAGGTCAACCTAGAATCTAGACGTAAGTATCTAGAGGCTACTGTACTGTATGGTATTGTTCGTGGGGATTTTGATTGTATCAGTCTCACGAGCAAACTGTGTTATGTAGTTCCACGCACTGTTAATATGCGTAGTATCCGTGCAGGTACCCTTTTCGCTGTCAATACCTGCCGAACTAATTCTGGATTGCGCTGTCCTATCCGTCGAATGGTTGATTCTTATAATTGTAATTTTGTTAATATTGATATTTTTATATGCTCTAAATCTAAATTTAAATATAATGTTATGGAGGTTATTATAAACCAATAATGATTATAGGAATGTAAGCTAGTCTTAACTTTATCTTTATTATTTATTTATTTGTTTAGGTTTTTTTTTTTTTTGTTTTTTTTAGTGTTAGTTATGCCAAGAAATCTCTATTCAATTAAATCAATCAATTCAATCAATCAATTTCTATTCTATTATGCATGATGTAATTAATTTATTATTAATGTGATGTAATTATTTATGATTTCTATTACCGATCTAGTGGCACTCATTATCATATTTTTTTTTTTGTTAATAGGTATGCGGATAATGTAGTGGGCTGCAATATTGTTATTATTTTGTATTATTTTTTCTGTGTTCCAACACATATTGTAGCTGTTTATTGTCCCTGAATAAAATAAAATAAAATAAAATTTGTTGGGTAGCAAGTTTTTCACTACATCGGCCTCATCTCTTTCATAAACTCAGGTGTTAACACATCTCCATCACTTGAATGCATTTTTAATCGATTTATTATTAATTAACACTAAACTTTGAGTTCGTACACCTTACAGTCCTATTCAAACAGCAAAGAACACAAAACAGTTTTTATTCTAATGCTAAAATCCTTGTCGAAAATGTCGACTAATCAAATTGAATTTAGAACACACCAATATAGGTTGAATACACAGATTTAGATAGCTAGATACGGCAAGCTATCCGACCAAGCGTGCCCTGCATGTTCGATTGTTCGTACTAAAAAAAGTCTGTTAGCACAGTTACGCTTAGCGATTGAAACAATTCTGTTTACGCTGAGCACATCACTAAATGGCTGGGGTGAAGTTATCGTAGGTATAAAAAAGATGACACGCTCGGTTTTCATACTATCTAATAACATGCCGTATCTAGCCTAGGTACTCTAAATCTGTAGTCGAATACATTGGTGTGTTCCATTTTCAAACATCAAAACAGTGAGTAAAAGTGCTTTTTATTCACTGTTTTCACTGTTTTCAGTGAATAAAATAAGCTTTTTAGAGGGGGAATGGTATAAAAAGTATTTATTGTGACTCGCACAGGAAGATCACCAACTAAAACTAAAAACACAAGAAAGTCCTGTACGAGGCCAAAAGGTCACATATCTCAGCACGATGCTGCGACTTTTAAGGATGATGCGCCAGGGTAGCCCGCGAAATTCAAAATTTCTTACGTTTTTTGCAATTTGTAGGTCAGTGTGAGCTTGTATGTGGATTAAAATATGATTCGCGGCCGTAGCTAATATTGCTTTACAGAATTATAATCATTAGAATCAGCAATACAACTCCATAAGTTAGCATTTACCTCAAACCTCATGATTTCCTAAGGGACCTCGCGAAAAAAAAATCCGCTGTTCAGTACATTTTAACGAATTATGCGAACATAAATGTACTGAACAGCTGATTTTTTTTTCGCGATTTCAGGTTTGGTGCCATAGTAAAAGTTGTTCATAATGATGAGTACAATGACCCCTTAAGAGGTTTTGCGCATTTAACGTTACACGTTGTATAGAAAACAAAAACCGACTTCCAAAAAAAACACTACAAAGTGAAATATAACTTTAATTTCGGAAGTCGGTGTCTTTGGATCTGTATTTTAGTTTTTTGCCACCGACTTCCGAAATTAAAGTTATTTTTCACTTTTTAGTGTTTTTTTGGAAGTCGGTTTTTGTTTTTGTAAAAAAGTTTTTATTTTTCACTTTTTAGTGGTTCAGTTTGTAATTTATCTAAGTTACAATAACCCAATGTCAACTGCTCATCACGTTTTACAAAATGTTGCTTTTCCCGATGCAGGGACGTTAATTGTTGAGGAGTTCTCCTAGTAAGAACCAGGAGAAATGGAGCTCATGGTGAAGTCACCATTACCATTATTTTGACGAGCATAAACCATAATAAAGTAATCGAATCGCAACCTGTTATATACTTAGATATAATTGAGTATTTCCGATGGCCCTCTGTGGTCTTCATCATCAGTTCCAGTTCACCGAATGGTACTTTCCGAGAGTAAATGCACGAGTTACTATAAAAAATACCGAAATCGATATAGGTGTGCCCATAAAATTTGAGGGTTTCCCTCGATTTCCATGGGATCCCATCATCAGATCCTGACTTGATGATCATGGGACCACTTGGGAAGTAGGTATACCCTTTCGAACAAAAAAAGAAAAATCCAAATCGGTCTAGCCATTTTCGAGTAATCGGGGAACATACATAAAAAAAAAAAAAAAAAGGTTCCGACGAATTGAGAACCTCCTCCTTTTGGAAGTCGGTTAAAAATGAATCCCTATTTCCCTTGGTCATCGCATCACGCGTAAACGGATGGAACAATTTCGCTAATTCTTTTTCTGTTGTGTTTATTACTGTCAGGAGAAGGTTCTTGTGAAAGAAAAAATTAAGAAAATTTCGCAGAAAATTGGAAAATTTCAGAAAACTTAACGACTATTTTAACTTCACGCGTTTACATTAGAATATTCATAGCTAAGACAGGACAACGTCTGTCTGGTCAGCCAGTTAATAATATAAAACGTTTATTTTCTCTACACAAGTAATGTACATATTGCTAACATTTGACAATAGTGGACGGACAAGGAGCTAACTTTGTGAGAGACTAGTGCCTGAAGTAGGTTTATATAAAAACCTGTATTACAGGTCACCAGTAATTATAGACAATATGAATTTGTGTGAGTGCAGAGCGTGTAACAAAAAAACTTTTTATCAAAAAAAAAACCGACTTCCAAAAATCACTACAAAGTGAAAAATAACTTTGATTTCGGAAGTCTGTGTCTTTCGTTTTTTATTTACTTTCTTTTTTTTTGCCACCGACTTCCGAAATCAAAGTTATTTTTCACTTTGTAGTGATTTTTGGAAGTCGGTTTTTTTTTTGATAAACAGTTTTTATTTCTCGCTTTTTAGTGGTCTGTTTATAATTTGTATAAGTTACAATAGTCTAATGTCAATTGCTCATCACATGTTACAAAATATTGCTTTTCCCGATGCTGGGACGTTAATTGTCGAGGAGTTCTGCTGGTAAGAACCAGGAGAACTCCTCAACAACCACTCACAAAATTGAAACGAGCGTGAAATATTTATCATTGAGTAGTTCCGGTAACCATTTGTGGTCTTCATCATCAATTCCACTTCATCAAGTGGTGCTTTCCGAGAGCAAATGCACGAGCTACTATAAAAAATACCCAAATCGCTATAGGTGTGCCTGTAATATTTGAAGAGTTCCTTCGATTTCTCCAGGATCCCATCATCAGAACTGGATTTTGACAAAAATGGGACCATTTGGGAAGCCCTTTGCTACAAAAAAATATTTTTTCAAATCGGTTGGCAAGCGACGGAGTTATGCGCGAACATAAAAAAAAAAATACAAACATTCGAATTGAGAACCTCCTCCTTTTTTAGAAGTCGGTAAAAAATAACAACAAACATCAATAAATCAAGTCAAAAACAAACGTGCATCCTATTGGTCAAAACGCATGCATCGGATGATTGAGTTGTGAGCCGTGATTTGCGATTATCACCTTAACAGTGAGCATGCGGAAGTTTGGCCGATAGTACATACATCTACAGTCTACACCCTGCTGCAATCATTAATTTACCTGTCCAGTGATATTTCCAAACCGAAAATACATAATATCAACCTGTGCAAAAACCAGAGAGCATCCACGAAAGATAACACGCGTCACGCATAACGAAGCCCTCAACAATACCCGGGGGTAGATAGAAATAAACGAGTCGTCTGCGCCACTCCACATTGTCGCCGGTCGCGCGGTAATTAGAGGCACCGCCCGCGCGTGCTCAAGTGCGCCCTGCGAGACGCGCCAGTTCACCGTTCAGAGTTCCACAGGGTTTGAGGGACAAAATTGCGATTTTTTTATGGAATTTACAACAACAACGAAATATTTTATTTGGGACCTCAGACTAAATAAAAAACCCAGACATAGCGCTGCGAACAATACAGTGAAGCATGCTCAAAACTACACCCCTCATGAGCAACTCACCAGATTCTCAACTCACCAGATTCGCAACTCACCAGATTCGCAACTCACCAGATTCGCAACTCACCAGATTCGCAACTCACCAGATTCGCAACTCACCAGATTCGCAGCTCATCAGCTATTGTACTATCCAACACATAAATTATATTTAACTTTCAAATAAATTATTACGACTATTTTACTGACAGACAAAACCTCATTACATAAACTGATAAAATCGATTTAAATGCCTAAGAGGTCGGATTAAATAGCTGATAGACAACCTCATTTCATAAACATGTTTTTTTTTTTATCTACTGCCTACTGTACCTACTTTCATTTTGTTGCACCCAGGGGAATAATATTTACGAAAAATATTAGTAATGCACCTCGGCGAATATTAACCCAGGTGAATTAAGTATTTAAGTAAACTGCCTACATTAAGAATTCGGTGTTATTTTGATTTTGTTTCGATATACTTATGCTTTTTAGGGTTCCGTACCTCAAAAGGAAAAAACGGAACCCTTATAGGATCACTCGTGTGTCTGTCTGTCTGTCCGTCTGTCCGTCTGTCACAGCCAATTTGCTCCGAATCTAATGGACCGATTAAGTTAAAATTTGGTACACATATGAATATCTGTGACCCAAACACGTACAGCTAAAGTAAATATATGAATTTTGAATATGAAAGTCACTTTTAGGGGGAAAATAAGAAAATTAAAAAAAAAAGTTTTGTAAACTGTACCGAGTGACATATCAAATGAAAGGACTTACTATGAGGGTCTCAAATATATATTTTTTATAATTTTAAAATTTATTGTTTTAAAGTTATTTAAGAAAATAGACGAAAATTTACCCTTCCCCCCCCCCCCCCCCTTATCTCCGAAACTACTGAGCCTAAAATTTTGAAAAAAATATAGAAATTAGTTCTATACCTGCAGATTACAGGAAAACCGATAAGAAGTCTGTGGTCTTAAAATAACATGGTAAATCTATATATATAAAAAAATCAAAGTCCTGACTGAGTCACTGACTAATATACGAACGCACAGCCCAAACCAATGGACCTAGAGACTTGAAATTTTGCACATTATATAGTGTAAACATCCACTAAGGAAGGATTTTTGGAAATTCCATCCCTAAGGGGGTAAAACAAGGGATGAAAGTTTGTATGAAAAATCCTATCCCATGAGTTAATAGACTTGAAACTTAGCACGAATATTCATCTAAGTAAATTATAAAGTTTATCATTTTTAGTTTTCCTAAAGTACCCCCTAAGGAGGGATTGGGGGTGTCAAAGTTTGTATGGAGGAACTTTAACACGCGGTCCGATTAACTCAAAACTCAGTTTTTATACTTGAGACCAAAAATTAAGACTAACGTGTATTAGGGTTTTCCAAAAATCTAACCCTAAGGGGTGAAAAGTTAATTTTATAGCGGAGGATTTTATTGGGGGCTTGATTAACTCTAAAATTGGTGTAAATAATGTTTGAGTCAAGTTATGGAAACATACCAGACGATTTTTGAAATTCTTTAGGTATCTGTGTTCGTGAAAACAGAGATACAGTTTATATGAAAAATCTTATTAATTTGGTTAGTGAACTTGAAACTTAGCACAAATACTTGCAAAGTAAGTAAAAATGTTTGTCATTATTAGTTTTTCAAAACTACGCCTCAAATGAGGTTTAGGGATGTTAAAGTTTGTATAGAAGAATTTTAAAGCGCAGTCCGATTAAAAAAATGGTCCTTTGAGTCAAGTTAGGAAACTTGCCAAACGAATTTTCACCGATTTTGACGGCATATAGCTGATGTTTTAAGGAGTAACTTAGGCTATTTTTATTTTAGAAAAATAATTAGGGTTCCGCGCAAGAAAATTAAAATCCATGAAATCAGACAACCACGTACAGCCCAGTACAAACTTACTAAGCCTCCGCTGTCTATTACGGCTATAACAACAAATAATAAAAATAAAGCAAAGTAAAAAATTTAAGGGGTTGGTCCCCATACAATAAACTTTTCATTTTGAAAATAAAAATAAAAAATTTTATCTAGCATGTGGGGTGTCATGTCATTGTTTCATCACCACTGCTCTCAAAACGGTGAAGGAAAACATCGTGAGGAAACCGGCATGTCCTAGAACCAAAAATTCGAAGACATGTGACATCTACCAACCCGCACTGGGCCCGCGTGGTGGATTACGGCCCGCTCCCTCTCACCGAGAGGAGGCCTGTGTCCCAGCAGTGGGAACATTATAGGCTGATTATGTGTTATGTGAGGTGTCATCGTCTAGACCTCATTGAGTAGTGTACAAACATATATTTTTTTATCTTTTAAAATTAAGAAATAGGGGGCCGTAAAAGTTGTAAATTTTAGACCATTTTTGTACGAGCTCTAGCGCAACAATTCAACAAATTTTGAAACTTCTTTATACCATGTAAGTACCATGAATACTGTATTTAATCAACAATACTGAAAACGGCGATTCATAAGGTATTTTGTATAAACATGGGTGATTTTCTGCAACTGCAAAAAATAACCTTGTAATTCACAGTATCATTATAAAATAAGTAAAAAGTTATCTTTGCGATTGTTAAACATATAATATGGTACGGAACCCTTCGTGCGCGAGTCCGACTCGCACTTGACCGGTTTTTTTTTGGTGATTATAGTACCTATTCTGTTATTTTGTGTTTCATTGTACAACATCTGGTGAGTTGCGAATCTGGTGAGTTGCTCATAAGCGTGAACGAATTAACCACTGGACCTGACATAAAATACAAATGTATGAAAACTCGTTCAAACACATTACATTTGATTAAATTTTGTGATATAATTAACAATAAATGTAATAAAATAAAGTACTTTCAAGTGAAAAGAAATAGTGCTGCTTCCGTCGCTATAGTTTTTACACCATTTAACTGAACATTTAGTCATTTGGGAGATGTTTTATTGAGAAGTAAGTGCTTGAGACTGACGCAAAAACAACTGACCAAGGCTAGAATTTCCTGGTTACTGACAAGTACGGTACTGGTAAAGGTACGTCCGCTTATTTATATGTCGGGTCCAGTGGTTAAACGCCTGCGGAGCCCTGTAAATAAGAGCCGACACGCTCTTTGCCGTTTTCTATTTTTGTAATAACTATTTTCGTTTTGTTGTCACTATCGTTATAAAGTTGGTTACAATTGTCAGATTTATGCTCAACAAAGCCTCCACCTTTCTTACTTGCAATTAGTGACGTTAAACAAAATGATTTCGCTGTACCTACATTTGTAGTAAAGGTACAATATTTTAACCCTGCTTTATTCGTCTTCGTTTGTCCTGCAAATAGTATTTAAAATTAAAAAGTATTTAATGAAAATCAAGAATAATTGATAATCAAGATAATATTATGTGCTTGGTTGATGGCAATCGCCTCGCCCCCAACATGGGACTTAACTTAACATAACTCCACTGCATAACCCCTCGGGGATATAGCCGTGATGTTATGTATCTAAGTTTAATAATCAATCTGCCTAGCCTTTTCCCAAGTATGTTGGGGTCGGCTTCCAGTCTAACCGGATGCAGCTGAATACCAGTATTTTACATAGAGCGACTGCCTATCTGATCTCCACAACCCAGTTATGTACTGGGTAATACGATACCCCCGGGTAAGACTGGTTGTCAGACTTTTGGGCTTCTGACGACCCGTAACGACTGTCAAAGATCCATGAATGACAGCCGGGACCAACGACTTAACGTGCTTTCCGAGGCACGGAGGATTCTCGGTATGTAAAGATGGTCACCCATCCACGGACCAACCCCGGCAAGCGGAGCTTAACCTGATGGATCGACACGTGCGGCTGTTATTACTTAGCCACGAGCTCTTTAAGAATTATAATTGTTTAATCTATCCAGAAATCATTAATGTTTTGTGTGCGTTCTTTATACAAATATTTACATAAAAAGTAAACTCTACCTACATATACAACGTGTAACGTTAAATGCGCAAAACCTCTTAAGGGGTCATTGTATTCATCATTATGAACAACTTTTACTATGGGACCAAACCTGAAATCGCGAAAAAAAATCAGCTGTTCAGTACCTACCTTTTGACGAAAAATGCGAACATAAATGTACTGAACAGCTGATTTTTTTTTCGCGATTTCAGGTTTGGTTCCATAGTAAAAGTTGTTCATAATTATGAGTACAATGACCCCTTAAGAGGTTTTGCGCATTTAACGTTACACGTTGTATATTGAGTCGCCAAATATCAATAGGCTGTGACCATAAAAAAAACACATTGACAAAATCAGCAGGATTAAATTTTTTTAGGAATTCATATTTCACTGTAAAAAATCTTTATACTTACTTTTTATTATATCTACTGTCTGCAGAAATACATACGGATCTTTCGTGTTCAACCCCACTTGATATTTCCCGGGCTGGTGTTTTTGCGGTGTGTTACCGGCCATAGCCGCTTGAGATTTGAGATGTTTCTTCAAAGACATTTGTAGCCGGTGGCAATCTTCATCGTTGTTCAAAATAACGAAAAAAAAATGTACAAGAATTTCTTTAAAAATTATCTTCTAAAAATAAATTTGTCATGTTTTGAGAATCTTAGGGTGTTACCACACCCTATCGATCGAAATCTAATACGGTTGATGCGCCAGGGTAGCCCGCGAAATTCAAAATGTCTTACGTTTTTTGCAATTTGTAGGTCAGTGTGAGCTTGTATGTTGATTAAAATATGATTCGCGGCCGTAGCTAATATGGCTTTACAGAATTATAATCATTAGAATCAGCAATACAACTCCATAAGTTAGCATTTACCTCAAATGTAGCGATTTCATGAAATCATGAGGTTTGAGGTAAATGCTAACTTATGGAGTTGTATTGCTGATTCTAATGATTATAATTCTGTAAATCCATACTAGCTACGGCCGCGAATCATATTTTAATCAACATACAAGTTCACACTGACCTACAAATTGCAAAAAACGTAAGAAATTTTGAATTTCGCGGGCTACCTTGGAGCTTTCGCTTTAATCCAATTTTCAATCGATTCTATTTCGGCTTTTCCTTAATACTTATGTGCTGTCGTTTATAAGTTGTTTCACAGAATAGTATTTTTATTAGTCAACCAGCTATACAGGGTGTAAGGGACAGCCCTCCGCAAACTGATAGGGTGAATTCAGTATGTCATACTAAGATGACCGGTACATGAAATTTTTTCAGGAACGTTAAGGGAATCCAATAAACCTGATTTGTTTGTGTTTTTGTGCACAAATTGGAGCGTCTATTACGTGTTGGGAGGGGTAGGTAATAGGTATGCGGTGAGTTCGATGAACTCTGTAGCTAGACAGAAAGTGAACAGCTGATTTCACGCGTCGTTGGTTAGAGTATTTCAACATCCATTGCTGGTTTTTCTTTTTTGCTGTTTTTTTTTACATAAATGGAGTGCTGCGAACACACAATGCAATTTTACATTGAAATAATGAAAATGTAACTGAAAAAAAAATTGAAAAAATGAAAATTTTCCTGAGAAAATTTCCGGTGGAATATGATTCAAAATGAGGAGCTGAATGCACCCTGTGAGTTTGCGGAGGGCTGTCCCTTACACCCTGTATATCTATATCTATACAAATAATACAAGTAACGAATAATTTTTGTCTTTTTGTATGGTATGGTATTTATATTTTATATACCTACGTTCCGGATTGGCTGAACGGATTTGGATTTTATTTTCCGACATCCCCGCGGGCGAAGCCGCGGATCAAAGCCAGTACATTATAAATTGATAGTTATCTACATATATAGGTACAATATAAACAAAGTCAGGTTATTTACACCATTAATATAACTCAAGAACGGCTGGCCCGATTTTTACGATGTTTAATTTGTTGATTTTGTCTCCGCCCCGAATAGCAGAATAACCATTAAAACATAGGAAAAATTCACAAAATAAAATATGAAGATAATTCATTTTCTCATACATGAAATTTGGACAGAGCAACGTCTGTCGGGTCAGCTAGACATCCATAAACAGCTTTTCTGATATATCCACATTATAACTGAAAATAAATATCTGCTTACAAAACTACCACATCTTCCAACAAGCCTTCAACATGTTCTCAAAATAGCTATACCCACTCCAGAGTCAACGTGCTATAATTTGGGCGCGCGGCGTCGCTCGTCGCTTTCACGTGAATGTGTCTCCGCGCGACCATTAGGTGCCTATTATGTCTGCCTGCTAGCGCGCTCTTATATTTTTTAGTTTTTACCACTGCTCCTGGTAAAGGTTGTTGCCTACTACAGTGTAACATTTTTAGAACGTCATTCAAGAAATGGGCATTAAGATTATTTGAAGTTAATAGTTTTTCTCCAGATGTAAATAGCGATTAATTTTCATGATATCGACATCATCAGACTTTAGTAATCGAGTAATGTAGCTAATTAGCTAAGCGAAGCACTGGGCTGCATCATTGTAACAGCTATCTATAAACGCACGGCATTGGTGCCGATTCTGTTGTGCACAAACTAAACTTAATTTAGGCTATTGCTTACTTTTTCTTTCTAATAAAACAAGACAGACACGGGCGTAAATTAGAGCTGTCAAATTTAGTTGAACTAATATTTCCATACAGATTTAGACGACACGTAAAAACATGTCGACTAAAAACAGGGTGAAGCGCATGGCGTGAACTAGTTTGACATTTCTAACTTAGTTCATAGCTATAGGCGTCCTTTTTTCGCGCTGCCTGTTAGTAAAAGGTAGCGATTCTCTAATTTTGGTTAAGTTATTGAACAAGAGAATCGGCACCTTTGCGCCAAACAATGTTCGGAGGTCCTTCTAACAAACTAGTCGTAGACTACTTCTATATATTTAAGTACAGACAACAGCACATCAGGTTATAACAAAATGTCAAACTACTCCAAATTATTTTAAACCTTAAAATGTTGAAAAATTTGACAGTTTGTAGTAAATTGACCTGCTGCTGTGTGTACCATCGCGGACATTGATCAAGGACCAAGGTAAATAAGGTTGAAAGTGGTTCACCGCAAATGTCCGCGATTGTACGTGGCCTCATTCGTTAGTCAATATCTAAATGAGCTTTACAAAATGTTCTTACTTGTTACGACATAGTGGAAGGATACCTTAACGCGAATATTCAAGTTTGCATGAAAAGATCTTTTGGCGAGTCCTGAAAGAGGATTTTTTGACACTCACACCCCACACCGCCTTCAGCGCGTTAGCGTCTTTTAAGATAGCTGAGATTTCGGCAGACGGCTTTTGTACTTACCTACGTCTTTTAATTAAAATATAGAAATAGGCAAATAAGCACCATATAGCCTACTTCTTCACGAGATTTAAGTATGAAGTGTGGTTTTTGGAGATGGGCTTAATGCGCAGGGGTAGCCCGCGAAATTCAATTTTTTTTTGGGTTTTTTGCAATTTGCAGGTCCGTGTCAGGTTGCATCTTGATCAAAATATGATACGCGACAATAAAACATGTATTTACATAATTTTAACTATAAAAATCATTATAAAAGAGCACATTCACACACAATCGTCTTACATTTCTTCTACATTCTTACAAATCTGATTCTGATTCTTGCACCCTAACTTTCCCTAATGCCTAAACAATGACCTACCACCAATTCGACCCGCTACACGTACACCCACAATCATAAACTTAGCATGAATAGCGTTGTACGTGCCCCGCGTTGGGCGCCAACTGAGCCCAACAATGGCGGGCTAATGGCGACGCGTCGTTACGCACTCGACATCTCCCGCCATTATTAATGCCTTCGCTACTACGTGTGACAGGTACAAATAGACTATTCTCTTGCAAATTACGGTTATACGCGGGTGTGTTCTGGTTAGATTAGGTGTACGGAATATTCGGTGAAATAAGAACCTTTGATTCAGGCCGTGGTTTTTGTTTTGTGAAAAGTTAGTGGTAAGCTTAGGATTTAAAAGTCAAGGAGTTTTTATATATGTTTAATCAAACTTTTTTTTATTTTTATTAGCCTACATTGTGTCCCACAGCTGGGCAAAGGCCTCAATTAAATTAATTTAATCAAACTTGCCCAAAAAAAGTCTTCCAACTCGTGTTCCTTGGGCTAAAACCCAAGTACCTACGTACGCGTGTTTTATCCTAAAAATAAGTAGTTACTGACACCACTCTATATTCCTCCTCCGACCCGAACTATTGACCAAAGACAAAATACTGTCGACACCACTTCTTGCGTACTACACTTCACGGCACAAAAAAGTCCTTAAATACCTATACCCACTCGAAAAATCAAAGGCATTAACACTGAATACAAAATGTAAATATTCATAATCTATTTGCGATGATACTAAGCCACTGGAGCCGCACTGAGCCACTCTTGCGCCTCGCAATCGCTTTACGCGCCAAATTTTTGATGTACGAAACAGCTCACAGTTACTTAGACCTGCAAGGATTACGGTCGTGTAGTTTGCAACGAGGTATGATTGCTGGATGTGACTAGCAAAAATAATGAAGCTCTAATGTTTCTTATAGTCCTGTACAACATTTGCTAGGCAGGCACTTTTTTGTTTAAATTTGACTGTTTATTAAATGACGATTGTGGCAAAGAAGGATTTGTAATTTACTCATAACACTAACACACAGTTACTCTTAACATGCAGTTTTAAAGGTTTAAAACTCCTCGTAATTTTCTCGCAAATCTCAATAATACAAGACTGCAAAAGTAGGTACCACAAAATCGTCGCATAAAATGGCCGATATGGCACTTCAACTGTCTCTGCGTCACGACAAAATGTTGCCATGATAAGCAACAAGTTAAATATTGTTGTCTCTTTTATCAAATACGATTATTTTATTAGAAAGAATGAGACAAAACGATATTTCACATTCTATATTTTATTTCACTCATATTTGTATAAGCAAATGTAGAATAACACGGCGTCTCCATGTTTTTCCTAGCTCAATGTCTAAACCGCGTTCAAAAGTTGTCACAGTGTCATCATCGCTGTAGCATATTGCTACTGGCAGAACGCAGTTTAGATGTGCTGTTCGCGTTCGGTTTCATTCGTGAAATTAGCACTAACAAGTCATAGAAATCGAAAAGACAATTGGCATTATCTAAAACTATTTTAACTTCGAAAGGGAATACAAACGGCTAAGCAGTTTTGGCTGCATGATTATGATCCGATGACAGGTGAAGCTTCTGCTAGGATATTCCGGAGTTCTCTTCCAGGTCTACATAATCACAGTCGGCATTACATCTTGACAAAGCGAGCGATTAAACACTCGAGGTGCGATTCGCGCGGGGCGCGTCGCTGCGACTTTTAGCAGAGTGTCGCAATACGCGAGTTTTGTGCTCAAAGGGAACGTTTATATTCACGCAAGTGTCGGGATAAAAGACGGCGTTTGATTTCAACACTAAAGCTCTATAATAAAGAACTGTTCTATAGCTGGGAGAATTTTTAAACCCTCATTTGCCTGGCGGATTAGTGCCGAGTCATTAATTTCATCCCGATGTTACTCAATTATATTGTCAACTAGCTAACCCAACAAACGTTGTCCTGTCAAAATGTCAATACTTCGTACAAAATTCTCATAGAAAATGGTCTTTCAGTTTTCCTGAATTTTTCAATTTTCCCGGAAACATTTCAAACATTTCCTTTCATACAAACCTTCCGTCCTAGGTGCAACTGTTCTGAAGTGATACGCGTCCATACATACGGCAATTGATTTTTATTTATGTTTAATAAATAGAACTAGCCAATATGCCATGGTTAAAAAAACTAACCACTTATTTGATTTCCATTAAACACCTTATTCTTTGTTTCAGATCGCTCACAATCATACGGCCCACGGCCCGGTGGCTACGTACCGTACCAGAACAGCCAAGAGCATGGCCGCAGTTACAGCTCTGGTGGGCAGGAACAAGGCCGGGGCTACAACCGAGATCATAACCAGGGCTCGCGCAGTTACAGCCAAGGCAACCAGGACTACAGCCAGAACAACCGCGGTTACAACCAGAACCAAGGGTACAACCAATCCAGCCAAGGAAACCGGTCTGGGTATGGTTACGGCAGCCAGAACAGGTTCGGTAACTCAGGCGGATCAGGTGGCTCAGGGTACAGTCAAAGCAGGAGTCAAGGCTACGAGTCACAAGGCGGCCACCAGAATAAATATGGTGGCCATCAGACCAGCCAGGGTTATACCTCGACGTCCAACTACGGCTCACAAAGCCAAGGGTACAACTCCCAAGGATCACGGGATTCGAGGACAAAGCACGGTGGTGACCAATCACAGTCGGGTTCCAATAGAAGGTACCAAGGATCAAGTCAGGGTGGAGGCGGATCCTGGCATTAAGTTATAAGTATATTTTTGTAATAAAAATGATGATTCGACGGAAAAAGTCGTAGTTTCTTGGATGTGCATATCTTTAAAGGATAGCTGTCAGAGGTAAAAAAAAAAGATGGAATGGGTAGCTATTTTCTTGAGTAATTTACGCGCATTTCACATAACAAAAATAGTCAAATATTGGACAAGTTCTCAAAGAAAATGATAAGTAATATTAATTATTTTCTATGTTGTATTAAATACATTTTCAGATTCTTTTACTTGAAAAGTAGCTGTTTGTATAATATGTTGTATATTTTGGTGACAATTAAGTTTATTTTTTGTCAGAAAAAAAAATGTAACCAGTGTGTTTCAAACTTTAGCATCCATTTATAGAGAAATAATTTAATTTTAATTCCTAAAGAGAACATTATTTCTGTTTAGAATACCTAATATAGACGTTTAGACCAGTCTTGGTCTAAAAACCAGTTCTCTTCCAATTTCCAATTATCAAAATGTAGTACCGTATGAATAAGTTATCTAAGCCTAGTATTTAATTCAAAACTTTGTGTCCGATGCCTTTAAAAAACTGATGTAGGTATTATTGGATTAAAATTATTACGATTTTAAGATTTGTAGTTGCAATACTAACTATAGCAGCTGTAAACCTTCAACTATAACTCTCAAGACTGCTTTTACATTCACGAAAATTATATTGTATCTTGTGGTTTGCAATTTCATGTAAAAAGATGATGTGTAGAACTGTAGGTAAGTACTATTTTTTCAATAAATGGTACACCTACAAATTGTGTGACTTAAAGAAATATTAAAATATTTCTTTACTAATTCTAGAGGACATGATCAATTAATAGTAATACATAATAATACTTTTATATGTCATTGTAGAACTGCTACAATTAAAACTGATGTTGGAACTTGGTGGTGCACTACCCTGCACCCATATTTATTATATGCGACTATCACAATACTAATTTGTGTGTGCAAATACTTGAATTATATTACGATGTGATTGTAGTGTGACTGATACTGGCACGGCCATCAACGGGATTTTAATTTTAATAACACATAAAATTTGTCGCTAATTAGTCGAAATTTGTCGCCAAATATCAGAATTTGTCGGTCACTGGTTCAAAAGAGGGTTCATAGGTGGCCGATCTGGAGAGCATTTCCCCAGCATGGCCACATTTTTATCTCAAAAACTAGGCCACCTAGCGAAGATCTGTTTTCTTCCAAATTTTGTCGCTAATTAGTCGCAATTTTTCACCAAGTCACAGATTTAGTCTGGTCTTAGTATAAAAGATGAGTTCAATTTTTAAATATAACCCAAGATAGATAGTTTACGATAAAATCTTTGATCTAGTTCAAAGTTTTATTGTAAACTCTTCGATCTAGCTTATGGACTATACTTGAAAATTGAACTCATTATAATTATCTTCTAAACTGAGACTCGACTAAATCTGTGACTTGGCGAAAAATTGCGACTAATTAGCGACTAAATTTAGGAGAAAACACTTCGCTAGGTGGCCTAGTTTTTTGAGATATAAATGTGGCCAAGCTGGGGAGACGCTCTCCAGATCGGCCACCTATGAACCCTTATAACTTTTGAACCAGTGACCGACAAATTCTGATATTTGGCGACAAACGACTAATTAGCGACTAATTTTTTATGTTATCATAATTAAAATCCCTGGTGGTGGCCATGGCAGTGTCAGTCACACGTGATGGTAAGGATTAATAATAATAATTGTCAAATATTCTCCGTGTCACGGTTGCCGCAATAATGCGATGAAGTAATAGTTAAGATTAATTTTATATAAAATTTCGGCGCCAATGTCAAAATGAAATAAAAATATCGACACCTATTTTGTAGTTTTGTCTGTCGACCCTACCATATCTCCGCCTCTGTTCCGGGAAATAGTGTTTTCACCTTAGGTTTTCATAGGACCAAGGTTATACTTAGTTGATTTGATTTTATATAAGCTTACGGACAAATAACATAAAAAGCAGCAAATAATAAACAACTATACTAGAAAGGTTTTGGTAGTTAAATAAAGGTAAACAATCTTGATGTGACTTTACACAAACACATTTTAAACAAATAAACTAATGCTAGAATGGTTCAATTGATTTAGTAATCGTTATTGTTGTATTCACATTGGCTTTTAGTTGCATTTTATATTCAAACCGAGGCTGAGATTTTAAAATAAAAAAGATAAAAGTACAGTACTGTACCTACCTAGGTACTAATACCATGAAGATACCTACTCAAACGTGTTAAATTACCCACAGCTAAAATCAATGTATGTACAGATATCAGCACATCAGGTTATACCAAACTGTCAAATTTCTCCAAATGATTTTAAACCTTTAAATGTTGATAGATAAGTTCAAAATCGAATGAAAAAATTTGACAGTTTGTGGTAACTACCTGCTGCTGTGTGTACGTTGTTGTAAGTTTAGTGAATCTATAACTATAGACACTGGCTCACAGTCTCACACACAAGTAGTCAGCTAGCTGTCACCATCTGTCACTGATGTCAACTGTCAATCACCACAAATGGCGGGAAGTTGAAGCGGTCCCCTAGCTGGACTAGGATTTGGATGTGATGCTGAGCCCCTGTGAGTAAATCGTGATAACAGCCCTGCTACAGATATTCACGGATACTACATACAGTAAGTAATAAGGAAGAATCCTTACCACCGAGATCCATCATAATATGCATAGAAAATAAACGCATAAATTAAAACACGTTAGTGCACATGTCAAAACGTTTTCCAATATGGCGAACAAAAGATTTTCAAGTGGCGCGCGTTTGTACACGATCAATAGTTTTTTTTTAAACTCTTTCACTATCGAAGGTAGGCAATGAAAGGAGCCTCTTGAAGTATGAATGAAGTTAACGGCGATTTTTTAAGATTTTTTTGTCCAGGTAGCATGTAATGGACTGTAAATAATTCATTGCGTTTAGTTCCCTAATGCTGGTTTTATTACGTTGAAAGTTATTAGTTTTTTTTTTTTAGCTAAGTATTACTTGAAGGAGGGAAGGTAAGAAAAAGCTAACAGTACCTAGGAAATTGCTATTATGTATTTCATACCGTCTGCTTGCATATCTACCTACTAACGACGAAAGAAGGACACGTCGTCGCTTCTTTGGTGATTTAAAATCTGCACTACACTACTTGCGAGGTTGCTTCGACGAACTAGGTAGGCTACTGGTCGAAATTGACCGAAGTCCGAAGTACCTAGGTACCTACGTGAATAATGTGATTATGTGACTACCTACTTATAAGTAGGTTCACTGTCTTTATGTCTTCTTTGAAGTCTTTAGAGATCATAATTGTCATAGCAGGACGCATGCAGGACGTTGCTGAAGTTAGGAAGGTAATTTAAAACATAATTATTTAAAATTATTAAAGGTACCAACCTCCTAGGTATAGTTGCCGGCACGAGTCGTGAGCACAAACTACCATAAGGCGGTTCGATAAACTTAATACCGAGCAATACTCGGTACCTATAACTTGTACGGTCAGGAACAGAAGTCGGTAACACTGCTACTTTTTGATATCCTCTAAGTCTAAATTAACACAAAATGATACGATAACCAGTGGGCTTAGTGCGAGTTTTTATACTTACTCGATCGTGTGTCAATTCGTATGGAATAATTGTGTTTCCTATTAAAGTCACCAGACGGCGCTTATTCATTTTAAGTATAAAAACTCGCACTAAGCCCTCTGCTTTTCAGCATTTCATTTTTTAACTAAGAGTTAATTTTCTTTAAAATTTACATCTGTTCCGATTTTAATTAAGTATTTTTCTCAATAATTAAAATATAGAAAACACAAGTGTTAATAGAATTTTTTTGCTGACTGCACCTTCTCGGCGCATCTTTTTTGCGCATTTGAATTAATATCTACATATAATTGTCGGCACGAGTCGTGAGCACAAATTCCACCTTAACTTAAACTGCCATAGTCAGAATGCTCTTGTATTCTGTTTTCTATCTGTGTCTAGGTAAAAATGCTTGATAATATATTGATTTCATTTCTCTCGCCCGTGCTCAACCTACCGTGATAGGAAATATGATTAGCTAACTAATCTTATTTAACCGCCCTTCACCACAGTGCTTTAGCTGGGAAGAAGACGTAGACGTATATTATCTGTGGAAGAAGTGACGCAACAAACTCCCCAGCAGCACGGTTGTCTGTTCAGTTAAAAAAACTTGGTCCTAATTATAATACCTAGTTCAAATTCAAATATTTATTGCTGAACACAGTACATTAAGTACCTAAGTTCTAATTCAAATGTTAGTGAATGCGCAGTTCACCGTGTCCTACCAATTTATAAATTGGAAGGACACAGTGAACTGCGCATTTATTGATTTTTTTAATTTTGCACTGCCTATGGGTTCATCTTCTCCAGCAAACATAGGCAAACATCGCCATTTGCAAGATACAAAATACTTAATAATATCAGTTAGGTATGTAGTCAGATCTTCATTACCTATTATAATAAAATCTTGACGGGTCTCATACTTAATTACCGAAATACCGATCAATATTAAATTGGTCAATACCTACTATGATTTGCTCTAAAGGGCCTACTGATGTATAAAAGAAAGCAAAAATCCCATGCTATAAGAAACCCAAAAACGATTGAACTGTGAATTACTAATGGTTTTTGACAGGATCTGCACACTCAAAAACTCACGTTCACACAGCCACAGAACAATCACCCGAACCTAAGTGAAGCGAATCGCGACCACTTGACCTTCTCTCTCACATCACAATGACTGATCCGTCAAATTCCCATCAAAACGGGAATTGCTCATTCACACTCCGCCGACTTAGAAACGCCACTCAAGTTCTCAAGACTCTGAAATCAAAAGTCATCTGTCAAACGGAATTTGAATTTTGAATTCGGAAGCATGCTGCGTCTGCGCAGCGTGACGCGTTTCAGAGTCACGCGAGCGCCGCGGGTCGCGCGGCGTCACGCTGGCCGTGCCGATCCCCCCGCGTCATTAGTACAGACGACAAAAGACAAACCTTTGACACATTAGTTCATGGTAAAATGAACATTCTAGATCTTGGCGGGTTTATGGGAAATGAGCAGAGCTATAAGGTTTCCGGTTCAGGTGTGATGTGTGTGAGAATGTGGACATTTGGGCGGTCTGTGGACTGATTTGTTACATTTCGATGGTTGGGGAAAGTAATCGCATACGAAATATTAGGTTTGTTATTTGAAATCAGTCAGTACGTGCCCCTATTATGGTGACTGTGATTTGTGATGCAAATAGGGAGTGCCTACAGTGACCTAATTAAAACACTGGTAATTCCTAAATGATACAACCGATTTGTGTCTCGAAGCCATTACCTATCTACCTACTTACACGGTACACCATCATTATATCACCATGTCAATCAACTCAGCCTATCGCACCCAACACCCTGCCCTTCGCCTTCCGCATCCAGTCGGTCCCAGCCACTTTCTTCAGGTCGTCGGTCCATCTAGCTGGGGGCGTCCCACACTACGCTTACCGATACGCGGTCTCCACTCCAGGACTCGTCTGCTCCACCGGCCATCGGTCCTTTGACAAACATGGCCAGCCCACTGCCACTTCAGTTTGCTGACTCTGCAAGCTATGTCGGTTACTCCGGTTCTTTTCCGGTTATCTACATTCCTGATTTTATCCTTCAAAGAAACTCCGAGCATAGCCCGCTCTATAACGCACTGAGCGACCTTGAACTTGTGGACCAGCTCGACTGTAAGTGTCCACGTTTCAGTACCGTATGTTATAATGGGCAGGACGCACTGGTTGAAAACCTTAGTCTTCAAATATTGCGGGATAGGTGACGAAAAGACTTGACGAAGTTTCCCAAACGCTGCCAACCCAACTGGATCCTTCTGTCGGCTTCTTTCTCAAAGTTGTGTCTACCGAGCTGGATGACTTACCCTAGGTAGACATACTCCTTCACAACTTCAAGAAGCGACCCTTCCCTTCGATGTGTATTGGACTCGGCAAGACGTGTGAATTGTACATGACTGTCGTGTTGTCTAAATTCATGCCAAGGCCAACCCGCTGAAAGGCTCCTTTTAGGCTGTGCAGCATCTGGTATAACTGTTCCAGCGTCTCTGCAAATATGACGATATCATCGACAAAGCGAACGTGTGAGATGTACTCGCCGTTCACGTTGATACCCTGTCCATTCCAGTACAGCGTCTTGAAGACGTCATCCAACGCATATATAGGTGAACAGTTTCGGAGATATCACATCCCCCTGTCTCACCCCTCTGAGCAGTTGGATAGGGCTGGTTTTCTGATCTTGGATCTGGACAGTCATCGTGGCAGCGTCATACAGACACCTCAACACTTCGATGTAACGCCAATCAATTTGACATCGTTGCAGAGAGGTCAGAACTGCCAATATTTCGATGGAGTCGAAGGCTTTTTCGTAGTCCATAAATGACATACACACAGCGGCTGGTTGTACCTACTCCTCGGTCTTCTATACAATTTGCCAAACAGTCACCATGTACCTACTCTTAGGTAAGTAGTTAAAATTACCTATCTCTCTCTATTTTTTATTTTTGTGAAACACAGGATGTCCTAGTTTAGGCAATTAACACTATTGAACTAGACATAATTATATTTAAGCAAAATTGTATTTAGGTACTGTTTTACTTTTTAACTTGAATAAATATTATTTATTTATTTTATTTATTTATTTATTTTATAGACCGGAGGACAAACTGAGTTTCAAGTTCCTCGTCGAAAGTTACATACTTTTCATTCTCCTAATAGGTAACTTAGGCAAGTAGGTAACTAAAGGCATTATAGATAGGTAGTTATGTCACGATCCAATAAGTACCAATCAGTGGAAGGGCTAGGCTGTAGCCTGCATGTGTTTATGTTGCAATTTTTACCCGCTCTTTTAAACTGGAAATCAGCAGTGTTGCTTGCAGGCAAAATTAACATGTCAGTAAAGTACCCGGAAAAGCCCCTTTGCTATGAACTCTACTCTACTTGTACCTACTCGGGGTCGTATTACATAATACTTAATAAGTAAGGTAGTAGGTACTTACCTAAGTATTAGGTAGCATAGCTATCGCATACCAAATTCACAATAGGTACCTACATCCAGGGGCAGACTAATGTAAATAAACGAAACTGTATCTAAAGTTCAACACAGTAGATAGAATAACAAACAGATGTGGTATTTAACATCTAACCCATATTCATTCACCCAAAAACAAATTAATTCTCGCCGAGTCAACACAAAAACTTACTAACGGCACAGTTTACCCCAAATTTTACATTCGGAACACGCTCTGTGCGTCGTCGCTCTGATTGGTCGGAGCTATTCGGCGGTGATTGGCTCACAATTTGACAGTAATGGCGTTAACTGGAATCATCTTGGTGAAAAAAGTCGTAAAAGTTGCATTTGGCAGTTCGACTTTGGATCTTACGTTGAACGCTTACAGTAGTATATTGGGTAACGTAAAAGATACAGTTTTGAAATAAGGATGTCACGTTCTCCCCTCTAGACAGATGTTGCTACATTTTAGTAACAAATTCGCCCACAACCGGTTTGAAAAAGCTATTGTGTAATTTTTTTTGTATTATTTCGTCTAATTCATTCGTTGTGCGGTTGGTTAGACATGGAGGGGAGATATAACTCATTTCGCGCTTTTGTTCGCGACTACCGGTTTTTAAAAAGTTGTTTTAGTAAAAGATATCATGATTAATGATCTGATAGGTTTGTTTTTTTAGGTTTTCGAGTATTTGGTTTTAAGTTAATGGTTCTTGAGAAAATATTCAGGTGTCTCTCTAAAAATCATGCATTTTTGTTTGAGTATGGGCCTTTTTCACCATGTCCGAATAGCCACTAGGTGCTTACCGAATAAAATCAAAAAAGGAACAGAATTTGTATGAAATTATCTGCCAAGTAAGTTATTAGGGACTTAAGGTTAAACTTACTTAACGTAGGTAGTGAAACAGGCCCTAAGAGTTTTTAATTATGCTATTAGGACTCACATCACAACTAAACGGGCTTTTTGTTAATTTTACTGCATAATTATAACAAGATTGAAATTTGTAAGTTGGTAATTTACTTACCTACCAACCTAACTTCGCCTGCTCTATTCTCGTTATAAGAAGCGTAGGTAGGTAGAGACCCACCCCATCAAATTATAATTTTCTTTTCAGTAGGTAGGTATTTTTGTATGTATAGGTAAGTACTACATAAGTGTCAGTCACGTATTTTTTATTGGTTTGAAATTAAACACATTTTTTACCTACCTATTCAATTGAGCCTAGGTAAATGTGTCAATTTTAAGTGTAGGTATTCATGATTGTGATTTTTCATTAATTCATAATTCATAATCATTTGTTCGCGAGTAAGCTGGCATGTTATATTTCACAGGCGACCTCACTTTCAAGGGTCATATACTTTTATTTTTTTACTTTTTAATAATTCGCGCGGCGCAGCGGTCGAGCCTCAAGCACTCCACTCGAGCACGGACCCAAAAAAATCTCAAAAATCCACCCATGTGTTGCTGTAGTTTTGATAAAATTGATCGAGGTTCCGTACCTATACTTAGTTATAGTTACACTGATGTAGGTATATAAATAATTAAATTAAGGTACACAAATAAAAGAAGTATTTAAATAAACATTTTAAAGTTGACCTATTATCTAACAGTTCCTTTTAAATAAGTAGGTACTAAAGTAGGAAGGACTTATTAGTATCTCTCTATCTGACTCCTAAGTCACAAGAACTTACACCTAGTTTAGGAGTCAAAGTATTTAAACATTGAACTTTGTAATAAGCCTGATAAGTGTTAGTCATAAGGATATTTATTGTTATGAGCTTTTGGTGAAATAAAAAATTTGTTTTATTTATTTGATATCTAGGTATTACATTAAGTAGGTTGAAATTAATCAAAAAGTTATGCAGTTAGAGTTAAACTAAGTGGCTAAGCAGTATTTTTTGTGAAGCAAAATAAAAATGTTGCGTTGGTCCTCTTCCTAACAATACCGTTTAAATCTTACACACATCACCAGCAAGGATCTCTAAGCTCACACAAAAAGCTGCCTCATTTGACGCTGTGAATTATTATGTATTTTTGGAAAAATCCATTGTTTCGTAATCTCCCCCCGTTCTCGTCTCGAGAGCCCATTCACCCGGCTGTTGCAGGACGACAATTATGGCATGTGCTGAGGTGCCAACGCATGTACTTATGTAATGAGCTACAATGAACACGATTGCGTTTTTCAATAACAGCTATATGTATGTTGCGTGGCTACCTATGTGTGTGTAGTTACATTGTAGGTACGAAAAACGGTTTAAAAAGTCTGTTGTTATAGTAAAATTAAAAATAAATGGGTTGTTTGTGAGGCTTTGTTTATCTCAGGGTTGCTGTTTTAATAGGTAGGTAATATTAAGGTAATATTATCTCTTAGGCAGATTCTAACAAAAAATTAACATAAAATTATTGTTGCCTATAACCAATTACCTTTTGATATTTATATCGCACCTATAACGTTATGCGACTCAAAGTTAGACCTAGTCCAAATTATATCATGCCTGTCTAAACAGTTAGCCAAAAATATTAAATCTTGGGACCCTGGGGTCCCGGACCTTTGGAAGGCGTACGAGGGGGGCCAACTCGCAGAGGCCCCTTAGACAATTTTACATTATGAGGAGACACCAACCGACGATTATCCCTGTATGCACTATGCAAGTGCAACCAAGGACAACCCCCGGTTGGTGCAGGACTATTGCAGAACGTAGAAACAAAACATATTGGGCTATGGGTTTGGGTGGCTGTGGACTGGTTATCTAGAACTATGGAAACACTATGGCCCCTGCCTGTAACGTAAGTAAGGTAATTGTCTAGGTAAATATTATTACGAGTATGCCATTAAAAGTTACGCTACAGTTACCTATGCAGATTGGGAAATTAAAAATATACGAATCAAGGAATTCCTTAAATCTGGTGTGTCTGGATTAGTGGCCGGTCAATTGGCTCGCGAAATATGGGAGTGATGCCTACACTACATAAATAATATCTAGTGTATTGATTACAGAATCCAGACTGCTACCTACTGAGAATTCCCTAATGCAAAGCTAAAAGCTCTTTGCCTGAGAGCGAGGCCAGGATCCTCAATGAGCAGACATGTTTGTGACCACAACACCAACAAGGCCTGTCAAATTAAATTTGCTGGCGAAACCAGGTTTTATTTTCGTATCCTAATTATATATCGATAATGAATTTTTATGGTGTGCATAAGAGTAATAATCTATCTATCTACGTATCTACCAATCACACCTGTGGAGTTTCGCTAGCTAAGTTATATGTATTTGGTACGGTCAGCAACAGAAGTCGACTAACACTGCTACTTTTTGACATCATCTACCTAAATTAACACAAAATTATTTGATAAACTGCTGTTTTTCTTAACTGTTTAGAATGTTAAGTAAGTACTTACTTCTGTTCCGATTTGAATTAAATATTTCGCTTAATAATTAGGATTAAAAAACTGCAAGTGTTAGTCGACTTTTGTTGCTGACTGTACATAAGCTACTATCTCAAAATGGCTTTTGGAATTTCAGACTTGATAATGATAAGTCTCGCATACTTGAGATTTGACTCATTCCTAACCTAAATTAGAGGTAGGAACTGAAACGCACAAGCATCGGTATTCACTTATCCGAAAAGCATTTCAAAATAAAAAATAAAGCACCAATGGAGACCGTTAACCCGATTCATACATATAACCACAATGGCGTTCGACATCAAACGTTAATGTCCTTTGTGTGCAAAGATCGCGATATTTCCCCATTGTTTCGGTGCGCGCCATTAGCGGGCAACAATCGTACAAATGAAAGCGCGCCAAAACCTCTCAGCTGTCAGATCGCGCGCCATTTTCCCTCGAGAGGATGAAAGTCGACGTGCCTTTGCCTTTAAAAGTAATCCTTTATGTCCGTTCTCTTTGTGTTTAACTGGAGTAGGTATCAAGGACCGTAAATACCTACGTAAAATACCTAAGGAGTTGAGAAAGCTACACAATTTTAGAGATCTTTGTAAACAGGTTATGCTGTAAGAAAATACGTCTACATGTTTCTCAGTCGTTATCTTACTCAATAATGATTGTAGAGCAGTTGTTCTACTTACCTAGTATTGGTACAGTCAGCAACAAAAGTCGATTAACACTTGAGTTTTCTAAATCTTAAGTATTGAGAAAAATACTTACTTCATTAAAATCGGAACAGACGTAAATTTTAAAGAAAATTAACTGTTATATATTAAATGAAATGTTAGAAAGCAGGTTATCGTATCATTTTGTGTTAATTTAGATGATGTCAAAAAGTAGCAGTGATATCCGACTTGTGTTGCTGACAGTACCAATACCATTCCGTTTGGTTTACCTAAACAGATTTCATTCCTAACTAGCAACCCACCCCTGCTTCGCACGGTTTTACGACTTGACAAAACATCGCAGTGATGGTAAAAACCGCATTAAAATCCGTTGCATAGTTTATGAGAACAACGCTGTAACACAGACAGACACGAAAAGTGACTTTAACACAGATCACTACTGTCCCATTTGGACAGTGGGAATAAAAATTATTTTTTAAATTTATGAAACCAAATAACAGGGATCGGCCCATCCCAATTACTTATTATAATTACGTGGTTTGAACCGAATACGAACTTCTGCTGAATATTCGGTAAAAATAAAAAGTTCGGCTAAACTTCGGCTAAACTTCGGCTTCGGGTTTTCACAAGGAAATATACGAACAAAAACGTAAACACCTGCTAGGTAACGCAGAATCCTTGGTGTTTTTCCACCATAACCTGTCATTGAGCAACAACCAACTAACAATCAATAAACAAAATGCTTATGATTTTATTTTACTGGTTTAGTTTAAGTTCAAAACAGTTAGAAGAACCTTTTTTTATTATTTTCTGAATGTTGGCCCTTCCCTACAGATAGGTACCTGATACAAATTTTTTCAAAGTTTTCAGAAAAAAAAAAATAGTTTCAGGAATATCGGTAAACAAAAGACATCATCTGAAAAGACAGACTTTTGTGTGAACTAAATAAATGTTTTATTTATCTATCTATCAATGGTTATAAAACTGGTAGACTAGACTTTTGCTGAAAACAGAATAGAAGCCACAATAAATTGACCTTCACTTCAAACTGCTTGCAAAACAATTATGTAGGCTGAATTTAAAAAATGTCAGACACACCTAACATAGACCATAGACAAAGTTCTTGTTAAAAAATCAAAACAAACATCAATTTGATTTCGTTATTGGGTTCATTAGAACATAATGATATGAATATTGTTATAATGAGCGCTCTAAAAAATGTTAAGGTGTGTTCATATTAGATAGGTAGTTATTATCTAGGTACTGCTAAGTCTTCTCTGATTTTATAATCATAACCTCTCAGCTCAGATTTATTATCTTAGCTCAGCCTCTTAAATTTTAAAATAACAGTTTAAATTAATAAGAGAAGTCCGAAAATTGATATTTTTACCATAAATATAGTTTTTATTTTTTACTTTTAATAAAATAAGGCTAAGCTATAATCGCAGGAAAGCAGACCTAAGAAATTATTTTGTGTTTATTTAGATGATTTTATAGTAGGTACCTATAGTTCACAGAATAACATTACCTACTAACGTACTACGTTAGTACCTACTATTGTTTCTAGTGTTAATCTAATTTACGACGATTGACCTGACCTACATACATATTTAACTTACCAAGTAGGTCCTACCACCTATATACTTATTTTGCTGGAAAGCGTAACCTACTTACCTATTTAACTGCTGATTAGGTACTATGTGCTTTCTTGATCTCATTAGCCAAGGACTTTCAGCTTAAGTTTCGTGATTACTTCCCAGTATTGTCTCGAACAGTCTCCTAATTATTTCCGACTAATATGAATGTACCTTTATCAAGTATATTGACGCCACCTGTCATCGCTTGGAGCGTTGTCAAAATAACGTTCGATACAGAATGGACTAAAATAAAAGAAGAATTATTGAACATTCGAACAATTTGCCGAGTCATCGCTGTGCGATCGACGGATCGACGGCGGCGTGGAGATGCGTGGGGTAATTTGAAAAACCATTTTAAGAAATTCTATTCAGTCCGTGAGCCAGATAATAAAAAAAATAATAAATAAAAATTGTCTTATTTAGGGAGTGGGGGCTCGCTACTTCACAACTATAACAAACTACAAAAGAGTAAACTCACGCAAATATGTGATAGTCCTAATTTCGTGATAGTCCGTTTCGCCAAGTTATAACAAAGGTTTCGATTATTAGCTTTAGAAGTTTTAAAATAGGTAGTAGTCCTAAGTAAGTTTACTATCCTAATTACTAATTGTATAAGAAAGACTGCTATAAGTTCCTAATTGAAAAAAAAAGATGATTTTACTAAAATAACTAAGTTTTATTACATATTTCGTTTTATCACGAAATTAGATGAGTTACTTAAAAAATACCTACTTAAAAAATCTAGCAAGCAGTGACGTCATGCCACATTTTAACCCAATTTATCGCCGCAATATTTTGATTACATAAAAAAATTAAAAATACGTGTCCAATATTTTTTAATAAGTAGGTAGGTACATAATCTAAATGACGAACAAAAAAAATTGTAGTAATCATCTCTATAAAGCTACTGACAGACGTGCTCATTACTAGCACGAAAGCATGCTTTTATTGAGCAAGTGCTCATTAGTAGCATGTGTGACTAGTAATGAGCATGCTTATTTCTAGTATGTTTTCGAGTAAGCGTGCTTATAGGCATGCTTTTTATGAGCACGTGTGTCAGTACCTTTATCCCAATAACTTCACAACAACAATTTCCTCTGACCCTACGGAACCAGCATCCCATGTCAGTTCGCAGCGGTGGTCGTGACAGACAGGCGGGCGAGATAACGAGGTGCGCCACCGAGACACATCAGACACGACCTGTGAATGTGTGAACTGTTCACACTGCCTATATTATGTGCTGTTGCTATGTACCGGACTGCCCATGTGAAGGGGCCTTCGTTTTCCGGGATTCCTTATTGGCTACTTTCACTTTTCACATCTCTTCCGTGTAGGTTTTAAATTCCGACAAAAAAAAGTAAAAATATTCAAAAAAAAAAAATAATCAATCTGCCTAGCCTTTTCCCAACTATGTTGGGGTCGGCTTCCAGTCTAACCGGATGCAGCTGAATACCAGTATTTTACATGGAGCGACTGCCTATCTGACCTCCACAACCCAGTAACTGGGTAATACGATACCCCTTGGTAAGACTGGTTGTCAGACTTTCGGGCTTCTGACGACCCGTAACGACTGTCAAAGATCCACGAATAACAGCCGGGACCAACGGCTTAACGTGCTTTCCGAGGCACGGAGGAATCTCGATATGTAAAGATGGTCACCCAAGTAGGATATTATTGGGCATTCTAATCCACACCTGCCGTTCCATCGGCTCACTCTGTTCGCCTCGTCACTCTCGGTGGGATTGAATGACCAATAATATAAATGAAATCCTAATGTGGTTTAGCGCCTATTCCACCGATCGGAAGGTGAAATATGAAATCCTGCATCATATGGAGGTAAAATAATGGAACGGCGCCTACTCCACTTCGGCCTATTCGTCGCGATGAAACAGAAACATTTGTCAGTGTGGTTTGGGCGCTACTCCACTTTTTGAATCACTTTTGGTTGCGAATGGAACGAAAGTGGTTTAGAAATAGCTAATAACATAAATGATGGATCTACAAACTTTGCGGTTTAAGCCCTATTCCACTTTTAAAATCTTATTTGGTTGCATTAGGTCGATCCCTGCGAATCTACCGTTTACCGTTATGTAACTAAAAGTTAAACTCTTTTAGCTGTTGGTCTGAAAGTTTAATAAAGTGAACTATTTGTTTATAGTGACTAATGAATACCGATGTTTTACCTCGATCAACTACAGCAGATTCTCGGATTGACCACTAAGCCACTACTTTGGTTGTCAAGTTTTATAACAAGAAGTTTCACACACAGTTTGTTAACTAATCGAACTATATGAAAATAGTAAGCTAAAATTCAGGACAGATTGCCTCTTGTCTCTTCATAAAGCAAGAATAAGCATACACCTACAGGCATACACACATTCTATTTCTATGACCCCAGATTGGGGTACCAAGGATATCTGAACTTTAGGATACCGTAAACATTAAACTAAAATATGGGACAGTTTGTCTCACGTCTCTCCACGAAAGTAAGAAATAGCGCACATTCTATTTTAGTGACCAGATTGGCTCGAGGACATCCAAATTTTAATTTAAAATTAAATTCAAACAGACGATACAACCTAACCCGTACATACAAATAATGTATTGAGTAGTTCTCTCACATTCTGCTGTCGGAGCATACTGCTGGCTTCGCACACTTATACACTTGCCGTTTCCCGTCTAAACTGCCGTATAGCCAATGTCAAAACGGTGTTGCGCCGTTCAACGGTTCGCCGCTGCACTGTACTCATTCGTGAACCGCCTGACGATAAACGTATCAGGCAGCCGTTGTGTGTGTATACATTATCATTTACAATGTCGAAGTCAGCAACATTGCATCATGCATTAATTTGCTTAGTCGAACTTTATTGTATTGTAAGACGATCGCTGTACATGTTGTAGTCCGTAATTAAAATTCGAGTTTGCGCGAACTTCCTATACCTAATGATTTTCGTCAAACTGGGGGTGTTTCTTAAATAAGAATATTACCAATTCCGCTAGCTTATTATAAATGAGTGATTCTTTCCTTATTTTTTTATATTTTTTTTTTTATTTTTTTATTATATTTTTTTTATTATTTTTTTTGTAATTAGCTGGTTATAGTCTAGGAAATCTTTGAAAAGCCCATCCCATTCCCATTGCTGAATTTAGAAACCGACATCCTTTGCATGAAAGGATTTATTAAAGTTTGTTAGTTTTAGTAGTATGACGATTTTACACTCGCTTTGAGTTTAACTGCAACATAAAATTAACTAAGTTTTTAACGCGAGTTTGCTCACGTTGATTGTTCTGCATACAACAAATTTTGTAAGGATTTTACATACTTATGTATATCCTGATTTCTGGCTCTCAAAAATGCCATTTTATTATTTTCATGAGTGTGATGTCATTCAAAATTTTATATCAAGGTTAATTAAACAAACATACATACTTTATAATAATACCTATTGTAACAGCATGGTATCGGCTTCACCTTTGTCGGCGAGGTAAGAAGCTAGTTTTGTATTTCATTTCTCACGAAAATTGCAATTTGACAGAAAGGTTTTCAATCACTACGGATTAATTAGACGTAAGTATCATAAATTACTCATACAACCGTGAATATTGTAGTTAAGGTTTAATTTTGTTATGAGGTAAATATTGCTGAAATGGTATTTTTTATGTATAAAACCAACGAATTTTAATCATAAAATTACATTCGCTCCAGTATCTTCCAGTGATCTACATCATCCTACAACTATAAAATGTGAGTAAGTACTACCTACTAAGTTTAACATAGTTGTCAGCTACGGACCTGGTTCTTGCCTGCCGGCTGGTCTAACTATCATCAAACTAATTTGATAATGTGATTAATCGCTAGTCAGCTACGGACCTGGTTCTTGCCTGCCGGCTGGTCTAACTATCATCAAATTAATTTGATAATGTGATTAATCGCTAGTCAGCTACGGACCTGGTTCTTGCCTGCCGGCTGGTCTAACTATCATCAAATTAATTTGATAATGTGATTAATCGCTAGTCAGCTACGGACCTGGTTCTTACCTGCTGGCTGACGTAACTATCCCCATCATACCATCCATGCCATCTTCTAGTAATCTATATCCCATTAACATTCTCCTCTCCATAATTATTGAGGTTGGTTACAGTTAAAAAATTAATCTTAGTGTGTTCTATTTAAGGTCTGACACGGAATCAGAATACCAATCACAAAGGCCTACTGCTGCAGTAGCCAAGGTGACGAAAAAACAGCCTAAGAAAAATGTGGTGAAGCGCCAAGCACCTGAAAGCGCCGACTACTCATCAGACTCTAAGTCAAGGTAATTTATATTGCTGCTTCTATGTTTAGGTGTTTGTGGTAATTTAAAATGATATACGCACTGGTACATGATGGTTAGTGAATTTAGAACTGTAAATCAATTTCCGATCATATTCAATGCAGGAATGATGACAGTTACATGAAATTATTATATCCCAATATGTATTACGCTATTAATTCCCCATAGAATTCAACAGAGGTGTATAATACTCCTTAATTTCGTTATTTAAGAAATAAATGCAAATTATTATAAATAAAATGTGTAATTGTTTACAGTAAAAGAGGCATCTTGAGCACGGACCTCTTTGGTTTGGAGGACGATCAAAAGACGAAGACCTCAAGCGGGGACTTCGGTTCATCGCTCATCACCCGTGTTGCCAACGGCAAAGTACGGCGAGCGGCAGACCTTACAGGAGAGTTCTACGTGGAAATCAAGGTATTTTCGAAAGACGAAGTTGTCTCTACCCCCATGGAAGAACGATGGAAGAAAGCCCAGGTCGCGTTAAAAGTACAACTAGATCGCAACACTCCCCAGTGGGACGGGCTGCAAAGGTTTATGAGACGAACTCACGAATTATTTGACAATTCCGAGCCTGTCTTTTATAGGGATAGTGTGAATTTAAAATAAGTTGGCTTTAAATTGCTGGGGACACCAAATTAATTGTATTGATTATTGCAGAATCAAGTAAATGAATTGTAGTAATCAACATTCAAATCCACACGTAAGCCACCACATAAAACACACAAACACAAACTATATTACATACCTCACCACACCTTGCTTAACTAACTCACACGACACTTGGTGTCATATGTCACACTGCACTAGTTTCTATTACCTGACCATAGTATGCATACCATGCACTCCAGAGCTCTGTATCGTACCATGCTATAGTAAATCGATTCTTACAAATGGCTAATATTCTGCAATCTGTTATTACAGCAGACTTAGATGAATTTGAAGTTGCAAAATCATTTAAATGTCCACCCTCAGACTGCTCGAACTACTTGGTTGGGTCAAATCATCATATCAAAATTTTCCATATAAACATACGTAGTATAAATAAAAACTTTGATGAACTATTACTATTGATAAACTCACTCAATGTTAGCTGTGATGTATTGGTACTTACTGAGTGCTGGCTAAGTAAAGTGGTGAATCTCCCTGTGCTGAACGGTTATAATTCATATTATACAAAACGTACGGCCAACCAGAACGACGGTATTGTTATGTATATAAAAGATAACATTAACTGCACAATTAAAGAACCCAGTTTTCTAAACGGAAATTGCCTTACATGTGTAATCGATAATAAACTCGCATTTGCGGCTGTATATCGTTCCCCATCATATAATACCAGAGCTGAGTTCGACAACTTTTTGAACAGCGTAGACAATATCCTTTTGTCCTTAAAAAACTATAAAAATGTCTGCCTGATCGGGGACACAAACATTGACATCCGACCTATTGGCTTAGAGGAGCGTGCTACCGAATATTTAACACTAAACGCTACACACGGCCTGTTACCCGCCCACCGAATACCCACAAGGATAAATAGCTGCATAGACCATGTGATGCTCAAAACGGACAAAACAGCCACATTACTTGTAATTGAGTCACATGTTACTGACCACCTCCCAATTCTACTAACTATTAATAACGTAAAGCTCTCCGGAAGATCAGTGCCGGCCTGTAAAATACCAAAAATTGACTACACTAATTTAGCAAACCATATCGAATCCCAAGATTTTTCGGAAGTGCTGAGAACTAATGATCCTAACCTAGCATCTGACACACTTACTGATATGTTGAACACCGCTATAATTAGCCACACAAAAATAGTAACCATCCCTAAGAAGGACAGAAATATTCAACCTTGGATTACACCCGGTTTACTGCGGTGCATTCGTCACCGTGATAAACTTTACAAAAAAGCAAGGAAATCGCCTGACAGCCAAATAATTCAAACCTCTTATAAACGGTATAGAAACTACTGTAATAGTCTACTCAAAAAACTTAAAAGGTTATATGAACAAAATGAACTACGCAAAGCAAAAAACGACCCTAAAAGACTATGGAATAAAATCAAAGACATCACATACACCAATAAGCAAAGCAACCCCCCCTTGGAGCTACTGAGTACAGTCTCTGATAAACACGATGCAGCTAACCTTGTCTGTAACTACTTTGCGAACATCGGTCAAAAGTTGGCATCCACGATAAGTTCCGCTGCCCAACCTTCCCCACCACATCTCTCCCACGGCACGTCTCATCCTGGCTCCTTTGTTCTTCTCGAAGTGGATAATGCTGAAGTGGACTCCATTATCTCAAGCCTGAGACAAGACTGTGCAACGGGCTGGGATGGTATTCCCGTCAAACTAATAAAACTATGCCGGCATGTCTTCGCACCACTTATTACTCACATAGTGAACTGTTCTATGGTCACGGGTATATTCCCTAATACGTGGAAAAAAGCCGTAATTCATCCAATATATAAGAGTGGGAACAGAGATTGTGTAGATAACTATAGACCTATTGCTGTACTCCCTGTTATGTCAAAGATAATGGAGAAAATTATTAATAAACAACTTGTAAACTACCTAAACAAATTCAACATAATAGCAAAAAATCAGTACGGCTTCAAAAAAGGAGTATCTACAGAAAACGCAGTGCTAGATCTAACCGAATTTGTAGCTCGTAAATTAGACAAGCAACATAAATGCATGGGTCTATTCCTTGACTTAAGTAAAGCTTTTGACACAGTCTCTGTTCCCACCCTTTTATCCAAGTTGCATAGCATCGGCGTACGAGGCATTGTTCATGACCTCTTCAGGAGTTACCTGATAGACCGAAAAATCTGTGTGAAGATAGGACCACATCTTAGTGATGATGAGATAATGTCATATGGCGTCCCACAGGGCAGTGTCATCGGCCCAACGTTCTTCCTTATCTACATCAATGACTTGTGCACCCTTACTCTGCCATCTGCTAATATATTTACCTATGCCGATGATACAGCCATTATAGTACATGGGAAGGACTGGGCTGAAGTGAAAAATAATGCTGAAAAATCCCTGCACACTGTCATGGAATGGCTTCGTACAAATCTACTGACTCTGAACCTACAAAAAACAAACTATATCCCGTTTTCTATCCATGCTAGTACGAAACCCCCAAACATTTACGCAATCAGAGCTCACACCTGTCTGGACGCCTCGACCTGCTCTTGCCTAGCGCTCCCCTCAGTAACATCTGTCAAATATTTGGGCGTGATGATCGATGATGGACTGAAATGGAGCAACCATATAGAGTCTACTGCCAGTAAAGTCAGGAAAACAATACACCTATTTAAGTCATTAAGGCACTCTGCGGACTTAGAGACACTAAAAATGGTTTACACTGCACTTTGCCAGTCCATCATCGGCTATTGTATTCTAGCTTGGGGTGGTTCGGCCAAAACTAAATTCCTTGAGTTGGAGCGTGCGCAAAGGGCAGTACTTAAGGTTATGTTGCATAAGCCCTTTCGCTATCCGACTCATCAGCTTTACACCGAGCTCAAACTTTTGACGGTGAGACAGCTCTTTGTACTTAGAAGCACTCTCTGGAAACATAACCAAGTACCACCCCCAAACTCTAAGAAACGTGGTCAAAGAATAGTTTGCCCAACGCCTAGTCATAGAACTACCTTCGCCAGAAGACAGCTATATGTGCTGAGCTCTCTGGTTTACAGAAACATTAACAAGACCACCCAAATTGCAAGGTTAAGCAAACACGAGGCTAAGGCTAAGCTGAAGAACATGCTGTACCTCCTTGATTACGCTCAAACTGAGGAACTACTAATCACTCTGACATAACTCGCAATATTCCATACAAATACACGTAATACAGTCACCGACATCTGTAATAAAACAAAAGACACCAAGCTTGTACTAACTCAAACATAGTCTTTCACTCGATACCACCACATTCGCATACTTACACTCCTCATTTCACACTCACTCAACACAAAATACACAAGTTTTCCAGTCACACACACAGACACCCTCACACAACGCAAACAAAACACACGATTCCCAGTCACACATACAGAATCACCCACACAGTCATTTTACTTTTTATTACCTTTTAATTGTAATCTTAATTTTATTTTGTTGATTTATTTTTTACTTTTATTTTGTTTTCCCAAATTGTTTTTCCATATAAAAGTATATTATTTTTGCATAGCATCAGATTACTAGATCTTAATTTCCAAAAGGGTTTATAGTGTCCAAGTAGCAGTAGAACACTGACTCCTAAGTCACAGGTATTCCTAGTTTAGGAGCCAGGGTTTCAACTCTTGTGCGCCTTTAATTATTGTAATCTTTAGCTAGATATTAAGCATATTGTAAGGATTTATATCAATAAAGTAATTATTATTATTATTATTTGACATATCTCGGGACCCTGGGGTCCCGGACCTTTGGAAGGCGTACGAGGGGCCAAAGCCAACTCGCAGAGGCCCCTTAGACAATTTTAAATGACGAGGCGGCACCAACCGACGATTATCCCTGTATGCACTATGCAAGTGCACCCAAGGACAACCGCCGGTTGGTGCAGGACTATTGCAGAACATGGAAACAAAATATATTGGGCTATGGGTTTGGGTGGCTATAGTGGATCGGATACCTTAAACTATGGAAGAACTATGTCCCCTGCCTTACCAATGTTATATAATATACACAGTTAAAATGGCAGGGGGTGACTTGCACACTCAATAATGGGCCCCCGGAAACGGTCGCTAGCACATAGTGTCGTAGCGGCAAGGGGGCAACATGTCCTGAGGCGCTTGTGAGGAGTGGAGAGGCATCCCACGGCTATCAGGACAATCCCGGAAGTACGGTCAAGATCCCTACCAGCATCTTACTGAAATACTTCCTTCCTCCGAGCACGTTTGCTCTTGCGAATCTCCACTCAATCCGGCCAATAAAGGCAAGAAAGAGGTGGGAGCTCTGTTCCTCGTCAGTGTTCTCTCCAGCCGGCCAATAAAGGCAAGCGAGAGGTGAGGAACAAGACTACTCCCGGGAGATAGGGTCCGTGGGGTCGCTACTGCCCAACAGCTCGCCACATGCTGCCCTGCGGGTTCCTGTATCTCTCTTGGTCTGGCTCCTTATCCTAGACCTGTTCCGGCAAAGTAAACTCTACCGGCACAGACCTAAAATTCGGAGCGCGCAAGCCCCACCACGACGTCAACGTAGAGATACTGCGGTGGGGTTTATTATTATTATTATTAATCTACTAGTATTGTTAATCTAATCGTAATTAAGCGTACAAAATTAGTTGACGTAATTATAATCTAAAATGCCTTTCTGTACCGTTTGTAACACATCAGTTGAGCGCAGTCACTGGATAGGTCATTTACGTAGTACTAATCATAAAAACAAAAACATTTCGCATTTTTGTGAAGGTGTTGAAATAATACATTCTGCATTTCGTAATCGTATAGCTTCTTATAGAATTACCGATCCGTCTGAGAATTGTTCTCTGGAACCATTTCTTAATAATAATTTGGACAGAATTAAAACTTTAATTGACATGTCTCTTAAAGAACATACTTGTATAAAAGTTAATTTTGAATATTTTGCTTTGTTTTTAATGTTTAAAAATGATTCTCAGGAGATGAAATCATTTGCCACAAAAAACGTAACTCTACATCAGAATTATGAATTTGATTCACTATTGTCTCAAGTCAAAAATACTTTTAAAAAAAAGATAGAAGAATTTCAGGATCGAGACAGTGGATGGACGTTCTTGAGCAGTTCTCATTTGGAAGTCAATGTTAACAAATATCAACCTTTGCGTGGTTCAGGCTTTATCGAATTGCCTTCTGCAATAAAATCTAAAAAAGCATGTGTTAATATCCGCAATAATGATGACTATTGTTTTTTATGGTCTGTTGTAGCTGCTTTATATCCAGCTAAGACTCATTCTGAAAGAGTATCTTCTTACCCTGATTTTCGTAACGTGTTAAATGTAAAGGGCATGTCATTTCCAGTGAATTTCTCAGATATTGCGCGGTTCGAAGTGAATAACCCCGAAATTTGCATTTACATTTATGGTTTAAAAAACAATACTATCATAGGACCGCTTTACAAACCAAAAGCTTTGAACGGAAAGGTGATTCATTTACTTTATTTAGAAAGAAATGATTTGTCACATTACTGTCTCATTAAAGACCTGTCGCGACTTGTTAAGAATCAAATAACAAAACACCACAGTAAACTGTACTTTTGTGACGTTTGTTTAATGTTTTTTAATTCATGTGATAATCTTAATTCACATAGTTGTGGAGGTGTCGCCACTGAACTACCTCCAAAGGGTTCATTCATACAGTTTAAAAATTATAATAGAAAGCAATTCGTACCATTTGTTATATACGCAGATTTTGAAACAATGCTAGAACGGTATGAATCTTGTGACCCTGACCCCACTAAGGCGAGTACTGTAACACGACAGCGACATGTGCCTGTAGCTTACGCTTATCATATAACGTGTACGCTAGATGAATGCCACAATCGTTACTTTTCTTATCGCGGTTCGGATTGTGTATCAAATTTTGTAAAGTCTATCTATAAAGATGCACAAAAAATTTACGATATTTTACAAAATAGTGTTCCTATGATTTATTCAAATGATAATGCTCGTGACTTTGAAAACGCGATAACATGTCATATTTGTGAACACTTCTTGTTCGGCGACAGGGTTCGCGATCATTGTCACTTGACTGGTAAATATCGTGGCGCAGCTCATAGTTACTGTAACTTACAATACAAAATACCAACATTTTTGCCAGTATTTTTTCATAATTTGTCCGGTTACGATTGCCACCTTTTCATAAAAGAATTAGGTGAAGCTCCTGGATCTATTAAAGTGATACCTAAAACAAAAGAAAACTATATTTCATTCACTAAGTTTATTCCGATTTCTACTGGGGAAAGCATTCAGGTTCGGTTTGTAGACTCTTTCAAGTTTTTAGGAACTAGCTTAGAAAAGTTGGCTAGTACAATGAAAAACCAAGACTTTAAGCAATTGAAATCTCATTTTCCTAATAGAAAACAATTTAACCTACTCACTCGTAAAGGAGTGTATCCATATGACTATATGTCTCAATGGGAACGTTATGAAGATACGTGTTTACCCTCTAAAAAATATTTTTTCAACTCCTTAACTAATGAGACAATTACCGACGAAGACTATGAGCACGCTCGGTCTGTTTGGTCAGTGTTTAATATTCAAAACATGGGTATGTACACAGATTTATATCTCAAAACAGATGTTCTGTTGCTAACAGATGTATTTGAAAATTTTCGAAAAACTTGTAAACTGCATTACAATCTCGATCCCGCGTTCTATCTTACAGCACCAAGTCTATCTTTTGATGCAATGCTTTTAAAAACAGGAGTTCAATTAGAATGGGGAGGAAAACTAACTTTTTATCACGCTAGGTGGCACATGATCGACTGTACTTTTTTCATTGATTTGACGCGAAGACAATTCTCTGTCTACGATTTGACGTAACGAACGATTGTCAAATTGTATGGATTTGTTTGTAAAACAATGTACAGTCGTTCAGAGCGCCATCTACAAACAGCTTTGCGTGTGGCTCCCCATTGATTAGTGATGTTGAAATTTTTAGAATGATACAAAAAGGTATTCGAGGAGGAGTTTGTATGTGTTCCAAAAGACATGTCAAAGCCAATCATAAATATTTAGATACTTACGATCCAACTCGTCCAAATTCATTTATCATTTATTTAGATTGTAACAATTTATATGGTTATAGCATGTGTCAATCCCTACCTTATTCCGATTTTAGATTTATGAATAGACAAGAAATTGATTTTTTACAATTGAACTTAGCAGATATCAGTGATACTGCAGAAAACGGATACATTCTTGAAGTTGATTTAATATATCCGGAGAATTTACACATGGAACACAATGACTTTCCCTTTTGTCCAGAAAAATGCTTGCCACCTGGTGGTAAGAATAAAAAGTTAATACCAAATTTGTACGATAAATATCACTATGTTATTCATTACATACATTTAAAAAAATGTTTACAGCACGGTTTAGTATTGAGAAGGATCCATCGCGCTATTACATTTAAGCAAAGTTGTTTTTTAAAGCAATATATTGATATTAACACTCAGTTACGGCAAAAAGCAGAGTCAACGTTTGAACAAGACTTTTTCAAATTATTGAACAATAGTATTTTTGGAAAGACGCTGGAAAATAATGAACATCGAATAGACGTTAAGTTAGTAAACAAGTGGTGTGACTCGACCAATAAAACAAAAAAGACTACTTGTGCTGAAAAATTGATAGCCAGCCCATATTTTCATAGCGCCTCTGTATTTTCTGATGATCTAGTGGCAATCCAAATGAAACCTGTGCGTATTATACTTAATAAACCAATATACATAGGGTTTGCAGTATTAGAATTATCTAAGACTCACATGTATGACTTTCACTACTCTATCATAAAACCTTTTTATGGTAACCGAATTGAATTGTGCTATACTGACACAGATAGTCTAGTATATGATGTACAGAGCAATGACGTTTATAAAGACTTCAAGCTCCATTTTCTAAAATATTTTGATACCAGTAATTATGACTGTAACAATGACTATAACTTACCAATTATTAATAAGAAGGTTCCAGGACTGTTTAAGGATGAAATGGGTGGTAACATTATCAAAGAATTCGTAGGACTGCGCTCAAAGCTTTATTGATTAAAAAGGCAAAAGGTACAAAAAAATGTATAACCAAAAATTTTAATATGTTAGATTATAAAAATGTTTTGTACAATAATTGCAATGTTATTCGCAAAAAAAATGTATTGTTTAGGTCAATAAAACATGAAATATTCACTCAGGACGTAAATAAAATTGCACTTTCAAGCAATGATGACAAACGGTTGCTATCATTTGATAAAGTATCTACTTTAGCTTGGGGTAATGCAAATATATTTATGTAATGCATTACCATAATTTTAAGTGTATATTCTATTTGAAATATGATTAGACATAAATTAATTTAAACTTTTTACAGTCTGTTCAACCGATTTTGACTTCTATTCAGTAGGCATAAGGATGGTATTAAAAGCAAAAAACGTGGTTACCGTTCACTGCAGCTGTAATTTTTCACGCAACCAACGCAATACAAGTCAAAATCGCTTGAACGAACTGTAAAAAATGTATGTACCTACTAAACATGTACTTAAATAAATATAATATTTTAGTTCATAAATCTGTTTCATTTCCACTCCCGCTGACAAAGCGCATTGCGATGACTGGTTTGTGTAATACAATACCGTTCGCACACTTGTCGCTTCATGTTGCCCATCAGGTTGAACGTGATAAAACATGAAATTGATTACAGTGCAATGTTAGGAGTTTGCATTTCTTATTAATATAACTACTTGATCATACATCACAAGGCAGTTAGCCGGAGCAGTCATATCACGTTGAATAAAAACGAAACGAATTGTAAGTATTGTACAAGTACCCATGTATTTATAACATTATTGCATCATGTTGATTATGTAATTATAATTAATTATTATTTCATTTGTTTCAGATCATTGATAATGTGTGATTCTCCAGATATTATCGACTTCTCACAATACGCTCAAGGTTTTCCGACTCCGAGTTTAAGCTGGCATATCCCAGATTTGCCAGAACAACAAACACCTGCTAATATGGAACCTAGAAGACGAGACTACGGACCCGCCAACAAGAGACCTAGAGCCAGAAGGGAGTGTCTAAAACAGAAGTCATCTCTGCCTACATGTGAATCATACGTTATAAACAATGAGAAGAAAAAAGGTTTACGACTGATCCAGGTACAAGTGTTGGATATCAGTGAACAGCAAGAACCTGCAAGTGACAATCAGGGTGTGGTAATGTTAAGTGCGCAGTATGTAGTGACTGAATTGGTGGACCATGTAATGGAGGAAACGCAATCGTTAATTAACAAAATATCGAGAAAACTTTGTGAGGACAGTTGTTATTATTAACATGTGTCATTATTTTGTAAGTACCTACTTCATAAGATAATGTGTAAGATTTGTAGTAATATTATTAGGTATGTAACATTTATTTGCTTTCTTATTCTTTAGTGTTTATACATATTAGGTTTTTATGTTGAGTAAGTTTTGAATGTATAAATTATTAAAATATCAAATATGTAAGTTTTACTGTAGTTAACTTAGCAGGTAGGTAAGTAGGTAAGTTAAAAAAAATAATAATAATAATTGCTTTGTATAATCTAGTTGGTACAGCAAAAGTTTTGACATTTATTTGCTTTCTTATTCTTTAGTGTTTATTCATCTTAGGTTTTAAATGTATAAATTATTAAAATATCAAATATTTAAGTTTTATCGTAATTAACTTTTGTATGTAGATACTATTAATTTCTTTTATACAATCGGAATAATGTTCATACATCACAAGTTTGTAAGTTAAGAATGTAGGTAGGTATACACAAAGCGAACATTAAATAAACTATGTAGTGGCAGTTGTTATTATTAATGGGTAGGTAGTTATAATTAGTTTCTAATAATTGTAAATAATATGAAAAAGTAAATAAAATTATATTCTTTTATAATTTAAATTATGTTTTATTTTGTATTAGGTACTTATTTATACTCGAACTCTAAATTAGCTCTAGTCTAATGATATATAATATAGTGTTTATTTGCTAACAGTTTTTTTATTACAATAAATCGTTTTAAATCATGATCATTATTTCAAATTTTGTAAGTAATATCATTTTGCTGCAGCTAATTTAAAGTTTGATGATTAAGTTACCCTGAAAACATTTAAATAAAACAACCATAAGTAAATTAATTAATCATTTTTATTAACTGCATCAATCAATCTGCCTAGCCTTTTCCCAACTATGTTGGGGTCGGCTTCCAGTCTAACCGGATGCAGCTGAATACCAGTATTTTACATGGAGCGACTGCCTGTCTGACCTCCACAACCCAGTAACTGGGTAATACGATACCCCTTGGTAAGACTGGTTGTCAGACTTTCGGGCTTCTGACGACCCGTAACGACTGTCAAAGATCCACGAATGACAGCCGGGACCAACGGCTTAACGTGCTTTCCGAGGCACGGAGGAGTCTCGGTGTGTAAAGATGGTCACCCATCCACTGACCTTCCCCGTTAAGCGTAGCTTAACCTGATGGATCGTCCCGTGCGGCAGTTATTACTTAGCCACGAGCTCCTCTTATTAACTGCATAGGTATGACAAAATAAATTAAAATAGATTAAATACAGACATATTATTATCAACATACCATTTTCTAATACACACCGCATTATTTAATGCACAATTCATTTTATGGTTCACACAGTTAAAATCACTTTTATTTCTACAGAACTTTTTCTTTAATGTTGCAAAATTAGGACATCCCTTCTCACCTATGTCGATCACTTCACAGTTTGCACACATGTCTTTAATCCACTTTATTTTTTCCAAACCCTTTGTAATAATTTTTTTATTTTTTAAATACGGTACGATGACGTGTTGGAACTCTCTGTAGTCTATATAGCCCTCACTCCAGAAAATTCCACGATTTCTTTCCAACCATCGCACTTGCTTCTTTTCTTCTTGAGTTAAATAATAAAACGAATGCGGTGGTTTAACCAAGAACGTCTGTGTGTGCTCATTACTTACTATGGCCACTTCCTTGACGATAAAATTATTGTCTAAATCTTTGAATCCTTGGAGTTCGACAATGATGAGGTCCGCGTTCATGATATCTTCTTCACAATGTTACTTAATGGTTTGTATTCAACAATGCAATCGTTCAGAATGAGACAGTATGCTGAAGTTTGATCTGGTATCTCTGAATCACTCTCAATTTCTACCCTCACATCCACAACAGGTCCAGTCTTTAGATTATCAGCTTGTCTAGAGCAATCGACTACAAACAGCGGTGCTAAATCCCTAAATTGTTTCTCGCTTAGTATGGGCTCCGAGCGACGTCCGTAATACGACTGTTGAAATCTGGTGTATTGCTCGTATAATAAAGCGATTCTGTTATTAGCAAAACTCACATTTAAGTTTTCATAAGGAAAATAGGTTGAATTGAGATACACTCTAACGTCTCGAATATAACAGTGATCGAATTGAGACATGTCAGAACTTGCATTGTTTTTTCTATTTGTCTGTAGACCAATAATAATGTATCTTGGTTTTTCTATTTGAGATGAAGTTTTGATAGACCAGGTATGTTTTGTAGTTTTAGGCAAGGCTGGATATTCGTACAGATCCCAATTTCTGTATATCATTTGAAGTGGGCGATCTTTCTCTAATACTTTTAACAAACCAATTTTTTCTTTGTCTGATACTTTAACATGCGGTACGCGCCATATGATTTTGTTGATCTGAACATCATCCACTACTTCGCCAGTATTAAGTTTTACAGCGTTCAAATTAGTGTTACTTCGTAATAATATCAGTTCATGTCTACTATTTATCACAACTTTTTTAAAATCTTCTGCAAAACCGAGGAGGTTACGAAGTGGTATAGAGACAGAAAATCTTCCTCCATGGATATTTTTTATGCCATCAATATTCCAACCCCAGGCATTAGACATTTTTGATTCACTTTCGGTCATTGAAATTAGTGATTTCATGGTTGTTGTTATACCTGCATTTTTTATTTTATCAATCTCCACTCCATTTAGCTCATACATAATGTCTTGGAACAAGTAGAGTAGAGCATTGTTCGTGAAATTGACACTAGTAGCTGGGTCCTTCGAATCTTTTTTGGTAACGATAACAGTTCCTTCCAGATATAGGGTGCTAGCTGATGGTAATATGTACAAGTCCTGTTGATTGATAGGTATGCGGATTTCATCGTTCCTGTTGAAACTCGTTATATAGGGCTTGTAGGAATGAAATTCGATTCCTTCTATAGTATTATCGTAATTAACACGAAAGATTAACTTAAGACGTGCTAGTTACTTAGTGACCCGCCCTCCTAGAACTAACTATGGAAGAAGAAATTTAGAGTTTGAGGGTGTCACCATTTATAATAAGTTACCATCAGTAATAAAAAAAGAACAAAGTTATGCCAGGTTCAAAAAGCTACTAAAAACTCACACAATTAATACATACAAATGGGAAAGAAAAAAAAAAAAAAAAAAAAAAAAACATGGAATATATATATATATATTAATATAAATAAAATACACACATTATAAAAGATTAACTCTAAATCTCTAAATCAAAAATACTACTAATTATTTAAATTAAACAAAAACAAACAAAATCCAATACTCAAAATGCTTTAACATGTATGAACCCAAAATATCTAACTAAAACAATAAACTAAAAATAAAATAATCTTCTAATAACAAACACGCTAATAACGCCATCAATGCCGCATCTAGTAAAAATCTAATTCTTACATCCATGTTGTGTTTGGTTGACGATCGAGTTTGAGTTAAGTACTTATCTGTTTACCCACATTTTTTTTTATTTTTTTTTTCTTTGCTATTTTGTTTTTGTTATTTTATATTATGTACATCTGTGCGCTCTAATTAATAATCTTAGTTTTAGACATTGTTTCTCAGTAAGTGAATTATGTATGCAATTCTTATGAGAAATAAAGTTGTTCTTAAACCTAATTCGGAGCGGATAAAACGTCTAAGATATTCATTTTAACAATCCGATCGCTCTAAGGAATGCTTTATTGTCTTTAGTTAATTTTATTTTCTTCTTAGAGGCAGGTCTTATTTGATAAGTAGCTCGAACAGAACTGATATTCTTTACTTGTTGAGACACATTTTTATTGAAATCAATCATTTTTTTCTTCTGAGATGCAGATATACCTGCACTTCTTCACCACGTAAATTAATTAATCTGTTGTTTATATCTATCAGCCTGATGTGTATGCAGCTTATGTTTTTTTGATTGATTGGAAAGTATATTGCGTTCTTAGGAATTTCTATGATCCTGTATCCAGGTGGTACATTAAGTGCAAATTCGTGAATAATATGACTTGGTTCACCGTTTACATATGAACCGCTTACAATATCACATTCAATCCTGACTACGGTCGTAGGTAGAATGTTGACTGGAGACTGTGACACATGCCATTTATTTGCTTTCAAGATTTGTTTGTTAAATCCTAATAGTCTTCTAAAAGAGTCTTCTTTGATAAAATTAATGTCTTTTGTACAGAATATTGTAGTTTTTAAAGTATTATTATTGCACCGTAGTTTGATCGCTGCATCTTTTATTTCGGATTTTAAATAATCGCTGATATCTTGCAATTCATAAGTGCCTTCCGGTATTTCAATAACTTCATTAAAACCATAATAGAACTTATTATTACTTTTATCAATGTTTGGAATAGAATTAAAAGTTGAAAAGTGCAATAAAGCACACTCATACTCTCCATCTAGTTGCAACGTATTAGGATAGTATGTAGTTAACACTGACGAGTCTCCAGTTATAGACAAAGTGAGCGACATCTTGCAAATGATTGAAATTAAAGAAAATCATATATTTTATAATACATTTTTATTCCAAAAAGTTGACAAATAATTTAAACATAAATGACCACAATTGATTGCGTTAAATTTTTGATATCTTGTGTAGTTATAAAACACATTACAATTTTTGAAATATTGCATCAATTCCATTGGAGGTTTTAAATTTCCATAGCTATCAAAGTATTCACAGTGATTGTAAACTTTAGCATAAGCTACCCAATGCGTTCCTTCGTTCTTAGAATCGTCTAAGTTAACGATACCACATTCAATACATTTCGCCTTCCGAGGTAGTTGATCCTTCATGTAGACCCCACGAAAATATGGGATGTCTCTTGAATACTTTCGGATGTCTATATTAGTTAGAGGGCGATTGGGTAGCAAATTATTCAGTTTTTTGAAGATGTTATAAACAATCCTTTACCACTTTTATATGGCTTAATGTATAAACCCTTGCCCAACACTAAAGCCTCCATAGCTTTATTATGTCGTTCTGTTTCTTGCAAATTTTGTTTGCTTGCTTTGTAATCATTGACGGTTTTTGCAATGCCAGCTGCACCACCAGCTAAAGTTCCTAAAGCCGATAAACCAGCAAAAATTGGAATTAAAGGTAGAATTCCTCCAGTCTTTGGTAGGGGTATTACTCGGGGTACTCGGATTCGATGATGAGTGTTTGAAAATAACTTTTTTGCGGTTAAATAAGCTGCTTTTATTAAAGTCTTATTATTTTTGCGTTTGAGTTTCTTAATTTTTGATTTTATTTTTGAAACTAAGGTTTTAAATGTTTTGATGCCTAATCCAGACTTTAGTTTCGCTTTCATAACTTTGTTCACTAACCAAGAGCTTAGTTTTTCACCTTTCCCGGCATCTTTTGATTTAAGTCTTTGTTTAGCCATGTTAAGTAGTTGTAAATCGGCTTTGTGACGATTTGCTAAGTCTGTATGGTTTGTATACGCAATGTCGTGTTGCTTGCAAGCTTCGTCTAGCTTATTTACACCTGGGTCACCTCGCGCTAAGCGTTTGTGAAGTTTGGTTCCTGGTCCGCAATAATTGTATCCTGGCAAATGAACTTCGAATGGTAGATTATTAATTATGCTGTTAACTAGTCCACCTCCTTGCATAATTCAAATTATAATGATAGCATTTCAAATGAAAAATGGTTATATAATATCTTAGTCCATTATTGCAGTTTTTTCAATCCAACTGTTTTCTGCACTGTTTAGACCTAACCATTTGACATACAATTTATTTCCTTTCTTTTTCAAAACCTTTTCTATCAAATAAACATCAGGATAGTTAGATCTTTGCAGTTCTTGTTCGTAAAAAGCTCCTAATACGATTTGTTTTCGTTGATCTTCTATGTGATATGTTACTGGTATAGTTTTATTTACTTTTTTTATAATAAATAATTCAGTTGACCAATTAGGAGTGTAACCTTTCTCAAAACTATGTTTGTATTTACTTATACGAACACAATCACCAACTTTGAATTTAGGCTTCCACTGTACTAAATCATGTTTTTTTATTTTTTTTATATTTTCTTTGATTACTTGTTCATTACATTTATTCACATCAACCGGTTTAAATTGAATAGTACGATGTTTTGTGTTGTTATATCTCTTCAATGTATCTTTCAATGGTAGACCTAACCACTTATAGTTTCCAATGAGACTAAAATGTTTATATAATTTATTTTTTACCGTTCTAATAAGTCTCTCTACAATTGATGCTTTTTTAGTAGAAAACGTCGAGTAATGGTTAATGTTGTGCTTTTTCATAAGTGTTTGAAAAGTGATGTTATAAAATTCTGTCCCCATATCAGTTTGTAAGTTAACAGGATTATTACGACTACTAAGCAGTATATGTTTGAATGCACGAGTAACATCAAATTTATTTTTCGATTTTAACGGTTCAGCCCAGGCATATTTTGAGAAGCAGTCAATCACAACTAAGATGAAACTGTAACCTTTGTTATACTTTTTCAGGTTTTGCATATCCATCAAATCTGCTTGCCATAAGTCGTGGATTCCTTTCAGAATAACAGAACGTCGAAAGAAATTTCTTCGTACAGCTTTGTGTATTTCATTTACAATTTGCTGTTTTACCATTACGGGGTTTTTTGAGGTAATTTATGTAACTCTGCTTTAGTATAAAACTTATCTTGCAAATGAGTTAAAACCTCAGGTATCTTATCTTTTAAAGTAGCTTGAACTGTCGCCTTTGCATCTTTTATGATTTGAGAACGCAATGCACCAATCAGATTATTACGTTCTTTAATCGTATTAGCATTCAATCGATCTACATAATCCTTGCTCACAGCCAGATTATTAAATTCTTTTAACGTGTTAGCATTCAATAGATCTACATAATCCTTGTTCACAACCTGATTATTTAATTCTTTAAACGTGTTAGCAATCAATCGATCTACATAATCCTTGTTCACAGCATCGTCTGCTTCTACTGGAGATCTAATTCCTCTCAGTCTTGATGTTTTTAAATCAACATCTCCATTTTCTGATTTTAACAATGCATTCTCATTAAACTCAAATATCTCTGATAAACGCAGTCTTTTGTGAATGTAGTGTCCGAATTTGTCTACGTTCATGTTTAAGGTGTATTGTATCGAGAGGCTGATAGTAAAATAAACACATTTTTTATTTTTTATTTATTTATAACTTTACTTTCACGCAATTCTTCAATGATAGATATAATTTCATTATCTAATCCTGTGTTGCCAGCATCTCTAGATGCAATTAATAATTTCAACCTTTCCACTAATTCATTAGGATCATCCCAGTACACTAAATCAACGTTTTTTCTCCACTTTTTTAGTAACGGTAGACCCTTTCCCTGAACTGCATTCTTCAATTGAAAAAGAGGTTTAATAACTTGCAAATATTTTTGACCTTTATTACTTTTTATTGGCTTACTTGGCTCATAGTCTCGACGATGTGCATTTGTATCAATTAGCATCGACTTATAATTTTGCATATCACTATCTGTAACCAAACTTAAGTCTACATCTTTCTTAAGCAATAACTGTTTTAAACCAGGAGTATTTCGGTATTTACATCCAGCCACGGTGATGTATTGATCGTTGATCGTTATGAAAGCAGAACCTAACATCAGTTTCCCGCGCTCTGCTCTAACCCCAAATGGAATATCTACCAACGCTTCTGAAGATAATGACCAGGATGACGTATCACAATCTTGATTCCTGTCAACTACTGATTCATAAGAAGAGGCACTGCTGATATCGGATTCATATTTGTCTTCATCACCATTATTATCATTACTTTCTGCGCTACCGGTTCCTTCTTTCTGCACAGATTCATTAATAAACGGAACATCAGCAAAATCATCACTAGCACGCAGTAGAGGAGTTTGCTTACTAGCATTAGCAATTAGATTTAGAGGTTCTGTTACAGGTTTAAAAACAGACTCCAGTGCTTGTTTATTGTTAATCTCAGCATCTCTCATTTTTCGTACTTTTATCTTTACAGCTTTTGCCGCATCAACAATTTGTCGTTTCAAGGATTTTTCCATATTGGTAAAATAGGATGTAATGATTGTGGTTGTGTGTTATTGATGTAGTGTCGTAAGTTGAATAATAATGTCAAGCAGGTAACAGCCTTTTATATGTATTCGTGTTCTTAGTCAAAGACTACAAACGTGTCAAATTTACTTCTGTAACATCCTTTGTTTTTGGAACAATCTTTATTAATTACAACATAATTGAAAGGTATACTCCATATTTTAGAACACATTTCACGAAATTCAATCCATGTCATGTCAGTGTTGACGTGTTCTTCATAAACATGTCTCATATTTCTTTCATCTTGCTTAAACAGTACGATTAGATTTGCGTTGTCTCTTATTAACTGTTTAGGGATTTTACTATACGTCTGATTTAGATAAAAACAATCGATGAACTTGTGTCTCCCCATAGCAAAATAATCACGCATACTACTTTGATTTTCACAAGCAACATCATCAAATACAATTACTGAATTCGGTTTTGCGGTCTGAACACTCAGTACTTGCTCATTTTCATGATATTTCTGAAATGAAATGCCTGGTACTCGTTGCAAGACTTTTTCTAAAAAAACGTACTTGGGTTGTTGCAAGGTTTTCGAATAAACATAAACATTTTGAAATCTTAAGCCATTCTCGTGTATAAGAAGACCAATTAATAAATTAGTTTTTCCACAATTTGACGGTCCACAAATGATGCATCGTACCGATTTAGGTAATAATTCTCCATGACGTAAACCAGTCTCCTGAGAATGAACACAAAGCTTATTTACGTGTAACGATTGTGGTTGTTTTACAAATTTCATGACGACTGCTTGAACGGTTATATTAATAATGAGTTAATTATTGTATTACGTTGACATTTATAACTCATTGTCGCTAACTCGAGCAAATGTACGAACAACCTTACCATGGTTGTCCTTCAATATAAGATAGTGAGTGTTTTCTAAATTAGATTTAACGGAATCTTGTATCTGTCGGTGGAACAAATCTTCTGTTTGGGCTGTATAGCTGTTCTGGTGTTTTGAAGAACCGTTATCTGTATTTTTCTGACCAATTTGCAAATCTTGAATAAATATAACCTCGCCACTAGAATTCTTGATAATAAGTTTATTACAAATATGTTCTAAATCAGATTTCACTGAATCATGCATTGTAGTTAACTTAGTTATGACAGGTGTATTTGGTTTCGTGATAATTCAACCTTCTCACTACAGTAGTAAAGATCGAATGTAGCGTTAAATTACTGCGATCAATTATTTATAAGTTATTCATCTTCCCTGCTAATAATAATGAGTCAATTAATGTATTACATGCAAACCACACTGAAAAATATTTCTGTTTCATCGCGAGGAATAGGCGCCGAAATGGAGTAGGCGCCGTTCCATTATTTTACCTCCATATGATGCAGGAATTCATATTTCACCTTCCGATCGGTGGAATACGCGCCGAACCAGTATTTTACTGCATTACGTAGGATTTCATTTATACGAGATTCAAAATGCGGAGTAGCGCCCAAACCACACTGAAAAATATTTCTGTTTCATCGCGAGGAATAGGCGCCGAAGTGGAGTAGGCGCCGTTCCATTATTTTACTTCCATATGATGTAGGAGTTCATATTTCACCTTCCGATCGGTGGAATACGCGCCGAACCAGTATTTTACTGTACTATGTAAGATTTCATTTATACAAGATTCAAAATGCGGAGTAGCGCCCAAACCACACTGAAAAATATTTCTGTTTCATCGTGTGGAATACGCGCCGAACCAGTATTTTACTGCATTATGTAGGATTTCATGCTCAGTCCCTTTCATTTATATTATTGGAGCACGCAACTCCACGAGCGAAGCGAATGTGGATTAGCGTGCCCAATAATATCCTACTCACCCATCCACTGGCCAACCCCGGCAAGCGTAGCTTAACCTGACGGATCGACCCGTGCGGCTGTTATTACTTAGCCACGAGCTCCTTTCGTGGCTAAGTAATAACAGCCGCACGGGTCGATCCGTCAGGTTAAGCTACGCTTGCCGGGGTTGGTCAGTGGATGGGTGACCATCTTTACATATCGAGATTCCTCCGTGCCTCGGAAAGCACGAAAAAAAATAAATAATAATACCTATAATTTAATAAAAGCCTCTTCAAGAAAAAAAAATGTAGTGCTCTTGGCAATGGAGAAAATCTCGTAATATGCTAAATATATGTAGGTATATTATCTTAATAAGGCCCTCAGGTTTAGAGAAGAGAGGTCTCTAGCTCTACAATCTATAATAAAAGTATCAATTAATTTTTCATACTTTTTTTTTTATGAGAAATCATCGATGACTTCTCCCGCTCTGGGTGGAGCGGAACTGTCAGACTTTTACTGACTAAAACCCACCCTTCAGTTGCCTGTGCCAGGGCCACGGACACGGTATCTCTTTCGAACAACCCGCGACCCTGGCAGGAGTTTTTCATCTCTTAAGAGGAAACGTGGGTGCTCTTTTCTCCATACAAAAAGATACAAACGCTCTCGCCTGTTTTCTTTCTGGTTAATGACCATAAAGCAATGATTTTTTACAGAAATATAAATATCAGTTAATTGTATGCCCCTATGTTTTCCTTTTTGATGATATATTATTTTTATAGGAACTAGAACCCTCTAAAAATGCTCAAAATTGCCTATTCAGACCGTTGTCAACAGACGCCTAGTGTACTAATTTGACAACTATTAACGAAAAAAGAAAATCATAGGGGCATAGTATATATCCTTCTTATTCAGTTTATGAAATATCTTTTAAATTGGTCCAATATTGGAGGAGGAAATAGGCGAGAATGTGACTTTTTACATAGGCTATTTAGTCAGATCTGCAGTTGTCCTTATCGCACGAATTCGAGGGCGGAGCGCTCGCAGAGCGACAGCAATACCTTCTTAAAATGCCTAACTGGCCACCCGCCTTTCCTCTTAAGTTTAATACCTACTAGATACCAGCAGGGTATCTAGTAGTACCAGCAGGGTATCTAGTGGTACTAGATACCAGCAGGGTATCTAGTACCTGCACTCCGTCCCAAATCTGAGCTCAAAATTACTTATAAGTGCCTACTTACTTAAAGCAGAACTGCACGATACTAATTTTACAATCAGTACCTACCTAACTAACGTAACGTGGCCGTGCCTTTACGTAATTAGGTCTAGTCTAGTCAGACACCTCAATCAAACAATTTAAAGAACATCCAGGGTCCTATAAACCATAACTCATAAACCCAATTCTATATCAAACAGTACTCTCGACTTATCCTAAGTTCGGCAGTCGCATAAAAATAAAACAACGGAATAACCTCGTCAAAATACTAGGTTCTCTAATAAATTCATTACAACGCACGCCCGTGCTCTATCGATTGTGGCCTCTTTGCCCGAACGTGCCAGAGACAATCGACGCGATGGCGCTTCTCTACGCAGCCGTAGACAGCTATAAATGACATAGAAACTGGTTTAGAACCGACCGAATTAGGTTTTAACGTGATTGGTATAGAGTCTGGATTCCCTTGATAGAGAAATGAGAAAGGGCGTTCCAAATTCAAAGTATCCGAAAAATAAATGTTCCGGTCAATGTTAAGACCCTATTCCCAAATTCAACTTTACGACCTCATCCAAAGAGTTGGTATTTGCACACTGTTCAAAGGGGGGTATAAAACCTTTTTGTTGGAAAATTGCGCGCTCTTTGTCTCTGACTCACTGTCAAGCGTACTTGTGTTTTCCCGCGTTTTTTGTTCTAATTAGTCAGGCCCGCTCTCGACCTCCGCGCGCTCCTGCCACCAACGAACGAAACCGTCCCCAATGTTTTGTGAAGATATTACAAAAAGTTCACGTGACTCGCTTCATTGAGATTCGGAAAATGATTACCTACGTTATGGCTCCATCAAAATGTAAATTTGACTGTTATCCTAGTTATGCTGTCTTTATTAAAGTGGCAGTCTTTCGACAATTTGAGCTTTATGAAAATATTTAAAATCTTAGGACGTTGAACAGTAATTTATCAACAGCTTATTGCTACCGCTGGCTTCTGTAAGCACCTAGATATTTGTGGGTAATTCCACAAATCCCCACTGACAATCCCCATCAATGAGGATTTGTGAACTTTTTGTCCACAAATTCCCATTGATGGGTATTGGCAGTGGGTATTTGTGGCACAACCAACAGTTATGTCCGTCAGCAGAATAACTACAATTACTTATCTATAAGTACCTAGGCTATTTGACGAGTGTCTGATCAAAAACCAATATTTACATTCTAACTGTTTTACAGAAAAAGCAAAGAACTTATTACAGAAACAGAACTTTCAGAGGAAATTGAGTATTTTCTTTTGATCCGAATTAGATTTTCGGGCTTTTCATTATAGAAATATTAATATTTTTGAAACAAACCGAATGTAAGTTTATTTTTGAGTATGAGGATCAGAAGGATAAACAAAAAGAAAGTACCTATATAAAAAAAAAATGGAATTACTTATTTGTTCTTGATCAGACAGATCTTTCGCCCAAGGCCCAAGCCAAAATATTTGACTTCCGACCTATCATACTTATTATTTCCCTTCATTCAAAACACATAACTACCTCAATAAAATACCTGAACACAATAATTACAGCAATTACAGGACCCTCCCCAAGTCTCCATGCATTCAAAGTAAGACGGCCTCCTTAACCCCATGAATGGGGAATCTTAAGGCGTAATGGTGTCTCACCCCCTTCCGTATTCATGGGGTACTATAAATACGAATAATATTCACAAATTTGTTTACAGATCGCGTACCCACGCACAATACGCGGTATTTCAGCGAGGGGGCAATGGGGGAAACCCTGGCTTGTTTTCATTGGGGACTTTTTGCATGAATATACTTGTTTTAAAGCGATTTTGATGAGTTGTAGACATAAATCTTGGAACGATCTGACTGGAGCTATACATAGGCAATACAAAAGGTCTATCTTTTTGTCTTCAATTAAGTTCCTATAGGTAGAGATTCTAGCCTGCATGGCTTTCCCCTGTAACCTTCCCGAATATTTTGTAAGTTGATGACATACAATAGAAGAATAGGAGAAAAGAAAAGAGAGAGAGTCAGTTCGGAGAGCTGACCAGGGGCCGGAAGTAGTTTTATGATATAAATCATAATCTAAAGTTACTATGTATCTTAACTATATCTTTTATTGATCCGGTACTGCAAGAGCCGAAGCTGTAATGGTAGTACCTACATTTACTCAACTATTTTGCAAATAAGAAAGAAATAAAAACATTTATATTTTTTTTTGCAACAGGGACTGAAAGGATGTCTTAAAAAATTAAAGTGGGGCTATTAGGGCATGTGGGGTATCATATGAAAGAGGGCTGTTTGCACATTCTCAAACATTTTTTTTTTTAGGCCGCATAGTTTTCGACTTTTGATGAAAAATGTAAAAAAAAATACCGTTCCCCTCTCCTTATCTCCGAAGTTTGCAAAGAGAAAAATCTGAAATTATCCTATGTGATAGAAGTTTATGTAAAGATTACAAGAAAAATAAAACGATGTCTCTAAATAGCACACTTTTTCAGAAATCGGAACGGAACCCTCGGTGCGCGAATGCGACTCGCTCTTGACCAGTTTTTATTTTCAGCTACAATGTCGACTGACAATCTTATCTTGGATATCTTTTGCCAAACAAAACACCGTGAGCCACACCTACTCCACTGAACCTCATCAGTTCACACCAACTACCTTCGAATTAAAAAAAAACCGGTCAAGTGCGTGTCGGACCACGCACAATGATGGGTTCCGTAGTTGAAAACAATTTATCCCAAAAACATACTTAACACTGTATGTACTTAGGTAATCCCAAGAAAAAAAAACATTTTTATGTGATAAAATTATAAACTAAATAACAATTTTCGGCCTTTTTCCTTTACCTTGCTTCTTGCCAAATTTCATTATTCTAGGTCAACGTACCTACCCTTTATATATATATAGGTTTTGATTTACTTGCGAGTATCAAAATATGACGCATAATATGGCCGTATTTTTTTATTGCGTTGACTTAGAAGCTTGATTTTTTTAGAACTCCAAGGGACCATAGACCTACGTATTTTAAATTAATTTCAACTTTATACTTTTTCACGTTCCTGAAAAAAAAGGTCTTGACAGACAAACAGACTTCAAAATATAAAATTACAAAATTTTCGGACTTTTCCCTTTACTGGTGCTGTGAGACCTTGCTTCTTCTTGCCAACATGACTCAAGGGCAACGCTTGCGAGTATCAAATACTTCGCATAAATTGCCGTATTTTTTGATCGCGTCGACTTAGAAGCTTGATTTTTTTAGAACTCCAAGGGATCATAGACCTAAGTATTTGATATTAATTTCAACTTGATACCCCTACGCGTTCCTGAGAAAAAAGATCTTGACAGACTGACAGACAGCAGACGCACAACGAAGTGATCCTATAAGGGTTCCGTTTTTTCCTTTCGAGGTACGGAACCCTAAAAACTTGTTATTTTTATCTAAATCTACCCTTTCCCGCAGTTTGAACAATAGCTCACGACGCACACGTGCCCTATCTGACGATCGATGGCTTCTTACAATCGCTGCTCCCGCCATCTTTTATTATCGTCTGCTCTATCCGGATAGGGAAATACACTGGTTGACGAGCAATACACATGCTGTTGAGAGTATTTTTTGGCTAAGATCCTACGTAGGTATCGTTAGGTACTTATCTTCGCCGCTGGGGTCGCGGGTTGTTTGAAGAAGATACCGCGGCCCTGGCATAGGCAACTGAAGGAACACGGGTGGGTTTTAGTCAGTAAAAGTCTGACACGCCCTTCCGCTCCACCCAGAGCGGGAGAAGTTATTTGATGATTTCCCACCCTCAAAAAAAAAAAAAAAAAAGGTACTTATCTTCAACAGGTTAGCTTACGTATAGGTAGTTGAAATAAGAATAGGGCTGGCCTTGACAAGGATGTCAGTCTAGCATTTATAATGTATAGCTTTTGCCCACGGCTTCGCCCGCGCATGTATTATACATATAAACCTTCCTCTTGAATCACTCTATCTATTAAAAAAAACCGCATCAAAATCCGTTGCGTAGTTTTAAAGATCTATGCATGCATAGGGACAGACAGACATCGGGAAGCGACTTTGTTTTATACTATGTAGTGATGATAGTGAGGTACTTTTACATAGAGAATAGCGCATTAGCTAATTAGAAAGGTGGTTGTAGAGTTTACTAAAAATCTCAGTGTTGTTTTGAAAAAAAAAAAAAAAATCCTGACTCATATGGCCCTTGTGAAAAGAATGTTCATCCTATCCGTCACCTGAGACACAAATCCTAGCAATATACTCGTATAATCTGTTCGAGAGGCCAATAGTTTTCAATTTCGACCCCTCACCTGTATGTTTCACTTAATCCAGCGTTTTATTAGCGAGACCCGTAACGAGTCGCACGTGTACCCTACGCCGCCTTTGTTCTATCAAAATTACTGTTCGACATCCAAAAAATGTAACCCCATATGCAGTTTATGCGAATATGTTCTTTATATGAATGAAGCAAGGTTTCAATTTCAGAGAAGTGAGATTTCATTTGAGCTTTTCAAAGGTGCGAGCGGCCATGTTATTATTTCGTTTTGGCGGGCCGTGACTGACGTTCAAAGTCGGTGTTGCCATGCGGAATAAACTGTAATACGAGTTATGAAAGATTATGGCGTAATCTGGGAATATTGAAGACAATAAGAATGAGCTTACGTTTAGAATAGGGGTGATGTTAGCGTTTGTTACTTTTATTTTATTGTTCGTGTGGAGTGATTGACTCAGATTGCGATGTTTTTGTATTGTTAATCGCTAAAATTAAGCGTTTAAAGGGCTGGTAGGCAACCTGTAGGTCTGCAGACCTATAGTGGTCTATAATATCGACGGCAAATTAATTTCCTTCATAAAACTTTACAATCTTTGTTTAAAACAGCTAATAAACAACAGCAACAGTAGCAGCAGCAGCTAATTAACTACATACCTATATTTATCAATGTGACATCTACATTAAGTAATTGTAATTTAAAATATGTATCTATGTTCATTATTTTTTAACTACTTAGATATTTACCGACTGTCGACTCAGCGACGTCTTATAAGACAAACACTTTTAGAACCACCCTACCTTGTTGATTATTGTGACTTTTTTAGGGTTCCGTACCTACATAGATATAAGAAAGTAGCTTTTATGTTTTTATATTTCTATGGTTCCGTACATCAAAAGAAAAAAAAACGAAACCCTTATAGGATCACTTGGTTGTCCGTCTGTCTGTCTGTCAGTATGTCAAGACCTTTTTCCTCAGGTATCCGTGTCAAGTTAAAATTAATATCATAACGCGTTATTACGCGCAAAATGAATACCTATCAGGCACGCGCGGGTCAAGTTAAAATTAATTTCAAGTTCAAAATTAATATCAAATACGTATTTCTATGGTCCCTTGAAGCTCTAAAAAAATCAAGCTTCTAAGTCAACGCAATAAAAACTTTTTAACAAAAAAAAAAAAAACCGACATCCAAAAATCACTACAAAGTGAAAAATAACTTTGATTTCGGAAGTCGGTGTCTTTCGTTTTTTATTTACTTTCTTTTTTTTTGCTACCGACTTCCGAAATCAAAGTTATTTTTCACTTTGTAGTGATTTTTGGAAGTCGGTTTTTTTTTTTTGTTAAAAAGTTTTTATTTCTCACTTTTTAGTGGGTCTGTTTATAATTTGTATAACTTACAATAGTCTAATGTCAATTGCTCATCACATGTTACAAAATATTGCTTTTCCCGATGCTGGGACGTTAATTGTTGAGGAGTTCTGCTGGTAAGAACCAGGAGAACTCCTCAACAACTACTCACCACACGCATTGTGTGACGAGCGGAAATTGCTTAGCAACCATATTAAAGTAATCGAATCGCAACCCGTGAAATATTTATCATTGAGTAGTTCCGGTAGCCATCTGTGGTCTTCATCATCAGTTCCACTTCACCAAGTGGTGCTTTCCGAGAGCAAATGCACGAGCTACTATAAAAAATACCCAAATCGCTATAGGTGTGCCTATAATAGTTGAAGAGTTCCTTCGATTTCTCCAGGATTCCATCATCAGAACTGGATTTTGACCATTTGGAAAGTATACCCTTTCCAACAAAAAAATAATTTTTCAAATCGGTTGGCAAGCGACGGAGTTATGCGCGAACAAACATAAAAAAAAAAAGAAGAAGAAGTCGATTAAAAAAAATACGGCTATTTAAGCGACATTTTGATAGGTACTCGGTCGCAATTGACTTAAAATTATGAAATTTGGCACGAAGCAAGATCTCACAGCACAAATTCACAGCTTTTGACCGAGGCGTATGTACTTACCTATATCAATGCCTATGGGAGAACATGTTTTTCAACTAGGTACAATGTTAAGTTTGTTTTTGGGATAAATTCATCCCAACTACGGAACTTCATTGTGCGTGGTGCGACAAGCACTTGGCCGGTTTTTTTTTTGAGTCTGGAATTTGATACTTGCTTGCAATTCAAAATAGATCAGATGTGATTTTTTAATTTTTGTCATGTCTTTATATCCAAATATAAGTTTTCTTTTTTCAATGCAAGCGGTGTTTAAGACTCACTGTTTCTTTTACAAGGTTTTTTTTTCGTCTACCCTTCTTAATATTGTAATGACGTATTTTCTGCTTTAAAAATAGTTACTTATAAAGATTTTCCGAAACCAAAAGCAGGAATTTTTCTTCACGAAATTCTTTCCATTTTTATTCGCCAATATTTTCAAGACGAAAATTACATAGATAGACAAAAAGAATGAGCTTACGTTTAGAATAGGGGTGACGTTAGCGTTTGTTACTTTTATTTTATTGTTTGTGGGGAGTGATTGACTCAGATTGCGATGTTTTTCCGAAACCAAAAGCAGGAATTTTTCTTCACGAAATTCTTTCCGTTTTTATTCGCCAATATTTTCAAGACGAAAATTACATAGATAGACAAAAATTACTATCTGTAGTGTATGTAGATATCACTATATCGCAATACGAGCCGATGACAGTATTGTGACGTTGCCTCAGACGCGTACGTCGCTCGGTTATAAATACCGGTCCGAGTGGTGGGGCGATGAGTCGTGTTCGGACTGTCCGCCTGAGCGGTGGTGCGTTGGTGAGTCAACTATTAGTGTTGTGATATGTGCATATTTTACATTGGCGACGAGGAGGAAACCGTGAGTTTTTATATTTTATTATACAAATTATAATAATAAATAAATGTAATAATGACGATTATTCATGTTAAAAAAAAAAAAAAAAAAAAAAAAACTATTAGGAGGAACATGACGACTGTTATTTCCCTTTAATGGATGGAAAAAATATAATCTCCTACAGATAGATAATTTAATAATATATTTCGGAAGGAAATATACAAAATATTGTTACATTTCAAACAAAGACATTAAATATTACTTAACAATAGACGGAACAAAGCGAACAAAATCGTAATGCAATACTTATGTCCTAGTGGTCAAAAGTCGCTCAGTCTTGTGTGATACGCCTGCAGGTCACGTCATATTCGTGTCCACCAAATGAAAATTAGTTTCGAAGAAAATATGCCGAATTATACATTGTGGTATTGCAACCTTGTAGTTATGAAATGACTTGATTCAACTACGGTTTATTTTCGTTACTATTTTATAATTTATCGAGTATTGAGATAAATTAAATAATTTTCTATCTGACGGTTGCTAAATCAAAGGTTGGTGTCGGTAAAAGTGTACAAGTATTCATGTCATACCTGGCTATTATGTGATTTTGCCGTACGAGTATTATGCTAGATGGCGTCACTGAGACTTGGCATTAACAGTTTTTATGTGACATTTCTTCTGATAGCCTCTCTATAGTATCTTAAATCTCTTTGATTTCAAACGTCAAATTATGAATATAAATACGTTAGAGTTTTTCATTAGAAATGAAAGGAGGTAAAAAGGAGAAGACTGAAACAATAAATGGTTCATAACTATTTAAATACTATCTTGTTTATTAAGGAAAAAAATTGTGGTTTAATTATTTAAACATAAGATCACGCTTATGTGCCCCAAAGGGATAGGCAGAGATGTGTGATACAACCACGTTTCACCAGTAACGTTGGGCATGTCTATTGCCATTAAACGGACTACAGTTCAGACTCCGGTATGTTATTGGGAGGTTCGTGATGGAGAAACTAAGTGACGCTGCCCGACCTGAGAGTCGAACCCGGGACCACATGCTTAGTTATTTGAAATATGCTATATGATTAGTTGAAGAAACACATACTAAAGTTCTCTCCATAGTATCAACCATAGCTAAAAATCAGAGATGAAGACAACAGTAAACACGACACATCTTCAAGTAAAACAGAACCCATTAGAGGTATTTCCAAGTCTGGAAAGTTTTGGAAATCTAAAAAAGAAAAGTTTAAAACTAAGGGACTCAAGCATACTTTTGAAAAGAAAGAAAAAAGCATTACGCCAAAAGTTACAGAAAACAAACGAGCTATCTAAACAAATGTTAGCTGAGTTGAAACAAAAATAAGGAAAGGCGGCGACAGTATTTACAACGTGCAGAAGAAAACAAACATAAAACTGAACTATTACAAGTTATTAAAATATAACTAAACTGAAAAGAATAAGGAAGAAACAGTTGAGATTTATTAAGAAAAGAGATAACCAAACAAATGTAATACGACGCAAAGGATACCTTGCTTATGCACTCCACACTACGTCAATCCTGTCTCGTGGAGTCCTTGGGTGGTATTACCATATGAAAATGTGCAAAATGCGCGCAATGCGAAATAGCAGTAGAACATTTCTACTGGTCATTAAATTGACAGTTGTCGGGAAATGACAGTGGTAGCAGTAGAACCTAGCTACTGGTCATTAAATTGACAAGTCATCTAGAATGACGGTAACTGCAGTAGAATAAATCTACTGGTCATTAAATTGACAAGTCATCTAGAATGACGGTAACTGCAGTAGAATATATCTACTGGTCATTAAATTGACAAGTCATCAGAGTATGACGCTAACGGCAGTAGAATATATCTACTGGTCATTAAATTGACAAGTCATCGGAGAACGACGGTATTAACAGTAGAATATACCTACTGGTCATTAATTGACAGTTATCAAAAAGAAAAATAGGTAAAATAGTGGTACTCTTTAAGTACATACTGGTCATTAAACAGTGAGGAGCTCGTGGCTAGGTAATAATAGCCGCACGGGTCGATGTATCAGGTTAAGCTACGCTTGGCGGAGTTGTTCCATGGATGGGTGACCATCTAGACATACCGAGACTCCACCGTGCCTCGGAAAGCATGTGATGGCATCTACATCGCCACATATGAACTACGCATCAATGACATGACGTCACGCAAACCTGCATCGCGCAATTAGAGTTTACCACGCGATTAGCATATATACAACGTCCCGACATCAACCGTCGGGCAGCAGCCCACCAAGACACAACATCCGTCTGGTCGGAGGATCCTACCTTTTCTATGGAGAATGAGTGAACTTTACACCCTGTTCCTCATGCCTCCAAACTGGTGACCCCGACGTGATGTGAACACGCAACCTTCTGATCTCCCTTTTCAATGGAGGATGAGTGAACTTTACACCCTGTTCCTCATACCTCTAAATTGGTGACCCCGAGCATGAACGTCAGCGCAGCCTTCGTGCAACTACATCAGCGTGACGTCATCAGCATCACTTCCTCAAACTTTCGAGCGGCGAGTCACACAGCCAGCCAGCATCCACGGCTTCAACAGGTATCCTGACCACCAGCATGCAGCGGACGCGCATTCCTGGTCATCACCTTCAGCCTCAACCCAGAGCTGTACACTCCGACTCACTGCAGCATAACGCAGCGCAGCGTTAAGCCGTTGGTCCCGGCTGTCATTCATGGATCTTTGACAGTCGTTACGGGTCGTCCGTCAGAAGCCCGAAAGTCTGACAACCAGTCTTACCAATGGGTATCGTATTACCCAGTAACTGGGTTGTGGAGGTCAGATAGGCGGTTGCTCCATGTAAAATACTGATATTCAGCTGCATCCAGTTAGACTGCAAGCCGATTCCAACATACTTGGGAAAAGGCTAGGCAGATTATCAGTCATTTAAGGAACCATTTAACAGAACCATTTAAGTTTTGCAGACGACATTGTCTTATTGAAAAAAGACCCACATAATCTAAGGAAAATGATGGAAGACCTAAAGCAACAAAGTGAGAAAATCGGATTCTACATGAACATAAACAAGACCAAATTACTTGCTAACCGCGAAGGGCGTAGAAGAGTATATTTACCTAGGACAAATCATCTCTCACAGAGACCAATCTACCAACGAAATAAACAAAAGAATAGCCAATAAGCTGGAAAAAATACTGGTCTCTAAAGGAAGTAATGAAATCCACTGAAACAAGCACATAGATTAAACAGAAAGTTTTACCTGCATTCTCCCCTACCTCACCTGAAACCTGGTCCCTCACTAAACTTCACAGGGACAGTCTAGTACACTGCCAAAGAGCCATGGAGAAGAGTTAAAAAGCAGGACAGGAAAAGAAACACCTGCATAAGATCAAAAGCTAGAGTAACAGACGTGCTAGTAAAGATAGATCAACTAAAGTGGACATGGACAGGCCATATACTGCGAAGTAGTCAAGAAAAATAGAGTAAAATAATCACTGAATGGTACCATGAAATGGCAAAAGGAATAGAGGAAGGCAATGGGAGGATGAGTTAAGATTAACAGCCGGTCCTAACTGGAGAAGAGCGGTTAGGTATAGAAAGCAATGGAAGATGTTAGAGGAAGCCTATGCCAAGAGGCACACTGAACTGAGAGACAATCTGTAAAGCACTACAATATTTTTAGATTAGTCTTAAAAGTTCAGGATGAAAGGCTTATTGATTGATTGATTGATTTAATTAACAAATGTTTTAACTTTGCAGGCAAATAATTAATTTATTGGTAAGGCTAATGGACCAGCAGCAATATTATTTAGCCAATGAACTGGCTACTAACAATGTGTGGTGCAGTGTGTGAAGGGTGAAAATACCACCTTATGGTTAAAGTGATTTTCTTTGTAAGCAAGCGCCTTTACAAAGAAAATCTAAACTATAAGCGAAGCTATGAAAACCCTCATGATTGTGTGAGGATCCCTGATCACCAAGTCCCTTGAGAATTAGATGTTATAGTTGAGAACAGTGGTATTAAACCACTTCTATTTAGAATGGCTTGGCCACTCATACTCAAAATTTTCGACCACACCTCATGTACAGTAAGCACATGGGCGAAGGGTCTCTCTTGACTGCACCTCATGAGCAATGTTGGCCGTGTCGTGACACGTACGGAACAACATAGTTATCATCAATAATCAAGATATAATATCAATTAGCTTGCATGAACATTGTAGGCAGACTATCATTCACAAGAAAGAAAAGAAAGAAGGAAGGAAATATATTAAACAAAGTACACAGGAAATTATATTGATTACAATGGGGTAAAAATATAAAGCAATTACTTGTATTAATTGATTAAAAAACTGATTTGATAAAGATGCCTAAATTGGGTAAGTAAATGCCTAATTTAGTTACTAAATAGATAAGTGATCCACTACAGAAAAGTATAAGTAATATCATGCAGACTGAACCAATGTTGAATGTATATGCTGTTGGTGTTCTTTAATAAATAAAGACTAGGTACTTGTAACTTAATACATACTATGTAGGTGATAAATATAAAAACGTATCACTTCTTCCTAAAGGTCCTTCTTATTTAATGCAGGGGAGATTTAATACAGAAATAAAATAAATTAAAATAAGGAAGGGATGTAGTGTATGTAGATATCACTATATCGCAATACGAGCCGATGACAGTATTGTGACGTTGCCTCAGACGCGTACGTCGCTCGGTTATAAATACCGGTCCGAGTGGTGGGGCGATGAGTCGTGTTCGGACTGTCCGCCTGAGCGGTGGTGCGTTGGTGAGTCAACTATTAGTGTTGTGATATGTGCATATTTTACACTATCCCTTTGTACTTATGCAAATTTTTCGAACTCGGTGTAAGCATTTTCTCTTTGAAGCGAGTAGGTACTTGAGTTACAAGTGTTCTACCTAGATATAACTGTCTGTCGTAAGACTTGACCCCATCATTTTGAGGTCCACTTGAGGATCAAAGGTGCTCAACAAAGTTGTCGAATAAAAGTCCAAATAAAACTCATTAATTTTATTAATTTTATAAATCGAAATTCATTACACCTTCCTTCTTCATTATAGTTACAAATTCCTTCTCATTAATACTATTATTTATAATTATCATAATAATAATTATTAACTCCCCCTAAACCTACAAATTATACATCGACCTAATTTCTCAGAACATATAAATTAAGTTGAAAAACGTTTATAATTACAACTCCATTTTGTTACAACTGACGAATTACTCTAATTTTATTAAATTCTTATTGCTATTATTTTCCTTGTCGAATTGCGCGGGAAATTCCGCCATCTTATCGCGATGTTGCCGACATTTTCAATAAAAAATTTCCACTAATTTTAATCATTGATATATATGTTACACTAGATTAGCAATTGCCGCGCCAAGGCGTTGCCACTGAACATACGGCCACGGCCGTATGCGTAACTAACGTCAGTTCAGTGCTCTTTACGACGGCAGCCGAAGTGAACCGAGTGACACGCGACAAAAAATATCGCCAAAATGGGTAAATGCGTAATGAAAGAATGCGATTCTAGATCACAAAAACTACCGGAATTACTTTCCACACGTAAGTTTATTGTTTCTGTGTTTATATCATCGTAAAAACGCAGGAAAATAAATAAAATGTAGATTTTTTTTAAATTATGATCAGTGTTACAACTAAAAACTATGTTTTAGTTTCCCACATTTGTGGGAGTTTTTAATTTATGGAATAAGCGATTTTAAATATTTTTTAATAATGATTAACAATGTTCCAGACTACCTAAAGATGCTTCTCAATCAATAATCCGATTGCTGAGAAAAGATACTGACTGGCTACCTACTAAATCTACTGTCATTTGTTCGAAGCACTTCCGTGATCAAGATAAAATAGGACCAAAAAGCGAATGTGGCCGTGTTTATTTGTGCAATCAAGGAATTCTAATGCTTATTGTAAAAGTAATGATTTTTTGCGGCAATTAATATTATCAAATTATAGGTAATGTCAACAAAAAATGCCTTCTCATTAAACTCCCACAGCAACAAATTAGTTTATATCGACTCAAACTACATTGTTGAATGTTTTTTTCAACTTAGTTTTTAGTTTATAAAGAGTTGTTTTGCCTACAGTAAATTGTATATTTTTCAGGACAACCGTTATTCTAATAGCAGGTGGAGCTTTCAGAAGAAGAAAATATGGATGTGGATGCTGTGGAAACCGACGAAGAGATAGACGAATTAACTGAAACGCCCCGAAAGCACAAAATGAGGAAAATAATTCACCGGTTGAAAAATGTATCGGCTAAAAGACTAACAAAAAAAAAATATCACAAAAAAATAAAAGACTAGAAATAAAAAAAATAAACGATGTTATTAGAGGAACTGAGTTGAGCGAAGAAGACGAAATGCAGCTAAATGTAAATGATAAAACAGTGCAATTCATGGAATAATTAAAAAACCTTCAAAAAGAAAAGGACTTATAGAAAACTGACTCTTTGGGGAAACCGAAGGTTTTGTCTTTGCGATTATGGACGAAGTTATGATGACGAACAACTACTGGAAATATATTGTGAAGGACGGCACGGTTGACATCTGTCGGGCATTCCACCGTCCGAGGGAATCAGTCCGTCAATTATTTCTGGCTGTTCTCGTCTGGCTAACGGAGACTACTTGCAGAGGCACAACCTTGTAGCCAGGATTATCCACCAGCAACTTACTCTGAAATACAGTCTTGTGGAATTGGAAGTACCGTACTATAGGTATATGCCCGACCCAGTTCTCGAAAATGGCAATATCACGTTGTATTGGTATCGATCTATCATCACTGACAGGACTATTGTTGCCAATAAGACAAACATAGTGGTGATAGATCGATTAGAGCGTCGCCCAATGATTATTGAAATAGCGGTCCCGCATGACGAGAATCTCGTGAAAGCTGAAAAAGATAAGCAGATTAAGTATCTTGACCTGGCTCGCGAGGTTGTCGACATGTGGGATGTCGATACAGCAATCGTTGTGCCGATAGTCGTGACGGCCAATGCCATAATAGCCAAGAGCCTCGATCAACACCTGAAGAGGCTCTCGTTAGGCAGCTGGATTAAGGAAGATTGCTCCAGAAAGCGGTACTTCTGGACACGGCGCGTATCGTTAGGAGGTTCCTCTCTCAGCAGCCCTGACCACCGGTACCCTGGACCCTGTTCCCGATGCCGGTGGGCTACTATTTTTTATATTCTTAAATGTTTTTATATTCTAATATTCATAAATGTAAATTATATGTATGGAAATGTACTAAAGGAAATAAAAAATGTTCAAAATGAAAATGTCTTGATTATTTTCATTAGTTATAAACTTTTAATACACATCCAATAAGAAATACATAATTCACATATTTAAAAAATAACTTAACGTTTAACGTGTAAACGTTACGTTTTTTTTTCAACGTTTAAAAACTTGGGTAAAATTTCGCATGGGTAGGCAACCCCATCCCGCCATTCACCGCCATTGCATGTTTATATTGCGATCTTTGTCTAATCTAAGCGACAGTATTTTTCTTGCGACTTGTGTAAGTGAGAAAGATATATGTTTACTTTTAAATGTTTAGTGGTTTCAAAGCTACGTCGTCGCGTTGAAATAGTGGCTAGACTTTTTTTACACATTTTAATGAGGTTTGCTTCTCTAGTTATATAACTCAATGATTTTAATTAATATTTACATTGCAGCAATTCGCAGGTAGGTATTAGTTAGTAAAAAAATAAAAATTGACTTAAGTACACAATATGATTGTAAGTAGTGATCGAAAATATTTCACGAAAAGTTTAAAAGTTACTATCATTTTATTTACTGCTATTTATGAGAAAATTATTTAAAAGAAATAAAAAGAAGCTGAATTCTCTACATTATGAAGAGAAATCAAACTGAAATGGAAAACTCCTGTTTATTATTATAAATTCGTTGTTTGATACTTTTATTCTTGTAAATTATTAAGGTACGAAAAACCATTTAAAAGATCAATTTAAAATGTTTTGACTTGGTTGATTCAGATTTTTTTCATTTCATTTTTGGTTGATTCAGATTTGATTCATATTGAACAAATTGTGGTTGTTTACTACTTTTTGCTAGGTATATAGGTACTGAAAGTGAATAAAAGGCGTGTTCATCATCTTTTTATCTAAACATCCACGACACGTTAGGTATCTATTTTTTTGTAAAATTATATTCAATCAACCAAGTTAAAACCATAGACAGAGATTGCACAAGGGATATCTCCCGTACCCGCTCATCATACTACGAGCGATCACAACTATTTACATTAGATAGTATCTACACACGCAAACACTGACTCTTTTTAAATTATTTTCTATTCACACAACAATTAGCTACTTCTTTATCAGTTATTTACAGTAATGTACCTACAGCTGATGTAGAGACTTTCACCACCGCACTGTGTTTACAATAAAACTGATTAGATATGAACATTAATTATATTAATTATTGCAACAACAGTTTTATTTTTAAGAAAAAGAATTTCCCGTAAAATGTTCCGAACAAATAAATAAATTGTATAAATAAGTAATAAATATTTACGCTATTAAAATTTTATCAATTTAGGTGGTGAAACACTCCATCAAAGTCATTACGTATATTAAGCAAAACAATTGTGCTTGTATCGTATAAAACGGAGACATTCAACCATGAAATTTGAAGTTTGGCACTCTTATTCAAAACCTGAACAGAAAAATATTTAAACCTACACTTACTTAGGTATTAAAATCTGTGACATCTACAAAAGAAAAACATTTTTACCATAACTTGTAAAACACGCAAAAGTTATAACTACAATAATACCTACTACTGAAAAAAAAAACAGAAAAAATACTTTTATCTTCAGGTTCGTAATGTCAGTAAAAAAAATATCACAAAGAATCAATTCAAATCCTCACGTGTGCTTAACTAAAGCTATTTCTAATTATTTACACATTACCCTCCTCCCGTTTTGCGGTTATTACCGACTGTGTCCACATTTCACATCAACACTTTCGAAATTTCACTATTTTTCTAATCAATGTTCATTTTGGAAGCTGCAGCCAGCGACGCTTCACCCGAGACAGTGTTCTTAGAGGAGACTTGTGGTTCGAGACTTTTAGCATAATTTTTTTGTTACTCGTACTAACATTCAAATAATTTCCTTGCAAATAATACATAGGAATTGAAAAGAAACTACGAAAATTGTTTCCTTAAAGTAAAATGAAAAATATAGTCACAAACTCATTAATTTTAACTTACCACGCATTCTGGAAAACTATTTGAAACTGCAACACCGTTGAATAAAAAGTTGAGACAGAAAAGAAAGTATGAACAGCACAGAATTATTAATTCAACCTTCATCCCAAAAACAGGCAAAGACATAAAATCATTCAGCCAAATTGAAAGAACAACACAAACAAATTAAAACCACATTAATTCGATTTAATCGAAATACATCTCTTCTTTGAACATTGTCTCGTGATAAAGCTGTGGGAACTTCTACCAGGCGCGGCCCTGTAGCGGCAGGTAGCCTGAGCACTGCTGCTGGTAGGCCGCGGGCTGATGGCGGTACGAGGACACGAGCGGGTTGCTGCACGCGGCCTGCGACGGCTGCGGGGCGGAGTAACCCGACGTGGGGGTGGCGCAGTGGCTGTGCGCTGGGGACGAAGACTCCCCGGAGCCGCAAGGTTTCCCGTCCTTCACCAGGACGGGAACTGCCACTCGTCGGGGTGATGAGGATGACTGTAAGAGGAGATAATGTTAGTTACAGAAAAGAAGTAAGTAAGTACCTAAGTTTATTTATTTGTATAAACATGGTGTACATACATTGCCAGTGGCGTAACTATACCGTTCGAGGCCCGTGGCAAATTCATCGGAGTTTTACTAAATGTGTAATATTAAATTTTGGGAGTTGGTTTTCTCCTCTGACCGGGGGCCCCTTCCGGCTGGGGGCCCGTGGCATTTTGCCGACTTGCCACCCTGTAGTTACGCCACTGTACATTGCATGCAAGATATTAGATACAGAAATGTGCTTTCTTGTTCAGCCGCGTATCGTGGCGCACAAATTGGTAAGAAGAGATGGTGCACAAACCGCGACCATATTATCAAAATTACATTGTAAAGTTAGCAGTGGAGAGACATTTATTTTGCACGAACTGTTGTTCGAGACTCGTGTGCGTTCGCGTACCAATGCGAATCCCCATTTGACCCGATCAGAGGTGGAGTTTCTAAGAATCTTTCCTAAAGCTACATTTTCGTAGAAGAGCGGTGGCAGCACTTTACGGCTGTAATGAAAATGATGACATCGGCAAATAAATAAAATAAGTACCTACTTACAGATTTTCAAAACAAAGTTCTCAAAAAAAAGTTCAATATCTCAAAAAGTCTTCTTACAAAACTACATAAAAAAATCAAAATTAATGGAATAACTGCAACATACTATAATGAAAATCACATGGAAACGAGCAAGTCATTAGTAGGGCGGGCGGAGCCCAGCGGACAATCAGAAGGTCGTCGGTACGCCCGCCCCCGCCGCGCAAATTGAGCCAATGTTCTACACACGACAGGGTTACTGCACTACTGTGAGTTTGGGTTGTAAAATATATCGTAAGTAGGTAAGTATAAGTATTTTGAATTATTTTAAGTCATCATAATCATCTGCCTAGCCTTTTTCCAATTATATTTGGGGGTCGGCTTCCAGTCTAACCGGATGCAGCTGAATACTAGTATTTTACAAGGAGCGACTTTAAGTATCAATTATCACACTACCTAATACCTATTATAAAGGCGAAAGTTTGTGAGTGTGTGTGTCTGTTACTTCTTCACGCTCAAACGGCTGGACTAGCTAGCTCACGGATATTAGCTGATCCAACAGACGTTGTCCTGTCCAAATTTCAATAATTCATAAAAAAATCCCATAGGAAATGCATTTTGTTTTCCCGAATTTTCCCATTTTCTTGGCAACTTTAATCATTATTTCTCTTCATAAGAACTTTGCTCGGACGTCAAAGAATATTTGAAAACAAAAATTACCTGAATTGGTCCAGCCGTTCTCGAGTTTTGCGCTTAGCAACCATTTTTATTACGTATAGGTTATTTAGAAGCATTTGTTCTATCTTGCTTCTATCAAAATCTCACCATCAATCGTTAGTTTAAAAGGCACAAGATAACATCTCTCAAGGCTACCATTTCGCACGGCAGCCCTATTTTCCCGCGAAATATATTTCTAATTGTCACGGGGTTGCCAGATTTGGAAAGTGCGGGTCCCGTATTTTGTTACCCATTGAGGAGCGCAGCAGGAGATTGCTATCAAGTGGGCAAGTCTATCGCCTCTGCAAACAGGGGACCAGCCCCTTGCGCCTCGGCAGCACGTCAGCGGACGATTATTATCGCTTACTCGTTAATATTCATTATTCATTAGCATTGTGTAAAGTTTTATGAATTAATAATGTCACGTCGGAAGATCATTTCGCGAATTTTTGAGATAAAAAATTGTAAAGTTTAGAATTTTTAAATTAAAAATTAAATACGTAAGCTAATCACCATGCTTCTGAATACCTACACCACTCATTTTAGGTTACCTAGTAAATAAAATAGATTTGGGTTGTAATGATGTCATTTTCGCATACCTACCCACAACCCAGAGGGCCTAGACAAAGTATAGATAATGCTAGTAAAAAAGCCAAAAAATGTATGGGGTTGACATAAGCTATCGAAATGTCACGTTATCTTGTCAATGTCACTGTCACTGTGATGCTATAATTATTTTAGAAATGGAATCGCTCCGAAGCGATTGCTATTGCCTAGGCCCTCAGATTCGCAAAGCGCAGCTACCTTACTTATCCATCTCTTAAGATAGATAGAATACTTATTATATACCTTAAAAATTACAGATATTACATAAACTCACACCTTTTTCGAATGGGGGTAAGCAGAAACTACAGAAAGCCCCCTGCTACATTCTTTACATACTCCTTTTGCTTCGTTTACGTTCACATCATTATTAAACAGGGTGACAGAGTCAATCCGAAATAAATCGTCATCTCATAATTTTTCAAGTGCATCTACATAACTTATCAGATACAACTTCCATTAAAGATTTCCATGAAGCGGTTACAAATTTATACTTATAATATAAAGTATGAAGACAATTTATCAAAATTAATTTTGCTAGACTTACCTGATTGTGTTGGTTCTGCTCCGCCATCGCCTTTTCCTTAGCTTGTCTCTTACATTTGTAGCGATGATTTTGAAACCATATTTTGACCTGCAGCAAATAATTTACCTTAAGAAAATAGTAATAAATAACCCATTTCGTTTCGCTTTAAGTATAATGATGATTTTTAGTTCCCAATGAGATTCTACCACTTTGAACTGGATTTAGGAAAATAGCAACACTTCCGACCAAAATTGCGGGAAAAAAAATGGCGGCTCATCACATTCGTTGCAAACACATTAGCAATACGAATAGATTAACTAGCGATATCTGCGTTTAATGACAAGATATGCTATGCTATGGAGAAGTCGTAAAAGTGACTAATAAAACCAAGTTCCCTCTGACAATGGTAGATAAGTATTTCAACAACGACAAAACCGCTCAATCGTTGCAATGATTCAGGGAAGGATAGCAATTAACGCGCTAATCCCATCCCAAACGCGTGACGAGTCAACAGGCGAAGTCAGTGCCTCCCTGAAATTAGCGCTAGGCCGAGCCCGGTCAACACTCCACCTTAATGACGAAAGAATAAACATTCGCTGTTTGCCCCACCGAGCGGCCAGCCTTTGTCTACGCACGCTCCCGACGCAGCGAAATATACACTTTATTTATTATTTATACATCGAGAGCGTTTCCTCGTGTTTATTCTTTGAAATGGATGTGTGCTCCCCCGTACCAAGATGTCCTCCCGTTACGATACCAAACATTAAGTTCTGCGCGCCAACTTATTGTTAATACATCCGTTATAAAAACAAAATCGTTACATAGATAGTTACTAAATACTGGCCACTAGACAGTTTATTGGTCGTTTTTTTTCTGTTTACTCTGTGGTGCTGCGTTGTGGGAACGTTGGCAGCAGTGACGCGCGCTTTTGTGCTGCGTTCCGGAATGATGCTTGCTAGGTTATTTATGGAGGAGGTGAGAGTTAATGAACGGGCCCCGACGGCGGGCGTCGCTTATTGCACTCCGGCGAGGCTTGGACGCTCTCGTGTGGAGTACTTTCTTTCAATCTCCTTGTGCATAATGCTCGGTGTTGGCTCGCACGCACTCTACGCCCGAGTGCGCCATTCACTTATTTGTTTTACATCTAAACGACTGTTGTTACTCGTCGAGTGATGAGACATTTCGGGTGTGTCCGAGGGCTTTCGTGCTTGAGTTTACACCCACTTAGCTGCCAAGCGTGATGTTTTTCTATTATGCTATGCTAACTGTGGACCGGCTACTGTATTCCGTCGCGGTATTTTCTTAATTATTTATTTATTCGGTAATTAGAAGGGACATTCCCACGGATTTTTTTGACACAATTAAAAATGTTGCCATAAAAAAAATTACGTTCATTAAAACGAAAAAGCGGCCACCCAGTCAGCTGTCATCGGTACAATACAAGTCAATTTTGGCGCCGATGCCTTTCCTTCGTCAGAAATACGTGGGTGTTGGAAATAAAACCTAACCCTCACGCCACAAGGTTTAAAATGGCATTTTAACTCATTAAAAATAGTATGGTATATGGATCCCGCGTAGGTGTTCCGTTTCTCTGAACCATGACTCGGAATATCGAGCGACAATTATTATAAATAAAGATGCACTCGTGTTTGTTTAGCTCTTCATTTGCTGCAGTCATTTTTTCCAGCGATGAGTTTGACGTTTTAATATTTGAAACGCTTAGGGACAATGGCCCATATTTGGGCTCAGTTGCGTGCTTGAGAGTGTTGGTAAATCAATTCTTAGGATTTTACAGGGAGCAGTAGCTCAAACATTTGATCAGTATAGAAGTAGGTAAGTGTGTGTATTTACATTTTTATAACATTTTGGAGTATTTTAATTCTCGTCGTTTAAACTACATCATATTATCAAATATCCCAGAAAATTGTCGCTTACTGATGGTGTTTGGCAGAATAGAATGGATCGAGAAAAGAAAATGCGTAGCTTATATAAAAACAACAATGATAAATATCTGATAACTAAAATACCGTTAGAATGATTAAATAAACGGTCCCATCGTCGATTCATTTATAAACGTACGGCGTGTCACTGATTTGTCAGTCCCCGCAGCTTTCACAATGGCTGATTGTCGCACATTATTGTATCGAAACCTCTGCATCCGACGGCGCACTGAGTAAACACAGCTCCGCGCCATGACAGCGCATCAATGAGCTTCATTTATTTAGTAACTTATAAAAATATTGAGCAAAAAAACCTCTACGTGCAATCATAAAACTATTTGACAAACGATTTTCAATCTTAAGCCGAAGAAGAATTTAAAATTCAACGGTAAAAACTGATTTGACAGATGTAAAATGAAGATGGCGGAAAGTACGTGAGTGAATGTTGGTTACAAATAAATTCTTATGGACAGTGTTTTTTCAGGTGATTGTGAATCTTTTGATTTCTTCGTGTATTGTGTCCTAATCTTTGGTACAGTCGGCCGTCAACTTTTCTAACATTAAAATAAAAATCGAATTATTTTGCAGATGATTTTGGTAAGCTTTAATTTTACGAGAAGATTCTCGACTTGTCAGGGCAATATTTACCTGACGTTTGCTCACTGACCTAATTCTAAGTTAGCTTAATCTACCCACGAGATACAGATACGACCCCATCTTCTACATAAAACGTCGAATCTAAGCAATTACATGAACTGTACATAAGCTTTAAGTATCGTTTAATGTAACTCCGACCCCTACTCGTCGACCGTGAGTCCGTGACTCGTACCTACCGCTAATATTTACACATCAATCCACCAAATTAATATTTGTAAGTTGCATGCTTATTAAAGTTGGTTTAAAATGTTACTTGTCGAGTTTTGACGACTGTGCGTTTAGACAAATATACTTTGATGTTGAGATTTGATAAACATTTTGTATATGGATATAAATTTCTGTTTATTTTGAGGTTGGAAGAACTAAGGTAGCACTCCAATAGAAAAACTAGATAACTACTTAACATAGATAGCCTGTACGTCCCATAAAATCATTTCAATATGGACCTACTTCAGACACAAAACGTAAGCAAGAATCTGCCCAATAAGTCAAAAAAAGCTTCTGTCCGAATCGGTATCTATAATTTGCGAAATAATCACAAAAAATCCTTTAGGATCCTACGCAAACACCGCAATATTAACAATGGAACATTACAATTCAAATAATGCCCCTTACCTGTGCCACAAAGGGCTGTGTCAGGTGTATCATCCGCTTAAGATACTATTAATCCTTCACAATACCTTGCAAAAACCTTGCCATTCATAAAATTTAATCTCAAATATATTGCTTGGTGCTGGCAACCCGAGCGAAAAGCCAGGCAATAATTTTCGCGGTTATTAAACGCGGGAAACGAATCAAAACTTTTTTTCAAATTTGTTTTGACATGTTGGCCGCATTGAGGCCGCGGTCTTTTGGTATAACGTACCTAAATAGTTCAATGATAGCGAAGGTAATGATGATGAATGATCTTAGAGTTCCTTTAATATAACAGAGGAAGTAAATCTTATAAGGTCTGGACACTACAAGAAATTCAGAAAAACATGAAATACTGCGATCAGAGCCAGTTTTGAATATTACAACAATATTACAAGGCATATATCAATACTGATGTTTTCCAGGCCAGAATTTCAGGTACATATACCACTAACGATTGTAATGGATCGTAAAAACGGTCGGATGAACAATATTGTATTTAGATTCAGCTCAAAACAAAAATAAATCTACCACAATAGCTAACAGCCAATAGGGATACGTAGGAACATATCCCTGTTTCATTAGCAACGGAATCGAATTTTATTTTTAAAAAACACTCGCATAATGAATATGTACGGAATTCGAAAGCTGAAAACCGCTGCATTTAAGCAGACAAATTTTTAATAACCGAAATAAGGCAGATGATTCGGGGCCCTTGACAGGAAGCTTATTGAAATCCCACGCAGATTATGGATTTTAAAAAAACCTCAAGTGGGATTACTGGTAAATTATAAGCTCAGAGGGATTCGCCGACGGCTTTCAATCATGTTGCGTTAAATAATTATGATGCGAATGTAAATATTATTTCATTGATAATATTTTCGGGTTTTGGGGAAAAAACCTTTTGGTGAAACCGCAATCAGGTGAAAATAGGATTTGTTACTTTTTTACTTAGTTTGAATTTAATAGATGAAGATCTTGCAGCTGATCAAAGTAGTACCTAGGTATATGGATGAAATACAATAGTGTTGGTTTAGCTTGAATCCGAAAATGCGAAGGGAACTAGTGATGGAAGTGGACTTCTTTAGGGCTTTTTCTCACTGATCACTTATGTGGGAGATCAAGGGTTTCATCTTACGTATAACGTCTACAACTATCACTGCTAAGTTGCTATCAGCATACGGGATGCGGTTTTCCACTCTATAGCAAATCGTCATGTATGTACAGCATCAAATTCTTCGGGGACCACCTGGTATACCTAGATGATATAATAATAGGTATGTAGTTGTAGGTACCGAAAATTACGGAATTCATCATAGTTTGATCAATAGCCCTGTACTAACTTATTTCTTTGGCGCTGAACAAATAACACAACATATTACAACTTCTGTGGTCCCATCAACAGTTGTTTGACACAAACATGATAATTTTTCCGGGGGCTACTTGACATCGACCAGTGAACGAACATCGCTGACAGGCTATTGTTTCATGAAGCACCATTATCTCATTCCTCTCATTAAACGTGTCGGGCGCCCGCATGCGCGCATCCGCCGGAGACAAGACCATAGAGTTCGTGACCATAGACAATGAGCTGAAGCTTTTGTCTTCTACTTTTTTTGGCAGCTCTCACGGTTTTGATGGTGATGTTGAAATTTAGTATTTTTTTGTTATAAAATTCTAATTTGTGTAACAAGTTCATTAGCTGCGCTTTATTAGAAAATAATTAGATGTGTAAAATAATGAAGCACAATTTGGACATTCTCCATGATTGAATTGATTCGTAGTCCTATATTTTTTTTTACATTTGATTAAACTGGAAAAATGATAAAATGCCCCTGAACCTACATTTAAAACAGAATCAAACCTTCCATAGCAATTTCGAAAAATACACAAAAAATATACAGCAGTCATTAAAATTGCCATTACCATTATTAAATCAAAGTTTATTTGAGAGGAGCGAGGCCCCAGTGGCTGTGCGCGCTAACATCGAAATTTACTTAAGTTGAACGAATGCGCCCTCTGTTTGCTTATCGCGAACGTCAAACAGTCGGGATATTGTGGCCGAGTCCGTCTTTATTGCTGGGCTATTTAAATAGCATGAATATGCACGGTTTTAGCGTTTTGGTTGCTATAGCTGATGGCTTTGTTGAGTCAGATTTTGAACGAGTGGACTTAGATTTGAATGCCTGGGCTTACCTGCTGGGTGCTGGGTCCTAAATATGTTCAATTTTAGGATTCCTAGTGTGATTACGAGATGTTATTTCAATAGTCTACTGGGTGTTTGTTATGTTAAAATGTTCCATAATGGTATTACATTAGGTTGTTCGATAATTTATCAGAAACCTAATGCAGTCGTCAGCCAACTGTGAGTAGCGGTGCCAGCCCTCTAAATCAGTAGGTATACCAATTCCCACAAATTGGTCATAGTAAGGTCATGAAGAAAAAATCCTCCTATCCTACCTATGCCGACAAAATAAAAATCTGCGAAACACTTATGTCACGAAACAATATAAGTCCATAAAGATTATCAGAAAATTGTCGGAACTCAGTACCTACAGATAATACAGTGCTTAGCGATGGATGCACGCGCCGGGCGTGCGCCTGACAGCGGCTGGGGGCGGCCCGGCTGACCGGACCGGTAGCAGAGGATTTAACTCCAAAATGAAATACATTAAACCAACCGAAAAGAATCAATTAAAATATTAAAACGATTGAGGAGAAGCAAAAATGGTTTGAAAGAAAACGACAAAGGTATATTAAAAGAAATAACAAATATTGACGAAGAGGGAGGTTCAGGAGCTGAAGCATTGGGAAGTAAAAACAGAAGTTGCTAGAGATATATAGACAGCCATGACATGACAGTATAATATTTAATTATAAGAACTCTCGAGAAAATAAAGGGAAAAGAGACAGAATTAGTACCTATCGATGAAGTCCATATTATTTTGTAATCTAATTGGAAGATACTTTTAAGTGTTGCCTTCGTTATTATTGCTGATTCTCCCATTCTTTATGTTAAGAACTTATCTAGAGTCGATCGCAATCACGTGCGAATATGAAGCTAGTTATTTTAGTACCTACCTAGTAATACAGGCATTACCTCTGACTGCATCATACACATGGAGGTATGACTATAGGTAATAATAAAAGGCTTGCCGGATTCCAAAATCTTAGCATAATTTCGTCTTGCCTGCCTACTTAGAATCAATTTGTATTCAGCTAAACAAATTAAAGACCTACGCTATTCGCTTGTTTCGGCTCTGTTATATTTAGAAATAAATGTTACAAAACGGACCCACTATCAATCCGTGAAATATTTCACCAAATATTGACATTAAAAAAATGTCATTGCCATTATTAATATAACTGTCAACGACACGCGCCCTATTTCCCACATACGTTTACAAAATTCAAATCCTTTACAACAATGCGTCGATAATCTCTGGCCGTGTCGATATAAATTTCATAAACTCGACGAACGCGACCCCAACAATGGTTTAGGTCCATGAATAATCTCCATTTTGACGGTGTCAGCAGCAGTCGTTTGGCGCCAAAACAAACGTCAACCGAGTACAATGGCGGCGCGCGTTAAGCCGAAGATAATGCGTTGTTATTATAATTGGGCCGTGTAGTTCGTATTGTTAGAGCGTGCAGGTTAATTACGTTATTGATTGCAGCTACTTGCACGATTGTGCACGAATTTAGATTACACTGGGAGCATTGGGAGATGCTTTATGCCGTATATAACAATGACAAGTTGTAGGTGAACGGGTCCCTAAATTGTTAAAAGTTTTTTGCCCCAGAATACCGAAGACAAAATATTGTCTAGCGGCTGGTCATACATAACTGGCATTTGCGAAAACTCAAAAAGATAGAATTAGCTCGACTTTCCAAGCTTGATAAGGAATTAGCACCTGGTTATCGTGGAAATCTCAAACTCAAAGCATTTATTTCAAATAAACCAATAACAGGCACTTTTGAATTGTCAATGGGGTCGATCAGTCAGAAAGGAGGAGCTAGTTGCCCATTCCAAAGCGCAGAACTCCACGGACACTGTTAAATCAAAATGTTGTTACAAACTATTGGTTACATCATTTATGTTGAAAACATATACTATGAGGACAATGTAAAAAGACATGCACGTTAAAAGCGGCCGTAATAAAAATATAAAAACTAAAAACAACTAAATTAAAAATAAGCCATAGCAGCTAACAGATGACCAGTCCCAACTGACGGCGACCTTCACGAACATGACGCATAGATCAGCACCATTCAGATCAACCATTTTGAAAGGAACTTAATGATCCAACACACACGCTATCACCAGCGAGACTATACACCAGCGAGAATAATCTCATTTCTGGAGCCACCCTTTACAAGATAAAGCAAAACTACGAAACCCTTACACATGACCCAAAGACAAATTAGCTCTACAAAACACCCATTACGTAATACAATCAGCTTCAATTGATAACTACAACCCCTAAACCACTGCTCAAACGACAGTTAACCCTCAAACCGCCACCAGCCGCAGGGTAACACGCGTTTCGTAGGCGTTTTCTGTAATTGACTCCGTCGGTCATCGCCGGAGGCGTTTCTGTTGTAGCGTGATTTACGATCGCTTGTCGCTGGCACAGCGTGACGCCCATGCAGAACGCTATTGATACGTGTAGCTTATAACCTTATAAGTTATGTCTGCTTGTGGTCACGGGAAATTATGAGAAATGGGCGTGATTTTTTTTAGGGTTGGCTCTGAGAAAAATTCAAATGGACCGTCTAGTGTTTATTACGGGTTAAAGTTCTTTGTGAAGGGTTATGGAAAAATTCAAAAGGAATAAGTACCTAGTTTTCATGGGAAAGTTGAAGGGTTAGGCAATCTGGTTATTAGGTTGTGGGTGAATTATTCATGTCTTTGTATTGTCTTTTTGAGTACGCAGACGAGAAAGGGGTCGGTGACTAGTAGAAATATAGGTAGGTATAATTCAAGACGACTGCGCCCACATTGAACTTAGTAAACTCAATATCGATACAGTAAACAGAACACTAAACAATAAAAACACTGGACAATAACTTGTAATGGACGATCTAACTAATGCTTCAAAACGCTATGATACGTTGTCAGTCGCGCAACGAATTTCTAACTTTGAGCATTTGTATCGTAAATTGTTATTTTCTACGCTATTGAAACCAATGTTTTGCTTTTGTGTACTTATAATTTTTTTTTTTTAAATAATCTACCATACTCATTTAAATTTTTCATCTGGCAAGCTAAGACAGCTCGTTAAAGTCATGACGTCACAGGCCACCGCACTAGTGCTTCAAATGCTTTGATTCACAAGTGCTACGGTACGAAATTTTCCTTGTTTGTTACATTTTAAGTACCGTCTTTGAATTAGGGGTTGGGGTTGGGACGTGTGGTAGGGGATGGCTGTTTTTATTTAGTTGCTGTTTATTTTCATATTTTTGTGTCCTATTTTTGTGTTTTCATATTTGGCGGAGGACAGGGTGTTGTGGCGCAGACTGGGAGAGGCCTATGTCCAGCAGTGGGCTGCGATAGGCTGAGTTGATTGGTTGATTGTGTCCTATCAAAAATGAGATCCCTCAAGTGTCTAAATTCGAAATAATGATCTTATATTATCTCTTTTGCAATATCAATTTTTTCTCACAACGCTTGGAGGCGAACTCGTGGCAAAGTAATAACAGCCGCACGGGTCGATTCATCCGGCTTGCCGGGTTTGGTCCGTGGATGGGTGACCATCTTTACATACCGAGACTCCTCCATGCCTCGGAAAGCACGTTAAGGCTGCCTGTCCACCGGAGCGGAGCGAGGCTGCGGAGTGGAGAAACGGAGAAATATTAACCAATATAATCTTAACTCCGCTCCACTCCGACATTCGCTAGCGCTTCTATTGGTTAATATTTCTCCGTTTCTCCGCTCAGCAGCCTCGCTCCGCTCCGGTGGACAGGCAGCCTAAGCCGTTGGTCCCGGCTGTCATTACAGGTTGTCAGAAGCCTGAAAGTCTGACAACCAGTTACCAAGTGTTATCGACTATCGTATTAGGTATCCAGTTACTGGGTTGTAGAGGTAAAAAACTGGTATTCAGCTGCATCCGAGGCAGATTGATTGATTGTCTTATTATTTAAGTACCTACACTTGACAAGTCTTAAATACAAAGGGGAAAAAAAAAGAAAGGATAGAGCTCATTGGGCAACAAAAACTTCGCCCGCATCGCTGTCAGTAGGAAAAGTGCCCAAAAGGCTGGCAGCATTGCCACGTAGGATATCAATGCTGATCCTTTGACCAAACATTTGGACAGGCCTGTTGTCACTTCGTTTTAAAACCAGATTTGACTGGTGAAGGTATGAAAGCAGTCCAGCACCTATCTACGTAACATCTAAGTATACTTCATCATGAGCCTTTTCCCAACTAAGTTGCGGTCGGCTTCCAGTCCAACCGGATGCAGCTGAATACCCGTATTTTACATGGAGCGACTGTCTATCTGACTAGGGCTTCCAAAATTACGGAAATGTCAGTTACGTAACTAGTTACGCAATTTCTTTCTCCAATTCCGTAATTCCGTAATTAGTTACGTATTTTTTTCCATATTTTTTTTAAATCGATCATATTTTGTTAAAATTGTAGATACTCTAAGGAATTATCAAAATAAACACAATATATATAAAAAAAACAAATATTATTCAAGAACTTAATGTATAATTAAGTCAAACCATTTCTTTTCGTCCCGAATATGACCTTTCTTCTTGAAAATGTGAACTCAGAAATGACGGCATTTAAGGTTTTATCACCCAGAGAACTTTGAAATTTGTTTATATTTACTGTCACTTTGTTTATTTGTATTTAAGTATGTCTAATTATTGAGCGATTGTCAACTCCTCGTCATCCTCATCATCGTCACTGATGATAAATTGCGTCCGATTTACTCTGTTGTTGTTTATGGTGTTGTGGATTTGGACTTTTTTGTGTGGAATTACCTATATTTTAACCATTCCAACAGTTCCACTATGTATATTCGTAAATCATCTGAGTCTGACGATAAAAATATTGCAAAACACCGAATACATTTGTTCGCCTTTTATTTATTCTCTGTCTAAGAGATGTGGCTAGTTTTCCACTGAGATCGTTTGACTGAAGATCTTTAGCATAAATATCTGAGATCTGGAGTTTCTCTAGCATAAATCGAAGCGCAGCGTCTGTTGTCAATAAGTTTGAATCATGGCAACATAATGACATCACTGTAGTTTACATGACATCCAAGCTGTAATGAATTTCATGAAGGTCTTGGATCTCTTCGTCTGTATAAGTGTAACTTTCCACTGAGATCGTTTGACTGAAGATCTTTAGCATAAATATCTGAGATCTGGAGTTTCTCTAGCATAAATCGAAGCGCAGCGTCTGTTGTCAATAAGTTTTAATCATGACAACATAATGCCATCACTGTAGTTTTTATTACATGACATCAAGCTGTAATGAATTTCATGAAGGTCTTGGATCTCTTCGTATGTAGTGTAGTTTTCCACTGAGCTCGTTTGACTGAAGATCTTTAGCACAAATATCTGAGATCTGGAGTTTCTCTAGCATAAATCGAAGCGCAGCGTCTGTTGTCAATAAGTTTTAATCATGACATCACTGTAGTTTTTATTACATGACATCCAAGCTGTAATGAATTTCATGAAGATCTTGGATCTCTTCGTCTAGTAGTGTAGCTTTCCACTGAGATCGTTTGACTGAAGATTTTTAGTATAAATATCTGAGATCTGAAGTTTCACTAGCATAAATCGAAGCGCAGCGTCTGTTGTCAATAAGTTTGAATCACGGCAACATAGTGACATCTCTGTAGTTTTTATTACATGACATCCAAGCTGTAATGAATTTCACGAAGATCTTTTCGTCCGTAAATTTTTCATTTGATTTCAAATCTTGTAACACCGCAAAGCATGATTTTAATTTGAGAAATCGGCATACTATATTATCTTACAAGCTGCTCCATCGCGTTTTACAATAGAGTATTATGTCAATTTTTACCATGCTCTTCTAAAATGTTTTTCTGCAATAAGTCGTTTTTCAAAGGGGAGTTTTTAAAAGATTTTATTAGATCTCTTAATTTTTTATTTACTAGTTGCCTGTAGGGACTTTCCCACAGGGTTTCCCGGCGACTCGCCCAGTTGATAATTGAAATTGAACTCTATTCTGTACGTCTTAGAACTACTTTTTGCAAGATATTTCAAAGAATAAAATAAACCACAGGGAACACCCTGTTTGTACAGTATTTATGCAAGTTATGTTGTAGAGTGTTTCCACATTATAAAATGTGCAAAATACATTCTTATTAGTTGACTATTTTGATTTATCGACGATGACAACAATTACGTAAGTACGGAATTGACATCTTCAGTTACGGATTTGAGAATACCTTAAAATTGGTCCGTAATTACGTAATTGCGTAATTACGTAATTACGTAATGGAAGCCCTATATCTGACCACTACAACCCAGGTACTGGGTAACACGACGATACCACTTGGTAAGAGTGGTTGTCAGACTTTCGGGCTTCTGCCGACCCGTAACGACTGTCAAAGACTAACGAAGTCGGGCTCGGTATCTAAGATCTAGGTATACTTAGGGCTAATTTTTCAATAGTCAGATAACTTTTATCTGAAGAATAAGTTTGACATAAGTATTCTATAGTTACAAAAGCTGTCAAACCGCTATATTTATTCCATAAATTAAAATTATCTGACGATTGAAAAATTAGCCCATAGTTACTCAATTTCTTAGGAATCGGCAAATTAACTTTAGGCAAGTGCCTGTCTTTCTTATCTCTGCCTTACCTGCGTTGGTGTTAGGTGTATGAGTGAAGCCAGGTGCTCCCTCTCCGGCGCAGACAGGTACTTCTGCTGCTTGAACCGCCTCTCCAATTCGTATACCTGCACAGATGCATGAAGTTTGATTAGTCTTGACTTCACACAGAATGCTTTATATTAGAAAAGATAAGGATACGAACGAGTATAAGTACAGCGTCAAATTAAATTAGGTAGGGAAATTCCGCAGTCGTGATATCTGTGGGATCGAGGGCAAAGTAAACAGCCAATTTGTAGTATGACTGGTTTATTTTAACCAAAAGTACACTTTTTAAAATCTTAACGTAAAACACACCGCACACCGTCGTTCATATATCCGTCGTTCTGCCATTCTCCTCGTGTTGCCATCCTTCACCTCGTGTTACCATACTATTCACTTTACATTCCCACATATCAATATCTAAACACTAGGTTTTGCCAGCGGCTTGGCCCGCGTAGATGTCGGAAAATATCCCACGGGAACGTAGGTATTACCGGGAATTTATTCCTTATTCTTAGTCTACATTATAAAGGGAACCTCTGTGCAAAATTTCAGCTTTTTAGGTCCAAGGGTTTGGGCTGGGCGTTGATGAGTCTGTCAGTCAGTCAGGACTTCTCTATTTATTTATATAGATGGATGATAAAGCAAAAATAAATTAATTTGATGATTTTTTTTCATCAACCGCAGTTTAGTTGAAATATCAGTTTAAAATCAGTATTTTTTTTTGTAAACTTCACAGACGTGATAACTAAAAACGATGAAATAAAAATAACAGATTTTCTCAAACACTACCACCGAACGTTGACTCCAAAAAAAAAAATAATCATGACAATGAATAAAGTCTTAAAAAACTATTTAAATACTATTTTATTTACGAAACTAGTATTTTTTCAATTTAAAATCGTTCGAATTTACATTACTTGCGTTCACTCCGCGCGGTCGTGGCAGGCCAACTGCCAAACTGCTATCTAACTGTCACGTTAATTTTTTTTCAGGCCGATGTTCACACGGACCTAAAAATATTGCGGCGGGATTTTATCGCTCACTTTATTTTCAACTCTCGCTGTTGAGCCGAGCTTCGAGAATCCAACCTAACAACAACAGAGTGCATAATCCCAGCGCCACGAAGAAACACACTGTTGGATTTTCACTTCTCGCCGTTAAGCAGAGCGTTGAAAATCCAGTGCGCAAAAAAAAATCGTCGCGATATTTTCCAAAAAAAGTCTGCTCAAATCTCATGAAACAACGCAACGATAAAGTCTTAACTGTATGTAGGTACTATTTGTAACCTCTCTGAAATTAGTTCTAAACTGTATCTAAAATGATCCTTTGGTAAGATCAATCACACACATTCACAATCCCTTTAACCTCAATCAAATTCAACTTTTAGCCAAGCTAACGTCACCCCCCCCCCCCCCCTCACACACCCAATGCAAATAAAGATATAAACACAAATACACCCCCACATTTACACACACACACACCCACACACAGAGCAACATTGGAATCAAACTGCAACCGGAACATTCCGTAGAAATAGAATTAATTACATGGTTGATAGCTGGTGGTGGTGTGTTCCGAGGGCGGGGCGGGGCGGGCGGGCGGCGTGGGCGGGCGGGCGCCGCCCTCGCACGCTATTTTGGCTTTAGACTTTAGTTAGCTTTTGAATGTTATGTTGCTCGTTTGATTTAATAAAATTTTAGTTGAGGGATGTTACATTTTAATGTATTGCAAATTAATACATCAGCGGGGTTTTGCGATTTTCATATATATGAAACTGTGCATCGAGTAATTTTGCTCTATTTATAGTAGGTATTGTTCTGAAAAATTATATCAAACTAACTTTTGCGTGGAGGTCGGGAATGATCCCACGGGAACATACAACCGGGATCAAAAGTATCCTATGTCCTAATCCAGGTCATGGTCTACCCATGTGCTAAATTTCATCCAAATCTGTACACCCGTTTTAGCGTGAAAGCGTAACAAACAAACAAACGAACTCGCTTTCGCATTTATACTCCTAATATTAGTTAGATTAACGGAGATGATGTCGCAATCGGAATAAAAAATACAATAAAAATAAATTGAATAAAAATAAAACAATCCCGGTCTATTATTATCGCACTGCAAATGCCTCTTCTCATACAGAGAGCATTGCATTAATACAGAGATTGCATCAAGACGGGTACAAAAGAAACGGATGGAAAAAAGAATACCTGTAGATCAATAATGCTGAGGAGTACCCTTTCGGAAAGAAGTTTCTCTAACTTTGACCGAATTGTATTGTAGTAGGCAAATTGTATCGTACCCTGAACAGCAAGGTTTTCAATTTTCTTTCAAAAAACAAAGGACTCTGTTTTTGAGCAACTCTCAAAATCTTTTATTTCTTTAGTTATTTATTATTATAACATTACAACGTGAACGAATTAACCACTGGACCCGACATAAAATAGAAATGTATGAAAACTCGTTCAACTACATTACATTTGATTAAATTTTGTGATAAATAACAATAAATGTAATAAAATTATGTAAAAATATCGAGATTTTTTTTATTAAATGTAAGTTTATTAAGTACTAGCTGCGCCCCGCGGTTTCACCCGCGTAGACCGGGATAAAAAGTAGCCTATGTGTTAATCCAGGGTATAGGCTCAAAATAATCTTTCGGAATAAATTCTCTAATTGATGGTGAAAACCGAATCAAAATCCGTTGCGTAGTTTAGAAGAATAACGCGATCACAGGCAGACAAACACGAAAAGCGACTTTAATCATCATATTATTATTATCACACTAATCACACTAATATTATAAAGGCGAAAGTTTGTGAGTGTGTGTGTGTGTGTTTGTATGTTTGTTACTGATTTTTGGTATATAGATTAGCTTATACCCTGGATTAACACATAGGCTACTTTTTATCCCGGTCTACGTGGGTGAAACCGCGGGGCGCAGCTAGTCTCACTACCACACTAATATTATAAAAGCGAAAGTTTGTGGGTGTGTGTGTTTGTTACTTTTTCACGCTCAAACGGCTGGACTAATTTTGATAAAATTTGGTATGGGCGTAGCTGACACTCTACTTTTTATTCCGAAAAAATGTACGGTTCCCGTGGGATAGTTTCCGACGAAGCTAGTTTATAATATTTGAGGTCGCAGCGTTGCTAAATCACAGCTCGATTTAAAAGGCCCCGGTTCTTTTGTTAACATTCGTTGCGACTGCGATTTGGTGTCGACAGTTGACCCGACACAGTCGCGGTCACCATGGCACCGCCCTGCCATGAAGCCGGTCATGCTTCACGCTACAATTAATTCACCCTCGTAAAGCGGCCTGTTCACTGTGCGCGTGATGCGATTTGAATTCCTGTCGCACTTGTGTTCAGTAGCCTATCTACAATTTTAGTGTGATCGTTTTTGTGCTAAGTAATAACAGCCGCATGGGTCGATCCATCAGCTTAAGCTACGCTTGCCGATGTTGGTCCGTGGATGGGTGACCATCTTTACCTACCGAGACTCCTCCGTGCAATGGAGAGCACGTTAAGCCGTTGGTCCCGGCTGTCATTCATGGAGCTTTGACTGTCGTTACTGGTGGTCAGAAGCCCGAAAGTCTGACAACCAGTCTTACCAAGGGATATCGTATTACCCAGTTACTGGGTTGTGGAGGTCAGATAGGCAGTCGCTCTATTTATTTATTTATTTATTTAGGGAAAACAAACAATTGTACAGTATAAGTTACAGTAAATATTACAACGTATTAGAAGCTAATGTACAATCCACGACGTTTCCACATATTACTAAGTAAAATATAAAATATATATATACTCTATGTAAAATACTGGTATTCAGCTGCATCCGGTTAGACTGGAAGCCATCCCCAACATTGTTGGGAAAAGCCTAGGCAGATTGATTGAGTTTTTACATGGAGTGACTGCCTATCTGACCTCCACAACAGAGTTACTGGGTAATACGATACTTAACTAGACTGGTTGTCAGACTTTTGGGTGTCTGACTACCCGTAACGACCATCAAAGATTAAGAATGACAGTCGGAACCAACGCGAGGCACGGAAGGATCTCGATATATAATGGATGGTTACTATTGGTTACAATGGTTACCCCTCCACGAACTGACCGTTGCAAGCGTGGCTTCTTCTTCTTAATCTTCGATCGATCCGTGCGGCTGTTATTATTTAGCCACAAGCCCCTAATAATTGTTATCTTAATAAAACTTCACTTTATTCATAAGATAAGTCTACAGCAATATTTTTCTAGTTGAACCGAATAGTCGATCGCCAATCGCACAGTGAATGTGATGCCTTGCTTACATCTCGAATTAAGGCAGGTAAAGTCCCCCAATTCGTATTTATTTGTAAAATGATCGGCAAGTAAAGCTCCCCCTGCGAGGGTCGACGATCCAAATAAAATACGGAGGCTTTGCAGAACAAGCGGAGGTACTTAGGTAGCGGGAGATATCGTGCCGATTTTTGGTAAGAAGTTCAAATAAAATATCCGATAGGGAGAACGCTAGAGAAGTTGATTAAAATAAACTAAAAATATAATACATATATGCAGTTGCCAAAGATTTGAGTAAGATTGTTACTATGCTTCCATTTTGTGTCAAGAGCAGTCAAGCCCAGGCCCAGTGGTAACGGCCGCGACTTACGAGCTGTAAAGTCATTAGGTTCGAACCCAGCCAGGCGCTTTATCTTGTGTAAATTATTTCATCACCACTGCTCTCAAAACGGTGAAGGAAAACATCGTGAGGAAACTTTTCTATCAAAAATTCGAAGACATGTGACATCTACCAACCCGCACTGGGTCTGCGTGGTGTATTATGGCCCACTCACCGAGAGGAGGCCTGTTTCCCAGCAGTGGGAACAAGGAAGGAGATTAGAGTCCATGAGGTGTGGAAGCCATAACAAAATAGAGGCGGAGATTGTTACATCGCATCTACACAAGTGATTTATAAAGGTATTTAATGAATAACAGGGTGTAAAGTTCACTCATCCTCCATAGAAAAGGCAGGATCCTACGACCAGACGGGTGTTGTGTCTGGTGGGCAACTGCCCGACGGCTAATTAATACCGGGGATGTTGTATATTATGCCAGTCGCGCGGTAATTCGATAAGTCGATCCAACCACAACAAACTTCTAAACCAAACCTTACATTAAACTTTCATGAATAAACTATAGTTTTCAATAATAGCGTGCACCATCGTTGACCAAATCTACTCTTACCGGGAGGGAGCCATGCGAGCCGTCAGGTGATACAGATAACGCGAGACTATGTCCGAACACAAAAAGCTTGCTTTAAGACCTTAACGGTGAGTTGCAGAAACGAAATAGATGCTGTCGCTTTCTTTTTGACACATAATAATAAGGGATGGCATGAATTTAAAGTCTCCATTAAACTAAAGTTTGTTTCTGCAACTGGCTGTAGCTACGAGTATGTTAAATAGGTATATTTTAAAAAATCCAGTGTCACTCACTTGTGCCTGAGTAAACAGGACTCTTCTCTTCCGCCTCTGCGCGAGAGGGAACTGCATGGGCTTGGAGTCAGGTCCAGCGCAGGCGGCCAGGCCCCCCATATTGTTGACGTGGCCCATCCCGCCGCCCGTCGACGTCATTAGCCTGGAAACTGAAGCAGCCGCTCAGATACGCACACTTGGATCTACTAAGCTAAATGGTAGATTATTTTTAGGCATCAGAGTCAAGTAATCTAAAATGTTGGGGTGTGTTGTGTTGTAACAACTAAGATGCTGGGGTGTCTTTTGTTGTAATAAATAAGATGTTTCAGTGTGTTGTGTTGTAATTCAAATAAGATGTTGGGGTGTCTTTTGTTGTATTAACTAAGATTTATTTATGTATTTATTAACTCATCATCACCATCATTACCTAATTCAATAGTGTGGCCATAATTACAGTTTTATAAGATGTTGGGGTGTGTTGTGTTGTAACAATTAAGCTTTTCTGATTTTTTTTGTACTTAGAGTAGAATTTTTGGTGTCTTTGATCTAAAAAGCTAAGTTAGTCAATCAATCTGCCTAGCCTTTTCCCAACTATGTTGGGGTCGGCTTCCAGTCTAACCGGATGCAGCTGAATACCAGTATTTTACATGGAGCGACTGCCTATCTGACCTCCACAACCCAGTAACTGGGTAATACGATACCCCTTGGTAAGACTGGTTGTCAGACTTTCGGGCTTCTGACGACCCGTAACGACTGTCAAAGATCCACGAATAACAGCCGGGACCAACGGCTTAACGTGCTTTCCGAGGCACGGAGGAATCTCGATATGTAAAGATGGTCACCCATCCACTGACCAACCCCGGCAAGCGTAGCTTAACCTGACGGATCGACCCGTGCGGCTGTTATTACTTAGCCACGAGCTCCTCAAGCTAAGTTAGTATAAGGTATTAATTAAATTTCCAAAACATTTAGGGCTAATTTGACCAAAGTTGGATATATTTTGTATCCGTGAAATAAAATTGACGACTGTTTTTGTATGGGGAAACTGTATAAAATTGAAAATTTAGGTATTCGAAGATTTTAAGACTTAGGTACCTAGCTACTCTGAGTATGAAAGTTGGTCGAATTCAACTTTAGTCAATTTTACAAATTTATTTTAGCCACAAAACGAAAACCTCTCAGGATTTATCAGTGTGCTGGAGAGCCATTCATTTACCACCTACCACCTCCCACCTTCATACCTACCTACCTTCAGTACCTACATACAACGCGTAATAAATTAAACAATAGACTTCAGACACCCCAATTAAAATATTAAGAATAAGACTAATAAAAATAACACCTGTATTTTGATTACCATTTTTTATAAAACAGTAAAAAAAGTTAATTCGGTCGCGCATTTAAGTAAGTAGGCTTCTCTGAGATAAGGCTTAAATTTCGTTAAGGCTTATCCTCCCTAAAATACGGCGAAAATAAGTAACTTTGTTTCCATTTTTTACAGTAACTATAGCACATTTTTGATAGAAAAAAATACACAATAATCTAGAATACATAAGAAGTGATTTCATGTGTCCTGAAATCTATTTTAGTTTGTAGAACTAAAGAAATAAAGGCTAAACCCAGATCTATTTCTGTCTATTTTTTCGAGTTTTTACCATATTACTCCTACAGTTTTCAATTAAGTGTTCATAAAATACAGTTTTTTACAAAATAATAAGGAATGATTTCATATGATTACTTTTTTAGTCCCTAGATTTTTTGTAAATCGGTAATTACTTCATATTTTGAGATATTTTGCAAGCGTTGTGTCATCGCGCTTCTCTTTCTTTTCTATGCAGTCCTACAGTGACCGCGCTTTTTACGGCGGACAAGCCTTAAATGAAAGATTTGATTAACTTGTTTTGACGCGGTAGTCCTAATTTCAGTTAGATTAGTCATTGCAATTCAAAGCAAAGTCTTAGGTATTCGCCGTATTATAAAGGCACATATTTAACCATAAATTCCTGATTATCCTTTTATAAGATTAGCGAGCAATTAACAAGAATTAATAGGGCTCTCAGCTTTAAAAGCTAAGTTAGCATTGAATTTTCACCAGATTTTCGCGAATGGAGGTCGCTTTTTGAACTGAAAGCGTTTGTCTTTAGCCAACTTTAGTATTAATTAAATCTTTGGTATTAATTAGTTGATTAGCTCTGCCGAGGTTAGATTGAAAAGGTTTTTAGGGTTCCGTACCAAAATGGTAAAAAGGAAAAAAAAATAGTGGCGATTTTGTTTTCGCGCACTGATTTCCATGCGCTGCTTAGCGCCACGCCGGGAGTTGAAAATCCAACGGTGTATTTTTCGTTGCGCTGGGATGCATTCTGTTGTTGTTAGGTTAGGTTAGGTTGGATTCTCGAAGCTCGGCTCAACACCGAGAGTTGAAAATCCAGTGCGCGATAAAATCCCGCATCGATTTTTTTACGTCCGTGCGAACGTCGGCTTATGGTGCGACTCAGTCTGTCTGTCTGTCACAGTTGGATATCTCAAGAACTACTAATGCTATCAACTTGAAATTTGGAGCAGTTTTAGATGACGTTTACCCAACTATTTTGCAAATAAGAAAGAAATAAAAATACCTATACTTTTTTTTTGCAACAAAAAGGGGGTGTTAAAAATTTAAAGTGGGGCAACTATGGCATGTGGGGTATCATTTATGAAAGAGCGCTATTTGCTCATTATCAAGCATGTTTTTATTTTTTTTAGGCCGCATAGTTTTTGACTTTTGATGAAAAATGTAAACAAAAATACCGTTCGGGTCCTTATCTCCGCGATGTCTCTAAATAGCACACTTCTTCAGAAATCGGAACGGAACCCTCTCGGTGCGCGAGTCCGACTCGCTCTTGACCGGTTTTTTTTTCAATTTTCTGTATTATTTTTACTGTAAGTTTAGTGCAAAAGAAAAGTTATTTGGAATAACTCAGTCTGAGTTGGAATATAAAGTTTTAAGAATATCGGATAAAACTTAAGTCAGCATTAGTTTGTTCCTCCTAGTTGCTGTAGCCATGGATATTTAAAAAAAACCGGTCAAGAGCGAGTCTGACTCGCGCACCGAGGGTTCCGTTCCGATTTCTGAAAAAGTGTGCTATTTAGAGACATCGTTTTATTTTTCCTGTAATGTTTATATAAACTTCTATCACATAGAATAATTTCAGATTTTTATGTTTGCAAACTTCGGAGATAAGGGCCCCGGGGAACGGTATTTTTTTTTTACATTTTTCATCAAAAGTCGAAAAGTATGCGGCCTAAAAAAATTAAAAAATGTTTGAGAATGTGCAAACAACGTTCTTTTATATGATATACCCCACATGCCGTAGTAGCCCCACTTTTAATTTTTAATACCCCCTTTCAGTCCCTGTTACAAAAAAAAAATATGAATATTTTTACTTCTTTCTTATTTGCAAAATAGTTTGGTAAACGTCATCTAAAACTGTTCCAAATTTCAAGTTGATAGCATTAGTAGTTCTTGAGATGTTCAGCTGTGACAGACAGACAGACAGACAGACTGAGTCACACCATAAGGGTTCCTTTTTTACCATTTTGTTACAGAACCCTAAAACAGTAAAAAAAAAAAACTTGTATTTGTATCCCTAGCTATTATTTTCACTGTTTGTATTCTGTGAACAGCGCTGTGGGCTGCAATTAATTGTTTATAAATGTGTATTTCTTTTTTCATGTTTCATATTGTAGCTCTCTGTTAGTTTATAAGATCCGTATTGCAGAACGTAACTCAATACTCAAGCATTACTTAAGAATAGATTCAAGCCATTTGATTGGTTGAAACTAGTTTTAAACTAGATTTAAACAAAGATCAGTGATTGAGTTTCCTTCTGTAATACGGACCTTAAAGTAGGTACACAATATCATAATTTCAGAGGATGAATGAAAGGCGACTAACGAAAGGCAACAACAGGGCAGATGTGAGTGGAAACGCCGGGAGGGGACGCCCTAGGAAGACATGTAGTGAAGTGACCATAACGGTAATGTTCTTCAGAGTAAGATCAGCAGTGCTATTCTGTACAAATCTCACCGTGAAAAGCCTGGTGAAGTGAGTTGTCATTCTGCCCGATTGACACTATTGACAGCTCACTCCACGCTCACTTCACCTAAGTTTTCACAGTGAGATTTGTACAGAATAGCACTGCTGGTACGTTCGTAGGACTCGCAACCGGCGTGCGTGTAGGTCTTCAGAAGTATGAACGTAAACGAGACAAAAGGAGTATGTAAAGATCGTAGCAAGTGGCGTTCTGTAATTTCTACCTACCCCCATGGAAGAAGGCGTGAGTTTATGTATGTATGTGTATGAATTTTGCAATTTCAGTAGCAGCTAAGTGTAGGTACTGTTTCACGAGTAATATTCATAAAGCTCTTAATTTAAAACATGTTCGCAATACTTATAACGAAACAACTGTATAACTTTAATCACATTTTTATCCATCCTTGCAAATTATAAAAGGGGAGTAGGTAAAATAAAAATTAATACTTTCTCGCGGTAGAAATTAATCTCTTAGCGCTGGCAACATTTAAGCTGGCGCCCGCCATTTTCCTAATGACACTAGACGCGGTTTCCCGCGCTACTAGCTTTGCAACGTATTTTAGTCACTTTGAGAACATACAATTATGTTTTAAATGTGTATAACATTTATTACTTACATGATTTTATGTTAATCTTATATTTAATTTCAAAAAAATGTCCTACTAAAACGTGTAATGTAAGAGGCGAATATTCTGTTTAAGTATAAAATTAATATTAACGCATTGATAGACAGTAAACGCTCCCAGTCGTAATAACAATAACCTCTATTGTGTCTCGTTCAGTTGGTCTTCAACCGATTAAGTATAATAACAGTTAGTACGCTCAAGATTCATACTGTACCCTGTAATCATTTTTGTTTTCTGTCACTTCATTGCGTGCGACGTATTTTCTGGCTAGCTTACCGAGAATACTTTGTAGGAGATTGATGCCGAAGCTCTGGTTCAACAGCAGCCATGTAAGTCATGGTTCCTAATACTGAATCGGCACATCATGTTTCGTAAAGGTATTACTTGAAGACACAACTACGCCGTAGGTACAATTCTAGTCTACATAAACAAAGTAATCACAAGCCTACAAAGGGACAGTAGCCCAAAACAAATGATTGCGACCATCCGCCATCATGACAATTGGCCACCTAATCGCGTAGGCCGACGACCTTTAAAACACGGAGCTGTGTTCAATAGAATAATGATAAGACAGTACAAAACACTTAAGTAAAACTTCTAGAACCGTCATTCAAAAACTGTCGTTTGTGAACTTTTTGGAATTAAAAACGCGACTTTGTACATAAAATCTTAGCCACTGGACCCGGGAGTTAATAAAGCACATGAGTTCTAAAGGAAACTATTGCACAGGTTTGAGAGACGCTCTAAAGGTGACTTATTTTTCCTAAAACCTCAATATGCCATACGAGTATTCTCGAAAGTAATGTCGTAGGCATTGTAGGCAATGCAATGCTATGAGAGTGCTGAGTAGTCAAGTCTTTTACAGAGCAGTTGTACCTAAGTGTGTCGTTAGCTCAAAAACCACAATTAAAATTAATAAATATTGGCAGTGTAGTACCAGTGGTAAGATGAATATTTTTACCTGTGTACCCAACTCTTTGGTTGATGCCTACGTTCATAAGTGAAGCTACAAATAAAATTACAATTCTTTCACCAACAAAGGCTCGCAGACAGCATTCGCTAACGTCGGCCGACATCACCATTTCGCCAGCAATGCTCCGAACATTACACACGCCGAATCCGCCGCGTATTTACACAACACTCGACGAAAAGGGTCTTTCAATAAAATATTGCTCCCCATTCTGTCTTACTCTATTGTGCGTGTGTGGCGGTATTGTGTGATATCTTTGCCTCATCGATGAAACTCGAGCAAGCTGGGAGTTTGGGGGTTCTGTTCGTAATTTTAATAAAATAAGTTTTACGATGTTAAAGATGAATCAACTCAATTTTGACAAACATGGTAGAATTTCGTAAAAAATCTAGCAGCATGATTGCTGATATCATCACTTTAACACTCACGATTTCACGAACCCATTACTTATAGGAAACTTCACAGTTTGTTTGAGCTACGCTTGCGGCGGTTGGTCTGTGGATGGGTGACCATCTTTACATACCAAGACCCCTCCGTGCCTCAGAAAGCACGCCAAGTCGTTGGTCCCGGCTAGTCATTCGTGGATCTTTGGCAGTCGTTACGGGTTGTCAGAAGCCCGAAAGTCTGTGACAACCAGTCTTAAACAGTAACTGGGTTGTGGAGGTCAGATAGGCAGTCGCTCCATGTAAAATACTGGTATTCAGCTGCATCAGGTTAGACTGGAAGCTGACACCGACACAGTTGGGAAAAGGCTAGGCATATGATGTGTCAGTTCATTTCTATAATACTTCTACTCAGTTTTAAATATAAATTAGAGTGCTTTAATTTTAGTTCGCACAGATACTGGAAAAGTTGTTCCAGTTTTACTACGGTACCCCAAAAAAATGCTTGTACCCGCTCAGTTCAAACCTTCTTTGTGTTGTCAATAGACCACCGGACATTTTATTATCTGTGGATCTCGGGGTTTAATTGAAACGTAGCGCTATTTCCATGGCGGCTGAATGGGCGCATTTTTAGATTCCAATTGAATCGTTAAATGACACGTAAGGGGGATGTTTACAAACATTTCTGAATAGCTTTCGAAGATAGTTCAATGTGATCTTGATTTTATTTTAATTGATGCAATCATAGGGCTTTTTTGTTGTTTTTTTGCAGTAAAGGTAGCCTGGGGTTTGTTACATTTAAAATACGTCTATTATTTTTGTAACAATGAAATTTCTTCTTCGTATTCCTAGCTCATCACCTACTTGAATTCATTTTGTGTCGCTATGGTATACCCATTTGGAAACTGCCAATTTAATGTGTATTTTAGGTGTATCTTCAGAATTTTATCGGACAGCACACTACCAAGGTGCGTAGCAGACCTTAATATTTCATAAAAATACATTCACACTCATGTTCCCGTGTGTGACAGGGGTCGGACAGAGATGTGCATATATTTTGACAACAAATACGTCGGTAATTGAACCGGGGGCTGGCCACGACGAGGGACGCTGGGGCGTCAAAATATATCGTCGTAAACGGAAGTATTTTCAGGACCGAGCGGTGTTGCTATTAAAATTATAATTTTTAATGGTAGAAAAAGTTTCTTAGGCATCAATGATGATGAGATTACTGATCTATCAAACTAGTGCAGCATCCTAATAAATAGCCATTTCGAGGAACAAATTATAGTCTTAAATACTCTGTAACATTCAGGAAACCCAGCTAAGTAATACCTAATTAACTAATTTCTCATCATCATTTGCCTAGCCTTCTCCAAACTATGTTGGGGTCGGCTTCCAGTCTAACTGGATGAATACCAGTATTTTACATGGACTGCCTATGTGACCTCCACAACCCAGTTACTGGGTAATACGATACCCTTTGTGTCAGACTTTCAGGCTTCTGACTTCTGACGACCTGTAACGACTGTCAAACCAACGGCTTAACATGCTTTCGTGTGTTGCGTGAGGGGTCTTGGTATGTAAAGATGATCACCCATCCGCGGACCAACCGCGGCAAGCGTATATAGCTTATTACTTAGCCACAATAATTCTAATTTCTATAGCTTTATTTTATCTGGAACTTAATTTTTTCAGTCTCCCGTCAAAAGCTATTTTGAGGAAACCGCTAAATTTTATGAGATTGTATTAAGAGTATACTTAGTTACATCTCACAAGATCAAACACCTACCAAACACACGCAAAACATCACGCTCCCATTTCCCCCAATTATCATTCAACCCGCACAGAAAGTCAGAAGAAAAATAAATAGTTGCACGAAACGGACACTTGGCTTTAACGCGTGCATTTGATGACACGATTGGCGTGAAATTGGCCCGAACTGGGAGCTGGGGGCTGGGCACTGGGGTCCGGCTCGAGGGGGCAAGCAAGCGTGCGTCTGACGGCCGCTGACCGCAAGTAATTACCAACTAGACAATGCTAGTTGAAAATTCACCAAAGTTTTAATGGCCACCCGCTTTGTGAAGTTATTATTGCTTTTGAGTCTGTGATTATTTTGAAGGTGATTTCGGTCAATAGGTAGTACCTCATTATTTTGCCTATTGTTAGTTTCTTTGGTTAAGGCGAGTAGAGCTGCTAACTAGTGCCACCATTGAGAAAAAAGCCGTTCTTGGCGTTAACTGCTATAACTTCGAACCATAACGGGACTAGTGTTGATTTTTTTGATACAAAATATTCTACCTCACATGACTAAAAATGTGAGCATAGGAAATTTCACAATGTTCCATATCTCCAGACTTATTATTTTTTTCACAATGGTGGCGCTAATTATACAATTTAAATTGTTATTGCTTCGGCATCTGCTTCTACTTTCCTAACGTTAAAGACGAAAGACAGGAGTCTTTCGTCTTTGCTTCATTGAAAGGTTTTCTGGAACTTTTCCTCAGTTTTCTAGGGCTCATTGTACCTATTATGCACAAGGACAACATTTTGATCGCCATGACTGTTATCTACTTATAAATTTTCCAGGAATATATATTGTCATCAACGATTCCAGCCATCGCTAAGTGTTCTACAAAAATGCCTTCGTAATCAACGTGGAATCAATCTGCCTAACCTTTTCCCAACTATGTTGGGGTCGGCTTCCAGTCTAACCGGACGCAGCTTAATACCAGTATTTTACATGGAGCGACTGCCTATCTGACCTCCACAACCCAGTAACTGGGTTATACGATACCCCTTGGTATCGTATAACCCAGTTACTAAAGATCCACGAATGACAGCCGGGACCAACAGCTTAACGTACTTTCCAAGGCACGGAGGCGTCTCGGTATATGTAAAGATGGTCACCCATCCACGGACCAACCCCGGCAAGCGTAGCTTAACCTGATGGATGGAGCCGTGCGGCTGTTATTACTTAGCCACGAGCTCCTCCCTCCTCATCAACGTGGAAATTAATGAAATTACAAATAATTTTCAATTTCACCATTTGAGCAGAGAAAACTTTTTTACAAAAACAAAAACCGACTTCCAAAAAAAAACACTACAAAGTGAAAAATAACTTTAATTTCGGAAGTCGGTGTCTTTGGATCTGTATTTTAGTTTTTTGCCACCGACTTCCGAAATTAAAGTTATTTTTCACTTTGTAGTGTTTTTTTTGGAAGTCGGTTTTTGTTTTTGTAAAAAAGTTTTTATTTTTCCCCTTCCCCTTGGACCTCGAACACGAGCAGACGTGCACAGACCTCACACAGTTTTATTTTAATTTTAATTCACAATAAAAATCCAAGTTTAATCGGCTCCAAAAAATAGGAGTGCATAACTCAAAGGAGTATAGTCTACGGGCAGTTGCTAACACTGCACTGTATGTACAAACGTTCGCACGCACACCAACGCCGTACACGGAAGCCATCTGCGTGTGAGCAGCCCCGAGGTATTGCTGTTCTCGTTGTGCACGCGCCGCCTCTGCGTCAGCGCCTGCCGGCCGCCGCTAACTATCTGCGCTCCTGGTACTCGCTGCTACAGACTGTCGTGTCACGCCCCGCCTGCGTCTGTTACGTCACGCCGACTCTTCAGTAACGACGGATATCTGTTGCCTCCACTCAGTACCTGCACGCCTAGTACTTGTAGCGCTAATTTGGAAGGTTTGTTGTGGTTCCGGACTTAGAAAGAGAAGGAAGCATCATCGGTGAGTAGTAACAAATTAATTATTCACGCATTTAATTATCTGCGCTGACACAATCCGAGAGTGTATACTACTACCTAACACAGAAAACTAAAGGAGAATAATTATAACTCAATTGATGTAAGTCTGGACTCTTGCCATAAGATATTGTTTAACCACAACAGTTTCTGCTTGCCTGATACCTTGCTACTGGTGTGGTGAATAATTATGCCCGTCAACCGGTCTCCTCCTGACTCTCCGATCCCTCTGCCAGTGATATCTGTCACCGGGGCAGACAACATTGCATCTACAGCCGTACGATCTACTTCACATGACTCATCGCTGCACCAATGTGCTTCGGCGCCTGACCTGTCGCTCGATTCTAACGTCACGTTTCGTAAAGTGAAAAATAAAACTAAAAATCTCGAGAAAGCAGGCGACACTGCATCCACGGAGCTTACTAGGACCATGCTTGCTGCCTTCTCCAGTAAACAGGAAACTCAGTTCGAGGGTATGATGCTCAAGATTAATAATATCATTGAACAAAATATTGAGTTGAAATTGAGTGTGGAGGTAATGTCAGCCAAGTATGACGAGTTTTTAAGCCGTATATCGTCCTTAGAAGCTGAGAAAAAAGAGGACAAAAAGCTGATTCGACAACTTGAGGATAACATTGAGTATTTGGAGCGCAACACGAGGGCCACTGAAATAGAAATTCGAAACGTACCGAAATCTGAACAGGAGACAAAAGATGACCTCAGTGATTTTGTTGTCAATTTGGGACAAACCTTAAACCTACATATTAGTCAAACTAGCCTGAAAGATATTCACAGAGTGAAATCAAAAGATAGCTCGAACCCAATTATTGTGAATTTCAACTCCGTCATAACTAAAGATAAGGTGATTAAGGGAGTCAAGATGTTCAATAAGACAAAAGACAAAGGAGAAAAGCTCAATACCACCCACCTGAAGTTCAAGAACAAACAACCAATTTATGTGTCAGAAAGGCTTACGTTTAACACCCAGAAATTGTACTACCTAGCCAGAACGCAGCACAAAAACTATGGGTATGACTTTTGTTGGACCTCATATGGCGTAATTTATTTGCGAAAGAAAGTTGGCGACCCCCAGATCCGTATAAACTCAGAAGAGGATTTTCAAAGGCTTAGACCTGCTAGTTGTATATGACTAATACTGCTCTCATGTGAATTTTGTTGTAAGTTTACTAAACCCTTTAACCATTGTTTATTTCTTTTTTGCATGAATGTAAATCTCGCGCTAACAACTTTACATAATAACATTATAATATTTTTAATACATAAAACATTCTTCACAAACAAACATCAAAAACACACAACGACCTATAACAAATGTTTATTACACTCTCTTACACAGTCACACACTCAAGTTTACACAAACGAAATATTTACTACGAAACATCATTTTCTTTACCATTTAAATAAATATATCCTTGTTCAGTACATCTCACCTAAACCAAATAACGTAACATTAATTTATAAGAGAAATCTCGTGCCTAACACTGTGACATATTTGATTACGCTTCACTTATGGCTTCCATAAATAACATAATTCAAGACATTGATGATGTGTCGGTGGCTAAGTCTTATAGATGTGATCCGGAAACATGTGGCAATTTAATCAAGTCTACTTCTAAAGCACTGACTGTAATCTCACAAAATATTCGCAGTATCTATAAAAATATGGATGGTTTTATTGTTCATTTGGCTAGGTTGACATTTAAACCCGACATAATCATTTTAACTGAATGCTGGTTGAGTGAGAATAAATCACCACCACTTTTAGACAATTATTCATGCTACTTTTCCAAGAAAAGTCTGAATCAAAATGATGGAATTGTCATTTATGTCACCAGTGATATCAAGTGTACTGTGGAGGAACCTGATCCTATTGGAGCAAATTTTTTGCTGCTTACAATTAATAACGACATTACCATTTTGGCTACGTACAGATCTCCATCAATTTATTGCATCGACAACTTTTTGAATTCGATTGACAGCATACTTCGTCCTATTAATTGCAATAATATTATTATTATTGGAGATGTAAATATAGACATTAAACATGATAATAGTGATAGAAATAGTTCACCATATTTAAACCTCACTGCAGAGTTGGGTCTTCTCCCAGGGCATACATTGCCAACTAGACTAAACAATTGTTTGGATCACATCATGATCAAGACCAATAGGTTAGCCACAGTCACTGTCATAGAGTCCACAGTTACAGATCACGATTCGGTTCTTGTTAGTTTACCGTGTAGGCGTGTACTATTAAGGGAATCGAATATCATTGTTAAGACAGATTTTAATGCAACTATAAAACAACTAGAATCTATGGATTTCTCTTTTGTCTCTCTTACAGCGAATGCTGAACAAGCTGCAACTCTTTTTACTGAAAACTTGACTTCTGCAATCAAGTCAAATACAACGTCTAGTATTGTTTCTGGTCGTAAAAAAATCATAAAACCATGGATTACACCTGGTTTAGTTCGGTGTATCCGACACCGTGATAGGCTCCATGTTAAGGTTAGGAAAAATCCCAATAATTCGGTTCTTGAAGTCACTTACAAGCGCTACAGAAATTTCTGTAATGCTCTATTGCGGAAGCTGAAAAGAAATTATGAAAAAACTCTTTTACAAAATGCAAGAAGTAGTAAGGACACGTGGTCAGCTATTAAATCAATCACTGGCACTGTCAAGCAAAAATCTTCTGCTGATGATTTACTAAAAAACAGTGATAGCCCCCACGAGGCCGTGGAAACTGTGAACAATTTTTTTGCGGACACCGGTAAGATACTTGCCGACAAGATAAAATGCTCTGAAAATCCCGAAATCACCCTGCCTACTTTAAATAATTTCATTACACCTCGCGTCCCGAATTCTATGGTACTGCTCCCACCAAATGAATCAGAAATTGAATCTCTCATCATGAATCTTAAAAATTGCTCTGCAATGGGCTGGGACTCTATTTCGAACAGGTTTCTAAAAATGTCAAAACATATTATCGTCCCACACTTTACCACGATCGTTAGGCTATGTATTGAGCAGGGCGTTTTTCCTAGTGTATTTAAAAGGGCGCTCATCACTCCTGTCTACAAGAGTGGAGCTCGAGACAGTGTAACAAATTACAGACCAATTTCTGTGTTGCCAGCGCTCTCTAAATTATTAGAAAAAGTATTGAATAACCAACTCATAAAATTTTTAGAAAAAAAATAATATATTATCTGATTCCCAATTTGGCTTTAGGGTAGGTAAAAGTACAGATGGAGCAGTTACCTCTTTAGTAGATTATATTACAGCTTGTCTAGATAATAAACAAAAGTGTGTCGGAGTCTTTATTGATCTAGCAAAGGCCTTTGACACTGTCTCGATCTCTGCTCTTGTTGACAAGCTGGAAAGGTGTGGAATAAGGGGAACTGTTCTTAAAATCTACAAAGACTTTCTTACTGGCCGTCTGCAGAGGGTTAAAGTGGGTAGTGCTGTTAGTTCGGATGCTGCAGTCATTTATGGAGTCCCACAGGGTAGCATTCTCGGTCCCAGTCTCTTCCTGATTTATATAAACGACTTATGTCAAATGACACTGACTAAAGGCAAAATATTTACTTATGCCGATGACACGGCCTTGGTATTTCAGGGAGAGACTTGGGATGTAGTCCAACAAAATGCGGAGATGGGGCTCCATAAAGTCTGCTTGTGGCTGAAGCATAACCTGTTAACACTTAACATATCGAAAACCTCATTTGTACAGTTCACTAATGCTCGCATTGAACAGCCCAATGTGTCTGTCAGGATTCACACATGCAAATCTCCTTTCACTCAGCAGTGCTCGTGTACAACTCTGAGCAAATCTAAGACGGTCAGATACCTTGGGGTTCTCTTAGACGAGAAAATATCCTGGCAACCACACATCGAGATGGTTTCGTCACGGGTCAGGAAGCTTACATGGGTGTTTAAAAATCTGAGGCATATAGCTGACAGCGATCTCCTCCGTACAGTTTATTATGCACTGGCACAATCGGTGATTGGTTACTGTATTTCGGCTTGGGGAGGTGCATGTAAAACGCATCTCTTACGCCTGGAAAGAGCACAACGGTCCTTGCTAAAAACAATGTCATTTAAACCATACAGATTTCCCACGAAGTCATTATACGAGTTGTGCCGGGTATTTACAGTAAGACAACTTTTTATTTTCCAGATTATTACTAAAAAACACGTATCTACCCCCTATGATCCAGTTAAACTTCGATATAAGCGAACAACTCCAAACGTTATTGAATCTGTTAAATGTCGCACGGCTTTTGCAAGGCGACAATACGCTTTTCTTTCTGTATACTTATACAACAAAATTAATAGAATCATAAATCTTTATCCGCTAACGCTACTTGATTGTAAACTTAGAGTAAAAAACTGGCTCTTTACACTTGATTATGAGGATGTAGAGAAAATAATCAATAATTAATCTCATTCAATATAGGAACACATACATAAACATACCTTTCTTTCGTACACCTACTCATACACAAAAACACGAACGGGAACCCACCCACACGCACACATACACACTTCACACATACACATACACATATAGTAATTTAAGAATTAATTATATTTTTAATGTTATTCCATTTTTCCGTGATTCTGATTTATATAATTTTCATTTCTGTTGTTGTATTTTATTTTATTTAATTTAATTGTAACTTCTTTTAGAATCATTTTTTGTGGCGCAAATGTTTGTTTATTCCTCTGTTGACATTAGTTCCTAAGTCAAATATAATGGGAGAGTGCGCTGCCTCCTGACATACAGGTACACCTAGTTCAGGAGTCAGAGGCTTCAAACAAGTTTATGTAAAAATTATGTCAATAAAGAATTATGAATTATGAATTATTATTATTTTTCACTTTTTAGTGGTTCAGTTTGTAATTTATCTAAGTTACAATAACCCAATGTCAACTGCTCATCACGTTTTACAAAATGTTGCTTTTTCCGATGCAGGGACGTTAATTGTTGAGGAGTTCTCCTAGTAAGAACCAGGAGAAATGGAGCTCATGGTGAAGTCACCATTACCATTATTTTGACGAGCATAAACCATATTAAAGTAATCGAATCGCAACCTAACCTGTTATATACTTAGATATAATTGAGTATTTCCGATGGCCCTCTGTGGTCTTCATCATCAGTTCCAGTTCACCGAATGGTACTTTCCGAGAGCAAATGCACGAGTTACTATAAAAAATACCGAAATCGATATAGGTGTGCCCATAAAATTTGAGGGTTTCCCTCGATTTCCATGGGATGCCATCATCAGATCCTGACTTGATGATCATGGGACCACTTGGGACGTATACCCTTTCGAACAAAAAAAGAAAAATCCAAATCGGTCTAGCCATTTTCGAGTAATCGGGGAACATACATAAAAAAAAAAAATTAAAAAAAAAATTAAAAAAAAAAAAAAGTTTCCGACGAATTGAGAACCTCCTCCTTTTGGAAGTCGGTTAAAAACGGAGACAAAGAGAATTATGACCGAGAAGAAAGTGCATTGGCCAACTTTAAGAAAATGCCAGCTATCCGACCGAAACTATACAGCTGCCAGCTATATAGTTTCGGTCGGATGGATGGACAAATCGTTCCATTCTATATCAATATCTGTACTTTGTCTCCACATCCGCTTCATCGGTTGAGGCAGCATGATCATGAATTACATAAACATTACAAACAGTTTACTTTTCTACCAGCCGTGACGAATTGACCTTTTCGTCGTCGAATACATTAGGTAACACCTTCTTATTAGTACATATGACATTTTTGTTTGTATATTTTAAATGTTTGTCTTCAAGCTACCTTCAAACTCGAGTGTAGGTATACCTAACAAGTGTGCGTTATGTAAGTGATTCAAACGGTTAGTGTGTGACAAGCAACATAATTTGATTTTACCATACTGATTTGGAAAATGATGAAGTTAATCATAAATAAGAGCTAAAGATCTGAGGAAAATTACCAAACTAAATGATGCTACGTTCCACACAAAAAGTCTGAAGAGGAGATGGGCTGGTGCTGGTGATATGCTCCGCGATAAGAGCAATAAGTGGTCTAAAGCTGTAATGGAACGGCAAGTCAGTGATGGTTCAAAAAGACTGACTGAGACTGAGAATGCTGGAAACTGTTTTGGATTATGTATTGCTACCGTTTTCTTATTATATTGTCTGTTTGTTTCCCAAATTATAATAAAATAAAATAAGAAGTAGAGGAAGACAACGTAAACGTTGGGCTTGGGACGACGACATAGTTGAGACAGTTGGTGGGCTGTGGGCGAGAGACACACGAGACCATGACAGTGGAGGAGCCTGGGGGAGGCCTATGCGTCAAAGGACGCGCATGAAAACACCGAAGTAGGTACTATAGTTGTGTTTTTGCTTAATTTATTTTATATTGTATGTAATCAGTTTTAGCTGATCAGTAAATAAAGGCTTTATTATTATACTAGTTTTTGCCCGTGGCTTCGCCCGCGTGGATGTCGGAAGTTATCCCACGGGAACCGTACATTTTTTTGAGATAAAATGTAGTCTATGTGCTATTCCAGACTATAATCTATATCTGTGCCAAATAAATTTCATCCAGATCCGTTCAGCCGTTCTGGCGTGATGGAGTAACAAACATCCATCCATCCATCCAAACTTTTGCATTTATAATAGTGTGCCCCGACATCAGATAGTAAGAAGTAATCAGTAAATAGAAAATGAATTGTTTAGCAGTTTAGGTTAGAATTGAACATTCTTCCGTGTTATTGAAATCAGAGGTAAAATTGGCCTTTTATACAAAACTGAATGAGATGCTATTAGTACTGATATTAAACATAGGCACTAATGCAAATAGCTTTTGTTCTTGAGTAAGTAATCTCTAAAAGTCTAAAGAATCAGTCATTGTTATGAAGACTAAGGATCCTCCTTGACAAACATTTAAGCCTGACAGTACAAATAGGTAAATTAAACGTAAAAACACGGAATCTCAATATTGATTAGATGAATCACAATAATCGTGATGTTTGCTGAAGCACTAAAAAATTAAATCGGCGTTCAGAGCGTACATAATGAGTTCGGACGTGCTCGGGCCACTTCGGCTACCGTCGACAACGTTCGGCCCGTGCGCCCGCGTCACGGTCGGGTCAATATTTGCTGACAACTAATGGATTTTGCGAACGAGGGGTCGTGTGTGTCAATTTGAAAGTAAAATTGAGAGATATGTGTGTTATGGTTGGATTTGTTTTTGGTGCGATTCTATGAATTTTCTAGCTAAGTAATGCTTTAATGTTTATTAAAATAATATATTTTAACGTGACCCCCAGTGAACTTGAAATGAACTAAAATATAATCTTTCATCCAGCATCATGATCTTATAGTAAATCTACTTATTCATTTAGTAAAATTATTCAGATACATGGTGATCTGTTTGAGTTGGGTATAAAGGGAATAGAGCATAGCAAAATCGTCCAGATAGGCAAAAAATAATCCATCATTAAAACGCTCATAATCCCCATGAACAGTCTATAACAGTTCATAATAATCGCATTAAAATTCGCCATACGTACGCATCAGATCGCCCCCTTACAGAAAATGTTGCCAACGCTGTATAAACGCGAGCAAATTGTGCGTGGATAAACATTGACAATAATAGGAGCATTGTTGCAACCCCAACCGGGTGTGCTGTCAAAATAGAGAAGATCTTATCGCGGGCGGCCGATCGGAAAATGAGGCAGATTGGTATTAGATACTTTTTAGTTGGGGGTAATTTATTGCTTGAGGAAAAAACATAGTAGTTTGGTAGATTATTGATCAGTCTGGTCGTTCAGTGTTCCGGTATGATGTTTGCTTAACGTTACGCCCAATTGAGCAGAGTGGGCTGAGACAATCGATCGCTAACCACTGTGGTTAATTTCAAGCATAAATTATGTTTGTACGGAGATTCTGGGCACGCGTTCATATAATATAAGTAATTTATAAAATCTTACGAAAGCCCATCTAAATAATAGATGAAGACAGATTACTTATTATTAAACCGTTACTTCACTAGTCTCTTGTAAGTAACAATAATTAAGTAGGTCGACAGTCAAGGAAAAGTAATATTTTGTAAAACTAACCAATCCGCCAGTAAATTCACAGACTGACCCAACAATATTACCATCTCATCTCTTGTCCAGTAAAAACGGAACCGTCGCCATTTCTAAAAGTAAACAAACCAACAAAGATGGCGGGAAATGAAATAGCAAACATTTCCGCGGCTATTTCCCTCAGTGTTGCCACACTAAGGAAGATAAACTGCGGCCGGCTGGCGGTGACGCGGCCACTCGGCCCGCATTAGGCGCGCCTGCATGGAAACTAAGTGTGTCACACACTTATTTTTTCCCCGCGGCAATTTTAATTTACCGCTGACCGTGGGTACTGGGTACGTTTGATGTGTCGCAACACTTGAAAAATGCTGCGGATCGAGCGGTTGAAAATTGTGCGAATATTTTTTTTCCACTTTGGCACTAGCGTTTGATAGAGCGGCAGAGAGAAAAATTGTTAGTTCATACTGAAAAAAAAACCATTGACTTCATGACCTAGTATTTAAATGGAGTGCTGACTTTTTTTTTAATATTCTCTTTTTCGAAGATAGTTTTAAGTACAAGATCAAAGTAAAATAAATACATAAATAATGTTATAAGTGTATTATAATTTAGCAAAGAAATAGAAAACAAAATTCTAACAAAATACTTCACCTCTACTCTACACGTTGAATAAATATTTTTAGTAGTACAAGTATTTGACGTACTCGGTATTATGTAAACACGCAAGTTACTGTATTTATCAGACATTTACAAACTACCTTTCACACTAAGCAAGAACACAAGTATCGAACACCAATTACCATATTCATTACCATATACTAAAATAATTTCTCCTGACTCGGCTGGAGCCTTCGAATGCACCGACATCACGCTATTTGCGGACGTGAGGCCTCATGTTTACTCAGTCAAGACTCTAGTGGTGGGCAAATATGGGCCCGATCAAATGGAATTGCTTATTTTGTCTGTCTACACAGCTCCCTAGTACAACAGGTACAGGCGGGCGACAGGCGTGCCTCAGGGCTCGGTCCTCGGACCACTTTTAGTAATCTTTTTTTTTACAATAATTCGGTGGGTATTCGAGATGTTTTTTGTCCGTTGGACATCACTCGACAGTTTACCGTTTTAATCTCTGCTCAAAGATACTCGTATGTGCGGAAGCGTGATGTATTATTGTGTTAAATTATTTGTAAATTTTGTTCAACGAGTTGTTGGTTTTGTTTCGAGGGTATTGTTTTTTTTTCTGTTATGAGAGATAATAAGCTTTATTGTATTCAGAGCTTTGTAGTTATTGCATGGCAGAAAAAGGCACATTAATGTGATTTAGTGTCACTCTTTGATATCCTTTGTCGGTAGATTAAATTACACAGCTGTACAACCTAACCATTTACATATCGCACACCTAGATCTAAACTGAGACAACTCAAAAATCGTTAATTTTGAGTTATGTTTGAAAAACAGTGATTATCGATAAAAATTATTGAATTTTAGCCCCAGTTTTTATACAGTGACATTTTACAAGCTATTTATTATCTAGAATCAAATTAAATTGTATAACTTCCCTAACAAAAAATGCAGATAGGTGTACCTACGTTTTTATCGTCTCCTGAAAAATAACCTTTTTTGAGTTGTCTTAGTTTAGATCTAGGTGCGCGATATGTAGATCTAAAAACAAACTAATGAAAATGCAAATTATTTGCGTGACTCATTCAATCATTTATAAAGCCAAAGAAAGCTCTATAAAATGTAAAAGTACAAAATTATTTCTTGATAACATAATTGCCATTTGAGTATCAGCAAAATAATATACTTACCTAAAGCATCTCTTTGAAACTAAAAATACATTTAGTATCAATGGCCAATTATTTGGACTTATAGTTTATTGAACGGTTAATTTCCCACGTCTATTATAGATTGGTGCCATCTTTGTTTTCGATTGTCTATTATTACGACTTATGCTCAATTATTTCAGTGAATACATTGTGAAGGACCGTTGAAATCGAAAAAAGCGCTTTGTATTTAGTTTTGAATTTATATATTATTTATCTTAATTTTTGAACCACGTTAACTATCATCCTTCAAAAAGCTTATGTTTAAGAAAATGTGTAAATCAACTATCAGGGGATGGATACACCCAATATCTCACGATGACTGAAAGCAGTTCGAACCTGTGTAGTTGAAATACATATGTATTTCATCTGTCATTAATATAATTCAGATTTTGACAAAGCATTGTATCTCATTTCTCAATCCCTTTCCCTTCCCTATGATGTTCAAGTTACTCTACAACAAACAGTAAGTCTGTACTATTTATACTTTCTCTCATCAACTACCTATACTGGCTTTTCTACAGAGTTTAGATTAAATTACCGATTGTCTTTGCTCTGTATTGTCTACCGTTTGACTTCAAGTGGTGTCTCGTTGCGATCATCATCAACTTAGAGTGACTACGACAGTTTTAGAATTAGTTTAGAACTTTAGAGGAAGCCCAGTTCTCTCTTCTCAATCTCCAATTTACTAAAGACTATTCATTTTATGCTATTGTAAAATGTCATAATAATATCCACTATTTGATTGATTTCTGCTGTTTTGGTCAACCAATCACTCACCAACAATAAAATCAAGATAAGAGATAGAATAAGCTATACCTAGTCTAAATAAAACAAAAATTTAACAAAGCTAATTTACAGGTAACCATAAGCTCTAAGCTCTATTGTTATTGCAACACTATTAAAATTTCACTCATCGCAACAATCTGTCTGTTGAATCTAAAAATATTATTCCTTTTAATTAAAATTGCCTTGAATACCATTGAGTTGCAGTAATTGCCAATAAAACAAACAAGCGTATGTAATAAGTAAGTACATAGAGCAACTGTGTTAGTTTATATAATATGTCGTCATGACTCTGTCAACATTAGCATTGATTTGTTTAAAAATAAATATATTTTTCAATGTAAATATTTTACTTCAAACTCTAACAGACACGTTGCATTGGAATTTGGTAATGGCTGAGATCGGACTAATTTTAGAGATTCCATTGTAAATTACGTCTGACTAGAGACTAAACTACACCATTCTCAATTCTGCTTTTATCCATAGAAAAAAAAACAATTTTGTTCGGAGATGCGACCTACGCATCCGTTCAGCTTTCCGCGTCGTTCCATGCAATTTTTTTTTTTCTATGGACAAAAGCTGAATTGAATAAGTTTAGTTAGTCCCAGTGACTTTCGGTAGCACGTTGAATTAAAAAAGACGCGCTCTAACTGCAGTAGCACCAAAACAATCACTAGTACCTGGCAAGACGCCTCTTATACTCTTATGATAAAACAAATCTTAACCAAGTACCTGATTCTAAGAAAAACATTGAAATAAATAAAATACGACTTTATAATCTACATAACCGTTAACAAACAAGCCACGGGCCACGATCCCAAGAAACAGTGAGATTCTGACGAAGAGGTAGTAAACAAATGGTAGTAATATAAATAAGAGTCTGTGTACATCATCAGGGGATACTCTATGCACCTGCGCCATGGTAAGCGCTCCCGTTGCTATATCGAATTACCACTGAGCCATAGATTATAGAGGATATGTGGTTGCCTGTTTAGTTCTTGGACTTAGTATGCGGCTAAGAACTACCTACGTACATACTTTATTTATGTAATGACAAGTAAGGAATAAAACTAACTTTTGTTCCTCGTATTATTACATTCTACAATGGATATTAAAGAGTAAATAGTAAGAAGATATATATTTATTCAAAATACGACTGAAAAAGTGAAAACAATCTCTTTGAAAATATAATTGCTAACGGAATAGGCTACCTTGAAAGATTGTAGTTTGAAATGAATATATCAATATCACAATAGTATTTCCAAAAGTCATTCTAATAAAAAGAGACAGGCCACCAGTCGGTCAAGAAGACAATAATCAAACTCCTCACAATGTGTTGTGGTGAAGTAAAAAGTATTTGAATGCATTGACGCCTCTGTCACAAATGATGGTTGCTCTAGGGCTAAGATGGTGGCTTGGTAGCCGAGCACGTAGCTTGGTTTTTTTTGTCACCGTCGGTTAATGGTGTTTGCTGTGTAAACTCGCAATCTGAGACAGTTTTATTTTGGTAATCAAGAAGCTAAGGACTTAGAAATTAGAAATTGTTGATTAAGATATTGGACACGAAGTTTCTATGGCATTTTACCTACCTACTTATTCCTATAACTACTTATTCAAGGTTTCAACTAGATTGCTGTTGAATATTCATTCAAAACATATAAAAAATTTAAATGTAAATGTCATAGCTAATCCTAAAGATAAAGACTGACTTCAAAAAGTGACAATACTAAATCGTAGATGAAGCAATCCAGGAAGCATTGTTGTCCTAAAAATACTGTCCTAAAGACACATGTTTGTAAAATAAGCATAGTCAATCAGGAAAGTAAGCATAATGACATGTGCTTGTTTTTTTGGCCATAGAGTTGGTCTAAAAATTCGTCCAAAGCCGCCATTACACCTATTCCACTGGCCAGCGAATCACAATATCATATTCCTAAACAGCCCCATCCCACTTGAACAGTGAAACACCATCCATATCAGTTCTTCGATAAATACCGAATTAGTTATACGCATCGGGTTACATCAAATTGCCGTTTGTTACTCGACGCGCTCACGTGCCAGTGGTGTTCGCTACGCGCATGCGCCAACCCACCCGCCATCTTGAATTACCAACGTATTTAGGTATTGTAATGCGTTATTAGTACGAATTACTTGTGTCTTGGTTTAGTTTGTGAATTGGGATTATTTTTGTGTATGTTGATGACATAGTTGTGTGGGGTTTGTTAAAAACTTAAATTGGCAGAAATGATTATGATGACAATAGATATAGCTAGGGACATTCCTATTTAGTTTCAGAGTGTACTTTTACACCTCGCACTATAGCTTCAAAGTTGTCTACGGCTGAATCTAGTGTGACATTTAACGTTACTTTTCTCCAGATTTTATAGTAAAGAAAGTAAAGTCCTACCTTTTTAATTTAAAAACTATCTAGGCGGTAAATTAAATATTGTTGAAATACAGCCACCGTCAGCGTCACAGATTGAGATGGTTCGAGTTAGCCCCGTGCCTCCTTGCTTCATGCCATCTCGCGACGGACGCTGTCGTGCGACAAACTCAACCTATCAACGTATCTAGTATAGCATTTAAGAACACTGGAGAAATAGAAACAGTGCTTTTCGTTTCCCGACTCACGATTTGTACTCGTTATGGAAGATACCTACTGTAAGGCAGTCTTTCATTCTATGCACAATGTTACGGAAACACTTGGAGTTGCCTTACGACCCTAACGCCACTATTGAGCGTAGACGTGGGTGTAGATCGGACAGAGTTTGTGGCATAGTGTCGGCGAAACTTGAAGTGGTCCGACGGCAATACAATTTCTTTAGTTCGAGGCTGTACAATAAGGTAAACAGTGTACTCCATATTCATTCTCGTTCTTATAGGGATTGTAAAAAACTCACTGACGAATGGCTTCAAACCCTCACCTATGAAGACCTGGAGAGCTTGGTGAAACCCTGATTTGTTTCCAACATCGACCTCTTCCTTCCGAAATAGACTCATTACACATAAATTAAGACACACTCACGCACACACACACATACACATACACACACACCCCCACACACCTATGCAAACACCCACACGCACATAATACATTCGCTCGTACCTACACATATTCACATTATTTTTTAACCTATTATTCTAGTTTGTAATCAATCTCCTGTGTTTAGCATAAATTCTAGAACGCTATCGTCCTTTTCCTGAGGTGGGCGTTAATTCCTACGACACAGTATTTTACTAATGTAGGTATTATCGCACTAAATGTTATTGTCGTACTGTGTTTTTTGTTCTATAAAGAATTTATTTATTTATTTATTTATTTTTCATAACATGATAAAAATAATATCCTGTATGGTACCTACACTACCTACCAGTACAGACGACTTTTCCGTCGACGGATTTAACTTCATAGAAGGGATTAACAAAAGCAATGCTTTTACTAAGTGACTAAGCTTTATAGAGTTCCTACTTGAAACAACCATCATCATTTTTGTCATATTTTTGGCCATCAATGGGTCATAATTAGTCCATCCCAACAAATGAAGGTTTAAACATAATTTTGATCAAACACCAACTAAACGTAAAATCTTCCTAAAAATTAACACACACTAAAAACGTGATATAAAGAATATCGCCGACTCACTGGCAAACCTGGGGTCGTTAGACGCGGGGTACCAGCCGGCGCCTCTCATGTCTCCGTAGTGGGGCAGGTCTGATGGGGCACAGCCGTACCCCTGGACCGGGGCACCGCCGTACAGCGGCACCGCGTACGGGTTGGCCGCCATCCCGCAGGAAGGCCCCAGCGGGGAATTAATGCTGCTGCCTGATGAGTTCGATCTGAAAAGGAAGGAGATGTTAAACTGAGAAATAAGACATGATTGTATAGACCGGGAAAATAATTGCCAGCAATTTGACTATTAACTTAGGTTGTCCGTAAAAAATTACAACTGTATGTTTTTGAAAGTCGTGGGAAATGGCTAGATGACACGGCAAATCGATGTAGGGGTTCAACTGCTAAATAATTAATTAGATACCCTGCATGTAATGCATGGTCTCGCAACAGCACAGGAGTGTGACTTCAAGGAAGTCTGTTAGGGTGATACAAAAATGGTAGGTATTCATATTCTTAGTCATATCTTTATTAGCATTAGGTACATAATGTTTCAGAAGGTACGGTACAATTACGGACCCTGTGGGGCACAGCAAAGAGTCATCATCTGCCTAGCCTTATCCCAACTATGTTGGGGGCATAGCAAAGAGTGTAACATTAAAATTAAAATAAAACAAAAATAAAATTAAAATAAAGTTAAATTAAAATTAGAAAACAAATTAACAATAATCAATAATAATGTTATTAACATCATTATATAAGTTTTATTAACATCATTGTATAAGTATTAAACGTGAATATGAAGAAGGGAAGTAGGTATTCTACTTTGCTTCATCCTTCAATCACACTGCTGGCAAACAATGCAATGTTTTTCTGGTTACTGGAGAAAAACCTTGTTTGCAAATTTACCTATATTTAGTTACCAATGTTCATGAAGATCTATCATTATAGTAAAAAAATTGGAGCTTTCTACGTTGAACAAAGCACTAGTATAGATTTAAACACTTAAGTTTAATTTATTTAATCATGCTGCATTTGTGTGAAATACAATTAAGCATGTGTATATTTACACAACAGAATCAAACAAAACAAAATTAAATCTATGAAACTGGACTGTTACAAAAGTAGACATTTTCTCGGTCTTGATGCTTCAGAAAATCGACAAGAAAAGGCAGCACTAAAGAAAAAATCAAACAAAACTATAAAAACAAAATAAAATTGAACATTCCTTTCTTCCTATTTTTTACTGCGAAATTATCTAAAAGATTAAATTCAAACAAAACAGATTTGACCCAAATCTGCCACACGCAGGTCTATAAACCGTTACCCGACGAGGCGCCAACACGTCACTCTCAAACAATAGCGGGCTTATCTGCCTAATCCCTATTTACACAATTTAATCTCCCTATCGAACCATCCCTGCATCAAGAAAAACAATTTACAAGCAATTTTAAACCTTAACTTTCATAAAATAACGATTAAATCGATTATTCTAATCGGTAAATATATCCTTGTCTATGGTACACCCCCAGGGCCGCCATTACGATGTTTGGTTTGACAAATTGAGTTTTGACAGGGCGGGAAATTATGGCGCGAACCGTTTTAGTTGGTAGCTACCGTAATTGGAGTTAATTTTAATTTGATTTTAAGATTGTTATCTTTCAATTTAGCGTGTTATGTAAGTTTTAATTGGTTTCGCGGTAATTTGATTAGTCCTTTAGGCCTATAATATTATATCTACCTACCTGTGAAATTGGGAGGGTAGTTAAAAACTTTCAAGTTAAAAGTTTGTTTATCTAAGAACGTACCTATGCGTTAAGGTATACGTTACGGTATACCTACTATTCCTACCCCTGTCACATTTTTGATTAATTTTAAAGTTCAGACATTTTCCTAATATTTTACTTAGGTATTCAGTGCTCTGCATAACCTGCCTGACCCCTCTTCCCCTCTGCTTGTTTGTTGTAAAAGGGGTCAGGTAATGCAAAGCACTGACCGTACTACCTGCCAAATTAGAATTCTGTTCAGTCGTCTAGCACCAAGGCATTGACAAACTGATTCATCACCTCACAACAAAGATGACTTTTAAATTCTTTTTCTAATGCAGTTTTAAATCAATTCACAAGTCACAACACGTCCAATTTCAAACTTCATAATCAATATCACTTTCCCACTTCCCAAACTTTACCACGCCATAAAATAACATAATGGCCGACTATTTGTCATGTAAAGCAGTGTTTGTTCATCAGTAGCGGAAAAATCTGTAGGTGTGAACCACTCATGGGCAGAACAAACACTTGCTCATGCAATGTTTAGTTTATAAAAGGCTAAATCCAATGGTTGTCTCATCCACAACTGCCTGTCAAATTGTGTAGTCACCTACTTTTAATTTTTGGAATGTTTAGTGTTGAATATACTCTTGGAAATGGATGAAAAACTGCCAGTTTCGTTTGCAGCGCAAGTTCTTCTATGTGAAGTTTGTACGTAACTGTGATCATATAAACTTAATAAAATAGTAACGAAGCCAAAACTGTGCATTGAATGTTTTTGAAAAAAGTAATGGCTACAAGGTGGAAAGAGTCTGATGCCGAAAACATAGTTTTTTAGAATTTTTGCCCGCTTGTCTGTCTGGTTAGATGTATATTCAGGATTAGCGCAAAAACGGCTGAACGGATTTAGGTGTTTGTTTATAACCTGAATTGACACATAGGTATTGTACTTTTAATCCTGGTAGTACGTTCCCGTAGGATATTTACCGACATCCACGAGGGCGAAGCCGCGGGCAGATGCTAAATAGTAATAAATAATGAAGATAGGTATATTATGTAAGCTTTAAGGCTTTAAGACTGCCTGATTATTATAAATTTAAATCCATCCTCCTTAAGAGGAAAGGCGGGTGGCCAGACTTTTGAAAATTAGGTATTTTAATAAGGTATTGCTGTCGCTCTGCGAGCGCTCCGCCCTTGAATAAGGACAACTGCAAATCCGACTAAATAGCCTAAAGTCACATTTCGAGGTTTGGCTCTCGCCTATTTCCTCCACCAATATTGGACCAATTTAAAAGATATTTCATAAACTGAGTAAGAAAGATAGGTAGGTATATACTATGTCCCTATGTTTTTCTTTTCTCGTTAATAGTTGTCAAATTGGTACACTAGGCGTCTGTTGACAGCGGTCTGAATAGGCAATTTTGAGCATTTTTGGAGGGTTCTAGTTCTTATAAAAATAATATATCATCAAAAAGGAAAACATAGGGGCATACAAGTAACTGATATTTATATTTCTGTAAAAAATCATTGCTTTATGGTCATTAACCAGAAAGAAAACAGGCGAGAGCGTTTGTATCTTTTTGTATGGAGAAAAGAGCTTACACATTTCCTCGAATGGGAAACGGGATTCAGGGTTGCAAGTGTTGAAAATACCTACTTAATGATTTTTCAAAAGGCATTCCAACTAATGACATGGACAGAAGTAGGACTAAAATAAGTTTATTTTCAGTGATCTTAGATAAAATCACTGAAAATAAACCTAGATATGATGACGCATTCACTGCTAGTTGGTAGGGAAATCAAGTTCTGACAAAAAAGCGAGTCCGGTTGCCGACGGAGAAACATCAGTTAGTTTTATTAATAGCAATAATAGAAGGAAGCAAACAAATCCACTCGTTTGTGTGTTAATGACATCAAATTGGTTAATTATTATATTGATATAACAGTTAAAAAATTGTTTACAAACAACAACTTAACTATAATTCGCCAAGTTCGTACATGCACGGTGGCTTATAAGTACGATGATTAGGTACGGTTTCATAGTGAACACTACCTACTTTTAGATTTGAGCTACAAAGGGGTGTTAGTTTGGTAAACTAATTTTAACCTATCTCTACTTTCATGTTCCATATCATAATGCATGAAATTAGCAAAGTAAAGTAAGTAAGTATTTGCTAAGTAGGTAATCGTATTTTTTTAAAGTAAGTAGTATATGCATTGTTATAATTTTTGTTTTGTATAATATAAGTTTGCATGAAATAAAGAGGCGTTTTTATTATTTTTAAAGTAGAGATCTTTAAAAATAAATACAGGAAGATATTTGTTGATCAAGAGTTGAAATTAATAACTAATTATTGAATTAGTCAAAATACTATTGAAGAAACGATGGATGGACTGAGTGAAAGATAGAGAGAAAAAGTGAGTGAGGGAGTAGGTATTAGTAGTACTTTCTAGTGTGATTTCCAGAAGGGGGTGACTACCGAGGTAGGTAACGTAAAAGAAAGCATGAGGCATCATTTCTTTTCTCATTATTCTGGTCATCATCGCAACGTGTCTTTTCTACCATACCTACTTACTTATCTGTACTTTTTAGTCGTTACTAAGTGACTGTAGGAAATCATTGAAATTAATTGTTACTGACTAGGTACCAACTTAAAAAGTCCCTACATATGTTCGGCGGTTCAGTTTGGTAGTTCCAAATACTCAGATCTATCTTTTATATATCTATGCAATGACCTATAATGTTTTAAAGAGGAGCTCTAATCCTGGCGACAAACTGTCTTGCAGTTGGCCAGGTTTGAAAAATTTGTAAAGTGTTTGGTCCAAATAAATGATTTATTTATTTATTACTTTATTTTTAGGGTTCCGTACCTCAAAACAAAAAAACGGAACCCATAGAGGATCACTTGTTTGTCCGTCTGTCTTTCTGTCAGTCTGTCAAGACCCTTTTGACCCTTTTCTCAAGAACGCGTTGAGGTATCAAGTTGAAATTAATATCAAATACGTAGCTCCATGATCCCTAAGGAGTTCTAAAAAAATCAAGCTTCTAAGTCAGCGCAATAAAAAAATACGGCTATTTATCGACATATCTTGATACTCGCAAGTAAATCAAAACCTATAGGGTACTTCCCGTTGTTCTAGAATCATGAAATTTGGCAAGAAGCAAAGTCTCACAGCACAAGTAAAGGAAAAAGTCCGAAAATTGTTAATTTGTAATTCTATCACATAAAATAGTACATTTTGATACAAGTGGAGAATGTTTGTTATTGCGTTCGAGGCGGAATTAACACCCGAGCCGTAGGCGAGGTTGTTTTTGAGCCGAGAACTGCAATAACAAATGTCCACGAGTATCAAACGACGTTTTTCAATACATAAAAATTGGAAAAGTTGCCGGGAAAATTGGGGAAAACTGAAAGTGGATTTTCTATGGGAATTTTGAATGCTTGAAATTGGAACAGGACAAAGTCTGTCGGGTCAGCTTGTATTATTATAAAAAAAATATTGGATACTTACGTATTCTTTATTTTTTTCCGTAAGTAGGTACATAATCAAAAGATTACGCATATGGCATGACGTCACGCCTAGCTAGATTTTCTACGTAGAAGTGACGTAGCGAGTCCCCACTCCCCAACTTTAATGCGTGATAATTAAGTATTTTTTTATTATCTGACTGACGGGCTATACTTAGATTTTTTTTTATCCAGGCATCATTCCTATCCTTGGGACCGCTTGGGAAGAATTAAGAAAACCTAAGAAGATAATGGTGATAGGCGTGATGTAAGTATATTTTCGTACCACTTGCTCAAAAAAGTGACATTCTGTGCCACAAGGAAAGCAAATTGTACTGAATTTCATTCATCCTCTAGGGGGAGAATGTGATTTAAATTTGGAATACTTACCGAAAATACTGAACTACATCTGTGTTTACACCATTGAGTTTGTATATAAAGCATTATACATCTTTTTGAAAAAGGAATACGCATTTATTATGCAGTTATGATTATTAAATAAAATTACGAAAACCGACGAGGCCGTATGAGCTTGATGCCTTTGCTTTTCCGACAAAAAAATATTTATCTACGAATTTGCCGCGTTTTTGTTTTCTTCAAATACATAAACGTTAAGTTTATTTTAATTTATTTTTATAAATAAGTGAATGTTCTAAAATGCTTATCTCATATTATTATTGTGTTATTTTTTTCGCAAATGGTACGAAAAGTCGAGTATTTTCCTCGGTGATAAAGCTGTAAGTCTTGGTTGAACTTAAATCCCTCTCTACACTCAGGACTCGTCTTAAATCACGAGCGAAGCGAGGGATTTAAGTTTTCAACACCCTCGCTACGCTCGGGAGTAAACGTCGAGTCCTTCGTTACGCTCGCGATTTAAATCGTCACCCGCGACAGAAGACACTGCTTTATACCCTTTTGGTTAATAATCTACTATATGTCATATCTCTGTGTTATAGAACACTGTTCTATAACACAGAGATTTTTATTATAACACAGAGAATTACCTATATCTCTGTTCTAAGAACAGAGATATAGGTAATTAACATCAAGCAACAGCCTGTACTCTCCGGAGGGTTATTGGAGTTAGTGAAACAGCTCAGATAGGTAGGTAGGTATACCACCACGGTATATCTATGCGCAAACTGTAACCATGAATTCCGCACATGATTCTAAGCGTACACATTTTTCTTTGGTTATCAAAAAAAAATCTGCTGTTTCATAAAAAAGTGTAATACCTACAAGGTCAAAATGTAAGGAACAGCTACTTTTTTTAATACCTATAGGTAGCTAGGTAGGCACTGATGAGTGACTGGACCTTTTACACAACAAGGATTTCTGAAAAATTTAAAATAACTTCATCACGTCCTTGGTTTTTTTTAGAATTCCTCATTTTTATTCATCTTTATTGTTTATGGTATGTAGTAATTATTATTTTTATTAATTTATTTATTATCATGGCTTATTTCTGACTATCTAACAATCCGAATCGAACTTATTATCTTTAGGTTCCAATGCTACAAAAATTTCAATAATTTTGAGTTGATAAAATAAATCAGCCCGATACTGTTATTTTACGTTTCTTTTAGTCAAACCGCAAGATAACATTGATTCGACAGACATTATTTTAAACTAAGTAAATAAATTCTAAAAAACTTACATTTAATATTCTGTGTTTAGATAAAAATGACGTCAGACGTGATGTCAATACAAGTATGTTCATTTGCACGTGAAAAAACAATGGTTTGAAATCATCGTAGTTAACTACAGTTACGTGTAGATTTTAAGGATTCCGTACCTCAAAAACGGAACCCTTATAGGATTACATCGTTGTCCGTCTGTCTGTCAGTCTGACTGTCAACACCCTTTTTCTCAAGAACACGTGGAGGTATCAAGTTGTAATTAATATCAAATGAGTAAATCTATGGTCCCTTGGAGTTCTAAAAAAATCAAGCTTCCAAGTCAACGCAATAAAAAACTACAGCCATTTATGCGACATGCTTTGATACTCGCAAAAAACAAAACCTATAGTGTAGGTACTTCCCGTTGACCTAGAATCATGAAATTTGACAAGAAGTAAGGCCTCACAGCACAAATAAAGGAAAAACTCCAAAAATTGTTAATTTGTAATTTCATCACATAAAAAAAATGGGATTACAATGTTGAGTTTGTTTTTGGGATAAGTTCTTTTCAACTACGAAACCCTTCATTATGCGTGGTCCGATACGCACTTAGCCGGTTTTTTTTAAATCTACTAGCAGAAGCAAGTAGATTTCCCGTAACTTCGTTAGCGTGAAATTTCATGTTTGACAAAAAGACACTCAGCAATACCAGGCCAGGGGCACTCCGCATTTTAAGTATGAAGCTACAAGTACGTGGCAGGCTCGACTTGTCGAGCTAATTCAGTGTGGGCTGCCGCGCACCGGTCGGGGCACACGTTAGATCGATACATAATTATGTACCTACTCACTCACGCGACGCATCGTAAAAGAAGACAACCATAAGACCGTTAAATATTGTGACAGACTCACATAGACTTTAGAATCCAGTGGTTAGACTAAGGGCCTATTTCACGATGTCTGAATAGCCACTACTTACCGAATACCTAAATACAAAAATGGAACAGAATTTGTATGAAATTATCTGAAATATGAAATTATATGAAATTATCTACGCACACATATACAATGCTGCCGTCTTTTACCTAAACTCGAGCGTTATAATTTTGTGAAATGGCTCTTAATCGTAGGTGGTGAAATAGGCCCTCAGACTGTCATGTTATTGAATCTAGGAGAACTCTTTTATTTAAAATCCCAGGTGACATTTAGGTAGGTACTTAGTTGATTTGACATTGATTTTAAAAAGAAACGATTATTTGCCTAATTTTAATAATATTTCATAAGTATTGGTACTCAAATGATAAATTTTACGATATTCGAATATTTGTAAGTATCTAGTACCTACACCATATGCTGTGGTAGAATGTATAGAACAGTGTTATTACGAGTATAGGTACATACAAGGTGGAGAGGGAGACGACAGTAAAATTATAGGTAAGTATAGTGTATCTAATGACGTACCCAATTCAACCAAATATATCCAACAGTTTATATCACCACAGCTAGTAATAGATTGGCAAAGCCCGCAGTCGCAGTCGGCACAACATTTAGTTAATCACTTTTTTAATTTCGATGCTAGCATGTTTTACTATTTCCTAAACACTCACTGCAAGTGTTTTCATTTATTACCGCGATAGCCTTTCAGTTAAGACCTGAAAGGCCTGTCTATTATATGTAGATAAGTTCAATATAAACGTAGTACCTATAGGTACCTACACATAAACCTTCCGGAATAAATTCTCAACATGATGGAGAAAACCGCATCAAAATCCGTTGCTTAGTTTAGAAGAACAACGCGGCCTCACAGACAAACAGGAAATGGTAGTTTAATTTATAATATTTATAGATGAGCACAGTTATTATAGCTTTTCTTTTTCGATAAACGGAAAACACTAAATAACCTACCAGCTTAGCAAGAGATGGGATTTCCCATCGGTAAAAAATTACAAACTTCCTTTATGCCAGGTTTCTGAGGTTTTTAAACGGAGTACCTATAGGTAGGTACCATTCGATAGTGATTATTGGTTCGATATCGTGTTTCTGAACACTTCGTTAAGAAATAATTTAAAAATCGAGTCTATTACTATCGAGGGTATATTCTGAGGAGCTCATAAACCGAGCATATGGAAGGTATTAGCTTAAATACAGATAATTTTGTCGAGTCAATAGCTATGAAGAGTTTAAACTCCGTTTATAAATTTTTCAGAACCCGGGCATTATAGGGGAATTTTCAAAAATCCTTCCTTAGCTGCTTACTTTCGTTAAATAAGGAACACTTTTACAAAATTTCATGCCTAAATGACCAGTAGTTTAAATGAATGATGGAATGAATGAATTAAATAAGTAGGTAAGTAAGGAAAACAAAAAATTTTCTTGATAAAAAATTTCACCATTAGATGAAATTATTTAGTCTTAGTATTTTTGGCTAGGCAATAATAATGTGTAACTAGAATCTACCTATTCAGTAGTGATGAAGTGGAAAATATTGTACCGTGAAAACCGTAATTGCACTTCACAAAATCGAAACATTGTCACATCTATTTAATTCGTTTCATTAATTAATCATATTTTAATTTTGGGAAACAACCTACCTATAGGTAGGTAGGTAGGTACTGCCTATGTCCTATGTCATATCTAGTCATCCGAACCCACTGTAACTATTTATTTTAAATTCTGTTAATAAAATTACCAAGTTTAGAATTCAGTTAGTAAAATTTTCAAATTTAGAATTTCCATTTTAACAGAACATGACACTTGAACTTTAGTTAAAATTATTTTGGCTTGTTTAAGTTTAGGCCTAAATATTTTTTTATTGCTATTCTATAAAAGTTTGAGTTTGTTTAATTTTAAATGACTAGGTAGATATTATTTTTTGTTAAATACCTAATAATGCATTTAAAAAAATTCATCATCCAGAATCAAATAAATAATTTGTCGGAAAGCCTTTGATAAAGTCAATGACTGGAACTGAGAGCTTCTCTTGATGATATTTGACAAACACTAGAGTCTAATTAGCCACGGACACACTATTAATGTATACCTACATATAATGGTAGTCTTCCACCAGCATGACTGTAAACCGTAGAGCTTAACGATGGCGTCCCTCAGGGTGCTACATTGAGTCCACTATCATTCATGAATGGAGACGTTATTTTTGGAGAACCGAGTGGAGTAACATCGATCAAGAGTCGAGTAGGCCCGAGCTCAGGCGCGAGGCGCGCGCCTACAGCACATCGTTGACCGCACACACACCACTTGACCGCTAATCACAACATACCTGCACAAACAAACGTCACAGAACTATATCCTTCGACTACGAACGACGCTCAAGCACTCTCGTCGGGACCTTCGCCACTCGAAAAATCAGCGGGTGGAGGGCGCCCCCCCCTCCCGGCGATCGATCCACGCACCTGTACGGCGACGGCGGATTGTTCGCCAACTCCAGCTTGCGGTACTCCTCTATCGGCGACAGGATATCCGTGACGGAGAACGGGGTGGAGTGCTGGAGCTGCAGCTGGGACAGGTTCTGCTGCAGCAGCGCCGACTTGGGCGACAGGCTCATCGCCAGCTCGGCAGCGCTCAGTTCCGGCAGCGCCTCCGCCGGACACGGCGAGTAGTCGCCGCCCTCCGCGGACATCCGACCGGCCGACACTCGACGCCACTCGACGGCTCAGCCTCTAGTGGCTCTCGGGGCGAGAGTGGCGGCCGGAGCCCCCGGCGCGGGTTACGGCACTCGAGCGGCCCCGCCCCCGGGCGGCGCGCGCTCCTATGGCACGGGCCCCGCGCTGGGATTGGCGCGCGGCGCGGCGGCCGGGCGGGGTGGGCCCGGGCCGGGTCGGCGGGGCCGGGCCAGTCTGCGTCGCGCGGCGCCGGGCGCGCCAGTCGCCGCGAGGGGGGGGCGCGCGCGAGCCGCCGGCACGTTACATGTGTCAACTTATGTATCCATATTGTTTATGTTTGTTGTCTGTTAGGAATTTGTATGTGTAACCTTTGTGTCTCGGCAAATATGAACACCTTCGTTATCAACACACGTGGATAATAGCCGTAACTCTTTATGGACAATAATGTTAATTGTTAATGAGATGACTTTTGTGAAATTAGTGCTACTGAATTAAAACAACGGAGTGGATGCATTGTTAAGACAGCTCTTCTCTACTTGATAAATCATTGCTATTCCTTTTGTTAAGTCATCTCTACCTTCATATTAGGTATGTTGGTGTAATATTAGGTAGGTATAGAGTACGTAGAGGCTCATAAATGTTAGATAGGTACTTACACCAATTACGTTGGTGTATCTAACATTTTATCCAAATACTTTTTGAAGTATCTGTCATGATTATTATTTTCGTCATCTACCTACCTAGTGACTTGACTATTTTTAGCACTAATTGTGGATTTCGTTCAAAGATTGTCAAGCCTTGTGAGAAGTGTTATCAATTAGTTTGTACCTACCCTACCTACCATTAAGGTAGGTAGTAGTTGAAGACACTGCTTTATAATTAAAGAAATCGACTAATTTGTGGTAAGACGGAATATTTAGATTGTGCAAGTTACGAATACCTAATATACCTAATAGGTAAAGTAGATAGGTTCTTACTCAGTAGGTACCTACGTATGACTGACTAGCTTTTGCCCGCGGCTTCGCCCGCGTGGATGTCTCAAAATATCTCACGGGAACGTACTACCGGGATTCCTTCCTTACTTCTTGTGTAACATATAAAGGGAACCTCTGTGCAAAATTTCAGCTTTCTAGGTCCAACGGTTTGGGCTGGGCGTTGATGAGTCAGTCAGCCAGGACTTCTCTTTTTTTATTTATACAACGTGTAATGCTAAATGCGCAAAACCTCTTAAGGGGTCATTGTACTCATCATTATGAACAACTTTTACTTTGGGACCAAACCTGAAATCGCGAAAAAAAAATCAGCTATTCAGTACATTTTGACGAATTATGCGAACATAAATGTACTGAACAGCTGATTTTTTTTTCGTGATTTAAGGTTTGGTCCCAAAGTAAAAGTTGTTCATAATGATGAGTACAATGACCCCTTAAGAGGTTTTGCGCATTTAGCATTACACGTTGTATAGATGAAAAATTGTAATTTAGAACTTTGTCATAATATAAAGGTTCCTAATTTCTTATCTTACGTACTTACTTCAGTTCGTTGATTCATCGACTGCTGCATACCAAACCATCATCATTGTTCTAGCCAAAACACGTCCTTTGCAGGACATAGGCTGATAGGACTGGTCATAATATTTGAAACTAGCTCTTCCCGCGCGGCTTCGCCCGCGTGGATGTCGGAAAATATCCCACTGGAACGTGCTACCGGAAAATCCTTACTTACTCCTTGTCTACATTATAAAGGGAACCTCTGTGCAAACTTTCAGCTTTCTAGGTTCAAGGGTTTGGGCTGGGCGTTGATGAGTCAGTCAGGACTTCTCCACTACCGTATACTTAAATAGTAGGGCGCGTCATTCAGTGTGGACAAGCTCTACGCTCGTAGACAAAGCGTAGTAGACTACGGTCGTAGACCAAGCGTAGAAGACTACGCTCGTAGACCAAGCGTAGAAGACTACGCTCGTAGACCAAGCGTAGAAGACTACGCTCGTAGACCAAGCGTAGTAGACTACGGTCGTAGACCAAGCGTAGAAGACTACGCTCGTAGACCAAGCGTAGAAGACTACGCTCGTAGACCAAGCGTAGGAGACCCCGCTACGCTGGAATTCGTAGCGTTACGTAGCGCGTAGGCGGCTACGAAACTTTGCCGTTGCTACGCTTTCTAGGCTAATTTAGACAAAGTGTGGATGTGTCATAGTTTTCTGCGCGTTAGTGAAATTAATCAATTATTTAATTAATTATGAATTATCGATAATGTGGATTGCTAATATTAAGTAGCTATTTAGCTGTAAATAGTGTTTTATTAATTAACCTCCGACGCAAAAATGGGGGTGTTCTATGTAAGAAGATTTCGTTTTTCTGTCTTTGTACGTCTTTATCATTGCAGTTACCAAACGATTGGACCGATTTCAATGTAGTTTTTTTTTAATAGAATGCTGGTTTAATCAGGATGTTTCCGGAATATATGTTTGATGGCAATCTGTTCAGCTGGTTTTAAGATAATCAGCTTTTCCTTAGTATACCTATGGATCTCAGCAGTCATCCTATAACTATTTAGTTTTTTTATTTTCACTTTCATACGTCACACGGAGTTTTTGGTGCAATATAAGTATGGGGGGAAACCTTCCTGGATATACCTATGGGGTATCCTTGACCTGATTCTGCAACCAGGACAGTCTCCAGACTATCCAATTTCTCGACAACTTATAACAGATAAGTACTATTGAAGACAAAAGTGCATGGAGAGCCTAAGGTCGACTTTTGACTGTGAGGTTTTGCATTACGTTTCATTAATTTTCAAGAGACGACTAGATGGCGCTGTTCAAACATGAAAATAACACTGCAAAGCTTAAAACCTTATTATGCAGAGGCACAATCAATCTGCCTAGCCTTTTCCCAACTATGTTGGGGTCGGCTTCCAGTCTAACCGGATGCAGCTGAATACCAGTATTTTATGCAGAGGCACATAATAAGGTTTTAATACCTAAAATAATGGGGTTGGCTACTGTCAAAGTGGCGCTAGCATATTAGCTTTAACCAAAATTATATTCATTTGTATGAAGTATTTGTTTGTTTAAGATTTTACAAAATGCCTAATAAATGTGAAGTGCCTTATGGCAAAGGAATAGGTGCACACCAATTTCCGATAGCTGTAGAATTAAAAAAAAGTGGTTAAAAAAAGTAATTCAAAAAAAGTGGTCTAATTTGGCTTTTTGTAGTATATAATTGGCGAAAAGTATTATGAAATGTATACTTCCTACAAACAAAACTGTTTCATAAATAAAATTGCTTGATGAATATGATAATTTTAAGAGTATACCTTTCAATAAGGTCTGCTTTTCTTCCTTGTAAAGAAGCACCTCATTTTTTTCAGTTCAGCCTTTAGATCGCTTATTCTCCATGTTGAGTACATGTTTATCTTATCATCCATCCTGTATTTTGATGAAAAAAATTACAAAACCGAACACACAAATTAAGTAAACAAATGTGGCAGGTGAAAGCTATGCTAGCGTCATCTGCTAAAAGTTTTAAGGAGCCAACCCCATTACTAAGAAATATGAAACCCTGTACAAACGATTTTGGTTTGGAATTCTCCATGCACTTCTGTCTTCGTTAGTACCTACCAGTACCTACCGTGTTCGGGCTCATTCGGTTGGTACTTATTTAATTAACTATAATAATTAAGGATGTTTCCTGTGTAAAAAAAAAATATTTAGTCCGTCAGTCAGATAATAAAAAATATTAGTCACGTATTTTTTGATTTATCAATTATCAGATTAATAAAAGAATAAACGCATTAAAGTTAAGAAGTGGCGGCTCGCTACGGCACGACTATAACAAACTAAGTACTTACGTATAAAATTTAGCAAGCAGTGACGTCATGCCACATTTTAACTCAATAATCTTTTACTAATTAAAAAAACCGGTCAAGAGCGAGTCAGACTCACGCACCGAGGGTTCCGTTCCGATTTCTGAAAAAGTGTGCTATTTAGAGACATCGTTTTATTTTTCCTGTAATCTTTACATAAACTTCTATCACATAGAATAATTTCAGATTTTTCTCTTTGCGAACTTCGGAGATAAGGGGGGAACGGTATTTTTTTTTACATTTTTCATCAGAAGTCGAAAACTATGCGGCCTAAAAAAAAGAAAAAAAATGTTTGAGAATTTGCAAACAGCGTTCTTTTATATGATACCCCACATGCCCTAGTAGCCCCACTTAGATTTTTTAAGACCCCCTTTCAGTTCCTGTTGCAAAAAAAATATAAATATTTTAATTTCTTTCTTATTTGCAAAATAGTTGGGTCAACGTCATCTAAAACCGTTCTAAATTTCAAGTTGATAGTATTAGTAGTTCTCGAGATATCCAGCTGTGACAGACAGACAGACAGACAGACAGACTGAGTCACACCATAAGGGTTCCTTTTTTACCATTTTGGTACGGAACCCTAAAAAAGGAAAAAATACGTGTCCAATATTTTTTAATATATCTACCAAAAATATTCACTATTCTTATGTCGCAACAGTGGCCAACCGATTTCTTGTTTTGTTTTTCCTTGTTTTTGTTTAGTGTAGGTATGTGTTTACTAACACAGTCGTAAGTTTTACTAACAATCCAGTTGAGTCTTGCTCGAATAAAGAAACAATCTATTCTATTCTATTGTGTTGTTTTATTTAGGAGTTATAGGTCTACCTACTTACAGTTACAAGGATTGTGCATATTTGTGATTGGTGTTCCTGTTTCGTTGCTGCAATAGCAGAAAAACAATTTTTGGTCAAAGTTCTTAACGACATTATTGGTATACTTAACTATATGCAAATTCATAATATAGCTAGTTATATTTATAATATAATTATTTTAATTATCTATTAATTAATTATAAGTAGGTACTTAGGTAGTTAACTGGTGGTGGTTGAAAGTGTCTAGTTCCAAATGATTTTCACATCAGTTCCTATTCTGTTTCTTATTACCTATACCAACGTAGTGTACCTATAGGTACATACGTAACGTACGTAGGTACAGAAATTCATCGCAAAATAATCTGGTTTAAATGTAGATTTAAACCAGGTTATTTCGCGATGAATTTCTTCTAAGAGCTCACCGTTATAGCCGCTGAAATGTAATGTCCCTATAGATAAATGATAAAGTTGTATTCAAAGAATACCTAGTCGTCACGATTAGGTACCTACCTACCTACCTACTCACTCACGATGCATTTACAAGTAGGTACCTCAGCATAAATTAAATTATACCTAGGTATGTAGGTACCTACAGAGCTATGTACAATGCGTTTCAAATAAGAATAGGATCAACTTAGCGCCATGTTGTGACGTCATAGCAGTCAAATCGAATAAATTGGGTAGGGTGAGCAAAACAAGATATTTTTTAAATTTTATTTACGAATCATGAACGAAGAATTTGAAAAAAAAATGAAAAAAATGGTTGCCAACTATGACAATATGAAAGAAAATAGTCTGATTTAAAAAAAAAAACTAATTATGAATAATTGTTTGATGTTTTTTTCACTTTCATTTAACTAAGACTCGGTTAAACAAAAAAAAAACGTTTAAGAGCGTTGACTCGGTACGGCATTTCATACAAACTTTCAAGTCCTTTTTTATCGAAATGAATGAACCGATTTTAATGAAACTTCATACGCATAAGTAGGATACATAGGTCTAAAAAGTTAGTAAAGAACATTTTCGAAAAATAGTGTTGCAGCTAAATTAGACCGATTTTAAATATTCCATAGAAGCAGAGATTTCCATTTATCTTTTTTTAAATAAGACATTTAGAAAATGTTCTTTACTAACTTTTTAGACCTATGTATCCTACTTATGCGTATGAAGTTTCATTAAAATCGGTTCATTCATTTCGATAAAAAAGGACTTGAAAGTTTGTATGAAATGCCGTACCGAGTCAACGCTCTTAAATAAGTTTTCTTTGCAAACCGTACTTTTCAATCAACATTTGACAGATAGAGGTCATTAACGTTCCTAGCTATTATTTTTATTTGAATCGCATTGTATAAAAGTAGGTAGTTGTTATTGATTAGAAGCGTTTATTCATACACATATTTTTAATTATTTTATTTATACACATATTTTTATTTATTTTATATTTGCATATTACTTGTTACATGCTGCACCGGTCGACGTTATTGCGTCAACGCCGGCTATCGCTGAAAACCAGCGCTGAGGCTCCGTTTCGCATGGGGTCGCGGCATTATGCTGAGCGGTGGCCGTTTTGCGTAGATGTGACGCATATTTTCCCCCAAATTGTTTTTAAATAATTATTTTATTAACCGACTTCCAAAAGGAGGAGGTTCTCAATTCGTCGGAATCTTTTTTTTTTTTTTTATTTTTTTTTTTTTTTATGTATGTTCCCCGATTACTCGAAAATGGCTAGACCGATTTGGATTTTTCTTTTTTTGTTCGAAAGGGTATACGTCCCAAGTGGTCCCATGATCATCAAGTCAGGATCTGATGATGGGATCCCATGGAAATCGAGGGAAACCCTCAAATTTTATGGGCACATCTATATCGATTTCGGTATTTTTTATAGTAACTCGTGCATTTGCTCTCGGAAAGTACCATTCGGTGAACTGGAACTGATGATGAAGACCACAGAGGGCCATCGGAAATACTCAATTATATCTAAGTATATAACAGGTTGCGATTCGATTACTTTAATATGGTTTATGCTCGTCAAAATAATGGTAATGGTGACTTCACCATGAGCTCCATTTCTCCTGGTTCTTACTAGGAGAACTCCTCAACAATTAACGGCCCTGCATCGGGAAAAGCAACATTTTGTAAAACGTGATGAGCAGCTGACATTGGGTTATTGTAACTTAGATAAATTACAAACTGAACCACTAAAAAGTGAAAAATAAAAACTTTTTTACAAAAACAAAAACCGACTTCCAAAAAAAACACTACAAAGTGAAAAATAACTTTAATTTCGGAAGTCGGTGGCAAAAAACTAAAATACAGATCCAAAGACACCGACTTCCGAAATTAAAGTTATTTTTCACTTTGTAGTGTTTTTTTTGGAAGTCGGTTTTTGTTTTTGTAAAAAAGTTTTTATTCTGTTGTAGTTTGCGTCATGTTTACCGCAAATAAACGTTTTTTCTTTCTTTCTTTCTTCTTTCTTTTTTCTTTCTATTAACTTTGTGTACCTATAAGTAATATTTACAGCACAGTTATAAATAAGTGGTCGCATACCTATGCGTTAGTACTGCAGAGCATGAGATCCTATCATAGGTTCGTTCTCACGTCGGATGAAGTGTTATTAGGGTTTATCATCAGGATTTTTTTTTAGTAGCAGCCCGAGTCTGGTTTTGTGCCCGGTTGATGGCTATATATAGGTTTAAGGTAGCCCTCTATTACATTATCTGGTCAAATGTGTACCTACAGTTCTACCTTACCCATCGGGGATTATCTAATGTCGTGATGTTAAAATGTTACCTATACAGGGTGTAAGGGACAGCCCTCCGCAAACTGATAGGGTGAATTCAGTATGTCATACTAAGATGACCGGTACATGAAATTTTTTTAGGAACAATAAGGGAGTCCAATAAAACTGATTTGTTTGTGTTTTTGTGCACAAATCGGAGCGTCTGTTACTGGTTGGGAGGGGTAGGTAATAGGTATGCGGTGAGTTCGATGAACTCTGTAGCTAGACTAGCTAGACAGAAAGTGAACAGCTGATTTCACGCGTCGTTGGTTAGAGTATTTCAACATCCATTGCTGGTTTTTTTTTTGCTGTTTTTTATTAAATAAATGGAGTGCTGCGAACACACAATGCAATTTTACATTGAAATAATGAAAATGTACTTAACTGAAAAAAAAATTGAAAAAATGAAAATTTTCCTGAGAAAATTTCCGGTGGAATATGATTCAAAATGAGGAGCTGAATGCACCCTGTTAGTTTGCGGAGGGCTGTCCCTTACACCCTGTATTATGTACTGTCAGCAACAAAATTCGATTAATATTATTAACACTGTTACGTTTACGCCGACCGCGACCCCAACATAGTTGGGAAAAGGCTATTTGCAGATTGATTTTGTTACGTTTAGGTACCTACGTATCATCTAAATTTATACAAAATGATTTTATACAGGGCTATTTTTAAATGACTAGCTAAATTTTCACAGGGTGTTCTACCCATGAATATGAACAACTTTCACTATGGGACCAACTTTGAAATCGAACGAACGAATCGAACGAATCGAACGAAAAAAAAAGAAGCGGTTTCCTACAAAAGTTCAATACCTACTCGATCCAAATGTATGAAACAGCTGATATTTTTTTTGCGATTTCAAAGTTGGTCCCATAGTGAAAGTTGTTCATATTCATGGGTAGGTGGTTGAGGAAGTGTATTGAAAAAAACTTTATAATTTTGTTTGTATTTTCTTTTTAATTGTGTAGTACCAAACATTTCTGACTATAGCTAAAGCACCAAAACTGAAAAGAAGCATGTAAGTACTTAGGTATAGGGCAAAGATTTTTTAAAGAAATCCTAGATTGGTAACTATGTATTTTTTAGCGACATCGTGATTTGTTTTGTAAATAGAAATAAGTATACCTGACCTATTTTACAAAGTTATTCATATAACAATAAACCATGGAAAAAATTGTTGTTTTTTTTCAGACCTCTTTCCTTTTGATTAGGTACTTAGGTACAGACGCCAGCAGGTCAAGCCACCCGAAACTGTCAAATTTTCCCAATCAACCTTGAACCTAAATGCTTTATTGATAAAGATAAAAATCTATTAAAGAATTTTGACAGATTGTAGATAACTTGATGTGCTGGCGTCTGTACATACCTACATTTAACCTAAGTAGGTATTAGGTTCCTCGGGGGAATGTATTGTATAATTGCATAGCACATGTGTGAGCACTATGTAGCTAATATAAAGCTACCTTTTACTGGGTTCGTCTTTCACTGACTTGAATGTGCCCTGGCGGTTGAGAGTATGTCATGCTCACTCAAATGTCTCGCTGGTGGTGGCGTGTGTGTTGGATCATTAAGTTCCCTTCAAAATGGTTGAGCTAATTGGTGCTGATCCATGCGTCATGTTCGTGAACGGGCGCCGTCAGTTGGGACTGGTCGTCTCTTAGCCGCCACGGCTTATTTTTATTTAGTTGTTTTTAGTTTTTATCTTTTTTTTATTTTTTATTACGGACGCTTTTAACGTGCACGTCTTTCTACATTGTTCTCACATGTATATTTTCAATATGAACGATGTAACCAATATTTTGTAAAATATTTGATTTTAAAAGAGTGTCCGTGGAGTTTCTTGCCCGTTCTTCTCCAGGATCTACGCTTTGGAATGGGCAATCTAGCTTCATTTTTCTGACTGACCGACCCAAGACCGACCCTTTGACAATTCAAAAGTGCCTGTAATTGGTTTATTTGAAATAAATGCTTTTAGTTTTTTTTTTTTTCCACAGGTAGGTATTATGTACTTATTTACCTACGTATCTTTTATTGTACACTGTGCGCCACGAATTGTGGTACTTGGTACCAATGTCCCCGGTACAATACACGCACCGAGTTTTAGAAATACTGAACACACAACAGGTAAGTAGGTAGGTTTAAGTGACAGAGACAAAATCAGAACTAGAAATTTATCCGGAAAAGTACCGGAGCTACCAACATAGCTTGCAGAGTAAGCAAACTGAAGTGGCAGTGGGCTGGCCATGTTTGTCGAAGGACCGATGGCTGGTGGAGCAGACGGAGTCCTGGAGTGGAGACCGCGTCGGCAAGCGTAGTGTGGGACGCCGCCAGCTAGATGGACCGACGACTTGAAGAAAGTGGCTGGGGCAGACTGGATGCGGAAGGCGGAGGACAGGGTGTTGTGGCGCAGACGCAGAGGCCTATAAATAAAAATAAATAATAAATAAATATCCTTGGACATTTCACACAACGCCATCTAGTCCCAAGCTAAGCAACCTAATGCTTGTGTTATGGTAACGAGATGGCTGATAAACTACTTACAGTCCCCGGCGATAAATATTGCACATCGACCTTTGGAAAGAGACAATCGGCTAATTTCGGCTTCGTAGAGCGTTATCTCTGTCGCACGAAATACAAACAGTCCGGTATCTATTAGGAGCTGTTAAAACAATTATGATTAGCTTCTTTTGATAATTCTTTTTATTCTTTGTATAAAATACACCAATTTTTCTGTAAGTGATTGATGGCTTTAGGTTGGGGTAAAATAAAATAAAAAAAACATGTTCACATTATGTTTACGTATTTAATTATTTTGGAAAATTACAGCTGTTTTTAAATCTGTCAGCTTCGGTTACAAAATATTTATAAACATTGTAGATAATTTCGCGTGACTGACCTCGTAAAGGTTTCCCTCTTTTTCCTAAAGATGCCATAGTACAACTTTAAATTATTTAAATTTGGGGGTGTTAACAACTCTAAATATATATTTTGAACTAACACTCTATCGCACTTGAGCAACGACTGACAAAACGTCACATAGGTAGTGTGCGACAGAGATAACGCTCTACGAAGCCGAAATTAGCCGATTGTCTCTTTCCAAAGGTCGATGTGCAATATTTATCGCCGGGTACTGTATATACATTTTTTTTTTTTTTTTTTTATATAGTCCTATGTCCAGCAGTGGACTGCGATAGGCTGAGTTGATTGATTTCTGACAGAGACGACGCGGCGACGCCGGCGACAGTCCGCCGCAGTACCTACAACAACAACAACTACAACAACAACAACTACAACAACAACAACTTGCTGACTGGCAACTCGTCTTACAGTAGCCACCAAACTAGTTGGCAAAAAAGTGGGGATGTGGTAGTACGGAATCCTGTTGCGTGATTGGTCGCTTAGGTACGGTGAGCAACAGAAGTCGGTTAACACTGCTACTTTTTAACATCATCTAAATTAACACAAAATGATACGATAACCTGCTTTTTAGCATTTCATGTATTAGATAAGAGTTAGAGTTAGTTAATTATGAGTTAGTTAGTTAAAATTTACATCTTGAAGTATTTTTCTCAATAATTATGATTTAGAAAACACAAGTGTTAATCGACTTTTTTTGCTGACTGTAGGTACCTGATGCGACCAATCACGCAACAGGAGTCACTTAAAAATTAAAATATCAGTTTAAAAAACAGTTTTTAGGGTTCCGTACCAAAATGGTAAAAAGGAACCCTTATGGTGCGACTCAGTGTGTCTGTCTGTCACTGCTGGATATCTCAAGAACTACTAATGCTATCAACTTCAGCTATCAATTTGGAACAGTTTTAGATGATGTTTGCCCAACTATTTTGCAAATAAGAATGAAACAAAAATATATGTTTTTTTTTTGCAACAGGGACTGAAAGGGGGTCTTAAAAATTCAAAGTGGGGCTACTATAGTTAGGGAGGCGAGGTAGCTAAATGGCGTAATTCAACGGCGCCGTCGAGACCTATCAAAATCGAAAGATAAAATAATTTCGAAAAGAAAAGCTCGTATGGTAAAAACCATTTTAGCGGTGGGTTTGGCGTGTACGGTTTTTCAAAAATGTTAAAAAAAACAGTTACTTGGGCATTCTCGAGCGCGTCAGATATTCATACTACGTATGCCCCAAGTGCCTCTGATAACAACGGTATACTAATCTGCCGGTTTGCGTGGTGGGGGTAGGCATATAAAGTAGTCAAATTTACTCAAAAAAAAAAAAAATTTACTCGAGCGCGTCAGATTTTCGGAAGGGGTGTTAAGTAGGCCCCAAGGAAGCTCCCTTTAAAAAAACTGACGATTTCGGCGTGACGATAAGTTACGATGAATTTTTGAAAATGCAAAAAAAAAAAGTTTTTTTGAAATACTCGAGCGCGTCAGATTTTCATAGGGGAGGTTTATCTCGGTATCCTGAAAGCATATTTTCTTAATCTGACAAAAATGTTGGTGGGTTCTCTTAATCTGACCGGATAAGGTTTTTTGGTTTCTTTTTTTTCCTTTCTTTCTCCTTGATAAAACGGGGAATTTAAGAATGACAATAAAGCGATAGATACAACCAACGTAAATGTAGATGAAATGTAGTACGACGAATTGTATTATTTATTGTATAAAAAAATGAAATGATATAAAAATTTTATTATAATTGTATTGTTATGTATGGCCTTTACATTTTTGCTCAATACAATTCAATATAATAAAAGTCATTATTTCATATCATTTTTTTTTAACACCCTCAGTTTTCGAGATATACTCCAAAAACCGGGAGTTTGAGTTTTTATGATGCTTCAAGTCAAAAAGTTTTAACTTTGGACAAAAATGTAAAGAGACCTTTTTTGTGTAAAATAAAATTACCTTTTTTGTTTATTTAAACTTTTTTTTTGTAAAATGTATCGTCCGCGACTTATATGCCGCAACGCGTTTTTCGGAAGACGAAATGGCTCCTCCACACTTCGGGTCATGCGGAAACCGGCAGATTTTGTATTTTTAGTAAGTTTTAGATTATATTCTTCAAAATAAAAAAAATAAAAATCGCGCTCGAGAATGCCGGTTTAACGTTTTTTTTTTACAAGTTCGCGACCCTATAACTCGGCGGCGTCAAGGACTTATCGTCAGATTAGTTAAATTTAGTCTTAAAACACTAACAACCCCCAATATCTTAATCTGACGCGCTCGAGTATTTCAGACTATCGATTTTTTTTTACTAATCTGATCGTCTATCCTAGGCGCGCGTCACTACATATAGAGCTAAATACTTTACAAGGTTGTTCTATTAGGTCTAAGGTATCTCTCATATCTTAAACTGCCACGCTCGAGTATTACCGAAATTCCCTTCTTCGCCTCCCTAACTACTAGGGCATGTGGGGTATCATATAAAAGAACGCTGTTTGCACATTCTCAAACATTTTTGACTTTTTTTTAGGCCGCATAGTTTTCGACTTTTAATGAAAAATGTAAAAAAAATACCGTTCCCCCTTATCTCCGAAGTTTGCATACCTACCTAGAGAAAAATCTGAAATTATTATATGTGATGTGATAGAAGTTTATGTAAAGATTACAGGAAAAATAAAACGATATAATACCACTTTTCTTTTTTTTTTGTGGATGGGAAATCGTCAAATGACTTCTCCCGCTCTGAGTGGAGCGGAAGGGCGTGTCAGACTTTTACTGACTAAAACCCACCCGTGTTCCTTCCGTGTTCGTGGCCTGTGCCAGGGCCACGGTATATCTTTCGAACAACCCGCGACCCCGGCGATACTTAGGTAAGTACCTACTTAAGGCCCAGGTTCCAAGCTTGGTTTAGCTCTGTGTGCAAGTGAAATGGCGTTATGGCTGTCTAGTTTGACGCACGAGATAGAAGATTCTCACGCGCACCGTAATTATGTCGTAAAAGTGCAAATAAAATCGTATAAAATTAGAAATTAACTATTTAATAAAAATTAATCCATCACTGGATGCAGTTTGGAATTTGACGTTTCATGGTATATTTTTAGTTATAATTATAATTGCTAATGAAGGGATAAACAGCTTTTAAAGATTATTAGGAGGTATGTTTAAAGATTTTTTTGGTGCATTAAAGTATGTTTAATTAGGTTTTGGCTTCCATCACTGTATGCGAAAAGGACTTGAAAATATAATATTTTTTTTACATGTCAAAATTATTTACGGTTTATGAGATACACAGCTTTAAAAAATCACCTTTTTGATCGTTTTCAGGAAATCTGCGCCTTAAGGCGGAACTATACGCCAATGACCTTGAGTGGTTAGCTTGCGCGTTCTGTGCTGAGCTCACGCAACGCGTCGTACGTCCAGCCAGTAATAGGACTCGCCCATCAAGGAGCGCTGTCCCAAATTAGACGCATTATTAATTTATTATACATAAAACAAAAGGCATTCTAATAAAACACGTATACTAAAAGATAAATAATTAAATTACCTGTAAAATGGTGAAGGTTTCATAAAAATACGCTTGACAGTTTTTGCGTGATTCTCAGTTTTTTATCTGCGTTAGACATAACTTTACAAATTAATTACACTATTTAATATAAACAAAATCTAAAATGTTCACATATTAAGTTATTAAGAAAATGCTCTAATTTAACATATATTTTTTCCAAATCATTAACACGACTCGTTTAGACGTGATCTTCAGTTTAAAATCATCAAAAGTCAGATAGCGTCGCCTTAAGTTTCCTATAATGCAGTCTACCCAGACTTTATAAGTCTGTGGCAGTCTACCTTACATGTGTAGTAGGTAGGTAAACCTTGTTCTACGAAAATCGCCCTTTCGGCTACGATGTAACGGTAGGTAGGTACCTGCCAATGTCAAATTGATTCGTTAATGTTCCCGATAAACATCACTGCACTGAAAAAGAAAGAAGGTTTTATCTTCCTTTAGGTAAGTACCTACTTACTTATCCAATAGAATCAACGCTATTGGTCACTTTTTAGGGTTCCGTACCAAAATGGTAAAAAGGAACCCATACCTATGGTGTGACTCAGTCTGTCTGTCACAGCAGATTTCATAATCTAAGGTTTTATTGTTTATTTTATAATGTAGATTATACCAAAGTATAATAATTAATGTGTCTAATCTATAATTTTAAGTGTTTTGTATTGTTTTTAGAGTAGATATAGGCATGTATTATATAAGTTAGGTTTTATGCCTATGTGCACCTATTGTAAATATTCGTATGCCGCTTTTAGCGGCGGATGTGTCCTGAACTAAAATTATAAATACCAACTTTGTTGTACCATATCCGACGAATAAATGTCTTTGTCTTTGTCTTTGTCTTTTGCCGGATATATATCCTGCATATAGATTACAGGAAAAAAAACGATGTGTATAAATAGCACAGTTTTTCAGAAATCATCAACAAAAATTACATAGAAATGTTGGTACGGAACCTTCGGTGCGCGAGTCCGACTCGCTCTTAACCGGTTTTTAATACAGAGCTATCTGCTACCTACAGAACGCATTCTCTCGACGGCCGGACTGTAACTTACTCAATGTAAGTGTACCAAAAACCTAGTAAAAGGTAGAGCTAGAGAACCAATGATGTTATAGTACATTACCTCATTGTAGAAAACAAACGTACCTCGATAAATAAAGGTGGGCGTAAGGTCGCGGTCGCTAGGATTTCCGCATCCTTAGGCCACTTCGCATTTTCTTCAAAGGTGGCTACAACGCCATCTAGTTAAAATTAGAATTATCACCTCTGTCAAGTGTCAACGTCAGTCTTGCAGTGTTTAGTTGTAGAAATTATTTCTCAACAGATGTCGCTACAATAAGAGACTCTAATGACCTCTATTGGCCAATTTGAGAAAAACTAGCTGTCGTAGTGTTTGAATGAAGATCTGTCAGTTTTATTTTTGTTTATCTGCATTCGTTCAGAATTGTTCGTTCTTTCCTGCTGATTCAGATGAAATCAAAATAAACAAATAGGAATTGGTTATTTTTATGTAAATTGATTTCTGTGGCATAATTTTGACCAAGTAAAAAGGGTTTTATAAAAAAAACTGGGCATAATAATTTCTATTGACATTTAGAATAAAATAAGTAGAAATTAAAGGAGACGTTGCACGGTTGTATGGGGCTCTGGCCATAACACGTACCATACATAGAACCTGGGAAACGAAACTCTAAATACAAAAAAGAGTGTTGTTTTTCATAATAACTAATATTGTTTCGGCGCCGAATAAAAACAGAAAATGTTTGACGTTTGTCGAGTGACAGATACGACCATTGATTGACAGCCATGACAGGTTGGAGAGATGACGTTTACAATTTAGATAACCTAGAATTTGTCAAAACTGTGATTGTTGTTTGCGATATTTATATTGTTTAGTGTTACCTAGGCCACTCTGTTTATTAGGACATTAGACTTGATTAAGGGTGATTAATGTGTGGGGCACATTAACAGTTGGCCTGCAGTCTCTGATCCTATCAGGCGGCCTGTTGTCCAAGGTCTGCATAGCCCACACACTGCAGTGATTATTGCCTGCCGGCAACGGTTGCTTACCGGCTCTGGGTCTCCATCTCCACACTAGCAGGCGGCAGTTTTAGATAAGTACGAGTAGTATGAGTTTCACACCGCAATAGCGCGCGCCGGCCGATACCTGTCGATGCAGGCCTGCGCCGGCAAGCCTCCACACACTGGGTTTGCATTGGTCGACAATCCAAAACCATAAAGGGAACTGTGAATCTGTGATCTACTTGTATCGTTTTTAAAGGATAAGTATATAGGCAATAAAAGAGTCAGTGCAGTGGGTTGTCATATGCTTAGAATGGGTATTAACTGGCTTATTTTGTACGTAATAAATATATGGTATGATATTATAGGTAAGTAAGTAATCAATTGAAAAGTGAAAACATAATTGTGGGATAAGTAAGTACAGATGTCCTACGTATCATCAACATTTCAGTCGAAAGACGTCCACTGCTGGACATAGGCCTCCTCCAAGAACCGCGACTTTGACTGGTTGTGCTTCCTGCTTCCAGAAGTTGCCCACAGCTTTCACAAGGTCCTAGGTATAAACTCGGACCAAATAAAAAACCAAGACATAGCGCTGTCAACAGTGAAGCGAGGCCGGTTTCATAAACATGTGTGCTTTTAGTGATGTTTGGGATCTTGATAAAAACCACTTTATACACTTGACTATTGTTTATTCAGGACACATTAATACAAGTCACAAGGTTATATTTACTTCTCAACTATTTAATTTTGTAAGGTTGTAAGAGACTTGTGCGCTCTGTTCATTGTGAAGTTAGAAGGGGCAACCACAAGCCAACCATCTGTCAAGTTCATATTTAGATTGACAACTATAACATGATGTTGACATTACTAAACATTCTCGGTCCTCCAAGTGAGGAAAGCCTCGGTAAGTAGGCTCATAGGTATCTGAGTTTTGATAATAATAAATAAAATGATTGAATTGAAATAAGTAGTACAATGAGTTTCTTTTACGTAGTTTAGAGCCTTAATATTGGTAGAGAATAGTTACCTATTTTTGTATAATAATAAGTTAGGTTTTTTTATTAGTATAATAATAATAATTAAGGAACATAGACATAGCATCTTAATATAGCATTAGCTAAGTAGTACCTAGTCTTGTTTCTTACATTAGGTACATAAGTATTTACTTATCAGATAAGTTAACCATGTAAGTATTATTAATTAGGTAAACATAATAGTTTAGATAGGTAAGTTAGAAAAGAAAATCTATGAGTTTAGCATTCATGACAACATATAAGTTAGGTACATAAACAAAAATAGCTAGGTAACTCTTAATGTAGCACACTTAGGTGTATAGTATAGTAAGTTACACATAAGTAGGTCAGTACCTACACTTAGCTCATGTAAAAAATAGGTAGGTACTTACACAATATTATAGTTTCAATTCAATCTTTGCTTGGTAGCAAGTAGCAATATTACTTTATTTACAGGTCCGGTAAATTCTCCTTTACGACCTAGTTATAATCTTTACAGATCTACATAGGCCATCCATTTTTAGTGTTTACAGAGGTAATTCGACCTAAAGCCTATGAAGTGGGTGGACAATCTTTAATTACTACTACTATACTTAAGTTATTTTGCACTTGTAGTCACTTAACTATTTCTAGTTTGTAATTCAGACAAATATCTAAAATTGTTTCTTGCTAGAATTGTTTCCAAAATCTTTGTGTAAATTGTATTATTTTGTTGGTATAAGTACATTGTCTAGATTCGCTAACATCTAATACATTAGGTTCAGGTAGGTAGGTCAGATAAAGAAGTACCTACCTACAATGAAATGAGAGCAGGTGTCAGGTAAGTTAAGTCATTAGATCACAATACAATGGTCGGGAATTAAGTACTTATTCCCTCAATTTGAACCAGAATAGTACCTATACAACAAGTCATAATTAAGTTAACTTAAATAGGTGTCTCTCGAGTACCGATTTCACAGCTTTAACCCCTGCTCCATATATCCCCCCATGTGGCTTGCAAGAGGACAGGTAAACTTGTATTCCATGTAATTCGTGACACATAAGTCAATAATTTCACTGTAGCTAGTATCATTTTTGAACATTTTAGAGTTCATGTAACTCAGTTTCGGAATGTTTAAAATTAGTTCGGAATGTTTAATTTAATAGGAACGTTAAGATAATAGGAACTTAATCGTAGGTGGTGAATCAGGCCGTAAGGGTCATATGTGCCTATTTGTTTGCTTGGAAATTAGTGACTGAACTATCTGTGCTCTTAAAAGATTTATTTCTAGGAGAGGAATACCTACTTGCTTATACAGGGTGTCCCATAATTAATTGATAACCTCTTAAGGGGTCATTATACTCATCATTATGAACAACTTTTTACTATGGGAACAAACCTGAAATAGCGAAAAAAAAACAGCTGTTCAGTAGGTACCTACATTTATCCAGGTAGGTACATTAAACTCATTAAAATGTAGGGACCAGCTGATTTTTTGCGCGCTATCAGGTTTGGTCCCAAGGTAAAAGTTGTTCATAATGATGAGTATTTAGAGGCATGAGGAACAGGGTGTAAAGTTCACTCATCTTCTATTGAAAAGGGAGGATCCTCCGACCAGACGGGTATTGTGTCTGGTGGGCTACTGCCCGACGGTTGATGTCGGGACGTTGTATATATGCTAATCGCGTGGTAAACTCTAATTGCGCGATGCAGGTTTGCGTGACGTCATGCCATTGATGTGTAGTTCATATGTGGCGATGTAGATGCCGCCACAAGTACAATGACCCCTTAAGAGGTTATCAATTAATTATGGGACACCCTGTATAAGCAAGTAGGTATTCCTTTCCTAGAAATATATCTTTTAAGAGCACAGATAGTTCAGTCACTAATTTCCAAGCAAACAAATAGGCACATATAACCCTTACGGCCTGTTTCACCACCTAGTTCCTATTAACTTACTTGGCAGATAATTTCATACAAATTGTTCCATTTTTGAATTAATTTGGTGTTTTGTTTGGTTTTTTGGTGGTGGATTTTAGTGGCTGTTCAGACGTCGTGAAATAGGCCCTTAGAGTATTTACAGTTTCGGGTCACTGAACTTCTTATAGCTATAGCACCACTAAAATCTAACCATACATGAGTAAACGGACGGGTCAGTGGACTCTGGGTGTGCAGGAAGATCTGACATCTACTTCTCACATACCTTGCCTCTATAGGTACCTACCTAGTGCATCTAACACAGGAACATAATATTTCTTTACTTCACCTCTACCATTGATAGGCTGACACTCTGTAACATAAGGGTGAAATAGCCTTATGTTGCAGAGTGTGTTCTGAACACCTGAGTGCAGTAGCTTCATGGGATAATGCTGTATAAATCTGTGTGATGTGGTTTTCGGCAGGAAGTATAATAGGTTGTGCTTCATTGTATGAAATGTCTGAATGGTGTATGCTGCCACCAACTCTTAGTATGCTGTCTCCATCAAAGAATGGATTCAGTTTCCTTAGTGGGCTGGATGTGAGTATGTAAGACTTTTGTGTATGTGAAGCCTGCCAGTTAGCAATAGGTAATACGGGCTGGTATCCGCACCTCCACGTCAATGCGCGTATTTTGCGTGGGTGGGAAAATCGATCATTCGATCCACCCCAGCTCCTCAAAGGCCAGCAGCAGCAGCGCCTTGATATTACTGACAACCTCATGGAGGTTACCCGTACCTGGGTTACCGAAGTACTTTGCCCTGTATGCGGCGACTACCGGGCAGTTTAGAAGCACATGAGCTGCTGTCTCGTCGTCCTCCATGCAGGCCCTGCACAGCTGACTGTGACTCCTATGACAAAGAGGTGTTTATGACCCATGTCCAGTTAGGTACAACAGCTGTAACTGTTCGCAGCTGTTATTTACAATTACAGCTGCTATAACTGGCCATGGGTCATTTAATAAACACCTCTTTGTCATAGGAGACACAGACAGTCCGCTGCGACTTAGTAATATTTTTTATAATACATATTATGTATTACATATAAATCTTCCTCTTGAATACATCTATCTATTAGAAAAAACCGCATGAAAATCCGTTGCGTAGTTTTAAAGATCTAAGCATACCTACATAACTAGGGACAGACAGACAGCGGGAAGCGACGTTGTTTTATACTATGCAGTGATGATATATCATGCATTTCCTTTGAGAAAGAAAGACTTTGTGTTGTGTGAAATATAAAATTGTGATGTATATTTTTGTTTTCATATTATGTACACACGGCTATCACATCAAGCTATAGGTACATTTCCAGTTTACACTGACCTCTCATTGTAAGGAAATCCTATACAATGCGAGATCAGCTTATACTGGAAATGTATAGCTTGATCTGTAGCCGTGCGTACAAATCTAAGTAGGTAGGTATGTATGCGACAATTCTGATAAGCTTAGAGAAACTGGAGTGTTCTGCGAATTTATCAAAGAAGAATAAATAATTGATGAGTGAGTCCGTGCAGAAATTGACTACTTTGACTTATGAGGTTTGATTGTGCTATGTATTTATGTCTACATTTGGTGTCTGTGTCATTGAATATGGCCATTGTCATTGATCTTGAGTAAACCATGAAGGGCCTTGCCTCCATAGTGTAGGTACCTATTTACAAGATTGAAGATCTTTAGGCATGACTCCCGGGTGATCAGATCAGCTGGGTTTTGTTTAGTGTTCATGTAGTACCAGTCATCACCGCTGGTGCTGTCAATGACCTGCATAAGGCGGTGTGTGACATATATGTCGTGTGGAGCTTTGATCCAGTGTAGTGCACAATGCATCAAGCTATACATCCAGTTTACACTGACCTCTCATTGTAAGGAAATCCTATACAATGCGAGATCAGCTTATACTGGAAATGTATAGCTTTATCTGTAGCCGTGCGTACAATAGATGAGTCTGTAAATAGATAAGTTTTCTCAATGTTAATTTTGTTATTATACAGTGTGTCTGTACACGGACTGGCGAAAATTAAGGGCTTTATCACAATAGCGAGTTGCGAGCGTGTTTCCAGCGAAGCGATTTGTGAACGAACTCGCCACGAACGCGTAGCCAGCACGCAGCACGCCAGGAGTGAGCAACGTGTTCGCCGGGTTTTCATAATATTGTACCTACACTCGCTTGTCTCGCTCTCTGTTGTACATTCGCGTCAATTGGTCTCGTTACGTAAACGCGACGACGTCGCTGCGCACCCGCGGCGTTGTCGCCGTGCACACGTTGCGAACTCGCTGCGCACTCGCCCCGCTTTCCACTCGCTCGCAACTCGCTAGTGTGATAAGGCCCTTATGGTGTGATACAGACCATCAAACTGAACAACTTTCTCCCGGGGACCAACAACGTAATCGCGAAAAAATTATCAGTCGTCCCACATTTGGTCGAGTAGGTATTGATGTTTTGTATGGGATGACTGATTTTTTTTCATGATTACGATGTTGGTCCCCGGGAGAAAGTTGTTCAAGTTGATGGTCTGTACCACTACCAACCACACCCTTAATTTTCGCCAGTCCGTATTATACAGACACACTGTAAGTATAGTGTTTATGAACCTTTTTGCTAAATTGGGCTAGCAAAAGCGATCCACCCGTCTCTAAGCGCGGTATAGATTGTTGAACTATAGGTATGCCTATAAAACTTGAGGGTTTCCCTCGATTTCCGTGGGATCCCCTCATCACATTCTAACTTGGTGACAGTGGGACCACCTCGAGAGCATACCCTATCAAATAAAAAAAGAATTTTCAAAATCGGTCCACAATTGACGGAGAAATCGGTGTAGGTATATACAAACATAAAAATATATACATAACGGTTTAACGTTACACGTTGTATATATACGCTACGAATTGATAACGTCCCATCTTTTTTTTGAAAAGTCGGTTAAAAAGTCACACTAGTGACTTAAGTACGCGTCGCATAAAACTAGTTTATCTACACCCATGCTATAAATCCTTTATAAAAGTTCCTGAAACAGTTAGCTTACTGCCAACATTAAAACAGCCAGTGTCATAGTAACCATGGTAACCATAATATCATCCAAACGGGTGCTTTAATGTTGTACTGAATTTCATAATGCAACTCGTTTTCAAAAAAAGAACATTGTAATGCACGCGCGTTTCACTACAACAGCGCCGTAATTTAAAAAAAGAACTTATTCGAATTCACGTCGTATACTATGACGCCGGCCGCCATGTTCGATACGAGTATTAGTATTGCAAAAAACTGTTTCAGAACCTTTTTTAGAGGATTCATAACAGGGATGTAGGTAAAGTCTTGTATGCAACTGTACATAATTAGGTATTAAAACACTCATGTGATACTATTATCACACATTCGTGTTTTAATACCCCTTATTATACGTCAGTTGCATAAATAACTATTGTAGTTTCCTAGGCTAGGCTATCTACTTAGATTATATTATTGAATTAGACGAAATATCATTATGAAATGATTCTGAGAGTAATAAATTGTAGGTAGGTACGTACCTACACAGTAAGATTTACATTATAATTTACTTTTTAAGTCAGATTTTGTATTAGGTAGTGAGGTTTTTATTGCTGTAGGTAGCGCACACGCGATGATTTGGTTGATATTAAGTAACGTTTGCAGCAGCTCGACAGCGGATGGGTGACCAAATAAATTGTTATTTCGAGTTGCTCCATGCTGTAGGTAATATGGGGACGTTAATAAGCTGAGATGAAAAAGATAAGTAAGTATTATAATTAGGTACTAGTCAGCTGTTTTTTTTATTAAATCTACTAATCAAAAAACACAACATGTATTTTTATTGATCACTTCCTAGCACACAACGAATTTAAAAAATATATATAATTACAAAACTAGAAAGAAACTCAAGTAGGTTGATGACATTAAAATACTGCTGCAGTAGCAGCCCTGAAGCGTATTTACGTACCGCGCGACTGTAGGTAATAATTAACAGGGCCGAGTCACAATACTGTAGATATTTTTATTGTGCTTGGGGGGTTAGCACATAATACTGACGCCGAGTGTACCTACAGGCAAGCACCATATTAAGCTTTGTGTGATCAAAGAACCCTAATAATATTATTATTTGTGTATGTAGATCTGTAAAATAGAGGAGCTCGTGGCTAAGTGATAACAGCCGCACGGGTCGATCCGTCAGGTTAAGCTACGCTTGCGGGGGTTGGTCAGTGGATGGGTGACCATCTTTACATACCGAGATTCCTCCGTGCCTCGTAAAGCACGTTAAGCCGTTGGTTCCGGCTGTTATTCGTGGATCTTTGACAGTCGTTACGGGTCGTCAGAAGCCCGAAAGTCTGACAATCAGTCTTACCAAGGGGTGTCGTGTTACCCAGTAACTGGGTTGTGGAGGTCTGATAGGCAGTCGCTCCATGTAAAATACTGGTATTCAGCTGCATCCGGTTAGACTGGAAGCCGACCCCAACATAGTTGGGAAAAGGCTAGGCAGATTGATGTAGATCTGTAAAATAATATCTAGGTATGTGTATAGCTTTCAAGCAGTGTAGTTGCTGAACATAGCTCTAGATGACTAGAGTCCATTGAGATCAAAGAATTCCAGTCAATACTTTGTTTCCTTGTGTCTTGCATCAATATCTTAGCAAGAATAGTTGTAGATGCTAACATACCTATAGGATCAAATGTTTGAGCTAGTTGTGAGAATAAGTAAGTGAGTAGTGTATGTGTGAGTACAAGGAGCAGTGCTGTAGTCAGGTATGCTGACCTAAAGTGTGTCTTGTGTACCTAGGTAGCCATTGTATAGGTACTTACCTACATAAGCCAAGCGTTTTGACAGAAGCTGATGTAACATTGTATGTTTCTTGTGTAGCCGAGTCTACATTGTATTAAAGTAGGTACCTATAATTATGGTATTTTGTGGTTAGATGACCACTCTTGTTCAGTTGAAAACCTGCTATGCTCAATAAGTCTATAGGTATGGTATCCGTATATACCTATAAGTAGCATACTCGTCGAGTATATGAGCTCGTGGCTAAGTAATAACAGCCGCACGGGTCGATCCATCAGGTTAAGCTACGCTTGTCAGGGTTGGTTAGTGGATGGGTGACCATCTTTACCTATACAATACTTACCTATACCATACTAGAACAATGTAGACCATTGTTCTAGTGTTTGCGAGCCATACAAATAGTCATCCAGACACATTCCCAGAGTTTTTAATATAGTCAGCTGCCTGCGGGTGAGTATCCGAGTGTGTGTCAAATAAATATGTCTGTGTGCGACAAGCTAAGTATGGGGCACTCTTTGTGTATCTGGAGTCTCTCCATAGGACCCTTTGTAAAGATGTCTGTTGTGAGTTTGTAAAGTCACACAAAAGAAAGCATACTTATTTATTTTATTTAAGTATTTATTTATATATACTTCAGTGTACACCACAAAAATAGGTACATAACAAAAAACATATTTAACACTACAAAATATAAGTACAATGGGCAGCCTTATCGCTTTCTGCAATCTCTACCAGGCAACCTTGGAATGGACAGCGATATACCTGTACATGAAATGTGGCTGTTGTTGGTGCTAATAATAAGCACTATACAATAATATACTAAAATAGATACATTCATATCCTAAATACACATACATGAACATACATATATCCTAGATTCATAAATACATACATGCTAAATATTTGTAAAGTCAGTGTTTGTTTGTGTTGTTTGTTTTGTTTGTATCTGAGGATAATTTCTAAAAGATCATTGTATATGTTTATACCTTCATACATTGAGTGATATACCAGTGGATCTCTTGGCACTAGCATTGAAGACTAGGAACATAATGTTCTTGTTATACTGTCAGGCTTTATGACCGCTACATGAGGCATGTAGTAAGCGTGTGAATCTGTGGGTGAAAAATCCTCTATTGTAGTGAGCATGTTCTAACTGTATGAACTCATGTATGAACGCAACATTCGTGTTTACACTTACAGTACGCTCTTGGCTATTGCCTACACATTATAAGGCATGATTGCCGACTAACCTGTTGTTCCAGTTGAGTTACAAGTATGTGGGTAGCAACATTGACTTCACTTTCTATGTCTTGAAGTGCTTGAGCAGTGATCCACTGACCTGAAGCATGTTGAACCCCTAACAGAGCTGGGGAAAGCAACATTTGATATCTGTTAGTGTTTGTTACTAGTACTGTAGAAGGTGTAGTTAATGATGTGTTTGAAGATTGAGTGTGACTTGGCCGTAAAGAACTTTGTTCTATGTGTGCTTGTGTAAAAGCTGTTGTCAAAGCGTTTGCTGTTGCAAGTGTAGAATCTACTGCCTGTGCTGTGTGCTGTCTACTGCAGCTTTATGAAGAATTATAAATGTGTGTTGACTGAGTTGGGATGTTTGCCTGTTGGCTGTGAGTAGTTGTAATGTAATTAACCTGTGGTTGAGGCCTGTCTTTGTGTATGAATGTGTGATGTTTACCTTTGCATTTTAGGCAGTGAATGTTGGAGCACTTATTCCTGAATTTGTAGGGCTGTAAACAGTGTTGGCCATTGCCGGATGTTCTCATTGAACTTAGGTAGTTCCAGTTGAGGCAGCTTGACATGTGGCTTAGCGTAGTCGTAGTCGTAGTGGTACAGTTAAATTGATCAGCGTGGGAAGGTGATGCCGCCGCCGCGGGTTTTGGCGTCATGGCGTTCATCAATACATGCTTTCAGTCCATAAAATGAGAATCTGTCCTCGGAGGTACTTACTCCGCTCCTCTTCGTGAATTTCTTGTCAGTCTGCGGCGTCATCGATTAATTCGATTTGTAGCTGTAATTCCTCGAACCGCTGAACCAATTGTTCTGAAATCTAAATCGCCTTGCCGGACTTCGACTTCGTACACGTAGTGTCGATCTGCGTCGAAGTTTTGTAAATATTTTTCCATCATATAATAAGCAATAATGCAACCGCAAGTCAACCATCTGTCAAGTGTCAAGTTCATATTTAGTTTGACAACTATGACATGACGTTGACATTGAGTTTGGTGTAAGACGACGACGCCATGTTCAATAGAATATGGCAATCATTTGAAAAACTATTATTTTTGGTGCCGAACTAATCTGGAGAATATTCAGGAAAGGATATTTTTCCTCAATTCATAGTATTGTTTCCTGTATTTTCATCATGGTACTCTTTATGGCCAGAAATGCAACATCTCCTTTATTCGTCGGACACCCCTGCGCGCAGCTGGCCACATTCTGCTGTCTCCGATTTCAGCAAGTATGTAAATGTCATAGTATTAGATTTTACAAATTTTTACGCTAACAACGACCCGCGTTGAGTTTTTTACGATTGCTCGTGTGTTTTGTGTCGGTTTCTGTGACGTAAACGTAGTGATGTCGGCGCTGGGGGCTCATAACCTCCGCGCGGTGCGCGCTCGCTGCATCACGTAACGACGGGAGTGCCCTGATGGTGAGACAAACCGCGATGGTGCTGAGTACCGAGTGGGCGCAGGTTGAAGTCGTCGATCTCACGAATGATGGAAACGGCCTGGGGTTTAACCTGGTAGGCGGGCGCAGCACAGGGGTCGTGATCAAGTACGTGCTGCCAGGCGGCGTCGCGGACAAGGACGGGCGTCTGCAGAGCGGGGACCACGTGCTGCAAGTAGGCTCCGTGAACCTGCGCGGCTTCACGTCGGAGCAGGTCGCCGCCGTGCTGCGCCAGGCCGGCCCCGCCGTGCGTCTGCTGGTCGCGCGCCCCGCCGACCCCGCCGCTGCTCTACGCGCCCCTCTCCCTGGCACAGCTCTCGTACCAACTAAAATCCTCGGCGACCCAGAGCAACTCGACCGTCACCTCATAGAAACTGGCTATGGAGCTGTGTATGACCTGTCTCAATGCTTCACTGACTACATCAATGCTCAGAATGGTGTGACAAATCCCAGCATAGTGGCGGCTGCTGTCAGTGTTATTGGTGACAATCCTCAACAGATTCCTGACCACCCTATCATATCTGACGCCGTTTCGCCCACCATCACTATCACTGTGCCTGTAGAGATCCCCAACCAGCCGGAAATTGAGCTTGTTCATGTGGATTTAAATAAGAATGTGTATGGTCTGGGTATAACTGTAGCGGGCTACGTGTGTGAGAAGGAGGAACTCTCTGGGATATTTGTGAAGAGTATTATTGAAGGCAGCAGTGCTGAACAAAGTGGTAAAATTAGAATTAATGATAGAATAATAGAAGTCGATGGAGCATCTTTAGCTGATAAGACAAACCCACAGGCAGTGGAGATTTTAAGAAACACGGCCATATCTGTTCACTTAGTGTTAGAGAGATATCTGAGAGGTCCAAAGTATGAGCATCTTCAGCTAGCTATATTTAATGAGGAGCGTCCTACGTCCCCGTCACCATCTACAACAACCTTATCTTGGTTCCCAGTGCCTTCCCAAGCTGAAAATAGTACAGTAGAAATTGAACCTGAGCCTGAGTCTAACACTACTATAGACTCTAATGTTTTAGAAATTGTTGACACGCAAGAATTAACACAAGAACCCACACAAGAAGAATTAGACAGAAGATTTGATGAAATATTAGCAGTTGGTAAAGAAGAAATCAAGAATAAGTGGGAAGGAGAAGTAGGTCCTAACAAAGAAATATTAGTTGCTGAAGTGAGCAAACTTGAAGGTTTGGGCATCAGTCTCGAAGGCACGGTGGACGTTGAAGGAGGCCAGGAAGTTAGACCTCATCACTATATTAGATCTGTGCTTCCTGAAGGTCCTGTTGGCCAGGAAGGCAGTCTTTCTGCTGGAGACGAATTGCTAGAAGCAAACGAGTACCGGCTTCATGGCTTAACTCACACAGAAGTAGTAAATATCTTGAAGAAGCTTCCAAATAGAGTCAGGTTAGTGTGTGCACGAAGTAGTGTAGACAGTGGTCCTCGGCCACTCATAAACTTGGCACCGGACAGAGAAGGTTTTGAAGCAAGGAAGATCATATCTGGCAGCTTGAATAATTTGACAACTCTAGTCAAGGCGCAGTCAGACACTTCAATCAACACATCTAGCACGGCTACATTAACAAATCATTCAGGACATTCAAAGAAGTCTCGATCTATGGAGTGTGTCTCAGGTTTAGCCATGTGGCAGAGTAAAGAAGATATAGTGGAACTGTTGAAAGGTGATCAGGGATTGGGTTTCTCCATTTTAGACTACCAGGACCCTGTAGATCCTCAGGGTACAGTCATAGTTGTACGTAGTTTAGTGCCTGGAGGTGTAGCTGAGAAGCATGGAGAAATCTCACCAGGAGATAGAGTGATGTCAGTGAATGGAGTCAGTATTAAGAATGCAACCCTCGACCAAGCTGTGCAAGCTTTGAAGGGTGCTCCTCGTGGTGTTGTGAAGGTTGGAGTAGCTCGGCCTCTGCCTCCACAGGATCCTAAGTCAAAAAGTACCACAACACTGAACACAAAGCCAAGTTAATCGGCAACCGTGATTGATAACTGTACTAGTCAAGTTGAGTCATATCTGTATGCTTTAGGGTCTACATATCGAGGAGTATGGTGATGGCGGGGGGAATCTGACATATTGTATGATGCTGTATTAGTTTAAATGAGCTTTCATAACTTACATGCTTTTAATTATGAATTTTCCTTACAGAACTGTGTTAAAATAGCCATTCTTTTTTTAATTTTTAATATAAAATGTTGTTAATCAATATATCAGATTCCGTCCAAGGTTTGTTAGGAGTCAGTAGACATAAGTTACACGGAGAATGCACAACAGAGCTCAAAACTCGTATGATACAATAATAATTAACGCTTTACTAGTTCAATAGTATTATGTAAGACTCACACATGTCATTTTAAATGCACATTTTAATAGTTATGTATGCATTTTATTGACTTGAATTTTTGTAAAACAATAAGGAGATTAAAAAAATACCTTAAAAATGTGTACAGTCACTATCAAAAATATATGGTTATTTTTTAAACCAACATTTTAAATAAATATTTATCTAGAACATTCTGTAACTCTTGCCAAGGGAATTATAATTATGTTAATAAATTTTTCAATAAAGCAAGTTTTATAAGAATTTTTTTTTTTTTTTTTTTTTTTTTTTTTTATTAGTGTTCAAGAAAGTGTATCGCAGAGTTCCAAATTTTAGTTTAAAAAAAACCACAGAAGCCTTTGATGGCTTATATGTGGCTAGTGAGTTCGGAAATGTATGTTTATGTATCTAATTTATGAGATAACTTTAGACTGTAAATAGGTATATAACTTTAACATTCGATTAATATTTTAAGTCTTAATTTCTTATATAATACAAGAATAGCATAACTAAAGGTGGTAAGTGTATCAAACTAATAATATGACAATTAAAGAGGTAGTAAATATTGTATCAAATTAAAGTACATATTCATAGTTTGTAATTTGCAGAAAATGCTTTTTTAATATACATTTAGCTTTTTTAGGGTTACAGAGGTATTTACTTTGTATGTCCGCAGGTAGGTCGTTTACTATCTTTGGTAGTATGTATTCAAGTCATTGAAAGTAGTGATATAATATACCTATGATAATTTTACACAAAATGTTCCCTGTATTGGACAATCTTTTTTTTACTCTAGATTGTAATATCACGTATCTTGTAGATATTTACCTAAGGGAGCAATTATATAAAATTAAATTTAATGTAAATAATACGAATATTCGAATCTCACCACACCTGCATTGGATAGTATTAAAATAAGTATACATATTTATACATAAACAATAAGGATTTGATTGTGAATTGAGTTCTTGCCTGTTTGTATTTTTTGTAAAAATCTAGTATGTTATAAGTACCATACCAATTGTGTATAGTTTGCAAGTACCTAAGGACATAAATACAAAAAAAAATATTTACAGAACAAACTAGTTTAAATAGAAAAATATTTTAAAAAATACCATTCTACACCACCTACAGTACCTATTGTTTTATTTTATTTTCTATGAATATAACTTGAATGTACACCACCAAAACCTTTTTTTTTTGGTATGTCTTTAGATATAATACCAATAAGCATTTCTGTATGTTTGTATATTAACGCACTAACACTAGGCGGGCACATGTGATATATGATATGAGTGTTTAACATAGGTTAACTAATCTGTGACCATTGAGATACTATGTATTACTCTCAATGTCTGTGACTCCGTTTTATTGTAATGAAGACGGACTATACTGAAATGAATCGGTAGAAGGACTCTGAACAAGACACGATATAAGTTTTTCTTGTTATTTCGTCTGAGGCGTTTAGTCTCTCGCAGAGTGTTAATTTATCCTAAGGAGGATGCGCTAAGGTAGCCCGCGAAAATTAAAATTTCTTTTACGTTTTTTGCAATTTGCAGGTCAGTGTCAGGTTGTATGTTGATTAAAATATGATTCGCGGCCGTAACTAATATGGCTTTACAGAATTATAATAATAAGAATCAGCAATACAACTCCATAAGTTAGAATTGGCCTAAGAGTTGTATTGATGATTTTTGATTATAATTATACAGGGTGTAAGGGACAGCCCTCCGCAAACTCACAGGGTGCATTCAGCTCCTCATTTTGAATCATATTCCACCGGAAATTTCCTCAGCAAAATTTTCATATTTTCAATTTTTTTTCAGTTACATTTTCATTATTTCAATGTAAAATTGCATTGTGTGTTCGCAGCACTCCATTTATGTAAAAAAAACTGCAAAAAAAAAAACCAGCAATGGATGTTGAAATAACGACGCGTGAAATCAGCTGTTCACTTTCTGTCTAGCTGCAGAGTTCATCGAACTCACCGCATACCTATTACCTACCCCTCCCAACCAGTAATAGACGCTCCAATTTGTGCACAAAAACACAAACAAATCAGGTTTATTGGATCCCCTTAACGTTCCTGAAAAAATTTCATGTACCGGTCATCTTAGTATGACATACTGAATTCACCCTATTAGTTTGCGGAGGGCTGTCCCTTACACCCTGTATAAATAAATATTTGTGAATCCTATTTAGGTCAACATACAACATAATACTGACTTGCAAATTGCAAAAAACGTAAGAAGTTATGAATTTCGCGGGCTACCGCCTTTCGTCTTAATATCTACTACTTGCCAAAACTAGTCAAATGGAAGGTTTTTTATTACCGCTGTTTTTTTTTAATATATTAGTCTGTTTTCATCCTTGATTTTAGTATTAACCTGCATTTATTTTAACAAGCTCTTCACCTAATTTTACACACTGGTCTGTTTCTAACCAACTTCAAAAATATGGAAGGTTATGTTATTGTATACACACGGTCAAGCACTGCATTATTAATTGAAATAAGTCATCGCGTGTCTAATATTGATTTCGTTTAAATTATTTAGCTGTCCATGTCTATAATTAGCAATGTTTTTATTTGTATTTAATATTTCTTTGACACTAGCTTTTGCCCGCGTCGAGGTCGGAAATTGTCCTACGGGAAGTACCGGGATAAAAAGGTCATAGTCTACCTGTATGCCAAATATCGTAATTCGGTCAGCCTCTTAAGGCGTGAAAAGATAACAGACAGACAGTAATTTCACAATATCAGTATAATATATTATACATATAGTATAATCAGCACATACTGTTCCCACTGCTGGGACACAGGCCTCCTCCATGTGATAAGGAGTGGGCTGTAATCCACCACGCGGGCCCAGTGCGTGTTGGTAGATGTCATGTCTTTCGAATTTCTATTTCTAGGACATGCCGGTTCCCTCACGATGTTTTCTTTCACCGTTTTGAGAGCAGTGGTGATGAAAATAATTTACACAAAGTAAAGCGCTTGTCTGGGTTCGAACCTACGACCTACAACTCGTAAGTCGCGGCCGTTACCACTGGGCCACCACTGCTCACAATATTAGAACGGGATCTACAATTTTAAAGCCTAAACAAATGATATTTGAACTTTTTACCGCCAATACGCTAATGCCGCGGCCACATTAACTGGATGTGCCGTTGATTATCGCGTTGAAGGGCGATAGCCGTAGGTGTAGCCACTACTTAGGGTCGCTATACACAGACTGCTTGAAGCAGTCAGGATGGACTGCTTCAAGCTGCGACTGCATAGTGAACTACAGTCTTCTATGTACACACATACACGAAACCGCTCGAGCAGTTGCAACTGCTTCGGACGGCCGTGCCCGAAAAGTTGAATAAGCGAGAAGCTGTTGACTATGACTGCAAGAGCGGTCCGTGTATTTTGATCAGTAGCTAACTGCTCGAGCAGTCCGTGTATGGCGACCCTTACCGCGATAATTTTACCGAATTTAACTACCGCGATGTTTATGGACATTGACGTTAACGTTAATGTGGCCCGGGCATAAGAAGACGATTGATAGGCGTTTTTTTAATCTTTTATACAACCTACAAGCAGTTGATTGTGTGCATACAGACATTTGGTTATCCATCAACAGATAGGTCCATTTTATGTGTTAAGTATATTTAGTAATACTTTATCACTAGTTAACGTTAGGCTTTTACACAAAAACCTATACTTACATAATATAAATTGCATTGTCAACAAAATAAATAAATATTACCCATTTATTGGGTTTTATACTTTGATGCCTACCAACATCTAAACTATCTCTCTTTATAAAAAAGTCTAACATAAACAATTTACTAATTAAGTAAATAAAAATGATGTTTACAGTAAACCGTAAAAAAAAAATTCAAACAAAATTAACGATGGGCATATAAATCGTTCAACATAACACATCACTTTAATTTTAGACAATTAATCTAAACATTTCGCACAATCATAATTAGTTTCCATAAAGCCGAATTCTTAAATTAAGTTTTTTTTTATTTCCATTAAGTACACAGCCTATTTTTAACCGACTTCCAAAAAGAGGAGGTGTTTTTTTTTTTTATTGAAAAGATGGTGTCTTCACCATCAGTTTCCAGTTCTTCTGGTTCTTAAATTAACGTCCCTGCATCGGGAAAAGCAATGTTTTGTAAAAGGTGATGAGCAGTTGACATTATGTTATTGTAACTTAGATAAAGTATTACAAACTGACCCACTAAAAAGTGAAAAATAAAAAACTTTTTGACAAAAAAAAAACCGATTTCCAAAAAAACACTACAAAGTGAAAAATTACTATAATTTCGGAAGTCGGTGGCAAAATACTAAAATACAGATGCAGACACCGACATTTTTCACTTTGTAGTGTTTTTTTGGAAGTCGGTTTTTTTTTGTGAAAAATTTTACGGTTTTTTTTGGTTTTAGCCACACATCATTATTTATTTTAAATTATACAACAATTATGCTTTTATAATGATGATAATAATTTAAAAGTGAAAATCTAATATCAAAGGTTATCGTGCAAGACCGCATTATATTCCATACACCAATTTTCTATTTTGATTGATCAAAACTGGCTGTGGCTATTTTAGGAGGCACGTTCAATGCCGCCGAAGTTTGTGCTTCGCGGGTGTTTCCTGAATCCATTCCGCGTTTGAAATACTGAGATTTTTATACAGAGCTATAAATAAAGATTAGGTAGGTATTGATTTTTAAGGTGATGCGTTCATCGCCAGTCCAGATCTCCAGACATGATAAATAATGCATGGAAACTCAAATAAGTAAGCATTCTAATATTTATTAAACACTAGCTGCTGCCCGCGACTTCGTCCGCGTGAAATTTCTTATTCCCCCGACCCACCCCGTCGCATCGCATTGCCTGCCCGAGCTATTATTTCGTTTTCACTTAGCGTTATTTCTGCCTTTTTTTCTTTTAGCTCGGCACGTAAAGGTCCTAAGATTTGGGCTATAAAATGCAAAAAAAAATTGCAAAGTCGGATATTTCCAGAGATTAGCACCGTATCCCCTTCCCGCTAACCTCTCACCCACTCTCACACCCCCTTCACCACTTCCACTTCCCCTCTACCTTCCCCTCCCCTACCTCTCTCTCTCACTACCCCCTCCCCTACCTCTCACCCTCCTCCCCTCAGCAACCCCTCCCCTCACCAACCCCTCCCCTCCCCCTCACCCCTTACCTCCCCCTCACCCCTTACCACCGCTTCTTCTCCGCACCAACCCCCGCCCCTATCCTCCTCCCCCTTCTCTACTCACCAGCCCCCCCCCCCTCTTCCTCTCTTTCAAGTTAATCAAACTCCGCAGTAAAATTTCCCTGAAAAATTTACTCTTTTCACGCCCTTTTGGGTAGATTTTCGAAAAATCCACGTTATGCTTAATTTTTGCTCTCAAGTTTATAAATACTGAGTTAATCGCGGCGCGACGTCGAACGGAACGCGTATGGCATTTTTATACTCGTGATCAGGGACTTGAAACGTTACTCAAAATAACGTTACGCGTAGTTCCAGTACCGATAATTTGTACCGTTCCACCAGGATCGTAACAAAATTAATACCTTGGCTATAACGATACTGACAAACGGAACGAAATCTTAAAGTGTTCACTAACAATATTATCAATATATCGTTATTAGTATAACGATATAATAACGTTATTCATTCATTTCGATACGCAACGTTGCCAGCTTCATGACCATGCTGTGTGCGGTGCGGCCACGCATACGAACGAAACGCGTCGTCGTCGTCTAGTCTAGTAGTAGGTACTTATTTCTATGTGCCGAGGCTACCGGGCGACGACGGAGCGGTAGTCAGCGAGAAAAGTTCTTAAGAATAACGTTACAAATGAATCTGTAACGTTTCACCTGTAACGTTATTACAAGCGGATAAGCTTAATGTTACCGATACCTGTAACGTTACTTAAAATTTTGTTCTACGAAAATGATATTCTTTAACGTTTCTTTCTTGTAACGTTATTGTTATTTTTAAGTTTTAGCATCGTTACAAATTTTGGAACGTTATATGATAACATTAATGATAACGGAACGAAATTCATTTCGTTTTCAAGTCCCTGCTCGTGATAACTTCGAAATTAAATGTCCGATTCGAATGAATTGAAGTATTTTACTGCTACATAAATACCCTTGATGATAAAACTATTTATTTGAATAAGAATTAATACTACGATACGATTGTAACTAACTTTTGCTTCTAACGGCAATCTGATTAAATTTTAGAACACAAAAGCTGCTATTGTGACTTAACTATGATAGTTAGATATATTGCCTCGCGGACTTTTTTAAAGGTAATAATGAGTACTTTAATAATGTAGTACATACTTTTCATGTATCATCAATAGTTTTCTCAGCGCACGCCAAATAATGAATTTTGTAGGCAAAATTTTGCTACTTTGGGTTACATTATTGCAATTTTCTTAAGGATCTCTAATTTTTTGAAAATAAATTATAGCCTATGTTACTTCCTGATAATTTAGCTTTCTATTGGTGAAAAAATGGTTAAAATCGGTCCAGTAGTTTTGGAGCCTATTCGGTACAAACAAGCAAACAAACAAACAAAAAAATCTTTCCTCTTTATAATATTGGTATAGATAAAGTGTTATTTCGGAAGTGTAAATTATATTAATTTGTGGAAAAATAAAATCTCAAGGATGAGGCTCTATAAATATGTAGTTTGTTATTAATTAAATTACTTAAGACGGCCACTGCTACGATTTTAAACGCACACAATCTGAAAATTGAAAAAAATAATTGTGTTGCCGAGATGTGACTAAGCTGCGAATGTGAATTTATTTTCCGGGTTTTCTTTAGATTATTCAGAATATACACAATAAATTAAATAATTATCCGGTTAGTTTTAAAAAAATGCTAATTCTATTAAATTCTTAAAAAAATTAATGTCGCTATCCCTGAAAATACAGAGATGTTTGACGCCAAAGTTCATTTTACAACTATTTTTTACTATTCTATTCGGTTAACCTTTTTCTTTAAACCCTTCTCTGCCCAATGTATTTTTTGCGTCGAATAGTTTCATTGCAAGTCAAGTTACTACAAACTGTCTCCTCATTCGATTTTGAACTTAATCTTCAACATTTTAAGGTTTAAAATCATTTGGAGAAATTTGACAGTTTGGTATAACCTGATGTGCTGTTGTCTGTGCATCTCTGTCTAACCCTACGAGGAATTAGGAGTGATGTTATGTTATGTGTGTTATTAATTAATACCCAAGAAGTTTAAAACGTCAGTAAAAACAGTAGCTTAGCCAACATTCGCACGGACGTAAAAATATCGCGGCGGGGTTTAATCTCGCACTGAATTTTCAACTCTCGGTGTTGAGCCGAGCGTTGAGAATACAACTTAATGACAACAGAGTGCATTCCAGCGCGTCAAAAAACATTGTTGGATTTTCAACTTTCGGCGCTAACCAGAAGCGCTGAAAATCCAGTGCGCGAAACAAAATCGCCGCGATATTTTTACGCCCGTGCGAACGTCGGCTATATAACTGTACCGCACAGCACGCATATCATATTTGACGTGCAAAGAGGTGCGTGACCTAAAGTAACCGTCATGAGAAGCTATAAATTTTGTAAACAAGTGTTCAGGAGTTCACAACATTTGGACCAACAAAAAAAATGAATTTGTTTAAGATTTAATAAATTATTAAGTAACAAATATTAATTAACATATATTATTTAAGAATAATTATTCGTCAGATTCAGACGTTTCCATTTCTGTGTCAGAATCAGTGACATGTAACTCGTACGCATTCGAAACTCGAATGACGCGTTTATTTCAAAATGGCGTCCCGATAGTTTACAACCCCTGCGACGGACGCGTTCCGGTACCAAGAAACACAAACGATAGCGCTTTGCGTCGTTAAAATATGATCCGACTAAATTAAATAGGTTGTTACTTTCATATAACCCGTCTATATTTCATGTCGATTGAATATGGTCAATTTATTATTATCTCGCAGTATAAAATGTTTACTTAGTAAAAGATGTTTGTTTACATAATTTATAGCTTCTCGTGACGGGTACTTTAGTTTCCACACTACTCGTAAACTTGACCAATACTTACCTATCGTAGATTATAAACACACACAACACACTTTTATAAATGAAATGTAATCACGGTCAAAAATAACTCTTGTTTAAAATGTGATGTGAGTGGTTTCATATGTTGGAATTTTTGGATTTAAATAATACAGTGTTTTGGTGGAACGAAGACATGCCAGTTTTGTGGGTTTTAGCCTTTCTTTGGTTGGAAGAAGTGCAGTCAGACGTATTAAAAATTTTTTGATACAAAAATTTTATCACGTGTGACTAAAAATGTGAGAATCAAAATGTTCCATACCTCCAGACCATGAACGAATTAACCACTGGACTCGACATATAAGCTGACGTACCTTTACCGGTCTTGTCAGTAACCAGGAAATTCTAGCCTTGGTCGCTTGTTTTTGCGTCAGTCTGAAGCACTTACTTGTCAACAATACATCCCCAAAAATGACTAAATGTTCAGTTAAATGGTGTAAAAACTATAGCGGCGGAAGCAGCACTATTTCTTTTCACTTGTAAGTACATTATTTTATTACATTCATTGTTATTTATCACAAAATTTAATCAAATGTAATGTGGTTGAACGAGTTTTCATACATCTGTATTTTATGTCGGGTCCAGTGGTTAGTTCGTTCATGCTCCAGACTTGAGTATGTTTTTTTTCTCAATGGCGGCTCTAGTTGGCAGCACTCCTTATGGGAATCATTCTAGTGAACTTAGCACGAATATTCTGTAACCTACTCATATCGTCATAGTATACTTACCTAGGTACTTCTGAAATCCGACAAAATTTTTCGGATTTCCCTTTGCGAGTTGTCTCTCCATCATTAGTCAATCAAATTCTGCTATGAAATATTATTTAAATAAATAATGTCGGAGACGTGATCCGATAGCCTTGAAAACCTACAAGTTAGTGTAATTGTAAATGTCGGTAATTGCCCGACAATGTAGTTGGAATAAACGTCGTTGCCCTAAAAATAGGCCTACTCACAACCTGTCAGTGATGTAAAGTAAGATTTATTTCAAATATAAATGTAAGTTTAATATCTATGTATAAATAATCATACACTTGCTGTAAACTTTGACGACATTACAATGTAGTGCACGTAAAGTATACAAGTAATGTAATTTTTATATTTTTGTCACCAACTCCTAAATAAGATGCACTCTATTGTAATGAGGTCGACGTGGTAAAAAGTAATATTTTTGTATTAAGATAAACCTTAACAGCGGAGCCTTAATAACTAGGAAAGACTGTACGCTGAAGGAATTTAAATACCATGCAATATAATATGATTCGCCTGAAAAAAGTAATAAAATTTTGCGAACACCTTCCATCTTATCACAAAACAAGGTTCCTATTCAAACCCAGGTTTAAACCATGGACCCTTTTTTGAATTTCGAACTTTATTCCGACACATTAAGATGCCAGTTTTACAAAACAAAGAACTGCAAAAAACGGTAAAAAGAACTGTATTTCTATCACAGCTAAGTTCTTATTACAAAAACTGTCTCGATGGTTTAAACCACGGTAGAAGAAAAACCTCGTTTTGTAATAAGTCCGTCTATATTCTTGCTGGACACTTCAAGGACGAATAGAGCAAATAATCAATGTATAATGACGCAAAAGTACCTAAATTAGCAAATGTTAACATCATGACCCTCTTTTGTCTCTGACGCGTGCAGTCTCTAAAAATGGCAGTTATGTACATCACACCACGAATCTTCCGTTCAGCCAGACTGACATAGATCTATATTAAAATGTCTAATTTACCGAATCTAGGAATATGTGATAGTAATTTGAATGGGTGGTCATTTCTTTTGCCGTACAGTGTAGGGTTTGCGTGCTCCTGTGACATTAATTCCTTTTGTAGTGTACACAATTCATGTTTATTTCTGTAGGAATAATTATGAGCACTTCCTGTATATGATTTATACTAAGTAGAATTGTTCTACTTAGTATAAATCATATAAGTACAGGAAGAAGTTTAAATATAATTTCAGTAAACTTAAAAAAAAATTATACATCTTTCCACATTTATTTCCATCTACCCTACAAAAGAGCATCATCACATATTCCTATCATGTAACTACATTATAAATAAACTAAATAGTTTAGTTACGGCACTTGTATTATAAATGACTCACACTTAGCCTTACACTCAGATGTAATATAAAGAGGAATAAATATATAAATAAGAAATATATACTTTTGTTTGTTATGTTTCTGCCTTAGGCTCAGTGCAGATCGAACGCTGCGCAAGCGTCCAAGCGATGATGACATTGACATAAACACACACACACACACACACAATATAAACATTAGCCCTCTTACAAATAAAACACATACATTTTCATAGGTTTAAAATAACTTTATTCTGTGTTTATTAGTAAGACGGATATAGTATAGTATATTTTTTTTCACATAAACTTTGTTATAAATTTGATAAAGTGCAAAGTTTTTCGAAGCATACAACAACATTTGCTCTGCGCTGAGCCCTTATTATATTGAATCCCTGAATATCTAAATATTCGAATAATAGCATCATTTTGCCGCTCCTGTTAAAGGCTTATAGATTCAAGGTTTTTTAACATCAGTTCTCGGGTGATCGTATGCGACATAATACAACGCGATTCAACTTAGAATAGGAACGTCAATGACCTCTAACTGTCAAATGAAACTAGAAATCTAAGGCTTGCAAAGTTTTGTAGTGTTATCCTTATCCATTTTAGTTCTGTTTTTGGAATTTGTTTTTGTTAAAATATGTCACTGACTTTGCAAATGTGTAAACGAGGTGCTGTTTTGCTAAATCTTCACAATATGGCGCAAGGTCATTCCTATTCTTAGTTGAAACACATTGTACTACTTTTGGCTTGGTCCATTTTTCAAGTTTGGTACTTATATAGTGGAAGTGGGTACAATACGCGCCACGAAAGATGAGACTTGACACATCATTTGGTTTGACTTGCGCAGTAGACGATTTTAGGTCTCTTTAGCGGTATGAGGTCTGAGGTGCGGGAAAGAACCGGGCGGGAAAATGGCAAAATGATTTTAGTCCTTCGCTGGATACAAAAATACCTTTTTCTTTGCATAATTTAGAAATGCTCTGTACAGACGTGCTGTACACAGGGGACAATTGAAATAAAAACTGGAACGGCGTCGTAAACCTTTTACGTTATACCTACTCGCCTACTCGCAGTGGCGTAACTACAGGGTGGCAAGTCGGCAAAATGCCACGGGCCCCCAGCCGGAAGGGGCCCCCGGTCAGAGGAGAATTCGAACTCCCAACATTTATTATAACTTATTATTGTATTTTGCCTTTGACATATTATCTCGGGACCTCGGGGTCCCGGACCTTTGGAAGGCGTACGAGGGGCCGAAGCCAAGTCGCAGAGGCCCCTTAGACAATTTTAAATGATCCCTATATGCACTATGCCATAGAATTCTAAGCACTATGCAATTGCACCTAAGGAAAACCCCCGGTTGGTGCAGGACTATTGCAGAACATGGAAACAAAGTATATTTGGCTATGGGTTTGGGTGGTTATAGTGGATTGGGTACCTTGAACTATGGTAGAACTATGTCCCTTGTCTGACCAATGTTGTATAATATACACAGATATATTGGCAGGGGGTGACTTGCACGTTAGGCGTGGGCGACGTGGGCGACCGCCTACGGCCTGGTGGTCTGAGGGGCCTCGCGCCTCGAAGCTTTATGCATTACTTAAAAGCCGTGAAAAAATCGTCTCGTCATAAAACGAATTGACATACCAAATTCGTTTATTTTTTTTTAGTCTAGCAACATTTGCTGGCGTTGCGTTTCTTTCGCGAGGAATCCCCGAAAGATTTTTGCAAGTTATTAAAAGTTTAATTATTCGTGTTTATATCCCCCTCGGCCCCCGCCCCCCCCCCCAAATCTCGAGTAGTAGGTACTTTTTAATCAAATCTCAAACAAGGTCAAAACATATGCAGTAACAAGAGGCAGTTTGTAGTTGGAGGCCCCCCCAAATAATATTATCAACGTGGCATGCAAAAATTTTCGAGCTCGCTTCGCTCGCTCTTCCATCGTTGATTTTCTTCGTTTTCAAATTTTTCTGCATAGGTCGACCAAATAACTTCTATTTTCCTAATAATGTTCAAAAGAAAAACATCTGAGACCGGGTGCTAAAATTTTCGAGCTCGCTTCGCTCGCTCCATATTCTTTTCATGCTCGAACCCTTCTGAAGTTATCAACGACAAAGTATCTCCTATTTGTGTATATGGTCAAAAGAAAATCTTAATTACCTAACCGAGGCCGGATGCTAAAATTTTCGAGCTGGCTACGCTCGCTCTTGCGTCCTGCATTCTTCTAATTCTCAAACTTTTCTGTACAAGTTAATAAAATAGTCTCCTATTTTTGTAAGAATGTTGAAAAGACAACCTAATTTTAACCATCCGAGGCGGCGTAATAAAATTTTCGAGCGAAGCGAGCTCGCTCCTGCATCCTCCTTTCCAAACTTTTTTCTGCATTAGAAATAGCGGTTGGTGTTAGATTAAGACATAATCTTGAAAAAATTGTGTGAGGCTAAAAGCCGGAAAGTTCGTCTATTTTAATTTGTGTTTGTTTATGAATTTTTGTCATCATTTGATTAGCCATAAAACTCATATACAAATGTATCAGTAGGTCTGCTACATTTGTATCAGCTCAGATTGTAAGATTGAGAGATTGTGTGTTTTTGTATTCAGCTCATTCAAATTAACGTTTTTCTTTCGACTGGGAAGTTAAAGAGGCCTCGCAAAGCTGATGTCGCCCACGTCTACGTTTGGTCTAGCACCGCCACTGCTAGCACACTCAATAATGGGCCCCCGGAAACGGTCGCTAGCACATACACAGCAACATGTCCTGAGTTGCTTGAGGAGTAGAGAGGCATTCCACGACTATCAGGACAATCCCGGAAGTACGGTCAATATCCCTACCAGCATCTTACTGCAAGAGCAAAAGAGCTCGGAGGAAGGATCCTCCGAGCTCTTTTGCTTTTGCGAATCCCCACTCAAGCCAGCCAATAAAGGCAAGAAAGAGGTGGGAGCTCTATTCCTCGTCATCGTTCACTCCAGCAGGCCCATAAAGGCAGCCAGAGGTGAAGAACAAGGCTTCTCCCGGGAGATAGGGTCAGTGGGGTCACTACTGCCCAACAGCTCGCCACATGCTGCCCTTTCTCGCGCTCTGGGTGGAGCGGAAGGGCGTGTCAGACTTTTACTGACTAAAACCCACCCGTGTTTCTTCAGTTGCCAATGCCAGGACCACGGTATCCAGCAAAATAAACTCTACCAGCACATACCTACAGTTTGGAGCGCGCAAGCCCCACCACGACATCAACGTAGAGATACGGCGTTGGGGTTACTTATTATTATTATTTTAAGACCCCATTTCAGTCGATGTTGCAAAAAAAACATTACCTATATGTTTTATTTTTTTCTTATTTGTAAAATAGTTGGGCAAACGTCATCTAGCACTGTTCCAAATTTCAAGTTGACAGCATTAGTAGTTCTTTAGATATCCAGCTGTGACAGACAGACAGACAGAATCGCACCATAAGGGTTCCTTTTTATCATTTTGGTACGGAACCCTAAAAATACTATTATTGTTGGTTCAACTTCTTTATATGGGGGGCCCCATCCCTCGAATATGCCACGGGCCTCGAAGGGTATAGTTACGCCGCTGCCTACTCGTATGAAATAGAGAACAGCGCGTAGGTAGGGCTGCCAGAACATACAAATTGAAATACCTACCTGAGATTTTGTATTATCACATTTAGCCAGAACATTGCCAGAATGTCTCAAAAATCAAACTGTCAATCATGGTAGTGGCGCTGTATACTGCTCGAATTTGGTGGCTGTGATTAAATGCATTACATAATGTCTAGCTGTGAGGTGCTAAATAAGGCTGATGATTGTGAAAATAGCTGAAGTACCATTAGACTTGGTAAGAATTTCTGGATACCTAAAACCGGACGTCGGCATCTTCTTAAAACTACCCGCGACCCCAGCGGCGTCGGCCCTATTGGACCCCATCACTTGCTGACATCTCTTTGAGGCGCGCGTGGAACACGTCGACTCGGGCCTGGTCCTTACCGGACGGCGAGCTACCCGCTACTCACCGTCCGCAGGCCCGCGCCTACGGTGGCCGGAAATCGTCCCGCCATTCCCGCCGCCTAGGGCGTCTCCTGCGGCGACTGCGGGCGTGAGGCTGCCTCTCCCTCACGCGTTCCGCCTCCTCCTTCGCGAGCATTACTGCTTCGCAGAAGGAGGTGACGGCCTCCCATGCACTCTCGCTCCGCACCATGGCCTGGACCAGGCTCGGACGCGAGAGATCGCCGCCGCCGATCGCCTCCGTGAGAACATGGCGGTGCTCTGCCCAAGCCGGGCAGACCTCCACTGTATGCTCCACCGTGTCCTCCGGGCGATCCACACAATGGTGACACCCGGGCGTTTCCTCCCGCCTTATGCGAAACAGGAACCTCCCGAAACAACCGTGTCCGGTGAGGACCTGCGTCAGGCGGAAGGTGAGGACGCCGTGGCGCCTCTCTAACCGCTCCTCAAAGAGGGGACTTATTGCCGCAATTGTGGCGTGCCCAACATCGGCAACCCTAGGGGTGAATAAAAGTGCGATGCCACGATACGACTGTAGAAGCATTTATGATATACTGACTGTAGAAGCATTTATGATATACTGACTGTAGAAGCATTTATGATATACTGACTGTAGAAGCATTTATGATATAGCGTAGGTGTCACGAATCACGGTTGGGTCCAGCGCATAAAAACTACGTAAGTACCTACCTATCCTGCCTTCACAACCTTGCTTCCAAACATGTAAATTTAGAGGCATGAGGAACATGGTGTAAAGTTCACTCATCCTCCATTGAAAAGGGAGGATCCTCCGACCAGACGGGTGTTGTGTCTGGTGGGCTACTGCCCGACGGTTCTCTAACCTTGTGGATATCGCTACGCCCCGCAAGGGGCGTGGCGTGCGGCTCCAGGGCTAAGCCCCCCTACCGCGGAAGCTTTACGGTGGTCCGTAACTACGGACCCCTCATTTTGGTCGCCACTGGCGATGGCTGGTTGGACGTGCTGCATTAACACGCCCATGGAGATGGTGTCTGTCTTTGTGTCCGTGAGCTCGCTACGGCATATGCATACTACCGCTTTCTTCACCGTGTTTCGGCGGTCAACTACTACCGGGTGGAGCCCGCATCTACATGCGTGAAGCCCAGCAGATAGTGACCAGCGACAGAAACACGGACTCTGCGTTCCCACGGATGGGGTGAGTGGCCCCCGTCCGACCCATTTTCAGAGCTAGCCGAGCCTGGGCCGGGGGAGGGGGACCGTATCGTGGGTGTGAGGGTGGCGTTGTACTGTGTGTCGCCACCCGGTGTCTATGCAAATACGCGCACGCCCGCGCTGCGTATTCGCGTGTGTGCTTTGTGCCTGTATAGAGGTGCATGTCTGGGGTTTGCCACGTGATACGCCTAAATTATCCTAGCACGCACCACGTGACAGCGTATGTATTTGTGGTGAAAGTGTTGCTGTCACAAGTGAGCCGCGTGTAGCCGGGAGCGGCTCACTCGGAAGGTCAGTCCGGTACGGTGATGGGGTCATCGTCCGCAAGCAGGTCGCGGGGCAGGGGCCTAGCGTCCGGGGGGCGCGTATGCCAGGGCGCGATCTGCTTGACATGTGGCCAGGCAGACGCGTCGGCACGCGCGAACATCCCCTTCGCCAGGCGGCCCACAAACTTGTCCAGGCTCTCAATCCCGAGGTCGCGGTGAAGCACGTCGTTCCTCACGAAGCGGGGCGCGCCGACTATTGTCCGCAGCACAAGGTTCTGCTGCGCGCGGAGCAACTTTCGGCTAGGCTCGCTCGTGAGGGCAAACCATGATGGGGCGGCATAGGTCAAGATTGGGCGCACGTACAACTTGTACACGCCCAACTTGACACGATGCGGGAGGCGGGACGAGAGCACAGGTCTAAGTAGGTTGCGGGCGACCCTACCCTGTGCGGCGACATTGCGGACGTGTGGCCCCATGGTGAGCCGACGATCGATGGTGACACCCAGGTATTTGACCCGGGGCGACCAATCGATGTCGACTCCTTGCAGCCTGAGGGGTGGTGGTAGACGCGCAGCCCCTGTAATTATCGCCTGCGTCTTACCCACGTTCACCGACAGCCGCCACTTGGCCAGCCAGTCGGGAAGGAGGTCGAGGGCGCGCTGCATTTTGACCGCCGCGTAGTTCGCATTCAGCGAAGTGGTGATATACGCGGCGTCGTCAGCATACAGCGCGAGCGTCGCTTCTGCTGTAGTGGGGATGTCGTCCGTGTATCGTGAGTAACACGCCGGCGACACGCAGCTACCCTGGGGTACGCCCGCCAACACCGGGCGGGCGCTGGAAAGCGCGCCGTCGACCACCACCCTGAAAGTCCTATTCGAGAGAAAGTCAGAAACCACCCTAACAACGCGACGGGGCGCGTCTGAGGTGGCCAGCTTGTAAACAAGGCCGTCATGCCATACGCGGTCGAAGGCCTTCTCCATGTCAAGGAGTACTGCGACCGAGTATTCTTTCTTATTTCTGGCAGCTGCGAGTAGGTGCAGTACCCTCGACAGCTGGAGCGTCGTGCTATGCTCCGCCCGAAACCCGAATTGCTCCGGACGCGGCGCGATGTGTGGTTGGAGATGTCGCAGCAGGAGTGCTTCGAACACCTTGGAGATCGTGGACAGCAGAGTTATCGGCCGATAGCTCTCCGGCTTCAGGATGTTTTTGCCCGCCTTGGGCAGCATAATGACGCGCCCCTCCTTCCACGCAGCAGGAAAGACCCCCGTGCGCAGTATCGCCGTGAACAGGCGCGCCAGCGCCGCTACCATACGGTACGGCAGGTGGCGCAGCACTGTGTTGGTGATACCGTCAGCACCAGGGGCCTTACGGGGCTTCGTCTTCAGGATGGCGCGTCTGACTGCGCCAGGCGAGAAAAAGATGGCGTCTTCTTCGGGAGCTATCGGCGGCGCGAAGTAGGCCTCCAGGTGTTTCTCGACTGCTGCGACATGTTCGTTGTCGCTGGTCGGGTTCGGTTGGAACTGACGCTCCAGGTGCTCGGCGAAGACCTCCGCCCGGTCCTCCGCTACGTACTTGAGCGCCCCGTCACTGTTGAGTAGAGGGCGCACCGGAGCTGGGGTATTCGAGAGTGCTCTGCATAGTCTATAAACAGAAGGCCAGCTATCTGTAGCGGCCTCTATTCGTTCCTCCCAGCCCGCGGCGGTCGAGGCCCTAAGCTCGGCCTTAACCTTCTCCGCGAGACGGTTGAGCTGCCTCCTCATTGTCGGGCATCTAGTTTGTTGCCACTGCTTGCGTAGGCGCCTCTTCACGGCGATCATAGCTTTAAGGTGGGTTGGCAGGGGCGGCAGTAGCCCTCTCCCCTGCGGCTGCGTTGTTGTCGCCGCTTCCAAGGCGCTTTGGATGCAAGCAGTGACGTCGTTCGCCGTCTGCTCTACGTCCGCGGAGGAAACAATAGGCCGAGTCGGCGTGGTGGTCTCTAACTTCTCTCGAAACGCTGTCCAATCCGTTATTCGACGTGGCGCTATGGGCTTCAGTCGGGTCGGCATACCCGATAAGACGACGAGTACTGGCTGATGGTCTGACTGTAGCTCGTCGTCTATCACTTGTTGCGTGATCTGGCCTTGTAGCCCTCGGTGGACTACGATGTCCAGCACGTCCGGCATGTAGATGTGGGCGTCCGGATAGTGTGTGGGCGTCTCTGGGCCGGACACCGTATAGCCGAAGGCTTCCGCGTCCGCGAAGAGCCGTCTCCCCTCGGTATTCGTAGTGTGTGAGTTCCACGCTGGGTGCTTACTGTTCAAGTCACCGGCGAGGATGGTCGCCTTTTGCGAGGCGCTGATGAGGGCCCGCAACTCTGACAGGTCAAACCGAGTTGCGGGCGGTTTATAGCAGGCATATATGTTTATGTCCTCGCCGGCTATATTTAGCTGCACACCCAGCGCGTAAAATGTGCTGAGCGACGGCAAGGGGAGTTCCTGATGGACGACTCTTCGCCTCACAATCACCGCCAGACCACGATAGCGGATGTTCTGTGCCGACCTTTCGTCCTTCCTGTAAACGAGGTATCCTGGGAACCTAACCCTATCTTCGGGCCCCAGGAGCGTCTCGCTTATGAGCGCCACGTCTATGTCCTGTTCCCGAAGGAGGTGGCGGAGGGGGGCGACCTTGTCCCGTAGGCCGCGGGCGTTCCAATGTACCACCCTCAATGGCCTAGCCATTGTAGAGTGCTAGAAGGGTGGCCAGGCCATCGAGGATGACCGTTTCCACATCTTGACCCTGCCTAATCGCCTTAATGAGGTCCATCAATAGTTTGATGGCGCAGGTTGTGAATTCTTTCTTTGCTGTTGTGGGTTTGGCGCCGGCAGCGCCGCCACTCGTCTCTCTGTTGAACTTTTGAGGTTCCGATTTTTTCCGCTGCGCTATGCCGGCGCTAGCTGTCGGTTCGACAATGTTGTTCACAGCCTGCGCCCTGTTTGTGGCAGGGTCGGCCTCCGGGACTTCTTCCTGTGTCGCCGGGGGGGGGAGGGTCGACTTCTTGCCTTTTCCCTTGCCCTTACCCCCGCGTCTCTTGTTCTTCCTCCGCCCTGAGGAGGAGGCTTGATTCCTGTCTGTGGGCCCGTTGGCCGCCGCCATCAGCGACGTACCCTGTTGGGCCTCTTCCACTGTTTCTTGCGGCCTCTCGGTGGCCACTTGTGGCCGGCGCGAATTGGCCGTGATGGCGGCGGTCCCCGCCCGCTTGTTTCGTATTTCGTTTTGAAACACGGGGCACTTGAGATTGCTCGCGGGATGCGGGCCCCCGCAGTTGACGCAGGTGGCCGGCTCCTCCCGCGGGCGCGGGCAGTCTCTTGCTGCGTGCCCCTCCCCGCATCGCACACAAGCGAGCGGGCGGTGGCAATGGTGCGAGCTGTGCCTAAATTGTTGGCACCGGTGGCACTGTGCGGGCCCACGTTTGCCCCTCCAGGCCTCAATCTTGACACCACGCATGTACATAAATACCGTGGTGTCATATATGGCCCGGACATCTGGCGTCCTCTTTATGATGGCGTGGAACACGCAGCCGGGTCTTCCTTGCGCCCCCTTTATGTGGCGCACGTACTCCGGCTCGTATCCCATCGCCCGGAGCTCCTCCTCGATCTCCTTCGGGTCCGTGTCTGCCGGTATACCCCGTATGGCTATCTTCAAGCTCTTCTCCGCTGGTAGCGAGTAGGCGAACCAAGAAATTCCAGCTTCCTTTTCCAGGTTGGTCAGGTAGCGCTGGACCAACCTGTATTCTTCTTCTGTTTCTGGGCTAAATTTGACTCCCGCCCCATATGGACGGGCATTGGGAGGCCGGCCCAGCTTGGCGGCGATGGCCCGGAAGTGGGTGGCCCAGTTGGGTAGTTTCTCAACTACCAGCGGAGGGTACTTAGGGGCCTTCTGTGGCTTCTTCGTCGTCACCGGGGCGCCGGAGGCGCTGGGGACGGCAGCAGGGGCTGCGGTGGAGGTAGAGGGGGCAGGTGATAAGGTGAAAGCACTTACCCCAGCGGTCGTGGCGACTGGCCTCGGTGATGGAGGTGGTGTGCGGCGTGTCGCGTCCGCAAACGTAGGCGACGGCGACGGTGACGTGGGCGGCGTGGCCCGACTCCGCGGCACACTTTCGCGTGGTGCCTGCGGCGTTTCGCGGCAGGACCGCTTTGCTACCTCCACGCTGGTGTCCGACGAACTCCTCCGGCGTGGCATCTTCTGTCTCTGGGGTTGGGGCTCGAAACGCATTGGCGTCTTCATGCCTTCAGCTCCTCCGGCTCCTCCCACGTTGGGCCGCAGCCCGGATCGCGGTGTCGTATCTGGAGACACGTCGTCGCGACCGGACCCGGCCGAGCACGCCGATGCTAGCGACATGCTAGATCCCGCGCGTGACGAGCATGCCGATAGCACGGCAGGCGAGTCGTAGGCGGAGGTACGGGGGGGCGCCGGTGAGTCGGGCACCCGTGGAAGCACTGCACTTTCACTAACACTCACTTTCACTGCACTTTTTCCCGCACTCACCGGTCCCGCCAGCGAGAGGCGGGGACCGGACGTCGCGGTGCGCGGAGCTGGCGCAGCTTTGGTCGCAGCCCCCGAGGGCGCGGGCGGCGAGGTGAAGCGCGGCGGTGGCGCAGAGCTGTGCGCGGGGAGTGCGCGGAGGCGCACGGATGACGCGGGCGGCGCGGGGTACGCGGGCGGCGCGGCGGCGCGCGCGGTGGGCGCAGGCGTGCGTACCGGTGCGGGTACTCGCGCGGGTTGTGGTGCCGCGGCGCGGGCTTGCGGCGCGCGGCTAGGGTTCGCGGCGGCCGGCCCCGGGGCCTGTGTTGGCACGGGGCGGAACGCGGCGGGACGGATAGGGACCGGCTGTTGTCGGCTCGACGACGGCGTCGGCGCAACGCGCGCAGGCGCCGATGACGTCAGCGGGCCGGCAGCTGCAGCGGTGCCCGTTTCCTCTCCTCCTCTTCCTTCTTCCTTCTTCTTCTTCTTCTTCTTGGAGTTGCCGGCCGGCGGCAAACCGGATGACGTACCGCCGATGTCCGGCAGCGACGTCGCCCGGTCTAACGTCGGGCGGGGTTCCGGGGACCCGGCATCGCGGCCAAGCGAGCCGCGGCTGCCGGGTTTCGGCATGTTGTTGGGCGTGGCCTCCGCGACCGCAACGGTGGGCAAAACCACCGGGCAGCACGGTGCCTTCCCCCTGTGTCCACACAAGTGCCGGCTGGGTTACTTGTGCGAACACAGAGAGAAAAGTTAAAAAATGACGGTCCGCGCAGAAAATAAAAAGTTACACTCGTGGGTAGGACGTGTGTAGCTCGGGCCACGGGCGAATCCCCCGACGGTTGATGTCGGAACGTTGTATATATGCCAGTCGCGTGGTAAACTCTAATTGTGCGATGTAGGATTGCGTGACGTCATGTCATTGATGCGTAATTCATATGTGGCGATGTAGATGCCGCCACATAAACACACACGTGTTTTTTTGGAAAAATAACTTTATTCCCCATACATAGAACTTCAAAATTGTATGACTTACAATTTTGAAGACCAGTCATTGTCAAATAAATTGAATCTACGTTAGAATAAAACTGTTATTTGTTTGAAAGCACTGTGGTGAAAGTAATATCAATTGGAAACAAGGATTTGAATAAATTCTGAATATGACACGTCAAGTTTTTAAAAAAAGTTCTGCTATTATTTATAGCATCATCTCAGTCACTCATATCTCAAAGCTCTGTCTAACTTCTTTTGTGAATGCTTTCCTAGATCACCAGCCATGTGGGTCCCCAATCTGCCTGTGGTGATGATTTCAGCAGTGGCGGCTACTGCAGGCGGCGGCGTCTGCTTATTCAAGTAAGTTCCACTTTTAGTTGTCCAATAGTACGGTCAGCAACAGAAGTCAGTTAACACTACTACTTTTGACATCATCTAAATTAACACAAAATGATACGATAACCTGCTGTTTAGCGTTTCATTTATTAGACAAGAGTTAATTTTCTTTAAAATTTACATCTGTTCCGATTATAATGAAGTATTTTCTCAATAATTAAGATTTAGAAAACTCAAATGCTAATCAACTTTTGTTGCTGACTGTACCTACCTAGGTATCTGCATACCTGATGATATTCTTATGAAAATTCAAAACTAAACAACTTTTTCACAACAGACAAGTTATTAACCTTTTATGCGACACATATTTCCGTGCCTTTTTTTTTTTTGAGGATGGGAAATCATCAAATGACTTCTCTCGCTCTGGGAGGAGCGGAAGGGCGTGTCAGACTGTTACTGACTAAAACACACCCGTGTTCCTTCAGTTGCCTATGCCAGGGCCGCGGTATCTTTATTAAACTACCCGCGACCCCAGACCGCTCGTGTCGTATTTCTGCGACAGAGACATGCATGACTTTTTCATTCAATTGCCGTCAGGGCCGGATTTAGGGGTCCAGAGGCCTCGGGGCAACAAAGGAGTGGAGGCCCCCTTGCCCTAAATTATTTTCCAAATAAAATGAACAATTTTTTTCAGTCGAGTTTTTCAATAAATAATTTATTGTGAAACCAAGTAGATTCTCTTAGTATTTAACAAACACATATAAATATAATCGGAAACATATTTGTTTTTGTTTAAGAATTGAAGAACACCAATTGTTCACATACTGCAATTAATTTATACGTATATATATATATATATATATTATTTTTTTTTTTGAAATGGGACACGGAATCGAATACCCAACCTCCGAGGTTGCGGGCAAGTACCACCCCACTGAGCCATTGAGCCATTGGGGTACTCCCTCAAGATGGGTAGTAAATTGGAAGTGCTTATCAGGGCCATTTGAGATTTTGACATTTCACTGATTGCCTGATTGGAGTGAACAAATATAGATATAGATCAATGATTTCTGTTAATATTTAAGATTAATATAATCAAATAATCATGTATGTATAAAGTACTTTAGGCTGTAGGTAAAGGTAAAAGCGAAAAAAAAATATCAAAGGAAAAGATGTTTACTAGGTTTACTAGTTGAAATTTGAAAGAATTTTTTTTTTCCGAAGTCTCTATTGTGGAGGCCCCCTGCTTGTGGAGGCCCCGGGGCTTTCGCCCCGGTTGCCCTCCCCTAAATCCGGCCCTGATTGCCGTCCTATTAACTGCGTGGTACAACTAAAACCATTATTAAATAGATATATTAAATAAATATATTGCTCCTCCTTATTTATTACACACCTACTGTTTATAGATTTGTAGCCGCGCGCTAGGGGCACGGCAATTGATATTTAGCCAAGCGGTCAAAAGGTTTATATAGGGGGCAAGCCTATTGCCATCAACCAGGCACTAATCCAGACTCCGGGCTGCTGCTGAAAATTCCTGATGGAAAACTTCGCCCGACTTTGAAAATTGATTCTCCCTCCGTACCTAATTTATGACTCCGGTGACCTTCCAGAGACTTCTACAGCGGCCCGCCTTACGACAAGACTGTCAGAGCTGAAGACAAGGTCGTCATCGTCACGGGCGCCACCAGCGGCATCGGCAGAGAGGCAGCTTGGGACTTTGCCAGGAGAGGCGCTAAGGTATTGTATAACTGTAAATCTGAGGAATTAGGAGTTGGGACACGAAGAAGCAGAGCAGTACTAGAGCAGTGGTAGCCCAGTGGTAACGGCCGCGACTTACGAGTTGTAGGTCGTAGGTTCGAACCCCGGCAGGCGCTTTACTTTGTGTAAAATGCTCCACAGATTAATACAGATGGGACACTCCGCAGTTTAGGTATGAAGCTATAAGTACGCGGCGGGCTCATCTCACTGGGTCAACTCAGTGTGGGCTGCCGCGCACCGGCCGGCTCGCACGTTAGTTCGATACTCACTCACGCGCCGCCTCGTAAAAGAAGACAACCCTAATAAGTCGGAATGTATAAGAGTTACGCGATAGAAAGAGAGGCAACTTGTAGGTGAATATCACTGTAAGCGCTGTGCGACCTGAATTGCACTTTATTGTGTCGTAGCAAAAGTCGCTTTGTATTAAAATGATTTTGCGGAGTGTCCCATCTGTGACTGCTCTCAAAACGGTGAAGGAAGACATCGTGAGGAAACCGGCATGTCCTAGTACCATGTGACATCTACCAACCCGCACTGAGCCCGCGTGGTGGATTACGGCCCACTCCCTCTTACCGAGAGGCCTGTTTCCCAGCAGTGGGAACATTATAGGCTGATTTTTTTTTTTTTTTTTTTTTTTTTTTAAATGCATCTGCAGCCGAACTAGGTGTAAACCTGTATCTCGGCATACAGCGCCAATCCTCTCAGATATTTATATAAATAAAAATTAATTATATAAATATCTGATTATTAATTATGCTATGCTTATGCTAAGAAGTTACAGCATCAACAGCATTAAGGCGAAGGCATCGAATCTTCTTACGTTTTTTATAAGTTGGGGGATTACATAAATGATAAAAATGCTTGGCTCCATGCTGGTCCTGCTCCACAACCTCAACTAATTAATTAACATTTGAAGATACTGAGCAACTGCTGAAGATTGTAAGAATAGCTTTGCATTGTGTAGACTCAATCACCTTTGTATTGTATAATTGCTTAGTACATGTGTGAGTACTATGTACCTACTCTAAAGCTACCATTTACTGGGTACGTCTTTATTTGACTTGGATGTGCCCTGGCGGCTGAGAGTGTGTCATGCTCACTCTAATGCCTCGCTGATGGTGGCGCGTGTGTTGGATCATTTAACGAATCCATACATCAGGTTTGTGAACGGGCGCTGTTGGTGGAGGCTGGTCATACCTTAGCTGCCACGGCTTATTTTAATTTTAATTTTGAATTGTTTTTTTTTTTTATTTTTTTTATTACGGACGCTTTTAACGTTCATCGTTCTCACATGTATAATTTCAACATGAATGATGTAACCAATATTTTGTAACTATATTTTGATTTAAAAGAGTGTCCGTGGAGTTTCTTGCCCGTTCTTCTCCATAGATCTACGTTTTGGAATGGGCAACTAGCTTCAACTTTCTGACTTACCTACTGACCGACTCTTTGACAATTCAAAAGTGCCTGTAATTGGTTTAATTGAAATAAATGCTTTGAGTTTGAGTTTGAGTTTGAGTTTGCAATTTGCAAGTCAGAATCAGGTTGTATGTTGATCAAACTATGATTCGCGGCCGTATCTAATACGTTTTTTACAGAATTATAATCATTAAAATCCTATGCGAAAGTGAGTTTGTTTGTTACACTTTAACGCTAAAATGGCTTAACGGATTTGGATGAAATTTGACACATGGGTAGTCCATGACCTGAATTAGGACATAGAATACTTTTTATCCCGATAGAGTACTACGTTCCCGTGGGATAATTTCCGACATCCACGCGGGCAACAGCTATTCATCAATAAAACTAAGTTCAATTCAAATTACCCTATTGAAAGCTTATTTCTTGGGGTCAATTCTAACTTAGAGAGTGCTATTGATGGTTCTGGCATCGTTTTCTGATCCATTCATCCACATTTTTATCAGATAAGTACTTTTGGAACAGACAGTATATTTTTTTTACCTAAATCTTAGCAACTTCGTTTGTGGTACAGGTGTTCATGGCTTGCCGCAACATGGAGAAGTGCGAGGCGGAGCGGCGCACCATCGTGCTGGAGTCCAACAACAAGTTCGTGTACTGCCGGCCGTGCGACCTGGCCAGCACCGAGTCTGTCAGGAAGTTTGTTGAGAGGTAATCGACGTTCGCACGGACGTAGAAATTTTTTTTAGCAACAGTCGCTTTTTATTTATATGATTTTGCGGAGTGTCCCATCTGTATTAATCTGTGCTTCTGTTCCGATTTTAATTAAATATCTTGCTCAATAATTAAGATTTAAAAAAACTGAAGTGTTAATCGACTTTGTTGCTGACTGCATAGACTTATAAGAAAAGATGGACTCCGCACCACGCATATCGAAAGTGAAGCACCCTACCGATCTATGTGTGCGTGATTTAAGTACCTGCAAAGACGCCGTCGCTCGTGTAACGTAATGGCGGCCGGTAGACTTACTATGGTGTGAATGTGTGCGTGCTGGCTTGTAGACATTAGCGCACTGACTTACTATGGGTGCTTCAGTTATTGTTAAAGGAGACGGCGTCCGCCTTTTTTTTTAGGTCCATGGCTGACTGTAACTACCTTAATACAATCCGCAGGTTCAAGTCTGAAGAGCCCTATTTACACGTGCTGGTGAACAACGCAGGAGTGATGGAACCTCCTGCAAGCGTCACCAGGGACGGCTTCGAGACGCAGCTGGGCGTCAACCACCTGGGACACTTCCTGCTCACCAACCTGCTGCTAGACACGCTCAAGGTGAGGTTGCAACAACGCAGGAGTGATGGAACCTCCTGCAAGCGTCACCAGGGACGGCTTCGAGACGCAGCTGGGCGTCAACCACCTGGGACACTTCCTGCTCACCAACCTGCTGCTAGACACGCTCAAGGTGAGGTTGCAACAACGCAGGAGTGATGGAACCCTCTGCAAGCGTCACCAGGGACGGCTTCGAGACGCAGCTGGGCGTCAACCACCTGGGACACTTCCTGCTCACCAACCTGCTGCTAGACACGCTCAAGGTGAGGTTGCAACAACGCAGGAGTGATGGCACCTCCTGCATCATCAGGTCCAATCAATATTTTAGTGCAACAGAGCGATATTTCATCATTTAATTTAGTAATATTCAGTAACTAGCTTTTAGCTACAACTGCTGAACGGATTTGGATGAAATTTAGCACATGGGTAGACCATGACCTGGAGAAGGACATAGGATACTTTTTATCCCGGTACTCAAATCAAATCAAATCAAATCTAATGTCATTTATTCTCTCTTCACAAAGCAGACTTATTGTAAATGTGTACAAAAAAGCTGTATTCTACCTTTGTGAGAGACTGGTGCCCGATATAGGTTTTTGGGAAAAACCTGATACTACATTCCCGTGGGATATTTTCCGGCACCCACGCGGGCGAAGCCGCGGGCAAAAGCTAGTTATGGCATAAATCTTAAACCTAACTCATTTGTAGGCCTCAGCTCCGAGTCGCGTGGTCGTAGTGGCGGGCAGCGCGCACTACAGAGGCGCCATCAACAAGGAAGACCTCAACTTCACCCGCAAGTACGACGCGCCCGCTGCGTACGCGCAGAGCAAGCTCGCCAATGTACTGTTTGTTAGAGAGCTGGGGAGGAAGATGCTGGGTGAGTTGATATTTAGGTTTTTGTATTTTATTTCGGCATATTCCACAACGTAAAAATAAAGTAAAAAAAAACTAGCCAAGTGCGTGTAGGGTTCAGAGTTGTGATGAATTTATCCCAAAAACAAACTTAACATTGTAGTTTAAAAGCATGTTCTCCCATACATCTATACGGGATGTAAGTGTAAACAGTGGCAGCCTTTTGAGGGGTAATTGTACTCATCATTATGTACATCTTTTACTATGGGACCAAACCTGAAATCACGAAACAAAAATCAGCTGTTCAGTATCTACATATATGTTCGCATAATTCGTCAAGATGTAGGGAACAGCTGATTTTTTTTTTCGCGATTTCAGGTTTGGTTCAATAGTAAAAGTTGTTCATAATGATGAGTAAAATGACCCCTTAAAAGGTTGCCACTGTTTACACTTACACCCTGTATACGTCATAGTAAGTCAACAGCAAATGTAAATTTGTAATCGCAATTTTTTTTAATGTTAAAACTACAAATTAACGATTTTCGGACTTTATCCTACACTCAAGTCCTGTGAGACATTGCTTCTTGCCAAATTTCATGATTCTAGGTCAACGGGAAGTGGTTTTGATTTTTGTCATGAATTCAGCGCATGATTCTAGACGCCCCGATCTAGAAATCATGCGTTGAATTAATGGTAACAGTTTGCACATCGATGTCCTTTACACCCTGTAAGTAACTCGTCCATCATTCTCCAGGAACCGGAGTATCAGTGGTGGCGGTAGACCCAAGCCTGACGGACACCAACATAACGCGCCACATGTCCATGATGAAGAGCGTCTCGCGGTTGTTCGTCTACCCCATCTTCTGGCCCTTTATGAAGTCGCCCAAGGTCGGGGGACAGGTCATCCTGCATGCTGCACTGGATCCCGCGGTCGAAGGTGCCTCTGGAGACTATTATGTGTAAGTGTAACGAGTATAGTCTGTCATTCATTACCTTTTCTTTTGCCAATAAAGCTTTTTGTATGTTGTAGCTACTAACAATTAATTATTCGAGCTAAATTATCTTTTGTGCATATAGCACGTGCTTTTATGCCAATAGACCCCAAACTCCATCCAAATATTAATTTTCGCAGTGACATGAAGAAAAAGGCGCCATCAACGACAGCTCAAGACTACGAGCTCGCGAGCTGGCTGTGGAAGGTCAGCGAGAAGTGGACCAAGCTGGACGAGCACAAAGCGGCCATCGACCAAGCTAAAGCCGCGTGATTCTGCAAACAGCTCAAATAGTTTAATTTGACAATATTCTGGAGTTTAACGCAACATTCTGAATGTTGGCAACGTCGCAAATAGCTGTCAAATATTCCGCTGTTTTGATTAATTAATCAAAATTACTAAATTAAATTATGAAATATGGTGTTTTGCACTAAAATGTTGATTATGAACTATAAAAAAATGCGCGCGAGTGTAATAGTGTGTAGTTTGAGTGAATGATCAGTGTGTTAAGCATTTATAATGTTAATTTGTTGTTAGTTTTATTGTTAATAAAATGTAGAATTTACATTATCTTTTAATAATTTTACTTAACAAATACAAAACGGGTATAAATCAAAAGCAAATTTTCTTAAAATCTATTTATTTATTTAAGGTCCCATTAAAATACATGGACTTTTAACACAGCGTTCAGTACGTCTAACCAAAGATATCCGCAAGCAAAAAAAAAAACACTGATTAAAGTGATTTTATTTTGACCTAAAATAATAAAAAAAAGAGGCGGCGGGCGCGGGCGGTGACGTGGTCACGTGCGCCTGCACAATTGTAGTATCAGAGTTATGAGATAACAAAAACATGGATGTGTTTATGCATTGGGTAAACCAACAGCCCAACATTTTTAGTGTAATTTTCTTCTAAGTATCTAAGCGTTTTTCTTATATTTTTTTTACCATTGTCCTTATTTTAGTGGTCTGAATGATATCTAAAAGTTTGTCCATCTATTATAATGGGACCGTAAGTATATAAAACCTTGTAATTATTTAATCTTAACAAAAGTCAAGATATCTCATCAGTCAAAAAAGATTCAGTACTTCAGTCTTTTACTGACCGTTTGGAAATTAAGGTTTCCTGAACTCCTGAAGGACTGAACTGAATCCTTCATACATACAAAAACGCGTGAAAAAACATAACTTTTCTTAGCAATCGGGTAATAAGCCATATACAAGCTGTAACTTAAATAACTCACAACTTCTTAAGAGGTCATTGTACTCATCATTATGAACAACTTTTACTGTGGGACCAAACCTGTAATCGCGAAAAAAAACAACTGTTCCCTACATTTATGTTCGCATAACTCGTCAAAATGTATGGAACAGCTGATTTTTTTTCGCGATTTCAAGTTTGGTCCCATAGTTAAAGTTGTTCATAATGATGAATACTCATTAAGAAGTTGTGCGTTATTTAACAAGTCTTGTGCCGACATTATTTGTCTTATTTTTCCTTGTCTTATTTTTTACTAAAAACCAAATACAATATATTTGTCTGCAGGGCCGTGGGAGTTACGTCAAATACATATTAGCTTCATATCTGTGCCGGACGGTCCAATAGAGATGCTTAAAATCGCCTCTGACTCGCGGTCATATGTTGTCCCCCGCGGCCCTAACGGAACTACTGTATGTCGACCACAAGGTGTCCCCCATGGCCCAAACAGACACTGAAAAATTAAAGCGGCGTTCAACGTGTTAAGTTACATCTTTTTTTCAGTTTTTATATAATTTCTAAATTGTCTTTCGTCATCACAAGTTCTCAAATCACTTCCTGGGAGAAGCTCTGATCGCCAACCCTCGTTTACGACCAGAAGCCAAGGGTTATTCCCATATGGACGTGTGGTACTCCGGCCGGTCGAAGAGCAGCTGCCTCTCCTGCAGCGGTTCAGTTCGGGGGTGCGCGTGCATCAGCTGCAGGACCCCGGTGCCGATGGCAGCAGGAACCCCAAGGATGATAGACTCTGAGACTCCTTCGATACAGTCTGTTTGGCCGTAGTACGCCGCGTCGAAGAGGTGGTCAGCTGTCTTTTCGAACTGGTTGAGAAATTGGAAAGTTAATACGGTATTTTACTCTATAGGAGAAAAAACCTAAAAATATATTATTTAGATAGCTCAGGCAAAAAGCAGTCGGAAAATGTTAACTTTAGTTCTTAAAATAAAAATATAAATTTTAAAATTCAATTCAAAGTTTTCAGTTTTTTAATCTGTTTTCTAACACCATGAAAGTAGCCGCCATGTTATTACGTCATTACGGCTGTATAAATTAAAAAGTGTAAATGTCAACTGTCAACTGATCAGCCTATAAAAATTGTTTGTTTACTGACTAACTGACGTCATGACCACAGAGCAATATGGCGTCCACTGCGTCCAGCGTTTTCGCGCGAAATTCGAAAATGTAAAATTTAAATGCCTTTACAAGGCACTTATCGATTGAAATAAAAAAATTGTGTTTTTCTTTGTGGCTTATTAGCACTTTAGAATCTAATTAAGACACTTTTCAAAAAATGGGTGTAATACCCAATTGACTACTTCAGACTACGACTTCAGAACCCAAGACCTTTAAACTCGCGCACTCACACTAGCCAAGTTAAGCACGGACTCCTTCATCCTCGCGAGCCCGTATCTGGTGATGCCCAGGACTTCGCCCCTGGCCGTCATCTGGCCAGCTAGCAGCTCCACGTGGCGCCGGTCCACGCTCATGCCGTGACCCTCCATCACCGCCTGGATCTCGCTGATGATGGTAGACTTGGCTGCCTCGATACCTAGCGTGTGGTATACCTGGGGATCATAATAGGTAAAATCAGTATCGGGGGGGCTAAAACGGCCACATTGGCAGAATCATAATAGTATAATAGGTATTATGAATCATATTTGAAATCGTAAAACGGTCACAAACTGACAATTATCTGCGTACAATTCATAGCACGCAATTCATCTGTTTCACAGTTTTGTATGGAGATTCGTAAAATGGTCCAAAAATTATGAATTGCTTTATTGAAGTTTAATGTCAAATAGCACAATCATAATAAATTGCTGAGAATTCAGGAAATTAATCGCTTTTAGAGGAATTGCTTAATGTGGCCGTTTTAGGCCTTCTGAAAGCCTAGTCGGCAAATCTCGCAGGCATGTTCCCTATTGTGATCGGTTGGCCGTAATACCAACATAACAGTCAATCAATAAGGATGATGCCTGGGTAAAAAAAAAAATATATTTAGTCCGTCAGTCAGATAATAAAAAAAATATTAGACACGTATTTTTTGTTTTATCATATTGATAAAAAAATACTCGGATAACAAGCATTAAAGTAAAAAATATCTAGGCGTGAAGTAATGCCCTATTTTAACTCAATGTATCTCCGTAATCTTTTGATTACGTAAAAAAAGAAAAAATATGCGTCCCATATTTTTTTACCAACAAGACGGACAAAAAGAAATTTCTCGTACCTAAATTCATTTAAATTCAAATCGCAATTGACATTTGACAGATTGAGACCAAGATGAGATTGCGAACGTTGTTCGAAATACGGGAATTGCCCTCAGATAGTATTAGAACAGACCGTACATCCTACGCAAATAAGTATTCTATTCTGAAGAGGTTATTAACTAGATTCCTTCGTGAAAATGTTCATCATTCACCACTGAAACCTATGACAAAAACATTTGATTTTATCATAAAAGGTTGCATAAAATCAGTACCTCTAGTATATTATTAGAAGTAGTTTTGGTGCCGTCCACTCCGTAGGTCGCGATGACGTCACGAAGGCCGTCGCCCTCCACACATAGTTTGTAACTGTAACACAACAAATTACGTTTAAAATATAACGTAACATTACGCCTGTATACTCGAAGGGGAACGAATTATCCGCTCAGTCGTCCTGGGATGACTTTCATCCCTGTACAAAAATTTAAGTGAGTAGATTATACGTGGGATGAATTTCATACCAAGCAAATCTTTTTTTACTTTAAAAATAGTTCCACCACTAACAAGTAGTAATATCTAATTCCATGCATTTACTATGATAGATTATCTGTGTCCGAACCTTTTGTGTGACAACACTCACTGAGAATTCATGATGGAAACACCCAATGAAACTTTGCTCGACTTGGGGATTAAACCCAGGAGTTCAGAAGTCGTGCTCGCGACCACCAGAAAAACTAGGCAGCTATAATACAGTTATTCCAAGAAAAGTATGCACTTCGGGAATCATCGTCTATATTCGGAAATACGAACGCGCGATGATGAGATCATCGCGAATATACAACTTGTCGTTTTGCATCCTCGTCAAATTTAAAGATGTGTTGTAGAACATCAAACCAAACAACTTTTTCCAAGGCACCAACATCGTAATCGCGAAAAAAGAATCAGCCGTCCCATACATAGCGTCGAGTAGTATTGAAATTTTCTATGGGACAGTTGAAATTTTTTTTCGCAATTACGGTATTGGTCCCATGGAGAAAGTTGTTCGATTTGATGTTCTGTGTCACACACTGAAAGACGAGGATGCAAAACGACACGTTATAGAGCTTGGAAGTACTTGCTAACACTAGGCAATCCAAAAAAAAAATTATTTTATTACCACTATTTACGCCACAGCCTGTATATAGATAGATAGTAGTGATCTAAGGTTGATTGTAGGTTGAACGAAGATTCACGACGTGCCTTATTATCAGTTGGGTACCACTGTACTCTGTGGCGCGACGTTCGTGCTAATTCGGAAACACGACATACCACATCGACATGTCGAGCCGCCATGCTAGTGTGTTGACTGTACCTGGTCTCACTGTCAGCGCCGCACGCTATGACGGCGCGGGACACCTGCGGCAGGCCCTTGACCACGACGGGCGGCAGCTGGCGCGCGAGCTGCTGCAGCGACATGTTGAGCCAGCCGCCGTGCTAGTGTGTTGACTGTACCTGGTCTCACTGTCAGCGCCGCACGCTATGACGGCGCGGGACACCTGCGGCAGGCCCTTGACCACGACGGGCGGCAGCTGGCGCGCGAGCTGCTGCAGCGACATGTTGAGCCAGCCGCCGTGCTAGTGTGTTGACTGTACCTGGTCTCACTGTCAGCGCCGCACGCTATGACGGCGCGGGACACCTGCGGCAGCCCTTGACCACGACGGGCGGCAGCTGGCGCGCGAGCTGCTGCAGCGACATGTTGAGCCAGCCGCCGTGCTAGTGTGTTGACTGTACCTGGTCTCACTGTCAGCGCCGCACGCTATGACGGCGCGGGACACCTGCGGCAGGCCCTTGACCACGACGGGCGGCAGCTGGCGCGCGAGCTGCTGCAGCGACATGTTGAGCCAGCCGCCGTGCTAGTGTGTTGACTGTACCTGGTCTCACTGTCAGCGCCGCACGCGATGACGGCGCGGGACACCTGCGGCAGGCCCTTGACCACGACGGGCGGCAGCTGGCGCGCGAGCTGCTGCAGCGACATGTTGAGCCAGCCGCCGTGCTAGTGTGTTGACTGTACCTGGTCTCACTGTCAGCGCCGCACGCGATGACGGCGCGGGACACCTGCGGCAGGCCCTTGACCACGACGGGCGGCAGCTGGCGCGCGAGCTGCTGCAGCGACATGTTGAGCCAGCCGCCGTGCTAGTGTGTTGACTGTACCTGGTCTCACTGTCAGCGCCGCACGCTATGACGGCGCGGGACACCTGCGGCAGGCCCTTGACCACGACGGGCGGCAGCTGGCGCGCGAGCTGCTGCAGCGACATGTTGAGCCAGCCGCCGTGCTAGTGTGTTGACTGTACCTGGTCTCACTGTCAGCGCCGCACGCTATGACGGCGCGGGACACCTGCGGCAGGCCCTTGACCACGACGGGCGGCAGCTGGCGCGCGAGCTGCTGCAGCGACATGTTGAGCCAGCCGCCGTGCTAGTGTGTTGACTGTACCTGGTCTCACTGTCAGCGCCGCACGCTATGACGGCGCGGGACACCTGCGGCAGGCCCTTGACCACGACGGGCGGCAGCTGGCGCGCGAGCTGCTGCAGCGACATGTTGAGCCAGCCGCCGTGCTAGTGTGTTGACTGTACCTGGTCTCACTGTCAGCGCCGCACGCGATGACGGCGCGGGACACCTGCGGCAGGCCCTTGACCACGACGGGCGGCAGCTGGCGCGCGAGCTGCTGCAGCGACATGTTGAGCCAGCCGCCGTGCTTGCTGGGCTCGGCGGACACCTTGATGGCCCAGTCCGATACTATGTGGATGTTCCCTGGCTTTATCTTCAGTTTTGATGTGCATATCCTGGTGATGAAATAAACATTATATGAAATAAAAAAACCGGCCAAGTGCGTGTCGGACTGCTCTCAATGAAGGGTTCCGTAGTTGAAATTAATTTATCCCAAAAACAAAGTTAACATTGTAGTTGAAAAACATGTTCTCTATACATTGACATACGTCACGGTCAAGTCAAGTTTGTAATTCCAAAATTGTCTTTAAGTATATCTGATTAAATTACAATACAATATTAAAAATTAAAAAAATATTTAATATTGCTATTGCACTTTAAGCCGACGTTCGCACGGTCGTAAAAAAATCGTGGCGATTTTTTTTCGCGCACTGCATTTTCAACGCTCTGCTTAGCGCCGGGAGTTAAAAATCCAACAATGTGTTTTTCGTCGCGCTGGGTTGCACTCTGTTGTTGTTAGGCTGGATTTTCAACGCTCGGCTCAAAACCGAGAGTTGAAAATCCAGTGCGCGATAAAATCCCGCCGCGATTTTTTTACGTCCGTGCGAACGTCGGCTTATATTGCTTTCGGACTTTTTCGTTCACTTGTCCTGTGAGACATTACTTCTTGCCAAATTTTTTTTCATGCTTATACATCCAGCCGTTTAGACTGTGCGTTGTATGTCAATGAATGAATGAATTTAAGATTTTTATGATTAAGGGGACTACAAGACCTAAACGCAACTAAAAGCAAGTTTTATAATGCCTAAAAGTATTTATGATCTACTGCAGTAATAAATATCAGAAAAATATATGATATTCTTCAGGATATATGCTAGTTAGATAGTGTGTTGAAAACATAATACAACTAACTTGATACGATAGAAAAATATATGATATTCTTCAGGATATATGCTAGTTAGATAGTGTGTTGAAAACATAATACTACTAATTTGATATGATAGAAAAATATATGATATTCTTCAGGATATATGCTAGTTAGATAGTGTGTTGAAAACATAATACAACTAACTTGATACGATAGAAAAATATATGATATTCTTCAGGATATATGCTAGTTAGATAGTGTGTTGAAAACATAATACAACTAACTTGATACGATAGAAAAATATATGATATTCTTCAGGATATATGCTAGTTAGATAGTGTATTGAAAACATAATACAACTAACTTGATACGATAGAAAAATATATGATATTCTTCAGGATATATGCTAGTTAGATAGTGTGTTGAAAACATAATACAACTAACTTGATACGATAGAAAAATATATGATATTCTTCAGGATATATGCTAGTTAGATAGTGTGTTGAAAACATAATACAACTAACTTGATACGATAGAAAAATATATGATATTCTTCAGGATATATGCTAGTTAGATAGTGTGTTGAAAACATAATACAACTAACTTGATACGATAGAAAAATATATGATATTCTTCAGGATATATGCTAGTTAGATAGTGTGTTGAAAACATAATACAACTAACTTGATACGATAGAAAAATATATGATATTCTTCAGGATATATGCTAGTTAGATAGTGTTGAAAACATAATACAACTAACTTGATACGATAGAAAAATATATGATATTCTTCAGGATATATGCTAGTTAGATAGTGTGTTGAAAACATAATACTACTAATTTGATACAATAGAAAAATATATGATATTCTTCAGGATATATGCTAGTTAGAAGTGTGTTGAAAACATAATACTACTAATTTGATACGATAGAAAAAAATCACGAAGATACCTCTAAAAATTTCTTTAATCGATTAAAAACCATACTAATAAACATGTAATCATTCTGATATTTTGTCAGATTATTTTACAAGCAACATATTAACGTAATAGCGTTTTAATTTTTTAGTCCAATCTATAGATTTTTTGTAAATAAATAATTGCTTCATATTTTGTAATAAATTACAAGCGTTGAGTCATCGCGCTTCTCTTTCTTTTGTAGGCAGTCCGACAGTGACCGCGCTTTAGGTCCTGTAGTCCCCTTAAACCCTCAAGTGTCGAATGCACCCCATGTGTGCATAAGAAAAACCCTTTTTTTGTTAGGTATATAAGCTTTATATCACATATAAATAAAAATAAAATAAAAATAAAAAATAAAAATAAAAATAAAAAAGCCTTTTATTTCCTTTAGGTAATAAATTAATTCCAAATTTTTAAAATATAATTTTTGTAGTTTTTTTGTGCACTAATTTACACTTGCAAGAACCCCTCCACAGGTAAAGGCCTCCTCCAACGCTAACCAATCTTCTCTGGATTTAGCTACGTTAACCCAGTTTGAACCTCCTATTTTCTTTATGTCTTCGTCCCATCTAGTATTAGGTCTTCCCTTCTTTCGTTTTCCTTGTGGGCCCTTCCATGTTGTCACTCTTTTAGTCCATCTCTGGTCCTGAAGGCGTGCTACGTGCCCAGCCCATTTCCATTTTGAAGTGAAGGCTTGTACTAGTACATCAGTAGCTTTGGTAGCTTGTCTAATTTTTGAATGTCGAATTTTCTGTATTTTCTTTAAATTCAGCATGCTACGCTCCATTGCTCTTTGGCATGTGACTAACCTATTTTTTACATTGTTGCTGAACCTCCATGTTTGACAACCATATGTTAAGCAAGGCAGAAGGCAAGAATTTAAGACTTTGGTTTTGAGATGGGTAGGTAGGTTGCTCTTGAATATTTCTTTTAAACTCCAGTACTTATTCCATGTTAGTTGTATTCTACGGTTTACTTCAAGGTCGTTGCAATTTCGGTTGAACCCTACTTGCTTCCCAAGGTACGTATAAACTTCTGTGTACGTCAGGGGTTCACCTTCAACTGATATTGGCATCCTGGTGTTGTTAGTGTTAGTCATTAACATAGTTTTCGAGAGATTCATTTCTAAGCCTACTTTTTTGCTAGCCTCGTTTAATGACTCTATCATGGTTTGTAGTTGAGAACTAGTTTCCGAAATTAACACTAAGTCGTCTGCGAATCGTAGGTGACTTAGGTAGTCGTTTTTAATCTGTATGCCGTATCTCCTCCAGTCTAGTGTGCTCATTATAGATTCTAGTGTAGCTATGAATAACTTGGGGGATAGGGGGTCACCTTGTTTTACTCCTCTTTTCACTGGAAACCAGGGGCCAGCTGTTTCTAGTTTCACTCTATTTCTACTATTCTTGTAGATGTTTTTGATTACTTGTATGTATTGATCTTCTACTTTTTGTTGCCTTAGAGTTTCCCATATGCTGTCATGTGAAATGGTGTCAAAGGCCTTCTGGTAATCAATGAATGCAAGATAGAGTGGTCTCTGCATTTCTTGGTACTTCTCTATAAGAAGCTCTAGTGTATGGATGTGGTCAATGGTAGAGAATCCTTTTCTAAATCCCGCTTGTTCTGTAGGTTGTTTTGCTTCTATTGTGGTGCTTATTTTCTCGTTAATAATTGAGGAGAAGAGCTTGTAAATGCATGGTAGCAGGCTTATTGGTCTGTAATTTCCAATGTCGTTTGGATCTCCTTTTTTATAGATTAGAATGATGTTGGATTCTGACCATTGGGTGGGTGTCTCTTCAGTTTCCAGAATCTGGTTAAACAGTTTTGTGAAAGGTACAGCTAGCATAGGTGTAGCTACTTTTAGAGTTTCATTTGTAATGTTGTCAGATCCTGGGCTTTTGTCTAATTTTAGTTTATTCATTGCTCTTATGACTTCATTCACCTCTATTTGAGGTACACTACTGTTTCCGATTGTGTTTGTGGTACTTTGATTTGGATTACTAATGTTGTATTCTCTGGCACTGTATAGGTTCTTGTAGTATTCGGTTGCTATATTAACAACCTCACACCGGTTGTGTGATGTTTTACCATTTTTCTTCAGTCCATCAATCCATGTTTTGTTTGGTCTTAATTCTTTAAAAGCTTTCTTCGTACTTCCTGTTCTGTTGAGATGTTTTTTAATAATGTTATATCTGTGGTTTGTGTAGTCTTTCTTTATGTACTTACTTGTAAGCTTATAAAGTGCCGAGATATGATTTTTTGTGGTTTTATTTTTGTTTTTGCTTTTCTGCAGCTCCCGTCTCTTTTTTAGTAAATGTAGTGTGTGTTCTGACAGTATTTTATGGGTTTTAACGGGTTTTGGTATTGTGTTTTCAACAACCTGAAGGCTCCTGGTAATAGCTTTTACAATATTATCATAATATCTCTGCACAGTTGTGTTCTCTGGATGATCAAATAATCTTTGAGATTCGTCAGATTTCAAACATTCCATATATTTTTGTACCTCTTCGTCACTTTTTAAAGAAAAGTTTGGTTTATTATGATATTTAGCTCTGCTCAATTTTTTTTGTGTAAGTATTATTGTTGTTCGCACTGGTCTATGATCTGAGGGGTAGTTTATATTCAGCACTTCTATGTTTTGGAACATGTATGGTTGGTTAGATAGCACAAAATCGATTTCATTTTTATATTTTCCGTCTGGGGATCTCCAGGTCCATTTATTTTTAGATTTTTTCTTGAAAAATGTGTTAAGTATTACAAGTTTGTTTTCAATTGCAAAGTTAATCAGTTTTTGGCCTCTTTCGTTCCTTTCACCATATCCGTTCAGTTTCATGACCAGGTTTTCTTCCTTTTTTGGTATTCCTAATTTAGCGTTGTAGTCTCCCATCAATATGTAATTTTTATGAGCGTACTACAGGAGGCGCGGCGCTAGTGTGCCACTGTTTACATCGGCTCCGTATATTACTGAGATTAAAAATACGAAAAAGTGTTATTCCCTAGAAAAAATCGGTGTAAGTGTGCTCAAATATTGCCACTCTGCAAGATAAATTGTGAATTTCGATCAATTGCCCCAGGAATTAACGGAAATTGTGAAAATAACTTGAATGAGTAAAAACGTTATTGTGAATCCCTTCGTGCTCAATTCGACGGAAAAATCAACGAGGAGTGAACGGATAGCGCGAAGTGTCGATTAAACATAACATAGAGGAATTTGGAACGGAAAAAGTGAAAAATAACCAAAAAGTGAAAAATAACGACTACATGACGTGCAAAAATCGATTCTTTGAAAACGCCATCTATTGATACTAGCAAACACTTTAACCACATTGTTGATTCCCGACGCGCTCGACGCTCACTGACATAATACTAGCAAAGGCCACGAGAGGGCCGAGAGGGCGGCACCAGCACCAAAACAAAACAACTCGATCAACCCTAAATCTATCTAATCTGTGCAACCATTATAAACAATAAACAATGGAAGAAGTTTTGTTTGCACTCCGAAACATCCAAAAAGAACTGGATGAACAAAAAATTATGATTCAAACAAGTGGAGAGAAAGTTACAGACCAAGTAACACAAAACATAAACAAAATATTGGACGAAAAGTTCAATTTCTGGGAAGGAAAATTCGATAACCTCAAAACCAAAGTGGAAAATCAAGAGAAAAGACTGTATTTTTTGGAGAAACAAGCAAGAATAAGGAACATTGTCTTTTTTGGCATAGAGGACACCGAAACTTCATACTCAAATTTGGAAAGAAACTTAATCAAGTTCATAGAACATCATCTCTCTATAAAATTGGATTGCAGAGAAATTCAGGAAGCAAAGAGAATAGGGAAGAAAGGAGAAAAACCACGACCAATTATTGTGACATTTTCAACTTTGGGAGTAAAAATAGATATATACAAACAAAGAGGAGCACTTAAAGACACCCCGTATTATTTAAAAGAAGATTATCCACAATACATTTTGGAAAAAAGGAAGGAACTGCAAAAACAGGTACGTGAAGAAAAGGAGAAAGGAAACACTGTGATAATCAAGTATGATAAAGTGGTAGTAATAAATGAAAACAAGAACACAGTAAGCAACAACAAAAGAATTCTCTCTGTTTCACCTGAAAATCATACCCTCACACAAGATAAGGAAAAAACCCAATCAAGTAAGAAAAATAAAATACAAAAAAACATACAAAGATCATCTAGCTTGTCTGAGGGTGTTCCGAAGCCGGGCATACTCAACTTCCTTACTACCAAAAATCCTAACAACATACCTAATAAACAGGACAACAAAAATAATAATATATAGCAACTACCGCCCCCCTCCCACAAAGAAAACAAGCAAAATAAACCAGCAATACATAAACAACATCTTCCAATCCGGTTGGTCCCCGTGGAAGATTACGACCAAAACCCTCCAACAAATCAAGCTAATCGTCTAAAGAAACTCTATATAATGACATACAATGTTAGAACACTCTCATCATATGAACGTTTAATTGAACTAAGCGAAGCATTGAAGGAAGTTAAATATGACATAATAGGACTATCTGAAACAAGACGTACCCGAACAAAAATAGAAGAATACAAACAGTTTATACTCTGCCACTCAGGTGACACTCCTGGTATGTATGGGGTAGGCTTCTTGATAAAGAAAAAACATAAGAATAATATAGAAAGCTTCATCGGCTTCACAGAAAGAGTTGCATTACTAAATATCATAATTGATGGGACTTACATATCCATCATACAAGTGTATGCACCAACTGAAAAGCAAGCGAAGAAGATATTGATAACTTTTATACGACAGTCCGCACAGCAATAAAAAGCCGCTCATAAAATTACATATTGATATCACATATATATAAATGTAAAAAAACATCATCCGATGGAAAACCAATCATGATCATTAGTTGTGAACCTATGGAGTTCGTAGCTAACCCCCCTACCCCCCCAGCGTGTCAAATGCACCCCAAGTGTGCAAAAGGACAAAACTTTACATAATAGGTATATAAGCTTAGATCACATATATATATACGTAAAAAAACATCATCCGATGGAAAACATATCATCATAAGTAGTTGTGAACCTATGGGGTTCGCAGCTAACCCCCAACCTTCCCCACTCGCTGTGGTTTTGGGTCTAAAATTAGCCAAACTCAGACACTTGAGGGGTTAAATGAATGGGTTACTCACGAGTACACGATGGAGTCCACGTTGACTTCCAGACACAGCAGCCGTATCCTGTCCGCGTCCAGGCGGATCAGCAGGAAGCACTCGTGGGGCAGGTACACCTCGTCTATGTACGTTGTGATCTGCAGTACACACATATATTTTGTTTATGGTTACATCAGCCAATAGTGGCCCCACTGCTGGGCCTCAAGACTCCTCTCTGACAGACAGAGAGAGAGGAGGCTTGATTGGGAGTGGGCTGTATTGCGAAAATTGCGTAAAGGAATTGTGGATTAATTTTAAATGAAACTTTACTTTAAGGACTCTGTTACAAATGGGTAGTCAAATCATTACTTTTTTACACAAAAGTGTGTTTATTAAATAAAATGCTTTGCATTCTTAAAATGTTTTTTGGCTAAATTGTTGATAGATGTGCATGGTACGATTCTGAACTATAAATATAATTTTATATAGGTAAATTCTCTCAATAAATGTACCCAAGTAAAAAATTTCACTTTTCACAAACTGTCAAGTCCTTGTTTATCGAAATGAATAAACCAATTTTAATGAAACTTCATACGTATAAGAGCGATACATAGGTCTAAAGAGTGCATTAAGAACATTTTCGAAATGTCTTATTTAAAAAGATAATTGGAAATCTGTTTCTCTGGAATATTTAAAATCAGCCGAATTTAGCTGTAACACTACTTTTAGATCAGATTATTGAATCCTGATTATTATCAGCAAAGGAAAATATTAAAATTTTCTAAATTATTTTGAAATATTGCTAAAATAAAATAAAAATAAATTAAAAAAAAAAACAAAATAAAAAATATAATTAAAAAATACAAAAAAAAATACTTAAAATAGAAAAATACTTTATATTAAAAAAAAAAATATAATGCATGACAAAAAACAATTCGTGCTTAAGATTTGAACCTCCAACCTTATGCACGGCAAGCGGTCTTGAAACCTCTGGTCACTGACCTCTATTGTACAAGTACGCTGGACTTCATATTAGCGATGACAAAATGAAGACATTTGATTTTCGCCATTTTGGCGCTGAAAGCAATGTGAGTACCCATGGAACTAATATTAGAGATGGGACACAGCTGAGATAAAAAAATACTTTTATGGACTTTATCGACCGTGAGTTACGGTTTTATTTATTTGATCTGAAATTGGTCTAGGGTATAGACTATCAAATAATAATAAAACGAATTCTATAGTTACTTAATAATATATTGAAGGATTGTTCGCTTTGTAGGAACTTATTGTGCTGTGAAAAGGAAATATTGATGCCAAAATAACCATCCCTTTTTTGTTTCTACAGTTATTAAAAAACCGGCCAAGTGCGTGTCGGACTACGCACAATGAAGGGTTCCGTATTTGGTATTAAATTAAATATTCCAAGAACAAAATTAGATTATAGTTGAAAAACATGTTCTTCCATACATTCCAACAGTAAATGTAAGTTTGTACTCACAATATTGAGAGATTTAACATGTTATTTTAAGACCACAAACTTCTTAGAGGTTTTCCTGTAATGTACAGGTATAGAACTATTTTCTGTATTTTAAAAAAAAAATTAGGCTCAGTAGTTTTGGAGATAAGGAGGGGATGGTCACTTTTCATCTATTCTCTTAAATAACTGTAAATTGATTTATTTTTAAATTATAAAAAAATATATATTTTAGACTCTTAATAAGCCCTTTTGTTTGATATGTCACATGGTCTGTACCATGTGCAAAACTTTCTTATTTGGCCCCTAAAAGGGACCCCATATTCAAAATTAATTTATTTACTGTAACCGTACGTGTTTGGGTCTCAGAAATACATATGTGTACCAAATTTCAACTTAATCGGTCCATTAGATTCAGAGCAAATTGGCTGTGACAGACGGACAGACAGACAGACAGACACACGAGTGATTCTTTAAGGGTTCCGTTTTATCCTTTTGAAATACAAAACACTAAAAAGGAATCAAAATAAATAGAAGTCTCTAAGTATCACTGTGAGGAAACAAGACTTCGGCCAAAGCAAATTTTGATTGATAAGCAGACACAAAATATATTATCGGACTGCGTTAACGACAAAATTTCAGCCATGTCATGCTTAGAACGCCTACGGTCGTTAAAATTATTTAATTATTAGTTAAATTACACATACATTTTATCTTTTTAAATTAGAAACTTATTTGCTAATTTGTTTTAGCTACTGAAATTGCATATCTGATAACAGTTAATTTTTATTTGAATGACGTCAATTTAAAATGACTCAATATTGGAAGAAAAACATCAATCGACACATTATCGATAATGGAACATTCGCAGCCCTATTCATACGATTGTATTTTGTTACTAACCCGTCGCACGCAAATTACTAGACACATTAGATTTTTATTGTTATCCGCACATAATATGGTGTGCAATCAACATTTTAAAGAGTTATTAAAAACTGAGCTGTAATTATAATTACACTAAGTATGTGATGAAATTTGAGTAAAAAAGTTTATTCTAAATGAAAAATCATAGACGTATAAAAAAGGAGGACTCCGCGCCACGCATATCGAAAGTGAAGCACCGTACCGATTTATGTGCGTGATTTGAGTACCTGCAAAGACGCCGTCGCTCGTTTCACGTAATGGCGGCTGATCGGCATACAATGATGTAAATGTGTGCGTGAGGCGTGTTTGTACAAACGGTCCATACTTACTGTGCTTCACTTTCGATATGCGTGGCGCGGAGTCCTCCTTTTTTTACCCGTTTATGCACGTAAGTTAGATTATTATTCTTAACCTTATTATTGTTCATTCCTCCCATTGATTCTAACATAAGTTTACGTAATTTACCAGGTTTCCAAATGATTGCGATTTAAGAACTTTTTGAGTTATGAAGTTTGGAACCTTGAATTACATACTAATCGTAATCGTTAATCGTATATCGTATATCGTAATCGGTAATCGTTTGCATGATTTCTAATCTCCCGCCTGTATCACGATTAAAACCATACGCAGCCCACGAGAGCCAATCGCAGCTCAGCGAGACAGAGACAGAGGAAACTATCGAGCATCCATCTCTCTCGTTGCGTTTATCGCTTTCCACCTCCATAAGTTCACAAAGCCCTCAAATGTTATGATTTCGTAAAATTATTACATTTGCATCCGCAAATGGCATTTGCATACAGTCGTTAATGTATACTAAGCCATTTTTTCGAAAATTATTTTCCAAACTAATCAAAGTATATATTTTTTTTACACTTTGTATTTTCTAATTACCCCAAATAAAACACCATATAACAACAAAATATTATTTTTCTGCTTTCCTAGATAATTCATGCACTAAAGGGTTAACAGGGTACATGCGTCATCGATGGGTACATGTCAATTTTAGTTCCCGAGACCCTCGAGGTAGCGCTTCAAATCGGCACAAAAATCAACTGTCATTTCCTATAGTATCTTTAGTCCAGCGTACTTGTACCATAGAGGTCAGTGCCTCTGGTCTATTTAGACGTCGTAAATGTCAACCCTATTATTGCTTGTCGTTATACGCAATATTAGAAGTATTAAAGTTTTATTGAAAAAGACAATAATAAAAACAAACTTAAGTAAAAATAAATACTAACATAAACTTATTTATTCACAAAAACAATACATTAATTATAATAAAATGTTTTTGCAAAATACAAAAACCAACTTCGGACTATCGCGGATTTGAACCCACATGTCTTTTGAGGGGTACCCAACTGATGCAGCCGACTGTACATAAGTTCTTAGTCGAGTAGGTATTGAAGCTTTGTACGGGACAGCTGATAATTTTTTCTCGATTACGATGTTGGTCCCATGGAAAAAGTTTTCAATTTGATGATGTGTACCACACTCTTAAATGTGCCCACACGTTTCTGATACACATTTTTTTTTGTGGATGGGAAATCACCAAATGGCTACTCCTTGCTCTGGGCGGAGGGCGTGTCTGACTTTTACTGACTAAAACCCACCCGTGTTCCTTCAGTTTCCTATGCCAGGGCACCCTGTATTTATTTGTCTACGCCACCTACCTCACCAAGAGTAGTCTTCTCCACCCTTCCCTTAACTCTCCTGGCGAACTCCTGGTCCGTGGGATGCAGGAGCTCGGCGGTGATGATGGGCGTGGAGATGTTCCGCGACGCGTTGATGATCTCCTTGACGCGCGGCACTCCCTGCGTGATGTTCATGGACGCCACGCCCGCGAAGTGGAAGGTTTTCAGCGTCATCTGGGTGCCGGGCTCGCCTATACTCTGGTGGATACGTAAAATATTATTAGTAACTTTAAATAAACGTAATAGTACATTTTGATACAAGTGGAGAACGTTTGTTATTGCGTTCGAGGCGCAATTAACACCCGAACCGTAGGCGAGGTTGTTTTTGAGCCGAGAACTGCAATAACAGATGTCCACGAGTATCAAACGACGTTTTTCAATACACTTTTGAAGAAATAAAATAAAATAACGAACAATATTTTTGAATTGAATTATTATGAAACTATGATTTAAATTTTCTTTTTTTTCCGCGCTTTGCTTTCGCCGGGTTGAAGGAGAAGCAAAGGTATAAAGCCGATAAACAGCCTAATATGAAAAATAGAAAATTCAAATATTTTTGAGTTTAGAACACAAATAAATGTTAATTTGTTCATAAACGTTTCTTTTATTGTAATAATCATTGTTTTTGATGATATTCAATATATAAATATTCAAAAAAATATTAACGCCGTAAAGACGCATATATCTTTGACGAGATTAAAAAAAAACATTCACCGCCGAATAGAGAGTTGTGAATATAGGCATTGAACCAATTTGGACTAAGTATAGGTATAAGTTATCTGTGGCAATTTTTATTAATAATTTTTACTTGTTCACAAATTAGCGATGCGCACGCATCAGCGCTTTTTTTTATGGCAAAGGCACAAAAACAGCCAGTATTATATTAAAGTAAATTAATATTTTTTGTTTTTTTTACAGATGGTGTAATTAAAACAATGGTTGTAATTTATTGTCAAAATTAATTAAATTAAAGAATTAAATGTTTAACATTTAATTTCATTTTATCCCAAAGTTAATTTTATTCATAAAATGCTGACCACTTTTCTGACATAAAAACTCTTTGCTAAGATTTAAAAAAGTACCGTTCGTTTTAGACAGAGCATCATGATAAACCGTACGGGTTACCTTATTAAAGAAACTCGTGCGTTTTACTTTACGATAACGCACAAGTACGTAATGACATACATTACGATATTGAAATTGGTGAAATAAGAGACCCTTTACGAGCAAATGTGTTATAAAAAATATTCACACGTCATAAAACAATATTTAAAAAATAAGCTAGATGAAGCCGACATTTCCTATCTGACTAGCCTGAGAAGAAATGGCGAAACAAACTCAGGGGTCAGTCTCTTTTAAAGTACGGATATAATCTTGGTCAGATCATGTGAGGATCATGTAGATCCATGTCTGAAATGGTCTTTTGAGGAAGAACCACACAAATTTGAGTGGACCTGGCTAGTCAGTGCAAGCATTTGTCAACAATCGTGTAGCTCACCTGAGGATTTAATGTAGCTGAACACCAGTATTTTACATGGAGCGACTGCCTATATGACCTCCACAACCCAGTTACTGGGTAACAAGATACCCCTTGACAAGACTGTTTGTCGGGCTTCGACTACCCGTAACTACTGTCTAAGATCGTAATTTAACTTATAGTAAGCTTTTTGCGGTAAGATAGAAAAAAAAAACAAAAAAAAAAGATATTCAGGTTAAAGAAAAGACATTTGGGTTTGGGTTTCCTTTAATAAGATCATGCTGTTGCTGGCTACCTGTGCAGCCAAGGCGCCGACGGCGGTGCCGGGCTCGATGACGCTGCGCTGGTACTTGTGGTGGCACACGCGCAGGAACTGCACCAGCTGCGTCAGCGTCAGGCGCTGCAGCTGCTTCACTATGTCGCCGCAGTGCGAGTAGCGCAGGCGCAGGTTGCGCACCTTGTCTGCTATCACTTTGAGGAATGATCTGGGAAAAATATGTTTCGTCAATACCTTCATTCATCGTCATCCTCTGCTGGTAAAGCCGATACTAGACGCTTCAATTTTCATTCATTCAGCATCTTTTACGATAATTTTTATATACATCAGATATTTTTTTTTTGCGACAACAAACTTACATTTACAGTCTGTTAGAGAATTGAACGTGGCGTATATAAAATAAATAAATAAATATCCTTGGACATTTCACACAACGCCATCTAGTCCCAAGCTAAGCAACTTAATGGCTGTGTTATGGTAACTAGATGGCTGATAAACTACTTATATACATTTTTTTTGTAAATACATACATATTATAGATAGAAAAACACCCAGACTCGGAACAAATACTTGTAGGTCGTACAAATATTTGTTCCGTGCGGGAATCGAACCCGCAACATGCTGCGCAGCAGTCAATCGCTCAACCACTGCGCCAACTGTGTCGTATATCGATGTATGGGAGAACGAGAACATGTTTTTCAAGTTTGTTCTTGGGATAAATTGATCCCAACTACGGAACCCTTCATTGTACGTGGTCCGACACGCACTTGGACAGTTTTGAATGAAAAGTCACGGTTTTAGTTTAAAACGATACTCACAGCAACTCATTCTTGAACTCCTGCGTGCAAGTCTTGAAGTCGTCCAGCGCGAGGGTCTCTTCTGCGGCTAACACTATGCCGTCACCGTCCAACGGGTCCTCGTCTCTGCAAGGAAAATGTTCAGATCAGTCTAGCTTCTAGCTGTATTCTTCTTCTTCTATTTACGAAATGACGTTCACTAGGTGGCAGCACTGTGACGTCAGTCCAGGCACCTGTCAAAAGTGCCAAAGCGCCTGTATTTTATTTAATCGTGACTGAATGAATGAAACAAATGATGATCGTCACCGTAACTATATTTTATATTCAGTGTCGAAATGAAAGAACTCTTGTCTAAGTGGCGCCAACTGGTGCCGTAAATTATAATAATAACCCTCTTTAGTAGGAGTGACGTGTCGCGCTCTGATTCGCGTGTCACGTCATCAATGGCTTTATTTTTACGCAATTATTTCACAAAAATACTGATTATAATCAACGCAATCTAAGAAGTTGGACGTTTCTCATTATATATGCCGCGATAACTTTGTATGAACGTCTACGTAAGAAATCGAAAAATCGAATTAATAATTCTTATTAATTACTATGTTATTCATACACTATAACAATGAGTATCATTCGTAACCACCTATATTTACTTTATATTGGAAAAATGCACCCAAAAACACGAATTAATAACTGTTAAATATTACAAACTCGTACGTGTAATAAAACGATATATCTCGAGAATCAGTGCTAAGCAATGTAGAATTGTCGCTTACAAACTCTAAGTATGATAAACCGATACGTCCCGAGAATCGTTTTTTAAAGCAACCGGTTTTTTTCCCATCACTACACAAAGTCCAAACGTCCAAACGGACTTTTTATATTGCGTTGATTATAATCTAAAATCATTTACAGAATTAAGTTGAGCCACAGATTAATACAGATGGGACAATCCGCAAAAAATACAGTTATATTCACCTAGAAGTTGCCCCTCTTTCTATCGCGTAACTCTTACCTTACCTTCTGACCTACTGAATTAGCCCCGCGGACGGGGCCCGCCGCGTACTTGTAGCTTCATACCTAAACTGCGGAGTGTCCCATCTGTATTAATCTGTGGTTGAGCTCTGATATTTTTATCTCAGAAACATTCTACAAAACAAAATGCAAGTACTTTTCTTACTGTCAACTAACCTAACCCATCTGGTTATATTCAAAAATAGGAGCGTCCTCTGACCTGGAGAGATACTTGGCGCGCACGTCGCCCATGACCCGCGCCAGGTCCACGGGGCGGTCCTTGCCCTCCATGTAGCTGGGGTCCAGCCCGTCGCTCCCGTAGCGGAACTCCACCACTTCCCCCATCGCGTTGCGGACCGTCATGTCGTAGTGGAGTACCAGGTCTTCTAAAGACTGGATGACAGCAGACGAGGAGTTAGTTTGAATCATAGAAATATAAAAAACACGAGAAGTGGCAAGCGGGCGAATCTGTGTCCGCGCGACATGCTCAGTATGAGCCATTCATAGTACAAATTCCGTCTCCGCCAACTAGTGCGCTTTCGACTGTGACCGTGACAATTTATAAGGATGCCGTGTTGTTCAATGGCTTCTTGTAAAAACCGAAGCCATGTAAATCATGGAATCACTTTCCATATGTAAGTACAAGTATTTTACCGTATTTGTCTTTAAAATCATGAAAGTGACAAAGGGACAAAGTTCCGAAACATTTTAACATACAGGGGCACATCTCCTTCTTTCTTATATCTATGGTTTGAATCATCGATTGTAACTCTATCTCAATCAATCTGCCTAGCCTTTTCCCAATTATGTTGGGATCGGCTTCCTGTCTAACCGGATGCAGCTATTAATACCAATATTTTACATGGACCGACTGCCTATCTGACCTCCACAACCCAGTTACTGGGTAATACGATACTCCTTGGTAAGTAAGACTGGTTGTCAGACTTTCGGGCTTCTGACGACTGTCAAAGATCCACGAATGACAACCGGGACCAACGGCTTAACGTGTTTTCCGAGGCACGGAGGAGCCTCGGTATGTCAAGATGGTCACCCATCCACGGCACCAACCCCGGCAAGCGTAGCTTAACCTGATGGATCGACCCGTGCGGCTGTTATTACTTAGCCACGACCTCCTGTCTGCATAAGCGATGATTAATATATTTTTTATTTTTTTTACAGCCAAAGTATTTGGTAATTTATATACTAAGTTTTCATCTAAAACTGACCTTGACGAGCCTTCTCTGCAGGTAGCCTGTCTCGGCAGTCTTGACGGCAGTATCCACCAGCCCCTCGCGCCCGCCCATGGTGTGGAAGAAGAACTCCGTGGGCGTCAGGCCCGAGTAGAAGCTGTTCTCCACGAACCCTCGCGCCGCCGGGATCTTGGCTAGGGTTGTAGAGAGAATTTAGTAAAGGAAGCGGTACATCTAGTTTTATGATATTAATTCAAAAATTAGAAACCGGCTAAGTGGGAGTCTTAGCCGGTCATTTTTGGGAGATGTTTTGTTGACAAGTAAGTGCTTGAGACTGACGCAAAAACAAGCGACCAAGGCTAGAATTTCCTGGTTACTGACAAGACCGGTAAATGTACGTCCGCTTATGTGTCGGGTCCAGTGGTTAATTCGTTCATGGAGTGATGTTTCGGCAGTGGATTGAAACCGGCGGTGTAGTGTACTCACAATGCCTCTCGAAGTGCGGCAGCGAGCGGTCCTCGAACCCGTTGGGCACGCGCTTGCCGTTCAGCGCCTGCTGCCCCACGCATGCGATCATCTGCGAGATGTTGATGTTCGAACCTGCAATAGCAATAACCAGTTATAAACTGTCCATTTCTGCTATGTTTTTAATGGTAACTAGCTTTTGCCAGCGGCGTCGCCCGCCGTGGATGTCGGTAAATACATCCTTCCTTATTCCTTGTCTACATTATAAAGGGAACCTCTGTTCAAAATTTCAGCTTTATAGAGTCAAGCGTTTGGGCCGGGCGTTGATGAGTGAGTCAGTCAGTCAGTCAGGACTTTTCTTTTTATTTATATAGATTAACACTTTTCTCGTGATATTATATTTAACCAACAAACCTTTAGAACCGCTCTGTGCCATTATAAGAGGTGCATTCGTGGGGTGTAGCTCGCGGAAGCAAGCTTTAGCGGCCAACTCTCTGAAATACATCAACATTTTTAACGAAAGATTAAATAGAAAAAGTCCCATAGCAATATGAGCGAGCCGCCTTCGTACGACTTCGTACGGTTTTTACGACTGGGAATGCGCGGGTGGGTGGGATGCGGGCGGGTGGTTTCGCCACTCCGAGCCGACAGGTGTGAACGGCGCAATACAAAGCCAATATTATGACTGACATCGGTTGACTGAGAGTTGTGGTGGCCCAGTCGTAACGGCCCCGACTTACGAGTTGTACGAATTCGAAGACATGTGACAACTACCAACCCGCACTGGGCCCGCGTGGTGGATTACGGCCCACTCCCTCTCAACGAGAGGAGGCCTGTGTCCCAGCAGTGGGAACATAGGTTGATTATGTGACTGACATCATGGCTAAACGTCCGGTAAATGTGACGTCACCACCGACAGTGTTATCGGGTCGCCCTAATGTGAACAGCGCTATAGAAATACATAAGCCGATATGCATCCGACACTTTTGTCATTCCGGTAAAAATGTCGATTCGACCTAGTGTCAACCGGGCCCAACACGCACCGCTGCGTCATTCGAATTTAGTGCCCTTGAAACAGCACTGCGAACGGGCATTTACAATATGTATTGTATGTATTGAATAGCAGAATAGTCGTCTAATTTTCCTAACATATTGCAAGCTTGGAGGAGCTGGATCCATCAGGTTACGCTACGCTTGCCGGGGTTGGTCCGTGGATGGGTGACCATATTTACATACCGAAACTCCTCCGTGTCTCGGAAAGCACGTTAAGCCGTTGGTCCCGGCTGTCATTCGTGGATCTTTGACAGTTGTTTCGGGTCGTCAGAAGCACGAAAGTCAACCAGTCTTACCAAAGGGTTTCGTATTACCCAGTAACTGGGTTGTGGAGGTCAGATAGGCAGTCACTCCATATAAAATACTGGTATTCAGCTGCGTCCGGTTAGACTGGAAGTCGACCCCAACATAGTTGGGAAAAGGCTGGGCAGGCAGATTGATTCATTTCAAGCTAGGTAAATTGGCTGGCTGACATAAGAACAGCCACTCAAATCACTAGACATTAGTTTGACATTCTGTTAGCTAATTTTTGATGTTGACTAGCCTTTAAAGAAGAAGAAGAAGAAAGAAGAAAGAAAGAGTTGCGCAAGAGTTCCAACACCGTGTCATCATTACCTGATGCTGCTGAGCTCGCTCAGCATGACAGCTTCGAGGGTCTCCTCCATGGTGCAGCCAGGCTGGCATTGCAGGGTGCCCTTCTCCATCTCCAGGATGTAGCCATCGCACTTGGAGTACCTGCAGGATGTGAGCGTGGCTTTCATTTCCCTGGTTTTCGTGGGTGCTGATGCGACCGAGACATAACGTAACGGATCAACTCAAGATGGATGAAATGGCGACAGATTACAGGAACAACTTGCGACCCACGGATGGGAAAATTTACAAGTCCGTGATAAGGCCTGTCGTACTTTATGGATCGGAATGCTGGGCAGTGAAGAAGACGAATAAAAAAATATTGCATGCAGCGGATGTGTGGAGTGACGAGAATGGATAACTCACCCCGACTCGAGCAGTTTATTCTTGGCTTCGATGAGCTTCTTGCCGGGCGTGACGTCGATGATCCCGAAGCTGAAGCCCCGGTTCATCATGTAGTAGGACGCCATGCGAGCCAATCTGACCACAATACAAGTATTAAACTGATATTGGCAGCATCTTTATTACGTAGCAATAAGGGCGGTTTTATTACCGAGTCAAACCATCCCATTACAGGGGGCTTACTATGAGCTCTTATAGCAGGGCAGAAGTTGACCGTTTCCAGTGAGAGAGAGAGAGAGAGACGGAGCTATATACGACCTATAGCACCGTCACTCTCTCTCACTGGAAACATTCAACTTCTGCCTTGCTATAAGAGCTCATAGTAAGCCCCCTGAACGAGTTCAATTCACTTTAATAGTAATTTATGAAACTATTGCATAATGAGTAGGCGAGGTTTTTAATAAATCAAATCAAATTATTTATTTGCATAATACAGGTAGGTATAAACAGAAGTTACAAATAATTATAAAGTACTCTGTATCATTCATTATAATACTCCATTTAAAGTAAGATTAGACATTTAAACAAACCTTTTTTACAGTCCGTTTAACCGATTTTGACTCCTATTCCGTAGGCTTAAGGATGGCATTAAAGACAAAAAAGTGGTTACAATACCAACTGTTTACTGCAGCTGCCATTTGTCATACCACCAACGCAATAGAAGTCAAAATCGGTTGAACACCCTGTTCCTCATTCCCCTATATGCTTACCTCCACATGCCCCTGACTGCGTGCTCCTCACTCCAGTCCCGCAGCAGGATGTAGAAGATGCTGCTCTTGGTACCGGAGCCCAGGGTACTCTTGTCCATGGACCCGCAAAGCAGCTCCGAGTTCCTTATTATTACATCTAGAACACACGACATACAAACATGTTCATAAATGTTCATGTTCGATGGACGATTGGAAAAAAAATTTCGCGTTCTTCAACACTATTAACGAGTGGAACAAAACCTTCCCAGTTGTTAATCAGGATATCTCGCAACTTTGCAGACAAATAAACATAGCGATGGGGTGGGTATGTATGGGGACTGTGCCAGCTTCGGTTAATATGCCCTTAGCAAAGCGAGTCCCTAATAAATAACCTTTTCAATACACTTCCTCGAATACTGGTTCACATTGCACTACGATTAGGTTCACAATGCAATGTATTTCACACGCGTGCGATTTTTCATTTTCCACGCATGTGTGCGGGAATAAAAACTGGTACAGATAACTTATACCTATACTTAGTCCAAATTGGTTCAATGCCTCTATTCACAACTCTCTATTCGGAGGTGAATGTTTTTTTTTAATCTCGGCAAAGAGGTATGCGTCTTTACGGCGTTAATATTTTTTGAATATTTAAATAATGTTTATAAATAGGATATCATCAAAAACTATGATTATTACAATAAAAAAACTTTTATGAACAAATTAACATTTATTGGTGTTCTAAACTCGAAAATATTTGAATTTTCTATTTTTCATATTAGGCTGAGAAGCAAAGGTTCTCCTTCAACCTGGCGAAAGCAAAGCGCGAAAAAAAAAGAAAATTTAAATCATAGTTTCCTAATAATTCATGACAAAAATATTTTCCGTTATTTTATTTTATTTCTTCAAAAGTGTATTGAAAAAAATTGTTTGATACTCGTGGACATTTGTTATTGCAGTTCTCGGCTCAAAAACAACCTCGCCTACGGCTCGGGTGTTAATTCCGCCTCGAATGCAATAACAAACGTTCTCCACTTGTATCAAAATGTACTATTCTTTTTAAAACTCAAACTCAAAGCATTTATTTCAAATAAACCAATTACAGGCACTTTTGAATTGTCAAGGGGTCGGTCATTCAGAAAGATGAAGCTAGTTGCCCATTCCAAAGTGTAGTACAGTCTGCGAGGCCTAAGCTGAACTTTGCATTTGTGTGAGTGCACATAGATAGTGTAGGTGTGACGTCGGCCTAGAGCGCGACACGTCCTTTACTTGGTTTAAAACCGGTTCATACTGCTTTTTGGCAATCGGCCTGAGGCGCGGTGCGTCCCTCGCGCGACGCAACTCCACTTCTTTGGTGATCACTCACACAAATGCAAAGTTCAGCTTAGTCCGGGGGTTACCGCGGCCCTGGCATAGGCAACTGAAGGAACACGGGTGGGTTTTAGTCAGTAAAAGTCTGACACGCCCTTCCGCTCCACCCAGAGCGGGAGAAGTTATTTGATGATTTCCCACCCTCAAAAAAAAAAAAAAAAAAAAGGCCTCGCGGACTGTAGGTACCTATAGAGAAGAACGGGCAAACGCTGTCGACGAAGCCGAATTCTAATCGAAGCCTATATCAATCAATCATCCCGTCCTCCGCCTTCCGCATCCAGTCTGTCCCAGCCACTTTCTTATGGCCGTTGGTCTATCTAGCTGGGGGGCGTCCCACACTATACACTAGCCGATACGCGGCCTCCACTCCAGGCTCGTCTGCTCCAGCCATCGGTCCTTCGACAAACATGGTCAGCCCACTGCCACTTCAGTTTGCTTACTCTGTAAGCTATGTCGGTAACTCCGGTCCTTTTACGGATAACTTCATTCCTGATCTTATCCTTCAAAGAAACTCCGAGAATAGCCCGCTCCATAGCGCGCTGAGCGACCTTGAATTTGTGGACCAGCCCGACTGTCAGTATCCACGTTTCGGCACAATATGACACGGGCAGACCTTAGTCTTCAAATATTGCGGAATAGGCGACGAGAAAACTAACCACGAACTCCTCCTAAACGTCTGGACCGATTTGGATAAAATTTTGTTTGTATATTTCAATGGGTTCCTGGATGGTTTGAAAACACAATTGGACCCGGTAGGTGGCGCTGCAGTCGGGTTTTAGGATCGTTCAGACAGGACAACGTCTGTCGGGGGCGCTAGTCAAATATAGAAATTGAATCATTGATAGGACGAAGAAGATTGAGCACTTACATGAATCTTGCACACACATGTCTAGGTTGCCGGTGTAATTCTTGCCTTTAGTTTCCAAGTTCGCCTTTACCTCGCATTTCTTGTTGGGTTTCATTATCAAACTGTAATCAAAAAGAACCATTGGTGGCATTAGACAAGGACTTGCATTAAATAAAAATTCGTACTTCGTACTTTAAGGGAGAGCTTTAAACCATCGGACTGTTTAACTTTTACTATGGGACCAACTTTGAAATCGCGTAAAAAATTCTGCTGTTCCGTACATTTTCACGAGTTATTTGTGAACATAAATGTATGGAACAGCTGATTTTTTTTTTCGCGATTTCAGGTTTGGTCAAATAGTAAAAGTTGTTCATAATGATTGACGACACGGTTGGCGCAGTGGTTTAGCGATTGACTGCTGCGCAGCATGTCGCGGGTTCGATTCCCGCACGGAACAAATATTTGTACGACCTACAAGTATTTGTTCCGAGTCTGGGTGTTTTTCTATCTATAATATGTATGTATTTACAAAAAAAAAAATAATGTATATAAGTAGTTTATCAGCCATCTCGTTACCATAACACAAGCATTAGGTTGCTTAGCTTGGAACTAGATGGCGTTGGGTGAAATGTCCAAGGACATTTATTATATTTAATGATGAGTACAATGACCCCTTAAGAGATTTCGAGTTTGAATAGATACACCTTATATAGGGTGACTGGTAATTAGTGACCGATACTTAAACACATGATTGTACTCTGCATTTGCAATTGAACTTACTCTACAATTGAAAAATACAGCTGTTTCCTACATTTTGACTAGTTATGCGAATAAATGTAGGGAACATCTGATTTTTTTTCGGGATTTCAGTTTTGGTTCCACAGTAGAAGTTGTTTGTTATCATGACTATATAAAAAACCGGTCAAGAGCGAGTCGGACTCGCGCACCGAGGGTTCCATTCCGATTCCTGAAAAAGTGTGCTATTTAGAGACATCGTTTTATTTTTCCTGTAATCTTTACATAAACTTCTATCACATAGAATAATTTCAGATTTTTGTCTTTGCAAACATCGGAGATAAGGGGGGGAACGGTATTTTTTTTACATTTTTCATCTAAAGTCGAAAATTATGCGGCCTAAAAAAATAAAAACATGTTTGAGAATGTGCAAGCAGCGCTCTTTCATATGATACCCCAAATGCCTAGTAGCCCCACTTTAAATTTTTAAGACCCCCTTTCAGTCCTTGTTACAAAAAAAATATAAATATTTTTACTTCTTTCTTATTTGCAAAATAGTTAGGTAAACGTCATCTAAAACTGTTCTAAATTTCAAGTTGATAGCATTAGTAGTTCTTGAGATATCCAGCTGTGACAGACAGACAGACAGACTGAGTCACACCATAAAGGTACCTTTTTTACCATTTTGGTAGGGAACCCTAAAAATGAATCCCTATTTCCCTTGGTCATCGCATCAAGTGTGAACGGATGGAACAATTTCGCTAATTCTTTTTTTGTTGTGTTTGGAGGTTCTTGATTAGAAAAATTGGAAAAGTTGCCGGGAAAATTGGGGAATTCGGGAAAACTGAAAGTGAATTTTCTATGGTAATTTTGTATGAATTATTGAAATTTGGACAGGACAACGTCTGTCGGGTCAGCTATAGTATAGTTAAAATCTCGCTGCAGACTCGGTCATAAATCATTCGAGTGTTTCGCTCTCTTTCCCGCTCACGGGCCTTATGGGCAGGCCACGCCGACACGTAGTCCTGTGCATTACTGCAGTCGATGAGTGATATCAATAGTTTTATATATTTATAAATAGGTGATAGAAATAAATACACATTTTTTTTTATTTTATTACCAAATTTACTACAAAGCATATTAAATATATAAACAAAAGAACGTATATATAAAACTAAAAATAGAAAATTAAAATTCTTCGTCTGAGTCATCGGTATCTTCTGTTATCGATAATGGCCTTGAGCGCGCGCAACTAGCGCACATCCCTACTCCGATTATGATTTATGACCAAGTCTGCAGCGAGATTTTAACTATACTATAGTCATGAATACAATCATGTGTTTAAGTTTCGGTCACTAATTACAAGTCCCCTTGAAGACGATGGGATGGCCTGTATGTATTTATGGTTGGTGGAATGAAATAAAACTAAAGCTTGAGTGTGTTTAAGGATGATGCGCCAGGGTAGCCCGCGAAATTCAAAATTTCTTACGTTTTTTGCAATTTGTAGGTCAGTGTGAGCTTGTATGTTGATTAAAATATGATTCGCGGCCGTAGCTAATATGGCTTTACAGAATTATAATCATTAGAATCAGCAATACAGCTCCATAAGTTAGCATTTACCTCAAATGTAGCGATTTCATGAAATCACGAGGTTTGAGGTAAATGCTAACTTATGGAGTTGTAAAATCCTTAAGGCGAAAGCGCCATGGTAGCCCGCGAAATTCAAAATTTCTTACGTTTTTTGCAATTTGTAGGTCAGTGTGAGCTTGTATGTTGATTAAAATATGATTCGCGGCCGTAGCTAACATGGCTTTACAGAATTATAATCATTAGAATCAGCAATACAACTTCATAAGTTAGCATTTATCTCAAACCTCATGATTTCATGAAATCGCTAGATTTGAGGTAAATGCTAACTTATGGAGTTGTATTGCTCATTCTAATGATTATAATTCTGTAAAGCTATAATAGCTACGGCCGCGAATCATATTTTAATCAACATACAAGCTCACACTGACCTACAAATTGCAAAAAACGTAAGAAATTTTGAATTTCGCGGGCTACCATGGCGCTTTCGCCTTAAGGATTTTAGTGGATAGATGAAAAAATATGACAAAATATTGGAAACGCAAACCTTTGACAGACAAGAGCAGAAGGAAAAGAACAACATTCGTATCAAAAATATAAAAATCTTCTAAAAAGTCTGCTAAGGAAAGCAAGGAATTTGCAACACCCCTGGCTGGTGTACAACTGTCAAAAATAATCACCTAAAGATCTGCTTCCCGGTCCACAGCATTCTGGGCTTGAGTATCGCGGGTGTCGGCATATCGATCCTCATGTTGGTGTCAGGTCCTGACAGCAGACAGGTGGCCAGCTGCTGCGCCTCGTCCCGCGTGAAGAAAGAGTCCCTCTGCGTGATCAGGTAGCCGCCCGTGATGAAGTCCTGGGTCGCGGCTATGAGCAGCTCGCCGTTGCGGGGAGTTACTAGATTTGATTTGTTCTGGAAAATTAAAAAAAAATATTATTTGCTTTTTGAATTAATCGGGGACATACATACATACGAGTCGAAAATAAAACCTGAACAGTAATCCTAACTATAACATTATAAATGCGAAAGTGAGTTTGTTTGTTTGTTACGCTTTCACGCTAAAACGGCTGAATGGATTTGGATGAAATTTGGCACATGGGTAGACCATGACCTGCATTAGGATATAGGATATTGTCGTTCAGTGTGCTTCTACCGATTAAAAGTTTTCTTTTTCTATGTACTAGGAAAGAAAACTGTCAAATTAGTTCCGCGTAGATGGCGCTAAGTGATTGTTACTTTCATTCAGCTGTTAATAACTTTCACTCGGGTACCTTGTTTAAAACTTTGCCGCGAGATGGCGCTAAGTTTTTGTTACTTTCATTCAACTGTCAATAGCTGTCATTCAAGGTATCTTGTTACAAACTTTGCCGCGAGATGGCGCTAAGTGTTCTTGTCGCCGATTGGTCGCTCTATCTTCAAGACGACTTTGACCAATGACAAACACACAGCGCTCTCTCGCGGCGAAGCTACAGGGAAACAACTCCATTAAGCCCTAGCAGCTAATCATTAACAAAATAAAATGTGCCTCACCCCCATGAGTATGAGCGCCTCGGCCCGCGCTTCCTCGGTCTGCGGCAAGTGCATGTTCATCTCGTCGCCGTCGAAGTCGGCGTTGTACGGAGTACACACGCACTCGTTAAACCTGAGCACACACAGGACAAACTAATAGTTATACTCTCTATTCACCGTGGGACGGTTTGCACGACACATTGCACGAAGTGTGCAAAATTAAATATAAAAATTTATATCAGTAGGGAAACTTAATTGTGTTTATTGTGGAGAAAGATTATCGTAACTGAGTTGTTGTTAGGGTTCAGATTACGGTTTAATTTTTTCATTGTAACTAGATACGTTTTAAAGGATCGTTTCTTGCTAAGTGTGCTAACTCATTATATGATTCGAACAATAAGATCAATCATTATCATCATTTTAAAAACAAAATTTTAATTGTGAATTCTTGTAAAATAGAAATCAGTTATAGTTGCCGGCACGAGTCGTGAGCACAAACTCTACTCTTAAACCTAACGAATACTTAATAAAAATAAAAAATAAACTATCACGGCACACACACGACACGGGCGGGACCAGTTAAATCAATATATTATCAAGCATATTTAGATACAGATAGAAAACAGAATACAAGAGCGCTCTGACGAGGGCAGTTAAAGTTAAGGTGGAATTTGTGCTCACGACTCGTGCCGGCAATATACTTCGTGCAAAATTTAGGGCCGTGAAAATTTTGCACGACGTAACCGTGGCGTGTTGAAGAGTTTACCTGAAGGTTCTCTGCGGCTGCACCCTGGCGCGGTGGCACATGATGGACAGCTTGTGCAGCGACGGCTGGCGGTTGAACAGCACCACGTCGCCGTCGACCAAGTGGCGCTCCACTATGTCACCACACTACGGCCAACAAACATGAAGGATCATTTACGATAACATTTTCAATTTAATGCGATCCAGTCTGTCCCTTGCCACAGATTAATACAGATGGGACACTCCACAGTTTAGGTATGAAGCTACAAGTACGCGGCGGGCTCATCTCACTGGGTCAATTCAGTGTGGGCTGCCGCGCACCGGCCGGCTCGCACGTTAGTTCGATACTCACTCACGCGCCGCCTCGTAAAAGAAGACAACCCTAACGACTCAGAAGGTATAAGAGTTACGCGATAGAAAGAGAGGCAACTTATAGGTGAATATAAGTGCAGGTGATAAGCGTAGTGCGACCTGAATTGCACTTTATTGTGTCGTAGCAAGTGTCGCTTTTTATTTAAATGATTTTGCGGAGTGTCCCATCTGTATTAATCTGTGCCCTTGCTGTCCTCCCCCAGCGACGCCCTAAGCCCAGGACCGTACCCCACAGGGGGTGCCCTTATCGAGGTCTATGGCATAGACAGGTGAGGTTGGAGCGTCGGGCGTCAAACGATCACTGAACGTCTTATAAATAAAATAAAATAAATAAATAAATAAATATCCTTGGACATTTCACACAACGCCATCTAGTCCCAAGCTAAGCAACCTAATGCTTGTATTATGGTAACGAGATGGCTGATAAACTACTTATATACATTTTTTTTTTGTAAATACATACATATTATAGATAGAAAAACACCCAGACTCGGAACAAATACTTGTAGGTTGTACAAATATTTGTTCCGTGCGGGAATCGAACCCGCGACATGCTGGGCAGCAGTCAATCGCTCAACCACTGCGCCAACCGTGTCGTCTTATAAATACGGTTTTTGTTTTTTATTTTCTTTTATACACTATAAGTATTCTAGTATTTGTATTTTATTCCCATTGAGATTTATAGATATCCGTGGTGTGTCCATGACCTCACACAGTAGGCCCTGTCAGAATACCAGTGCTGAGGTATTTATTTTTTTAAATATCGCAGCTTTATGCTGAGACAGGAGCCTTTTTGGCCTCGCACAGGTCTTTTTTTTTAGTTTGAATTTTTATTTATTTTTACTTTTTTTTTTGTTTTTTAATGTTTACTTTGTTACTTTATGCTCCTTCTTTCTTTCCTTCTTTTCTTATTTCTTTTTCTTTCACTTAGTTTTGTAAGTTTTATTTCCTGGCTGGAGGCCTTAATTTATTGAGCACAGACAACCTACTAGGTGGACCTGCGAGATTCGGATTCTACTGTACATAATCCCCGTACCTTAAGCTCCTGGGCGATCTTCTCCCTGTTGCCGTACTTGAGGTACTTCTTGTGCTTCAGGCCGCGCTGCTGCACGTAGTTGGCCCCGGGGTGCACGTCGGGCCCGTTGCACACCAGCTTGCGCAGCCACAGCAGGTTGGCGGGGAACACGCGCTCGGGGTACGTGAGGATCTTGGCCACGTGGACCGGTACTCCCACCTGGGGACAGGAATTTATTGGTTTTTATTTTAAAATGAAAGTACCTAAAATCATCAATACACTTTTGACCCTATTGAATGACCATTTCATGAAATTTGAGGCCAATTCTAACATAGAGAGATGTATTGATGATTTTAATGATTATCAATCTGCCTAGCCTTTTCCCAACTATGTTGGGGTCGGCTTTCATTCCAACCGGATGCAGCTGAATACCAGTGTTTTACATGGAGCGACTGCCTATCTGACCTCCACAACACAGTTACTGGGTAATACGATACCCCTTGGTAAGACGGGACTGGTTGTCAGACTTTCGGGCTTCTGACGACCCATAACGACTGTCAAAGTTCCACGAATGACAGCCGATGATTTCTATGATGATGATTTTATTGATTATAGTTCTGTTAATACATTTTTGTTACGGTCTCAAATATCATACATATTTTGATCAACATACAACCTGTTAACAATCTGTCCGCGAAATTCAAATTTTCATACGTTTATTGCAATTTACAGTTTTCAGGGCAATTTGCAATCTTGTATGATCCGGTTGTATGATCAACAAAATATGTATTTTTATTTACAGAATAATGATCAATACGAAAATATCTCAATTTCATGAAAACATGACGTTTCCGTAATAACTATTCGATTCTTGTTTATTTAATTTAAAAAACAATGTTCATAAGGAACATTGTTTTTTTCACACAATCTCCTTTATTTATAAAAGCTGCTTTAAGTTCGTTCGAGACGTTCTAAACATGTAGACAATATTTATAAATAAATGGGTAACCTTTACAGGTCTTCAAACCCTCTCACCTCCTGGATCTGCAGGTTCGGGTCTGGCGAGATGACGGTTCTGCTGGAGAAGTCCACTCGCTTGCCGGACAGGTTGCCTCGGAAGCGGCCCTGCTTGCCTTTGAGCCGCTGCACCAGACCGCGTCCCGGCTTCTTGGGCTAAAACCATGGAACATAAGTATAATGAAGACACTGTATAGCACATACTGGTACATTCTGGGTGTAAAAAAACCTTAACGAAGTCGAAAGTTACTTGTTCATAATATGTCGGGGCCACACCATAAACATCGCGGTAATTATTCCGATATATAGTTTAGATAGTTTAATGTAGAGAGGAGCTCGTGGCTAAGTAATAACAGCCGCACGGTTCGATCCGTCAGGTTAAGCTACGCTTGCCGGGGTTGGTCAGTGGATGGGTGACCATCTTTACATATCGAGATTCCTCCGTGCCTCGGAAAGCACGTTAAGCCGTTGGTCCCGGCTGTCATTCGTGGATCTTTGACAGTCGTTACGGGTCGTCAGAAGCCCGAAAGTCTGACAACCAGTCTTACCAAGGGGTATCGTATTACCCAGTTACTGGGTTGTGGAGGTCAGATAGGCAGTCGCTCCATGTAAAATACTGGTATTCAGCTGCATCCGGTTAGACTGGAAGCCGACCCCAACATAGTTGGGAAAAGGCTGGGCAGATTGAATGTAGAGCTTGTCTACTCTGAGTTGGCTGTCACTACTCCCCGGTCAGGGGCTTCCCGTGGGAGCTATACAGTGCCGCTCTTCATATGCGCCTATATCGGCGAATGGGTGATGGGGCGCGAATATGCGCGCCCTTGTGAAAGAATGCTGTCTTGTGTCTGCAGGCACGCCACGACACTGCTATTCAGCGCCGCTTTCTTCACCATATCCTGGCGGTCCACCCCTGCCTGGTGGAACTGTCACCTACATGAGAGAAGCCCAGCAGAAGGTGACCAGCGGCAGAGATATGGACTCGACGTTCCTACAAATAGGGTGAGTGGCTCCCGCCCACCCCATTTTCAGATCTAGCTGAGCCTGGCCCGGTGGGGGACCGTGTCATGAGTGTGTGGATAGCATTGTACTGTGTGACGCCACCCGGTGTCTTCCGCGAATCGCACGCCCACGCGGCGCCTTCGCGTATGTATTTAGGTGCCTGTATAGAGGTGTCTGATGTTGTCACGTGACACGCCTAAATTATCCTAGCACGCGCCACGAAACAGATGCATGTTATATGTAGAGTTTATTGTTACAAGTGAGCCGCGTGTAAACTGAGAGCGGCTCACTCGGAATTCCAGTCCGGGGATGGAGTCACACGGTGTCTACTCTACTCTGTAATTACGCGCCCCACTACTTTTTGTACACTACGGTACTGCGGTAGTGGGGCGCGTCATTTCAGCTTAGACAACCTCTAACAGAATGCCTAGATACCAGCTGTGTGATGGGTCTTTTCTCTTGCCGCCGCTGGCTATGTGGCGCGCTATCACGTCGTTCATTAGACCCTGTATGTACCTGCATGGACAGCGGTATGCCGGACATCTCACTGTTGATGTAGAGCGCGGCGTGCAGCTGCAGGTAGTCCCAGTCTTCTTGCACCAGCTCGCTCTTGCCGCCGCTGGCTATGTGGCGCGCTATCACGTCGTTTATTAGACCCTGTATGTACCTGCATGGACAGCGGTATGCCGGACATCTCACTGTTGATGTAGAGCGCGGCGTGCAGCTGCAGGTAGTCCCAGTCTTCTTGCACCAGCTCGCTCTTGCCGCCGCTGGCTATGTGGCGCGCTATCACGTCGTTTATTAGACCCTGTATGTACCTGCATGGACAGCGGTATGCCGGACATCTCACTGTTGATGTAGAGCGCGGCGTGCAGCTGCAGGTAGTCCCAGTCTTCTTGCACCAGCTCGCTCTTGCCGCCGCTGGCTATGTGGCGCGCTATCACGTCGTTTATTAGACCCTGTATGTACCTGCATGGACAGCGGTATGCCGGACATCTCACTGTTGATGTAGAGCGCGGCGTGCAGCTGCAGGTAGTCCCAGTCTTCTTGCACCAGCTCGCTCTTGCCGCCGCTGGCTATGTGGCGCGCTATCACGTCGTTTATTAGACCCTGTATGTACCTGCATGGACAGCGGTATGCCGGACATCTCACTGTTGATGTAGAGCGCGGCGTGCAGCTGCAGGTAGTCCCAGTCTTCTTGCACCAGCTCGCTCTTGCCGCCGCTGGCTATGTGGCGCGCTATCACGTCGTTTATTAGACCCTGTATGTACCTGCATGGACAGCGGTATGCCGGACATCTCACTGTTGATGTAGAGCGCGGCGTGCAGCTGCAGGTAGTCCCAGTCTTCTTGCACCAGCTCGCTCTTGCCGCCGCTGGCTATGTGGCGCGCTATCACGTCGTTTATTAGACCCTGTATGTACCTGCATGGACAGCGGTATGCCGGACATCTCACTGTTGATGTAGAGCGCGGCGTGCAGCTGCAGGTAGTCCCAGTCTTCTTGCACCAGCTCGCTCTTGCCGCCGCTGGCTATGTGGCGCGCTATCACGTCGTTTATTAGACCCTGTATGTACCTGCATGGACAGCGGTATGCCGGACATCTCACTGTTGATGTAGAGCGCGGCGTGCAGCTGCAGGTAGTCCCAGTCTTCTTGCACCAGCTCGCTCTTGCCGCCGCTGGCTATGTGGCGCGCTATCACGTCGTTTATTAGACCCTGTATGTACCTGCATGGACAGCGGTATGCCGGACATCTCACTGTTGATGTAGAGCGCGGCGTGCAGCTGCAGGTAGTCCCAGTCTTCTTGCACCAGCTCGCTCTTGCCGCCGCTGGCTATGTGGCGCGCTATCACGTCGTTTATTAGACCCTGTATGTACCTGCATGGACAGCGGTATGCCGGACATCTCACTGTTGATGTAGAGCGCGGCGTGCAGCTGCAGGTAGTCCCAGTCTTCTTGCACCAGCTCGCTCTTGCCGCCGCTGGCTATGTGGCGCGCTATCACGTCGTTTATTAGAAGTATCTCCGACTGCTTCATTGTTAAGTCGTCCTCGTTTCTAGAAAGGAGATTTCGATTTGATATAGTTTAGTAATTATTTCAAACTAACTGATCTATTTTTTTCATTTAAATCACCCCAAAACAAAACAAAAAAAATTCTAATCGGTCAAGCTGTTTTTGAGTTTTAGCGAGACGAACGGACAGCAATTGATTTTTATACAGGGTGTAATTTTAATCACCGTTATCCTCTTAAGGGGTCATTGTACGCATCATTATGAACAACTTTTACTATGGGACCAAACCTGAAATCACGAAAAAAAATCAGCTGTTCAGTACATTTATGTTCGCATAATTCGTCAAAATGTACTGAACAGCTGATTTTTTTTTCGCGATTTCAGGTTTGGTCCCATAGTAAAAGTTGTTTATAAAGATGAGTACAATGACCCCTTAAGAGGATAACGGTGATTAAAATTACACCCCGTATATAAGAAGAAGAAGACAGATAGACAAGCGCTTTGACCGCTACGCAACTTCGTCTGTTTGGATTTTGGATAAAAACAACCCATTTCACATTTAAGTATCAGTATAAAACTAAAATCGATTATTTTTCTGTAAACAGTAAATGTAAATAATAAATTAAAAAATCATTTATTTCAGATAATATGATCCATACAATCCCGATTTCCGCAAAACTTGAGAATAAATTTTAAAAAAGAACCCAACTTATGTTTTATTTATTTTACCTTCATTTAAATCCAATAAGCGTATCGGCATCGGTATCGGTATCGCCGATATTTTATAAGAGTATCGGTATCGTATCGGCAAAAAGGCATATGCATCCCTAATTTAAAAATTTAAGTTAAGATGACTTACGTGCCCGCCTTGATATCTGAGACAACGCTGGGCCGGATGCAGAGCGGCGGCACGGGCAGCCGCGTCAGGATGAGGTGCTCCGGACGCGTCTGCTTGGCGTTCATGCCCAGCAGTGGGATGTCCTCGTCCGGGATGCGACGGAACAGGTTCAGGACCTGGATGGGGTCAAGATTGTTTATTGTATTGTATAATGGGCTGTACACAACTCCACGTACAAGCGCGTATTTTGCGTACGGGGGGCTTACTATGAGCTCTTCCAGCAGGGCAGAAGTTGAACATTTCCAGTGAGAGAGAGTGACGGTGCTAAAACTTTTTATCTAAAGAGAAGGTTTTAATGTCATAAAAAATATGTAGGGTTTGTAACACTACATTACCCCCTTTCCAACAAAAAAAAGTTTAGAGAAGAATATGAAAGAAGAAAAAAGTGAGAAGGTGACAACCCTTCATAGCTCCGTCTCTATCTCTCACTGGAAACGTTCAACTTCTGCCCTGCTATAAGAGCACATAGTAAGCCCCCTGGTGGCAAAATCAGTCATTCAATCCACCCCAGGTCCTCAAGGAAGGTCAGCAATATCTTGGTGTTACTGACGATCTCACCGTTACCAAAGTACTCTACTTTGTCCTGCATGTGGCTACCACCGGGCTGTTTAGAAGCACATGAACTGCTGTCCCGTTTTCCTCCAAGCAGGCCCTGCACAGTGCGTTGTCTGTGACGCCCAAGATAGTTCAGTACCCTGTTCGATGACAGGTTGATTTGCACTCATTTGGGCATTGTGAAGTTTGAACGATTGGATGCTTTTAGTTAGTTTTGAATAAGTTAGTTATTTTTAATCGTTAACAATAAAATTATGGTAGTCTCTAGCCGCGTTCTAATCTCTCGTTTGAAATATGAATGTGACGTACTCGCGCAATCGCAACTTGTTTGATCGCGCGAGTACAGTAAACGATCGCGTGATCGCATATTCGCGCGACAGTCACTTTCGTTTTTGTGTTGAAAGATGCTCTGATGCTAGTCTCGAGTCAAATCAAGGTACTTTCCTCTGCATCATTATTATCTCAAACATAAATAAACAATAAATTATCTATTGTTGCTTGCCACCCGACGGTATTCAAAACTTCGGTCGACACAGATCATAATCTATATATCTCTACATATTATAAATTAAAGTCACTTTTCGTGTCCGTCTGTGTGACCGCGTTGTTCTTCTAAACTGCGCAACAGCTTTTGGTGCGGTTTTCACCATCATTTATAGAATTTATTCAAGAAGGTTTATGTGTAATACATGAGTATTAAACTTGCCTATAACATAATATAATTTTACTAGTGAACTTACCTCCAAGGGACTCATCTCAATAATAAGCCCACTGTTGATCATGGTCGCAAGCTCCTTATTAGATTCCTTTGCCTCATTGAAGTCTCGCAGCACCCGCTTCACAATAGGATCCGTAGGTTTCTTCGCTCTGTACTTATCATGGATAATCTTCAGAATGCCAGCAGGACTCTTCTTTACCATACCATTCAAAGCTTCGCAGTATGGACATTTGGTACAGGTCTTGACTTTCTTATGGACCGCAGCACGCAAGTTTTTCTTGTGTAGATACGATAATTCAGGGTTCATGAATTTTCTTCTGAATGACCTTTTCAGTGGTTCCGCTAACATCACTTTTGCGCATTCCTGTTTAAATTGTATAGTAGTATGAGTTACTAGGCAAAAATAAATAAATAGGAAGAAGGAAGGAATGGAGTGAAGTGAAGCCTTTGCCCAGGAGTGAGAAGACAAAAAAATTGTGAGATTAGGGGTGCATCCGATACCGATACATCGGCGATACTTCAGTTTTGCCGATATATCAGCATCGGCGATGTTTTTATTGCCGGTATAACGATACTTCTCAAATTTCGCGCTTCAAAAAAGTAATGTAAACACGCTGTTTCGTCTATTTCGTTGCAAACGAGCCACGAACAATGACGTCTTATACCCGAACTTGAAAAAAGTAGCGCAGAAATACTTTAGTTTAAAAATGAGTTCTGTCGCATCTGGGAGACTGTTTTCCACCGCAGGTCTCATTCAAACAGATTTGCGAAATCGCAAAACTTGAGAATACTTTGTTTTTTAAACAAAAATTTTCTTATCTTTAATTAATTTCAATCTTACTACTATTATAAGTGCGAAACTTTGGATGGATGGTTGAAATTTAGCACACAGATAGATTATAGTTTGGAATAGCACATAGGCTACCGGAATAATGTACGGTTGCCGTGGGACAATTTCTGACATTCACGCGGGCGAAGCCGCTGGCAAAAGCTAGTAACTAATAATCTCACTCTGAGTCCGTAATTTTTTAAATTAATTTTAAAAAAATAACCCAATTTGTTTTTTATTTATTTTAACTTCATTTAAATTCAATAAGCGTATCGGTATCGGTATCGTATCGGCAGTATCGGCAAAAAGACGTATTGATGCATCCCTAGTTTTCTCTCTAATAAAGATTTTGCTTTATCTATTTTTGAGCAGCAGTTTTATATTTTTATTTGTAAAGCTTTCGTCCCTTTTATTTTGTGCATAAAGTTTTAATAAATAAATAAATAAACTGAAAAAAATTAATGATTTTAAACATTATTGAAAAAAAAAAGAATTAAAAATTCAGGTAATTTAACTGAGGTTGCTTGTTATTTAAAAGAGATACCATGGCCCTGGCACAGGCACCTGAAGGAACACGGGTGGGATTTAGTCAGTAAAAGTCTCACACACCCTCCCACTCTGCCCAGAGTGGTAGAAGTCATTTGATGATTTACCATCCACAAAAAAAAGGTAATTTAACTCACCTTACAAATAGTCTGGAGTATGGTGATGATGGACCTGAAGTAACCAACGTGGAAAACAGGCAGAGCCAGCTCAATGTAGCCGTAGTGACCCACACACTCTGCCAGACCCAGCCCGCAGGTCTCACAGTTGGCATCTTTCTGGTTAGTTCCCTGCATAGAAAGATAACACTTTAGTTTTACTTGCATTGTACCATATTATAGTAACATTGCAAAGCATTACACCCACACCCTAAATGCGTAACACACTATCATTCAATCTGAATGATTTTAAAGAATATTGCTAATCTGTCTGCTTGACAACGTAAATAATGCAATGAATGCTGTTGAACATTCATTGTTCAACAACATTCATTGCGTTGAATGAATGTTGTTAACTAAACAACAGCTGCGTATAGTTACAGCTGCTATGGCCATGGGTCATTTAATAAACACCTCTTTGTCATAGGAGTCACAGACAGTCCGCTGTGCAGGGCCTGCATGGAGGACGACGAGACAGCAGCTCATGTGCTTCTAAACTGCCCGGTGCTCACCGCATACAGGGCAAAGTACTTCGGTAACCCAGGTACCATCCGGGAGGTTGTCAGTAATGTCAAGGCGCTGCTGGCCTTCTTTGAGGAGCTGGGGTGGATCGAATAACCGAGTTTCCCACCCATATGCAAAATACGCGCATTGTCGTGGATTTGCGGATACCAGCCCGTATTACCTATGAATGTTGTTGAACTTGACGCACAATGGTCCACATGAAGGACTAAGTGAGAAAACCAAATCCTTAACATAGAACATGTTGTTGAACTGTCATAATGAAACCCATTCCTACTGTGTGTTACGCAAATACCCTGCTGTATTCCCTGAATGGGGACGGCAGCAGGTACAACCACTGACAGATATGTTTAAGTCCTGAGAGCCTATGGGCATTAACCAGGCACAAATACAAATTCCAGGTTTCTACTGAGAAGCTAATGCTCATGGAAAACTCAATGAGCCAATGTATCTAATCCAGATCCAGAACCTCCAAACAAGATTTCACAAGCAATAATTAGCACAAAAGAAGACACTGCTGCTGTTTAAACCATCTCATTAGCTTGAAACATGAAAACATTAAGCTTTTATCCAATATTTCCTATTTAAACTAAACATTATCAGTGCCCATACCATTCTCCTGTCCAGCACACCATAAGTCGCCGGAACCCTCTGTCCATCTTGAGCGTACAAGTTCTTAGTGATGACCTGGATATGGGCTGCCTGCTGTATAGCGGATGCACTGTCCACATTGAATGTGACATGAGAACTGAAAACATTACGAAAATACTTTAAAGCTCAAGGAAAATACATAAACTTACATCGCTTGTAGTCTCTCCGACTAATATATAGTTATCTGTTGAGTATTCAGAGTTTCTCATAGTATTCTAGTGTAGGAAGTGTTCATTTTTGTATTAAAAATAATGATTTTTCAGTGTTCAAAAAAAGTAAACATAACCTTACATTTTCCTTCCAACATAAGTCTCGCGATATTGTTCTTTCGGCATCTTAGACTGGTTTAAAGAAAACCATGTAAAATAAATTCTACGTTATTATTGTAATATTCTGTGAAATATTACACAATATTTATACAAAAACATGAACCGATTAGGATTAACATGGACCTTTTTTTGACATATGTTATTATCGCGATCATATTTAAAATTTGACACATTTGACAAAAGTTTAGCACAAAAACTCACGTTTGCGATTTCTGAACGCATCCAAATCCAGTAATACCATATTCATAAAACTATTCATAAATTTATTGTAACATTATCAAACCTATTTCATGTATATGAGTAGCAACAGATGCTAACGGAACGAAGGAGCCTGGATCTCACGACACAGGGTATCCTAGTGTGAGTTCCAGGAAACAACACAACAAATGTAACTTATTATACAATAAATTATTCTTATTCTTATTCTTATTCTTATTCTTATTTATCTACTACCCCGATCACAGTTCCGAGAGAGTTATAATTCTCTCTGGTCAAACAGAGAGGCGAATTCGTGTGTGACCTTTGTGCTTAGATAATATACATCTAGATCGAGCCACCGCGTGGCCGGTCATGAGACAGCAATATTAATAGTGAAAGTACTTTCTTTGGCAACATTTTTAAATTTTGCCATGCAAATTACTTTGTTTGGCCATGCAAAGTACTTTGTTTACCATGCAAAAATACGGCCCGCCGCCGTAAGGGACAGAAGATACGACGCTTTGTCTCAATTTTCCTAATTATTTCGTATAAATGTGTCTCACTTCCACACTTCACACTGTAATCATGGCAACGTCTAGATGTATAATGTCATTGCCTTTGTGTGAAACCTACGCGGGATGACATTCACTCGACCGATTGTGTCAACTATCTTAAAAGTAAGTGTTCAAAGTGGCACGAGGTCACGAATACTTCGTGACCTCCTTCCAAATTACTAACTGTAAGCAGTGGCGGACTTAGCTACCGTAAAATGAGGCTACTTTGCCCCGTTTTTTGCTCCAAAAAATTAAAAGTGTGACTGACGTAAAATCCTTCTTTGTTATGGCCATTCCATAGCATATATATCATTCTGGCTATAATATTTCAATGATAAAAATAGTTATTTATTTTTATTTTAATTTTATTCTTTTAATTTAAAAATGGAGCAATTTTACCCACCCTTTCGGAAACATTGCTCCAACATTTAACTTGTACTAAAGCAGGCACATTTTAGAGACAGTGGTAAAGTTAACAGCTTCAGCTGTTACTATGCTCCAAAAAATAATAATAGGAAGCCAATTTTGTGTTTCTCGTCTTGTTGATATGGTTTGAACAAAATAAAACTAAATTTTTAATTATGGACCTTTTTTATTTGTACTACCCGTTATCAGTCTCAGAATCATTTTCTATTGACTCAAACTATTAAAATCACGAAAGGCAACATCTATCAAGAATCGTGTGCAAATAATAATATTTTGCTTATTAACACTAGTAATTCCATGGAAATCACATAAAAAAACTAAAAATACCTTCTAAAACTTAAAATAAGTAGGTAATCGTATAAATTTCTCTTTATGTATTAGCAAAAAATCATATTTCTAATTATTTTTAACATCTTAGATCCACCAAATTAGATCGAGTTCCAGAACAGTGTAGTAGTTGCTGCTAGACAAACTCGGTAGAGTCTCTTCTGAATATTTTTTATAATTTCTTTTAGGTACTTTCCTAACATATTTACGTGGGATATTTCCAATAAAAACTATTCGAATTAACTATACGTTAATTAAGTAGCAGTTAAAATATTAAGTATTCAAAACCATAATTTGTAACTTTGCTCCAGGAGCAAAATACCCCCAAACATGGCGCAAAGTAGGAACGTGAGAATCCCAAATAAATATTAAATGGTAACGTTAGCTAATTACATACCCAATGACATAAAACCCTCTTTACCCCAATTATCCAAGTAGATTTGTTGATGGAGGTGGCTTTTGCAGACTACTATTTTTTTAACAAAACACTACCTTTCAAAAAGTGGAGGATAACAAAGAAAAGAAATGTGCGGCAACCGGATGTGTATAATTTAGTGTTGTCCATCTTGTATTGTATTTATCGTATGCGTTCAAAAATATTGCAATTTCCTTGTTCATGACAGGTGATTTTTAGTGATAAGTTTTGATTGTATAATTACAGTGTTTTAGAATAAGTGCCAAATTGTTGCTCGCATAGTATGGATCTCCTGGTCTGAAAATAAAGATTTATTTATTTTATTTATTTATTTTAGCCTGTCATAAGCAGGGGTGGCAAAACTAAATGGGGCCCCCACGCCTAGGTTTGGACAAAAGTTTGAAAAGCAAGATAATGTATGATTAAGATGCAAGAGCGAGTGAAGCGAGCTTGAAAATTTTAGCAACCTATCTTGAAAAGGTTGTCTTGGTGAGCTCAAGCACTTGAGAAACGGCAACACGGACAGGTTAGGTTTGTGTTAGGTTAGGTTCCTTTACCTACCATTCATACAGAAATAGGATATTATTTTGTTGCCCTAAGCAGATGATGATATGGATCTTGATCGTACTTCCGGAATTGTCATAGCAGATAAATACCTCTGCACTATACGGGATAAAATTTAAAACATGTTCCAAATCGAAATGGGAGATTGTACTCATCATTATGAACAACTTTTACTATGGGATCAAACCTGAAATCGCGAAAAAAATCAGATGTTCAGTACATTTTGACGAGTTTGATGTAGATAAATGTAGTGAACAGCTGATTTTTTTTCGCGATTTCCGGTTTGGTTGTGGTCATGTTTTAAATTGCATCCCGTATGTTGCCCGCCTGTCGCTACGACATTATGTGCTAGCGACCACTATACTATATATAAAACATTGGTCAGGGAGGGGTCATACTTCTATCTAACCAGTTCACATTCGATTTGGGTCTGCATAACAGTGTGAAGCAGTACTAGCCGTACATATTTTTAAGTACTTAAAAATCTGAGAAAATATTTTTATTTCTTGTGTAGGTATATCGATTTTCGCACCCGTAAACGCCTGGTAAGTTTCATCGAAATCGTTAGAGCCATTTTTGAGAACGTGATTACAAATATACAGGGTGAATTTTTCAAGATCCCGGGATGGCCAAATTCGAAACTATGAGGAATATTGTAATGCTGAAGGCAGTACGTACAATTCTTGAGACATCGAATTCAGCTGTTTATTGAAAACAATGGTCATAATTTTGAACAATTATTCAGTTAAGGTGTAATAGGTAGGTAACATAAGAAAAATAAAAAAAGTATTTTGTTAAAAATGAGCTCTTTCCTTTTGTTTGCCATAGGTCATTACTTCCCAGAATTCGATTCTTATTAGCGACACTATCGAATATAATACTGTGTTTTTTTTTCAAAATCGATGTGTTCGATTCAATTAATATCAATCAATCTGCCAAGCCTTTTCCCAACTGACCTCCACAACCCAGTAACTGGGTAATACGATACCCCTTGGTAAGACTGGTTGTCAGACTTTCGGGCTTCTGACGACCCGTAACGACTGTCAAAGATCCACGAATGACAGCCGGAACCAATGGCTTATCGTGCTTTCCGAGGCATGGAGGGAGGAGTCTCGGTATGTAAAGATTGTCACACATCCACTCACCGACCCCTAATGCATAGCTTAACCTGATGAATCGACCCGTGTGGCTATAATTGCTTACCGATTCCAAGGTAGAAAAATTGATTTTTCAAAAATCAAATGATGCAGTTTTAGTTTTCATCAAAATCGAGCCCGAAACTCGTTTGAGTACTTTTCGCTATTCCTCATAGTTTCGGATTCGCCCATCCACGCCCAATTGAAAACTTCATTCTGTATACAGGGTGAAATTTTAATGGTCGTTTTCCTGTTAAAGGGTCATTGTACTCATCATTATGAACAACTTTTACTATGGGAGCAAACCTGAAAAAAATCAGCTGTTCAGTTATGCTCAATAGTTCCTTTAGTAGTTCCTTTGAAGGACCTACTGAGAATTTTGTGATCAGTAGTTCCATTGCAAAAACCAAAGGAACTACTGAGACTAGATAGTTCCTTTAGCAGCTCTTTTGAAGGAAACAAACATATATAAAACTCACAAACATACATACTAAATTCTAGAACAGTAATTGTTCGTGTACAGAAAATGCAACCAGAATCAACGGTGGCGTTAAGATAGACCGTATGTGAAAAAAAAACCGGACAAGTGCGTGTTGGACTACGCACAATGAAGGGTTCCGTAGGTGGGATTAAATTAATTATCCCAAGAACAAACTATAATGTTATATAGTTGAAAAACATGCTCTCTCATACATTCCAACAAGAAATGTAAGTTTGTACTCACACTATTGAGAGATTTACCATGTTATTTTAAGACCGCAAACTGCTTATAGGTTTTCCTGTATCTGCAGGTATAGACCTATTTTTTTTTTTCAAAATTTTAGGCTCAGTAGTTTCGGAGATAAGGGGGGAGGGGGGAACGATGAATTTTCGCCTATTTTCTTAAATAACTTTAAAAATATTTATTATAAAATTATTTAAAAAAAATATTTGAGACCCTTTCATTTGATATGTCACACCGACGGTACAGTTTGCAAAACTTTTTTTTTAAATTTTCTTATTTGCCCCCTCAAACTGACCCCCATATTCAAAATTCATTTATTTACTTTAGCCGTACATGTTTGGATCACAGAAATCCATATGTTATTCCAAATTTCAACTTAAGCGGTCCATTAGATTCGGAGCAAATTGGCTGTGACAGACGGACAGATGGACAGACAGACAGACAGACACACGACATTTTGCGAGAGATCCTATAAGGGTTCCGTTTTTTCCTTTTGAGGTACGGAACCCTAAAAGTAACCAAAATAGAAATTGACTTGTAGGGCTCAGGCGCAAATTGTCGCTTTCGCAAAATGTTGCTTTCGCAGAATGTCGCTTTCACAAAATGTTGCTTTCGCAGAATGTCGCTTTCGCAAAATGTCGCGTTAGTAACTTTAAAAAATTTAGCCAGGTTTAAAAAGAAAGGTTATTGTTTTCCAATTTCTTATTAAATGTTTACAAGTTTTACAACATATAAGCAGCTATGTTTGGAGTTTTCTTGGTTTATTTTTGGTTTGTTTCTTGTTTTTTTTTTGGTTTTTATTGGTTTTATTCAATTTAAAAAAAAAAAAAACTCCAAGCAAAGCTTATATGTTGTAAAACCTGTAAACATTTAATAAGAAATTGGAAAAAAATAACTTTTTTTTTAAACCTGCCATATTTTGTTTCTAAGTTACTAACGCGACATTTTGCGAAAGCGACATTCTGCGAAAGCGACATTATGAGAAAGCGACATTTTACTATCAGTAGACATTTTGCGAAAGCGACATTTTGCGCCTGAGCCATAACAGTCAATTTCTATTTTGATTACTTTTTCACATACGGTCTATTTTAACGCCACCGTTGATTCTGCTTGCATTTTCTGTACACGAACAATTACTGTTCTTGAATTTAGTATGTATGTTTGTGAGTTTTATAATGCATTCATGGTGTATTGTGTATTTTCAATAATATTGTGGTGAGAAATAAACATTTATCTTATCTTATCTTATCTTATCTTATCTTATCTTATGTTTGTTTCCTTCAAAGGAGCTGCTAAAGGAACTATCTAGTCTCAGTAGTTCCTTTAGCTTTTGCAAAGGAACTACTGATCCAAAAATTCTCAGTAGTTCCTTCAAAGGAACTACTGAAGGAACTATTGAGCATAAACGCATTTATCTACATCAAACTCAATATCAAACTCATCAAAATGTAGGGAGCAGCTGATTTTTTTTCGCGATTTCAGGTTTGGTCCCATAGTAAAAGTTGTTCATAATGATGAGCACAAAGACCCTTTAAGAGGAAAATAACCATTACAATTTCACCCAGTATATACAAATATTGCTCATATAAAGTAAAGGATTTTATTAAATACTTTTTAGAAAAGGTATTATTTTCTACTAATTTAGTAGGATTTGATGTCATAGTATAACCCAGTTCATATGTTTCTGGCGTAAAAAGAAGCGCCTCAGCGCGCCGTTTTTTGGCTTGTCAACCGAAACCACGCAACATTTTTCGCTCGAAATATTTTATAAAACCTACCAATTTCCTGATGTACTATTCACTGGAATGTAGGAATAGATGCGCCGTACAAAGTTAAGTGATATTGAACACAAGTGATAATTTGAAACGGACTGAAAATCGTTTTCCCACCGTTGTGACCCGCGAACTCTCAACATGCCTCTGTTAAAAAGGAAAGCATTTGAGAAATCAAAGGCGTCGGAGTACGTCCGGGACGACGATGAAGTCTTCCACTGCGAGATCACCGACGAGATATTCAAAGATTATGAGTGAGTGTAACTATAAACATTATAAGTCGCCGAATTTTCGCGAAATTTCAATGTTAAATTGTAGTTATCAGTTTACAGGGACCGTTTGCATTGTCAGCGCGCGGCGGGTCGCGCAACAACGCGAGCGTGACACAATATTTCGCTATTTCTGTCATTCGCGTCATAATTTTTATCATAATTAGATGCTGTTTATTGAATGTTTATTTACAGGGAATACTGTGAGAGGATTATTCTCGTCAATTCAATGGTGTGGACATGTGAGATGACTGGGAAGAATAACTTGACATACTCAGAGGCCCTGCACAGTGAGAAGGCAGCACGGAGGGCTTTGAAAGATTTCCCAATGGAGCTGCGTATACCAATATTGTTTTTGGCAATGAGCACCAAGAGGTGTTCTTTTGCTGAGATGTCTGAGGATGTGTTCAACTTCGTGAGGGACCGCTACTTTGTTGGAGAGACTGTGGAGGCCTGTCTGGAAGGAGAGATCTGGAGGGAGGCTCACATACTGTCGGTCACGGCTCAGAAACAGCACCCAGACAGGTGAGCAGTAGTATAATTTTGATATAATTACTTCCCAAATCACAACAATGACAAAAAGAAAAGTAACTTGTATAACTGAAAATTTAAAAAATGTACTTACCTACCTATATAAAAACAAAACAATAGTCCAGAACTCTCTCATTTAGTCATTAGATTAGTCATAAAAACATCTAATTAACATATATTATTGTAAATAATTTAAACATTATTTTGCTAATGCTACTTTACATTTCCACTATTTTTATTTTCTTTTCTTTATTAAGGCAACCAACAGCGATACATGTAGTATGTAACAGAGTGTGTATATTAAAATAAATTATGGCTAATAATAGGTTTCCCTGTTTATCTAGGATAAGTTTACAACATGCAAACATACTCCTAATAAATATTTAAATTCAAAAGATGCAATTTTAGGTAAATTTCTCTAAACAAACCCACATTATGGCCTTGAACCCTGTCTTAACAAACTGCCAACAAAAATCAATAGTAGGTACAATGTACCTTTCTAAAAAAACTCCTAGCAAAAAACTTCAACAATTAAATTGTTATGAAGGTCACATGTTTTGGCGGCTGATGATAACTAGTACAATATACTTACTTTAAAATTTCCTTATTTAATCTAAATATCATGATGTATGAATCACACTGGTTGCTAACTGCTAAGCGTTAAATTGTATTTTTACATATAAATCTACCTAGCCTTTTCTCAACTATTTTAGGGTTGGCTACTCGGCTTCCATACTAACAGGATACAGCTAAATACCAGTATTTTACATGGAGACTGCCCATCTGACCTCCATAACCCAGTTACTGGGTACTGTATTTTTTTATATACAAACTACAAAGATGTGTTTTCAGGAAGTTGTAAAATAAACAATGTTTTTTTTTTAATCTTTATTAGAAGGAATCACTTTCTTAATAATTAATTACAATCTAGCATGTAAGGCTAATAAGCAATTTTCATCTAACTTATTGTTTTATTTGATAACTAGCTTTTCCCTGCTGCTTTGCCCATGTGGATGTCAATACTTCCCTATTTCAATCGAATTTTGCTAACAATTTCATGGGTTTTCGTTTTTTGCGCGAAACCTTAATTCTTTTTTTAAAATAAAACTACTCCTGACTACTGAGTTACTCCTTATAATGTCAGCTATATGCCAGTGAAAATCTCGTCTAAATCGGTGCAGCCATTTTGGAGATTAGCCAGAACAAACAGACAGACAAAAATTTTAAAATTTGTTTTTTTTTTGTTTATAAGTACCGTATATACTTTGCATTGAGTAAAAAGCTGTTTTGTTGACATTACAAACAAACAATTTGTATAGATTATTTTAAAACTTGCATTTTGCCGATGATGGCAGGTATCCACCAAACCTGAGCAGTTGGAGGAGATCGAGAGGTTTTATGGACAATTAATCGAGAGGTTCTATAGACAAATAAAGACAATACACGCCAACAAGTAACCCCATCACGAATCTGGCAATTGACCCAAGAGCTAGATTGACCCAACACTTTACCAAAGACATCCCAGATGTCAGCTTGTACGAGATTAGGATGGCTCTGAAACATCTGCAAAACAACAAGGCTATGTTGGTGGTTAATGATGCCGGCCGAACTCTTGAAGGCCGGAGGTAAACCCGTTCTTAAGGTCCTTCAGAAGCCGTTTCATTCCGTCATACTTGAGGGCAAAACGCCGCAGGCATGGAACAGAGGTGTGGTGATACTTTTCTTTAAGAAGGGTGATAATGCCCTTCTTAAGAATTGTAGGCCCATCTCACTTCTGAGCCATGTCTACAAGCTGGCATGAGTTATCACGAACCGTGTCGCGCGCAGGTTTGACGACTTCCAGCCTCCCGAACAATCCGGATTCCGTAAAGGCTTTTGCACCATAGACCACATACGTACACTGCGGCATGGTATACAGAAGATCGAAAAGCTTAGCGTTTCTGGACTACGAGAAAGCCTTCGATTCAATCGAGGCATGGGCTGTACTGCAGTCTCTTTAACGGTGTCAGATCTACTATCGGTACATGGAGGTGCTGAAGTGTCTGTACGAAAACGCCACTATATCAGTCAGACTCCAGGACTGGACCTCAAAACCTATCCTTCTGCGGTGAGGGGTGAGACAGGGAGACGTTATCTCTCCGAAACTGTTCCGCTGCACTGGAGGATATCTTCAAGGTTCTGTACTGTAAAGGGCTAGATATCAACATCAATGGCTAGTACGTTAGTCACCTTCGGTTTGCTGACAATATGTAGTCATGGCTGAGACTATGGAGGACCTCAGTACAATGCTCGATGATCTCAGTAGAGCTTCTGAAAGAGTGGGTCTTAAAATGAACATGGATAAGACAAAGGTCATTGCAAAAACCCATGTAGCACCCACTCTCATGAAGATTCCAACTTCCGAGTGTTGTGTCTCCGCAACACTCGGAAGTTGTGGACGAGTATGTTTACCTAGAACTAGTTAGGTAGGTCCAATTTCGAGAAAGAGTTCAATCGTCGAATCCGATTCGGCTGGGCAGCATTCGGGAAGCTTCGCAATATCTTCTCGTCTCGTTCTCGACATACCGCAGTGTCTAAAGACGATAGTCTTTGACCAGTGCGTGTTGTCAGTGATGACCTACGGCACTGAAACGTAGTCGCTCACTATGGGCCTTATTAGAAGGCTAAAAGTCACCCACAGAGCAATGGAGAGGGCTATGCTTGCAGTTTCCCTACGTGATCGAATCAGAAATGAAGAGATCCGCAGCAGAACCAAGGTACCCGACATAGCCCGAAGAATTGCCAAACTTAAATGGTAGTGAGCAGGGCATATTGCTCGCAGAACAGTTGGCCGATGGGGCCGAAAGGTTCTGGAGTGGCGACCGCGTACCGGAAGACGTAACGTTGGAAGGCGTCCCACAAGGTGGACCGATGACCTTGTAAAGGCCGCAGGAATCCGCTGGATGCGGGAAGCACAGAACAGGTTGAAGTGGCGGTGCTTGGGGGAGGACTATGACCAGCAGTGGTCGTCTTTCGCCTGAAATGATGATGATGACTTTGTCGATTGTACTTTACACAAGTCAGTTCCACTTCTTAGGGTTCCGTACCAAAATGGTAAAAAAGGAACCCTTATGGTGTGACTAAGTATGTCTGTCTGTCTGTCACAGTTGGATATCTCGAAAACTACTAATGCTATCAACTTGAAATTTGGAACAGTTTTAGATGACGTTTACCCAACTATTTTGCAAATAAGAAAGAAATAATACTTTTTTTTTTTTGCAACAGTGACTGAAAGGGGATATTAAAAATTCAAACTGGAGCTACTAGGGCATGCGGGGTATCATATGAAAGAACGCCGTTTGCACATTCTCAAACATTTTTTTCTTTCTTTTAGGCCCCATAGTTTTCGAGTTTTGATGAAAAATGTAAAAAAAAAAACCCCCCCCCCCCCCCCCCCCGCCTTATCTCCGAAGTTTGCAAAGAGAAAAATCTGAAATTATTCTATATGATATAAGTTTATGTAAAGATTACAGGAAAAATAAAACGATATCTCTAAATAGCACACTTTTTTAGAAATCGGAACGGAACCCTCGGTGCGCGAGTCCGACTCGCTCTTGACCGGTTTTTTTTATAGTTACTGTTACTCTGGATCGTCCCACTGCCCCCAAACGCCTCTCTCCAAGACCTCTAGCTGTAGTGCTGGAAGTCTTCATCATCATCATTGACAGCCTTGTTCCACCCACTCCATATCCGTACTCCGTAACTGAGTATAGACCTCCTCCCTTTTGTGCCATGCTTCCCTGGTCCATGCGAGTCTCGTCCAGGTCTTCCCTGCAATCTTCTGTAGGTCATCCACCCACCTGGTCATTGCTCTGCCAACACTCCTACTGTTTCTTGGTAACCATTCCATTAGGGCTTTGCTGCACCTGCCATCACCACACTTAGCCATCTGGAAGTCTTTGAGTCTGATATAATAATATAAACACTTTGTTCATGTGTTCTGTGTGTCATTGTCACTAGTATTTCTCAATTCACTGCAAATAGACAATGTGATTGCTTTAGAATTCTATTCTGATTTAAAGAGGAAAATTCCTTGTATAAATCTAATATAAATATTCTTCAAACGGTTACCTACAGTTTGCTACAGTGAAACTCGAAAGGGATAGCCTGTGCAATATGAGGTTTTATGTATCCGATTAGACTGGAAGCCAACCCCAAAATAGTTGGGAAAAGGCTAGGCAGATTGATAGATTAGGAAATTCTGAATTGATTAGGTAGGTAATATGTAATACGCAACTCCACGACAATGCGCGTATTTTGCGTATGGGTGGGAAAATCGGTTATTCTATCCACCCCAGCTCCTCAAATAAGGCCAGCAGCGCCTTGACATTACTGACAACCTCCCGGATGGTACCTGGGTTACCGAAGTACTTTGCCCTGTATGCGGCGAGCACCGGGCAGTTTAGAAGCACATGAGTTGCTGTCTCGTCGTCCTCCATGCAGGCCCTGCACAGCGGACTGTCTGTGACTCCTATGACAAAGAGGTGTTTATTAAATGACCCATGGCCAGTTAAAGCAGCTGTAACTGTACGCAGCTGTTGTTTAGTTAGTCGAAGAAACTGTTTCGTGAGGCGGCCATCAATTGTAGGGAGTGCTTCTGAATTGATTTTCGTCTTGTCATTCAACTTCGGGTAAATGACCTACTACAGTAAAATATTTGGTTGACTGCATCAAAATAAAAAATCATTCTTATCAATATACACAAAAACACTGTCTTTATCTAGATAATTATCAGTGATATAATAACCAGATAAGTTGACCAAAATTATTTGTTTTAAACATATTGTTTTATTTCAACTATCTTTATTGACATAAGATATTTATTAAAAAAATTCGGACTTAAAGACTGGTTCAAATATGTAGATACAGAGAAATGCTATAAGAGACACAATGTGTTTTGATTTTATTTTTAAACACAAAAGTTATATGTAAGGCAACGCTATCTGACTTTTGATGATTTTAAACTGAAGATCACGTCTAAACGAGTAGTGTTAATGATTTGGAAAAAATATATGTTAAATTAGAGTATTTTCTTAATAACTTAATATGTGAATATTTTAGATTATGTTTATATTAAATAGTGTAATTAATTTGTAAAGTTATGTCTAACGCAGATAAAAAACTGAGAATCACGCAAAAACTGTCAGGCGTATTTTTATGAAACCTTCACCATTTTAAAGGTAATTTAATTATTTATCTTTTAGTATACGTGTTTTATTAAAATGCCTTTTGTTTTATGTATAATAAATTAATAATGCGTCTAATTTGGGACAGCGCTCCTTGATGGGCGAGTCCTATTACTGGCTGGACGTACGACGCGTTTCGTGAGCTCAGCACAGAACGCGCAAGCTAACCACTCAAGGTCATTGGCGTATAGTTCGGCCTTAAAGGACATGTGGTATATGGGCATAGGTGATGTTCATTAGAAAGTACAGGTGCATAGTACCACAGATTAATACAGATGGGACACTCCGCAAAATCATTTAAATAAAAAGCGACTCTTGCTACGACACAATAAAGTGCAATTCAGGTCGCACAACGCTTATTACTTAGTTATATTCAACTACAAGTTGCCTCTCTTTCTATCGCGTAACTCTTATACCTTCTGACCTACTGAATTAGCCCCGCGGACTGGGCCCGCCGCGTACTTGTAGCTTCACACCTAAACTGCGGAGTGTCCCATCTGTATTAATCTGTGGTAGCACTCGCAATAGGGATGCGTGTATGACCAATGTATGAACGTACAATGCGTTTCAAATAAGAATAGGAACGTCAATGACCTCTATCTGTCAAATGTTGATTGAAAAGTACGGTTTGCAAAGAAAACTTATTTGCGTATCAATAACGTTTTGTTTTGTCTTAGCTAAATCAAAGTGAAAACAGACATCAAAAAATTATTCATAATTCGTTTTTTATAAATTATGCTTCTTTGTTTCATATTTTCATTGTTGGTAACAATTTTTTTCGTTTTTTCAAATTCTTCATTCGTGATTCGTAAATAAATGTTAACTAAAAAATATCTTGTTTTGCTCACCCTACCCAATTCAGTCGATTTGACACCTATGACGTCACAACATGGCGCTGAGTCGATCCTATTCTTATTTGAAACGCACCGTAAACGGTGGCGTTCTGTAGTTTCTGCCTACCCCCATGGAAACAAGGCGTCAGTTTATGTATGTAATAAAAGATAAGGAATGAATTGTTATGAGGACGTTTTATAACATAAGTTAGATGAGTAATCATTATCTAGTACTGGATAACTACTGTTAGTCAGCATGGACGTCAATATTTACATTGTTACTGATTATTGTAATATAGGTCTTTTTAAACAACGAAAAAAAAGCCAAAGCGTAATAAATTAATGCCTACATAAGGATTGACAACCAATTTCTTTTTGAAGTTAGTTCTATTCTATTTTTCTCCATGGCAATGGTGCCGATAATGTCGAGAATTTTGCCGATGTCAGGGGGCTTACCATGAGCTCCCACAGCAGGACAGAAGCCGAACCCCTCCAGCGAGAGAGAGAGAGAGACGGAGCCATATACGACCTATAGCACCGTCACTCTCTCCCACCGGAAACGCTCAACCTCCGCCCCGCCACAAGAGCTTACAGTAAGCCCCCAAATGTGTCGTGAGAAAACGTGCCAAGAAAAAAAAAAATGAAAAAAGAAAACTAAATTGAATTTAATGTGAAACTTGTTGACAAGTATTAGTACACTGGTACAAACAAATAAAGAATATTGTTAATTATATTATATAAATCGATATAAATACATAGACGACCACAAACCACACAAAAATCATCATAATTGATGTCATTCACACGGATAAAAAACATCAAAGCCTCGAAGAGCTTTGGAGAAGAATGTGTTAATAGGGATGGAAAGTTAGTTGGGACAGGGATCTTTAATTTAGGGAGATAGCTATACAAGTCGTGGGCTGGGTTATTATTGGAGCAATTAAAAAAGATGTGCTCCAAAGTACCTTCATCCAACCCACATTCGCAGAGTGTGTCTCTGACCCGGGTTTTTGAAGTTAGTTAAAAACGCTTTTGCAAGTGTTACTTACTGCACATCGAGTTATGAAAAAGTTTGGCTTTGCAGAGCTTTGTATCTGTCACTCAAGTCAAACCTATGCGAGTCTTTTTCTTATAGTGAAAGTGGCAGCCCGCGAAATTCAAATATTCTTATGTTTTTTGCAATTTGCAGCAGTGTCAGTGAGCAGTCTATAACAAATATGTATCAACATAATTATAACCATATTAATCATCAATACATCTCTCTAAGTTAGATTTTTCTAAAGTGTCACCAAAATACCCCAAAAAAAAAAATAGAAAAAAAAAAACTAAAACGCAAATTGCAAAAAACGTAAGAAAATTTTAATTTCGCGGGCTACCATTGCGCATTACATTTCCACCATACATCCTGTTATGGGTTTTTCTTTTGTTTCAATAACACCTTTATACTTCCCCCTACAGCAAAGACATCCCACCAGCGGCCTCTTACTGCTACGAAGTGGAACAGTACGATGAAGCCGACGCCGCCGCTTCGGGCACGATCGGCACCGCGCCCTCCGACCGCGTGCGCCGGCGCAAGGGCGTGTACACGCGCGATAAGAACCGCCTGTTTCTCAAGCAGTTTGTTGAAGGCAGTCCTACAGGTGTTATCGGTATTAAGGTATGTATAATCCGATAATAATTCAGGAAGCCATTTTTTTTATTGACCCCTAACTTTTTAGGCTCAGTAGCTTGTGACTATTCACAACTTCACAATTAGCTCAGCATAGCTTTGTGAATCTCATAATGCACCAAATTTCACTACTTTTAGCTTAATTTAGATAAATACTACAATAAGTAGTTGTTTAGACCTCGCGAGCACAAGACATGGTAGAGATATCCTGCAGCCCCTTTTTGCCTTTTTTTTGTAGGAAGTACCCTTACTATAAAAAATCCGCGATGACAAATAAAAGTTCTTCACCATCTTCACTACCTTTCCAAATTCCATTAGTTTTAACAAAACTTAACATTGTCTCCACAGAAAACAGCACAAGAAAAATACAGTATAAGCAAAGTAAGCTTCGACCAAATATTCACGGGTATCCCACCAGCGTTCCCTTCCTCCAAGAGGCTGTTGAAGACTCCCCCGGCCTCCAAGAGTCAGGCCAAGCCTGGCTCGGCCTCCAAGCTGAACAAGTCGGCCAAGAAGCCTAGTCCTGACAAGAAGGGCCGGCAGGAGTCCATGGATAAGTTTGTCAAGAAGACGGAAAAACCTGAAGGTTTGTGGTTGTTTATGTAGCTTATTTTAAGTAGACAACACAGATTTTCTTCAAAGTGAAGTTTTTGTATCAGTAATTTGTGTAAAAAGATCTAGCAATGGCGACTTTTTATGTTGGATTCCCTTTGGCCCGTGACTTCGCCCGCGTGGAGGTCGAAAATTATCCCACGGGAACGTACTACCGGGATAAAAAGTATCCTATGTCCTAATCCAGGTCATGATCTACCCATTCAGCCGTTTTAGCGTGAAATCGTAACAAACTTTCGCATTTATAATATTATGTTAGGATTATTTACACTCCTTACAAAGTTATCTTACTTCTGGTTTTGCATCACTGTCAAAATCATAATGATCTTTATTCTCGCAACAATAAGGTTGCTGTTGGGTTGCTGCTGTCCGAAGTAAAATAACTGAAATACTGTATTTATATTTAGCGCGAGCACCGTAATGTAAAGTTCATGAAATAAAGCACAGCAAAAATACCTACTTACACTTCCCGAAATATATACAGGCAGCTGCATTAAGATTGAGTAGCCCTAACACATTGAAATTCCTTAAAAAAGAGGTAACCAATGAGGATCTTCTGAAATGCCGTTCACTAGATGGCAGCACCGAGACGTCAGGTCCGGGCACCTGTCAAAAGTGTCAAAGCGCCTATATTTTCTTTAGTCGTGACGCTGAATGATGAACATCAGCTTATATTTCGTATTCATTGTCTAAATGGAAGACCTCTTTACAAACTGGCGCCATCTGGGGCCGTACTATGACGTGAAAAAAGATCATGGATCCATCATGATTCCGTTGAGAAAAAAGGATGGTGCTATAGATCGTATATAGCTCCGTCTCTCTCTCACACCAGAAGCATGATGGATCCATGATCTTTTTTACCGTCAGTACGGCCCCTGGTGGCGTGAATTTTCACGAATACCCTCATTGATGCGGTCGAGTCGTCTGCACATCTAAGTCTTCAAATCTTTCAACAGTACAAAAGAAGCCTGTTGATCCAGCAGCCAAAAAGAATGCGCAAGAGATGGCAGAGAAGATGCGCAGAGCAGAAGATTTGATGCGACAGCGTAAGGAGGAAGAGAGACTGAGGAAGAAGGAGAAGACCGCTCGTCTCCAGGCGTATATGAAGGAGTGGCAGAAAGTCAAAGATGATATGGAACTGGAGGACCAGAAAGTGAGTTTTGTTATGGATTAGAATTAGATGTTAGTCGCCATGATGAATTTTTTACAGGCATAAAAAAAAAATAACTTAATTGTAATAAGGTATATTTTTTATTGCCTAAATACCCCAAATACTCTGCTGCTACTCAGCGCCAATAAATCTGGCCAAGGCCTAAGCGTGAATTTGTGAACCAACTAAACCTATTATATCTTTTAACCTACATGCCTTGAGAACTTTAAAACAGCTTAGGCATCATTTTTACGTCAGTTTACTAACCTAATGTGAAATTATACACCAACTCAAAAATCTACTTGCCATGTATTCTCAATTCTCATAAACACAAATTCGCGTTAACCATAACTAAGTCATCTATTGTTGTAAAACAAAATTCGGAATCTATCCACTTTAAGAAACAGTCATTAGTTTCCTATCAGTTCATAGAAATATTTTGTGTACAAGCCGTGTATAAGTGGCTAGGCGCCCCGTCGCGCGTCGACAAAAAATGTACAGGACAATCGAGCAAAAGCCCCCAGCGAATCGCGTGATTGGTTAGGCGCTAAAAATCTTTGAATATCTGGATACTTTGATAGGCTTATTAAGAAGTTGGGTCATTTTACCTATAAAGTTCTCCTTAGTGCATTATCTACACTTTTCACCCTTAGCCTTTTGTAATAAGGTTGAAAAGTGGTCAACCCAAAAACCGCCAATAAAGAATAGAATAGTAATAATAATTGAAACTGCAATCTCTGTTCACAGATAATACCAAAAGGCACTCCAATAGAAGTAGAAGGCATTGCACACGAACACTTCGGAGATTTCCTCTCGGTCCTCGAGTTCGTCCACACGTACTCCGAGATCCTGAAGGTCAAGGACGTGTTCCACAACCAGCTGGACCTGGAGACGTTCCGCAAGGCACTGACGTCGAAGGAATATGCTGGAGTGTTCAGCGACCTCATACAGATGTTCTTGACGACAGTGTTCTCGCTGCAAGAGGATGAGGCTGAGGAGTATAATGAGAATGGGAGGATACAGCTGTCTACTGGTGAGTTGATATACGGTGATAAAGTATTTGACCACAGATTAATACAGATGGGACACTCCGCAAAATCATTTAAATAAAAAGCGACTCTTGCTACGACACAATAAAGTGCAATTCAGTTCGCAGAACGCTAATTACCTACAGTTATATTCACCTACACCTTGCCTCTCTTTCTATCGCGTAACTCTTATACCTTCGGCGCGCGGCATTTCTACTGTGAATTAGCCCCGTGGACGAGGCCCGCCGTGTGCTTGTAGCTTCATACCTAAACTGCGGAGTGTCCCATCCCTATTAATCTGTGATTTGACTCAAAAATAAATCAGATTTTCTTTGCTCATACTTCAATTAACAAATTTAAAGAATATAACAAGTATATAGAGGAGCTCGTGGCTGAGTAATAAAAGCCTCACGGGTCGATCCGTCAGGTTAAGCTACGCTTGCCGGTGTTGGTCCGTGGGTGGGTGACCATCTTTACATACCGAGACTCCTCCCTGCCTCGGAATGCACGCTAAGCCGTTGGTTCCGGCTGTCATTCGTGGATCTTTGACAGTCGTTACGGGGCGTCAGAAGCCCGAAAGTCTGACAACCAGTCTTATCAAGGGGTATCGTATTACCCAGTCACTGGGTTGTGTATAAGTACCTGAAGAGGCCACTTGGTAAATACTTTGTATCCTTATCTTTTGGTAGAAACAGCCGCATTGTTTTAGGTTACTAGGTTTTTTTATTTATTTATTTTACCAACATACATTAAATTTTTAATTAAAAACAATTTTACTCGCCAAACTTTTAAGTTTGATGGCGAGAAGCGCTTGTTAACTACACATACATAATAGCAAAACTAAAACTAACACCAGTCATGCACTATTCCACTCATGGATTAGCCACACCGGCACGGACAGACTGCGGACGAGCCACAATCAGCGTGTGCCGTGTCCGCAACCCGCCCGCGCCGGCCCGACCAACCCCTGTAGTGAATCACAGAATACACAATAATAATACAGTCATCGGTTCAGGCAATCAAAGAAAGGCATACAAACGGTTGTAGGGGTCAGATAGGCAGTCACTCTATGTAAAATACTGGTATTCAGCTGCATCCGGTTACACTGGAAGCCGACCCCAACATAGTTGGGAAAAGGCTAGGCAGATTGATTGACTTCAAGTAACAACAACCTGCGGTTTTCGGACCAAAAAAAATTATAGTTTTTTTTAAATTGGTTTTATCATTTTAGTTATCAATGTTACTTTTCAGTTACAGAAGATCAAGAGACCGACAGTGAAATGGGCGTAACCAAAGCAATGGAACTCGCAACCAAAGCCAGCAAATGGTCACAGACCTACCTGGGAACACCGCTCAGCAAGCTGCCTCTAGACCCTACCACAGTCAGTGAAGTTTTGAGGTTAGTCGTAAAAATATCGTGGTGATTTTTTTCGCGCACAGGATTTTCAACGCTCTGCAGGTAGTGGCCCGGGTCTCGGTATTTGTTCACTGGTATTGATTTCATGTCTGTTTCCTCTATGTCTGATGAATGAAAGCGAATTATGTTTTAAGGTGTGAGAACAGTTTATAATTCTTTTTAGGGTTCCATACCAAAATGGTAAAAAGGAACCATAAGCCGACGTTCGCACGGACGTGAAAATGTGGCGGCGATTTTTTTTTCGTGCACTGGATTTTCAACGCTCTGCTTAGCGCCGAGAGTTGAAAATCCAACAGTGTGTTTTTTCGACGTGCTGGGATGCACTTTGTTGTTGTTAGGTTGGATTCTCGAAGCTCGGCTCAACACCGAGGGTTGAAAATCCAGTGCGCAATAAAATACCGCCACGATATTTTTACGTCCTTTATTTTCTGAGGGAAAGAGGCGTACAGTGTGATTTTATTTTTGTTATTCAAATTTTGACCAATGTAAATAAGAGCAAGGTTGAGTTTCACTTGATATTCACTTATTTGCAGCATTTTATTTTTGTAAGGTATTTATCGTTAGGTGGCGGACAGGTCGCTCTTGTATGATAAGTTCATGTTACGTTATTTATTTCATAACAAAAATACAGTAACCGGCCGTAAATATTGCACATGGGATTTACGTACGTTAAATACGTAACTACATATATACGATGTATATATGTATGTATGTGTGTATAGTAATGTATATATGTATGTAGTACTATTGTAGTATGTTATTTATGTACTTTTACGTATACCTACTTGTTTCATGTGTTTTACGTCCGGCAACTGTAAAAATCCATGTGCAATATTTATGGCCGGTAACTGTACATTATTTTGTGTCGAAATATTTGCACAGTAGGTACACAAAAAGAATCAACATAAACAATTATAATATAAGTAACCTCGTTCCTCACCCATCATTGAAGTTAGAACATCTATCCAAATTAAAAAAATACTAACTTTACAAACATTAATAATCACATTGATACAGAAACAAAGTCCCTACCAAAATGCCACAAAAAGATACTGGTATCCAGCTGCATCCTGTTGGACTGGAAGCCGACCCCAAAATAGTTGGAAAAAGGCTGGCAGATGCGAATTATATCTAGATCGAGCCGCCGCGTGGCCGGTCATGAGACAGCAATATAATACTTTTTCTAGGTTATGTGCTATGAGAAATGAAGTTTAACGTAAGAAATATTCCATATTTTGGACTGAAACCCATGTCAATACATTCGCACAATGCAGAAACGGTCCAAAAAAGTTAAATTAATCGACGCAAGATAAATTTTGTAACAGTGAAAGCACTTTGTTTGGCTAACATTCAAAAATTCGCCAAGCAAAAATACGGCACGCCGTAAGAGACAGAAGATGCGATGCTTTGTCTCAATTTTCCTACTAATTTCGTATATGTCTCACTTCCACACTGTAATCATGGCAACGTCTAAAGTAACCGTCATGAGAAGCTATTTGTAAACAAGTGTTCAGGAGTTCACAACATTTGGACCAACAAAAAAAATGAATTTGTTTAAGATTTAATAAATTATTAAGTAACAAATATTAATTAACATATATTATTTAAGAATAATTATTCGTCAGATTCAGATGTTTCCATTTCTGTGTCAGAATCAGTGACATGTAACTCGTACGCATTCGAAACTCGAATGACGCGTTTATTTCAAAATGGCGTCCCGATAGTTTACAATCCCTGCGACGGACGCGTTCCGGTACCAAGAAACACAAACGATAGCGCTTTGCGTCGTTAAAATATGATCTGACTAAATTAAATAGGTTGTTACTTTCATATAACCCGTCTATATTTCATGTCGATTGAATATGGTCAATTTATTATTATCTCGCAGTATAAAATGTTTACTTAGTAAAAGATGTTTGTTTACATAATTTATAGCTTCTCGTGACGGGTACTTTAGAGGTTTAATGTCATTGGTGCGTAACGTAAGGTTTTTGTTGTGTCAGACTACACTTGCTGTCGTCGGGCGCGGGTCCAGGCGGGCGCTGCGCGTCGTGGCGCTACCAGGCGCGCGGCGGCTACACCAGCGCCGACGACGCGGGCCTGCGCCTGCGCGTCACGCACCCAGCCCCCCTGCGCGCCCTCGCCGCGAGCCACGTCGCCGACCTGCCGCTCGGTATGTTACTTAGTATCACAGTGCTACCCCGGAATCATTTGTTGTCAAATTAATTAATACCCGTATTCATGGGAAACAAAATTTGCATTTGCATAGCTTTGTTTCAGCACAGATTAATACAGATGGGACACTCCGTAGTTTAGGTATGAAGCTACAAGTACACGGCGGGCCTCGTCCGCGCGGCGGGCTAATTCAGTAGGGCAACTTGTAGTTGAATATAATTGTAGGTAATAAGCGTTGTGCAACCTGAATTGCACTTTATTGTGTCGTTGCAAGAGTCGCTTTTTATTTAAATGATTTTGCGGAGTGTCCCATCTGTATTAATCTGTGGTTTCAGCAACATGTAATTTTGTTGCGGGAAACATGTTACTGGGACAACATGTTCAACATTCTAATGAATGTTGAACATGTTGCCAGTAACATAAAATTATAAAAGCTAGGAGGAGCGACAATCTTCGACTTCATAAGATGTTCCCCTACCATAAACGCGCCTTTTTTATTTTCAAGAAGTTTTCACTTCAACTAACGCTGTACATAATTCCACAGAGGACAAATTCCTGGTGCTGCAGTGCCTCATGAACCAGATCCTGAGCTACGCCACCGTGCGTGACGTCATCGAGGAGCGCCTCGACGAGTTGAAGAACACCAAGCAAGCGCTCCGGTTATTGCAGGTATGTTTATAAGAAGATTATTTATTAGATCTTTGACAGTCGTTACGGGTCGTCAGAAGCCCGAAAGTATGACAACCAGTCTTACCAAGGAGTATCGTATTACCCAGTTACTGGGTTGTGGAGGTCAGATAGGCAGTCGCTCCATGTAAAATAGTGGTATTCAGCTGCATCCGGTTAGACTGGAAGCCGTCCCCAACATAGTTGGGAAAAGGCTAGGCAGATTGTTTATAAGAAGATTATGTCTATACACCTACATATATTATAAACTAGTGGTCCCGACAAACGATGTCCTGTCTGATAGATCCTAGAACCCAATTGCAGCGCCACATACCGGCTCCAATTGTGTTTTCAAACCATCCAGGAACCAATTGAAATATACACACAAATCTATATATATAAAAGAAAGACGTGTTAGTTACACTATTTAAAACTCAAGAACGGCTGAACCGATTTGGCTGAAAATTGGTGGGGAGGTAGCTTAGAACCAGGAGACGGACATAGAATACTTAAAAAAAATAACTTATAAAACGTGGTGTAACAACGGCTGGACCGATTTAGATGAAATTTTGTGTATATTTGAATGGGTTCCTAGATGGTATGTAAACACAATTGGATCCGGTAGGTGGCGCTGCAGTCGGGATCTAGGATCGTTCAGACAGGACAACGTGTGTCGGGTTCGCTAGTATATTATAAACTAGCTATCCCGACAGACGATGTCCTGTCTGATAGATCCTAGAACCCAATTGCAGCGCCACCTACCGGCTCCAATTGTGTTTTCAAACCATCCATGAACCAATTGAAATATACACACATTAAAGTCGCATTTTCGTGTGTCGTTCTTCAAAACTACGCAACGGATTTTGATGCAGTGTTTGCCATCATTTAGAGATTTTATTCCGGAAGGTTTATAGGTTTATCCATGATTTTTCAGGTCCCAGACCGCTCCAGACCGTTAAAAAGTTTTTAGGTTGATGTCAACTCAACATTGTTCAGAGTTACTTATTACTTACTTCAGTATATTAGTTTACTTCATTTGTTAAATAATAATAAATAGAAACAGATCCTAAATCTTCTTTCCACTTCCGCAGACAAACGAACGCAAACGCGAAGCACAATTAATAGCAGCAAAACAGGAACTACGTAAAGAAGCCTTCGCCAAAAAAGAAGAAAACAAACTCCCTGGCGAGAAGGCGAGGCCACTCGACGACGAGACTAAAGCGGCCATAGACAAACTAGTGGAAGAGGGAGAAGAGAAGAAAAAAGAGTATGAGAAGAAGTTGAAGGAGTTCCAGATCGAGCTGTTCGATTATACGTCTTATGTCGGTGAGTTAAAAATTAGTTTAAAGCCTGCATTACACTACTCGCGAAGTTGCTTCTACGAAGTACTGTCGAAGTTGACCGAAGTCCGAAGTACGTGACTACACACTCATGCTAAGAACTGCGGGACACTTCGACTCCTTTGACTCGAGCGCAAAAACCGACAACAATCGGAAGTCGCCCGAGGCGAGCCGAGGTTGCACGAAGCGAAGTGCCCTTCTAAACCGACAACAATCGGAAGTCGCCCAAAGCGAGCCGATGTTGCACGAAGCAAGGTGCCCTTCTAAACCGACAACAATCGGAAGTCGCCCGAGGCGAGCCGAGGTTGCACGAACCGAAGTGCCCCTCTAAACCGACAACAATCGGAAGTCGCCCGAGGCGAGCCGAGGTTGCACGAAGCGAAGTGACCTTCTATACTCTCGTAAGCGCTTAACTTCGATCAAAAACGCCAGTGCAGGCTTTGTGCAGGCTTAAGAGGAGTCGTATGCCCGATGGGATTTTCGTTGGCAAAATGTCGTACTTCCATACAAACTTTCACCCACTATTTAACCGCTTTAGGGATGAACGTTCAAAGATGCTTCCTTGGCTAGCAGTACCATTCCCAGTGGTATAGGTTGTGCATTGTCTGTCAGTGAACGAATGAATGAATTGATTTTGATTATTTTTAGAATGTGCAGCTGCCAACGTTTCTGTACTGTTCTCGGTATTATAGATCTGTTTTGTTGTTATCTTTTTTTGTATGTACTTGTGACAAATAAACCTATTTTCTTTCTTTCTTTTAAGAGATAGATTAATTTATTTGTGATGTTCTATCCAGGCTCGGACCGCGCCTTCCGCCGCTACTGGGTGCAGCGCTCGCTGGCCGGCCTGTTCGTGGAGGCGGGCGCGGAGGCGCGCGGCGCGTGCGCACACAAGCCGCTGACGCCGGCCGCGCGCGGTGCCGACGCGCAGGACACGATGGCGCACGTCGCCAAGCTGTTCGAACAGCAGAAGGAGAGAGGTCAGTGCTGCGAACTTATCATTCTGTAGCCGCTACCGCTGCTGCTGCCTGCCTCGCTGGGCTAGTGCTCGCAAGCGCTACTGCTGAGCATGAGGTTCTCGGTCTGGCTAAGTCTTATTGGGTCATTTCGGCTCCACTGTACTTTAACACCCGCTCGTCCGAAACTTCAAATTGGTCAATAATTTGGGTTGAATGAGGCGAGGGAATGTCTCGTATATTAGACGATGACAGCTTGACCTCAAGGTCATTGACCTTGAAGTCAAGGTCAATGGAACTGTAAGAAGGCGATTTTTTTTTCTCGGCGTCTATTATTTTCGCACTTTGGGGTTTTCAAAAATACCATAAAAAGGGTCTTTTCTACCCAAAAAAAATGGCTACTAGATAAAAGCGGCGGGTGCTATAGTACAGTGGTTCCGTAATTTCTCAGTAGCAAGCAGTCTGGAGTCTCGATTTGTGGCCGGTTGACGGGTCAGCTTTGCCACATTGCGATTTACTAACTACTAACTAACCTAACCAAACAAGGCACGATAAAAGTTTGTTGTCTTTAGGAGTTTAAAATGTTAATTTAAATGTTATTACGTGTATCGATCGATACATATGATTCTATTCCATAATGTCTAAACCCATAAGCTCCCTTTTCGTTTCCACATCAAAGCGTTATTTATAACCAGCTGCGCCCCGCGTCGACCGAAATAAAAAGTAGCCTATGTGTTAATCCAGGATATAAGCTATATACATGCCAAATTTTATCCAAATCTGTCCAGCCATTTGAGCGTGAAGAAGTGACAAACACAAATTTTCGCCTTTATAATATTAGTGTGATCTCTTAACAGCAGGTAGCGACAAGGAGAATGAATCAGGTGCCAACTCCCGCGGCAGCTCACCGAAGAAGCCGCTGTCCAGTCTCAACGGGCTCAACCACAAGCTCAACGGCGTTGAGTCGAGCACTCAACAGCTCAGAGACCTGCTGATGTGTACCGGGGATGTCAGCACGTGTCTCGTGCATGGGAAGGTTAGCTGTGTTTATTTTGTAGTTTTGTATGGTTCTTCTAATATTAATTCATAAACTTCATGGACATAACGCCGCAGCCGTACCGGCGCCAGACCGTATGTTTGTGTACACGAATGAAAACCGCACCGCCGCCGCACCGGAACCGCGTGTACACCGCGTTGATGCCGAGTTTGTGCTCACGACTACATATCAAGCTTATATTTCCAGTATAATCTGATCTCGCATTTTATCCACTCCCGCGCCCGGCTCCGCCGCGTCACGTCATTAGCATTGTCCTTGACACTTTTTGTCGGCGCGCGACGGTGCGCCTAGCTACTTATACACGGCTGGTACACAAAATATTTCTATGAACGTATAATCAACTAATGACTGTTTCCTAAAGTGGATAGACTAGGCTAGATGACGAATTTTGTTTTAGAACAATAGATGACTTAGTTTTTTTCAATACCCAAAACAAAATCAATTTGTTTATATTACCAGCCAATAAATAAACTATTAATCAAATTGCTTAGGCCGTCTCCTCTTTGTATTTGCTCCGTGGGTGCCCTTCCGTACAGGCATAATAATCGGTTGGTGTCTCATTTCATTAAAAGTGTCTAATAGGGCTTTAGTTGGCTTCGGCCCCTCGTACGCCTTCCAAAGGTCCCGAGAGTTGACTGAGACATAATAATTATACTAATAAATATCATGTTGTTATAATGTTAATTTGACGACACGTTTGGCGCAGTGGTTGAGCGATTGACTGCTGCGCAGCATGTCGCGGGTTCGATTCCCGCACGGAACAAATATTTGTACGACCTACAAGTATTTGTTCCGAGTCTGGGTGTTTTTCTATCTATAATATGTATGTATTTACAAAAAAAAAAAAATGTATATAAGTAGTTTATCAGCCATCTCGTTACCATAACACAAGCATTAGGTTGCTTAGCTTGGGACTAGATGGCGTTGTGTGAAATGTCCAAGGATATTTATTATTATTTATTTATTTATTATTTATAATTGTAACTGCCCCACAGTCGGAGCGGCCCCGCTGGTACGTGTACCACACAGAGGAGCAGCTGGAAGGGCTGACGGCGGCGCTGAACAAGCGCGGCCTGCGGGAGGGCGAGCTGCGCCAGAACCTGGAGCTGGAACGCGCGCCGCTGCTGCAGCACCTCGCCCGCTGCCCGCTGCACCTGCTCAACCCGGCCGCCGCCACCGTACGTACACCAGCATAGCCTGTAATGCTCCCACTGCTGCCACGCGAGCCACCTCTTGTGGTCCACAGGACGTATATACGTCCTATAATCTTACTTCAGTGTGGGAAAGAGATGGATATCCATCTCTTTCCCACACTGAAGTAAGATTTCAGGCCCTGTTTCACCACCTACAATACGCTATTACACCCATTTTTGAAAAGTGTCTCAATTAGATTCTATAGTGCTAATAAGCCACTAAAAAAAACAACATTTTTATTCAATCGATAAGTGCCATAAAAATGCATTTAAATTTTACATTTGCCACTTGTCTATTATTCGCGGATGATCTTAAATTGCTCATGGCCATTAAAGAAAAAAGTGACTGTGCACGATTGCAGCAAGATATAGACTCTGTGGCCGAGTGGAGTAGAAAAAATAAACTGCAGTTTAACCTAAAAAACTGCTCAGTCATAACTTTTAGCAGAATGAGAGAACCACGTCATCACGAGTACAAGATTGAGGGCACATCAATTGAGCAGGTAGAAAAGGTACGCGATCTGGGTGTGCACCTGAGCACTGAGTTAACATTCCGCGACCACATTGTGAATGTTTGTAAGAAATCATACAGAAGTCTGGGTTTCGTTCTTCGGCGGGCATCGGGTTATCTATATCTATAAAAGGAAACCGTTACTGACTGACTGACTGACTGACTGACTGACTGACTGATCTATCAACATACAGCTGAAACCACTGAATGGATGGGGCTGAAATTTGGAACACAGGTAGCTATTATGACCTAGGCATCCGCTAAGAAAGGGTTTTTGGAAATTCGACCTTTAAGGGGGTAAAAAGGGGGGATATTGTTTGTATGAAAAATCTTATTCCTTGAGTTAATAAACTTGAAACTTGGCACGAATATTTATCTAAGTAAATTATGATGTTTGTGATTTTTTGTTTTTCTAAACTACCCCCTAGAGGGGAATTGGGGGGTCTCAAAGTTTGTATGGAAAAATTTTAATGCGCAATCCGATTAACTCAAAACTCAGTATTTATACTTAAAACCAAAAATAAAGAATAATGTGTGTCAGGGTTTTTTGAAAATCTACCTCTAACGGGGTGAAAAGGGGTAGTCAATTTCACTGGGGAGGATTTTACTGCGTGGCTTGATTAAGATGAAAATTGGTGTAAATAATCTTTGAGTCAAGCTATCTCACACCATTTTTTTTAATTCCACCCCTGTGGGGGTGAAAACAGGGAATACAATTTACATGAAAAATGTTATTCATTTGGTTTTAATTGACTTGAAACTTGGCACAAATATTTGCCTAAGTTTGTCACTATTAGTTTTTTAAAACTACCCCGGAGGGAGGGTTAGAGGGGGAGGGGCGAGGGAGGGGTGGTGAGGAGTGTGAGGGGGAGGATGATGGACGCAGGGAGAAAGGGCAGGAATTGGTGAGGAGAGGAGGAAGGCATGGTGAAGGCTGAGGGGTGGGGAGGGGTTGGTGAGCCGGAGGTGGAGGAGAGGGGGAGAGGGAGGGGACGGGGTGGTGAGAGAAAGAGAGAGCGAAGGGGAAGTGGTGAAGGGGGTGTGAGGGGGAGGGAGAGGTAGCGGAAGGGGATGTGGTGAAGGAACGAGCTAAACTCTGGAACTACCCTACCATTCAGACTTTAAAAAATCTTTTTGCATTAACGATAGCCCAAATCTTATAGAAGGCATATTTAGCATCACTCTAGGACCCTTAGGTGCTGAGCAAAAAGAAAAAAAGTCTGAAAGGACGCTAAGTGAAAACGAAGATAATAGCGCGGGTAGGCAATGCGATGCGACGGGGTGGGTCGAGCAAAAAATAAATTTCACGCGGACGAAGTCGCGGGCAGAAGCTAGTACAAATATAAAAGCAGTTGCGGCATTGTATAATGCCCTTATTAGAACTCAGCTAGAGTATAATGCTGTCATATGGGCTCCGCATGAGACTAAATATAGTCTCATGTTGGATACAAAACAAATTTACCAGATTTCTGTACATGAAGCTATACGGTGTCTATCCCTTCTATCCGTTGATGTACCCAACCTTATTCGTTATCGGTATGGTCGGGTACAACAAACTCGAGACAAGAAGGGACTTAGCTATCACCACATATTTATTTAAACTGTTACGTGGTAAGCTCTATAATTCCGGTGTTTTGAAGGAGATTTGTCTGATTGTGCCTGAGAATTACTTGTCGCGGCGTCGGAAGCCACGGTTACTAGCAGTGCCACATGCACGAACCAACTTGCTCAGCAAAGCGCCTCTGACGCGCGCCTTGCACGCACTGAATGACACGGCTGACAGGGTTGATTTGTTTTCATGTTCTGTGAATGAATTCACAAAAGTCATGTTGTATGTGTTATGTTATTTAAGATAGTTTAATTAAGGACCACGCTACCGCATTAGGAATTTCCTGTAATGGTAGCAGTGTTTGTGATAAATAAATAAATAAATTTTCAAATTTTGCGCGAAAACGCTGGACGCAGTTGACGCCATATTGCTCTGTGGTCATGACGTCAGTTAGTCAGTAAACAAACACTTTTTATACGCTGATCAGTTGACATTGACACTTTTTAATTTATACAGCCGTAATGACGTAATAACATGGCGGCTATTTTCATGGTGTTAGAAAGCAGATGAAAAAACTGAATCTAATGTTTCAACAGACTTTAAGTGCTATGCGGCCAGGGGACACATTTCGAGGCTCTGCTGTACACAATGCCGGCGATTAAATAATAATGTTACGTATGTATCCAGCCCCCGCCAGCCCCATCGCACCACAACACGCGGCACCGCAAGTTCCAGCCTTCGCTGAGTGTGCCGCCCGAATCTACGCTGTGTGAGGCGCTGGAGCTGTGTCTCCGAGACCACATCCTCGAACTGGAGGAGAAGATCTTCCACGGCTGTCTGGGAGCACTCAAAGTGAAGGTATACCTCACATAAATTACTCACCAGCCTTTCCCCAACTATGTTGGGATCGGCTTCCAGTCTAATCGGATGCAGCTGAATACCGGTATTTTACACGGAGCGACTGCCTACCTGATCTCCACAACACAGTCACTGGGTAACACGATGCCCCTTGGTAAAACTGGTGTTAGCGACGCAATAACATAAAAATTGTAAAGGGGTGTGCGCCGGGTCAGAGCGGTTGCAAGGGCGAGTCCCGAACCGCCATTTTAATTTGCGATGACGCAGTGCCATTACTAATGCCACTGACATTGCGCGCTTCCTATCTCGTAAGTCGACGTTCGCACGGACGTAAAGATACCGCGGCGGGATTTGATCGCGCAATGGATTTTCATCTCTCGGCGTTGCGCCGAGCATTGAGAATCCAACCTAACAACAACAGAGTGCATCCCCAGCGCGTCGAAAAAACACACTGTTGGGTTTTCAACTCTTGGCGCTAAGCAGAGCGTTGAAAATCCAGTGCGCGAAAAAAAAAATCGCCGCGATATTTTTACGTCCGTGCGTACGTCGGCTGAAAGTTTTGTGTTCCAACCTTAACAGTTATCACACACTAATATTATAAAGGCGAAAGTTTGTGAGTGTGTGTGTTTGTATGTTTGTTACGTCTTCACGCTCAAACGGTTAGACCGATTTGGATGAAAGGTTACTTTTTATTCCGGTTTATGCAGGTGAAACCGCGGGGCGCAGCTAGTTAAAATATAATTTTTTACTAACTGGTACAGTAGTACTCAACTAATAAGGCGCGTCGTGAATCTTCGTTCGCGCAGAAAATAAAGTATGGCCCCGAAGATTAACGAGAATACTTAAAACTTACAATCAACCTTAGATCACTACTATAAGGTTCATAATACACTGCAGCTGTTAGTTCCGTCTCACTCGCAAGTATTGCGGCTGTCAAGCGGCGCGCGCTAACATGGCGGCAGCTACCGACCAATAGCGGTACAGGAAAAAGCGTGGAGCGTGCCGATTGGTCAATAGCATTTCCCGCGCTTTGAAAATTCATCTTCTGCGCAGGTACATCGATAAGCCATATTACTTGGGTACTACTGTAATGTCTATTACGAGATAAAATAATAATTTCTATTGTGTTATCTAGGATCGCGAAGCATGGCGCGGCACGATAATGCTGCGCGGCTATGACAAGCAGGCCGACTACCTGACGTGGGGGCCCGACGGCCAGTACCGCGACGACTACCACCTGCCCCGCGGAGTGCTCAAACTACCCACAGGCGAGTTGCTTACTGACAACACGTAAACATGTGGTAAAAATCGGTCTTAAAAACTTAAAAACCGGTCAAGGGTCGCGAGTCGGACTCACGTACGGAGGGTTCCGTTCCGATTTCTGAAAAAGTGTGCTATTTAGAGACATTGTTTTATTTTACCTGTAATATTAACATAAACTTGTATCACATTAGGCGGGAACGGTATTTTTTTTTACATTTTTCGTCAAAGTCGAAAACTATGCGGCCTAATAAAGAGAAAAAAAAATGTTTGAGAAAGGGCAAACAATGCTCTTTCATATGATACCGCACATGCCTTAGTAGGCCCACTTCGAATTTTTAAGAACCCCCGTTGCAGAAATAATTTTTTTTTTTTTATTTGCAAAATAGTAGGGGCAAACGTCATCTAAAACTGTTCCAAATTTCAAGTTGATAGCATTAGTAGTTCTTGAGATGTCTAGCTGTGACAGACGGACAGACAGACAGATTGAGTCGCACCATAAGCCGGCGTTCCCACGGACGTAAAACAACTTTTCAACCCTCGGTGTTGAGCCGAGCTTCGAGAATCCAACCTAATAACAACAGAGTGCATTTCAGCGCGTCGAAAAAACACACTGTTGGACTTTCAACTCTCGGCACTAAGCAGTGCGTTGAAAGTCCAGTGCGCGAAAAAAAATCGCCGCGATATTTTCTCGTCCGTGCTACGTCGGCTTAGGATTTCTTTTTACCATTTTGGTACGGAACCCTAAAAAGAATTAAAAAGTGTTCTCACACCTTAAAACATTTCCCTTTCATTCCTCAGACATAGAGGAAACAGACATGAAATCAATACCAGTGAACAAATACCGAGACCCGGGCCATTACTTGGAGGCTCCCAAAGTGAATGGTGTGAAGAAGGAGCAGCCCGAGCTGGGGGCGAAGCCCGAGGTGGTGCGGGGGCTCGCGTCCGCCCTGCTGCAGGTGTCACAGGCTATACATCATAAGTACCTGAAGAGGCCACTTGGTAAATACTTTGTTTCTTTATCTTTTGGTAGAAAAAGCCGTATTGTTTTATACAGTTACTAGGTTGCAGAGGTCAGATAAGCAGTCGCTCCATATAAAATACAGCTGCAACCGGTCAGACTGGAAGCCGAACCCAACATAGTTTGGAAAGGCTAGGCAGATTCAGTTTTTGGTAGAAAAAGCATAGCAAAAAAAAAAAAAATGCACAGGAAATGCAAGCAGTAAAAAAGGGAACATTTCAAACTAAGATAATAGTCACATCAACCAAAAAGTCCCAATGGAATATATTGTTTTGACTTTACCTAGCTATAGAGAGAGACAAATAGACATATGGTACATTGAGTAAATAGCGTGTTTTAAACCGTAAAGGCAAGGAATATTTGTCTAAAAACAAATGTAACCGTGAAGTTTCTTGCCGGCTCTTATCCATAGGAAACAACCAATCGGAACCGTGCACCTAGCTTCTGACGATTCATAAGTGCTCAGTACCTGGTCGACAAATAGATAAAACGATTTTTTTTTAATGAAATGAGACCTAGCTAGAACGATTTTTCGCCCCCCTAAACACCTATATTGCAACTTTCCTTGAAATCATTAGAGCCGTTTTCGAGAACGTGATCTGATTGCAAATATTGTTCATTTACGATACGATGTAGGTTTTAGTGAAATAAAATATTTTTAATTTGAATTTAAAAAATCCACCAGGCCTTGACGACAAAGAACGCAAAGACCGCGAAGCCAGAAACAAACCTTTAGACCTGGAAGCTCTACAGCGCTGGGAGGTATCCCTCATGGAGTGCCAGAGCTTCTCGCAGATCGTCCTGCACCTGTTCACGCTGGACTCCAGCGTGACCTGGTCAGCCAGCATCCTGAACGCAAGCTGCAGGCTTTGCAGGCGGAAGACAGACCCTGACAATATGCTGTTGTGTGACGGCTGTAATAAGGGACATCATTTGTACTGTTTGAAGCCTAAACTTACCGTGAGTTTTGATTTTATGTATTTATCTATAGGACAATTTTCGATAAATAAAATATCCTATGAGCGGCGACATAGATGTAACGCTCAGCTGTTTCAATCACAGATTTAGAGTAGGTAGGCTAGATACCGCATGTTCATTAGACAGTATAAAAACCGAGCGTGTCATCTTGTTCATAACTACGAAGACGTCACCCCAGCCATTTAGTGATGTACTCAACGTAAACAGAATCGTTTCAATCGCTAAGCGTCAGTCAGATAACGGATATCCTCGACGACACAACTCGCCACTGGCGCGATCGAACACAAACAAAAACAGTAGCGCGTCAAGCTTGTGCACAGCAGAAACATGGTCGGATGGCTTGTGGTATCTAGCCTACTCTAAATCTGTGGTTTCAATAATGGCGCCCTTGAAAACATCGCGAGGCGCGTGCCACCATACTTCACTTGCCTTAGCAATGGAATATTTTTTATTGCAAACCTTTGTATTGCAAATTCGCTAGTATGAACATCATTCTAATCAAGGAAACCTGCACCGTATGTTGTAGTTCATAAATCCCATTTTATGTCTTATGCACTCAATTTTTCTAATTGCACGCCTTCAGTCGAGGTATCGAAAGGTAATTTACTGGTTTTTTTTTACAAAATCTTTTATGCTAAAAAAACGTCTCCAAAACAGCCTTCAATGCGAAATCTAGAGGGGTTATCTATGGCCGAGGAGAATAACTTCAAAGGTACAATGCTTTGTTAAAGCTGCTTTTTTCACACAAGCTTTTGATCTTTCCAATTATCTCAACAGAAAGTGCCAGAAGGCGACTGGTTCTGCGACCAGTGCAAGCCCAAAGAACGGACGCCGCGCAAGAGAAGGAAACTATTCTCTGATGATGATATTGAAGAAGAATTGGACAACAGGTTCGTTTTCATGCTAATAGGGATGATGCCTGGGTAAAAAAAAAAAAAAAACTATTTAGTCCGCCAGTCAGATAATAAAAAAATATTAGACACGTATTTTTTGCTTTATCATATTAATAAAAAAAATACTTAGCTATCACGCATTAAAGTTGGGGAGTGGGGGCGCGCTACGTCACTTGTAAGTATAAAACCTAGCTACGCGTGACGTCATGCCATTAAAATATGGCATGACGTCACGCGTAGCTAGGTTGTATCTCAATGTATCGCCGTAATTTTTTGATTACGTAAAAAAAGAAAAAATACGTGTCCAATATTTTTTAATAATCTCTATGACGGACACAAAATAAATTTTTAGTCATCATCCCTATTGTATTATAAACTGATTGACTGCCGCGTTGGTCGAATCGCTGCATAAGAAGAATAATGCACTACACACTCAAAACGTAACCAATTGTCTCGATGCCGACAGCCCCGACTTGGCCGACGTTCGCACGGACGTAAAAATATCGCAGCGGGATTTTATTGCGCACTGGATTTGCAACTCTCGGTGTTGAGCCGAGCTTCGAGAATCCAACAGAGTGCATCCTAGCGCGTCGAAAAAACACACTGTTGGATTTTCAACTCTCCGCGCTAAGCAGAGCGTTGAAAATCCAGTGCGCGAAACAAAATAGCCGCGATATTTTTAAGTCCGTGCGCACGTCGACTTACTTACGATTAGAGTTCGCTAAGATGAAATGACGCGGCCCACTACCGCAGTTACCGTAGTGTACCATTCAAATTTAAGTAGTGGGGCGCGTCATTACAGCTTAGACGAGGTCTAACCTAAAGCTTGCTCAGAATTCATGCTAAACTGTTTGCATGTGTGTTTATATGAGCTGATAGGTAATACGAGCTGGTATCCGCAACTCCACGACTGTACGGGACAACTATAAATGATAAGAAGTGATAGTTTATAATGATAAGTTTAATGATAGAATGCTATAGCTAATTGATACAGTGATCACATAAGATATAATGATTTTTGGCTATCAAATGCCTTGATAATTATGATAGTGAGTACCCGCTGCGAAGACCGATCGCGAACTGAAGTAAATTGCGCACGCGGTACATATCTGCTTATTTAGCATAAAAAGTTAAGAATTGTACGGGTGTTCCGTACAACGACAATGCGTATATTTTGCGTATAATTGTGTGAGCTGATACTGACCATCTGTTCCTAGTTGAAGTTCTGTTTAGTATGCTTATATGTCTAATGTGGTACAGATCTTTCAATCTAAAAATCCGCCCGTCGTAACATAATCGCCTCGCCTCGGGACAAGCTCACGAACCGCGGCGATACGGTGATGATCCCTTTCCGAGTTGATATATGTGCTATGACCTTTAGACCGAAAGATCTCTACTACCGACGTGTCATACGCTTCTGTCTACCCGTACTGGGAATCAGGGACGTACAACCCCGGTTAAGAGTTAAGTCTTTCGAAGGGGTAAGCCGTTTATGAGGTTACGTTTATCATGTGTAACTCCTTGGATGGGCCTTGAAAGCCAGTGAAAGGGTTACCCCGTTCATTAAGATAACCTATATGGGTTTTGTACGGGAACCATATCAGCAATTTGCAACGTATGCTCATCATCGGGAGATCATATTACATTGCTTCGAGTCGGAATGTTACGCTGTTATCGTTTTAAAGACAGTTAACCCGTCAAGTGTCTGAGTTTGGTTAATTTTAGACCTAAAACCCCAGCGAGTGGGGAGGGTTGGGGTTAGCTACGAACTCCATAAGTTCACAACTAATGATGATGATTGGTTTTCCATCGGATGATGTTTTTTTACGTTTATATATACGTGATCTAAGCTTATATACCTATTATGTAAAGTTTTGTCCTTTTGCACACTTGGGGTGCATTTGACACGGGGGGGGGGGGGTTTAACTGCGAACTCCATAAATTCACAACTAATGATGATGATTGGTTTTCCATGGGATGATGTTTTTTTACGTTTATATATATGTGATATAAGCTTATATACCTAATAAAAAAAAGGGTTTTTCTTATGCACACATGGGGTGCATTCGACACTTGAGGGGACGGCTTCATTTAAGCCTTTAAAAAGGGTTACCTACATCGTATGGGTTTTTGATTAACTGCTTAGAAAAACCCTATCGAAAACCCTTTGAATGGGTAACTGAAATGGTCCCTGCTGGGAATACAGGCTTATTATTTAGTAACATTTGTTCCTCAGTGACTCGGAAGCAATGGAGTTGGATGCAGGATTGTGTGGCTCATGTGGCAGCGGCGGTCGCCTGGCAGCGTGCTGTGCGACTTGCAGCGCGCGCTACCACGCCGAGTGCGCGCAGCCCAAACCTTCCCGCGCCGCCAAGCGGTGGCAGTGCGCCTCATGTCTCGCTCCTACCAGAGGTATGTAGTCTATTAGCTTCTTCCCGAGACATCGTCCGCGTGTTTCGTGTTTTAAAGCGCGTATTGCCGCCGGTACGAAACTTTAGCGCTGATCTTGAATTACTTTAAGCGATTTTGGACCTTACTCCTGAGACAATACGTATTCTCAAACAACCCTCACTACTCCACCGAGCGCTCAAGATTCGTGCCGGCAGTTATACTGACTACGATTTTGAACAGCAAACAACGGCGTATCTATTGTTACCATTAGCTGGCTTAAAATAAGGTTGAAAATTGAAAATAATATTTGTGTTTCCGAGATGTGACTAAGCTGCGAATGTGCATTTATTTTCCGGATTTTCTTTAGATTATTCAGAGATTTATACCAATAAATTAAATAATTGTCCGGTAAAAATGCTCATTCTATTAAATTCTTTAAAAAAAGAATGTCGTTATCGCTGAAAATACAGAGATGTTCGACGCCAAAGTTTTTGTGGAGCAACATCCAAATTTTTTATTGGGAATATCAAACTATTTTTTACTATTCTATTCTTTATAAAATTTTACTTGAAACCCTTCTCTGTCCACTGTATTCTGCGTTACGTCATACTCGACAATACAAGAAACCAATTTTTGTGAATATAGTATTTTACATTTTTTCAATAATTGTACCAAAGTAAAAATTTTCACTTCGGTACATTTATTGAGAAACTGTACCTATCTAAAATTATATTTATAGTTCAGAATCGTACCCTGCACATCTATCAACAATTCGGCCAAAATAACATTTTATTTAATAAACATACTATTGTGTAAAAAAGCAATGATTTGACTAACCATTTGTAACAGCGTCCTTCACCAAGGACAAACTCCTTATTTTAAATTAGGAGTTTTTACTGTGACGGACACTCGGCTGTCTATTGTAATTCCCATGTATTGATGCACAGGATGTATAAGTATAATAAATACTACTTTTGATGTTCCTATAGAGGGTGTACAAAGACACATCACAAAGCCGTCAACTACGCATACTGTACATCTAACTAAGTAGCTTTGCGCAAAAATTATTGCTGGAAAACGATTTTTATTATTCGGTATAAAAAAAAAAAAAATACGCGCAATGTAACGCGAACCCAGGCAAACGGAGTTAAGCCCCGCCCCTTCGCTCTACGGTACGCGTACGTACTTGTCGGAAAAAGTTTAGTAATAACACTTGGAATAACGTTTTAGTAAAAAAAAATGCGACTTTGACCTTCAATATCTCCTGAACCAGTGCATTCCCAGGTATGGTCTAGTAGAAAAAAAACGATCCAAATAATGGGTACAATGTGTGGCTTTCAGCTTCGGCAAAAGTGTCTTTTTACACCCGGTATCTAAACTCTGAAATGAATTATTATGAATAAAGTTTGAAATCGCCATCCCGTCTTGAGTAAAGGCACAGATTAATACAGATGGTACACTCCACAGAGGTATGAAGCTACGCGGCGGGCCCCGTCCGCGGGGCTAATTCAATAGGTCAGAAGGTATAAGAGTTACGCGATAGAAAGAGAGGCAACTTGTAGTTGAATATAACTGTAGGTAATAAGCGTTGTGCGACCTGATTTGCACTTTATTGTGTCGAAGCAAGAGTCGCTTTTTATTTAAATGATTTTGCGGAGTGTCCCATCTGTATTAAGCTGTGGTAAAGATATTAATCAATGCTCGTGCCTTCTCTTTATGAAAAAAGGCGTTTGACCTGCACTGGTACAGTACTAGGCTGGTATATTATTATAATAATAAGTATGGTATAGTAACTGGTAGTTGTGTTGTGAAGAGACGAGCGGGCGGCGCTGCGCAGTCGCGGCCATGTCCAACATCCACCAGTACACGCGCGCGCTGCACACCAGGCTTTCCACCGGTGCGTCCTAAGTACTGCTCGGTGTGGCCACGGAATGTTCCTACAAACATGAGTGAATCGACGGATGTCTGACTAAAATTATGGTTTCGTAAAAGAGCTGCGGTGGCCGCCATATGACGGCCGTTATGAAAATGATGCCACCGGGGCTTGACTTCTTTACGGTGTCATAAACGATCTCTAGGAAAACATACCAATTTACTTTCATCAATAACGTTTTCGTGAAGTCATTCGTCTGTAAATTGCGGATTCTATACTCCGTTTACATTATGAAACGGACTATAAAAAAGGTAATTTAAACAAACCTTTTTCGCAAAAACTATCCGGGTTCCGGCACATCCGGGATTGGATTCCTTAGCTTCTGCTGTACATATGAATAAAAAACCTACATAAACATTTTAGAAAAGTCGGCTTTTGTTTTTGATTGATTTTTTCCCCACCGACTAAGCCGACGTTCGCGCGGACGTAAAAATATCGCGGCGGTATTTTATCGCATACTGGATTTTCAACTCTCGTTGTTGAGCCGAGCGTTGAGAATCAAACCTAACAACAAAATAATAAAATGACGGCTTCGCCAAAAAAATTACGTAGAAAAGCGTACATACTCATGAACCAAACAATGCGTCGAATGCACAACCATAGTTTTGAAGTCGGTTAATAATACTTCTACTGCCGCCTCGATTCACTCATGTCACTTAAACACAGAATAAAAAAATCTGTATCAAGGGGCATGCGCTATGGTAGACCGCAAAATTCCAAATTTTCTTACATTTATTGCGTTATACAAGTCAGTGTCAAGTTCTATGTTGATCAAAGATTGGAGGTAGGAGGCAGTTGTATTAATGATTATAATTTTGTAAATACATATTTTTTACGGCCGACAACATACAATCTGATACAGTGGTACCCAACTGATATGGCTTGCCGATGTACCTGCGCAGAAGATGAATTTTCAAAGCTCAGAAAATGCTATTGAACAATCGGCACGCTCCACGCACCGCGCTTCTTTTTCCTGTACCGCTATTGGTCGGCAGCTGCCGCCATGTTAGCGCGCGCCGCGTGGCATGTTAGTCAGCCGCCATACTTGCGGGTGAGACGGAACTAACAGCTGCAGTGTATTATGAACCTTATAGTAGTGACCTAAGGTTGATTGTAAGTTTAAGCATTCTTTCGTTAATCTTCGAGGCCATACTTTCTTTTCTGTGCGAACGAAGATTTACGACGCGCCTTATCAGTTAGGTACCACTTGTACTGACCTGCGCAAATTGCAAAAAAACTTAAGAAAATTGTAATTTTACGGGTTACCCTTGCGCTTTCGCCTTCTGAAATAAATCTTTAGTTCCGTCGCCAGCTGACAGGTCGTTGTATAAAGTCTATCATCTCTCGGGCTGTGGGCTGTCCTGTCATCTAAACTAACTCACCGCCTTCTCATGAGCTTTGCATCTTCATTTGCACGGCATCCTTTTGTTATTATGTTTTTTATACTCAGGGGGCTTACTATGACCAGCAGGGCAGAAGTTAACGTTTCTAGTGAGAGAGAGTGATGGTGCTATAGGTCGTATATAGCTCCGTCTCTCTCTGTCTGTCTCTCTCTCTCTCTCTTTCTCTCTCACTGGAAACGTTCAACTTCTGCACTGCTATAAGAGCTCATAGTAAGCCCTCTGGAAAACGATTCGAGATAAATATATAGAATTGCAACTTATACAAATATCAACTTTAAACTCAAGAGTCTAAGTTGATTTTTGAATGAGAAAAACTATCGATAACGTCATAAAATAATTTTCGTTGGAATGGAAACTGAACCATAATCAAATAAGGTAAAGTTTTTAATCCCAAAGCATGAATTTTATCTTGTCTTGTTGGCTTTTCTTTAGGTGTAATTATCGTTGTTATAGCGCTACAGCGTTATTTTGGCGCGTGGTCAAAATCGGAACTAACGCCGCCATTTTTTTTTTAAATACATTTCAAGGGACATTTGACAAATGTTTACCAACAGCGAAGTGTCAACGTCATTCGCGCGCCAAAAGGTCCTTGTAGTTGTAGCCTTTTACACACGGCTACACATCAAACTATACATTGCCAGTTTACACTGACTTCTCACTGTAAGGAAATCCTATACAATGCGAGATCAGCTTATACTGGAAATGTATAGCTTGATCTGTAGCCGTGTGTACAAGCCGGCCGTCGAGAGAATGCGCTTTTGACACCTGTCACTGAGTTATAAACCTATGGACTTGCCATACGTACAAAATTGGCGTGTATACCTACAAAAATGGGGTACTTGTCATGGCCGCCATTCGTAGGGTTCTTATTGCGAGTGCAAGAGTGAGCAAGTAATCGTTTGACGACAGCACATTTACCACAACAATCGGCACTCAACATGGCGACCGATCACGCATAGACATAGTGTTGTCAAATTTAGTCCTTGACAAACATTTAGATGTCTCTTTTCAGCAGCTCTTGATTAGTTAAAAAGAGACAAAACGATTTTTGACATGTGTGTGTCGATATGATAGATATTTGTATAACTATTATTCCTATAGTAGAATATGCCATCTGCATAGGTTTATATCTCAATGTACTAACGAATATGTGTGTTTTGCTAATTTGATCCTTGTCACTACTAGAAATTGTCTAACTGACAGCTGTCAGAAACGCATTCTCTTGACGGCCGGACTGTAGGACTTTAGACACGTTATTCCGCGGTCTATTAGTTATTTCAAAATTAATATGTTGTATTTTGTTGACTGGATGAACGAGGGACATAAACGAGTGTAGTATTTGATTCTTGTTCTAAATATGTAAAATCATTTTCTTTATGATATGTAATTAATTTAAAATAAAACCTATGTTTTTGTGCATGTTCCTCATTCAACTTTATTTTAAAAATATTTTAAATAACTGTCAATGGCGAGTACCATTTGTATTCCCATTCCCATTAGTCTTTTGCAGCGTAAAAAAGAGATCCTTTTTGCAGTAAAAATGAAGTTCAAAATTGTAAATGCGAAAGCATACAAATAAGTATTTATTTTGTAAAAGTATTTGAGTGTAAAAGTTAAACCACTTGAATTTTGATTAAGAGCATGTACAACTACAAATGTAGCATTAAATAAGTGGTTTATGTAGCCCATACACGTGATACAAGTGAAACTTCTTCATAATAAAGAATAACAGAGATTTAGTGTGAGAGACAGAGAGAGGTATATCTTTCTTCTCTCTCATGTAACGCAGTGTGCCTAAACGTGGCGCGTCCTTGAAATTTCACTCTCAATTCTCGTCCAGTTATCGAATTGCCACCTTAGAAGTTTCACTTCAATAAGTTTTTCTTCTAACTTTGATCCTCTTGTAACAAATCTGAAACTTGAAAGCGCTTCCTAACACCGCTTAAAGCGCTCACTAACACGATCATTAAGAATCGCTTCCCCATCATTTTCCATACTAATGAACATAGAGTAGTTAAGAAATGGAGTTCCAAGATGTTATTATTGAAATATGGCATTTGTTAAATTTAGTTGCAGATAATCGATCACTAAACTAGCAGTGCTTTATTTGTAATCATGCTAAGCAGTTTCCTCATTCAAAAAACAATAAAAAAAAAAGGAACACTAATCAGCAAAGCGCACTGTGTTACTCGCAGAGTCACTCCAAAATTCCAATAACACATAACTTTGTTCTTAAGTCTTTCCGGCGTTAAAATATACCTATAATAGTGACAAGGATGGAAGCAGTGGAGCGAGAGGCTTTTGCCATGGAGAGACAGAATATACTAACAAAAAAAAAAAGAGTGAAAGAATAGCTACTTGAAAAAAAATACAATTTAAAACTCCATTTGTTGACTACTCTGTGGCAAAAGTAACTATTATCGGTGTCACTAACGGTCGGTTACTTGCAGACTCGGACGACAGTGAATACAATACGACGCTGGTGAAGCTGAAGACCAAACGCTCCAGGGGCAGCAAGGAATCCTCGCCACACTACAACGGAACCACCAAAAGAGGACGCAAGTGAGTGCACGAGGCCTTTTTAGGGTACCGACCTTATTAGGTAAAACGGAACCTGTATAAATTTTTTCCGTCTGTAACAGAGAAAAAAGAAAAAAAAAAGATATAAAGAAGAAAAAAAAGAAGAAAGAAAAAAAGAAAGAAAGAAATTAAGATGTAGTTTTTTTCTTCTCTATATTTATTCCTCTCTTACTGAGCACCTGACATCAATCTCTTCACCACCCTTGGTTGACTGGTAGAGAATGCCTAAGGCATTAAGTCCTCCTTTGTACTGTTTTTTGTGCGAAAAGTTTAAATAAATAAATAAACAGAGGTTTATTAATTATTTGGCGAAACTTCATACTTGAGATAAGTGTCACGAAAGATTTTCTCAAATATTATTTTCTGTTTTTAGGGTTCCGTACCAAAATGGTAAAAAAGGAACCCTTATGGTGTGACTCAGTCTGTCTGTCTGTCACAGCTGGATATCTCAAGAACTACTAATGCTATCAACTTGAAATTTGGAACAATTTTAGATGACTTTTACCCAACTATTTTGCAAATGAGAAAGAAATAAAAATATTTATATTTTTTTTGCAACTGGGACCGAAAAACCGTCTTAAAAATTCAAAGTGGGGCTACTAGGGCATGTGGGGTATCATATGAAAGAGCGCTGTTTGCACATTCTCAAACATTTTTTTCTTTTTTTTAGCCCGCATAGTTTTTATTACATACCGACTTTTGATGAAAAATGTAAAAAAAAATACCGTCCCCCCCCCCCCCTTATCTCCGAAGTTTGCAAAGCGAAAAATCTGAAATTATTCTATGTGATAGAAGTTTATGTGTAGATTACAGGAAAAATAAAACGATGTCTCTAAATAGCACAGTTTTTCAGAAATCATCAACAAAAATTACATATAAATGATGGTACGGAACCCTCTGTGCGCGAGTCCGACTCGCTCTTGACCGGCTTTTTTTTTTTTTGCCCGCGTGAAGGTCGGGAATTATGTCACGGGATCGTACTATCAGTATAAAAAGTATCCTGTGTCCTAACCAGGTCATGGTCTATCCGTGTGCCACATTTCATCATGTTAATGCATGACAAGGTAACAGACGAACATAGTTGTAGCTGCCGCCCGCGGTTTCGTACGCATAAGTCTTGATAAAAAGTATACTAGATGTCCTAATGATCAAGCGATGCACGGGCGGCGGAAGAGAACAAACTAGCTAGGTTTAGTCGCTTGCGCCGGTACACAGTGTTGTATTATTGGCGACTGCCAAGTAGTTTGTTTCGTGCCCACACGAGATACCGCTGCCTGATCGCCCCGCCGCCCCGTTGCCGCCATCGCTCGGCCGTCGCAAGTTTATACTGAAGTTTCGCCAACGAAATAAAAAAACTAGAGTACAGTCGGCCTTTGAAAACCTTGATTACTTATGTTGAAAACTTCGTTACAATACTTAGCAAAAGGTGACGTGCGTCATCATAAATGACACGTCAACGACCGTAATAATATTTGATAAATACAAATGTATACTTAACTAAAAAATAATGTTTCTCTTTAGACCAAAAAATCACGAGCAAGACAAAGAAATGAACACAAGCGGGCAGTCAGGCCGGAGATCAAAGAATTCACTCACTAACGGACATCACGGTACGTATCTTCTACTTAATACATTCATTCATTCATTCATTCATTCATTCACTGACAGATAACGCACAAAAAAAAAACTAAACTGCTGGGTCTAGAAGTATGAAATTTTTAACAAGTTCCTTAACAAAAAGTAAGGAAGGTTTTTTGAAAATTCGTCCCTTTTTTTTTTTTTTTAAATTCGTCCCCTAAAGGGGAATTAAATAGGCGATGACAGTTTCTATGGCAGTTCGTCATTTTGGTAAGACTGGTTGTTGAGACTGTCGGGCTTCTGACGACCCGTAACGACTGTTAAAGATCCACGAATGACAGCCGGGACTAACGGCTTAACGTGCTTTCAGATGCACGGAGGGGTCTCGATATGTAAATATGGTCATCCATCCACAGACCAACCGCAGCAAGCGAGCTTCGCCTGATCGATCAACCCGTGCGGCTGGACTTGGCCACAAGCCTACTTTCTTTCTTTGAAACGTTTTGTTATATTACAGAGGAGCGCACAAGCAAGAAGCGCAGCAGCCGGCAGTCTCCGCAGCTGCACACAGAGGCGCTGCAGGCGCTGCTGTGTGACGTCATGAAGCACAAGGACTGCTGGCCCTTCTACGAGCCCGTGTCACCTGACGATGTATGTACCTAACATACTCGGATAAATTTTATGAAAACTTCGGCTTAGGCTTAAAACTTATTTATTTAACAAGTAGTAGTAGAAATTAATGTATCAGAAAGTTGTGCTCAAATTTAAGGCCGCGTTTCCACTGACGCGGAGCTGGGCGGAGCGGAGCGGAGACGTGCAGGATCGACCAATCATAATGGTTGTAATCCTCATCGCGTCTCTTGTCTCGTCTGTAATTGGACGATTCCTGCACGTCTCCGCTCCGCTCCGCCCAGCTCCGCGTCATTGGAAACGCGGCCTAAGAGTGTGGTAATCAAATTGAACAACTTTCTCCATGAGACCAATATCTTAACCGAGACAAAATTATCAGCTGTCCCGTACAAAACTTCATAATTTACTCTATGAAGTTTTGTACATTTACATCCCATAAATTCTCAGCTGTCCGCTGAGAATTTATGGGATGTAAATGTATGGGACGGCTGATAATTTTTTCTCGATTACGATGTTGGTCTCGTAAAGAAAGTTGTTCAGTTTGATGGTCTGTACCACATCCGCGCCCGGAAGGCGGGTGTACCGGGGGAATGTCTCATGTAATTTTGAAGTTCGAAAAGTGCTGATTTACAGCCTATGAATACATGACATCTGATTTTGATTATTAAGAGCGTTGACTCGGTACGGCATTTCATACAAACTTTCAAGTCCTTTTTTATCGAAATGAATGAACCGATTTTAATGAAACTTCATACGCATAAGCAGGATACATAGGTCTAAAAAGTTAGTTAAGAACATTTTCGAAAAATAGTGTTGGTGCTAAATTAGACCGATTTTAAATATTCCATAGAAGCAGAGATTTCCATTTATCTTTTTTTAAATAAGACATTTAGAAAATGTTCTTTACTAACTTTTTAGACCTGTGTATCCTACTTATGCGTATGAAGTTTCATTAAAATCGGTTCATTCATTTCGATAAAAAAGGACTTGAAAGTTTGTATGAAATGCCGTACCGAGTCAACGCTCTTAAGATATTTTCACTGAGTTCTCCTTCTCCAGGTGCCCGACTACCTGCAAGTAATCGAGCAGCCCATGGACTTCACGACGATACGCGAGAAGCTCGAGGCGGGCGACTACTGCACGGACGAAGACCTCATAGCGGACGCTGCGCTCGTGTTCCTAAATTGTTACACCTACAACAAGGACTCGCATCCCGTAGCCAAGTCAGTACTCTCAACTCTTATATCTTTGTCAGTTTTAAACTCTTTCCTATAACAAGTCAGGATACACAAAAGCTTTTGACGGAATTTTTTTTTTGAATAATAATAAAACACTTCATCGCTTGTTTTTTTTTTACTACAGCCATTTATTTGAAATCTAAGATCAAAATCGCTTTGTTCACATTTTTACAACCAATGTTATAAACCAATACAATCAATATTCAAACAAAATACACGCTATTTTAAAAGCTTTGTTGTTCACCATTACAAAAAACATACACTTCATAAGGCTCTTCGAAGAAACGACGTCATAAATCTTTTTTGTTTACATAACAAAAAATATTTATAACCTTTTGCATTTCTTGGCAATTTTTTTTTGTTTTTTTTTGTATTGTCCGAGTTAGTAGCGCCTTTTTCACATCGACGCCGCGGTAAGCGAAAACCTGGCGATAACTTATCAAATTGTACTGAAAATATCGCGTTTCGCAGCGAAACGCGTCGGTCGGTCGGTGTGAAAAAGGCGTTAGTGTCACATCTTTAATTCGGACCGACATGCAAAGAAACGGCCTGAATGTCATTAGTCATTACGACGCAATATAAAAATAATGTTGAGTCGTTGAGTCTATCGTGCAGTGATTAGACATAAATAGCCTATAATGTTCCCACTGCTGGGAAACAGGCCTCCTGTCTAAGAGAGGGGATGGGTCTTAATCCACCACGCGGTTGGCGGATGTCTTCGAATTTTTGGTTCCAAGACATGTCGGTTTCCTCATGATGTTTTCCTTCAACGTTTTGAGAGTTGTGGTGATTAAATAATTTACTTAAAGTTAAGTGCCTGCTTGGGTTTGAAGTCACGACTTACAGCTTGAGCAGTCTCGATTTACATTGAGACTGCTCAAGTTGTAAGTCGTGACTTCAAACCCAAGCAGGCACTTAACTTTAATCATTCAGCCGTAATACATCGGCCCCTTGAAGCTCCGCCACATCGACCGGTCCATGCCGTAAACATCATCAAGTCATCGAACTACCTTGTCCCCACAAGGTAGTTTGCCTTAGCCCTACCCACGCTGCGCTGCGGTAGTATGCAGTCCCTGTAGTAGCTAGTATAGCTACATAATATTAAAATGGTATTTGGCTCGCCGACGCACCACCACGTGCTCACGGGCTGGCGGTTGGACATAGACTGACCACCACTCAGCCCGCCTTGTGACGTAGAGTCTGGCCACGCTAACTCTGCAGTGAAATAATGGTAGAATTTGGAAATCTGTATAAGACATCACCGTCTGTACTACGGAAAAAAGTAATAAAAACATTCTTAGATAAATAATCTATTATGCAAAAATCAAAAGGCAAAATACCAAAATCATTAGATCTACATACACGTCAGAAAATGTAAAACTTTTTGGGGTTGCCCATTTATTGCATGGCAGAGATAGCGTGGCCAGACTCTATGCGCTCGAGACAAATCATAAGTATATCTACATACACTACAGTCCCTACTGTTAATAACACGGAGCCATAATTTTGTAACCCAAAAAACTTTGAAAGCTTGAATCATCAGCAGAGATCAAACACGAAACACAGAAACTAAACTTTCAGCCGATAAGTTTACTATAACCAATATGTTGTTTGCAGAGCCGGCAACCGCCTAGAAAGATACTTGAACAAACGCTGCGCAGAGCTGGAGCTGCCCGCCCTCCCTGAGATCGAGCTGACCGCCTCAGACGACACGTCCTCCACCAAGCGCCGCTCCCCCTCCTCTGACGAGGACACGCCGACGTCTAAGCGCGCCAAGCTCAAATGACAGTCCTCCCTGCGCCTCGCCGACTACGTGTATTACTGAGGCTAGTGATTATACGCTTTATTATACACTACATAAGGCTCCATTTAAATTGTATTATGTATCACGTACTTACTGTACAGTAGTACCCAACTGATATGGCTTACCGATGTACCTGCGCAGAAGATGAATTTTCAAAGCTCGGGAAATGCTATTGAACAATCGGCACGCTCCACGCACCGCGCTCCTTTTTGCTGTACCGCTATTGGTCGGCAGCTGCCGCGTGGCATGTTAGTCATCCGCCATACTTGCGAGTGAGATGGAACTAACAGCTGCAGTGTATTATGAACCTTAGAGTAGTGGTCTAAGGTTGATTGTAAGTTTTGAGCATTCTTTCGTTAATCTTCAGGGCCATACTTTCTTTTCTGTGCGTACGAAGATTCACGACGCGCCTTATCAGTTGGGTACCACTGTAAGCGAGTACGTTTTTAGTATTGAAATGCAAATTGTTTGGTAGTTTTTTTTTTATATATAGGATATGGAAGCCGCCTGACGTCGTATGAAATAGGCGATAAGTGTTAGACGTTAGCAAGCCTGTCACGGACTTTCTTATTGTAAATTTTAATAGAAATACATAAACTTGACGAAACCATCGAAATGAACCAAATATACAAAATGGCTGTAGATCGGCGTCCAACCAACACAGTTACCTACATCCGGAATGTGAAATAAAAACCGGTACTCGCGGTCCGATAACTGAAAACGTTAAGGCGAAAGCGCCAGGCTAGCCCGCGAAATTCAAAATTTCTTAAGTTATTTGCAATTTGTAGGTCAGTGTGAGCGTGTATGTTAATTAAAATATGATTCGCGGCCGTAGCTAATATGGCTTTACAGAATTATAATCATTAGAATCAGCAATACAACTCCATAAGTTAGCATTTATCTCAAACCTCATGATTTCATGAAATCGCTAGATTTGAGATAAATGCTACCTTATGGAGTTATATTGCTGATTCTAATGATTATAATTCTGTAAAGCCATATTAGCTACGGCCGCGAATCATATTTTAATCAACATACAAGCTCACACTGACCTACAAATTGCAAAAAACGTAAAAAAAATTGAATTTCGCGGGCTACCCTGGCGCATCAACCGTATCTTACCGGGAGTAGACTTGGAAGTTTTGCAAGTCCGGTTCGGTTCCCAGCTATGTTATATTTTTAATCAAAATTATGTATGTAAACAGCTGACTAAATGTTTAAGATGACTCCCAAATACGTCTTATTACCTAAATCTTGTTTGAGTTAAATTACTGAACTCAATTTATAGATAAAAACATGTAAAAGACGAAAAAATTAATAAAAACAATGTGACTTTACTAATAAAATATATATGAAAAATAAAGAATTGCTAATAATATAATCGTGATTAATTAAAATAAAGAATTGTAACATTTTAAATTATGTGTTGAACGTCAAGTGCTGGTAACTTAACGTTAAGAAGGTAACAAAATTGCCTGATTGACCCAAAGATTTAAATCGTTAGATTTGCCCTCAACGTACTTGGGTCGCGCGAAAAGGTGTCCAATCTGAGAAGAGTGAGCTCACGCATCTCGCATAAAACAATAGATACGATTTTAAGTATGAGTGAGCAAGTCTTGTCAACAAAACAGAAACATGACCATCTTTTGACGCGGTCGAGCGAATCTAAAGATTTAAATCTTCGCTTTGACGGGTAAGAACTTATAATGACTGGTGTGGAAGTTTATAACTTTATAAAAAACTAAGTATTGATGTCAATTGTAATGTGTAGTGTTAAATGAAAGACAAATCTTATGGCGTAATTAAAAATAACCAATACAGGAATATTATTTAACAACGGTAGGACTACATGTCAACAATAAATGACAGCCAAGCAGTAGATAGAGATACAACATCCCATTCTATTGCTAAATAATATTCCTGTAAGTTCTTACTTTTAAGGCTACAAGGCTTTAATTAATAGCAAAAATAATGTATTTAATATAATATAATCTGCCTGGCTATTTTTGCCATTGTTAAAGACAAAAAAAAAAAATTTCCGAAGTTGTGGTTCCAAATAATATAATATTGTGTTGTTCTTCTACCAATAATGTTACAAAAGCGATCTACAGTGAAGTCTATATACTTAATTTCCTCTACATTAATTTCTTCAATAAGTGGTTGATTTTGTAGTATTTAACAATTACTATTACAGACTGTTAATCCATTCTTCAATATATATCAATTTTCAAAAGTTTAGGTCTATGTACTTCCAAATATGCTACTTATTAGACTATAAATGGACTAGGTATACAAAGAGCCTTCTTTAATATAATAAAAATAATATTAATATGCATAACGTACAAACGCTAGAAAATATTCCATTAAAGTTAATGTGTAAATAGTTTGTACTGTTTAGAAATTGAGATATTATAATATTATTGTTGTAGACCTTCAAGCCGAAAATCTGTAATGGAAAAGTAGCCGGAATTATCAGTATATCGAATCTTGTGGATCACATTTTCTTGAGCTGAACCCATATAACATGCATAGAGAAACTCTCTACTTCCTGTCAGGTCCTTAGTAGTCTGTCATTTGGGCCGGCCGTAAACTTCCGAAATTCAGAACCACCTTGGCTTTAAGTCAACCAACGCTAGCTGTCAGATTGATCTAAATCATTCAGTTCTGGAAAAATTAGGAAGGTTTGTGAAGTGTATAGGAAATAGTAAGTAATTCTAAACCTTCAGGTTTCTGTTTCTGAATTTACCGGTTCATTTACTTGCTGAATACAGAAAGGCATTCCGGACGTATACGCCGTATGCCGTGGTAGGAGTTTTCTAGGCTCGATACTGAATTGTTCGTCAACGCGGGTTTATTTATATCTTTGAAGATGAGAGGTCGATTCCGCGATTTTTTGCACAAAAAAGATAAGGCGAGTTGATCCTGTCATAATACGCTAGCGTTTAATTGGTTCTTAAGAACTCCATCAATTAATTTTGCAGATAAAATAAAATAAAAACGTTACTTAGACACAATATTACAGTAGTACTCAACTAATATGGCTTATCAATGTACCTGCGCAGAAGATGAATTTTCAAAGCGCGGGAAATGCTATTGACCAATCGGCACGCTCCACGCTTTTTCCTGTACCGCTATTGGTCAGTAGCTGCCGCCATGTTAGCGCGCGCCGCTTGATAGCCGCCATACTTGCGAGTGAGACGGAACTAACAGCTGCAGTGTATTATGAACCTTATAGTAGTGATCTAAGGTTGATTGTAAGTTTTAAGTATTCTCGTTAATCTTCGGGGCCATACTTTCTTATCTGTGCGAACGAAGATTCACGACGTGCCTTATTACTTGGGTACTACTGTACTGCCCTGATTATTTGAAAAGAATTCATTCCGTGTTTATGTAAATATTGTCATGTTATATTGTTACGGCTCTCGATAATTATGTGTGTGACTGCATGTTTTGTGGCTTATAAAATTAAATGGTACTTTTTTTAAAAAATAGTGATAACTTAGTTGATTGCTTAAAATTTTAATATGAATCCTTCTTATCTTTATTTTACAATAAAAGTTTTATAACAGGCACTATTATGAAACTTCAAATAAAATTGAATGGACATCAAATAAAATTTAATGCATGCTTTTATTATCTGCATAAATTAATATTAACAATTAAATTGGCATTGTTCGGATTGCATTAGATTTCATAATATGGCATTTCCGATTTTAATCATCAGCATTTTCTTTCAACATTTTAAAAATTGTAGCTTCGAAGTTTTGTTTAACCAAATCAAGAGTTGATTTGACGCGTTTGCATTTAGTGAAACCTCATTTGTGACATTAGAATGTTGTAATTATTAACGTGACAGTAAAGGCTTGTGTTCGACGTTATTATTGTTATTAATTAACACTTTTGTGCTACATAATGTTGTAACAAGCATTTACACATAAATACAGAATTTACAAAGTTTTATGCATGTTTTAACGTTTTGAGTGATATTTTTATGATGTAAAATTATAATGTTATAAGCTCATGTAGCACATCAGTGGCCACCTTTCAGCTTCTGTACACCACCATGGCTTCTGTGATTAGTTTCGACATTCTGATGGACCTTGATATGAATGTGTCCATCAAACACCATTGTGTACAAGCCTTTTAGACATAGTTTTAGTTTTAAAATTGTCACCGTCTTACTAATAAACACAGAATAAAGTTATTCCAAATTTAAACCTATGAAAATGTATGGTTATTTTTTTGTTATTCCTGATATAACTTTATTCCGTGTTTTATTTGTAAGAGGGTTAGTGTATAAGTTTGAATGTAGCTTTTATTTCATACAACAAATAAATCTCGTGTTTTCTATCGAACTTAAAGTTGTTTTGTTTTGCTAAATTTTATTTGTTTTCTTTTTAAGTTGAAACAGCATTGGTTTTTTTTTTGTACTGAGGCATAGCCGATTTTTTAATTTGATATTATTAAGGAAACGAAGAATGGACATTGGACATTTTTCTTGTACATGGTTGCTATTTTCATGTGATTTTAATTGTAATGAATACTCAAAAATTTCACAAACATGATTGTAGTTTTGTTTTATAGCAACCTTGTTGAATGGTACAGTCGGCCACAATAATTATGTAACATTGCACTATTCGTTTTTTATTCTTGTAAAATTTTAACTATGTCAACATTATGTCTAGTATTAACACAGTATGTCTGATGGTTGGAGCCCTGCTCACCCGTCGAGAGTCAGCGATGGTAGTGGTTGACTGTACAAATAAATCGTACCAGAGCATTCCTACATAATAATGGTAATAATATGTAAATTGTTCTCAGTGATTTGTATTTCCATAATGAGGATCATTTTGTCAGCGATTATTTATTTATGTAATTTAAAAGTTTTATATTAATTTATATTGTAGTGAATAAAGCACCCACGTACAGTTGCTGTATCTTTAATTTTGAGTAAACCTCCGACCTCATATTTAGCCCTTAACAGCTGGAAATAGGCTTCACTCGAAATACTTGATGTAGCGAAAAAAAAAACCGTTCAAAACGTTAGGTTATTGAATAATGGATCATTACTTTATCACAATAAGGTTCAATTTATAACTTCCCATAGCCTTTGGCGGTGGAAAGTATAGAATACCACGTCGTACTACGACCCCTGCAAACACGTTTTGCTCCAGCGCGGCGGCGCACTTCTTGGTGGCCAGGCGCAGCACGGTTGTCACGGGTACTTCCCGCTGGTCAATACTACGTGGTAAACTCTTCCCCTATTATTAACGAAACGTTATTATTATTAACGAAAAACCCGGAGTAAATGTTACAACCAGTATGACCTTCAGACTAACTTTTCGAGACAACTAATTTTTCGAGGATTAAGTTTGGTATAACTTTATCTACTCCACGTTACTTCCTCCATAAGGGGGTTGGAGTGTGTATACCTATGTACCTATACCTACATATCCGATATCCCTTCCTAGCGTATCGTCCATAGGTTCGGCAGGTACCAGAACTAGGAAAAGTCGTGCCGCAAAGATGATGTCAAGTGTACCGTCGTTTGCGGAACAGCACCACGTCATTTATATTCCAGATTTGATTTCTCTGTGAATCTTTATCCGAGTAGCTCCTTGCTTCCTATTTTAGACGCAGGTTTGCAACTCAGCTCCAGGTGTAGGATTTTCAGAAAGTTTCAAAGGCACGAGGCGACGTTGACTGAAGGGGTACTTCCCGCTGGTTAATATTCCGTGGTTAACACTATTAACTACTGGGAATGATGCGGACGAGACATTTTTTTCACAATAGTTAATACCCTCGTATCGCGAATAGTTCAGGAGTCAGGTTATAGAAAAGTAAAAAGAAATACAAAATATAACGGTTCTTGAAAGTGCTTTAATTAAGACTTGAGGCACCAAATTAATAACGATTTCTTGAAATAGATAATCACAATAAATGTGCCTTAAAGCACTTTCAAGAACCGTTATATTTTTTATTTCTTTCTACTTTTCTTTAACCTGAGTCCCGAGTTTAGAAGATATAATGAGAGAGTTCAATTTTTAAGTATAGTCCAAAAGGTAGATCAAAGATTTTCGCTACGTGGCCTAGTTTTTGAGATATAAATGTTGCCACCTTTACAGCCAGCACACAATGTGTGCGTTACTGCAGCGGAATGTTGTCGCTTTTCAGGATTTCGTCTTGACAGGAATTAGTACCCAATCTCGTGTAAATGTGCCCGAAATTTAGAATTTGTGCGTCCAGCCGATCCAAAGATATTAACGAAAAACAGATTCCGCTGGAGTAACGTTACTGCAGCGGCATGTTTTTTTACCAGTGGTCGTAGCTGGATACAAACTAGCTACTTAGATAGATATAATTTGTGCCTAATTGTGCCCAAAAAATTGAATTTGTGCGTCTTGAGGTTTCAGAGTTATTCAAGATGCCGCTGCGGTAACGTTTAGCAAATTGCTGTATCTCTTAAACGGCATGACATACAACTGCGATTTTTTTTACTACGGCGGGTCTTAATTTGTGCTTAATTTGTGCAATTTTATTTTTTCTATAATCGACACCATTGGAAAACTAGAATTTCTTTTTCAAAAACCCTAAAATCGATCCTCGCGCTTCAATGAGAAACCCTAGAAACTTACCAATTATGGTGATTTGTACCTGTCATGAACTCAAAGCATCATGTGAAATTCGATGTTTATATTCCAACTCCATAAAGAGTTATTCGATTTTAATTAAAATCTGGATACGATATAATGTAACGCTCCAATACATGAATTATTATTAAGTGACTGTAATTATGATTATACTAATAATTAGTACCCTTATTAAATTGTTTATCCTTAAAGTTTCAGCTGAAAAACCTTCTAACTACTTAGTTATGAGAAAAAAACGATAGGAAAAGAAATCACGCGATTAACCGAACAAATTCGAATTACTACATAAAAGCGGGCTCACAGTACATTGTGCCAACCTTCTTAAATATTTTTTTTTTTTTTTTTTTTTTTTTTTCCTTATGCAATCTGTCCATTTATTGACATTCAGCATCATTTTGTATTATTATTGGTCTTTTAGGCATTCTTGGTATGCGCCCAATGGCTCATCCACATCTATCTGTATATTAGTTTGTCAGTCTTCATATCAAGTCTTGTGGGACTAATCTTTTAAGCCTCCTGAATGTCTTCGCTTTCATTAGGTTTGATGCCAATTTATTAGGATGGGTTGTAATCCTTTTCTTGTAGTCACCGACTCTTTGTGTGATTTCTTCTTTTACCTTTGGCATTTTTAAGTCCCGATGTAAGCTATCGTTAGTGATATACCATGGTGCATTGGTTATAATCCTTAGCATTTTTGATTGGAACCTTTGGAGTATGTTTATGTTTGAATCTGCTGCAGTTCCCCACAGCTGTATACCGTATGTCCAAATAGGCTTTATGATGCATTTGTAAATCCGAAGTTTATTGTCCAATGAGAGCCTGGACTTTTTTGACAGTAGCCAGTAGTGTTTCCTTAGTTGTAGGCTTAGTGCTTTACGCTTCGTGAATATATGCTTTCTCCAGGTCAGTCTACGGTCTAGGTACATTCCGAGGTATTTAGCTTCTTCTGCTTGTGGAATTTCAACATCATTTAGTCGTACTGGAGGGCATGTATCTCTTCTGGTCGTGAACGTCACGTGTACAGATTTGGTTTCATTTGCCTTTATTCGCCATTCTTTCAGCCAGTTTGAAATTTCATCTAAGCTCGTTTGTAGTAACTTAGACGCCTGTACCGCATCTTCATGCACAGCTAATGTAGCAGTGTCATCGGCAAATGTGCCTAAGACTATTCCTTCGGACACAGGGAGATCAGCAGTGTAGAGAAGGTAAAGAATAGGACCCATCACACTGCCTTGAGGAACTCCTGCCAGTATTTTATACAGTCCGGTTACTTCATTGCCTTGTTTTACAAGGAAGTATCTCTCTTCCAGATATGATTTAATGAATATGAAGTAGTTTATTGGTAGTGCTTTTCTAATTTTATATAAAAGACCCTCGTGCCATACTCGATCGAAAGCCTGTGATATGTCCAGAAAAGCAGCTGAACAGTACTTTTTTTCTTCATATGTGGCATGAATTTTTTCGACCAGCCGATGTATTTGTTCTATGGTCCCATGACTTTGTCTAAACCCAAATTGGTGGTCAGGTAGCAATGAGTTTTGGTCTATTAATGGTCTTAGTCTATTGATGAACAATGTCTCCAGTAGTTTTGAAGGAATGGGCAGCAGGCTAATGGGTCGGTAGGACTTTACGTCCCTAGGGCACTTTCCAGGTTTAGCTATCATGATTATTTGGGCTACTTTCCACTGGAGAGGAATATACCCCTTCGAGATTATTGCATTGTACAAAGCCGTAAGGAAAGTAATTCCTGCCTCAGGTAGTTCTTTCAGTATTTTTGCTGTAATTAAGTCATATCCGGGCGATTTATTTTCATTGAGTTTATTGATGGCAGTTCTTACTTCATTTTTCGAGACTTTCCCAATAGGCAAGTCGAGTTGGTATGTTTGCTGTAAGTATGAAGTTATTTCACTATGCATTTCTTGAGATCCTTGAACAGGGTTAGGAGTGAATACTTTGCTTAGGTGCTCGGCAAAGGTTTGTGCCTTTTCGAAGTCACTTTTGGCCCATGTGTCATCAATTTTGCGTATTGGTGCATGGCTTGCTACCGGTCTTTTGAGCTTTTTTGTTGCTCGCCAGAGAGAATAATCCGAATGTGCCGTTGCATCTAGATTTTTGGTATATATCTCCATGTCTAGATTTTGGTCTTCATTTAGTGCTAATTTAAGACGTGTTGTGACGTAGTTTAGGTGTTTCTTGTCAGCGGGATATCGCGTCCTCTGCCAGCGTTTCCTTGTCTTTCGCTTCTCATCTAGCAGGTCTCTGACTGTTTCAGACCACAGTATATCTGGAGTTTTAGTTTTCGATGTAGGTGTGGCACTCCATGCAGACTGCTGTATGCAGTAATTGAAATGCTCAACTGCCTGAAAAATATCATCTTCGGTCTGCAGAGGGAGGCTAGTATTTATAGACGTCTCAACTAGCTGTCTAAATAGTGGCCATATAGTTTTTCGGCTGTGAAGTTTACAAGGCTTTGGTTTCTCTAGGATTTTCCTACTCAATTTGATGAATACTGGCGAGTGATCTGACGACAAATCATGACTGGAGGTGCAAGTAATACATGTACTAGCAAAGCCTTTGGTTATACAAAAATCGATTAGATCTGGTAATTTATTGACATCCGTTGGCCAGTATGTTGGTTCTCCTGTTGATATTACATCAAGATTCTGTATCTGGAGTGCTTTATGCAGCTGACGTCCTTTTGTTGTTATTATCCGGGATCCCCAGTGTGTATGTTTGGCGTTATAGTCGCCTCCAGCTAAGAATCGATGACCCAGTGTATTAAAAAAATTTAGGTAGTCTTCGGTTTTAATATTGTGTTTGGGTGGGCTATAAACAGCTGATATTACTAGTGGTCCCTTCCAGTCTTCAATAGTTACACCAGTTGCCTGTATTTCGTGTGTGCAGTAGGGGGTGTTTTCATAGTGCTTGATGTTTGATTTTATAAGAATTGCAGATCCACCATGTGCTTTGCCATCAGGATGCATTGTGTGATATAGTGTATATCTAGGTATTGAAAAATGGCTTTTATCTGTAAAATGTGTTTCGGAGATAAGAAGTAAGTCTATATTGTTAATTTCCAAAAATGGTTTTATTTCTAGAACATGTTGTGACAAGCCGTTAGCATTCCATAAGGCTATATTCAATTTATCGAATTTTGGGTAATTTTAGTCATGAAGTTGATAAGAAGGTTGGTCATTGTTGTCATTTGGTGCATCAATTGCTTTAGCATATTTAGCATCAGTTCTGTTTCGCTTGTTATTTGAAGGGCTGGACTAGTTGGTAGTGGTTGTTCATTTCTATTTATTTGAGCTGCTTGGCTGTATGTTTTAATAAAAGGAGTTTGGTTTTGTGGTTCATTTTGACGTGGTACTAGTTTAGGTGCTTTAGCATCTGAGGACATCTTTGTTTTGATAGTCGGGTATTTTACTTTCTGGAGCTCTTGGTAAACAGTACAACCTTTGTAGTTTGCAGGATGATTTCCTTCGCATAATACACATTTGACATTGTCGGATCTACCCTTTCTTTCGCAGCTAATCGAAGAATGATCTCCGGCACATTTAATGCATTTGGGTTTCCTGCGGCAGTATCTTTTAGTGTGCCCATACTGTTGGCAATTAGCACACTGTGGTATCTCACGTTTTGGCCGCGGAGGCTCGAAGGTACAACGGCAATGCAGCAGACTTACCACTTCATAAATCAATTTATTATTATTCTTTGGTTTTAATTCCACAATAAAAATTGGTAAAGGTTTTTTGGTGATTCTCTGCTTGATATTCCAAATGTTTATTACTGTGTGGCCCAGACTAAGAAGCTCATTTGAGATGTCATTTGTGTCTGTAGATGGGTGAATATTTTTTAACACGACTTTGAAACTCCTGTCTTGTTTGGGTTTGTATGTGTAGAACTCCGTTTGTCTAATCTCCAGTTGTTTTACGATTTTTGAAAATGTTTCAGAGGACTTAGGTTGAATCTTAACCCGTTCATCCCGGAGAACTTTTATTTCATAGCTACCATTGGCATATTCATCAAGCAGTTTAATAAGAGGCTGTATATTGCTGACCTTATCAACATAAATTGGTGGGGGCTTCGTTATTTCTTGTGGCTGGCTATTTGAATTAAGGATATCTTCCTCGAGATTGGCAAAGCTATTTGACGTCTCAATTGGTGTGCTTAACCAATAATTATTCAGTTACGTTTGTTTTTCGTTTCCGTGCTGCTCTGGACTTTCTATATGTCTCTTTTTCGAATAAGAGACTTCTTTGAAACCATCTTCAGTTTCTTCTGGTTTTGAGTTGGTTTCATCAGTAAGGTCTATATTAGCAGTACTATTAGTAGGTGTATTGGTAAGACTTTGTGAACGTGGTTTGGTGGTGAAGAGACCTCTATGAAACACTTGCTGTGTCAAGTGTTTTTTTGACGGCTCTTGGTTGCAAGGAATCTCCCCTGACGGATCCATCAGTATGGAGGAGTTTTTCCCCTAGGCGTGGCAACACTATCCCGTGACAGACATGACACTGACAGCTGCTGTCATTTTGCAATGACAGCAGCAAATAATTTTGTTGAGTTGATTTATTTTTATGTGAGGGTAGATGTTTTTCACTGAGTTAATTAGAGAGTTTTGATTGCTATTTTAAGATGTTTTAGCTAATTTACTGTGTAATCAACAATAACACACTAAGGTTTACACTTCAACTACACTTTGATTGTATTTTTAGCACTAAAGACACGGTTTTTATAATATTTCACGGAAAAACTTTGAGATCACTTTGTACTTCTGACAATAGTTTGACAGCACTCCGACAGGTTATGATGACTTCTTAAATATGTAGTACAACATTTCGTTTTTTGAAACAGTCTCGCACAAAAGTGTTACTTATAATTTATTGTTTTGTAAAACACGTAGGTATTACGTAAGTACGTAGTACATTATAACTCAATGGGTATTACGTACACACAGTGTGTAAGCCATAAATGATATTGAGGATTTGCAAACCTTTAAACTCTCAGTCAAATGTTAGTAAGTACAGCAATCTAATAAAGACAAAAGGTTTATTTGACGAGAAAGTGTATTTTTATTGCCAAAAAAATAAAAGAAAAAATACCGTTTATAGATTTAGTTTTGAATTGAAATAAAATAGCATGATTGATACCTCTGTAAAATTTTGTTTTATTATTTAGTTACCTACTTAATAGAAATATTCACAAATTGAGGAAAGTGGATGTCCATATTGTCTAGATCTCAGCCAATTCGTCAATCGGAACTATTACACTCGTACATATATAAAATACATCTACCCTATGCTATGCCGTCAGAACGACCGGGATAATAAAACATTACTTGGGGGGAATCCCCAGAGCTTGTCGTTGCTTCATTCGAAGTTGCCGTATGGAATGGATTTTTGTAAACATTTCTTCAATGAAAAACAATGGTACCAACATTCGTGAAACGCACTTTTAGTTCGGTTCGGTGTTAACTTTGTTTGACACGAGTAATTGGCCGCCAATCTCGTGTGTGGAGAGCGTGTGCGCATTATCTTTTTCCCAGTAATTCAAGGAATTGTGTGTATAATTACGACGCGTGTAATTTCGGCTGGACAATACGCATTGGTTTTGTGGTACATTGTGCTTATGGTGAAATAAATTAACTGTTCAGTGATAAAGAAGACACACATGTATTTTCTGTGCGTTAGAGTAGAGTGGTTTTCCGGAACTATTATGTTATTTTAATATTTGTACCTAGTTCTGATTTTAAGGTAAGTTTATAATTTTTATCATTTCGCAATATAATACGTTGGAAACCCGCACTTCAGCCCGGCCTCGGTACTATAGTAACGGAGCGAGACCGGGATGATGCACAGTGGTAGCCCACGAAAATCATTTTTTTTTTAGTTTTTTGCAATTTGCAGGTCCGTGTCAGGTTGTATCTTGATCAAAGTATGATACGCGGCAATAAAACATAATTATGTATTTATATAATTTTAACCATAAAAATCATCAATACATCTCTCTAAGTTAGATTTCGTGCAGATTCGTTAGATTTCGTTCGTTTGAGGAATCTGCATAAAATCTAACTTAGAGAGATGTATTGATGATACTTGTTGTTTTTACTTATAAAGATTATGATATGATTCGCGACCGTAACAAATATGTATTTACAAAATTATTCATTAGAATCAATAATACAACTCCTTAAGTTAGTAGGTACCTATAATGCTCAAATGTCAAGATTTCTTGAAATAGTAATTGAATAGGATTACGGTCATAGAGTTGTATTGATGACTTCAATGATTATAATTCTGTAAAACTTGTTACGGTCGCGAATCATATTTTGATCAACATACAACCCATTACTGACTTGAAAATTGCAAAAAAGGTAGGTAAGAAAATTTTAATTTCGCAAGCGCGGCAACGGGAGCCGGGTGCTTCACTTTCAATATGCGTGGCGCGGAGTCCTCCTTTTTTCATAAGTCTATGGTGGTAAAAGTGCATATTCATACATAATAATTTAAGGCAAGTGACGTCATCAGGCCATACGAACCAATATCGGTATGGAGTTATTAATATTTTTAAAATCTACTAAGTATCAAACTTTCGAAACATTATGTTTGTAATAAATTCGACAATAAGCGGGCGACCGCGCATTGAGGTGCGTTTACGTTAGTTCTGCCGCACTGGGCGGGGCCTACAGTAACAAAACGCATGACCGCAGTGCGCGCACTTCAAAGACATTCCATACTTCACAGATTATGCGTTACAAAAACGCACCGCAGTGCTCGCTCGCCCTTAGGTCACTTCCTACTCTCTGATAACTCTCTACGTCACATATTTATGTAAAAGTAAATAAATAGTTACCTAATTAAACCATTTGTACGCACTTGTACCCATCAAAATTCAATTATAATACTACCAATTTAAGAAGGTGGGCATAATGTACTGTGAGCCCGCTTTTATGTAGTCATTCGAATTTGTTCGGTTAATCGTGTGATTTCTTTCCCTATCGTTTTTTTCTCATATCTAAGTAGTTAGAAGGTTTTTTCAGCTGAAACTTTAAGAATAAACAATTTAATAAGGGTACTAATTATTAGTATAATCATAATATCAGTCACTTAATAATAACTCATGTATTGGAGCGTTACATTATATCATGGCCAGATTTTAATTAAAATGGAATAACTCTTTATGGAGTTGGAATATAAACATCGAATTTCACATGATGCTTTGAGTTCATGACAGGTACAAATCACCATAATTGGTAAGTTTCTAGGGTTTCTCATTGAAGCGCGAGGATCGATTTTAGGGTTTTTGAAAAAAAAATTCTAGTTTTCCAATGGTGTCGATTATAGAAAAAATAAAATTGCACAAATTAAGACCCGCCGTAGTAAAAAAAATCGTAGTTGTATGTCATGCCGTTTAAGAGATACAGCAATTTGCTAAACGTTACCGCAGCGGCATCTTGAATAACTCTGAAACCTCAAGACGCACAAATTCTATTTTTTGGGCACAATTAGGCACAAATTATATCTATCTAAGTAGCTAGTTTGTATCCAGCTACGACCACTGGTAAAAAAAGATGCCGCTGCAGTAACGTTACTCCACCGGAATCTGTTTTTCGTGAATATTACGGGCACATTTACACGAGATTGGGTACTAATTCCTGTCAAGACGAAATCCTGAAAAGCGACAACATTCCGCTGCAGTAACGCACACCACACAATTCTATCGAACTGTGCAGTGCTGTGTGGTTTTACTTATTTTCAAGTTGTTATTTCAACAAGCGAAGGTTGATAATATTATAGGAAAACTGCTTTTTAACAGTTTTGATAACTGCAAGTAATATGCAGTTTGTGATACCCCAGGTGTCTAAGGATTTGATAAATCTTGATTAAAAAAAAAATGCAACAACTATTACATGATTTAATATTGACTTACAACATAAATAAATCACACAAGTTGGTTTCCTTATAACCCAGTACTATTGTTTTGTTCTTAATTTAGTGGTGCTCTGAAGCCTCCTTCCTCCTGATCTCTGCCCATTTGCTGACATTGCCGGGAGAGTTAGCTGAAAAGAACATTAAAAATAATATTAGTATTCAAATATGACCAAAGAAACTATGGATGTACTGTATGAAAGATGACATGGCTAGAAAGGGGGCGACTACCGAGATGACGACTAATAGAGAAGTATGGAAAAAAGGACATGTTGCGTTGACCACAAATAGATTGGGATAAGGGCAGGAGATTGATGAATATGACTAGTATTCAAATATGATGCACTAATCATAAGATTAAATGAGGCCTAAAGCTAAGGAATCTAGATGGGAGCCTATTCTTTACAATACATAATTTGTTGTTTGTTGGTCTCAAATGATATAAAATTGATAGGGTGACTGCTATAGAAATTGGCCACTCATAAAAAAGATGGGTGGCCAATTACTATAGCAGTTACCCTATATCCATTGAGGTTCAATGTAAACTAGAGCAGACACCACAAACAAAATTTTTGCACAACTTGTTGTCCGGGACAGCAAACATCTGTCTACTACCTGAATACACACACACCGGGCTGTCACATTATTAACATTGCGTGACCCATTTTTAGTTTGTAATAGCTGCTTCAGTTTGAACCTCAATAGGTATATCAGGACAATCAAGTACACTGTTAGTCAAAGACGGTAATATCAGATAAAATCTGAAAGATATAAAAAGAGATTCTGACATAGGAAAATGTGGTAAAGAATAAATAGTTTTATCTCGGACACTGTTGCAGTAGGGAGAATGACAATTCTATTAGACTTCGCCAATATAAATTATCCTTAAGGTTAATTTAATTGATAACTTACCCAATTTGTGGATCTTGTAGAAGACGGGGACAGAGACGGCGATTCCGATCATCCAGTACTTCCAGATCCACTGGTTCTGGACGTAGAACTTCATCGGGAACTGCGCAATCTTGGCGCTGAACGTGTAGGGGAACTTCATAGGGCGGCCCGCGGAGTCCGACATCGTGACGATTGACTATCTGACGGAAGAATATACACAAATTATTATGTAATGTTACCCCAACCTACCATCAATGTCAATCTTTATTTTGAAGGTATCATAGTAGGAAACACATTAGAGCAGGATTTAACTACAATAACGATTAATAAACGAAAGATCTTATCATAATTACCAATTCTTTTTGCAAAAACCAAATTATTAAATTCTAACCTTTCCTGCGACAGAATTGAAATCGACATTCGACAGCAGTAGAGTAGTGCTAAAAATTACTAACAATGATTCTGATTTCTGAATATTCTGATTGCAATTGCAACTCGACTAAAAAGCAAAATTTTATAACATGAGTCTAAAAATCTATGAAACCTAGAATAATTTGTATGACTGACACTGGCATGGCTACCATCAGGGATTAATTTTGATAACACAAAAAGTTTGTCGAAATCCGCCAAATATCAGAATTTGTCGGTCACTGGCTCACAAGTTATAACTTCATAAGACAAACATTTATGATTGAGAGTATTATACAAGAATAATGATTTCCAGACAAATGTTAGCCTTTTGAAAGAAATGAAATGTAAATAGATTCTTACTAATCTTCACGCGACTAATTGCTAAGCGCATCCCTAAAATTCTAAAAAAAGAAAAAAATATCCTTGGCGGTTTTGCGGGCTTTTCTGATAAAAACGACTAAAAATAATGTGTCGTAATAGTATTTCCATTAATTAATTTAGTTTAATACCATTTAGGTATTACAAAAAAGAAACGTTTTGTTGTAGCCAGCAAATGTTTCCATACTCTCGCCAGCAAGCGAGAATTCCACTTAATTTTTTCCGTATTGCAACGTCACTCGACAAACTGTCAATCAGATCAAATATAAAAATGTCAACTTGCTTTGTGGTGTCGTATTTGTGTGGATAAATGTAATTTTAAAATAAAATTGTAACTATTGACAATATAATGTGTGACAATGGCTTCGGTGAAAGTGGCTGTAAGGGTTCGCCCATTCAATCAAAGGTGAGTAGATACCGTGCTCAGGAAAGTTCAATTTTTAACCAATGTTTTGGGGAGTTTACGTATTGCATGAAATACTGATGTTTCACTGATTCTGACGTACTGTGTTGATGATTGACTGTATTATGTTATTTTGTATGTTCACTGCGATGATTTGAGAGATAATCGACGAGGAGTCTAGGGTTTTAAGTTTGTAAAATACAAAATCTTTTTCATGGCATTTGAAAGTGCAAAAAAGCAATGATGTCATGTTAAATGACAATGACTTTCACGGTTCAGTTGCATTTGGAGCACAAACTGTACCTCGGGTATGCCGTTTAGATGAAAGTTGTCGAAAAAATGTAAAAAAAGACAGTGACCTAAATAAACAAGATAAAATTGCAGTGTTGACTGATGTGATTGCTTATTAGAATGCTTGTTTATCATTTCGAGCGTTGTAAACAATGCATGGTTGAGAGTTCCTGTTTACAATACACTTTGTTGTTGGTATTTCATTCACAGGCTAAGACAGATGAATGAGTTTTAGCACTTATGTTACACTTGAGTGCCTTTGTAGGTAACTTGAAATCTGATGTAGTTATTGTCTTTAAGTCTTATTAATAACTGAATGGTGAGTTAACCTAGCCAAGTGCATTTATTGGGCCTGTCGTTACAGTTACAATTATTGCATTATTTAGATTTAGATCTTAAAACATTTACTATTACTACTACACTACTATTTTTTTGTACTATTAAATTATCATCTTAAAATTGTGCAGGTAGATACTTACAAGTACACACAAGTTCACAAGTCTTGTTTTATACTTTATCTAAGTGTTTCTAAGGTATGTCTATGGGCCATTGTAGCCTGAAAATAAACATTTTTGACCTTTGGAAATTGCCAACTCGCAGAGGCCCCTTAGACATTTTTAAATTACAACCAACCAACGATTATCCCTCTATGCACTATGCAAGTGCACCCAAGGACAACTCACAGTTGGTGCATTTTATTTGTAACCATATTTTTTTGATTTAAAGAGTGTCTGTGGAGTTTCTTACTTTCTTGCATATTCTTCTCCTTAAGTACCTACTACATACTAAGCTTTGGAATGGGCGACTAGCTTCATCTTTCTGACTGACCAACCTCTTGACAATTTAATGTGCCTGTAATTGGTTTATTTGAAAGAAATGGTTTGGGTTTTTAACCTTTTGACTTGATTTAGTAATCATTATTGTTGTATTTACATTGGTTTTTATTATTTGCATTTTATTTTTGAACTGAGGTTTTAAAATGAAAAAGATAAAAGACACATCAAGATTGTTTACTTTTATTTAACTACCTAAACCATTCTAATATAGGTACAAAATATTCATACATTAAGTGCCTAGCTTCAGACACATATCCATCAAGAGTTCTTTTAGTAATGTTAAATAGAGCTGATATTCTCTCCTTGGAATCACCGGTTCTCAGCTTCCATCCCATAAGGCCCAACGACTTGCCGTAATTGTGGCGCTTCATTTAAAATCCTTTGGTAAAGCCTAACCAATGGTGCACCAAACGCTCTTCCATATTTTGGATATTGATAAAATCAATGCCAGCATTGACATTGGCCAGCAAAGACATGCTAGAAGTAAAAAGTCGCTCCTTTGAGTGACTTTACTTCTAGCATGTCTTGAATGTGCAACGCTGTAAACACATTAACATAATTTTCTAAAGTACCAGTGAAAAAATCCTGAGATTGCATATGCATATGGTGATTGCATAATCTATTGTTTTTTGGAATATAGAAGTTATAAAGATCTAAATACATTTTCCTAGTTCTAACAGGAACTCTATTCCTCTCTTTTCTCCGGCAACCTTCAATGGAACAGCGAGATTCAGTTTCTGCTGCCCTTACATAGTCAGGTAACACTATAGCTTCACTCGGTCCGGGTGTAGCTTGTGAAGTAGACTGCAAAGGCAATTCCTCGTGCTCGCTTGTTTTATATACTGATGCTGAGGATACAGATGGTGCAGATACAGAGCGAACGGCATGTCTATCAGCTCTTACCCAGCAACTGTGACATATGAGAGTGCTGTTACTTGAAATCTGGAACAATAATTTTACTGAGAAATAATTTAACTGGCGAAATGCGGGCACAATGCCACAATGCCTACAATCTTTCCGATTTCATTTTGTCTCCCTCTTTTTCTTTTTGTTTGAAATCTAGGGGTCCATTCTGTCATAATTATCTTTTGTCCATTATTACAGTTCTCTCTCATCATGTGTTCTACCCACCTCCATTTCATTTTTTTGGTGTTATAAGCATTGCATTGCCATAAATTAGTATAATAAAATAAACAGCAACTGAGCCCAATAAACACTTACAGTATGAGGCAAGATCCATTCACAAATGACTGTATGAATCCTTCTTTCTCGTTCACTGTCAGTACGCAATACATGTTGACGTTTACCCAACACTGAACGACCACAGTTGACACACTCTTGACAATGTCCAGATGTGGAAGATGAAACCTGCTCATCTACGCCCAAAGAATTTATGGCTAAATCCCTGCATCCTGGGCAAATGTGATGAGAACTGTTGATCTACAACAATATTAGTTTGTTAGTTCTCAGTAAGAAATAATAATAAATAGGTACATGGAATTCAGTGAGACTCGGCTAGAACATGTTTTTGTTGCATAAACCACTGGCCAGGTACAAACAACAGCGAGAAGAAGACAGCGTTTATAAAACAGAAGCCATCCAGTCTGAATTGCCATCCAAATTCATTAGCCAAGTGTCTGTCTGAATTCCAGGTGTATTATTTCGTGCCGGTATTATATTAAGATTATAATATTGATAAGCTTTCATACAATGTCAATATCCTATTGTGATTTTGTGTAGTCTTTTAACTAACAGAACTTTTAAAAATAAATGCCTTTAAGGCGAAAGCGCCAGGGTAGAACGCGAAATTCAAAATTTATTACGTTTTTTGGAATTTGTAGGTCAGTGTGAGCTTGTATGTTGATTAAAATATGATTCGCGGCCGTAGCTAATATGGCTTTACAGAATTATAATCATTAGAATCAGCAATACAACTCCATAACTTAACATTTACCTCAAATCTAGCGTTTCATGAAATCATGAGGTTTGAGGTAAATGCTAACTTATGGAGTTGTATTGCTGATTCTAATGATTATAATTCTGTAAAGTCATATTAGCTACGGCCGCGAATCATATTTTAATCAACATACAAGCTCACACTGACATACAAATTGCATCATCCTTTTGATGATCAAATCATCCATTAAATCTTGTGTTGAATTTATTGTTTCAATCATGAGATAGTGACTATAAGAATAATAATAAGGTCCAGCAAAATGTGAACTTGTAATGAAATAAACTACTTGCCACTTGAGGTGCAACCCATTGCTGTATAACTGAAATAATGCCTTCGTCTTCTTTTCGATGTCCTATAGAAGTATTGCGCCACCAAGTAGCTGTGCCGCAGTTGATACAATGATTACGTTTATCCATTGACTTATTTTATTTTGAAATCCGGCGTTTATCACTCATTGTATTTTACTTTGAAATCCGGTAGATGAGGCTGAGATAAGTCAAGTAGGCAAGCTAACTAAGTCCGTTGTAAGAAATGCCTGGGTCGTTCTTCAAAATAATAACCGTCAGAATCGTTTATACGTTGCCAAAATTGCTAATCGAAGAATAAATTACAGTACACGAAAACACAACAGAAAATATCCACCACTACCCTACCGCAAGCTGTGTTTGACGTTGACGTTTGACCTGCCTGACATCATGACATGAGTTCCACATTGTTGCCTGTATAATAAAATATGATGATCGATTGTGAAATCGATTTATAAAAAGGCGTAAAAATATATTGACTGAATGGGGAGGAAAACTAACTTTTTATCACGCTAGGTGGCACATGATCGACTGTCCTTTTTTCATTGATTTGACGTAACGAACGATTGTCAAATTGTATGGATTTGTTTGTAAAACAATGTACAGTCGTTCAGAGCGCCATCTACAAACAGCTTTGCGTGTGGCTCCCCATTGATTACAATAGGGTATTACGCACATTGGGTTTTTTTTTTAAATTCGATTTTTTACCCGACTGCGGGGAAGCCCAAAAGGAGGGTTATGTATTTGACCTGTATGTATGTATGTATGTATGTCCGTTTCTTTGTTCCCTCGTAACTCCTAAACGAATGAACAGATTTGGATGAATTATACGTCTTTAGGTTTGTCTTGGGAGCGCGAGTGTCGCTGGCTACATTCAAATCAAAAACAAAGTAAAATGGCGGATTTGGGGTGCCATATTGTGGGGTTCAACATTTTTTTTTCTTCTAATACCATCGAGTGGGATACCAAATTGAAGGGTTTTAAAAGGTGATTACAAAAATATATGCAACTTATATGGTTAAAAGCAATTCGAAGTGACAAATCGTAAAAAATACGAAAAGAAAATCGAAATCAAAATAACCCTCAAAACTCCTTGCAAGAACTAAATCGTCTACGAAATTTTTCACATTTGTGAACTAAAAAGCTGGAAATAAAAGAAGTAATAAAAAAAACTAAAAAACCCGACTGCAGTAAAAGTTAAGTTAAAAATAAAAACACTGAAAAGCTAATTTGGAAGCAGGCGGTACCCATTCCATTTTTATATTTTCAAACACACACGGGTCCCGCCTGCTTCCAAATTTAATTTAATTTAAAATGGGCTTGTTTTTAGCTTTTCAGTGTTTTTATTTTTAACTTAACTTTTAACGCAGTCGGGTTTTTAGGTTTTTTTAATTACTTTTTTTTTTAATACCTATCGAAAGATCTGTCATTGTGATGAATAATTGTTATGAAACGTTTTTCTTTAAAACTGATAGTTTACCCGGAAAAAAATATTTTCAATTTTTGTTGTATGGAATGAAACGGAAACCGCTAAGGCGAAGTCTTGACAGGTCTTGCTTTAAAACTACTACTACTAGAGTGCGTTTTATCAAATAGTTCCTATGCCGTAATGTTGGCTCCACTGTTTTAGGACGAACACGATACGCTACTGTTGGAATGGATGGACCTGATAGGTCCATGTGTTAAAGTTTAACAGTGGACCAACATTACGGCATAAGAACTATTTGATGAAACGCACTCTACTTTGCCTTGTTGGCTCTAAATCCACGCTATCAGCGCGCGCCCATACTTGCCCGTTCACGAGTTATGAGGATCAGTAAAATGAAAAAACCGGTCAAGGGCGAGTCCGACTCGCGCACCGAGGGTTCCGTTCCGATTTCTGAAAAAGTGTGCTACTTAGATACATCGTTTTATTTTTCCTGTAATCTTTACATTAACTTCTATCACATAGAATAATTTCAGATTTTTCTCTTTGCAAACTTCGGAGATAAGGGGGGAAACTGTATTTTTTTTTTACATTTTTCATCAAAAGTCGAAAACTATGCTGCCTAAAAAAAAGAAAAAAAGTTTCCCCTTTTCAGTCCCTGTTGCAAAAAAAAAACATATATAAATTTTTATTTCTTTCTTATTTGCAAAATAGTTGGGCAAACGTCATTAGTAGTTCTTGAGATATCCAGCTGTGACAGGCAGACAGACAGACAGACGAGTCACTCCTTATGGGTTCCTTTTTACCATTTTGGTACGGAACCCTAAAAACATACAAAAATATGTGTAATACAGTTACATTTTATAATTAATGCACCTAATGCTAATAAGTTTACATTTTCGGTTATAACTGTGATCTTCATAAAAAGTATACTTACGTGAATACATGAATAAATAATGTTTTAACTTTTAGATTGTTTGATGACTTTATAATTTTATATTATTCTTTAGATTTGATTGTGTTTTGGAAATGAACAGAATTTAAACGAAATTAATAAATAAATATTTTTATAATATGGTTTATTTTTATTATTTGCTGTAATTTATATATTTTTGTACTTTTTTCGATAAATATATGTTTTGAAATGATTAATATTCCTTAATTATATGTATTTTAATGTAAAACAATTATTTCAACCATGATTATAAAAAGTACCTTTTACTCACCTTTTTTTAGGGTTCCGTACCAAAATGGTAAAAAGGAACCCATAAGGAGTGACTCGTCTGTCTGTCTGTCTGCCTGTCACAGCTGGATATCTCAAGAACTACTAATGACGTTTGCCCAACTATTTTGCAAATAAGAAAGAAATAAAAATTTATATATGTTTTTTTTTTGCAACAGGGACTGAAAAGGTGAAACTTTTTTCTTTTTTTTAGGCAGCATAGTTTTCGACTTTTGATGAAAAATGTAAAAAAAAAATACAGTTTCCCCCCTTATCTCCGAAGTTTGCATAGAGAAAAATCTGAAATTATTCTATGTGATAGAAGTTAATGTATAGATTACAGAAAAAATAAAACGATGTCTCTAAATAGCACACTTTTTCAGAAATCATCAACAAAAATTGCATATAAATGATTGTACGGAACCCTCGGTGCGCGAGTCCGACTCGCTCGTGACCGGTTTTTTTTTTTCATAAATAACATGGATAAGTATACTTAAGTAGAAGGCTTATCTTTAGTAATCTAAGTTGTTTTTATCTATAGTTTTGTCATTTTAAAACTGATTTTCGATAATTTGACCGACAACATAAATGCAGTCAAGCAGACTCACACAGGCGAATCCTGCGCTGGGTGGTGGCGAATTTCAATCATTATCATGGCGCGTCATGCACTGGATTCGCCTGTCTCTCTCTCTGCCTAGCCTTTTCCCAACTATTTTGGGGTCGGCTTCCAGTCTAACCGGATGCAGCTGAATACTAGTATTTTATATGGAGCGACTGCCTATCTGACCTCCACAACCCAGTAGGTAACTGAGTAGTGCCATACCCCTTGGTAAGACTGGTTGTCAGACTTTCGGGTTTCTGACGACCCGCAACGACTGTCAAAGATCCACGAATGACAGCCGGGACCAACGGCTTAACGTGCTTTCCGAGGCACGGAGGAGTCTCGGTATGTAAAGATGGTCACCCATCCACTGACCAACCCCGGCAAGCGCAGCTTAACCTGACGGATCGACCCGTGCGGCTGTTATTACTTAGCCACGAGCTCCTGCATTCGCCTGTGTGAGAGATTAATTCAACAGTTCAAAAATAGCAAAGTTGCTTATATGACATTTTATTTTTTACAAGGATCCAGCTGGTCGATTCTGTAAAAATCTCACCGTGAAAACTTGCGTGAAGTGAGCTGTCAGTGTCATCCCACGGATGCTAGGGATTGACCAAATTACATTTACAATCATAATCGAGATTTTATCTACCTATATTTTTCATGCTAATTTTATAACATAATCATTTTATATTATTTCTAAGCTAGAGGGTGTCTAAACATTACTATTTAGGGGGTTTTAAAATAAAGTAGTCAAATAGAAATTCAGACAAAACTAAATTTCTGTTTTGCAATTTTATTTAAAAACCGCCTAGATAGTATTGTTTAGACACTTAAATACTAGCTTTGAAATAAGAATAGCATAAAAATGTTATTAAAATCTCGATTATGACTGTAAAAATGTGCTTGGTCCATCCCTAGCTAAAGGTGGAATGACACTGACAGCTCACTCCACGCTCACTTCACTTAAGTTTTCACGGTGAGATGATTACAGAATAGCAGCACAGTTACGTGGGTGAAATTAAAGGAGCTACCGGCAGTCAACAATTAATGCTGAATCACACAAACAAATAAAAATAAAAGTCATTCAAACTTCATTATGTTGTTAACGACACGACATGCGTATGAGTCACTGTGGTCGCTAACTTGTATTTTGTTATCTTCGGTAATGTGTTTACGTGTTTATCTTAGTTATTTATCTATACATAATTATATACAATAGTAATTACTTTTCCTGACCGATTGACTGATTCATCAACGTCGAGCCACGGATTAATAGTACGCTGCGATGGGGCTACAAAATTGTAAGCATCCACTAGGGAAGGATTTTTGGAAACAATAAGTTTCTTACTTATATCCACGCGAGCGAAGCCACGGGCAACAGCTAGTATTTTTTATGTTTGTAGACTAAACGGCAATCCAAATTGGTTCAGTAGTTTTTGAGAAAATTGCGGACACACAAACATACATAATTACGGGTCGAAATCAGAACTCCCTTTTTAGGGTTCGGTAGTCAACAAGGAATCCTTATAGTTTCGCTATGTCCGTCTGTCCGTCCACACCTTAGCTCAGAGACCCTTAGTACTAGAAAGCTATAATTTGGCATGGATAATAAATACATATTCATCATGCCGACAAAGTGGTAAAATAAATGCATGAAAAAAAAAAAATTTTAGGGTAGGTACCTACCTTCTACACACAAAGTGGGTATGTTTTTTTTTCTCGTCTACCCCTTGGTGTGGGGATTGGATGGGTCTTTCAAAAATATTGCGGGTTTGTGAAAACAGTTTTTCGATTTAGGGATCAGCAGTGCTATTCTGTAAATATCTCACCGTGAAAACTTAGGTGAAGTGATCTTAAGGTTGATGCGCATAAGTTAGCATTTATCTCAAATCTAGCGATTTCATGAAATCATGAGGTTTGAGGTAAATGCTAACTTATGGAGTTGTATTGCTGATTCTAATGATTATAATTCTGTAAAACCATATTAGCTACGGCCGCGAATCATATTTTAATCAACATACAAGCTCACACTGACCTACAAATTGCAAAAAACGTAAGAAATTTTGAATTTCGTGGGCTACCCTGGAGCTTTCGCCTTAAAGTGAGTTGTCAATGGTGTCAACCCCTACAATGACGGCTCACTTCACGCTCATTTCACCTAAGTTATCACGGCGAGATATTTACAGAATGGCACTGCCGTTTCTGAAATATTAAGCTTCTTTAAAGTGCTAGTGTATCGAAGATATGTGACATCCACCAATTCGCAATATGCCCGCATGGTGGATTACGGGACACTCCCTCTCACCGAGAGGAGGCCTGTGTCCCAGCAGTGGGAACATTATTGGTCGATTCCTGCACATCTCCGCTCCGCGTCAGTACCCTAAAAAGTATTCATTAGCAGGACAAGGCGTGTAGTTGCTGTAAACATTCCACCTCCGCCCGTTCCGACCTTTGTCGTCGGTCTATCTATAAAGACATGACTTCATAAACGATGACTCGTTCAGCGGTGCATGAACTTCGGCCCCGTCACAAAAAAGAAAAAACTAGCTCACATTTATGCTCACTTTAAATGTTAATGTCTGATCTCTATCAGATCAAAGTAGGTAGGTATATGCGCGGAATGAAAAGGCCACCTTTTGGTCACTATTATTATAGACGCGATGCCGGTTGACAACGAAAACAACCGCGCGGTTGAAAACGGTTCTTTTCGATAACAATCGTTTTCAACCATTTTCGATGTCTTGAAATGGATAAATTGAATGTGACTATTATTTGTATAATTTTTATGATGTTAAGACGACGTTTGCACGGACGTAAAAATTTCGCGCGCACTGGATTTTCAACTGTGTAGGGAACTACTTGCAGAGAATGAAGGATATATATGCCTTGAAAACATCTAAGTATATTTAGTTTAGAACCATACTGCAACATCTGCCAAGGTATACCTAATGTGTACACTGTACATTAGTCACTTTGCCGCCGGAAACAGGAAGTGCGATGTCTCCGATCGTACAAAGGCGACGTCGCGTACTCGCGTCGTTCTGCGCTGGAGGGAAATATATCCGGTTTATAACCAAACTATTTTATTTCCATAAAACATTTGGGTACAGAATCGTAGGGTTTTCGATCTGGTCTCCTAAATGGAAAACTGGAAACTCTCGCTGTCCAAAATTACGAACACTAAGAATTATTCCAACAAATAAATAACTACCTATTTAGGTAGGTATATAAATAATCTGCAAATTCATTTATTAAATTAGGCTGAGAATCAGCACTTTACGAACGTCAAAATGACATAAGACAGTTCCCCAGCACGCCCGCCCTTCATCACTTCCTAGTGCTTTAGCTGGGAAGAAGTGGCGCAACAAACTGTCCAGCAGCACAGCTGTCTGTTCAGTTAGAAAAACTTGATTCTATGCAATAGTACGTAAAATAATTTACATTACGCAACTATACATTATTTGCCATATTGCGCGCCCCGCGGTTTCACCCGCGTGGACCGGTACGAAAAGCTTATACCCTGGATTAACACATAGGAAAAAGTAGCCTATGTGTTAATCCAGAGTATAAGCTATCTACATACCAAATTTCATCCAAATCGGTACAGCCGTTTGAGCTTGAAGAAGTAACAAACAAACACATACACTCGCACTCGCAAACTTTCGCCTTTATAATATTAGTGTGACATAGCTTTTGCTGGCAAAAGCTGGCTTCGGAAATTAACCCACATAATAGTTTTTAATTTTAGACCCAAAAAAAAGTAAATAATAATAGTAATAAATATACTTGGACATTTCACACAACACCATCTAGTCCCAAGCTAAGCAACCTAATGCTTGTGTTATGGTAACGAGATGGCTGATAAACTACTTATATAATTTTTTTTTTTTTTTTTTGTAAATACATATTATAGATAGAAAAACACCCAGACTCGGAACAAATACTTGTAGGTCGTACAAATATTTGTTCCGTGCGGGAGTCGAACCCGCGACATGCTGCACAGCAGTCAATCGCTCAACCACTGCGCCAACCGTGTCGTCATAAGTACCCCATATTTAGTTACTTTTCCTCTAGCATTGTCAAATGAAGGGGATTGCGATTGCGCGTGAGTTTCGCGAATGGGGTGCTGATTAGATCACGCAAGGAAACCAAAAAAACCAAAAATATACTTATGTAAATTTTTTTTCTTTTTTGTTACAGAGAAAAGGACATGGGCGCGAAATTGATTGTCCAGATGGAGGGCAAGAAGACACGATTGCTCACTGTGAAAGTAAGTTTTATTGAAGGTCAAGCTGCCCGACAGACTGCCCTGCCACAATTTCAATATGGTCCGAGTTCATACAAAAATCCCATAGAAAAAAACACTTTTAGTTCCAAATTTTCCGGGCAACTTTTCAAATTTTTCTTCCCTGCGATTCTCCATACAAATGTCCCCGTTTTCCTTCCTGAATACTTAATGCCTCTAAAACAATAATTTTTAGGGTTCCGTACCAAAATGGTAAAAAAGGAACCCTTATGGTGTGACTCAGTCTGTCTGTCTATCTGTCTGTCACAGCTGGATATCTCAAGAACTACTAATGCTATCAACTTGAAATTTGGAACAGTTTTAGATAACGTTTACCCGACTATTTTGCAAATAAGAAAGAAATAAAATTATTTATGTTTTTTTTGCAACAGGGACTGAAAGGGGGTCTCAAAAATTCAAAGTAGAGGTACTAGGGCATGTGGGGTATCATATGAAAGAGCGCTGTTTGCACATTCTCAATTTTTTTTTTCTTTTTTTTAGGCCGCATAGACTTTTGATGAAAAATGTAAAAAAAAAATACGGTTCCCACCGTCCCCCCCCTCTTTATCTCCGAAGTTTGCAAAGCGAAAAATCTGAAATTATTCTATGTGATAGAAGTTTATGTAAAGTTTACAGGAAAAATAAAACGATGTCTCTAAATGGCACACTTTTTCAGAAATCGGAACGGAACCCTCGGTGCGCGAGTCCGACTCGCTCTTGACCGGTTTTTTTTTTAAATAAAATCTAAGTCTGCTGTAGACACGTCAACACTAAACCTTCTAGGTTCGAAGTTAAGTATAGCACTTAACGCCAAGAACGGCCGAACCAGCCGGAACGTGTAAAAAGGCAATATGAATTGTATTGAAATTGCTTGCTGAGGAGCTCGTGGCTAAGTAATAACAGCCGCACAGGTCGATCCATCACGTTAAGGTACGCTTGCCGGGGTTGGTTGTGGATGGGTGACCATCTTTACATACCGAGACTCCTCCGTGCCTCGGAAAGCACGTTAAGCCGTTGGTCCCGGCTGTTATTCATGGATCTTTGACAGTCGTTACGGGTCGTCAGAAGCCCGAAATTCTGACAACCAGTCTTACCAAGGGGTATCGTATTACCCAGTACTGGGTTGTGGAGGTCAGATAGGCAGTCGCTCCATGTAAAATACTGGTATTCAGCTGCATCCGGTTAGACTGGAAGCCGACCCCAACATAGTTGGGAAAAGGCTGGGCAGATTGTATTGAAATTGCTTGTTGACTAAAAAAGTAATACATAGACGTACAGTAGTACCCAAGTAATATGGCTTATGGATGTACCTGCGCAGAAGATGAATTTTCAAAGCGCGTGAAATGCTATTGACCAATCGGCACGCTCCACGCTTTTTCCTGTACCGCTATTGGTCGGTAGCTGCCGCCATGTTAGCGCGCGCCTCTTGACAGCCGCCATACTTGCGAGTGAGACAGAACTAACAGCTGCAGTGTATTATGAACCTTATAGTAGTGATCTAAGGTTGATTGTAAGTTTTAAGTATTCTCGTTAATCTTCGGGGCCATACTTTCTTTTCTGTGCGAACGAAGATTCACGACGCGCCTTATTAGTTGAGTATTACTTGTAACAGGTTTATATTTTATACAAAAGCATCAAATAATGTATTCAGAACTATTGTTATAACATCGAATAGATTGACCTTTATCGGAACCAGACTCAATGTTGTGCCATTCTCCCCATTATGCAATAGATATGAGTTTTAATGTATCGTTATGCGCTGAATTTACTTTTTAAATCATTTTTGAGATATCCGGATTGATTAAGGCGAAAGCGCCAGAGTAGCCCGCGAAATTCAACATTTCTTACGTTTTTTGCAATTTGTAGGTCAGTGTGAGCTTGTATGTTGATTAAAATATGATTCGCGGCCGTAGCTAATATGGCTTTACAGAAATATAATCATTAGAATCAGCAATACAACTCCATAAGTTAGCATTTACCTCAAACCTCATGATTTCATGAAATTGCTAGATTTGAGGTAAATGCTAACTTATGGAGTTGTATTGCTGATTCTAATGACTAAATTCTGTAAAGCCATATTAGCTACGGCCGCGAATCATATTTTAATCAACATACAAGCTCACACTCAAAAGCGTGTTTCAGTTATATTCTTCGTGTTCAGATTTAAAATAGAAACTTTCAGTGTACAATACTCTGTTATCAAAACTATCTTCGTGCAACTTATTGCAGTGAACATTTTATCAGGCGTTCGTTTTGTGACGGTGAATTAGTTTTAAGTATACCTACATATTTTGCTTCTGTTTTTCTTTGTTCTACGGAATACATACGCTCTTTACAACTCCAGTCTAGATTTTTGATTTATCCTGCCTGAACACACATCACAACATATTTTGGTCCATATCGAACCGGATATGTGAACCAGGAATACGGATAAATCCAGGAAATATAAAATTAATCGGAAAATACTGCCGTTTGGAGTTTTGTGAGTAGCTGGCTAAGGTCAAAAGGGTCACAGCGCAGCATTATAGTGCATTACAGTGCAGTGTTCCTATAATATATGTTTATTTCAGAACCCATTACTCTTATTCAGGTAGTATTTAACGTTTTATATGGAATTGTAAAGGTTAGTACAACATTGGTATCTAACTTCTTTGTTCATTTGCACATGTATGATTTCTTTCAAGTTAGCAAATTATTGTTATAATTCGCAGTCAATCTATTGTGTTAAAGGTAATTAAGCAGCAAACTAGGTTTCCAATTATTGTTAACCATTAATATTAGCAGTTTCCTTTGTTATCTTGCAATAAATATCATAAGAAATCTTACTTTGTCAACTTAGTACCAACATTGTATTGTATTCCGTTTCATTTTAACTTAATTTCAGAAAAGTTCATAAGTAATTATTAAGTGAATAGTAAAACCGACAATCATAATACAAACACGTATTATTATTATTGTCCACAGTCTAGAAAGCAGATTAGTACTTTGTTTATTGGTATTATTATGTCTGTATGTTACCAATAGATTTTGTTTTCTTTATTCACATTAGAACAAATATTAAGTTAGAAGCAGCAATTTTATTGTTAAATATTCGCTCTAGCGATTTAGTAAGCCTTTTAGGTATTTATCCTATTGTAATTAACGATAGCAATTAGGTACATTTATTAAAATTTAAACTTGTTACGTTTCAGTTTGGTTACCTGCTTCCCAAAGAATGACGGAAGAAAAGGAGCTCATTAAAAAACGAGCAAGTTACAAAGGTCGCTTAACGGTATTTACTAATTATTTAGAGGATTTTAAGAAGGATTCTTTAACGCCAACCCAGATGAACGAACTGCAGTTGCGCCTCGGTAAGATTGAACTTGTTTATTCGCATTATGACGACGTTCAGTTAAGGTTGGAATGTATAGCTGAGGATATGAATACACAGTTATTAGAACGTAATGAATTTGAAGCTTCATATTTCAAGGTTGTTGCGAGGGCACAGGAATTGCTAGCCAGACGCAATGACATTGTGAATGAAGATAGGTGTTCACGCGTCAGCAATAATAGGCTGGTTAGGCTACCAACCATTCAACTACCTAAGTTTGACGGGACGTATGACAAGTGGTTAGAGTTCCATGACACGTTTTCAAGTTTAATACATTTGGACGACCAAATTGATGAAATAAATAAGTTTCATTACCTCCGAGCTTCCTTGGAAGGGACAGCCGCCTTAGCCATACGGGCTATTGAATTCTCGGCTAATAATTATTCCATTGCGTGGAATTTATTATGTGAAAGGTTTGATAACAAGCGGCTTCTCATTCAGAATCATGTAGCAGCCTTATTTAACATGGAAGTGGTTAATAAAGAATCCTCAAATAATATAAAAAGTATCATTGATACTTTAAACAAAAACCTACGTGCATTAGAATCTTTAGGTGAGCCAGTTAAGTTTTGGGATACGTTAATAATTTATACAGTTACCCACAAATTAGATTCAAGAACTTATCGACAGTGGGAGGAAGAAAAAAGTCATTTAGATAAAGATAAGACAATCACATTAGAAATCTTCCTCGAATTCTTAAGAAATCGTGCAGTTTTGCTTGAAACACTAGATTTGTCTCGCCATCAGGCTAATAATAATAGTACTACTAAATCTAACAAGCATAAAACAATGATATCGGTGAGCAGTGAAACACCACCACAGAAAAATAAAAATAATACCAGTTCTCCACCGGTGTCATGCCCGCATTGTAATAATAAACATCATTTACTCAACTGTCCACAGTTTCTTGGTCTCAGCAATGAAAAACGGCTTGAGTTTCTTCCTCAATACAAGGTATGTTTTAATTGTTTTCGGTCTGGTCATTACGCAAACCATTGTAAATCTTTTGGTTGCAAAATATGTAAGCGTAAGCACAATACACTGGTCCATGTAGCGGGTACGTCACAGAAGTCTATGCCTAATGCTTCTACTTCGCAAACTGACAGCGCTGTTACTGAAGATGTTAACTCAGCTGAAAAGAAACCCAATACAAATGTAACACTATCGGCACGTGCTACAACTTATCTTAACAATAAAAGTAAACGTCAAGTTCTATTGGCAACTGCATTAGTAAAGGTTTATGATAAGCATAACCGCGAACATCTCGCTCGAGCTATACTGGACACTGGCAGTACTTCTTGTATAATGACCGATAAGTTATGTGGTTTATTGAATTTACCTACCGTACAGGTTAATGAATCTGTACAAGGCATTAACAATTCTAAAACAAACATTAGTAAAATGTGCAGTGTTTCTGTACAATCATTAAGTGAAAACTTCACTACTAATCTTTATTGTTTTATTTTACCAAACATAACGGATGAAGTACCATGTCAAAAATTATCCATTAATAATTTAAATATACCAAGCGATATTTGTTTAGCTGATCCTCATTTCCACACGCCATCGGCAGTGGATCTAATAATAGGGGCAGATGTTTTCTGGGACCTACTGGGGCGGCATAAAATTAACTTAGGTGAAGGCAAACCAATATTATTTGAATCTAGACTAGGTTGGCTAGTTTCAGGTCCGTTGATCAATAGTGGCCACGGATCATCATCAGTTCATAAAGTTAACATTGCTAAACTCAATATCAGTTCTTCTCACAACTCCACTTCAGGAGGTGACATTCAAAACCTTTTATCGCGTTTCTGGGAACTGGAAGAAGTCCCCAATCAGTCATCTTCATATTCTGATGAAGAAGCTAAGTGTGAAGAACATTTTGTGCAAAACACCACTCGAATGGCAGATGGTAGGTTTTGTGTTAGGATACCACTCAAACAATCACACCATACTCTGGGTGACTCACTGGCTAGAGCAAAACATTGTCTCTTTTCGATTGAACGTAGATTCAAAAGTCAGCCAGCTTTAAAAACTCTTTATTGCGATTTCATGAAAGAGTACATTTCGTTAGGACACATGTCTGAGTGTTCCATTGATTCAAAAAAACTGGCATATTTTATTCCACACCATGGTGTTCTACGCGAGCATAGCATAACCACAAAATTAAGAGTAGTGTTTAATGCCAGTAGTCTTACTACTTCAGGTGTTTCATCTAACAACTTGCAAATGGTAGGTCCAGTTGTTCAAGACGACTTAATGTCTTTACTTCTTAGGTTCAGAAAACATAAATACATTATTTCTGCTGATGTAGAAAAAATGTATCGGCAAGTGATCGTACACCCTGATGACAGACACTTACAAAGAATATTGTGGCGTGATAATCCTTTAGCTCCTGTTAAAACCTATGAATTAAACACTGTGACTTATGGAACAGCAAGTGCACCTTTTTTAGCAACTCGGTGTTTAAAACAAGTTGGCTTAGATTGTAAGGATGAGAGGATTGCTGGTATTATAATCCATGATTTCTATGTAGATGACTTGCTCACTGGTGGGGATACAATATCTGACGTCACAAATATCCGCCAGAAAGTCACTGCTGAGTTGGCTGCCGCTGGTATGCCACTTAGGAAGTGGAAATCCAATAATGACCTGGTTATATCAGATCAAGTCACAAGTTCATCATTAAATTTAAACATTGGTTCAAATGAGCCAAGTAAAACGTTGGGTCTTAACTGGCTAACAGACTCCGATGAGCTCTGTTTTTCAATTAACAGTACGTCAACATCGAATAATGTAACAAAGCGTGAAGTTCTGTCAGTTACATCCCAAATATTCGACCCATTAGGTCTATTAACTCCTTGTATAATTCCAATGAAAGTAATAATGCAAAAACTTTGGTTACATAAATTATCATGGGATGACGCTTTACCACCAGATGTCGCTAAGACATGGAAAGATATTGTTGATAGGTTATTTATTTTGAATAGTTTACGCATCCCACGTTTAGTTTTTTGTGATTCTTGGAACGTGATAGAATTACACATATTTTGTGATGCATCACAAACCGCTTATGGTGCATGCATCTATGTAAGGAGTATTAATAACAATAATGAAGTTATGGTGCGTTTGCTTACAGCAAAGAGTAGAGTGGCTCCTATCAAACCAACTACAATTCCTCGGCTCGAGCTTTGCGCCGCCTTGGTTGGAGTGAGGCTACATGAAAAGGTGATTAACTCACTTGACGCACCAATTCAAAGTAGTACATTTTGGAGTGATTCTACAATAGTGCTGGGATGGTTAAAAATGCTACCAAGTAAGCTACAACCATTCGTGCGCAATCGTGTAGCAGAAATAGTTGAAAAAACGAATGCTAACAATTGTACCTGGAGACATGTTCCCACCCATCTTAACCCCGCTGATCTTGTATCTCGAGGAACTGACGTAAGTCAAATTCAGAGTCATAATTTATGGTGGTCGGGACCTAATTTTTTAAACCAGGATACAAGCGAGTGGCCTTCGTTTCCAACCACAGCAGTAGAATCGCTACCTGAAATTAAAACTGAGATTTCTTTATTAACTACTTCTAATACTTCAATACCTTTAATTGATATTAATCGTTTTTCAAACCTTTCTCGACTTATACGCTCAGTAGCATATATGTTACGATTTATTAATATTTGTAAGAAGCAACCACCAATCACTTTACATCTTGGTGAAGATGAACTACAAAATTCGTTAAACTTAATTGTGAAACTTTCTCAAATAGAATCATTTCCCGAATATGAAATGTTAATGAAAAATCAGTGTTTACCAAAAGGAAGTCCACTGACAAAACTTAACGTATTTTTAGATAAAAATAAATTAATTCGTGTAGGTGGTCGCTTACAAAATTCTTCATTTTCATATGAGAAAAAACATCCGTTAGTAATACAGTCCACACATCGATTTTCTAAACTATTATTTGAATATAAACATAAAACTCTAATGCATGCAGGACCGCAACTACTATTGGCTTGTATAAGAGATACTTACTGGCCTATAGGTGGTCGCAACCTGGCTAAATTGTGTTATCATCGTTGCGTCATTTGTAGTCGCATTACAGCTAAACCAATTAATCCCATCATGGGAAACTTACCTGAACGACGCGTGGCGTCCGGTGGTCATCCATTCGAATGTGTTGGGGTTGATTACGCTGGACCTATACTGTCAGCGTCTCGACAAGGTCGTGGTTGCAGACTTGTAAAAGTTTACATTGTACTTTTTGTTTGTTTTACAACAAAGGCAGTTCACATTGAGTTGGTGGGTGACTTAACCAGTCAAAATTATTTGTCAGCGCTTCGTCGTTTTATGTCACGCAGAGGTAAACCTACGCATATATATTCCGACAACGGAACCTCGTTTGTAGGCGCGTTTAATGAAATCGGCAAATTTTTGAAGGCTAACAACAGTTCGTTGTCTGGTGACATGGCCGCTGAAGGGATTAACTTCATTTTTATTCCTCCCTACGCTCCACATTTCGGTGGTCTTTGGGAGGCAGGTATCAAATCTGTGAAATTTCATTTAAAAAGAGTAATGGGAAATTGTCATTTAACTTATGAGGAACTATATACAGCACTAGTTCAAATCGAAGCACTCCTGAACTCACGCCCGCTCACGCCGTTGTCATCGGACCCTAATGACCTTTTGCCGCTGACACCTGGACACTTCTTGATAGGACGCACGCTCACATCCTTGCCCGCGCCGTCGTATGAAACTGCTTCCATCGCTCACTTGAAGCGATATGAGAGAATAGAGGCATTACGTCAACACTTTTGGTCGAGGTGGAATAAAGAATATGTCTCTGAACTACAGCAGCGGACAAAATGGAGGTCTTCAAAGGCGGTCTTAGAGACTGATCGCCTTGTTATAGTAAAGGAGGACAATCTGCCACCATTGAAATGGCGATTAGGCCGAATCTCAGCAGTCTACCCAGGACGTGACGGAATCAGTCGTGTGGCCGAAATAAGAACTGCGAATGGAACCATCCGGCGTGCATGCAGCAAGATATGCCCACTGCCATTAAATGAAGATTCTGGTTGAAAGGTTGACTTTCAACGCCCGGGGGCATGTTCAGATTTAAAATAGAAACTTTCAGTGTACAATACTCTGTTATCAAAACTATCTTCGTGCAACTTATTGCAGTGAACATTTTATCAGGCGTTCGTTTTGTGACGGTGAATTAGTTTTAAGTATACCTACATATTTTGCTTCTGTTTTTCTTTGTTCTACGGAATACATACGCTCTTTACAACTCCAGTCTAGATTTTTGATTTATCCTGCCTGAACACACATCACAACACTTCGAGTTTCATAATAACTCGTATACAGTACATGCAACTTACACTTCCCACGGTGAATGACGAATGACGTTACATAGTATAAAGAAGATTAGATCGCCACGAGCCGTTGCATTATCGCATTATACCTGTTGAGCGCAGTAAATAAGTAATGCTATTAGACAGGTATGTTTTAAACAATAATATCTCTAACATTGTTTGCGGAGTTTTTCGCGAAAAGTGGGAATATTTTGATTGACCAGCACGCGTAGCATGACCACCATAGAAACGGGTTTTGTCGACGGGAGAATAGACAAAATGACAGATTGTAGAAATATTTCTACGCATTCTACGCGTCTAAGCGTGTTAATGTGTCATTTTGTCTATTCTTCCGTCGACAAAACGTCGTCATGCTAGGCGTGCAGGGGCTGCAGACTTGACGTAGATAGCGATCGCTTTACGACCGAATTCAACGGTCAAAGTTGCTTGACAAGCACGAAAAAATTACGTTAGATTCGGTCGTAAAGCGAACGCTACCTATAGTACTTATGTCGAGACTGCAGACCCAGTAAATTGTTAGCCCCTGACGCACAGGCTCTCTGTTTAGTAGATACGATCTAAGCCGCCCGTAAACACGTATATTGCAACTTTCATCGAAATTGTATAGTATATACGACATTCTCGCACGGCTTATCAAGTCCCCTAAAAAACGTTTTTATTCAGGTAAACGATCGCGTACTCGCGCTACAGACACTTTTGGTTAGGACGCCGAGTTACACGAAAGCGAGGTTAGTTCTTACCGTGCCGTAGAACATTTATATTTGGTATCCGTATTATCACAGAAAAATATTGTGCAGTAGTATATCTTCATAGAAAACGGTCGAAACGCCGAGCTTCGAAATCTCAGTGTATAGGCAACAGTTCGAGTGCGCGGCAGTTAGCCGACTTTCACACGGACGTAAAAATATCGCGGCGGGATTTTATCGCGCACTGGATTTTCAACTCTCGTTGTTGAGCCGAGCATTGAGAAACCAACCTGACAACAACAGAGTGCATCCCAGCGCGTCGAAAAAACACACTGTTGGATTTTCAACTCTCGGCGCTAATCAGAGCGTTGAAAATCCAGTTCGCGAAAAAAAATCGCCGCGATATTTTTACGTCCGTGCGAACGTCAGCTTACGCAAGGTCGGTCACGGATTTGTCTACCGAGCGGCTGCCTGGACGTACTACTGTAACTTATTATTCTGTGGTATTACCATAGCATACCTAGTGTAGACAGCGTGCCTCGTCATTCGCGTGTCTCCGCGCAGTTTGGCTCATTACATCAGTGCGTGATAGTATTTCAAACGCGCGAGAATCCATGCCACTCAGGCTAACTGTTGTGACATTATTTTCTGCGCTGATTTATGAAAATAAAATCAACATAAAAAATCAAGACTGCATTCCCCAAAAGGGACTGGCAGAAGTTTAAGGCGAGTAGTAATGCCAACTAGCGCCACCGTTGAGAAAAAAATCATAAGTCTGGTGATATGGAACATTTTGAAATTTCCTATACTCATTTTTAGTCGCTGAGGAAAAAAACCCGGCCAAGTGCGTGTCGGACCACTCACAATGAAGGGTTCCGTAGTTGAAAAGAAGTTATCCCAAAAACAAACTTGCCATTGTCCCAAAAAAAAATGTTTTATGTGATGAAATTACAAATTAATAATTTTTGGACTTTTTCCTTTACTTGCGCTGTGAGACCTTGCTTATTACCAAATTTCATGATTCTAGGACAACGGGAAGTACTTGCGTACTTGCGAGTATCTTATTATGTCGCATAAATGGCCGTACTTTTGTATTGCGTTGACTTAGAAGCTTGATTTTTTTAGAACCCAAGCGACCATAGATCTCTACGTATTTGATACTAGCTTTTGCCCGCGGCTTCGCCCGCGTGGATGTCGGACAGTATCCCACGGGAACGTGCTACCTGGAAATCCTTCCTTATTCCTTGTCTACATTATAAAGGATACCTCTGTGCAAAATTTCCGCTTTCTAGGTTTTGGGCTGGGCGTTGATGAGTCAGTCAATCAGTCAGTCAGCACTTCTCTTTTTATTTATATAGATAGATTAATTTCAACTTGATACCTTCACGCGTTCCGGAGAAAAAGGGTGACAGACTGACAGACAGACAGACGGACAACGGAGTGATCCTCTAAGGGTTTAGTTTTTTCCTTTTGCGGTACGGAACCCTAAAAATCAAGACTGACAGACTACTGAGAATTTCCAAACGGAAAACCCAATAAGACTCATGTGCCTGCCTTGCCCCAGCTGCGTCGGAGTCTAACCGGATACAGCTGAATACCAATATTTTACATGGAGCTAGTCTATCTGACCTCCACAGACCAGTTACTGAGCAACACGATACCCCTTGGTAAGACTGATTGTCAGACTTTCGGGCTTCTGACGACCCGTAACAACTGTCAAAGGTCTACAAAACAGCCGGGACCAACGGCTTAACGTGCTTTCCGAGGCACGGAGTGGTCTCGGCACTCGGTATGTAAAGCTCATCACCCATCCACGGACTAACCCCGGCAAGCGTAGCTTAACCTGATGGATCGACCGTTGCGGCTGTTTATTACTTAGCCACGAGGTAAAAATAGTCTAAATTTCTTGTATAATCCTACACACATTAATCGCAATGCTGAGTTGCTGCCGCGTGACGTAACTAGTGACGTCACGCATCGTTTAGAGGCTCTTAACCCTGCTAATCACGGTGCTCGGTCCAATTTGCGCTGCCGTGTCACTCAAGGACGTATTTACTTGATTATGTACTCAAAAACTAGGCCCAAGTTGAAAGTAATATTTTTGTGGGTGATAAACCTTAGTATAAGGAATCTATTTGTACCAGACAGAGGTTCTACTGCAACTCAGAAAAAAAAAAAAAAAACTGATTTCGGAAAAACATTTTTTTTTGTTATTTCTATTACGATTTCTGATTAAATAAAAACTGGAAAATATGCGCCTAGAATTGCTTCATAAATATGTAATTCAAATAAAACTCAATAATATACAGTTTTTTTGTACGAATTATTTTCAGTATTTTGAGTTTTATTTTTATTTGATTTTTAGTATTTTTTTTAAAATAGAGTATACAAAATTGGTCTACTCGTGCATTTTTAGTGAACTAGTGAATAGAGATATTCAATAAAAAGCTGATGTCACTTTTTTTGGGCAATAAAAACACTGTACGCACGTCCGAATGAAAAACGGAACCCTTGTAAATCTACTGGACCGATTAAGTTGTTTGATACACATATGAATTTCTGTGCCCCAAAGACGGACGTGTTACGTAAATAAATGAATTTTGAAAATGGAGGTCACTTGTGGATGGAATTTTTGCAAACTGTACCGTGTGACATATTAAATGAAAGAGCTTGTTGTGAGGGTCTCAAATATTACACTAAAAATATGAATGGGCCTCTAATATAATAAATGTGCCTCTTTTATTGAGCCTCAAATAATTCTTAATTTTGATGTTCTAAAAATATTAATGGACACTTTAATATAATAAATGTGCCTCTTTTTTTGAGCCCCAAATAATTCCCATTTTGATGTCCCGAAAATACGAATGCGACCAACTTGGATGTTTGATGCGCTTATGTCACAGTTTTTACCTATACTCTGTCCACTATGCTCGGATTTTTAATTAGCTGCAGTAAAATGACACTTCTTATCTGTCATTTCGTTAAAAAATGTTCCCATTTCATAGCGAAATGACAGTTAAAATGACATTAGAAGTGTCATTTTGCTACAGCTAAATAAAAGTCCGACCATAGGTTATTCGCTTTTTGACACCTGTCAGTTTCATACTAACGAATATGTGTTTTGCGGATTTTGATCCTTATTACAACTAGAAATTGTCCAGCTGACAGGTTTCAAAAAGTGGATAACCTAGTAGACAGAGTATAACGTAACACATTTGTTCGGGGTCCCCTAGCTTAGGTAGTTACTGTGACAAACTTTGAGAAAAGGCGAGAAAATTAAAAAGAGGCGCACAAATGTTTTAGACGCTCATTTATTTAAAAACGCGTACATAATTTGAAGTTAAATTGTTTTAGAGGATGAATTAAATATGTATGTTAATGTTACAGAATAGCAAAGAGCAAAATGACGGCAGCCGGGAGAAGTCCAAGGACTTCACGTTCGACCACTCGTACTGGTCGTTCGCGCACGATGACAAGAACTACGCGGCGCAGGAGCAGGTAAGTCACTAACACACTCTGTTTAGACGGCACACCTACTGCCCACACTAAAGAAACTGTTTGATATTTCCCAAGTAGCACAGAATCACAATAGCAATTCGGCGGGGGTGCGCTCAACCAGTCACACTAGACACTAGCCGGTTGAGCATTTTTGCTTCCCCGGCTGCCGGGCCGATATGGGTGCCGGCACAATGCCGGCGACGTCCCGGCCAGTGGAAAAGCTCCCATTGGTTATAGTATTTAAGTGGGATCGGAGAGAGAAATAGGTCATCTTGTCTCCATTTTTCTTAAAGTTCACTTTTTACGAAGTCGAGTTTTTGATTTTTAAAATTTACTTTTTTTTAACCAACGTTATTACTCGCTGTCCGCGAAGCAGACACAATAGTTAAACAATTGCCCTGAACCTTATGTGGTCCCTGGGACAGCGAAAGTGTTAAGTTTATCTTCTTGCTCTATTCATGCATGTCACTCAACACTTGTATGCTATTATATCTGGAGGAACACTGGGTCCTAAAACACAGGCTTTTGGCTAGTTCAGGAGGCATCAGTTCGCCCTATAATGTATCTCTATTGTACAGACGCGAGACGCCAGCAGGTCAAGCCACCCGTAACTGTCAAATTATCCCAATCAACCTTGAACCTAATGCTTTAGTTATAAAGATGAAAAACTATTAAAGAAATTTGACAGATTGTAGTAGCTTGATGTGCTGGCGTCTGTACAACATTCTTTAATCCTTGTAGTACACAAGGATATGTGTGTTTTTATAATGTACAAATAAACATTTTTATTTTATTTTATTTATTTATTCCAGGTGTTCGCGGACCTGGGGCTGGACGTGATAGACAGCGCGTTCGAGGGCTACAACGCATGCGTGTTCGCATACGGACAGACCGGCAGTGGAAAGACTTTCACTATGATGGGCTCAAACGTGCGTATATTCTACTTAAATTCATTCATTCATTCACTGATAGACAACGCACAGCCTGAACTGCTGGGTCTAGAAGCGTTCCTTTGCACAAGAGTTCCTTTTGAAGTTGTGCTTAACTATTAATTCTTATATCTATGGGCATTCTCTGTATATATCTAAGGAAGGATTTTTTCATCCCCTAAAGGAATTAGATAGGGGATGAAAGTTTGTATGAAAGTTCGATATTTTTCCGATAGGAGAGCCTGGTAGCATGGAGACCATAGAAACAGGTTTTGTCGACGGAAGAATAGACAAAATGACACATCACCGTTCTTAGTTTGACTTTAGAAATCTGTCTACAATCTGTCATTTTGTCTATTCTTCCGTAGACATAACCCGTTTTTATGGTAGACATCTGGACACATGTTACGCGCACAACTTATCTACTTAATAAAAATCTCACAAATCTTATGGAACGACTGTCAAATAAAATACCTCACTCCCCCCCCTCGATTGACATAATATGGATTTGTGATCAGCCGATTCATACTGTAAAAATCTCTCCGTGAATACTTAATTGGAGTGAGTTATCAATAGTGTCAATCCCTAAGCATCAGGTGGAATTGCAGCTCACAGCAGTAGAACCAGAAATGTGCACCGACACCAAATAAATTGGGATAAGGGCAAGAAAACTAAGATTTATTTTTGACTAGCTTTTGCCCGCGGCTTCGCCCGCGTAGATGTCGGAAAATATCCCACGGGAACATGCTACCGGGAAATCCTTCCTTATTCCTTGTCTACGACTGATAAGTCGAATATAGAGACACTGAAATTATTCTACCATATTATTATGCACCTATATTCTGGCAAATAAATAAATTTCATTTCATTTCATTTACATTATAAAGGAAACGTCTGTGCAAAATTTCAGCTTTCTAGGTCCAAGGGTTTGGGCTGGGCGTTGATGAGTCAGTCAATCAGTCAGTCAGTCAGGACTTCTCTTTTTATTTATATAAATATAGATTTATTTATTTAAGTTATACAACATAACAGATTTAAATAAATCTAAGGCGTTGTAGAGCAAAATTTAACAAAAATAAAAAATAAAATAAAAATAAAAAATAGTATATTACAAGAAATTAGCAAAATTTACAAAATAAGAAACATTATAGAGATAAAAATGCAATCAATAGAAAATTACTACTTTTTATTACTTAAGTATCTAACTTTCATCCATCATCTCACAGAATGTTAAACATTCACGAAACACATCTATCCATCTCTATACTCCATTTGTAATAAGATTAGACATTTAAAAAACTTTTTTTTACAGTCCGTTCAACCGTTTTTGACTTCTATTACGTTGGTGGCATTACAAATGGCAGCTGCAGTAAACAGTTGGTATTGTAACCACTTTTTTGTCTTTAATGCCATCCTTTAAGCCTACGGAATATAAGTCAAAATCGCTTGAACGGACTGTAAAAAAAGTTTGTTTAAATGTCTAATCTTATTGCAAATGAAGTATAGCAAACAAATGAAGATGACTATTTAGTATCTACTCTCCACCTCCAGGAGTACCAAGGTCTAATCCCCCGGATATGCCGCCACCTGTTCTCCCGTGTGGCTGCCGGCAAGGAGTCGGGCGCCTCCTACCGCACGGAGGTCAGCTACTTGGAGATCTACAACGAGAGGGTCAAGGATCTCTTGTCTACTGACGCGGGGCACTCCCTCAGGGTCCGAGAGCATCCCAAGCTGGGGCCTTATGTGCAGGACCTGTCCAAGCATTTGGTGTCCGATTATGATGATATACAGGTTTGATTCTTTTTTTTTCGTTAAGTTTTTAAACCAGATTTGATCATTCAAATGAGATAAAAAATAATCAAAGTAAGAAAAATCCTCTAAAATTTTTTGTCTGTTTGTACTGGCTTGCCAATCTTAATAATGTTTTTACGGTTCCGTACCTGGGTGCCAAACGGAACCATATTACTAAGCCTCCGCTGTTTGTCAGTCTGTTCGTCTGTCTGCCAGCGGGCTTTATCTCATGAACCGTAATAGGTAAACAGTTGAAAATTTCACCAGATTGCCGCTATAACAACAAATAATAAAAATTAAATAAAGTTAAAAATTAAATAACCTAAGTAAACGTGTTTTTTTTTAAACTGATGTATTTGATGACGACACGTTTGACGAATCGTGGTAGAATGACATTGTCGTATTGCCATTATTACAAAACCCGTTAGTAGACATGATTTTCGAAAAACTACTACTTTTGAACATTTACTAATGCCAGATTATTTTTACATATTATTTATTAGTGTTTTAAGCAATCTGAAGTACCTAGTAAGATTAGCAGATTATTGCATACGTCAGTCATTCATTTGTCATGTACGAGATTACAATTCAATGCCATTTCTTACAATGGAGTGTCAGTGGTTGACCATTGGAAAGTCATAATGACGCCATTATATTAGTAGATTACCAAACTTGTCAAAATCAACAATTATGAAATCAATGATAGACCATTCTGACCATTGAGTTATATAACTAGAGAAGCAAACCTCATTAAAATGTGTAAAAAAAGTATAACCACTATTTAAATGCGACGACGTAGCTTTGAAACTACTAAACATTTAAAAGTAAACATATATCTGTCTCACTTACACAAGTCGCAAGAACAATACTGTCGCTTAGATTAGACAAAGATCGCAATATAAACGTGCAATGGCGGGAAGGGGTTGCCTACCCATGCGAAATTTTAACCAACTTTTTAAACGTTAAAAAAAAACGTAACGTTTAAACGGTAAACGTTAAATTATTTTTTAAGTATGTGAATTATGTATTTCTTATTAGATGTGTATTAGAAGGTTATATGTATTGAAAATAATCAAGGCATTTTCTTTTTGAACATTTTTTATTTCATTTAGTTAATTTTACATTTTTAAACATTAAAATATAAAAACATTAAAAAATATAAAAAATAGTAGCCCACCGGTATCGGGAACAGGGTCCAAGCTACCGGTGGTCAGGGCTGCTTAGAGAGGAACCTCCTAACGATACGCGCGGTGTCCAGAAGTATCGCTTTCTGGAGCAATCTTCCTTAATCCAGCTGCCTAACGAGAGCCTCTTCAGGTGTTGATCGAGGCTCTTGGCTATTATGCCATTGGCCATCACGACTACAATATATTTCCGGTAGTTGTTCGTCATCATAACTTCGTCCATAATCGCAAAGACAAAACCTTCGGTTTCCTCAAAGAGTCAGTTTTCTATAAGTCCTTTTCTTTTTGAAGGTTTTTTAAATTCTTCCATGAATTGCACTGTTTCATCATTTACATTTAGCTGCATTCCGTCTTCTTCGCTCAACATACGTTTTTTTTCAGTTCCTCTATAACATCGTTTATTTTTTTTATTTCTAGTCTTTTATTTTTTTGTGATATATTTTTTTCCTTTCCTTAGTCTTCTAGCCGATAAATTTTTCAAACGGTGAATTATTTTCCTCATTTTGGGCTTTCGGGGCATTTCAGTTATTTCGTCTATCTCTTCGTCGGTTTCCACAACATCCACATCCATATTTTCTTCTTCTTAAAGCTCCACCTGCTCTTTAGAATAACGGTTGTCCTGAAAAATATACAATTTATTGTAGGCAAAACAGCTCTTTACAATCTAAAAACTAAGTTGAAAAAAACATTCAGTACACAATGTAGTTTCAGTCGATATAATAGTAGATTATGCACCGAGGGGCTAAAGTTGTGTCTTATGTCACGGGCGTCATATTGAATCTCGAGCGCAATGAAGGATTCGGGATTTAACTCCCGAGCGCAGCGAGGGAGTTGAGAGTTTACCTCACGAGCGAAGCGAGGGAGTTAATACAAGAATCCTGAATGCAGCGAGGGATTCAAGCTAGCCCAAGGCAAAGACACCTTTAGCCCAGAGGAGGATACTCTACTTTTTACACCTACTGTGAGAAAATAATAGCCATAGTACGAAAAACAAAGTATTTATTAAATAAACAAACAGTAAGAATAACATATTTAGAACTAGTTAGTTATATGCACTTACATATTAATTGAAGTTAATGGTAACATTTGAGACATTAGTCCAGTTGTGCAAAGACAAAGTTAAGTTTTTATTTGGTACGTTTATAGATGTTGATGTGTAATTTAAAAAAAAAAAAAACTTGAGAGGTGTCAAGGGACACCCGGATGGAACGAAGTTACTTTCGATTAATTAGTGAAGGAATTGTAACAAAATTTTATTTTTATACTTATCATCATCATCATCATCATCATCATCATCATCATCATCATCATCATCATCATCATCATCATCATCATCATCATCATCATCATCATCATCATCATCATCATCATCATCATCATCATCATCATCATCATCATCATCATCATCATCATCATCATCATCATCATCATCATCATCATCATCATCATCATCATCATCATCATCATCATCATCATCATCATCATCATCATCATCATCATCATCATCATCATCATCATCATCATCATCATCATCATCATCATCATCATCATCATCATCATCATCATCATCATCATCATCATCATCATCATCATCATCATCATCATCATCATCATCATCATCATCATCATCATCATCATCATCATCATCATCATCATCATCATCATCATCATCATCATCATCATCATCATCATCATCATCATCATCATCATCATCATCATCATCATCATCATCATCATCATCATCATCATCATCATCATCATCATCATCATCATCATCATCATCATCATCATCATCATCATCATCATCATCATCATCATCATCATCATCATCATCATCATCATCATCATCATCATCATCATCATCATCATCATCATCATCATCATCATCATCATCATCATCATCATCATCATCATCATCATCATCATCATCATCATCATCATCATCATCATCATCATCATCATCATCATCATCATCATCATCATCATCATCATCATCATCATCATCATCATCATCATCATCATCATCATCATCATCATCATCATCATCATCATCATCATCATCATCATCATCATCATCATCATCATCATCATCATCATCATCATCATCATCATCATCATCATCATCATCATCATCATCATCATCATCATCATCATCATCATCATCATCATCATCATCATCATCATCATCATCATCATCATCATCATCATCATCATCATCATCATCATCATCATCATCATCATCATCATCATCATCATCATCATCATCATCATCATCATCATCATCATCATCATCATCATCATCATCATCATCAATCTGGCTTGCTTTCTATAAGAGAGAGAGAGAGAGAGAGACAGACAGAGAAACATGCGCACGCCGCACGGCTTACAATAGCTACCTATAGCAAAAAGTGTCGTGACAACTTTTCGTGAGACTTTTTTCCGTCTAGCCCCCTTTCACAACGCGCGATAAGGAACTTCGTTCCAAAATTTAAAAAAAAAAATTAAAAAAAAATGAAAAATGGTTCGTAGTTATCTAATTATTCTTACAATATTATGTCTTCGAAAACATGGCAACGATATGAAGAAGCAGTCGTTATGATTTTGTAGGAAATCGAGAATATCATCCACGCGTAGTAAGGGTTTCGAGAATAGCTTTCCTCTTTCTGGCACCAAAAGGTGTTTGTTAGTACTATACTGCCAATTTAGCTGAGCATGTGAGATTCCAAATTCAAATCACATTATTGACCAGCGGGTCATAATGAAATCCAGTACAACATTATTGACCGGCTGTGCCCCCGGCCACTAATGACTCACTTTAGGTTAAGGTTGCTTGACATATAATTTGACATTTTCGAGCAGGTGGTGTGAAAACTAATTTGTTGCTGTGGGAATTCAATGAGAAGGCATTTTTTGTTGGCATTACCTATAATTTGATAATTACCGCATAAAATCATTACTTACACTAAGCATTAGAATTGCTTGAATGGACAAATAAACACGGCCCCATTCACTTTTTGGGGCTATTTTATCTTGATCACGGAAGTGCTTCGAACAAATGACAGTACATTTAGTAGGTAGCCAGTCAGTCTCTTTTCCCAGCAATCGGATTATTGATTGAGAAGATTGATTGCATCTTTAGGTACTCTGGAACATTGTTAATTATTATTAAAAAATATTTAAAATCGCTTATTCCATAAATTAAAAACTCCCACAAATGTGGGAAACTAAAACATAGTTTTTAGTTGTAACACTGATCATATTAAAAAAAAAATCTACATTTTATTTATTTTACTGCGTTTTTACGCTGATATAAACACAGAAACAATATACTTACGGGTGGAAAGCAATTCCGGTAGTTTTTGTGATCTTGAATCGCATTCTTTCATTACGCATTTACCCCTTTTGGCGATATTTTTTGTCGCGTGTCACTCGGTTCACTTCGGCTGCCGTCATACAGAGCACTGAACTGACGTTAGCTACGCATACGGCCGTGGCCGTATGTCCAGTGGCAACGCCTTAGCGCGGTAATTGCTAATCTAGTGTATATATATCAATGATTCTGACACTATTGTAATAGCAGACTTGGGGCCCTGTACGCGTGTTGCACTACAGGGCTTAATAACGTACTTGCCGCCCAAAAACACCGACAGTACATATGCCTACTAATAAATCTGTCATCCATGCGCAGGAGTGCATGCACCGCGGCAACCTGCACCGCACGACGGCGTCGACACAGATGAACGACGTGTCGTCTCGCTCGCACGCTATCTTCACCATCACCTTCGTGCAGGCCTCCTACCTGCGGCATAACAACATGCCGAGTGAGACCGTCTCTAAAGTGCACCTCGTGGACCTTGCTGGGAGGTAAGTATCACCACGCCAAGTGGTTCTCCAAGGGTAGACACAGGCCTATAATGTTCCCACTGCTGGGACACGGGCCTACTCTCTTCGAGAGAGAGTGGGCTGTAATCTACCATTTCGTGAGAGTAGGTATTGCATACCCATATTTCACCGGCTAGGTATATCCAGGCCAGGGGCACTCCGCATTTTAGGTATGAAGCTACAGTACGCGGCTGGCTCGCACGTTAGTTCGATACTCACTCACGCACCGCGTCGTAAAAGAAGACAACCCTAACGAGTCAGAAGGTATAAGAGTTACGCGATAGAAAGAGAGGCAACTTGTAGGCGAATATAACTGCAGGTGCACGAGCGTAATGCCACTAACCTTGAATATAAAGGGTGACTGGTACCAAACCTGAAATCGCGAAAAAAAGTCAGATGTTCCCTACATAACTCGTCAAAATGTAGGGAACAGCAGATTTTTTTTCGCGATTTCATGTTGATCCCATAGTAAAAGTTGTTTGTTATCATGAGTACAATAATGTGTTTAAGTATCGGCACAGATTAATACAGATGGGACACACCGCAGTTTAGGTATGAAGCTACAAGTACGCGGCGGGCTCATCTCACTGGGTCAATTCAGTGTGGGCTGCCGCGCACCGGCCGGCTCGCACGTTAGTTCGATACGCACTCACGCGCCGCGTCGTAAAAGAACACAACCCTAAAGGGTCAGAAAGTATAAGAGTAACGCGATAGAAAGAGAGGCAACTTGTAGGCGAATATAACTGCAGATATTAAGCGTTGTGCGACCTGAAGTGCACTGTATTGTGTCGTAGCAAGAGTCGCTATTTATTTAAATGATTTTGCGGAGAGAATCTTCTGTACTTGTACCATTATGTATTCTATGGTATAGGTCTCATGTAATAAGACAAGAGCGTAATGCCACTAACCTTGAATATAAAGGGTGACTAGTACCAAACTTGAAATCGCGAAAAAAAATCAGCTGTTCCCTACATTTATGTTCACATAACTCGTGAAAATGTAGGGAACAGCAGATTTTTTTACCGTAATTTCATGTATGGTCCCATAGCAGGCCAGACGCACTCCGCATTTTAGGTATGAAGCTACAAGTACGCGGCGGGATCGACTTGTCGACGGTAATTATTGTGGGCTGCCGCGCGCCGGCCGGCTCGCACGTTAGTTCGATACTCGCTCACGTGTCGCGTCATAAAGGAAGACAACCCTAATGAGTCAGAGGGTATAAGAATTACGCGATAGAAAGAGAGGCAACTTCTAGAGTCGCTATTTATTTAAATGATTTTGCAGAGAATCTTCTGTACTTGTACTATTATGTATTCTGTGCGCATAGTAAAAGTTGTTTGTTATCATAAGTACAATCATGTGTTTAAGTTAGTTACCACTTTACCAGTCACCCTGTTAAGCTGCTACTGAAAGTTTTCAAACTGAAACCTAATAATGAATTAAAGTTGTTTGTCTATATCTAAAATTATTTTATCTACACCCATGCTATAAGTCCTCTATAAAAGTTTCTGAAACAGTTAGCTTATTGCCAACATTAAAACAGCCAGTGTCATAGTAACCATGGTAACCATAATAGCATCCAAACGGGTGTTTTAATGTTGTACTGAATTTCATAATGCAACTCGTTTTCAAAAAAAGAACGTTGTAATGCACGCGCGTTTCACTACAACAGCGCCGTAATTTAAAAAAGAACTTATTCGAATTCACGTCGTATACTATGACGCCGGCCGCCATGTTCGATTTGAGTATTAGTATTGCAAAAAACTGTTTCAGAACCTTTTATAGAGATTGATAACATGGATGTAAATAAAGTCTTGTATGCAACTGTACATAATTAGGTATTAAAACACTCATGTGATACTAAACCCACTTTCGTGTTTTAATACCCCTTATTATACGTCAGTTGCATAAATAACTATTATTATTATTGTTTTGTGACACAGTGAGCGGGCCGACGCTACCGGAGCGACCGGGCAGCGGCTGGTGGAGGGCGCGCACATCAACAAATCGCTCGTCACGCTGGGCTCCGTCATCTCCGCGCTCGCCGAGTCCAGCCAGCCGCTCGAAGGTAGCCATTCAAGATCATCACAAAGAAAGAAAAAAAACAGCCTTCTAATAAAATAAAAAAATTGTCCGTGTCCTTGGACCACGCATTATGAACGGTTCCGTTGTTGGGATGAATAAATAATTTATTCCAGAAACAAACTTAACATAGAGAAGGATTTAAAAATAAAAAATAAAAACTAGCTGACCTGACAGACGTTGTCCTGTTCAAATTTCAATAATGTATGAAAATTCCTATAGAAAATGAGCACTTTAAGATTTCCCGAATTTTCCCGGCAACTTTTCCAATTTTTCTCTTCTTTGTCCGTGTCAGGTTGTATCTTGACCAAAATATAATACGCTACAATGAAACACATGTATTTACATAATTTTAACCATAAAAATCATCAATATATCTCTCTAAGTTAAATTTCGTGTAGATTTCGTTCGTGAACTTTCCTTGGACATCAACGAATATTTGAAAAAAAAAAAAAAATTGCTCAATTGGTCCAGCCGTTCTCAAGTTTTGCGCTTAGCAACACATTTAGTCATTCATTTTTATTTATACAGATATTATTATCACATTTAGGTCGAGTAGGTATTGAAGTTTTGTTCAGTATGATGTTCTGTATCACAACCTTAATTTTGCCCACACCTTTCTGATACACCCTGTATACAGGGTGTAAGGAACATCCCTCCGCAGACTGATGGGGTGAATTCAGTATATCAAACTAAGATGACCGGTACATGAAATTTTTTCAGGATCGTTATGGGAACCCAATAAACCTGATTTGTTTGTGTTTTGTGCACGAATCGGAGCGTCTGTTACTGGTTGGGAGGGGTAGGTAATAGGTATGCGGTGAGTTCGATGAACTCTGTAGAGACACAAAGTGAACAGCTGATTTTACGCGTCGTTAGTTAGAGTATTTCAACATCCATTGCTGGTTTTTTTTTTTTTGCTGTTTTTTTTTACATAAATGGAGTGCTGCGAACACACTAATTTTAAGAAAATGTAACCGAAAAAACTATTAAAAAAATTAAAATTTTCCGGTGGAATATGATTAAAAATGTGGAGCTGAATGCACCCTGTTAGTTTCGGAGGGCTGTCCCTTACGCCCTGTAGAGATACTAATGAAGTAATGTGTGTTTCAGTGCGTCTTCAGAAAGGACAGAAGAAGGTGTTCATTCCGTACCGCGACTCGGTGCTAACGTGGCTGCTGAAAGACTCGCTCGGAGGCAACTCCAAGACCATCATGATTGCTGCTGTAAGTAACATTAAGCCCCCCTCCCCTTCTAACCGACGAAAAAAAAAGGAGGAGGTTCTCAAGTCGACACGTATATTTGTTTTTTTAGGGTTCTGTACCAAAATGGTAAAAAAGGAACCCTTGTACTCATTGCTCAATACTTTTATTGCATGATTTTATTTTTATGGTGTGACTCAGTCTGTCTGTCACAGCTGGATGAAGAACTACTAATGCTATCAAAATTTGAAACAGTTTTAGATGACGTTTGCCCAACTATTTTGAGAATAAGATTGAAATAAAAATATCCTCTTAGCTGCGAGAAGGACCACGAAGGTCGTCAAAAATCGTACCTGTCTGTGAATCGGACCCCAGTGGTCCTATCTGCTCCCGACGTTATTTTGACTGTTTTGTCTTCATAAACTGTATCTTTACTGCTCTCACTAGCACAAAGTGTAGGTGAAAAACAAGGATGGCATACCGTCCATGTCAAGTCTCTAAAACAAACTAACTACGATAACACCCAGAAATACTCTCACACAAAAAGCTCACAAAAACAAAAAAAAAAAACAAAATGTCCGTCACAGTTGGAAGGATATTTATGTTTTTTTTTTTGCAACAGGGACTGAAAGGGGTCTTAAAAATTCGAAGTGGTGTTATTAGGGCATGTGGGGTATCATATGAAAGAGCGTTCTTTGCACATTGTCAAACATTTTTTTTCTTTTTTTTTAGGCTGCATAGATTTCGACTTTTGATGAAAAATGTAGAAAAAAATACCGTTCCTCCCCCCCTCCCCCCTTATTTCCGAAGATTGTATAGAAAACATTTTTTTGCTGACTGAGCCTGATCCTGACCTCGATCACTGTTAGCATAACTCGTCGAAATGTAGGGAACAGCTGATTTTTTTTCACGATTTCAAGTTTGGTCAAAAATTTGTTCATAATGATGAGTATACATACAGATATATAAGTAATTGACATTGGACATCTGACATTGGCTATATTTAATTATTTGTAGCATTATTATTCTAGTTACATATTTAAATGACATTTATCTACACCCATGCAATAAATCCTCTGTAAAAGTTTCTGAAACAGTTAGCTTATTGCCAACATTAAAACAGCCGGTGTCATAGTAACCATAATAGCATCCAAACGGGTGTTATAATGTTGTAAAGAATTTCACTATGCAACTTGTTTTAAAAAAAAAGAACATTGTAATGCACGCGCGTTTCACTACAACAGCGCCGTAATTTAAAAAAAGAACTTATTCGAATTCACGTCGTATACTATGACGCCGGCCGCCCGGCCGCCATGTTCGATACGAGTATTAGTATTGCAAAAAACTGTTTCAGAACCTTTTATAGAGGATTCATAACATGGATGTAGATAAAGTCTTGTATGCAACTGTACATAATTAGGTATTAAAACACTCATGTGATACTATTATCACACTCAGCTTCGCCTAGTGTGATAAACCCACATTCGTGTTTTAATACCCCTTATTATACGTCAGTTGCATAAATAATAATATTATTTATTATTTTGTTTATTATTCTTCCTCATAGTAATTAAGTGGCATGTTTTTTTTTTTTTTAAATTTTTTAAGTTATAAAATGTAGTGTTTAATATTCGACAAAATGTAAAAATTGTTATGAATAAATAAAAAAAATAAAACAATGTACAATGACGCCTTATGAGTAGTGATGTTCAAATCGACTTTAAACTAAAAACGTGTTATAGACTATAAACTATATTTTTCTAGCGCGCTATTTTATATGCTATCATTATAACGCGTTGTTACAAAACTTGGCCGCAGTCTGAACGCGGAGACATTATCATTTTATATGGCAATACGCTAGTTATCTCGCAACTTCGCAAGTACTCGCAACCCGCTGTGCACGAAAGAATATAATAATATCTCATGTAGCGTTATAGATCAATGAAGTTTCCTTCATACTTTCCAGGCTTAGGACTGTCTTTAATAAAATTGATTAAATTTTATTATATACATCATTTCTAAGGTCTCAAGTTAATTTCGACTTTATTGACATTTTACAAACCCTTTGTTTTTTTGGTGCAGGATACTTGGTAAATGATCTGGAAGCTGAATTTAACAAAAAAACATGAATGTCAATAAGGTCTAAATTCGCTTGACACCTCAGAAAGTGTCTAGATTATTATGCACATCATTTCTAGGGTGTCAAGCTAATTTCGACCTTATTGACATTTTACACACCCTTTGTTTTTTTGGTGCAGGATACTTGGCAAATGATCTGGAAGCTGAATTTAACAAAAAAACATGAATGTCAATAAGGTCTAATTTCGCTTGACACTTCAGAAAGTGTCTAGATTATTATGCACATCATTTCTAGGGTGTCAAGCTAATTTCGACCTTATTGACATTTTACAAACCCTTTGTTTTTTTGGATTAAGATACTTGGTAAATGATCTGGAAGCTGAATTTAACAAAAAAACATGAATGTCAATAAGGTCTAAATTCAGACCTTATTACGTAATAATAACAGATAACAGATACCGCGGGCCGACCGGCCGACTGCCGCCCGAGTTCACACGATTTCGCCCGAGTGCCCCAACGCGCTGTCGGCGCTGTGACGCTTTGAGTGAGACTAGTGAGACTATAAAAGTTATAAAGCTATAATGCTATCCCGCTCTAGCCACGTTGTGCAAGTTTAGAATTTGAGATGCTTAGTTTGTTGAAACGTTATATTTCTAGCGCGAAGTCAGAGTCGGTACAACAAACGCTAGATGCTATAAATACATAGCGTGTTATTTTTTGACGCTAGACGTTATATTAACCACCACTACTTATGAGGTTGTGCGTTATTTAAATTAAACCTTGTAAATGTTCCCTTTCTTTCACCAGATATCCCCAGCTGACTGCAACTACGGGGAAACACTGTCAACTCTCCGGTACGCGAACCGCGCCAAGAACATCATCAACAAGCCCACCATCAACGAAGACCCCAACGTCAAGCTCATCAGAGAGTTGCGAGAGGAGATCGAGAAGCTGCGAGCTCAGATCGCGCATAACGACGTGAGCAGATAGATAGATATTCTTTATTGTAAAGTGAAGACGAAAGGGCCGGGGTAGCCCGCGAAATTCAAAATTTGTAAAGTTTTTTGCAATTTGCAAGTCAGTAGGTTGAATTAGGTTGAATGTTGATCTAAATCTAATCTAATTTGACGACACGGTTGGCGCAGTGGTTGAGCGATTGACTGCTGCGCAGCATGTCGCGGGTTCGATTCCCGCACGGAACAAATATTTGTACGACCTACAAGTATTTGTTCCGAGTCTGGGTGTTTTTCTATCTATAATATGTATGTATTTACAAAAAAAAATGTATATATGTAGTTTATCAGCCATCTCGTTACCATAACACAAGCATTAGGTTGCTTAGCTTGGGACTAGATGGCGTTGTGTGAAATGTCCAAAAAAAAAAAATATGATTCGGGGCCGTATAAAATATTTATTTATAGAATTATAACCACGGATATCGAGGGATATGGCTTGGAGGCGTGACACATGTCGCCTCCACGTGGTCACAACTGACCATCCGCCATACGCGCGATGGCGGTAAGCAAAGGGAGGGCACTAGAAAGTGCCCGCCCCTTTTGAGCATGTCTGCAATAAGTGTGCGTCGAAAAACTCATCATGTGTGCCGTATCTAGAAAAGAAAGAAAGAAAGAAAAATCGTTTATTCTGCACAAATAAAACGCACATTAGAAACTAAAAAAAAAAATAACAAAGACTAGTACACACATTATGCAAAGTAAGCAAAAGCCTCGTATCCAAGTTGTCTTTTGATCTCAGACCAAAGACAACAATTTAAAACAGTAATTCTACAATACTACTTAGACTATGAACTCTATATTGCCTCTGCTCTGTGTTGTGACACTAGGAAATGTCAACAAACATTATCAAACATTATCTATTTCTTTTGTTTTTGTGTGAGGTGGCGACACTTTAACTTGAACCAAAAATAGAGAGAAGGCATCTCTCCGGTAGGGAATGCAGAACCGGTGCTGTTTTAAAGAACCGGGATTTTTGGGACCTTCTGGCTTAAGAACCGGGATTCCCGGTACTATCAATACTTTTGATACTTTAATAAGTCTTTGTAAGAGAGTTGAAAGTGTTGAAACGGAGAAAGTAAAAAAAGACGAAATGACAGGGCAAAGTAAAAACATTTTAATCAAATCAAATAAAACGTTTTATTTCTTGTTTTATAGACACTAAATCAGTCTTATTTAGTATAATTTTACTGGTAATTACGCATATTATGCCAGCAACATTTTTTAACATTAAACGATTTTTATACCTAATCCTACATAATATATAACATAAACATTTATTAAACATCTTCACTTTACCAAACAAATTAACATGACTCTTATTGCAATTCTGCATAACCAAATTATAATTTAAAACTTACGTAACATCTACAAAAAAAGGAACTATGGAGTTTTAGCGTAGCATTAATCAGTCTCAATATTTATTGATTAGATAATCTTAACAAACATTTTTTAAATTTCTAGCTGCGTCCCGCAGTTTCACCCGCGTATACCGAGATAAAAAGTAGCCTATGTGTTAATCCAGTCTGTGTCTTTCGTTTTTTATTTACTTTCTTTTTTTTTTGCCACCGACTTCCGAAATCAAAGTTATTTTTCACTTTGTAGTGCTTTTTGGAAGTCGGTTTTTTTTTTTGTTAAAAAGTTTTTATTTCTCGCTTTTTAGTGGGTCTGTTTATAATTTGTATAAGTTACAATAGTCTAATGTCAATTGCTCATCACATGTTACAAAATATTGCTTTTCCCGATGCTGGGACGTTAATTTTTGAGGAGTTCTGCTGGTAAGAACCAGGAGAACTCCTCAACAACCACTCACCGTACGCATCGTGTGACGAGCGGAAATTGCTTAGCAACCATATTAAAGTAATCGAATCGCAACCCGTGAAATATTTATCATTGAGTAGTTCCGGTAGCCATCTGTGGTCTTCATCATCAGTTCCACTTCACCAAGTGGTGCTTTCCGAGAGCAAATGCACGAGCTACTATAAAAAATACCCAAATCGCTATAGGTGTGCCTATAATATCTGAAGAGTTCCTTCGATTTCTCCAGGATCCCATCATCAGAACTGGATTTTGACAAAAATGGGACCATTTGGGAAGTATACCCTTTCCAACAAAAAAATAATTTTTCAAATCGGTGGGCAAGCGACGGAGTTATGCGCGAACAAACATAAAAAAAAAAAAAAAAAAAAATAAAAAAAAAAAAAAAAAAAAAAAATACAAACATCCGAATTGAGAACCTCCTCCTTTTTTAGAAGTCGGTTAAAAAGTAGCCTATGTGTTAATCCAGGGTATTAGCTATCTACATACCAAATTTCATCCAAATCGGTCCAGCCGTTTGAGCGTGAAGAAGTAACAAACATACACACACACACACACACTCACAAACTTTCGCCTTTATAATATTAGTGTGATAATAATTCAACAATAGTTTGGAACAACTTGAATCGACAAATTCTTTAAATCAACTTGACTCTAATTATACATTTAAGAAAAAATAAAATAAAAATATAACTTTAAACTTAAATATTTTTGCAAAACTTAAACATAGGTATTCATCCTTACAATACTATAAATAAAAATACCCAACTAATACTTGCTCAGACCAATATTACATTGGTCTGATTCTTATAGTTAAAATGGGGGCACTCAATAGGTTAGGTACCTGTTTATTTATTTTTTAGAGTATTTCTCTCCTGCCTATATATTGATCTTAAAAATATAAGAGCGTCCAAACTCTTATCACTTAAACGTGATTTTATTTTATTGCAAAGGTACCCAGCGGAAGAAAAAACTCTTTCCGGCTCTACACTTGTCGGTAGAATTGTTAAAAGAAAGTTGAAAGCCTGCGACAAATAACGTCCACGATCCCCTCCCGCACCTCCGTACCCTCGCGCATCATGCTCTTGTATTACAGGTAGCAACGGTGGTAGCTAGGTAGTATAGTAACAGTGCAGCGGTCGGATTTTAGGCAATAAAATTAGAAAAATTCTAAACGCGAATCTTTTACCGAAAGTGCCGAAAGAACCGGGATTTGGTTTTGGAAATTCCGGTTCCTAAAACAACGCAAATTTCCGGGATTTCCCGGTACTTTCGGTTCCGGGATTTCCCGGGACTATTCACTACTCTCCGGATACCTATGATTATAACCATAAGAACCATACCATAATACCATTGTATTGATGATTCTTATGGTTATAATTATGTAAATAAATATTTTTTACGGTCGCGAATCATATTTAGATCAAACTACAACTTGACACCAACCTACGAATTGCAAAAAAACGTAAAAAAAAGTTGAATTTCGCGGGCTTCTATTGCGCATTCACCTTAAGGTTGATGCGCCAGGGTAGCCCGCGAAATTCAAAATTTCTTACGTTTTTTGCAATTTGTAGGTCAGTGTGAGCTTGTATGTTGATTAAAATATGATTCGCGGCCGTAGCTAATATGGCTTTACAGAATTATAATCATTAGAATCAGCAATACAACTCCATAAGTTAGCATTTACCTCAAATCTAGCGATTTCATGAAATCATGACGTTTGAGGTAAATGCTAACTTATGGAGCTGTATTGCTGATTCTAATGATTATAATTCTGTAAAGCCATATTAGCTACGGCCGCGAATCATATTTTAATCAACATACAAGCTCAAACTGACCTACAGATTGCAAAAAACGTAAAAAAATTTGAATTTCGCGGGCTACCCTGGCGCTTTCGCCTTAACCCAACTATGTTGGGGTCAGCTTCCAGTATAACAGGATGCAGCTGAATTCGAGTATTTTACATGGAGCGACTGCCTATCTGACTTACACAACCCAGTTACCGGGTACCCTTGATCTAGTCGTCTGAATCTGGCTTCTGACTACCCGTAACAACTGTCAAGGATCTGCAAATGACAGCCAGACCAACGGCTTAACGTGCTTTCCGAGGCATGGAAGGTTCTTGGTATTTAAAGGATGGTCACCCATCCATGGACCGCCGTTATCAGCAAGCGTAACTTAACTTTAATCGGTCCGTGATTCCGTGCGGCTGTTATTACTTACCCACGACCTCCTCAAGAAAACATTATAATGATTAAAGTCTAAATTATTTTATGTGTTACTATCTGCTTATTTTCGTTCCCAGGACCCGATAGAAGCAGAACCAGGAGTTCTAGCAACCCTCCAACGCAAGGAAGCTCAAGAGAAGGTCCTCACAGAGAAATGGACGGAGAAATGGCGCGAAACGCAACAGATACTACAGGAACAAAAAGCGCTGGGGCTGCGCAAGAGTGGCCTGGGGGTCGTACTGGACTCTGACATGCCGCATCTAGTGGGGATCGATGATAATCTGCTATCGACTGGTGTGACGTTGTATCATCTCAAGGTAAGGCTTTAAAGAAGTATAATAATTAGAGTTGGGCCCATCTCTGGATGGACTATGACTTTGGCCGACTGGCCGACTAGTCGGTTGCAAGAACACCGAGTAGTCGGCCAAGCCAATCATTGCTTTTTATTTATTTTATTTATTGGTCTATCTACAATTGTTACACTGTTCAACCAATTAACATAAGCTATAATACATGCCAAGTGCTCAATATTAGTCGATAGACACAGCATGTAAAAAAAATGCTTTCGGTGAAGTTGGGGTGTACAAACCGAAACTGTGATTCTAAAATCTATATTAAGGTTGATGCGCCAGGGTAGCTCGCGAAATTCAAAATTTCTTAAGTTTTTTGCAATTTGTAGGTCAGTGTGAGCTTGTATGTTGATTAAAATATGATTCGCGGCCGTAGCTATTATAGCTTTACAGAATTATAATCATTAGAATCAGCAATACAACTCCATAAGTTAGCATTTACCTCAAATCTAGCGATTTCATGAAATCATGAGGTTTGTGATAAATGCTAACTTATGGAGTTGTATTGCTGATTCTAATGATTATAATTCTATAAAGCCATATTAGCTACGGCCGCGAATCATATTTTAATCAACATACAAGCTCACAATGACCTACAAATTGCAAAAAACGTAAGAAATTTTGAATTTCGCGGGTTACCCTGGAGCTTTCGCCTTAATAAAAAGAGAAGTCCTGACTGACTGACTCATCAACGCTCAGCCCAAAACCCTTGAACCTAGAAAGCTGAAAATTTTGCTTAGCGGTTCCTTTTCTAACAAGGAATAAGGAAGGAATTCCCGGTAATATTTTCATGTGGGATAGTTTCTGACTTCCACGAGGGTGAAGCCGCTGGCAAAAGCTAGTAAATAATAAACAATAAGTCGACGTTTGTACGGACGTAAAAATTCGCGGCGATTTTTTGGATTTTCAACGCTCTGCTTAGCGACGAGAGTTGAAAATCCAACAGTGTGTTTTTTCGACGCGCTAGAATGCACTCTGTTGTTGTTAGGTTGGATTCTCGAAGCTCGGCTCAACACCGAGAGTTGAAAATCCAGTGCGCGATAAAATCCCGCCACGATATTTTTGCGTCCGTGCGAACGTGTCGGCTTAGATTTGTATTTAGAGTTACAGAAGCTCTCGTTTAAAATTTATTTTTTGACATAATTATATTTTTCTTTATTCTAGTTCAATTATTGACTGCCAAATTTTATAGAATAGATCGGCAGAAGTTTAGTACAGACGCCAGCATATCAAGCTACTACAATCTGTCAAATTTCTTTAATAATAGATTTTAATCTTTTTAGAATCAAATCAATCAATTTTTAGAATCTTTATCGCTAAAGCATTAGGTTCAGCACAGATTGATACAGATGGGACACTCCGCAGTTTAGGTATGCAGCTACAAGTACAGTAGTACCCAACTAATATGGCTTATCGATGTACCTGCGCAGAAGATGAATTTTTAAACTGCGGGACATGCTATTGACCAATCGGCACGCTCCACGCTTTTTCCTGTACCGCTATTGGTCGGTAGCTGCCGCCATGTTAGCGCGCGCCGCTTGACAGCCGCCATACTTGCGAGTGAGACAGAACTAACAGCTGCAGTGTATTATGAACCTTATAGTAGTGATATAAGGTTGATTGTAAGTTTTAAGCATTCTCGTTAATCTTCGGGGCCATACTTTCTTTTCTGTGCGAGCGAAGATTCACGACGCGCCTTATCAGTTGGGTACTACTGTACGCGGCGGGCCCCTCTCACGGGGCCAATTCAGTAGGTCAGAAGGTATAAGAGTTATGCGATAGAAAGAGAGGCAACTTGTAGTTGAATATAACTGTAGGTAATTAGCGTAGTGCGACCTGAATAGCACTTTATTGTGTAGTAGCAAGAGTCGCTTTTTATTTAAATGGTTTTGTGGAGTGTCCCATCTGTATTAATCTGTGCTATTAGGCCAGTCATTTAAAACATCGAATCGTATATACAGGATATCGGTTAAAATACACATTCTATGAAGAAAGTTTTAACTAGTGTCCGACCGAAGCTTCGGCTTCGGCTTCGGCTTCGGCCACCTTCGGCCAAATCTTCGGCTTCGGCCAAAAATTTGCCGAAGGTTTGGCCGAAGCCGAAGGTTTATTTTTGTTAAAATTACTTTAAGTAAATAAATATTTAATTAACATTGTATATTTGAAACTTTTATTTTAGACAGTATTTTATTACCTACTTGTATATGTTGGTCACTCGGCTCGTTATTGGGCTAAATCTCTAAAGCTCTCACAATATGTATCTAGTATATTCTGAGATCAAAGTAACTATCGTATTTCTCAAGGTCAATGACACCTTCGGCTTCGGCTTCGGCTTCGGCCGAAGGTTTTGGTGAATACCGATTAATCGGCTTCGCCTTCGGCTTCGGCCAGAATTGCACCTTCGGTCGGACACTAGTTTTAACCGATATCCTGCTCGAAAGACGCTACAACTACAATTTTGAACAGTTAAAAAAAAGAAAAAATGTCCAATGTTTGAAGTGCTATATCTCGGGTTCTATTGGACCTACCGGGGCCCTAAAACGGCCACAGTAAGCAATTCTTCTAAAAGCGATTAATTTCCTAAATTCCCAGCAATTTATTATGATTGACGTTTTTGACATTAAACTTCAATAAAGCAATTCATAATTTTGTGGACAATTTTACGAATCTCCATACAAAACTGTCAAACAACACAAAAATCAAAAAGATAAATTAGGAATTGTCAAGGTTGATTGGGAAAATTTAACAGTTTCGGGTGGCTTGACCTGCTAGCGTCTGTACTTCAGCCTTCAGTTTAATAAGTGTATCGTGTGTTAGGAAGGCGAGACGGTGATCGGCAGCGCGGAGTACTCCCCGGCGCCGGACATCGTGCTGGCGGGCGCCGGGGTGCTGCCGCTGCACTGCCGCGTGTGGCGGCGCGCCGGCCAGACCACGCTGGAGCCGGCGCCCGGCGCGCAGTGCTGGCTCAACACCGTGCTGGTGGACAAGCCCGCCAAGCTCAGCCAGGGTGAGGAAAGAAAGAAAATATATTTATTTAGCATAGACTCAGTCTACATTGCTACAATGATCTTTTGGCGCCCGAATGACGTCGACAGGGGGCGCTGTTGGTAAACATTTATCGTAATGAATGGTCATCCATCCACAGACCGACCTTAGCAAGCGTAGCTTAACCTTCGATCTGTTATTTTTTAGTCACGAGTCCATCGTACACACAACATTAACAACAAACAACAACAACATAACAACAAACAACAACACAACATAACAACAACATAACAACAAACAACAACAACAACATAACATTAACATTGAATCGTTCGCTCCCCCAGGCTGCATCCTCCTGCTGGGCCGCACCAACATGTTCCGCTACAACGACCCCGCCGAGGCCGCCAAGCTGCGCCAGGAGGGCAGCGCGTCCGTCATGAACCTGTCCCGCCTGTCGCTGCTGTCCTGGTCCACCACCGACCTGGCCGCCAGCACCGAGAACCTCAACACCACGCTGTCGTGAGTATAACCACAGATTAATACAGATCGGCTCATCTCACTGGGTCAATAGGGTATTACACCCATTTTTGAAAAGTGTCTCAATTAGATTCTATAGTGCTAAAAAGCCACTAAAAAAAACACAAAATTTTTATTCAATCGATAAAAACTTTTTACAAAAAAAACAACCGACTGTCAAAAAAACACTACAAAGAGAAAAATAACTTTAATTTCGGAAGTCGGTGTCTTTGGTTTTATATTTACTTTTTTTTTGCCACCGACTTCCGAAATTAAAGTTATTTTTCTCTTTGTAGTGTTTTTTTGACAGTCGGTTGTTTTTTTTTTTTGTAAAAAGTTTTTATTTTTCACTTTTTAGTGGTGCCTACCCCACACAAAGCTGAATACCACTCTGCAAAATAAATTAGAGCATCATCCTCATAGACTAATGGGAAAAATACGTATTCAATTATTGAAGCTAACTCAAAAGCCACTCATCAGAACTTGAAGATATTTTTATGCGACCATCTCAGGAGTATACCATTTCAAATAAAAACTTTGCAAAAAGGCAAAGACGTCGCGCTAGTCGTGTCAGAAGTTTGGTAGGCGTAGTTTTAGTTGACGAAGATAACGAATTAACGAGGCTACGAAATCTGCCTTCTGACAATCAAAGCCACACATAACATACAACTCAAGTAGCGTAATTTGAAGCGGCATATAGTTACTATTAAATCATTTAAGTGTAGCCAGAGTGCACCTCATGAAAATTCCAATAAGCCCAAACACGGCTAGGATACATTGTTTTAATACTGAGTTCCGATGCCTACCTTCCGGCTTCTTCATCAGATCGGTTCGATGGTACGGTCAGCAACAGAAGTCGGTTAACACTGCTACTATTTGACATCATCTCAATGGGGTTGGCTACTGTCAAAGTGGCGCTAGCATAGCTTTAACCAAAATTATATTCATTTGTATGAAGTATTTGTTTGTTTAAGATTTTACAAAATGCCTAATAAATGTGAAGTGCCTTATTGCAAAGGAATAGGTGCACACCAATTTCCGATAGCTGTAGAATAAAAAAAAAGTGGTTAAAAAAAGTAATTCAAAAAAAGTGGTCTAATTCGGCTTTTTGTAGTAATGTATAATTGGCGAAAAGTATTATGAAATGTATACTTCCTACAAACAAAACTGTTTCATAAATAAAATAGCTTGATGTATAATTTTAAGAGATGATACCTTTCAATAAGGTCTGCTTTTCTTCCTTGTAAAGAAGCACCTCATTTTTTTCAGTTCAGCCTTTAGCTCGCTTATTCTCCTTGTTGAGTACATGTTTATCTTATCATCCATCCTGGTATTTTGATGAAAAAAATTACAAAACCGAACACACAAATTAAGTAAACAAATGTGACAGGTGAAAGCTATGCTAGCGTCATCTTCGAAAAGTTTTAAGGAGCCAACCCCATTAACACAAAGTGATTCGATAAACTGCTTTTTTTCATTTAACTGTAAAGAGTTAATGTTTTTAAAATTTTAAGTACTTCTGTTCCGATTTGAATTTAAATGTTTCGCTTAATAATTAAGATTAAAAAACTGCAAGTGCTAATCGATTTTTGTTGCTGACTGTACCATTTTCATCAGAACCATTTATTTAAAGCTTCGTCATAATCGCTTAACTAATCGAGATATCTTATCGCCACCCGGGAAATACTTATCATCGTTGAGGAGTTCCCGTGGCTTTCTGTGCTCTTCTTCATCAGTTCCACTTCACCAGATGATACTTTCTGAATGCAAACGCTTGATTTGTTGATGAAAATACCAAAATAGCTATATGTATGCCTATAATATTCGAGGAGTTCCCTCGATTTCTCATGGATCCCATCATCAGAACTGGATTTTGATAAAAATGGGACCAATCTGAAAGTATAACCGTTTCAAATGAAAAAAGATTTTTCCGGACGAATTGAGAACCTCCTCCTTTTTTTGAAGTCGGTTAAAAATGCATTTAAATTTTACATTTTTAAATTTCGCGCGAAAACGCTGGACGCAGTGGCCGCCATATTGGTCTGTGGTCATGACGTCAATTAGTCAGTAAACAAACACTTTATAAACGCTGATCAGTTGACAGTTGACATTGACACTTTTAAATTTATACTACCGTAATGACGTAATAACATGGCGACTACTTTCATCGTGTTAGAAAACAGATTAAAAAACTGAAAACTTTGAATTGAATTTTAAAATTTATATTGTTATTTTACGAACTAAAGCTAACATTTTCTGACCGCTTTTTGCCTGAGCTATCTAAATAATATATTTTTAGATTTTTTCTCCTATAGAGTAAAATACCGTGGGTTACGTTTACGTTCGATACTCACTCACGCGCCGCGACGTAAAAGAAGACAACCCTGACGAGTCAGAATTTATAAGAGTTACGCGATAGAAAGAGAGGCAATGTGTAGGTGAATATAACTGTAGGTAATTAGCGTTCTGCGAACTGAATTGCACTTTCTTGTGTCGTAGCAAGAGTAGCTTTTTATTTAAATGATTTTGCGGAGTGTCCCATCTGTATTAATCTGTGGTACTGTGCAAACTTGGGTCTCAGGGGGAGGTAGCTCATGCAACGCGTCGTTCCTCCAGCCAGTAATAGGACTCGCCCATCAAGGAGCGCTGTCCCAAGTTATAAAACAAAAGGTTTTAAACTAAGACACGTGTACTAAAAGATAAATAATTAAATTATCTTTAAATTGGTGAAGATTTAAAAAAATATGCTTGATAGTTTTTGCGTAATTCTCGGCTTTTCATTCGCGTTAGAGATAACTTTCAAATTAATTACGCTATAAAGATAATCTAAAATATGTTATTAGGGAAATGCTCTAATTTAACATAATTATATTTTTTCCAAATCATTAACACTACTCGTTTAGACGTGATCTTTAGTAAGTGAGTGTGTAGTTTAGTGAGTGTGTGTTTAGTGAGTGTGTGTTTAAGTGAGTGTGTGTTTAAGTGAGTGTGTGTTTAAGTGAGTGTGTGAGTGAGTAAGTGTGAGTGAGTGTGTGTTTAGTGAGTGTGTGTGTGTGTGAGTGTTTAGTGAGTGTAGTCAGTGTAGTAGTTGAGTTAGTTAGTGGTTGTGTTGTTTTTTGTAGTTTAGTGTGGTTTTCGTGGTCTTTTGTGATCATAATAAAAGTTGTACCTATATCGTCACCTTAAAAGAAAAAAAGCGGTAAACGAAGTAACAGCACGGGCGGCCGATACGATACGACGCGGTGGGTCGAGGGAACAAGAAATTTCACGCGGTTGGAGTCGCGGGCAGTGCATGGAAACAAATATTACAATTTAATTTAATTTCCCACTTGCATGGCATTCCGACAGTAAATATTATGTTAACACTGAAACTGTAGAAATGGGTATTCCCCGTGCTCTATTGTAAAACATCCGATAAAGTTTTCAAGCATTTGTTTTCAAAGTAAACAATAGAGTTCATTATTGAGCAATCAGCAGAAGTGAAGGGAACCCTTGTTGTGGTGTACTTGATACATAGACTATTTAGATAACATTTAAAATGTTGTATGAAAATAAGTTCTATCACGTAACAAATACAGTTTAATATTGCAAACTATGCAATCTAAGGGAACTCCCCTGATTTGTCTTTACTATCTTGTATTACCGATACCGATAGTCGTTCCTAACCCTTACGTATAGTGCGAAAAGAACCAGCACCCTAATTGCGTAACACACTATCGATCGGAATTTGAATCATTTTGAAACAAATTGCTAATCCGTTGCTTCATATGTTCGAAAATTCGTCTGCTCGACAACGTAAATAACGCAATGAATGTTATTGAACTGTCAAAATGAAACCAACTCCGATTGATAATGTGTTACGCAATTAGACGACACGGTTGGCGCAGTGGTTGAGCGATTGACTGCTGCGCAGCATGTCGCGGGTTCGATTCCCGCACGGAACAAATATTTGTACGACCTACAAGTATTTGTTCCGAGTCTGGGTGTTTTTCTATCTATAATATGTATGTATTTACAAAAAAAAAAATGTATATAAGTAGTTTATCAGCCATCTCGTTACCATAACACGAGCATTAGGTTGCTTAGCTTGGGACTAGATGGCGTTGTGTGAAATGTCCAAGGATATTTATTTATATTTATAATTAGGGTGCTGTACCTGATCAAATATTTTTCAATTTAGTTACTCTTTAGTATCGCGGAGTGATGGCAGTGATATTGGAGACTTTTAAATTATCCCACAGACAAAACTAATATGTCGCACGTGCCTATAACTACATTTTTAAACGCTGAAGCCCTTACTAAGCGTTCATTATCATATTTCTTTAGTGATCTAGAGAGTGAGATCCGTTGTGAACGGATCGAGGCTCAACGCGCGGAGTTAGAGCGAGAGCGGCAACAGTTCCTCATGCAGCAGGAAGAGCGGCAACGTCGTTGGCACGCGGAAAGGGAGGAGCTGATACAGGCGCAGAGGAAACTTGATGAGGTGAGTGCTTTTAATAATTAGCTTAGAATATAATAGAATAATCTATAGTATGTAGAGATATAAAGCTTAGATTATTTAGCTGCATCCGGTTAGACTGGAAGCCGACCCCAACATAGTTGGGAAAAGGCTAGGCAGATTGATAAAGCTTAGATTACTGATTAGTGATTAGTGGTTCATCTATATCAACCCGGACAATAATTTGCTATTGAAAATTTTAGAAGTACCCATTTAAAAGTTTTTGGAGGAGAATAGTGATGTTGACTATATTTTTTTTTGTCCAATTAAGAAATTTGAAACTTTCAACCCAGTTAAAGTTGTATTTCATGCAGATAATAGGTCCTACATGAAGAAATGAAACCCCACGAAAACATTTCATGTACAGTAGGTAGCCAAGACTCACATAGCGCTTTCACTGTTAACAAGTTACAGATCTAATGTAGGAGTCAAGCCCCTAACTCTACAAACCTTACATCTTGACCAAGATGGCTTGGGCGTTTCATTTGTTGGCTCTTCTTCGATAAAACTCACTTTTAGGCACACGTAACACTTCAATGATATCACTTGCTTGGAGCACAGCTAGTAACTGACTGACCCATGAGCTAACGCGCTACGCCGGCAACCATCAAGAGTGGGGACCGGATGCAGCGCGCCACCTCGTTTGGTAAAACAGTATCATTATTGAAATCTTAAATACGAACTAAAACAATTCTAAAATTCTTTAAAATATTCGTTTTAACTTTACATAAAATACAGGAATTAATTAATGCATAATTTTAAATATAAAATCTATGTTTAACAAAATAAATGGATCGTAGCCATACCAAAAGTAACGCCATCTAGTGGTATAAGATGACAATCATATCCAACGTGAATATTATTGTATCATATTTTAACTAAATTCTAACACATTGAACTATTGCATGACACAACATTAGTATTGGCGGTTACAAAATCTGAAGTCCTTCGTCAGTCGTCACTAGCGATGTCAAAATCTGTGGATTTTGACATCGCTAGTGACAGTTCGACGGTCAAAATCTGTGTGAGTGAGCCGACGTTCGCACGGACGTAAAAATATCGCGGCGGGATTTTATCGCGCACTGGATTTTCAACTCTCGGTGTTGAGCCGAGCTTCGAAAATCCAACCCAACAACAACAACAGAGTGCATCCCAGTGCAACATATTGTTGGATTTTCAAATCTCGGCGCTAATCAGAGCGTTGAAAATCCAGTGCGCGAAAAAATTAATCGCCGCGATAATTTTACGTCCGTGCGAACGTCGGCTTAGTTGCTGCGTGTGTACAGTAGGCTGCTTCAATTGGGTACCCCAGTTGTAATATAATTTTAATACAACTGGGGTACCCAATAAAGTATTACACTCATTTCTGAAAAGTGTCTCAATTAGATTGTGTAGTGCTAATAAGCCACCAAAAAAACCACAAAAAATTTATTCAATCGACAAGTGCCATAAAAATTCTTTTAAATGTATATTTTCAAATTTCGCGCGAAAACGCTGAACGCAGTGGACGCCATATTGCTCTGTGGTCATGACGTCAGTTAGTCAGTAAACAAACAATTTATATATACGCTGATCAGTTGACAGTTGACATTGACACTTTTAAATTTATACTACTGTAATGACGTAGTAACATGGCGGAAACTTTCATGGTGTTAGAAAACAGATTAAAAAAACTGAAAACTTTGAATTAATTTTACGAACTAAAGCTAACATTTTCCGACTGCTTTTTGCCTAGGCTATCTAAATAATATATTTTTAGATTTTTTCTGCTATAGAGTAAAACACCGTATTGGGTACCCCAGTCGTATTATAATTTTAATACAACTGGGGTACCCAATTGATGCAGCCCACTGTACCTAGCATGACTTTGGTTATTTAGGAGCGTGAGGCGATGGAACGCGAGTACGCCGCGGCGTGTCGGCGCTTGTCGGGCGACTGGCGCACGCTGGAGCGCGGCTGGGGCCAGCGCCGCCGCGCGCTGCGCTGCCGCCAGAGGGAGCTGGCGGCGCGCTCGCTGCGGCTCGCCGCGCTCACCGACACGCACCGCACTGCCGTGAGTACCACTGTCTGTACCAGGGGTTCCCAACTATTAGTGTTGTAAGAAACTCAAGTCTTTTAGTCTTCATTTACAGACTTTAGTAGATTTGTATGACTAGGTTAGTCACATGAGTCCGAGTCCTTTGAGTCTTCTGAGTCCTTTCGGGTCTTTTAAGTTCTTTGAGCTAGACTGAGTCATGAACTTGAGTTGGGGTATTATAATAGGTTTTATATCGTCATCCATATTTATTTACTGATTATCGGACTTTTACTTAATGACAGATAAGAATGACATTTGAAATGTCATTTTACTGTAGCTAACAGTAAAATGACATTTCAAATGTCATTTCTACTGTCACTTCGATGTAAAATGGGAACTTTTAAAACTTTTTTAACGAAATGACAGATAAGAAGTGTCATTTTACTGCAGCGTATTAAAAGTCAGAGTATTTACGACATAGTGATTTAGGGCACATTTTTTGTGGGGTCATCGACCGGTAGTTATTGTAGTCACTTGAAATATCAGTTTAAAAAATCAGTTTTTTTTTGTATAAGTACTTCACAGACTGATGGGTTTAAACACGATAAAACATAAGAAAATAGTTTTTATCTATTCATACTACAAGTAACAACACTAACAGGGGTCGTAAAACAAAAAAAAAAATCTTTTTATTTCTTATTTTATCGTGATTAAATAGACAGGGGTTATTGGTAACCTCTTAAGGGGTCATTGTACTCATCATTATGAAGAACTTTTATGGGGGGACCAAACCTGAAATGACGAAAAGAAAATCTGCCGTTCTTCAGTTGGTACATTTATCTACAAAACTCGTCAAAATGTAGAAAGTTTTTCGCGATTTCAGGTTTGGTCCCATAGTATATTTATAGTGTAGTAGGTATGTGTGTTATATTATAGTGTATAGTAGTTCATAACGATGAGTACAATCACCCCTTGAGAGGTTGCTGGTGTTTTACCAATAACCCTGTATATCGATACCCATCGCGTCTGCGCAGTTTAGCTAGACAATTTAAAATAACCCTGTATGTTTACCGGGTGTAAAAAGACACTTGCCGAAGCCGAAAGCCACATATTCTACCCATTATTTGGATCGTTTTTTTCCACTACACCATACCTGGGAACCCACCGGTTCTGGAGATATTGAAGGTCAAAGTCGCATTTTTTTTTTTACTAAAACGTATTCCAAGTGTTATTACTAAACTTTTTCCGACAAGTACGTACGCGTACCGTAGAGCGAAGGGGCGGGGCTTAACTCCGTTTGCCTGGGTTCGCGTTACATAGGGCGTAATATTTTTTTTTTATACCTAAAAATAAAAGTCGTTTCCCAGCAATAATTTTTGCGCAAAGCTACTTAGATGTACAGTATGCATAGTTGACGGCTTTGTGATGTGTCTTTGTACACCCTGTATAACCAAAATAGCTTTAGTCATAGACTTGCAACATTTTAGTATTCGCTACTTCAGTAGACTTTACACACAGCAATGTGTTTGTGTCTGTGTGGAAAAATGCTTGCATACGTAAATCTTAGCTTAGAGAAGTAATTGTTAGACTTGGTAAGACAAAATGATCATGTTTGTCATTCAAGGGTCAGTAGTTATGTTAGCAAAATAACATTTTAAATTAAATTTTATTCAAACAATGAAATAATAGTGATGTGACTATCGCCAGGATAGCCCGCGAAATTCAAAATTTCTTACTTTTTAGGGTTCCGTACCTTAAAAGGAAAAAACGGAACCCTTATAGGATCACTTTGTTGTCCTTCTGTCTGTCTGTCTGTCAGTCTGTCAAGACCCTTTTTCTCAGGAACGTGTGAAGATATCAAGTTGAAATTAATATCAAATACGTAAGTTTATGGTCCCTTGGAGTTCTAAAAATTTCATGCTTCTAAGTCAACGTGATAAAAAGATACGGCCATTTATGCGACATATTTTGATACTCGCAAGTAAATCAAAACCTATAGGGTACTTCCCGTTGACCTAGAATCATGAAATTTGGCAGAAAGCAAGGTCTCACAGCACAAGTAATGGAAAAAGTCCGAAAATTGATAATTTGTAATTTAATCATAAAAAAAAATATTTTCAAGTATGTCAGTCTGTCAAGACCCTTTTTATCAGTATCGCGTGGAGGTATCAAGTTGAAATTAATATCAAATACGTAGGTCTATAAACCCTTAGAGTTCTAAAAAAATCAACCTTCTAAGTCAACGCAATAAAAAATACGGCCATTTATGCGACATATTTTGATACTCGCAAGTAAATGAAAACCTATAGGGTACTTCCCGTTGACCTAGAATCATGAAATTTGGCAAGAAGCAAGATCTCACAGTACAAGTAATGGAAAAAGTCCGAAAATTGATCATTTGTAATTTGATCACATAAGAAAATATTTTTTTGGGATTACAATTTGCAAGTCGGTATTAGGTTGTATGTAGATCGAAATATGATTCGTGGCTGTATCAAATATTTTTTTATAGAATTATAGTCATAAAAATCATCAATACAACTCTCTAAGTTCATATTACCCTATTGAATGACTATTTCAGGAAATCATGAGATTTGAGGCCAATTCTAACTTATGTAGTTGTATTGCTGATTCTAGTGATTGTAATTCTGTAAAGCCATGTTAGTTACGGCCGCGAATCATATTTTAATCAACATACAAGCTCACACTGACAACTTGCAAAAAACTTAAGAAAATTTGAATTTCGCGAGCTTTACCTTAGCGCATCCCCCTTAAAGAACATGTCTCATAGAAAAACCTCTTATACAGTATTACTAAGAACCCTGAAGTTTGGTTCTGTGCCCGGTAAATGACATTATGCTCGCTTCTAAAAGATGGCAGGGTACCGTTTTATACATAATGTTTTGTCTGTGCGGAAAGCGAACCCGCGACCAACACACATGCTACTATAACACCGTGTTACCTATTATAATCATCTTCCTGCCCTTAACCCATGTTACTTGCGGTCGGCGCAACACGTTTTCTTCTTCCATTCTCCCCTGTCAACCGTCCCGCTATCATTCACTCCCTTCTCTTTCATATCATTCCTCACACAATCCATCCATTTTTTCTTTGGCCTTCCTCTGCCTCTCCATCCATCAACATGTATATATTCATCACTCTTTTAGTGACATGCGCATATCAAGCCAAACGATTTCCTTTCAACTTTTCTGTCACTGGCGCCACTTTCAAACTTCCTCTGTGACTAAAAGAGTGATGAATATAAATGTTGATGGATAAAAAGACAGAGGAAGGCCAAAGAGAATATGGGTAGATTGTGTTGAGGAATAATTAAATAATAAATAATAATAAATTTTTATTGTTCCAAAGACAGTGTTACAGATTGCTTTTCCACCAGTTATTGAAAAGCAAAAACTATGCAATACAATACAGTGATAACTTAACTTTAGTGGAAAAGATCACCTGTATCCTGTACTAGTTATAAAAAACTGTATCACAGGAGACAGGGCCTTCCGTGTAAAATGAGTCAGCGTACTGACTATGTATGTATGTAAGCCGATGTATGCCGATCAAACTACGAAGACTACGTTACCTACTTCTCAGTCAAGCACTCATGGCTCAACTGCTCACGGCTCAACGCTAAATGAATGCACTCTTGAAGCTGTTCTGATGGAGCTGCGTGCGTTCCGCAAAGAAACTGTGAGTACATACCACACTCTAGAAGCCTCTATAAGTAAGTTGGCTGAAGATATCAAAGGAATAAGGGGTTCTATAGACAATCTTCATAGTAGATGTAACATCCTTCGGACGGACGTTGACCAGCTCTTAGAGTCCTCAGATGTCGCTTCCAGCGCTCAAGCCACGCTGCTACTGCAGTGTGAGGAAAACACGAACCGTGTAGCTGACCTGGAGATGAAAAATTTTGGCCATGAAATTTTGGTCCAAAGTCAACGTATTGATGTCATTGAAGAGCAATTAATTAGCAATAAAAAATCTGCACACACACAAATTTTGATGCATAACAATAATCGCCACTTATCCATGGATGTTCCGGATCACGTAGCTTCGTCTCTGCCGATGCACAACCCTCGCTCACCACCATTACCATCATCTGCCTGCAGTACAATGACACGGCCACTGTTAGGTAGCGTGCCTCCCCCTACAAATACGTACAGCACAAGAATATTTACGACGGGGAAAGCTCAATCACGCCCTCGCCGATCTGTCATACGCGCGACTGGTGCTGCCGATGTTGATCTAAAGACCCTGGAGCCTGTCAAGTACATTCATGCTTGGAATTTCCATCCAGATGTATCTGTTGAAAGTATTCGTTCTTACCTACACAAGAAACACCCAAGCATTGTGACCTTCTCCATAAAAAAGCCTGAGCCTGAGCACTCCAAACATAACTGTTTCATATTGGGAGTCCCATTGAACCTATTTGAATTCTATATGTCACCTAGCAATTGGCCAGCAAATACATCACTCCAGGAATGGTTCACCTACCGGAATGCAAAGAAGAAGACCGAACCCAATGAATCAGGTGAATCATTTTTTCGTGACAAAAACTAAAAAACTGGATATGATTTTCTACCAGAATGTCCGGGGATTAAAATCGAGACGTTCGGAAATCAAAAATTTACTTCACACCTTTCCAGGTAATTTATTAGCTTTAACAGAAACTGGGCTCGATGACAGCGTGTTTGACTCTGAGGTGTTCCCGCGAGAATACGCCGTGCTGCGGTGTGACCGCGTGGGGCGCGGCGGCGGGGGCGTGCTGTTGGCCGCGCGAGCGCCCTACTCGCTCACGCGTTTGGACTGTAAGCCTGAACAGTGCGACGAAATAATATGTGCAATTGTTACCAAAGGTCGATTACGCTTTGCCTGCTGTGTTGTTTACTTAGCACCTAATGTACGTGATGCTAGATATTATTCTATTTTTAATTGTATAAGAAGGATTATGTACGATATTTGTAAACTGCCTCTAGTTGTATTAGGAGATTTTAACCTTTACTCCGCTGGTGTAACCATACGTGAGGACTTCGAATTGTTTCTTTCTGAATGTAATTTAGTACAAGAAAACATAATTTTAAATGATCTTGGCAGAATGTTGGACTTGATTTTGGTTAACTCATGTGTGGCGGGAATCTCAGTTTCAGCATGTTCCGGCATTGTCTCGCCTGAAATGCATCACAAGCCGTTAGATATCTCTATTAATATTAACACGCCATACGCAAGCTTGATTGTAAATAACTGCTACCCTAATGACTCGACCGCTGGTATAACTTTAGAGCGTAACTTCCGTAAGGCAGACTTCTTAGTGTTATACTCTGAGCTGGCTGGTATAGACTGGGAGCCCGTGCTTGCGATGTTGTTAACGTTGCTGTTGAGACCTTTTATGATTTAATTAACAATGTTGTGTGTCAAACTGTTCCCTTAAAAAAGTTTAAAGCTTTGCGATTGAATTACCCCAAGTGGTTTACGTCTGTTTCTATTGAACTAAATAAGCTGAAAAATCACTATCACAAGCTTTACAAACAGAATAGTAATAATCAACTGCATTATGCATTCTTTACCTACTATAGGCGCTTATTAAAGAGAAGTACGGATGCAGATTTTGCTGCTTACACTAATCGTATTCAGTCGAATATCAAATGTGACCCCAAAACCTTCTGGGCCTATGTGAAAAGTAGCAGAGAAAATAATGAGCAGGCTACCTTTGGTGACATGTCGCCAATGCAGGTGGCAGACGCGTTTTCCAAATATTTCAGTAGTGTTTTCCTATCAAACTTACCATCATTAGATCCCGAGCATGCCATTGCTACTGCGAATGCGTCTCCTAATAATATGTCCAATCTTATAAATATTGATCACGTTCATGAGTCTGATGTTCGTGGCACTATGGCCCGGCTTCCTCCAAAATCTACTTACGGTCCAGATGGCATACCACAGTACTTGGTTAAGGATTGCTGCGAAATTTTCAAATTGCCCTTGCAATTTATCTTCAACCTGTCTATAACAACAAACATATATCCGACGGAGTGGAAAACATCCAAAGTTCTCCCGGTACATAAGAGCGGTCCAAAAAGTGACATTAAAAATTACAGGCCAATAGCTGTCTTATCTACATTCGGCAAAGTATTTGAATCGGTGCTATATAAACAAATATTTAAGAAACTGCAACGGTGGTTCGCGGAAGAGCAGCACGGATTCCTCCCAAATTGCTCAACTACGTCTAATCTGCTTAACATTACTACACTCTTAGCCAAAAACATTAATGACAAAAGGCAGATCGATGTAGCCTATTTTGATTTCCAGAAGGCCTTTGACCGGGTTGACAGCGACATACTTCTGGGTAAACTGGCATTGGCAGGTTTCTCTGTTTCATCGCTAACATTCTTCGCGAACTATCTACATGACCGCAAGCAATTTGTAGCATACAAAAATGCCAATTCGGAGCGCTACTCAGTCACTTCTGGCATAGGGCAGGGCACTAACCTCGGGCCCCTTTTTTTTCTAATAGTGGTTAACGATCTTCCCACGCATGTAAAGCACTCCACAGTCTTAATATATGCTGATGATGTCAAAGTTGCTCTTCCAGTGGCTAACTCTAGTGATACTGCCACTCTTCAACGTGATATTGACAACGTTCACTCTTGGAGCACTTTACACAACCTCAACCTAAACCTTAGTAAGTGCGTGGTCATGACCTATTCTAAAGCTACACAACCTATACATAACATATACACGCTGAACAATGAGCCCCTGAAGCGTGTATTAACTGTGCGCGATCTGGGTGCTCAGTTTGATCCACACCTTACATTTAACCAGCACATAATACAGACCTGCAACAAATCCCGCAAAAACTTGGGTTTTGTCTTACGTCAGGCCAAAATTTTCACTAATCGTCAAGCCCTAACCATACTATACAACTCGTTCATTCGTAGTTTGCTAGAGACTAACAGTGCAATCTGGAACCCCCATGAAAAGTTGTACACACTGGTTATCGAAAAGGTTCAGAAGTCTTTTGTCCGCTACCTTTACTTTAAGCTTTATGGGTATTACCCGTACATGTACCCAACACCATTTGTGCTGGGTATGGTGGGGTACCAAAGTTTAGAAGTAAGGAGAAATATTAGTCTGGTAAAATATTTCATCCGCCTAATTCGTGGTACCCACTTCAATTCCTCTTTACTACAATACATCTCCTTTAACATCCCACTACCCATTAGACACACACTTCGCCCTCGCCAACGTCCTCTATTCTCAATACCTCAATCCAGTAACCTATCCCTTAGGACCAGTCCTTTGTACCAAGCCCTAACCCATATTAATAACATTTTACTATATGATGTATCCTCAGATGTCTTCGCGAGTACTGAACTGAGATTCCTGAACACTGCTACTCGATACTTTGAGTCCATTGCTACTCCCAGTACAATCTCCTTGGAGTAAATAAATCAGATTGTATCATGTTTTATACTTAATATTATTTTAATTCCAATTTTATCCTAATTGTACCTACATTGTATACTAATTTTATCTAATTGTCTACTTTTATCTAATTCTATCTAATTTTATAATTTTTTTCTCAAGTTTTAATCTATTTTGTTCAATTTAATTTATCAATTAATTTATCAATTTTTTTCAAGTTTTAAATGTTTAATGTATGTTGTCTATAATGTTCTTATTTAATATAATTTTATGATTGTATTGGTACTAGTACCTATTGATTGACCGATAACTTGTATGTGTGGTGAAAACTGTAAGTATAAGTTGGTTGTTTTTAAATAAATAAAAAAAATAAATAAATAGATGTTTGTTGGAAAAAGCTAATAAATAATAAAATGATACATGAAAAATTAGGAACAAGTCGGAATTTAAAAGAAAGTAACTGTAGGCGCGAGTGTGTTGTGTAGGTGTGTTGTGTAAGTGTGGTGTGTAAGTGTGGTGTGTGGTGTGAGTGAGTTGATGTAGTGAGTGTGTGTGTGTGATTGTATATGTGTGTACAGATTTCACTGTAGAACTAGGTTGGTTGTACAAGAAGACATTCTGTATCACTATATGAAAGTCTTAACAGCCAATCACGCAGCAGCAATTTGCACTTAGAGAATGAATGCTCGTAAATGTTGAGTTGCTTGTTCGCTTTGTTATAAAGACGAGGGCCGAGGACATAGTAATGTCGAGTAGCAAGAGCGGTCCTATGGCGTACGGTGGGACATACATGGCTTTTGGCATGGAATGGCATGAAAGAGAAGGGAGTGAATGATAGCGTGACGGTTGACAGGGGAGAATGGAAGAAGAAAACGTGTTGCGCCGACCCCACGTAACATGGGTTAAAGGCAGGAAGATGATGATTATGACGTCTACAATTAAAAGTGAAAGCAATAAACTCGATTAAATATCTAACCGTGCAGTTGTATTACAGTCTTACGTCAACATATATGCAATCAGCGGTATCATTGCCCTACATACACAGTGAACATTAAAACATATACTATCGGTGCTCGAACTTAAACTTACAATCGATTTGTTTACTTACCGATTCCGATGAAAAACTGTTCTGTAAAACCGGTGCTTTTGTAACGAGTGTTCGTGGTTTTATCAATATTTACAAAGGAATTTCAACATAATATCTTGGTTTTTGATCGAGGCTCAGAAATCCAAACTCAATGTTTGCCAATGAGCGATGGAAGCATCTTAAAATTCGCAACACCATAAAACGCTTCAAGACGGGCGTCTCCGATGATGGCAATAATACTGCGAGGCTGAGCGAGTCATACATATAGGATGAATCAAAACATAGGGGCCAGGATCGTCGCACAGCGGCTGGGAGGCCTAAAAACGCTGGCGTGGCGATTTGGACTCGTTCTTAAAGGATTGGACGGAGAAGGCACAGCATAAGGCACATTGGAAGAATATGGGGGAGATCTTTGCCCGGGAGTGGGACAGCAAAGGTTAAACGAAAGAAAAAAAACATTAAGACTGTTTTGTCCAACAGACAAAAGTGCAAAGTACATTCTCACGTTGCCGTTATGTTAGAAGTCATATTTAAGCCGTGTCTCCTGCGCGTCTTTTTGCGAAACATTATACAAAAAAATCTTACATATAAACATTGGTTTCCATACACAAGCTGTCTCCTGCGTATTTAAATATTTTTAGTTTCACATTTTGTGTATATGTCGTAATGAGTTCGGACGAGGAAGACGTGCTAACAGTTTGACAACGAATGTGCGCGTTGTGCGCGGCAGATGAAAATGAAACAAACCCTTCCCCTCTTCCCCCGCGTGGGGAATGTTTTCCATGCAGCTCGGAAAACAGAAACATCGCGTTTGCTTACACAAATGTGTAAGTCCACGCCTCTTTGTTTCGACGCTTTTAGGGTTCCGTACCAAAATGGTAAAAAAGGAACCCTTATGGTGTCACTCAGTCTGTCTGTCTGTCCGTCTGTCTGCCTGTCTGTCTGTCTGTCTGTCACAGCTGGATATCTCAAGAACTACTAATGCTATCAACAGTTTTAGATGACGTTTACCCAACTATTTTGCAATTAAGAAAGAAATAAAAATATTTATATTTTTTTTTGCAACAGGGACTGAAAGGGCGTCTTAAAAATTCAAAGTGGGGCTACTAGGGCATGTGGGGTATCATATGAAAAAGCGCTGTTTGCACATTCTCAAACATTTTTTTTCTTTTTTTTAGGCCGCACAGTTTTCGACTTTTGATGAAAAATGTAAGAAAAAATACCGTCCCCCCTCCTTATCTCCGAAGTTTGCAAAGTGAAAAATCTGAAATTATTCTATGTGATAGAAGTTTATGTAAAGATTACAGGAAAAATAAAACGATGTCTCTAAATAGCACACTTTTTAGAAATCGGAACGGAACCCTCGGTGCGCGAGTCCGACTCGCTCTTGACCGGTTTTTTTTTTGTGTAATGTTTTGAAAAAACACGCGCAGGAGACACGGCTTTATAGGTGTTAGCCTATTGCAACCGGTCGCAGCCTATAATGTGCCCACTGCTGGGACACAGGCCTCGTGTCTGTGAGAGGGGGTGGGCCGTAATCAGATGTTGACTAAACATTTTTTTTTGTCCGTCATGTAGAATATTATAAAAAATATTGGATACGTTTTTTTATTTTTTATCGTAATCAAAAGATTACGGCGATACATTCAGTTAAAATGTGGCATGACGTCACTCATTGCTAGATTTTATACGTAGTTTGTTATAGTTGCGTTTTATTTAAGTATTTTTTTATTAATATGGTAAAGCAAAAAATACGCGTCTAAATTTTTTTTATTATCCGACTGTCGGACTAAATATATTTTTTTTTTATCCAGGAAACATTCCTATTATAAATTCTCACTTAATACTCTCTCAGAAACAAAATCGAGTATAACCAGTAGTGTTTATTGCTTAGCACAAACAATGAAATTATTGTTTTTATATTTCCCACTATCTGTCACTTTTAGTAGCTACGCGGTATCGAGTGCTCGTGTGTGAACCCAGTTGTTTGTGCCTTCAATGTTATTGTGGGTAGGCAGCGCTATTTATACTTTTATTTTTTGGAGCTCTGGACTTTTTGATTTTTATGTAATAAAAAGTGGTTATTTTTATGTCCTTGTTAAATGTTTCATTCGGCATTTATTATTGTAAACATGCCTTAAGGCTTCTGCAGACAGGAGCGACGCGATTCCGGTAGAACGATTTTAATGAAGTTTTCTTATAAATTCTTCTACCAGAGTCACAGATTAATACAGATGGGTCACTCCACAAAATCATTTAAATAAAAAGCGAATCTTGCTACGACACAAAGTGCAATTCAGATCGCACAACGCTTATTACCTACAGTTATATTCACCTACAAGTTGCCTCTCTTTCTATCACGTAACTCTTATACCTTTTGACTCGTTAGGGTTTTCTTTTACGACGCGGCGCGTGAGTGAGTATCGAACTAACGTGCGAGCCGGCCGGTGCGCGGCAGCCCACACTGAATTGACCCAGTGAGATGAGCCCGCCGCGTACTTGTAGCTTCATACCGAAACTGCGGAGTGTCCCATCTGTATTAATCTGTGCCAGAGTCGAGTTGCGCCTGTCTGCGGGCCTTTATTGTATCCGATTTGTTGAATAAATTGAACAATTAGGTAATGACGTATCTGTTTAAAGACGATATCGATTTCTTTAATATGGTAATGTAAACATAAGAAAACCAGGCACTAAAACTTATTGGCAAATCGGTTGATTGCGACAATGAGATAAAAAAGCCCTTATAATATTTTGATACGTGTTGTACTCCCCGGGGGTTGCATAACAGTTGATATTTGATTAATCAAGGCTTAAAGTTTAATAAGAAGCAAAGTCAGCAAAAAATCCAGAGTTTCTGTTATAATTTTTGGTTGCGATGGGGTGTAGGCAGAGAGCGAGGAGGGTCGCGTAGCCGCGCTGCGCTCGAGAGTCGACGGCAAGCGAGCGGCCCTCGACGATTACGTAACGAGCAGCGTCAAGGAACTCGTCGCCAGCGGCTGCAGCCTGGATGAGGTAAGACCACATATTGTAAGCGTCTCATTACAAAACGATTTCTAACTGCAGTAAAAGCCTAAACCCCGAAGGTTTAGACATCATTCTCCTGCAGCTATCCCAATTTATTTGGGGTCCGCGCAACATGTCTTTTTCTTCCATTAGTCGTCATCTCGGTACTCACCTCCTTTCTAGGCATATCATTATTCACACAGTCCATCCATCGTTTCTTTAGTATTCCCCTACTCATAAACAACATTAGTTTTTGTTTATACTAAACCTCTAAAGGGGTCATTGTACTCATCATTTTGATAATTTTTTTCTATGGGACCAACCTTGAAATCGCGAAAAAAAATCAGCTGTTCAGTACATTCATTTTGACGAGTTTGACGTAGATAAATGTACTGAACAGCAGATTTTTTTTTTCGCGATTTCATGTTTGGTCTCATAGTAAAAGTTGATCATAATGATGAGTACAATGACCCCTTAAGAGGTTTAGTATAAACAAAAACTAATGTTGTATACCAAATGACTTTTTTACCGTCTTGAAAAAAAATTGGGTATATTAGGTGAACGGAGTAGAAGCCTATGGCATACCTAGTTTTTTTTTTTTAATTTTTTAGTCAGAAAAAATTATCTAAGTATCAATAAGTACTACAAATTCGATGTAAACTTTTCATATTAGAACCCTAAAACAGAAATTATGAAAAAAAAAAATCGTTTAAAAATATCGAAATTCAAATCTTATGCAGCCTGCATATGATTTGAATTTCGTTTTATTTTGAATTAAAAAAAAAAAAAAATGGCTTGGCTTCTACTCCGTTCACCTATTATAGCCTATTTTTTTTCAAGACGGTAAAAAACGTCATCTAGTATACAAGGTGTAAAATAAATAACCCACAACCTCTTAAGGGGTCATTGTACTCATCATTATGAACAACTTTTACTATGGGACCAAACCTGAAATCGCGAAAAAAAATCAGCTGACCAGTACATTTATCTACATCAAACTCGTCAAAATGTAGGGAGCAGCTGATTTTTTTTTCGCGATTCCAGGTTTGGTCCCATAGTAAAAGTTGTTCATAATGATGAGTACAATGACCCCTTAAGAGGTTGTGGGTTATTTATTTTACACCTTGTATAGCCATCCACAATCATACTCAAAACTTTCCTCACGATATTTTCGTAATTTCCTTTTATTTTCCCCCATTTACCTTCATGTCTTTGAGAGCAGTGGTGGCCCAGTGGTAACGGCCCCGACTTACGAGTCGGTCGTGGGTTCGAACCCAGGCATGCGCTTTAATTTGTGTAAATAATATTATCACCACTACTCTCAAAACGGTGAAGGAAAACATCGTGAGTAAACCAACATGTCCTAGAACCAAAAATTCGAAGACATGTGACATCCACCAACCCGCACTGGGCCCGCGTGGTGGATACGACCCACTCCCTCTCACAGTGAGGAGGCCTATGTCCCAGCAGTGGGGATGTTACAGGCTGATATCCTACCTTTGTGCCTTTAGTAAAGTAATTTATTTCGACTAAGATGAAATTCTTAATACAAAATGGACAGTCTTGATTTAAAAGTCAGTTTTTGTATTAAGAACTACTTTTGTTGGAATAAAGCACGTAATACTAAAACTGGCTCAAATGTTTAAACTTAGACTTAAGTCAGAAGTCGTTTTGTAATAAGACTGTAAAATGACTACCATACATGGACTACCTTTCTATCCGTCTGATCTGACCGTCTCAGTACCAAGCCAATCGAACTCGGAACGATTTGATAAGGGACCTCGCGCACTGCGCAACCGCGACCGTAGCCTGTGGCCGCACAGACCAGGTAATGGTGCATTTACATTAGGACCGCTTTCGGTTGAACCGAATTGGGTTGCTTACATTAAGTTGCATACGGCCAGTCGTGGTCGCGAGATCCTTTAAAGCGAGTAATGTTGCTAACTAGCGCTACCATTAATAAAAACATTATAAGTCTGGAGATATAAAACATTAAATTTTTTAGAAATTAACTTAAAAAAGTTCAAAGTAAATTTCGTTAACTGCTAAGGCTGCGAACCCAGGAGGTTTAGTGTTGATTTTTTTGATACAAAAGATTCTACCTCATCTGGCTAAAAACGTGAGCACAAGATGTAGAAGCACACTATTCCAGAACAACTGTTATAATATGTCTGTCAAAATATATAACCAAATACCTAAACAGATCAGAGAGCTACCATTAAATTATTTTAAGATAAAACTTAAGAAATGGCTCTGTATTAATGTGTTCTACACTTTAAGTGAATTTTTAAATTATAAGCTAAGTATAAAATAATTAAGCTAACTTAACTAGGTATATTTAAATTCATCAATTTATGATCTCACTATTCTCATTTGTAATTTTATAACTTAATATTTTTAAATATTATCTTGTTCACATGATCTCAGTAGGCTAGTAATAAGTGTTTTTGTTTATATTTTTATTTTTAAGGTGTTTTTTGCATGCTGAAATAAGTAAGCAAAATATGTGGAACTAATTTTATATTTAAGAGCTTTTATGTACCATATTTTATGCAAAATAAAGATATTCTATTCTATTCTAAGTATAGGAAATTTCAAAGTGTTTCATATCTCCAGAATTGTTTTTTTCTCAATTTTCGCCACTATTGGCAGCACTACTCGCCTTAAACTTAAACTAAACAGTTGTATCGTTCCGGGTCGGTCAGACTGATCGTTCAGATTCGCCTGTAAGTTTGTTTTGTCCGTGTATGGAAGGCTTGGGACGTTTCCTGAAGCTTTCAGAGGGCTTACTATGAGCACTTATAGCAGGGCAGAAGTTGAACGTTTCCAGTCAGAGAGAGAGAGAGAGAGAGAGACGGAGCTATATCATCATCGGGGCATCTTACTCACAAGCTGCTTACAGTGCCCTTCGTGTCCAATTCAACAACGCGTTCAGGGCGGTGTTGGGGCTGCCCCGTTTCTGCAGCGCCTCGGGCATGTTTGCGGAAGCGCGCACCGACTGTTTCCACGCCACCATGCGCAAGCGGTGCGCGTCCTTGGTGCGCAGGGTGCGGGCTAGCTCCAACACTGTCCTGGCGATGATTGCTCAGCGACTAGATTGTCCCTACGTTGGGCATTGTTGTGGCAGGCATATTGCTGGTGTTTCAATGTATATATCTAATAATATATAATGATTTGCTTAATATTTGCTTTTGACATAACTTAATTTAATTATTTAATCCATTGTAATATTTAATTAATTATTATTAACTTTGACATTATATTAACTTTGACATTATTTATTTATTACTGACATTATTTATTAGACATTAATTATTACTTATTTAATCAGTTTTTATTTTGAATTGTGTTTTTGTGTCAATGACCTGAAATAAATGAGTTTTAATTTTTTAATTAATTTATATACGACCTATAGCACCGTCACTCTCTCTCACTGGAAACGTTTAACTTCTGCCCTGCTATAAGAGCCCCTAGTAAGCCCCGAGATTGCAGGGAGTGTTTACAGTTGGTAGCATAAAACTGAAGTTATTCTATTATTAATTTCACGTAATAATAATCTTAGAACGAATGTACCTACTAGTAAAGTAAAACAAGTTAATTTATTCGTTGTATTTTAAATTATAATTTTAACGTTATCAGATTGTTTTTATAATTCCAGTGGCGTCATGGTTGAAGTAATAGTAAAGAAATAAATAAACCTAATTTATGCTACAAATTGCGCAGAGTTAGAAGCATGGCATGCATTAAAAAAATAAGTTGTATTGTTTTGTTGCTGCATTTTACATCGTGTGTTACTGAGATAAGATTCTAATTACAATGTTTCTCGAAATTGTAAAATGCAACAACATAATTTACTGCATTTTTTGTGCTTTGAATTTTCCTTAGCAGATAAAATAGTTGTTGTACGAGTATTTGTCTGTGATTATACATTTATGATCAAAGATAAATGTGATATGCTTGCTTCTTTAGCGGTGAGTTGCATGAAACCAACATTCATTTTGACGACACGGTTGGCGCAGTGGTTGAGCAATTGACTGCTGCGCAGCATGTCGCGGGTTCGATTCCCGCACGGAACAAATATTTGTACGACCTACAAGTATTTGTTCCGAGTCTGGGTGTTTTTCTATCTATAATATGTATGTATTTACAAAAAAAAAATGTATATATGTAGTTTATCAGCCATCTCGTTACCATAACACAAGCATTAGGTTGCTTAGCTTGGGACTAGATGGCGTTGTGTGAAATGTCCAAGGATATTTATTTATTTATTTATCAACATACATCAAACTCATCAAAATGTATTCATTTCATGGACCTAAAGGAATCGCTTATTCGCGATTGGTCCAATTCGCAGTTGGTCCAATTCACAGTTGGAATTAAATTAACGGAGACTTTAAATTGATGCTGTCACTATCTTTTTGATACAAAATGTAAGGGATGGCATGAATATTATAAATTAAAGTTGCTTTTCTTGTCGGTCTGTATGATCGCGTTGTTCTTCTTAACTACGCAGCGGATTTTGATGTGGTTTACAACATCATTTAGAAAATTTATTGCGGAAGGTTGAAGTGTATAAATACATTAAATATTAAACTAGGTTATTAACTTGGTTTAACAAAGAAATCTTGTGAAGTTTATTTAGGTGTTTTTTCTCAGAGTAGTCGGATAGGCAACATCGAACTCATCTAGTTTTTAAAAATGTTATTGACTTGTAAAAGTGTTTGTACAAACCTACTTACAGAAATAAAATAATTAATAATGTATGCATGACCTCAGAGCTCGACCCCAAGTCCGGACAGCCCCGCCTCGGAGACCAGCACTGAAAGCCTGATGCATCTGCTGCAGCAGTGCGAGCCCCAGGTCGCCTCCAGCATCAAGGATACTGTTGACAGACATGTGAGTCCACCAGCTTCATCCTCCTGCCCTGATCACTTTTTATTTGGAGTCGGCGCAGCTTGTCTTTTTCTTCCACTTTCTATGAGACTTATCTTAGTAGTGTATTTGACAGGTTTTTTTTAAATTAAATTTCTAGAATCGTAGAAAAAAACCGGTCAAGTGCGTGTCGGACTACGCACAATGAAGGGTTTTCACCCTTTCATTTGATATGTCACACGGTACAGTTTGCAAAACTTTTTTTTTTTTAATTTTCTTATTTGCCCCCTAAAAATGACCCCCATGTTTAAAATTCATTTATTTACTTTAATCGTACGTGTTTGGGTCACAGAAATCTATATGTGTACCAAATTTCAACTTAATCGGTCTATTAGATTCGGAGCAAATTGGCTGTGACAGACGGACACACACACAGACAGACAGACAGACACACACACACACAGACAGACAGACCAGACAGACAGACACACGAGTGATCCTATAAGGGTTCCGTTTTTTTCTTTTGAGGTACGGAACCCTAAAAAGATAAGTCACAGTAAAGATAAATTGTTTAAAATTTTAAAAAAATGGCGAAGTTATAAATGTTTTAAAGTATATGCTAGACAAAGACAGCACTACGTCGATCTAATGTCTCATGTCACAACACAGAAATATAGTAACTGGGATATAGCTCTTTAGTGTGAAAGAGATAATCTCTCTTTTTCTTTTCAGTGAGCTATTTCGCCCATGACTACGATTTACTGTTAGCGCAAAGTGCGTTTCGTCGCAAGAAACTTTGATACCAGTCCACAATTTGTCGGTTTCCCATGGATAGATCTAAAAAGAATGCGTTACATTATAAAATAATCTAAACGACTCATAATTATACGGCGACATGTACAGTAGTACCCAACTAATATGGCTTATCGATGTACCTGCGCAGAAGATGAATTTTCAAAGCGCGGGAAATGCTATTGACCAATCGGCACGCTCCACGCTTCTTGCTGTACCGCTATTGGTCGGTAGCTGCCGCCATTTTAGCGCGCGCCGCTTGACAGCCGCCATACTTGCGAGTGAGACGGAACTAACAGCTGCAGTGTATTATGAACTTTATAGTAGTGATCTAAGGTTGATTGTAAGTTTTAAGCACTCTCGTTAAAATCTTCGCGGCAATACTTTCTTTTCTGTGCGAACGAAGATTCACGACGCGCCTTATTAGTTGGGTCCTACTGTACATACATACGTAAACTCACGCCTTCTCACCACGGGGGTAGGAAACTACAGAACGCCATCTGCTGTGATCCTTACATACTGCTTTTGCCTCGTTTACGGTCATACACGCACACGGTTCATACCTCTTATATCTACAGGGTGTAAGTGTCAACAGTGGCAATATTTTAAGGGGTTTTAGAGGCATGAGGAACAGGGTGTAAAGTTCACTCATCCTCTATTGAAAAGGGAGGATCCTCCGACCAGACGGGTGTTGTGTCTGGTGGGCCACTGCCCGACGGTTGATGTCGGGACGTTGTATATATGCTAATCGCGCGGTAAACTCTAATTGCGCGATGCAGGTTTTGCGTGACGTCATGTCATTGATGCGTAGTTCATATGTGGCGATGTAGATGCCGCCACAGGGTCATTGTACTCATCATTACGAACAACTTTTACTGTGGGACCAAAACTGAAATAGCGAAAAAAAAATCAGCTGTTCAGTACATTTATGTTCGCATAATTCGTCAAAATGTAGAGAACAGCTGATTTTTTTTTTCGTGTTTCAGGTTTGGTCCCATAGTTAAAGTTGTTTATAATGATGAGTACAATATCTGCCTAGCCTTTTCCCAACTATGTTGGGGTTGGTTTCCAGTCTAGCCGGATCCAGCTGAATACCAGTATTTTACATGGAGCGACTGCCTATCTGACCACCATAACCCAGTAACTGGGTAAAACGACACGCCTCGGTAAGACTGGTTGTCAGACTTTCGGGCTTCTGACGACCCAACGACTGTCAAAGGTCCACGAATGACAGCCGGGACCAACGGCTTAGCGTGCTTTCCGAGGCACGGAGGAGTCTCGGTATGTAAAGATGGTCACCAATCCACGGACCAACCCCGGCAAGCGTAGCTTAACCTGATGGATCGACCCGTGCGGCTGTTATTACTTAGCCACGAGCTCCTCCGCTTATATCTACTTATATCATAAAAAATATTTACAGAAAAAGGAGCTGGTAGAATTAGAAGAGGAGCTACAAAGCCGCGTGGCTTCGGTGGCGACGCATCGCGTGAAGATCGAGAGGCTGCAGGCGGAACTGGCGTTGCTCGGCACGCAGGAGATCGGCCTCAAGCATGCGCTCGCGTCCGACCTCGCGCCGCACGCTGTCCGGGGTGAGTCTAGTTATATATCCCTGACTAGCTTTTGCCCGCGGCTTCGCCCGCGTGGATGTCGGGAAATATCCCACGAGAATGTGCTACCGGGAAATCCTTCCTTATTCCTTGTCTACATTATAAAGGGAACCTCTGTGCAAAATTTCAGCTTTCTAGGTTCAAGGGTTTGGGCTGGGCGTTGATGAGTCAGTCAATCAGTCAGTCAGGACTTCTCTTTTTATTTATATAGATTACTTTGTTTTGGCATCGTTGTATGATTTGACGATTGCTTTGGCTGGTGCAGCCCCAGAGCTGCATACCATAGGTCCATACAGGCCACAGATTTAGAGTTGGCTAGATACCGCATGTTCATTAGATAGTATGAAAACCGAGCGTGTCAACTTTTTATAGCCACGAAGACGTCACCCCAGCCATTTAGTGATGTGCTCAACGTAAACAGAATCGTTTCAATCGCTAAGCGTCAGTGAGTTAATAGACTTTTTCTACATCCTCGACGATACAACGGCTTTTTTCGGCTGAATCGGAACATGAAGTCTACAAGCTCGCGCAAGACGGCTTCAGTGTTGTAAATAAATGGCTTCAGCATAACTCACTAACTCTAAATACGGATAAGACAAATTATATAAAGTTTTCGATGCGAAAACAAACTTCTACTATTCCTTCAACGTTGTATGCTCATTGTTGTACAGTACCTGCTGATTGCCCGTTCATGTGTCCCAAAATTAATAAGTGTGATAAAATTAAATACTTGGGTGTTATAATTGATGAAACCCTAACATTTAAACAACATATGGAAGCTTTAAATAATAGAATTCGTAAGCTGATATTCGTATTCAAGAAGCTACGATATATTGCTGACCCAACACTAATCAGGCAAGTTTACTTTGCTCTATGTCAGTAAATGTTGACGTACTGCATTACCTCATGGGGTGGAGCATGTAAAACTCTATTGCTAACCATCGAAAGAGCTCAAAGAGCGATTCTCAAGGTATCAACTTGCCGTCCTTTCCTCTTTCCCACTAACCTGCTCTATAAATCTTGTGAAGTACTAACAGTTCGACAATTATTCATAATGAGCATTGTACTAAAACAACACGCAGCCCTTCCCTACAACACTGAATTTACTAAAAAGTGACGAAAAGATATTGTTTGCCCCACAAATAGTACAAGACATGCTTTCACAGCCAAATTCCGTTTTTTCCTTGGACCGCTACTCTATAACAGACTAAATGCAAAAGCAAATATCTATTCCCTAAATTATAGAAATAGCAAGAAAGCTCTCAAGGTAGTCTCTTCAAAGTTTGTCCTATGAAGATACAGAGAAGTTGTCAGTTGTAATGACATAAAGACTGTTAGGTGTACTATTTAATTAGTTCGCTAAGTTAGTTATCTAAGATTTTAGGAAGTAATATTTTTTATTTTTTTACTATTTACACTTTACATAAATACCTATTAGAAGACTATTTTTTTATTTTTTATTACAGTGATTATTTTATAATGTTCTTACCTTTCTCTCGCCTGAAACACAGGATGTCCTAGTTCAGGCAATTAACACTAGTGAACTTGACATATATTTAAGCAAAATTGTATTTACTGTTTTACTTTTTAACTTGAATAAATATTATTTATTTATTATTATTTTACAACTCGTCACTGGCGCGATCGAACACAAAATAAAGTAGTAGCACGTCAAGTTTGTGCACCGGGCACGCTTAGTCGGATGGCTTGCGGTATCTAGCCTACTCTAAATCTGTGATACAGGCATTAAGACTTGTTTGTATAACAACACTTTGTTAGATATTGACAATGGCGACTGCCTACCAAGTAGCCAATATTTTTTTTTGTATCCAATATCTAATACGGCTCTTTTCTTTTTGACATGCTCTTTCCATCGCAGTTTTGCATTCAGGGTCATGCCTAATACTTAGCAGTATTCGCGTATGGTATTGGCACATAATACACAATAGTACAAGTACATAAGCTTCAATCCGCAAAATCATTTAAATAAATAGCGACTCTTGCTACACAATAAAGTGCAATTCAGGTCGCACAGCGTTAATTACCTACAGTTATATTCACCTAGAAGATGCCTCTCTTTCTATGGCGTAACTCTTATACTTTCTGAGTCGTTAGGGTTGTCTTTTTTTACGACGCGGCGCGTGAGTGAGTATCGAACTAACGTGCGAGCCGGCCGGTGCGTGGCAGCCCACACTGAATTAGCCCGACATGTCGAGCCTGCCGCGTACCTATAATGCAGAGTGCGCCTGGTCTGGTATTGGTTTACCGTTACACTACCTTCGTTAAAAGAGAAGTTTGTCGCCAACAGAAGGCGAAGGCGACGGCTCCCCGCTGGATGGTGTGAAGAGGAGCAAGTCGGAGCTGGTGCTGCGTCGCACGCCTCGCGAGGACGTGCTGGAGCCGCTGTCGGCAGACGAGCGTGACGACTACCGCCACAAGAGAATCAAGTGAGCCATACTCTACTTTTTTAATAGATTAGAATATATACTCTTCATTAATTAGTCTTCAAGAGCATTACCACGGAGCAAATACAAAGAGATGTTGTAATTAGATATCCCTATGAAACAACGCGTGACAATTTGCGGGGTGAGGGGTGTTAGATCCCGCCCACTTCTTTATTTTCCATCTACCGGTCAATAGCCAAACTATTTGCTCGTTCCGTCAATTTTACTTTGTAGTTACGTAACTATCTCACACTAGATGTCACTAAGTACAGGATGCAACAGGGTCGTATTCAGAAAATGTTTACAAAATGATATAAAAACGACAAAAATAATATTTTGGCCATGAAAGGGTCTTTAGGAATGAATGTTGAACAAATTTTAGTACATATGATTATTAATAGTTATTTATGCAACTGACGTATAATAAGGGGTGTTTTAATACCTAATCATGTACAGGTGCATACAAGACTATCTACATCCATGTTATGAATCCTCTATAAAAGGTTCTGAAACAGTTTTTTGCAATACTAATACTCGTATCGAACATGGCGGTCGGCGTCGTAGTATACGACGTGAATTCGAATAAGTTCTTTTTTTAAATTACGACGCTGTTGTAGTGAAACGCGCGTGCATTACAATGTTCTTTTTTTGAAAACGAGTTGCATTATGAAATTCAGTACAACATTATAACACCCGTTTGGATGATATTATGGTTACTATGACACTGGTTGTTTTAATGTTGGCATTAAGCTAACTGTTTCAGAAACTTTTATAGAGGATTTATAGCATGGGTGTAGATAAATATGTTAGTACTGAGCTCTACGTGCCTAAATATTTTTAGTTCCCATGGCACCAAGTGTCGCCATGTAATGTCGGGTAGAATTATGTTTGGAAAGTAGGAATGTTTACAAAGTTGTGCAGAGGACGAACGCCAACAATACACTGAATAAGGCCACGACTACATGATGACGTCAGGGCCTAGTTGAGAATCACATTGCGTGGATATTCCCCAAAGCAAGAAGAAAATTAATTAAAGAAGCCTTTGAAGCAATTCCTGCTTAACCTAAGTGCCTTTCATGTGCCTATTTGAAATAAATTATTTGACTCTGACTTCAAAACTTTGAAGTCGGAGTCAAAGTCAAATCATTTATTTCAAATAGGTACATGAAAGGGACTTTTGAACGTCAAAAAAAAATAGAATTGATTCTAGTCGCCCCTTCCAAATGGTAGTTTCGTATGGAGAAGAATGGGCTAGAAACTTCACCGTTACTCTTTTAAAACTGTTTTACAATATTTTGTATTGTTGTACTTAATTATTTGTATTGAAGCTAACTCAAAAACTGCCCAAGCAAATTTTATATGGGGCCAACTTTGAGGTAGGTATACCCTCTCGACTAAAACATTTTTTTTTCAAATCGGACTACTCTGTAAAAAGTTATGCATGGTCATACATTAAAAAATCGGCCAAGTGCGTGTCGGACAACGCACAATGAGGGTTCCGTAGTTGAAAAGAATTCATCCCAAGGACAAACACTTATACTTTACCTATTTAACTTTTTTTTTTTTTGGCATTATTATTTATTTATATTTTGTTATACAGTAGGGTACATGTAAACCAGACAAACTCTAGACGTATATTTTGTTCCACAGTACATATTAGAGGAGCTCGTGGCTAAGTAATAACAACCGCACGGGTCGATCCATCAGGTTAAGCTACGCTTGCCGGGGTTGGTCCGTGGATGGATGAACATCTTTACACACCGAGACTCCTCCGTGCCTCGGAAAGCACGTTAAGCCGTTGGTCCCGGCTGTCATTCGTGGATCTTTGACAGTCGTTACGGGTCGTCAGAAGCCCGAAAGTCTGACAACCAGTCTTACCAAGGGGTACCGTGTTACCCAGTTACTGGGTTGTGAAGGTCAGATAGTCGCTCCATGTAAAATACTGGTATTCAGAAGCCGACCCCAACATAGTTGGGAAAAGGCTAGGCAGATTGATTGGTACTTGCCTGGACTTGAAGCCACTGCCTCGTGCATGAGATGCACTGATGATGATGGGCTGTGGTTTTTACCACGTGGCCATCAAAATACGCAGAAAAACGGATATATTTCCTCGCAAATAAAACGCAATACTTGAAAGTTGTAGTTGCAGTTGTTTTTCAAACTCAAACTCAAAGCATTTATTTGAAATAAACCAATTACAGTCACTTTTGCATTGTCAAGGGGTCGGTCAGTCAGAAAGATGAAGCTAGTTGCCCATTCCAAAGCGTAGTAGGTTCCTATGGAGAATAACAGGCAAGAAACTCTACGGAAACTCTTGTAAATCAAAATATGGTTACAAAATATTGCTTACATCATTCATGTTCAAATTATACATGTGAGAACGCTGAACGTTAAAAGCGTTCGTAATAAAAACATTTAAAAAAAACAGTTCAAAATTTAAATTAAATTAAAAAAGCCATGGCAGATAAGGTATGACCAGCCTCCACTGATAGCCCCCGTTCACGAACCTGATGCATGGATTAGTTAATTGTTACTTGTGTATAGTTAAAATTAGTTTTTACTTGAGTATAACATTTGAATTAATTAAAAAAAAAACTTTTTTTCCAGCCTAAGTCTTAGTTTAGACCCGTTAGCCTCACCAAACTCGACCCTGAATACTGAGGAGACGTTCCATACGGCCACGTCGTCGCCCAAGCGGTTCCCGGAGTGGGCGGTCACGGCGGAGGACACGCCCACGTCGCCCGACTCTGCCCCCGCAGGCCCCGCCGCCCCAGGCGCCCCCGCGGGCCCCGCGCCGCAGTTCCGACTCGGACCAGTGCCTAATGCCGATGATAGTGATGACATGTCCAGTACTGAGGATTATCATAAGGTATGAAAAGCAATGTCCGGCCGAATCGGTTTTCGGCAATTTTCGGCCGCAAAAAGGTATATACTTTTTTTTTTCGGAGAGAGTTATATTTTTCTTCTCTCTCATGTAACGCAATGTGCCTAAGAGTGTCGCGTCCTTGAAATTTTCACCAATTATCGCCTTAGAAGTTTCACTTCAATAAAAACATATTTAAACCAAAAAAAAAATATTCTGTTTGCAGCCAAGGATAGTGGAGGGTCAGTCATCGAGCTCGGTGGAACGTTCTCCTGAGGAGCGCCATCAGAGAGCCAAGTACAAGAGACGGGTACCAGGTGAGTACATCACAAGCACAACAAGAACATCTCACGAACATAATACAGGATATTTTTTTAAGCAGTGTGCAAATTTTTACAGGGTGTTCTACACATGAATATAACAGCTATCGGCAGTACTAATTAGACAGCTATCGTGTATTTGGCAGCTATAGGCAGCACTAATTTGACAGCTATCGTGTATTTGGCAGCTATCGGCAGTACTAATTTGACAGCTATCGTGTATTTGACAGCTATCGGCAGTACTAATTTGACAGCTATCGTGTATTTGGCAGCTATCGGCAGTACTAATTTGACAGCTATCGTGTATTTCACAGCTATCAGCAGTACTAATTTGACAGCTATCGTGTATTTGACAGCTATCGGCAGTACTAATTTGACACCTATCGTGTATTTGACAGCTATCGTGTATTTGATAGCTATCGGCAGTACTAATTTGACAGCTATCGTGTATTTGATAGCTATCGGCAGTACTAATTTGACAGCTATCGTGTATTTGATAGCTATCGGCAGTACTAATTTGACAGCTATCGTGTATTTGATAGCTATCGGCAGTACTAATTTGACAGCTATCGTGTATTTGATAGCTATCGGCAGTACTAATTTGACAGCTATCGTGTATTTGACAGCTATCGGCAGTACTAATTTGACAGCTATCGCTTATGTGATAGCTATCGGCAGTACTAATTTGACAGCTATCGTGTATTTGAGAGCTATCGGCAGTACTAATTTGACAGCTATCGTGTATTTGACAGCTATCGTGTATTTGATAGCTATCGGCAGTACTAATTTGACAGCTATCGTGTATTTGATAGCTATCGGCAGTACTAATTTGACAGCTATCGTGTATTTGATAGCTATCGGCAGAACTAATTTGACAGCTATCGTGTATTTGACAGCTATCGGCAGTACTAATTTGACAGCTATCGTGTATTTGACAGCTATCGGCAGTACTAATTGGACAGCTATCGTGTATTTGATAGCTATCGGCAGTACTAATTTGACAGCTATCGTGTATTTGACAGCTATCGTGTATTTGTCAGCTATCGGCAGTACTAATTTGACAGCTATCGTGTATTTGACAGCTATCGGCAGTACTAATTTGACAGCTATCGTGTATTTGACAGCTATCGGCAGTACTAATTTGACAGCTATCGTGTATTTGACAGCTATCGGCAGTACTAATTTGATAGCAATCGTGTGAAGTTGGCAACAAGCGCGATGTTATTCTTAGTTGGCTCGCATAGTACTGTCATAGCACGGCTCGCTCACGTCGCTAGCGTACAGCCGGCCTCACGCTATGCCTACTGCTGGTCGATTCTGTAAAATTTCACCGTGGAAACTTGCGTGGAGTGAGCTGTCAGTGTCATACCACGGATGCTAGGGATTGACCAAATTACATTTACAATCATAATCGAGATTTTAATTATATTTTTTATGCGAATTCTGTACATATAGGTAATGATTTTATATTATTTGTAAGCTAGTAAGTATGGTGTCTAAACATTACTATTTAGGAGGTTTTAAAATAAAATAGGCAAATAGAAATTCAGACAAAAAAACGAAGAATTTTTTGAATTTTTTCAATGTTTAGACACTTAAATAGTAGCTTTGAAATAATATGAAATGATCACTAGAATAACGTAATATTATTAAAATCTCGACTATGACTGTAATGGTGGACATCAGGTGGAATGACACTGACAGTTCACTCCACGCTCACTTCACTTAGGTTTTCACGGTGAGACGATTACAGAATAGCATTGCTGGTCCACAGGCGAGGGCAAGCCGGGGCGGCGCCAGGTGACGGAGGTGGAGGCCCTGCGCGCCATGCAGCGCCTGTGCTCGCGCATCGCCTCGCAGAAGATGCTCGTCATCTCCTCGCTCGAGAACGACTGCTCCAAGGAGGAGCTCAACAGGCAGATCGCGGTGAGTGAACAAGTCTAAGTTATCACGATGATATTATAAAGGCGAAAGTTTGTTAGTGTGTTTATATGTTTGTTACTTCTTCACGCTCAAACGGCTGGATCGATTTGGATTTCGATTAGGCTACTTTTTATCCCGGTCTACGCGGGAGAAACCACTAGTTTAAAAAATATAATAATTCATAAAATGTCATAAAAAAAAAAAACTATTTATGTTATTTCATTACACTTATTACTTATTATAATAGTAAAAGTTGATTAGAGAGAGAGAGAACAGTTGGATTGTAGAATTGTTTTTAAGTAAATTATAGTTTTTTTTCATTGTCTATTACAATACATTATAGCAGACGTAAACAACCCTTTTGTTATTTAATTCTGACACACAAGCACCTCAGGACATGTTGCTCTCTTGCCGCTACGACACTATGTGCTAGCGACCGTTTTCGGGGGCAATAAATAAATAATACAACATTGATCAGGCAGGGGCCATAGTCCTTTCATAGTTCTAGGTAACCAGTCCACAGCCACCCCAACCCATAGCCCAATATGTTTTGTTTCCATGTTCTGCAATAGTCCTGCACCAACCGGGGGTTGTCCTTGGGTGCACTTGCATAGTGTATATAGGGATAATCGTCGGTTGGTGCCTCCTCATAATTTAAAATTGTCTAAGGGGCCTCTGCGAGTTGGCTTCGGCCCCTCGTACGCCTTCCAAAAGTCCGGGACCCCAGGGTCCCGAGATATGTCAGAGACACTTTAAAAATAATAATAATTATTATCATCATCATCTGCCTAGCCTTTTCCCAACTATGTCGGCTTCCAGTCTAACCGAATGCAGCTGAATACCAGTATTTTACATGGAGCGACTGCCTATCTGACCTCCACAGCCCAATTACTGGGTAATACGATACCCCTTGGTAAGACTGGTTGTCAGACTTTCGGGCTTCTGACGACCCGTAACGACTATCAAAGATCTACGAATGACAGCCGGCATCAACGGCTTAACGTGCTTTCCAGGGAACGGAGGAGTCTCGGTATGTAAAGATGGTCACCCAACCCCGGCAAGCTAGCTTAGCCTGATGGATCGATCAGTACGGCTGTTATTACTTAGCCACGAGCTCCTTAAAATTACACCCTGTATAGCTAAATTAAGTCTCCGTAAAAACTTGCTTTACTTACTCTGAAAGGCATCCACAGGTACTCCAAGAACTCCAAAAGAAGTACGTGCGCCTAGAGATGGCGCTACAGTACTCGTTCTTCGACAACCAATCGCGGAGGCCCATGATGGTGACGCCCATACAGGAGACGCCTTCCCTCACGCTGTCCGAGAGCGACATGCAGGTCGCCACTGAGGACTCGGAGCCCACGGAGAACGGACACGTTGAGGACCCGCTGCTGCACAGGTAATGTACTACAATCAAGTGTTGTATCTATAGCTTGACCGATACCGCTGTACCGCGCCTTTAGGCATGTGCGCGGCGAGACGGTGGGCAGTGCAGGCCGCTCATTCGTCAATGCTCACGGTGTCCCGGCCCCCACGGTACAGCGTTATCGGTCTTTAGCGTAGTGCTAAATATAATGTTGTTAATTATGGAATAAAAAGGTGAGAATTATATGTGACACGAGAAACCGAATTTTATTATCTTTGACATGCGTCAAAGGTAACATTTCTTTAAAACTTTGTTCTGATTCGTGTACCTATAATTGTATGTCATTGTGTATTACAGATTCAATAAATAAGTAAAATATCTTAATTTGAAGGTTAAAAGAACAAGAGTTGGAAGGTTCCGACAACGTGTCGACGTCGAACGACGAACTGCCGACGGAAACTCACGAGCCGCCCTGGGAGGACCCGCTGCGGTGCCGCGTGCGACCGGAGCGCATCGACCGAGAACGCGGAGACCGCGACCGCGACCGCGGTGACCGCGAGCAGCCCGCGATGGACATGCCGACACCTGTCAATAATATGGTATTTTTCAGTCAGGTATTTCACGTAGGTCATTAGAGGAGCTCGTGGCTAAGTAATAACAGCCGCACGGGTCGATCCATCAGGTTAAGCTGCGCATGCCGGTGTTGGTCCGTGGATGGGTGACCATCTTTACATACCAAGACAAGACTCCTCCGTGCCTCGGAAAGCACGTTAAGCCGTTGGTCCCGGCTGTCATTCGTGGATCTTTGACAGTCGTTACGGGTCGTCAGAAGCCCGAAAGTCTGACAAACAGTCTTACCAAGGGGTATCGTGTTACCCAGTAACTGGGTTGTGGAGGTCTGATAGGCAGTTGCTCCTTGTAAAATACTGGTATTCAGCTGCATCCGGTTAGACTGGAAGCCGACCCCAACATTGTTGGGAAAAGGCTAGGCAGATGATGATATTTTCAAGTAGGTCATTAAAAGGCACTTTGAAATGTCAAAATTTACAAGAAAATAGAATTCATTTATCAATTACAATTCATTTATAAATAAAAAGAGAAGTCCTGACTGACTGACTCATCAACGCCCAGCCCAAGCCCTTGGACCTAGAAAGCTGAAATTTTGCACAGAGGTTCCCTTTCTAATGTAGACAAGGAATAAGGAAGGAATTCCTGGTAGTATGTTCCCGTGGGATATTTTCCGTCATGCACGCGGGCGAAGCCGCTGGCAAAAGCTAGTTCTACATAGATGCGTAAGAAACTACTTTATTAAAATCAATCAATCAGCCTAGCCTTTTCCTAACTATGTTGGGGTCGGCTTCCAGTCTAACCGGAAGCAACTGAATACCAGTATTTTACATGGAGCGACTGCCTATCTGACCTCCACAACCCAGTTACTGGGTAATACGATACCCCTTGGTAAGACTGGTTGTCAGACTTTCGGGCTTCTGACGACCCGTAACGACTGTCAAAGATCCACTAATGACAGCCGGGATCAACAGCTTAACGTGCTACGTGCTTTCCGAGGAACGCACTCTACTTTCCTAAAATATTTTACAACTAGCACTTCCCGCGCGGCTTCGCCCGCGTGGATGTCGGAAAATATCCCACGGAAACAAAAATCCTTCCTTCTTCCTTGTCTACATTATAAAGGGAGCCTCTGTGCAAAATTTCAGCTTTCTAGGTCCAAGTGTTTGGGCTGGGCTTTGATGAGTCAGTCTATCTGTCAGTCAGGACTTCTCTTTTTATTTATATAGATATTTTGTATTCCAAGTGGTTGTAATTTGAATGTGTAACTAAGTAACAGAATCAGCGCTAGTTTTGAAAGTATGTAATTCGGGTTTTCTTTTTTTCAGGATCCCACGATATGTTCCGGACTGATGCATCCAATAGACTTCAGTAAGTCGCTACCAATTAAATAATTATGTGTCACTTTTAACTGTTTTTAGGGATCCGTAACCAAATAGCAAAAATAAAACCATTACAATTTCGTCATGTCTGTCTGTCCGTCCGACCGGATATTACAAAGCCATTTTACCTATATCGATGAAAATTATGTGCAGAAGGCGTATTCTGTGCACCGTTCAATAATGTTGTAGTGAAATTAGGAAAAAAATTATTGAAGTGGAGTGGAGGCACTCCATATAACCAAGGGATGGAAAGAAAACGTGACTTTGCTGCTAAGTCGATAGTTTTTGAGCAGATGTTTTTCATAGTTTTTATGAAATGAAAACTTATTTTTGCGGTCGATAAAATCAATACTGTGCATGCGTAAATATTCATACCAATTTACGGAACCCTTGACTGAGCGTTTTTGACAATGTAAAGTCAAAGCCAGTTGCCCAAAGATTTAAATCGCTAGATTTGCCTACTACCTTACCTAACTTACTTAGCCACTCGAAAAAGTGTCCATACTGAGAAGAGTGAGCTTTATTAAATTGTGTCCATGACAATCAAGTCAAGTCACTCGTATCACAACGAAACAGAAACGCGACTGTCTTTTGACGCGGTAGGGCGAATTTAACGATTTAAATCTTTGCCGCTGCCATTATTTTTAGGGTTCCGTAAAACGGGATCCTATTACTAAAACTCCGTTGTCTGTCTGTCTGTCCGTCTGTCACCAGGCTGTATCCCATGAACCGTGATAGTTAGACAGTTGAAATTTTCACAGATGATGTATTTCTGTTGCCGCTATAACAATAAATACTAAAAAATAGAATAAAATAAATATTTAAGGGGCTCCTACAACAAACGTGATTTTTTTGCCGTTTTTATAGACGATGGTACGTAACCCTTCGTGCACGAGTCCGACTCGCACTTTGCCGGTTTTTTTATGACAGCTGTCACTGCCACCGTTATGTCAGCCACCGCACCGCTCGCTCTTCTAGGAAACGTAGCTGTAGCGTCCTTTTACATCCGTTATTTTTCGTCGGATTTTGGAGCTCGTGGCTTAGTAATAACAGCTGCACGGGTCGATCCATCAGGTTAAGCTACGCTTGCCGGGGTTGGGTTCGTGGATGGGTGACCATCTTTACATACCGAGACTCCTCCGTGCCTCGGAAAGCACGTTAAGCCGTTGGTCCCGGCTGTCATATGTGGATCTTTGACAGTCGTTACGGGTCGTTAGAAGCCCGAAAGTCTGACAACCAGTCTTACCAAGGGGTATCGTATTACCCAGTTACTGGGTTGTGGAGGTCAGATAGTCAGTCGCTCCTTGTAAAATACTGGTATTCAGCTGCATCCGGTTAGACTGGAAGCCGACCCCAACATAGTTGGGAAAAGGCTAGGTAGATTGATTGATTTTTCGTCGGATTTCCGCAGATACCTTAGCGCACTCTGAACACGTGGGTTTGTGTTCACAGATGAGGTAGTGAGCATCCCGGGCTGGGTGACGCGGGGCGCGGGCGCCTCCACGCACCACGAGTACGAGGTGCGCATCGTGCTGGGCGACTGCCGCTGGCTGCTCCTGCGCCGCTACCGCCGCTTCCGCGACCTCTACCTCACCATGCGCCGCCTGTACGGAGCCAAGGTAAGCTGTACAGATACTAAACTCCATCGGTTTAGGTAATTAAATTATGGGGGATGCGCTGTGGTAGCCAACCAGACCAAATTTTTTGTTGAGGTTCCAAATTCTGATCACAGTATTGACTAGCGGATTATAATGAAATTCACAGTTCAATATTATGGAACAGTAGATTTTTTTTCGCGATTTCATGTTGATCCCATAGTAAAAGTTGTTTGTTATCATGAGTAGGTACAATCATGTATTTAAGTATCGGCACAGATTAATACAGATGGGACACACCGCAGTTTAGGTATGAAGCTACAAGTACGCGGCGGGCTCATCTCACGGGGTCAATTCAGTGTGCGCTGCCGCGCACCGGCCGGCTCACACGTTAGTTCGATACTCACTCACGCGCCGCCTCGTAAAAGAAGACAACCCTAACGAGTCAGAAGGTATAAGAGTTACGTGATAGAAAGAGAGGCAACTTGTAGGTGAATATAACTGCAGGTAATAAGCGTTGTGCGACCTGAATTGCACTTTATTGTGTCGTAGCAAGAGTCGCTTTTTATTTAAATGATTTTGCATTGTCCCATCTGTATTAATATGTGCTTTAGGTTAGATTTTCATGTAATCTATATAAATAAAAAGAGAAGTCCTGACTGACGGACTCATCAACGCCCAGCCCAAACCCTTGGACCTAGAAAGCTGACATTTTGCACAGAGGTTCCCTTTATAATGTAATAAATATGCTTGGACATTTCACACAACGTCATCTAGTCCCAAGCTAAGCAACCTAATGCTTGTGTTATGGTAACGAGATGGCTGATAAACTGCTTATATACTTTTTTTTTTTTGTAAATACATACATATTATAGATAGAAAACACCCAGACTCGGAACAAATACTTGTAGGTCGTACAAATATTTGTTCCGTGCGAACCCGCGATATGTAATGTAGACAACGAATAAGGAAGGAAATCTCGGTAGTACGTTCCCGTGGGATATTTTCCGACATAAACGCGGGCGAAGCCACTGGTAAAAGCTAGTGTGACATAATCGAGCAGGTAGTGTAAAAACTTGATGTTGATGCAGGTGTCGGGCATCCCGTTCCCGGCGCGCACGCTGTGGGCGGGCGAGGCGGTGGCGCGCGCGCGCCGGGCGCAGCTGGAGCTGTTCGTGCGGCGCCTGCTCAGCGCCGCCGCCAGCGACGCGCGCTGCCCCTTCCGCCAGCCCGACCGCCCGCTCACCAGGGACGCGCTCGTCAGCTTCTCGCCCTTCTTCAGGAAGGTAGGCCAAACAATTTTCTTTGGTCACCATCTTTGATTTTGTTCATCATCATCTGACTACCCTTTTTAGGGTTCCGTACCAAAATGGTAAAAAAGGAATCCTTATGGTGCGACTCAGTCTGTATGTCTGTCTGTCAAAGCTGGATATCTCAAGAACTACTAATGCTATCAACTTGAAATTTGGGACAGTTTTAGATGACGTTTACCCAACTATTTTGCAAATAAGAAAGAAATAAAAATATTTTTATTTTTATCTTGTTGGGAAAAGGCTAGGCAGATTGATTGATACTTGCCCGGACTTGAAGCCACTGCCTCGTGCATGAGATGCACTGATGATGATGGGCTGTGGTTTTTACCACGGGGCTATCACTATATGTAGAAAAACGCATATTACAGGGTGTAAGTGTAAACAGTGGCAATCTTTTAAGGGGTCATTGTACTCATCATTATGAACAACTTTTACTATGGAACCAAACCTGAAATCGCGTAAAAAAACTCAGCTGTTCAGTACATTTATGTTCGCATAATTCGTGAAAATGTAGGGAACAGCTGATTTTTTTTCGCGATTTCAGGTTTGGTCCCATAGTAAAAAAGTTGTTCATAATGATGAGTACAATGACCCCTTAAGGACGCATTTACGAGTGGGTAGTCAAATCATGTTTGTTTATTAAATAAAATGCTTTGTATTTTTAAAATGTTTTTGCGACGAGTTGTAGGTAGATGTGCAAGGTACGATTCTGAACTACAAATATTTCTGTACATAATTCCGGGTTCTCAATAAATGTACCGAAGTAAAAATTTGACTTCGGTACATTTATTGAGAAACTGGACATATCTAAAATTATATTTATAGTTAAGAATTGTACCTTGCACATCTACCTACAATTCGTCGCAAAAACATTTTAAGAATATAGAGTCTGGCCACGCTAACTCTGCAGTGAAATAAATGGGCAACCCCAAAAAGTTTTACATTTGGTATCGTTATTATTTTGACATTGATAATTGTGTGTTAGTACGTAAGGAATTGTGAGTTATTATGTAATTGAGTTTATTTCTTTTTAAATGTGTGTCTGCTATTTCGACACAACAAACTTTAGTATTTGTATGCTTTCAAGCAAAATGTAGCGAACAGACCATCTTATAACATCATATTGTATTGAAACCTACATTTACGAATAAATTTGATTTGATTTGATTTGATCGTATATGTAGATCTAATGATTTTGGTATTATGCCTTTTGATTTTTGCATAATAGATTATTTATCTAAGAATGTTTTTATTACTTTTTTCCGTAGTACAGACGGTGATGTCTTATACAGATTTCCAAATTCTACCATTATTTCACTGAACATACTTTTGTTTAAAATAGTAATTATTTGGCTATCCATCGTAAATGCACCCTTAAAAGATTGCCACTGTTTACACTAGCACCCTGTATTTCCTCGCAATACTTCAAAGTTGTAGTTGTAGTGGGATGATGAAATGATGATGAGTGTTGTGGTGCACAGGGCGTGTTCGAGAGCGGCAAGTGCGGCACGGGATGATGTCTGTCCGAGCTCGCCACGTGGCGCGCGCTGGGCGGCACGCTGCGCGCGCTGCTGGCGGCGCTGGGCGCGGCGGCCGCGCTGCTGCTGCACGCCGCGGGGCTGCTGGCGCTGCTGCTGTACCGCGCCGCGCGCCGCCGCGCCCGGTAGCACACGGGTGCCTTACGCTAGCGTACAGTTACTGCAATCCACGAAGACGCGCCCCGCTCTTCTTCGTAACCACTTACAGTACAAGTATGGAACATTGTACAAGTGTGCGCACTAATTACCTATACCTATAATTAATTACCTGTAATTAGTGTATATGACGACACGGTTGGCGCAGTGGTTGAGCGATGACTGCTGCATAGCATGTCGCGGGTTCGATCCTCGCATGGAACAAATATTTGTACGACCTACAAGTATTTGTTCCGAGTCTGGGTGTTTTTCTATCTATAATAAGTATGTATTTACAAAAAAAAAATGTATATAAGTAGTTTATCAGCCATCTCGTTACCATAACACAAGCATTAGGTTGCTTAGCTTGGTACTAGATGGCGTTGTGTGAAATGTCAAGGATATTTATTTATTTATGGAAAAAACTAAAACACTAGCGGAATGGTGCACACTTGCCTGTAAGCGGTGAGGGAGAAGTGGGGCGCGTCTTCGTGGATTGCACTAACTATACCTTACTACTGTACGCGGCTGTTGACGCGAGCGCCAGGGTAGCCCGCCAAAATTTATTTTCTTGCGTATGTTGATCAAAATATGATTTGCGACCGTAACAAATATTTATTTACAGAATAATAATTATTAAAATCATTAATACAACTCTCGAACTTCAAATTACTCTATTGAATGACTATTTCATGAAATCATGACATTTGGAACTTGGAGAGTTGTTGTATATACGATTCTAATGATTATAGTCGCGAATTAATTTTTTTTGATTGAATTTCGCGGGCTTTTTTCTTTATTTGAAATTCAAATAACATACAACATTATAACAACATCTCTCATCTCTCTAAGTTAGAAGTCTAATTTAGAGAGGTGTATTGATGATTTTTATGTTTAAAATTATGTAAATAAATATTTCTTATCATATTTTGATCAAGATATAACCTGACACTGACCTGAAAATGCAAATAACGCAAAAATATTTGAATTTCGCGGGCTATCACAGCGCAATCACCTTAAGGAGGCAATTTTCGAAAAAGTTTTGGTTTGTAGTGCGTCGTCTCTGTCACTCATACATGCGTGACAGTTTCTGTCTCGCTCCAATTGCCTTGTTATCGGCCGCGTACTGTATACATACTAACCCAGGGGTGTCCTTTGTCCTTCTTATGTATTGTCCGGAGAGGTGTCTCGCAGGCTAACGCGCAATTCGAGCCAACGTTTTAACAATTTTTAATGTAGGGTAGTTTAACATTTTAATAGCTTTGATGCCTTTGAAAGCAGTGTTCCGACTGCTGAATAATAATATATCAACAATTTAATGCTGGGGTATTTGTGTAGTTTACCGCGTTATTTCTTTAAAACAAAATTAACTTTATTTCAATAGACATAAAGTACATTTTGTATTGTTCATGTAACACGATTGTTTGGCCAAAAATGCGCCAAGCATTACGTAAAAGTCTTCCATTGCGCACTTGTTTTTGCTCTAATTCATTGATACGACCAATTGTGTTCATTGTTGAGAGGGCTTTTTAAATATTAACCGAATTATGGCCTACTAGTAAGTATCGCTGAAATTGTAACGTTTTAGGGTTTATCCCCATTTCAAGTAAAATATCTACCATTTTGGTAAATTTTGGGTTTTTTGGTAGAAAATATGAAATTGTCAAAAATGTTCGTTTAATCCTGCATTGCCTCTTGTTGGCAGTACGATATTATTTTGAGTATTTCTCTAGAAGATTCATAATAGATTTTACAGGGAATTTCTTAAAAATAAAATAATGACCATGTAATCTTTGTAGTCTGCGAGACGCCTCTATAACACAATTATTTTTGTGTTTGCACATCAATGTTAAGGCATCAAATAAAAATAGGACTAGTTTTCACCAAGAGCATACTAACTTCAATTTTGCACAGAGTAGAGGATTTCTGATGATATTGAATAGAACACTTATTGCCATTGGAATAAAGAACAGAGTTGTATGAACACCAAACCGCCTATCGGCGTCTTCGGACGAACTCATTTCAACGTAAAGCAACTGAAAATAAGGTATATTATTGAATGTCATCAAAAATGTTACTTGGTCTTGGCCTCAACTGAAGTTTAGTTAGTTTTAACGACACTAGATGGCGTGAATTCAATTCTATTTTCATTTTGATCGCAATGCATAGTTTCTATTTTGACTATATTTATAGTTATTCCATTTGAAAAGACATTGTTTTTATTTGAATATTTTGATATTGTATTACTTTCTGATGTGTTAAGCAAAAATGAATTTGATCTGTTAGGTTTGTTTCATGAAATGTTTGAATAAATTATAGTTTTTTTATGTATCGGAAAATTTTTGTTAGTTGTTTTGGCTAATGACTGGGGTCATAAAAAAATTGATTAGAGGTACAAGGTACCAGCAGACCGCAATGTCGCCATCTACAGAAGCGTTTTCGGACTACGGTCGCCTTCGGAATTGAAACTTTATTATAAGTATTAAAAAGGTTAGCTTTTCATAGCTTAATATTTGAGAGTATGAGTTACTTGGGCTAACTGCCCAGAATACGACAGACGTTCTTAGGTACCATCACTACTAAAGATTTCTGAGAAATTAAGAAATTGGTGTCTTGTAGAGACTTGTAATACGATTTACCTGCCGACAACAACGTAATTGAAATAATTCATTATTCCAAATAGATTATTAAATCACTTTTAAGCCGACGTTCGCACGGACGTAAAAATATCGCGGCGATTTTTTTTTTCGCGCGCTGAATTGTCAACGCTCTGCTTAGCGCCGAGAGTGTGCGCAGTGAGCGCGTCGAAAAAAAATTTTCGACGCGCTGGGGATGCGCTCTGTTGTTGTTAGGTTGGATTCTCGAAGCTCGGCTCAACAACGAGAATTGAAAATCCAGTGCGCGATAAAATCCCGCCGCGATATTTTTACGTCCGTGCGAACGTCGGCTTAGAGTCGATTTATTTAAGTTTGCTCGATGAAATAAGAATCGTCATTTGTGACTTTTAAGAGCATAGACATAAGGTTTAAATTGCTAAAGATGGCCGCGCGCAATTCGATAATATCAGCTCCAGTCATCAGTCAAATAAGAGTTAAAGGTAAATTATTAAGCGATGGCACTATTATAAGCTAACGTTCGTAGCTGCGGTCAGAAAACGTGAGAGCGAGATGACACGTTACTCAGTCTTGAATTTTCGAAGTGAAACTTTTTAGGCGGCGATTGAGAGTGAAATTTCAAGGATACGTCACGTTTAGGCACATTACGTTACATGAGAGAGAAGAAAGATATAACTCTCTCTGTCTCTCACACTAAATCTCTCTTATTCGTTAAGTATATTTTAAGAAGTTTCACTTCCATCACGTGTACGGTGGCGCACGCGCAATTTTCCTATCCTACTCGCACGTTTTGTGACCGTGGTAGTTACAATACCAACTGTTTACTGCAGCTGCCATTTGTCATGCCACCAAAGTAATAGAAGTCAAAATCGGTTGAACGGACTGTAAAAAAGGTTTGTTTAAATGTCTTACCTTATTGTAAATTCACTATAGTGTTCGAAAGAGAATATAACTATATCGCACTATACGATATTAGAGCCATCGCTAAATAGACCTGTTTAAATGACACTATGAATGTAAATTAATGACATATTTAAATTAACAAAAATTCCGACATTTTCATAAGAGCGGTTTCGCACTACGTCCGATCCGAATCCGAATTAGGAATGTTCTAAATTCGGACGGACAGAGTTCGGATCTAGTGCGCAACCCTTCATACAAATAGTATTGTGGCTAGTTCGGACCGACGTTTCTCGGATTCGGATCGGACGTAGTGCGAAACCGCTCTATTACATCAGTTAAACATATCGTTTTTTTATAATAATTATAATAATTGATGATATCTGTATATTGTGCAATGATTAGTTGTTAAGTTCGTTTCCGTTTCCTTCATTTAGAGGACATACCCCCATTTTACAGTTAGAGACACCTGAGAACGGGGAAACCAGCTGCATAAATATGTCAATAAGGCATAAAATGTCCATGTATTTATGCTTTTGATGACCCATAGAGAAATAGAATCAGCGAGTCAACTTTGTATAGCCACTAACAATGTAATTTAGCAGAGATATTTACTATTTGGAAGTTGATTCACTGATTTATTTTATAGTGGACTAGATGCTATTTTATTGATGAATTACTGAGATTTTGACCCTCAAAGAAGCTACAATATACTTTCAGTATTTTTGCCTTCAAAAATAAAAAGAAGGAATAAAATGGAGGTCAAAATTCTTATTAAAGGGTGAATTGGACTGCGACTCCGTTCCACACAGCCAATCTTATTATATCACAGTAAGTGTAAAACAGATTAACTTTTCGTATGTCGTAATTACAGAAACGATAATAAATCCATTGTGTCTGAACCGATGGGGTTCATACGACATTTGAGAAGTTATGGGTCGACTTATCAATCTTTAGGTAACTTTATCTGAGCAATAATGAAAGTTATCTTAACTCTTTGCTGGACACTGAACGCCCCCAGACGTAGTAACAATAATACTTCTATTGTATCGTTCAGTGTGGTAATATGGTCCTATTTTCAATAGAGTCAGTAAATTCCGCGAGGATTTTTCCGCTTGGTCAGAACTGACTCTAAAATTGAAAAATCAGCCCTAATTTAAATAGCTTACCAGAATCCGCGGTAAATGATGGTGTCTCTATATGTAAGAACCCTGTATAAAGCACCCAAATTGAGTAGTATATTTTTTTACGTGGCGAGTTCTAAAATGAGACCCTTTGCCTAGCACAGGACGGGCGAAGACATATAGATAATATATTTAGAGTTATATAAAATTGTACTGAGCGTATGATTCGTGTTTTTTATTTAGTAAGCTTAGTAAAACATGCACAATTTTTAGTTTAAATTTTTTAGTGTTATTGTTTTATTTTAAGGAATTACGCTGATACGCCTAATTTTCATACTGTGCTGGCCTAATTGTGATGAACACTCGCTGACAGTACCTAATAATATGTATTATACATTATGTATATGAAGACTGCTTCACATTGTACAATATTTCCTTAAATGAATTATTTCTAAAGTTTATTTTGTTTTGTGACCTTACCTTTTTTTAGTAACATTTGTGTGGAGAACTTATTAACATAGATTATAGAGCCTGTTCTTCATTAGAAAACGGTTAAAATCCAAACTTTTATTCAACTAGAAGGAGTTACTCTTCCCCTGCGTCCTAACTGAGCGCGAGTACGCGATTACGCGATCGTTTAGCTGAATAAAGACGTACAATGCGATTCAAATAAGAATAGGAACGTCAATGACCTCTATCTGTCAAATGTTGATTGAAAAGTACGTAGTAAGTATATGTCCACACAGTGCGAGTTGCTGCACTACACCGACTCGGTAGGCCGACTCATACGTTAGCTCGCACTGTGTAGACTAGCCTTAACACACAGTACTATGCGTGTCAAATAAGAATGGTACTGTCAAGACGCCATTTTGTTCCGCAATACTATGGCAATACTCGCGAACTTCATTACCAATGCGTACTAATTTGACAGCTGTCGTGTATTTGACAGCTATCGGCAGTACTAATTTGACAGCTGTCGTGTATTTGACAGCTATCTGCAGTACTAATTTGACAGCTATCGGCAGTACTAATTTGACAGCTGTCGTGTATTTGACAGCTATCGGCAATACTAATTTGACAGCTGTCGTGTATTTGACAGCTATCGGCAGTACTAATTTGACAGCTGTCGTGTATTTGACAGCTATCGGCAGTACTAATTTGACAGCTGTCGTGTATTTGACAGCTATCGGCAGTACTAATTTGACAGCTGTCGTGTATTTGACAGCTGTCGGCAGTACTAATTTGACAGCTGTCGTGTATTTGACAGCTGTCGGCAGTACTAATTTGACAGCTGTCGTGTATTTGACAGCTATCGGCAGTACTAATTTGACAGCTGTCGTGTATTTGACAGCTATCGGCGGTACTAATTTGACAGCTGTCGTGTATTTGACAGCTATCGGCAGTACTAATTTGACAGCTGTCGTGTATTTGACAGCTATCGGCAGTACTAATTTGACAGCTGTCGTGTATTTGACAGCTATCGGCAGTACTAATTTGATAGCTGTCGTGTGAAGTTGGCAGCAAGCGCGGCTTATTTGGCTCACATAGTATAGATAGTCAAGATAACATACACTGCCGGGCACCTGAATCTAGCCACACTGCATTTGTTTGTAACTTTTTAGATGGTCGGTAATTCAAATTTGGAACTATGATGACACCAAAATGATGGCTAGTAGGTATGTCGGCTTCAAAACTGCATCGTCACTATTTTGATGTTTCAGACCTTTATACTTAAATGCAAGGAGGGTCGATTTAGAAGTCCGAGAGTGTATTATGTCTAGTAAACCACAACCTGTGACCCTCAAAAGACAATTTAGTTTATTTTTATGTCGCTATGGTTGTGATTATTATTTAAATAGCAGAAAATTTAATTACTTTTCATTTTTAAAATATTACTTCGTAACTTCACACAAGTCTTTGATATTTAATTTATAAACTTAAGGTAAAAAAAATCTGTTATTTCTCTTTCAACTAACCATAATAATTTTATGACATTTTAAATTAATATTATCAATCTTATTGACGTTTTTGAAAAGTTGGACAGAATATTAATAATATGATTTATACTATGAATCACTAACAGTAGATAGTTTGCTGAAAATAGCCTTGGAGAGTTATACTAACAATATTTATTTAAATTATATAAACATAAAAAAAGTGATCTGTTATTTTGTTTATTAAAGAAATCTTCCCGTGTACTAAATACTTTGCTTGCTTATAGGTAATCAGACAATAATTATTACAAAAAGCAGCCAAGTGCGAGTCGGATTCGCACACGAAGGGTTTCGTAGTACCGTACAATATTTAATACATGTTCTAACACGTTTCTTGTATGGAATTAGCGAAAAAATTAAATAGACATGGGTAATTTTGAACGTTATTTAATTTTTATTATTTGTTGTTATAGCGGCCACAAAATTTCAAGTGTACATAGTACGGGTCAAAAGATATAGGCCTGTGACAGACGGATGGACGGACATCCTAAAAACCCAAGACTTCGGACATTATCGATTGATCACTGAATTTATTGCTTATTTCTGATTGTTTCTATATCTCGCGACGGTATCGCTTCTGTGAGTTTTCAAATACAACAGAAAGCCATTACGCATGCGTACTAGACTATCGTGAACGCCTTCATAACGTCAAAAATATTAATCTCTATACTTATACTTATAAAAAATATTTTTTTAAATACAGATCTTGCTTAAAAGCAGTTATTATACACAAAAAATAGATATTAAGGGTAAATTTTGCCTTATTCAGTTTGTTAACCATTTTGACGTACATTATTTGCAAAACAGCCGTAAAAATGCATAACTAATAATAACTAAGAGTTTGGTGAAATTGGCCCATAATCTTCGTAACCGTTTTATTTTTTTGCTGGTCGATAATCAGTACTGTCTTCACTAAGGGCGAATTTCACACAACACGATGTCTGCCTATAAAAGACCTTTTAAGTAGCCGAGTGCACTCTTTAAATAAATCTATATAAGTAACAAAATAATTATCATATCATTTAACTTCTAATTTCAAACAATCAAGTCTACATAAGACTTATTTTCGCTGTGAGCCTTAACGTTTTGTTATTTAAGTATTTATTTGAATTAAGTTATGAGAAAAAAAAAATCGGCTTATCTGACAAACCAGAGTAGAACATAATGGCCTTGTAGATAGACCCAATAAATATTTAAAAATTTTAATATAGCTAGACAACTTTAAATGTGGACCCAACAGTACTAATAAGGTTTAGGGCCCCCACACATTTTCAGTCCGCGACTGTGTAATGTGTAAAGCCCTTAAAGCATCAGGCTAGCCCGCGAAATTTTTATATTTTTTTGCAATTTGCAACCAGACGCTGACCTGCAAATTAATAAATCCTAATATAAACTGCATATTGAAAAAAAAAACTTATGAAAATTTGAATTTCGCGGCCTTCCTTGTTTCCACGTTAGGATGATTAAGCGTCACTTGTAAAGTTGTTCTACTATAATAAGTGCATGTATCAGTGTAGCTGTTGAATTTATTAATGTCGATGGCTTTGAAGAAAACTATTATTTTAATTTTAGTACAAATTTCTTTTTTTTGTTAGGAATATCCAGGGAACTGCTCGGTTAAAGTGCTTTCTAGGCTGATACATACGAATAATTCGAAACCAATATACTCTTTCCAACCATTTAATTTACTTTTAACATAAGCACGCCTATGAAATTCCTTATTTATTGACAGGCAACCATAGACGAGAAAATGGAATACTTCATGAACGCAGAAGTAAAACGAACTGTTGGAAAGATAGATAGGACAGCTTCGAAAGGTAGAATTGTATACGTATAAATTAATTATTGGGATCAATAAGCATTTTAATCTATTCAGTTCACAGAAAAAATCTCAATAAAATTTGAGTAGTAATTTCTTGATAATCTGACCTAACAACATAATAATCTAGGTTGTTTTTAATATTTTCGTACCTAAAAATTGTTGATTGTTTATTTTTATTATAATATTAAACGATTTACATAATTATTATTCAAGCAAAACTAAAATAAAAACGTATTTTTTCTTTAAATTTTGCGAGTTACAGTTAAAATGTAAAAAAAAAAACATTTATTTATTTGATAGTGATAAGTGAAGAATTTATTAAATAATAATAAATGAGAGTGTGTATTGATATTTTATTACATCACCATGTAAGGGCCTATTAGTTAGAAAAAAAAAATCGATGTCAATGGACAGCTTTTCCACTTCCTACATCACGTTGATTTATTGCTATTATAATAATTGATAAATATATAGCGTGTATTAGAAAGGTGTGGTACATACCATCAAACTGAACAACTTTCTCCAGGGGACCAACATCGTAATTGCGAAAAAAATATCAGCTACGAGCTGGGGGCACTTGCGTGTCACAGCGACCGTGGTTGCTGCGCTGATTTTATAAAAACAACGTTAAAAATAAAAAAAATGCTATTAAGATTGATTAATGAATTAACGAACAAGGAGGAGGAGCTCGTGGCTAAGTAATAACAGCCGCACGGGTCGATCCATCAGGTTAAGCTACGCTTGCCGGGATTGGTCCGTGGATGGGTGACCTATCTTTACATACCGAGACTTCTCCGTGCCTCGGAAAGCACGTTAAGCCGTTGGTCCCGGCTGTCATTCGTGGATCTTTGACAGTCGTCACGGGTCGTCAGAAGCCCGAAAGTCTGACAACCAGTCTTACCAAGGGGTATCGCATTACCCAGTTACTGGGTTGTGGAGGTCAGATAGGCAGTCGCTCCATGTAAAATACTGGTATTCAGCTGCATCCGGTTAGACTGGAAGCCGACCCCAACATAGTTGGGAAAAGGCTAGGCAGATTGAATGAATTAACGAACAAATTAAAAAAAAAAGAACATTCTGACACGGACACGAAACTTCAATACCTACTCGACACAAATGACGGGACAGCTGATTATTATTTCGCGATTACTTTGTTAATCCCATGGTGACAGTTGTTCATTTTGATGGTTTTTACCACACCCTATACATAATATGACCACACACTTTTGATACGCGTTCTGTATACCAAAACTTTGACCAATATGCCCTAAATTTTCTTCGGTGTCCATTTACATCGATAATTATTTTATCGCGCATAAAGCATGTATTACATTTATTGTAAGTCTTCAAATTTCAATGAAATATGTAACTATATTGTTAATAATGAGTTAATTGAGTGTGGCGGCTTACTGTTATTATTTTTATAAACTGTTAAAGGTTATGGGTGCTTCATTAAATTGACACAGGCTAGATAACTACCTATAGCAAAACTGTAATACCATAATAGGGTATTTGACTGAATGTTTTATAAGATTTATCAAAACACTAGCTGCGCCCCGCGGTTTTACCCGCGTAGACCGGGATAAAAAGTAGCTTATGTGTTAATCCAGGGTATAAGCTATCTACATACCAAATTTCATCCAAATCGGCCCAGCCGTTTGCGCGTGAAGAAGTAACACACACACATACAAACTTTCGCTTCTATAATATTAGTGTGAAGTGTGATTATTTACATCTTTTAAAAAAGTATTAATTCATGTATATTTTTGATAGAAGTCAAATACCTTATTTAGCTTACGGACCTTTTTTGAGCACTATCTTTTAAGATGAGGGATAAAAAAAGAAGTAAATGATTCAACAAGTATAATCAGTAAGTCGCCATACTAATATAATATGATGTTGTTGCAAATGCGTGTATTTTAATCTTAGCGAATTAATTGCATATTATCAAATTGAGAGAATTAATGAAACCTGAATGTTTACCAGCATAATGTAATGTAACAAATAAATTAGTTTTGTTAAGGATGAACAATAAAACGGGAATGTTTTACAATATTTTGTTTTATTTTTTTTAACAATAACAATAATATGTTGTCTTTATATAGGGTGACTGGTAATTAGTGACCGATACCTAAACACATGATTGTGCTCATGATAACAACAACTTTTACTATGGTACCAAACCTGAAATCGCGAAAAAAAATCAGCTGCCCCATACATTCATGTTCGTATAACTCGTCAAAATGTAGGGAGCAGCTGATTTTTTTATTTATTTATATTTGCATAAAATTGCATTTTCACGATTTCAGGTTTTGGTCCCATAGTAAAAGTTGTTTGTTATCATGAGCACAATCATGTGTTTAGGTATCGGTCACTAATTACCAGTCACCCTGTATACATAGGATTTATCTAAAATTCTTATTATATAAGTAACCCAAAAACGGACTATTATAACATCATTTTCTTACAGAAAATATCCATAAATTTAAGCTGCAGTAGGTACTTATTAGAAACATTTTAACATAAATAAAAGAAGAGAGTCCTGATTGACTGACTCATGAACGCCCAGCCCAAACCCTTGGACCTAGAAAGCTGAAATTTTGCACAGAGGTTTCCTTTATAATGTAGACAAGGAATAAGGAAGAAATTCCCGGTAGCAGGTTCCCTTGGGATATTTCCCGACATCCACGCGGGCGAAGCCGCGGGCAAAAGGTAGTCCTACCTATAAGAGCAGTGGTGGCCCAGTGGTAACGGTCGCGCACTGACGAGTTGTAGGTCGTGGGTTCGAACCCAGACAGGCGCTTTACTTTGTGTAAATTATTTCATCACCACTGCTCTCAAAACGGTGAAGGAAAACATCGTGAGGAAACCGGCATGTCCTAGAATCAAAAATTCGAAGACATGTGACATCTACCAACCCGCACTGGGCCCCCGTGGTGGATACGGCCCGCTCCCTCTCACAGAGAGAACTGCGAACGAACGAAACTTTTTTTTCCCGATCGTCAACAGTGTTGACGACAGGAACGAAAGGTGTTACCGAACGGGAATTACCCGAAATAATAAGTAGCGTTCGTCAACACTGTGAACGAACGAAGCTTTTTTTTCCCGATCGTCAACAGTGTTGACGAAAGGGTGTTACCGAGCGGGAATAACCCAAAGTCTGTGTCCCAGCAGTGGGAACATTATAGGCTGATTATGCTTACCAGGGTTACTTTTCTAGTTTCCCACATACAGCAACAGACTGCTAAATTAATAAACTAAATTACTTACTATTAAATGCTAAGGGGAAATGTCCCCGGTCTTGAAAAATGATTAAGTAATGCTTAAACCTGAATCAGAAATGTCATTAAAAATCAATAAAATGGTAGTAATTCTACTTCTTGCATAAATTATTGACATTACAAAACTATCGCGTATCACCTCAAAATCTCGTCCAAATTAAAATTAGCGTAACACGAGAACTCATTTGCCAAATTATTTCTATGATGAGGTCGAAACTTGCACAGGTTTAAACCAAGGAGTTCCTTCACATTATCCTTCATGATAGCTCCAGTACAGACGACAATTTTGTCTTTAGACATGAGTTTGATAGTCTGCGAGGTCTTGGAGATGCACTCTTCGGAGAGGAAGGGAGGGTCGGCGACTACCAGATCGTAGGAGCCCAGGGCTTCGGGCGGCAGCTTCTCGGGATTGTTGTAGTCGTAGAACACGAAATCAGGAGCGTGGACTTCGAAACGACGATCGTATTCAAGAAGAGTAACTGAAAACAATATGTTAAGGGTTAATTCAGCCACAGAATACATAATAGTACAAGTACACTTCACTCCACAAAATCATTTAAATAAATAGCGACTCTTGCTACGACACAATAAAGTGCAATTCAGGTCGCACAGCGTTAATTTCCTACAGTTATATTCACCTAGAAGTTGCCTCTCTTTCTATCGCATAACTCTTATACCTTCTGACCTACTGAATTGGCCCCGTGAGAGGGCCCCGCCGCGTACTTGTAGCTTCATACCTAAACTGCGGAGTGTCCCATCTGTATTAAACTTCAGACTCGGTAGGGTTGTTTTCTTATACTACGCGGCGCGTGAGTGAGTATCGAAATAACGTGCGAGTGAACACACTGAATTAGCTCGACAAGTCGAGCCCGCCGCGTATTTGTAGCTTCATACCTAAAATGCGGAGTGCAACTGGCCTGGTTCAGCTAGCTCAACATAAGCAGTAACGATTTTACTTGAGCTTCTGGCACAAACTATTATGTTTTTTTTTAATAGTTCTTTGGGCCAGTCTGCCGAACGAAAATTATCGCAAAATGTGTGACAAATTGTGATTAGTTGAATGATTTATCAACAGCCAATCGCAGTAGTTTCGAGTTGAAGAAACTGGACCTTGGACATTCTGAACTAAAAATCAACATAATGTACACAATGGTAAAGTTGATATTTGTTTATAAAAAAATATGTATACCTGTGGCTCTATCCCCGATCTGCCTCTTGAGCGGCACGAATAGGGTGGGGCAGGAGATGAGCGACACCCTCCCCCCCGCGCCCACCACCCTGTCTGCGACCTTCACCAGAGCTTGCACCGTGGCCTCGTCGTACCAGAACTGACTCAGTTGCTGGAAGTTAATAATGAAACACAATTTATTAATTTTTCTATTGTTTGTGGCCCTCTTGGACCGTAGGGACATGTCCAAAACTCCAAATTTTTGGCCTCCCGTCCGGACTTTGAGCGCCCTGTCATTTGTCCGGGTTTTTTGAAATAAGGTTTGTTTTTAAATACCTAGTAAAAATTTTATGAGTTAAAAAAGTGTGTGGAGTTTTTTTTTGTCAGGACTTTTCAAATATCGAAATGGCAACACTAGCTCATTGGATATCGAAAGGTATAACTTCGTCATCTTCATTTCAGCAAAAAGATATCCACTGCTCGACATAGGTAGGACTCCCACAATGACTTCCTGCAGTATACCCTTATTATATTGTGGATTCAACTAAAAAGTTTAATTCAGCACACTGCTGAAATAGGATTCATTTTTATATACATAGAAAAAGGAACATAAATTGTAGACAACCAAGTGAATTCTTGTTGATACATATACATATTTTTGAGGCTGACTGTACATTACATACCCAGTTTTCGTCAAACAATATATTTTCTTTAAGTTTATCATCAGCTTGCAGTTTGTCAAGGATCTCCTGCCTCTTCTGCTGCTCCGAGTAGAACTCTTGCAGTGCTGCGAACGTCTCCGCAGAGAGGGAAGGCATGTCGTCATCACCATCCATACTTGGTGCTTCTCTGTAACTAAGAAATTATATGTTTATATAAATTATATTTATATAATTTTTTTTTTTTTTTTTTTTTTATTATGTTTATTTGTTTATTATGTGTTATTATATGTTTTATTTTGGATTTTATGTATTTAATTTTCTCTTCTACTCTTACACACTTTGTCTACATCTCTTTTTATCCTCTGTCCTATCGCAGGTATGCTGGAAGAGATTTCTTTTGAAATAAGCATCACCTTTGTACGTATTTTTCTGTTCCTTTATGTTTGTCTGTTTATTTGTGTGTACCTACATAAATTGTTAAATAAATAAATAAATAAATAAGAAAAAGCCATAATTTACACATTTTAATTAACACTCACAATGTAGGTATGGTAAGCAACAGAAGTCGGTTAACACTGCTACTTTTTGAGATCATCTAAACAAAATGATTAGATAAACTGCTTTTTTTCCTTTAAAGAGTTGATTATTCTTAAAATTTTAAGTAGGTACTTCTATTCCGATTTGAATTACATATTTTGCTAAGTAATTAAAATTGAAAAATTGCAAGTGTTAATCGACTTTTGTTGCTGACTGTACATATATTTGGTAAACAAATTATGGCATAGTTCTAAGGCACCTACTCAAATTAATTTTTGTGTTTTAATGTTTAATTATGAAATGTGGAATTACATCAAAAACTACCTTGATAGTTTTTGATGTAATTCCACATTTCATAATTATCATCATCATCTGTCCAGTCTAACTGGATGCAAAATTGTCTATGACTTTGACATAAAGTTTTTTTTTTTGTTTTCAGCCAGATTTTTATTACAGTTTTGCAAGCCAGGGGGCTTACTATGAGCTCTTGTAGCAGGGCAGAAGTTGAACGGTTCCAGTAAGAGAGAGAGAGATGGAGCTATATGCGACCTATAGCACCATCCTTTTTTCTCAACGAATCCATGATGTTCTTTCACGTCATAGACGGCCCCATAAGTTTGATAACTATGGATTAATAAAACGAATGCAGGGCTGATTAACGAACTTCAGTACTGAGGAAGCACCACAACAAATATTACTAGGTACATATAACACAAAAATAGCAAGTCATGGGGGACTGCTGACAGAAGTCAAAACTTAAAACTACAAAATACCCTCTTTAAAATTAAAAATTAAGTAATTTGTAGTGTCAAAAATTTCAAACAAAAACATTAGGTATACAATGCGATTCAACTAAGAATAGAAATGCCAATGACCTCTAACTGTCAACTGAAACTAGAAATCTAAGGCTTGCAAAGTTTTGTAGTATAATCCTGATCCATTTTAGTTCTGTTTTTGGAATTTGTTTTTGTTAAAATATGTCACCGCCTTTCCAAATGTGTAAACGAGGTGCTGTTTTGCTAAATCTTCACAATATGGCGCAAGGTCAATCCTATTCTTAGTTGGAACGCATTGTACATCAGCATATTGGTAACATGAACCTATAAGATTTTCCACTACCAAAAATCGGGTCAGCGGGTCGTCTTAGGGGCGGAGTTTGATGTTTTATTTAGTCTGAGATTTTATTATATCATTTTTTACATTGGTTTGTTTGATTTTTTTTGTATGACTATGGAACGGCTATAAATAGCAATTATATACCCACTAAAGGTAGGTAGGTAATAAATAAAAAGTAGGTAAGCATAGGTAGGTACCATCTAGTAGGTAGGTCTAGCAGTTTCATTTAAAAACCAATTTGGAAGTAATGATTCTATCTGAGTGCCTACCTATTATAAAATATTTTGAATAAACAATAGAGCACTAACTATCCTTATGTTAATATCAAAATGTTGTAATGAACAGTATTCATACAATCTTTGAGGAAGAATTCAACATTATCTAATCAACCTACATACTTTTAATGTCGTAATAAGTTAGATCATACTAAAACAGAGTTGATCCACTGTTCGGCAGCTCGGCCTGCTCGATTTAAACAAGTGTGTGTGACAGCTATAAATAGGATAGGTTAGTTTGCGCTCGTCCCCGCGGCCCACAATATCAATGTATCAAAAATTCACCAGAAAAAAATCACAAATACTGTGCCAGTGCGACGTATAGCTTCAGAAATGGATATAGTTTAGTTTGTAAGTACTATTTGTTCTTATATATTTTATAATTTAGATGGTTTTGTGGAAAATTGTTGTAGAAAACAATAAATAAAATCTAAAATCTAACCTCGATGATTTCAAGTTTTTGACATTAGATCATTGTCAAGTCAAAGTTGTCAATGTCAAATTGTCAATAAGACAGCAGTAACCTCAGAACAACGACTAAAGCAGTAACAAGCAAGATTGCCAGCGTAAAAATAAACAATCTACTATATTTTCTATTTTCTCGTTTCTAGGTATAAAATGGAATCAGAAAACCTACAAGTATTACGCTTACATGAAAATCCTCAATATTTGAAGTCATGTTGCGAGCTAATTAACGATGAGTGGCCACGCAGTGAGACAGCCCGGATGATATCGCTCCAAGCATCCTGCAACCACCTGCCAACCAGTTTAATTCTCATCAACGACATGAAGCACCTCCTGGGACATTGTAAATTAACTCCAATACCCAGCATACCAGAAAGTTGTTTCATAGAAACTGTAGTTATAAGTAAAGCAATGCGAGGGAAAAAACTAGGTAGTTATCTTATGAAACAAGTTGAAGAATACTGTAAGACCGTGTTAAAGTTAAGAATGCTTCATTTATCAACGAAAGGACAGGAAAACTTCTACTCTAAATTGGGATATGAAGTTTGTGCGCCAGTATCTATCTATGGTACTCGTAGTTTTAATAGTGAGCCTACCGACGTTAGCAATAAGATTCAAAATCCAGTGCCAGTAAATAGTATTACTCCAGCCGGCCCACCACCTCCGCCGCCCCCACCGATGCCAATACCTGACAGTTTGGTAAACAATAACACATTGAAGTCGACAAAGACTTTCATGTTCAAGTATTTGCAAATATAGTCATTTTAGTTAACTTTACGTGTTTTATTTAAAAAAAATATAAATTATTTCCTAATTCAAGATAAGTACTTAATAATGTCTCTATGACAGGTACAGTCAGCAGGTAGGCACAGTCAGCAACAAAAGTCGATTAACACTTGAGTTTTCTAAATCTTAATTAAAGAGAAAAATATTTCATTAAATTCGGAACAGATGTACCTAAATTTTAAAGGAAATTAACTCTTATTAAACGAAATGCTTAAAAAGCAGGTTATCATATAATTTTGTGTTAATTTAGATGATGTCAAAAAGTAGCAGTGTTAACCGACTTCTGTTGCTGACCGTACCTAGCCAAATAAAAGATTAGTACCTACTTATGATATCAATTTTTAATCTATACATACTTAACTACCACAAACTGTTGATACCTACTAATATAGTTATCACGACTACTTTTACTGCCTAACTGCATTCAGTGACGAGTTTGTAATTCGACATGGCGGACCGTAGCCCTAGAATAGTACATTCTGATACAAGTGGAGAACGTTTGTTATTGCATTCGAGGCGGAATTAACACCCGAGCCGTAGGCGAGGTTGTTTTTGAGCCGAGAACTGCAATAACAAATGACCACGAGTATCAAACGACGTTTTTCAATACACTTTTGAGGAAATAAAATAAAATAACGGAAAATATTTTTGTCATGAATTAGTAGGAAACTATGATTTAAATTTTCATTTTTTTCCGCGCTTTACTTTCGCCAGGTTGAAGGAGAAGCAAAGGTATAAAGCCGATAAACAGCCTAATATGAAAAATAGAAAATTCAAATATTTTCGAGTTTAGAACACAAATAAATGTTAATTTGTTCATAATCATAGTTTTTGATGATATTCTATATAAAAACATTATTTATATATTCAAAAAATATTCAAATTCAAATACATTTATTGTTTGTTACATCTCTAAAATGATCTTATAGTTGAATACGTAGCACTGTGAAACATACCTATACGGCGTACAATATTAACGCCGTAAAGATGCATATCTCTTCGCCGAAATTTAAAAAAATATTCACCTCCGAATAGAGAGTTGTGAATAGAGGCATTGAACCAATTTGGACTATATATATAATCTAAGGTATAAGTTATTTGTGGCATTTTTTATTCCCGCACACGTGCGGGAAAATAAAAAATCGCACGCGTGCGACATACATTGCCTTGTGAACGTAATCGTAGTGCGATATGAACCAGTTTTCGAGGAAGTGTATTGAAAATAGTAATGCAGCATCGTACCGGTCTAAGCAAACAACAAGGGAAACCGTGTTCTTGTATCAAGCGAGCTCCTCGAACAGTCGTAACTTGTGCTTACATTACATTATCTATAAAATTGGCAGAGGCACACAATCTGCCTCGGTTGAGTCGGTTGTTATGTATTTTTAAAGCAACATGGAACTCTCTCTCTTTCTCCCCCTCTCTCTCTCCTCTTCTTGACTCTATTTATCTATCTAAAGCACATTGTTTAAGCCTATAACTTCATTCTCAAACCTTGCAAGTCTTTTTTATTAACCGACTTCAAAAAGGAGGAGGTTCTCAATTCGTCGGAACCTTTTTTTTTTTTTTATTTTTTACCCCGATTACTCGAAAATGGCTGGACCGATTTGGATTTTTCTTTTTTTGTTCGAAAGGGTATACTTTTCAAGTGGTCCCATGATCATCAAGTCAGGCTCTGATGATGGGATCCCATGGAAATCGAGGGAAACCCTCAAATTTTATGGGCACACTTATATCGATTTCGGTATTTTTTATAGTAACTCGAGCATTTGCTCTCGGAAAGTACCTTTTGGTGAACTGGAACTGATGATGAAGACCACAGATGGCCATCGGAAATACTCAATTATATCTAAGTATATCACAGGTTGCGATTCGATTACTTTAATATGGTTTATGCTCGTCAAAATGCATAATGGTGATGGTGACTTCACCATGAGCTCCAGTTCTCCTGGTTCTTACTAGAACTCCTCAACAATTAACGTCCCTGCATCGGGAAAAGCCATATTTTGTAAAACGTGATGAGCAGTTGACAATGGGTTATTGTAACTTAGACAAATTACAAACTGACACACTAAAAAGTGAAAAATAAAAACTTTTTTACAAAAAACAAAACCGACTTCCAAAAAAAACACTACAAAGTGAAAAATAACTTTAATTTCGGAAGTCGGGGGCAAAAACCAAAAATACAGATCCAATGACACCGACTTCCGAAATTAAAGTTTTGTAGTGTTTTTTTTGGAAGTCCGTTTTGTTTTTTGTAAAAAAGTTTTTATTACATAACTAGATGACCCCGGCGAAATTCGTACCGAAGACCATAGTTGCCTACATACGACAAAATTTAGAATTTTCGATTTTTCAGCTGTTACTTTGGAGTTTTCCTAATTTTCATAAATCAGCTGTTCCCTATATTTATGTTTGCATAATTCGTCAATATGTATTAGGAGGAGCTCGTGGCTAAGTAATAACAGCCGCACGGGTCGATCCATGAGGTTAAGCTACGCTTGCCGGGGTTGGTCAGTGGATGGGTGACCATCTTTACATACCGAGACTCCTCCGTGCCTCGGCAAGCACGTTAAGGTGTATAGATGCCTCGATGACCTTGCGCATCTGGGCGGAGCTTAACCACCACCCCCGTTCATACGTAAAGCGAGCGCGGTGGCGCGCTACACTAAAACGAATGTCAAAGAATATGCAGGGTCGCAGAGATGCGCACGTAGGGCGGCATTTTTGCCTACGATTCCAGAAGGGAATGCAGGGCTGATATTTGTTACGCAACTACTTTAAGTTTTAACGGGACATTATTTTTAGCATGTAGGTATGTGGTTATAGTAAAATTAGAATAGAGCTACTTGAATTAGCACTAGCCATTAGGATGTACAGTGGGCTGCGTCAATTGGGTATTAAAATTTTAATACAACTGGGGTACCTAATTGATAAAGCCCATTGTACACACGGCTATATATCAAGCTATCTATACATTTCCAGTATAAGCTGATCTTGCATTATTTCCGTACAATGAGAGGTCAGCTTATACTGGAAATGTACTGCTTGATATGTAGCCGTGTGCAACCGTTTTGTATAATAATCTTTCTAACTTTTTTTTCAAATTTTACCATGATCGGTTCATCAAAACTTTAGAAGTGATATGTAACTTTTTTTTTTGAAAAAAAAATAAAATTATATTTGCACAAACTGTAGTACTTACATACAAATTAATGTTTTACAGAAAGAGTGATATTTTCACCAATTTGAGTAATAAAAGTAAAGTAAGAGGCGAAGTGACCCTATATTTTTAGTAATATTTTTTTTACATAAATACTCCCTGACAACGCTGGTGTATCGGACATCTTCACATTGCCTCTGACGGGACAGGATTGGTACGATAGCCAACGTGTGGACGCCTCACGAAATTAACCGACTAACGTTGGTACGAGTGTTGGTGGCAACCTGTGGCGCCGGTGTTAGGGCCTATTTCACGATGTCCGGATAGCCACTACTCACCGATTAATTCAAAAATGGAACAGAATTTGTATGAAATTATCTGCCAAGTAATGGTTGTGTTTATGTGTACTTTGTAAAATTATTTAGTAGCTAACTACAAAGTCTTGTTTTACCACCTTTCAATGAAAACTCAAGATGGCGGCCGCAAAATTTTCAAATTTTTGAAAACCATGAAAACGATATGCATGACGAAAAATTTTGCGGCTGCCATCTTAGATTTTCATTCCAAACACCCTAGAAAAAAAAAACTCATCAGTTTATCAAAAGTTATTAAAATATAGATGATATTGGATTTATTTGAAGTTCACAAAAAGAATCGCAAATATTATATTTGAGTGTTAAATAATATTTTTGGGAGCGAAAAATGGGAATTATTCCACATAATTCATTTAAGATTTTGTGATGAAAGATACTTATAGTAAATTCAAATTCAAATTCTTTATTTGCTTAAAACATGGTGTTTATAGGTCTTATAATTGAAACAGAAGTACAAACATGTTTAGCTATTGGAACTATAGCATGCAAAATCGAGTCTTAGCTTAAACCGAGTCATAACTTATTTTCAAGGAATGTTTTAAGGGAGTAGAAGTTGTGGGCTTTCAGCCATTCCAACAATTTATTCTTAAACAATATATTATTTTGAGTTTTAAGTTCTCTAGGTATTTTATTATAAATTCTTACACACATAGTTAGACAACTTTTGCTGTATTTGGACAATCTGGGAGTGTCAAAAAAAACTAATCTATTTTGGTCTCTGCGATTTCGAGAGCTTACGTCAGACACTTTTACAAAATATTCTTTATATTTCCATGCAAACATGCAAATTTCATATATATACAACGTGTAATGCTAAATGCGCAAAACCTCTTAAGGGGTCATTGTACTCATCATTATGAACAACTTTTACTATGGGACCAAACCTGAAATCGCGAAAAAAAAATCAGCTGTTCAGTACATTTATGTTCGCAAATTTCGTCAAAATGTACTGAACAGCTGATTTTTTTTTCGCGATTTCAGGTTTGGCCCCATAGTAAAAGTTGTTCATAATGATGAGTACAATGACCCCTTAAGAGGTTTTGCGCATTTAGCATTACACGTTGTATAGAGATGGTAGCGGTAACAAACGAAGTTTTGTTGAATATTGGCTCGCAGGACTCATAAATAAAAAGTAGTAATTTCCTGTGGATTGCATTTTTATCTCTACACTGGTGCCGATTCTCTTGTACAAGAGAATCGGCACCAGTGTAGATACACCAACTAAACTAACTAAACTATCACTAAAACTTACTTTTGGCTATGAGAATCTTAGAACTATTCTGCAAAAAAAAAATCTCTAAAAAAACAATTTTGACGCAACTAAAATCGAGTTTGACAATCGCGATTCCGCGTGGTACTTGTTTGCCCTACCCCGAGAATGTTTTTTAGAGCCCGAGGCGCCCAGGGAGGGCAGCTTAAACGTGTTTTATATGGAACGTAGGTTTTTGGTACGTAGATACCTGGTAGGTAGTTGGGAAAAGGCTAGGCAGATTGATTTTTTACATTGTAACAATTTTAAAATATAAACAAAAAAAAAATATTTCAGTAGTAAATATGAAATACGAGTACTAGCACTTCCCGTGCGGCTTCGCCCGCGTGTATGTCGGAAAATATTCCACGGAATTATCATTTTGACCTCATTATCATTTTCAGCTACCTCAAAAATCATGAAAATGACACCCATTACGGAGAAATTTGAAAATTGTTGTAGCCGCCATCTTAGATTTTCATTTTGACTCCATTATCATTTTCAGCGCCCCCAAAAACCACGGAAACGACACCCATGACGAAAAATTTAAAAAATTTCTCAGCCGCCATCTTGGATTTTCATTTTGACCTCATTATCGTTTTCAGTCACCTCAAATATCATGGAAATGACACCCATGACGAAAAATTTGAGAATTTTTGCAGCCGCCATCTTGGATTTTCATTTTGACCCCATTATCGTTTTCAATGACCTCAAAACCATGAAAATGACACCCATGACGAAAAATTTGAAAATTTTTGCATCCGCCATCTTGGACTCAAAAACCATGAAAATGACACCCATGCCATGTCATTATTATTATTGCCTTTATTTCATTTTATATATCTGTAGGATTGGCCTTGGAAACATCAGAAATAGAACTCAGATATGGCAATACACAAATTAATTAAATTGAACAATCAGTTATCAATTTAGAAAATGTAGAAATATAGAAATGATATAAAATTAATTAAATAACTAATAATGGTAGTGTGTTGTTTGTTGTTGCATGTTGTTGTAGTTGTTTGTTGTTTTTTATTACTATTTGTTATTAATGATAAATAAAAATAATTAAAAACAAAACAACATTTTTTTTTTCTTCAAAATAATTTTTTTTTCGCCTATATTATTCGGCCATCCGCCAAGCTCGTACCGGCCGTTATGGAACTTCGTTCCAAAAAAAAAAAGTTGTTTTTGCACTTGAAGTCAAGGTGTTGGTTGGGTGTTGGTGTGAATTTTAGTTCTAAACTAACTAACTAATTTTATTCCAAATCTTTTTAATAGCGATTAAAAACAGTACTGTATATTTTTTTCTTTTTTTGCTTATATCTCGAAAACGGTGTGTCCTATCGCAAAAATAATAAAAATTTTGCCCCCCTTTATGAAACCCATAAACCCCTATGACTGAACATGTAGGTCACAAAAAAAAAAAAAAAAAGGATTTTTGTTCCCGTGGAATATTTTCTGACATCCACGCGGTCAAAGCCGCGCAGGGAGTGCTAGTATTTCATATTTACTACTGAAATATTTTTTTTGTTTATATTTTAAAATTGCTACAATGTAAAAAATCAATCTGCCTAGCCTTTTCCCAACTATGTTGGGGTCGGCTTCCAGTCTAACCGGATGCAGCTGAATATCAGTATTTTACATGGAGCGACTGCTATCTGACCTCCACAACCCAGTTACTGCGTAATACGATACCCCTTGGTAAGACTGGTTGTCAGACTTTCGGGCTTCTGACGACTCGTAACTACTGTCAAAAATCCACGAATAACAGCCGGGACCAACGGCTTAACGTGCTTTCCGAGGCACGGGGGAATCTCGGTATGTAAAGATGGTCACCCATCCACTGACCAACCCCGGCAAGCGTAGCTTAACCTGACGGATCGACCCGTGCGGCTATCATTACTTAGCCACGAGCTCCTCTCTAGAATTGTTACAATGTAAAAAAAGTATTTATAAATGCACATCAAAAATAGTCAACAATAAAGCGCCCACGCCCGCAATCGAATTGGGACCTCTGCAGCGAGCTAATCTATAAACGCACACTACTACAATAAGTTCGTAAATATTATGCCCTAACACATACGTATGAGCATGTCGAACGATAGCCGGTGCGGAGTAGCGAGCGACACAACCCTCCCGTCTCAATGCCAAAGCAAGACTGCCGCCCGCGCCCGCGCAGAGCTCCTCTGAGCCTGTATCTCAAAATGGGAACATTTTCTTTGCAAATGTTGATTGATTTACAAAAGCTGTTGACACTTTGTAGCACTTCTAACCATCAATTTTTTAGTGTAAAAATATTTCCAAACACCAACGCCGTTTAGGAGGAGTAGGGATATTAGCCAAAAAATAGCGTTTTGGTATATATTTTTTTAAGGCAAAAGTATCAGCCATATGAAAAAATCCTGTAGCTCAAATGTTGTTTATGAATCTATATCAAACATATATTTTTTTCAAATCTTCTAAACAAGCCGTTAATGAGAAGTAGGCTTTATAAAGTGACCGTGTTACGGTACTAAACGGGAGTAAGGCCCTTAAAGAGTTAAAAGGTTGTGCGTTATTTAAGTTACAACTTGTATAAATAAATACGCACTGAAATATATCAAACATGTTTGGGCCCTAAACGAAATTGACAATATTTAGACCTCACCCATCGCTTTCCATCAGGCGTCAATCGAGGTCAAGAGACCGCCCAGTCAGTAATAATAATAATAAAAAAATTGTCATGTTCACCCCTTCGCCTCCTATTACCATCATATTCATTTACCTAGGTACGTTTTCTTTTCAGCCACGGCAACTCGTCGGACTCAGGCTCCAGTTAAAAAGAAAACGGCGAGTCGGGTGACGAAACCTCAAAAGAGAAAACCGACAGTAAAACAGCTTGAAAACAAACTTAATTCACAAACTAAACAAAGGGAACAGACAAACTTAATTCACAAAGTAAACAAAGGGAACAGACAAACTTAATTCACAAACTAAACAAAGGGAACAGACAAAGAAGCAACTAAATGCTGCTAAACAGCTCCAACAGAAGAACAAGAAGAAAACAGCAGTGCAAAAGAAAAAACAACCGATAGTGGACCGGAAAATCGTAATCCAAGACCGTTATTACAAATAAGTAAAATTGTGATTCAAATAAAAATCAGTCAAACAGTGACCGTTTTTGTTGTACCTACTGTAGTTTTTAGACCTAGTTTCACCAAAACCATGTTGGTTAATTAGTTTAATCTACTGTTACGTTTACACGGTGCAAGTTTCTGGAACGTTCCAGAGCAGTAATCGCTTGCGATGTTTTGTCTCATACATTGAAAAGAGATCCACAATTATATAGAAGCTGCCCAAATATTAGAGCCAACCCTTTTGATATAATAGAAGAATTAGAAAAGAAAGTTTCTGTTTTGGCTAAGAACATGGAAATAGCTGAAAATGAGATAGATAATCTACTATCGGAAAACTGCTGTCTTAAAAAACAAATGTATGTATGGTATGGTACTTGTTGAAGACCACAGAACCATCTACTGGCAACAAATAACACCTACCAATCGACGGGACGAAGGCGGCGTGCGGGGACAGCAAGCCCATCAGCGCGACCCTAGCGACGCCCTGCGGATTTTCACTGTCAGTGTGACACGCCATCATCGATCGCACGCAAATTATCGCTACTGCTACACTGTACCTATTTTATTATTGTGAAAAGACTGCAAACGGTTAAAAATCGATATTACACGTTATCACAAGGAGCCCGGTGTCTGATTCCATCCAACGACGCTGACACGACGACGACCTGACGTAGAAACCCCAACAGTACTCAAATTAATCAGCTAAAATATATTTGTAAATCCACGCCTAAATCAATCAATAAAAAATCGCAAAAGAAAAGGAGGAAAGGTCCCAGTCAAACAAAACTAGATTTCTCAGAGCAACTTATTAGTCCAGACGCAAAATTCTCACTGCCAGTGTACATTGTCAGAATGCAGACCAGCAGTGCGATTCTGTAACCATCTCACCGTGAAAACTTAGGTGAAGTGAGCGTGGAGTGAGCTGTCAATAGCGTCAATTCCTAGCAAAAACAAACTCACTTCACCTAAGTTTTCACGGTGAGAATTTTACAGAATCGACCGGCAGGAAATTAACAACGAGTTGAGTGAAAAGATATCGATGAACTTTCCAAATGAACAACGCCATCAAAATCTAAAGCATACAACCCAATTAAATCGCAACACAAAAAGAAATATCTACATAATTGGAGACGAAAATGTAAAAGGTTTATAAAGCACAACTAATACAAACAAAGACAGGTAAATGGAATGACAATTACAACATCGGGGGTAAAGTTCAACCACATGCTTCATCATGCGAGATCCTACGAAATCCAGAAAAACTATCACGTACCCTGACTGATAATGACATTGTTATTCTCTCGGTTGGTAAACATGATAGAAATCCCTACATGTTGATAACTAAACTGTGTAAAACTCTGTGTAGTCTAAGTAATTGTACAATACTGATTTTGAATGTTTCTGAAAATAGGTACCTTAATGTTAAAAAACTTAATTATGAACTAAAATTGTTCACAAAAAACTTTAAGAATTGTAAGTTTATTGAAGTAAATGAATTGGATGTTAGTTATCATACTAGGCTATCAAAATTAGATTTAATTACCTACAAACTAAACATAGATTGATTTTATTCAATATGAAAAGGATTTTATAAAACTGAGTTCAAGTGCACGCAACTCACCTCATGTTAATAGTAAAAGCAACAATACGTTTTTTTTTTCCTAAAAAGTCCTCCCTAGATGATACTTCTATAAATAATAATTTTATTAATTATGATAAGTCAAAACAGGATTGCCGAAACAGTAAATTACGAATCTTACACCAAAACATAGCCGGCATCTGCAGCAAACTAGACATGGTAGAAATAACTTTAACTGAATTAGTAGAAAAAAACAAGGAGGTTGATATACTATGTTTTAGTGAAACTTTTGTGAAGAGAGGTACGGAAGCTAATATTAGACTTAATAACTTTAAATTGGCTGCATATTTTAGTAGAGATAAATGTAGAGGGGGTACTTGTATTTTAACTAATATGGTATTTGACACAAAAACATTAAGTATTCCTCCAGGTATAGCTGCAGAATTTTATTTTGAATGCTGTGGCGTAGAGATAATAGGTTTGAGCCAGAAAGTAGATCAAAAGAAAAGAAAAGCAGACATAGACATCACAGACCAAGTAGTATTGAGCAAGGTGGTACAGTAACAGCCAGAAGTCGACTAGCAATCTCACAAAACTATGGCATAGCAATATTAGTTTACTTATGACCTTCTTCGGCGCCGCAGCCCGTATAGGTATAAGCGCCGCAGCCCGTATAGCGCAGGCGGTAGTGGTAATTGCGGTGTAAGTGGACTTCTGGCCGTTGACTGTACCTACCCAAGTAACAAAATTTGGTACTATAAAAGTCCTGAGAACGTTTTAGAGCGTGCTAATTAGTGTTGATAATTAGTACTATAATGGTGTTGTAAACGTTTACAGAACCCAAAAAAAGGCCCTAGTTTTAACACTGATTTATTCTATAAACATTACATAAAGGCTCTCACGGTGATAAATTAGCTCTATAGTTGAAATGTAAAAGCATCGAGAAACGCTTTTAAGGCGCAGATTTCCTGAAAACGATCAAAAAGGTGCATTTTTAAAGCTGTGTATCTCATAAACCGTAAATAATTTTGACATGTAAAAAAAATATGATATTTTCAAGTCCTTTTCGCATACAGTGATGGAAGCCAAACATAATTAAACATACTTTAATGTCCAAAAAAATCTTTAAACATACCTCCTAATAATCTTTAAAAGCTGTTTATCCCTTCATTAGCAATTATAATTATAATTAAAAATATACCATGAAATGTCAAATTCCAAACTGCATCCAGTGATGGATTACTTTTTATTAAATAGTTAATTTCTAATTTTATTCGATTTTATTTGCACTTTTACGACATAATTCCGGTGCGCGTGAGAATCTTCTATCTCGTGCGTCAAACTAGACAGCCATAACGCCATTTCACTTACACACCGAGCTAAACCAAGCTTGGAACCAGGGCCTTAAGGTTGATGCGCCAGGGTAGCCCGCGAAATTTAAAATTTCTTACGTTTTTTGCAATTTGTAGGTCAGTGTGAGCTTGTATGTTGATTATAATATGATTCGCGGGCGTAGGTAATATGGCTTTACAGAATTATAATCATTAGAATCAGCAATACAACTCCATAAGTAGCATTTATCTCAAATCTAGCGATTTCATGAAATCATGAGGTTTGAGGTAAATGCTAACTTATGGAGTTGTATTGCTGATTCTAATGATTATAGTTCTGTAAAGCCATATTAGCTACGGCCGCGAATCATATTTTAATCAACATACAAGCTCACACTGACCTACAAATTGCAAAAAACGTAAGAAATTTTGAATTTCGCGGGCTACCCTGGCGCTTTCGCCTTAAGTACTAAAATAGTGCTGTCTGCAACGTTTATGTCACAAATTTGATGCACTATATAAGTAACCAAAACATGTTTATAGTGCTATTTTGCACCGTAAACGATTGCAGTGATCTTTTTTATCAAGAAACCAAAATATATCGGTAAGTTGATATGCGTACCTAATAAAAAGGACAAACTACAAAACATTCATGCACCGTAACTCTGCCATAACTTGCACTTGCGAAAATTATTGTATCGATAAAATCATTACGCTGATTTCAATTTTAACAATGCGCCCTCATAATTTTCGAGTTTTAATTAAATTTAAATTAAGGACAAAATAAAATAAGGACTTGTCCTGACTATGGCTGCTATAGTACACATTGGCTCCAGCCGTGCTGCTAATGTGCTATCATGGCAGAAAACAGCAGCCAAATTTTTAACGAAAACGAATTAGGGTTCGTTGTCCAAATATAAAATAGTGTAGTCAAAATTTGTATGGAGTTGCTTAAATGCACACTGGGACATAATTTGGGATATGGTAAATATGTACCTAGAAAACGTAAGTAGGTATCATTATTTAATCTTAAAATAAAAAAAAAATATTTTGAAAATTCCACACGGAAACACAAGAATCACATTCCGAAACCACATATGTTTATGGCGTTACAATGTTCAGGGGGCTTACTATGAGCTCATTAAGCAGGGTAGAAGTTGAACGGTTCCAGTGTGAGAGAGAGACGGACCTATAGCACCATCCTTTTTTCTCAACGGTCCATGATGGATTCATGATCTTTTTCACGTCATAGTACGGCCCCAGGGTCTCGACATTCTTTACGATTTTCGTTACGACATTCGTTAACTAATTACATGCTCTGTGGTCCTAATGGGCTCCCCTCGACCCTCGAGACGGGCAAATGGTAATAGTACGATTTTATTAAAGACAAACAGATGACACAGACACATCTTCGAGCCCGTTCCTTAAAATTTATCAGACCACAGAGCAACGTAACGATCGTTAGGGCAACGTTAACAATGTCGAGACTACCGGCCCTGGAAAACGATGACGCCGCGCCGCTTACGAATTTAGTGTAAATACACACGAGCGGCATGTGTCAACGGCAGAGATAACTGCAGACGTTGACATGCGTTGACGGCACACTTCAACGCGTTGGTGGCTGGTGGCTGCCGTCAATAACGTGCCGTTCGAGTATAAGCATTTAATGGTCAATATCTGAATGTTATAATTTAGCTAACATGGTTTGAAATGCTTCAATGCTCTTGGCCGTACTACCTACATACTATCGTTCATCAACTTCATCTGAGCTTCCATTTCTTCAATGTTTTGAATTTGTGTTTCAATTTCTCTTTTCATTTCTGATTCAAGTTGTTGCATATTTTGTTTTTTTTTCTCGTATAGGTCTTTCTTAACTGCCAATGTGTTTTGCATTGCGTCAATAATATTCTTAAACTCTGCTCTACTAATAGTGAAAGTATTTTCCAATACTTCAATATCCTTCTCCATCTCATATTTCCTATAGGCCGCAACATCTTCCATTCTTTGAATATGATCTTGAATTTCACGTCTTCGCTCAGTTTGATGACGTTGCATTATAACAATGTCATTCTCGTACTCTGCTCTTTTCATAGTCAACGTGATTTGCAATGCTTCAATATTCTTCTCGAACTCACATTGCTTTAGAGCTTTATGTTTTTCCATCATCAGAATTTTAGTTTGTACTTCTTTTTCTTGTTCTGCCTCGTATTGTTTCATTTCCTCAATCTTTGTCTCCATGTCGTGTTTCATTTCATTCTTGCGTTGTAGCAATGATCCAATTCTCTGAAAGATACTATCTTTCTTCTCAGCTTCAATTTCTTTCATGTTTTGTATTTCGCGGTCAATTTTTTCTCTTTTCTCAGCCTCGTGGTAGTTCATTTCTCGAATACATTGATCACTGATCTCTTTAGCCTTAGCTAACTTGTTTTCCATTTCTTCAATATTCTTCTGTATCTGGATATTCATCTGAGCTTCTTCATTTTTTATTTTTGTTATGTTTCTCTGAATTTCAGCCTCTTGTTTAGCCTCTTGATGTTTTAAATCAAAAAAATTCTTTTTAATTTCGCGAATTTCTGTTGAAGTGATTTCCCCAATTGTTGTAATAGTCTCGTCTATATTACTATTTCTCTGCCCCACAAGAGTCTTGAGAACGTAACATTTTTTCTTTAACAACGAATGCGTCTGTTCTATCTCCTCCATTATTGTTCTAATTCTTTCTGACAACTGCATTCCCTCCGCAAAGTTGTCGATCATTTCTGCTTTTTTAACCTGAAAAATTAACGACAGTCGTTAAAAAAATTATAAAGGCTTTTTAATATACTTAGTTAAATGTTTGGTTAGGTTACAACATAATTATTATTAGTGCTCATAGTTTGTTTAAAGAAATCTCCAAACGGCTTGTTGACACTTCCCGTGACCCAAGGGCTGGCTTTTACTTTGGCCAGAGGATTAGCATTGCCATACAACGTGGCAATGCCGCCAGTCTCTTGGGTACTTTACCAGTCGACAGCGATGCGGAGGAATTTTTCGACGCCATATTTTAGTTTTTTATTAGTTTTAGTTTAAGATATTATATTTTTAAGTTATTTTAGCTTATTTTTAAGTATATTGAAATAAAGTTGTCTTATATACATGGTAGCCCCATTATTATTACTTCGTTTTTCGTGAGGTGTCGGAGAAATTCAATGTACATGTTCTCATGTTCATCATCAATGTCAGGTTCGCCGCCAAAGAACGCCATCTGAAATCAACGAAAATAATTTATATATGTAGGGGAAATATAAGTACGACGTGGAGTAGGGGGAAGTACGAGATGATCCTACTTTTTATGTAAGTAAATTAAGTACCTACTATGTATTTTTTAAGACTTTCCGTTATAGTGACATTTGACATTTTAATTATTTTAGATGATTATAAAATTTTGTTATAAGTTTAGTTAGCGATTGATCTCTTAAAGAATATAATAGAATAGAATATTTATTTATTTGCCAGAAACATGGTATGTTTGCAAAGGTGTTAACATTTCATAGTATCGCATGTCCCACCGATGACCGACCGACCGACCGATGACCGATGACCGTTGTCTCTTATGTGATGATTGTTACCTATTAGTGATATTGAGACTGACTATCCATACTAATATTATAAATTCGAAAGTAACTCTGTCTGTCTGTCTGTCTGTCTGTCTGTCTGTCTGTCTGTCTGTCTGTCTGTCTGTCTGTCTGTTACCTTTTCACGCCTAAACCACTGAACGGATTTCGATAAAATTTGGCAAGGCTATAGATGGTATCCTGGGGACGGACATAGACTACTTTTTTTCAAAAATAATCTTACAGGGGGTGATATAGGGGATGAAAGTTTGTATGGGAAACTCAGTATTTCTTAAGTTAGGGATGTGAAAATTAAAATGTATGCTTTTGATAGGAAATTAAGAAATATGCGGTTCAGCGTTTTTGAAAAATCATCCCCTAAGGGGGTAAAATATAGTAAAATAGGGGTTGATTTTAAAATTTACAAAACTGCACGGATTTCGACAAAATTTGGCAAGGCTGTATATAGCATCCTGGGGAATGATATAGCATACTATTTTTTTCCAAAAATAATACTACAGGGGGTGATATAGGGGATGAAAGTTTGTATGGGCAACTCAGCATTTCTTAAGTTAGGGATATGAAAATTCAGATTTATGCTTTTGGTAGGAAATAATGAAATAAGTGGTTCAGCGTTTTTGAAAAATCATCCCTAAAGGGTGTAAAATAGGGGTTGATTTAAAAATTTACAAACCTGGACGGATTTCTACAAAATTTGGCAAGGCTTCATATAGCATCCTGGGGAAGGAGATAGGATAATATTTTTTTCAAAAATACAGGGGGGGGGGGGGTACAGGGGTATATAGGGGATGAAAGTCTGGAAGGAAAACCCAGTTTTTCTTAAGTTAGGGATAACAAATTTATGCTATTGGTAGGAAATAAAGAAATATGCGGTTCAGCGTTTTTGAAAAATCATCCACTAAGGGGGTAAAATACAGTAAAATAGGGGTTGATTTTAAAATTTACAAAACTGCACGGATTTCGACAAAATTTGGCAAGGCTGTATATAGCATCCTGGGGAATGACATAGCATACTATTTTTTTCAAAAATAATACTACAGGGGGTGATATAGGGGATGAAAGTTTGTATGGGCAACTCAGCATTTCTTAAGTTAGGGATATGAAAATTCAGATTTATGCTTTTGGTAGGAAATAATGAAATAAGTGGTTCAGCGTTTTTGAAAAATCATCCCTAAAGGGTGTAAAATAGGGGTTGATTTTAAAATTTACAAAACTGGACTAATTTCTACAAAAAATGGCAAGGCTTCATACAGCAACCTGGGGAAGGAGATAGGATAATATTTTTTTCAAAAATAATAGTACAGGGGTATATAGGGGATGAAAGTCTGGAAGGAAAACCCAGTTTTTCTTAAGTTAGGGATAACAAATTTATGCTATTGGTAGGAAATTAGGAAATATGCGGTTCAGCGTTTTTTTAAAAATCATCCCCTGAGGGGGTAAAATTTGGGTTGATTTTAAAATTTACAAAACTGCACGGATTTCTACAAAATTTGACAAGGCTTTATATAGCATCCTGGGGAAGGACATAGGCTACTTTTTGTCTTAAAACATAATCCTACAAGGGGTGATATAAGGGATGAAAGTTTGTTTGGGAAACCCAGCATTTCTTAAGTTAGGGATATGAAAATTCAAATTTATGCTTTTGGTAGGAAATAAGGAAATATTATGGTACAGCGTTTTTTAAAAATCGTCCCCTAAGGGGTACAATAGGGGTTGCCAAATGTTTGTGTATCTACCTCTTTTTAAGAGATTTAAGGGATTGGAAATGTAGTCATAGTTCGAATCTTGAGGTCTTGGGTCTTGGGTCTTGGTCTTGGGGTCTTGAGCAGGTTAGTCTTTATTTCATTCGACGTTTTTACGAGGAAATTATTTGAACGAGTGGACACTCGGACAAAACACTCGTGACTGGCATAATAAATTTTAAGTAATTAACAAAGTCCCCCCGCCGCGTAAGTGTGTCTGTTTGAATGCGATAATGTCAAAAAGTACCGAACGGATTTTCATACGGTTTTCTCCAATGAACGGAGTGATTCAGTGTATTTCATTATGGTTTTGTGTAAATTGGCTGAAATATGACGACGACTGTTGAAGATGTCGGAAAAAATCATGCCGACTGGTAGCTTTATGCCTACTATACACGGTAACGATATATCGTAGCGATTTAAGTTTGTACAGTTATATCGGACGGCCCTATGTTTTCCACATGTACGTTCCCATGGGATATTTTCCGACATCCACGCGGGCGAAGCCGCCGGCAAAAGCTAGTTAAAGAATAAGACTGACTCATTCTACCCGAGTCAAGGTCCCTAAGATATTTGAATCCGTAATTAAAGATATAGTAAACTCTGATAAGTTATTTTTTTATTAAATTCCACCAAAACCTAGGAGATTCCCAAAATAGGGGCAACATGATCCCCAGGATCATCTTGCCCCTACCGTAGGGATCATCTTGGACACCGAGGTGTACAAGATGGTTTTTTGGTAGGTAGTATTTTAAAAAATGAGAATTATAATAATAACAGATCTAAAAAAAAATATTTTGATTATGACAACACTTAGACAGATAAGCTTACTATGAGAAACTGATGGATGCACTATAAGCAGTCCGCGAAATTCAAATTTTCTTACGTTTTTTGTAATTTGCTGGTCAGTGTCAGGTTGTATGTTAATTAAAATATGATTTCCGCCGCCTAATTAAGCCTTTTTATTTGATACCCAATACTGCATTATTTTTATTTTTTTTAAAGTGCATGACTTTATGTCCTCTGATTCAATTTAATGTGACGTCATATAACCTATAACCAGCGGACGATCAAGACGCTTCCAATACCTCATTTGTCGAATTATAATAAGTAGTTTAGAAGTTATGAGGGAACAGATGAACATACATCATTACCGGTCAAAATCATAACCCTCCTTTCTGCTTCGCCGTAGTGGGGTAATAAAGGTACTGAACAGCTGATTTTTTTTCGCGATTTCAGGTTTGGTCCTGTAGTAAAAGTTTTTCATAAGGATGAGTACAATGACCCCTTAAGAGATTTCGTGTATGAATAGATACACCTTATACAACGTGCCGTTTTGCATCCTAGTCTTAAGGGTGTGGTACCTATAGACCATAAAACCGAACAACTTTTTCCATGGCACCAACATAGTAATCAAGAAAAAATAATCAGACGTCTCATACATTTGCGTCGAGTAGGTATCGAAGTTTTCTATGGGACATTTGAAATTTTTTTCGCGATTACGATGTTGGTCCCATGGAGAAAGTTGTTCGGTTTGATGTTCTGTATCACACCCTGAAATTTCACGAGGATGCAAAACGGCCCGTTGTATAGTGGCCACTATAAACTGTGAAATGCAATAGCTTCGAGATGCTTGACCCTGCTTTCGTATACCTACAAAAATAAATCTTTCAAACTCAAATCATAATTCGCATCGAAAGAAATAGACAAAACAGTTTTTAAAAGGATGTTTGTATAAGGATCACAATTGTTTTTTTAATACCTTATGTCATGTAGGTACCTACAATCTACGCAAATAAATAAACTTTACTTTACTTTACTTTTACTTTTAAATTCGCATATCAGGTAAATAGTCCAGTAGGCAAAAGATTATGCCCTTCGATAATTCCAAAGTTTTTTATTTTCGCTGAGTGGATAACTATAGTGAATTCATTGCTATGTACAAAAATGCTAACAGTTTAGAGTTATGCATTAGGAATTAAGTAGGTATTTCCTATTATATTGTGTTATAACAATGATATAAAATTAAAATTAAAATACTACACTGTTTCTTAATTAGTACTGTCTTAAGTATATACTACTGAAAATGCTAACAGATAGGTACTGTGGAACAATGGAAATCTGAAAATGTCCCATAACTCAATCAATAAAAAATTTAAGTTTTTCAAATCATTTCCTATATATATAAATACTTAAAGGGATTAGTTATACCTTACAACAAAAGTTCTAACAGCTAAGTCAATGGCTTCACAAGTAATTGTATTTTTACTTTGCGATTAGCGAAATATTGAATTTAAGTTTATAAATTTGCGCCTACATATTCGTGATAATAAGCTCTGCTACCATACAAAAGTTTCAACATATACGTGCTATGCCTTCTGTTTAGTAAATAAAATACAATTTGGATAATGCGAGGCGCGGTGTTAAAAGTGATAATGGGTTTTCCATGAGGAGTTTCTCAGTATAGCAGCCCGGAATCTAGAATTGTGCCGGCGGTTGTAGGCAATGAGTACGCTCGCCCCATATTGCAACATATCTGGCGAATGTGGGTGTACTTCCTATAGCATACACTTCTGCCTAACCCTTCGGGGCTTACAGGCGTCATTAGGGTTCCGTACCAAAATGGTAAAAAAGGAACCCTTATGGTGTCACTATGGTAGTGTTAAGAAGTTACCGCGGCCCTGGCATAGGCAACTGAAGGAACACGGGTGGGTTTTAGTCAGTAAAGTCTGACACGCCCTTCCGCTCCACCCAGAGCGGGAGAAGTTATTTGATGATTTCCCACCCTCAAAAAAAAAAAAAAAAAAAATGGTGTCACTCAGTCTGTCTATCTGTCTGTCTGTCACAGCTAGATATCTCAAGAACTACCAATGCTATCAACTTGAAATTTAGAATAGTTTTAGATGACGTTTACCCAACTATTTTGCAAATAAGAAAGAAATTAAAATATTTCAATTTTTTTTGCAACAGGGACTGAAAGGGGGTCTTAAAAAATCAAAGTAGGGCTACTAGGGCATGTGGGGTATCATATGAAAGAGCGCTGTTGGCACATTCTCAAACATTTTTTTTTCTTTTTTTTATGCCGCATAGTTTTCGACTTCTGATGAAAAATGTAAAAAAAATACCGTTCCCCCCCCTTATCTCCGAAGTTTGCAAAGACAAAAATCTGAAATTATTCTATGTGATAGAAGTTTTTGTAAAGATTACAGGAAAAATAAAACGATGTCTCTGAATAGCACACTTTTTCAGAAATCGGAACGGAACCTTCGGTGCGCGAGTCCGACTCGCTCTTGACCGGTTTTTTATGTTACTGTAGCTAATAGATACATAGTAAACTGCCGGTATATTCTGTAAAAAAATCACCGTGAAAACTTGGGTGAAGTGAGCTGTCATTCTAGGTATTGACACTATTGACAACTCACTTCGTGCTCACTTCGTGCTCACTTCGTGCTCACTTCGTGCTCACTTCGTGCTCACTTCGTGCTCACTTCGTGCTCACTTCGAGCTCACTTCGTGCTCACTTCACCTAAGTTTTCACGGTGAGATTTTTACAGAATAGATCGGCAGGCTTCCTTTACTGAAGCACAGCGGTGTGCCAAAAAAACGTCAGTAAACATATAATAATTACTTAAGTACTGTGTGTATAATTACCAGGAGTAGCTAGGTACAAACTACGCATTAGATAAGATTCCAAGAAAACGTACAACATAAATATATAACAATTAATTAGTTAAGTACTGTGCGTGCGTTGTACCTACTACGCGTTTGGTTTTATGACTCATCATAAAACTTAATGATGTCATTTGGATTTTTAGGACACGATCGCATTATCCTGTTTCGGGTTTCCGGCGTGTATACTAGGCGTTTTGAGATTAATTTTTGCATAATTTTTGCTTACAAGGACCATGCGCGCGTTATCCGCGTCTGATACTCGGTAATTTTGTCGCTGTTTTACGTTGTATTGAGCTCCAACGTAAAATGGGTAGGTACGGTAAGGGTTCCCGTACCGTACCTACAATATTTATCAATACCTACATTACCGACTGCGGTGAAGTCCAAAAGGAGGGTAATGTGTTTGACCTGTATGTATGTCCGTTCCTATGTCCACTCGACGGCTCAACCGATTTTGATAAATTATGTGCCGTTGGATGTCTTTAATTTTATATTTTAAATGTATTAAAATTTAAAAAAATCAAAATTTTCGGCGATAAAAGTAAGTTTAAAAAAAAAATCTGTCAGACCTATCGAGTGGGGAAATGAAGAGTTTTAAAAAATGATTACAAAAATATACAGCGTGGCGCTGCTTTGACGACATTAACTTGACACGCGTGTACAGTTCCGCGTTTTCGTTTTATAAAGATATTCTAATTTCATTAGACGTTATTATTTATTGATTTATTTACAATTTTCTAAAATAGCAGCTTGGAGCAACCTGTAGCGCAGAGATGAAATTCAAACGGATAAAAAAAAAAGGTCACGCCACTCGAGTTTTTTTGTGGCGGTTGTGCAAAAAAAATCATTCATGAAGCTACTCACAGCTGGGTCAGGGTAATAGACAAACGATGAAAAAAAGAAAAAGGTCCAAGTCAAAGACCTTACCAGCTGACATAGAACAATAGCTTCATGAATGAGTCCTAAAAAATATAAATTATATTTATAATTTTATACTCTACTCGATGAGTTCTATACAACGACATGCCACATGCCAGCTAGGGCAAGAAAAAAATATTTATCAAAATCAAAAGTTTATTGTACCTATCCCTTATCCATTAATTTTTAACTTTATTTTATTATTTGTTGTTATAGCGGCAATAGAAATACACAATCTGTGAAAATTTCAACTGTCTACTTATTACATTTGCTCCATTATAGAATTATAAGTACTATTTAAAAAAATAAATATCATCGAAACAGGACAACACTTACCTACCTAATATTTGAGGGCTAGCTTACAAAAAGATTTTACAAGTTTCATAAGTAAAATTCTTTATTGAACACTATTATTACACATTTAATTACTTAATACATTAATTCATCATTCATTTTAATTGAGATATAGTACATTTTTGCATATAACTACGTACAATAGAATAATTACCTAATGTATTACCTATTTGTTAAATTAAATATAAAACTAAACTTTAAAAATCTAACAAAAGTGGGTGTCCATGAGGCATGGTGCCAACAACACTGGCTGCATTTCCGCGTTGAATAGCAATAGCTATTCTCTGTGCGAGAAATGAGCCAGCCCTCCTGTCACCAGCGGCGTCGACTAGACGAGGAAACAATTTTTTGAATTTTTTTATTTTGTACTGGGACCCCAAGGACCAAAAGTTTCGAAGCCAAGCGGTACAAACATGTAGTCGCTAGAAAGCGTCACATATTTGCGTCGCTTGGCCTCTTCTGCGGCCGATCCGCTGAGATGGGAAGGGGCTAACGTGTCGACACATGTAGCGTCCCAAAAATTTTAATTTAATACATTTTTAATGTTAAAAACTTATAAATAATTGAGAACCTAACCTTATTAACAACACAACCTTTAGATGTGCGCCCGCGCTGTGTCGTCACCTCCGCTAGGAGTAATAGTGTTCTGTGGTCGTCACCGAATAGGTACAATGCACTGGGGTACGTGGGTTATTTATGTTACACCTTGTATACCTATAAATATATTTGTAATCACGTTCTCGAAAACGGCTCTAACGATTTCGATGAAACTTGCAGTATAGGGGTTTACAAGGGCTATCTATTTTCACCCGAGTAGAGCTCAGTTGACCAGGTACTAATAATTAAAAAACAGGGACAACTACCAGAAGCGAGGCCACTTAGAACTAGACGCCGATTGGCGGCGGCGGTTGATGTCTTCTTCCGTTCTTTGAATGTCAGCTTGAATTTCACTTATTTTCTCAGTTTTGTAGCGTTGCATTCCCTCAATGTCATTCTCGAACTGAGCTCTCTTCATATTTAAAGTGTTTTCTAAGTCATCAATCTCCCTTTCAATTTCATTTTTCTTACGTACCTCAATTCTTTTCATTCTTTCAATTTCAGCTTGTAATTCATTTTCCTTCTCAGTTTTGTTTTTTTGCAATTCCTCAATTTTCTTTTCAAACTCGGATCTTTTCGCAGCGTAAGTGTTATTCCATGTACCAATAATCTTTTCAATCTCTTTTTCCTTTTGTGCCTCAATGTTTTTCATTCTTTTTATTTCTGATTCTAGTTCACGTTTCTTCTTTGCCTCGTATTGTTGAATTTCTAAAATATTTTTTTCCTTATCGTGATTCACTTCAGCTTTGCGTTGTAGCAATGCTTCAATTCTCTTACCGATACTTTCTTTCTTCTCAGCTTCAATTTCTTTCATATTTTGTATTTCGCGGTCAATTTTTCCTCTTCTCTCAGCCTCGTTTTGCTTCATTTCTCGAATATTCTGATCAACTTTTTCTTTAATCGTAGCTAACTTGTTTTCCATTTCCTCAATACTCTTCCGTACCTGGGTCTTCGTCTGAGCTTCTTCATGTTCTAATGTTTTTATGCTTCTTTCAATTGTATTTTTAGTTTCATCTTCTTTATGTTTTGAGAAAACAATTTTTCTTTTAATTTCACGTATTTCTGTTGAGGTCATTTCCTCTATTGTTTTTATGGTCTCGTCTATATGACTGTTTTTCGTCCCCACGAGAGTCTTGAGCTCGAGCATATTTGTTCTAAAAAATGAATGACTCTTTTCTACATCCTCCAATTTGGTTTTAATACTCTCCGACAGTCGCATTGTCTTCAATACTCTTTTTACCATTGCTGCTTTCTTGGCCTGAAAACAAAAAAAAAGAAATCGTTTAAAGAAAATATAGGTACTTACTACCTACGATTTTTGATATGGGTATTGTTTCTACACGTAGGTATGTCTGCCAGTTTGCAAATTTTCATAGTAACTGAATGATCAGAAGTGGGTGGAAATCTTCATTCAGTTTTTGCTAATCCTGTTAGTAACACGTTCAATGCGGCACCAAATATACCAAACTCGCCATGGGTGCGCCTGATCTCCATACTGTTTCTCATGCGCAACTTTACCAAGGTGCGTCATGAGCTTTATTTGACCACATCAACGTTTTATTAACACGCTTTTAATAGCTTCACCTGTATGTTTGTATGTAACGGAATCTTTGAATTCGATTTTTACCCACTTTAAATGGTCAGATTAATTCGAAATTTTGCACACTTATCATAGCTCGGTGACAATACAATAATTTATAATAAAAATAATAAAATATACTTAAAAAAAATAATACCTGCATAAATATAGTAATTATAGAATAAATTTAATATGTTCCATTTCAATTATACATACAGTGGATTTCGGATATAACGACGATGAAGGGACCACTTTATTTTCATCGTTTTATCCGGAAGTCGTTACAGCCATAGGTACTTATTCAAAGTTTACTAAACCCAGTTGCTACTCAGAATATCACTTTGTAACTGAACTTCGAAACGTACACGCTTCCCTACCTACTTAGCTAATATCTATTAACAAAAGGTAAAGGTCTTCACACTTGCTGACCATCTGTGTGGATGTAAACAAAAGATAAGAAATGTTTGTGAAAGAAAGAAATCTTTTGTCTTTGGCGGCTGACTCGGGTCGCAATATCTGCATGGGATTTCTAGGAATTTGTTACAAAATGATTCATTCAAAACAGTCGCTACACCCGAACTCGGCGTTACATCCAAAGTCGCTATAGCCACATGAATTTTGTACTAAAGTATGCTTTAAATTCAAGGGACTTAGATTTAACGTCGCTATAGGTAAATGGTCGCTACAACCAAGGTCGTAATAAATGAAATCCACTGTATTACAATTATCATATCTACAATTCTAAATTCATAATATTTGTCTCTTTTGTACTCATGGACTATCATAAAGAAACGCCCGCCGCGCCGCACCACGGTGAGAACTAAGTGTAATTTTAAGCGCCGCAGCTTGATAAGAACCTTTTACTACTTCAAATGGCTTAGCATGATCATCCGTTATAGCGAAAAATACTGCAGCATTAGTTTTGAAATAAATATATGGAAAAGTTGAGGATTATGTTTGACGAAAACACGATTCCATAAAATCCAAAGTTATCTCCAAACTGAACAATAAACCGCTGGTAGGTATATTTGAATACTTCAGATTAGATCATGAAACTTTGGATACTAACTGAACTAATTTAAAGCTGTACCCTAATTGCGTAACACATTATCAATCGGAGTTTGAATCATTTTGAAACAAATTGCTAATCGATTGCTTCATATGTTCGACAAATTTGTCTGCTCGACAACGTAAATAACGCAATGAATGTTGTTGATCTGTCAAAATGAAACCAACTCCGATTGATAAATGTGTTACGCAATTAGGGTGCAGGTCTTACGTTATTTTTTTTTTTTCAAATTGACATTATTTTCACCGTAAAAAGCAATTAGGTACCTAACTATCGGCGTGGCGCCCAGCACCGCATCCAGTCTCGCTCTCACTCAGTCCGCGAGCAGAATCGTGCGAATGAGATAAAAAGCTGAGGTTGAGTCGAGTATGGCCCTATACCTATTATGTATTAATTTGTAAACATGACGCATGGAACGTGAGGAAACTATTTTGGCGCTTGACTCTGAGGTAAATACAGATATAATGTTACTGTTGCTATTGTTGTTGCTGGGTGTTGTCGAAACGTCATATTTATCCACAACAATTGCCTATAAATGCGCAATTTAGGTGTAGTCTTACATCGCCTTTAAATGTGTAGGTACGGTCAGCAACAGAAGTCGGTTAACACTGCTACTTTTTGACATCATCTAAATTAACACAAAATTATACGATATCCTGCTTTTTAGCGTTTTCATTTATTAGATAAGAGTTTATTTTAATTAAAATTTACATCTGTTCCAATTTTAATGTAGCATTTTTCTCCATAATTAAGATTTAGAAAACTCAATGTTAATCGACTTTTCTTGCTGACTGCACTTACTGGCAATCAAAGTTATAGATGAAATAAGCTATAAATAATATAATTACTTACTTCGTTTTCCGTGAGATATCGGAGAAATTCCACGAATATGTCCCCATGTTCAACGTTAGCGCCACCAAAGTAAGCCATCTGGAATGAACGAAATCGAATATTTATCTTTTAGCAGGTGGAATCACAGTCAGGGAACAGTTAAAAATATAAAGAAAGGAACAAGGTTTGGAGAAAGCTCAAATTAGCGCAGATACCAATATGATAACCACTCCAACATCTGCCACCAATCTCCCAAAAATAATACTTGAATTTATGAATGACTAAGCAATTTGTGAATTTAGTAAAATTTTCCGCCCTGCACACAAGTAGGTAAGCATATGCTCTAAATATTAAAACTGCCGACTTACTTATACTGTAAAAATATCACCGTGACTGCCCTATAAGTAAAAGTACTCTGTGACCGTCACTATGACATAAGGCTTGTCCGCCGTAAAAAGCACGGCCACTGTCGGACTGCATAGAAAAGAAAGAGAAGCGCGATGACACAACGCTTGCAAAATATGAAGTAATTACCGATTTACAAAAAATCTAGGGATTGGATTAAAAAAGTAATCACATGAAATCATTCCTTATTATTATGTAAAGAACTGTATAAATTTATGAACACTTTTAATGAAAACTGTAGGAGTAATATGGTAAAAACTCGAAAAAATTTACAGAAATAGACCTGGGTTTAGCCTTTTTTTTCCTTTAGTTCTACAAACTAAAATAGATTTCAGGATACATGAAATCACTTCTTATGTATTCTAGATTATTGTGTATTTTTTCTATCAAAAAGGTGCAATAGTTATTGTAAAAAATGGATTCTCAACTGCTCCCGATTAATTCAACTCCCCCCGAATTTCTCGTAACTAGACGCGGTTAGTAGAATAGGTCAAGTGGTAAGATAAAAATTTTATCTACAAAAATATTATTTTCACACCACCTGCTCGAAAATGTCAAATTATATGTCAAGCAACCTTAACCTAAAGTGAGTCATTAGTGGCCGGGGGCGCAGCCGGTCAATAATGTTGTACTGGATTTCATTATGACCCGCTGGTCAATAATGTGATTTGAATTTGGAATCTCACATGCTCAGCTAAATTGGCAGTATAGTACTAACAAACACCCTTTGGTGCCAGAAAGAGAAAAAGCTATTCTCGAAACCCTTACTACGCGTGGATGATATTCTCGATTTCCTACAAAATCATAACGACTGCTTCTTCATATCGTTGCCATGTTTTCGAAGACATAATATTGTAAGAATAATTAGATAACTACGAACCATTTTTGATTTTTTTTTAATTTATTTTTTTTAATTTTGGAACGAAGTTCCTTATCGCGCGTTGTGAAAGGGGGCTAGACGGAAAAAAGTCTCACGAAAAGTTGTCACGACACTTTTTGCTATAGGTAGCTATTGTAAGCCGTGCGGCGTGCGCATGTTTCTCTGTCTGTCTCTCTCTCTCTCTTATAGAAAGCAAGTCAGATATTTTCATTTCTATTTCGCATTGAACAGTGTGGTGTCGAGATGATGATGATGATGATGATGATGATGGTGATGATGATGGTGATGATGATGATGGCGATGATGATGATGGTGATGATGATGATAATGATGATGATGATGGTGATGATGGTGATGATGATGGTGATGATGATGGTGATGATGATGATGATGATGATGATGATGATGATGATGATGATGATGATGATGATGATGATGATGATGATGATGATGATGATGATGATGATGATGATGATGATGATGATGATGATGATGATGATGATGATAAGTATAAAAATAAAATTTTGTTACAATTCCTTCACTAATTAATCGAAAGGAACATGGTGATGATGATGGTGATGATGATGGTGATGATGATGATGATGATGATGATGATGATGATGATGATGATGATGATGATGATGATGATGATGATGATGATAAGTATAAAAATAAAATTTTGTTACAATTCCTTCACTAATTAATCGAAAGGAACTTCGTTCCATCCGGGTGTCCCTTGACACCTCTCAAGTTTTTTTTTTTTTTAAATTACACATCAACATCTATAAACGTACCAAATAAAAACTTAACTTTATCTTTGCACAACTGGACTAATGTCTCAAATGTTACCATTAACTTCAATTAATATGTAAGTGCATATAACTAACTAGTTCTAAATATGTTATTCTTACTATTTGTTTATTTAATAAATACTTTGTTTTTCGTACTATGGCTATTATTTTCTCACAGTAGGTGTAAAAAGTAGAGTATCCTCCTCTGGGCTAAAGGTGTCTTTGCCTTGGGCTAGCTTGAATCCCTCGCTGCATTCAGGATTCTTGTATTAACTCCCTCGCTTCGCTCGTGAGTTAAACTCTCAACTCCCTCGCTGCGCTCGGGAGTTAAATCCCGAATCCTTCATTGCGCTCGAGATTCAATATGACGCCCGTGACATAAGACACAACTTTAGCCCCTCGGTGCATAATCTACTATTACCCATATTTAATATGGGTAAATAATATTTTTTTCCACAATTCTAATTAATATGTAACAATAAGTAGTACCTATATTACAGTCTTGTAATTATAATATTTTACCTTGCGGCATGCAAGTAATAGTGCGGTAGTGTATTGTAGTAGTGCGGATGTGGGAGTACCCATATCCCACCGGGTCCAGGGCCTTAATTCTGCTATTACAATAGTGTCAGAATGGTCTATCATAGATTTCATAATTGTTGATTTTGACAAGTTTGGTAATCTACTAATGTAATGGTGTCATAATGGCGTCATTATGACTTTCCAATGGTCAACCACTGATACTTTATTGTAAGAAATTATGAATTTAGCAGATTACGAACTTTTAGCAAAATGACAATGCAGTGACAATGGGATCGTGTTGGAATGACGAATTTTTAAAAAATAGCAGACTTGGGGCCCAGAAGGCTTGATTAGGCGATTGTTTTTGGTGAAATAAAAAATCCTTTTTTTAGGGTTCCGTACCAAAATGCTAAAAAAGGAACCCTTATGGTCTCACTGAGTCTGTCTGTCTGTCTGTCTGTCTGTCTGTCACAGCTGAATATCTCAAGAACTACTAATGCTATCAACTTGAAATTTGGAACAATTTTAGATGATGTTTACCGAACAATTTTGCAAGTAAGAAAGAAGTAAAAATATTTATATATTTTTTGTAACAGGGACTGAAAGGGGGTCTTCAAAATTCAAAGTGGGGCTACTAGGGCATGTGGGGTATCATATGAAAGGGCGCTGTTTGCAAATTCTCAAATATTTTTTTATTTTTTTTTAGGCCCCATTGTTTTCGACTTTTGATGAAAAATGTAAAAAAAACGACCGGTCCCCCCCCTTAACTCCGAAGTTTGCAAAGATAAAAATCTGAAATTATTCTATGTGATAGAAGTTTATGTAAAGATTACAGGAAAAATAAAACGATGTCTCAAAATAGCACACTTTTTCAGAAATCTGGACGGAACCCTCGGTGCGCGAGTCCGACTCGCTCTTGACCGGTTTTTTTTATGGTGCTCCGACCTCAACAGTAGCCCACCAGACACAACTCCCGACTGGTCGGAGGATCCTCTCTTTGCTATGGAGGATGAGAAACTTTCCATCCTGTTCCTCATACCTCCATAACTAATGTTTACTTAGGTAATTGAAATACCTAAATCGGTTTTTGTTTGGTCGCGTGTTACATCGTAGTTACGGATACCTAATGGTTTCCTTTCGTTCGTATTTAGGGTTCCGTACCAAAATGGTAAAAAGGAACCCTTATGGTGCGACTCAGTCGTTCTGTCTGTCTGTCTGTCACAGCCGGATATCTCAAGAACTACTAATGCTATCAACTTGAAATTTGGAACAGTTTTAGATAAACGTCATCTGTGACAGACAGACAGAACGACTGAGTCGCACCATAAGGGTTCCTTTTTGCAAATAAGAAAGAAATAAAAATATATGTATATTTTTTTTGCAACAGGAACTGAAATGGTCTTAATAATTAAAAGTGGGGCTACTATGGCATGTGAGGTATCATAATTATTATGAAAGAACGCTGTTTGCACATTCTCAAACATTTTTTTATTTCGACTTTTGATGAAAAATGTAAAAAAAATACCGTTACCCCAATTAGGAAAAATAAAATGCTGTCTCTAAATAGCACATTTTTCAGGAATTTTAACGGAACCCTCGGTGCGCAAGTCCGACTCGCTCTTGACCCGTTTTTTTATTATTATTACGTAGCGCCGCGCCGTACGTAGTAGCTGTACGAAGTATTACATTATCTGTGGTAGCGCGAGTTGACAGGGCGAAAGAGCGAAAACATTGAGTGAGTCGCTTGACCTCGCCCGCTAGATGGCGCCAGAGCTTTTAAGTACGTATGCATAGATGGGTTTTTATAGTATACAACATACACCACCCCGGCTTCCTATCACAACAATATCGTACATTTATGAGGCCCCTCGAAACATGCGCAGTTCATCGTCATATGCCTAGCCTTTTCCCAACTGTTGGGGTCGGCTTCCAGTCTAACCGGATGCAGCTGAATACCAGTATTTTATATGGAGCGACTGCCTATCTGACATCCACAACCCAATTACTGGGTAATACGATACCCCTTGGTAAGACTGGTTGTCAGAATTTCGGGCTTCTGACGACCCGCAACGACTGTCAAAGATCCACGAATGACGTCTCGGTATGTACAGATGGTCACCCATTCACGGACAACCCCGACAAGCGTAGCTTAACCTGACGGATTGACCCTTGCGGCTGTTATTACTATAGCCACGAGCTCCTCCTCAAGCATGCGTAGACAAACGAAATACCATAATAATTTGTAACTTGTAAATAATTATAGAAGGTAGAAGGTAATATAAATAGGAACCTATTAAAAACCGATAAAAAAGTTGGTTAAAATAACTTTGTTGTTGTCATCAGGAATTTTATTAATATGTTTTAAAAATAAGACTATCAGTTAAATTGTCTACAGCCATACAGTTTTAGTTTATTTTTTCAGTTCCTACCTACCTCATTGAATTTTGATAATAGACTTGGACAGACATTACAAAGGAGAGAATTTGAAAATTGCTAATTATTTTTTTTTAATAAAAGTCATCAAGTTCAATCAAATTCTATCTGACCAACAACTAAAAATAACAATTAAAGTAGTAGTACCTTTAAGTAGTTTATTTTAGAAAATTAAGAACGTCCATAGAACCTGTAAACGAACAACGTTTCTCAAATAACGTAGGTACTTACATAAATGATGAAAATAAAAAAGAGTAAAAAAAAATATAGCTCGTCCCTCAGTAAAATCACACAGGCAAAAACACAGGCAAATCACAGGATTTTGGCCTAGTTTAGGAGGCATCAGTTCGCCCTATATGTACTAACTTTCTTTAATCCTTGTGTACGTTCAGCAACAGAAGTCAATAAGTTTAACATCATCTAAATAAACACAAAATGATACGAAAACCTGCTTTTTAGCATTTAATTTAAATGAGTTATTTTTCTTTAAAATTTACATCTGTTCCGATTTTAATTAAATATTTTTCTCAATAATTAAGATTTAAAAAACTCAAGCGATAATCGACTTTCGTTGCTGATGTATGTTATATAGTGTACAAAAAAAAAACAAATGTTTTCGGATTTTTTCTTTCTATACAACAAGAAAGTCAGTTAATTTTTATTTAAGTTATTAATCTTTTGTAGCAGCAAAGTAAAAAATTTGGCGCACTCCTTTAAAAAATACATAATAATGCTAAGCTTACCTTAAGTTTACGTGGGAACTTCGGAAGTAAGTTGGTAAAAAGTTTGACAGTTACGCTGTCACAGCTCGTAGGAAAGTGTCACAATTGTCTGAACTTTTGATCACAAGAATACTGTAATAAAATGAAGCCAGGAAGACGCTGGTATGCCGCGCTCGCCGACCAAACACTACATATATAATAGTAGTCTATGAACACTACTAACGCAAGCCCGAATGATAATGATAGAGTAGCTAGCTAGTATAGTCATGTCGTAGCTAATTTAACTAACTGACGTATCTGACAATTTGGACTAAGCCGATAGGCGACCTAACTATAGTAATTTCATACATTTTCCAAGTCGAATCGATCTGTTTAATCCGCGTACCTATCTGTACCTATGCCTTACGGTACCCATGACAATGCAAAAATCGAGACCGATATATCTACAGTTTAAAAAAAAGAAAAAAGAAAAATAGCTTGCCCTGTAAAATTTTCTTCGAATCAGTTACGTCACTTAGTTAGATTAGCGACGATGTGTAGAAGTTTTTAGTTTGCGTAAACTTTGTTGGTATTTGTCAAAAAGCGAGCAGTAGGAGTTACATGATCTGTGGTAGTAGGTATGTACTTTATCTGGAACTAGCCGAGATTCGCTCACGGGACTGTGTAGTTGTTCTGTTGGCATTAGAAGTTAAGGCGGACATTTCTTGAAAATAGTCAAAACGGTTTTTTTTTAAAGCTGTGTATCTCATAAACCGTAAATAATTTTGACAAATAAAAAAAATATGATATTTTCAAGTTCTTTTCGCATACGGTGATGGAACTCAAAACATTATTAAACATAATTTTAATGCACCAAAAAATCTTCAAATATACCTCTAAATAATCTTTTAAAGCTGTGTAACCCTTCATTAGCAATTATAATTATAATTAAAAATATACCATAAAATGTCAAATGCGAAACTGCATCCAGTGATGGATTATTTATAATTAAATAGTTAATTTCTAATTTTATACGATTTTAATTGCGCTTTTACGACATAATTTCGGTGCGCGTGAGAGTCTTCTATCTGGTGCGTCAAACTAGACAGCCATAACGCCATTTCACTTACACACCGAGCTAAACCACGCTTGGATGCAGGGCCTTAATGGGAACGTGAAGTCATTATCTATTTATGTATATTCGAAATACTTATCCTCCAGGACCTTGTTAATTTTAACTAAAACTTGTTTGGAATATTATGTGTACCTAATACTATTATTAATTCATTATTAATTAATATTATAAAGGCGAAGGTTTGTGAGTGTGTGTGTGTAGGTATGTTTGTTACTTCTTCACGCTCAAACGGCTGGACCGATTTGGATGAAATTTGGTATATAGATAGCTTACACACTGGATTAACACATAGGCTACTTTTTATACCGGGCTACGCGGGTGAAACCGCGGGACGCAGCTACTTTTAATTAAATATGTACTACCTTTATAGGTTTAAAGAATTTATTTTTTATATTAATCTGTTCTGTTGGTATATCTGTTGGTATGTATTGCTTAATAAGCACTTTACTTACCATTAATATTTGCATGCCAAAGTATGGCAAAATGTGTCATCGCACAAGAATATTTATTACCACCTTTGTTTTACCGCATTTATAGCAAATAAATGACTTTGACTTTCTCATAAGAACTTAATCAGTTCACTTAAAATGAGATAATAATAATATCCTTGGACATTTCACACAACGCCATCTAGTCCCAAGCTAAGCAACTTAATGCTTGTGTTATGGTAAGGCTGATATAGTTATTTAGGCAACTGACGTATAATAAAGGGTATTAAAACACGAATGTGGGTTAAACTAAAATTTGTTTGGAATAATATGCGTCATTTTTAAATTAATAGCTAACTATAACATTAGCTGAATTTACCTCCTCGTCAAATACAGTGCTCTTCCTAAATTAACAATGAACAAGCATTGATCACTAGGCGTGTTATCAGAGCAAACGCGGTCACGCGGGGTCATGGGCGTTCATTCCATTAGGTATTCCACAAAAATGTTTTTCTGGTTTCTCCCTAAAGCTAAGATTTCCCAGAAGTGCGGCGGATGTCATATTAATAGTTATTTATGCAACTGACGTATAATAAGGGGTATTAAAACACGAATTCGCCTGCCGAGTGTGATAATAGTATCACATGTGTAGACTCTGTACTCTTACAGATAGTCTAGTAATATGAAAAAGTAACTATTATTCAGGTTCATGGCTTTTAAAATAAGGTTTTAGAAATAATAGACACATGTTAATGTACTTACATAGTGTATTTTCCAAACACACAAAATCAAATATACTTTCACAACCACCACTAGGTATCTTTTAACTACAGCTCAAGATTAGTACTCGTATTCTTCGACGTCTTATGCTCAACTTTAGGTCCGATTTCACCAAACTAGAATAAGTTTTATTCCAAGGATAAAGCTACTATTTACTCTCAGATAACCATGTTTTCGTTTCACCAACTACTTATCCTGAGAATAACAAAGATATACGAGAGTAACTCTTATACCACCAATTTTGAAGGAATAACAGGCTTATTCCTCAGATAAAATCAAAATGGCGGCAATTTTTATGTCAGCTGAGCTGAGCTACCGCCTACCGTCACCACTTGTAGTCTTGTCTTGTGTGAGCGACCATTGATGTGCATTGCAATTCAAATAAAATAAGTATTTATTTAGTTAAAGAAATGCAGCGTTTGAGGAGAATGATATCGGACAGTGAAAGTGATAGTGAAGATAGAACTATGTTATTTTGAGACGTTCAAGATGGTTTAAAGAAAGAAATGAGCATTTTTACAACTACGACGAAAAGGATTTCATGATTAGATTTCGTTTATCTAAAGCAGCAGCATACAATTTATTATTAAAAATTGAACATCTATTGGAATTTATATCCGAGACACATTGGCACAGATGCTAAAAGTAACGACTAAATTAAAAAGGCCTTGTTATGCTATACTGTACTGAGAAAATGACAAGCCTATTGAATTTGTCTGTATTCACATTCCTTTGTTGATCACTTCACATTCAACGTGCCACAGATAACAAAAAAACACATAACAAGGAATAGTTATACTAGGAGTTACTTTTTGTCTTTACAAAGTGGTGAAACGTAATATGAGTTATTCTGAGAGTAAATGCAGGTAATAATTTTATCCCTGGAATAGTTATACTTGGATAACGACGCCATTGGTGAAATGGGCCCTAAGTTCGTAGCAGTGGCGTCGACAACCAAGATGGCGTTTTCCCACCATTATTATTCCCGCCTTTTTACGATACGCTGTGATTGGTTTGTCGTGCCATCTACAAACATGGTCGGTACTAAAATATTCAATTTAATACTTTTAATATTAGAACTGATAATTTAACATAGCTAATTGTATAAAATACGATATAATTTATTAATAATAACATTATTGATAACACATGAGTGTTTTAATACCTAATTATGTACAGTTGCATACAAGACTATCTACATCCATGTTATCAATCCTCTATAAAAGGTTCTGAAACAGTTTTTTGCAATACTAATACTCGTATCGAACATGGCGGCCGGCGTCATAGTATACGACGTAAATTCGAATAAGTTCTTTTTTTAAATTACGGCGCTGTTGTAGTGAAACGCGCGTCATTACAATGTTCTTTTTTTGAAAACGAGTTGCATTATGAAATTCAGTACAACATTAAAGTACCCGTTTGGATGCTATTATGGTTACCATGGTTACTATGACACTGGCTGTTTTAATGTTGGCAATAAGCTAACTGTTTCAGAAACTTTTATAGAGAATTTATAGCATGGGTGTAGATAAAACTACTTATATACTTATATATATATACAATATATTTTGTAAATACATAAAGTACATAATATTGTACTCCCCGACCCGGAACAAATACTTGTAGGTCGTACAAATATTTGTTCCGTGCGGGAATCGAACAAAGATGCTTACATTTAATTTTACATCTATGTAAAATAAATCATCATATTTGCCTCTAGGGTGTTGGTGACGTTGTGTACCTTTATTTTAGTTTAGGTACCTTTATCCTGAAATAATTTACCGAATTTACCTTTTCGTCAAAACAGGCCTCTTCCTAAACATCAAATGACTTCTCCCGCTCTTCGTGTCAGACTTTTACTGACTAAACCACACCCGTGTTCCGTCAGTTGCCTATGCCAGGGCCATGGTATCTCTTTCGAACAACCCGCGACCCCAGCGGTATCAGCCCTGTCGGACCCCATGCTGCATCTCTTTGAGGCGCGCGTGGAACACGATGCGTCGTCGACCCGGGCCTGGGGGTCTACTCCCTAAGTCCGTCCGTCCGTCCGTCAGTCAATCCATCCGTCTGACACAACGATCCATCAAAACAAGTGCAAAATTAAATTTTAAACAAGGGCAAAAACACATCGGGAGTAGGGACAACTGTCAAATCGTGTTGTCATTCATACTTCGTTCGGGCCCTGAACCAATCATACGTCCGTAGGTTATACGGAGTAGGAAACGACCGTAACAAAGGCCGAAACTACGGACTTCGTGCTTAGGGAGTAGACCCCGTGGAACGAAGGCCGAAACTACGGGCTTCGTGCTTAGGGAGTAGATGCCCTGGTCCTTACCGGACGGCGAGCTACTTCTGGATTCTCCATAAAGATACGGTTTTCCAAAAGTGCGGCGGCTGTCGTAATTAGGTATTAACGGCCGTCAAGAAAATTTGTAATTTTCACCAGTGTGACACAGGTGTCCAAAACAGGCCAAGTGCGTGTCGGACTAGAAGGTTCTTACGGAAAAAAAAATTAAGAAAACATAACGACTATTTTAACTTCGCGCGTTTACATTAGAATACACACAGCTAAGACGGACAACGCTGCCACTGAAGGGTCAGCTAGTATCATTCTCCTGCCCTTATCCCAATTTATTTGGGGTCGGCGCAACATGTCCTTTTTTTCCATACTTCTCTATTAGTCGTCATCTCGGTAGTCACACCCTTTCTAGCCATGTCATCTTTCACACAGTCCATCCATCGTTTCTTTGGTCTTCCCCTACTCTTATAGCCATCGACATTCATACTCAAAACTTTCCTCACCACATTTTCCTCATTCCTCCGCATCACATGCCCATACCATGACAACCGATTTCCGCACAACTTTTCAGTCACCGGTGCCACTTTCAAACTTCCTCTTATGTACTCATTTCTTATTCTATCCATTCGTGTAACACCACACATTCCTCTTAGCATTCTCATCTCAGTTGCATGCAGTTGCTTTTCATTCATCCCTTTTGTGGCCCAACATTCTGATCCATACAAGACAGCAGGTCTAACCATTGTTTTATATATCTTCCCCTTAAGTTTAAGGGGAATGCGGGAGTCGCAGATTGTTCCCGTGACCTGCCGCCATTTCATCCATCCAGTGTTAATTCTGTGCTTAACCGTCCGATCTACTTCGCCATCGCTTTGGACGAGTGAACCGAGATACCGAAAGTCGGAGCAGACTGGGAGAAGCGCGCCATCAAGCGCTATGGCTCCAGCACTGGAGATACCACCGAAATCGCAGAACATGTATTCGGTTTTGGTTCTGCTGATTTTCAAGCCAACATTCTCCAGCTTCTGTTGCCATTTCTCCAATCTGCTCCGAATCTCAGGTACATCTTCACCGACAAGAACAATGTCATCGGCAAACAGCATGCACCAGGGTGCCTCTTCCTGTAGATTCGACGTCAGAGCATCCATAATCAACAGGAAGAGGTAAGGACTTAAAGCTGACCCTTGGTGCAAGCCAACAGCCACATTGAACTCGTCGGTATTGCCAGCAGCCGACCGGACGTAGGTACGAGATTGACTGTACATAGCACGAATTAACTCTACGTACTTCCCGGGCAAACCTTTCTCTTTCAGGGCCCACCACAACACATCCCGAGGTACCCTATCATACGCTTTCTCCAGATCAATGAACACCATGTGCAAGTTCTTGTGTGCACGTCTGTACTTCTCGCACAATTGGCGGAGTGCAAAAGTGGCGTCCATTGTTCCTCGACCTGGCATAAACCCAAACTGGTTCGGGGTAATTTCACTTTCCTCTCGCAGTCTTTTCTCTATTACTTTCTCCCATACCTTCATACTATGTGACATGAGCTTTATTCCTCGATAGTTGTTGCAGTCCTGTACATCACCTTTGTTCTTGTAAATGGGCACTAGCGAACTATTGCACCATTCTTGTGGAATCCCTCCTTCATGCAACAACTTATTGAAGAATAAAGTCAGCCACATACATCATGCTGGTATATCATCTGGGCCCAGAGCCTTTCCATTTTTCATACTTTGAACTGCCTTTCTGACTTCATCCATGCTAATTTCCCTCACCAAACCCATATTTACTTGTACCTCTTTGAGCAGACCATTCCATTCATTCTCTTCGTTCATTAGTTTTTCAAAATAAGTCTTCCAAGGGTCAGCTAGTATATTATTAACTATTATAGTTATCATCACATAATTTTGTTATTGTAAAATTGTAAATGTTTTTATTGTAATATTTTTGTAATCTTTGTATAATTGTCCAGTTGTAATCTTTTAATGAATTCTTAATGTAATATAATATTTTTAATTTTGCATGTACATGCTTAAGGACTTGTTCCGAAATTAATGAATTTTAATTTAATTAATTTAGCATTACATGACATTTTAATAAATCACAATAGTGGCCGTGTTTGTGACCGGTACCCCATTAATTAGCAATCTTTACTTCTGAACACGTTCTATGTCACCGAATACCTTTAACAGTACCTACGCGTAATGAATAAGAATAATTATTGATAATAAAACTCTTATTATAACTCGTCCTTTGTCAAGTACAAAGTGTTAATAATGGAGGTTTGTTCTCTGAAAATGTCGCTCTCGTTAAAAATATAAGTGCAAATTAAAATACAAGTAGGTAGGTAGGTAGGTATTAAATCACACATTGAATAATCTATTGGATTTTAATAGTGATTTTATTACTATAGACAATAAAAATGATAGATGTAGATACCTACATCTATCATTTTTATTATTTGTAAGTATTTCCTGTGCGTGTCCCAAATAAAATATTTTTCTTTCTTTCTTATTTAGACATAAATATATATTATACTTAAATTAAAGTCGCTTTTCGTGTCTGTCTGTGTGGCCGCCTTGTTCTTCTAAACTACTACGCGAGCCAACTAAAAATAGGGTCGCACTGCTGCCAACTTCACACGATAGCTGTCAAATTAGTACTGCCGATAGCTGTCAAACACACGAGAGCTGTCAAATTGGGTGGGAGTTTTTCCTACTATAATATGTATGTATTTACAAAAAAAAAAATATATATATAAGTAGTTTATCAGCCATCTCGTTACCATAACACAAGCATTAGGTTGCTTAGCTTGGGCCTAGATGGCGTTGTGTGAAATGTCCATGGATATTTATTTATTTATTTATTTAATTAAAAGTACGCTTTGGTAATGAAGTTCGCGAGTATTGCGGAACAAAATGGCATCTTGAGAGTACTATTCTTTTTAATTTGGCTCGCATAATACGCAACGGATTTTGATGCGATTTTCACTATCATTTAGACAATTTATTCCAGAAGGTTTATGTATATGTGTCTAATAGACTGATGTTAAACTTACGTACACAATATGATAAAGACATATCGATGTTATGTCAAGTCGTAAAAATAGACACGTCGTAAAAATGTGCGAAGCAGGGGCGGGTCCCTAATTTAAAGTAAATGAAAGTCACTTTTCGTGACTCACTGTGTGACCTCTTTGTTCTTATACAAATCTAAAATACGCAACGGATTTTGATGCGGTTTCCAGATTTTTTTTTATTTTTTATTATTATTATTTATTTAATTTATTATGAATTTGCTAATAAACTTACATAATAATTCTAATAAAGAAATCTCGATGCTTTGACAAGTGGTACTAAACCCTGAGAAGCAGGGGCGGGTCGCTAGTACATGAAAAGTCAGGGGGCCTAAAACGGCCACATTACGCAATTCCTCTAGAAGCGATTCATTTCCTAAATTCCCATCAATTTATTATGATCGTGCTATTTGACGTATTTGACATTAAACTTCAATAAAGCAATTCATAATTTGTGGACAATTTTACGAATCTCCATACAAAACTGTCAAACAGATGAATTGCGTGCTATGAATTGTACGCAGATAAATATGAGTTGTCAGTTTGTGACCGTTTTACGATTTCAAATATGATTCATAATAAATAGTATCCTATTATGGTTCTGCCAAAGTGGCCGTTTTAGCCCCCCAGGAGGGAGGTGTCGTGGGACAACCGGTTTGAACGAAGTTCCTTTAGCTGCATTGACTTATATATTACTACTTTTTATATCAATGTTTAGCTGTTTATTATCTTAACATTATGTTATACAGCCAAACTGCCACTAAAGTTTGGCAATTCTTGAGGCTATATCGGTTACCTTGGTTCTCCTACTGATCTCTTCATTCGATCACGTAGGCAAGCTCCAAGCATAGCCCTCTCCATTGCCTTTTGGTTGACTTTTAGCCTTCTAATAAGGCCCATTGTGAGCGACCAAACTTAAGTGGCAGTGGGGCACATTACTCGCAGAACAGATGGCCGATGGGGCAGAAGGTTCTGGAGTGGCGGCCGCGTACCGGAAGACGGAGGTAACTTTGGAAGGCCTCCCACATGGTGACTGATGACCTTGTGAAGGCCACAGGAATCTGCTGGAAGGGGGAAGCACAGAACCGGTCCGGAACTGGCGGTGCTTGGGGAGACCTATGTCCAGCAGTGGACGTTTTCGGCTGAAATAATGATGATGATGTTCAGAGGAATCTAGTATAAGTTTTTAGAGGCTCAAAACTTATACTAAAAACCGGTCAAGAGCGAGTCGGACTCGCGCACCGAGTAATTACATCATTATAATTATGTGTTTTTTGTTGATGATTTGTGAAAAAGTGTGCTATTTAGAGACATCGTTTTATTTTTCTTGTAATCTTTACATAAACTTCTATCACTTATTTATGCAACTGACGTATAATAAGGGGTATTAAAACACGAATGTGGGTTTGTCACATGAGGCGAAGCAGTTTGATAATAGTATCACATGAGTGTTTTAATACCTAATTATGTACAGTTGCATACAAGACTTTATCTACATCCATGTTATCAATCCTCTATAAAAGGTTCTGAAACAGTTTTTTGCAATACTAATACTCGTATCGAACATGGCGGCCGGCGTCAACGTGAATTCGATTAAGTTCTTTTTTTAAATTACGGCGCTGTTGTAGTGAAACGCGCGTGCATTACAACAATGTTCTTTTTTTGAAAACGAGCTGCATTATGAAATTCAGTACAACATTAAAGCACCCGTTTGGATGCTATTATGGTTACCATGGTTACTATGACACTGGCTGTTTTAATGTTGGCAATAAGCTAACTGTTTCAGAAACTTTTATAGTGAATTTATAGCATGGGTATAGATAAAAGAATTAAAAAATCCGAAAATAATGTTAGATGGGCGTGATGCACGCGCATTACTTTCAGATACGTTGCAAGATCGTTACGGGGCTGGCTAACCAACTTAACTTGACTGTTTTGCGTTTGCCTCCAAAAGTCAAGTTCCTCCCGCCCGACAACTCAAACAGGCTTTATTTTCGTTAAGTATGTTGCCCAACCTGATTCAAACAATGCTACCTATTGTAAGTAATGCCAAAACCAGTGTTGCCAGCCCAGTAGCGAGCTCACTCAAGCGATTCGCTTGACGTATCCGAATGAGGCGATTTACGAACGAAGCTCTATGGTCAAACGTCCTATTAGAATCCAAACTCTGTAGAACGTAACGGTCACCTTTCAAGACTACTATTATAAAATGAAGGGCTATTATTATAATAATAATAGTAATAAAATAATAAATATCCTTGGACATTTCACACAACGCCATCTAGTCCCAAGCTAAGCAACCTAATGCTTGTGTTATGGTAACGAGATGGCTGATAAACTACTTATGTACATTTTTTTTTTGTAAATACATACATATTATAGATAGAAAAACACCCAGACTCGGAAAAAATACTTGTAGGTCGTACAAATATTTGTTCCGTGCGGGAATTGAACCTGCGACATGCTGCGCAGCAGTCAATCGCTCAACCACTGCGCCAATCGTGTCGTATTATTAAAGGGCCCTTGTACTTAGGGTCTAATTTAGTTTGGTTCCTCTCCTCGTTTTGGATCAAAACATAGTCACCAATAGAGAACCGATTCAATTTGGCATTTTTACTATCACAACGTACCTTTTCGTATTCAGCAGCTCGTTCCTTAGTCTGAATAGCATCAGCCCGTACCTGGTGGTCTACTCCCTAAGTCCGTCCGTCCGTCAGTACGCCGTCTGACATAACGACCCATCAAAGCAAGTGTTAAAGCTAAATTTTTCGGACGGGCAAAAACACATCGGGAGTAGGGACAACTGTCAAATCGTGTTATCATTCATACTTCGTTCGGGCCCCGAACCAATCATCCATCAGTAGGTGATACGGAGTAGGAAATGCCCCGTACCGAAGGCCGAAACTACGGGCTTCGTGCTTAGGGAGTAGACCACCCGGTCAATATCGACTTCGGATTTAGCACCATCACGTAACACAAACAATTCAAATCTTTACAAACATAAATTTAAATTATCACACTATTAAAGTATCAAGAAGGTAAAAAGATATTATACTTACGATGCACAATATGTTCCTAATAAACTTTATTTATTTTTTATTTTTTTTAAATAAAATGCGACGTGTACACTTTTTTTCTGACTGTGACCGACAAGAAACTGAACCACCTATCTACCACCACCTATCTACTTTGCAAAAAAATAAATGCAATAATATGATAGTAGATAATCAGTTGTTATAGATAAGATTAAAGGAATTTATGAGTATTAAACATTGACTTATATATTACTGCGTAAGGACGGGGCGGACGGCATGTTAAAATGACGCCACGAACGTGGTCCTCGAATGATCCTCCCCTAAACCCAAGTGAACTAGTCCGCGATCGGCTATCTTCGGGTGCGGTCGTAAATTTTAAAGGCAAAAAAGCCAAATTATGTCGTGACGGGTTGCGTGAAGTACGACAAAAAACATAACAAAAAAAATTATAACATTTCATATCACCTGTAAGTCAAAAATATGTCAATAAATCAACTTCTAACATTATTTAAAACAATTTTCTTTTCTACTTTCCTGCTACAAGTAAATTGTCTTAGACGACGCGAGGCCACGCCCCCAAGACCGTACCGCTGTGCGACATAACTTTGCAGCGGCGTGCGTTGTTACCGATGAAATAAAGATTTAATTATATTACAATAAGATTTAATTTTATACAAACTCTCACTCAATGGAACAACCTGTGTTATTAATCATAAATTACATTAATTAAAGGTCAATAATTGAAAGATATACAATGTCAGAAAACAGTACGAATCCAAAATGGAAAATATGTCATGAATAACAAAAAGGCCAATGAAAATTTTATTATTTATACAAACAAACTGCAATAAATATAATTTTTGAAAAATAAAAGTTTTCATAATTTCTTTATATCTCGAAAAATACCACGCCGCTCTTACAAGGTTACGTCTACGAGCAGCCTGCGCCGATCAACATCGTAGTTAAGAGTAGTTCTAATAGATGGCGTTAGTGTTTCTGTGTGGCGAACGCGTCGGGCAAATGTACGGACGACCGTATCTTTACTTTTTATATCAATGGTATTAAAGGTGATAATGTAAAAAGCGAACTGGGCGGGAATAAGAAAGTAACAGAGTCAATTACTTTCACATGCGAAAAAAAGAGAGCGCAACAATGCGCTGGCCGCTGCAACCAAAATAAAAGCGCCAAATCAGATAAAAATTGTTTAAAAATAAATTAAGCTATCTATCAAAAATAGTTTCAGCCAGAGTTTTCAATTACTTAATACGCACATTTTGAATGTTGCAATGAAATTACTTAGGATTTAGAATAACAGAAAAAAACAAAAAAGTAGAGAGGTCTTTTCGGAACTAAATTCTATCGAGGAAATTTAACCCAATTGTGTTTTCCTTCAGTTAGAGTATTAATCAAATAGTCAATAAACATATGTATGTATACGTATATACAAAAATTAAATCCATACATGCTGCAATAGTGAAATGGTTACGAAAAATCCCGAAAATTATTTTGTTGTCGCCATGCAAGTTGTGCAAGTAAACGATTAGCGATAACGAGTATAAATGCCTATCGGCTCGGCACGATAGCCAACAAAAATATGTACCTAGATAAAATATCTAAATGCAAAATGCTATCTAGATAAAATTTTGCATCACGTCATTAAAATTTTGCATCACGTCACGGTTCTTCCCCGGGGCCTCGGAGGGGAAACTTTAACCAACAACATTCCACAAATTCTCCCGCTCTGGGTGGAGCAGACTTTTACTAACTAAAACCTGTTCCTTCAGTTGCCTGTGCCAGGACCACGGTATCTCTTTCGAACAACCCGCGACCCCGGCGGCATCGGCCCTATCGGACCCCATCTGCTGACATCTCTTAGAGGCGCGCGTGGAACACAACGCGCCGTCGACCCGGGCCTGGGGGTCTAATCCCTAAGCACGAAGCCCGTAGTTTCGGCCTTCGTTACGGGCGTTTCTTACTCCGTATCACCTACGGATGGATGATTGGTTCGGGCCCCAAACGAAATATGAATGACAACATGATTTGACAGTTGTCCCTACTCCCGATGTGTTTTTGCCCGTCCGAAAAATTTAACTTTTACACTTGTTTTCATGGATCGTAATGTCAGACGGATGGATGAACGGACGGACGGAAAGACGGACGGACTTAGGGAGTAGGCCCTCTGGTCCGCCTACGGTGGCCGGCAATCGGCTATCGATTCCCGCCGCTCAGGGCGTCTCCTGCGGCGACTGAGGGCGTAAGGTTGCCTCTCCCTCACGCGTTCCGCCTCCTCCTTCGCGAGCAGTACTGATTCGCAGAAGGAGGTGACGGCCTCCCATGCACTCTCGCTCCACAGCATGGCCTGGACCAGCCGGTCGATTCTGTAAAAATCTCACCGTGAAAACTTAGGCGAAGTGAGTTTGTTTTTGCTAGGAATTGACACTATTGACAGCTCACTCCGCGCTCACTTCACCTAAGTTTTCACGGTGAGATGGTTACAGAATCGCACTGCAGGTGGCCAACTCCCTAAGTCCGTCCGTCTTTCCGTCCGTCCGTTCATCCGTCCGTCTGACATTACGATCCATCAAAACAAGTCTAAAAGTTAAATTTTTCGGACGGGAAAAAACACATTGGGAGTAGGGACAACTGGCAAATCATGTTGTCATTCATATTTCGTTCGGGGCCCGAACCAATCATCCATCCGTAGGTGATACGGAGTAAGAAACGCGCGTAACGGAGTCCGAAACTACGGGCTTCGTGCTAGGGGAGTAGGCCCCCAGGTTCGGACGCGAGAGATCGCCGCCGCCGATCGCCTCCGTGAGAACACGGCGGTACTCCGCCAGAGCTGGGCCGACCTCCACTGTATGCTGCAGCTGCACCGAGCACTCCGGGCGATCCACACAATGGTGATAACACCGGCGTTTCCTCCCGCCTTAAGGCTCTTACAGACAGTGGCGATATCGCGAGCGATATTGCGATATTATCGCGTCGCAACACTATCGCCTCTGTCTGTAAAAGCCTTTATACGGAACAGGGGCCTACTCCCTAAGCACGAAGCCCGTAGTTTCGGCCTTCGTTACGGGCGTTTCCTACTCCGTATCACCTATGGATGGATGATTGGTTCGGGTCCCGAACGAAGTATGAATGACAACATGATTTGCCAGTTGTCCCTACTCCCGATGTGTTTTTGCCCCTCCGAAAAATTTAACTTTTACACTTGTTTTGATAGATCGTAATTTCAGACGGACGGATGACCGGACGGACGGAAAGACGGACGGACTTAGGGAGTAGGCCGACAGGAACCTCCCGAAAGAAGACGTGTCCGCTAAGGACCTGCGTCAATCGTGCAATAAGAAAGAGAAATAATTACCTATTTCAAATCTGGTTTTTTCATTCAATCCTACTTACTTAATTATATTTTTTTCTACTTGTTACAACCAAACTAACTACTGTGAAAAGCTCGGGAACTCAATATTCACATGTTTATGTTATCGAGCTGTTTCTGCGCAGGAGTGGAATGTTCGACGCGAGTGATAAGTTCAGTCTGTTTGAACTAAATCGACGATGCGATTATGACCTTTGACATGGAAAGACCTTGAGTTCATGACTCATGAGACTCAGCAGTTTGATATTCAGAGGTGGATAAAGGGGAGGTGGTAGTGGGGGAGCAAGGGTGCCATTAGAATAATCGATAACAACTTGCATTCTGACGTTAATGCTCATAAATTATCTTATCTTATCAATAGGTACAATTGATTATCTACTAATATTAGCATTAATTCAAAATTGCACAGACGCACAGTTCAGTTCGTTATCGGTTATATAGCACGCACGCCTCGCATTACATTTTGCATTGTAAGTATATAGTAAGACTTACTTAATATATCTGTGATCTTTTATAAAACGGCGTGAAGTTTTAAGTGTGCCGAGTACATAATAAAGTCGAAGTCATAGATTCATTGTTTTAGCAGTGTTCACATACACTGAATCTATAGGCGTTGACTACCTGAGAGCGGGGCGCTGTTGGCAAACAGCGCTTGAACGACGTTTGCTTGAAAAAACAACATGGCGGCATTAATTTCGATTTTAGACGCGCGCCAAAGAATATTGTAAACTGCGAAGGCTGCTGTTATTCATAAAAAACTAAAACGCTCTATAACCTGTTTTAGTTATAAATAGAGCTGTTTTGTTAATTCTTTCGAATGGGGAAGCAACTTTCAAAATGGCGCTGTCGAAGTTTCCAACACAAGCTAATAATACAAAGTTTTATTTCTTTTATTTCATTTTACACATACTGTTTACATTTTTAAATATTAGAATAAAAAGAATATAAAAACATTTAAAAATATAAAAATAGTAGCCCACCGATATCGGGAACAGGGTCCAAGCTACCGGCGGTCAGGGCTCCAGAGAGAGGAACCTCCTAACAATGCGGGCCGTGTCCAGAAGCACCGCTTTCTGAATCAAGCCCTTGATCCAGCTGCCCAACGAGAGCCTCCTTAGGTGTTGGTCGAGGCTCTTGGCAATCAAGCCATTGGCTGATACGACTATCGGCACAATGATCGCTGAGTCCACATCCCACATGTCGACAACCTCGCGAGCCAAGTCAAGATACTTGATTTGTTTATCTTTCTCGGCTTTCACGAGGTTCCCGTCGTGCGGGACCGTTACGTCAACAATCATTGCGCGCCGCTCTGTTCGATCCACCACCACTATATCAGGCTTATTGGCAACAATAGTCCTGTCAGTGATGAAGATGATGGATCGGTCCCAGTCCAAAGTTTTATTTTATTTTTACGAAAATGACGCGTTGTTGTGTTACTAAACACTCCGAAATTGGAGTTCATTATTTCCCGAGAGACCCTAAAATTAGAAGATTGTGGATGCTATTCGTAAAGATTTTCTAAAAATTAGACAGAGTTGGAAACATTTTGAAGAAAGTGATTACGAGTAAATATATAAAGTTTTAAATTCTGACACTTTCTATAACAAATACTTGATTTAAAATATTGAAATACCCGAAAATAATGAGTTAATGAATTAAAACTAAACTGAAAAAAAAAACAATATTAGGCCTTAGAGACCTAGCTATGATCACGCCATCTAAAATCGGGAGGTAATTTTCAATAGCAGTCAAATCAATTTTTATGCCAAATTGAGAAAAGTGAAATTTGTATTAGCCTCATGATGTACGCTGTTGTGACGCTTTGGATGGTAAGTATTGATTACTATGGATTTGACCACTTTTGATACTTAAAAAAAAAAAGTTTAAATGTAGTTTATCAGGCATCAGCATGTTGCTTAGCTTGGGACTAGATGGCGTTTTGTGAAATGTCTAGGGTATCCTGAATTCTTTCCCCATTATGATTTGACTTAGAAAGAAGAATATAATAATATATATTATTAGAATATAATAATATATTCTCCTTTCTTAGTTAAATCATAATGGGAAAAGCTAATTCAGGAGACCCTGGAAATTTCACACAACGCCATCTAGTCCCAAGATAAGCAACCTAATGCTTGTGTTATGGTAACGAGATGGCTGATAAACTACTTATATACATTTTTTTTTGTAAATACATACATATAGATAGAAAAATACCCAGACCCGGAACAAATATTTGTAGGTCGTACAAATATTTGTTCCGTGCGGGAATCGAACCCGCGACATGCTGCGCAGCAGTCAATCGCTCAACCACTGCGCCAACCGTGTCGTCAAAGAAGACAAAACACTTCTATAGGTTTATAGAGCGTTTTAGTTTTTTTTATGAATAAGGGAGTGAATCTATGGCTGTTCCATTCCATTGTCTCAGTGTGTTTGTTTTTTCTGTGGTTATAGTATAGTTAAAATCTCGCTGCAGACTTGGTCATAAATCATAATCCGAGTAGGGATGTGCGCTAGTTGCGCGCGCTCAAGGCCATTATCGATAACAGAAGATACCGATGACTCAGACGAAGAATTTTAATTTTCTATTTTTAGTTTTATATATACGTTCTTTTGTTTATATTTTAATATGCTTTGTAGTAAATTTGGTAATAAAATAAAAAAAAATGTGTATTTATTTCTATCACCCATTTATAAATATATAAAACTATCGATATCACTCATCGACTGCAGTAATGCACAGGACTACGTGTGGGCGTGGCCTGCCCATAAGGCCCGTGAGTGGGAAAGAGAGCGAAACACTGTAATGATTTATGACCGAGTCTGCAGCGAGATTTTAACTATACTATTACAGTTTAGCCAAAAAAAAAAAGTATTGCAACCCAAAAAATTGTATGTACAGTCAGCAACAGAGATAAGTAACCAGTGTTGTAGTGTGCGTGACACTACAAAACTGTATTGCTACTGTTAAAACGATTCATTACGTACAGCACACAATGCCCTCACGCACAGATCGCGTTCATGTGCGAGTGAGTGCGCTAATGTCTTCTCAATTATAGTATAACATAATTTCGCGTTGAAAACTTAAGCGTTCGTAGCCCAACGAATAAGGCATTATACTTCTGAGTACTACGGTGTGAGTTCAAATCTCTGAAGTGATGATTCTTTTTGCGATTTATTATTTTAAGCTAAAGCAATTAGAACAATTTTTGTTAAGAAAATGTTTTATTTATTTAAAATTGCTTAAATAAATAAAACCATTTTTAATAAATATCTTTATTTAAAAAAAAGAACATCAAAAGTGAACATGTTATATTATAAATACAACAATATGTTTAGAACATGCTATTACATCTTTTTATACCATTATATAATATGTATACAACAATGGGCGGAGTGAATAAACATGTCACATAGATAACAAATATAATCTGATCCAGTAACAATAACATCACTCACACACTCCTACCTACACAGTACCGCCGACTTAATTTATTATGGCTAAATATGCTGTGAAAGTATTAAGTATTTCGTTTAGGTATCTATTATAAAATAAAGTCGCTTTTCATGTCTGTCTGTGTAGCCGCGTTGTTCTTCTAACGCCACAGATTTTGATGCGGTTTTCACTATCATGATAAATATTTAACTTATATATTATAGAAACCTTCATGTTTTAACAAGTCGTAAAAACCGTGCGAATCAGGGCCGGGTCGCTAGTTCAGTTATATACAGATATGAATTACCTACATTTTTGAAAATTAAAATTAAAATAAAAACATTTACCACCTGTATCGGGAACAGTAGGTATTATAATTATTACCAACCATTATTAATTATTTCTAGGAAAATAATAGATTTAAAAACGTTAAAATGTCTGAAATTTAAAGGTAGTATATAATATGTATGTTACGATAAGTCGGTGGTGATTTTCGACGAAGACATTTTTCATCAGTAATTATGACGACATTGTTTTGTCAATCGAAGTGCCGATATTCCGCGATTTTGACGGTGCACGGTATATAACAAAATTTTACGCGTCGGTTTGCAACATGTCAAACCGTCTGCTTGCAGGTGGTTCCGTACAGTTTGCATAATGACGTTGTGTGCTGCTGCTGTTATGCTGGTCTAAGCGAATGGATCTGATGTATGGGTGGCAACAATCTCACGCTCGATGCCGAGGCGAAACATTTGTGTAAGCCAATGGTGTCGGTCCAGGCAGGCGACGGTTTATTTCGCTTGTCTCAGTGACAATGCACCCACAGTCAAACGGTTTTTCTCTACAAAAAAAAAAGTGAAAATATTAGGTCTAAACATACACCTCCCAAATTATAAATTAAGAAATAAAAGTTACACAATATAAATACAATGCAGAGAATATATATTTATATACTTAAATACAATTGATATATAAGGCTAGTGGTCAGTAATAATAAAAATTATAATACGATAAAATGGAAATAAAAAGGCAGGGCGAGTGACCTAGGAAATACATAATATCATACTTATAAAAAATAAAAAATAATATAATATAATAATGACACAAATAAAAAAAACAAACAACAAATAATATAATATAATGATGATTTTTTATTTTTTCTAAAAAGTATTAAACAATATTATTATACTTTATTTAGAATAGAAATCCTTTGTTTAATTACCATACATGCAATTTACATTTTTAAATATTTTAGATAAAAAATGAAATCTTTTAAAATTGTATTTTATTATTATTATCTAATCATTTACAAACATATTCATTATTTTTGAATATTTTATTACAAAACACAGATAAAAAACTATTACTATAATACTGTGTAAACCAATAATGGAAATGATTAAATAATTATCGATATAATGAGTGGCTATGCAGTTAACAAAAATTGTATTTATTTGTTAACTGCATAGCCACTCATTATACTAAATTCAACTATTCCGGTGTCATTTCCTATTAGATTCAACTATTCATATCCACAATTCGTTAAATGAGATACAACAGACAATCATAATAAAATTACTGGGTGGGATCACGGTGACATAATAAATTAATACATTCTAATAATAATTTCACTCACCGATAGCATTGGGCGCCTTGCGATTTCACTAATAGAAATATTTTTTTTCTCATGCAAAACAATAATCTGAGCTTTTTGAAATCTTGTTAAATGATGCATGGTCTAAATTAATCAATATATCACAATCACAAACTTCAAGTGCAAAAGAAAGAGTATAATGTGTAGTTGCTAATGCAGACTGACTACATAAGTTCACAATTAAAGGCAGGAATATATTTTTAAAGCGGGTAGTTAGCTTCTAAACTGGGAAATAATTTTAAGTAGGCGAGAAACTTGTGGTAGATTCTCAAACTGGTCAGAATATCGCTTTATTCAGTTAGTATATTCATTTTAAATTACAAAATCTCAAAAATAATATTTTAGTAAACTCGAGGCTCGAACTCAGATCATTCTGTCACTGTAGGTTGAATGCTTACCTGTTGCGCCACGAGAGCAACTATCCTACATTGCGAAATTATGTTACACTATCATTTAAAAGACGTCAGCGCACTCACTCTATGAATGGGATGTGTGCGAGGCTGTCATTGTGAGCAGTACGTACAGTAGGATATAGTTTTGTAGTGTGCGTGTCTGGTTACTTAATTCCTTTGGCCTGTGTACATTCAATCATCATCAACCATCAACATTCATTTTGTTAATTTCCAGTTCCAGATGACTGACCGTCGGGAAGACCCTGCACTCGATGCTGAGCACGGCGATATAACCTCTGAATTTATGCAATATTTCGAAGAAAGATACAAACAAGGCTTGCCTCCCAACCTAGAGCGCCTTTTCAAACTTGCAAACGACCGCCTACAGCAGGAGGAAGTAAGACATTAATCTTTTTTAAATTAAATTCAAGTCCGGACTGACTGACTGACATATCAACGCACAGCCCAAACCGCTGGACCTAGAGACTTGAAATTTTGCACATATATACCAATAGTGTAAGCATCCACTAAGGAAGGATTTCAGGAAATTCTATCTCTAAGGGGGTCAAATAGGGGATGAAAGTTTGTATGAAAAATCTTATTCCTTGAGTTAATACACTTGAAACTTAGCACGAATACTTATCTAAGTAAATTATAAAGTATGTAATTTTTAGTTTTCCTAAACTACCCCTTAAAGGAGAGATTGGAGGATGTCAAAGTTTGTGTATAGGAATTTTAACGAGCGGTCCGATTAACTCGAAACTGAGTATTTATACTTGTGACCAAAAATGAAGAATAACGTGTTTCTGGGTATTTCAAAAATCTACCCCAAAGGTGTCACAATTTTTGAAAAACCCCAAAAAAAGGATACTTTCTCAATTTTACACGGCAGGATTTTACTGTGGGGCTTGATTAACTCGTAAATTTGGCCAATTGGTAAGCTATGACCTGGATTAGGACATAGGATACTTTTTATCCCGGTAGCACGTTCCTGTGGTTTAATTTCCGACATCACGCGGGTGAAGCCGCGGGCAAAAGCTAGTCCTAAGTCCTAACTATAATCACTACATAGTATAAAACAAAGTCGCTTCCCGCTGTCTGTCTGTCACTATGTATGCTTAAATCTTTAAAACTACGCAACGGATTTTGATGCGGTTTTTTTTTAATAGATAGAGTTATTTAAGAGGAAGGTTTATATGTATAATACATGCGCGGGCGAAGCCGCGGGCAAAAGCTAATTATAATTATCATCTCCGAAAAAAGATTAAAATTATTAGAAAAGTGTAAATCATTATTATAGATAATGCTTATTATATTTAATGCTTATAAAACACACACATTTTATTTAAATTTCCAAGTACCTACCTATCGATTTCTGACATTCATCATATTAATTACTCGAGTAAAATGCGTTTCAACTAAGAATAGGAACGTCAATGACCTCTAACTGTCAACTGAAGCTAGAAATCTAAGGCTGGCAAACTTTTGTAGTGTTATCCTTATCCATTTTAGTTCTGTTTTTGGAATTTGTTTTTTGTTAAAATATGTCACTGACTTTGCTAATGTGTAAACGAGGTGCTGTTTTGCTAAATCTTCACAATATGGCGCAAGGTCATTCCTATTCTTAGTTGAAACGCATTGTAGATCGAAATAAAACAAATCGTTAGGCTGCATTATCGGACATCATAAATTTACAATAAAAAAAAACCGGTCAAGAGCGAGTCGGACTCGCGCACCGAGGGTTCCGTTCCGATTTCTGAAATTGTGCGTGTGTGTGAAAAGTGTAGATACTATTTAGAGACATCGTTTTATTTTTCCTGTAATCTTTACATAAACTTCTATCACATAGAATAATTTCAGATTTTTATCTTTGTAAACTTCGGAGATAAGGGGGGGGGGGGAACGGTATTTTTTTTTACATTTTTCATCAAAACACGAAAACTATGGGGCCTAAAAAAATAAAAAAATGTTTGAGAATATGCAAACAGCGTTCTTTCAAATGATACCCCACATGCTAGTAGCTTCACTTTGAATTTTTATGACCCCCTTTCAGTCCCTGTTACAAAAAAAAATATTAACATTTTTGCTTTTTCCTTATTTGTAAAATAGTTGGGTAAACGTCATCTAAAACTATTCTAAATTTCAAGTTGATAGCGTTAGTAGTTCTTGAGATATCCAGCTGTGACAGACAGACAGACAGACAGACAGACAGACAGACAGACTGAGTCACACCATAAGGGTTCCTTTTTTACCATTTTGGTACGGAACCCTAAAAACGGTAATATTCGGCGATTTTGAACACAAATTAAGTAGTGGTAATGAAGATTACGTGTTATTGGACTTTGTGTATTACGTAAAGATCTGGTAGAGGAAAAGGTGGTAATGTGGCCCCTACAGATATCTTGGCCCCCTTAAATATTTTTAACTTAGAATAACGCCATCTAGTACATAGTGCATGAAATACGTAGCTCTTTTGACAGCTATCGAATATAACCAACAAAATCCGTGAGATGGTGTTACGTGCGTTTGTTATTTGAACAAGTCGCTACACGCACCGGTCAAACTTTTGAAACCGCTCTGCATTTTATTCTTTTTTTTTGGAAAAACTAAGTTTTACGTCTGGTGATTTGAACATTGTGTTTGATAAACGTTTTTCTACTGGATTTGAAAGGTAATTATACAAAAACTTTAGATAAATATATGTATTTTCGCATGTTTACAAATTCGTTGTGTTGTTGTAATTTGACCCCCTCACAGTGTTCCTATTCCTGACAGGCCTGGAGAAGAGTGGATTCAGTGCTTGAGTTGCAATTTATGGGCCCATACAGCCTGTGCGGGCCCTGAAGGCGAATATTATATTTGTGATTTTTGCCGTTAATGTACGTTAATCAAAATTCAACATGTTTAATATGGGCCCCAGGGTGCCATATAACCCTCACCTAATGTCATATGGTCAAATTTGACATTTTTTAAAATAAATCGTTTTTTGATAATTCTGTGGTTATTTTATTTATTCTACATACAGGTATGCATAGAGGAATAGGTAAGGAACACTGTAAAGTACTTACTGGATTTATAAGAGTAGTATTTTTGACATTAGGTCTCAAAACCAAAGTAGGGGGCCACATTACCACCTTTTCCTCTATTTTCTTGCGCGCCGTGTTGCGTCGCATCGCGTCTCGGTGTGAACTGACCCTTAAATCGGTCCCCGAAAAAATCTTACACCTATAACTGGGGGTCTACTCCGTAAGTCCGTCCGTCAGTCCATCAAAACAAGTGTAAAAGTTAAATTTTTCGGACGGGCAACAACACATCAGGAGTAGGGACAACTGGCAAATCCTGTTGTCATTCATACTTCGTTCGGGCCCCGAACCAATCATCCATCCGTAGGTGATACAGAGTAAGAAACGCCCGTAACGAAGGCCGAAACTACGGGCTGCGTGCTTAGTGAGTAGACCCCCTGAAACAGGAGCCCTACTCCCTAAGTCCGTCCGTTTATCCGTCCATCTGACATTACGATCCATCAAAACAAGTGTAAAAGTTAAATTTTTCGGACGGGCAAAAGCACACCGGGAGTAGGGACAACTGGCAAATCCTGTTGTCATTCATACTTCGTTCGGGCCTCGAACCAATTATCCATCCGTAGGTGATACGGAGTAAGAAACGCCCGTAACGAAGGCCGAAACTACGGGCTTCATGCTTAGGGAGTAGGCCCCCAGAGTTGAAAACGCCCGTAACTTCTGCCGACACTACGGATTTAGAGCTTAGAGAGTAGATCCCAGTAGCCAGCACTCTGCCTGTGGCCTCTTCTTTTCCAGCTTTCATATCATCAAAAAATGTTGTATAAATATTTTCGTTATTTTCAGTCAACTGACCTTGGTCCCACACCACTTGCTCGCAATGTTGGAGAAATCAACAAACGCTTTGGACTTCCTCAAAATTTACCAAAAATAAATCGGAGCCATGCGAGCAGTTCCAAGCTCTGTAGCGGGCCCGAGAAAGTAAGACATTATTATAATTAATACTATTAGTTATCAAATAATTATTAACTATTGGTATGTGCCGACCCAGTTCTCAAAAATGGCAATATCACGTTTTATTGGCATCGATCACTGACCGAGAGATAAGCCTTTATCTTGTTTTTGTCTTTGTCTGTCTTTTTTTTTTATAGTGGTGATAGATCGATTAGAGTCGCACAATGATTATTGATATATTATACACGGTTTGTAAACAAAACAATTCTATGAACTGATTAATAAATTATGGCAATTATGGCTGTTTCCTCAATTTTGCCTCTGTACATTTTAGATTTTTCGTTCCGGTCCAAACGGTGGCACTGTTCACGCAAGTGGATGAATAAAATATACAATATGACCCTAAATTGAGCTCTGAGGCAAACCGGATGTAACGTTTATGTATTCTGATTCAAAACCTTTGATTACAAATTTCTGAGATTTATTCGTGATGTTATGCAACTCTGCAGATTAAATCACTTCATACTATTATTGCTGATAAAAGTAATTATTCACGATGTGCCTTGTCGAAACCTTTCGAGACACAAGAGTACATTACCAATACATTACTATTTGTACTTACACCTCTTTTTCACAAACATTTCTTAATTTTATTTTTGTTTGTTCTTACAGGTTAAGGAACCAGGAATCAAAAAAAGGCTATTGAAAAATGCAAAAAATAATAATAATACGAAATTTGCAGCTATGAAGAAAGAAGTAGATAACGTGAAGTTCAAATACCTGGAAAAATCTAAATTACTCCAAGCAATGCAGCTGTCGGAGAGAATACAATACGTAATGAAACAGGCAGATACAAAAATAGCATTGTTTGAGAAAAAAATTAAAGAGCTAAATAAGCTTTTACAAGAGAAAACACCTGGAACAAACTATAACATTGAGCTAACTAAAAAAGCAATTGAGGAAAAAGTATTTAGTGACATGATAAAAATTCTAAACCACATAATGGAAAATGAAAAATTGAAAATGACTGAAACTCTTGCGAAATTCGATGTTAATAGATGTATTAAGGAAATGGAAGAAAATTTAATTATAAATAAAGAGGAAATTGAACAAAATATTCGAACACTGGAACAACACCAAGCTAACGAAAAAGAAAGAATTGACCGTGAAATAAATTGTATGAGAGATGAAGAGGCTAAAAAGAAAAAAAATATTGAGAAAAATATTGAGGACATGCAAAATGCGTTAGCAATAGAAAGAGACCAATTTGAAAATAATATACATGCAATGAAAGAAGCCGAGGCTCAGAAAAAAGCTAAAATTGACAATATGATTGATAAGTTTAACCATGTTGAGTTGCAAAAGAAAAAAACTATGCTTAAGAATATTGACGCAATGCGCAATAAATTTGCTGTGACTAAACGCATAATGGGACAAAACTTAGAACAAATGCAGCAACAGGAGGCTGACGAAAAAAATAAAATTAATAGGGAAATTCAAAATATGAAAGATATCGAGGCGCAGGAGAGATTAAATATAAAAAATAACATTGAAATGTTAAACACAACAAAAGAAAAATATGAGAATACGATTCGAGACATGCAGCAATACCAGGCTGAGAAGACAAGAGAGATTGAAGCTGAAAAACAAAGAATGAAAGAAAATGAAACTCTGTCGAAAATTAATATGGAAAAGGATATTGACACATTGAAAAAAACATTAAGCAACGTAAAAGAAGAATTAGAGAAGAAAATTCAGGCTATGCATCTAAACAGGGCTGAGGCGACAAGAGCAGTTGAAACTGAAATTCAACATTTAGCGAATGAAGAAGCACAGGTAAAATTAAATTTGAAGAAAAATACTGAAGCTTTAAACATTTCGTTAAATATAAAAAAACAACAATCTGAGAAGAATATTCAGAAAATGCAACAAATTGAATCTAGGGAAAAATGTAAAATTGAAGTTGAAATTCATCTTTTGGAGAAAATTGAAGCTCAAACCAAATTGAATTTAGAAAAAAATGTTGAAGCCAGCCGAAACTCATTGAATATTACCAAATACCAATCTGAGAAGAATATTCAGGCAATGATTCAAAACGAAGCCAAAGAAATTGGTGATATTAAAGCCGAAATGCAAAAAATCTGTGAAACTGAAGCCCAGGTAGAATCTAAAATGAGGAAAAATATTGAAGCCTTGCAAAACTCGTTGCAAATTAAAAAATACAAATATGAGAATAAAATTCAGGCACTGCATCAAAACGAAGCCAAAGAAATTCATGAAATTGAAGCTGAAATTCAAAAAATCTCTGAAACTGAAGGCCAAGTGGAATCTAAAATGAGGAAAAATATTGAAGCCATGCGAAACTCATTGAATATTACAAAATGTCAATCTGAGAAGAAAATTCAGGCAATAATTCAAAACGAAGCCAAAGAAATTGGTGACATTAAAGCTGAAATGCAAAAAATCTGTGAAACTGAAGGCCAGGCGGAATCTAAAACGAGGAAAAATATTGAAGCCATGCAAAACTCATTGAATATTACAAAATACCAATCTGAGAAGAAAATTCAGGCAATGATTCAAAACGAAGCCAAAGAAATTGGTGATATTAAAGCCGAAATGCAAAAAATCTGTGAAACTGAAGGCCAGGTAGAATCTAAAATGAGGAAAACTATTGAAGCCTTGCAAAACTCGTTGCAAATTAAAAAATACAAATATGAGAATAAAATTCAGGCACTGCATCAAAACGAAGCCAAAGAAATTCATGAAATTGAAGCTGAAATTCAAAAAATCTCTGAAACTGAAGGCCAGGTGGAATCTAAAATGAGGAAAAATATTGAAGCCATGCGAAACTCATTGAATATTAAAAAATGTCAATCTGAGAAGAAAATTCAGGCAATGATTCAAAACGAAGCCAAAGAAATTGGTGACATTAAAGCTGAAATGCAAAAAATCTGTGAAACTGAAGGCCAGGTGGAATCTAAAAAGAGGAAAAATATTGAAGCCATGCAAAACTCATTGAATATTACAAAATACCAATCTGAGAAGAATATTCAGGCAATGACTCAAAACGAAGTCAAAGAAATTGGTGATATTAAAGCTGAAATGCAAAAAATCTGTGAAACTGAAGGCCAGGTAGAATCTAAAATGAGGAAAAATATTGAAGCCATGCAAAACTCTTTGCAAATGAAAAAATACAAATATGAGAACAAAATTAAGGCACTGCAGCAAAACGAAGTCAAAGAAATTCGTGACATTGAAGCTGAAATTCAAAAAATCTGTGGAACTGAGGCCCAAGTGGAATCCCAAATTAGGCAGAATATTGCAGCCTTAGAAAACACGCTAATGATGAATAAGGCCAAATTCAACACAAATATTGAGGCAATGCATCAGTGCGAGGCAAACAAAAAAAGAGATGTTGAAGCTAATATTAGAAACATGAACGAAAAAGAAGCCCAGATGAAGGCAAATATGGATGAGTATGTTAATAATATGCAACGATGCGAGGATGAAAAGAAAACTGAAATAGCAGCTCAAATAAAAAAAATGGAGGAAATTCAGATCCAGAAGAAAGCCAAAATTGATCAGAATATTGAAGACTTGAAAAACTCGTTAGCAATGAGTAAAGTCAAATATGAGAAAAAGATTGAGTCAATGCAACGATACGAGGCTAAGAAAAAACTTGAAATAAAAATAGACATTCAAAGAATGAAAACAACTGAAGCCGATATAAAAAAAGGTATTAAAAAGAGAATTGAAGGTTTGCAAAACTCTTTAGCTATGAGCAAAGAAGAATTTAAAAATAACTCTGAAGCTATGCAAAAATATGAGGCAAAACAGAATAGTGAAATTGCAGAACCCCAAAAGAGACGCAGTTTTGAAAAGAATATGGAGGGACAGAATAAAAAGTGGTCTTCGAGCGAGCAGGGAGTATCAATTGGCGAGACATCCTCCATGCGCTACACCCGAGGGCTGCAAAGAGATCACGTTTCCAGATCATCGACCAGCAGTAACGTTATAGAGGCAGCATTGACAGACGAAGACACTGACCTCCCGAGTAACAGTTCTAATGACACGGGCTCTAGTTCCTGGTGGCCTCGCTTCTGGCAACGATCTCGTTCGTAATGAAAGGCCAAAAGAAATTGAGTTTTGAAAAGAATATGAAGGCAATAAAAAGTTGGCTTCGATCGAGGACACCCTGTTACAGACACCCACGGCGCTGACAACCGACCGTCCAGCAAATTGATTTGACGACATCAGAGACATTAGACGACACCGGATAGCGGAGACAACCCAGGTGACAGTGCCAATACCACCTTCCAGTCCCTGGTGGCCTCAGTTATGGTTACAAACACGCTTACATTGGAATTAAGGTACAAAGAAACCCTGGAACAATAGCTTTCAATTCGGAAAGAATTTTTACAAAAAATTAAACATGTCTCACTCTGACATAGGTAGGTTACTTTTTCATAACATCACTGTCTAAAAAATAAACTTTGTCAGAGTGAGACATTTTTATTTACTGAATTCTTCCACAATTGTTCTAGGGTTTCTTTGTTTATGAGTTTACGAGATACGGATACGCTTTCAAGCAGCTGAGGAACAAGAAGGCGAAAAAACAGATGTCTTGACTTCACTCCTTAGATCTAGCAAGTCGATTCAACTTCGTCGTCCGGAAGTAGAACACTGAAGACGTTGTGAGCGTATCTGTTTCTAATAATGGAATTTATTGGCAACATGGAAAGTAGGTATAGTATATACTTCAACAATTTTCAGTATTACTTATTTAGTATTATTATTATAATAGGGATATTATCGTTATCATCGTTACTTATTTAGGGTTGTTTTAAATGTTTAAATCATTAGGAGTAAGAACCCAACATAGGTATTGATGTTGTTTTAAAAACTGTAATTTTATTGTTTCTCTGTAAAACTATTATAATGATTTGGAAAAGTCCTGTGGTTTTTTCTTCACTAGTCACCAAAATTCTACTCATTATCAGCCTAGCCTAAAAATACGAAATTATACAGGCTGATTTTTTAATGACCAGCCAAATTTTCACAGGGTGTTCTACCCATGAATATGAACAACTTTCACTATGGGACCAACTTTGAAATCACGAAAAAAAAACCAGCGGTTTCCTACAAAAGTTCAATACCTACTCGATCAAAATGTATGAAACAGCTGATATTTTTTTTGCGATTTCAAAGTTGGTCCCATAGTGAAAGTTGTTCATAGTCATGGGTAGAACACCCTGTGAAAATTTGGCTGGTCATTAAAAAATCACCCTGTATAGGTAACTGAAAGGGGAAGAACAAGGACCCGTTGGCATCCATTGGCATGGAAATGTATAGCTTGATGTGTAGCCGTGTGTACGCGCATCTCTTCAGAACGGTTGCACCTATTTGGCTAATTCTTTTTATGTTGTGTTAGGACTAACAGTGGCGTAACTACCCAGCCGAAAGGGCCCCCGGTCAGAGGAGAATCCCAACTCCCAACATTTATTATTACACATTCAGTAAAAAAACCGATGAATTTGCCACGGGCCTCGAACGGTATAGTTACGCCACTGAGGACAATGTTTGTATGAAAGAAAATGATTGAAAAGTTGCCGGGAAAATTGGAAAATTCGGGAAAACTGAAAGTGCATTTTCTATGGGAACTTTGTATTAATTATTATTGAAATTTTGACAGGACAACGTTTTTTGGGTCAGCTAGGCTAGTTTACCTATAATATTCGTTAGGATAGGATTAAGGGCAAAGCAAACATATCAACTCGGAAAGCGATCGTCACCGTATCAACTCGGGCCGTGCAGTATTCTTTGTATGAAACTATTATAATAATATAATATAATATCCTTGGACATTTCACACAACGCAAGCAAGCTAAGCAACCTAATGCTTGTGTTATGGTAACGAGATGGCTGATAAACTACTTATACTGGGTGTAATTTTAATCACCGTTATCCTCTTAAGGGGTCATTGTACTCATCATTATAAACAACTTTTACTATGGGACCAAACATGAAATCGCGAAAAAAAAATAAGCTGTTCAGTACATTTTGACGAATTATGCGAACACAAATGTACTGAACAGCTGATTTTTTTATCCCTAACGGTGATTAAAATTACATTGATTGGTGATTACATTTTTTTTTTTATAAATACATACATATTATAGATAGAAAAACACCCAGACTCGGAACAAATATTTGTTCTGTGCGGGAATCGAACCCGCGACATGTGGCGCGGCAGTCAATCGCTTAACCACTGCGCCAACCGTGTCGTCCGTATTATGAATGATATGTAAACCAGCTAAGCTGCAGGCTAACAACCCAGTTTAGCGTTCTTTTTTACACGACTGACACGACTGCCCAAAGGAAAGGAGTGTAATGTTTTCAGGGTTGATGTATGTTTATATGTGAGTTTCTTTATTCCACCATAACTTTTAAATGCCTGAACAGATTTGGATGACTGGGGTTAGAATTCTTACATCATCCCGAGTGACACTGGCTATAATTTTTCTAAATGAATGATGCCGCAGTAGGTAATATGGCTCCATTTTGAAAAGTAAAAAAAAATTCTTTAGTTATTATTACAATAATAGTATGGGTATCAAAATGAAGGCGTTGAACAGCACGTTCTAAAAAAATATAATATAATTTATTGGCATAAAATACATCAACCACGTTTCATAAATTTTTGGTCCAAATGTGAAAGTAAGTAAGACTGCGAATACCTATCTACATTGTCACTGAAATATTTAAAATAAAAATAAATAATTAAAAATATTAAAAAACACGACTGCCCTGCCAAAAAACGAACTAAAATGTAAAAAACAAGTTGTATTCCCTGACTAAACAGATAAATAAAATTCTCATTGCAGTCGGGCCCCATTCAGTGGAATACTTTTTAATTAATCTATAAGAGGTCCCCCGACTGCAGTGACAATTTTATTTATCTGTTTAGTCAGGGAATACAACTTGTTTTTTACATTTTATTTCGTTTTTTGGCAGAGCAGTCGTGTTTTTTAATTTTTTAAATTATTTATTAATTTCCTAACATCATGCAATGTTTTTCACTTAGTTTTTCAACTACAATGTTAAGTTTGTTCTTAGGATAAAGTCATCCCAACTACGGAACCCTTCATTGTGCGTGGTCCGACACGCACTTGGCCGGTTTTTTGAATTACAGGCTTCAAGATTGCAAAACAAAAACATCGGACTTCTATGTAATCTAAGAATCTAAAACGTACAAACTTTTGATTGATGATGTTTGACAGATACCTTCCGTGCTAAGTAGTTGCAACCATGGACCTAATATACTGTTAGCTGCAACGTCCGACTAGAGGGAGCTACTGGAGACCAGCTCTATATAAGCCAGCGGAAATCTACCTCGTGTAAGGCCTTGTGTGGCATCGAGACAGCATCACATCTACCTCGTGTAAGGCCTTGTGTGGCATCGAGACAGCATCACATCTACCTCGTGTAATGCCTTGTGTGGCATCGAGACAGCATCACATGTACCTCGTGTAAGGCCTTGTGTGGCATCGAGATTGTGTCAAATTCATTTCATGTAAGGCCTTGTGTGGCATTGGAATAGTATTTTATTTGCAGCGTATAAGGCCTTGTGTGGCATCGCTCATTAAAATTATCCATCCAATATTACCCATCCAAGTATAAAACTATTGATGAACATGATGTATGCTAGATCTAACATGTATGTGTTTACCTCCCCAGGTTATGAGGATCCTGTTGTTGAGACGGCTTCAGAGCCAGAGCCAAGATCATCTGCAGAGAGCATCGAGGACGCTGCCCCGTCAGGAGAAGCCGTGTTAGCTGCAACGTCCGACTAGAGGGAGCTACTGGAGACCAGCTCTATATAAGCCAGCGGAAACCGGCGCACGTCCCTTTTTTTGCCGACAGACGCGCGCTCGTAAACATCGACTATAGGATATCGTGTATTTTTGTCTTTTATTTAGCTATTTTTCTTTAATTTTGTTAAAATATTTTTGTAATTTATTAAAAATTAAGTTAGCGGTGTTCATTATATTTTTTTTAAATAAAAATCCTTCTAAATTCCTAAAAATACTATATAAACAGGACTGAGCTCTCCAAAAATCGTATCATACAAAAATGAACCTTAGGTATTGTACTTTAGGTTTACTTTTGATAGGATATCTTAGCCGAGGCAAAACGAGCCGAGAGAGAGCCCGACTTGAGTAATTTGTCCCTTTTGCTCAATTGCCAACAGATAAAAATGATAAAGATGGTAGAAAAATTTCACCAACTACAAGTAGGTAAAATAAGTTACGTATATTTTTTTTAGCATTTAGATTAGTTTTAAATAATTTTATTTATAGGTTTACAATCTGTATATCATAGTCAATAATTTTATAAGTACCTAAGCTCCATGAGTAAAATAATCAAAATAATATAATTTTGATTATTGTTTGGTAGCTATCATATAATTACTCTGGTAACACTGAAATCTGACACCAATGGTTTCATGGCGGTTTTTTTCAATTTAGATAGCGAAAATGGTGAGAAAGTGTTGCATCAAGAAATGTAAAAGTGAATGTTATGCTGGTTGTGGCATTTAATTTCACAGGTAAGGAACTTCTAAGGAATAACAAAGATTTAAATAAATCTCGATAAAAGACCTAAAATTGTTACTAAATAGTAACAATTTTGAGTCTAAGGCTGGGTTGCACCATCTTACTTTAACTATAACAAACATTGCACCTTCAGTTAAAGTACTAGTTAAACAAAAAAACGGTTTGCTCCATTTGACAATTTGTTAACTGACGTCATAACTTTAACTTTAACCTAACTATCACGCTTCGCTGAATAAAGTTATAGTTAGATTGGGTTGCACCATCTTACTTTAACTATAACAAACATCGCACCTTCAGTTAAAGTACCAGTCAAACAAAAAACGGGATGCTCCATTTGACAATTTGGTAACTGACGTCATAACTTTAACCGTCCACGCTTCGGCGGTTAATGTTATCGTTAAAGTTAAATTTCTGTCAGAAGCGTCGAATACCATGTCTCTGCTCCGACAAATACTCGCGGAAACTAGGTAATTCTGAAGACGAAGGTGATGACCTGGTCAGTGTCAGGGGGCCTACTCCCTAAGTCCGTCCGCCTTTCCGTCCGTCCGTTTATCCGTCCGTCTGACATTACGATCCATTAAAACAAGTGTAAAAGTTAAAGTTTTCGGACGGGCAACAACACATCGGAAATAGGGACAACTGGCAAATCATGTTGTCATTCATACTTCGTTCGGGCCCCGAAGCAATCATCCATCCGTAGGTGATACGGAGTAAGAAACGTCCGTAACGAAGGCCGAAACTACGGGCTTCGTGCTTAGGGAGTAGGCCCCCAGGTCTTGAAAAAGAATACCTCTATATCTGTCTGTCTGTCCGTCCGTCAGTCTGTCTGTCACAGCTGGAAATCTCAAGAACTACTAATGCTATCAACTTGAAATTTGGAACAATTTTAGATGACGTTTACCCAACTATTTTTCAAATGTAATAAAAATATATGTATTTTTTTTGCAACAGGGACTGAAATTAATTAGAGACTTTAAAAATTCAAAGTGGGGCTACTAGGGCATGTGGGGTCTCATGTGAAAGAACGCTGTTTGCACATTCTCAAACCTTTTTTTATTTTTTTTTAGGCCGCACAGTTTTCGACGTTTGATGAAAAATGTAAAAAAATACCGTTCCCCCCCCCCCCCCCCCATCTCCAAAGTTTGCAAAGAGAAAAATCTGAAATTATTCTATGTGATAGCAGTTTATGTAAAGATTACAGGAAGAATGAAACGATGTCTCTAAATAGCACACTTTTTCAGAAATCGGAACGGAACTCTCGGTGCGTGAGTCCGACTCGCTGTTGACCGGTTTTTTTTTGTTTTAGTTTAATTACTCTGAATTCTAGGTAGTTTATAGTGCATGCCTTTATTTAGTGGGCTTTGTTACTTTATTTTTTTGGAATGCCCTCCGTCATGATAAAGTTAAGGCACCTTTTATTTTTCAGAAATAAAGCAGTGAGTCAGTACAGCAAGTACCTACTTATCGCGTTAGAATATTATGCTTATGGTTCGTTCCAAAGATGGAGCTCGTGGCTAAGTAATAACAGCTGCATGGGTCGATCCGTCAGGTTAAGCTACGCTTGCCGGGGTTGGTCAGTGGATGGGTGACCATCTTTACATACCGAGATTCCTCCGTGCCTCGGAAAGCACGTTAAGCCGTTGGTCCCGGCTGTTATTCGTGGATCTTTGACAGTCGTTACGGGTCGTCAGAAGCCCAAAAGTCTGACAATCAGTCTTACCAAGGGGTATCGTATTTCCCAGTAACTGGGTTGTGGAGGTCCGATAGGCAGTCGCTCCATGTAAAATACTGGTATTCAGCTGCATCCGGTTAGACTGGAAGCTGACCCCAACATAGTTGGGAAAAGGCTAGGCAGATTGATTGGTTCGTTCCAAAGATGCGTTGGCGATACAGCTGGTGTGTTAAAGGCTCTTACAGACAGGCGATATCGCGTCGGCGACGCGATATTGCGATATTATATCCGTAGAACAATATCGCGTCGTGACGCGATATCGCCTCTGTCTGTAACAGCCTTAAGTCAACTGTATCACGCATAATATACAGGGTGAGCCGCGCAATTGCAAGATGCGAGCAGAAGGCTATGCAGTAAAGGCATATTTGCTAACACCTCTGCGTGATCCTGTTAGTGATGGAGCTAAATTATATAATGAAAGCCAAATCCGTACAAGGAATCTAGTAGAAAGGGTGTTTGGATGTTGGAAAAGAAGATTTCCCTGCCCTTTCCATGAAAATAAGAACTCTGCTAGAGATAGTCCAGCCTATCATAGGTAATAATAGGTAATAGGTAATACGGGCTAGTATCCGCAACTCCACGACAATGCGCGTATTTTGCGTATGGGTGGGAAAATCGGTTATTCGATCCACCCCAGCTCCTCAAAGAATGCCAGCAGCGCCTTGACATTACTGACAACTTCCCGGATGGTACCTGGGTTACCGAAGTACTTTGCCCTGTATGCGGCGACAACCGGGCAGTTTAGAAGCACATGAGCTGCTGTCTCGTCGTCCTCCATGCAGGCCCTGCACAGCGGACTGTCTGTGACTCCTATGACAAAGAGGTGTTTATTAAATGACCCATGGCCAGTTAAAGCAGCAGTAACTGTACGCAGCTGTTGTTTAGTTAGTCGAAGAAACTGTTTCGTGAGGCGGCCATCAATTGTAGGGAGTGCTTCCCTAGCCTGCCTACACTCACCTTGGTCCGACCATAGCTTATGATGCTGGTCCCTGGTACGTTTCCTTACCAGAGTGCGCAAGTACCCGAAGGGGAGCGGCACTATAGGCTCAGGTCCCACTGGTGCCATGCTCGACCCCCTTCTGGCAAGTTCGTCGGCTGCGTCGTTGCCTAGCGAGCCGCTGTGTCCCTTGATCCATTGAATGGTTATATTATTGAGTCTACCCACCTGGTTGAGACGCTGGTGGCACTCGTATATTAGCCCAGAGTCCACTGTGTGACTACTTAGCGCTTGCAGAACTGCCATGCTATCTGAGAGTATGCGGATCGAGTGGTCCTTAACTTCCCTGGCCATGATGGCAGTAGCGGCCAGAGAAATGCCCATGCACTCGGCCTGGAACACCGTGTTATGGACCCCCAATGGTGTAGCTATGTGTATGTTGAAGTCCTCCGAGAAGATTCCAGCACCTGTGCCACTACCTGTTTTAGATCCATCCGTGAAGATGCGTAGCTCTGCGGGGCGCAACCCCTCGCATCGACGATCCTCGTGAAGCTGGATCTTGTATTTTTTATTAAAAATAAATTGTTTGGGTACCCGGTCATTTACAGCTTTCGTAATAGGGAACTCCTTGTTGAGTCCCTCAAGCAGCGCGGTGTGTGGTGAGTTAGTCTTACCCCAGAGATCTAGTGCATTAAGACGTACCGCTGCCATCGTTGCTTCCTGCTGTATGAACAGGTGGAGCGGTGGCAAACCCAGCATGGCTTCAACTGCTGCAGTCGGAGTAGTCCTCATGCAGCCCGTAGTCGCCGTGCAGGCTAGTCTTTGCATATGTTGTAGTTTATTGGAGGCTGTAACAAGTTTGGTGCGGGGCCACCAGACCACAGCCCCGTAGGTGATCATGGGGCGGATCACTGCGGTGTACAGCCATAGTATAATTTTCGGGGATAGGCCCCACTTCTTACCTATCATTTTCCTGCACTGCCAGAAGGTGATACAGGCCCTGTTTAGTTTGTTGTCTAAATGACTACTCCAGTTTAACTTACTGTCTAGAATGACCCCGAGATACTTAACTTCGTTGGTAAGCTGGAGTTCTGTATCGAACAGTTTTGGTAGGCGGAAAGGGCCTAATGCTCGTTTATGGGTAAACATGACTAGTTCAGTTTTAGTGGGATTCACTGATAGGTCAAATTCCCTGCACCATCTTTCTACAATACGTAGCGCTTGCTGAGTGAGGTTGCAGATCGTTCCTGTCACCTTCCCCGACACAAGGATTGCGAGGTCGTCTGCGTAACCTATTGTATAATAGCGGCTGGCGTTGAGTTTGGTGATAAGGTCGTTAATCACTAAATTCCATAGCAGGGGCGACAAAACCCCTCCCTGGGGGCAGCCTTTGGCTATCATGGCCAAATGCTGCTCACCCTCAAGGCGAACCACTCGTTTACTTAACATGTTAGTAATCCAGTCCGTTAGTACCTGTTCTACTCCATGTCTGGAGAGGGCGCTGCTGATGCTGGAGAAGTTGGTTTTGTCGAAGGCTCCTTCGATGTCTATGAACGTGCCCAGGCAGGTGCCTTTCTGGTAAATCGCTTCCTCTATCTGTCCGACCACTAGATGAAGAGCGGACTCGGTCGACTTACCCGAGCTGTATGCGTGTTGATTACCGTGTAGCGGTACCGTCTTCAAAGCACCGTCCCTCAGCTCCCTGTCACACAGCCTTTCCATAGTCTTTAAGAGAAAGGAGGTCAGACTGATCGGTCGGTGGGATTTGGCGTTTGTGTAGTCACCCTTACCTGGCTTAGGGATGAATATAACTTTCACTTCCCTCCATCCTTTAGGAATGTATCTGAAGGCCAGGCACGCTCTCATTAAAGGCACTAGTCTTATTGCAATAGAGGTCCCACCCCACTGTAGTAAGGCGGGGAAAACTCCATCAGGACCAGCTGCCTTAAAAGGATGGAAACTACGAATGGCCCATTGGATCTTTTCCAACGTGATCACCCTGTTCGCGTAAAGCCAATCATTGTCTGATGGTGTTTGAATTACATCTAGCCAGTCGATTACCTGCGTAAAGACACATCCAGGGAAGTGAGTTTCAATAAGGACGCGTCTCGTTTCTTCTGGCGAGGAAGTGAGTGTATTATCAGACTTACGAATGGTAGCGGGACCAGATATCTGCTGTTGCGCCAGTACCTTCTTTACCCTGTTTGCTTGCTGACAAGATTCAATGCTTCCACAGAATTTGCGCCATCCCGTAGTACTCCTGAATCTGATGCATTTTTTGTAGCTGGATTTGGCTGCGTAATAGTTATCCCAGTCCTCATCCGCACATGTGTTCATGGCTCTATTCAGAGCTTGCCTTACCTTACTGCGCTTGCGCTCCAGCTCAGCGCCCCACCAGGGTTGTTTGCCCGGTGTGCTACGCGGGGTGGTCTCTGGGCAAGCAGTTTGGTAGCTGTCAATCATTGATTTAGTGAGGTGACCTACCAAAACCTCAATCTGCGTCGTGTCCACAACTGTCGTCGGATCGCCTAGTGTCGCCAGCTTGGAATCTAGGCTGCGTGTATAGGTGGCACGATCCGTATTACGCGGATTACGCCGTGGTGGTGTAGGTGGAACACAGACCTGGATGTCGAAGCGGATCCACCTGTGATCAGAGCAGGACGCCTCCTTGGAGACCTGCCACCCAGTGGTAATCTCCGCCGCGCCCTCTGTAGCCAGAGTGAGATCTATGATTGTCCGGCTACGCCTGGTTACGAATGTTGGTTCGGAGCCAGTGTTTAGTAAGGATAGGTTAGTCGAAAACAAATAGTCAACCAAAGCCTTACCCCTCTCGTTTTGCGTGTCCATTCCCCACAGTTGGTGGTGAGCATTGGCGTCGGCACCCACGACGAGCTGAAACCCGCAACTCTCGCAATGGCTCACGAGGCGGGCGAGGCCGTGGGGAGGCGGCGCCTCCGCTTCGGGCATGTAGACCGAGGCGAACACGATCTCCAACTCCGTGGCGTCGACACGCTGTATTAGCAGCTTAACTGCAGAGACATCTCTGCAACAGAAGTCCGTTAAGAGATGTGTTTTAAGGTTACCTGTGACATAGATGCACGATCTGGGGTGATCGTGACCCGTGGTGACCAGGAGCTTACCATTGAGATTGGAGAGTCCTTGAATGCGGCCCGCCCTTATCCACGGCTCTTGGATCAGGGCAATGGCCGTGTGTTGAACCTCCAGCCACTTGCGAAGCTGAGCCGTCGCGGTCTGACTATGGTGGAGGTTTGCCTGGAGGACTTTACAAGTTGACGAAAGGGACGCCATCGCTGGTCGAACCCTCATCGTCCCCCCCTAGTTTGAGCCCGGCAAACAGGTCGCCCTCGTCGAAGCCGTCCCCTCCCCCGGCCGAAGCTGGCGACAAAATCATGTCATCCAGCTCCTCACCAGACGAAGGGACGGCGTCCACGGCGGCGACAGCAGGGGCAGCCGACTCTGCTACAGCAGGTTCGGCCGCGGATGCTACCGGGTTGTTTGATGGGGGAGTGACCTCCCCTCCTGGTGTCTGTGGCAGCGCCTCGCAGCCGGCGTCCATGGTGGAGTCCCATCCGTCGGGGACGTCTGTGAACCTACCGTTCCGACCCCGGAATTTTACGTAGACCGCCCCCAAACCAAATGAGAGACGGCGCCCAGCCTCCATCAGGGTCGGGATTTGGTCCACCGGAACATCGACCACCACAAACCATGCTGCGTCTTGTTTGTCGGCATGCAGAAGTACCCACCTCTTTATGTCGACCCAGGGGTTCTGATACCAGAGAGCACGCCCAATATCGGTCGACTCCCCAAAGACCCCCTGCTCGTCTGGGATCACGACACCACATCGTGCTCGCTTCTGGATCTCCGACTGGCTCTTGACGACTAGCGAGTTGCTAGCTTGGAGAGTCAGTTCGGAGACTGTCTTCCTTAGCCAGGCTAAGGTGTGGTCGTCACTGCACCACAGTTTGAGGACACCCCCGGCGAACACCGGCTTGGCATTGAAGGTCGGCCTTGGAGTGTCTTGCTTTGCGGACCAGGCCTCGAGAAGGATCTGCTTCTGGATAGCAGCGAGTACCTGATCCGATACGTCCTTGCTGAGGATCCCCGTGCGGTCGCAGGTGATCGCGACGTCCAGGGTAGCGCTGGCAGCTTGGGCGTAGCTTCGTTGTGCAACCCGTTTGGATTGATCAAGACGCGGCCGCTTCTGATCTCCACGAGGTGTCAAAGACTCGTTGAGAGCTCGCTTGGCCGCGGCCTGATCCTTCCAAACAGGTTGCTGCATTTTACCTTGTGCAGGTGTCTCCATAGCACTGGTTGACGGTTGACTGGGCGCTGGTTGACTTGTGCCGGCCTTTGCCTGCGACCGCTTACCGTCGGAGAAGTTTACCTGGTCGCCTGTCGGTTTGTCTGAACTAGCGGCAGTGACCTGTTTATTGCCGGAGCCTTCGCGTAGCAACCTGCGTGCTTGACGGCGCTCCTTCCTCGTCATCCTATCCCTCTTAAATAAATAAATAAATAAATAAATCAATTTATTGACACACACAAGTTACAAATTATACAAACAAGAAAACAAAAAAAAAAAAACATTGAGCATAGTTGGAACAAAACTAAAAGAAGCCGTGGGCCCCAAACTAGGCATAGCCTGTATCTTGGTGGCCCAATATAGACAGTAAAGGCAGATTGAATAACTGACTGTTCAGCGTGACACAGCACTACAAGATACAAGAAACAGTTAAATTTGAAAATTATAAATAAACAATAAAAATAGTAATAATATCAATCTTGCAGTCAATAAAATGAACATTAAAACAAAAAATCAAAGAGAAGAAAAACATGCGTCATTCAAAAAATTCAAATTATTAAAATTAAAATTATCAGTAAGCATGATTGCAATCAAATAAAAGTCAAAAATCATTCAGAAATAAAATAAGAATTAACAATCAATAAAATTAATATTCAAAACAAAAGAACCAAAATTAAATTAAAGATAAGATCAACATGCGAAATTATAAACATCATCAAACATGATGGTATCATTATGGCATGTCTTCGAGAGTGTGCGTGCGTGTGAGTGTGTGCATGTGGGGGTGTGTGTGTGCATGTGTGTGAGTGTGTGTTTGTTAGACAGTATAAAACAGGACAGAGGCAGGGAAAGGTCTTGACTGTATGAGTGTCGTTTGAGTGCTAGTTACTTTAAGGGGCATAAGAGATTTTCTGTCTCATCATAGGTCAGGTCCTGAAGCCATGTCTTTATAATAATCTTGGCTTCGAGTATATTACCAGGGATCTTTAGTGTGGATTTATTGACTGTGTTAAAGACTCGAATAGGCAGAAAGAGTGAAAAACGTGTAGCAAAAACCGTTCTAACTCTTGGTATTGGTAGTCTATCAGCTCCTATCCTACCTCTTTGGATGTATGTGAATCGACTCCCGGAAGCAGCAATCAGTTTAAGAAGGGACTTCTGTATATAAAGCTGTCGGACACGCAAGACGCCTGCTTCTTTGTATAGTTTGTCTGTTGGGTAACGGCGCGGTTTTCCAAGGAAAACTTTAAGAACAGCCCGTTGAGCACGTTCGAGTTCAAGCAAATAGGACTTGGCCGCGCTACCCCAGACACCTACACAATACTGCAGCAGCGATTGACAAAGTGCTAGGTAAACTTTTCTGCATATGTCCTTCGGGGCACTAGCACGTAGGGATTTAAATATATAAATGAACTTACGGATTTTTTTAGAGAGTGACGAGATATGTTCCTTAAAAGACAAGTTCTGGTCAATTATGACACCTAAATATTTGGTTGATTTGACTCTGCCTATATAATTACAGCAGCAATTTGTTGCATGACAGTGGATGTTATGAATTTTGATATGATCGATCTCCGGACAGCAGGAACGACTGATGGAAAACGTTATAAAATTAGTTTTTTCGACGTTTAGGGTTAAGAGATTTCTATCGAGCCAGTCAGATATAGTACGCATGCCATTTACTGCGGCGTCTGTGGCGTCCTCCCATGTATCACCGTGAAATATGATTGCTGTGTCATCTGCGTAACAAATCATATCTGACCGTGGGATAGTTAGCCTCAATATGTCATTCATGTACATGGTGAACAATGTCGGCCCAAGGACACTTCCCTGTGGCACCCCAAACGTGACTGGAAGGCTATCACTGACACTGTCCGCGATTACAACATACTGCTGTCTATCCATTAAATAGCTTCTAAACCAGTCCCAAGCGATGCCTCTTACGCCAAAGCGATCTAGCTTTTTTAATAGCATTTGAATGGAAACTGTGTCAAATGCCTTGGCCAGGTCAAGAAAGACACCAATTGCCCGTTTCCCCCCATCAACCTTTGAAGAGACAATGTCAGTTAAAAGCCCAACGGCTTGCTCTGTGGACTTCCCGCGTCTAAAACCGTATTGGCGTTCGGACAAAAGGCTGTGTTTTTCGAGAAAGTTGATGACACGGTTATTAACGAGCTTCTCTAAGATCTTTGACAGTACACAAAGTAAAGAGATAGGCCTGTAGTTGTCAGGACAGTCTTTTTCGCCCTTCTTGTGAATCGGCGTTACAGCGGCAACCCTCCAGGAGTCAGGAAATTTACCCGTTGACATGCTCAAGTTACAGATATGCGTTAGGGGATTCAGTATAAATGGTTTGATGTGCTTGAGAAGGAGTGGACGGATCCCGTCAGATGCAGGTGCGCTGTCGTCTTTCATATCGGTAATGAGACTGTCAACTTCACAGTTGTCTGTTGGGTGAAAGAACAGAGAGTCCCTGGATCGGTCTGCAAGAGTGGCATCCTTGCAGAGTTTGCTCTCTGTAGTCTGGAGTTTGTTTAAGATGTTGAGTGCCAAACGCTTACCTACCGATACGAAATGACTGTTGCATATGTTAATGGATGAGATGCCATTTTCTGCAGACTTTAAGAGTTCTTGACTGTCGTTGATTTTTTTAGGGAATTCACAAATGTCTTTAATGACTCGCCAGAGCTTTTTGGGTTGGCTACTGTGATTCTCTAACTCTTTACCCTCATACTCTACCCTGCGTTTATGAAGGATGACGTTACAATGGTTTCTATATCGAGTATATACGGCTTTTAACTGTAGGTTCGATGGTTGCGCCTTCACTTGAGCATGCAGCGTGTCTCGATGGCGCACGCACCGAATCAAGCCGGGAGTGACCCACGGCTTCAAGTTAAATTTAGAGCGGCTAATTTTGATTTTTTCCGTGTGTTTTTTTATGGTCTCTGTTAATATTTTATTGAACAGTAACATCGCGTCATTTACTTCGGTTTTGGACGTAACTTCGGTCCAGTCGCGTTTGCTAATATCTTCGGCGATCTTAGCGTAATCCATTTTTATTCTAAATCTATTGCGTGGTGGATTACTAACTTTTAGCAGGTTTGTGCCTAGGATAACAAGATCATGGTCCGTTAACGAGGATTTACAGACTACTCCTTGAGTTGAGCCTTTACTTCTAATAAACGCGTGATCTAAGCAAGCTTCGCCTCTAGTAGGTTTAGTGATTGTAGGAAGGAGTCCGTATTCCGATAGGAGACACTGATAAGCAATACAAATGGCATTGGGGTTATTATCAAGGAGGTTTATATTCATGTCCCCTGTAACAATAACGCATGGACTATTCAGACCTGTTAGCGAGTTTTCTAATGAGTTCAGAAATCTATCTGTATTACTAAATGAAGGTGAGCGGTAGATTCCCAGTAGTGTGATATTTGTGTTAATTTTGACAGTGAGACAATTGGCGTCATCAAAATCCGGCTCGCTAACTGAAACTGGCCAAGTATCTCGCACGTATACAGTTACTCCACCACTTTTGTTGATAACTTTCCGAGTATGAAAGCAGTTGTACCCTGGCAACTGATTGACTATAGAGTTGTCGTTAAGCCAGCACTCTGTTAGCACTATTACATCGAATGGGCAGTCGAGGCGATGGAGTACCGTTACAAGCTCAGGAAAGTTTTTCTGTAAGCTTCTAATATTGCAAGTTAGCACTTTAAAATCGTGCTCCACTAATATATCTCGGCACAACTCTGGTCTATCAATGATGCGGCAAGCTAACGTAAGCGTTTCGTCGATTTCGTCTGTTAAATCAACTTTATCCATTATCTAAAAACCTTGAAAAAATACTGAAATATGGTTTAATGGAGCTTGTTGCCGCTTTTGTGCCAGAGAGAAGGGATTGGTCGCGTTGACCAGTGTGTTTGGGGAGGAGTTTGCTGTGTGTATGATGTGAGTGATCGTATGACTGGATGAGTGATTTGTAAATACTATGTTGATTTCGTAACAGTGAGTATGAGAAATTGTTGTTTAAACGTAGCACTTGATTTTTAGGGCTGAGTATAGTGATTAGCTCTGCGAGTGTGAAGAGTTCGGAGCTAAAAGTGTTTAGGTGAACATAATTATTATTGACAGTAATATATAGTAAATTAACGCAACCGTTTCCAATTGTAAAGCGAGACTTTAAGTAATACTTATAATAAACATTTTTTAGGAAAATATAAATATGAAAAATTCGGATAATTATAACACATAAGTATCGATACTTTATACAAACACAGAGTTCAATTCGAGACATCCGGAAAGGGATTTGAAGTTGACGGGATTGTGCCAAGAAAGTGGTCCAGGTCTCTATTGTTTTTAATTTGTATAGCTGTCTTCCCTTCTATTTGACGAACGAGCACTTGGCCTCTGCTCGTCCAGCAAAACTTATATCCAGCGTTCTTAGCTCGGACTCTGGCTTCCCGAAATAAGATCCGATTTTCTTTAGTGAGGTGTTCGTTAATGAAAATCTTCCTGATAGGGCCCTGAATCTCAATATCCTGGGATGATAGATTGCGCCTTGTTTTAAATGCTTTTATAATTTCGTCCTTTTTTGCTCGACGCAGTAGTTTAACTATGACAGGGCGGGGGAAATTGGAGTCAGGGGTAGACGTTTGGCCTTTCTTCTTCAGGCCTGCACGGGCGGTCCAGTCAATATCCTCTATGGCTAAGTTGACCCCAATCTTAGTTGCCGCAACCATAGCTATATGATGTAGATTTTCATTGGCAGTTTCTTCCACTCCTATGATCTCAATTTCATTTCTCATACCCACCTGCGACTGCTGATTCAGTTGGTCCTTTAATGAGTATATCATTGCGTTCATTTCAGTCACTTGAGTCGAGTTTTGTTCAAGCGCAGTGATGCGCTCCTCAAAAACGTCTAAACGGCCATTACATTTGTCTATTCTGTCAAACATTTTTTCTAGAGTGAGTTTGACCTCTGCCATATCCGAGCGCATAAGGCGAATTTCTGTAACCAGCTCAGAAAAAGAAACGGAACCTTCAGTGACATCCCGGCTGGGTGAACCGATAGCCATGCCTGCTCTTATTGCCTTGCTCGGCAACGGATGGACCTGAAGGGTCAGTGCAAGGGCGTTGGGCTTGTTGTGTGGGTTTTTTACCCTTGCCCTTGCGTTTCTGCACAACCTGCCAGGTGCGTGAGAACGCATCCTCAGTGCAGCTGGCTGGCTGGCTGGCTGGATGGGAGGAGGCCAGAGGGGCCTCAGGAGGAGGAGGGTGTTTGGTTGGACACCCGGTACCGCTGTTACCCAGTACCGGGGTCTGTGTAGCTAGGGTCGGACCGGCAGTGGTATTAGTCGTCGCCTGAGTTTTGGAAGGGTCGGTACTGGTCCCAATCAGCGCCGACGTCCTTTGTTTATACTGGGACTTTTTACGTTTGGTCTTAGCTGTGGTTCTCGCCACAGCCGGACCGGCGCCCGCGCTGGTACCCGCAGTGTTAGCTGCATGGCCACCAGGGGCAAGGGAAGTGCAAGCACCTCCCTTGGGAGTGTCTTTGGCTTTCGCCACCACTCCGGTAATGTTAACAGGCCTAGAATTGTCCATGTTAAATTTGGTTATAAAATTCATCTCTCTGGCTCCCACCCTCCATGGAGCCCGCACCTGGGAACGTCTCACTATAAATAAAAGTTCGATCGTTAGGATTACCAGAGAGATATAGGTGCGCAAGGCTGGTTTACAGTGCGACATCGGGCGCTCGATCGGGTTGGCGTAGGGGCCTATCATAGTAGCTACTGCTTTACTACATAATATATGCAAAAAATGCGGGATCCTATGCCTCCAAGTAGGAATAAGGGCAGTGATTGATCAAATGATGAGGAAGACATTATTTATACAGTGGTGAGGAATGATGATTGTAACAGGTCACTATTGATAAACAAATATTTCAGTAGACTATGACAAGCTGTTATTTAGTATGTGAGGGAGAGGTAAATAATAAACAAATTTAAATATATGTAAATTAATGCTTTTTATTTATATAAATATCCTAAAATTTTGATGTATTTTTAATGTTAGGATTTCTAAATTTAGTTTTTCCATATCTATTTCATATATTAAGCACTGGCAAAGACAGATTTTAGGCTTACGACATCATCATAATAGCCTAATTTCCATCAATTGATGTTTGTATAAGGGACCTCCGCCAGTCTGTAGTATCGTCCAAATCAGGTGGTGGTGAGGAACCTTCTCCAGTACGACGCATTTCTTGGCGCTCTTTGCTAGCTCCCTGTAAACATGAACATTTTATTAAAATTGGTTGTGCATTTTTGAATGCTCCTCTGATACAGGTATTACTTACAAAGGGATATTCTATCCATTTTTCACTGTTCACTTTATTGTTTTAATGAAATACGAAAACGCACTAATTAGAATATTTATATCAATATATTACCTTCTTTGCAACTTCAGATTCTCAAATTTATATTTGAGCTGTTTTACGGTTTGTGGAGTGTCTCCTAGAGCGTTGAACTCACACTCGATTAAACTCTATGCACTATATTTTTGTTTGAAGCTAATCCCGTCCGTCTTTTTTACAAAACAATATATTTTTATGTTTTGAATTTTTGATATTAGTGCGTGCAGTCTGTCCATTTCCGCTTTTGTAAAACTTGGACTTCTTTCTCTGAAACATAAAAATATAATTTAAGCAAAGGCGTATTTTGAGTAAATAGCTACAATTATTATTTGTATAATTTTTGAGTATTACGGTGAATAACGGCATTCAATGAAAATGTTCAATCACAGCACAATGCTTTACATTATTATTGATTACATAGGACAGCAAGGAAAGTGCAACTGCAAAAAAACAACGCGCTAAAGACAATAGTTTATATAAATAGGTGCTTACTTTGTTTTCAAGTCATCTTCCATTTTCATGTTATCAAGGATGCTAAACAGAAAATAACTATTATTTTCTGTTTAGCATCCTTGATAAATACAATCACTTTACACAACACAAATCCACGCTGTTTTGACAGTTGACATTATTTACGATAAAAAACAAATTATAAAATGACAGCGCCATTTGAACTCGCCTCTTTACCATATTTAAAAATATTCCCTGCAACGAACCTATGGTAAATTAACCTCATTTGATTTGCTACCCCGCTAACTTTAACTATGGATACGCTGGTGCAACGCATTTCACAGTAGTTACCGTTAAAGTTAACGTTAAAGTTATTGTCAAATTTGACTTAAACCTTAACTTTAACTACTGTTCTGGTGCAACCCAGCCTAAGTAGTGTAACCATGGTCTAGACGTCTACAAAAGCTATAAGTAGTGTATTTCTGATTAAAACTATTAATATTAGGCGCATAATAAATACAATTTGTACTTATGTATCGCATGATTGAAATATAATTATTTTTAAGTTGTTTACAGCTTTCCATCCAAAGAAGAAATTCAACAAATATGGTTGGATGTACACTCTGCAACAGAGATAAGTAACCAGTGTTGTAGTGTGCGTGACACTACAAAACTGTATTGCTACTGTTAAAACGATTCATTACGTACAGCACACAATGCCCTCACGCACACATCGCGTTCATGTGCGAGTGAGTGCGCTAATGTCTTCTCAATTATAGTATAACATAATTTCGCGTTGAAAACTTAAGCGTTCGTAGCCCAACGAATAAGGCATCATACTTCTGAGTACTACTGTGTGAGTTCAAATCTCTGAAGTGATGATTCTTTTTGCGATTTATTATTTTAAGCTAAAGCAATTAGAACAATTTTTGTTAAGAAAATGTTTTATTTATTTAAAATTGCTTAAATAAATAAAACCATTTTTAATAAATATCTTTATTTAAAAAAAAGAACATCAAAAGTGAACATGTTTTATTATAAATACAACAATATGTTTAGAACATGCTATTACATCTTTTTATACCATTATATAATAATGTATACAACAATGGGCGGAGTGAATAAACATGTCACATAGATAACAAATATAATCTGATCCAGTAACAATAACATCACTCACACACTCCTACCTACACAGTACCGCCGACTTAATTTATTATGGCTAAATATGCTGTGAAAGTATTAAGTATTTCGTTTAGGTATCTATTATAAAATAAAGTCGCTTTTCATGTCTGTCTGTGTAGCCGCGTTGTTCTTCTAACGCCACAGATTTTGATGCGGTTTTCACTATCATGATAAATATTTAACTTATATATTATAGAAACCTTCATGTTTTAACAAGTCGTAAAAACCGTGCGAATCAGGGCCGGGTCGCTAGTTCAGTTATATACAGATATGAATTACCTACATTTTTGAAAATTAAAATAAAAACATTTACCACCTGTATCGGGAACAGTAGGTATTATAATTATTACCAACCATTATTAATTATTTCTAGGAAAATAATAGATTTGAAAACGTTAAAATGTCTGGAATTTAAAGGTAGTATATAATATGTATGTTACGATAAGTCGGTGGTGATTTTCGACGAAGACATTTTTCATCAGTAATTATGACGACATTGTTTTGTCAATCGAAGTGCCAATATTCCGCGATTTTGACGGTGCACGGTATATAACAAAATTTTACGCGTCGGTTTGCAACATGTCAAACCGTCTGCTTGCAGGTGGTTCCGTACAGTTTGCATAATGACGTTGTGTGCTGCTGCTGTTATGCTGGTCTAAGCGAATGGATCTGATGTATGGGTGGCAACAATCTCACGCACGATGCCGAGGCGAAACATTTGTGTAAGCCAATGGTGTCGGTCCAGGCAGGCGACGGTTTATTTCGCTTGTCTCAGTGACAATGCACCCACAGTCAAACGGTTTTTCTCTACAAAAAAAAAAGTGAAAATATTAGGTCTAAACATACACCTCCCAAATTATAAATTAAGAAATAAAAGTTACACAATATAAATACAATGCAGAGAATATATATTTATATACTTAAATACAATTGATATATAAGGCTAGTGGTCAGTAATAATAAAAATTATAATACGATAAAATCGAAATAAAAAGGCAGGGCGAGTGACCTAGGAAATACATAATATCATACTTATAAAAAATAAAAAATAATATAATATAATAATGACACTTATTATTTACTTTATTCATTAGTGCACATATAAAATGTAATTTTTTTATTTTTTCTAAAAAGTATTAAACAATATTATTATACTTTATTTAGAATAGAAATCCTTTGTTTAATTACCATACATGCAATTTACATTTTTAAATATTTTAGAAAAAAAATGAAATCTTTTAAAATTGTATTTTATTATTATTATCTAATCATTTACAAACATATTCATTATTTTTGAATATTTTATTACAAAACACAGATAAAAAACTATTACTATAATACTGTGTAAACCAATAATGGAAATGATTAAATAATTATCGATATAATGAGTGGCTATGCAGTTAACAAAAATGTATTTATTTGTTAACTGCATAGCCACTCATTATACTAAATTCAACTATTCCGGTGTCATTTCCTATTAGATTCAACTATTCATATCCACAATTCGTTAAATGAGATACAACAGACAATCATAATAAAACTACTGGGTGGGATCACGGTGACATAATAAATTAATACATTCTAATAATAATTTCACTCACCGATAGCATTGGGCGCCTTGCGATTTCACTAATAGAAATATTTTTTTTCTCATGCAAAACAATAATCTGAGCTTTTTGAAATCTTGTTAAATGATGCATGGTCTAAATTAATCAATATATCACAATCACAAACTTCAAGTGCAAAAGAAAGAGTATAATGTGTAGTTGCTAATGCAGACTGACTACATAAGTTCACAATTAAAGGCAGGAATATATTTTTAAAGCGGGTAGTTAGCTTCTAAACTGGGAAATAATTTTAAGTAGGCGAGAAACTTGTGGTAGATTCTCAAACTGGTCAGAATATCGCTTTATTCAGTTAGTATATTCATTTTAAATTACAAAATCTCAAAAATAATATTTTAGTAAACTCGCGGCTCGAACTCAGATCATTCTGTCACTGTAGGTTGAATGCTTACCTGTTGCGCCACGAGAGCAACTATCCTACATTGCGAAATTATGTTACACTATCATTTAAAAGACGTCAGCGCACTCACTCTATGAATGGGATGTGTGCGAGGCTGTCATTGTGAGCAGTACGTACAGTAGGATATAGTTTTGTAGTGTGCGTGTCTGGTTACTTAACTCCTTTGGCCTGTGTACTTCCAGAATCATTTTAGTTCCCTTTGCTTCAATTACATACTTACCCAAACCTGCTCTGTAGAGTAAACGAAAAAAGAGCAAGAAAGTACCATGGTCCCAGAACGAGATTCTACATGCCTACTTCATCATAAGCCACGTATACCTACGTGATCAAATTTGATGATTCGCCACAACACGAGTCTCACCAATATTGTAGTCCTTCCTTCTTGCCTCAAAATATGGGTAGGTACACGATTCAACACCGACATAGAACGCAATAATGTTCAGTTTCATAAAGGAGCTTTCGAAAAAGGTCTATTTCTTTATATTATTTAGTTACAATATGTTTGTAATACAAACAATAATTTGAAATCACTTATGGTCAACCGGACGCAAATTATCTCTGTATAAACGAAATGAAATGAAATGAAATGAAATGAAATGAAATGAAATGAAATGAAATGAAATGAAATGAAATGAAATTTTAATTGCAAGAATTGTAGTACATTATAGATGGTCGGGTTTTTGAAAGTTTCTGATACAATTCGCTAAAACTAGCATGCAACCTAATAATAATAATATAATTTAATACATTGCCATAAATTAATAATCTAATAAATTTAAAACATAAATCATAATTATTAAATTGAGAATAATAATGTCAAACATTTGTAAAATTATATATATACATAAAAAAATATTAATTAATTACTTATGTCACTCTTTAAAATTTAGGAACTCATTCACAGAATAGAACGATTGTTCTACAAGCCATTTGAATAACGATGTTTTAAAGCGATTGATTGGCAGTTCCCTATACGATTTCGGTAATTTATTATATAGCCTTATAACCATAGGAAAGCAACTTTTGTGATATAATTGGCTTTTCATTGGAGGAATAATTAGCCTATCCGGATATCTAGTGTTAAACGTAACAGTGTCTCCAAGGCGTTGAAATAGTTCGGAGTGCATTTTAACAAATTTACAGCATTCAAATATGTACATACCAGGAACAGTTAATATTTTTAAATCTTTAAAAAGAGGTTTACATGAAGTCAATGGTGGCACGTCACAAAGAGCACGGATACATTGTTTTTGGGCTATAAATACCCTGTTTATGAGAACTGAATTCCCCCACAACACAATACCATATCTAATGTTAGAAGCCACGTAACCATGATACGCTAAGAGGGCCGTTTTGAGGTTGGCTATCTTACAAAGTCTCCACAATGCAAAAGCGAAACGATTAATCTTATTTGTAACCTTTAAGCAGTGGGGTTTCCACGTGCAGCCACTATCCACTGTTATACCGAGAAAAATGGCTTCATGTGCTTCATTAATTCTTTGATCAGAATAAGTAACCGTAAGTTCAGAATTTGATCTTCTATTGTAAAACTGAACAAAGGAGGTCTTATCAATGTTAACTTTTAAATTATTATCATTAAGCCATGTTATGATAGCAGTAACCGTTTCATTAATTTCATCATTATAATTAAGCATTTTATTCTCCGTGATAACCACCGCAATATCATCCGCAAATAGTGAGTAGAAATGCTTAGTAACATTTGGTAGGTCGTTAATATATAACAGAAAGAATAACGACCCTGTAACACTCCCTTGCGGCACTCCTGTATTGTTGTTCCTAATGTTAGATTTACATAATATTTCTTCTTTATTTGAATTTATTTCGGAGATTGCTGTATATTGAGTCCTATTTGAAAGATAGCTTTGTAGCCACTTCAATGCTAGTCCTCGAAAACCGTATAGTTCACATTTAGTGAGTAGAATGTTGTGGTCAACAAAGTCAAAAGCCTTGCTCATATCGAAAAACACAGTGCAGGTGCGTGTATGTTTATCTACATTCTCAGTAATTTTTGAAAGTAATTTAAAAGCTGCTAACGTTGTCGATTTGCCTTTTTGGAATCCATTTTGTTCGGTTTTAAGTATTTTGTGTTTAGTCAGGAAATGGGTCATACGAGAATGCATTATCTTTTCAAACACCTTAGATAAAACTGGTATTAAGGCGATTGGCCTATAATTGTTTATACTCGTTACGTCCCCTTTTTTAAAAATCGGTTTAATAACGGAGGTTTTCAATTTATCCGGGAATGTACCCTGAGAGAATGACATATTAATAAGGTACGTTAATATTGGAGTAATTAAAGCTGCAGTGTGTTTTAAGATATGTGTTGGGATCTCATCATATCCCACCGAAGAAGTATTGTTTAACGACTGTATAGTTTTAAATGTTTCATCATCACTAACTGGATAAATGAAGAAACTAGCGTTAAGTGGTGAAATTGTATGGCGATGTCCCATGATAGATGCTGGCCCATTGGTCATATCAATAAAATAATTATTAAACGCATTGGAAATGTCATTAGTATTCGTCAAAATCGTATCATTAAATTTTATTTTTGTGATTAATCTATTATCATTATTTGAATTTGTCATTGTATTATTTTTTATTAATGTCCAAGATGCTTTACAAATATTCTTTGCTTTTTTAATATATTTTACATTGAATAGTTTTTGTGCTGCAAATATAATTTTTTTAAATTGTTTATTGTACTTTCTGTAATTAGTTTTAAAACCTAACGTTCTGAATTTATAATATCTAAATCGCAATGTTCGTTTTGTTGCACATGATTTTTTTATCCCTTTTGTAATCCAACCAGAGTTTTTATTTTGTTTGTTGGTAATTTTCCGTTTACATACCGGAAAACATAAATTGAAGAAGAGTATATATGTCTCATAAAAAGTGTTAAATGCAGTATTAAAGTCCTCTTCCGAGTATACATCCGACCATGACATATTAGAGAGACAATCACAAAACTTTTCCAAATTTGTGGGACAGTAGTCGCGTTTAAATATAAACCATTCCATGAGAGGTTTTATCTTTTTGGAAGAAGGAATGTATAAGATTTGTGCAGTTTCGTGGTCAGATAAGCCAAGTTTGAGAACCTCACTCAAAGCTTCCGGACTATTACTAATAAATTGATCGAGACACGCGTTCGCGCGAGTAGGTTGATTAATATGTATGTTGTAGTTGTAATTATGCACTATTTTTTGAAATTCAGTCAACACCTTACTCTCCTTAAGTGAATCAATATTGAAATCCCCAGTTATGATAATTTTCATTTTTAGTCTGCGTCTTAGTTTTGTAATTAAGTACTCTAAATTACGAAGGAAAATGTCTGGATTTGATTTTGGGATTCTATATATACATACAATTATACATTTATAAAGCGGAATTTCAATTCCACAGCATTCAAACGATCGTTCAATGCACAATTCACTCAGTAATGGAACTTTTTTAGTTTCTATGTAATGCTTACACAGTATCCCAACCCCGCCTCGCCTTTGGTTAGGTCTGGAGTAGAAATCTGCCAGCTTAAATCCTTTCACAGATAAGTTGGACTCCTCTCCTGATCTGAGAAAAGTTTCAGATAGACATATTATGTCTACGTAAATTTTTCTAATTAAAAGTTCGCTAAGAGAAATTTGAAGCAAATCTACTTTACTAAGTGCTCCTGCTATATTTTGATGCAATATAGTTAGGTAGGAGGTTTCAGATTCGCCTTGACTATTAAAAAATTATCCTGTATATTATCTGAATTTGTTGATTGATTTGAGTTGGTAGGCGGCTGATGCATATCCCTACCCTTAGTTAATAATGGTACGGGTTTCTTTATTCGGGAAAAATAATTAAGAATCGATTGCTGGCTGCATTTTTTTGAGGAAATACCTTTGTTTACACTGCTGTGCCGTGTCACCTTATTGACGTTGTCATATTTTACAGATATAGGATTAGCATGTACATGATTATAACTAAGGAATTTTTCATTATAGTCCATACAGTCAACTAAATAATTCAATGTACCACAGGTCTCCTGTAATAAGTCCCCTGTGGCACCTGTAACATTGATGAAATGGCAGTTCGGAAAACTGTTACATAATAATTTAAATTGTTGGTTTAACATACGCTCATTCAGGTAACGGTTCCTTACCACGTTTAACAGAAAAACAGTATTTTTTTGTAGCTTCTTTAAAACATAATATAACTCGCACGAATTTTCCTGTTTGTCCTAAAAATGTTTAGTCACCCTATTAGAAGGAGATAAACTGCCTCAATGTAAAATATCTCTCTCTGCTCGTGTTTTTGGTATGAGAGCTCAGTCCATTTGTATATTAGGTCCATGGTTGCAACAAGTGGCCCTTTTGAAAGTAGACCCCACTGTCACGGGCGTGTCTGTTGCTGTGATTGGTTGACTGAATCATCAACGGCCAATCGGCAATCGGATCATTTGACCATTTGACATGCGTTATTATATATCACATATTTGTAGTGTTTGTACGAATATGATCACTATTTGTTTAAAATAAGGTTTATATTCGGATGAAACGCTAACGTAGCAAAGTACGGGAAATCTGCGATGTCTGAATTTGTATAGTCCTAAAACACAGTAAAATGTATAAAGCGACGCGTCAAGGCGCGGGCGCACAAGTCTACGTTTTCTTTAGAAATGTGTGGAGGAAAGGAGTGGAGGCGGTTCGGGGTCGAGGTGGGGGTGTGGCGGGGTGGGGGGCGCTGTGCCCTACCGCGTCGCGACTTCACCGCCATTTTGAATTGAAATTCGAAAAATTTAGTTGGAATGTGTGAAGAAAGCATAGCTGCCCGCGCCTCGACTACATAGAGACCAAGCTTCGACCGTGCCGCGACGCCCCGCGGCCCCTCGACTTCGCCTCGACTTACCAGTGACTATAGATATAAGAAAGGCCAGTGACCGACGCGCCTAAAATAGCGGTGGCCGCTTTTAGGGCATGCAAAAACCGGGCTGTTTTAAAAAACCGTTTTTTTCGGGTTGTTTGTTTACAAAACCGGTGAAACCGCATAAATCGGTTTTTTTGTTTTTTTTTTTTTTAATTTATTAAAGAAATGAAAAATATGTGTAAAGCAATGAAAATGCTGAAGTCTAATCAAAATATGTATTTTTTTACGTTTATCTAACTTATTTTTATATTAATGAGCAGTTGTTAGGACTGAAATAAGCTACAACTACTAAGTATCTAACAACACAAAAAGTTTGTTTTCTTTATACACAATCTAAATATATAAAAGGAGAAACTGACTGACTGATATCAACGCACTGCCCAAACCGCTGAGTCTAGAGATTCCAAATTTGGAACGTAGATTCCTTATGAGGTCTAGGGGTGCACTAAGAAAGGATTTTTCAAAATTCACCCCCTTAAGGGTTGAAATTGGGGTCCAAAGTTTGTATGAAAAATCTTATTCCTTGAGTTAATAGACTTGAAACGTACACGCGGGCGAAGCCGCGGGAAAAGCTAGTATGGATATAAAGTTTAGGTACTATTTAGGAAAAAAAAATATTCTTCAAAACTTAAGATACCTACCTAACATACAAAATTAGAAACATTTGGTAAGTACACAAAGGTCTAAAATCACAGAATATTAAATAACAATTTCCGTTCCGCTTGCGTTTTAGATAATTATATAGATCACTGTCATCGCTTCTTTATTTTAAAATCGCAATTAATTCATTTGATTCGACAGTAATAGGTAATCGATGATATGAATTTTTTTTTTTTTAGATTTGTTAATTAGTAAAAAAAACTTACAAATAAATAATCGATTATTTGAATCGATACCGAACATCAGGGAAATCCAAAAGCAGAGGGTGGAAACACTGATCAATTGTTTTAACTTTTTTAACAGCAGGCAATCTGTCACAGATTGGACGACTAATGGTGAAGTTCACCGACTGTTTATTTAATCAGTTCTTTCCTTAGGAAATTTGACAAAAACCAACATTATCTAACCGGTAGTTTGAATGTTGGTGGAACACAGGACTATTATAAGGATGATGACATCACTCGACCCGCCATTACTGTGTGCCCCGTTTTGACTACGAAAATTAAGTAGAGTTTTTTAAATGAAAAATTAAAATTGTTAATGTTAGTATTTTGATAAAATATTCATGTTTTATCCAAAAAAATGGCTCCACTGTACTATCACACCCGCGCGTCCGAAACTTCATATTGGTGAATCATTTGGGTTAGGTTTGAATAGTGACCATCACCTCTATTGCTGGCGAATCATTTGGGTTAGGTTAGGTTAGGTTAGAACAGTGACCCTTAACGCGCGACGGCGAGCGAGCGAAGTGCCGCGGCAGCGGCCGCCGAGCGCCATATACCCTCTGTTTTTGGTGAATCGTTTGGGTTAGATGAGGCGGTGAAGGTCTCGTATATTAGACGATGAAAGCCTCAGGGTCATTGACCTTGATTTCAAGGTCAATGGTACTCGGACTGTAATTTTTTTTTTTTTCGGCGTCTATTATTTTGCGCACTTTGTTGTTTTCACTATTACACTAAAAAGGGTCTATTGTACCCAAAAAAAAATAGCTAGTATATAAAATCGCCGGGTGCGTTTGTACAGTGGTTCCAAAAAAATTCTTAACTTTTTCTAAATCAAGATACCTACTCTAACATATAGTAATATCGTCGACCGTAGGTTCAATTGAGGTAAGGGACAAAATACCCAAAATGAGTTAAGTATACAGTTTTGTTCAGAATTTTTCGCTCTATCGAATGGTGTATATGAAAAAATTCTAGCTTAAGAAAAATGTCCCTTACTCTAATGATTTTTGGATCCAAATTTCGAATCATCAAGTTCCTATATTGCATAGTTTTTCAGATACATTGTTATTATGGGGCCATAATAACAATGTATCTGAAAAACTATGCAATATAGGAACTTGAAATGATGTAACTATTGCCGAAAATCCACTTGAAATAAGGTAAGGGTCTTCCCAATCAACGAATTACCAAATAAATTGAATCCAACGCAGAGGTCAATTTAATGTAAGGGACGAGACTACAAGATACTGACCAAGTATCTTGTAGTAAGGGACATTACTAACAAAATACGTTGTTGTAAGGGACATCTATTTTCTTAAATAGCTAATTTATTTAAATAAATGTTACACGTGTAGATAGAGCACTAAAATACAAGATTATGTGTGAAATTAGACCCGAAAAAGGTTAATAAGAAAAAAAGTTATAGGCGATTTAGTCCGAAAAAAAACTTTGTCGGCCTCTCCTGAAAAATCGTATTTTGTCCCTTACCTCAATTGAACCTACGGTCGACGATACAATGTGGCTGATATATATGGTAGCGCCCTCCATCGTTGAGCAGCGGAAGCAATGCTAGAGTGTACAGTCCGCGAGGCCTAAGCTGTACTTCGCATTTGTGTGAGTGATCACCAAAATGGTACTCGTACCGACCAAAACCGTAACAAATTTGGTTATTCCGAATCCAAAAAACTTAATTTCAGAAATTTTCTGTGACCTGACCGCATTTTCAAATATGTCAAAAAATATTACCGAACTATTTCATAGTACCTAATCTGTCTGATTTTCAGAATGTAGTTGAATGATAGATTTTACATTTTTGTACCCTTCTTTTACGCCACTCGCTGCTTCGTCAGCATTTATGAATGATTTACTAGTAGTAGGTACTAATGGAATATTGTATAGCTGCTTACGCCACTCGACACCACGGGACGCTTTTATGAATGAGCTATTGTATAATTATGAATTAATGTAGTAGCTGTCGCTTCTCGACACTAGAGGAAGCACTGTAGAACTTGCTGCAATATTCTCGTTCTTTGTAGAAGCCGTGAGTTGATGTAAACGTATCTTACTATAATGTGTTATGATCATGGCTTTCAATAACTTGTATTATGTTGTATTTCATTTTTATTGAAGTTAATTATCATTGGATAAAAATACTCATAGCAGCTTCTGTCCAATGTCTTTTTTTTCTTTAAATGTTATGTACACTTAGATTATTTGTGTACATACATTAGCAATAATACCTTTTAATACTCTTGTGGACCAATGTTGAATGTATACGTTATTGGTGTTTTCTAAATAAATAAAGACCCTTGTATTGTCATAAGACAGGGTATCTTTAACTAAAGCCATGCTTGCCTTTAACAGTGTATGTAATTATTTTGTTAAACTGTGGAATACTGACAATAAATCTGGTAGTAGTGTTCATCCAGGTTCAGTGTCATTGTCTTTATAGTGCTGTGCAAGTCTCAAATTTCTAAATTGAAGAAATTTCTGATGTTTTTCATAAAATTTTACAACCGTTTTTGAAAAATCATTTGGTACGTTTACATTACAAATATTTCCCGTATTATAATCCTATAATTTAGCTAAGTGTCTCGGCAATCATCGTATAACTTCGGAAATACGAACCTTTAATTTGTGTGGCACTTTACACACAATCTTTCACACAAACGCTTATAAAAAGAAGAAGTAGTTTGCAATACTGATTATAAGCTGCAAAATCAAAATAAGACATCTTTTTTTCATCATCATTTTACGTCCATATTTATTACAGTTATTGGTACTTATTATACAAAAGGTACAAAAGAAAAACTGTTTACATCTCGTTAATAATATACTTTAATAAGGTAGCTCGTGGCTAAGTAATAACAGCCACACGGGTAGATCCATCGGGTTAAGCTACGCTTGGGTTGGTCCGTGGCTGGCTGGCCATCTTTATATACCAAGACTCCTCCGTGCCTCAAAAAGCACGGTAAGCCGTTGGTCCCGGCTGTCATGTGGATCTTTGACAGTCGTTACGAGTCGTCAGAAGCCCGAAAGTCTGACGTCCAGTCTTACCAAGGGGTATCGTATTACCCAGTTACTGCGTTGTGTTGTGAATTGTCGTGTTTATGTGGCTTACTTCAGTTATCAAGTTCGACTAAGTCCCACAGCAATAATAGGAAAATAAAAGTAAACACATACGCAATAAATGAATAAATAAATGGCTGACTCGTTGCATGTTTTACAGCATTTTTATATAAATTGCCTTCTTTTGTAAGATACAGTCCCACTTTAGGCGTCATCCACCATTTTTGCATCTCATCGTGGTACTTTAGAAATATTGCCTCGGAGGTCATTTCTGTATACTTTGCGTCATAACGACTATTAATCATTATATCTCTTATTAAAGTTTTCTCCAAGTCGTTCTCATTAAATTGAGATGTGTAAAATAATAGTGTGCTTACAAAGTCTTTTGTTAAGTTTCTATTATATTCGTCAATAGTGAATGAAAGAACTGGAAATATCTCAACTTTAGTAACAAATTTATATTCGTACCAATTACTGACTTCGCTTTCTTTTAATTTAACAAATAACTTTTTGGCTAGTGTTCCTAGCGATTCGTAGTTATCATTGAACTTCATCAGCTTAGAAGTGTGATCAAAAACTAACAAATTACCAACCGCAGAAGCTATGCCACCATTGAGCTTTAGAAATCCTTCACCCATAGATTCATCTATAGTGACAATATTACCAGATTGCGTTTGTTTTATCAATTCTACAATTTTAGATGTCAAATCATTCAATTTTTGTTCGATTTTTTTTTCGCTCGCTCTCCCTATTGTTAAATCTTTATTGCCAAACGAAGCTGGCACTTTAAATTCTGGTGATGGCAAACACTCCTTAAGTGTAAGTTCAAGTTTTCCTCGTATTGTTTCTTGTGACTTATTAATTTCGTCCAGATGCAGCTTTTCGAGGTTGGAGGATTTCGTTTTATTAACGAACTCAAATATTCCGTTTTTATAAATTATACCACTTCCTTTCTTCTTTCCTTTAACTCGTCTTTTTGAAATCTCCGAGCACAGTTCATCTTTAAATAACTGCAGAAATTCTTCATTGATATCAAAGAAATCTTGTCTAAAACGTGCGATACGATGTTCCTGTTGTTGTGATGTTATTTTATCCTCGGAAACGTCGAAAACTTTTTGTGCCAAAATGACGTGATATCGTATCACGAGCTCATCTTTCATCAACTCTTGGCTATGAGTCTCTCCATAAATATACTTTGCCATCAGTTGAGCAAGCGCGGTCATTTGGTCTTCTAAAACTATTTCCCATAAGCGGTCCACATGTTTATTATCGTAAAATGGCTGTGACCCAGGGTCACCTGTTCCTATCAGAGCATTTAAACATTTAGCAAAACTACCTTTATATTGTCTAATGTCCTCGTCACCTTTAGCTGTTGTATAAATAACGAAAAAACATTTTGTTTCACTAAATGTCCCTTCAAACAGCACGTCTTTGTTATTCGGTTTAAATTTGCGCCTAATTTCCAAATAACTTTTGAAATGTTTGACCAAATCACTTTCACTATTAAGTGTTGAAGCTGAATCGTTCTCTCTGTGTTTTGCTTGTATAAACACAGCAATTGGTTTGTCAAACTGCCTCACCTTAGCCCTAAAACAAATGTCATCGAACGAACCCAACTTGTCTACATTTGTAGCTAAATGAAAGTCTTCAATTCCGTCATCATGTATAGCTCTAAAATATATTAAACTAAGCAGTTTAGTTTCGTAGAGATGTCCGCGTACGCCTGATGTTCCAGGTTGCTTTGCATACTGTTTAGCGACGGTTTCTGTAGAGCTCGCCATTTTGTGCCGGCGATAGTGTACACAACACGCGACAGCACTCACTGCCGCAGGAGCTACCTGTTACCAGCGTGCAGCGGCAGGTTGGCATTCCTAATGGTACCACAAACAGTAGCACCGAGAGGCTCGAAGATACAGCTTCCTCTGACTGCGGTATGGTGATCTGTAAATATACGGTATATCTGTGAAACCGAAGTCGAATTCAAAGTTTTTATTTGTAAAAAATAGTAGGGTGTAAAATCAAGAGCTGTAAATAAAATCAGGGGTGGATTGCTAGCGCGCACTTAGCGGTCGTGCGGCCAAAGTTTCTTCTTGGTCGAAGCTTCTGCGCCCAAGATTACGGCCAGTCGTGCGACTAACCGTGGTGCTTAACATAGGCGTTACGTCCCCGCGTCGTCTCTATAGTTACAAATTATATTTACAAGCGGGCCTCTCCTGCTACGCACGGTTCTTACGGCTTCACGAAACATAGAGAAATCTCTATTGTAAGTTTAATATTAATTAAGGCATTTCCAGAAAAAAATCTGAATGATGTTGAAAACCGCACCAAAATCCATTGCGTACTTTAAAGGAAAAACACGGTCACACAGACAGACACGAAAACCGATTTTAATTTAGAATATGAATAATAAGTATGTTGACTAACAGAGGGCGTTCCCGTTAACCCGCAATAGTATAGCATCCATACAAGCTATTAAAAAATATTACCATTCGAAAACAAAATGTTTTTATTTTTTTTAATATTAAAATATTCACTAAAAATGTTAAATTGATACGTAAAAGAAACACTCTGTACACGCGTACTTGAAGGACGGCAACTGCGCAATTACCTATTTATGAATGGAGGGTCGCGCGTGCGGCGAACTGATGTGCCTACGCCTAGCCCCGCCCCCTGCCCCCGGATGTCCAATTGTCCACCTAATTTTAGTCGGAACTAATATCACGCGCTGACCGGACGTGCATTATTTTTGCATTGCAACATCTTGCGTCATTCTTGTGTGAAAAATGCCGCGTTATCAGTTCAGTGCTCAGGAGTATGCGAACATGGTGCTCATTTATGCTGAGTGTAATTATGATGGTGCACGTGCTCTGAGGATATATACTGAGAGGTGCCCCATTGCACAAATCAACCGCGGAATTCTCGTGTTATTGTGAGTGCCCTGGTTTTTTTATTTACCTACTATGTTTGCGAATAGGTCCTTCCAAGCAGTGGCGTAACTATACCCTTCGAGGCCCGTGGCAAATTCGTTGGATGGGCCCCCCAATTAAAAAAGCTGAACCAACAATGATAGTATTTTTAGGGTTCCGTACCAAAATGGTAAAAAGGAACCCTTATGGTGCGACTCAGTCTGTCTGTCTGTCACAGCTGGATATCTCAAGAACTACTAATGATATAGTGTGGTCATTAGTGCTGTGCACTCCCTGAGGTATGCGCGCGGCGAGACGGGGGGGAGAATCGGCTGCTGCGCTCTGTCAGTGCGCCGTCAACGCTCGCCCGTCTTCGCCTCCCACCTCGCCGCGCATACCTCAGCGCTCGCACGTCTTCGCCTCCCACCTCGCCGCGCATACCTCAGGGAGTGCACAGCACTAATGGCCACATTATATCAACTTGTTTGGAACAGTTTTAGATGACGTTTGCCCAACTATTTTACAAATAAAAAAAAAACTTTTTTACAAAAAAAATGCACGAGTTACTATAAAATACCCAAATCGCTATATGTGTGCCTATAAAATTTGAGGGTTTCCCTCGATTTCCATGGGATCCCCTCATTAGATTCTGACTTGGTGACAATGGGACCACCTCGAGAGTATACACTTTCAAACAAAAAAAGAAATTTTGCAAATCTGTCTATTTATGACGAAGTTATGCCCGAACATTATATTTACAAGCGCTAATCTTCTTTGTTTTGCTGATGATATGAAGATATTTTCTTCTATATCATCACTTAGTGACATGGATGCTCTCCAATCTGACCTAACCAGACTGGATGATTACTGTCGCCTCAATAAACTAGACCTAAACCCTACTAAATGCTCCGTAATTTCGTTTAGCAGAAAACGCTTTCCACTTCATACCGCCTATACGCTGAAAGGTCAGCTACTACAGAGATGTGACGGTGTTCGTGACCTGGGCGTATATCATGACTCTAAACTGCAGTTTAATGTTCACGTGGAGCAAATAGTGGCTAAAGCATCCAAAGCATTAGGTTTTGTTATGAGACTAGCAGCGTGTTTTAAGAAAGTGAAGACTATCAAGATTTTGTATTGCTCATTTGTGAGGAGTCATTTAGAATATGCTTCTCAAATTTGGAACCCGCGTTATGGCGTGCACATTGATCGCATAGAGGGTTTGCAAAAAAGATTTGTTCGGTTTCTGTGCTATCGTTTGCGCATACCATATCACAGTTGTGATTATTTAGATCTCTGCAGGAAATTTCACCTACAACCACTTACTAACCGTCGTCGATTAGCAGATTGTACATTTTTGCTCAAAATTATATCAAATGAGGTGGACTGTGCGCAGCTTCTGCGTAAGCTGTACTTTAATGTTCCCCAGCGAACACTCAGATTTAATCCTCCTATAGCTATTCCGTTGTCTTCTTCCAACTACAGGCAAAACTCATATTTAGTGCGAGCGAGTAAAGACTTTAATGCCCTAAGCAAGCAGTTCTGTTTTGATTTGTTTTCAACCAAAGGCTCTAGCGTGCGCAATAGGCTGAACCTGGAATTTTTCAAAATTAATTCTTAGTGTTAATAGTAAGCAGTTCTGTTTCTTATTTTATTTTATTTCATTGTAGTCTATTCCTTATGATTGGTGGTACCGATTTGACGATTGGTGCTCATCTTTTTTTGATGTCTTGTCGAGTTTAAGATCTCTTATTATAATTAGTGTATAGCTAGCCGTGAAAACCTGTAATTGGCTTCATGTTTCTTATTGCTGTATATTTATTGTTTTTATGTAAAGCTGTTGGTTTTCCACATGATAAATAAATAAATAAATAAATAAACATTAAAAATTAAAATATAATAATGTTTTTTTTGCAACAGGGACTAAAAGGGTTTCTTTAAAATTCGAAGTGGTGCATGTGAAAGAGCGCTGTTTACACATTCTCAAACGTTTTGTTTCTTTTTTTAGGCCGCATAGTTTTCGACTTTTAATGAAAAATGCTAAAAAAAATACCGTTTACCCTTATCTCCGAAGTTTGCATAGAGAAAAATCAGAAATTATTCTATGTGATAGAAGTATATGTAAAATTTACAGGAAAAATAAAACGATGTCTCTAAATAGCACACTTTTTCAGAAATCATCAACAAAAATTAAATATAAATGATGGTACGGAACCCTCGGTGCGCGAGTCCGACTCGCTCTTGACCGGTTTCTTTACTTGTGTATGCAACTAAGTGGAGAGAGTAACTTAAATAAATTAAAGACAAAACTATTTTTTTTACTAAATTAAAATAAATAACGTCGTGGTGGGGCTTGCGCGCTCCAAACTGTAGGTCTGTGCCGGTAGAGTTTACTTTGCCGGAACAGGTCTAGGGTGAGGAGCCAGACCAAGAGGGATACGTGAACCCGCAGGCCAGCATGGGGCGAGCTGTTGGACAGTAGCGACCCCACGGACACTAAGCCTTGTTATTCGCCTATGGCTTGCCTTTATTGGCCGGCTGGAGTGAATGATGACGAGGAACAGTGCTCCCACCTCTTTCATGCCTTTATTAGCTGGCTTGAGTGGGGATTCGCAAGAGCAAAAGTGCCCGGAGGAAGGAAGTATTCCAGTAAGCTGCTGGTAGGGATCTTGCCTGTACTTCCGGGATTGTCCTGATAGCCGTGGAATGCCTCTCCACTCCTTAAGCACCTCAGGACATGTTGCCCCCTTGTCGCTACTTCACTATGTGCTAGCGACCGTTTCCGGGGCCCCATTATTGAGTGTGCAAGTCACCCCCTGCCAATTTATCTGTGTATATTATACAACATTGGTCAGGCAGGGGACATAGTTCTACCATAGTTCAAGGTGCCCAATCCACTATAGCCACCCAAATCCATAGCCCAATATATTTTGTTTCCATGTTCTGCAATAGTCCTGCACCAGACGGGGGTTGTGCTTGGGTGCAATTGCATAGTGCATACAGGGATAATCGTCGGCTGGTGCCTTCTCGTCATTTAAAATTGTATAAGGGGCCTCTCCCCTCGTACGCCTTCCAAAGGTGCGGGACCCCAGGGTCCCGAGATATATGTCAAAGACTAAATACAATAATAAGTTGGGATTCTCCTTTGACCGGGGGCCCCTTCCGGTTGGGGGCCCGTGGCATTTTGCCGACTTGCCACCCTGTAGTTACGTCACTGCTTCCAAGTCCAAGATGCCTCAGTGACGCATTCCTTTGTCAGCCGGGCATTTGAGACGGGTTGTTAAATGTTATTGCTAAAACTACACATACTTCCATAAATGTTTAATTTTACTGATAACAACCCGACGATGACGTCTTTCTAATTCATTATCCGCTAACTAAAGTGCCCTTGGGACCTCTAGTTCCCAGACGTTATAAGCCGCCATTATAAAAGTCGCCGCTCGCCATTCAGCGCGGCGCGCGGCGGCCGGTTTGCTCGGCTTCGTGAGTATTCGTGAGACGCTCGGCATCGTGCGTATTGCAACGTTGCCGGTTTGGGCAATGCTAATACGCTAGGTACTCAGGATGTTTCGAATTTATTGTCAATTAATTATTTTTTTGAATTCGTATTATTTTATGCTAATTTTTCTATGCTGATATTTTTATTTTAATCTATTAATGATATAGATTAACGAGTTTAGGGGAACGCCCTCTGTTATTTAACATACTGTATGTATGTGTTAATCGAGTTTCAGTGTCATCATCTTTAGTGCTGTGTCCTCAACAAATAAATTGTTACTTATGTTATATTAAGTATTTGTGCCGAGTCTATTTGTAACCTGAAGGAATTTCTGATATTTTTGATACAAACCCCTTTTGTAAAAATCATTTGGTACGTTTACATTAAAATATTTCCCGTATTATAATCCTACAATTTAGCTAAGTCTCTCGGCAATTATCGTCTAACTTTGGAAATACGAACCTTTAATTTGTGTGGCACTTTACACACACTCTTTCACACAAATGCTTATAAAAAAAAGTAGTTTTAGATGTTGAATAAAACTTGCAAACTCAAAATAAAGCAAAGACATCTTTGTGTGTCTTTGTGTTCATGTTTATTATAGTTACTAGCTTCTGCCCGCGACTTCGTCCGCGTGAAATTTCTTGTATTTTAATAATAATAATACTTTACTAGCCCCCTTATTTATACACTTTGCTTAAGTTAAGTAATCATTAGCGCCTGGTCAACCTTAAATTTGAACGTTTGAACGTCGCTTAACTTTAAGCAACGTTTACAAGTAAGAGGGATCATCATCATCTCAGTCGTCAAAGACGTCCACAAGTACAATAAGTTGACAAATATATATATACCTACATAGTAAGTTTCCGTCATATGTTTACCAACATCTTGTGTGCAAATCTTAAATAAAGTACACAAAAAAAATCTTAAAGACAAGAATAAAAAGTAAATACCTACCTAATGAACATGATGACATGTCATTCATTATTGAAGTATAAAAAAACAAATCTAAAAATTTACTAAAATTTAAATTTAAAATTATATCGATACTCTGTCATCCAAGTTGATGACTAATATTAGAAATGTTCGAAGAAATGATGTTATTTGAAAAATGAAAAAAAAAAAATGAAAAAGTGTTTATTCACAGAAACAATTTTTACATATTATATTTACCTCCGCCAAACTGCAAAACAGTTTGTTGGCAGACGTAGCTCTCGTACGTACTTTCATTGTATAAGGCCTCATTTACGGAGACGCGGGGCGTCGTGCGGCGCGGTGCGCGGGGCGGCCCGCACTTAATGGGGAGCCACACGCAAAGTTGTTTGTAGATGGCGCTCTGAACGACTGTACATTGTTTTACAAACAAATCCATACAATTTGACAATCGTTCGTTACGTCAAATCAATGAAAAAAGGACAGTCGATCATGTGCCACCTAGCGTGATAAAAAGGTAGTTTTCCTCCCCATTCAAACATAGGGCGTTCTATGAGAGCGTTTACGGAGGATTTCTTACACTTGACGGCCCGCAGCCCGCAGCCCGCACCGCGCTCCGCGCCACGCGACGCCCCGCGTCTCCGTAAATGAGGCCTTAGGTATCGTGAGTAAATAAATACAGAAAAGAACTTTCAACGTTTTAATTTCTCTCTGAACACATTCTCAAGAACATTACACGCATTAGTAAAACGAGAAAATCGAAAAATCTGTAAAATGGATGAACATATCGCACACTGAGAGAACTCAAAAAAGGTCATTTTTCAGGAGACGATAAAAACGTAAGTTTAACTGCATTTTTTGTTATAGTTAGGGAGGCGAGTAAGGGAATTTCGGTAATACTCGAGCGTGGCAGTTTAAGATATGAGAGATACCTTAGACCTAATAGAACAACCTTGTAAAGTATTTAGCTCTATATGTAGTGACGCGCGCCTAGGATAGACGATCAGATTAGTAAAAAAAAATCGATAGTCTGCAATACTCGAGCGCGTCAGATTAAGATATTGGGGGTTGATTTTAGTGTTTTAAGACTAAATTTAACTAATCTGACGATAAGTCCTTGACGCCGCTGAGTTATAGGGTCGCGAACTTGTAAAAAAAAAACGTTAATCCGGCATTCTCAAGCGCGATTTTTTTATTTTTTATTTTGAAGAATATAATCTAAAACTTACTAAAAATACAAAATCTGCCGGTTTCCGCATGACCCGAAGTGTGGAGGAGCCATTTCGTCTTCCGAAAAACGCGTTGCGGCATATAAGTCGCGAACGATACATTTTACAAAAAAAAGTTTAAATAAACAAAAAAGGTCATTTTATTTTACACAAAAAAGGTCTCTTTACATTTTTGTCCAAAGTTAAAACTAAAAAAGAAAAAAAAGAAACCAAAAAACCTTTTTCGGTCAGATTAAGAGAACCCACCAACATTTTTGTCAGATTAAGAAAATATGCTTTCAGGATACCGAGATAAACCTCCCCTATGAAAATCTGACGCGCTCGAGTATTTCAAAAAAACTTTTCTTTTTTGCATTTTCAAAAATTCATCGTAACTTATCGTCACGCCGAAATCGTCAGTTTTTTTAAAGGGAGCTTCCTTGGGGCCTACTTAACACCCCTTCCGAAAATCTGACGCGCTCGAGTAAATTTTTTTTTTTGCATTTTTGACTACTTTATATGCCTACCCCCACCACGCAAACCGGCAGATTAGTATACCGTTGTTATCAGAGGCACTTGGGGCATACGTAGTATGAATATCTGACGCGCTCGAGAATGCCCAAGTAACTGTTTTTTTTAACATTTTTGAAAAACCGTACACGCCAAACCCACCACTAAAATGGTTTTTACCATACGAGCTTTTCTTTTCGAAATTATTTTATCTTTCGATTTTGATAGGTCTCGACGGGCCGTTGAATTACGCCATTTAGCTATCTCGCCTCCCTAACTATTAGGAAAGTTATACAATTTAATTTGATTCTAGATAATAAATAGCTTGTAGAATGTCACTGTATACAAACTGGGGCTAAAATTCAATGATTTTTATCGATTATCACTATTTTTCAAACATACCTAACTCTAAAACGATTTTTGAGTTGTCTCAGTTTAGATCTAGGTGTGCGATTATGAAAAACCTACACGCTTTAAAAGTATTTGGAAGGGATTATTCCCATCCTTGTTGCGCGGTACGGACAGTATATGGCACTAGCACAGATCTGTGGCACTAGTATGAAGTTACATAGTAGTGACGTCACTTCTGTGATAGTGGCTAAGCTCCTCACTTTACAATGTTTCTGCTAGTCACTGAATTGTCTCGAGTACTCGAGTAAGATGATCCTTAGTATCCAAAATGATTGATGCAATTCCTTCCTTTTAAGAGACAAATAAGTGAGTAGAGTTGTTTTTCCCAATCCGTGGTCCCCGATAATAGGCACAGCATCATCTGTTACGTATATTGTTGAGGTTTTGCTGATCCCTTCTTTAATTCTTCTTCTAATAATTATTTCAGTTAATATAATTGATAAGCATAACACACTGTAAGACATGTTACAGAACTTCCATTATATATAATTTTGATGTGTAATTTAAGTTGCTGACCAGCTTTTTAATATATGACGATTGCTGTGCATGCATATTACATAGCAGTTCCCGTCCTACGCATCCCATTGATGCGTGGTCTAAAATTTAATCTAAGGTTACCTCGTGTTCTTGAACAATCACTGTAGTCTTGTTTAAGATACTTCTCTAAGATTCTTTGTTCAAGTCAATTAAATTATTTCTTTAATTCTTCATAACGTTATATGTGTTTCAGAAAATATTTTTTTGCGATATCTTATTTATTTAATTATTCATGTTCACACAAGAAAAAAGATACAGATACGTTATATGAATTGAATACAAAGGTATTGCTTATTTCTTAAGAAATCTTCTAACTTTATGCTGGTAATTGTGGTAGTATTAGTGATTCATCAATAACAATCATGTTAAATGTTTTCACTTCACTCATATTCATTAGTAAAATGCACTGGTCTCTGAAACGATGATAGTTCCTATTTATCCCTTGCACATTTTTTTTGTTCCCAATTTTGTTATGCTTAGCGAAAAGTGAATCAATTTTGAGAACTTGTTTATAAAATATGTCTTGTCGTGAATTACCTATTACTTCTATTATATTAATACAGAAGGGTGTGAATTGTTGTGTTTGCGTGGCTTAATTCAATTATCAAGCTGAAGTAAGCCCGCCACCAATAAAAAAATAAAAAGGAATAAATAATGAATAAATGAATAAATAAATGGCTCACTTGTTGCATGTTTTACAGCATTTTTGTATAAATTGCCTTCTTTTGTAAGATACAGTCCCACTTTAGGCGTCATCCACCATTTTTGCATCTCATCGTGGTACTTTAGAAATATTTTCTCGGAGGTCATTTCTGTATACTTTGAGTCATAACGACTGTTAATCATTATATCTCTTATTAAAGTTTTCTCCAAGTCGTTCTCATTAAATTGAGATGTGTAAAACAATAGTGTGCTTACAAAGTCTTTTGTTAAGTTGATATTATATTCGTCAACAGTGAATGAAAGAACTGGAAATATTTCAACATTAGTAACAAATTTATATTCATACAAATTACTGACTCTGCTTTTTAATTTATCAAATAACTTTTTGGCTAGTGGTCCTAGTGATTCGTAGTTATCATTGAACTTCATCAACTTAGAGGTGTGATCAAAAACTAACAAATTACCAACCGCAGAAGCTATGCCACCATTGAGCTTTAGAAATCCTTCTTCCATGGATTTATCTATAGTGACAATATTACTAGATTGCGATTGTTGTATCAATCCTACAATTTTAGATGTTAAATCATTCAATTTTCGTTCGATTTTTTCTTCGCTCTCTCTACCTATTGTTAAATCTTTATTGCCAAACCAAGCTGGCACTTTAAATTCTGGTGATGGCAAACACTCTTTAAGTGTAAGTTCAAGTTTTCTTCGTATTGTTTCTTGTGACTTATTAATTTCCTCCAGATTCAGCTTTTCAACGTTGGAGGATTTCGTATTGTCAATGAACTCAAATATTCCGTTTTTATTGTAAATGATACCACTTCCTTTCTTCTTTCCTTTAACTCGTCTTTTCGAAATCTCTGAGCACAGTTCATCTTTAAATAACTGCAAAAATTCTTCATTGATATCAAAGAAATCTTGCCTAAAACATGCGATACGATGTTCTTTACTTTGACCATCGCGAACGTCAAAAACTTTACGTGCCAAAATGACGTGATATCGTATCACGAGCTCATCCTTTATCAACTGTTGGATAGGAGTCTCTCCACAAATACACTTTGCCATCCGTTGAGCAAGCGTGGTCATTTGGTCTTCTAAAACTATTTTACATAAGACCTCCACATGTTTACTATCGTAAAATGGCTGTGACCCAGGGTCACCTGTTCCTATCAGAGCATTTAAACATTTAGCAAAACTACCTTTATATTGTCTAGTGTCCTCGTCACCTTTAGCTGTTGTGTATATAACGAAAAAACATTTTGTTTCACTAAATGTCCCTTCAAACAGCACGTCTTCATTAATTGGTTTAAATTTGCGTCTAATTTCCAAATAACTTTTGAAATGTTTGACCAAATCACTTTCACTATTAAGTGTTGAAGCTGAATCGTTCTCTCTGTGTTTTGCTTGTATAAACACAGCAATGGGTTTGTCAAACTGCCTCACCTTAGCCCTAAAACAAATGTCATCGAACGAACCCAACTTGTCTACATTTGTGGCTAAATAAAAGTCTTCAATTGCGTCATCATGTATAGCTCTAAAATATATTAAGCTAAGCAGTTTAGTTTCGTAAAGATGTCCTCGTACGCCTGAACCTGATGTTCCTGGTTCCTTTGCATACTGCTTAGTGGTAGTTCCTGTAGAGTTCGCCATTTTGTGCCGGCGATAGTGTACACAACACGCGACAGCACTCACGTTCGCGGGAGCTCCCTGTTACCAGCGTGCAGCGGCAGGTTGGCATTCCTAAACAGTACCACAAACAGTAGCACGGAGAGCCTCGAAGATACAGCTTCCCCTGACTGCGGTATGGTGATCTGTAAATATACGGTATATCTGTGAACCCGAAGTCAAAATCAAAGTTTTTATTTGTAAAAAAACAGTAGGGTGTTAAAACAAGAGCTGTAAATAAAATCAGGGGTGGGTTGCTAGCGCGCACTTAGCGGTCATGCGGCCAAAGTTTCTTCTTGGTCGGAGCTTCTGCGACCAAGATAATGGCCGGTCGTGTGACTAATCGTGGTCCCTAACATAGGCGTTACGTCCCCGCATCGTCTCTATAGTTACAAATTATATTTACAAGCGGGCCTCTCCTGCTGTTGAATATTAAGGCATTACATACATAAACCTTCCGGAAAAAAAAACTTCTAACCTCTCACAATACCAACTGTTTACTGCATTTGTCATGCTGCCAACGCAATAGAATTCAAAATCTGAACGGACTGTAAAAAATGTTTATTTCATATTTGAAATGGAGGTATTATATTAGTTTCTAGGATTTAAGCTGAGCGTCTCGGCAATCATTGTCTAACTTCGGAATGACACTTTACATACAACCTTTCATTCAAAGAACGCATAAAAAAGTTGTTTTAGATATTGATTAAAAGTTGTAAAATCAAAATAAAACAAAGACAGCTTTGTGTATTTTACGTTCATGTTTATTATAATTATTGGCATTTATTAAACTTAGATACAAAAAAAAGAAATAACATCTAGTTAATTAAGTATATAATATACCAGCCCCCTTATTTATAAACTTTGCTTGTAGTTAGTAATGATTAGCGTCTGTTCAACCATACATTTGGACGTTTGAACGTGGCCTAACTTTAAGCAACGTTTGTAAGTCAGAGGTATCATCATCATCTCAGTCGTCAAAGACGTCCACCGCCAACATCGAATGAGAATAACATTTATTTGCAAGAATAAGAGTACAACAAGTTGACAAATATATGCACGTAGTAAGTTTCTGTCATATTCTACCAACTGGTGTATAAGTCTTAAGTGAAATACTTACATCATTCCTATTCTTATCATAATCTTTTGTAACTAAATGAAATATTTTTATTAATTTGCTAAATTTTCCCATACTAGGTCCATACGAGTCCACACATGCCTGTGAAATGCTCGAACTATTTCATTATTACTAACTACGTCAATATTCTCATTTACTTCAAAATCCTCGATATTTTCATGGATTAACAATTTAATTTTTTAAATTCTCAGTCTATTTCTTATAGTCACTACAATTTATTCAAATTCCATTTCGACAGCAAATAGGAGCATATTATTTGTTTCGTAGATTTGTGTTAAACTATCTCACATAGAGATAATTATCTCTATTTGAGGTAGATCGACACAATCTGCAATAATTTTAACGTGTTTATTTGTAGTGTTTGTACTCAGTCCCAATAACAAATCAAATATGATTTTCACTGTTAAATGCTACAAGAACAGTCAACTCCTCGTCAATTTTCATTTTCACGCTCGATATTCCCTGAATTTTTGTATTACAATAATAATTAAAAAACATCACGTTCCCAACTTAATGTTGAATTTTCTTTTCTTTGCATCCAGTGCAACACCGTATACCTTAAGTTGTTTTTTATGCTTTTTTACAAATTTTGCTTATAGCATATAAATGGATATATTATCTGGTTTGTACATGTCATGTTGAAATTTATCTTGAAAACGTATTTTTAAAATTTTAGTTTCTAGAAAACGTTCGTCGTTATTGAAGAAATTCGAGTCCAAGTACCATTTTTTAGGATTTTTGTGAGCTTCACTTATTTGAATATACAAATAATCGGCCATTATATTTAGGTGTAAAGGAGTATTAAAGAAGTCCTCCTGTGCGTATGCGGAAATGTTGTTGGAAACTGAATCAAGAGTAACCAAATTAGCTGAATATAATTCAGAAGATTCTCGGTAAACGAGGACTAAATATAATTTATATTGTCACTTTTGGACATGAACATGTTAAAGTCATATATATTTCGAACCTGGTCGTCACTGAGATACTTTAATAAGTTCCTTGCATCATACTGTGTGCTTAGTTCCTGCACTAAAATGCTTTTGATTCTGTCATAAGATCTGCTAGAGATCTTTTTCTTAAAAATACTTAATAAATTTGAAAACTTTTAAAACTTGTACAACAATACTCTATTGCTAACTGTGGAGGTTTTTAATGGCTTGTCGTGAACTAACTCGCTATAAATTCTGTATTGATATATATAAGCTACCAACACACAATAAAATATAAATACATAAATAATACATAAATAAAACACCAACCAATGGCGGACTTGTTGAATATTGTGTAGAATTTTTATATAAACTGCCTTCTTTTGTAAGATACAGTCCCACATTAGGCGTCATCCACCATTTTTGCATCTCATCGTGGTACTTTAGAAATATTGCGTCTGAGGTCATTTCTGCATTTGGTGCCTTTTCACATTGACTTTTGTTTATTTCAAAAATTAAAGTTTTCTCCATGCCGTTCTCATTAGATTGAGATGTGTAAAATAATAGTGTATTTAAAAAGCCTTTTGCTATTTTGATAACATATTCGTCAAAAGTGAACGAAAGAATCGGAAATATTTCAACTTTAATATCGAATTTATAATCGTACAAATTACTGATTTTGCTTTTTAATTTATCAAATAACTTTTTGGCTAGTTTCCCTAGCGATTCGTAGTTATCATTGAATTTCATCAGCTTAGAGGTGTGATCAAAAACTAACAAATTACCAACCGCAGAAGCTATTCTACCACTTAGCCGTAAAAATCCTTTTCCCATAGATTTATCTATAGTGACAATATTTCTAAATGGCGATTGTTCTATCAATTCTACAATTTTAGATGTTAAATCATTCAATTTTCGTTCGATTCTTTTTTCACCCCCTCTTATTGTTAAATCTTTATTGCCAAACGAAGCTGGCACTTTAAATTCTAGTGATGGCAAACACTCTTTAAGTGTAAGTTCAAGTGTTCTTCGTATTGTATCCTTGGACTTATTAATTTCGTCCAGATACAGCATTTCGAGGTCGGAGGATTTCGTTTTATCAACGAACTCAAATATTCCGTTTTTATTGTAAATGATACTACTTCCTTCCTTCCTTCCTTTAAGTCGTCTTTTTGAAATCTCTGAGCACAGTTCATCTTTAAATAACTGCAGAAATTTTTCGTTGATATCAAAAAAACCTTGTCTAAAGCGTGCGATACGATGCCCTTCACTTTTATCTTTGGAAACTTCGAAAACTTTTTGTGCCAAAATGACGTGATATCGTCTCACGAGCTCATCCTTCATCAACTCTTGACTATGAGTAAACTCTCCATAAATACACTTAGCCATCAGTTGAGCAAGCGCGGTCATTTGGTCTTCTAAAACTGTTTCACATAAGCGGTCCACATGTTTACTATCGTACAATGGCTTTAACCCAGGGTCACCTGTTCCTATCAGAGCATTCAAAAACTCTGCAAAACTACCTAGATATGTTCTAGTTTTCTTGTCACGTTTAGTTGTTGTGTAAATAACGAAAAAACATTTTGTTTCACTAAATGTCCCTTCAAACAGCACGTCTTCATTATTCGGTTTGAATTTGCGCCTAATTTCCAAGTAACTTTTGAAATGTTTGACCAAATCGCTTTCACTATTAAGTGTTAAAACTGAATTGTTCCCTCTGTGTTTTGTTTGTATAAACACAGCAATGGGCTGATTAAACTGCTTCACTTTAGCTCTAAAACAAATGTCATCGAACGAACCCAACTTGTCTACATTTGTGGCTAAATGAAAGTCTTCAATTCCGTCATCATGTATAGCTCTAAAATATATTAAACTAAGCAGTTTAGTTTCGTAGAGATGTCCTTGTACGCCTGATGTTCCAGATCGCTTTGTATACTCGCTCGCTCGCTCGGTCGCTTTGTTCTGTTTAGTGTTGGTTCCTGTAGACTTAGAGCTTGCCATTTTCTGCCGGCGATAGCACAACACACTCTTAAGACAGCACTCCGTCGCAGGATCTCCCTGTTACCAGCAGCAGGTTGGCTTTCCTAATGGTACCACAAACAGTCGCGCGTGGGGGTTTGAAGATACAGCATGTCCTGGCTGATGGTGATCTGTAAATATACGTATATCTATGAACCCGAGGTCAAAGTTACAGTTTTTATTATTTTGCAAAACGTGGGTAAATAAAATATGTAGAGATGTTTTGGCCGTTGACGGCGTAAAAATATCAATAAAATAGGTATCTTAAATTACGTTAAAATTAGGAAATCTATCAACGCATAATTACTTAAACTTATATTTTAAAACAAAAACAACGCAACGCAACTTTGACGCTCTCGGTATCCACCAGTATTGGGCCATCACATAGCTGCGGCCTGCGGGCGCTTTGTTAAGAAGTAGCAAGTTATACAGAGTGTCGATAAGGTTATCACATTAATTGAAACCATTGACCCCTCTCCGTTGAAATATTTCATCGGTTGATAAAAAAAAATAGCTGCTGCATACATTTTGACCCCGTAGGCATTGCACTTTGGTAGGAAACAGCAGATTTTTTTTTAAAGAACTGACAAACAATTTCAACGCTGGGTGATCCAGAATCATGAACTGAATATGTGGTTTCTATTATTGTGATAACCTAATCGCCACTCTGTATGCGTGCTGATATGCAGCGTTTCTAAAAGGCATACGGCATAATCTGCACAACAATCAACTCAGCCTATCGCAGTCCACTGCTGGACATTGGCCTCTCCCAGTCTGCGCCACAACACCCTGTCCTCCGCCTTCCGCACATAATATAAAGTAAATTTGCAGATTGCTAGTAAAGATAAGTAACCTACCTATAAGTATCTCAGCACGCAATACGCGGTCGTGCGACCAAACTTTATTCATGGTCAGAGCTTCTGCCGCCAAGATTGCGACTGGTCGTGCCACTAATTGTGGTCCCATAGGTGTTACGTCACCATCGTCTCTATAGTTCAAATCTGCCTAGCCTATTCCCAACTATGTTGGGGTCGGCTTCCAGTCTAGCCGGATGCAGCTGAATACCAGTATTTTACATGGAGCGATTGCCTATCTGACCTCCACAACCCAGTAACTGGGTAGTACGATTCCCCTTGGTAAGACTGGTTGTCAGACTTTCGGGCTTCTGACGACCCGTAACGACTGTCAAAGATCTACGAATAACAGCCGGGACCAACGGCTTAACGTGCTTTCCGAGGCACGGAGGAGTCTCAGTATGTAAAGATGGTCACCCATCCACGGACCAACCCCGGCAAGCGTGCGGCTGTTATTACTTGGCCACGAGCTCCTCACCGTCGTCTCTATAGTTACAAAACATTATTTAACAAGCGGCCCACTCCTATTTCGCACGACTTACGATTTTACGAACCTTCGAGATGTCTTCATTATAAATGTAAGTTTAATAGTAAGGTAACACATTGGAGGCAGAAGTCCTCGCACACATGTGGGAGTGGCGCGAGGAGGTAAAACGCCGGGGCGTAACTCCACTGCTGCGAGAAATCACGGTACAGCGGACAGAGCTCCGGCGGGATCTCATGGCAACATGGAGAGTGCGATTGTCGCAACCCAGTACTGGGCACGCCACAATTGCGGCGATAAGTCCCGTCTTTCCGGATAAGGCGGGAGGAAACGCCCCGGTGTTACCATTGTGTGGATCGCCTGTAGGACACGGTGGAGCATACGGTGGAGGTCTGCCAGGTTTGGGCGGGGCACCGCCGTGTCCTTGCGGAGGTGATCAGCGGCGGCGATCTCTCGCGTCCGAACCTGGTCCAGGAAATGGTACGGAGCGAGATTGCATGGGCGGCCGCGGCCGTCAGCGAAGCAGTAATGCTGGCAAAGTAGGAGGCGGAACGCGTGAGGGAGAGGCAACCTTTGTGCCCTCATTCCCCTAGTCGCCGCAGGAGACGTCCTGGGCGACGGGAATCGATAGCCGATTCCCGGCCACCGTAGGCGCTGGCTTGCAGACGGCTAGCAATGAGTAGCTCGTCAGCTCGTTGTGTACCACGTGCGCCTCAAAGAGATGTCAGCACAGCAGATAGGGTCTGATAGGGCCGCAGGTGACTTATTAGTGAATGTGACTTAATAGGGATAGTGACAAAATAGCTAATGTGACGAATGGTCATCAGATCCGATGCCGCCGGGGTCGCGGTTTGTTCGAAAGAGATACCGTGGTCTTGTCACAGGCAGCTGAAGGAACACGGGTGGGTTTTAGCCAGTACACGACCTCCCGCTCCGCCCGGAGCGGGCGAAGTCATTGATGATTTCCCATCCACAAAAAAAAGGCATTATACACATAAACTTTCCGGAATCGATTCTCTGAATGATGTTGAAAACCATATCAAAATCCGTTGAGTAGTTTAGAGGAATCACGCGGTCACACAGGCAGACACATGTTATGCATAATATTTATTATAAATTAAAGCGACTTTAATTTATAATATGCATAGCATATAGGTATTGTGTGTTCTTTAAATCTATTTTTGCGTTATGTGTTAGATTCTTATAAGTAGGTACGCGTGATTTTACTAAATACCAATTTGGAAAAGTGTTGTATTGTTATAATAATATTGATTCAATTCTCTATTTATATAAATTCTATTGTTTGAAAATTTTGCATGTCATAAGGTAAAATATATCGAGACTGTTTATAAAAATTACATCTTATCTGTTTGCTAATATGCAAATAAATGATTTTTATTTCTTTAGATAAGATAAGATATTCCCAACACTTACAGCTAACTTCTTTTTAACATTCACCTTGAACGAATCACTTGAAGCAACAACAGAATGTAATCCTTACGCCTGCACGAGACTACACTATACTTACTTGCTTTTTGGTAATTTTAAACGATTTATTATATCACTAGCAACCCACTCCCGCTTCGCACGGTTTTTGCGAAAAAAAATATTTGTATGTTTAAACTTTCCGGAATAAATTCTCTAAATAATGGTGGAAAGCGCATCAAAATCCGTTGTGTTCCGAACTTGAAAAGTAGTTTAGAAGAACAACTCGGTCATACAGATAGACACGAAAAGCGACTCCAATTTATAATAAACGTAGGTACACATTTATAACATTTGAACACTACGTTTTAAAATTTAAAAAAAAACAAGGATACAGGAAAAACTGTTCATATTTCCAATAGTCTGCTAATATTAATTATTTCTGCGTGTATTTTTTTAATCTTACGATACACTTCAAATAATGATGTAAATTCACAACATAACTGAGAGCTCTCGGTAGCAGCTCTACGGGTGACTCACCGCTCAGCTCACACACATCACATCATAACACCCCTCCCGCACCGCGCAGCTACCTCAGGCCACCGTCTCTGTTTACCGGTAGACCTGAAGCTACCTAGATAATTACCTCTTTGATTACTACACAAGCACACACTATCTCTTTCAAAGTTCAAAAGTTAAAACAAATAAACCGTGTTGAATGAAATGTTGAGCTTATAACTTTTAATAAACACTGAAATATATACACATTAATATGTTGATATGAGCTATCGTTCTTAGCGATAAAGGTGTTAAGCTGATTGTCATTGATAAAAGTTATCACTAAGTATTTATAAAACAAATTCCCCCCCCCCCACCGCGTCTGTCTGTCTGACAGAAAAAACTACCGAACGGATTTTCATACAGTTTTTACCATTGGAAGGAGTGATTCATGACTATCATGAGGAAGGTATTGAGTAATTTTTTAAGGTTTTGTGTAAACTGGCTGAAATATAACGATTACCTATTAAATATGACGATGATTGTTGAAGATGTCATAAATCATGCCGACTGCTTTATATGTATTACTGGCATAGGTATTACATTGTTTACCTGGATTAACACATAGGGTACTTTTAATCCCGGTAGTACCTACGTTCCCGTGGGATATTTTCCGACATCCACGTGAGCGAATGCCCACGCGCTCGTTTTTTCCGCGGGCTTAAGCTAGTTCACCATATTTAGAAAATAATTACGTTATATTGTTGAATTTTGACTCTGAATAAATTGGGTTCCGAACTTAAAAAGTAAAACGGACCACTACCACCACCGCCATCACCACGCAGTAAGATCACTTTTTGTCAGTCCGTCTATGAAAATAAGTAGTCTTTAGTGTTATTAGTAGTACACTTACAATGCGTTTCAACTAAGAATAGGAACGTCAATGACCTCGAACTGTCAACTGGAACTTGAAATATACGGATTGCAAAGTTTTGTAGTGTTATCCTTATCCATTTTAGTTATGTTTTTGGAATTTGTTTTTGTTAAAATATGTCACTGACTTTACAAATGTGTAGACGAGGTGCTGTTTTGCTAAATCTTCACAATATGGCGCAAGGTCATTCATTCCTATTCTTAGTTGAAACGCATTGTAAGTATTATTGTGTTTGTGTGGTGAACAGTGGTAAATAAAAGATGATTGTTTGCTACTCACGGTTATATTGTTCGTACACAAATCACAGAAACATTTACTGAAGAAAGGAACCAGCTTATAGTTTAGCACACAGAGAAGAAAGTCTTATTGTTACAATACACTGAAATGCTTATGATACGATAATATCATAGCGATCGCGAGCGCTCAGAGCGTGGGCTTCGCGCTGCGATAGCGAGAACAGACTGTATGTCAGCCAAGGTGAACGAATGCATGCCCCACTCTTGGGTATCTCCTACGTCACCGGGTGACGTAGACGCAGACGCAGACGCAGCGCACTTCCACATGTTGTGTACGACGGTGATGAATTTTATTTATACAACGTGTAACGTTAAATGCGCAAAACCTCTTAAAGGGTCATTGTACTCATCATTATGAACAACTTTTACTATTGGACCAAACCTGAAATCGCGAAAAAAAATCAGCTGTTCAGTACATTTTGACGAATTATGCGAACATAAATGTACTGAACAGCAGATTTTTTTTTCGCGATTTCAGGTTTGGTCCCATAGTAAAAGTTGTTCATAATGATGAGTACAATGACCCCTTAAGGGGTTTTGCGCATTTAGCGTTACACGTTGTATAGACAACATTAAAATTATATACTTAAGTCTAAACATGATTTGTAGTTTTATGTGTACATAATGTATAATTGTATACATAATGTATAATTTTGTGTTTTATAATATGTGTATAGAGATAATTGTTTAAGGATCACCACATAATAATAATATAATAACTTTATAGCACGGTAAATAAAAATCGAATTTATTTGATTTACCTATTTGATTTTTTAAAATTTATTTACATAAGTATAGGTACCAATCGTTTTTCATTTGGAAGTAGATTATTATTTAAAAAAAACATCTCTTTGTTTATTTTAGCTATACTTATATAAATATTCTATTCTATAAAAAAAAAAAAAAAACTTACATAAAATTTAAAAAAACGTCTGAGTCGCAAGCAGATTTTTTTACAGTATTTTTTTTCTTCCAGCCATTTTGTTGTATTCACGCTTTAAGGCTCTTACAGACAGAGACGATATCGCGTCGCTCCTGTGTGTATGGTCGCGCGCGATTCCTTAGAAATGGTTCTACGGATATAATATCGCAATATCGCGTCGCGACGCGATATCGCCTCTGTCTGTAAGAGCCTTTATCTAATCAGTCCCGAAAGACCGGGCGAATATATGTACATCATGTAGCTTGTTTACATGTCGGGGAATACCCGAACTATGTAGATAAACATAGCATTGTATGTATATGTGCGCCGTAGTTTATGTCGGGGAAGTCCCTTGGAAGTCACTTTTTGGTTGATTTTGTTGCATTATTAAGGTATTGATTTCAACGATTTATTTAAAAAAATATATTTATTTAAATCGCGATTTAAACCACTGATTAAAATCATCTCAACCCTGCTTTTTAGTATTATCTATACTAATATTATAAAGAGGTAAAATTTGTATGTATGTTTGTAAGTTTGTAAGTTTGTAAGTTTGTATGTAGGGGGTAATCTCCGGAACTAATGATCCAATTCTAAAAATTTTTTCACTGGTAGAAAGCTACATTATTCCTGAGTGCTATAGGCTATAAATTATATTTATATCATGCATATTAGCCGAGCTATCACAAGTTTTGTCTAACAAGTCGGAAAGAAATAGCTCTTTAAACAGACTTTTTTGCATGCGCTGCCTAAACGGTTGTTTATAATTGATAATAATATATGGCAGTCTGGTCCGTCTTAAATAATTCTACAAAAAAGTCCCCGACACCATATTTCTATCTTTTATATTTTATCTTTTATACATCTTTTATTGTTTTAAAAAAGTATTTTTTAGACATACTTACGTTTGGATGATTATTTAAACAACAAAGCATTAATACTTATCAAAATAAGATATTTTATGATCACAAGGACATCATGGAGATAAGATTTGGCCTTTACAGTATGGCAATTGGTCATACAGTTTCGGAGATAATATAAAATTACTAAAACGCAAAATAACTTTAATTCATACCGGTTCCTCTTGAGCAAACATGTTTAGAGCGGACGTTTTATCAATTTACCCATAGATGGCGTTGTGCAAAATGTCGGTGGAATACAGCGGAAGAGTTTGTTTTTAGGGTTCCGTACCAAAATGGTAAAAAAGAAACCCTTATGGTGTGACTGAGTCTGTCTGTCTGTCTGTCTGTCACAGCTGGATATCTCAAGAACTACTAATGTTATCAACTTGAAATTTGGAACAGTTTTAGATAATATTTACCCAACTATTTTGCGAATAAGAAAGAAATAAAACGATATGTATTTTTTTTTGCAACATGGGCTGAAACGGTCTTAAAAATTCAAAGTTGGGCTACTAGGTCATGTGGGGTATCATATGAAAGAGCGCTGTTTGCGCATTCTCAAACATATTTTTATTTTTTTTTAGGCCGCACAGTGTTCGACTTTTGATGAAAAATGTAAAAAAAAAATACCGTTCCCCCACCTTATCTCCGAAGTTTGCAAAGAGAAAAATCTGAAATTATTCTATGTGATGCAAGTTTATGTAAAGATAACAGGAAAAAAAAAACGATGTCTCTAAATAGCGCACTTTTTCAGAAATCGGAACGGAACCTTCGGTGCGCGAGTCCGACTCGCTCTTGACCGGTTTTTTTTTGTTAGTTTGTTTGAACGCGCTATCTCTGGAACTACAGTCGGATTTGAAAAAATCTTTTTGCATTGTATAACCCAGTTCTTGAGGAGGGCTATAGGCTATTTAACATCACGCTAGGCCCCTTAGGAGCCGAGCGCGAAGTAATAGCGCGGGCAGGCGATGCGGAAGGATATAGGCTATTTAACATCACGCTAAGACCCTTAGGAGCCGAGCGCGAAGTAATAGCGTGGGCAGGCGATGCGGAAGGATATAGGCTATTTAACATCACGCTAGGGCCCTAGGGGCTCGGCTCCTAAGCCGAGCGCGAAGTAATAGCGCGGGCAGGCGATGGAGAAGGATATAGGCTATTTGACATCACGCTAGGGCCCTTAGGAGCCGAGCGCGAAGTAATAGCGCTGGCAGGCGATGCGGAAGGATATAGGCTATTTAACATCACGCTAGGGCCCTTAGGAGCCGAGCGCGAAGTAATAGCGCGGGCAGGCCGTGCGGAAGGATATAGGATATTTAACATCACGCTAGGGCCCTTAGGAGCCGAGCGCGAAGTAATAGCGCGGGCAGCCGATGGGGAAGGATATAGTATATTTAACATCACGCTAGGGCCCTTAGGAGCCGAGCGCGAAGGAATAGCGCATGCAGGCGATGCGGAAGGATATAGTCTATTTAACATCACGCTAGAGCCCTTAGGAGCCGAGCGCGAAGTAATAGCACGGGCAGGCATTGCGATGCGATGCGTCGGGGTTGGTAGGTGGGGGGTACAAGAAATTTAACGCGGACGAAGTCGCGGGCAGAAGCTAGTCTATAATATAGGGGTTAGAAGCGTTATGACTACCTCTCGATAAGACTATAGCAGATATGACTAGTTCGCTATAAAATAAAATAAAAATATTTATTTGACACTAGGAAATACATGTTACAATCAAGTTATAATAATAGCACACTAATGTATTGTTACAAATCAGATCCTAACCCCCAAACTAGGCCTGGACCTGTATTTTGGGTGTCAGCGTTCAGCCATGGGTTCTATTTCCAATCTAACAGCATTTAAGAAGAGTGTCAGTAGAAGTTAACAGCCAAGGTTATTGCCATTTGGTAACACATATAGGTCAAAATAGCTTTCATTACAGAAGAAGGTAAAACACATAAAATATGTAGGGATTAAAATTACAAAAAGAAAGTAAAAATGCTAAAAATTATTTGTATTTGATTTCTGTGTGTGTAATTATGACAGTTGATGAGTATATGTGTGTATGCGGTGGAAGTGTGTTGTGTGTGTGCAAGGGAGTGAGTGAGTGTCTGGTTTGGTTCGCCTTTGAAAGTGTGTAAGGACGGGAACAAGTAAGAATGGATGACAGTGTGTATGGGTTTCAGGTTTCAGGCTATAGGACTTAATCTCGATATTACTAGATCGCTGTAAAACTAATTAGCTGTTTGACTACATATCCTCCGGCCGTCCGCCGGCAAGCGGTCCGCTCATAAAGACTGGCGGTCCATTTTTTATTAGTGGCGGCAGATTGCCGACGGATCGCCGGCGGACTGTAATGGGTGGAGATGGACTCACGGTACGTCAATCCATAAATTCAAAGTCACTCAGCGAGCTCGTCTCTCTGAGGGATCAAATCCGGAACAAGGTGTTCCGGTAGAGAACCATATATAAATCTTATCCACTAACGCGACCGGCTCCCCGCGTGACGTCATCACGATTGTTCGAGACTTTTTGTCGGCGCGCGACGTGCCTAGCCACTTATACACGGCTTGTACGCAAAATATTTGTATGAAAGGACAAGAAACTGATGACTGTTTCTTAAAGTGGATAGACTAGGCTAGATTACGAATTTGGTTTTAGAACAATACATGACTTAGTTATCGACATAGATAAGCAATCTGAAGTGGCAATGGGCCGGCCTTAATAGTCAAAGAACCGATAACCGTTTGGGTAGACGTCAGTGGCGTAACTACAGGGTGGCAAGTCGGCAAAATGCCACGGGCCCCCAGCCGGAAGGGGCCCCGGTCAGAGGAGAATCCGTTGGGAAACCCGTCCGTCCCAACATTTATTATTACACATTTAGTAAAAAAAAATAGTTTTATCTTTAATTTATTTAAGTTTCCTCTACTTAGATGCATACACAAGTAAAAAAATATGATTCAGCTTCTTAATTGGGGGTTGTGGGGGGGGGGAGGCATCCATCCGATGAATTTGCCACGGGCCTCGAACGGTATAGTTACGCCACTGGTAGACGTGTTCTTAAGTGGAGACCGTGGATCGGCAAACGGAAGGTAGGACGACCTCAGGGCTCAGGCTAGGTGGGCGACGATCTTCGCAGAGCTGGTAGCAGCTGGATGAGAGCTGCCGTTGCCGCTAATCGAGATGGATGGCGTGCGATTGCAGAGACCGATGTCCAGCAGTGGACTGCTGTAGGCTGATAGTAATGACGAAGACTTTGACTTTAATTCAAATACGAACATAAATGCTATACAAATAATGTTCACAATCGTATGAGACGCTTTTACTTTACTATGCGTGCCAAATAAGAATAGATCGCGCTTGCTTCAACTTCATACGATAGCTGTCAAATTAGTACGCATTGATCATTGATAATGAAGTTCGCGAGTATTGCCATACTATTGCGGAACAAAACGGCGTCTTGATAGTACTATTCTTATTTGCCACGCATAATACTTATTAAAGTTGAAGTGTTACGGGGTATTGCAAATAAAACTGATTTGAGCTAATTACGTGCTTTATTATTATTTATCTACACCCCCATAAAAGTCTCTGAAACAGTTAGCTTATTGCCAACATTAAAACAGCCAGTGTCATAGTAACCATGGTAACAATAATAGCATCCAAACGGGTGCTTTAATGTTGTACTGAATTTCATAATGCAACTCGTTTTCAAAAAAAGAACATTGTAATGCACGCGCGTCTCACTACAACAGCGCCGTAATAAAAAAAAAAAGAACTTATTCGAATTCACGTCGTATACTATGACGCCGGCCGCCATGTTCGATACGAGTATTAGTATTGCAAAAAACTGTTTCAGAACCTTTTATAGAGAATTGATGACATGGGTGTAGATAAAGTCTTGTATGCAACTGTACATAATTAGGCATTAAAACACTCATGTGATACTATTATCATATGATAAACCCACATTCGCGTTTTAATACCCCTTATTATACGTCACTTGCATAAATAACTATTAGAGCCTACCTCGGCACTTTATATTCAATACAAAATAATAAATAGGATGAAACGAAGACCAATTAACACGACAGAACAGATACTAAACTAAAATAGGTACTTGAATATTCTAAAGACAAAATGACGAATCGGAATTGAACTGTTATGTAGCGATCGCCTTGAGGCAAGGTCGAGTACTGAGGTCGTTGACCTCCGCAATCGAATATATTGCAGATCATTGTTTCTAGCTAGCCCGTTGAATCATGTTTGGCATGAAGCATGGTCTTACAGCACAAACTAGCTGCTGCCCGCGACTTCGTCCGCGTGAAATTTCTTGTTCCCCCGACCCACCCCGACGCGACGCATCGCATCTGCCCGCGATATTATTCCGTTTTCGCGTCTGTCTGTCTGTCTGTCTGTCTGTCTGTCTGTACATACTTATATCGGCAAAATCTACATACTAATTAAATTATATTATGACTACACAACATAAAAAGAAACCAATAATTTAACAAATAATGCCAGAAATATCTCATAAGTGCTCATTACTATTTTATTAAAAGGTAAATAGTCATGCAAAAATCGTAAATTTTTTTTTAGTAACAGTTTTGAAATGATGGTGCGATATGAAAGAAAGCTGTTTGCACAGTCTCAAACATTTTTTTCTTTTTTTTTTAGGCCGCACAGTTTTCAAAAACATAATAGCACTCTTTTTCAGAAATTGGAACGGAACCCTCGGTGCGTGAGTCCAACTCGCTCTTGACCGGTTTTTTTTTTTCTTTTAGCTCGGCACGTAAAGGTCCTAGAGATATGTTAAATATGCCTATTACCTTCCTTAAGATTTGGGCTATAAAATGCAAAAAGAATTTTCAAAGTCCGACTGTTAGTTCCAAAGATTAGCACGTTCGTTCACCGTATCCCCTTCCCGCTAACCTCTCCCTGCCCCTCTCACCCATTATCACACTCCCTTCACCACTTCCCCTTCCCCTTCTCTCCCTTTCCACCCCGTCCCCTGCCCCTCTCACCCTCACCTCCACCTCCACCTCACCAACCCCTCCCCTCCCCCTCACCACCCCTTCTTTTCCTCACCAACCCTTGCCCCTAACCCCCTCCCCTTTCCCTCACCAGCCCCCTTCTCCCACTCTTTCGACTTAATCAAGCCCCGCAGTTCCTTCCCTGAAAAATTTATTACTTACCTCTTTTTATCATGTGCATATGGATTGAGGGCCCGTTTTTGAACCCTTGCAAAACGAAATAAGACTTATAGGGGATTTAGTTAAAAATAGTAAGGTCCATAAATTTCTTAAAAATAGTAAGGGCCCTCAATCCAGACGCTTGCATAAAGTGGCATAGTCTAAATCTCAGTAAGTACTATCTCTGGGTTAATAATTTTTATTAAGAATTTAGTTAAGAAATAACTAAATTCCCAAACAACACATTTTAAGAAATTCCCAAATGTGTACAATAGGACAAAACCACGTTATTCTTCATTTTTCGTCTCAGTATAAAAATACTCGCGGCGCGACGTCGAACGAAACTCGTATGGCATTTTTCTACTCGTGAAAACTTCGAAATTAAATGTCCGATTCAAATGAATTAAAAAGTGTTTTACTGCTACATAAATACCCTTGATGATAAAACTATTTATACTTTAATAAGAATTAATACTACGATACGAATGTAACCAATTTTTGTTTCTAACGGCAATCTAATTAAATTTTAGTACACAAAAGCTGCTATTGTGACTTAACTATGATAGTTAGATATATTGTTTTGGGACTTTTTTGAAGGAAATATTGAGCACTTTAATCATGTAGTACATACTTTTTATGTATCATCAATAGTTTTCTCAGCGCACGCCAAATAATGAATTTTATCGGCAAAATTTTGCTACTTTGGGTTACATTATTGCAATTTTCATAAGGATCCCTAATCTTTTCTAGCAATAAATGTAGCCTATGTTATTCAGGGTGAATGTAGCTTTCTAATGGTGATCGGCACCTACAACATCACTTTTTGGGAACGAAACCACATCGCGATCTAACTCGACGCCAACGCCATCTAAATTGTCGTTAATTTAACAGTCAACTACATTATTTTTGCATTAAAAAAAATATGGTAACAGCAGCAAGGAACAAAACTAAGAATTACATACTTAAATCAATTACCTATAACAAAAATGTGCTTGGTAAGATTTATCTTAGAACCAAAAGTTTGACTTGACTACATGATAGTGTAGCTTGTTGTACCACCAATCAATCTGTTTAGTAATATTGGTGTGAAACTCTCCATACAATTATTAGATAGGACATGTAAAGTTCTCAGATTTCATAACAGTATCGTTCCTAATGCACATAAAAAATGCAAAAACTGAAAAAAAAGGATTTTACGATTTTTTAAAACAATATTATGGGATTTGAACTCGCACCATTTAGTGCGGTAAACGGTCGCCTGACCTTACCGCTTAATTCCCCGTTGACATATTGTTGAATAGCTGTTCCCTTGCAATTTATAATATTACTGCCCCGCTCCTTTATAAAAATAGCGTGATTATTATGTTCCCAGAGTTAAATTTTGATTAACTAAATAACATGTCATTTTGTGCATGCAATTATTTTGTGCATTCAATTACGAACAAAAACCTTTTAAAATCAATAGGTACCTATTGCTTACCTCCCATAACATAAGGCGTGTTTTTTACCGAGATTATTGTTTGTATTTGAAAACTTTGGAAGAACAAAGGTAAATATTATGATGTCATTTGATTATTTGACACAATGGGAAATATTTTAGGCTAAACAAAAATAGGTTTAAGGCTTTAGATTTTGAACTAATTATTTAATTGTTTTTTAATGGCGGTATTATAAACAAATTGTTTTTATTTGTGTAAAAAACTAAGTCATCTATTGCTCTAAAACAAAATGTGTAATCTAGTGTCTATCCACTTTTAAGAAGTTCATAGAAATATTTTGCATAAAAGTCGTATATAGGTGCATAGTTGTACTTATGTTGTTTACAACAGACTATCCACCTATATATTTACATAATATTATAATCATACCTACTCTAGTTGAGTAGGTATGATTATAATATTATGTAAATATTATGTTCAATTGATTTAGTAATCATTATTGTTGTATTTACAATGGTTTTTAGTTGCATTTTATTTTTAAACTGAGATTTTAAAATAAAAAAGATAAAAAAAAACAATGTTTGAGAACGTGCAAACAGCAAAAAAAAAAAAAAATTAAGACCCCCTTTCAGTCCGTGTTGCAAAAACAATATAAATACTTTTATTTCTTTCTTATTTGCAAAATAGTTGGATAAACGTCATCAAAAACTGTTCCAAATTTCAAGTTGATAGCATTAGTAGTTCTTGAGATATCCAGCTGTGACAGACAGACAGACAGACTGAGTCACACCATAAGGGTTCCTTTTTTACCATTTTAGTACGGAACCCTAAAAATAACACCGTAGAATGTTTATTAGAGAGTAGGTACCATGAATACTTGTATTAGAATAAAAGTTGATGGTACTAAAATAGAGTCAATAAATTCATGACCACAAAAATTATTTATGCGCACCAAAAACATTTATTTCTTTCTTTTAAAGATTTTTTTACAGAATCAAATTTTTTGAATCGATTAAAAAAATCATGTCTGTGATTTTTATATATTTTACTTATTTATTTTCGGAAGGCTTAGGTACAGACTAATAACATTATAATAACAGTAATATAAAATAGTACTATGTATGCATAAGTTGCTCGCCAGATGGCGCTAGTAGAGGTGGGGTGTGGCAAAAAGGGAACGAATGCTCAATGTTATTTGGTTTGGGAATCGCCTCAGATCACTACGAAAGATTTGAGTGCGCAGAGCTATTTATAGCATGAGTAAACTCTATAGTCAGGGAATCAGCAAAAATTTAGAGGTCGCGACTTCGCGAGTCGGTCGACATTTGCCAGCCACGTCACGAGCGAAAACATTCGAACCACCCACGACTTATTTTAGGTAGGTATGTATAGGTATAATAAATATTGTAATGTTGCGAAAACAATTAGAGCATCATCACACAAAGACAAGGGCAACGGCAGTGACATCTATGCTCGAAGCATAGACGTATAAAAAAGGAGGACTCCGCGCCACGCATATCGAAAGTGAAGCACCGTACCGATCTATGTGTGCGTGATTAGAGTACCTGCCTGCTTGCTGTGCTTCACTTTCGATATGAATGGCGCGGAGTCTTCTTTTTTTTTAATAAGTATAGGAGTTGAAATTATAGTATCTACATACTTCTGACACCACATAACCTTTACTTACATTTCATCCATTTTTATTTATCTTTTATAAAGATTTACATTGTAATTTGTGAATTGGTCTAAAACAATTCGTTTTCTTTAAAATCTGAAATAAAAACACCTATAGATATTTTTCATTGTTATGACACTTACGTCAGGCTGTCAAGCTGTAATTATTTTTTATCTTCTATCTAACTATCATAGAGTTTCATAATGGCATAGACTATGAACGTTTCTTTTGATTTATGTAATCTAAATTCTTTTTATCAATATGTTAGGTCAATATTGTATTTTATAGATAATTTTGATTTATTATTGAATGGCTGTATCTTAAATTACTTTTATAAAATTAATGCACACACACTCGGAATTCATCGAAGAGGTTAGAGGTTTTTCAACGTATATTACTGGCAGATTCAAGCATTGACTGTGGCGTTTGGCATTCTGATGACGGAAAGCTTCAAATGTGGAAAGGATCTGAAATTGGAAGAAGTTTTTGAAAAACGCTGATGAACCGATGTATGGAAGACTCGGAGACTAGTCAGTTCTGCTCCGGAAGCTATAAACGAAACATCTCCTATTCTACTGACCGGGAAAACTAACTCAGTGACTAAAACTTACCCGACTGCGGTCGATCCCTAAAGGAGGGTTATAGAAAATAACCATTAATTTATCGGAGCGATTCAATTCAAAATCTTCCTCTTCCTAACTATCCGTGCGTGTTTGCCTAACCTGGACTTACTCAAATTACTACTTCAAGCTAACCTCTATCTTCCTAAATAACTGTGTGTGTTAGGTAGGATGTGTTTTTTAAAAACCGGTCTGTATTTTTTATCTTTTAATATTTAATATATATTGTTTCAAGTCTTACTTTAGCCCCCTTTTATTTCTGTAGGCTAGTAGATTTGTTACAAAATCTATATTTGAAAGAAATCAATTGCTGTTCGTTTGTCTTGCTACAACTCGAGAACGGCTAGGCCGATTTAGCTGATTTTGGTTTTAAAATGTTTGGCGTAGTCCAGGGAAGGTTTAAACGTTGATAAAATATGGAAAAGTTGCCGGAAAAATTAAAATTACAAAAAAAAAAAAAATTAAAACTATTTATTTCATGAAAATTGACGTGACGTTATACATAAAAATAGCGCTCAATCTTGCATAACAATAAGATTATGTGCACTATTAGCTTATTTTAGAGTTTACTCACTTTAGATAAAGCCTAAAAGCCTACACGCAGACCTCCTCCATTCCAAACTTCCCTGCGGTAAAGTAGGCTTTTAAGATATTTTTAATTTGTTGACTATTTTTGTTTTCTATTTTTTTTATAATTTCCTTTGGCAGCTTATTTAGAATGTTAGGAAAGGCGTACCAGGCTCTCTTAGCATACACATTATTATACTTTGGCAGCTTATAACAGGCAAATACCACAGGCTACGAACAAAGTGTGGTCTGTTTGTTTTCTGCAGCTTATTCACAAACTCAGAATAATCAGAGGCAATACCCAATTTGACATTATCAAACACATTTAAGATCTTACAATATTTAAATAACATATCATAATTGGGCCTAAATTTTAGTTTAATTTTATATGGTACCAGTATTTTTAATATCCTTATCTGAATATTATAATTTTTTCTTAGATACGTTTTATAAGTTCTTCCATAACTAGTTAAACCATAATTAATTACAGAGTCGGCCAGTGCCATGTACAACAATCGCAAGGTCCTGTAAGGCAATTTGTGCTTTAATATACGTAATTTAAATAAAATAAAATAAATAAATATCCTTGGACATTTCACACAACGCCATCTAGTCCCAAGCTAAGCAACCTAATGCTTGTGTTATGGTAACGAGATGGCCGATAAACTACTTATATACATTTTTTTTTGTAAATACATACATATTATAGATAGAAAAACACCCAGACTCAATTAATAATTAATAATAATAAATTAATACAATAATAATATTATAATTTAATACATATATATATATATATATACAACGTGTAATGCTAAATGCGCAGAAACCTCTTAAGGGGTCATTGTACTCATCATTATGAACAACTTTTGCTATGGGACCAAACCTGAAATCGCGAAAAAAAAATCAGCTGTTATGTTTGTTGTATTGATGCTGTTGTGATTTTGACGAATTATGCGAACATAAATGTACTGAACAGCTGATTTTTTTTTCGCGATTTCAGGTTTGGTCCCATAGTAAAAGTTGTTCATAATGATGAGTACAATGACCCCTTAAGAGGTTTTGCGCATTTAACGTTACACGTTGTATATTATATTATATTATTATATTATAATATTATTATTTTTTTTTTTGTCTTTGACATATCTCGGGACCCTGGGGTCCCGGACCTTTGGAAGGCGTATGAGGGGCCGAAGCCAACTCGCAGAGGCCCCTTAGACAATTTTAAATGACGAGGCGGCACCAGCCGACGATTATCCCTGTATGCACTATGCATGTGCACCCAAGGACAACCCCCGGTTGGTGCAGGACTATTGCAGAACATGGATACAAAACATATTGGGCTATGGATTTGGGTGGTTGTGGACTGGTTACCTAAAACTATGAACTGACTATGGCCCCTGCCGGATCAATGTTTTATAATACACGGATAAAATGGCAGGGGGTGACTTGCACACTCAATAATGGGCCCCCGAAAACGGTCGCTAGCACATAGTGTCGTAGCGGCAAGGGGGCAACATGTCCTGAGGTGCTTGTGAGGAGTGGAGAGGCATCCCACGGTTCTCAGAATAATCCCAGAGCCCGGAAGATGGTCAAGATCCCTACAAACACTTACTGGAATACTTCCTTCCTCCGAGCACGTTTGCTCTTGCGAATCTCCACTCAAGCCAGCCAATAAAGGCAAGAATGAGGTGGGAGCTCTGTTCCCGTCAGTGTTCACTCCAGCCGGCCAATAAAGGCAAGCCAGAGATGAGGAACAAGACTACTCCCGGGAGATAGGGTCCGTGGGGTCGCTACTGCCCAACAGCTCGTCACATGCTGCCCTGCGGGTTTCTGTATCTCTCTTGGTCTGGCTCCTCACCCTAGACCTGTGTCGGCAAAGTGAACTCTACTGGCACAGGCCCAGAGTTCGGAGCGCGCAAGCCCCACCACGACGTCAACGTAGAGATACGGCGGTGGGGTTATTATTAATATTATTAATTTTTTAATTTAATTTAGACATAATAGACCTAAGCTTAGCGCATACATGGTCCACATGAGGGCCCCAGTATGCATGTTGTAACAAATCTACTGGCCTAGTAAAATAAAAGGCACAAGATTTGAACATTATAATTTAGAAGTGATAAAAAAATACAGTATTGAAAAACAAAAAAAAAGCAATAAAAGAGATAATAATAATGGATGCAATGTGTAAATGATGTAAAGTGTCTGTAATATGTAGTTACTATAATGCACAATTACCTTTATTATTTTTGAAATGTATTTTGTAACAATGGACCAATAAATTATTATTTGATCCTAATGAGTGTGAAAATCGCAATAAGCTTATTCTGATAAGGTTATCAAATACAAAGGATATAAGTAATACCTAGAATGTGTAGGAAGGGGCGGTAATCATCCGACACTTGATTTTTGCACAATATTATTCCTCTATTTCAAATTCGGAGCGTCCTATTTTGATAGGCCTAAACAACGTCCGATTATACTCATATAAAATGAATAAAACTTTTAGGGAATCCCGAAATTATTGTATAGTTATAAATGAAACCGTAAGTACTTAACAATAATGTTCATTTTGTTTTACATCGGAGTTGTTTATCATGCGTGCGCCGAATTACGTGTCTATCTATTAATATTTATAATGAAGACGAAACGCCGCGCCGTTCCCGTGTCGACAGTTCGGCTACTCCAGTGTGGTTTTAGACTTCAACTGAACAATTACACTAGTCTTAATAATTTACTAAATTATTAAAAGTTATTCCCGTGATTAAATATTTTTTGTGAGATATTCGAAAATACTGTCTCAGGTTAGTTTCACTTTTCATAAACGAATTGTTTTCTAAAAGTTCGACTTGTTTGTGTGTAGCACTGACCGGCCATTTTAGCAAAGCAAGTTAGTAAACAATGATAGTAAATAATGTGACATTTGTGCTATATAACATCTCTCAAAAATAGAGTATTTTAAATCAAATCAAATCAAAATTTTATTTATTAATGATAATTAATTAATAAAATGATGATGATGATTGATTTTTTTTTCGATTTTTATAATGATGGTATGTTTCCAAAAAACCATAATATTTAAACATTTGGATTTTTAAACTTCGGAGTGAGTAAAAGTATGTATGAAAGTTTTTGTTTAATCAGATTTTAGATGAATTAATGAGAGTTAGCAACTTACCTATATCGAATTAATTCATAAATTATAAATATATAAACTTACTACGAGTATGTGTGTTAAACTAAGTTTTTCTAGATACCAAATTAATAACCTCTGATAAACAGGTTATACAAAAGATAACGCGTTTTTTCGGCGTAGTGAACGAAACTTAAATTGCGTTGCGCATTTCAACGTGGTACAATTAATATAATTTGAAACCTCAGGCACTCCAACAAATTAGTATGGTAATAAATGAATATAGCAAGTACTTATGTATGTATTAATTTTATTTACTTCATCAATAAAATATTCAAAATTTAATGTATTTTTTCATGCCCTACTTTTTCTTACCTATATATGAATTAATCAATTTAACGTATGTTTAGTAAATGTATACTACTATAATATATACTACTATAAAATGAAATTTTTTGGTGAAAATATTGTGAAAGGGTTGACAAAACAATAAACACCAAAAAATTTCAACATACTTTGGATAGAAAAGTAATGTTAAACAATAAACAAATATCGAAAAAATCTGTTCAAGGCCACAATGAGGAAAACGCGAGTAAATAATATAATGGACATTTACTTTTAACTTCACTCATAAATTATGTAACGTATGATAAACTTTGTCTACTTCGTACCTCATAAAATCTCGACTGTTAAAACTAAATCAATCAACTCAGACTATCGCAGCTGGACATAGGCCTCTCCTAGGCTGTCTCCAACACTCAGTCTTCTGCCTTCCAGTCTGTACCAGCCACCTTTTCAATGTCTTCGGTCCATGTAGCTATTTTGGCTTTAACAATGTTTTAAAATTACAGTGTTAAGAGGAAAGGCGGGTGGCCAGACTTTTGAAAATTAGGTATTTTAAGAAGGTATTGCTGTCGCTCTGCGAGCGCTCCGCCCTCGAATTCGTGCGATAAGGACAACTGTAGATCCGACTAAATAGCCTATGTAAAAAGTCATATTTCGAGGTTTGGCTCTCGCCTATTTCCTCCTCCAATATTAGACCAATTTAAAAGATATTTCATAAACTGAATAAGAAGGATAATATACTATGCCCCCTTGGTTTTCTTTTTTCGTTAATAGTTGTCAAATTGGTACACTAGGCGTCTGTTGACAGCGGTCTGAATAGGCAATTTTGAGCATTTTTGGAGGGTTCTAGTTCTCATAAAAATAATATATCATCAAAAAGGAAAACATAGGGGCATACAAGTAACTGATATTTATATTTCTGTAAAAAATCATTGCTTTATGGTCATTAACCAGAAAGAAAACAGGCGAGAGCGTTTGTATCTTTTTGTATGGAGATAAGAGCACCCACGTTTCCTCTTAATACTAATAGGTATGGGATGACAGAGTAGGCCCAATAGATAATTAATTGTGTCGGGTTCATGTTTGAGCATTGGGTGGTTCAAAACATGGCCGACATTGTGACTTATCCAATTGTCACGTCCAATTGCTAGATTAAGGTCTGACTCATGGAGGAAAACCTTAGTAAGGAGTTAATAGTCTCTATTGCTTATTCATTACCCGTTATGGAAGAAACTATTGTTAATATACAAGCTCAGACATCATTGTAGTTTATTAATCATAATATAATAACAAGTGACGCTTAAAGTTTTGAAGCACAGCTTTATTGTGATAAAAACCTACCTACTACTTAGGTATTATTAATACCCGTACACTCTGAGTCTGCATTCAGCGAGCGCGACATATTGCGGTGACGCGCTAGCAATATTAAAACCTCAGTATTATTGTGATCAAAAGTTAGTTAAGCTACATTAGTGACACTTACGGGTTGTGATCTTGTAACGTGCTTATCAATTTTTTTATGCTTTTAACCAACTTTCTGATGATACTTAATTATGGTGTGAAGTTTTGAAAACTTTTATTCAAGGGTAAACATTAATTTATCTTTGTCGTGTGTACTGTGTACGTCTGGTCGCAGTGAATGGCTATTTCTCGAATTGTAACCATCGCATATTTGTAATGTTTAAAAACCGCGTGTATTTCGCATTAGGTACTAAATTATGTAAAAGTGAACGATTATTTATTTAGATTCTGAGAGGAAAATGATGACAAACAAAACATTAACACAAACCTCTACTCTATTGAGTACCTATATGAGTATACTTAGTGTAAAAATAAAGGGACTATTTTCAACATGAATGTGGATGGCTATATGATTAGGGAAAGACAAAAAAAAACGGTGGATAGACTGTGTGAAAGATGATATCGCGGGTCTCAAACTATAGGGGCGAACCTATCCACAAAATCGTTACTCCTCAGAAGAGACAAACATTTCTTGTGATTTAGCCAGCTTCTTGTGTTTTTGCATGTGGAAATATATTTACACTTTATATATATGGGATGATTGATTTAAGTATTTCTTCTATACCATTACTTTTTGGTCTTTACGTCTAGATAGATAGATAGATAGAATACTCTTTATTATGCACACCATAAAAATTACAGATATAAATGTTGAAATTTTACATAGGGTGACACAATGGGCGGTCTTATAGTCTCGTCTCTTGTCTCTTCTTCTTACTCCGTCTATTTGGCATGATAGCAATAACTCGGTCAAAATTCCCTCAAAAATGCTTTGAATTTTTGGACGTAAAATCTTTTTCCTTAAATTATTCATAATTGAACCAATATTTGTTTGAACCTAGTGGGTGATTTCAAATTTTTCAATTTAGGAATGAGAAATTTTTAAATTTAACAATTTATACGGCTTGTCTGCGGCAAGCTAGACAGGCGTAGAATACCCATAAATTTTTAATACTGTGAGGTATTTATAGGTATTCTACGCCTGTGTAGCTTGTCATAGACAAGCCAGACAACCGTATAAATTTCAAATTTTTCAATTTAGGAATGAGAAATTTAAAAACTTATAAATTTATACGGCTGTCTGGCTTGTCTATGACAAGTTAGACAGGCGTAGAATACATATAAAAAAATTTAATATTGAGAGGTATTTGAATTCAAAGTAGAACTATAGACAATTTTTGAACAGACTAAGATGAATAAAATCAGATGATAGAATCAAATTCAAATAATTTAGTATTGTATTTCAATCGTACCATTTAGGTATTTTTAGGGTTCCGTACCTTAAAAGGAAAAAACGGTACCCTTATAGGATCACTTTGTTGTCCGTCTGTCTGTCAGTCTGTCAAGACCCTTTTTCTCAGAAACGCGTGGAGGTATCAATTTTAAATTAATATCAAATACGTAGGTCTATGGTCTCTTGGAGTCCTAAAAAACTAAAGCTTCTAAGTCAACGCAATAAAAAGATACGGCCATTTATTCGACATATTTTGATACTCGCAAGTAAATCAAAACCTATAGGGTACTTCCCGTAGTCCTAGAATCATGAAATTTGGCAAGAAGCAAGGTCTTACAGCACATATAAAGGAAAAAGTCTGAAAATTGTTAATTTGTCATTTTATCACATAAAAAAATATTTTCAAGTCTGTCAAGACCCTTTTTCTCAAGAACGCGTAAAGTTACCAAGTTGAAATTAATATCTAATACGCAGATCTATGGTCTCTTGGAGATCTTAAAAAAATCAAGCTTCTATATTAATGCAATAAAAAAATACGGCTTTTTAAGCGAGATGATTTGATAGTTTGATACTCGCAAGTAAATCAAAACCTATAGGGTACTTCGCGTTGCCCTAGAATAATGAAATTTGGCAAGCAGCAAGGTCTAACAGCATAAGTAAAGGAAATAGTCCGAAAATTGGTAATTTGTAATTTGATCACATAAAAAAAATATTTTTGGGATTTTAATGTTAAGTTTGTTTTTGGGATAAATTCTTTTCAACTACGGAACCCTTCATTGTGCGTGGTCCAACACGCACTTGGCCGGTTTTTTTTTATATAACAAAGGTCATACGGATAAGGTAAACCCTGACTCTTAAACTAGGTGATCCTGTGACTTAGGAGTCAAAGTATGACTGTCATGTTTGAATTACAAACACTTTTCGTGATTTCCAGATGAGTGACCCCGGCCCTGAAGAACCTGCACTCGATGCTGAGGATGGAGATGATGGATATTCCTATTGCATCAAGAGTAAGAAGAGGAAGCTTGAAAATGGACATATTAGTAACATCATTAACATCGCTAGACGGCCTAAGGTAAGACATTAATATTACCTTAATTATTAGATAAATTTTATTAAATATCTTTATCATTTAATTGCGCCAACAGTTTTTTTTTAAATAAAGTCAATTAAATTCACAACAAACAAACATGATGAACATGATGTTAGAACATTAACATCATGTTCATCATGTTTTTACATGCATCACACTAATATTGTAAAGGTGAAAGTTTGTGAGTGTGTGTTTTTGTATGTTTGTTCTTCACGATCAAACGGCTAGACCAATTATGATAAAATTTGGTATGGAAGTACCTGACACCCTGGATTTTTACATAGGCTACCGCACTATAGGTTATAGGTTATCGCACTGCAATCTAGAAAGTATATTTTTAATATCTTTGAGCAGTTCTATTGATAAATCATTCATATACGATGGTAGCATGCATGGCTTCAACACCTCCGCCGTTTAGCAGCACCTAACGTATACTTACTGGAAATAATAATTATTTCTGAAGCACACCTTTACAACGATAAGGCTCTGATAATTCTACACAGGTATATTAATATACCCAATTATCTAGAGTGTAGGAAAACTACCAGGAGGTACTTATGTTCCCTTAGGTTAGATATAATACCATATAATACCTATAGGCTATATCGTTATGGTAGTGGGTGTGGTAGAAGTGCCGGCCGGCACAGATCGATAAGCGACTAACTTGAGCTGTCTGTTTGAGTATACTGAGTATGAATTTTTTACCGGATTGAAAAAAATAGGCTTTAAGTAATAGGTGAACGGAGTAGAAGTCTATGGCCATACCTATTTTTTTTTTCAAAAATGTTAGTAAAAAAATCAAAATTCAAATCATATGTAGGTTGCATATGTACCTAGGTCCTGTAGTCCCCTTAGTAGACAGATGTGCTGCTGGGAAGTTTATTGCGTCACTTGTTCTTCCCAGCTAAAGCACTAGGAACGTGGTGATTGTGAAGGAGCGTTTTGATTATAAGTAATTTTGACGTACAAAAGGTGTTGATTCTCAGTCTTACTTGAAATTGATGACTTTTGATTTTGATATACCTATTTTGTATATTTCCAGATGATTGACCGTCGTGCCGAAGCGGCACTCGATGCTGAGCATGGCGATCCCTATGCTGAATTTCTCGAGTGGTTCGCGGAAAAATATCGTCACCGTCAAGGCCTTTTCGAAGAAGAAAAGAAAGTAAGATATTATAACAGAGTTTATTATGACAGAATGACAGTAAAGCATAACTTAATCAGCATATTTTTATTTTTTATTTTATTTAACGTTTTCACAAAATAATACAGGATTATTCATATGAAATAGCAACCAAAAACCACTAAGGTTTAAACTTGTGCTATCATGAGTCAATATCGAACTATACAATGATGCATTTCGTTACTGTCCGTGTTACTGTCTGTGTGTGTGTGTGTGTGTACTGGATATCATGTTCCCACTGCTAGGACACAGGTCTCCACTCTGTGAGAGCGGCTACAATCCACCACGCGGGACCAGAGAGGGTTGGTGGATATCACATGTTTTCAGATTTTTTATTTTAGAACACACCTACGCCATGATATCTTCACTCTTTTGAGAGCACTAATACCGCATGGTGCACTACGGCCCACTCCTTTTCACAGAGAGGAGGGCTGTGACCCAGCGGTGGGAACATTATAGGCTGATGATGACGCAATTAGGCCCATTCCCTCTCACGAGAGGAGGCCTGTAACCCAGCAGTGGGAACATTAAGGTTGCCTAGTAGAAAATGCCTCAGGCATTAAATGCGCCTTTGTACATTATTTTTTTACTTGTGTACTTATAAAGTTTTAATAAATAAAATAATCATTAAAGGCTGACGATGACGCAGTTAGGGTTTTTAAAAGGCCAGCACAAAACTCAGCTACATTGTCAAACTGATTTATAAAAAGTGATTTGATAGGGTTTGATTGTTTTCCAGACATAAGTTTGACAATATTTCACCGAATTTTTTACTTACTGCCTTTCATAAACCGGGTGTCATACAAACACAAAGTTGTTTTATTTATTGTTAACTACTGTTAGATTTCAGTCTAACGAGAACTAAGACTACTGCGTAGAAAGGTCTAACTAATAAGCAGTTTTTAGCATATAATAGCCTTACATAATATTTCCCTACAGAACGCCAACAGCGTTTTCGCTCTGCGATTCAAAAGTCAGCGCCGAGCAGCAAAAAACCAAATAAAGTTTAAATATGTATAAGGAATGATTTCTAAAAGTTTGTCCATCTATTTTAATGGGACCTTTCGCATTAAAATAGATGGGCAAACTTTTAGAAATCATTCAACAAAAATAATAACAATGATAAAAACAGTAATAAGAAAAACGCATTAAATACTTACAAGAAAAAAATCAGCTATCGAAAGTACACTAAAAATGTTGGTTACCCAATGCATAAACATATCCATGTCTTTGTTATCCGAAAGCGCCATGGTAGCCCGCGAAATTCAAAATTTCTTACGTTTTTTGCAATTTGTAGGTCAGTGTGAGCTTGTATGTTGATTAAAATGTGATTCGCGGCCGTAGCTAATATGGCTTTATAGAATTATAATCATTAGAATCAGCAATACAACTCCATAAGTTAGCATTTACCTCAAACTTCATGATTTCATGAAATCGCTAGATTTGAGATAAATGCTAACTTATGGAGTTGTATTGCTGATTCTAATGATTATAATTCTATAAAGCCATATTAGCTACGGCCGCGAATCACATTTTAATCAACATACAAGCTCACACTGACCTACAAATTGCAAAAAACGTAAGAAATTTTGAATTTCGCGGGCTACCCTGGCGCATCAACCTTAAATAATTCTGATACTAAACTGTGCTACAACTGTGCAGGCGCACGTGACCACGTCACCGGCCGCGCCCGCCGCGTCTTTTTAATTATTTTGGGTCCAAATAAAATCACTTTAACAGTGGTTTTTTTTTTCTTTGCTTAGATATCTTTGGTTAGACGTACTGAATGTTGTGTTAAAATTTGTCCATCTATTTTAACTATTATTATTTATTTTAATTTCCAAGTAACAAGACTCACAGTGTTAGTAACAATATACTTACAAACTATGTTAGTAAAACATTAACACAAAAACAACTTGTGACATCACTGCTGCAATGTGACAGGCCCAGTCGAGACCTTGCAGCAGTCAACAAACGCACAATCTATCCCGCTGGCTAACATAATTATTTATTTTAATTTCCAAGTAACAAGACTCACAGTGTTAGTAACAATATACTTACAAACTATGTTAGTAAAACATTAACACAAAAACAACTTGTGACATCACTGCTTCAATGTGACAGGCCCAGTCGAGACCTTGCAGCAGTCAACAAACGCACAATCTAGCCCGCTGGCTAACATAATTATACAGGATGCACCCTACTAACAAGGGATGCGCATCGCTTCCGCATTACAGTGTAGGAGCAGTCCACACGAGCTTCAGCAAACATCCCTGATGCGCGGCAGTATTGAGTAGTGATGGCAATTAATGCGATTTAGAATAAATTTCATTAGCATGCGAATTCTTGAGTCTTAGCACGCTAAATGCTATTGCTATGCTATTTGCTAATGTGACGATAATTAATAATAGTCAAGTATGTGAATTTTGTTAGTATGTGAATTAAAGAGGGCGTTCGCGGGCTAAGAAGCGCGTGTTTTTAACAATTTAAAAAATAATCGTGCGCCATTCACGTGCCACACAAAATCACAAATTATTATTAACAATACAATCATACGCATTCACTCAATATACGATCCTAAGTACGAGCTAATCGAAGATAATAATTGCTTGACTTCATTATTCGCACCACCTGCTAAATTGCTAATAATTTCAATTCGGAACGAGGTCAGGATCACGTGAAATAGATAGATTTAGCAGTTCCGACTTTTCGTGGGTGCGACAGAGAGCGCGCACTGCACGCGCTGTCGACCTATGAAGTACGAAGGGAAATGTGAAATTAATTATTATTCATATAATAATTAATTTCACATTTCACAGAAATTCGCAACTACATTTCATTTGCTAAATGCTAAATAAGCATTCGCATGCTAACAATGAATGCGAATGCTAATTAATCCATCACTGGTATTGAGGCAACCCCATCAGCACCCTGAATGTGTTTTTATTAATGGGACCTTATATACATAAAGCTAAAGTTGATATTTGTTGAAGTGGAAATAAACATTTTTAGGTAGCAAAGAAACCCTAAACGATAGTTTCGTGGCCCACGCACAAGCGGTGCGGTATTCTCGTGACCCAGACACAATCTGAAAATTTCTACTTATTACGGATCATGAGACAGCCCTGAGACGCTCCGTCCGTCTGTCTGTCTGTCTAGACAGACAGACGGACGGACAGCGGAGGCATAGTAATAGGGTTCCATTTGGTACCCTTCGGGTACGGAACCCTGACAACTACTGTTCCATACAAAAATGCAATACTTACTAACTACAGATATGAAACTGCAGACATGTTAACAAGTAAAATTATACTCAATCAATCTGCCTAGCCTTTTCCCAACATTGTTGGGGTTGGCTTCCAGTCTAACCGGATGCAGCTGAATACCAGTATTTTATATGGAGTGACTGCCTATCTGACCTCCACAACCCAGTAACTGGGTAATACTATAAACCAAAAATGTTAACCACTCCAAAATCTATGACCAATTAATCTGCCTAGCCTTTTCCCAACTATGTTGGGGTCGGCTTCCAGTCTAACCGGATGCAGCTGAATACCAGTATTTCACATGGAGTGACTGCCTATCTGACCTCCACAACCCAGTAACTCCCCGATACCCCTTGGTAAGACTGGTTGTCAGACTTTCGGCCTTCTGATGACCCGTAACGACTGTCAAAGATCCACGAATGACAGCCGGGACCAACGGCTTAACGTGCTTTCCGAGGCACGGAGGAGTCTCAGTATGTAAAGACCCATCCACTGACCAACCCTGGCAAGCGTAGCTTAATCTGCTGGATCGACCCGTGCGGCTGTTACTACTTAGCCACGAGCTCCTCAAGTAAAATTATACTACGCCCTATTATTTAATAAACGTTTTTATTTGTCCTCAGGTCACGAAAACACCAGTTAAAAAAAGGGAATATAAACGAAAACACAATGCGACAATAGAAGCTTTGAAGAAACAAGAAATCAAACAAAAAACTAAACTCCAGGAAACGAGGAAAGAAATACAAACCGAGATGTCGATGGAAAGAATAAACAACATATTGAAAAGGATAGAAAACGATAAAAATATGTTAGAGAAGGCTGTGGAATCTATGAAGAAAAAAAACATTGAAATAGACAAGAATGATAAAGAGAGAATGGCAATGATGTCAAGGGAAATTGATAAAATTAAAAACAACATTAATGAAATGAATGAAACGTTAGCTGCCAAGGAAGTTTCAATAGTCAGTAAAATTAAAAAATTGAAAAATAAGGAAGCACGGGTGAAAGCTGAGATGATGAAAAGAATTGAGGAAATGGAAAACACGTTAGACGTAACTAAAGAGGAAATTAAACAGCATGAACAAGCCAGGAAACAATACGAGGCTAAGGAAAAATATAGAATTGACCGCGAAATTCAAAATATAAAAGACGCAGTGGCTATGGAAGAAAACAATATTCAAAATAATATTGAAGCAAAGGAAAAGACATTAGCCATGATAAAAGACCAATCTAATAAGAATATTGAAAAGATGAAAGAAGAAGAGGCTGCGACAATAGCTAGAATTGACGCGGCACGTAAAAAGTCAAGGTATGACCAGTTGAAAGAGGTAAAAAAGATAGAAAGTAACATTACTGCAAAGCGCACAGAGGTCGCTGAAATTAAAAAGGAAATGGAAAATAAGTTAAAGGAAATAAAGAGAAATAAACAAGAGAAGATATCTTATTTTGATAGTAAAATTCAAAAGATTAAAGATGACAAGGCGGTGGAGATAAGAGAAATGGAAAAAGACTATGAAAAAAGGTTACAAATCAAACAACAACAGCTACATATGGCAAAAGAAGAATCTGAGAAGAAGATTCGAGACATGCAGCTACACCTGGCTGAGAAAGAGAGAGCAATTGACGCTGAAATGAAACATTTGGAAGAAAAAGTATTTCAGCAGGGAGTCTGTTTGGAAAATGCTGAAATAATGCAAAACGAATTAGCTAAGAGTAAAGAAGTTATTGAGCAAAATATTCAAATTACACAACTATCTCAAGCTGAGAAACTGAGTCAAATTAAAGCTGATATTCAAACATTGAAAGAAAGAGAGTATCAGGCAAAAATCGATCTGAAAAATGATATTCTAGCCTGGCATAACTCGTTAGCTATCAATAGAGATCAAATAGAAACAAATATTGAGAAAATGCAACGAAAAAAAATTGCGATGAAAAATGAATTTAAAAAGGAAATCCAGAAAATTAATGAAAATGAAGCTCGTAAAATAATGGACATTGAAAATAATATTAAAGACATGAAAAACAAGTTAAAGACGGCTGAAGAAGAATCTGAAGACAGAATTGTAAGTATGCAACAATACGAGGCACAGCAGGAAATCATTATAGAGAACAATATTAGGGCAATGCGAAGCTGAGAGGCACGAAGAATTTGAAACTAAAATTAAACAATGCAAGAATCCGAGTGCCTCATGAAAGCCAAAATTGATGAAAAAATTGATGCATTGCAAAACAAGTTAGCTGAAACCAGGTGAAAACGAATTTAATTGATGATATTGAAGCAATGCAAGAAACTTATGAAATGAATAAGGATAAATTTAACAAAAACATGCAAGCATGGGAAAAACCATATCCAGGAAAAAAGCTAAAATTGAAAACTTATTGAAAAGATGAAGGAAATTCAGAATTATAAGAAAAAAGCCATGGATGATAATTTTTGCTATATTGCAGCAAAATGAAAATATGGTAATTATACATAGTATGTCCAAGTAAGCAGAACATGGAAGATATTGTGAGCATTCTAAAGACGTGAAAAGTATTTTGATGGCAACATGTACTACCTCAACCTTTCATATAGTACTTAATTTTACTTCTAGTTAGAATATAGATGTTATAATAAAAGATTATTGCTGCATTTTTTAGTCAATAGGAGTAAGAACGCAACATCAGCTTTTAAGTGATTGTTGCACGCATTTTACAGTTCTTACGCGTTAACCAAAACCAATGATTTCAAAATGCCAAAAACCAATTTCGGTGCGAAACTTTTCTGGTGATATCAAGAAGTGATAGAATAAAGGTGAGTGTCCACCTGCCAGATCAACTCTTGCTCAGAGTGGCTAAGAAGGATGGCATTCAGACTATAAGAATGAATTAGTTTTATATTTCTGTTCGTCTTTTGAACAAATAAATAATTTTATACATTAATCCGTATTTTTATCACTACAACACTGTAAGATTTTTTGTACTTACTTTAATTATTAGTTTTATAAGATTTTATTAACTTTGGATTTCTTTACTGAAGAGAACAAATAAACGATTTATAAAAACTATTAATTTTTTTACTGCATTCCAAAAAAATATATTTTTCAGTATAATTACGATTTTTTGTACTTGCTTACTTAAAATTTTAGCTATTTGTGTTTCCCTGCAGAACAAAACATAAATAATTTTATAAAAATCGTCTTTTATTTTTAACCGTACTACAAAAGAACATGTTTCTAATACAGACTTCTAACAGCACATCAGGTTATACCAAACTGTCAAATTTCTCCAAATGATTTTAACCTTTAAAATGTTCACGGTTATATTCAAAATCGAATGAGAAAATTTAATTTTTACAGTTTGTAATGTGTCAAGTATTACAAATCGAGATAGCTTTATTTACACGTACTTGTTTAAGTTTAATCTTTTTAGTTCAATTTAATATTACTAAAGACATATCAATATACACATTCCGTCATCCGATATGGTGTCATTGTCTGGGGAAACTCTTCTGAAATTCCTAGAGTTCTGTTAGCACAAAAAAAATGCATACGAGCAATTTTCAATATGGACTGGACTGATTCCTGCAGGCCAGTGTATAAATCACACAACCTTCTCACAGTTCCTTACATTTATATATATGAAATCGCTAAGTTTGTTAAAACAAATTATTCAATTTTTGAACCCAATAATAATAGAAATAAACGAAAAGCCACACAATATCTATTAAAAATGCCTGTTCCTAAGATCGAACTATTTCGACGCAGTTGCATATAATTATATGGCGCCACTTATTTATAATTCAATTCTAAAATAACTTATCTTCCTTACAGAAAATTCTGCGTAGTACTAAAAAAATGGGTCATTTCATATAGTTTTTATTCAATAAGTGAATTTCTAAAAAAAACTTCGTGTCGGTCCTATCATTACAGGAATGCATTGTAGACTAGACGTAGATTATTGAATATTATTGAAATCCGGGATTGTGGATATAATTTTATTGTTAATTTTTATGTTGTGTCAAACGTGTATTTTCTTCTTTTTTTATTGGTTGTGTAAGTTGTACTTTGAAAACTTAATTTCATGTTCTGAATTAGTGTTTTTTTTCAACTGTTTGTATAGATATTGCTTATATAAATAAGCACTTTTCCTACCGTTAATATTTGCATGCCAAAATATGGCAAAATGTGTCATCGCACAAGAATATCACCTTTGTATTACCGCATTTATAGCATACTAGCTGTTGCCCGCGGCTTCGCCCGCATAGATGTCGGAAAATATCACATGGGAACGTTCATGTGGAAAACATAGGGCATATCCCTAACTTAAGAAATGCTGGGTTTCCCATAAAAACTTTCATCCCTTTTATCACCCCCTGTAGGATTATGTTTTAAGACAAAAAGTAGCCCATGTCCTTTCCCAGGATGCTATCTATAGCCTTGCCAAATTTTATCGAAATCCGTGCAGTTTTGTAAATTTTAAAATCAACCCCTATTTTACCTAATTAGGGTATGATTTTTAAAAAACGCTGACCTGCATATTTCTTAACTTCTTACCAATAGCATAAATTTGTTATGCCTAACTTAAGAAATACTGGGTTTCCCTTACAAACTTTCATCCCCTATATCACCCCCTGTAGTATTGTTTTTGAAAGTATCCTATGTCCTTTCCCAGGATGCTATATAAAGCCTTGCCAAATTTTGTCGAAATCCGTGCAGTTTTGTAAATTTTAAAATCAACCCCGATTTTACCCCCTTTGGGGATGATTTTTCAAAAACGCTGAACCGCATATTTCTTTATTTCCTATCAAAAGCATACATTTTAATTTTCACATCCCTAACTTAAGAAATACTAAGTTTCCCATACAAACTTTCATCCCCTATATCACCCCCTGTAGGATTATTTTTAAGACCAAAAGTAGCCTATGTCCGTCCCCAGGACACCATCCATAGCCTTGCCAAATTTTATCGAAATCCGTGCAGTTTTGTAAATTTTAAAATCAACCCCTATTTTACCCCCTTAGGGGATGATTTTTCAAAAACGCTGAACTGCATATTTCTAAATTTCGTACCAATAGCATAAATTTGTTATGCCTAACTTAAGAAATACTGGGTTTCCCTTACAAACTTTCATCCCCTATATCACCCCCTGTAGTATTGTTTTTGAAAGTATCCTATGTCCTTTCCCAGGATGCTATATAAAGCCTTGCCAAATTTTGTCGAAATCCGTGCAGTTTTGTAAATTTTAAAATCAACCCCGATTTTACCCCCTTAGGGGATGATTTTTCAAAAACGCTGAACCGCATATTTCTTTATTTCCTATCAAAAGCATACATTTTAATTTTCACATCCCTAACTTAAGAAATACTAAGTTTCCCATACAAACTTTCATCCCCTATATCACCCCCTGTAGGATTATTTTTAAGACCAAAAGTAGCCTATGTCCGTCCCCAGGACACCATCCATAGCCTTGCCAAATTTTATCGAAATCCGTGCAGTTTTGTAAATTTTAAAATCAACCCCTATTTTACCCCCTTAGGGGATGATTTTTCAAAAACGCTGAACTGCATATTTCTAAATTTCGTACCAATAGCATAAATTTGTTATCCCTAACTTAAGAAATACGGGGTTTCCCTTACAAACTTTCATCCCCTATATCACCCCCTGTAGTATTGTTTTTGAAAGTATCCTATGTCCTTTCCCAGGATGCTATATAAAGCCTTGCCAAATTTTGTCGAAATCCGTGCAGTTTTGTAAATTTTAAAATCAACCCCGATTGTACCCCCTTAGGGGATGATTTTTCAAAAACGCTGAACCGCATATTTCTTTATTTCCTATCAAAAGCATACATTTTAATTTTCACATCCCTAACTTAAGAAATACTGAGTTTCCCATACAAACTTTCATCCCCTATATCACCCCCTGTAGGATTATTTTTGAAAAAAAAAGTAGACTATGTCCGTCCCCAGGACACCATCTATAGCCTTGCCAAATTTTATCGAAATCCGTGCAGTTTTGTAAATTTTAAAATCAACCCCTATTTTACCCCTTTAGGGGATGATTTTTCAAAAACGCTGAACCGCATATTTCTTAATTTCCTACCAATAGCATAAATTTGTTATCCCTAACTTAAGAAATACTGGGTTTCCCTTACAAACTTTCATCCCCTATATCACCCCCTGTAGTATTGTTTTTGAAAGTATCCTATGTCCTTTCCCAGGATGCTATATAAAGCCTTGCCAAATTTTGTCGAAATCCATGCAGTTTTGTAAATTTTAAAATCAACCCCTATTTTACCATCTTAGGGGATGATTTTTCAAAAACGCTGAACCGCATATTTCTTTATTTCCTATCAAAAGCATACATTTTAATTTTCACATCCCTAATTTAAGAAATACTGAGTTTCCCATACAAACTTTCATCCCCTATATCACCCCCTGTAGGATTATTTTTGAAAAAAAAAGTAGACCATGTCCGTCCTCAGGACACCATCTATAGCCTTGCCAAATTTTATCGAAATCCGTGCAGTTTTGTAAATTTTAAAATCAACCCCTATTTTACTCCTTTAGGGGATGATTTTTCAAAAACGCTGAACCGCATATTTCTTAATTTCCTACCAATAGCATAAATTTGTTATCCCTAACTTAAGAAATACTGGGTTTCCCTTACAAACTTTCATCCCCTATATCACCCCCTGTAGTATTGTTTTTGAAAGTATCCTATGTCCTTTCCCAGGATGCTATATAAAGCCTTGCCAAATTTTGTCGAAATCCGTGCAGTTTTGTAAATTTTAAAATCAACCCCGATTGTACCCCCTTAGGGGATGATTTTTCAAAAACGCTGAACCGCATATTTCTTAATTTCCTACCAATAGCATAAATTTGTTATCCCTAACTTAAGAAATACTGGGTTTCCCTTACAAACTTTCATCCCCTATATCACCCTCTGTAGTATTGTTTTTGAAAGTATCCTATGTCCTTTCCCAGGATGCTATATAAAGCCTTGCCAAATTTTGTCGAAATCCATGCAGTTTTGTAAATTTTAAAATCAACCCCTATTTTACCCCCTTAGGGGATGATTTTTCAAAAACGCTGAACCGCATATTTCTTTATTTCCTATCAAAAGCATACATTTTAATTTTCACATCCCTAACTTAAGAAATACTGAGTTTCCCATACAAACTTTCATCCCCGATATCACCCCCTGTAGGATTATTTTTGAAAAAAAAAGTAGCCTATGTCCGTCCCCAGGATACCATCTATAGCTTTGCCAAATTTTATCGAAATCCGTTCAGTGGTTTAGGCGTGAAAAGGTAACAGACAGACAGACAGACAGACAGACAGACAGACAGACAGACAGAGTTACTTTCGAATTTATAATATTAGTATGGATTGAGGAGCCACATTAAAAGTATTGTATATTCTTGAATATTAACAGTAGGTACAGGACTCAGATTGTTAATAGGCACTATAGGTACCTACACAAATTATGTGCGTAGTTATCAGAAGGTTAGTACTCATGTACATAGTTCTACGTATTATTAATCCTAAACTTGTACAGGATATGACATCATTTGAGCAACCACGCGCAATCCCGTTTCCTTTTGAGTCAGAATTATTTTTGAACACAATAATAATATGACGGCGAATTTTTTCCAAAACCACCAGAATATTAAGCCATGCTCCTCGATTGCGAAATACACTATCAATCGGAATCTGAATCATTTAGAAGCAAATTGCTAATCCATTGATTCAATTCAAAAAAATTGTTTGCTCGACAACGTAAATAACGCAATGAATGTTTTTGAACTGTCAAAATGAAGCAGATTCCGATTGATAGTGAGATATACAGCAGTGGTATTCTGTACAAATATCACCGTGAAAACTTAGGTGAAGTGAGCGTGGAGTGAGCTGTCAATAGTGTCAACCCCTAGCATCAGGTAGAATGACAATAACTCACTTCACCTAGGTTTTCACGTTGAGATTTGTACAGAATAGCTCTGCGGGTTCGTACGGGCGATTTTTAAACGCGACGCTTTTTTAAAGGGTAATTGAAGTTCAATTCTCGGTATTGAGCCGAACATTAACCCTCTCACAAGAGTTATATAATATCAAAGCCGGCAATCTCCACTTGCCACAAATTTGAGTTATCAACGAAAAACTTTTTTGTTCAGAAAGAAACATTAATGGAGATTGCCGATTTTGTTACCAACACTCTTATTTCGATCGCGTTTTCTATGAGAGAATGCCGCTTTTGAAGTGAATTTTGTTTTACAATATGGATAATTGACCATAGAGAAAGTGTTTACATTCATAACTTTTTTTTAACCAAAACTGGAGATTGCCGGCTTTGATATTAAAAACACGGAATAAAGTTATATCAGGGATAACAAAGGAATAACCATACATTTTCATAGGTTTAAATTTGGAATAACTTTATTCTGTGTTTATTTGTAAGAGGGTTACCCTCTTACAAATAATGCACGGAATAAAGTTATATCAGGAATAACCATACATTTTCATAGGTTTAAATTTGGAATAACTTTATTCTGTGTTTATTTGTAAGAGGGTTAGAATATATTTTGCATAAAATGTGTTACAGTACCCGGCGATAAATATTGCACATCGACCTTTGGAAAGAGACAATCGGCTAATTTCGGCTTCGTAGAGCGTTATCTCTGTCACACACTACCTATGTGACGTTTTGTCAGTCGTTGCTCAAGTGCGATAGAGTGTTAGTTCAAAATATATATTTCGAGTTGTTAACACCCCCAAATTTAAATAATTTAAAGTTGTACTATGGCATCTTTAGGAAAAAGAGGGAAATCTTTACGAGGTCAGTCACGCGAAATTATCTACAATGTTTATAAATATTTTGTAACCGAAGCTGACATATTTAAAAACAGCTGTAATTTTCCAAAATAATTAAATACGTAAACATAATGTGAACATGTTTTTTTATTTTATCACTTATAGAAAAATTGGTGTATTTTATACAAAGAATAAAAAGAATTATCAAAAGAAGCAAATCATAATTGTTTTAACAGCTCCTAATAGATACCGGACTGTTTGTATTTCGTGCGACAGAGATAACGCTCTACGAAGCCGAAATTAGCCGATTGTCTCTTTCCAAAGGTCGATGTGCAATATTTATCGCCGGGGACTGTACCTAGTTATTATGTTTCTTATACGGGGTGTAAGTGTTTAGAGGCATGAGGAACAGGGTGTAAAGGTCACTCATCCTCCATTGAAAAGGGAGGATCCTCCGACCAGATGGGTGTCATGTCTGGTGGGCTACTGCCCACGGTTGATGTCGGGACGTTGTATATATGCTAATCGCGTGGTAAACTCTAATTGCGCGATGCAGGTTTGCGTGACGTCATGTCATTGATGCGTAGTTCATATGTGGCGATGTAGATGCCGCCACAAGTGTAAACAGTGGCAATATATTTTAAGGGGACATTGTGCTCATCATTATGAACAACTTTTACTATGGGACCAAACCTGAAATCACGAAAAAAAAATCAGCTGTTCCCTACATTTTGACGAATTATGCGAACATAAATGTACTGAATAGCTGATTTTTTTTCGCGATTTCAGGTTTGGTCCTTTAGTAAAAGTTGTTCATAATGATGGGTACAATGACCCCTTAAAATATTGCCACTGTTTACACTTACACCCTGTATATAAATAGTTCCACATATTTTGCGTATTTGTGCAGAATAAACAAGTTTTCTTTCTTTCTCTTCTTTTTCTCTACTTTTTTCAGCATGCAAAAAAACAGTCCATTTGGTTAGTATACAGAACATCACACTGAACAACATTCTCCATGGGACCAACATCGTAATCGCTAAAAAAAATTCAACTGTCCCTAAGGGCGAGCGCGCACTGCGGTGCGTTCCGTTTGTTCTGCCGCACTGGGCGGGGCCTACAGTAACGAAACGCATGACCGCAGTGCGCGCACTTCAAAGACATTCCATACTTCACAGATTATGCGTTAGAAAAACGCACCAAAGTGCGCGCTCGCTCTTAAAAAAACTTCAATATCTAGTCGACGCAGATGTATGGGACGGCTGATTATTTTTCGCGATTACGATGTTGGTGACATGGAAAAAGTTGTTCGGTTTGATGGATCCAAACGACACGTTGTATACAGACGACTTAGAAACTAGTGTGAGCACTTACATCTACCAGAAAAACCACAAACTATTCAATAAGTATTCAGTGCCATGTAGGTGTATCCAATGCCCCAGTAGGTCTGCATTTTATTTAAGGACCTGCCGTGCGATTTTGTAAACATCTCACCGTGAAAACTTAGGTGAAGTGAGCGCAGAGTGAGCTGTCAATAGTGTCATTCCTAGCAAAAACAAACTCACTTCACATAAGTTTTCACGGTGAGATTTTTACAGAATCGACCGGCGGGTTTCAAGCTTGGTTTAGCTCGGTGTGTAAGTGAAATGGCATTATGGCTGTCTAGTTTGACGCACGAGACAGAAGATTCTCACGCGCACCGGAATTATGTCGTAAAAGTGCAAATAAAATCGTATAAAATTAGAAATTAACTATTTAATAAAAAACTTTTTAACAAAAAAATTGCAATTGACATTAGACTATTGTAACTTATACAAATTATAAACAGACCCACTAAAAAGCGAGAAATAAAAACTTTTTAACAAAAAAAAACCGACTTCCAAAAATCACTACAAAGTGAAAAATAACTTTGATTTCGGAAGTCGGTGTCTTTCGGTTTTTATTTACTTTCTTTTTTTTGCCACCGACTTCCGAAATCAAAGTTATTTTTCACTTTGTAGTGATTTTTGGAAGTCGGTTTTTTTTTTGTTAAAAAGTTTTTATTTCTCGCTTTTTAGTGGGTCTGTTTATAATTTGTATAAGTTACAATAGTCTAATGTCAATTGCTCATCACATGTTACAAAATATTGCTTTTCCCGATGCTGGGACGTTAATTGTTGAGGAGTTCTGCTGGTAAGAACCAGGAGAACTCCTCAACAACCACTCACCACACGCATTGTGTGACGAGCGAAAATTGCTTAGCAACCATATTAAAGTAATCGAATCGCAACACGTGAAATATTTATCATTGAGTAGTTCCGGTAGCCATCTGTGGTCTTCATCATCAGTTCCACTTCACCAAGTGGTGCTTTCCGAGAGCAAATGCACGAGCTACTATAAAAAATACCCAAATCACTATAGGTGTGCCTATAATATTTGAAGAGTTCCTTCGATTTCTCCAGGATCCCATCATCAGAACTGGATTTTGACAAAAATGGGACCATTTGGGAAGTATACCCTTTCCAACAAAAAAATATTTTTTCAAATCGGTTGGCAAGCGACGGAGTTATGCGCGAACAAACATAAAAAAAAAAAAAAAAAAAAAAAAATACAAACATCCGAATTGAGAACCTCCTCCTTTTTTAGAAGTCGGTTAAAAAGTAATCCATCACTGGATGCAGTTTGTAATTTGGCATTTCATGGTTTTAATTATAATTATAATTGCTAATGACGGGATAAACAGCTTTTAAAGATTATTAGGAGGTACGTTTAAAGATTTTTTTGGTGCATTAAAGTATGTATAATTATGTTTTGGCTTCCATCACTGTATGCGAAAAGGACTTGAAAATATCATATTTTTTTTACATGTCAAAATTATTTACGGTTTATGAGATACACAGCTTTAAAAAACCACCTTTTTGATCGTTTTCAGGAAATCTGCGCCTTAATATAGATGAACACATCACGCCTGTATTCCCCGAAGGATTACGCATTTTGCCAAGGATGCTAAATAAAAATAAAATGATCAAAACAGAAAATAAAAATGTTTCTTTATTAAAAAAATATGAACAGTTACAATGTAAATGTGGGCAATGTTCTTTTGATTCTGTTTTTAGGGTTCCGTACCAAAATGGTAAAAAAGGAACCCTTATGGTGTGACTCAGTCTGTCTGTCTGTCTCAAGAACTACTGATGCTATCAACTTGAAATTTGGAATAGTTTTAGATGACGTTTACTCAACTATTTTTCAAATAAGAAACAAATAAAAATATTTATATTTTTTTTGCAACAGGGGCTGAAAGAGGTTCTTAAAAATTTAAAGTGGGGCTACTAGGGCATGTCGGGTATCATATGAAAGAGCGTTATTTGCACATTCTCAAACTATTTTTTATTTTTTTTTAGGCCGCAAATTTTTCGACTTTTGATGAAAAATGTAAAAAAAATACCGTTCCCTTATCTCCGAAGTTTGCAAAGAGCAAAATCTGAAATGATTCTATGTGATAGAAGTTTATGTAAAGATTACAGGAAAAATAAAACGATGGCTCTAAGTAGCACACTTTTTCAGAAATCGGAACGGAACCCTCGGTGCGCGAGTCCGACTCGCACTTGGCCGGTTTTTTTACTATTGGTTTAATGTTTGTCACGCATTCAAGAGAAAGTTATAAGTATAACTTTTTACACCTATTTTACCTTTACTAATGTATTTATTACTATCTAGCCTAAATTGGGCCACTGCTGTTCAAACGTCTTCCTCCACACCCTACATCGGCCAGGATTCTGGGCTGCTTCTTCCCAATTCTTAGAGCTTTTACAGACCAGCGGCATTTTTTCGACGACAGAAGTAACTGCAGCTGTGTCGCCACCTATCGGCGGCTGTCGTCGTCACGTAGGCAACTGCAGTCGACAAGTGAAACTTTGGTTGTTGGCGACTGCTGCAGTTCTCTCAGTCACCGGCAAGAATGATGCCGCTCGTCTGTAAGCAGCCTTGAGGAAGACATCCAGGTCGTCCTGCATTTAGCGTATTTCGTCGTAGTCACCTAAGTTCTACAAACAAAGATTGTACTTCCACTTTGTCTATACTTTGTTATACTTTGGATCATCGCTTCCCTTTTTTTAATGTTTCGAATTTGAGCTTGAATTTTCCTCTTCCTCTCAGCCTCGTATTTTCGCATTGCCTTAATTTTTTTCTGGGATTTGACTGTATTCTTAAACAAAGACTTTTCCAATTTTGAAATATTTTTCTCCATGTTGAATGCCACCTCAGTCTTGCATTGTAGCATTGCTTCAATTCTCTTATCAATAATATCCTTCTTCTCAGCTTCAATTTCTTTCATATTTTGTATTTCGCGGTCAATTATTCCTCTTTTCTCAGCCTCGTATTGCTTCATTTCTCGAATATTCTGATCAACTTTTTCTTTAGTCATAGCTAACTTGTTTTTCATTTCCTCAATATTCTTCCGTACCTGGGCTTTCGCCTGAGCTTCTTCATTTTGTAATGTTTCTATGTTTCTTTCAATTGCAGCTTTTGTTTCATCTTCTTTATATTTTGAAAAAACAACTCTTCTTTTAATTTCACGTATTTCCGTTGAGGTCATTTCCTCTATTATTTTCATAGTCTCGTCTATATGACTGTTTTTCGTCCCCACGAGAGTCTTGAGCTCGAGCATATTTGTTCTAAACAACGAATGAATCTTTTCTACATCCTCCAATTTAGTTTTAATACTCTCCGACAGTCGCATTGTCTTCAATACTCTTTTTACCATTGCTGCTTTCTTGGCCTGTAAACAAAAAAAAAAAAACATTCGGTATAAATAAATTAAGGTATGATTTCTGGTAAGGTCATTGTCTCGACGAAGAATCGGTGTTGGGACTTTATGGCCCCTTGCCCAAGTACTTTTCTCTCGGTTCCCAAAAGTGGGAACCGGTCTTTGGGCTCCCACAGAAATGGCTGGGAGCGCTTCATTACACACCTAGTCAATGAGGGGTTTACTTCCCCTCATCGACTACAAACCCCGTAACACACTTCGTGTGAAGAGTGTTCGTTCTGAAGTGCGTTCGGGAGTGTGACTGTAGGAGCGCCCAAAGTGCTTCACGACGCCCGTGCGACCAGGCCCTGACTGGGTGTGATCCCTAGGTTCCTAGGGAAGGCCTGGCAAGAGCCAATCTAGCAACGAGGCCGCTGGTTTTGGTTAGCACTCAACTACAGTGGAGACTGTCCTCACCCCCAACAACCTAACGAGATCTATTTATGTATAGAGGTATGAGGAACAAGGAGTAAAGTTCACTCATCCTCTATTGAAAAGGAAGGATGCTCCTACCAGACGGGTGTTGCGTCTGGTGGGCATCTGCCCGACGGTTGAAGTCAGGACGTTGTATAATGCTAGTCGCGCGATAAACTCTGATTGCGCGATGCAGGATTTTGCGTGACGTCAGTGTGATGCGTAGTTCGTATGTGGCGATGTAGATGCCGCCACATGTGTACGTCGCTAGTGTGGTTTATATTAGTGAAGGATCAGAAACGGGTGGAAATCTTTATACAGTTTGTGCCGTTAAAAAAAACTATTTTGGAACGTGATTCTGAGCACAGCTGCAGTGCTGCTGTTGTTACTCGGTGTTAAAAACGTCATTGCCCAGAATTGTGCATATTAGTTGCCCTTATATGACCCATTGGTGCAAAAACTCATCAAGTCTTCAGCCTTTAAATCTTTAAGGGCTTGCAATCATAGTTAGATACCTATAGCTAAAATAAGCTTTAAAGAATATAATTACTTCGTTTTCCGTGAGGTATCGGAGAAATATCATGAACATGTCCCCATGTTCAGCGTTAGCGCCACCAAAGTAAGCCATCTGGAATGGACGAAAATATTTATCTTTTAGCAAGTGGAATTACAGTCAGGAAAGAGTTAAACATATAAAGAAGGACGCAGTGTTTACAGAGAGCTCAACATTGCCGCTGATCAAGGCCAGCAGTGCGATTCTGTAACCATCTTACCGTGAAAACTTAGGTAGCGTGGAGTGAACAGTGCCAATTCCTAGCAAAAATAAACTCACTTCACCTAAGTTTTCACGGTGAGATTTTTACAGAATCGACCGGCAGTTCTCGCAGGTACTTAAAAAACGTTCATTAATTTCAGCGAGTAAACCAAAAATGTTAACCACTCCAACATCTATAACCAATCTCCCAAAAATAATAATTTAATCCACATTAAATGAATTACTTAGCAATTCTAGCAATTCTATTTTATTTTTATTTTTTTCTCGTTTTTTATTACTTAACTAATTTAAATTATTTATAGTACTAAAATTGCCCATTAGTCTCTTTTAGCATGGCACATTGATCCCATTCTGTATCTGGAGAAGGGCGTAGTTAGCTGCGCTACAGTTTATACTTTTGCAGCTATCATCGTTTTACTTTTGTACCTACTTCTTGTGTTATTGTTCCAATTTTTTTTTTTTTAATTAGTTTTTTCCGCCCTGTTCACAAGTAAGCAACTACGCAGACTTATTCTGGAATTATCGCACCGTGAAAACTTAAGAGGATATATTGAAGCGTGGTTTATATGGTGGAAATGGTGGAAATGGCGTTATGGCTGCCTAATTTGGGGCACGATATCTCGTGCGTTAATTAAGACTCTCACGCGCACTGGAATTTAAACGCGCTTCGTTTTAATGTAGATTTATAACAAAACGCTGTACTTAAATCAATTGTTAGCTTAATAAGTGCGTTAAGCACTTAATATTTAAATACCTTCGATTTAAGGCTCCTCCTTCCTAAAATACGGCGAAACTAAGTAACTTTGTGACCATCTTTTACAGTAATGATAGCATCTTTTTGATAGGAAAAAATACACAGTAATCTACAACACATAGGAAGTGATTTTATTTGTCCTGAAATCTATTTTAGTTTGTAGAATTAAGGGAAAAAAAATCTAAATCCAGGTCTATTTCTGTCTATTTTTTCTAGTTTTTACCATATTTTTAAAATTGTAGGAGTACAATTTTCATTAAAAGTGTTCATAAATTTATACAGTTCTCTACAAAATAATAAGTAATGATTTCATGTCATTAATTTTTTAGTCCAATCAATAGATTAAAAAAAAATCGATAATTACTTCATATTTTGCAAGCGTTGTGTCATCGCGCTTCTGTTTCTTTTCTATGCAGTCCGACAGTGACCGCGCTTTTTGCGACGGACAAGCCTTAAGGCGAAAGCGCCAGGGTAGCCCGCGAAATTCAAAATTTCTTACGTTTTTTGCAATTTGTAGGTCAGTGTGAGCTTGTATGTTGATTAAAATATGATTCGCGGCCGTAGCTAATATGGCTTTACAGAATTATAATCATTAGAATCAGCAATACAACTCCATAAGTTAGCATTTACCTCAAATCTAGCGATTTCATGAAATCATGACGTTTGAGGTAAATGCTAACTTATGGAGTTGTATTGCTGATTCTAATGATTATAATTCTGTAAAGACATATTAGCTACGGCCGCGAATCATATTTTAATCAACATACAAGCTCACACTGACCTACAAATTGCAAAAAACGTAAGAAATTTTGAATTTCACGGGCTACCCTGGCGCATCATCCTTAAAGCAAATTTTGGTGGAAGTGAATTCCACAACCAAACCGCGTGCTAAGTGAAGAAGTAGGAGTAGAAGTTGGTGTTATTATGTGGAGTTTCTTACTTGTTCCGGCTCGTCACCGAGGTTGGAACTGCTGGCACCACCTTGGCTACGATTAATTTCCGAGAAGTGTAGAAATAAGTCGAACATTTTTTTCATATACTCGGCCTCCTGCGCAGTTACGACCATGGCACCAGGGTCAGTCATCTGGAAATAATGAAAATTATTTATTAAATAATGTACTGAGTATTGGTTCTCCTACGGATCTCGGAATCGTGTCGGATCGCATTCTTGCATCATAGGAGTGAATATAGTCGTACGTGTAGATACGCTCTGAACACGTCTATTAGACACTTTACTACACCTTATACGGTGTGAAAAAATTGCTTCGAGCTGAACTTAACCTCGCCTTATCTATATAAATAAAAAGAGAAGTCCTGACTGACTGACTGATTGACTGACTCATAAACGCCCAGCCCAAACCCTTGTGCCTAGAAAGCTGAAATTTTGCAAAATTTGCTGAAATACGTTCCCGTGATATTTTCCGCTGGCAAAAGCTAGTCAAAAATAAATGCTGATTAGTTCTAACGATATGGTATTATTTCTTTAGCATTGTTTTCGTCACGTCTTATAATAAGTTCAAAAGATATTACTAATAGTTATTTATGCAACTGACGTATAATAAGGGGTATTAAAACACGAATGGGGGTTTATCACACGAGGCGAAGCCGAGTGTATAGTAATAGTATCACATGAGTGTTTTAATACCTAATTATGTACAGTTGCATACAAGACTTTATCTACATGCATGTTATGAATAAAGGTTCTGAAACAGTTTTTTGCAATACTAATACTCGTATCGAACATGGCGGCCGGCGTCATATAACACACGTTTGGATGATATAATGGTTACTATGACACTGGCTGTTTTAATGTTGGCAATAAACTAACTGTTTCAGAAACTTTTATAGAGGATCTATAGCATGGGTGTAGATAAATATTTTTGTTTTATTCCTAATCTATAAACTAGTAGGTAAATACCGGATTAATTGCCAACAGTCCAACACTAGTATTAAAATGGCTGCGTTTTGTATTGAACGAAATTATTAATTTTGCGATACTTATTTGAATAGGATTTAGTCTTTTCGTTATTATTTTCCCAAAATCCAGATTTTATCTCCATAAAGATACTAACAATCGCTATGAAAAAGAATGGCACTTTTTTCGCATGTGAGTGGAAACGCCGGGAACGCCCTAGATGTTCTTCAGAAAGGTCAGGTGCGCAGTACTCGCTACTGGCGTGCGTGTGTGACCAGATTGTATGACGTAAGCTTGTTTTTGGGATAAATTCTTTTCAACTGCGGAACCCTTCATTGTGCGTGGTTCGAAACGCACTTGTCCGGTTTTTTTTCTTTCCAGCCAACAAGAAAGTTCACTATTTTTTTATGTTCAAGTATTTAGCTTATTATTTTGTTGTAACAGCAGATTAAAATTTTTTCGCACATCTTTAAAAAAATACATAATAATGCGAAGCTTACCTTAAGTTTACGTGGGAACTTCGGAAGTAAGTTGGTAAAAAGTTTGACAGTTACGCTGTCACAGCTCGTAGGAAAGTGTCACAATTGTCTGAACTTTTGATCACAAGAATAGGTACTGGGTGTAATGAAATGAAGCCAGGGCGGCGCCTGTACGCCGCTCACGCCGAATTCATACTACAACAACAACTGTCCCAAAACCCAAACTAAGATAGAGAAGCTAGCGTAGCATAGTTATGTGTTTTATTTGCGTACCTAGACTTTTGATTTGTCAAAAATTGCGTAGTAGGTAGGTATAGCCCGATTTTTCTAGCTGAGCGTTTGTTAACGGCAAAATATTACAGTGTAGGTATGTATTTAAAATAACAATAACAACATAGCGAATAATATGACAGAACTATGCAGACGATACGAGTGTGTATTTAGACCTTAGAGAGGCGTCCGTGAGGAGGTAAGCGGGCGCCGAATCCAATCATCTAACTAACCTAACAACAGCAACAAATTGATAGCAACATGTGTAAAAAAAATCATAACTGTGCGTCTAATCGTTTAAGACATCCAGCCAACAGTAAAAAAAAAAAATTAAAAAAAGAAAAAAAGAAAAAAGAAAAAAAATAGTTCCCCCAGCGGCATCTTGAATATCTTCGGAGTCTTACGACACACAAATTTCATTTAAGCACACAAATTTACCTCTTATTATACACTAATTATGTTTATGTTGTGTGCTTTTTAGTCTGTGCTAAATAAATGTATTTTCTTTCTTTCTTTTCTTTCTTTCTTTTTAATTGTTGGTATATTTATTTTTCTCGTGTTTCCGTTTTGAGAAAAAAAAAGTTGATAGTGTTTTTCGCAAATATCTCAAAAATGGCTGGACGAAAATTAACATACACATTTACACGACCGACGCGACGTCTAGATCTACTGAACTGAAGTCATGAAATACGACACTTTTCTGCTGGGAGTACGCACACGATTTTGAGAGCTCCTAGCGCACTATTAGAAAAATCGATTCAAAGTACCTAAGAGTCAAAGATAATTCGCCTCTTTGCGAGAAAAACGTGACATTTCAGAAAAGTCTAGCGCTTTCACGCTAAAACAGCTGAACAGATTTATATGAAATTTAGCACATGGATAGACCATGACCTGGAGAAGGACATAGGTTACTGTCCTGGATCACAGACGGAGTCGCGCGCAACAGCTTTTAACTTTTTAAACGTCGATTGACACCTAGGTGTTCAGATAACAACAAAAAATCTATTGTGTCTGCTAATTGGCGTGCGACGGGTTAAACTATTTGTTTAGAATAATATGCGTCATTTTTAAATTAATAGCTAACTATAACTATACTATCCTGTAGTAATTAGCTGAATTTACCTCCTCGTCAAATACAGTGCTCTTCCTAAAATAACAATGAACAAGCATTGATCACTAGGCATGTTATCAGTGCAAACGCGGTCACGCGGGGTCATGGGCGTTCATTCCATTAGGTATTCCACAAAAATGTTTTTCTGGTTTCTCCCTAAAGCTACGATTTCCCAGAAGTGCGGCGGATGTCATATTAATAGTTATTTATGCAACTGACGTATAATAAGGAGTATTAAAACACGAATTCGCCTGCCGAGCGTGATAATAGTATCACATGAGTGTTTTAATACCTAATTATGTACAGTTGCATACAATACTTTATCTACATCCATGTTATGAATCCTTTAGAAAAGGTTCTGAAACAGTTTTTTGCAATACTAATACTCGTATCGAATAGGCGTTATCGTATACGACGTGAATTCGAATAAGTTCTTTTTTTAAATTACGGCGCTGTTGTAGTGAAACGCGCGTGCATTACAATGTTCTTTTTAACCGACTTCCAAAAGGAGGAGGTTCTCAATTCGTCGGAACCTTTTTTTTTTTTTTTTTTTTTTTTTTTATGTATGTTCCCCGATTACTCGAAAATGGCTGGACCGATTTGGATTTTTCTTTTTTTGGTCGAAAGAGTATACTTCCCAAGTGGTCCCATGATCATCAAGTCAGGTTCTGACGATGGGATCCCATGGAAATCGAGGGAAACCCTCAAATTTTATGGGCACACCTATATTGATTTCGGTATTTTTTATAGTAACTCGTGCATTTGCTCTCGGAAAGTACCATTCGGTGAACTGGAACTAATGATGAAGACCGCAGAGGGCCATCGGAAATACTCAATTATATCTAAGTATATCACAGGTTGCGATTCGATTACTTTTATATGGTTATGCTCGTCAAAATGCATAATGGTGACTTCACCATGAGCTCCAGTTCTCCTGGTTCTTACTAGGAGAACTCCTCAACAATTAACGTCCCTGCATCGGGAAAAGCAATATTTTGTAAAACGTGATGAGCAGTTGACATTGGGTTATTGTAACTTAGATAAATTACAAACTGAACCACTAAAAAGTGAAAAATAAAAACTTTTTTCGCTGCGTTAATTGCCAATTTAAAAAAAAAGGTATATGGTACAAAGTAATTCAGAGTGAACCTTCTCGCGTGCCCTGGTTTGATGACACTAATTTAAGTAGGAGTTACGTCAAAGTAGCTTTAAGACTGCGTTCTGGGCACTTTCCATCAGCAAAATTTGCTTTCCTAATGCGTAAGACAGCATCTCCAAACTGCGAAGTATGCAACAAAATAGAAGACGTGCAACATTTGCTGATGGAGTGCGTCAAGAACAAAAATGAAAGAGATTCATTGATTAGGGAGTTTGGTTTAAATATTTTAGATCTTGGGCTCATTTTCACTACTTTAGCGAAACCTAAATCAAATGTTGCAAAAAAACTGTGTGGTCTAGTACAACAGCTTGATCAATGAATAGCTAAATTTGTTAAATAATAAGGATAATAAGAATAGTGTTATTATATGTTAACTTTAATGGTGTAAGAGTAGTGATAAGGTACAATAGGGTTGGCGTATCCATGTGGATAAAAACCCTCTATTAATTTTTAAGAAAAAAAAAAAAAAACTTTTTTACAAAAAAAAACCGACTTCCAAAAAAAAACACTACAAAGTGAAAAATAACTTTAATTTCGGAAGTCGGTGGCAAAAAACTAAAATACAGATCCAAAGACACCGACTTCCGAAATTAAAGTTATTTTTCGCTTTGTAGTGTTTTTTTTGGAAGTCGGTTTTTTTTTTTGTAAAGAAGTTTTTTTTGAATACGAGTTGTATTATGAAATTCAGTACAACATTTAAACACCCGTTTGGATGCTATTATGGTTACCATGGTTACTATGACACTGGCTGTTTTAATGTTGGCAATAAGCTAACTGTTTCAGAAACTTTTATAGAGGATTTAAAGCATGGGTGTAGATAAAAGTATTTATTATATTTTTAGATTGTTTCACAAAAAGTTTACCAATTACTTTATTAAATACAGGCCAGTTTTAAGTACAAATGAATTAAGCATCTGTAGCCGAACTAGGCAAAACCGTATGGCTGACACTGGCTTGGCCACCATCAGGGATTTTACTTTTGATAACACAAAGATTTAGTCGTTAATTAGTCGAAATTTGTCGCCAAATATCAGAATTTGTCGATCACTGGTTCAAAAGTTATAAGGGGTCATTGGTGGCCGATCTGGAGAGAGTCTCCCCAGCTTGGCCACCTTTATATCTCAAAAAGTAGGGCACCTAGCAAAGATCTGTTTTCACCCAGATTTAGTCGCTAATTAGTCGGTATTAGTCGCCAAATATCAGAATCTGTCGATCACTGGTTCAAAAGTTGTAAGCGTTTCCAGGTTGCCGATCTGGAGAAAATCTCCCAATCTATATCACAAAAACTAGGGCACCTAGCGAAGATCTGTTTTCTCCCAAATTTAGTCGCTAATTAGTCGCAATTTGTCGCCAACTCACAGATTTAGTTGGTGTGTAATTAAAAAGATATTAAAGAATTCAATTTCTCCATACATTTGTACAACCAAGTACAAAATATTTTAAGTAGTTTCTAGAAAGTATCTATGATGTTCTATTAGGTGGAATGTTTGTTTCGATTTATATTAATATGAAGTTATTCTACACTCAGCGGCACGGAATCTTGGCCAAGCGCTTATCTCGCAAATAGTTGCGATAACAAAAGCTTTAAGTGTTTCTAACGGTTGTTTCTTATGAAGGTAGGTCAAAAAATGTTTACCCTTAGTTGAAGAGGGTAATTCATTATGTTTGAGTGCACTGTAGCGTAAATTTTAATGTTTTGTTGAATCCCGTGTCTTGAGCGACTAAGTTACAAGTTTAAATTAGTGTGTCGTGAATATCTACGGTTAAGTTATTCAATAATTGTGTTTTCGTGCTTTTAATTTAAACACTAAAGGTGCTTTATAAACAATAAAAATGCGATTAACACCTGCACAGGTTGTACAGGCTGTAGCCTTAATCGACCAAGGATTGACACAGCGCGAAGTTGCTGCGGTGCTTAACGTACCACGTTCCTCAATGCAGTATGCCCTGAAGCGATACCAGGAGACAGGCCACTACTCCCGCAGACCATGAAAAGGAAGTGGCAGATGCACATCGGCCCGGGACGACTGGTTTATTGTCCTGGAAATTTTAAGAAACCGCTCCCTTACCGCTGTTGAGACACGCCAGCGGCTCCAAACCGCAAGAGGTGTGAATGTTAGTGAGCGTACGGTGAGAAGACGAACTGGGGAAGTAAAATTAAAAGCCCGTAGACGAGCACGTAGTCCCGAACTTCTCAGACATCATCGAGTAGCTCGACTTCAATTCGCACGTGAACACGCCAGCTGGACCCATGAGCAATGGGCTAGAGTAATGTTCACAGACGAGTGTCGAATCGCTTTGCGTGCTCCAGATGGTCGGGAGCGAGTGTGGAGAAGAAGAGTAGAGAGGTTTCTACCCAATACCACCACACAAACTGAGTTTTCATGGAAGCTCTATAATGGTTTGGGGAGGAATAAGTTCCGATGCTCGTACGGTGTTAGTTATTGTTAACAACCGCTTAAACGCAACCCAATACATCGAGGAGGTCCTTCAAGAACATGTTTTGCCACATTCGGGGTTCATTGGGTACGACCAATTCCTTCTTATACACGATAATGTTAGCCCACACGTTGCACGTTGCGTTAAAGCATACCTTCAAGATGTTGGCATTACAAAATTGCAGTGGCCAGCACGTAGTGCGGACTTAAACCCTATAGAACACATCTGGGACATGCTCAAAAGAAAGATTAAGTCCACCTCCGACCCACCAGAAACTCTAAATCAACTTAGAAATGCGGCACTAGACGCTTGGGAAGACATAGTGCAAGTTGATATTAGAAACATCATTCAAAGCATGCCAGATCGTATGCAAGCTGTTATTAGGGCAAGAGGGCGAAACACCCGATATTAAAACGTAGAGACAATTAAGAAATTTGGTACTTTTTTCATTTTGTAGTGTTTTTAAATTGATAGTGCAAAATCCTTTTTTTCCGCGAAAGTGCTTAATTTTGAAAACATGCCTAATGGTGTCCTTATTTTGTGATTACTAAGTTCTAAAAGCATAAGAAACACTTATAGAGTGTACCTACCCTTAATTCAGTGTCAAAAATATATTTAAATACGAATTATCGATAAATTCACATGTGGCCAAGTTTCCGTGCCGGTGAGTGTATAAGTAATTAAAATTTAAATCCACCAAAGGAAAGCTGTATCATTACCTAGAAACAGATCTACAATAAATATAATGTAATTATTTATTGAACAAAATGTGCACTGTCGCTGGCAGATAGATCGCTGCGCTCCGTTTCATTTAAGGTAAGTAAGAAAGAGATAGATGCGCGTGTACAGACGAACTACTTAGAGCGAGTTGCCCGTGACGTAAGTTAAAGCTAGTTTACAGTGGGATTTATTATGAATAGTTAGGAACTCGTGTAATAACAGTTTTGTAATCAATTAATGTGGGTTTCCGTGTGAGTGTGCGTTTCGTATGTATTTTTCCTTATAAACATAACTGTGTAAAGACAAGATAAACAGAAGAAGTCCTTTGGTAAGTTTGAAATTATAGGTATGCTTAGTGTGTTAAACTCTGAACGCAATAAAATATAGTAAGTAAAATAATCTAGCAATTTAATTTTCAGTTATTAGGTAATTTGAGAAAATACCCTTAGATGAGATATTTTTATTAAAAAAATAGCTATTTACTTACCTAGATAGATCTCACATTCGTACATAGCCATGGTTACGTATGGCTGCAGCTGACCTACGTAAACATGGCTAGGTATGATTAAATTCTATACAAATTTACGAAACTTAAAATTCCACGCAAATTACCTAGTAGGATTTCTAGTACTAAAAGCAGAAGGGTAATAAGTTTTGTTTACAAAAAGTAAACTTAGCGATCTTCACGAACGCACACAATTACCTACAGGCACGTAACAATGGACATACTCAACTACTAAAATATTACGAAAAAAGATTATGTACGACTACTTCCTTCCTTCCATATTTTCTCTCTATACCGCAAATAAAAAAATGAGGGAAAGAGCGAGATAGAACGAGGGTGTCACCTGCTGCGCATTAAGCTACTGACAGACGTGCTCATTACTAGCACGAAAGCATGCTTTTATTGAGCATGTGCTCATTAGTAGCATGTGTGACTAGTAATGAGCATGCTTATTTCTAGTATGTTTTCGAGTAAGCGTGCTTATAGGCATGCTTTTTATGAGCACGTGTGTTAGTACCTTTACCGGCGCGTCGGCGTTTACGCCGCTCAAAGTATGTACTTAAAATAAATAAGTAAATAAACAAACTTGCTCTAAAATATAAGGATTTTTTCTTTAGTCATCCACCGGGAGTAGGTACAGTGAGTGTTTGTTTCTGTAAATTAAGCCCGTCACAGACGTAGCTGTAACATAATATATAGTATATATAATATAATTCATAGCAAGGCATATTACGATATATTTTCTATAGTAATCTTCGAGTGATCATAGACCCAGCAATATGATTAAGATTACTATAGAAAATAAATCGGAATATTAATATAAAAATATTAAAATGTTAAATTATCAGCTTTGGTAATTTCTACCAACCCTGATAATTTAAGATTTTACCTAAAATATTACAGCAAAAATAATACGATGACTGTAACTATAGCTAATGATTTTGTAGTTATCAGCAAACTTCATTTAAAAACAAACTTAGTTATGCGGTCTCAAAAAGACAACGTAATTGGACTTTATTGATATCAGTAGGTACTCATGTCGGTGGCATGTCATTTCGCTACTGATATCTGTCGGTGACATGTCGTCGAGTAGGTTTCGGGCAAAGTCGTCCAATGAAGAATCACCCATTGTAATTTTTATTGAGTTATAATATTATAATGATATAGGTACCTAGGTATCTTTGATTAAGTATGTACAATAATTTTAAAGTAATAAATAATTTTATATTTCGACAATATAAGTTTTATTATTCTAACCTTAATTAGAGCCATATGCTCATATTAGGTATCTAAGTATATACATCTTCGATTTAAGATTATTAGGTATGTATTTTTTTTTGTAACGTATTGTATATTTCAAGCAATACGTTGATACATACTTACAATAAGTTTTCAACGTTTAAGTATTTTAAACATTTTTCTAAAGCTACGATAATTTTAACGTATTAGGGTAAATCATATATTCTTATTTCGGCAACAGAAGTTTTATTATTCTAACGTAAATTAGAGCCTAACGTTATAATTTGGTAAAACAGTTGCATGCGACTGTACATCTTGACACCAAATAGACCAAGAGCAAGGTTTAATGTTTTCAAAGAAATTGAAGCCACTCCAACCTAGTAATCTAAAAAACATAAAAACATGTATTTAATTGAGAATTTGTATCTCTCTGACATTTCTAAGGAGTTTAGACCAATGTAACTAGAATTATATTACACATTATTCATAGAAATATTTTTTCTTAACAATTTTTCGTTAATTCTTCGATCTAGCTCTTGGACTATACCTTAAAAATTGAACTCATTATATCTTCTAAACTAAGACCCGACAAAATCTGTGACTTGGCGACAAATTGCGACTAATTAGCGAGTACATTTGGGAGAAAACAGATCTTCGCTAGGTGTCCTAGTTTTTGTGATATAAATGGGGAGATTCTCTCCAGATCGGCTACCTGGAAACGCTTATGACTTTAGAACCAGTAACCGACGGATTCTGATATTTGGCGACTAATTTTGACTAATTAGCGACTAAATCTGGGAGAAAACAGATCTTCGCTAGGTGCCCTAGTTTTTGAGATATAAAGGTGGCCAAGCTGGGGAGACTCTCTCCAGATCGGCCACCAATGACCCCTTATAACTTTTGAACCAGTGACCGACAAATTCTGATATTTGGCGACAAATTTCGACTAATTAACGACTAAATCTTTGTGTTATCAAAAGTAAAATCCCTGATGGTGGCCAAGCCAGTGTCAGCCACACGGCAAAACCTGTATTTCGGCTATCAGTGCCAATCCCTCGGATAATTTTACAATTATCATTAACATATTTTTTTTTAAATATTTACCAATTATAAGTGTTGTTTACAAATCTTATTATATTTTATATTATAATATGTAGAGTATGAATGCGTGACCTCTCACTGTGTGGAATGAAGTGTGAGTGTGTGAATTGAGAGGGGGTGTGTGTGAGTGTGTGTGTAGGTAATCCTTGAGAAAGTTAAACATTTGGAAGTTAATGCGTGTGTTATGTGTGAATTTCGGAAGTATCAATCAAACAAGTTAACGCTAACGTATAGTATATAACGTATAACGGTTATATTATAACGGCCGTCAAGAAAATTATCCGAGAATATCTATCATTATTTCACCAGTATTTGACGTTATGGAGAGTTGATCTGCTAACTAGCGCCGCCATTGAGAAAAAAAATCACAAGTCTGGAGATATGGAACATTTTGACATTTCCTATGTTCACATTTTTAGGTGAGATGAGGAGGATGATGAGGATGAGGAAGAGGAGCTCGTGGCTAAGTAATAACAGACGCAAGGGTCGATCCATCAGGTTAAGCTACGCTTGCCGGGGGTTGATCCGTGGTTGGTTGACCATATTTACATACCGAGACTCCTCCGTGCCTCGGAAAGCACGTTAACCCGTTGGTCCCGGCTGTCATTCGTGGATCTTTGACAGTCGTTACGGGTCGACAATAGCCCGAAAGTCTGACAACCAGTCTTGCCAAGGGGTATCGTACCTATTACCCAGTAATTGGGTTGTGGAGGTCAGATAGGCAGTCGTTCCATGTAAAATACTGGTATTCAGCTGCATCCGGTTAGACTGGAAGCCGACCCCAACATAGTTGGGAAAAGGCTAGGCAGATTGAGATTGATGATAATGGGGTAGAATTTTTTGTACCAAAAAAATCAACACTAAAACTCCTCGGTTCGAAGTCATAGCAGTTAACGCCTAAAACGGCCATTTTGTTAATGTGTGGAGTTGGAGGTGTGTGTGGTGGTTTTTGTTTAGTGTTGATTTTTGGGATACAATCAATTCTTTCTTTCTTTCTTATATAAGTATGTATATGGTCAGCTCCGACGCACGACTAAAGTTTACTCCTGTTTTTGTGCCGTTCCGATTTTCTACTGTTGGACGAAAACAAAGAACCTATGGTCCACCTGCTTAGCACTAGGTACGTGACATTTGGATAAGTTACAATGGCGGCCGTGTCTTAAACCGGCAACCCATTAATTGGCATTACCTACAGCATTATAGCATTCTATTCTATGACAGCGAATGCCTTTACGCGTAATGAATAAGAATTATTTATTGATAATAAAAAACAAATAAAACTTTTATTAATGAGTCTCGTTCTGTGTCACGCAAAGTCCAAAGAGTTAATGGAGGTTTGTTCTCTCTGAAAATGACTCTCTCGTAAAAAAATATAATTACAAATTAGAATACAAATCATGTGTCATGAACTTATTATGAGGCATGACAAGTAACAGAGTATATAGGCCTGCAAAAACACACATTTAATCTATTGAATTTTAATAGTCAAGATTTATTACGAACTCCCGTGGCATCTATACATATATCCATATTGTTTGTACCTACTTAGGTATTTCCTGTTCGTGTCCCAAAAAACATATTTTTCTTTCTTTCTTATCTATGTCATCATCATCGTCATCTTCCTGCCCCTTAACACAATGAAGTACATGAAATCTAAAGTCTTGCACTTTAAAAAACACCTTTTTGAGGGAGTTAAAAAAACAGTTTTTATAGAAATATTGATTTATGCTAAAAAGAAACATAGAAATAGTAAAAACATAAAAAAAACTATAAAAAACATAAACAAAAAAAACTAAAACTAAAAAACTAATATAATGAAATACACAAAATGTTCTTTTAAAAAAACTTAGTACCGTTAAAAAAACACTTTTTTTTATTAAATTGTTTATAATATTTAGTTCAGTAGAGAAACGAACAAAATAGTTAAATCTTATTAAACTAAAATGTTAAGTAAGCAAAATCGTATAGAAATTTTGGAGTGCAGTAATAAAATAAACGTTTTTTTAATAAATAATTTTATAAAAATGAATTTTGTTTCGAAAAGAAATATACAAACAGTTAAAAACTAATAAAACTAAAACATCGAAGTACATAAATCCAGTCATGTACTGGAAAGAATCTTTTTGGAGTACATTAAGGCGCTACCAAAATAAATTGGAGGATTTTTCGTAACCATTTATTTCACTATCGCAGCATGTATGGATTTAATTTTTGGATATATGTTTATTGACTATTTGATTAATACTTTGACTGAAGGAAAACACGATTGGGTTAAATTTCCTCGATAGAATTTAATTCCGAAAAGACCTCTACTTTTTTATGTTTTTTTCTATAACTCTAAAATCCTAAGTAATTTCATTGTAAAGTTGCATTTAAAATGTGCGTATTAGGTAATTAAAAATTCTGGCTGAACATAATTTTGATAGATAGCTTAATTTATTTTTAAACAATTTTTATTTCATCTGGCGCTTTTATTTTGGTTCCAGCGCGTTGTTGCGCTCTCTTTTTTTCGCATGTGGAAGTAATTGACTCTGTCACTTTCTTATTCCCGCCCAGTTCACTTTTTTTGTATCACCTTAACAAAACACAAAACAAAACATTACGGTTTTTATAAATCATTTATTTGTTCTGTAAAACAAAGAAATACGAACGTGTATACGAACACAATCTTATAGTCTTACAGAAATCAAAAATAAGGGTTCATGTATGAAATTATTTATTTGATCAAAAGAAAAATTTAGAAATCTTATAAAACTAATTCATTGAAAAATAATCAATAACCTTAATTCTAACAATAAGAAGTAAAATTAAGTACTATTAGGAAAGGTTGAGGTAGTATATTATATGTTGCCATTAAAAATGCTTTGAACGTCTTTAGAACGCTCACAACTTAGATTATGAAATGTCCAGATTCCGTGTTCAATACAAAACGTAACATAGAACGTGAAGCCACTTTTTATACATGTGTGAGTGAGCTCCGTGTACTACATAACGCATTTGCGTATGTGTGCAACACGCGAATAATACCAGCGCATAGAGATTACCCTAAAAATGTGGGAAAATTTAAATATAAACGGAACATTGAAAACGAAATTGTAAAGAATAAAAGAAGACAAAGAAAAAAGTGTCAATTTGGTCAAAATGAAAATCCAAGATGGCGGCTGCAAAAATTTTCAAATTTTTCTTCATGGGTGTCGTTTTCATGCTTTTCTAGGGTGTTAAAGCCGATAGTGACGTTAAAATGTAAGTGCAACATGGCGGCTGCGAAAATTTTCAATTTTTCTGTCATGGATGTCGTTTTCATAGTTTCTAAGGGTGCTAAAGCCGATAGAGAAAAGTAGAAAATCCCGCAAATCACTTTTTCAGAGTTAGAGTCACAAGGTTTCAAGGTTTGGGGATAAAATTAACATAAAAATGAATTCAACATAATTCTTTTTCACATACATTTATTTTTAAAAACCCTGAAATTGTAAATTTTTTGTAAACACTTGTCTTTTGGACGGCATACTTTATAAAATATTTTCACATTTCGCTACATGAAAAAGTCTAATTTTTATATACCCTTCCACTATAAGTTTAACGATATTATTTTCATGATGACGGCCGTATGCATGTTCAGTTTCGTCAAAATTAAATAGCTTTGTACCTTTCGGGCTTCTGACACGTAACGACTGTCAAAGATCCACGAATGACAGCCGGGTCCTTAACCGGGACCGGGGGCTAAACGTGCTTTCCGAGGCACGGAGCAGACCTGGTATGTAAAGATGCACGGACCAAAATAAATAAAACCACATATATAAGAAAGTCTTTTCCTTAACACGTATCCGATTAGTTGTGCACTCCCGCATTTTCTAGAATCCCGGGATTTATATTAAGAAAATAAATACTAAGAATCCGGTTCCATAGTTTGTTAGCCAAATATTAACTTTAGGTAAATATGCATCCGATTATCCGATCTCTAATCATCATTCATTCCCAAACGCTAAAAGCCTACCTAAATATATGCTGGGCATTCTGTAGCAAACTATCAGAAAGTACCTATCAAAAATAAAAACCACAATAAATAATTGTCCAATAAATTAAAATAATTTTGAAGAGCGAGCGCATTCCAAATTTAAATTCAATTATAGAAACAATTCAGCGTGAAATTCAATAAATGAGGTACCTGTAGGTCTAAACAGGTCCTGTCAGTTGACTTGGTTTCAACATAATATTCTAAAAAAGTTAAACTTGCAATCAATAATTTATTATCAATGCTTGCAGTAGAAAAGTGTAAATTATTATTTAAAAAAAAACAATGCTTAAAAGAATTTAATGCATAAAACAATTTTATTTCAATTTTCAAGTATCGATTTCTGACATTCGTCTTAAACTCGAGACGATCAAAATAAAAAAAAAATCGTTTGGCATAATCGCTATCGAATAACGAATCTTTGCAATAAAAAAAAAACAATATTAGTCAGCGATATTTTGAACATATTGAGTACCTAGTGATAATGAATATTACGTATTATTGGACCTGTGTTTGTATAGATCTGGGTATTTTCTTGTTGTTTATAATATTTTGAATGATATTTGTCACATTTTCAATCACTACATATTTGTGAAAAGTAAAAATGTAAACCTACACAATTGGCGCCAAACTTCGATTTTGGGTATCAAAAAACTTAACTTGAACAATGGATGAATTCGTCAAATAATTAAATAATGATGATGATTCACCGCCTTTGTGGTGGAGTTTGGATGTTTAAAATCCCCAATTTTTATGTTTTTTTAGCCTCGACCACCACTGTCATCAAAATGGATTATCGCATTTACAGACTTGGATTTCATAAAGGTAAATTAAGAAACTTACGGGCTAAGTATAAGAAACAAACTAACTAACAGTCACAAAAATTATCATCATCATTCATGTTAATAAAACTCTTTTGTCATCCCTCGTTTTTGTCGTGAGTTGTTAAAAATATGGGTAAATTGATTTCATGCCTTAGGCAACACTTCAACAGTTGCTCTGTCACATTGTTACTTTTTCGTTTTCAAATTTAACTAAGAAATACACGGTGAAATTGAATACTTACTTATGAAATGAGATGTTGGTGCATTTTTCTTTTTTGTTAGGGTAATTTTTGCACGATTTCACAGCACAGACTGGCATTTTAATAAAAATTAAAACTCCCGGCTCGTGACGTTTGCGGGGCGATCGTTCCTTGACGTCTGACGCGGGGATCGGACTAGATACCAATTTTAGTTGCTTAAATTTGGAATCAATTTACGGTAGCCTACTAGGAATCTGGACATTTCATAATCTAAGGCTCACAATATGTTCCATGTTCTGCTTATCTGGATAAAGGAATTGAAGAGATTCAGGTATTAACCGGGAGATCTGTCATAGTTTCGTCGTCGTCAGGTGCCTTGTTCGCAGCTACTTGAAAGCTATCCTTATCTCATTCCTAAAAACTCTCAACTTTCACGACAGTATTACTTTGATTTTGTAGTGTTTGGATCCCATTAACTTGAAAACATAAATTACGTCACGATTGGACTTTGACTCACGCATCTTCGGCATGTTCAATGGTTGAAACGACTGGGTGTGGTGGTCGTTTATAGCCGGCCGTTTTTAGGGATTCTCACCCTTAATTCCGGTCAGAACGAGATCTTTGCCAGAAGCGACGCCAGCGGGAATCAGAGGCCGTGTTATTGCCACTATTACTCGGGAGGTCAGTTTCTTCGTCAGTAAGTTGTGCCACTTCAATGTCTCTGCTGGTCGATGGTCTGGGAACGTGAAAATCTCTAGGCAACTCTCGGGTGTAGCGCATGGAGGATGTCCCACCAATAGATGCCTCCTCGTTCAATGCTAACTTTTTACGCAGTACCTCAATACTCTTCTCAATATTGTTTCTCTTTTGCGCCATAATTTCATTCGATTTTTGACGTTTAGCTCCAATTTCATTTTTCATTTCTTTCTCCTGCTGTTGCAGAACTTTCATATCTTTTTCATGTTCTTCTTCACTCTTTGTTAACGAGTTTTGCAATGCTTCAATATTATTCTTAATTTCGTATTCCTTAACGGACTTCATTTCATTATTTTTTTGAATTTTAGCTTGAACTTCTATCTTTTTTTCAGCCCGAAGTTGTTCCATACTTTCAACGAACTTTTTTAATTCTTCTTCGTTAGTAGCTAACTCGGTTTGCAATGACTCAATATACTTCGCAGTACTATCTTCCACCTGAGCTTTAATGTCTTTTATGTTTTGAAGTTGTGAATTAATTTCAGTTGTCTTTTTAGCTTTGCGTTTTTGCATTGCCTCAACTTTTCTCTCCATATCTGTGTTTGCCTGGGCTGCAGTTTCCTCGAGTTTTTTTATTTTGTCTTTAAATTCTCTTTCCTGCTCTGCTTCACGTTGTTGCATAGCTTGAATATTTTTCTTCAACAGGTCTGTTTGAATAGCGAATGATTTTTGTTTTTCTTTAATGTTTTTGTCAAAATTGTGTTTCACCTCGTCCCTCTGTTGTTGTAATTCTTTAATATTCTTTTCATCTTTTTCTATAGTTTCAGATTCAATTTTTTTCATGGCTTGAGTTTGTGCTTCAAATTTTTCTTTTTCCTCAGTCTCGCGTTGTTTCTCAGCCAGAATATGCTGTATAATTTCCTCTTTAGTCGCATCGAACGTTTTTTCCATTTCCTCAATCTTTTTATCCACCTCAGCTTTTACCCGCGCTTTCTGTTTTTCCCATTCTTTAGTTTCAAGCCCTATCGAAACTTTCTTGGAAAATAACTTTTCATGTAGTTCATCAATGCTGTTTTTAATTTTATCTATTTCATTTGACATCGTTGCCATCCTCTTTTTATCATTCTTATCTATTTCAATGTTTTTTTTCTTCATAGATGCCACAGCCTTCTCTAACGTATTTTTCTGTGTTTCTATCCTATCCAATTTTTTTTTAATACTTTCTATCGATATCTCGGTTTGTATTTTTTTCTTTGTGTTCTGGTATTTGGTTTTTTGTTTGATTTCTTGTTTCTTCAAAGCTTCTATTGTCGCATTGTGTTTTGGTTTATATTCCCTTTTCTTAACTGGTGTTTTCGTGACCTGAGGACAATCAAAAAACATTTGTTTAATAAAAAGGCTTAATATAATTTTACTTGTTGACATATCTACAGTTTCATAGCAACTGAATGATAAGCTGTTCCATACATTTTGATCGTGTTAGTATTGCACTATTGTATGGAACATTTGTTTTTTTTTTCATATTTTATGTTGGTCCCTTTAATTAAAGTTGTTCATTTTCATGAATACTGCATTTTTAAGAATAACCCTTAATGACCAGAGGGCCAATTCTCGTACTTAAAAAACGTTCAAATTCAAGTCGCAGTGTCATCTCAGCGAGAATCAATTTCAAAAATGTAGGGAAATTAGAGGCTTTTTTGACAGATTTCGACTGGAGATTAGAATGCGAACGTTCTTAAAATTACGAGAATTGCCCCTTTGTTATCTATACAAATAAATACAATTGAAGTGTCACTTTGTAATGTCAAAAAAAAACATTGCAAGTTGAATAAAAATGTATAATTTATAGTAGCTTTTTACTAAATAACGCATATGAAAGTATATACTTACGGTATTTATAGCAATTTATTTTTATTTTTGTTTGACAGTGTATTGGTCTGTATGTTTATTTCGGCTAATCTCCGAAACCGATTTTTATGGGACTTTCAATGACAGATAGGGGGGACCCTAGGCAAAAAAAAACCCATAAAATTGTGAACAAAATAACTCTGGAACTACCAGTCAGATTTGAAAAAATAAGATTGCATTTAATTAGTCCAATTGTCGAGAATGGTTATAGGCTACTAACCATCACGCTACGACCCTTAGGAACCGTGCAAAAAGAACAAAATCAGAAAAAACGCTAAGCGAAAACGAAGTTATGGCGCTGGCGGGCGGGGCCGCGGCGGGTCGGGGGATCAGGGAGTTTTATTTAAGGCTGCTCCTCCCTAAAATACGGCGAAACTAAGTAACTTTGTAACCATCTTTTACAGTAACTAAAGCATCTTTCTGATAGGAAAAAATATGCACAGTAATCTACAATCTATTCAATGTATTCTTGCAAATAAAACATTCATTCATTAATTCATTCATTTCAATACATAAGAAGTGATTTCATGTGTCTTGAAATCTATTTTAGTTTGTAGAACTAAGGAAAAAGATACCTAAATCCAGGTCTATTTCGGTAAATTTTTTCGACTTGTTACCATATTACTCCTACAGTTTTCATTAAAAGTGTTCATTCATACAGTTCTTTACAAACTAATAAGGAATGATTTCTTGTCATTACTTTTTTAGTTTAATCAACAGAATTTTTGTAAATCGGTAATTACTTCATATTTTGCAAGCGTTGTGTCATCGCGCTTCTCTTTCTTTTCTATGCAGTCCGACAGTGACCGCACTTTTAGGGTTCCGTACCATAATGGTAAAAAAGGAACCCTTATGGTGTGACTCAGTCTGTCTGTCTGTCTGTCACAGCTGGATATCTCAAGAACTACTAATGCTATCAACTTGAAATTTGGAACAGTTTTAGATAACGTTTACCCAACTATTTTCCAAATAAGAAAGAAATAAAAATATTTATATTTTTTTTGCAACAGGGGCTGAAAGGGGGTCTCAAAAATTCAAAGTAGGGGTCTAAGGCATGTGGGTTATCATATGAAAGAACGCTGCTTGCACATTCTTAAACATTTTTTTCTTTTTTTTAGGCCTCATAGTTTTCGACTTTTCATGAAAAATGTAAAAAAAAATACCTTATCTCCGAAGTTTGCAAAGCAAAAAATCTGAAATTATTCTATGTGATAGAAGTTTATGTAAAGTTTACAGGAAAAATAAAACGATGTCTCTAAATAGCACACTTTTTCTGAAATCGGAACGGAACACTCGATGCGCGAGTCCGACACGCTCTTGACCTGTTTTTTACGACGGACAAGCCTTAGATGTGGCTGTAATTTTAGTATTATTATGTATTTTACGACTTCTACGCGAACGTAGTCGCGGGGCACAGATAGTATTAATTATTATATGACTGTGAGCGACCTAGTGATTGATGATTATGTGATGTTCATAGATTCTGAAGACCACAACCCGATCGATACACTTCTGGAAGAAGACCTTACTGATGAGGAGGTGGTCGCCAAGTCTTACTCTACAGGGTGAAATTGAATAGATGCGACAAAATTTAAGGGGGTGTTCTACGCATCAATATGAACAACTTTTACTATGGGACCAAACCTGAAATCGCGAAAAAAAAATCAGCTGTTCAGTACATTTTGACGAATTATGCGAACATTAAATGTACTGAACAGCTGATTTTTTTTTTCGCGATTTTAGGTTTGGTCCCATAGTAAAAGTTGTTCATATTGATGCGTAGGTGTGCGTACGCGCAGCGGAATGTTGTTGAATTTAAAGATTTTAATTATGCAGATATTTAGTGTATGACGTCGTATAATTGTGTATGGTAAAAAAAAATTTGTGCACGCAACCATTGTGGAGAAATTAACCAAAAACTGATTCCGCTGGGCGAACGTTGTCCTGGCGGAACTTTTTTTAATCCATAGACTTTAGAAGAAAAGATATGTGTCCAAAAATTAGTGTGTATTTGTGTGTAATTGTGTATGTATGAATAAAACTAGTGCATGCATAAACTTCGGAGAAATTCAAGTTTCCGCTACGCGAACGTTTGGCCATTAGCTAGTTTTCATATAAAGCGCTTACATAGAGAGCTGTAGATTTTTACATACATTGTTTTGAATTTGTTTATATTTGTTTAAAAAACAGATTTAGAAAAAATCGTAGGGCTTAAAAGATAAAAATATAAACGTAAAATACGCTTATTAGGTCTTAGTTCTTAAAGTATGAACTTTGGGGTCTAGATTTTCACGTTTATACAAACCTTGTAAGTGTCTGCAACATGTTGCCAAGTATCAATGATGTTCCGATAGTAACTAAAGAGTTATAGGACAAATTTACCATGAACAGATCACTGTTTACAAAGCAGTCAAATATCACGACGTTCTGAAGGAATTGCATGGTAATATGTATGTCAATAATTAGTGTATTCATTCAACTATTCTTATGCAAAATTTCATGTCATTAAATTCAGTAATTAAAGAAAAACAATTATAATACTGACGAAGCATCGAAAACCTACATAACCCGACCAAGTTCGGATGGCTACAAAAAAGCGGCCATGCAATATATTTAGGTAACATCCCAAAATTTACAGTATAATACCGGTATTGAATTGGTATAGGTGATAACACAATTGTTGTTTCGATATAATTTATAGGTCATTTATTTTTGTACACCTACTTTTTTAAATGTATTTGACTATGACAGAAAGTAGGTACTATTTACGTAGGTACTTTATTTAAGTATGCGCTTGAGACTTGAGATATAATCTACATATATTATTTAAGACAAATAAAATTCATACAGCTAGGTAATTTCTATTGAAGATTTCACGGATCAGGATTCTAACTATAGACCCCTTAAGGAAATTAAATATTTACCACATGTAAGTATGTACTACTGTTTAGGTAAATATTTATCATATTGTAGCTTATTACACTATTTAACCAATAGACTAGGCATGCACGAGCGTTCCCCTTTGCAACTTTAGTGGATCAAACAATCTAATAACTTAAAAAAAACTACTTCTTGAATCGATTTTTTTTCTTATGTATGTGAGCGTGTTCCCCCGCACCCCACCAAAATATGCAGAATTATTTTGTTCGAAGTTCGGTACGCTTAATCCTTTAGTTAAATAGTCGTAAGTATTGTAGTTATGAATTGATCAAAAATATTATTGTGTGAAAAAATAGACAACGCGCTGCGCGCAATGAGCGATAGGCGGCTTCCCGCTTGAAACGGTACTGTCATCCTTGAAGAAAAGAGAGGGCAATATGTTTTCGCGCGTATTCGTTTGCTGTTGAACTTGAACCTGATTTTTTATTAACCCCCGACGCAAAAAGAGGGGTGTTATAAGTTTGACCGCTATGTGTGTGTGTGTGTGTGTGTGTGTGTGTGTGTGTGTGTCTGTCTGTGGCACCGTAGCGCTTAAACGGGTGGACTGATTTGGATGCGGTTTTTTTATTTGAAAGCAGGTTTTCCAGCGATGGTTCTTAGACATGTTTTATCAAAATCGGTTCAGCCGTTTCAAAGTTATTTGCTCTTTTGTTAGCTGCGGTAGGGATCTTAGACGCGTAATGGGTATTTACTTTACTTTCAAACCTTAGTGTGACCTAAAATTTGAAACATCTATGTATGCTATCTATCTATGCAAGATTATGGAATTCTTGGTCTGATGCTGCAGCCAGGATATCCAGCACTAGTGTGCTGGATACACTCTTGAAAAATTAATGGCAGAAATGTCGTGTTTGGATTCATTTACATCAGTATTTGATTCTATATACAATGCAATGGTGGCAACAGGATGAGCTGATGCTGCAGCCAGGATGTCCAGCACACTAGAACACTCTTGAAAAAGTAATAGCAGATATGTCGTGTTTGGATTCATTTACATCAGTATTTGATTCTACATACAATGCAATGGTGGCAACACGATGAACTGATGCTGCAGCCAGGATGTCCAGCACACTAGAAGACTCTTGAAAAAGTAATAGCAGATATGTCGTGTTTGGATTCGTTTTGATCAGAATTTTATTCTACATACAATGCAATGGTGGCAACACGATGAGCTGATGCTGCAGCCAGGATATCCAGCACACTAGAATACTCTTGGTAAAATAATATAGCAGATATGTCGTGTTTGGGTTCGTTTTGATCAGTATTTGATTCTACATACAATGCAATGGTGGCTACGCGATGAGCTGATGTTGCAGTCAGGATATCCAGCACACTAGTACACTCTTGAAAAAAAAAATAGCAGATAGTAGTGTTTGTATTCGTTTTTTTATCAGTATTTAATTCTATTTGCAGTACGATGGTGGCATGATTATAAGTTAATGTTATGTGCAGAGAAACTTAACATTCTGCAGTAATAAAAATGCATTTCTGTATTGTTAAATTGTTTAAAAAGTTTAAAAAGGTTAAAATAAAAATTAAATTAAAAATTTAAAAAACCCCCAACGCAAAAAAGAAAAGAGAACATTTAAAAAGTCAAAAATAATACCTATCGTTGAGCCATCAAATTCGATTGAGTAATACCTATATATATTTTAATTACAGAAATTGATGGATGGCACGATAAGGTTTGCTCATTGAAATGGCACTATAATGTCACGGCGGGGTACCGCATAAGTAAGTCTGACCCTTCACTTGATTGACTATGTACATATGCGGTACCCCGCCGCGAAATTATAGCGCCAATTCAATGAGCAAACCTTATCGTGCCATCCATCAATTTCTGTAATTAAAATATATATAGGTATTACTCAATCGAATTTGATGGCTCAACGATAGGTATTATTTTTGACTTTTTAAATGTTCTCTTTTCTTTTTTGCGTTGGGGGTTTTTTAAATTTTTAATTTAATTTTTTTTCATCCCCAGTCACAAACAAATAAATGTGCAGTCAAAGACAATGTGCGTATGCGCTGTTGTTTTGCTATGCATGGCCAATTCTCTGTAATAATAATATTGACAAAGTGTGTTATTAATGTTATAGTGTAACAGTGAAGCATAACATAATTATGTAGTAGGAATATTGAGTGAATGATAGTGAGAAGCTGATAACAGATATAAGGTAAGATTTTATAATAAATTAATAGCTATAGACTTATTCATTTACGTAGGTAGTTTATTAGGCAGATAAATTATAATAATTGTGTTATGTTAACATTGGACAGACACCATAAACCCAATTTAATATCTACTGATTGATCTAATTCTATATCTATTTACTTAAATTTATAATAATAAATTATACTAGACATATATTGTAATATAATCGTAACAAAGTAGATGTTTTTCCTGGTTAAAGACAAACTACTGAATAGATCTAAACTACTAAACGACCGACCAGATTATAACGAAATGTTGAAAAGAAATATTGTTATTAAATAATCACCTTATGTTTATTACCTACATGTAATGATATACGTATGTGGGCCTCTCACAGATCGTCAACTCCTCGGCAACCTGGAACAACTTCCAGAACAAGATCACCACCTTCCTGGGTAAGGATAAACCGAGTAACAGGAACTTTGTTATTAAATAATCACCTTATGTTTATTACCTACATGTAATGATATACGTATGTGGGCCTCTCACAGATCGTCAACTCCTCGGCAACCTGGAACAACTTCCAGAACAAGATCACCACCTTCCTGGGTAAGGATAAACCGAGTAACAGGAACTTGCTCATTTAGTTGCAATTTTGTTTCAAGTATTATATGTAATTAAAAATATTTTAGTACGCGGATATTTAAATAGAGAAGTACTTGTTAATTGAAGATTTGTTTTTATCGTAGATAGTGGCGTTATTATTAAAAAAATATTTTTCATTCAAGAAATGCAATTGTTTTATTTTTTCCTAACGCTTGTGTACGCAACTGTACCATATTAATAAATACTATATTGGAAGGTTAAGAACGTTTCTAAGATATATGGCACGGCCGCTTTTTGGTAGCCATCCGAACTTGGTCGGGTTATGTAGGTTTTCGATGCTTCGTCAGTATTATAATTGTTTTTCTTTAATTACTGAATTTAATGACACGAAATTTTGCATAAGAATAGTTGAATGAATACACTAATTATTGACATACATATTACCATGCAATTCCTTCAGAACGTCGTGATATTTGACTGCTTTGTAAACAGTGATCTGTTCATGGTAAATTTGTCCTATAACTCTTTAGTTACTAACGGAACATCATTGATACTTGGCAACATGTTGCAGACACTTACAAGGTTTGTATAAACGTGAAAATCTAGACCCCAAAGTGCATACTTTAAGAACTAAGACCTAATAAGCGTATTTTACGTTTATATTTTTATCTTTTAAGCCCTACGATTTTTTCTAAATCTGTTTTTTAAACAAATATAAACAAATTCAAAACAACGTATGTAAAAATCTACAGTTCTCTATGTAAGCGCTTTATATGAAAACTAGCTAATGGCCAAACGTTCGCGTAGCGGAAACTTGAATTTCTCCGAAGTTTATGCATGTACTAGTTTTATTCATACATACACAATTACACACAAATACACACTAATTTTTGGACACATCTCTTTTCTTCTAAAGTCTATGGATTAAAAAAAGTTCCGCCAGGACAACGTTCGCCCAGCGGAATCAGTTTTTGGTGAATTTCTCCACAATGGTTGCGTGCACAAATTTTTTTTTACCATACACAATTATACGACGTCATACACTAAATATCTGCATAATTAAAATCTTTAAATTCAACAACATTCCGCTGCGCGTACGCACACGATGCGTAGAACACCCCCTTAAATTTTGTCGCATCTATTCAATTTCACCCTGTAGAGGTAAGTTAGAAGTAACTCTAATGTCTGGGCCACGAGAATAATGCTTATGTGTGGGCCACGAAACTTCCGCTTAGGGCTTTCCTTTGCTACCCAAAAATGGTTATTTAACTTTAGCTTTATCAATACAGGTTGGTTCAAATACTGACGTCATAAAAAAGTAGATTCCTCATGGCCAGGGATATCCAAAAATACCCCATGTGTGTTCCGCGATTCTTCACAGTTTTTTAATTATAACCTATTTTTTTTAATTTCCTGAAAGCTGTATCGGAACTGCTTTAAAAAAAATCTACCTTTATTTTTACACTGCTTTAACACAATCTTACAATAATCTCTTTTTTTTTACAATTGGAGAGGTCGCTTCAAGCCTGTAGAACATCAGCAGTGGGAACATTATAGGCTGATTATGGTATGCTATAAATATCTGTATTAATAACCTCAATTATAATAATCTTACTTTCTTTTCTTCGGGCAGTCTACCGATGTTGAAAAATCTCGCAAGATCGGGAGGACAGCCGTGGGTACGACAAGCTTCCGTGAGCCACTCGAAAAATACATTCCTGGGATTGACATACTCAGCATCGGATGCCGCTTCGGCACGATGGTCAGTCATCTGGAAATATACAAAATATGTAAATCAAAATGCTAGTCATTTATTCAAATAAGGCTGAGAATCATTGAACGTCAAAATTACTGATAACAGTCCCCCAAAATGCCCCTTCACCGCTTCCAAGTGCTTTAGCTGGGAAGAACAAGTGGCGCAACAAACTGCCCAGCATTACATCCGAACTTGATTCTATACAATAACAATACAACAACAACAGTAACAATATTATCAACCTAACCCTTCGGGAAATATAGGCGTGACGTCATTTTATCATATTTTGTTGGTGAATTTATGCGGATTGCTACGCGAACGCGGTTTCTAAACGTGATAAGCACCAATACGACTTTTCAATATCCAGCAGGTAAGTATTTTCTAAGATTATTTTCGACATAAGTAAAGGCAAATGTTGAGCCATAGAAGGGATGAATGAAATTCAATTGAATGCAGCTGAGATGAGAATGCTAAGAAGGATGTACAGTGTTACGCGTATGGAATAGATAGAATATGAAATGAGTATTTATAGGCATGTAATGTGGAGGAATGAGGAAAATGCCGTGAGGAAAATTTTGACTACGAATGTAGATGGCTATAAGAGTAGGGAAATACCAAAGAAACGATGGATGGACTGTGTTAAAGGTGATAAGGCTGGAAGGTGGGTGACTACCGAGATGACGACGAATAGAGAAGTATGGAAGAAAAAGACATGTTGCGCCGACCCCAAATAAATTGGGATAAGGGGAGGAGGCCAGGAGAGTGATGGTAAAGGATAATATTGTGTGGAAAACACACATTCAGTCACAATCCGAAAGTGTTTGAGGGAAAATACTAATCCATTGCGTCATAAGTTTGAAAACTGCGTCTGCTCAACATCGTAAACCAATGATATTAAACCTCTAGTCGTTGCCATGATTACAGTGTGAAGTGTGGGAGTGAGACACATCTATTCGAAATTAATAGGAAAATTGAGACAAAGCATGGCATCTTCTGTCTCGTACGGCGTGCCGTATTTTAGCTAGCCAAACGTTTTCACTGTTACAAAATTTATCTTGCGTAGATTCATTTAACTTTTTTGGACAGTTTTTGCATTGTGCGAATGTTTTGACATGGGTTTTAGTCCCAAATATGGAAGATTTCTTACGTTAAACTTCATTTCTCATACCACATAACCTAGAAAAAGTATTATATTGATGTCTCATGACCGGCCACGCGGTGGCTCGATCTAGATGTATATTATCTAAGTCGTAAACAAAGCAATGAATATTGTTGAACTGTCAAAATGAAAGGCGTTGCCATTTTGTAAGTGTGTCACGCAATTCGCTGCAGTACTGAATATAAATATAGGTCTTAAGAGGAAACGTGGTCACGTGCTGATTGGTGTTCAGTCCATACACAGGTATGCCTCTGTTTTCTACTCGGATAATGACACTAGAACAAATATTTTTTACGAAACAATCTATATCTACCATCACGTCCATGTTTGTATCTGTGGTTTCTTTTTCTATTCTAAAATTTATTTAAATACGACAGAAACATATCATATGGACATGGCAGTTGTAGATAAATACATTACCTATATCGTATATAAAAAAAATATTTTCTTAGTATCATTAACCGGGAGATAGCAGAAGAATACGTTTTATTATGGAATAAACGACGACCAACAACCACGTGACCGCTTTTTTAAAATTTATTCTAAATCGTCAACACGCGCCGTCAGAACAAACTAAGAAACGTCTAAGAAATATGAGACCTCATACGTAGCTTATCGGTTGCCCCACTTCACCACACTCACACATAAACAAGTTTCAACTTGCAAACAAACATTCTATTGTGACTTCTAAGAAACGGATCATAAAAAGAGACATAAGTTATATCTATATCTAACGAGTGCCTCTCTAAAACTTAATTTTATTGACTTCTGAAGGTCTAAGTGCTGATTTTTCAACAGTAACTCTTACTGAAGAATAAATATGACAGTTTGGCATATGTTTTATACAAAATCTGCCAAATTTAAATAGGTAATTATTCTTCATATGAGGGTTATCTGACTATTGAAAAATTTGCCCTAAATGTTTATAATTATATAGATCGGACTAACTTACCTAGTGACGTCCGATCCTTAATTATGTGAAGTGATCTCGTCCTCATTGTACACCATGTAGTTTGTACTTCTCATACCCGCTAATCACATTATTTAAAGATGAAAACCTTCATCATAAAAAAAAAATATTAAAAAATAAAAATATTTTATCTGTGGTCCGCCCGTTGGCGCGTGCTGTCCTGGCATCTGTCAATCATTCTTTCAAAGCATAAGAACGGGACTTCACGATGACCGATACGGGCATCGTATAGTCCCGGCATAGTGCATACAGCACAACACAACTTTTAGAGGGGGTTTAGATAAGGCAATCCATTACACATAAGTAGGTTGATTATCTGGGAAGGGCTGGGATACAATGAGGACGAGATCACTTCACATAATTAAGGATCGGACGTCACTAGGTAAGTTAGTCCGATCTATATAATTATGCTTCGTGATCTCGTCCTCATTGTACACCATGTAGATGTTCAAAGAACAAAGTTGTGTTGGTAATAAGTTCAGCATATTGTTTAATAATTAAACATTGTAACTTAACATGTTATTCTAAGTTTGTTACTTACTCATTCATTATAAATGTATTTCTATTTTATGAACCAGTCTTCCAGTTAGCTTAACTTAATTTAAAATTCTCTAAATGTTATTAGTTCCTGGAATTCTTATTCGGTCCTGAATCAACTAGTCTCATTAATAATCTAATATGGCACACATCAATTATCTACTTATAATCAGACATTTAACATTGACATTAAAATGAAACAATCACTGTGTATAGAGCACACAGCTTGTGCAAAAGCTCTAGATTGCACAAGGATTACTAATGGTTGATAATTTTGTGTTCCAACCAGCAGCTTTTCTTATGACTACAATGTTGATACCTCCTTCAGAGGTCTTTTAAGTTGAAGTAGAGGCATGTCTGTTTATGTGAATTTGGAAATATCTATTCCACTACTACTTAAGTTTTGTTTCATCCATCTACTAATGGTTGCAGAAGAGGTGGCATGAAAAGGTTTTCTCATAGTTCTAATTATTTATTTACAATCTTATCTTATACTCTTAGTAAAATCTAGATAGGGAAAAAAAAAAAAAAAAAAAAAAAAAAAAAAAAAAAAAAAAAAAAAAGGGGCTAGGATACATTCTCTTTAAGAAATTATAATATCAAGTTGAGTTGAGATCTGCCAGGTGAAGAAGTTTTAATTATTTCTGGAATCTTTATCTAAATGTTATCCTCATTATCGAATGTTATCAATACTAATGAGTGACAAGGTTTGAATTCTATGTGCTGTTACAAGAGCTAAATGGATACTTACTAATTTTTTGTTACTTATTCTAAACTAAGGGTTTAGTTATGAAATAAATTAGATAACCCAACGATACTGGGGTCCCAAAGTATTTCATACTTAGGGTTCTTTTGTTTTAATTTACACATAAGAAACCCAGCCTGGTTCCCCCTCACCCCCCCCCCCCAAGAAATCTTGACACTACCATATGAGCCATTTTGGGGGCCTAAAACTAGAAAAATTGTTTACAATTATTATACAGCGCACTCATTAGGGTATTGAGTGAGTCATATGACAATCCTTCAATGAAACTTAGTGGTCAAAAATAATATCACCATGGTGACTAAGCCTAGGAGGGGTCAATATCTTGATTCCTACAAAAGAGAATCCGCTGATTTACAGTAGATTCATATTGTTTTCTTGTTTTGTTAAACAAGGAAGCTATCAATTAAAAGGACCAGACTTCCTCTTCTCAGGAAAGCGTCCCTGATAATAATATGGTGGCAATCGGTGTGAGACCGTGCATCTACAGAGCATGTAAGTACCTGGATCAGGGAGCCATGATATGTCATTCTGACACTTAGTAGTGGAGCTGCTTGCAAACAGGGTCAATGCGGGGCTGACACAGTTTAACAACAAATGACTTGTGGGCTATATCACATCACTTCCATTCAATTTTTATGCTAGGTTGTCTAGATTTTACATTTGCCATAGAGTTTTCTTTGGACTAATGTAAGATGCATAAACCCATATATTTTGTCTTTCCTGGCACCATTGCTACAATTAAAGGCTAATTAAGCTATTTAGATAAGTAAAACAAGTACCACACATCTTATGATGATATAGGCGGAGCTATGACATTGTGATATGTATTCTAAGTAATTCCTCACAGTACCTATGTGAGTTTGCTTGCAAATGTTTTGAGCCCTACAAACGGTTGAACACTGTTCAAGGTAATTTATATGGAACTTTATCATTAGCAGTCCAGTGCCCATGGCTTTTGATATCATAACATACCAGTCCCCAGCCAGTTTCAAACGCATCAGAGAATATTTCCAGGACAAAGTTAAATTGTTTAATCCTATTGTGATTTGTTGAAATGTGAAACAACCTTTGCAAATAGATGATTTTGAATTTGATTCTAGTTTTGTTGAACTTGCAAATACCTAAATGATTTTGAATTTTAATTTGAATCTAGTTCTGGCCTTTTTATTCTCATTGTTGTTTTTAAGGCCACCATATTTTACAGTTGGGCATGCAGCAACAAGAATACCTAATAATTACGCAAAATCTATTAATTGCATCTCATTTTTATGGAATAAGAGATAAACTATAAAATCTTTTTCTGAGGAAGTAAAATGGCAAACTGGACTGAATCTAACAAAAATCCTAGATACTGGCAGTACTGTCTGGGTTCTAGGACATTCTTTTCAGTATTAATAATAAATCTTAGATTTTTTAACGCAGTTTGAATAGTAAACACCTTCTAACATTTTACATATTTGAATAGGCAAGACACAGAATATTGTGACAGAAAGTGACACTAATAACTTCAGTTGACAGCCACCTGGCTCCATGATTTGTAAATACAAATATATACTGGAGATACCTCTAAGATATTTTCCTATGGGTAATAAATAGTATGCATTTATTATATCCATTTTTGTCGGCAAAGACTATACTGTCCTTAAATCTACCAGTTTAAAATGGTATGTGGGAACATACTTATTGTATTTTTAATCTCCAAGTGCCGTTTAATTTTGGGGAAAATTATAAAAATTCATTATTGACAGGAGAACATGTTTCTATGGCACCTAACTGTAAGAGATAATAATCTCTTAAAAATTAAATATTATTATTATTTATTATTAATAATAATAAAATGATAATAACTATTTTATCATCAGGCAACTAGGCCCATAGATAAAATACATAAAATTATCTAATTTATTAGGAAAATTTGTATGGATATAAGATTGCTTTATTTCTGAATGAAGTTTTTATTCAGAAGTTTGAAAAGGAAACTCAGTGAAAGGTAGTTTATAGTCCTTGATTCACTCATGTATGGTTGGATTAGTAGTAATACTATTTATTCCATACTTCAGAAAAATACTGCAATCTACCATTGTGTATCTGAGCTAGTTTCAGTTCTGTTTCAGTACCGTTTGATGTCATTGAATTTATCTTGAAGCTTATAGCCCGACCAGGTAATCAGATAATCAATATCTGTTTGTTCTCTAAGGATAAGGATCTCCGTGTGATGAACTATCATGATAAATGTCACAGTTGTCTAGCTGAGTCAGTTAACGTTTCTATTGATGCACTCCCTTGTGAGACTATTAAACTGTTAAGGACTTTGCCAGTGGATGTAATGGCAACAGCCATTATAATCCGCTGCAGTTGATTCCTCTTTCATTTACTGCTTCTGCCACTTAGATTACAGGTGTTTTATACTTCTTTTAAATGTTTTGCTTCTTAATTGCTATCTATAATTGCTCACCGGACCACCATGTGGCCAGACTGCCTTGCTGTGCCATAGATAAGGTAGCTAACTGTACCGCCCCCCTCCTCTCTGAGTAGATTCTCAATACTTGAAGGTAAGACATTACAATGACATGACATTACATGCTTGTGGTATAGATACCATTACAATCACAGCCTCCCTCTAGTTGTATTGTAGTAGAATTTAAGTAGTAACATAGCATAATTAAGTTAGATTGTATACAACATCTAGAATTGTAAGTATTTTGGAATTTTTGAAAAACAACTGGAAGTTATCTGGTAAATAAAAGAGTTAAAATTGGCGGCATTGAGTCCGGCTGCGACGGATTCGGTCAAGTGACACATAGTTCCTTGAACGTATTCGACTGTAGTGTCTTCCACGGAAGCGAGCTTCATACTCATCTACAAAGAACAATTGAAGTTCAGTTCCAGACTGCATAAATCTAAATCCACGGCTAACCTCTCGTGATAGCTCTAGGGACACAGCAGGGACATGTTTTTTAACACTGAACGTATCGTACCACTGGCTAACCTCTCGTGAAAGCTCTTGTGGTGTCGTTCTTCTGCAAGTATACAGCATATTCTCATGGTTAACCTCTCGTGAAAACTCTTAGAGACTCCTGGGTCTAATAACAGAGACGTGTTTTTAACACTGAACGTATAGACCATCGACTAACCTCTCGTGAAAGCTCGTATAGTATCGTTCTTTTGTAAGTATACGGCACAGATATTTTTCTCATGGTTAACCTCTCGTGAAAACTTTTAAGAGACTGCTAGGGATCCAACAGAAGCGTGTATTTAACACTGAACGTATATACCATCGGCTAACCTCTCGTGAAAGCTCGTGTGATGTCGTTCTTTATTAAGTATACGGAACAGTTTAATGTTCTCATAGTTAACTTTTCGTAAAAACTCTTACGAGACTGTTAAGCATCCAGGAGGGACGTGTTTTTAACACTGAAAGTATAGGCCATCGGCTCGTGTGATGTCGTTCTTTCGTAAGTATATGGCACAGTTAATTCTCATGGTTAACCTCTCGTGAAACCTTTAGAGACTGATATGCATATTGCGGCACCCAAGGTAAATAAATTTTAGGAAAATGATTTAAAATAAAGACAAATTGTTAGGTTTATCAAGAAACTTACTCGAGTTTCAAGACGACTCCGTTTTCGCTTTTCCACTCGATTTTCCAGATCTCGCAGACGCTCGTTCAGCTCCTCCATTTCCTTGTCTCGGATTCTTCGATATTTTTCCATTTCGTTAAAATTTTTCTTAACTATTTAACGAAAAACGTGATCAGCGCGCGGCACAAAAAAGTACAATGATTGACAGATGCCAGGACAGCACGCGCCAACGGGCGGACCACAGATAAAATATTTTTATTTTTTAATATTTTTTTTTTATGATGAAGGTTTTCATCTTTAAATAATGTGATTAGCGGGTATGAGAAGTACAAACTACATGGTGTACAATGAGGACGAGATCACGAAGCATAATTGTAATACGTTGGTCACAATGAGTATTGACTAAAATAATACTAAAGTTACTCGCGCTTGTCGATCTATCTATACGCCGCCTGGCACACCTACTACATATAATGAAATATTTGAACAAACCTCAATGTAGTTTTCCTACACTCTCGTTAAGGCGAAAGCGCCAGGGTAGCCCGTGAAATTCAAAATTTCTTACGTTTTTTTGCAATTTGTAGGTCAGTGTGAGTACCTCATGATTTCATGAAATCGCTAAATTTGAGATAAATGCTAACTTATGGAGTTGTATTGCTGATTCTAATGATTATAATTCTATAAAACCATATTAGCTACAGCCGCGAATTATATTTTAATCAACATACAAGCTCATACTGACTTACAAATTGCAAAAAACGTAAGAAATTTTGAATTTCGCGGGCTACCCTGGCGCACCAACCTTAAGCGAGTCTCGTATTAATAAAACTGCGTAGTTTTTACCAGAGCTATCGCTGTAAAGCTGTGCTTCAGACATATATGTGCGTCATTTTTAACTAAATTATCGTCCGTGCTTGTCTCTCTAACAATGGCTTCTTCCTTAACGGGTAATGAATTAGCAATAGAGACTATTAACTCCTTACTAAGGTTTTCTTTCACCATGAGTCAGTTCATAATCAGCAATACAATACGTGACATTTGGATAAGTCACAATGGCGGCCATGTTTTTTTTTGACCCACCCAATGCTAAAACATGGATCCGAAACAATTAATTTATTGGGCCTACACTGTCCTCCCGTACCTATTATTACCTATTAACACTATAATTTGAAAACTTTGTAAAAGCCAATTATTTTTAAAACAGTAAGTAGGTACTTACCTACCTAGTAGGTACTTATTAGGAACTAGACAAACTTTAAAGCCTATACCAAGCCTATACCATATCTACATAATGTTTAAAATAAATGCAAATTATTATATTATTAACTCGCGTTTTCCTCATTGTGGCCTTGAATAGATTGTTTTGTTATTTGACCGAAAGATGTCCACTGCACGCTAGACATAGGTCACACAGGCAATTTGGCAATTTGAGTCTTATCGATTAGAACAAGTAGGATACGAAAAAGTACAATTAATTTTGAATAATTATTAATTATATAAAATTGATACTTTAGATAGATCAACAATCAACAATTTTTATGGTAATAAATTAATATAGTCAATTATCTACACTTGACTATATTAATTTATTACCATAAAAAATTGTTGGAATGTCTGAGGTTTTAAATTATTTAAATTGCACCACGTAGGAATGCGCAAGGTGTTCTGTTCGCTACGACGAAAAATTATTTTTGGTATCTAGTAAAACTTAGTACCTATTTCACACATACTAAGTTTAAACATTTTAATTTTACCTATTAACCTAATTCGGTAAGTAGATAGATCTATGCAGGTATATTTCATTTTAATTCACACTTCGAATTTAGATTCTATAATATAATATTATTTTTCGAAAACACATCATTAGTAACAATATAATTATCTAGTTTTGGGAGAGGTTATATTCAAATAAACACACGTCACATTATTATCATTGTTTACTAACTTACTTTGATAAAATGGCCGGACAAACAACAGAAATCACATACACACAAACAAGTCCGCAAACAAATGAAAAGTGAAACTAACCTGAGACAGTATATCCGAATATCACACAAAATATTAGATTGAATCACAGGAATAACTTTTAATTATTTGGCAAATTGTTTACTAGTGTTGATCACTCGGAGTCTAAAACCACACTGGACTATGTAGCGCGAATCCGAACTGTCGACACGGGAACGGCGCGGCGTTTCGTCTTCATTATAAATATTAATAGATAGACACGTAATTCAGCGTACGCATGCAAACAACCCTGATGTGTACAACAAAATGAACTTTATTGCTAAGTACGTACGTTTTAATTTATTATTATACAGTAATTCCGGGATTCCCTAGAAATTTTATCTTTTAAAAGGCTCCTACAAAGTCCAAACAGGCGTGCGTGACACGCGAAACAACTGTCCATAGAAAACTTCAATACCTACTCGACGCAAATGTATGGGCCTGCTGATTAATTTTTTCGCGATTACGATGTTGGCGCCATGGAAAAAGTTATTCGGTTTGATGTTCTGTACCAATATCAATCTGCCTAGCCTTTTCCCAACTACGTTGGGGTCAGCTTCCAGTCTAACCTTATGCAGCAGGATGCAGCTGAATACCAGTATTTTACATGGAGCGACTGCCTATCTGTCTGACCTCCACAACCCGTAATACGATACCCCTTGGTAAGACTGCTTGTCAGACTTTCGGGCTTCTGACGACCCGTAACGACTGTCAAAGATCTACGAATAACAGCTGGGACCAACGGCTTAACGTGCTTTCCGAGGCACGAAGGAGTCTCGGTATGTAAAGATGGTCACCCATCCACTGACCAACCCCAGCAAGCGTAGCTTAACCTGACGGATCGACCCGTGCGGCTGTTATTACTTAGCCACGAGCTCCTCGAGTTTGATGTTCTGTACCTCACCCTGACATTTGACGAGGATGCAAATCAACACGTAGTATATCCACATATTTGTCGTTCAGTGACGTCATTCATGTTGTATAGCTGCTCTATAAAGGTGACCTTGTATAAGACTATTGACCTGTTTGTTTCGTTGGTTCTTCCCAATGATGTTATAAGTAAACTTTATTTATAAAGGGTTTTTCAACAGGGACGCTCGAACTTTGATAGCGTATAGCGGCCATCTTGTTAAAGTGACAGCTGTCAAATTTTATAGGATTATTTATTTAGTCTTGAAATTTCACCATGTAACGCAACATGCTTCAACAATGCGTTGAAATTATTCAAAATTATCAAAATCAGTGCTCTATTCGACCAGCGTTTCGTGTCTTTGTGAATTTCGCGTGGTGGCGCCATCAACTCGCTACCAAGATCGTGTGACATAACACCACTCAACCAACTAACTAACTTAACCTTCGAACTTAACTTTCTGTGGGGCTACGTGAAATCTCTCGTTTAAGTACACAAACCACAGACAATTGCCGCCCTGAAGGCCAACATAAGTCGCGTTCTTCATGAAATTGAGCTACAGCGCGGAGCCGCGGCGGCCATTTGGCCGAAATTATATTCCATAAATAATGTCATTGAATGTCCTTTAAATAAAAATAAAAATGAGGCAATATCACTTACATAAGTTGTTTTATTTAATTTCAAAGCTCGAGCGCTCCCCTTTAGTATCATTGGTAAGACCAACGAAATTGAAATTGTTTCTTCCCAAACTCATAGACGATAATATTATAAGATTTATAAGGCTTCTTCAAACAGGCACAACACTTGTGCGATTATATCGCATGTCGCGCTGTTTGTAGGAGCTTTTATTGGGATTATGAGTGAGTATTTATCTGCGCGCGCGCGTAGTTCGACTAGGTATGTAAATAACTAACTTCATGGTTGCTCCTATAGTAATAAATCAATATTTTATAACCTTTTTATTTACTCTTCTATCCTCGTGGGCACATTCTTGGAGATGTAGCGTACTGATGAAACGAAAACGCTATTTCGCGCAACCCACGCAATACTTTCTATGATCTTGTTTTCAAACTCCACCTAACACAAATTATTTGCACTTTACCTCACAAATACTCTACACTTTTGCACTTGTTGTGGCAACTGTTGTCCCATATCACTTTCACGGGATGAAAACTTTCAATGATGCTAATGATTCTATGCTGTATGAACACATGAGCCAGTTACAACAATAAAAACAACAGTAACAACAACAACAAAACAACAACAACAACAATAAGAAAAAACAACAACAATAACAATAACAAACAACAAAACAAGTAACAATATAAATGAGCTTAGAACAACAACGGGTGGGAAATCATCAAATAACTTCTCCCGCTCTGGGTGGAGCGGAAGGGCGTGTCAGACTTGTACTGACTAAAACCCACCCGTGTTCCTTCAGTTGCCTGTGCCAGGGCCGCGGTAACCTCTTCAGACAACCCGCGAGTTCCAAAATTACGGAAATGTCAGTGACGTAACTAGTTACGCAATTTCTTTCTCCAATTCCGTAATTCCGTAATTACGTATTTTTTTCCATATTTTTTTTAAATCGATCATATTTTGTTAAAATTGTAGATACTTTATGGAATTATCAAAATAAATACAATATATCTAAAAAAACAAATATTATTCAAGAACTTAATGTATAATTAAGTCAAACCATTTCTTTTCGTCCCGAACATGACCTTTCTTCTTGAAAATGTGATCTCAGAAATGACGGCATTTAAGGTTTTATCACCCAAAGAACTTTGAAATTTGTTTATATTTACTGTCACTTTGTTTATTTGTATATATGTATGTCTAATTATTGAGCGATTGTCAACTCCTCGCCATCCTCATCATCGTCACTGGTGATAATTGCGTCCGATTTACTCTGTTGTTGTTTATGGTGTTGTGGATTTGGACTTTTTTGTGTGGAATTACCTATATTTTAACCATTCCAACAGTTCCACTATGTATATTCGTAAATCATCTGAGTCTGACGATAAAAATATTGCAAAACACCGAATACATTTGTTCGCCTTTTCTTTATTCTCTGTCTAAGATGTGGCTAGTTTTCCACTGAGATCGTTTGACTGAAGATTTTTAGCATTAAACATAGCGTAAATCGAAGCGCAGCGTCTGTTGTCAATAAGTTTGAATCATGGCAACATGATGACATCTCTGTACTTTTTATTACATGACATCCAAGCTGTAATGAATTTCACGAAGGTCTTGGATCTCTTCGTCTGTAAATTTTTCATTTGATTTCAAATCTTGTAACACCTTAGAAACGCATGATTTTAATTTGAGAAATCGGCGTACTATATCTATTATCTTACAAGCTGCTCCATCGGGTTTTACTATACAGTATTATGTCAATTTTTTACCATGCTCTTCTAAAATGTTTTTCTGCAATAAGTCGTTTTTCAAAGGGGAGTTTTTAAAAGATTTTATTAGATCTCTTAATTTTTTATTTACTAGTTCCCTGTAGGGACTTTCCCACAGGGTTTCCCGGCAACTCGCCTAGTTGATAATTGAAATTGAACTCTATTCTGTACGTCTTAGAACTACTTTTTGCAAGATATATCAAAGAATAAAATAAACCACAGGGAACACCCTGTTTGTACAGTATTTATGCAAGCTATGTTGTATAGTGTTTCCACATTATAAAATGTGCAAAATGCATTCTTATTAGTTGACTATTTTTATTGATTGACGATGACAATAATTACGTAAGTACGGAATTGACATCTTCAGTTACGGATTTGAGAATACCTTAAAATTGGTCCGTAATTACGTAATTGCGTAATTACGTAATTACGTAATGGAAGCCCTACCCGCGACCCCAGCGGCGTCGGCACCCTGACTGATAATAAACAGAACTGGACAAAGTGATTGCAAACATTTTGCCAATCAACAAAATGTATTCGGCGACGTTCGTGTTCGTGGTCACTCGTTATCATCGACAAATATACCAAACGGAGAATCGCGTATCATCAAGCGCTATGAAATCGCAGAACATAATTATAGGTTTTCGGTTTTGGTTCTGCTGATTTTCAAACCTACATTCTCCAGCTTCTGTTGCCATTATAACGGAGATGTACCTACCAAATCTAGACATTTGCAAATGTCGGCTCGACTTTTAGTCAAGAAATAAAATTAAGTAACTCTTATCTTCGCTTTCAGCGATAAGACTGCCCAATGTGTCACCCTGTATAAAATTACTACATTTAATATATCTGTAATTTATAAAGAGTGCTACTGTATTCATTTCCACGCAAAACTCTCATAAGTGAATATACCTAATATCATTGGTATAGATAGCAATAATTGTGACATGCATGATCTATTATGAGAACTTTTTATAATTTAATTAGGATTTATCCTTGGTGTAAATAGCACAGATCAGTGAGGATTATCATATTTTTTTATATTTCTTTATAGGCATCCTTCACGAAATTCGATATTTCACGTCAGCTGTAAGAATTGAAGAGCTCGTGGCTAAGTACAGCCGCACCGGTCGATCTATCAGGTGAAACTACGCTGCCGAGGTTGGTCCGTGAATGGGTGACCATCTTTAGTCTTTACATACTGATACTCCTCCGTGCCTCGGAAAGCACGTTAAGCCGTTGGTCCCGGGCTTCTCTCTCTCTCTTCTCTTTGACAGTCGTTACGGGTCGTCAGAAGACCGAAAGTCTGACAACCAATCTTATCAACGCGTATTATATTACCCAGTTACTGGGTTGTGGAGGTCCGATAGGCAGTCGCTCCATGTAAAGTACCAGTATTCAGCTGCATCTGGTTAGAATGGAAGCCAGCACCGACATAGTTGGGAAAAGGCTAGGCGGATTGGTTGACGTCAGTTGCAAGAGTTCCTTACCGATTTCCATGGAAATGTACGACCTCGTGCACAACAAGTACGCACAATACGGCCAGTTGTTATGATAACCGGGGTTCGTGGGCGGTGTGGCGAACCAAACTAATTAGCTGTCTTTAAAGCTCCCACTGTTAGATAATAAACACTGACAACACTAAAGAGTTCTGTGGTGTATTCAATGACTATGGAACACTAGAGATTTTTTTAATCATTCAGATTCAAAAAAAGTCTCTTCGTTCGTGGGTCGAACTTCGAATGTTTTCGCACTTGACGTGGCTCGCATAATAATAGTCAAATTCTACGGACAATACGCCCTTCACACTTTCTACTATCTTTTAGTCATCGAAGGTACCCTATCAATTCGAAAATCAGCGGACATAGATATTTCGGGCGAAAATTAATACCGAAAACGAAATTCGGTCGCTCGGAGTCTACTGTTTGATCAAGGTTATGCGTACTTCAATATGTGACAATGCACATAGGCCTAATAAAACGATAGTTAGGTATTCAAACAAAGTTGAAACTGAAGGTCAATTCCCGTATCCGTACCGTTCAAAATATAGTCACAATCTCAACGTGAACTCAGCTATAATTCATGTCTGAGTACCTATGTAAATTAGATGTTTTTTTACAGATTGAGTGAGACTGAGATTAGGATGCGAACGTTCTCAAAAAATACGGGAATGGCCGATCTGATTTTTCTGTAGAGAAAATATCGAATCAACAGAATATGTTTCTCCACAATTCTCAGACATTAAAAGCATTAGATACCTATAATATGATGAAATTGTTCTAAGAATAGGTGTCACAGTTTAATTCACTTCAATAAATTCGTTTCCTTAGTTTTCGTTTCACTCCGGTTCTACTAATTTTTTTTTTCCGTCCTGTAATTTAATTTTTGTAGCCCAATGTATTTTTGTAGCACAAAGCATTTACTTTTCTACTTTGTAAAATATCTTTTTCTGACGAATAAGTTGTTATGGGGACTACTAACAGGACCTAAAGCGTCGGCGTCGGAAGTGTCGGACTGCATAGAAAAGAAAGAGAAGCAAGATAATAATAATAAATAATAATAATAATAATAATAAAATCGTTTATTTATGAAAAGGTGCAGATTTACAATAACTTATCTTAAACATTAAAGAGGACACAGTTGCTCATTTGCCTGAACTAGGTAGAACCTGTGTTTCAGGCTATAGAGGTGCTTAGAATTATAAAATATAAAATTAACAACGTACAAGACTACTTAAAACTTAAATATTAACTTAAAAGACTAACATGTTTTATTTACAGACAACGAGTAAATCCTCTGTCTCACTGTATGGTATGCTAAGTAAAAATTGCAGAATAATCTTTTTACAGTCGTAATTATTTAATTTATAGATACTTAATTTCCTATTTAATTTATTGTACAGAAATGGGCCTAAAAATGTATAAAATCTGTTTACAAAGACATATTTAGATGATGCATTTGACTCACATACAATATCATTCCGTCTCTTATTAGTACTTTCAATGTTATAGGAGAGCATGGTGTGCTGTTTTAATACCAAGTGCGATATGAAAAGCTGGCGAACAGTCAGCACGTTACAAGATTTGTATAGCAGATCTGTAGGATAGAGAAAGGGATGGAAGTTTGCTACTTTTAAAATAGCTCTCTGTGCTCTTTCAAGAGGCATTAAGTAAGTTTTTGGTGCTCCACCCCATGAAGTAATACAGTACTGTATTACAGATTGACCTAGGGCCAAGTAAACTTGTGACATAAGTTTTTTATCTGCAATTGCTCGCAGTTTTTTAAAAACAAAAATTAACCTGCGTACTCTTGTAACCAAACTGTCAATATGTGGTCTAAATGAGAGCGACTCGTCTATTAGAACCCCGAGATATTTCATGTTACATGTTTTGAGGATAAAAGGACACTTACATACGCTGACTGAGCGGAGTCCGCAACGATGAGCATACAAATGAGAGTTAGTAATGTTAAAAAGCGGTTTGCGGATGGAGAAGTGAATATATTTTGTCTTATCGGCATTTAATGTTAGTAAGTTGCTTTGAAGCCAGTTTGATACAGTATTAAAACCTATTTGAGCATATTCGTACAATTCGCTATTTGTTTTAGCGGTGAAAATTAACGCCGTGTCATCTGCATACGATATAATTTTGCCTTGTTTGATATTTAAATTACACAAATCGTTAATGTAAACCAGGAAAAGGGTGGGGCCCAAAATACTTCCTTGGGGAACACCAAAACTTGTGTTTTTTTGCTCGTCGCTAATAATATTGTCAATTTTAACACATTGATATCGATCGTCTAAGTAGTCAGCAAAAAGTTTCAGCGGCGTTCCCCTTATTCCTAAGGCCTCTAATTTGTACAAAAGCGTAGAAACGGACACTGTATCAAAAGCCTTCGCCAGATCAAGGAAAATCCCCAGGGTCTGGTTTCCCTTACCAAGTTCTTCTGAGACATAATCTGTTACACTGTGCACTGCATCGGCTGTGGATAATTTGGCTCTAAAACCAAATTGCGCAGATGATAAGAATTCATTTTTCTCTAGATAGTTAACTAATCTACTGTTTATAATTTTTTCTAGTATTTTAGATAAAGAGGGGAGTAGTGATATTGGCCGATAATTGTTAACTAGGTCTTTGTTTCCGGATTTGAAGATAGGGATTACAATTGCTTTTTTTAGACATTTAGGGAAAATGCCTTCAGAAAAACACATTCGAAAAATATGTGTTAAGGGAGGTACAAGGATATGCTTAAAGAGTTTAAGGGTCTTATTGCTAATATTATCCCATCCAACAGCACAGTCATCTTTTAGTCCACAGATTATTCGGGTAATTTCATCTTCGTCGGTATCTAGCAAGGCAAAAGATTTTAGGGTACGTCTATTTTCAAACTTTTGGGAAGAAGGATGAACACAGTCAGGTTTTGGAATCTGCTCGGCAAGAGTTTTCCCAACATTTACGAAAAAATTATTCACGTCGTTTGCTGACAGGATAGGTGAAGGATTAGAAAGCAGTAAACTCGAATTTGATTCACGCTGACTTGACATATAGGTGACATTTTTAATGTGTTTCCAAAGTTGCTTGCTATTGCTTCCCGCTCTATTTAACTCATTTTTATCGTAACTTCTCTTTAAATCCTTTAGGAGGTTGTTACAAAAATTCCTGTATCTGGTATAGGTGACTTTAGTGACGATATTATCTGGGTCCCTCCTATATCTTTGATGAAGTTTATCTCTCTGTCTTATACACCGAATTAGGCCAGGAGTAATCCAAGGTTTAATATTATAATTTTTCTTGTTTACTGTAATAACGGCCGTGTTGCGTAATATAGCTGATTGAACATGTTTTATTAAGTACGATAAAGCAAAATTAGCGTCAGCTGTATTGAAAACTGGGCTAAAATCAATGTTGCATAAATCATATTCAAGTTTGTTTATGTTTAGTTGCGTTTTGGTCTGTGGGCGATTTTGCTTAGGCAGCGTTAAGTTAAGGGTCAATAAAACTGCGTGATGGTCGGTAATTGTAGAGTTAGTAACAAGCGTAATAAATGAAAAACTGGATTTGATTATCATATGATCGAGGCAGGAACCGCTTTGATGAGTAGGCAGTGTATGTGCGGGCAGGAAACCATGGAATGAGCAGATATTAAGATAGTCTTGGATCCCTGCATTGCAGTTATCAGCGTTAATGTTTATATTTATATCTCCTGTTAGTATAACATTCTTAAAAGTACTCACTGATTGAAAAATTTGGTTTAAAGAAGCATGAAAAGCATCCAAGTTTCTAGCAGAAGGGGATCTATATATAGCAATTATTGCAGCGGTTGTACCAATTTTGATAATCAAGCAATTACTCTTACAGTCGAGTAGATTGGGTTCCTCGACTGTGACCATTAAATAATCTTTTGAATAGACAACCACACCATCATTTTGATTGTTATTGATTCTGGTAAATGATACGTTGTACCCAGGTATTACTGGGAGGTTATCCTGGCGATTAGATAACCAGCACTCGGTTAGTATTATTAAATCACAATTAAAGTTAAGTCTATGAAGAAAAATGTTAAAGCTATCCATGTTCTTATAAATACTACGAATGTTTTGGGTTAGTATGGTTAGTGACTTTTGATACACGGAAAGATATTGTCTGCAGTCTTCAACCTTACATGACTTTGAAACAGTTTGAAAACTGTTATCTATGTCCGTAATTAAGGTACTATCCATAGTGTAACAAAAATGTAAATAAAAATTAAAGTCTAAAGTAAAAACAGGTATGTGGCGCTCTTAGGCGCCTTCATAATCGATTGAGTTTAGGTACCTGTTTTCGGCAGACTTTTTAGCTGGACAATCTTGATCTCCCGTTTTGTGGCTCGCTGGTTTTTTGAAGCGCAGACATGTTGCACATTTTGGCGCTTCGGCTTTCTTTGTGCATTCCTGGATGGTGTGCCCTTCTTCACCGCAATGACCACACGTAGGGGCAGTGACTTTGCAGAACTTGGCTGCGTGGCCGTACTGCTGGCACTTGTAACATCTAGTTACCAGAGTGAAGTCACGTATTGGGCAGGACGTCCAATCAATAAATAGTCGTTCCTGGGTGATCAGGGCCTTGCGAATGACGGCTGGAACTTCTAGTATATAATTGCAGATAACACAATGCTGGTAATTTATTGCAAAATATGAAGTAATGATCTATTTACAAAAAATCTATTGATACGTATTTATTCTACGTTCATATCTTGCTTGTAGATACCGACAAAAATCAGAATGATTGCATGCATATTAGAATGGTTTTTAATCGTTGTAAGAAATTTTTAGGGGAATCTTCGTGATGATTTTCTATCATATCAAATTAGTTACATTATGTTTGCAACACACTATCTAACTAGTATTTAACCTGAAGAATAGCATATATTTTTCTGAATTTCTGGTTATGTTTACTGCAGTGGATCATTATACTTCTAGGAATGATTAAACTTGCGTTTAGGTCCTGATTAACAGATTTGTATTTTTTAAGCTTTTGTGGCATCGCACTACAGAAACCTACAATATTTCTTCTCCCTTTTCGAGTCGATGATGCTGCTTTAAAATTATTAGTTCCCAATAGATGGCTATACGATAATATGTCAGTGGTGATCTAGATCCTCTAAAGTGCAGGAGTATGGACACTGGGGACATTCCAGTAAGTGGGGGATTCCAGGGCATGGTGTAGACAGCACCGCAATCACGTGGGGTGTCGGATGAGTCTGTAATCCCCCATTTTGCCCAGTTGTATTTGCAGCAGCCTACCTGGGTACGCAATATTGTGTGCTTTCCATATTCTTGCTCGTCTCTTGTACGTGATGCCGACTAGGAACACTCCATTGCTGACTATGAAGAGCATCTTCGACTCCACATATCCTGGCCTTGGCTCCAAACTGCAGCTGATGGCCGGATCATCGAATAGGCGTCTGTTGTCAAAACACTATCTAAATAATATTATGATCTCTACAGTCTGGTGCGTGGACGAAATCAGAGCTAACCCCGCCATTTTGTTTTTTCAATACCTAAATCTCACAATACAATAGCACAAAATATGTTTATCAACAGCGCCCTGTTAGTGACAATCGAGCAAGGTTCAAGGTTCAAGGTTCTGTAGCAGTGTCGTTTGTTTGAACAATAAATTTCATTTTTCAACATAATTACGGTAACGTTGAAAAATTATATTGGATAACAAATATTCTTGTTCCAGCAAAGATCTTTAAGGAGTGTTGAAAAAAAAATATACACGAATTTTATAAAATTATTTATTTATTCTGAAAAGAAACATTGGTCCAGTTTTTAAAACAAAAAAGTTATTAAAAAAACCAAAAAAACCCGACTGCGGTAAAAGACTTAAGTTAAAAAAAAACTGAAAAGCTGAAAACAAGCCCAATTTTAAATTAAATAAAAGTTGGAATCAGGCGGGACCCATTTGAGTTTGAAAATAAAAAAAATGGAATGGGTCCCGCCTGCTTCCAACTTTTATTTAATTTAAAATTGGGCTTGTTTTTAGCTTTTCAGTTTTTTTTTAACTTAAGTCCTTTACCGCAGTCGGGTTTTTTAGTTTTTTTAATAACTTTTTTTATTTCCAGCTTTTTAGTTTACAAATGTGAAAGATTTGGTAGACGTTTTAATTGTTGTAAGTGTTTTTTACGATTTGTCACTTCGAGGTACTTTTAACCATATAAGTTGCATATATTTTTGTAATCACCTTTTAAAACCCTTTATTTTGATATCCCACTCGATGGTATTTGAAGAAAAAAAAATTTGGAACTTTTTTTTTTTTTTTTTTTTTTTTATTTAAGATGGGTTTGCTCTTGACTCTAGTCTAGGTCAGAGGTGACAGAGACAAAGTCGACGATGGAGTGAGCTTACCCAGAAGAAGCCTGTTCACTCTTACTTTGAATAGTTCAGGGTTGTATGCGGTCGGAAACACAGACGCAGGCAGAGAGTTCCACTCTTTTGCTGTGCGCATTATAAAAGACGTTTGGAAACGCTTAGTGCGAGTTGGTGGAATAGCAACCAGGTGTGGATGGTAACCTGCAGTGCGCCTAAAGGTCCGATGGTAGAAGGGGGCCGGTGGAATGAGGTCGTGGAGTTCATGGGCACACTCTCCGAAGTACAATCTGTAGAAGACTGACAAACAGGCAACCTTGCGGCGATGAGCCAAGCTGTGAAGTTTGGCGTCCACCAGTTTTTCGTCGCCAATGAGCCTCTTAGCTCTGCGTTCCACCGAGTCAAGCGCGGCAAGTTGGTACTTAGCTGAACCATCCCAAAGGTGGCTGCAATACTCCATGCAGGATCGGACTTGCGCCTTGTAAAGGGTTAAAAGCTGTCCTGGCGTAAAGCATCGCTTTACCTTATTTAGGATGCCCAGTTTCTTAGCCGCAGTTTGAGCTTTGTACTCGATGGTGGCGCCAAAGTTGAGACCAGATGTCAACTCCATGCCTAGAAGCTCGAGCCTATCAGTGACAGGAACAGATGCACTCCGAAAAGTAGGAGTTTTGTCGAATCGACTCTTTTTTGCGGTAAAAAGACACGCCTGCGTTTTGGCGGCGTTAAAAGAGACCAGATTGTCATCACCCCACTGGGAGACAAGGCTTAAGGTCAAATCTGTTCGCTCTACCATGGCCTCTCTCAGGGATCGAACTTCGGCCCCGCTGGCCTTTGCGCTGGACACGTATCTCTCTGAAACAGTACTGTCATCTGCGTACCCAACAATACCAGGCAGAAGCAGGTCATTGATGTGCAGCAGGAAAAGAGTTGCAGAGAGAACAGACCCCTGAGGAACTCCGGCATCAATAGCCATAGGGTCAGAGGAGCAGCCGTCAATGACTACTCTGATCGACCGTTCCCTAAGGAAGTCTGATATCCAGCTACAAAAATCAGCTGGGATGCCATAAGCAGGAAGCTTGCTGAGTAGTCCGGCGTGCCAGACCCTGTCAAAGGCCTTCGAGATATCAAGCGATACAGCAAGTGCTTCGCCGTGTTTCTCGATGGCTTCGCCCCAGCAGTGCGTGACATACACAAGAAGGTCGCCAGTTGACCGTCCCCGGCGAAAGCCATATTGACGGTCACTGAGGAGATCATTGTCTTCAAGGTAAGTCAGCAACTTACTGTTCAGTACCCTTTCCATAACCTTGCACAGAATGGAGGTAATGGCGATCGGACGGTAATGGGCAGGGTCTGCACGGTCACCCTTTTTGGGCACTGGTTGTACATTTGCAAGCTTCCAAGATTTTGGCACCGTTCTTTTTTCAAGAGAGAGGCGGAACAAGCGTGTCAACACAGGAGACAGTTCAGGTGCACACTGCCTCAACACTCTCGCTGGAATGCCGTCAGGCCCACTGGCCTTGTTCACGTCTAGACTGCACAATATTCTTCGGACCTCTTTAATGTGAACTGTGATCTCCGGCATCGTGGAGTCACAACGAGGTACAGTAGGTGGTTGCTTTGAGCCAGCGTCCAGACGTGAATTGCTTGCAAAGAGAGATGCAAATAAATTTGCTTTCTCACTTGCAGAGTGAGCCAGCGAACCATCAGGTTTCATCATTGGAGGTAAAGTGGGACGACAGAAATTCGTTTCAACCGCTTTAGACAGGGACCAGAACTGTTTACTACCCGGAGGGTGCGATGCCAGCTTGGCCCCAATACGTCCGACATGGTCGAAACGTGCCTTACGTAAAACCCGTTTGCAGAGCTTGGCGGCAGAATTAAAGGCTCTTTTTCTCGCGCGAACCCTACGCGCTCTAACTTTACGGTCGCGGGCCTTGACCCAGACTTGGTAGGCAGACTCTTTTCGGGCCTCAGCGTGGGCGCATTCTGCATTATACCAAGGCCGGGATTTGTGACCAAGCGGGATGTCGGAGAATGGAATAAAATACTCCATCCCCTGCCGAATCACGTCCGCAACCGCGTCAGCACAGCGCGAGGGGTCACCCGAGGAGAAGCACACTTGCCGCCATGGATAAGACGCAAAAAAGTGCCGCATCTCATCCCAGTCTGCTGACTCGTATCGCCATACTCGCCTCGTGCCTCTAGGACTGTCATCAGGAGGAGAGCAGGTAGATATGGATTTCACCAGACAGTGGTCAGAGGTTCCCAGAGGGGGGGCTGAACTCCACATTATGGCACCCAAAATACGCCATTTTACTTTGTTTTTTATTTTAATGTAGCCAGTGATACTCGCGCCACCAAGACAAATCTAAAAACGTAAAATTTATCCAAATCCGTTTATTTGTTTAGGAGTTACAAGGGAACAAAGAAACGGACATATATACATACATACAGGTCAAACACATAACCCTCCTTTTGGATTTCGCCGCAGTCAAGTAAACATACATACATACTTACATACAGGTCAAACACATAACCCTCCTTTTGGGCTTCGCCGTAGTCGGGTAAAAAAGCTAGTTTGTACAGTATCCTAACTTGTCCCGATAAAGGACAAGCCAGCATAACATTACACTCTCCAACATCGTATGTATTTGTTGCACCAAGTAAATTACATCGCAATCTCATTCCGCACACACTCCATCAAACCATGCGGCACATCTTCGACTACTCCACATTCTTCACAGTTGGGTGACATAACTTTTTTCATGAGAAAACTAAACTTTTTTGATGGAATGTGACCGGAACGAAGTCTTAGTACCATAACTAAATTACTTCTGCTTAGCAGACTTTGCTCAGTCCAATTATACACTGGGAGCTCTGGTTGGATGGTCTTGTACCAAATTCCCTGTTCTATGGACCTCTGTGTGTTAGTATTATTAGTTTAGTAGTATATAGTAGTATTGGGTAGTACTTAGTAGTAGTTAGTGATCTGGTAAAACTTATAAAATTAAAACATTGAAGTACAACAAATCATTAGTCAGTCAGTTAGTGACGCAGCATCGGACAATCCCACCTAATGCACTACATGCTTAGGATGCTGTCGGAGCTGGTACGCATTCCGTGAAGGATGCTATGAAAGCTATCTATCCTCGCTTCAGCAAACATCCCCAAAGCGCAACAAAAACGCAGGAGCCGCGCCGGCATCCTGAACGCATTGTTATACTGTACGCGGAGAGCATTAAATGACCTTAGCGTATACCTAACCCACAGACTGCAGGTGTACAGACTAGCAGTAAGCTCTAAACATTGGCATTGTACCTGCTTGCTACACCGTGCAAATCTGCGGATGAGCATATTACATCGGACAGCCAACGCACTGCGCTCATCACTCAGGTCATCGGTGATCCAGTGACCCAAAGGCCCTGGTTCCAAGCTTCGTTTCGCTCGGTGTGTAAGTGAAATGGCGTTATGGCTGTCTAGTTTGACGCACGAGATAGAAGACTCTCACGCGCACCGGAATTATGTCGTAAAAGTGTAAATAAAATCGTATAAAATTAGAAATTAACTATTTAATAAAAAGTAATCCATCACTGAATGCAGTTTGAAATTTGACATTTCATGGTATATTTTTAATTATAATTATAATTGCTAATGAAGGGATAAACAGCTTTTAAAGATTATTAGGAGGTATGTTTAAAGATTTTTTTGGTGCACTAAAGTATGTTTAGTTATATTTTGGCTTCCATCACTGTATGCGAAAAGGACTTGAAAGTTTCATATTTTTTTTCCATGTCAAAATTATTTACGGTTTATAAGATACACTGCTTTAAAAAACCACCTTTTTGATCGTTTTCAGGAAATCTGCGCCTTACGCGGTGTGATTCTATTCAGAGAAGTATTACAGATAGTGACTTGTGGCACGTTGGAGTAACACTTACCACGTGCTTTAAACAAAAGTAACTCGCTCTTTTTAGCATTACACCCACAGAAATCTTAATAATAAGGCAATAAGATTTCTGTGATTACAACTAACCTACCGAGCCACCGCATAAGTTTCACAAATTTGCAGAAGGCGCTTGAGAGCACTGATCCAGGGACTCGGCAAAACCATATCGTCAGCGCAGCTAATATTATTAATACAAACCGAATGTGACAACCGATTTTGTGTTGTTAAGTTTAACAATCAGCCGTGTGATTCTGTAAGACCTCATTCTAAACTTCGATACTGAATCCGCTGTGAGTTTCTTGATTGGCGTTCTAAATTCAAAGTGTCAAATAAAAAACAAGTGAATAGCGATGTGAGATGCGAGTTGTTGTTTGAATTTTACAGAATCGACGTAGAGGTAATAAATTGATGTACAGATTAAAAATTAAAGATTTCAGATTTTGTTTGTTCTTTAATAGCATTGAATGTGTCTTAACATTTCCTCAAAACTTTTCTCCACCTCAATTTTTACCCGAGCTTCCTCTTTTTTAATTTTTTTAGTTTCACGGTCTATAGAAACTTTTTTCATGTCCAAAATGTGTTTTACTCTTGCTGTCGACATTTGGGTTTGTAATTCTTTCTTCATTTTCTGATATTTTCTTTTCGATTTGCGTGCATCTTTCTTCAAAGCTTCTATTGCTCTTCTAGCCGGACTGTGTTTGACCTGAGGACAAACAAAAAACCTCTGTTTACTAAAAGGGCTTAATAATAAGATAAAATTTTTATTTTCTCACCACAATATTACAGAATACATGATACACCATTTATCAGAGTCAAACAACATTTTAATATTGTGAGACACTGGTGCCTAAACTAAAAATATAATTTTACTTGTTGACATATCTACAGTTTCATAGCAACTAAATGATAAGCTGTTCCATACATTTTGATCGTGTTAGTATTGCACTATTGTATGGAACAGTACCATTTTTTTAAATATTTTTGTGTTGGTCCATTGATCATTCTCATAATACGTGTGAAATTAATAATGTCAGTCAGTCAGTTAAGCTTCCAAAGCAGCAAATATCACTGAATTTCAATAATTGCTAAAATTTTACTATTAAGTAATTTCCAAGAGTAGTGACTTATCTGTATAATTTCTTATTTGCTATTAAAAATAGTCTAAAGAAAAAGTTTGTTTCATTACCTATTTATTGTACTGTTTTCTCGCAAATGTGTTGAAAAACGTTGTATGACACGCGTGCGGAAATTGGTATTTACAAACTCGTGACTATGGTAAGCCCTCGACTACTCGTTTTTAAAAACCAACTTACCGCACTAGTATCATGTAACTATAATATCTATACAGCAGGGTAGTCCAAATAATGACGTCATAAAAAAATAGATTTCTCATGTTACACTGCTTTTTCACTTTTTTTTTTTTTGCAATTTGTCGATTACAGGCCACTCCCTCACAATAGGCCTGAGGCTTGAGGCCTGTGTCCCAGCTGTGGGAATATTATAGGTGGATTATGCTGTGCTATATTTATTTATTTTTTTTTTTATAATAGGTACGCCAACAGCATATACATTGTACATTATAGACTAAAAATTAATAGGTATGGGTTCTTATATATATACCAATTACACGACATTCACATAATACAAAGCAACCACCGTAAATTATATCAATTAAAATTATTAATTAAAATGAAAATGAAAAACAAAATTATAAACAAAACAAAACAGCGAAAAAAACTGACTTACACAAATAAAGATATAAAATATACATTACTAACTAAAATAAAATAAAATAAGCTTACTAAGTATGACGTTAGTCACTTATATGAGTTATATGTTTATTTAAATGAGTGCGCAAGAGGGTTTTGAATTTCGGCAGGGAACCAAAGAATACATCCAAATCAGGTAGTTTTGAGTTGAGTTCGTTGAATTGAATACACATTCTAGATGTTGGTGAATGTCTGCCAATGTTATTTCTACAGGTAGGCGGTTCAAAAAGTCTAGATATTGGCTGTCTAGGAAGGTTATATGGGACTGACAACATGACACGTTCAAGCAATTGCTCGCATTCTATTTGACCATTTACAATTTTATAAAGAAAAACTAAGTCTTGGACCGTACGACGGTTCCGAAGCGACTCAATGCGAAAGAAAGCCAAACGTTGTTCGTATGGACATCTGTGGGATATTCCTGAGGACATGTAAGCAATATGCCTAGTAAACGCACGCTGGATATTCTCGAGACGCTGCGAATGTACAGCGTACATGGGATTCCATGCTATACTGGCAAATTCTAGATGAGAACGCACCAAAGCATTGTACAGTATAATTTTAGTTTTGGCCCCAAATGACTTTGTATTTCTTTTGATGAAACCAAGCATTTGAGCCGATTTTTTACAATTTCAGATATATGAGAGGTGAATTTTAGTTTTTGGTCTATAATTACGCCTAGGTCACGGATTTCAGAAACCTCCTGCAAGGTAATGTTGTTTATTTTGTAAGGGGAAAGTAGTGGCTGTAATTTTCGGCTATAGCGGATGCAAAAACATTTGTCAGCATTTAAGGTCATCCCATTAGATTCACACCAGAGACTGATTTGATCAAGATCGTGTTGGAGTGGGCTGGCATCTGTCAGTGACTCTACTCTTTTATAAATTTTGAGATCATCAGCATAAAAAGAAAAGTTGCAGCTAATTCGAGACGCAAGATCGTTGACAAATATAATAAAAAGAAGGGGACCCACGTGCGAGCCCTGTGGTACTCCAGATTTGGCATAATACATAATAGACTCATGACCTCCGACTGAAACAACTTGTTTCCTTCCGGTCAAATATGATTTAAACCAGGCAATAAGGGAACCGTGGATACCATAAGATTCCAGCTTATGTAATAATAGTTGCTGATTTACCTTATCGAAAATATACTATCTGTCATAATAACTTCTATAAAAATATCTTACTCTATTTTGTTCGCGCAGGATACCGGTGTTGAAAAAGTCCAAAAGATGGGGAGTAAGGCCATAAATTTCCACGAGCCACTCGAGAAATCCAACGTAGGAATGCTCAGCATTGAGTGCCACTTCGGCACGAAGGTCAGTCATCTGGAAATATACAAAATATTTACATCAAAATGCAAGTCATTTATTCAAATAAGGCTGAGAATTATTGAACGTCAAAATTGCTTATTAAATAACAGTCACGGCGACAATGTGGTAAAATAAAATCATGAAAAAAAAAATTAGGGTATTAGGTACCTTCTGTACACGTAAAGTGGGGATGTTTTTTTTTCTTGCCTACCCCATGGTGTGGAGTGTTGTTGGTTGGGTACTTGGGTCTTTCAAAAACATTGCGGGTTTGTAAAAACAATTTTTAAATTTAGGGATCCGTTTCTGAAATATTAAGCTCTAAAGTGCTCATTTTTGTTAGAGTCAAGTGTCCCTCCCCCTGCCAGGTAAACGGTTAGTTTTTGATGTGTGAAAAAATTCACGGTACCTAGTAATATACAGTATAACGCAGTTAAAAGGAAAACTATCACAGCTAAGTAAGCTTTACAAGTTTATGAGTAATACTCAACCAACTACGGATCCCTTCATTGTGCGTGGTCCGACACGCACTTGGCCAGTTTTATTATTATGATTAATAAACTACATTGACGTTCCTGCTTGTCTCTTTAACAATGACTTCTTCCTTAACGGGTACTGAATAAGCAATAGAGACTATTAACTCCTTACTAAGGTTTTCCTTCACCATGAGTCAGTTTATAATCAGCAATAGGTACGTGACATTTGGATAAGTCACAATGGCGGCCTTGTTTTGACCCACCCAATGCTCAATCATGGATCCGACACAATTAATTTATTATCTATTGGGCCTACTCTGTCCTCCCATATGATAGATACCTATTAACACTATAATTTTAAAACTTTGTGAAAGGCAATTATTTTTAAGAGAGTAAGTAGGTACTTGCCTAGTACTTAGTAGGAAGTAGACAACATAAATAAATAATAAATAAATAAATATCCTTGGACATTTCACACAACGCCATCTAGTCCCAAGCTAAGCAACCTAATGCTTGTGTTATGGTAACATATAGCTTAGATCTACATAATGTATGAGTGAAGGCCAAAAATAATGCAAACTATTATTTTATTTACTCGCGTTTTCCTCATTGTGGCCTTGAATAGATTGTTTTGATATTTGTTTATTGTTTGACACATCATTTCAGTCAAAAGATGTCCACTACTGGACAATTTGACAACATATTGATCAATGATATAATGACAAGTAGGATACGAAAAAGTACAATTAATTTTGAATAATTTATTAAGTTTAAAAAATTGATATTATGGACATAAGTATACCTACTTGATATATTAATTTATTCCCATAAAAGAATATTGGAATGTCTGAGGTTTTAAATTATTTAAATTGCACCACGTAGGAATGCGCAAGGCAATGTTTTGTTCACTGCGACGAAAAAAACCGGATAAGTGCGTGTCGGACTACGCACAATGTAGGGTTCCGTAGTTAGTATGAAATTACCCCAAGAACAAACTTAACATTATAGTTGAAAAACATGTTCTCCCATACATTCCAATAGTAAATGTAAGTTTGTACTCACAATATTGAGAGATATACCATGTTATTTTAAGACCAGAAACTTCTTATAGGTTTTCCTGTAATCTAAAATTTTAGGCTCATTAGTTTCGGAGATAAGGGGGGGGGGGAATGGTCAATTTTCGTCTAGTTTCTTAAATAACTCTAAAACTATTTATTTTAAAATTATCAAAAAAATATATTTGAGACCTTTATAGTAAGCCCTTTCATTTGATATGTCACACGGTACAGTTTGCAAAACTTTTTTTTTAAATTATCTAGTTTGCCCCCTAAAAGTGACCCCCATATTCAAAATTCATTTATTTACTTTAGCTGTGCGTGTTTGGGTCACAGAAATCCATATGTGTACCAAATTTCATCTTAATCGGTCCATTAGATTCGGAGCAAATTGGCTGTGACAGACGGACAGACAGACAGTTTTTTTTTTTTTTTTTTTTTGGTATGGCATCTCGCAGTGTGACCACTTGGGGTCGAGACTGCTTAACCGGACTATCCTGTGGGTGCCTTAAGCGAACTCAAAGCCTCCAGCCAGGGGCATGTTTTTACTTATAAACTAAGCGACTGCGCACTAAGGGCACCCCCTGTGGGGTACGGACCTCGGCTTAGGGCGTCGCTGACTAAGAGAGGACAGCAAGGTACAATTGGCTGGCTCAAATCGGGGTTATTATTATTAACAGGGGAGTTTAAAGCTACAGGCTCAGCTACGCCACCAGCTGGCTCGTTATTACCGATCAAGGGAGTGAATTTACATTTACAGGGAAAGTTCGTCTACGCGGAGGACCTCGGCGGCGAGGTCGGAATGATGATTTTTGTGATCTGTGTTTGCGTACTAGAGTACTAGTAGCACTACTACTTTCCTGGAGGAGGGTAATAGGGTCATCAGGTTCAGAGAGTGCAAGACGCGGACGGCGGACTTTACTGATTCTAGAGGGGACATAATTAGCGGACGCGACAACCAGAGGGTTGCGGTGCTTCGCGGCAGAATCAAAGAAACGCTTGGAAAGGCGTTTCAAGAATTGACGGATGGTCGGGATTCTAAGGTCTAAATGGAGGTCTTCGTTCCGAACGAACCAAGGGGCACCCGTTACCTTTCGGAGGCAACGGTTTTGAAGGGTCTGCATCCTATGGATGTGATGGGGCTTTGCGTGAGCAAAGACTGGGCCCGCAAAGGTCATGATGGGGCGAATGCACGCTGTATAAATACGCACTTGCTGCGTGCATTCATAATCGAATGGAGTCTATTAAGAGCAAAGTAGGCCCGCGAACGGGCCTTCTTTATGTGCTCTGAAAACGTAAGGTGCTCATCGAGCGTCACACCTAGATATTTGGCTTGCTTCTCCCAAGGGATCGGCTTGCCAAACATGGTGATCGGGCGGGGGGGTTTACAGTTTTTGCTTCGCTGTCTCGTAAAGAGAACAGCTTGGCTTTTATCGGGATTGACTTCGATTCTCCACTTTCGAAACCACTTGGCAAGTGCATTGACAGCGGTTTGGAGAGTGCGAGAGATCGAGTCGCGAACCATGCCCTTGTAGTAGATGGCCGTATCGTCTGCGAACAGAGCCAACTGTGCCACCTCGCTACGCGGGATGTCGCTAGTGAAAAGAGTGAAAATTAAGGGAGAAAGCACAGAGCCCTGAGGGACCCCTGCGCGAATAGGGTGGGGAGAGGAAAGCGCTCCTTCGATACGATAGCGAAAGGTGCGGTTTGACAAAAAGTCTCGTAAGATGAGCACGAGACGATCTGGCACACCGAGTTTGTAAAGCTTATTTAATAAGCCGTTGTGCCAGACTTTGTCAAACGCTTTCGCTATATCGAAGAAAACAGCACCCGTCATCGCACCGCGCTGGAAACCAGCGCTGACATGCTCGACGATACGGTGGACCTGCTGTACGCAAGAGTGTTGGGTTCGAAAACCAAACTGCTCGTTAGGAATAAGGCCCTTTGTCTCAGCATAATCCCTGAGTCGCTTATAAATAAGTCTCTCATAGATTTTGCCAAGGACATTGAGCAGACTAATGGGGCGGTAACTAGAGGGCTCGCGCTTAGGCTTGCCGGGCTTAGGAATACCGATAACGGTGGCCTGTTTCCAGGCTTGAGGAAAGATATTATTGCTCATGGCACCATTGAAGATGATGGTCAAGAGCATTATCAGACGGGCAGGGAAGAGTTGGAAGACCCTATTGGTCATTCCATCTGAACCAGGGGCTTTACGGGGTTTCAGAGCCTTGATTATCTCGTGCACCTCGTCTGGAGTGACGGGGGGCAGGGGACAATCAGGGTCTTCAACCGGAGGAAGGGAGGCTCTACGTTCGACTTCAGCGTCCACCTCAGAGAGGTGAGCTTGGTCTACTGGTTGAGAGCTGGGAGAGCATTGGGCCTCAAGACTATTGGCAAGGCATTCAGCCTTGTCGATATCATCGAAAGCGATGGTATTGTCTGGGCGGACTAGAGGGGGCATGGAGGTAAACTCCCGGGACCTGAGCTTCTTCTGAAGCTGCCAGAAGGCAAGATGGTTAGGCTCAAGCTCGCTCAGCATCTTGTCCCAACCGGCGGAACGCAATTCCTCCATGCGTGTCTTTACAGATTTCTGCAAATAGCGCATGTGGACTTTGTTCAAGCGGCAGGGAAAGCTGCTGTAGGCACGGACAGCCGCGTTCTTCTCAGTCAACAGAGCACGTACATCGTCAGGCAACTTCCAGCGGTGGTCGTCCACCGCAGGAACTTCCCTTGAACAATCGTTCAGGACTGATTGTACGTATTCCGTGAATGAGTCGATCGCGGCTGTCGTGTCAGCGATAGAGTCAAAATAGTCAGGTATGGAATCTAAGAGTGGGGATGTGGAGGATTTCAGACATTCGCTTACTTTCCGCCAGTCCGTCACTATTCGGGAGGGAGGGGGTTGAGAGGGGTCGGGGCGACCGATGCGGGGGACCAGCACCCTAATTGCGTAACACATTATCAATCGGAGTTGGTTTCATTTTGACAGTTCAATAACATTCATTGCGTTATTTACGTTGTCGAAAGACAATTTTTCGAACATTTGATGCAATGGATTAGCAATTTGTTTCAAAATGAAACCAACTCCGATCGATAACGTGTTACGCAATTAGGGTGCTGATTTAGAATAACGGGACGGTGATCAGACGATAGTTCATGTATCGCTTCTATAGAGTCCAACCGAAGGTTGATATTCTTTAGAAGCGCTACATCAAGTACGTCGGGGGTGTGACTAGACGCATAGGGAAAATGCGTGGGGGTCATGGGAGCAACAACATCGAAATGTAAACGCGGACAGAGGTCGAGCAGGTGTCTACCTCTGATATTGGTGGTGGAGCTATTCCAGACGGTATTTTTAGCGTTGAGGTCCCCCGCTATGATAACGGAGTCACTCAAGCTAAAAAGGGCAGAGAGGTCGTTAGACAGAGATTGGGAATTCTCTGTGACGCGGGGAGTGGGTGGAAGATAAGCCGATACAAGAGTGATCGGCTGGTGGCCTGTCATACCTAAGCGGCAGACGGACACTTCTAATCGCGATAGAGGGGGAGCATCCATAGGAATACAGTATAGGGATGATTTATAATAAATAAGGGTTCCGCCCTTATGACAACGCTCCCTGTCATTGCGAACTATGCGATAGTTGGCAATTGACGGGTTACGATAACTGGGCTTTAAAAAGGTTTCCTGAATGAGGAGGATATCTATTTGGTGATCGCGGAGGAAAGAGGCGATCTCATCGCGTTGGCCAAAGAGGCCGTCGGCATTGAAAAAGCCTAAGTTAAGGGACCGGGGTTTGAAACGCTCTTTAATTCCTCTATCCATTATTGAGTTAATTGTTGGAGTAGGAATTTAGGGCGCGCGTGATCTCGGGATACGCTTGATAGATCTTAAGGATCTGAGGAAGATCGCGGGCACGTTGCGCGACTTGCAACTCTCTGGCCATCTGCCATGCGCGCGGGGTATTGAACGTGAGGAAAGTGGAGGCAATGATGCTGAAGGGATCGACAACATCGTCGCCGCTAGCCACTGGGGCGGTTGCGGGAGGGTTAGCTAAAGCGGCAGGGGCAGCTTTAGGAGCTGGTGGAGGAGGCACGGGGGCCTGAGAAGGAGCGGGAAGAAGTCCGCTGACTCTGGGGTCCCTGGTGGCTGGAGTGAGAGTGGGAGTGGGAGTGGGCTGTGAGCTCACCAAGGCAGGGAACGCCTGCTGTTGGGGAGCTGGGAACCACGCATTAGGCCGCTGAGGGCTTAATCGCGTGTTCAACGGGATGTTGAAGTTATAATGAGGCTGAGGAGGAGGATATTCTCGCTGCTGGCGAGCGTTTGCACGCTTGGCCAGCTTAGAGGAATGGGATTTAGGGGCTTTAGGACAGCCACGGTAATTGGCTGGATGCCCTGATTCGCCACAGAGCACACAGCTCGGCAAATCAGTGCAGAGAGCACGATCTTTGGGGCGGGTACAATCAGAAGTACCATGATCACCCAGGCACTTGACGCACCTGGGTTTAGCATGGCAATTCCGTTGGGAATGGCCATACAATTGGCAACGGTGGCATTGACCAATGATGCCGCTTTTGTGGGGCTTTTCGATCTCAATGCCCGAGAGATTGCAGATCGCACGGACCTGGAAAATAGGGTGATACCCATCGACGTGGGGACAGATAACGAGTACCATATCGTACGCGTCTCCGGTACGGGAGCGGTACATACGGTGTACCTCGTCAATAGGGATACCTTGCGACTGAAGGTCGGCTTTTATCTCCTCAGCGGGGATTTCACGAGGGATCCTACGGATCACCACTCGTGTCTGACGCTCCTCTGGGAGGGTGTATGTGTGGAAAGACACATTCCTTTCCCTGAGGAGTTTTGAGAGAGCCCGATAGTCATTAGACGTCGGGACCGTCACCTTAATACCCGTTTGGGTAGAACGAGCACTGGTGAAGTTGATCCTAAGATCAACGCACCAGCGCGAGACATCTGTCCACCTCGCTTTATCCTGTATGTATAGCGGAGGCGGAGAATTTTTCTTCTGAGAAGCAGAAGAAGAAGAAGAAGTGGTCAGGCCGGGAGGGACCCCAGAGGATGGGACAAAAGGAGGAGTGAGAGGGACTGTGGCTGAGGAAGCCACAGTCGGAGTAGGCGCTACGGTAGCGGGAGCGGGGGCGGGAGCTGAAGGCGGAGGGGAGGGGATATCCCTTATGGCCTCCTTCTTAGCTGCCGGGGCATGGGCGCTGGCTTTCATCTTCTTCTTCCTCTTCCCCGCTTGGACGGTGGTGAACCCATCGTCCTCGGTAGAAGAGGAGGAAGAAGCGGAAGCGGACACGGAAGCAGACTCCTCTGCCTCCGAGGAGACGGAGGAGCCGCTTGAGAAAGGCGAACTAGAACGAGCCGAGGACACCGGCGGCGCTGGAACGTCGGTGTCCATCGCGACGGTCGCGGAGGGAGGAATCTCTAATGCATCACTGAATTCAGCGATGCTAGAGGAAGACGGGAGGGACGCAGCCTGCTGATAGGCTGAGGCAATGCGAGCCTTAACATTGGGAACTCCGAGGAGGATACCGAGGAAGAAATCAGGGTCCTTTATGAGGTACCCTTTAGCAAACTCGAGAAAGTCTGCGGAGTTAGACATGACGGTAAAAAGAAATCAAAAAAGAAATCGCGGTCGCGGTAGACAAAGGAACCTGATGGCCCTAACTAACTCCCCGGGTGGGAAGGCCCGGGGATGTGTGTCACTCCCTGCCGGGTGTAGGCAGGGAGGTGTGTACCTATGGTGTAACCTATAAGTGTGTCATCCGTTGCCAGTCTTAATGTGCAACGGGGCCCTGGCTAACGACTAGCGCGAAGGGTGTAGACACACCCTAAAGACACTAGAGCCTACGCTGTGAAGGGAAAACTGTCATCCAGTGCCGACTAGGAGACCCCCCAAGGCCGGTTATCACTGGGACCCGACCAACTGACTGCCTCGCCCTGAAGGGGTTCGGCGGGTGTGTTGGGTCAACACCCCACTCGGCTTCGTTGGCACCGTAAGGTATCCACCGAGGACCACGAAACTGTGGATTTGCCCGGAAGGGGCTTAATGCAGGGACTCGCGGTATGACGAAACCAGTTATAGAAATATTCTGCCTTGAAAAGGCACTTTTTTTGACCATAAACCGACCAGCTAATTAATTTAATAACTAACTGATCGATGATCGGAGTAGTCGAGAGACTACGAAATCGTTACGAGAGCGCAACGAGATCTAACAAGACTCGAGACAGCGGGTCATGAACGGCGGAGCAATGAACCCACAACCGTCCACAACGAGTGCCAAGCGTCAAGTCACAGACAGACAGACACACGAGTGATCCTATAAGGGTTCCGTTTTTTTCCTTTTGAGGTACGGAACCCTAAAAACGCGTTAACTTCTGTTTATCCTGTTTAGGAGGTTTTTTGATAACTAGAAAAATTTAGTGTTTCACATAAAAACTTTCAGCCATAAATTCGTTTTCGCACTCCGAATTTTGATTTTCTAATATTATTGTTTTTCGGAAACACAGCATCTTTAGAAACACTGTGCCTACATTTTCGGAGAGGTTATGTTCAAATAAACACGTCACATTATTATCATTGTTTACTAACTTGCTTTGATAAAATGGCCGGTCAAAAAATTGTAATTACATACACACAAACAAGTCCGCGAACTTTTAAGAAACAATTCGTTTACGAAAAGTGAAACTTACCTGAGAAAGTATTTCCGAATATCTCACAAAAATATTTAATCTCAGGAATAACTTTTAATTATTTGGTAAATTGTTAAGACTAGTGTTGTTCAATTGAAGTTTAAAACCACACTAGACTATGTAGCGCGAACTGTCGACAAGGGAACGGCATATCGTCTTCACTAAAAATATTATTAGATATACACGTAATTGAGCGCACGCGTGATATACAAATCTGATGTGTTTCGCAAAATGAACTTTATTGCTAAGTGCTTACGGTTTAATTGAAAATTAAACAGTAATTCTGGAATTCCCTAAAAGTTTTATTCTATTTCGATGATGATAATCGGACATTCCTTAGGCCTATCAAAATAGGACGCGCGGAATTAGAAATGGAGGAAAAATATTGTGCAAAAATCAAATGTCGGATGATTACCGCCCCTTCATACACATTTTAGGTAATTATTTAGCTACGTAAGTATATCCTTTGTAAATGATAACCTTATCAGAATAAGCTTATTGCTAATTTCGTACCTAATCATTAGTGTCAAATATAATATAATAATTTAGAATAGAATAGAATCATTTATTGGTCCATTGTTACAAAATAATGAGGAGCTCGTTGCTAAGTAATAACAGCCGCACGGGTCGCTACGCTTGCCGGGGTTGGTCCGTGGATGGGTAACCATCTTTACATACCTACCGAGACTCCTCCGTGCTTCGGAAAGCACGTTAAGCCGTTAGTCCCGGCTGTCATCCGTGGATCTTTGACAGTCGTTACGGGTTAGAAGCCTGAAAGTCTGACAACCAGTCTTACCAAGGGGTATCGAATTACCCAGTACCTACTGGGTTGTGGAGGTCAGATAGGCAGTCGATTCCTGCCGGAGGCTCTACGCGGGGTCGTGCGGTCCATGGCCCTTTACGGAGCACCGGTGTGGGCGCGTTCCCTAAGGCTGGGACCAGCCGGCAGGTTGAACGCGTCCCAGAGGGTCATGGCCATCCGGCTAGTCCGGGGATACCGCACGGTCTCCCGGGAGGCGGCTAGCCTCCTTGCCGGATTGCCGCCGTGGGATCTGGAGGCAAAGGTCCTCGCGCACGTGTGGGAGTGGCGCGAGGAGGCGAAGCGCCGGGGCGTAACTCCGCTGCCGCGAGAAATCACGGTACAGCGGACAGAGCTCCGGCGGGATCTCATGGCGGCATGGAGAGCGCGACTGTCGCAACCCAGCGCTGGGCACGCCACAATCGCGGCGATAAGTCCCCTCTTTGAGGAGTGGTTAGAGAGGCGCCACGGCGTCCTCACCTTCCGCCTGACGCAGGTCCTCACCGGACACGGTTGTTTCGGGAGGTTCCTGTTTCGCATAAGGCGGGAGGAAACGCCCGGGTGTTACCATTGTGCGGATCGCCCGGAGGACACGGTGGAGCATACAGTGGAGGTCTGCCCAGCTTGGGCAGAGCACCGCCGTGTTCTCACGGAGGCGATCGGCGGCGGCGATCTCTCGCGTCCGAGCCTGGTCCAGGCCATGGTGCGGAGCGAGAGTGCATGGGAGGCCGTCACCTCCTTCTGCGAAGCAGTGATGCTCGCGAAGGAGGAGGCGGAACGCGTGAGGGAGAGGCAGCCTCACGCCCTCAGTCGCCGCAGGAGACGCCCTGGGCGGCGGGAATCGCGGGGCGATTTCCGGCCACCGTAGGCGCGGGCCTGCGGACGGTGAGCAGCGGGTAGCTCGCCGTCCGGTAAGGACCAGGCCCGAGTCGACGGCGCGTTGTGTTCCACGCGCGCCTCAAAGAGATGTCAGCAAGTGACGGGGTCCAATAGGGCCGACGCCGCTGGGGTCGCGGATTGTCCGAAGGGGTTACCGCGGCCCTGGCATAGGCAACTGAAGGAACACGGGTGGGTTTTAGTCAGTAAAAGTCTGACACGCCCTTCCGCTCCACCCAGAGCGGGAGAAGTTATTTGATGATTTCCCACCCTCAAAAAAAAAAAAAAAAATGATAGGCAGTCGATCCTTGTAGAATACTGGTATTCAGCTGCATCCGGTTATACTGGAAGCCGACTCCAACATAGTTGGAAAAAGACTAGGCAGATGATATTGGCGGGTGCCTGCCGTTTTGCCGAAAAGATTTTGCCAAAATTTCATTACCCAAACAAATTTCAGCAAGCTTTTTTTATACCATTGCAATATTTCGAATGATTTTAGTACGCATATTTTCATTTGGTAAAATTTTTACTTGGCAAAATATTACTAAGTAGGTACCTATAATGTCATTAAGTCATTTGGTCTTTAATCAAATGATTTATTACAGCAAACAATCTTTAGACAATAAACGTTTGGTGAAATGATTTGTTAAGACAAAAAATATTAAAAAATAAAAAACTAAATAAAAAATGTTAAAAGTACTAGTTGGTAAACAAGTTATAGTTTAAACGTTCATTTGCCAAACATTAGGTTTGCGTTACAATTTTTTGTCAATAGATTTGGCAAATGAAATTATGCGAAAAATTTTTTGGGAAGTGAAAATTTGGCAAATTCCTTACGGTCAAACAAGGGAGACCCGATATTGGCACCAACTGGGCACAAATCCAGTCTCCGGGCTTCTACTGTGACATTCTTGATGAATCAATAACACTGCCTGACCTGGGACTCGAACCCAAGACCTCGACGTGCTCAGCAGGACAGCAGCACCGCATGCCACCAGGCAGTCCTGTAGGTACTTTGATGGCGAATAAGTTAAAATGATATCCGGATATTCAGTAAACATACGAATACGCGATAAAACACGTTTATAAATAGACAACCTTGACTGAATTGGAACACGACAAAAAAAACCCCGTCTTTTGTAAATGTCAGTCAGTACTAACACCCACTAACTACCAGCCACCACCCACCCACAAAACCACCCAACACCCAAATCGATTCCCGCTGTCTGTCTGTCCCTATGTATGCTTAGATCTTTAAAACTACGCAACAGATTTTGATGCGCTTTTTTTTAGTAGATAGGGTAATTCAAGAGGAAGGTTTTTATGTATAATACTTTAATAATTAACTTTTATATAATATAGAAACCTTCATGTTCTGCCAAGTTGTAAAAACCGTGCGCAGCACGGCCGGGTCGCTAGTATTAGATAAATAATTAATACTTAATTACATTTACAATAGGTAATGTAAAGGACAAAAGGATGTAGGTAAACATTTGGTTTATTTACTTCTTATTTTTCTGTCAAGTACATCCGTCATTTAAGGTTGATGCGCCAAGGTAGCCCGCGAAATTCAAAATTTCGTACGTTTTTTGCAATTTGTAGGTCAATGTGAGCTTGTATGTTGATTAAAATATGATTCGCGGCCGTAGCTAATATGGCTTTACAGAATTATAATCATTAGAATCAGCAATACAACTCCATAAGTTACTATTTATCTCAAATCTAGCGATTTCATGAAATCATGAGGTTTGAGGTAAATGCTAACTTATGAAGTTGTATTGCTGATTCTAATGATTATAATTCTGGAAAGCCATATTAGCTACGGCCGCGAATCATATTTTAATCAACATACAAGCTCACATTGACCTACAAATTGCAAAAAACGTACGAAATTTTGAATTTCGCGGGCTACCCTGGCGCTTTCGCCTTAATCTTCGAGCATAGAGTCACAGATAGAGTATAGTTTGCGCATGAAATTGTATCACATTACAATATAAATACCTACTTATAATAAATCGTGGGTGGATCGAACTTCGATTGTTATCGCACGTGACGTGGCTCGCAGATATCGGCCGACCCCGACGACCTCATAATTTGTTGTTTTTATTTAGAAACGTTATCAGTATCGTTAATATAAGTGAATTTTTATTGAAAAGGAAATTTCTTTTATTTTGGTTTAATTATATCCTATCTAACCTCCACAACCTAGTTACTGGGTAATACAATATACACCTTGGTAAGACTGGTTGTCAGAGTCAGAATTTCGGGTTTCTGACAACCCGTAACGACTGTCAAAGATCTACGAAGGACAGCTGGGCGTGGACCAATGACTTAACGTGCTTTCCGAGGCACGGAGGGGTCTGGGTATGTAAAGATCCCACCACCCATCCATGGACCGACCGCGACAAGCGTACCTGATTGATGGGCCCGTGCGGCTGTTATTACTTAGCCAAAATACATTGAAGTACTTACAGGAAATCTTAAACTCTATTTTACATCGTTGAAATAAAAAAAACACGGTTTTTTTAAACATTTATTTGTTCTGTACCTAGAGAAAAATGAAATAGTAAAATGTACCTAATAAATTTAAAATTTGAAGTACCTACACAAATCCGTAGAGTCTTGTACCTACTGGTAAAAATATTTTTGGAGTACCTAGTTACAGTAAAATAAAACACGGTTTTTATAAAGTAATTTATTTGTTCTGAAAAGAAACATACTAATATTAAAATCAAAACAAATATTTAAAGTATGTTCAAAAAATATTATACAGTGTGGAAGGGATATCGACGCGAAAACAGTTACTACGTATTCAGAACATTATTCTGAGCCCTAAAGAAATTTTTGATCGGTTATTGAAAAAAAAATCTGGTGTTCCATACATTTTGACCGTGTAGCTACTGCACTATTGTAGGAAACTGCAGATTTTTGTTTTAATAACCGATGAAAAATTTATATCTAGGGGGCTCAGAAAGATGTATTGAATATGAATACGTGGTAACCGTTATCGCATCGATGTCCCACCCTTTATACTTGTAGTAATAAAGAAATACGAATCAATGTATAAAATTATTTATTGGTCCAAAAAATACAATACAAATAGTAAAATCTTATAAAACTAATTCATTAAAGTTTGACGTTTGAATGACCTTGCCATCGTTCTGAGCCACTCTGATCAAGAGTTGCCCGCACTGTCGTCGTCATCAGATAGAATACACTGGGTATAATCTACCGTACAAAATTCATCCTCTCTATTTTCTTTCTTTCTATCAAATTTTTAGAGATTCACAGTGAAAACGAACTTTGATATACTTAAAGGAAAACCTAACTATATTTCGTCTGGTCGACTAAACATTTAACATATAAAACCCACATTAATATTTGAATAATTCTATCAAGAATATAGATAATTATATATAATACTCTATAGTATATACACTAGAAAAGTTTTGCACCAAAATTGGTCTTTGGGTTTAAAACCTCGTCATTCTAACACTAATAATAACGTGTGAGATCTGTAAAATGCGTGCAACAACCACACACAAGCTGATGTTGCAGTCCATTGAATATTTTTTTTTTTATCCTTAACCTCTGCATCTTTTATATTTTGAATTTGAATTTCGCGGTCAATTCTATCTTTGTCCTCAGCCTCGTGTTGTTTCCCGGCTTGAATACACTGTTTAATTTCCTCTTTTGTCGCATAGAACGTGTTTTTGTTTTCGCCCGTGCTTCTTTTTTTCTTTTTAGGGTTCCGTACCTCAAAAGGAAAAACCGGAACCCTTATAGAATTACTCGTGTGTCTGTCTGTTCTGTCTGTCCGTCTGTCCGTCTGTCACAGTCAATTTACTCCGAATCTAATAGACCGAATAAGTTGAAATTTGGTACACATATAGATTTCTGTGACCCAAACATGTTCGGCTAAAGTAAATAAACGAATTTTGAATATGAGGGTCACTTTAAGGGGCAAATAAGAAAATTTAAAAAAAAAGTTTTGCAAACTGTATTGTGTGACATATCAAATGAAAGGGCTTACTATGAGCGTCTCAAATATATTTTTTTTTTATAATTTTAAAATAAATCGTTTTAAAGTTATTTAAGAAAATTGACCATTCCCTTATCTCCGAAACTACTGAGCATAAAATTTTGAAAAAAATACAGAAAATGGTTCTATACCTGTAGATTACAGAAAAACCTAAGTATAAGAAGTTTGTGGTCTTAAAATGACATGGTAAATCCCTCAATATTGTGAGTACAAACTTACATTTACTGCTGGAATGTATGGGAGAACATGTTTTTCAACTATAATGTTAAGTTTGTTCTTGGGATAATTTTATCCCAACTATGGAACCCTTCATTGCGCGTAGTCCAACGCGCACTTGGCCGGTTTTTAAATTTCTTTTTTCATTTACCTATTAGTTTTAAGGTCTATTGAAACTTTCTTGGAAGCTACCTTTTCATTTATTTCATTTATGTGGTTTTTAATTTGTTGTGTTTTTTGTTCTACATAAATGCCACAGCATTCTCTAACTTAGTTTCATATTATATAAATTATCCATTATTACTTCTGTTTCAAACGCCATCTCGATTTGTAATTCTTTCTCCACTTCCTTTAATAGGGATTTTAATTCATTTTTTTTCTTCATCAATTCTTCTATTTTCGGACTGTATTTTGGTTTATATTCCCTTGTTTTATCTTGTGTTTTCATATCCTGAGAACAAAAAAAAAACATTTGTTAAATAATATTTTTTAATATAATTTTACTTCTTATTTAACATGTTTGCAGTTTCATAGCAACTGAATGATAAGATGTTCCGTACATTTTGATCGTGTCAGTATTGCACTTTTGTATGGAACAGTAGTTTTTTTTCATATTTCTGAGTTGGTTCCATAGGTAGTAAAACTTGTTCATTTTCGTGAGTTCTGCACTCCCTTAAATAGTATCCTTTATGGGCCTGCCATATTTTGTATTAATGAGAGTGATTAATGGGAGCAAGCTAGTTATGAATATGTTGTGATGTTCATAGGTTCTGAAGATCACAGGCCGATCGATACACTTCTGGACGAAGACCTTTCAGATGAGGAGGAAAAGTAACCCGAATTTTCCGGCCACGAGCATAACGCTTATCCCTGGGCCACAAAACTATCGCTTAAGGCTTTTCTTTGCTGCCTAAAAATGGTAATTTCCATTTAAACAAATATCAACTTTAGCTTTATGTAAATAAACTTTATCTTGCTTTTTTGCTGCTCAGCGCTGACTTTTGAAGCACAGAGTGAAAACGCAGTAGGTGTTAGTTTCGTGGCCCCCGGGCCAACACCAGCACGTATATGTCGTCACAAACGATAGTTTAGCGATAGTACGTCACTCAGTTGATTTCTTAGTACAAGTCAAGCTTAGCTCTGATTGGTTGTTCGTTTAGTACGTACGGTGAACGCTGTGTGGCGCCAGTATCGTTTGGTCGCCGCATGTGGACGGGGTCTTTGGGAGGTGTGCGAGCATACTCTGTGGAGAGACTGGATCGAGAGCTCGAAAGAGGCACACGCTACCATCGAACCTATCAAGTTCACAGTACCTATACCTAGTCATTACTTCTGTATACTCTTCAGTAATAGTCTTGCCACAGCATCGTATTGGTTTGCCTGAGTAACCCACGCAATGGAACCCTTACCACAGGGTTGGAGAAATGAACCACCTATCTCTGTGCCCACGTTTCACGCCGTCATCAGAAGTGGGATCAGCTCAGGCACCATCTACGTCTGATGCATATTGGGGTAAGCTACTGGAACAGCAGAACCAGAACATGGAACAACTGATTCAGGCTATGCAAGTACCGTCAAAAACAAGTGCTGCAATTACGTTGCCTGAATTCAATCCGGATTTAACCGATGACGATGAACTGTTATCATATCGTGCTAATGAGATCACACGCGGTGATAGTGACAGTAAAATCAGTGGCGGTTACTTTTTTTTTACAAACTAAGTAGTTACAATAAACCCGATTCCGATGCGCGATCATGATGGTCAGATTCGTGTGCGTCGAAACTTTTCCGGCTACCCTCATTAAGGAAATAGTGTATCGCAACCAGCCAAGGACAGTATGTTGGAGAAAGCATCGACGCCGGTGACCTGTTTCTTCTGTGGCGAATCTGGTGAGTCGTTTTCAATTTGTTTGGACTCAGGTACTGAGTGCCCTCTGATTATGGGAAGTATAGCTAGTAGTATAGCTAGTAGGTTACCTGGTAAATAACAGCAAAAACGGTTACAATGTTAGGTATAGCCTAACCTCGTTTACAATGCAATTTTTAAATTCTGTCTACAGCTCTGATGCAAGGGTCTCCGTTGCAAGTTATTACTGCGTGTCGTCCCTGACTATTGAATTTCTACTACAGTTAGATTAAACGAGACTCAGTTCATTGGGATTCTGTTGTTTCTGAAACATGTTTTTATTTTAAGATTAAAATGGTCTTCGGTGGCATTTTTATTGTGTCCATATGTAGTTGCGCCGGAGCATGTAAGATGTACATGTGGGCTGCTTTTTATGTGCAGCATGCCCTTTGCGAGGGGTAGTACTTACGCAGCTGAGATGGTTATAGCCTCTGCGTATGGGTCACTCTGCCGACGGACTGCTATTGGTCAAACACGTGTATTCAGTACAGAACAAATCGTATTTAGCGTAATGATAGTGCCAGTAGGTCATGTACCAGTTCAAGAAGGTACCTAGTGATTACAGTGGTGATGTAGCAAGCTTAAGTTGTGGTAGAAAATCGAGTACGGGTTTCTATCGGCCGTAGTGTGTGCGACCGTACCAGTAGTTCTGGCGGAGGTCGAGGTCTGGAGAGACCATAGTGTGTAGTCAGTGGGTGATGCACACGGGTGATCCACTTGATGGATATGCATACAGAAGTTTTTATTAATGCGCTGGATGTGTGAGAGCAATGCGATTGCTAGTCGGCTGGAGAGCCGTGGCGTTAGAGGTTTTACTCGAGGTTTCTGTAAGCTTGGCAGTTTTGGTTGCAGTAGAGTTTTAAAGGTTGATTCGAACGACTAGGGTACATGGCCCACTGTAGTGATTGTTGTATTTTCGATTATTCTCAATTTTACCACTTGATACAAGACGTGACCTTGTAAACATCTTAGAATAATTATAGTCTTGACTTTTTGATTAACGGTTTTCCTATAACGTGTGTTAACACTGGTGAGTTGGAGATAAGATTGATCGACCCTAATCATACAGTGCAAAGACATCCTTACAAACTGTCTCCGTACGAACTTCGAATCATGCGCGATACGGTTAACGAATTGTTGCAAGCTAAGATAATTAAACCCTGTAGTTCGCCTTTTCTTAGTCCGGCCCTTTTAGGTATGATGGATCGTGCATAGATTATAGAGAGCTTAATAATAATAATACAGTGACAGATCGTTATCCGTTACCGCTGAGTCCATTAGAACTGTTGTTAGGTAAGGTAGCACATCCACTTCATTTAACACCAATGACGACACGACACACACCACCTTTTCACGACACCTTTTTTTTAATCAAACTGTACAGTCTGGTCGTAGTTGTAACTGCGATTCTATGAGTCGTTCAGGGTGCAATGCGCGGCTAGATATATGGTGGCTGAGTCTCTGTGAGACTACTGTTCGGGTCTGTAAGACTATTGTTTGGGTCTGAATAAGACTACTAATGGGTCTCTGTGAGACTACTGTTTGGGTCTGTAAGACTATTGTTTGGGTCTGAATAAGACTACTAATGGGTCTCTGTGAGACTACTGTTTGGGTCTGTAAGACTATTATTTGGGTCTGAATAAGACTACTAATGGGTCTCTGTGAGACTACTGTTTGGGTCTGCAAGACTATTGTTTGGGTCTGAATAAGACTACTAATGGGTCTCTGTGAGACTACTGTTTGGGTCTGTAAGACTATTGTTTGGGTCTGAATAAGACTACTAATGGGTCTCTGTGAGACTACTGTTCGGGTCTGTAAGACTATTGTTTGGGTATGAATAAGACTACTAATGGGTCTCTGTGAGACTACTGTTTGGGTCTGTAAGACTATTGTTCGGGTCTGAATAAGACTACCAATGGGTCTCTGTGAGACTACTGTTCGGGTCTGTAAGTCTATTGTTTGGGTCTGAATAAGACTACTGTTTGGGTCTCAATGAGACTACGCTGCCGAGCAGCCGGGTCATATTAGTGTTGTCTGTAAGGCCATTTCAAATTTTTGAAGTGTGAGATGGCGATTGTTATGTTTTGAAATCTCTAGTTAACAAGCGTACTATAAATACGCTCATGATCGAATTGGGGGGATGTCTCAGAGCAAAGTACCATCTGACCTTATTTGTGACCGAGTCTGATGTAGAAAGCGCTGGTGAAGGCACGCTAGACACACACGCCATGGCTACGTATTCGGCCGCACTGCACGCTTCAGTCGTAGTCGAAACTGCGATTCACTGGTGGGTCGTTCAGGGTGCGATGCGCGGCTGAAGGTGTAGGGTTGAGGCCTGGGTCTCGTGGAGACTACTTTTGTTTGGTTGGTCTGTAGTGACCTGGACGCGTAAGCCATTGTTACAATGCAATGCTGCAATGAATGTTTAATACGCTGCTGAGCAGCTGGGCCATGTTGTGCGTGTGTGTGAAGTTAATTGTGTTTACTATACTATGGTCTGGTTATCTTGACTTTGAGGCATCTGTTCTAATCCTGTCTGTAATTAACCTGGCTATAGTCAGGAGAGGCCGAGCTTGTAGTATACAGTAGCCTTATTTTGTTACAAGTACACACGAGGACTTGTGACTGTCAGTTCTGGCCGTGTCGTCACGAACGATAGTTTAGCGATAGTACGTCACTCAGTTGATTTCTTAGTACAAGTCAAGCTTAGCTCTGATTGGTTGTTCGTTTAGTACGTACGGTGAACGCTGTGTGGCGCCAGTATCGTTTGGTCGCCGCATGTGGACGGGGTCGTTGGGAAGTGTGCGAGCATACTCTGCGGAGAGACTGGATCGAGAGCTCGAAAGAGGCACACGCTACCATCGAACCTATCAAGTTCACAGTACCTATACCTAGTCATTACTTCTGTATACTCTTCAGTAATAGTCTTGCCACAGCATCGTATTGGTTTGCCTGAGTAACCCACGCAATGGAACCCTTACCACAGGGTTGGAGAGATGAACCACCTATCTCTGTGCCCACGTTTCACGCCGTCATATATATTATTATAGCCTGAAACTGCCTACTAGCCCTCTCTCCGCAGTAGTCTTAGTTCTCAATAGACTGACATCTAACAGTAAGTAGCTAACAAATAATCAAATTATTGGAGAATCCCACCTGTTTGCCAACGCGTCCAATAATATTACAACTTTGTGTTTGTACAATATGCGGTTTCTGAAATGCAGTACAAAAATTAGGTGACATATTGTCAAACTTATATCTGGAACACCATACAGGAGTACTATAGTGCTCTGTGCTATCAAATCACTTTTTACAAATCAGTGTGATAATATGCCAGCTGAGTTTTGTGCTGACCTTTTATAAACCCTAATGGGAAGGTAACTGTCGTAGCTAGTTTCCAACACAAGCTAATAATACAAGGTGTGAGGTGGTTTTATTTTATTTTTGCGAAAATGACGCGTTGTTGTGTTCCTAAATACTCCGAAATTGGAGTACCTACACCATTACCCATTTGTAAAGTATTACCTACTTATACTATTTTTAATTATTGTGAATGTGAAGACTACGTGGATCATTGTTTTTATTTATTTTATCCTTTTCTCAGTTTTAGTCATAGTCTGGCAGTTTGAGTAATTTATGCGGCCTACCCGAATGTCTTTTCTTTGGTATTGTTCGTCGAATCGTTAAGCTCCTTAAGTTTTGAGTTGAGCTGCACGATTACTGACAAATGCGTGCACTGACTGGACATGTCCACTCAATCTGTGTGGTTCTTTCCTCAAAAGACCATTTCAGACTGCAATCTACATGGTCTTCACATGATCTGACCAAGATTATGTCTGGACTTTAAAAGAGACTGTGACCTCTGAGTTTGCTTCGGCGTTTCTTCTCAGAGTAGTCAGATAGGAAACGTCGATCTCATCTAGTTTAAAAAAAATATGTTTGACGTGTAAAAGTGTTTGTACAAACTTATTTACAGAAAATAAATCATTTATCAGTTATCAAGAGAGACCCTCAAATTAGAAAATGGTGGATTAAAGCTATTCGTGAAGATTAAAAAAAAAAATAAACAGAGTTCGAAACATTTTGAAGAAAGTGATTACGAGGAAATATTTAAGGTTTTAGATTCCGACACTTTCTATGTCAAATATTTGATTTAAAATATTGAAAAAACCGAAAGTTACGAAATAGTGAAATAAAACCAAATTCGTGAATGACCGAAATGTCAAATTTACTATAGGCCTTAGGGTCCTAGCTATGATCACGCCATCTACAATTAGCTTTGCCCGACCTTCCCTATTGTGTAACATGCTTCCAATCACAATGCAATCAAAAGATTTTGAAGGAAAGGAAATAACAAATTTTTACATACATCTCAAATGTGAGTATTTATATATAGTTTATGTATGTTTAAATATTTTAGCTTTATGTATTTATATAAGTATATGTTAATTTTGTATTCCGTTATATGTGTAGGTATATTTAATATTTTAGTTTAAGACTTCGACTAGTCATATTTTTCTCTTCTTGTTCTCACACACTATTGTCTACATTTCTTTTCATTTCTCCTTTCGCAGGTCTGCTGGAAGAAATTTCTATAGAAATAAGCAGTACCTTTGTACTCCTAATTATAAGTATCATGTATATCAATCTATTTTTCTGTGTGTACATAAATTGTAAAATAAATAAATAAATACATTTTTGTGTCGTGGGGCTTTCGGGACCGGGACCGCGGTCCTACCTTTACTATGTTTGAGTAGTATTTTTGGACCACAAATAAAACAAACAAAGTTACGTCTTGGGAAAGTACGGTCAATCCAAAAATTTAGAAGTTATACAAATAAAACAATTTTCACACCAGGACCAGCCCGAAGTGGTTTCCGAGAAGTACAGCTCAAGTGTGGCAATCTCGTCAACGCTAAGGTGAAGACCGTTGCAGATAACCATGTGCTAACTCAACGTGGGGAGGGTTTCAGGTGACAATCATTATTAATATTTCGTTTATTCATTTTATTTGATACTAAAAATTTCTTTTCACACCACCTGCTCGAAAATGTCAAATTAATGTCAAGCAACCTTAACCTAAAGGGCTAAAGTGAGTTATTAGTGGCCGGGGGCACAGCCGGTCAATAATGTTGTAAGTACTGGATTTCATTATGACCCGCTGGTCAATAATGTGATTTGAATGTGGAATCTCACATGCTCAGCTAAATTGGCAGTATAGTAGGTACTAACAAACACCCTTTGGTGCCAGAAAGAGGAAAGCTATTCTCGAAACCCTTACTACGCGTGGATGATATTCTCGATTTCCTACAAAATCATAACGACTGCTTCTCGTCGCCATGTTTTCGAAGACATAATATTGTAAGAATAATTAGATAACTACGAACCATTTTTTTTTTTTAATTTTTTTTTTTAAATTCCACATCAACATCTATAAACGTACCAAATAAAAACTTAACTTTATCTTTGCACAACTGGACTAATGTCTCAAATGTTACCATTAACTTCAATTAATATGTAAGTGCATATAACTAACTAGTTCTAAATATGTTATTCTTACTGTTTGTTTATTTAATAAATACTTTGTTTTTCGTACTATGGCTATTATTTTCTCACAGTAGGTGTAAAAAGTAGATTATCCTCCTCTGGGCTAAAGGTGTCTTTGCCTTGGGCTAGCTTGAATCCCTCGCTGCATTCAGGATTCTTAAACTCTTAACTACCTCGCTGCGCTCGGGAGTTAAATCCCGAATCCTTCATTGCGCTCGAGATTCAATATGACGCCCGTGACATAAGACACAACTTTAGCCCCTCGGTGCATAATCTACTATTAAAAGAAAACATTTTATATAAGTATATATAAGAAATACTAGGACACCGGTATTGGGAATAGAGTCCACTTGTTGCACTTTTGCATGAATCGCCAGATTTTTTGTATGTTCTCATATAGTATTATATATTTATTTCAATATTTAGAGAGTACTTAGATTATATATAATAACTTTATTATTTTAATAGTTTTAAAATAATTATCACGTAGAAAATTAAGTTAAAATTGCTTATTAGTCTTGTAAGCTAGATTGTAATTAATTATTAAGAACCTGGTTCTTTTTAGTAAAGGATAAAAAAAAACCGGTGAAATGTGGGTTATTATTATAACTCTGCCGAACCCGTCGGCGAATCATCGTGATGTTATTGACATTTTCTTAATTGTTTAGATAATTTGGAATAGGCAAATTGTCCTTATTATTTTTCTGTTACTTTCTTGTTTCTCCTGTTTCCTTATGGAGTCAGAGAACAGCTAGATTTTCTGTGGTTAATTAATTTTTAACAATTATTTATAGGTACTCGAGGAAAAAAACGAATGTTAGGTATACTATAAATAACACCACGAAGAGGTTTAGTTTCAATCTTCTTTTCGTAAAAAAATTAAGATAGGAAAGAGCATACGTAAGCGGGATTGCGGTAAATAAAAATAATGGATTTCTGACTGTCTTATGTTATTTTGACGTTTGAAAAGAGCTGATTCTCAGCCTAATTTAAACAAACGACTTTTGATTTTGATTTTTGAAACCCTTTCGGGGAATACAGAGGTGTGTTTTGATGTGAAAAGAATGGATACAAAACTGCTAGGAGAGAGACACAGCAGGGAGAACATAAAAAAAAACAATGCCCTTACCTCATCTTCATCATCACTGCTCAGCAGAGTTATCTCTGGCATCTTCTCAATAATAGTATCGTCATCATTATACCGTTTAAAATTCTTCGTCTCTTTTTTCGCTATCAAGTGATTTAGCACTTTATACTTAAAACTATTAGAGGCATTCTTCTCTGAATCATTTATACATTTATCCTTATTTCCAGAAGACTTTCTAGAGTTTCTTGATTCGTTTGTTTTATCCTGAAGTTTTGAGTTTTGAGGGCTCTAAAACAGATATAATTATTGGGTTTCACAAACGTAAGGGTGCAAGTGCACCTAGATTGTGGATAATTGATGTCACAAAATTATTGTTTCAAATATGCTACGATGTTTTCGATCGACGTCGACGATTGTACCCTAGAATTACTCAGGTGTAAACATGAAAAGTCAAATTATTAATAGAAGTATAAATATAGCATAATTATATACATTATTTCAACACAACAAATAGTAATCACTGCGACATTTATTTTGTATTCCGAAATTATATCCGTTGGTGTTAGTAACAATACGGTGCGTGGACAGGAAACCTCCCTGAGTGCCCGTGGACTGGAGTTCCCTTATGGATACGTCCGGGGGGAAGGCGAATCTCCGGGACGGTGCACCCTGAGGTGCGGACAGCGGTTTCGTTGCCCGTACGCCAATATGCTGTCGGAGGTACGCTCCAACGCACAGCGGCGGAGTAAGAGCGGGCTCGGTGACCCTTCCTCCGGGCAGGCTGGAGGAAGTCATTTTCTTCTGCCACCATTAGTCTCGTAGCCCCAAACATTCCCCAAACCTCCAAGCGGCGGCGCGCCATGAGGGAGATTGGTAGCTTGATTAATGGGTAGCTAAATTAGTCGCTAGTGCGAACAACAGTTTTTTTAAAAGTTTATTACTCGTGGGAACAGCATGGAAAAGAATAAAACTAAAGAAAGAGAAGAGGAGAGGAGTGATGCAGGGTCGGAGTCCGACGCTGCATCTGGCACGGAGGACGCGAAGGGCACATTTAAGAGCCCGGAGTGCGTAGTGATGGGGGCTGATGGGAGGAACAAAGGGTTCTTCCTGAAGCGGCCCAAAAATCCGGGGCGTGGCCAGGGGTCTTCCTCGGACGGTGGGGTGAGCTCGGACTGCAAGAAACTTGCTCGCCGGGGCGAAAAGGTCCGGAAAGTGGGCAAGGGCCGGTGTTCAATGCTACCTTTGGACATTGACTCAGCACGCGGCCCAGATAAAAATAAGTGATTTCGTTGCATCTAACACGCATGAAACACAAGGATTTTGTGCAATAGTGTGTGTTAGCTAAAAATAGTATATAAGTGGAATCTTTATGCAAATAAATCAGATTAGAATTTTATATTCTTGTCTCATTACCCCTCACTGTGGCCAAGACACCTTTAGCCATCTCTGATCAGTCTCGTGAGTCTGCGGGATTGGCAGTGAGTGTACCCTTCCCGCACCCTGGATTCCTGTCTACTGTCCGTCTGTTACCTTAGGTCGCATGGTGCAGACATCCTGAATTTATTTATATATTTATTTATCACATATTAGGTATATGGTAGGTTAGGGCTGTAGGGCTTATAGGGCTTAGGGTCGTAGGTACCGTTAGGCTTGTAGGTCTTAGTAGGTTCCCGTAACTTATCACATAGCTACATGTACCATCGCACCTTTAGCAGTATTGCGGCCTTACGTGACATCTGTTAAGGGTGGATGTACATTTTGGTCCTTCGAGCCGGACAGTTACTTACGGCACGACGAGCGCCCCTTATCTTGCGGTACGAACTTTGCAACAACTTGCCATAGACGAACAAAACAATTACCCAATCGCGAGTCAAGTTACATTACAAGATTTCTACGTGGATGACATTTTGTCTGGAGAGTCCCAGGAACATGCAGCTAAAGAATTGCAGAGTCAGTTAATATCCATGTTAAACAAGGGCGGTTTTAAACTTAGAAAATGGTCGTCAAACAGTTCAGAGTTACTGGAAAATATACCAGAGGAAGATAAAGACGACCAACTGCTCAAACTACCGTTAGACGAATCCAGGAAATCATTAGGCATAACGTGGTCACCCCGTGAAGACAGTTTTTATTTCCAAATAACTACAACGGAAAATAAAAAACCAACAAAAAGATTTATTATGTCAGAAGTTGCGAAAATATTCGATCCCCTGGGTTGGTTAGCACCAATTATAATTAAAATGAAGCTACTTATACAAGAACTCTGGACAAATAACATAGAATGGGATCAACCTGTAGATGATGCACTCCAGAAAAAATGGATTGAATTACAAAAACGACTTAAAAGTATAGAAGAAATTAAAGTTCCACGGTGGTGTTACATAACAGACAGCACAGTTGAGCTATATGGTTTCTGCGACGCTTCCGAAAAAGCTTACGGAGCGGTGGTATATAGCCGTGTAAAAATCAACAACGTTTACTACATTACATTATTACAAGCAAAATCAAAAGTGGCACCAAAGAAACAAAAAACTACTCTACCTCGACTTGAGTTGTGCGCTGCACTGTTACTAGCCGGTTTGATGGAAAAAGTTAAGGAAGCGCTTAACTGCAAGAATGTTACGATATCTTGTTGGACAGACTCAATGATAACCTTAGGCTGGATAAGAGGAGAGCCTGAACGCTGGCAAACTTTCGTAGCCAATAGGGTGTCACAAATTAGACAACTTTTACCAAACGCAGAATGGAACCATGTAATTTCTGCTGATAACCCGGCCGATATCATTTCCAGAGGCCTGGAACCGGGAAAAATGGTTAACTATTCATTATGGTGGAATGGTTCACAATGGTTAAAAACCGATCAGATTCCTATCACGAGACGTATGCCACAGCCGATAGAAGAAATAAGGTCGTGTCATATAACTACAACCGAGATTGAGAAGACTGATCTCTGGAATAGATTTTCCAGTTTAGATAAAATGATAAGGGTCTTGTCTTACTGCTACAGATTTGCAAATAAACAAACAACAAATAAACCAATTTCTTGTGAAGAACTGAAAGCGACGACAAAACGAATAATTCTGAAAGTACAACAGCAGGAATTCGACGATGAATTGAAAACTATACAAAGTGGACAACCATTGAAGAAAAATAAAAACCTATCTACTTTAGATCCATTTATAGACGAGGATGGATTACTACGAGTTGGGGGCAGGTTACAAAACTCTGAATTGCTTTACAATCAAAAACATCCAATACTTTTACCATACAGCCATCATGTAACGTCATTAATTATACAAGACGCACACTTAAAAACATTGCATGGAGGCAACAAATTGGCTTTGGCTTATTTACGACAAACATATTGGATCATTAATGGAAAAAGGAAAGTGAAGAGTATAATTAACAAATGTGTGAGGTGCATACGATACAAAGCAGACACAAACTCTCAAAAAATGGGAATATTACCAAAAGCACGAGTAACGCAAACACACCCATTTAATCATACTGGAGTGGATTATGCGGGACCAATACAAACAAGAACTATGAAAGGGAGAGGGCACAGGTCTTATAAATCATACATTGCTGTTTTTGTATGTTTAGCAACAAAAGCAATACATCTAGAATTGGTGGGAGATTTAACAACAGAAACATTTATCGCGGCGCTACGAAGATTCATGGCACGGAGAGGTCACGTGTCACACATGTACAGTGACAATGCAACAAACTTCGTAGGAGCAGCCAATTTCCTACATCAAGAAATATTACAAATCACACAATCGCCGCAATTTCAAAACGGAATAACAAACATATATATTCTTGTCTCATTACCCCTCACTGTGGCCAAGACACCTTTAGCCATCTCTGATCAGTCTCGTGAGTCTGCGGGATCGGCAGTGAGTGTACCCTTCCCGCACCCTGGATTCCTGTCTACTGTCCGTCTGTTACCTTAGGTCGCATGGTGCAGACATCCTGAATTTATTTATATATTTATTTATCACATATTAGGTATATGGTAGGTTAGGGCTGTAGGGCTTATAGGGCTTAGGGTCGTAGGTACCGTTAGGCTTGTAGGTCTTAGTAGGTTCCCGTAACTTATCACATAGCTACATGTACCATCGCACCTTTAGCAGTATTCCGGCCTTACGTGACATCTGTTAAGGGTGGATGTACAGCCGGGGTCTCAGCACGCAGGAGGACGTGAGGCGTGGACGTGATATTACACCATGAAGAGGTTTAGTTTCAATATTATTTTCGTAAAAAAAAATAAGATAACAAAGGGCATACGTAAGCGGGATTGCGATAAATGAAAATAATGGATTTCTGACTGTCTTATGTAATTTTGACGTTTGAAAAGAGCTGATTCTCAGCCTAATTTAAACAAACGACTTTTGATTTTTGAAACTCTTCGGAGAATACAGAGGTGGTGTTTTGATGTGAAAAGAATGGATACAAAACTGCTAGGAGAGAGACAAAGCAGGGAGAACATAAAAAAAAAACAATACCCTTACCTCATCTTCATCATCACTGCTCAGCACAATTATCTCTGGCGTCGTCTCAACAATAGTGACGTCATCGTCATACCGAATCAAAATCTGCTTCTCCTTTTTCGCTGTCAAGTGATTTTGCACTTTATTCTTAAGACTATTAGAGGCATTCTCCTTTGAATCATTTATTATGATGAATTCATCCTTATTTCCAAAAGACTTTCTAGCGTTTCTTGATTCGTTTGTTATATCCTGAAGTTTTGAGTTTTGAGGTCTCTAAAACAGATATAATTACTAATACTAATACTAATATCCTTGGACATTTCACACAATTATTGGGTTTTACAAACGTAAGGGTGTAAGTGCACCTAGATTGTGGATGATCGATGTCACAAAATTATTGTTTCAAATATGCTACGATGTTTTCGATCGACGTCGACGATTGTACACACAGCTACACATCAAACTATACATTTTCAGTTTACACTGACTTCTCATTGTAAGGAAATCCTATACAGTGCTAGATCAGCTTATACTGGAAATGTATAGCTTGATCTGTAGCCGTGCGTACCCTAGAATTATGCAGGTGTAAACATGGAAAGTCAAATTATTAATAGAAGTATATAGCATAATTATATACATCAACTTTAAATAATTATATCAATATTTATAGAGTACATCTAATATACTTATAATTATAATAATTTTATTATTTTAATCGTTTTAAAATAATTAACACGTAGAACGTTCGATTAAAATTGCTTTATTAGTCTTGTAGTAGCCCGCGAAATTCAAAATTTCTTACGTTTTTTGCTATTTGTAGGTCAGTGTGAGCTTGTATGTTGATAATATGATTCGCGGCCGTAGCTAATATGGCTTTACAGAATTATAATCATTAGAATCAGCAATACAACTCCATAAGTTAGCATTTACCTCAAATCTATTTTACGATTTCATGAAATCATGAGGTTTGAGGTAAATGCTAACTTATGGAGTTGTATTGCTGATTCTAATGATTATAATTCTGTAAAGCCATATCAGCTACGGCCGCGAATCATACTTTAATCAACATACAAGCTCACACTGACCTACAAATTGCAAAAAACGTAAGAAATTTTGAATTTCGCGGGTTACCCTGGCGCTTTCGCCTTAAGAACCTGGTACTTTTTAATAAAGAATAAAAAAAATATTCTGGTGAAATGTGGGTGTACATATTATTATACCTCTGCCGAACCCTTCGGGTAACACAGGCCTGATGTTATTGACATTTTCTTAGTTGTTCAGATAATTAGGAACAGACAGATTGTCCTTATTATGTATTTTGCTGTTACTTTCCTGTTTCTTCTGTTTCCTTATTGAGTCATAGAACAGCTAGATTTATTGTCGTTAATTAATTTTTAATAATTATTTATAGGTACTCGAGGAAAAAGCGAATGTCAGGTATCCTTTATATTACACCATTAAGAGGTTTAGTTTCAATCATTTTACAAAAGAGGGCTATCCGCGCGATCTATAAAATGGGTGGGTCCTCGTAGAGACAAATTTAAAGAAATTGATATAGGTACTAACTCTGCCTTTTCTTTACATCTTAGAAAGCATTTCATATATTCGCAAAAACTTAGGACTTTTTAAAATATGAAGCGATTTCTATAACTTAAATACACGTAGTAAACACGAAATTATGACGCCCACAGAAGAAGGGTCATCTGTGACCACAGACTTAAAGTCTGTGTCTGTGACCCAAGCCCGGCGCAAACCAAACATATCTCACTTTTTTTGTTATTTTATGTATTTAAATATATAGATTTTATTTTTTTCGATATTAGTGGCTAACCTACTTAAATTGTCTTCGTAAGGCAAAATATTATTTTTTAACTAAACCCGCTTTTTCAAAAATGTGAAATCAATTGAGACGAGTTATTACCTACCAATAACTACAGAATTCAATATGAGTAGCTACATTATACCTATAGCTAAGTTTTAGTTACAATAACAATGGAAAGAACCATTGTAGCGAGATAAAATGATAGCTATTCGACTTATCTCGCTAATGTGACACACAAAAGAACTCGCACATGCTATCTCACTACTGCACTCCCTAAAAGAGCGAGATGTCTATATTTGGGTTTTTTACCACCACATAAAGTACGCGATTTACATATTAAATCGCGTTCGTTATGTACAACCCAGAGATTGAGAGCCGAAACGCTATTCGGGAGTACTATTGTACATGCAATCATGGAAGAGGACCATAATAGCTCATGCCATGCTCATGCTCATGTCATGTCGTAAGTGTGGTTTATTACTTAGGGTGGGCTAGACATCGAGATGACTTCCAGCATCCCGCACTGGGTATGGACACTATACTTATAGTAATCATGATTTGATTGAAATAATATGTTAGTATTTATGATTTACAGATTTATGTACAATCGCGTTACTTCCCGGTGATACACTTTTATAAACAAAATGCTTTGAACGACTCTACGCTGCATAATTGCGCGTGTGTGCGTGTGGCTCTGCCTACATTAAGAGCAAGAACAATAATTATGCTATTTGAATCAGAAAATAGAGCAGTAAAAAAAAACTTCCAAATTAAAAAATTACGTAAGTTGTTTCTTTTTTGACATGTATTCCCAAGTATAAACACATAGAAATATAGTTATTTACTTTTCAATAGCACTGCACAAGTAAAAGGTCCCTCTCATGCCGATTAAACACAGAAAATGTCAATATAAACATTTTTTGTATTTATACACATTACCTACTCACATACTAAGATATAGAGAAACACAAAAAGATGCGATGCGCTCAAAACAGCATGAATTATAAAAAATATTAATATTAAGATATATTTTCTTGAGAACACTACGCATGCACACTGATTCTCAAGCAGAAATAGAAATTAACTCGTAATAGCTTACCAAGATTTCAACTAACGCGCATTATGTTTTACGTAAAAACCAGTCTCAAAGGGGCGGGGCGCGGTCTGCGTACGGACGCCACCTGCGCTGGCCATGCAAGCGATTTTAACCTTATGGGTGGTCGACCGGAAAGTAACGCCACTGTACTTACATGATTATACAACGTGTAACGTTAAATGCGCAAAACCTCTTAAGGGGTCATTGTACTCATCATTATGAACAACTTTTACTATGGGACCAAACATGAAATCGCGAAAAAAAAATCAGCTGTTCAGTACATTTTGACGAATTATACGAACATAAATGTACTGAACAGCTGATTTTTTTTTCGCGATTTCAGGTTTGGTCCCATAGTAAAAGTTGTTCATAATGATGAGTTCAATGACCCCTTAAGAGGTTTTGCGCATTTAACGTTACACGTTGTATAGTTTAAATATTATATAATTTCATCATCATGGACTCATGGTGGGCCATCGTCAAGTTGTACCATCACTTTTTGACCTTATTTCTATAGGAATAAGGTTCATTATGATTTAATTGAAAATAAAAATATCTAAACAAAAAGCCTTCGTCTAATTTCCAGAAAAACATTATGTTTTGTCTTACACAGGCAATTTAACTAATCTAACTTAGCAAAAAATCCAAATGTATAATTATATAATATAATATAATATAATACTCGCTCTTTTAGGAAGTGCAGTATTCTTGTATTTTTGTATCTCACACTAGCGAGTTAAGTCTGTTAGAATTGTCTTGGGCAAAAAGGCAATGTACTCAATTATCTATAGAAGGTCTTTGATTATAGACAATGTTTCTTATGTCATGTATCTCTTGCTCTCTCTTGTCTGTGGTCTCTAGAAAAATGGCTGTGTGCCTTGTGTTCTGCAAAACTTTTTATTAAAGATAATAGTATTATCAAACAAGTGTGGTCATTTATTAAAACCTTTAACAGGTTATGGGCCCAGGTACGTCAATTAGTGAACAAAAACCAGTTGGGGTATGAAGTTTTTTTTATTTTGATGCAATGTCATCGCCGCCACGTTCACCGTCTCAGACTAAACCAGTCTCTGAAATGGCAATCCGGATGAATCCCAGTCATCCTCACATGGTATCTATTGAAAAATTAGAAGGTGCTCGAAATTATTCTGCATGGAAGTTTCAAATGAAGCTATTGCTCATTGACGCAGGGCTTTGGGTGCATGTGACTGGTGATCACAATGATGATGATCACAATCAACGAGCTTACGCAAAGATTTGCCTGAATATCAGTCAAGCGTGTTACCCGCATGTGCGCAATGCAAAGACTGCAAAGGAAGCATGGCTTGCTTTACAAAAGGCGTATGAAAATACTGGAATTAGTCGGCGCTTATATCTAAAAAGGAAGCTTGCTAGAATACATTATTCCGCTTTCAACTCTATGGAAAGGTATATATCGGAGATAATATCTGCAACACAAGAATTATGTGAAATTGGCTGTAAAATTGATGACAGTGAGATAGCAGAAATTCTCTTAATTGGATTACCTGATGATTATGACCCTCTCATTATGGCCATTGAAGGCTCTCAAACAGATTCTTTGACATCGGATATGGTAAAGCAAAGACTTATGAGTGGTGATTTTAGGCGTTCAGAGCTGACCTCTCAAACCAGTGCGTTGATAGCGCAGAAATCCAATAAGAAGACTATCAGATGTCACCATTGTCAAAAAGAGGGACATATTCGACCCAGGTGTCCAGACTTGAAGAAAAATGCTGCAGCAAACAATTTAGCTGCTATGTGTGACAGCTCAGCGACAAGGTGTGATGTTTCAGCTTTACCTTCAACAATGAAATGTGATGAACAGGCAGATGAGCAGGCTGCTGCTTTGTTCACTGGTTTATGTGGGAGCTCTGAGTGGTTGGTAGACTCTGGTTGTACAACACATATGTCTATGCGAAAAGACTGGCTACATAATTATTCTAATAAAAATAAAACTGTAGTCACTGTGGCTAATAATCAAACTGTTTATGGTTGTGGATCTGGCAATGTTGAGGTCACTCTTAGTAATAATTTAAAGAAAACCATTACCAATGTTGTTCATGTGCCAGATATTGCTGCTAATTTACTCTCTGTAAATAAAATTACTCAGAGGGGTTATGTATTAGTATTTGATGATAAAGAATGTAAAGCTTATACTAAAAATAATATTAAAACTAATGGAAATTGTATTTTTTCAGCTTGTAACATCAATGGTGTATATAAACTCAATCAGCATCTGCAATCTTTAAAGTCTCCTAAAAATGCAGCTGCAGAATCATTTGATACTTCATTGGTCACAGCTTCATGTAATGATATTGATTTGTGGCATAAGCGATTAGGACACCTCAGTTATAAAGGTATGTTGTTATTACGGGATGGTCTTGCAGATGGAATTTCATTTGATGACAAATCTCTGAAGCCATGCGTTCCTTGCATTGAGGGGAAACAGAAAACTAAAACATTTCCTAAAGGTGTATCGAGAAGAGCAACATGTAAATTAGATTTAATACATTCCGATTTATGTGGTCCTATGCCTATACTTTCATGGGGAAATTCTAAATATATATTGACATTAACTGATGATTTTACTCGGAAATCTTTTGTTTATTTGCTTAAGACGAAGTCACAAAATGAAATTCATTCAAAATTTCTTGAATTTAAAACATTAGTGGAGAACCAAACAGGGTTAAAAATTAAACGAATTAGAACAGATAATGGTTCTGAATACTGTAACAAAATGATGAAAGATTTTTTCTCTGCTAATGGTATCATTCATGAGACTACTATTCCTTACTCTCCTCAACAAAACGGAGTATCGGAACGCTTAAACCGGACTCTTATTGAAAAGGCTCGAACAATGCTTCGTGACTCGGGTTTAGATCAGCGTTACTGGGGTGAAGCAGTATCAACTGCTGTTTACTTAAAAAATGTAAGTCCTACAACTGCTTTAAAAAATGCCACCCCAGAACAAATGTGGTCAGGTACCAAAATAGATTTAAGTAATCTTAGGGTTTTTGGATGTCGAGTTTACGCATTAACTCCAGATGTGTATCGTAATAAGCTTGATGCTAAGTCTAAACCATATATCATGTTAGGTTATTGTGATCATTCTAAAGGCTATAGATTAGCTGACCCATTACAGCCAGGAAAAATGATAAAAGCTAGAAATGTAGTTTTTCTAGAAAATATTTCTGGATGTACTTCTATAAATCAGAATCCTAATATAATCAGTCCACTATATTCTGATAATGGATCTGAATCTATTGAGAATCCTCACATTGTCATCAATTCATTGCATCCTAGTCAATTACTGGAGTCTAATGTTGTTGAGACTCAAAATACTCATTTAGACCCTATTGTTACTGATAATTGTGATTCATCAGATGAAGGAGACATAATAGTAGAACCTTCTGATAATAATCTAGATGTTTCAAATGCAAGTGATGGTGTAGAAAATGATACAATGGAAATTATACCGCCGTTTATCGCTCCCCTTCTTTCAATACCAGAGAGGAATTTAACAATTTCACGACAAGCCTGTGTAATGTGTATCAGAAATTATCCTCCTGCTCTAGTATCGTCCTTGTAGGAGATCTAAACATAGATATAAGCCCAAGTAGTAGGAACGACCAAAGTTTCGAATACCTTACAATTAACGCCTCGCATGGGCTGATGCCGACCCACCTATTCCCTACTCGACTGGAGCGCTGCATAGATCACTTACTCCTCAAATCTAATTACCGATCTACCACACTGGTATTAGAATCTCATGTTACGGATCACAAGCCTATTCTTTTATCCATAGCGCACGTTAGTCCAACAAGGAAAACGAATAATGTTATCACCCGCCTAGATTACGAAGCCATTATTGTTGAGCTAGAAACCACGGATTTTACGATATTATACCAAATTGATGACGTTAACGTGTGCATGAATAAATTTATGGATATTGTTAGATCAGTAATTACAAAACATTCAAAGCAGGTTAAAATTCCCAGCCAAAAAAGAACAATCAAGCCATGGATGACTCCTGGTCTATTAAAATGTATAAAAAATAGAGACAAAATGCACATTAAAACAAAAAAAGCACCTGATAACCTAATCCTGAAAACCACATATACACGCTACAGGAACTTTTGTAATAACTTACTTCGAAAATTAAAAATAGCTTACGAAACGACAGAATTAGAAAAAGCAAGAAATAATCCTAAAATCTTATGGAATACAATTAAACAAATAACAAACACACAAAAAACCCAAATCAGCCCTTTAGAGCTGCTCAAATTAAGAGACGATCCTAAATCTTCCTTAAACGGGGTAAATAACTTCCTTAGTAATGTAGGTAAAAGTTTGGCTGCAAAGATTATGTCACAGACACCTGGACAGACAACAGCAGCAAGGGATCAATGTCCTACTATTAAAATTAAAACCAGTACTCATAACCCAACTGTCAGTTCTCTTGCCGTGCTGGAAGTAGATGAAACAGAAGTGGAATCTCTAATTTTGCAATTACGTCAAGACTGCGCCGTTGGTTGGGATGGAATCTCGTCCATATTATTAAAAAGATGCAGACATGTATTGGTTCCACCTATAACCTTTCTCTGCAATCGCAGCCTTCAAACGGGTATATTTCCGGATGCCCTGAAAAAGGCAATAGTACACCCAATTCACAAGGGAGGGGACAGAAGCTGTGTTAGTAACTATAGGCCAATTTCTGTCTTGACTGCTCTTTCCAAAATACTGGAGAGGATCCTGGCAGATTCTCTAAGGAAATTCCTGGATAAACACCACATCATTGCCAAAAACCAATACGGCTTTCGTACAGGGGTGTCGACAGAAGATGCAGTTTTGGACTTTACGCAGCAGGTTGCCAGCAAGCTAGACAATAAAATAAAGTGCCTGGGGATCTGTCTGGACCTCTCTAAAGCCTTTGACACAGTTTCTGTTCCCAAACTTATTGACAAGCTGGAATGTGTTGGTGTGCGTGGAATACAACTTGAATTTTTTAAAAGTTACCTTAAAAATCGAACGCAGCTTGTCAAGGTTGATGCATATTATAGTGACGAAGAGCTAATTACATACGGCATCCCCCAAGGTAGTATACTCGGCCCCATACTCTTTCAAATCTACGTAAACGATCTTTGCAAGATGAACCTGCCTAGCTGTGATATCTACGCGTACGCAGATGACACCGCGATCCTCGTTTACGGACCTTCTTGGGACATGGTTAAGACTACTGCAGAAGCAGCCCTTTCCAAAATAATGAAATGGCTGAACTCTAACCTTCTGACACTCAACTTAACCAAAACCACTTAACGTAAACGCACCTAATAACGACCCGTTAAAATCCGCGCTCATTACCGCCCTATTCAGAAAACTATCATTTTTATGTAATGTATTAAAGCTACACAATTGATTGCTTTAAAAAAAATGTAGATGTATTTGTATTACAAATGTTCATCTCTTGTTTGTGTGCGTAACTCGACGATTTAAATAATAATTGCTCAGTTCGTCCGTGGACGCCGACCTTAGTGCATTTTCCATAGTGTGGCATTCCCGATGGCGTAAGTACTCTTGTTTCTTTTTTAGCAGAAGATTATATCGTCAAGCATTTTAATGTAACTTCTAGTTCTTTTGATGCATTTTTGATACTTTCAGGAACACAAGTAATGATTCATTTTAATGAGATACTATTTTATTTTGCTTAAAATTCAATATTAAAAATAGGCGGTAATAGGAACAAAAATCACAATTTTATTCCTATTGTCGACCCATGTCGCTGATATGTCGCTGGTAAGTACTTGTCGTATTTTTTGTGTGCCATGATTTTTGTTAAAATGCATAAATTAATAGACAGGAGGCTATACTAACTCAGTTCCTTAGTATGTTAACTTATGTTTGAGCTATTAACGCCATATATTCAAGAGCTTTAGTAGCCGTATACACTAACTTTGTTCTTATGTAAATATTTTGATGAATAAAGGAGGTATAATTTTTAAATAGTGTATTTTTATAGTTGAAATATCATAATTATTAAATGTTTTTAGAAACCGCACCACTTAAAATCATATACATGTAAAAAAATCACATGTATTTACACAATTCATACACATTCCCTTGGGTCGGTAATAGGTTATACGATTTCCTTTAAGAAAACCTATTACCGATCTACTTGTACATTTACGACGGACCCCATACTACATGTTTTTATTATTTGGTATTTATTTTCAAGTGAACATAAAGTTATTTAATAGACATTATAGTATTCCATAATAAACATACACATTTAAAATAACATAAGCTTTATTATATTATAGTAATACTTAGCTAACATTTATATGTGGAAGTCATATGGTAATAAAAAAGAAAATAAACATAAAGTATTATTTATTATTAGTAAAGAGTATTATGCAATAATAATTAATAATAATAATATATTACATAATAATAATTATTATTATAATATTATGCATAATTTATTATATACTGGGTGTAATTTTAATCACCGTTATCCTCTTAAGGGGTCATTGTACTCATCATTATAAACAACTTTTACTATGAGACCAAACCTGAAATCGCGAAAAAAAAATCAGCTGTTCAGTACATTTTGACAAGAGGTTCTCTTAGAGAACCTCTTCTTCCTCCTCTTCTCTTCTTGGACGTCTTCTAAATCTTTTACAGAGGATTTAGAAGAGGTCCCGCAATTATGACATTAATAAGTACGGCAATTTTTTTTTTTTCAAATATTCCTTGCAGTCCTAGGGTCAGCGCACACCAAGAGCAGAGCAGAGCAGAGGATTTTCTGAGACTATTGAAAAATTTATCTTATTACAATTCCTTACATTGCAAAATTCAATCGTCCAAACTTGATGCTCCACTACGCTCGAGCATGCTCGAGCATGCTTGGCGTGTATTTAATTTTACAATGTATGGAATTGTCATAAGATTTATTTTTCAATAGTCTCAGAAAATGCTCTGCTCTGCTCTGCTCTTGGTGTGCGCTGACCCCTAGGAAGGTTCTTATGAAAAGAAAAAACCAGCCAAGTGCGATTCGGACTCACGCACGAAGGGTTCCTACCAGTATCTATAAAAACGGCAAAAAAATCACGTTTGTTGTATGGGAGCCCTTTTTGGGAGCTTGGACGCTGCTCCCGACACCGACGGACCACTATTTTTTTATATTTTTAAATGTTTTTTATTTATTTATTAAGAAATATTTAAAAATGTATTTTATAAGGAAAAAACTCACTCAACTACGGAACCCTTCATTGTGCGTGGTCCAACACGCACTTGTCCGGTTTTTTTTTTTTTTAAATAATATTTTTTTTTTTACAATCTTCCTTGACATTATAGATTATTATTCGTCATCTCGTTATTTGACATTATTTATATAAGTACAATTCCAATTTTTTCTTTTTTTTTTTCTTTTGTGAACATGATATTTATTCAGATTAGTTACTGTAGTTGTAATCATGTCATAGGTTTTATTGTTGTTCTTTTAAATAGATTAGGTGTTTTTCTATCTATAATATGTATGTATTTACAAAAAAAAAATGTATATAAGTAGTTTATCAGCCATCTCGTTACCATAACACAAGCATTAGGTTGCTTAGCTTGGGACTAGATGGCGTTGTGTGAAATGTCCAAGGATATTATTATATTATTATTTCCTTTATTTCATTTATGTACATATCATTTACATTTTTAAATATTTTTATAAAAACAAAAATTAAAAAAAACATTTAAACAAAAAACATTTAAAATTTGTTGACTGTTTTCTATTTTGTTAAGTACCTGGTAGTTGTTCAAAGGACTGCATTGTCCTCACATACCTATTAAGGCTGCTCCTTCCTAAAATACGGCTAAACTAAGTAACTTTGTAACAATTTTTTACAGTAACTATTAGCATCTTTCTGATAGGAAAAAATACACAGTAATCTACAATACATAAGAAGTGATTTCATGTGTCCTGAAATCTATTTTAGTTTGTAGAACTAAGGAAAAAAAACCTAAATCCAGATCTATTTCGGTCTATTTTTTCGAGTTGTTAGTTTGTTACCATATTACTCCTACAGTTTTCATTAAAAGTGTTCATAAATTTAATACAGTTCTAGGGAATGATTTCTTGTCATTACTTTTTTAGTTTAATCAACAGATTTTTTGTAAATCGATAATTACTTCATATTTTGCAAGCGTTGTGTCATCGCGCTTCTCTTTCTTTTCTATGCAGTCCGACAGTGCCCGCGCTTTTTGCGACGGACAAGCCTTATCACTGTTATTTGAAAATATTGTAAAAGCCAATTATTTTTAAATGAGTAACCATGCATGGAGTTTCTTGCCGGCTCTTCTCCATAGGAAACGACCAATTTGGAACCGTGCACCTAGCTTCTGACGTTTCATAAGTGCCCATGTAGGTTTATGTGAAATAAAATATTTTGATTTTGATTTTGAATCTTCTTTTCGTAAAAAAAATTAAGATAAGAAAGAGAATACGTAAGCGGGATTGCGATAAATGAAAATAATGGATTTCTGACTGTGTAATTTTGTCGTTAGTAAAGTGCTGATTCTCAGACTAATTTAAACAAACTACTTTTGATTTTGATTTTTGAAACCCTTCGGAGAATACAGAGGTGGTGTTTTGATGTAAAAATAATGGATAAAAAAAACTGCTAGGAGAGAGACAAAGCAGGGAAACATAAAAAAAAACAATGCCCTTACCTCATCTTCATCATCACTGCTCAGCACAATTATCTCTGACATCGTCTCAATAACCGCCTGGCCACGGGGCATTCCTTTCAGCGAAAATTCGCGCGTTGCGAACAGCGAAGCGTCTTGCGACTAAAACAAAAGTATAGAAATGTACCAGCCATGCCACGGGTAGCGGCGACTGGCGGCGCGACCGGCGAAATTTGCCGAGCGACTGGCGGCGCGGCGGGCGGCAGGAACAAATGTATGTATCTGTACGGCGCATGCCACGGTGTCGCGCGGCAGACGCAGCGAATAGTGCAGGAAACAAAATAGTTTAGTTGTATTCGCCGCGAATTTTTCTGCAGCACTTAAAATCCTATCTGCATCCACCGTTTTCTCCAGTTCTAGTTTTCTCCAGTTCTGTCGAAACCTTTGATTGTAATTGATTTTTATTTTAGAATAGGTAGGCCGACCGTTTAACTCGCGTATCGCCTGCGCGGTAAGAAGGGAGCGAGGGGAGATGTTAGCGGATAGGTGAAAGGGGTGCGCGGAGCAGAGAGCAGCACCCTAATTGCGTAACACATTATCAATCGGAGTTGGTTTCATATTGACAGTTCAACAACATTCATTGCGTTATTTACGTTGTCGAGCTGACAATTTTCCGAACATATGAAGCAATGGATTAGCAATTTGTTTCAAAATTAAACCAACTCCGATCGATAATGGGTTACGCAATTAGGGTGCTGCTCCGCGCACCCCTTTCACCCATCCGCTCAAGGACAATCCTTTCACGCATTCTCAAGGATCACGATGCTGTCGCGCGTCCGCATCGATACAGTCGCGAAGCGGTCGCTAGCTGTGTGCCCTCGCCCACGGGCCCAGATTCAGTCGCGCTGCAAACGCGACACTGGTGCGCTTCTGTCGCGATTCAAACGCGATTCAGTAACGGCACAAAAATACCTGCGATCGCTACAGTTGCAAGATGGACTCCGTTGAGGCAACATTAGTCACGTTGTCTTTGGTGCTGCTTTTACGTAAGCAGCCGAAGCGTAGGCAACGAAAGCTCGGTTCTCCACTCACGCGCCACCCTCCCTCTGTTCTCTCCCCGATGTCGTCCGACACGGTCGCGCGTTTGCATCGATACAGTCGCGATACTGTAGCGCGTTAGTAGCGCGTTGGCATCGCTTCTGTAGCGCGTTGCAAATGCGACTAACGCGCGTTAGTCGCGCATTTCGTAAACGCGCGACAGCATCGCTACAAAAAGTCGCCGTGGGCGAGGGCCCTAGGCTTCTACTCCGTTCACATAATATAGCCTATTTTTTTTAAGACGGTAAAAAAAGTCATCCAGTATATTAAGTTTTCGTTATTTTCGGTTATTTCAATATTTTTATTAATCAAGTATTTGAAATGGAAAGTGGCGGAATTTAAACCGTTAAATATTTTCTCGTAATCACACAATATTCAAATTCACACTAATAAAGGCGAAAATTTGTGAGAGTAAGTAGGTATGTGTGTGTGTGTTTGTAAGTATGTTTGCGTCATTTTTCACGCTCAAATATTTTTTTTATCTATCTCTATCATATTTTACGCTGATTGATCGTGACTGATAAGCACATAAATTATGTCAATGGACATACCCTGGGATAAGAAAGAAATGATTGATTTTAGGGTTTCGTACCTCAAAAGGAAAAAACGGAACCCATAAAGGATCACTCGTGTGTCTGTCTGTCTGTCCGTCTGTCCGTCTGTCACAGCCAATTTGCTCCGAATCTAATGGACCGATTAAGTTGAAATTAGGTACACCTATGGATTTCTGTGACCCAAACACGTACGGCTAAAGTAAATAAATTAATTTTGAATATGGGGGCACTTTTGGGGGGCAAATAAGAAAAATTAAAAAAAAAAGTTTTGTATATCAAATGAAAGGGCTTATTAAGAGGGTCTCAAATATATATTTTTTATAATTTTAAAATGAATCTTTTTAAAGTTATTTAAGAAAATAGATGAAAATGTACCATTCCCCCCCCCCCCATCTCCGAAACTGAGGAGCCTAAAATTTTGAAAAAATACAGAAACTAGTTCTATACTTACCTGTAGATTACAGGAAAACCTATAAGAAGTTTGTGGTCTTAAAATAACATGGTAAATCTCTCAATACTGAATGTATGGGAGAAAACGTTTTTCAACGACAATGTTACAGTTCTTGGGATAAGTTCATCCCAACTACGGAACCCTTCATTGTGCGTAGTCCGACACGCACTTGGCCGGTTTTTTAACCGTTATTTTAGTAGTGTTTTTAGTGACTTACTTACCTTAATTTGGAAAACACAAACATATGCATTTTTAAATTTCAAATTTGACCCTATTCACAACTAAAATTCGAGTAGGGGTGTGACTTACCGGGTCTCTTCTAATTGCACGTCTGTTCCCTGTTCTCTGTTCTTTGATCACGCTATCGATCCCGATGTTGAAAAAGGTCGCCTCACGGAAATCTGTCTTGCCTTGGCGACGAAGAGTTTCCGCGAGCCACTCGTGATATACATCGCTGGTATGGTGATGCTTAGCATCGAGTGCTGCTTTGGCACGAAAGTGAATCATCTGTAAATATACAAAACATTTATATCATAATCAAAAGTCATTTATTCAAATAAGGCAGAGAATCAATCAATCAATCTGCCTAGCCTTTCCCAACTATGTTGGGGTCAGCTTCCAGTCCAACTGAATGCAGCTGAATACCAGTATTTTATATGGAGCGACTGCCGATCTGACCTCCACAACCCAGTATCTGGGTAATACGATGCCCCTTGGTAAGACTGGTTGTCAAACTTTCGGGCTTCTGACGGCCCGTAACGACTGTCAAAGATCCACGAATTACAGCCGGGAACAACGGCTTAAGGCAGAGAATCAATACTTTTTGAAAAATGTCCCCAAAACGCCCCGTCTCCATTTCCTAAGTGCCTTAGCTGGGAAAAAGTGGGGCAACAAACATCCCAGCAGTACATATGTCTATTAAGTTAGACGAACATGATTCTAAGATACAATAAATACTGTATTTTTTGGGAGAGGTTAAAAATTATTCAAATAAACACAAATGTCCCATTCAAAATCAAAATCAAAATCAAAATCAAAAGTCCTTTATTCAAATTAGGCTGAGAATCAGCACTTTTTGAACGTCAAAATTACAGTAAGACAGTCCCCACAAAACGCCCGCCCTTCACCACTTCCTAGTGCTTTAGCTGGGAAGAAGAAGTAGCGGAACAAACTCCCCAGCAGCACAGCTGTCTGTTCAGTTAGAAGAACTAGATTCTATACAATAGTACCTATGCAAAATAATTTACGCAACACAATACATTAAATTATATTTTTGTCAAATAAAATAAACAATTTTAGTACTTAACTCATGTAACCTGTCATTATGTAAGCTGATCCTGGAGAAAGAACATAACATAAACATTGTCTTGAGTTAATCACAGCGACCAACTATTCTTATCGTTTAAGTAATCGTTGATAGAATAGTATGCCTTTGAACAAAGATTGGATTTAACTTTAATTTTAAACGCATTAAAAGGCAAATCTAGCAAAGAAGAAGGTAGCTTGTTATAAAAAACTATACCAAGACCAACAAATGAGTTATGAACCTTATGAAGCCGATGAAATGGAGCACGTAATTTGTCCTTATTTCTGGTGTTAATATTGTGAATATCACTGTTTTTACTGTACAAATGTATATTTTGCCTAATGTATAAGATGTTGGCGAAGATGCACTGTGATGCCACCGTGAGAATACCAATATCCTTAAAAAAATCTCTCAGAGAAACTCTAGCTCCTAGCTGGTAAATTGCTCGAACAGCTCGTTTTTGAAGAACAAAAATATTTTGAATATCAGCCGCTTTGCCCCATAGCAGAATACCGTAGGACATAACGCTATGGAAATAACTAAAATAGACTAACCGAGCTGTATCAACGTCAGTGTATTGTCTTACTTTCCTGACGGCGTAGGCGGCTGAACTGAGCCTTCCCGCTAGGCTTGATATATGTGGGCCCCACTGAAGTTTAGCATCTACTGTTATACCCAGAAAAACTGCTGATTCTACAGTCTTAAGTACCTCTTCATCTAAGACGATGTTGGGTCCCAGATTTCTAACATTCGGTAAGGCAAACTTTATACATTTAGTTTTCTTGGCATTGAGAACTAAGTTATTTGTCGTAAACCAATCCGTAACCATTGAGAGTGCACTGTTTACATCATCAAAATCATGTCTGTTTCTGTCTACTTTAAAAATAAGAGAGGTGTCATCTGCAAACAGTACAACATCACAGATACCCTTTAAATAGAATGGTAAGTCATTAATATACACTAGGAATAAGAATGGACCCAGTATTGAGCCTTGAGGTACACCTAACTGAACTGGTAGCCCGGAAGATTTCACACCATTAACATCTACACATTGGAACCTATTATGTAAATAAGAATTTATTACTTTGAGAGCTTCGTTTTGGACACCATAATGACGTAATTTACGCAAAAGCGTGTCATGGTGCACGCAATCAAAGGCTTTGGAGAGATCACAAAAAACTCCAATAGCATTTTGCGAGTTCTCCCAAGCGTTAAATATGTGTTTCAGCAGAGCAACACCCGCATCCGTAGTCGAACGACCTTTAGTGAAGCCATATTGTTCATCGTGAAGGAGTCTGTTTAAATTAAAATGTTTTAGCAACTGCTTGAGTATTAACTTTTCAAATATTTTGCTAAATGCAGGTAAGATAGAAATAGGCCTGAAATTTCCAACGTCATTTTTATTACCGGATTTAAATAATGGTATGACTTTGCTACTTTTCATGAGGTCAGGAAAAGTTCCTAAATCAACACATTTATTAAAAGTAACAGCTAGATAGGGGGCTACGATGTATATTATATTACTTAATAGTTTAATGGAGATGCCCCAGTAATCACCAGTGTTTTTAGACTTAAGTGTGTTAAAAACATTAACTACATCACGAGGTGTTACATGTTCGAAGCTAAATAAGCGACTACATTTGGGCACACTACTATGCAAAAGGTTTTCAGCTTTAGATGGGGACGAATTTAAGGAGCGAGTCGTAGTAATAGGTATGTTGGCGAAAAACTCATTAAATACCTCAGCTACGTCAGCTGCTTTACTAATTAACTTATTGTCAAGCATAATCTCAAGTTGTTTTTCTTGTTTCACCGACTTACCCGTTTCATTGTTAATAATTTTCCAGGTTGTTTTTACTTTATTATTGGATTTCTTAATTGTATCGCTTAAAAATTTAGATTTAGCAAAAACACAAATGTTTTTAAATAATTTTTAATATTTTTTGACATACTCTAGGAAAGAAGTATCAAACCTGTATTTTTTCAAACCGTATAACTCGTATAGTCTCGCTCTACTTTTATAAATACCTGGAGTAGCCCATTGATTAAAGCCAACGGAGGTGCCATTAATGTTAATGGTTTTGGTCTTGAAAGTAGATTGGTATTCTTTTTGCACAACATCAAAAAGGGCTCCATAGATTTCATTAGGATTCTCGTGTTCTGCTAGAGATGGTGTAATTCTACGAGCTATATTATTTTTAAACTTGTTGCAACGACTAGCTGTATAAGGCCTGCATTCTCTTTTATGCAGCTTTTTATGTAATGGCATAGGGAAGCTAGCTAATAAACCACAGTGGTCAGATGTTAGGTCACTTAGCACTAATTTATTTTTGACCTCATTATTTTAATATCATTGTTTACCTACTAACTTGCTTTGATAAAATGGCCGGTTGGTGCTAAGGTCATCATCATCATCTGCCTAGCCTTTTCCCAACTATGTTGGGGTCGGCTTGCAGTCTAACCTAAGATATTATACATTAACATAGAAATTAAGCATTCATAAAAACAAGTCCGCAAACTTTTATGAAACAACCAGCTGCGCCCCGCGGTTTCACCCGCGTAGACCGGGATAAAAAGTAGCCCATGTGTTAATTCAGGGTATAAGCTATCTACTTACTAAATTTCATCCAAATCGGTCCAGCATTTGAGCGTCAAGAAGTAACAAACACACCCCCACACACACACACACCCACACTCACGAACTTTCGCATTTATAATATTAGCACAGTATAAAAACATACAGTATGACTACGCCTTTGATCTCGTGGTAAATGCCGACAACGTCTAGACATTGTCGCAACAGCAAGGGCTGTCCCAAGTAAACGATATTAATTAATTTATTTGTTTATTTGAGATCAACATCGTCCTCAACATTATTATTATTATAAACGACATTTGAGTGCCTGCTTATTTTTATTTTATTATTTTTCTTTTAAGTTAATTTCTTTTGGACATGTATGTCATTCTCATGGTTTTTGAGGTCGATGATGACGATAACGAGGTTAAAATCAAAATTCAAAATGGCGGCTGCGAAAATTTTCAAATTTTTCGTCATGGGTACTTATCTTTTCTATGGTTTTCTAGGACGGTAAAGCCGATAGTGAAGTCAGAAGAATAATTTCAGATTTTTATCTTTGCAAACTTCGGAGATAGGGGGGGACGGTATTTTTTTTTTCATTTTTCATCAAAAGTCGAAAACTATGCGGCCTAAAAAAAAATTAAAATATTTTAAGAATGTGCAAGCAGCGTTCTTTCATATGATACCCCACATGCCTAGTAGCCTCACTTTGAATTTTTAAGAGCCCCTGTTACAAAAAATATTTACATTTTTTTTGTAACAGGGACTCTGTTACAAAAAAAAATGTAAATATTTTTACTTCTTTCTCATTTGCAAAATAGTTGGGTAAGCGTCATCTAAAACTGTTCCGAATTTCAAGTTGATAGCATTAGTAGGTAGTTCTTGAGATATCCAGCTGTGACAGACAGACAGACAGATAGACTGAGTCACACTATAAGGGCTTCTTTTTTACCATTTGTTACGGAACCCTAGAAACATAAGGAATAAGCAAGCAGGTACTCAAATGTACTGTATTTCCATGTTTTTCTGTGTACATAAATTAAATAATAATAATAATAAATTAAAACAATAATAAAATCAACACGATAGCCCTGAAAATCGTGTCCCGAGCTACAAACACGGTGGAAGTATGCAGCTCGGGCTCGCGCCTCCCGCGTCTCGCCCCTCGCGCCCCGCACGATTGCCCTGTGTAGACGGCTTCGTCGGACGACTGTATGATGTATAGACTGTGGACTGAGAAAAGTGAAAACTAACCTGAGACAGTATTTCCGAATATCTCACAAAATATATAGAATCACAGGAACAACTTTTAATTATTTCGTAAATTGTTTATTATATTTATTGTTCAGTCGAAGTCTAAAACACACAGAACACACGTCATACTCCTAATGAAGCTAAAACTACACTGGAATACTAATATATTTAGCCGAACTGTCGATACGGGATTTCGGCCTTCATTATAAATATTAATAGATAGACACGTAATTCGGCGGACGCATGATAAACAACTCTGATGTGTACAGCAAAATGAACTTTATTGCTAAGTCCTTATGGTTTTAAAACTTTACAGTAATTCCGGGATTACCTAAAAGTTGTGTTCGTTGTTTCGGAATATCGCAAATTGTTTAGGCTTATCACAATAGGATGCGCCGAATTTGAAATAGAAAAAAAAAAAATATGGAATTTTGCAAAATTCAAGTGTCGAATGATTGCCGAAATGATAACCATATTGTCATAGTACTCTTTCATAACTTACTATAATCTTAGGGTTAAATAATAGAATAATTTAGAATAGATCAAAACAATTTATTGGTCCATTGTAAAAAAAAATAATTACATATATATGCATGCATAAGTACTGTAACTGGAATAAAGAAAGTTATGGATGGCCCCCACGATATAGGGTCAGCGCACACCAAGAGCAGAGCAGAGCAGAGCATTTTCTGAGACTATTGAAAAATAAATCTTATGACTATGATTGAATTTTGCAATGTAAGGAATTGTCATAAGATTAATTTTTCAATAGTCTCAGAAAATGCTCTGCTCTTGGTGTGCGCTGACCCATAGGCGTTGCCTAGTTTGGAGACCCCAAACTAGGCAACGCCTGTATCTTGGGGGCCTGAAACTTTTTATTGGATACGTACGTATACGTACCTACGTCGTATGTTTTATCTGCCAAATAAATGTAATGGAAACGTACACACGGGCCGTGTGTACGTTTCCATTGGACAACTGGATTTGTTCTTGATGTGTAGCCGTGTGACACGGCTACACATCAAGCTATACAAATCCAGTTTACACTGACCTCTCATGTAAGGAAATCCTATACAATGCGAGATCAGTTTATACTGGAAATGTATAGCTTGATCTGTTGCCGTGCGTACCAAGCAATTTTTCAAAAATCCGCCCTTCGCGGTCTAGAGCTTAGTTCCACACATGTTATCGTTCAGTGACGTCATTCATGTTGTGTAGCTCTGCTCGTTAGATACGACCTTGTATGACATCATTGACCTGTTTATTTCGTTGGTTCTTCGCCCAACACTAATTATTTGCGCTTTTCCTCACAAATACTCTACACGCTTGCACTTATTGTGACAAACTGTTCTCCCATATCACTTTCACGGGATGAAAACTTTCAATGCTAGCTGTATGAGCACATGAGCCAGTTATTAACAATATAAATGAGCTTAAACAACACAAAATATAACGTGAGTCGCGCATCCTGACCGATAGCGAACAGAAGACAAAGTGATTGCAAAAATTTTGCCAATCAACAAAATGTATTCGGTGACGTTCGTGTTCGTGGTGACTCGTTATCATCGAAAAATATACCAAACGGAGAAGCGCGTCATCAAGCGCTCGCGCTATGGCCCCGGAACTAATAAGTCTGCCCGACATGTGAGTCGTATCCAGGACTCTACTATTCATTCTGTCAAGGAAATGATGAAGTTGCGTGACAAGTACCATGTTAAGTCTAAAGCTACTAAATCAACACATCACATAAAAACTTACAAAGAGCTTAAATACATAGTCAGGGCCGCTTTTGATAGTGAGAAGTGTGCATATTTTAAAACCTATATTAATAAAAACATCAAACAACCTAAGACGTTATGGAACCATATTAAATCATCAATAGCCGTTTCTAAAAAACCAGAGCACAGTTTGCCGCATTTTTGTAGCAACCCTGAGAAAATAAATGATAATTTTTTAGACGTACCTGGTAGTGGTAGGGTTAGTTCCGCCGACTTAAGCTACTTTGAGCACCACAGATTTGGTAATAATCATTTCCAGCTTGAGCCAGTCCAGGAGGACACGGTGCTGAGGCTTTTACGTGGTCTTAAATCTAACGCTCAGGGATCTGACTGTATTTCACTGGAGATGCTGTTGATGACTCTTCCTCGTACTCTTGCAGCTATTACGGCCATCATCAATAGATCCATAGCCTCCTCCTCATTTCCAGATTTATGGAAACTGGCTATAGTAAGGCCCATACCCAAGGTACCTAATCCCACCAGTGTGAAGGATCTTCGCCCAATTAGTCTCTTGCCTTGTCTCTCCAAGATTCTGGAGAAGGTTGTCTCTAATCAGCTTCGGGCCTATCTTGAGCAGCACGGCATTTTGCCTATGGCTCAATCTGGATTTCGTAGGGGGCACAGCACTGCCACAGCTCTTCTTGACGTGGTTGGTAACATCCTCGAAGCCAGGGACCAGGGCATGGGTACCATGCTTGTGCTGCTGGATTTTTCACGTGCCTTTGATTCAATTAATATCTCCCTTCTCCTCTCCAAGCTGTCCTTCTACGGATGTCAGCCTGAAACAGTCCAGTGGTTCCAGAGTTACCTGAGTAACCGTTCTCAGTTTGTCCAGGTGACAAGTGACAGTAATGGAGATGTTGTGTCCTCTAGTCCAAGGCAGGTGACCCGGGGCGTGCCACAGGGATCGATCCTTGGTCCTCTTCTTTTCATTCTGTACAGTGCCGACATCATCAATTGTATGGTCAACACTAAATTTCATCTATATGCTGACGATCTTCAGATGTATCTCTCATTCCGCCCTCAGCACTCTGCTGAAGCTGTAAAAAGAGTGAATGAGGATTTAGATAAGATTTCAGCATGGTCAAGAAGAAATTCTTTGGTTCTGAACCCAGCTAAGTCCAAGTACATTGTGATAGGATCAAGAGATTTCCTAAATAAAATGTTAGGGTACAATCTGGACTTGAAGATTGATGGGTGTGCTATTGATAGGGTGCGAGAAGCCCGTAATCTTGGTGTGGTGTTTGATGAGCATCTGCATTTTGAGACTCACATCATGGAGGCTGTACGCAACTGTTTTTACCGTCTTAAGCTTTTGTACCGTGTGCGGCCCTACATAAGTGTGGATATGCGTGTCATGCTGTGTGAGTCACTTGTTCTATCCAAGCTGAACTACGCTGACACTGTGTATGGTGCATGCATTCTCGGTAGGACAGAAAAGTTGATCCAGCGAGTGCAGAACGCTTGTGCAAGATTCTGTTTCAATGTCCCTCCTCGTTCTCATATAACTCCATTTTTGAATAAGGGTAATTTGATGAGAATGTCAGATCGCAGAAAGCTTCATCTGGCTACCCTACTCTTTGGCACCATTCTCACAAAAAAACCAGAATATTTATATCAGAAATTGGCTTGGTCACGAGATATACATAAAATTAAAACAAGAGCATCATCGTACCTTTTGTTGGCCGGTGCTCACAGAACTGCTGCTTTCCGTGGAAGCTTTAAATTCGCTGCCTCTCGGTGCTGGAACGATTTGCCACCGCCGTTTCGTGCTATAAAAACAGTTGGTACTTTTAGTATGAAATATAAACAACACTTGTTACAATTACAAAAGGAAACTAGTCTCTGAAAGTCTGAACTCACCCTGGGACTGCACGTAGTTGGTATTTGTGACCTTAGCTTACACAACACAAGCATATAAACACTCAACAATTCTTTATATTATTTATCTGCACCATTTTCTTGCCGTATCTATTATACACTAATTGTTTTATTTGTACCGATACTTTAATTTCTTTTACATCTTGGTCTGTGCAATAATGCATTGTTGGTTGACAGCCAGTCGCCTGACTCGCCTGCGCCTGCGTCTCATCTGTCATCGCTTGTCTAAATGTCAATTTGTCACAGACTATAAATAGACAATAGTCTGAGCAAGTGGGGTTAGAGTCGGGCGTCAGGCATTCACTGCACTTATAATTTACGGTTTTTGTTTTTTCTTTTCTTTGCTATACTATAAGTAGGTATTCTAGTATTTGTATTTTATTTTATTTTATTCCCCTTGTGAGTTATAGATATCCGTGGTGTGTCCGTGGCATCACACAGTAGGCCCTGTCAGAATACCAGCGTTGCGGTATTTATTTTTTAAATATCGCAGCTTTATGCTGAGATGGGAGCCTTTTTGGCCTCGCACAGGTCTTTTTAGTTTGTATTTTTTGTTTATTTTTTTTACTTTTCTTTATTTTGTAATGTTTGCTTTGTTACTTTTTTATGCTCCTTCTAAACTGTATTTCCTGTGCGTGTCACAAATAAAAATTTTTTCTTTCTTTCTTTCTCATTAAATATAAAATCCTCCAAGATACAAGCATATGTCTAGTTCGGGGGTCACCGTTGAAGCATGTTGTCATGATTCAATTCAATGTTGTACTGCTACATTTAATAATATGCAGTAACATAATGACGTATGCATTTGGGTCATTAGCTGATAGTATAAATACTTTGTAATGCTTTAGACATTTGGCTTTGCTATGGAGACTACCGAAATATAAACTTATTCAACACTTCACGCTGAGTTTCTCTTGTCTTCGAGAGCTCCTCTATCGACCTATTACACCGTCCGATCTGTTCTTGTTTGCCTGATTATTAATAAATATATTTAAAAATTAGAAATTTGAAAACCGAATAATTTAAAAAGTGTGCGTGCTATAAACAGCACCCTAATTGCGTAACACATTATCAATCGGAGTTTGAATCATTTTCAAACAAATTGCTAATCCATTACTTCATATGTTTGAAAGATTTGTCTGCTCGACAACGTAAATAACGCAATGAATGTTGTTGAACTGTCAAAATGAAACCAACTCCGATTGATAATGTGTTACGCAATTAGGGTACAGGTTGTTTCTTTTAAGGTGTCAAGCCAGTGCGAGCTGATAGCAGAGTACCATACCTATCGATTTAACCCCCATGTATGTTCTACGATTTCTTGTAGTTTTCGAGTTATTTTGGATCCGTCATTTCATATCAATGGTAGTGGTTATGGATAGTAGTACCTGTATAAAATTTATTTTTTTATTATCAACTATATACATTATGATACGCAATAAAGAAATTGAGAATTGAGCTCTGAATAAACGTAGAGGAATAGTAAATATCAGGATTGACAAAAATATGCAAAGATAATAATAAATTATAAAATATCAAAATCACAAGATTTCAGATACCTACACCACTTTCAACGACCGGTTTCAGCAAATAATGTCCTATTTAGTACATTCTTGTTCAAAGTTGACCCAAAAAAAAATATTTTTTTTAAAGCCATCATCTTGTTGAATCAGGAAAAATATCGAAAAAAAATTATAACTCGAAAACTACAAAAAATCGTAGAACATACATGGGGGTTAAATCGATATGGTACTCAGCTATCAGCTCGCACTGGATTGACACCTTAAAAGAAACATCCTGTATATAATTACGTAAACATACGAATTAGCGACATTATGTAATGGTAAAAATAAGTAAGTACAATCAGTCATTAGTAAAAAGAGCGGATACGAATTTCAGGCATTTTGGGGCTTATTTATTTATTTATTTACTTCAGACACAGAGATCCATATTTATGTTAGTGGGTATACTTAGAAAACTATGTTAGTAACCAAAGATAGTACTATGATAAACATACAAAAAGACACAAACACTTAAACAAAAATATTGAAGTAGGGGTCCTGCAGTTATACAGGGTGATTTTTTAATGACCAGCCAAATTTTCACAGAAAAATTGTATAAAGCGGAAACTTTGTCAGAAAGCCTTTTATACTGTCAAAGACTATATTGAGGACAAAAAGGCTTGGGATTGAGCTGCTCCAATAAATTTACACTATTAATGTTGATTTAAATACCTTTTTACATATTCTATACAATGACATGAATATTTACTTTGTGTTCATGCAAATCCGACTAATGGACGGCACTACTTTTAATGTTGCGCATCACTAGCGTACGCCGATTTTTTTTACTCGCTTCCGTTTCCTGAACGCGAGCGATGCGCAGCGCAATCGCCGTAAAGAAAAAACATATTATTGTAAAACCCTTTATTTTCAAAATCATCGTGTGTGTGATCAAAATAAACAGTCAGTTTAAAAGTACTCAACTGTTTCAAATATCAAGAACCTTCCAATAGTTTTTAACTACTACGTATTTACAACCAAAACGTGTGCACGTGCGAACTTCGTGTACATTTTGGTGGCCCATGAGGGGATAAGCAAGTGCCACACCTGTGATCCTGTGAAGAGAAGCTATTCACAAATTCACATCACCACCGCGAAGCAGCGGAGCCAACTTCGGAAGTCGTGCCGCAACTAGTACCCAACGACCTAAGTGACCTTTAGGTACCCATCTTGATTCTAGTCAGAGAAGATAAAGTTTCTACGTGAAACGTCGGGCTGTCTTTATTTGTCGCAGCGACTAACATTATTAACAATTGCCGCGGAGCGACCGCCGGCGCCGGAGCGCCGGGTTCTTTCCCGCCGACTGGTAACATTGATAACAGCGATCCGTTGAGATACAAACCGTCAGTGCAGCGAGTCAGCGACCAACGTGCTATTCTGCTCTATTCGAAGCAACAACAAGTGCGGACAGTGCGGAGGTACGACAGTGAACTGATAAACTAGTTGTGTTGTGTTGTGAAGTGTCACGGATGCTAAAAATTAAACAGTAGGTAGGTACCTAAGTTAAGTAATAGTAGGTACTTAATAGTATTTAATTGCAAAATGTGTAGCACATTCATTGTTGTTTTTGTTTTGTTTTGGTAATAAAATATTATTCTATTATTCTCGTCGTCGTGACTATCGCAAATTTAGGTAAGGTTTATTACTTATTATTGTAATTAACTTTCTAACACCAGCAGTACAGACTGTGCTATGCTCATTGTTTTACCATAGTAACGACAAGATTGTTTCATGAGTTAAGATTCAAAATCTAATTGGGTTGTAATTGTAAGATATTATTACCAATTATTACCTAGTTGTTCGTATCATTGTGTATCATTGTTTTTATGTCAAAATGCGATCAGTCGACGCGACTGTGTTTGTATAACGTCATTTGGTTTAATGATAACTATAACAGGGCCGTGTAACGAAACGTACGACTCCATTCCTGCCGGTTTGACCAACGAGGGCGCGATAGAACATTCCGGAGCGCTACCCGCCCCCGCGCGCCCTTCTCGCGAGCGTAGACTTCCCGCGCGTTTCCGATAGTCGTAGAGTCGTCAGGGACGTCAGGGCGCCCGCGCCGAACACGCGAGTAACATTAATAAAATTGTATTCATAGCATATAAGCACTGAATGGTTATAAAAGTGATTGAACTGTGTGTTGTGTGATTCCGTAATAAACGTTTTTCCTAGTGTTACTCTTAATTTCACTTCCTTCGCCGAACCCGAACACAAACTCTTGTTAAACTGGCTGCCCAACGAGTGGGCGAAGGAACTGTGTCGCGTGTGATAGTGTACGTATACCTGCAATGCCACGTACTACGACTCGTAATCAACGTCGTCAGACGGATTTCTTCGATGTGGAAGCTGAAGAAGAAACGGCAACGCCAAGGTCAACGAGGCGCCGCGCGCCCGGTACCGAAGCGTCAGCGTCAATTACGGCAAGCGACCTGACCGCCATGATGGCGTCATTACAGCAGTCGCAGGCCGATAATTTCGAGCGAATACTTACAAGGGTCCTCGAAACACGCCCGCCATCCTTTTCAGCCGCGCAGGCACCAGCCGCGCCGGGCACAGTCACATCCACACCGACGTCCTCGACTCTACCTGCACCTGGCAACTTCGCCACGTGTAAGGCTCGATACAGTGGAGCGACCGAAGAATCTCTGGACGGCTTCATCGACGCGGTGGAAGCCTTCAAAGACTGCGCAAACGTCAGCGAGTCGAACGCGCTGCGCGGTCTCTCGATGCTGCTAACACACGACGCCGCTACATGGTGGCAAGGGGTGAAGGCCACGGTGACCACGTGGTCCGACGCCCTACAAAACTTGCGCAGCGCCTTCGGAGACAGCCGCCCTCCTCATGGTACCTACATCGAGCTGTTCTCGAAGCCTCAAACCCTCCACGAAAAGACGGAGCTGTTCGTGGCCAAGGCGCGCGCCCAGTTAGCGCACCTACCTTCCGGCGATCTTAGCGAAAAGGTCCAATTAGATATGATCTACGGACTACTAAACCAAAAGGTCCGTAAGAGATTAAGAAGAGATGAGTTCTCCAACTTCAATCAACTACTTCAGAAGGCGAGATGCATAGAAGAAGCGTGTGGGCCATCATCCGCAGCAGCGGCACCATCTAAAGGCACCGCCGGCGCTGCCACACGAGGCGCGAAGTCCCCGGGCGCCGCCGACAACGGCGCCGGTGCGTCGTCAAGGTCGACAACGCACAATACTCCGCTACCCGTCGGGTCCAAGCCATCGAGTTCAACCGAAAAACATCGTTATTGTGTGTATTGTAAAAAACATGGACATACACGGGACCAATGTCATAAATTAAATAAAAGTGATTCGCGTAACAGTGTTAAAAATGTAAACACAAATAGTTTATCATGTTACGGTTGTGGCGAGATCGGAGTCATACGTTCAAATTGCACCAAGTGTAATTCGCATTTTAGCGCGATCGATCTCTTACAAACACAAGACGGTAAGCCGATCACGCAGGTGAGTACATTTCCTTCACTTAGTGCTGGGTTTGGGACTGACCAGAGTTCTATTTCATGTAACACATTATCTAATACATTCCCCATACAAAGTGTTAATAACGATCCTAACTATACATCTCCCTATAATCATCGTAATAAGTCATTGTTTACATCTCGTCTTAACCGTGTAGAGTCATATAACCGCACTCAGGAACCTAGTGAATTTGAGTCAGTACCTACTGGGGAACCTAATAAACAGTGTGTCGTAAATAACATAACTCCATATAATTATTCTTATTCGTTATGTTGTAAAATAGATCGTAATCATTGTGATAACGATAGGTATTGCACTGAGAGTCAGTGTCCGTCACAAAGTAAGGTGACCATGAATTTTCCGGGACAAAGACCGGGAATTTGCGACTTGAGTAGGGCGACCAGGATTTTTTCAGGACAGAGACCCGGAATACAGGATGGTGAGTTTAGAAAATCAGAATTTAAAAAGTTTGCTTGTTCTTCAATAGGTCAGGAGCACAGTGGTGTGCCACGGCGTCCTATTTTGGGAATCGAGGTCCTAGGTATCAGAGGAAGGGGTTTGATAGACACGGCGGCTAAAGGTACTATCGCCGGCTCCTCCCTTTACGCATTGCTGCAAGAGCGTAATCAAGACTTCAAGTCCAGTTCCATGCGTGTCAAGCTTGCTGACGGATCGTCACCAACACGTCAGATGCTGTCAACGACTTTAGAAGTGAAGATACAAGGTAAGTGTATTAATGTAGATTTTTTTGTGTTTCCGGAAGCTACTGATTGTGATACATTGTTGGGTATAGATTTTTTAACAGCAGCTGGGTTGGAAATAAATTTTGCTACTTCCACATGGCACTTCCATGGCTCTACCGAAGTGTACCCATTGGAGTATGAGTACCCCAGTAACCTCGCGTCGTGTTCTGCTGCTGAGTTGCTGAGAGAGGACGAGGGGACGATGCTAACCCCTCCCGAGCGTGAAGCTCTAGCCTCCCTCCTACAGCGCAACGAGGATGTGTTCGGACCAGGGGGAGAACCAACACCATATGCTGAACACCACATAGACACTGGAGATCATGTGCCAATTTCAGTCCCTCCGTATCGCCTCACGCCTGCGAAGAAGCAGTTAATGAAAATTGAGCTGGATAATATGCTCAGGGATGGTATCATTGAAGAGTGCGAGTCCGCCTGGATTTCTCCAGCTGTTTTGGTCCCTAAGAAGGACAATAGCATCCGTTTTTGCGTAGATTATCGCAAATTGAACGCTATAACGAAAACGGATAATTACCCTCTTCCGCTCATTGATGAGCTCCTCCAATTGACAAAACGTCATTGTTTCATGTCCTCAATTGATTTGAAAGCTGGTTACTGGCAGGTACAGGTACGTCCAGCTGATCGTGATAAAACTGCTTTCGTTACGCCGTTTGGAACATATCGCTTTACGCGCATGCCGTTCGGTTTGAAGAACGCGCCGGCTACGTTCCAACGGCTGATTGATCGTTTTCGTTCAGGAGCGAGTTTACAAGGAGTCGTTCTAATAGCGTATTTGGATGATTTACTTATCATTTCAGAGGATTATCACAGCCATCTAGAAGATCTTCAAAAGGTATTCGATAGGCTGCGTCTATTTAGTTTGCGAGCCAATAGGGTTAAATGTTTTTTTGCTCGCCCTGAGATCAATTATCTTGGACATATAATCACTCCAGAGGGGATCAAGCCAGATTCCTCGAAGATAGATGCAGTTCTGCAGATGGCCAGCCCTAAGGATCTAAAACATTTGAAATCTTTCTTACAGACTTGTTCCTGGTTCAGGAAGTTTGTTCCTAATTTTTCCCAGATAGCTCAACCCTTAACGATTCTGACTCGTAAGAATGAGCCGTGGAGATGGGACAGTCCCCAACAGGAAGCCTTCCAGTGCCTGAAGAATAAGCTGACTTCAGCACCTATTTTGGTTCAAGCTGACTACAGTAAAGCATTCGTGTTGCGTACTGACGCTAGCAATATTGCCTTAGGGGCTGTTTTATTACAGGGACAAGGTCACGACGAGAAACCTATCGAATATGCCAGTCGTTTGTTGACCTCCGCGGAGAAAAATTATTCCACGACCGAAAGGGAAGCCTTGGCGGTTGTCTGGGCTACAGATAAGTTTCGTGGGTATCTGGATGGTCACACAGTGGTAATAAAAAGTGACCATCAGCCGCTTAAATGGCTCTTAACCCTCAAAACGCCTAACGGGCGTCTCATTAGATGGGCTATGAAATTACAGGTTTTTGATATTCGTTTTGAATACACTCCTGGTAAAGCAAATGTTGTGGCTGATGCTTTAAGCCGCCCACAGTGTGACGATACCAACATTAAAAGTTGTGATGTCTGTAGTGTGGTCGTCGACTTGCCTCGTGTAAGTTCTGTTGAAATTCGAAAAGAACAGCTCGATGACCCTGAGGTTGCCAAGATCATCAACAACCTCGAAGACAACGGACCAGTCGACACTCAGTGGTTGGATAGAGGATACGTAATGAACCAAGGTGTTTTATATCGTTATATCTCAGATTCAGACATTGAACAGCCACAACTCGTCGTGCCCCTCACTATGCGTGATAAGATTTTAAAAGAATTTCATGACGCTCCCACAGCTGGCCACCAAGGGGTTGAACGAACTTACAACCGGATCAGCCAAAATTATTATTTCGTTGGGATGCGTAAGTATATTTCAGATTACCTTAAAAATTGTGAAGAGTGTCAGCGCTATAAGGCGTCTAACCAGAAACCCGCTGGACTCCTACAGACACCCGTTCTCAATCAACGAGGAGAAGTACTAGCCATAGATTTGTTTGGACCCTTACCAGAAGGTGAACATGGTGAGAAGTGGATACTTCTAGTTGAGGATACAGCCACCAGGTGGGTTGAATTATTTGCTTTGACAGAAGCCACCGCCGAGATATGTGCGTCCGTGCTCATCGACGAATATTTCCTGAGATATGGTTTCCCACGGCGTATCATATCGGATAACGGCGTTCAGTTTATTTCAGCCACCATGCAACAATGCATGTATGTTCTAGGTATTAAGCAAAACCTCATACCTTTGTACCACCCCGAAGCAAACCCTGCAGAAAGAAAGAATCGGGATTTACGTACACAGCTCTCCATTTTAGTGAGGAATGAACACCGTATGTGGCCTAAGTTCTTGTCTTCAGTTCGTTTTTCCATGAATAGTGCTACGTGTTCTACCACAGGAGCTACCCCCGCGCAGGTAATGTTTGCTAGAGAGATGCGTTCTCCACTCGAGACACAGTGTGATTTAAGGGCCATCCTAGAAAAAGAGAATTTCCTTCCTCAGGTTACACCGTATCTCCGCCGATTCCTAGATAACTGGAACGCTATACGTGACAGGGCTGAACGTCATCAAGATGTTCGGAAGGATATTGGAGATAAAAACCGCCAGACTACTTACTTTCAGACTGGTGATTTAGTGTTTCTAACCACCCACTTACTCAGTGATGCTTCCAAAGGTAGGTCTCGTAAATTCATGCCAAAACGTGATGGACCCTATTGTATCTCTAAAATAGTTAGTCCCACTACCTATGAGGTCACTGACTTAAATTCAAAACTTTTAGGAAAGTTTCACGTTTCTGATTTGAAACCTTACTATAGTAGGTCTGGTCAGCCCTCAGCTCCAGTACAGCCTCGGCGCCTGCGTGGACGGCCCCGTCTGTCTGTTCGTGCCGAGCCACCATCGGGGCGCTGTAGTGACTCGGAGGGGGAGGATATAACAGGGCCGTGTAACGAAACGTACGACTCCATTCCTGCCGGTTTGACCAACGAGGGCGCGATAGAACATTCCGGAGCGCTACCCGCCCCCGCGCGCCCTTCTCGCGAGCGTAGACTTCCCGCGCGTTTCCGATAGTCGTAGAGTCGTCAGGGACGTCAGGGCGCCCGCGCCGAACACGCGAGTAACATTAATAAAATTGTATTCATAGCATATAAGCACTGAATGGTTATAAAAGTGATTGAACTGTGTGTTGTGTGATTCCGTAATAAACGTTTTTCCTAGTGTTACTCTTAATTTCACTTCCTTCGCCGAACCCGAACACAAACTCTTGTTAAATAACACATTTGTTTACACAACACCAGTTGTAGCAATTGTTTTGTTTATTTGTTTACGCAATTTTGCATTTGTGGGTGGAGTATTTTCATTTTTGCCAAAATGGATGTCAATGTGGCAAGACATAATTTTAAGGTACGAGTTAAGATGCTTCGGGATTTCTATAACAAAGTAGAAGGTTCCACCTCGTCGATTGCTGTGAGAGTTATCAAAAGGCAATTTGATAAATATTATTTAGAATTCTTACAGGCCTATGAAGTGCTGGTAGCCAGAGAAGTCGAAGATCTCGATGAATTGGGGTGTGAGTTTTCTGAGATTAATAACTTTTTAATTTCAGTGGACACTAAGGCCGAGGAGACCGAAGTGACATCCACACCGCTGGTTAAGACTATGATTACTGCAAGTGGCTCACAAGATGGAGGCAGCGTTGCGGCTAAGCTGCCATTCATTCAACTGGGACAGTTCAGTGGTAACCCAATGGACTGGGTGAGCTTTTATGATTTGTTTTTGTCATTGGTTCATGACAGGCCAAACCTTCCGGAGGCGGAAAAACATTATTACCTGCGTAGCTGTTTAGTAGGGGAGCCAATGACGCTGGTGAAGCATCTGCCTGTGGACGCCAAGAATTATGAGGTAGCTCTCGGCCTGTTGAGGGACAGGTATCAAAACACCCGATTGTTAGCGGACACGTACCTGGAGCAGATAGTGTCTCTACCTAACGTCTCCTCAACGCTGGAAGGATTGAGGCAATCCTTTTACAATCCTCTGCTGGAGTCGACGCAGGCTCTCCAGAAATTAGGGCTGCCTATAGCGGAGTGGTCCTATTTATTGCTGTTTATTCTGTTACAGAAGTTACCGTCCCGCCTGAGATATCAGTTCGAGGAGCGGAGCGGAGCGGCTTCAGGGGAACTACCATCCTTCTCGGCCTTGATGGGCTTCCTTGACGAAGTGTGCAGGAGGCAACTCGTCGCTCCCTCGAACATAGAACAGGAGAGGACTAAGCCGTCGCGGCAATGGAGGCTGCCCGCGAATACGCCGCGCAGGGGTAACACATCAGCAGGTGGACGTCACGCACCACCATCGAACAGGGTTCGTGGTCAAGTAGTCACTGCGGTAGAGGAGGTAAGGTGCATCTATTGTACTCATCCTGGACACACTATAGCGAAGTGCTTCAAATTCAAGTGTTTGGATCTTACGGCCCGCAAGTCATGGACACGAAGTAACGGGGCGTGCTTTGTGTGCCTGGGGCAACATTATGCACGGGAATGTGTGGAGCCAACTGGATGCAGATTGTGTGGATCAGAATATCATCATACCCTGTTATGTACTACAGATAGAGAAGCACCGAGGCGCGCGACACAGCACGCATCCAGACCAGCGACGCGTCCTCAGACCCCACCACAGGCGAGGACGCAGCCACCGCAGCGCGTGAAGACGTCTTCGCGCCGCTCCAGCTCGGTGGAGCAGAACCGGCCAGCGACGTCGCAGCGACGCGCTCCAGAGCAGGAGCAGTCGTATACCCTGGAGCAGGGCAGGCAACCGGCTGGTACCAGGTACCAACAAGCTCAACCTCAAACTGAGGACGAGGTATGGCCAACCGTTTTTATTTCGAAGCGGGAACGTAGCGAGGAGGAATATTGAAGGAGAGCTCCTGTCGGTGTTACCCACACCATAGGTAGCGGTTTTAGAAACTGTCTAAACCCTACGGTGTCATTAGGAATAAGGAATCACAAGGGTGAATACGAGGAGGCTCGTGCCCTATTAGATACTGGTGCTAGTATGACCGCCATTAAAGAGGCTTTAGTGGACCGGCTACAACTGCACCGACAGAAGAGCTCAATGAAAGTAGTTGGTTTTGGGAATACCAGTGTGAGGACAACAACTAGTCAAGTTAAAATAGTTATAAAGCCATTGGATAAACAGGTACCAGTTATCTCCACTGTAGCAATAGTTATGTCAGAACTGACAGCAAATATACCAGCGCAGAAGACTCCATCTAAGGGAATACTAAAGCAGGCCCCACCCACACTAAGTCTTGCAGATAAATTCTTTACACTACCATATGGGGTAGACATACATGGCAAATGCCGCATACAGGGCAAAGTACTTCGGTAACCCAGGTACCCTCCGTGAGGTTGTCAGTAAGATCAAGGCGCTGCTGGCCTTCTTTGAGGAGCTGGGGTGGATCGAATGATCGATTTTCCCACCCATACGCAAAATACGCGCATTGACGTGGAGTTGCGGATACCAGCCCGTATTACCTATTACCTATTACCTATGGGGTAGACATAATACTCGGAGCTGATGTATTAAATTATATTTTAGATGGTTCTAAAATTGAAATTGGAACAGGTGGCGTAGCAGCTTATGGAACATGCTTCGGGCATGCTTTAATGGGACCGGTGAATGGGTACGAGGACGCGACGCCGCAGCCAGTCTTCACTATAACGCTGACGGAAGCCGTCAAACGCTTCTGGACGTCGGAGGAGCCGCCGGCACCCACTCCGAAGGATCCTCGCCATGAAGAATGTGAGAAGTTATACAAATCCACCACAGTGAGGCTAGCTGATGGAAAATTCATGGTACGTTTACCTTTATTATCTGATCGATCGGAGCTGGGAAATTCTTTGGATACTGCAACCAGGCGATTTTATGCGCTCGAGAAGAAGATGGGGAGGCATCCATTATTCGCCCAGAAATACAAGGAGTTTATGGAAGACTATGAGCGGCTAGGTCACATGTCTGTGTCAGAGTTTCAGTTCGATGCTGAACACTACGTGATACCACATCACGGTATATTTAAACGGGATTCGGACAAGATCCGAGTAGTATTTGACGGGAGTTGCAAGACAAGTAAGGGGGTTTCGTTAAACCAGTGTTTACATTCTGGTGAGGCGTTACAGAATGATATTACAAAAATCTTGATGAATTTTAGACGACATCAAGTTGTGTTTACCACGGACGTGAAACAGATGTTCCGGATGACCTGGATACACCCTGAAGACAGGAGGTACCAGCTTATACTTTGGAGGAGTGATCCGTCGCAGGAACTCAAGGTATATGAATTAAATACTAATACCTACGGACTGAGGTCTAGTCCGTATGTAGCAATACGGACGCTGCTGGAGCTGGCGGCGCAGTGGACGGAGGCACATCCTGACTCAAAGGCAGCTGACGTAGTGAGGGACGCAGTGTTCGTAGACGATGTTCTGACCGGAGCAGACTCCATAGAGGAAGCAGAAGTTTTGAAGACAGAACTCATCGAGCTTATGCAAAGCGCAGGCTACGAACTACGTAAGTGGTCCACGAATGAGCCATATTTGCTTAGAGATCTACCGGAGGATCATTGCGAACAACCAAAGGAGTTTGACGCGAATGACCCTAAGAGTTTCATTAAGGTATTAGGGATACAATGGGAACCTATATCCGATACAATGTCTTACCGGTTAAATATACCCTTAGACAAGACAGTGACGAAGCGGTCAATATTAAGCACTATAGCGAGACTATACGATCCGTGTGGTTATTGTACACCGGTGATAATAAGATTCAAGAACCTGTTACAGGAGTTGTTCAAGGATGGCCTACATTGGGACGAGGCGGTGCCAGAGGTGATAGTAGAAAGGTGGAAGTATATGATTGAGGATCTATACAATATGGAACGACTAAAGATACCTAGGTGTCTTGCCTTACGAAACGCAGTGTCTTACACACTGCACGGTTTTGGTGATGCTTCGGAGGCAGGATACGCAGCATGTATTTACCTACGCAGCGAAGACGCGCGAGGTCACGTGAAGGTTAGTCTGGTTATGGCTAAAACTAGGGTGGCGCCTATCAAAACGCGGCAAACGATTCCGAAGCTGGAACTTAGCGCAGCGCATTTGGTTTGTCAACTACTTAATCATGTAGCAGGTGGTTATGAAAAATCGATCAAGATCGATAATATACACGCTTGGTCAGATAGTTCTATCGTACTAGCATGGGTGGAGACGCAGCCACACTGCTTGCAGACATTTGAGTGTAACAGGGTACAGTATATACAAAATTCACCTAGGAAGCTGAATTGGAGACACGTACCATCTGATTGGAACCCGGCCGATTGTGCGTCACGTGGCGTGACAGCCGAGGATTTAATTCACCATCCATTATGGTGGACAGTACCATGGCTGGGAAGGGAGGCAGATAGTTGGCCCAGCAAGTATGTACGACCTACTGAATTACCAGGATTCAAAAAGGTAGTTAACACCAATGTTGTTCAGGTGGAACCATGGGACATTAGTCCATTGGAAAGGGTAAGCAGCTTTACCAAACTCATCAATACATATTGTATTGATGTACATATTGAGATTTATTAAAAATCTGAGAACAGATAAGTCAAAGCGGCCTGAGAGTTGTATACTCTCATTATCAGAGACGCGGGGTGCTGTCAAATACTGGATTAAGAGAATCCAAGGATTGGAATATGGTAAAGAAATAGAATTGTTGAAGCAACACAAACGAGTAATAACGTCACTTCAGAAGCTGAGTGTATTTTTGGACTCTGAGGGGGTTATCAGAGTTGGAGGCCGGCTTAGACATTCGGAACTCACTTATGGGGCGAGGCACCCAATGTTGTTACCTAAAAACACCAAATTTGTCCAGTTATTAATGGAGCATTATCACAAAACTTATTGTCACATTGGAGCTAATGGTTTAATTGCTATTTTGCGCAGGGAATATTGGATAACGTCGGTTCGGAAGCAGGCATCAGGTACCATTCGACGATGTACGAGGTGTTTTCGGTTCTCTGCGGCAGACCAACCTCCGCGCATGGCAGACCTGCCCGCGGACCGCGTGCGTCGCGCACGACCTTTCGACGGAGTCGCTACAGACTTCGCAGGACCTTATCTGGTAAAATCAAGTTTATTAAGAAACGCAAAGTCATTGAAGGCCTACTTTTGCGTCTTTGTTTGTGTAGCTACAAAAGCCGTCCATGTGGAATTGGTGTCTAGTTTATCAGCTGAGGCATTTGTAGCTGCATTTACTAGATTTGTGAGTCGACGCGGACTACCCAGTCTGATACGATCAGACAGAGGTACAAATTTTGTTGGAGCCAACAACTACCTCAGAGAGGTTAACCAGTTCCTGTTGAAAAAGGAACACATTCTGAAGGAGCAGTTCAGAAGGCAGCATATACATTGGGAATTCAACCCACCAGCCTCACCACACATGGGTGGATTGTTTGAGGCAGCGGTCAAAAGCGTGAAGCAGCTTTTAAAAAGGGAAATAGGTGATACTATAATGACGTATGAGGAGCTATCGACGCTCTTGTGCAAGATAGAAGCTATCTTGAATTCCAGGCCTCTCGTAGCGATGTCTGAAGATCCTGGGGATTTAGAAGTCCTGACGCCCGGACATTTTCTTATTGGTCAGCCATTGGTAGCAGTGCCTGAGAGAAATTGGTCAGAAACAAATATTTCACGTTTATCAAGGTTTCAGAAATTGCAGAAGCTGCATCAGAACGTGTGGGCACGTTGGCATCTCGAGTATCTTAGCACGCTACAATCGCGAAACAAATGGTATCATGATGTTGATAATTTAAATTTTAATGATTTGGTATTCATCAAAGATGAAAATACTTCTCCACTACACTGGAAGTTAGGTAGGGTGTTAGAATTACATAAGGGTAAAGACAATGTTGTAAGATCTGTAAGGTTGAAAACCCAATCTGGCGAACTTGTTAGGCCAGTAGTTAAGTTAATTAAGTTACCTTTAGGAGAGGACTAGGTTTCCCAACCTCGTTGCTGGGGCCCCTGGGAATGTTCATGCAAATCCGACTAATGGACGGCACTACTTTTAATGTTGCGCATCACTAGCGTACGCCGATTTTTTTTACTCGCTTCCGTTTCCTGAACGCGAGCGATGCGCAGCGCAATCGCCGTAAAGAAAAAACATATTATTGTAAAACCCTTTATTTTCAAAATCATCGTGTGTGTGATCAAAATAAACAGTCAGTATATAAGTACTCAACTGTTTCAAATATCAAGAACCTTCCAATAGTTTTTAACTACTACGTATTTACAACCAAAACGTGTGCACGTGCGAACTTCGTGTACACTTTGTAAAGTATTACTTATACTATTTTTAATTATTGTGAATGTGAAGACTACGTGGATCATTGTTTTTTATTTATTTTATCCTTTTCTCAGTTTTAGTTATAGTCTGACAGTTTGAGTAATTTATGCGGCCTACCCAAATGTCTTTTCTTTGGTATTGTTCGTCGAATCGTTAAGCTCCTTAAGTTTTGAGTTGAGCTGCACGATTACTGACAAATGCGTGCACTGACTGGACAGGTCCACTCAATCTGTGTGGTTCTTTCATCAAAAGACCATTTCAGACTGCAATCTACATGGTCTTCACATGATCTGACCAAGATTATGTCTGGACTTTAAAAGAGACTGTGACCTCTGAGTTTGTTTCGGCGTTTCTTCTCAGAGTAGTGAGATAGGAAACGTCGAACTCATCTAGTTTAAAAAAAAATATGTTTGACGTGTAAAAGTGTTTGTACAAACCTACTTACAGAAAATAAATCATTTATCATTTATCATTTAGGGTGTTCTACCCATGAATATGAACAACTTTCACTATGGGACCAACTTTGAAATCGCGAAAAAAATATCAGCTGTTTCATACATTTTGATCGAGTAGGTATTGAACTTTTGTAGGAAACCGCTGGTTTTTTTTCGTGATTTCAAAGTTGGTCCCATAGTGAAAATTGTTCATATTCATGGGTAGAACACCCTGTGAAAATTTGGCTGGTCATTAAGAAATCACCCTGTATAATATCAAATTGTAAAAAACTAAATTAAAAATTATTAAAATTAATTCAAGTTAATGTCCAAAGTAAAATAGTTAATAAAATTACATAACTAAATAAATAAATTAAAATTGTAAACTAAATTTAAAGAATATTAAAGTTCATTCCAATTAACGTCAATCTTAAAAATTTAATATTATTAATAAAATTATATAAACAAATATTGCAAATTGGAATGGAAATTAAATTTAAATTACTAACTTAATAAAGGACCTCCATAGCGGGGATGAGACCCTGTCAGCTAAAGTGTTCAAGATTTTGTTGCGATTTTATGACATTTTGAGTTTCAGATGATATAAAAAAATGGAAATTTGACATTAAGTCTAAACCCCCCGGACCGGTAGGTATAAGTTATCTGTGGCAATTTTTATTCCCGCACACGGGTGGGAAAATGAAAAATCGCACGCGTAAGATATACATTGCATTGTGAACCTAATCAACCAGCGATATGAACCAGTTTTCGAGGAAGTGTATTGAAAAATAATTTTATTAAACAACACCCGACGAGGCTCTCGTTAGGCAGCTGGATCAAGGGCTTGATCCAGAAAGCGGAACTTCTGGACACGGCGCGTATCGTTAGGAGGTTCCTCTCTCAGCTGCAGCCCTGACCTGACCACCGGTAGCTTGGACCCTGTTCCCGACACCGCACAGTGTAAGATTTTTAAAATTTAGCGGTACAAAATTCCTATAAAACAAGAATGGAAGTTGGACGTAAAACCCCTTCGTAATGAAAGCTAATTAGCTTATCGATGCGACTATCCAAGTATAGGAACAATGGGGTGCACGTTTTTTATTATATTTACTCTCTCAGAGCGGATCTGCAGTTGTCGCCCTACCGCTTCATTGTGAAGGTTATGTTGTGAAAATACGTGAATAAATTACTTTTTTTTGCAATGGAGCAATGTCTTCAGGTTTGTAGAACACATTTATAAGTATTTTATGTTACCACAATCAAAATGAAATGAGTTAGGATAGTTATTTTACAAAATCTTTTTATGTAGTTGTATTCCTTAGAGTGCGAAAACTTTTGTACGCGTTGTACGTCATGAAAGCATTTTTATTATGTCAATAAGCCCTTATAGGATTAAACTAAAGTAGCGTTAGCTGCGTTCATTTGTATTTTTGAAAATTATGTTCGTTTTAGAGGAACAACTGACTATGTCAAGAAAAGAGCTTTTTGAAAAGTTCCAACTTGTTGAAACTTTTTAAATAATCACAATCAGTGGCTGAAAGCACTTTAGTCTCTAGCAACCAAGATTTACCCGGTACCAGTAGAGAACAGAGCAAAAAAAAAAAGCTGGAAGACCAAAAAAAGATTTTAATAAATTAAAAAAAAATAATTAAATTCATTGATTGAGGAAAATCACTTAGCGAGTTAACTCACGCCACCAGCGCTGAGTTGAGAAAATCGGGAAATAGAGATGCTGCTTTTATGGTGAGTGAGTTGGTCACAACTCCTACGAGGGCTACAAAAGTAAAAAAAAGGTTAAAATAAACAAAAAATATAATTATTCGTTATTTCAAGACAAAACAATTGTTTTATTTTCAACATTTAATTTTGTCCGGCCAGATTTGCAAAATCTTACACTGTGCACCGGTGGGCTACTATTTATTATATTTTTAAATTATTTTTTTTATTTTATTGTTTATAAAAATATTAAAAAATGTAAACTATAATATATGTATTTAAATGAAATAGTATTATTAACACTGTGCACCGGTGGGCTACTATTTATTATATTTTTAAATGTTTTTTTTTTATTTTATTGTTTATAAAAATATTAAAAAATGTAAACTATATGTATTTAAATGAAATAGTATTATTAATTGTTAATAATCACAAAGTCTTTATTTCTTGTGGAGGTAAGAACTCATTGATTAACCCAACAGCTTTACTGTCGTCAGAAAACAGACACATTTGGTGCATTGTTGCTTAGTTGGGAGTTTCGTAGCCTTACATTATAGGTCCTACGACCCCGCCTTGCGGTGGACTATCAGTAAAAATATTATCTATCCTATAATTATTCTAATTATTTATCTTTTTTCTGTTATTTCTTGTTTTGTTTTTGTTTAGTGTCTGTGTTTACTAACATAGTCGTAAGTTTTACTAACAATCTTGTTGAGTCTTGGTTACTCCAATAAATACTATTCTATTCTATAATGTAAATAATATAGTTATAAAGTAAGGTAGCTGGTAGTTCAGCACCCTACACCCCAAAAGACCCAAATTCTTCATTTGTCTCTTTTCATATTTTTAGTTTTCTTCGCATTAAGCTTTTTTTTATTCTTCTGTATCAACAACCTTCTCTTTTCCACCATTTCTTTATTTTTCTTTATACTCTCCAATAACTGAGCTTTTTTCAAATCTCGAACGGTTTTTAAGTGTTTGGCCTTTTCTTGAGCAGCTTTTCTCTTCAAAACTGCTAATTCCTTATTCGATTCTTTTTTCTTCAACGCTGCAGATTGCTTATTCGTTTCTTTTTTCTTCAACGCTGCAAAATCCTTGTTCGATTCTTTTTTCTTTTTCTTTGGTGTCTTCTTGTCCTGAAACAAATGAAAACCTTTGCTGAACCGATTTTAGAGATTCTTTTTTTTTTTTGTTCGAAAGAGTAAAGTCATTATTGTTCCGAGGTTTCGTTTGATGGACAATGGAACTTCTTAATCTTAATTTTGTTCATGCCACTGAAAATTGCAAAAATAAAACATACCTAAGTACGAAAAAATGTAGATATCGATTAAAAGAAAAGTTTAATGTTACTGAAAATTTGTTACGGCAAATTAATAAATCAAAAAATGAATGAATAAAAATGGAAAAACAGCTTAGGAAGTGTAGGTTGTAGGTATGATTCAACGCCACGAGTGCATTGACAAATGCACTCGAGGTTTGTGTTGTAATCAAGCCTTAGCATAGATATTACTGGCTGACATTTCAATCATTCAAACATCGAATATACTAAAAGAAAAGTGATGCTCGCTTTTCCTTTAGGATTGACAGTTAGTTTTTAGCTAGGGCTCCGCGTAGGGCCTAGGCAGTGTGTGAATTATAATTTGATTCTGATTATTAATATAGCGAGCTTCAGGTAATATATCATTGGCTTCAGCACCATTTCTTCTGAGTACCTCTCGTCAAGTCTCGTCTACTTATTTTGTAGTTACGAAAACCCCTGTGCGGACCTGAGAGTACCGAGTCTTCACAGTTCTATGTAAATTAGGTACTATTATGCAAAGATAATTCTATTCTAGTAATTCGTAGATCTTTGACGGTCGTTACGGGTAGTCAGAAGCCCGAAAGTTGGACAATCAGTCTTACCAAGGAATATCCAGTGTTGTGGAGGTCAGATAGACCGCCGCACCATTTAAAATACTGGTATTCATCTGCATCTGGTTAGACGGGAAGCTGACCCCAACATAGTTAGGAAAAGGAGAGTGATGACGTCAATTACAGACGTATTTTATTGATCTAATTCTTATCCATCAAACGATGAGGCCCCAGGAGATTCAGGCTCCCAAGATACAGGCGCTGCCTAGTTTAGGGACCACTGTTCAAATAAATATGTTACTTATTCTATGTAGTTAGTTACAGCAAGCACTCAATATTATTATTTTTGTAAGTAATTTATTTTGTAACGATGGACCAATAAAATTATTCTTATTCTTATTCTTATCTGCTTGCGGATGCATGGACGAAGATTTTGATGGCATTTCAAGAAGTAGTGTGAAAGGGATTCATGACAGTGTTGTTTACATAACCTAAAAATAACAAAATTATATCTTATAACTTATAGTTATAACCTATCAACTACTAAAAAACTTAAATATGGCGGGTTAGATTATGAATTGTATGGCGGTGAAACATTCCTCCGCATCGCTGTCGACTGGTAAAGTATCCAAGAGCCTGGTGGCATTGCCACGTTGTAAGTGTTGTTAATTTTTATTTTTTATGTTCTATCCTGAACTTTATCCGTTATCCGAGGAGCTCGTGGCTAAGTAAGGTCAGGTCAGGTTAAGCTACGCTTGTCGGGGTTGGTCAGTGGATGGGTGACCATCTTTACATACCGAGATTCCTTCGTGCCTCGGAAAGCACGTTAAGCCGTTGGTCCCGGCTGTTATTCGTGGATCTTTGACAGTCGTTACGGGTCTTCAGAAGACCAAAAGTCTGACAATCAGTCTTACTAAGGGGTATCGTAATACCCCAGGGGTTGTGGAGGTTGGATAGCAGTCGCTCCATGTAAAATACTGGTATTCAGCTGCATCCGGTTAGACTGGAAGCCGACCCCAACATAGTTGGGAAAAGGCTAGGCATATTGATTAACTTTAATTAACACGGTTAAAACTAATTACAGTAATTAAATACGAAACACATAGATACAAATAAAAAAAATATATAGGTACTTAAAATGATAAAGTTCAGGATAATCAATCTGCCTGCCTTTTCCCAACTATATTGGGGTCGGCTTCCAGTCTAACCGGATGCAGCTGAATACCAGTATTTTACATTGACCGACTGCCTATCTGAGCTCCACAACCCAGTAACTGTGTAATACGATACCCCTTGGTAAGACTGGTTATCAGACTTTAATTAAAGGTAATAATTAAATAAATGTATTATTGTACGTCTTACTTTCGCCGGTGCGCCTGCGCATCCGAGGCGGGAACTGCTCGCCGCGCCTTCGCCAGTACTACGTTCCGTGAGGTATAGACAAAGGTTAACGATATGTTTCATTTGCTCTGGGAGTTCGGCGCCATCTGGAAATAATTTAAATTCACTTTTAATTCAACAACATTTTTCAGTTTTTGCTCACACAAAAACTGAAGCTATCAGTAAAGTACAGACAACAGCACATCTGGTTAAATCAAACTGTCTTTCTCCAAATGACTTTAAACCTTAAAATGCTGACGGTAAAGTTCAAAATCGAATGTATATACAGGGTGTAAGGGACAGCCCTCCGCAAACTGATAGGGTGAATTCAGTATGTCATACTAAGATGACCGGTACATGAAATTTTTTCAGGAACGTTAAGGGAATCCAATAAACCTGATTTGTTTGTGTTTTTGTGCACAAATCGGAGCGTCTATTACTGGTTGGGAGGGGAAGGTAATAGGTATGCGGTGACTTCGATGAACTCTGTAGCTAGACAGAAAGTGAACAGCTAATCTCACGCGTCGTTCGTTAGAGTATTTCAACATCCATTGCTGGTTTTTTTTTTTTGCTGTTTTTTTTTTGCAGTTTTTTTTACATAAATGGAGTGCTGCGAACACACAATGCAATTTTACGTTGAAATAATGAAAATTTAACTGAAAAAAAAATTTCAAAAATTAAAATTTTCCTGAGAAAATTTCCGGTGGAATATGATTCAAAATGAGGAGCTGAATGCACCCTGTTAGTTTGCGGAGGGCTGTCCCTTATACATATAATATATTTTCCATACTTCTCTATTAGTCGTCATCTCGGTAGTCACCCCCTTTCTAGCCATGTCATCTTTCACACAATCCATCCATCGTTTCTTTGGTCTTCCCCTACTCTTATAGCCATCGACAAATTCGTACTCAGAACTTTCCTCACGACATTTTCCTCATTCCTCCGCATCACATGCCCATACCATGACAACCGATTTCTGCACAACTTTTCAGTCACCGCTGCCACTTTCAAACTTCATCTTATGTACTCATTTCTTATTCTATCCATTCGTGTAAAACCACACATCCCTCTTAGCATTCTCGTCTCAGCTGCATGCAATTGCTTTTCATTCATCCCTGTGGCGGCATCTACATCGCCATATATGAACTACGCATCAATGACATGACGTCACGCAATCCTGCATCGCGCAATTAGAGTTTACCACGCGACTAGCATATATACAACGTCCCGACATCAACCGTCGGGCAGTAGCCCACCAGACACAACACCCGTCTGGTCGGAGGATCCTCCCTTTTCTATGGAGGATGAGTGAACTTTACACCCTGTTCCTCATGCCTCTAAATCCCTTTTGTGGCCCAACATTCTGATCCATACAAGACAGCAGGTCTAACCATTGTTTTATAAATCTTCCCTCTAAGTTAAACACTGCTAGGATACATTGTCTTATTACTGAGTTCCGGTGCCTACCTTTCGGGTTCATCATCAGATCGGTTCAATGGTAACCTTTCATGAACCATTTATGCTTCGTCATAGTCGCTTAACGCATTATCTGCTGAATTATTAGCGATTTCAGGAAAATCGCTAATAATTCAGCAGATAATGCGTTAAGTATCTTAATCGAGATATCTGCCACCCGTGAAGTGAAATACTTACTACCAATCCTTGAGGATTTCCCGTGGCTATCTGTAGTCTTCTTCATCAGTTCCAGTTTACCAAATGATACTTTCTGAATGCAAATGCTTGATTTGTTGATGAAAATACCAAAATCGCTATATCTATGCGGATAATATTTGAGGAGTTCCCTCAATTCCTCATGGATCCCATCATCAGAACTGGTTTTGATAAAAATGGGACCAATCTGGATGTATATACCGGATGACTTTTTTACCATCTCGAAAAAAAATAGGTATATTAGGTGAACAGAGTAGAAGCCTATGGCATACCTACCTAGTTTTTTTTTTTTAATATCTTAGACAGAAAAAACTATCAAAGTACCAATAAATACTACAAATTAGATGTAAACTTTTCATTTTTGTACTTTTATAGTACAAAAATGAAAAGTTTACATCTAATTTTGAAAAAAAAATAATAAATCGTTTAAAAATATCGAAATTCAAATCATATGCAGCCAGCATAGGATTTGAATTTTCGAATTTTTTAATTTTTTTTTTTTTTTTTTTTTAAAGTTAGTTATCCCATAGGCTTCTACTCCGTTCACCTAATACACCCAATTTTTTTCGAGACGGTAAAAAAAGTCATCCAGTAAATCCTTTCTAATAAAAATCGGATTATAAATGTCGGAATACCTACTGAGGTAAAAAACATTAAAAAAAAAAATAGGTTCAACCGAGTTGAGAATATCGTCCTTTTTTTGAAGTTTGTTAAAAAGTAGAGTTACGTGTGTATATATATCGTGCCTGTATACCAATCTCTCTGTTTGACTGTACCTGTACATAGCTTTACTAGTGTTTGTGTTTTCGTTCTGCATGGTTGTATTTAATAAAATATATGTTCTCACGATATGTTTTATTTTATTACTTTTTCAGGTTGCGTTGCCTCCAAAAGAACATTGCTCAACGGCTATCTTCTGACAGTTGTCATAGACAATAATAATCGCTACAACCCATAAACATCCCCCCTTTTACACAAAAAAGTATTACTTACAATAAACTTAACTAGGTACTATTCTAAATCTGAACCATCTGCAAAATCCTTGAATTTTGTGGGTTTCCTAATGTGACGTCCACTGCGGGTTACATTAACCTTTTCACCGCCAAGCACTTCTATAGAAGTTCGGGATTTTCGTGCCACCAGCGCCACAACTTCTATAGAAGTTGTTCATTTTAACTATCTTATTAAAATAAATTTACTGTGATTAAAAGCTTTGTTTCATTTTATTATTTAATATAGCACTGTCTACTACCCTGTTTTTTATTTTTCTACACAAAATAAGCCCTAGTTTGTCCTAAAATCGGCAAAAACAGAAACTCCGAATTTTGTTACTTTCCTCAGAACGCCAATCACTTGATATCAAGTTGGCCAGTGATGTACCGTGAAAGGTTGATTTCACCATTGAAATATTTATAAATACAGAAAGTTACGAATATCGAAAACATTTTGAGGTCAATAAAATATGAACTTAGTTATCTACTTCATTACAAAGGATAGTAGATGAATTTCGACCTTCAGGTAGATGCCGATACGTAATTATAAAGTTGTTACTAATTCTTGTCGATAGTTATTTTCCCATCTCTACAAAACAATTGGTCGTCTATGCCCCTGTGCGCCACCGAGTGCCACGAACTACTATAGAAGTTGGTCAGTGACGTCATAGGCGTGCGGCTGTCAAGGTCACTGTAGTGCAGCACAAAATCGGATTCGCGCGCACGCATCTTTCTTTCTTTTTAAATAAATAGAAAAATGAGTGAAGAACTTGATTCGGACGAACTTCTCAAAATTTTGCAAGGTGTGGAATCGGACTCGGATTGTTTTGTGGAGAATATTGAACCAGAAGATAATTCTGAGGTATGTATAACTGGATGATAATAATAATGTTTATTCATCAAAGAGTAGGAATTCAATAAGTATGTAAAATGTTTGGTGAACCCAGTATCTCCAGATGCACTGTAATTACAGTAGATTTAGGTACTGTTTTGTACTCTATACACTATTATGGTAAATACAGTGTATGAAAGCACTGTAATTTTAACTTTTTTAGAAATTCTTTTCAAAGAAAAAAAAGGAAACCTAATTGCAATTCGTATAAAAATCATCTAAGTGGATGAAACGTAACGTTATATTGTAGATATTATGATTTATGTACCTATTCTGTGCTTATATCTACTTGGTCATATTATTATGCGGAAAGGGGAATTACCTAGCAAACTGTGTCGCTATTTCTGTGAAATTATGTAGTTAGATTTTAGTTTCGTGTATTGGGTTTCAATTTGAGGCGTTTACTTTTAGTTAGGTTATTATGCTTATGACTTCATCATGTTTGTTTAGTTTTGTTGCGCTCACAGGTTCACTGTGCTCGTAGGGATAAACCGAAAACTATTTCGGAAAGTGATGAAGGCGGTGGTCTATCGACATCAAAAATAATGAAGAAAAGACAATAAGCATTCAATTTAATAGTTAAAAATACTTAAAATTTGATAAAGTTCCTAGTTACTGTAAAAAATATACTGTAGTTTAGGACATTATAATTTTACTTTCCCAATCTGGAGACACTGGGTAAACCATATACCTAATAAGCGTTACAGTACGGCCGACATATCTTGGCGAGTCTGAACATAGGCTCTCCGAACTTTCGCGCATGTTCTCTCACTCACACTCGCCTCATGTCGCCATTTGATTCCTAAAAATGTTACTGCGCAGCGTTCTGCGCGAAGTTCGGACTCGCCAAGATACGGCGGCCGTATTGTAGGTACTTGTAGTAGTGGTAACCTTAAGGTGCGTACGGATAGCGCGTTCCTGTGTTACGCGTAGTTGGGAAACACTGTCCACGCGTACATTGGATACGCGTACAGCTCCTGTACGGACCGCCGCGAACCTGTACGCGAGGTCAATCGATCCAGAGCGCTCCGCGAGCCCCAGTCATTCGCCATGACTCCGACAAACTTAGCGGTTGCGTGCACCACCACTGCTGCGGCGTTAGTCATTATTCAATTTCAGAAATTTCATTTTGATTATCCTCCGCTTCCTTTGGAGTTTCCGCTGTTGATGTAGGTGCAGTTTGTGCTGGAATTGGCGTGTCGCTGTAATTGCTTTGGCGTGAGGTAGAGTTGGTTAAATCCGTTGAATAGGCACCGGTATAATACCCATACTGACCAGGTAATTGGCCCATATCAGCTTGAAATATAACATTATTGATAGCATTTTTTACTAGTGTAAATGTTCGCGAGTCGTATTTTTTCAATTCATACGCAATGTGGGTCCCAAAAGAAGTGTAACAGTCTTCTTCCTTGGATAGATATTGTACACTGTGCTTGAGTAATCCCACTGCTTCTGTTAATGTGGCAGTGTCATCGTTATTACGGCGCCTTTTATTTCTGAATGATGTGTTGTGCTGTTGTTGTGTGGATGAGGCAGAATTCCTGGGTGTTTGTTGCATGAACGATGAAGAATTACTAGGTGCTTGTTGTGTGGATGAAGTCAAATCACTAGGTACTTGTTGCGTGGTTGAGGCAGAAAACCTGGGTGTTTGTTGTATGGACGATGAAGAATTACTAGGTGCTTGTTGTGTGGATGAAGTCAAATCACTAGGTACTTGTTGCGTGGTTGAGGCAGAATCACTGGCTAATTGTTCATCATTTGATATAGATTCATGCACATTCTGTGTGTTGTTGCTGGTAGTTATCTGAAAAATAAAATAAGAAAAACTTTAACTTAGATGAAATAATTTGTTACAGCTACCCGAGACTGAAAATCAATGGATGGCCGTTGCAAAAGAATTTGAAGAAAAGTGGAACTTTCCTCATGCAATAGGCGCAATGGACGGCAAACATGTTTGCCTTCAAGCACCATTAAATAGTGGAACGGAATTTTACAATTATAAACAATATTCTAGCATTGTATTGTTAGCATTAGTTGACGCTGATTACAATTTTATGTACGTAAATGTTGGATGTCAAGGGCGCATATCAGATGGAGGTGTTTTTAAAAACACTTCCTTGTACCGGAACCTTGAAAACAAAAGCCTAAATTTACCGAATCCTGAAATACTACAAACTCCTTACAATGTGAAGGTACCGTATATAATTCTGTGTGATAAAGCATTTGCCCTCAGTGAATATACCATGAAACCCTTTTCGGGTAATCCAGAAAGAGGATCTATTGAAAGAATATTCAATTATCGTCTATCAAGAGCAAGGAGGGTAGTTGAGAATGCATTTGGGATACTGAGTTCGGTGTTTCGAGTACTACGAAAACCAATGCTTTTGGAACCGGAAAAAGCTACAAAAATTGTGTTGGCAACTGTTTATTTACACAATTTTTTACGAAAAAGCAGACTATCAAATATTTACGCACATACGAATGCATTTGACTCTGAACAGCGAGGAGAGCTTGTTCCAGGTGCATGGCGACAAGACCAACAGCAATTAACTTCTTTTTTTCCTTTAGACAGTGTACCTAGGAGATCGCCCAATACTCCTACTCATATACGTTTACATCTGGCGGAACACTTTGTTAATAATGCCCCCCTTGAGTGGCAAAATAATCACTAAGTTTTAATGTGACATTTATATTATATAAAACGTGTACTAACTACACGGATTAACGTAGGCTAAAATAATATGTATGATGGTGGTGGCGTGGGTTTGTACTCAGTGAAAGACACTACGCTTAGAGTACATAAACAGTTTATTAGCGCACAGTGACTTGTACAACTATTGGAACTATAACTATATTCTAACATACATAAAAAACAAAACTTTTGGCGGGAGCGAGCAAGAGCCGCGGAATCGATTGAAACGTTACTTGCGTGCGGAGCGGGCGCGCGCGACTCAGACTGGCGACTGGCCTCGGGAGTCGGGCGCGGGATCGGAGCGCGAGGGACGCCGCCGGCGGCGTGTGTGCGGAGCGCATGCGCGGCGCTTGCGCGGCGTCTGGCCGATTGTGTGACCGCGCACCGTACCGAGTTTCAAACACTATTTAACGCGCGTAATATATGTATAATAAAATTGAAAAAGCCTCATAAAGCAGCTGGTAAGTATAAATATAATAACGTTAATAACTAATCGTAATTACTTACAGTAGTCTCCGTTGTTGGCATTGGTTTGTCCTTGTCATTTAGAAAAGTAAAATATTCAGATGCAAACCACTTCGATATATATACATCATTAGCTCCTGTAAAAAAAAAAGATAAAAAAGTATATAGGGTATTATAAATATGTCAATTTACAATGCGAAAATACAATGCATAAAATGCGTAAATAAACAATTTAAAAACTTACCTGATCCTGTTACTAAACTTTTTTTGATTTTGCTCCTTTCTTTTCTATTAGTTGCTAATAAAGTTGTCATCTTTTTTTTTAATTCACCTATTGGAATGTTCAGTTCATTTGAAATTGCCTTCCATGCATCTTGGCGTAAATCGTTATTTCGATAATCAGTTAGTGTGCTATCCCACAAGACCCGGTGAAATTCATAAAGTTGAATCAATCTAATAATATTTTCATTATTGAAACTCGAAGAACACGCGTGTTTATTCATTTTGCCGTCCAAATATAGCGTAGCCGGCCGCGTGCGTCCTCTTTGACGCGCGACCAAAAACCGACTGACGGTGGCTCGCGCTGCGAGTTGGCTCGCGCGGTACGCGTACCCCAAGAGTGAACGCGTAGCTGCAGGTATGGACTAGGCGTTCCGGATACGCGTAAACTGAGTACGCGTACCAGGGTACGCGCAATCCGTACGCACCTTTACGGTTTGAGGAGATAAAAGTTCAAATAAAATAAAACAAATTAATAATATTTGTGAGATTCAATCCGAACAGCAAAATAAAACAAAAAAATGGTTTAGGTACGTTGAGCTTGTGTGCTTTATGATGGTGTGTGTGTAGGTACTAAGCTGTGGTCTATGGTCCCACGACTGCACTGCCCGTGTTCTCCACAGATAACATACAATAACAGTAGTCAGAGAGCTTTCTCATAGGAGGGTTGCTAATTATACTTTTTATATAACGTATCCTACTTTAGTTTTGGTGAATTATACTTTAATATTATTTTTGTGTATGTGAAATTACTCAATTTCCAATCTTTACTGGGATGCCTAAAATAAAAAAAAATATGGATACTATATCGATACTCGATAGGTAGGTACTTCTATGTTCAAACAGAACGCTATCGTATACGATAAAGTAAAAATAAAAAATATTCAAGGTGCAGTTTTGAATCTCCAAAAAAAAATCATTAAATAAATAATAAATAAATATCCCTGGACATTTCACACAACGCCATCTAGTCCCAAGCTAAGCAACCTAATGCTTGTGTTATGGTAACGAGATGGCTGATAAACTACTTATATACATTTTTTTTTGTAAATACATACATATTATAGATAGAAAAACACCCAGACTCGGAACAAATACTTGTAGGTCGTACAAATATTTGTTCCGTGCGGAAATCGAACCCGCGACATGCTGCGCAGTAGTCAATCGCTCAACCACTGCGCCAACCGTGTCGTCAAAGTCGTCATCGTCATTAGACGATTATGTTAGTGATTCTCGACCCAAATCAAAAATAAATCTGGTATGACTTGCTTGTACGCGTTTTCATTTCGCAGAATAAATGGGCGGAGCCTCGTACAGGCTGTCGCTCTCACGTACACAGTGACACAACGCGCGTTAAATCGCAACAGAATGATGATTCTGTTTTCTTGAATGGGTCTAAGAGTTATTCTGAAAAACAGTAAAAATTAAAAAGCTAAAATAATAATAGTATTATTGATTATTAGCCAGGTATTATATTTTCGTATGATTATTTACTAGTTTTATAAAAACCTGAAATCATATGCAGATTTAAAACTGCACTTCGTTTAATAATGATCGAAACATTATAATAATGTAAGTGTGACAAACATGCAGTCCGGCAGATGCCAGACTTACCATGTTCCATAGAAAATAATTTCTTATTTACTCACTATTTCCGCAATGTCAGCTTTCACTGAAATAGTTCTACATCTCTAAAATCTAAAATGGTGAGAAAAGAGAAACAGAAGATCTATAAATCTAGTAAAAAATAAATTGCTTGTTTATATATATATTTAACTTTAAATAAGGAATTTAAAAAAAACTTTTAATGTGTGCAAGTAAAACACAAAAAATCTTCAAAAAAAAGAGAAAGAATAATTAAAAAAGACTTTTTTCTTTCGTAATACTTCTTTTCCCCTATATATTATTGTGATACGTTATTTTTTTCAAAACCAGTTGGCAACCCTTCTCATAGGCCGACAAGTTTATGACGTTTGACGCTCTGATTGGCTCGCTCCAAGTTCTTAACCAAGCAAAGAGTCGAACGCAGTAATATTTGCGATTGCGTTTACGTAAAAACAACTCGCACTAGGCACCCAGATCTCGCCAGGCCAGGCGTTATTGTTGTGTGGCATTTAAGCGTTGCTTATAGAGATTGAACATTTGTCGTATCCTGAGTTCCGGGATAAATACCGGATAGTTTTTTTAGCGCAACTTTAATCAGAGCTCGAGCCCTCTCTAGTCTAGCGTAATAACTGTATTTTTAAATATCTGTCTCAAATTCTCAATAATGGATTGCTTAAAATAATTACTTTGTTTATTTCAGTCATCGACCGACGAAGTGTCCGTGCGGCAGGAATGTTCAGTAACTGTGCCCCGACCAACTAGTTCATCCCCCGGTCAGCAAGAGCAAGAGACATGGTCTTCAGAGCCCTTTACACCAATTTTGGAACCATTCGACGAATTTGCGTCCGGACTAAATATTAATTTTATGAATAGAGATTGCACAGAATTAGATATATTTGAACATTTTTTGGACACAAATTTAGTGACACAGATTGTGCGTCATATAAATCAATTCCATAATTATTTTATTCTTAGAATACCTCTAACTTTACATTCAAGACTGCAGCAATGGCACGATGTAACCGTACCAGAATTTTATATATTTATTGCCATAGTTATGTTGATGGCTCGCAACAATCATTTAAGTATAGAAGAGCACTGGTCTACGGACCCGTTGTTGCTGACACCTATGTTTGGCAATCTAATGTCTCGAAATCGGTTTTCTAGTATTTTAGGAATGTTACATTTCAGTAATCCTATGGCAGCAAAAAATACCTCAATTTTAGAAAAAATCGAACTAGTAACAACTCACGCCCGCGATAAATATAAAACTTTATTAACGCCCTATCGAAATCTATGCGTTGATGAAAGTATTGTTCCCTTTAAAGGGAGGTTGAATATTAGGCAGTATCTTCCGAAAAAAAGGAACAGATTCGGTATTAAATTATTTGTTCTCTGTGACGTGACTACAGGAATTATTATTGACTTCATAGTGTATTGTGGTGCAACAAGTGCTATCACGGATCCAGCTGGTTTGGGCGCGGCCGGTGCAGTAGTTGCTACTTTGCTCAAAGACTTTTTTGGGACTTCGAGACACATATACATTGATAATTGGTTTACCAGTCCAAAATTATTAAAATTTTTATATGAACATAAAATATATGCATGTGGCACAGTGAAAAAAAACAGATCGGGTATGCCTGTTCTGACTGACAAATTAAGAAAAGGTGAGACCATAACTAAATCCAAACAACCATTAACGGCTATCAAATGGCGCGATAAAAAGGACATTTACATGTTAACCACCATCCATGATGGGAGAATGTTGCCATCTATGAAGGAGGATCGCGTCACTGGTTTGCCGGTTTTAAAACCAGAGGCAGTTTTGGATTACTCGAGTAATATGGGAAGTGTAGACACAGCTGACATGTTACTCAGTTCTGTGCAATGTATCAGAAAAACTTTAAAATGGTACAAAAAGCTTTTTTTTCATATTGCAGACATGCATTTATTAAACGCTTTTTATTCAAATAAAGTAATTATTAATAAGTCTAAAGCACCCATTGTTGATTTTCAATTAAAAGTTACACGACAAATAATACAAAAGTACAATCCTTTAGCGTTAACACACCCCCAAGTACCCCGCAGTTTAAAAAACAATCCCCTCAGAGTACTGCCTGGTAACACAGTCGAGCATATGCCAGAAAATAGAGGTCATTATAGACAATGCAAAGAATGCATCAAACAAAAAATAAGGAAACAAACAAGGTATATGTGTCGCATATGTAATGTTTATTTGTGTGCCGCTCCTTGTTTTCACAAATATCATTTGATGTAGGCAATTAATCGTCCAAAGAAACTTAAGTGTTCCTAACTAGTACCTAGATAATTCGTTCGTACATATTTTAATACTTCATTTTATTATATTTTTTCTTTATTTACTTTTTTAATTTTTATTATTCCTTCTTTATAATAGTTTATTTTTGTATTTTTAAATCGGACTGTGATTTAATTTTAGAATTTTCTACTTTTAAGACTGCTTGTACTATTGGTACTATTTTGATTACTGTGATATTTTAAATTAGACTGAATAGAACTAAGATCATCTTAATGCTTTAGACTAGCTATAGGTAGGTACATTTTGTATATTTTGTTTGTGTTTAATTACTTTGGCTTTATAAGCAACCTGTGAATAAAACTAAATTGTGATTTCAGATAGATGTATTATTTATTTTACTCGGGTTTCTATTACAATTAAGTATAGTCTAACAATAAGTGAATCAAACAGTACAAAACAACAATTAGTAGGTACCTAATAATAACATAAATGTGATTGAAACAAACTTGTTAAACCTTAATGTAAGTTCCTAAGGTGAAAGTGCAAAGTTAACCCGCGAAATTCAAATTTCCTTAAGCTTTGCTTGCATTTTGCAAGTCATAATGTTATCATTTTAAGTTAAATGTTGATTCAGATTTAATTTGTGTCCGTAACACATAGTTACTTACGGAATTATAATCATTAAAAATCATCAATACAATGTGCTTGATTTATCTAACCCTATTAAATAGTGTTTCATGATAAAGTCAATCAATAAGGTCAGTTGAACTGAGAGGGTTGTATTGATGATTTTAATGTTTATAACTCTGTTTTAAAAAGTTATATTTGTTGTTGTCGCTAATTATATTTTAATGAACATAGCAAACACTAACTTTCGTTAGTTAGTGTCAACTTGCAAAATGCAAAAAACGTAAGCAAATTTGAATTTCGCAGGCTACCCTGGCGCTTCTGCTTTATTAAATCAATATTAAGAGGCCTCTTACAGTCCACTAGCGCCGCCAATCGAAAAAATGTCATAACTCGTAAATAGAATCAAAAATACAAAATATGTTCTATTATTACTGTGGAAAAGGCAATAACGTAATTTTATAACACCTTGTCAACACTTGAAATATAGCTGTGTAGCTAAATCGTGCATTCAAAACATAAACGGCCGTTTTTGTTACAAATGCACGATTTAGCTACACAGCTATATTTCAAGTGTTGACTAGGTGTTATAAAATTACGTTATTGCCTTTTCCACAGTAATAATAGAACATATTTTGTATTTTTGATTCTATTTACGAGTTATGACATTTTTTCGATTGGCGGCGCTAGTGGACTGTAAACCGCCTCTTAAACATGAATATTAAAATCATATTTTTTTTATATTTGAATTTTATTATATTTTTAAATCGGTCTGTGATTTAATATAGGCAAGAAAGATTCTTCTTACTTTTAAGACTGTTTGTACTATTCTTGGTACTAGATATTTGTATTACAGTGAATTTTAAATAAGACTAAATTGAACTAAGAACATCTTACTGTTTAAAACTAGTATACATATTTGTGCATTTTGTTTGTGTTTGATTACTTTGACCTTCTATGCAACCTGTGAAAACTAAATTGTGATTTCAGACTATTGTATTTTTTCATACTCAAGTTTCTATTATAAATAAGTGTAATCTGACATCATTACTGAAAATCAATCAACAAGAACAAAACAATAATAATTGTAAAAATATGATTAATACTAACTTGTGAAAGAATAGCGTGAGTCCTACTTAATAAATCATTTTCTTAACAAACTAATAATTTTTTCCATTCTCTCATATCTTTCCTTAATATCGAATCTTAATAATTCAGTTGCAATAAATTGGCCAAAATATTTGCAACCATGTAAATCTATTACACTAACGTTCAAATCTTCTTTCTTTACGTCGTCGGTAGATGTACCAGCATCTATAAATTTCTTTTTAGGCATTTCTTCTTCATATACCTGTGAAAATTCTCCAAACTCATCATTTTCTAGAATTGGCGTTTCCATCTGAGTTTCGTCGTCGTCCTGTGTTTCAGGAATGCAGTCAGATCGTTTTCGCTTCAGATCTGTAGATAATAATTATACAAATATAAATGAATTTCATACAAATCACTAGGTTTTTGTTATAAGTTGGAAATCATCTAATGACTTCTCCCACTTGGGTGGAGCGAAAGGGCGTGTCAGATTTTTTGGTAATATAATTACTGTGGAATATACTTGTTATTATTTTATCATACACGACATCGACAGCGTTCTGTTTCAACGTAGAACTAAGTATCGATTAATAGTTCAGTAACTATATATTTAAGTTTTTCATTTAACGCATCACAGTAACGCTGAAAATAGAGTATTTTCACATATTTTATTTTTATAGAAAAGCATAACATTTGCCAAAAATAAAGTAGTAAGTGTCACTATAAAGTATGTTTGGCAACCCTAGTTCCACAGGCGCCCAAAGAGATTTCAGCAATATTGCCTGGGCTTGTTAGATACGCTGCGTCACTTGTATTCGCGTCACTAGAAAAACTTGAGCTGGTTTAATGGGAGCCCCGACGGATATTCCTCGGTACCATTTCGTTACATAATAATTGGGTTAAGTCGGGGGTTTTGAGTTATTTTATTCTTTTTCAATTAGATTTTAACCGTCGTGGGTATTTTCAAAATTTTTAATTTTGATTAATTTTATTTCTGACTTTTTAGAGAGCATATACGAATTGTAATTGCTGATGAAAACCACATTTAAATCGGACAATTCGTTTTAATATTATTGCAATATTATTTTGCACTAATATTGTAGCGCCCTCTAGCGAGTTGCAGACGTGATTTTTATTATTTGGGAACATGCATTAAGCTACCACGTACACATTGCTGAAAACAGAATTGTTTTTTTTTTATTATTATTATTATTTTTAAAAACGTGTAGGATTTACTCCTGTATCGTGTATCTGTATTATAATCGGACATTTCGTTTTGCAACATTGTTTTGCACTAATATTGTGGCGCCCCCTAGTGAGTTATAGCCATGGCACCTATCTAAGAACATGGACTCATCAAACACACACCCGTTATTGAAAACCGCATCAAAATCGGATCATTGGTTTAGAAGATAGGTGGGAACCATAGACTTATAAAAAAGATGGACTCCGCGCCACGCATATAGAAAGTGAAGCACAGTAAGTATGCCGGACCGTTTGTACAAACACGCCTCGCGCACACATTTACATCATAGTATGCCGACCGGCCGCCATTACGTGACACGAGCGACGCCGTCTTTGCAGGTACTCAAATCATGCACACATAGATCGGTACGGTGCTTCACTTTCGATATTCGTGGCGCGGAGTCCATCTTTTTTTATAAGTCTATGGTGGGAACATTACTTTTCACAAGAACTAAGATTGTGGCGCCCCCTAGTGAGTTACAGCTATGACACCTATCTAAGAACATGAACTCATCAAACACAAACCTGTTATTGAAAACCGCATCAAAATCGGATCATTACTTTAGAAGATAGGTGGGAACATTACTTTGCACAAACACACACACAAACACGCAAACATCTCTCAACCTAAACGCATATACCTGCTCCGTTCCGTCGTGGGTAAATAGAGAAACGCAATCTGTGCGCGGGGTCCCCCGCGCGCAGATGGGTAAACGCTACCGATACATGAATTAAGAAAAGAACAGAAACAACACTTAAAAACAATGCTTTGATAAGTACACGGCTACAAGCGTGATAGAATTTAAATATATACTTACTTTCCATTTCAAAAAACACTTTAAAAACAATTCAAAATTCTGCCACTTAGATACCTACGGTAAAAAACGTTGACTGAAGTTATTAAAAAAACACAGGAATAAACAAAAATAGAAGAAAGAAAGACCATAGACCCCATCCCTGATCAGAATCGAATTCAACGTGCCCTCAGTGCCAATAACTTGATATGAAGTTAAAGAATGAGATCATGAAACAAATAGAGATGTACCCCATTCCTTATAGTTCTAATTGAGTTATGTATTAGTTTCTTTGATACTCACAAATTATACTGTTTTTTCTTATTAAGGATACTGTGAAATAAAACAAATCTGGAAATATTTAATCAGTTTTTATTTATATTCGTAAAATCTACTTTAAATCTTAACTTTACGCGTACAAATCTTATTCATCGATATGACGATATCCCCATCACTACTGTTTACTATATATTTAGTTATACATTTATATCTTGGCGCTCGGCGAGGCATTGCGTTTTGTGTACGTTGGCGGCGAAAAGGTTAACAACATCACTACGATCTGAACTATCAGCTAATAATTTAGTGTTCTCAAACCTTTTTTGTAAGCTAGGAGTAAACACATTAACATCAATATTTACTAACTTGTTAGGTGATACTTGTTCAGATGTATTCCGAGTATAGTCAACGGGCTCAACATTAAGTTCAGAGATACTCTCATTTTGTTCACTACTACTCTCAACTGGCAAAATATCAGGTTCATTAGGTAGCTTATTACTTTCATCAGGTGAAACATCTGGTATATAAACATTGGTGTGACTACATGTTGTGTTTTTATTATGATTAATTCTGTTTTCAAAACTATTAGAATTACACTTATATCTGGGTTTTATGTACATTCTATTTCTCCTATAACTGTTCCCTATCTCATCCCCCACTAAATAGGAACGAGGCTCATCGCATTTGTTTAAAATTTTTCCTTTAATCCAGTTACCATCAAGAGATTTTTTAAAATACACTTCTTGATCAACATTTAAATCTGAGAGAGGCTTTGACTTTTTGTCATAGCTTTTTTTTACAGTGTCTAAATGATTGTAGTACTTATTATTACATTTAGCTATTTTAGGTTTCAACTCAATCTTTGGAGTTGGTAACAATGAATTTAAGTTTCTGGAAAATAACAACTGAGCAGGAGATGGCATGTATGGTTTAGGAGTATTGCGATAATTCAACAAACCCAGGTATGGATCTGATCCATCCTCTTTACATTTTTTGAATATGTTTTTAAATATTTTGACACCACTTTCACTTTGTCCATTTGATTGTGAATGTTTAGGACTTGACTTTATATGCTCAAATTTATAAAAATCTGCAAAGGCTTTAAATTTTTCTGAAGTGAATTGTGTTCCACAGTCTGTCGCTGCAATTGCTGGTATGCCATGTCTTGCAAAGATGGATTTACAATTAAGTATTACACAATCACTTGACAAGTTATCCAATTTACAAACTTCAATATACTTTGAATAATAATCCATGAATATAAGAAAGTCTTTGTTGTCAAGAGTACAGATATCAATGCCAACTTTGTGCCAAGGAATTCTCACTATATTATGATGGATCAGTGGCTCTTTCTGTACATTTGGGCTGTATTTGGCACAAGGTTCACACTGTCTAACAAATAATTCAAGATCTTTGTTCAAGTCAGGCCAGAAGATACAAGACCTAGCTCTAATTTTACAAGTGTTTAAGCCTACATGTCCTTGATGAATATTTTTTAACATTTCAGCTTTCAGAGATTCCGGTATAACAATTAAGTTACTTTTCAATACAATGCCATCCAATAAATTTAGCTCATCTCTAAATGTCCAATAGTTTCTTAGGTTTCGATCTACATTATTAATATTTTTTGGCCATCCATTTTTAATGTGAATAATAACATTTTTAAGTACCTGATCCGATTCAGTTGCCAATTGAATTTTCTTTAATTGAACATTAGATACAGGTAAAAAATCTCTTTGTAATTTCACATGACAAATAATATTCTCACGAAGTTGTTTCATCTTAGGTTCTACATTATTGGTACAACTACGTGACAATGTATCAGCAATGAACAGTAATCGGCCTGGTTTGTATTTGACATCTAAATTGTAACCTTGTACGGCTAACATCATTCTTTGCAGTCTTGCTGGGACTTTATATAAAGGTTTTTTAAACAAGGTTTCTAAAGGTTTATGATCTGTTTCTACATGTACTTTACGACCATATACATATTGATGCATTTTATAACAACCAAAAACTATTGCTAACATTTCTTTTTCTAACTGACAATAATTTTGTTCTGTGGGATTAAGGGATCGTGACCCAAATGCAATTGGTTTTCCATTTTGTAAAACAACTGCTCCCATTGCTGTTGATGAACTATCTACTGATAACACAATATCTTGGTTAGTATTAAAGAAAGCTAAACATGGACTACTGCACAAAGCTTTTTTCAGCATGTCAATACATTTTTCTTGGTTGCTATCCCAGGTGAACACAGCATCTTTTTTCATTAATATCCGCAAAGGTTCTATCATTTTTGAATAGTTTGGAATAAAGCGAGAAAGATAGTTACACATTCCCAAGAATCTTTCTAGGTCTTTTTTATTTTTAGGATGTTCCATATTCATTACTGCCCGCACTTTACCAGGGTCTGGAGACACACCATTTGCAGTAAACTTGTGCCCCAGGAACAGAAGTTCTGACACAAAAAATTTACATTTAGATTCATTAAATTTAATGCCATTTTTTAATGCAATGGTCAATACTTGTCTTAATTTTTCATTTAATTCCTCCACTGACTGGGCATAGACACATAAGTCGTCTATGTATGGGATCACTCCATCCACATTTTCAAACATCTGAGTTATTATTCGACTAAATTCCTCTGGTGCAGAACTTATGCCAAATGGTAACCTTTTAAATCTATACCTACCAAATGGTGTTATGAATGTGCACAAATCTGAACTTTCTTCATTTAAATTAAGCATCCAAAACCCATTTGATGCATCTAGTAATGCAAAAACTTTAGCATTTTGCATCTTGTTTTTAATTTCATCCAGAGTAGGCAATTGATATTTGGGTTGTATGATGTATTTGTTTAAAGTCCTTGGATCAATGCATATTCTCAATTTTCCATTTGGTTTTCGAACAGGAACTAAATTATTTACCCATTTTGTAGGATTTGTTACTTTCTCAATAACACCTAACTTCTCCATTTTATCTAGCTCCTGGCGCAATTCTGGCAGTAATGAAAACGGAACACGTCTGGCTGCTTGTACAGTTGGGACTGCTTCACTGTTCAGTTGAATATTCACTGATCCGGGAATGCAACCAAGACCACCATCAAACAGCTCACTGAAATTAGTTTTCAAAGTTTTAATTAAACTGCTAAACTTATCATTCTCACATGTCACGTTATGTATGTTTACAAGATTTGTGTTCGCTGAAACAAAATTATAGGTTAAACATGTTCTACAGCCCAGTAAGGTGGGAATTTTTCCTTCAATTATGATGAATTTAACATTATACTTCTTTTTATTTGGATGTGCAATTTCCAACCAACAAGTTCCTCTGACTGGTATACATTTCCCATCAAGTTGTATCACCTTCTTGTCACAAGGTAAAATTTCTGAATTTTTTAAATCAAGTTGTTCACATACCTCACTTCCAATCACATTACAAGCTGCTCCTGTGTCCATTTTAATAGGTATTTTTTTTTCTCTTACTGTAAATTCCTGAATTATCTCATTGCCAACATATCCAATGAAAAAATCACCTTCTTCGTTTTCTTCTGTGCTTTGCACCTCTTCAACTACATTTACCTGTTTTCTGAAGTTTTGTTTCCTAATGCTATGACACACCTTGCCAAAATGGTTCTGTTTCTCGCATTTGTAACAAGTTTTTCCAAAGGCTGGGCATTGGTTTATATTATGAGTTGAGCTACAATTCCGACAGTTTCTTATAAGTTTAGCGGACATCTTATTGTTTATGAACAGTACTTCAGTCTGATTTGTTTCTTGGCTCTGTAGCTCAACTTTTTCTTGTAAATATCTACTGGAAGCCTCCGCACTCAGTAGGTACTTCATTACATAGTCTAAGGATAACTTACCATCGTCTTCTGCCATGAGTTTAGTTTTTAATCCGTTGTATTTTGCGTGAAGTCCAGCTATTATTTTCGACACCGTTAAACTCTCTCTCAAATCTCCGAATTCGCAGGTATTGCCGAGGTTAATTACCTTTTGAAAAAACTCTTCCAGTCTAGTGTTATTTTGAGTAATTGTAAAGAATTCGTTCCTCTGAATGGTTAGGCTTTTCCTTGGGTCGAAATATTTTTGGAATTTCTCGATAACTTCTGATAAAGTTTCTTCTTCACTACAGTTAAACGAATTATAGATGCGTATGCCTTGTTCACCGATGTAATTAAGTAGGATGCTTATCTTTCTTTTGTCCTTGGCTTCATCCAATCCAGTGGCTGAAAGGTATATCTCAAACCTCTGCTTGTAGGACTTGAAATTTTCAGATAGGTTGCCTTCGAATTCCATAGCGCGGAGTGGTGGGCTGAATGCACCTGACACCATGTTTGTGTTTTCGTTCTGCATGGTTGTATTTAATAAAATATATGTTCTCACGATATGTTTTATTTTATTACTTTTTCAGGTTGCGTTGCCTCCAAAAGAACATTGCTCAACGGCTATCTTCTGACAGTTGTCATAGACAATAATAATCGCTACAACCCATAAACAACTAGCTTTACACATTAATTCGTTTATCAGTATAATAATTATAATAATATATAATTTTTTCATGATAATTGATTTAACTTTTGTTGATTTATTACTTACTTATTACTCGATATTATTACTTAACCATTATTTTTTATTGATCTCACACTGATGATTTTTCTGTGCAATGTATAAATAAATAAATAAAAATAAATAAATATCCTTGGACATTTCACACAACGCCATCTAGTCCCAAGCTAAGCAACCTAATGCTTGTGTTATGGTAACGAGATGGCTGATAAACTACTTATATACATTTTTTTTTGTAAATACATACATATTATAGATAGAAAAACACCCAGACACGGAACAAATACTTGTAGGTCGTACAAATATTTGTTCCGTGCGGGAATCGAACCCGCGACATGCTGCGCAGCAGTCAATCGCTCAACCACTGCGCCAACCATGTCGTCGTGTTGTCGTGTGTCGTATACTTTAGTGTTTTTATTTTGATTTATTATTTTTATTTTCACTGATTTTAGTTTACTTAAATTTAGTTTATATTCACCTGTAAAGCAAAATGTCGCAATACTGACCCCCAAGATACAGGCAATGTCTAGTTTGGGGGTCACCGTCCAATCTGTTCTTGTTTGCCTGATTATTAATAAATAAATATGAAATAAATACTTATAAGAAATAAATAAGTAAGTAACAAGATATAAAATAATGGAAGTTGAAGTCTATCGAAAAAAAACTCTCGGTTTTTGTAAGAATATTTATTAGTTCAAAAGAGAAACATACAAATAGTAAAAACTTATAAAACACAGTACACACAAATACATGAAATCTTATAATCTATGATTACCGTCCTTCTTAGCCGCTCTGAGGAAAAAATGTGTTGTAGCGAGCTTTAGATGTGGGAGCACATATAAAGCTCGCTCTTCATTCGTACAATAGTATTGGGTATCATTACCTCCAATGATGTTATAAGTAAAATTATGTCATAAGTAAAAAGAGGTAGATAGTTTAAACACGCTCCCAAGTGGCACGTTAAAATCTGGCTATATTCGGCCACATTTTCGTCGTCTTGTCTCTTTTTCGCAACCGATAATTGCAACATGCCGTCCTACTTCCACGTGTCATTTAATAGTTCGACATTGTGCCGTTTTAGAACATCGAATCTTGGGTAAGTACCTACCTACCCAATGGGTATTTTTACTTATAATATCATTGATTATCTCATTATCTACCTACTTAAGTACTTTTTCAAATGTCATTTAGATACTTTGATCGTGTTATCGACAGTCTAAATTCTCCCTCGTTGCAATACTATAAGAACGGACAAGAACGACATGATTTTGTACTTAGACAGCTTAATAACATCAATCACTCAGTTTCTGAATTGAGAATTTGAATTGGTATTGAAGTTGGATATTTATCGACAATCCCTACTTTAGCATTAGGTACAGTCAGCGTCACGATGTGGTTACCCCCTAGGAAGCACCGGACCACCGGTGCTTCCAAGGGGGATAACCACATCGTGACGCTGACTGTACCTACTTAAGGTTTTACCAAAATTCCCTTCGTTTTTTGCAAAGAAACTGAATTTCGCGGGCGTCACCGCTCGCTAGTAATGCCAATGCCAATGTATAGTTTGACAAGTTCACAACTTCCAATTCTCAGTTCACAAACTGGGTTGAACTCTATTTTAAATACTAAAACCAGAGTTTTACGATCGTAAAACTATGCTAAAACTAAGCCTGGTGTTCGGGCTTTGTGTTTAAAACCTTGTCATTCTGACATCAGACGACCCTGCTCGGAGTAACAATTTCCCAGTGCGTCAACAACCACTGATGCTGTGTCATTACTTATTTCTAATAAAAGTATAAAAAATAATCTTACATAATTTAACGATTACCTATGATTTTTATTTAAAACTAAGTACCTCTTCATAATATTAGGTCTTTACCTTGTCTTTACCTATGAAACCATTGTTGAGATCAAAATTTTGAGAAGAAAAGCTATCAAACCAAAAACCTACCGTGCGTTCACTTGCGGTACCTTTTCCATACACGTCGTTATCGATGTTTCTGTAACCATGCAAAAATCGAAATAGTGCAGCACTGACAGCACGCAATATTAAAATGACGTCATAAAAAAAACAAGGTTTTTTAACGATAAAGATAAAGATAAATTTATTTGTTAAAACATGTGTAACATGATACATGAATGCACATATTGATGGAAAAATATTTTTATTGGACCAACATGTTTTGCCTCACTCGGCGTACAAAATGTTTTTATTATTATGTATTTTGTTTTAGATCAAAATACGATCTAAAACGTATTTTGTTTTAGATCGTTAAAAAACTAAGTAACTTAGAGTTCTCAAACAAAAAATGTAATCTAGCTTAGTCTATCCACTTTATGAAACATTAATTAGATTACAACCAAGCTATAGAAAAATTTTGCACAGAAGCCGTGTTTAGGCGCCCGTTCCGCGCCGCTGCGCGCCGCCATTTTTTGTTGGGGGGCGTGTCAGGGGTAGAATGTAGAGTGTTCTATGTCGCGAGAAAGATTGGCGTGTTCGTTTCGACCGCGCGGCCATGGCGTTAAAAAAAAAAAAAAACTATACCAACATTTTGTAACAATTTGTAAAAGTTGACTCCCAAAACCTCAAATTTGTCAAAGCTATGGTTAAAAAGTTAGAAGGGTTTGAACGTGGCCGCGCCATCGAAACGCGGAGAACCGCGCGGCCACGGAGATCTCAGAAACTAAGCGTTGCACAGACCTGAAATTTTGGTAAATAACAGATTCAATTTGTAAACAATTTGTAAAAATATAGAAAAAAATCCTAGGTTAATATTTTAGGAGCTGTGAGACTAAAACCCCGTGGCCGCGCCATCGAAACGGTGACAAAAACGTGATAGTCGATATCTCGCTGAAAAAGCATCGCAGACGTCTAGAGTTTTTTGTAAAACCCAGATTTGAATTTGTCAAAACTTATAAAAATGCAACAAAAAATACTAGGTTAATATTTTAGGAGCTGTGAGACTAAAACCCCGTGGCCGCGCCATCGAAACGGTGACAAAAACGTTATCACCGATATCTCGCTGAAAAAGCATTGCAGAGGTCTGAAGTTTTTTGTAAAACCTAGATTTGAATTTGTCAAAACTTGTAAAAATACAACAAAAAACCCTAGGTTTATATTTCAGGACCCGCGCCATAGAAACGGTGAAAAACACGTTATCGCCGATATCTCACTGAAAAAGCATCGCAGAGGTCTGAAATTATTTGTAAAACCTAGATTTGAATTTGTCAAAATTTGTAAAAATATAACAAAAAATCCTAGGTTTATATTTCAGGAGCCGCGCCATTGAAACGGTAAAAAACACGTTATCGCCGATATCTCACTAAATAAGCATCGCAAAGGTCTGAAGTTTTTTGTAAAACCTAGATTTGAATTTGTCAAAATTTGTAAAAATACAACCAAAAATCCTAAGTTTATATTTCAGGAGCTGTAAGACTAGAACCCCATGGCCGCGCCATTCAAACGGTGAAAAATATGTTATCGCCGATATCTCGCTGAAAAAGCATCGCAGAGGTCGGAAGTTTTATGTAAAACCTAGATTTGAATTTGTCAAAACTTGTAAAAATACAACAAAAAATCCTAGGTTTATATTTCAGGAGCTGTAAGACTAAAACCCCGTGGCCGCGCCATCGAAACGGTGACAAAAACGTAATACCCGATATCTCGCTGAAAAAGCATCGCAGACGTCTAGAGTTTTTTGTAAAACCCAGATTTGAATTTGTCAAAACTTACAAAAATGCAACAAAAAATCCTAGGTTTATATTTCAGGAGCTGTAAGACTAAAACCCCGTGGCCGCGCCATCGAAACGGTGACAAAAACGTGATAGCCGATATCTCGCTGAAAAAGCATCGCAGACGTCTAGAGTTTTTTGTAAAACCCAGATTTGAATTTGTCAAAACTTGTAAAAATACAACAAAAAATCCTAGGTTTATATTTCAGGAGCTGTAAGACTAAAACCCCGTGGCCGCGCCATCGAAACGGTGACAAAAACGTAATACCCGATATCTCGCTGAAAAAGCATCGCAGACGTCTAGAGTTTTTTGTAAAACCCAGATTTGAATTTGTCAAAACTTACAAAAATGCAACAAAAAATCCTAGGTTTATATTTCAAGAGCTGTAAGACTAGAACCTCATGGCCGCGCCATCACAACGGTGAGAAATACGTTATCACCGATATCTCGCTGAAAAAGCATCGCAGAGGTCTGAAGTTTTTTGTAAAACCTAGATTTGAATTTGTCAAAACTTGTAAAAATACAACAAAAAATCCTAGGTTTATATTTCAGGAGCTGTAAGACTAGAACGTCATGGCCGCGCCATCGAAACGGTGAAAAATACGTTATCACCGATATCTCGCTGAAAAAGCATCGCAGAGGTCTGAAGTTTTTTGTAAAACCTAGGTTTGAATTTGTCAAAACTTGTAAAAATACAACAAAATATCCTAGGTTTATATTTCAGGAGCCGCGCCATTGAAACTGTGAAAAACCCGTTACCGCCGATATCTCGCTTTTTCAGTGAGATATCGGCGATAACGTGTTTTTTACCGTTTCAATGGCGCCACTCCTGAAATATAAACCTAGGATTTTTTGTTATATTTTTACAAATTTTGACAAATTCAAATCTAGGTTTTACAAGAAACTTCAGACCTCTGCGATGCTTTTTCAGTGAGATATCGGCGATAACGTGTTTTTTACCGTTTCAATGGCGCCGCTCCTGAAATATAAACCTAGGATTTTTTGTTGTATTTTTACAAGTTTTGACAAATTCAAATCTAGGTTTTACAAGAAACTTCAGACCTCTGCGATGCTTTTTCAGTGAGATATCGGTGATAACGTGTTTTTTACCGTTTCAATGGCGCCGCTCCTGAAATATAAACCTAGGATTTTTTGTTGTATTTTTACAAGTTTTGACAAATTCAAATCTAGGTTTTACAAAAAACTTCAGACCTCTGCGATGCTTTTTCAGCGAGATATCGGTGATAACGTATTTCTCACCGTTTCGATGGCGCGGCCATGAGGTTCTAGTCTTACAGCTCTTGAAATATAAACCTAGGATTTTTTGTTGCATTTTTGTAAGTTTTGACAAATTCAAATCTGGGTTTTACAAAAAACTCTAGACGTCTGCGATGCTTTTTCAGCGAGATATCGGGTATTACGTTTTTGTCACCGTTTCGATGGCGCGGCCACGGGGTTTTAGTCTTACAGCTCCTGAAATATAAAACTAGGATTTTTTGTTGTATTTTTACAAGTTTTGACAAATTCAAATCTAGGTTTTACAAAAAACTTCAGACCTCTGCGATGCTTTTTCAGCGAGATATCGGCGATAACATATTTTTCACCGTTTGAATGGCGCGGCCATGGGGTTCTAGTCTTACAGCTCCTGAAATATAAACCTAGGATTTTTGGTTGTATTTTTACAAATTTTGACAAATTCAAATCTAAGTTTTACAAAAAACTTCAGACCTCTGCGATGCATTTTCAGTGAGATATCGGCGATAACGTGTTTTTTACCGTTTCAATGGCGCGGCTCCTGAAATATAAACCTAGGATTTTTTGTTATATTTTTACAAATTTTGACAAATTCAAATCTAGGTTTTACAAATAATTTCAGACCTCTGCAATGCTTTTTCAGTGAGATATCGGCGATAACGTGTTTTTCACCGTTTCTATGGCGCGGGTCCTGAAATATAAAACTAGGGTTTTTTGGTGTATTTTTACAAGTTTTGACAAATTCAAATCTAGGTTTTACAAAAAACTTCAGACCTCTGCAATGCTTTTTCAGCGAGATATCGGTGATAACGTTTTTGTCACCGTTTCGATGGCGCGGCCACGGGGTTTTAGTCTCACAGCTCCTAAAATATTAACCTAGTATTTTTTGTTGCATTTTTATAAGTTTTGACAAATTCAAATCTGGGTTTTACAAAAAACTCTAGACGTCTGCGATGCTTTTTCAGCGAGATATCGGCTATCACGTTTTTGTCACCGTTTCGATGGCGCGGCCACGGGGTTTTAGTCTCACAGCTCCTAAAATATTAACCTAGGATTTTTTTCTATATTTTTACAAATTGTTTACAAATTGAATCTGTTATTTACCAAAATTTCAGGTCTGTGCAACGCTTAGTTTCTGAGATCTCCGTGGCCGCGCGGTTCTCCGCGTTTCGATGGCGCGGCCACGTTCAAACCCTTCTAACTTTTTAACCATAGCTTTGACAAATTTGAGGTTTTGGGAGTCAACTATTACAAATTGTTACAAAATGTTGGTATAGTTTTTTTTTTTTTTTAACGCCATGGCCGCGCGGTCGAAACGAACACAGATTGGCGCGTGGGTGGATAACAAAGAAAAATCGAACAGCGCGAAAACAAATGAACAACAGTTTTTTTTAAATATGCTAAGTATGTAATTTGAATTTTGAATAATAGAATGAAATATAGTACTACTAGCTTTTGCTCGCGGCTTCGCCTGCGTAGATGTCGGATAATATCCAATGGGAACGTTCATGTGGAAAACATAGGGCCGTCCAATATAACTATGCAAACTCAAATCGCTACGATATATCGTTGCCGTGTATGGTGGGCTTAAAGCTCCCAGTCAGCATGATTTTGCCGACATCTTCAACAATCATCGTCATATTTCAGCCAATTTAAAAAAAAAATCATAACAAATAACCACTGAATCACTCCATTGGTGAAAACCGTATGAAAATCCATTCGTCGTAAAAAAGTCGCATGAAATAAAGACTAAATGTTACCTTAAGAAGTCAAGATACGAACTATAACATTTCAAATCCCTTAAATCTCTTAAAAAGAGGTAGCGGTATAAGAACGAGTAGAGGTATAAGTTAGCATTTACCTCAAACCTCATGATTTCATGAAATCGCTAGATTTGAGGTAAATGCTAACTTATGGAGTTGTATTGCTGATTCTAATGATTATAATTCTGTAAAGCCATATTAGCTACGGCCGCGAATCATATTTTAATCAACATACAAGCTCACACTGACCTACAAATTGCAAAAAACGTAAGAAATTTTGAATTTCGCGGGCTACCCTGGCGCATCAACTTTAATCGTTCAAGTTCCCTTACCGCTACCGCGCTCTAAAATTGTGATCTGTAGAATTGTACATTTTAATCTGTATGCTGTTGCATGTTCCAAATATGTATGTACCTATCTTTACTTGGCTTATTAGTCGATTTGCCCGAATTTACTCGAAGTTATTTTTTTTTGCCTAATACTTACGTATTTCTGGAGTTGTCGATTTGCCCAGAAATAATTAAAAGGGCGAGTAAATTCGGGGAATCAACTAATAAGCCCCTTACTTATACATAACTTTAATATAACAGCAATAGAAATCTTTAAAAAAACAAATTAACTATCCCAGAGATTATTAATTTTTAATTTGGACATGTGAGCGCGCGAGTTGTCTTCCTTAAAAATGTAGGACTATGTAACGGTCAAAATGTAGGAACAGCAATTTTTTAAAATTTAAATGCACCAGCATTTAGTCCAGCAGCATATGCTGAATCCATGGTAAACGGTTGCGCGTCGATGCCACCCTGTACGATGGTAATATTTATGTGCCCTACTGCCCCATGCTTGATTGGCCGTTGTTCTCTTTATCTAACTGCTCCTTAAGCGTTTTTATAATTTCTCGATCTTTCTCTAGCAACGATAATCTCTTCTGTGCCAGTTTTTCTCTTCTTTCTAAATCCGCTAACGCCTTTTGTTTTTTCAGTTCTTGAACAGTTTTCGAAAGTTTGGCCTTTTGATCTGCAGCTTTTTTCTGCAAATCTTGCATTCGCTTGTTAGGTACTTTCTTCTTCCTCTTTGGTGTTTTCTTCTCCTGAAAACATACGAAATATTTTGTTTAGAAAATAAATAGCCTAGGAAGAGGTAGCGAGACCAGCAGTGTGATTCTGTAAGACCTCATTCTAAACTTCGAATCTGCAATGCTATTCTGTAACCATCTCACCGTGAAAATTTAGGTGAAGTGAGCGTGGAGTGAGCTGTCAATACCTAGTGTAAATTCCTAACAAAAACAAACTCACTTCACCTAAGTTTTCACGGTGAGATTTTTACAGAATCGACCGGCTGAATCTGCTGTGAGTTTCTTGATTGGCATTCTAAAAACTGGGTTGATAATTCGAATTTACAATAGCGCCACCCTTGCGAGCGTGTCAGCGAGTTGAACTAAATTGGCCGTGAGATTTTGACAGATAAAGTATGAGATGTCGTAAGAAGTGGCATTCAGGAAATTCCCTGTCACTTCGACGCTCACTTCGCACTGGAATCCGAAAAGACAAAATGTTATTGTAGAAAGATTTCTACAGCACGATGTCTAACCCGAAGAAATAAAAACACTTTTGTACAGAAAGATAAGCTCGGAGTTTCTTTGAAAGATAAAATCAGAAATGAAGTTATCCGGAAAAGAACCGGAGTTACCGACATAGCCTGCAGAGTAAGCAAACTGAAGTAGCAGTGGGCTGGCCATGTTTGTCGAAGGACCGATGGCCGGTGGAGCAGGCGAGTGCTGGAGTGGAGGCCGCGTATCGGCAAGCGTAGTGTGGGACGCTCCCTAGCTAGATGGACCGACAACTTCGCAAGTTGCCTGGGACAGACTGGATGCGGAAGGTGGAGGACAGGGTGTTGTAGCACAGCCTGGGAGAGGGATATGTCCAGCAGTGGGATACGATATCCTGAGTTGATTGATTGATAGAAAGAGATACACTGCTACAAGGATCTTTTGGCGCTGGAATGACGTTGACAGGGCGCGCTGTTGGTGAACATTTTGTGCTATTGTTTTGTGAAAGTGGATAAGTGTGAAAGAGGAGCTTGCTAATTTATAACAGCCGTACAGGTTAAGCTACGCTTGCCGGGGTTGGTCCGTGTATGGGTAACTTTACATACCGAGACTCCTCCGTGCCTCGGAAAACACGTTAAGCCGTTGGTCCCGGCTGCCATTAGTGGATCTTTGACAGTCGTTACGAGTCGTCAGAAGCCCGAAAGTCTGACAACCAGTCTTACCAAGGGGTATCGTATTACCCAGTTACTGGGTTGTGGAGGTCAGATAGGCAGTCGCTCCATGTAAAATACTGGTATTCAGCTGCATCCGGCTAAACTAGAAGCGGACCCCAACATAGTTGGGAAAAGGCTAGGCAGATTGATTTGTTTTGTGAAAGTATTAAAAAAAAAGATGGCGCCGTTAGTTCAGATATTGGTCACGCACCAAAAGAAACGTGTATCGTTTTATATGTGTGTAGGTTACACTCAAACCTCGGAGCTCCGGCGCTCCTAGCTCTGACTAGTCAATCCTCAGGTCTGACTTGAAGTCTTAGTCAAAAAGGTAGCATCACTGATGCGTAGAACGCGGGTCAGTGACAATAGCATCCTGAAAACAGTGGTGGAGTGTCCTAACTCCACTTTTCTGAGGCACTATGTGGGGAGAATGGTCCGGTAAATTATTCCCTGCTTATCGTTCTCTGCACATTCTGCCTCAGTCACCTAATGTTCGTCTCTTTTTCTGTGTTCTATACTAACACTAGTTATAAGATGTTTACTAACAAAATGGACTATATTGTTGTCCGATATAAATAAATAAATAAATAAAAAACCCAAACAAATGAAGTTTTGCGGCCTCTGACTAAAGAATTTTCGTCAAACCTAGGAGAAACTGATGTGATCAGGCAAACGTCGAAACTCAATTTAATGAAATCGAGGTTTAACCAGTCAAACTAACCAACCTCAAAACACCTAAGTTAGGCTTGGGTTAGGGTTTTAGTCAGCAGGTCGACGGAGCCCCGCTGCGGGCTCCTATTTCTGTCTGCAGGGAACCTAACCAAACCGTATCTCGGGGTGCCCATTTCTTTTTTTTTTTTACGTTTGACCGAGTCTGCCAGTCGCTTCTAGGATCGGCTAGGCAAAGCCCGAAACAGATTATTTTACTTTCGACGTTTGACCGAAAAGTTAGGAACTTCTAGGTTTGACTAAAAATACTTTAGTCAAAGGCTGAAATTGGAATTTATTTCGGGGTTTGCCCAAAGCCTTGTCAAACCTAGGATAAACCAGTCATTCCGGGAAGAGACTACGTATCGACCTTTGTAGGTTAAATGCTCTAAGACCTTTGACTATGACATATACAACGTGTAACGTTAAATGCGCAAAACCTCTTAAGAGGTCATTCTACTCATCATTATGAACAACTTTTACTATGGGACCAAAACTGAAATCGCGAAAAAAAAATCAGCTGTTCAGTACATTTCTGTTTATTTATTTATTTATTTATTGAGCAAGGCACACCAACGATATATTTACAAGGGTAAGTAACAATAGGTAATTCAGTCTTCAGTACTGTGTAAATACATCACTTATAGGCATGCACAACATTCATAATAATTTAAAAGGTTACAACTATTCAATTAATTTTGAATCATTACAATAAAAATTTGATACTAATAAAATTTCCAAATAAGATTAGATTATCAAATAAAACAACATAAAAAAACATATATACAATTTCGTCACATTGCGTGGGAGCAATACAACCGTACAAAATCACAATAAAGTAAAATAAAATAAAATATTGGCACATATATATCGTTACAAAACTAATTAAGGAATAAAATAAAATAATGGTAAGTATTTAAATGACGTCATAAAAGTAAAAGATTAAAAAAGAAAAAAATAATAATAAGAATAACAATTAACGTAAGTCCAATTAAACTAAATTAAATTATTATTATTCAATTCGATAAAATTATTAAATTAATATTCAATACAATTAAATTAAAATTACATTATTTATTAAATTAGAATTCTGTTCGCATCATTCGTCAAAATGTACTGAACAGCTGATTTTTTTTTCGCGATTTCAGTTTTGCGCATTTAACGTTACACGTTGTAGATATTCTTGATAGAGTAGAGAGAGCAGTGGGCATACTACGCGTGCTGCAGGCACACAGCGAGGGCTCGTTCGAGGTGTGTGAGCAGTGGACGTTACGTACTATAGAGGCATGAGGAACAGGGTGTAAAGTTCACTCATCCTCCATAGAAAAGGGAGGATCCTCCGACCAGACGGGTATCGTGTCTGGTGGGCTACTGCCCGACGGTTGATGTCGGGACGTTGTATACAGGGTTATTTGTAAAACACCAGTAACCTCTTAAGGGGTCATTATACCTACTCATCATTATGAACAACTTTTACTATGGGACCAAACCTGAAATCGCAAAAAAAAAAATCAGCTGTTCAGTACCTTTATCTACATCAAACTCGTCAAAATGTAGGGAGCAGCTGATTTTTTTTTCGCGATTTCAGGTTTGGTCCCATAGTAAAAGTTGTTCATAATGATGAGTATAATGACCCCTTAAGAGGTTACTGGTGTTTTACAAATAACCCTGTATATGCTAGTCACGCGGTAAACTCTGATTGCGCGATGCAGGTTGCGTGACGTCATGTCATTGTGATACGTAGTCCGTATGTGGCGATGTAGATGCCGCCACAGTACTATCAAATATGTAAATTAGGTGGAATGTCTTACTTTTTCAGGCTCGTTACCGGGGTTGGAACTGCTCGCACCACCTTCTGAGTTACGATAAGTTTCCGCAAACTGTAGCATCATGTCTAACATTTTTTTCTTATACTCGGCCTCCTGCGAAGTTGCGGTCCCGAAACTAGGGTCAGCCATCTGGAAATAATGAAAATTATTTATTTACTGAGTATTTTGCTTAAGTAGGTATATCCCAAAACTAAATAAAAGTAAAGTAAAATAACGAATTTGTAATGTCCAATGAGCTCTCCCCTTTATGAACTTCCTTTCCTTTCCTTTTTTTTAGTTTTTTTTTTTTTATTTTCTTTTTTAACATTTTATTCTTCTTACTTTTCTTTTTCTTTGTTATTTTCAGGGTTCTGTACCTCAAAAGGAAAAAAACGGAACCCTTATAGGATCACTCGTGTCATCGTGTGTCTGGCTGTCTGTCTGTCCGTCTGTCACAGCCAATTTGCTCAGAATCTAATGGACCAATTAAGTTGCAATTTGGTACACATATGGATTTCTGTGACCCAAACACGTACGGCTAAAGTAAATAAATGGATTTTGAATATGGGGTCACTTTTAGGGGGCAAATAAGAAAATTAAAAAAAAGTTTTGCAAACTGTACCGTGTGACATATTAAATGAAAGGGCTTACTATGAGGGTCTCAAATAATTTTTTATATAATTTTAAAATAAATGGTTTTAAAGTTATTTAAGAAAATAGCCGAAAATTGACCGTTCCCACCCTTATCTCCGAAATTACTCAGCCTAAAATTTTGAAAAAAATACAGAAAATAGATACCTGTAGATTACAGAAAAACCTATAAGAAATTTGTGGTCTTAAAATAACATGGTAATTTTCTCAATAGTGTGAGTACAAACTTACATTTACTGTTGGAATGTGTTTGAATGGAGAACATGTTTTTCAACTATAATGTTAAGTTTGTTCTTGGGATAATTAATTTAATCCCACCTACGGAACCCTTCATTGTGCGTAGTCCGACACGCACTCGGCCGGTTTTTTTTTCTCCCCTTTACGGTAAAATGGGGTTACTTTGGCACTACGGGCTTACTTTGATAACAGTTTTCGTCTTAAGAAAAAATCTACAGGTATAGATTTTTGAAGACACCAAAAGTTTTTCTTAGGTACCTTATAAATGCCCAGTAACCGGCACACCAACAAAACCTTAAAAATGCCCAGTAACCGGTACACCAACAAAACCTTAAAAATGCCCAGTAACTGGTACACCAACAAAACCTTATTCACACGCCGAATTAGTTAATAGGTTGTACTGGCTGGTATCTGCAACTAAAAGACAATGCGCGAATTTTGCGTAAAAATAAAATTAGTTTTTCATAGTCGAAAGTTGTTATCAAAGTAACCCCATTTGACGGTACGGATTTTAGTGATAAAATCTTTATTAGCCTTAAAGCCTGCCTGCGCCGGCGGAAAAGTCGAAAACTATGCAGCCTAAAAAAATAAAAAAAAAGTTTGAGCATGTGCAAACAGCGCTCTTTCATATTATACCCCTAGTAGCCCCACTTCCAATTTTTAAGACCCCTTTTCAGTCCCTGTTGCAAAAAAATGTATATAATATATATTTTTATTTCTTTCTTATTTGCAAAATTGTTCGGCAAAAGTCATCTAAAACTGTTCCAAATTTCAAGTTGATAGCATTAGTAGTTCTTAAAGATATTCAGCTATAACAGACGGACAGACAGACTGAGGCGCACCATAGGGGTTCCTTTTTACCATTTTGGTATAGAACCCTAAAAGAGTCCTTGACTGTAAAACCACTGTAACAAATTCACGAATCGATAAAAAAAGGATATAAAAAATAGGACTTAGGATATAAATTAATAGGACTTACTACGTAATACATACAAACATACATACAGGTGAAGCTAATAAAAGCGAGTTAAATAAAAAAAAGTTGGATTCGTCCAAATTAGAGTAGGTAATGAACTTATAAGATTCCTTTGGCGCCTGAATGACATTGATAGAGGGTGCTGTTGGTGAACATTTGTGAAATTGTCACAGAAAATTATATAGCAAAAACAATATGGCGCCGAATGTTGCTTGGACCGTTCATGACCCTTGTTCGTCATGGCGGACGTACGTCACACCAGCAGATCAAGCCACCCGAAACTGTCAAATTCAATCGTCAGATATCTTTTATTTATGGAATAAATATGGCGGTTTGACAGCTTTTTTAAAGAAAATAATTATGTCAAACTGTCATATTTATTCTTCAGATAAAAGTTATCTATAATGCCATGAGGGGGGGAATATGTATAGTCCCTACGTTGTACCGTTGTTGTACGGTGTACCTACGTTGTAGATACTTGCTCGCACGTCACTATACGACACTTTATTATGCCGGGGCCACATTATACAATGCGTTTCAAATAAGAATAGGAATGTCAATGACCTCAATCTGTCAAATGTTGATTGAAAAGTATGGTTTGCAAAGAAAACTTATTTGCGTATCAATAACTTTCTTTTTTTTTTGTTTAAGCGAGTCTTAGATAAATCAAAGTGAAAAAAAAAAAACCGGTCAAGTGCGAGTCGGACTCGCGCACGAAGGGTTCCGTACCATATTATATGTTTAACAATCGCAAAAATAACTTTTTACTTATTTTATAATGATACTGTGAATTACAAGGTTATTTTTGCAGTTGCAGAAAATCACCCATGTTTAAACAAAATACCTTATGAATCGCCGTTTTCAGTATTGCTGCTTAAATACAGTATTTATGGTACCTACATGGTATAAAGAAGTTTCAAATTCCGAATTTGTTGAATTGTTGCGCTAGAGCTCGTACAAAAATGGTCTAAAATTTACAACTTATTTCTTAATTTTAGAAGTTAGAAGATAAAAAAAAATATGTTTGTACTCTACTCAATGAGTTCTAGGCGATGACACCCCACATGCTAGATTATTTTTTATTTTTTTCAAAATGAAAAGTTTATTGTATGGGGACCGACCCCTTAAATTTTTAGCTTTGCTTTATTTTTATTATTTGTTGTTATAGCCGTAATAGACAGCGGATGCTTAGTAAGTTTGTGCTGGACTGTACGTGGTTCTCTGATTTCATGGATTTTAATTTTCTTGCGCGGAACCCTAATTATTTTTCTAAAATAAAAATAGCCTTAGTTACTCCTTAAAACATCAGCTATATGCCGTGCCGTCAAAATCAGTGAAAATTCGTTTGGCAAGTTTCCTAACTTGACTCAAAGTACCATTTTTTTAATCGGACTGCGCTTTAAAATTCTTCTATACAAACTTTAACATCCCTAAACCTCATTTGAGCCGTAGTTTTGATAAACATTATTACTTACTTATGCAAGTATTTGTGCTAAGTTTAAGTTCATTAACCAAATTAATAAGATTTTTCATATAAACTGTATCTCTGTTTTCATGAACACAGATAAAGAATTTCAAAAATCGTCTGGTATGTTTCCTTAACTTGACTCAAACATTATTTACACCAATTTTAGAGTTAATCAAGCCCCAATAAAATCCTCCGCTATAAAATTAACTTTTCACCCCTTAGGGGTACATTTTTGGAAAACCCTGATAAACGTTAGTCTTCATTTTTGGTCTCAAGTATAAAAACTGAGTTTTGAGTTAATCGGACCGCGTGTTAAAATTCCTCCATAAAAACTTTGACACCCCCAATACCTATTTAGGGGGTAGTTTAGGAAAACTCAAAATGATAAACTTTATAATTTACTTAGATGAATATTCGTGCTAAGTTTCAAGTCTATTACCTAACTCAAGGGATAGGATTTTTCATACAAACCTTCATCCCCTATTTTACCCCCTTAGGGATGGAATTTCCAAAAATCCTTCCTTAGTGGATGTTTACACTATATAAGGTATCTATGTGCAAAATTTCAAGTCTCTAGGTCCATTGGTTTGGGCTGTACGTTGATATATTAGTCAGTGACTCAGTCAGGACTTTGATTTTTTTATATATATAGATTTACCATGTTATTTTAAGACCACAGACTTCTTATAGGTTTTCCTGTAATCTACAGGTATAGAACTATTTTCTACATTTTTTTTTAAATTTTAGGCTCAGTAGTTTCGGAGATAAGGGGGGGGGGAATGGTCAATTTTCGTCTATTTTCTTAAATAACTTTAAAACAATATATTTTAAAATTATAAAAAAAAATATATTTGAGACCCTCATAGTAAGCCCTTTGATTTGATATGTCACACGGTACAGTTTACAAAACTTTTTTTTAAAATTTTCTTATTTTCCCCCTAAAAGTGACTCTCATATTCAAAATTCATATATTTATTTTAGCTGTACGTGTTTGGGTCACAGAAATCCATATGTGTACCAAATTTCAACTTAATCGGTCTATTAGATTCGGAGCAAATTGGCTGTGACAGCCGGACAGACGGACAGACAGACAGACAGACAGACACACGAGTGATCCTATAAGGGTTCCGTCTTTTGAGGTACGGAACCCTAAAAAGACATCAAAAAATTGTTCATAATTAGTTTTTTACAAATTATACTTCTTTCTTTCATATTTTCACTCTTGGTAACATTTTTTTTAATTTATTCAAATTCTTCGTTCATGATTCGTAAATAAATATTATTTAAAAAATCGTTCATGATTCGTAAATAAATATTATTTAAAAAATATCTTGTTTTGCTCACCCTACCCAATTTATTCGATTTGACAGCTATGACGTCACAACATGGCGCTAAGTCGATCCTATTCTTATTTGAAAAAATTGTAAGTACGTCGTCAACGAACGTAACACGGTGAAGTACAATAAGCAGCTCGGGCTCGCGCCTCCCGCATCTGGTCGCTCACGCCATCGCCAGTCTAGACGTCTTCGTGGGACGACTGTATGACTGTATTAGTTACTACGCACGCAGTAGTAGACACTAGACATTGTGAAACTAGCTTTGATGCCGCGGCTACATTATGCGGACTTCGCCGTTGATCAACACGATAACCGTAGGTGTAGCCACCACTATGGATATAGGTAATTTGACAACGACATTCACATTGCCGATGGCCTTTTTAATAGTTACCTACACCTACCTACCACCGACCTACCTACCTACCGACCTAGTGGTCTATGGCCTATAGACGAGGGGTGTGAATTCAATGAGCATTGACGTCGACCGTTCAAGTGTGGCCACTCAATTCATAGCGTTGAACAACGCGTCGAACAACGGAACAATTACCGCGATGTTTAAAGCGCATAGTGTAGCCCCGGCATGAGCGAAACTTGACCTCGTCTTTATCAAAACATGAATACCTACTTATTGATTAGTTCTAAGAATATGGAACGATACAGTATTTCTTTAGCATTGTTTTTGTCACGAATTTTATTATGTTATACCTACTTAGATAATCAAGATAATAAATTATGACTACTTACTTTATATTTTTGTTTTGTATCATCATAATCTTATTAGCAAGTCTTAGAACTTGAAAATCCAAAGAAACGATGAACTTAAAATTAACCATGGTGAATTAAAAATTAATCATGGTGAACTAATAAAATATTTAAGTAACTCTGATTTATTTCTGCGGCTCCCATAAAGGTAAATGTCAACAGTCCAAAAACGCGACGCATCATAGCAAAACGGCGATAGTAGTGAACGAAATAATAAATATTTTACGATACTATATTTAAGCATTATTTTAGTCTTTTTGTTCCTTTTTTTCCAAAATTCTGATTTTACCTTCATAGGATCGTTAAGAAAAGTAATGGAATAGTACATTATGATATAAGTGCGGTAAGTTGAAAATTACAACCGAGGCGATATTGCTAGCCCGAGCCGTAGGCGAGGGCTACAAGAAAGCAGAGGCTGTAATTATCAAATCGCACGTATGTCATACGACGTTTTATAACATATTTGCGAGGAAATAAATAAAACTCTTTCTTAAACGAGTAAATCTTTAAAAACACACTTTCTGAAAATTAATTTTCATCTTTGCTTGTTTTCCATACGATGCAATTTTGATCCGCTTGTAAGTATCTATCGGTCGATTTTTCGGGCAAGAGGCTTAGAGAGCCTTTTTCGCTGCCTCTGAGACTTCTGGGTCTGGCGGTGTCGAATGAATAAATTCATCATTACTTGACGACAGTTTCAAATAAAAACAGAACAGCGAAAAGAAAAAGCGCGCGGAATATTTTTTTCTTGTTCACAAATTAGCGATGCGCACGCATCAGCGCTTTTTTTTTAGGGCAAAGGCACAAAAACAGCCAGTATTATTAAAGTAAATTTATATTTCTTTGTTTTTGTTACAGATAAATGGTTGTAATTTATTGCCAAAATTATTTAAATCAAAGAATTAAATGTTTAACATTTAATTATTTAATTTTATTTTATCCCAAAGTTAATTTTATTCATAAAATGTTGACCACTTTTCTGACATAAAACTCTTTGCTAAGATTTAAAAAAGTACCGTTCGTTTTAGACGGAGCATCATGATACGTGTTACCTTATTAAAAAGAAACTCGTGCGTTTTACTTTACGATAACGCACAAGTACGTAATGACATACATTACGATATTGAAATTGGTGAAATAAGAGACCCTTTACGAGCAAATGTGTTATAAAAAGTATTACTTAAGTACGTAGTACATCAAAACATTTTAAGATGGGTCGTTTTCCTTGACATATAAACATTTTAATGAAAATATTTACGGAAACGGCACGCGGTAATAAAAAAGTGCAAAACATTTCAATGTCACACCTCAAAATAGCCATCTACAGTGAAACGAAAGTCAAGAAATATTAAATCACCCAAAAGTATGTGATCTGTAGGTACCTTAAGTTCGTAGAGGTGAGGGAGACGGCAACAACAGCTACAACAGCTTGGTAGTCACGTCACTCAGTCACACACAGCTCGAAATTGTCACTGTCACTAAATTGTAACACAACTTTGATCACAATAATACAATGTTTAAGTCGGGGCGTGGCGGCGCCTGCTTGCCGCGCTCGCCGAATACGTACTAAACCATAGATAATACACTATATAAGTACTAAACTGACACAGACTCACAGAGTACAAAAATATAATATCGACGGTTGAAAGGTAATAGGGTATAAGCAACAAAAACCAAATTATTCAGGAGAGCAGTTTAAAGTTTGAAATTGTAGAAAAATGGACATAGGTAACTTTTTTAATTATTGTCATATCGTGAAAATGGAAACAGCTCTAGAATTAAGAAAAATGAAAGCTTCAATTAGCACTTTTATTTATTTGATTCGACATTGTTTTATGTGGTTTTATGCCGCTTAGATCAATTGATCTTATTTTCTTTATGAGGTAATTCGGCGTAAGATACATCTACATAGAAAAAACCGGCCAAGTGCGTATCGGATCACGCACAATGAAGGGTCCGTAGTTGAAAAGAATTTATCCCAAAAACAAACTTAACATTAAAATCCCAAAAATATTTTTTTTATGTGATCAAATTACAAATTACCAATTTTCGGACTTTTTCCTTTATATGTGCTGTAAGACCTTGCTTCTTGCCAAATTTCATGATTCTAGGACTACGGGAAGTAACCTATAGGTTTTGATTTACTTGCGAGTATCAAAATATGTCGCATAAATGGCCGTATCTTTTTATTGCGTTGACTTAGAAGCTTGAGTTTTTTAGGACTCTAAGAGACCATAGACCTACGTATTTGATATTAATTTAAAATTGATACCTCCACGCGTTTCTGAGAAAAAGGGTCTTGACAGACTGACAGACAGACGGACAACAAAGTGATCCTATAAGGGTCCCGTTTTTTCCTTTTAAGGTACGGAACCCTAAAAATACCTAAATGGTACGATTGAAATACAATACTAAATTATTTGAATTTGATTCGATCATCTGATTTTATTCATCTTAGTCTGTTCAAAAATTGTCTATACTTCTACTTTGAATTCAAACACCTCTCAATATTAAAATTTGTTATAGGTATTCTACGCCTGTCTAGCTTGCCAGACAGCCAGACAGCCGTATAAATTTATAAGTTTTTAAATTTCTCATTCCTAAATTTAAAATTTTATACGGTTGTCTGGCTTGTCTATGACAAGCTACACAGGCGTAGAATACCTATAAATTTTACCTCTCAGCTTGCCAGAGACAAGCCGTATAAATTGTTAAATTGAAAAATTTCTCATTCCTAAATTGAAAAATTTGAAATCACCAACCAGGTTCAAACAAATATTGGTTCAATTATGAATAATTTAAGGAGAAAGATTTTACGTCCAAAAATTCAAAGCATTTTTGAGGGAATTTTGATGGAGTCATTGCTGTCATGTCAAATAGACGTAAGGACCAAAAAGTAATGTTATAGAAGAAATACTTAAATCAATCATCCCATATATGTATATAAAGTGTAAATATATTTCCACATGCAAAAACACAAGAAGCTGGCTACATCACAAGAAATTTTTGTCTCTTCTGAGGAGTAACGATTTTGTGGATAGATTCGCCCCTATAGTTTGAGACCCGCGATATCATCTTTCACACAGACTATCCACCGTTTTTTTTCTTGTCTTTCCCCAAACATATAGCCATCCACATTCATGTTCAAAATAGTCCCTTTATTTTTACACTAAGTATACTCATATAGGTACTCAACAGAGTAGAGTTTTGTGTTAATGTTTTGTTTGTCATCATTTTCCTCTCAGAATCTAAATAAATAATCGTTCACTTTTACATAATTTAGTACCTAATGCGAAATACACGCGGTTTTTAAACATTACAAATATGCGATGGTTACAATTCTAAAAATAGCCATTCACTGCGACCAGACGTACACAGTACACACGACAAAGATAAATTAATGTTTACCCTTGAATAAAAGTTTTCAAAACTTCACACCATAATTAAGTATCATCAGAAAGTTGGTTAAAAGCATAAAAAAATTGATAAGCACGTTACAAGATCACAACCCGTAAGTGTCACTAATGTAGCTTAACTTTTGATCACAATAATACTGAGGTTTTAATATTGCTAGCGCGTCACCGCAATATGTCGCGCTCGCTGAATGCAGACTCAGAGTGTTTGGGTATTGTAAAATATGCACATATCACAACACTAATAGTTGACTCACCAACGCACCACCGCTCAGGCGGACAGTCCGAACACGACTGCCCGCCCCACCACTCGGACCGGTATTTATAACCGAGCGACGTACGCGTCTGAGGCAACGTCACAATACTGTCATCGGCTCGTATTGCGATATAGTGATATCTACATACACTACATCCCTTCCTTATTTTAATTTATTTTATTTCTGTATTAAATCTCCCCTGCATTAAATAATAAGGACCTTTAGGAAGAAGTGATACGTTTTTATATTTATCACCTACATAGTATATATTAAGTTACAAGTACCTAGTCTTTATTTATTAAAGAACACCAACAGCATATACATTCAACATTGGTTCAGTCTGCATGATATTACTTATACTTTTCTGTAGTGGATCACTTATCTATTTAGTAACTAAATTAGGCATTTACTTACCCAATTTAGGCATCTTTATCAAATCAGTTTTTTAATCAATTAATACAAGTAATTGCTTTATATTTTTACCCCATTGTAATCAATATAATTTCCTGTGTACTTTGTTTAATATATTTCCTTCCTTCTTTCTTTTCTTTCTTGTGAATGATAGTCTGACTACAATGTTCATGCAAGCTAATTGATATTATATCTTGATTATTGATGATAACTATGTTGTTCTGTACGTGTTATAACACGGCCAACATTGCTCATGAGGTGCAGTCAAGAGAGACCCTTCGCCCATGTGCTTACTGTACATGAGGTGTGGTCGAAAATTTTGAGTATGAGTGGCCCAGCCATTCTAAATAGAAATGGTTTAATACCACTGTTCTCAACTATAACATCTAATTCTCAAGGGACTTGGTGATCAGGGATCCTCACACAATCATGAGGGTTTTCATAGCTTCGCTTATAGTTTAGATTTTCTTTGTAAAGGCGCTTGCTTACAAAGAAAATCACTTTAACCATAAGGTGGTATTTTCACCCTTCACACACTGCACCACACATTGTTAGTAGCCAGTTCATTGGCTAAATAATATTGCTGCTGGTCCATTAGCCTTACCAATAAATTAATTATTTGCCTGCAAAGTAAAAACATTTGTTAATTAAATCAATCAATCAATCAATAAGCCTTTCATCCTGAACTTTTAAGACTAATCTAAAAATATTGTAGTGCTTTACAGATTGTCTCTCAGTTCAGTGTGCCTCTTGGCATAGGCTTCCTCTAACATCTTCCATTGCTTTCTATACCTAACCGCTCTTCTCCAGTTAGGACCGGCTGTTAATCTTAACTCATCCTCCCATTGCCTTCCTCTATTCCTTTTGCCATTTCATGGTACCATTCAGTGATTATTTTACTCTATTTTTCTTGACTACTTCGCAGTATATGGCCTGTCCATGTCCACTTTAGTTGATCTATCTTTACTAGCACGTCTGTTACTCTAGCTTTTGATCTTATGCAGGTGTTTCTTTTCCTGTCCTGCTTTTTAACTCAAATCTTCTCCATGGCTCTTTGGCAGTGTACTAGACTGTCCCTGTGAAGTTTAGTGAGGGACCAGGTTTCAGGTGAGGTAGGGGAGAATGCAGGTAAAACTTTCTGTTTAATCTATGTGCTTGTTTCAGTGGATTTCATTACTTCCTTTAGAGACCAGTATTTTTTCCAGCTTATTGGCTATTCTTTTGTTTATTTCATTGGTAGATTGGTCTCTGTGAGAGATGATTTGTCCTAGGTAAATATACTCTTCTACGCACTTCGCGGTTAGCAAGTAATTTGGGCTTGTTTATGTTCATGTAGAATCCGATTTTCTCACTTTGTTGCTTTAGGTCTTCCATCATTTTCCTGAGATTATGTGGGTCTTTTTTCAATAAGACAATGTCGTCTGCAAAACTTAAATGGTTCTGTTAAATGGTTCCTTAAATGACTGATAATCTGCCTAGCCTTTTCCCAAGTATGTTGGAATCGGCTTGCAGTCTAACTGGATGCAGCTGAATATCAGTATTTTACATGGAGCAACCGCCTATCTGACCTCCACAACCCAGTTACTGGGTAATACGATACCCATTGGTAAGACTGGTTGTCAGACTTTCGGGCTTCTGACGGACGACCCGTAACGACTGTCAAAGATCCATGAATGACAGCCGGGACCAACGGCTTAACGCTGCGCTGCGTTATGCTCCAGTGAGTCGGAGTGTACAGCTCTGGGTTGAGGCTGAAGGTGATGACCAGGAATGCGCGTTCGCTGCATGCTGATGGTCAGGATACCTGTTGAAGCCGTGGATGCTGGCTGGCTGTGTGACTCGCCGCTCGAAAGTTTGAGGAAGTGATGCTGATGACGTCACGCTGATGTAGTTGCACGAAGGCTGCGCTGACGTTCATGCTCGGCGTCACCAATTTAGAGGTATGAGGAACAGGGTGTAAAGTTCACTCATCCTCCATTGAAAAGGGAGATCAGAAGGTTGCGTGTTCATATCACGTCGGGGTCACCAGTTCGGAGGCATGAGGAACAGGGTGCAAAGCTCACCCATTCTCCACAGAAAAGGTAGGTCCGTATGTCGGGACGTTGTATATATGCTAATCGCGTGGTAAACTCTAATTGCGCGATGCAGGTTTGCGTGACGTCATGTCATTGATGCGTAGTTCATATGTTGCGATGTAGATGCCATCACATGCTTTCCGAGGCACGGTGGAGTCTCGGTATGTCTAGATGGTCACCCATCCACGGATCAACCCCGGCAAGCGTAGCTTAACCTGATACATCGACCCGTGCGGCTATTATTACCTAGCCACGAGCTCCTCACTGTTTAATGACCAGTATGTACTTAAAGAGTACCACTATTTTACCTATTTTTCTTTTTGATAACTGTCAATTAATGACCAGTAGGTATATTCTACTGTTAATACCGTCGTTCTCTGATGACTTGTCAATTTTATGACCAGTAGATATATTCTACTGCCGTTAGCGTCATACTCTGATGACTTGTCAATTTAATGACCAGTAGATATATTCTACTGCAGTTACCGTCATTCTAGATGACTTGTCAATTTAATGACCAGTAGATTTATTCTACTGCAGTTACCGTCATTCTAGATGACTTGTCAATTTAATGACCAGTAGCTAGGTTCTACTGCTACCACTGTCATTTCCCGACAACTGTCAATTTAATGACCAGTAGAAATGTTCTACTGCTATTTCGCATTGCGCGCATTTTGCACATTTTCATATGGTAATACCACCCAAGGACTCCACGAGACAGGATTGACGTAGTGTGGAGTGCATAAGCAAGGTATCCTTTGCGTCGTATTACATTTGTTTGGTTATCTCTTTTCTTAATAAATCTCAACTGTTTCTTCTTTATTCTTTTCAGTTTAGTTATATTTTTAATAACTTGTAATAGTTCAGTTTTATGTTTGTTTACTTCTGCACGTTGTAAATACTGTCGCCGCCTTTCTTTATTTTTGTTTCAATTCAGCTAACATTTGTTTAGATAGCTCGTTTGTTTTCTGTAACTTTTGGCGTAATGCTTTTTTTTTTCTTTTCAAAAGTATGCTTGAGTCCTTTTCTTTTTTAGATTTCCAAAACTTTCCAGACTTGGAAATACCTCTAATGGGTTTTGTTTTACTTGAAGATGTGTCGTGTTTACTGTTGTCTTCATCTCTGCTTTTTAGCTATGGTTGATACTATGGAGAGAACTTTAGTATGTGTTTCTTCAACTAATCATATAGCATATTTCAAATAACTAAGCATGTGGTCCCGGGTTCGACTCTCAGGTCGGGCAGCGTCACTTAGTTTCTCCATCACGAACCTCCCAATAACATACCGGAGTCTGAACTGTAGTCCGTTTAATGGCAACAGACATGCCCAACGTTACTGGTGAAACGTGGTTGCATCACACATCTCTGCCTATCCCTTTGGGGCACATAAGCGTGATCTTATGTTTAAATAATTAAACCACAATTTTTTTCCTTAATAAACAAGATAGTATTTAAATAGTTATGAAACATTTATTGTTTCAGTCTTCTCCTTTTATTTACCTCCTTTCATTTCTAATGAAAAACTCTAACGTATTTATATTCATAATTTGACGTTTGAAATCAAAGAGATTTAAGATACTATAGAGAGGCTATCAGAAGAAATGTCACATAAAAACTGTTAATGCCAAGTCTCAGTGACGCCATCTAGCATAATACTCGTACGGCAAAATCACATAATAGCCAGGTATGACATGAATACTTGTACACTTTTACCGACACCAACCTTTGATTTAGCAACCGTCAGATAGAAAATTATTTAATTTATCTCAATACTCGATAAATTATAAAATAGTAACGAAAATAAACCGTAGTTGAATCAAGTCATTTCATAACTACAAGGTTGCAATACCACAATGTATAATTCGGCATATTTTCTTCGAAACTAATTTTCATTTGGTGGACACGAATATGACGTGACCTGCAGGCGTATCACACAAGACTGAGCGACTTTTGACCACTAGGACATAAGTATTGCATTACGATTTTGTTCGCTTTGTCCCGTCTATTGTTAAGTAATATTTAATGTCTTTGTTTGAAATGTAACAATATTTTGTATATTTCCTTCCGAAATATATTATTTAATTATCTATCTGTAGGAGATTATATGTTTCCATCCATTAAAGGGAAATAACAGTCGTCATGTTCCTCATAATAGTTTTTTTTTTTTTTTTTTTTTTTAACATGAGTAATCGTCATTATTACATTTATTTATTATTATAATTTGTATAATAAAATATAAAAACTCACGGTTTCCTCCTCGTCGCCAATGTAAAATATGCACATATCACAACACTAATAGTTGACTCACCAACGCACCACCGCTCAGGCGGACAGTCCGAACACGACTGCCCGCCCCACCACTCGGACCGGTATTTATAACCGAGCGACGTACGCGTCTGAGGCAACGTCACAATACTGTCATCGGCTCGTATTGCGATATAGTGATATCTACATACACTACAGGTATTAATAATACCTAAGTAGTAGGTAGGTTTTTATCACAATAAAGCTGTGCTTCAAAACTTTAAGCGTCACTTGTTATTATATTATGATGAATAAACTACAATGATGTCCGAGCTTGTATATTAACAATAGCTTCTTCCATAACGGGTAATGAATAAGCAATAGAGACTATTAACTCCTTACTAAGGTTTTCCTCCATGAGTCAGACCTTAATCTAACAGTAGGACGTGAGAATTGGATAAGTCACAATGGCGGCCATGTTTTGAACCACCCAATGCTCAAACATGAACCCGACACAATTAATTATCTATTGGGCCTACTCTGTCATCCCATACCTATTAGTATTAACACTGTAATTTTAAAACATTGTAAAACCAAAATAGTTACATGGACCGAAGACATTGAAAAGGTGGCTGGTAGGTACAGACTGGAAGGCAGAAGACTGGGTGTTGGAGACAGCCTAGGAGAGCACCAAGGAAGCAGCAAGTCCAGCACGTGACTGCGATAGTCTGAGTTGATTGATTTAGTTTTAATAGTCGAGATTTTATTAGGTACGAAGTAGACAAAGTTTATCATACGTTACATAATTTATGAGTGAAGTTAAAAGTAAATGTCCATTATATTATTTACTCGCGTTTTCCTCATTGTGGCCTTGAACAGATTTTTTCGATATTTGTTTATTGTTTAACATTACTTTTCTATCCGAAGTATGTTGAAATTTTTTGGTGTTTATTGTTTTGTCAACCCTTTCACAATATTTTCACCAAAAAATTTCATTTTAGACTAGTATATATATACATTTACTAAACATACGTTAAGTTGATTAATTCATATATGGGTAAGAAAAAGTAGGGCATGAAAAAATACATTAAATTTTGAATATTTTATTGATGAAGTAAATAAAATTAATTTATTTATTTATTTATTTTTATTTATTTATTCTTCGGAAAGCTTACAGTCTAATATCTTTAAAGGTAAGTTATGTACAATATCGCTTACAATTGCCATTTAAAAGCTTCACAAATTAAAAACTATGTACCTAAAATTAAAAAAGAAAGAAATAGAACATACAAAAATTAAAATTAAAAATAAAATCTACAAATTTTCTAAACGAAACAAAACATATTCATCTTTAAAAAAACAAAACATAAAAAGATAATTATTAGTATTAGATAACTGTGACAGTTTATTGTGCTAAAACATAATATTAATGATGAGTAATGCTACTCATTGCGGTCTATAACAAAGTATTCATTGTTTATAGTTCTTCTTAATGTGCTAGGGCTGGTTTTAAATAGATCAACATCAAAATGAGAGGGAAGGTTATTGAAGCTTGCTGCGCTACGTAAGAAGAAGGCATTCCGTCGGTAGTTGGTTGATGCGAAGGGAATGTGAAGAAGTGGCCGCTGCCTGAAGCCTACGTGATGGGTTCGGAGTGATATTTTGGAGATAAGTTGGGAACAATCGATGGAACTATTGGCTATATTTAACAGAAATGTAATATCATTAGCATGGCGTCTGTTTTCCAGTGGTAGAAAATGGTATCTTTTGCAACGATGAGTGTAATCCGTTGAGCATTGCTTTGTCTTATAATCTAAGTATCTTAAAAACTTTTTCTGAATGCTTTCTATTCTTGACTTATACACGTCATAATTTGGGTTCCAAACTTGAGATGCGTATTCAAGGTGGCTGCGTACGTATGAACAGTATAACACTTTAAGTGGTTTTAGAGAGCTGAAGCAAGTAGATGATAATAGAGAGCTGAAGCAAGTAGATGATAATACATACATAAGTACTTGCTATATTCATTTATTACCATACTAATTTGTTGGAGTGCCTGAGGTTTCAAATTATATTAATTGTACCACGTTGAAATGCGCAACGCAATTTAAGTTTCGTTCACTACGCCGAAAAAACGCGTTATCTTTTGTATAACCTGTTTATCAGAGGTTATTAATTTGGTATCTAGAAAAACTTAGTTTAACACACATACTCGTAGTAAGTTTATATATTTATAATTTATGAATTAATTCGATATAGGTAAGTTGCTAACTCTCATTAATTCATCTAAAATCTGATTAAACAAAAACTTTCATACTTACATACTTTTTTTTACTCACTCCGAAGTTTAAAAATCCAAATGTTTAAATATTATTGTTTTTTGGAAACATACCATCAATATAAAAATCGAAAAAAAAATTAAAATCAATCATCATCATCATTTTATTAATTAATTATAATTAATAAATAAAATTTTAAATTGATTTGATTTAAAATACTCTATTTTAGAGAGATGCTATATAACACAAATGTCACATTATTTACCATCATTGTTTACTAACTTGCTTTGCTAAAATGGCCGGTCGGTGCTACACACAAACAAGTCCGCAAAATTTTGGAAAACAATTCGTTTATGAAAAGTGAAACTAACCTGAGACAGAATTTTCGAATATCTCACAAAAAATATTTAATCACGGGAATAACTTTTAATAATTTAGTAAATTATTAAGACTACTGTAATTCTTCAGTTGAAGTCTAAAACCACACTGGAGTAGCCGAACTGTCGACATGGGAACGGCGGCGGCGGCGGCGCGGCGTTTCGTCTTCATTATAAATATTAATAGATAGACACGAACAATACTGTCGATTTATCTTGGCAGGTCCGAACATAGGCACTAAGAAGTTTCGCGCATGTTCTCTCACTCACACGCGCCTCATAACACCATTTGGTTCCAAAAAAATCTTACTGCGCAGCCTTCTGCGCGAAGTTTGGACATGTCAAGATAACTCGGCCGTACTGTAATTCGGCGCACGCGTGATAAACAACTCTGACGTAAAACAAAATGAACATTATTGTTAAGTACTTACGGTTTAATTTATAACTATACAATAATTTCGGGATTCCCTAAAAGTTTTGTTCATTTTATATGAGCATAATCGGACGTTGTTTAGGCCTATCAAAATAGGACGCTCCGAATTTGAAATAGAGGAATAATATTGTGCAAAAATAGGACGCTCCGAATTTGAAATAGAGGAATAATATTGTGCAAAAATAGGACGCTCCGAATTTGAAATAGAGGAATAATATTGTACAAAAATCAAGTGTCGGATGATTACCGCCCCTTCCTACACATTCTAGGTATTACTTAAATATCCTTTGTATTTGATAACCTTATCAGAATAAGCTTATTGCGATTTTCATACTCAATAAGGTCAAATAATAATTTATTTGTCCATTGTTACAAAATACATTTAAAAAATAACAAAGGTAATTGTACATTATAGTAACTACATATTACAGACACTTTACATCATTTATACTTACACATTGCATCCATTATTATTACCTCTTTTATTGGTTTTTTTTGTTTTTCAATACTGTATTTTTTTATCACTTCTAAATTATAATGTTCAAATCTATTTTTTGTGCCTTTTATTTTACTAGGCCAGTAGATTTGTTACAACATGCATACTGGGGCCCTCATGTGGACCATGTATGCGTTAAGCTTAGGTCTATTATGTCTAAATTACGTATATTAAAGCACAAATTGCCTTACAGGACCTTGCGATTGTTGTACATGGCACTGGCCGACTCTGTAATTAATTATGGTTTAACTAGTTATGGAAGAACTTATAAAACGTATCTTAGAAAAAATTATAATATTCAGATAAGGATGTTAAAAATATTGGTACCATATAAAATAAACTAAAATTTAGGCCCAATTATTGATATGTTATTTAAATATTGTAAGATCTTAAATGTGTGATAAAGTCAAATTGGGTATTGCCTCTGATTATTCTGAGTTTGTGAATAAGCTGCAGAAAACAAACAGACCAAACTTTGTTCATAACCTGTGGTATTTGCCTCTATATAAGCTGCCAAAGTAGAATAATGTGTATGGTAAGAGAGCCTGGACGTACGCCTTTCCTAACATTCTAAATAAGCTGCTAAAGAAAATTGTAAAAAAAATAGAAAACAAAAATAGTCAACAAATTCAAAATATCTTAAAAGCCTACTTTACCGTAGGGAAGTTTGGAATGGAGGAGGTCTGCGTGTAAGCTTTTAGGCTTTATCTAAAGTGAGTAAACTCTAAAATAAGCTAATAGTGCACATAATCTTATTGTTGTAAGCACCATTTAATAAATGATCACTGTAAAGTAATACGGCGTAAGAGACAGAGTTGTATTAAAATAGTAAACGGTAGTAGGGTATAACTGACACTTCAATATCAAATTTGATTTAAGTAATTGCGTATAAGCGACAACTGTATTGTAAACCTGTAAATGGTAGTAAGGTATAACCGACAGTTCAATATCAAATTAGATTTTAGTAATTGCGTATAACCAACAATTGTATTGTAAACTTATAAATGGTAGTAAGATATAACTGACGCTTAATGTTTTTGAAGACAAAGGTAAAGAGGGATTAGTTCCAGCTGTCAAAAGAGGTGTTAATGGTAAAGAGCCGTAAGCGCCCGGAATCTCTACGCCAGTAAGAAGTAAAATACATTACCGACTATAAACTAAAAGTGATGCCATTTTTACAGGGGTACAAGCACCTTTAGGGTAAAAAAAGGCCTAAAACTCGGTCGGTTACATCAAAATGACACTTTGGAAACGCAGTTTTTTGCTTGGGCATAAGTGACAAAAAAGTCATTGTAGAGCCATGGGAGTAAGCGCATTCGAAAAAGCGAAAAATTTTAAGTGGAATGGCATTCATGAGTCTTTTTGGACCAAAATGTCGCTTATAAATGCCTTATTACCTTTTAACCGTCGATATACTTAGCGGGGGCGTAGCTGCCGCCGTAGCAGGGCCCCGAGCTACAGCGGCCCCCAATCGAAAATTCGTAAAATGTTATCCACAACCTAACTACTTAAATAAAAATAAATGATTTCTATTTTCATTTCTTTTGATTTTTTTTTATTGTTCATAAACTTCTTTTTTTTTCTAACCTCAAATTCCTATTAGGAGTCCCGTAATTAATGAATATCTAATGAAAATATGAAAACTAACGTAATTTTGTTTCTGGCTTACAAAGGTTAGCTACAGCAGCGTTCTCAGCCTCTTGCATTCGTTTAGTAAAATCACACAGAAAATTAAATTTTCTGTGTAGAAAATTAAATTTTCTGTGTAGAAAATTAGAGCATCTTGACTCAAGATGCTCTAATTTTCTAGCTCTCGCTTCGCTTGTTCTTGCATGTTCTTAGTAACATCATAGTGATAGCTTAACCTTCAGGGCCACGATACTGTTTAATTTATTTTGTAAAAAACGATACCCTTATTTCCATTGGCGCACTAAGCCCTCCCTTAGTCCGCCAGTGCTTCTTTTGAGCTTCGCCACAGAATACATAAGGTGAAAGATGATTAGGTCTCAACTCCCACTAATTTTGTTACCGGGGGCCCGTTTATGACTAGATGCGTCACAGCTATACACTACGAAGGCGACAGCGATAATAAATGAAAATATTGGCAGTACGAATGCTAATCTAACCTAACATAACATCGAAATTAAAAACCTGATTTTATTAAAAACTTTTTTACAAAAACAAAAACCGACTTCCAAAAAAAACACTACAAAGTGAAAAATAACTTTAATTTCGGAAGTCGGTGTCTTTGGATCTGTATTTTAGTTTTTTTGCCACCGACTTCCGAAATTAAAGTTATTTTTCACTTTGTAGTGTTTTTTTTGGAAGTCGGTTTTTGTTTTTGTAAAAAAGTTTTTATTTTTCACTTTTTAGTGGTTCAGTTTGTAATTTATCTAAGTTACAATAACCCAATGTCAACTGCTCATCACGTTTTACAAAATGTTGCTTTTCCCGATGCAGGGACGTTAATTGTAGAGGAGTTCTCCTAGTAAGAACCAGGAGAAATGGAGCTCATGGTGAAGTCACCATTACCATTATTTTGACGAGCTTAAACCATATTAAAGTAATCGAATCGCAACCTAACCTGTTATATACTTAGATATAATTGAGTATTTCCGATGGCCCTCTGTGGTCTTCATCATCAGTTCCAGTTCACCGAATGGTACTTTCCGAGAGCAAATGCACGAGTTACTATAAAAAATACCGAAATCGATATAGGTGTGCCCATAAAATTTGAGGGTTTCCCTCGATTTCCATGGGATCCCATCATCAGATCCTGATTTGATGATCATGGGACCACTTGGGACGTATACCCTTTCGAACAAAAAAAGAAAAATCCAAATCGGTCTAGCCATTTTCGAGTAATCGGGGAACATACATAAAAAAAAAAGAAAAAAAAAAAAAGATTCCGACGAATTGAGAACCTCCTCCTTTTGGAAGTCGGTTAAAAACTAAATAGTACCTAGTCGGCCAACTATGGGACGTTAGTACCTAATTATTTATTCTGTGCTATGGGTTTTGCCAATCTTTGACAACTCGTAGCTTCAGTGACTAAACTGTTGAATATATTTGGTTGAATTTTTATATGCAGACTGTTGAATATATTTGGTTGAATTTTTATATGCAGAATGGGAACGTCATTCAATATAAAAACGAAGCATAATAATTGACTGTCGTATTTATCGTCTCCAGAGGTCTCCATATTGTATAATTAGCCATTACGTCAGCGTATCATATCCTGTAACTAATGACTCGTGAATCACGCTACTACTTCTGGCTACTTTGTAGTTTTAGTTATCAAGAACTCTGGAGGCCGGATGAGTGGATAACTGCGCAGTAGATATTTACTTGAAACTAGCTTTTTCCAGCGGCCTCGCCCGCGTGGATGTCGGAAAATATCCCACGGGATCGGGAAATCCTTAATTATTCCTTGTCTACATTATAAAGGGAACATCAAGGGAAGTGCATGACAGAGTTGACATATTTTCGTGCAAACTGAGTGAATTCGCAAGAGTTTTGTTGAATTTTGTTACCTAGTTATATTTAAGTAAATGTTAATATTCTGTATGTGTCTGATTTTATATTCTAAGTTAAGATTTTATAGCAGTTAAAAAAAAAAAGTTTAGTTAGATAAGTAGTAAGTAAGTACTTGCCTACATTTATAATTCTGTAGTCAGATTGTTTTTTTTTTAATAGAGTTTAGTGTAGCTTGGTATTTTTAATGTTTAGATTTTTAAGTATTAGCCATAACTTGATTTTTCATTTTATTTCGGTGTGTGTTTGCAATCCACTATTGTATTGGGGTCATCCTGTAAAGATAGTGTGTGTATATTTAAATAAATAAATAAATAAATAAATCCGTGCAAAATTTCAGCTTTCTGGGTGCAAGGGTGAAAGCTGAAATTTACATTTTTCATAAAGTATACATATGCAGCCAAAAAAAAATTAAAAATGCTTGAGAATGTGCAAACAGCGTTCTTTGTTAAAATACCTCAAATGCCCTAGTAAGGGGCATTTGAGGTATTTTAAGAAACTTTGAATTTTTAAGTCCCTGTTGCAAAAAAATATATAAATATTTTTATTTCTTTCTTATTTGCAAAATAGTTGGGCAAACATCATCTAAAACTGTTCCAAATTTCAAGTTGATAGAGCATTAGTTGTTCTTGAGATATGACGATATGGGTTCCATATCGACCATTACCATTTGGGTACGGAACCCTAATAAACCGCCAATTAGGTATCTTTTGTAAATGATACTATTTTCAGAATTGTAATGATTCCACGTAATCTTTCATCAGTGACGTCATTTATTAGTAGTTATCAGCTTTAATCTGCGGCCTTGGACAGTATAATGACCTGTTTAATTTTATTGTTTTGGTCTCCCCGAACTCACACGCACGCTATTTTCACAGTCTACTACGCGAGCCAACTAAGAATAGGATCGCGCTTGCTGCCAACTTCACACGATAGCTGTCAGTTAGTACCTACTGCCGATAGCAGCTCTCACATACACGATGGCTGTCAAATTAGTACTGCCGATAGCTGTCACATACACGATAGCTGTCAAATTAGTACTGCCGATAGCTGTCACATACACGATAGCTGTCAAATTAGTACTGTCTATAGCTGTCAAATACACGATAGCTGTCAAATTAGTACTGCCGATAGCTGTCAAATACACGATAGCTGTCAAATTAGTACTGCCGATAGCTGTCACATACACGATAGCTGTCAAATTAGTACTGCCGATAGCTGTCAAATACACGATAGCTGTCAAATTAGTACTGCCGATAGCTGTCAAATACACGATAGCTGTCAAATTAGTACTGCCGACAGCTGTCACATACACGATAGCTGTCAAATTAGTACTGCCGATAGCTGCCAAATACACGATAGCTGTCAAATTAGTACTGCCGATAGCTGTCAAATACACGATAGCTGTCAAATTAGTACTGCCGATAGCTGCCAAATACACGATAGCTGTCAAATTAGTACTGCCGATAGCTGCCAACTTCACACGATAGCTGTCAAATTAGTACTCCCGATAGCTGCCAAATACACGATAGCTGTCAAATTAGTACTGCCGATAGCTGTCAAATACACGATAGCTGTCAAATTAGTACTGCCGACAGCTGTCACATACACGATAGCTGTCAAATTAGTACTGCCGATAGCTGCCAAATACACGATAGCTGTCAAATTAGTACTGCCGATAGCTGTCAAATACACGATAGCTGTCAAATTAGTACTGCCGATAGCTGCCAAATACACGATAGCTGTCAAATTAGTACTGCCGATAGCTGTCAAATACACGATAGCTGTCAAATTAGTACTGCCGATAGCTGTCAAATACACGATAGCTGTCAAATTAGTACTGCCGATAGCTGCCAAATACACGATAGCTGTCAAATTAGTACTGCCGATAGCTGCCAACTTCACACGATAGCTGTCAAATTAGTACTCCCGATAGCTGCCAAATACACGATAGCTGTCAAATTAGTACTGCCGATAGCTGTCAAATACACGATAGCTGTCAAATTAGTACTGCCGACAGCTGTCACATACACGATAGCTGTCAAATTAGTACTGCCGATAGCTGCCAAATACACGATAGCTGTCAAATTAGTACTGCCGATAGCTGTCAAATACACGATAGCTGTCAAATTAGTACTGCCGATAGCTGCCAAATACACGATAGCTGTCAAATTAGTACTGCCGATAGCTGTCAAATACACGATAGCTGTCAAATTAGTACTGCCGATAGCTGCCAAATACACGATAGCTGAAAATCATAAAAAAATAACCACGCATATACATATTAGATAAATGGGTCACTTGAGATAACAGAATTACCTAAACATATGTAAATTAATGTTGTTCAGTACTCACAACCTCTTTATGTAAATGGAAAAGTGAATCATTTGATTATTGGCCACTTCTGTGGTCTAAACTAGATTTTCTTTTTCTCGTTGTTCAATATTGTTCCCTTTTGAATGAGTACATTTTGCTCCAAGAACTAATTGAAAAAAAAAAATTATAACATCATTAAAAATTCCAACAAAATCCAAAAAAAAACTAAAATATATGAAAGCATCGTGGGAGGTTCTAGTCATTGACTTATCTTTTTATATCAATGGTTCTAGTATGTCGAATGTTAAGCACGTGACTTTGGACACGGTAACACAGAATAAATAATAGTAGGTACGAACGACGACTCGTAAATCTATTCATTTCCAGGATAAACAGACTTCGCATCGTATAGGTTTTCCGTACAATGAGAGATCAGCTAATACTGGTAATGTATAGCGTGATGACGATCGTATGAACATTAACTGGATGACCTCCACAATTTAGTTTCGGGATTCCCCGGCCATAGAGTTTCGTATGCTAAAAATAACGGGTACGGAGCATGCGCGAAACTTTCGTAGCGACTCGCAAAAAAGTCGATTCGATTGTCAATGGTTATTCGACTATCAATACGATTGAATTGTTGAATTTTTTCGTTACATACAATTATATTATCTACATATCTAGCTTCTATCTTCTTCTTATGTATAATAAAAATGAAAAGCTGTTCGCTGGTAAGCGCGTCACTTGAGAACGACTGGACCAATTTCGCTATTTTTTGGTTTTAAAATGATTGTAATACCTGTGGTAATACTTAGTCCGAGTTAGCTTTCGAAGGAAAGAATTAAAATAAATGGATAAGGTTCCTGGAAAATTTTCCTTGTGGATGAATGGGGTTTTCCTACACTCTAGATAAGTCGATATTATCAAAGTCACGTTGCAAAGCCTGACACATGTAGTTTACTAACTACATATTACATGAAAATGAGTCAGTTTTTATTTATAACCTATAGCGATCCGCCCTTGTTCGCACGTTTTTAAGTTTGATATACCTACTTAAGCATATTATTATGTTTATACACAAAAAAAATCTGGAATAAATTCTCTAATTGATGATTACAGAATAAAAACTTTGAGCCACATAAAATAATAGCTTTATTAGGTAGTAGTTAGTAGGTTTTAATGATTCATACTCAATAATCAATATATTTGCACTTCCCTATAAATATTAAGTTACTTAGCATTGACTTATATATTACTGCGTTATCAATGTTACTTAGAGTAAATTTGACGCAAAACTAATGATCTCAATTTTGAATTTCGAAAACAAACAGCACATTTTTTTATTTCCCGCCTATCCTTTAGTTATTTTCTCCTACGTTTTTTCAGTCAAAAGTACCTACTTACTTACATAATTATTTCAAAATCTTGGGTACCTACCTACAAAGGAAAATTGTGATCAATCAACCCGGAAAACGATTATGGCACAGCTGTATGAACGTAAAAAGATTGCTGATCATATTGGAGGTCTTCAAAACAGGTTTCTGTAAATCACATCAAGAAATTCAACACTACCTACCAATCCTACCCAACAGTCGATGATCAAAAACGGCACAACGTCGAACTATTAAATGACACGTGCAAGTAGGACGACATGTCGTAATTATCGGGAGCGAAAAAGAGACAACACAATGAAAATGTGGCTAATTAGCCAGATTTTGACGTGCCACTTGCGTGAATAACTCCTTACAACAGATTTAAAAGCCACTAAAATCAGTGTGAGCTTTACACTTTCTACCAGTCCTCACATTAAAGAATTTCGTTCCAACAGTTAACACAAGGGCGGTCCGCGCGGATAACGACACTGACTAGTTAGGACTTAGGACGAGTGTAGCCTAATCCTCGGGTTTGATACCAGCACAGTCAATTTTGTAGTCCGTCTTTACTGAATCAATTCGACCCGAACATGTAGGTACACTTGTACAGGTACTTGTTCGGGTCGAAATGGTTCGGCACAGACAGACTGAGGCTATGCGCATGTTGTGCAGTGCTACATACGTCATAGCCACTGCACAACCTGCGCTTAGCCTCAGCCTAGCTAGAGAATGTTCTAGCACATAACATTAAATGTTATATGCAAACTTGTAGAGCATTTTAATGTAAGTATTACCTACCTTGAGTCACTGAACAACTTTTATTAAGTATCCTGTAGATAGTTACACACTCAGTCACACTTCGCGGGTGACCACTTTCAAAGTACGCCCATGCGCTAGGTTTTTAGACATGGTGTTATGTATTATACGTTAAGTAACTAAAGAAATTGTTTTTGAAAAATAAATAAAAAAAAAAAACTTGTTGATGAGTAGAAAAGTATTAGATGTAAGTATTAAAATTAAATTATTGTGCTAAACTCGTATTATTAAGATGCAGAATCGCGCGCGGCGCTCACTGTGAGCAAACTGAATTATACAACTTTAACTACCTAATTGTAAGCCGTGATAATTATGCTCGTAATTACAGAAACTATTAAAAAGCCATTGGATTCCGGCTTGGGCTGTCAACGGAGACTGATATTGTGAGTATGAAGCACGTGGTCAAGTATACGGATACAAATACACCAATTTATAAGGTTTTCCTTGACTTCGGCTTTTGACCTTATCCCATACGATCTTCTTTGGCAAAAGCAAGTACGTACGTATTACTATTACCTACTCCTCTTCGTATTGCTCCTCAGGCCCCTGGCCTCAGGTGCCTGAACCAAGAGACTCAGGTGCGGTTGGCAGGAGAGCTATCGGAACCATGCCGGCTGGGCCGGAGTGCGGGTTGAAGCAGGGGTGCCTGTCCTCGCCTTTGCTCTTCGGTCTGTTTGTTAATGAACTGATTGAGCAACTCAGCAGCATACGTGTCAGCAGCTACGTGGATGGAGTTTGTTTTAACAACACTACGCAGACGACTGATGCTGCTGGGTCCCGTGATGATCGATCTGTGCTCTCCGAAAGTTACTCAATGTGGACGAGTCATTCGCTGCGACTTATGAGCTGATGTACAGTGGCCGGCGCCTATTGGGTACCCCTCAAAAGACATGTGGGTTCAAATCCTTGATAGGCCGAAGTTAGTTTTTGTATTTTGCAAAAACATTTTATTATAATTAATGTAATGTTTTTGTGAATAAATAAGTTTATGTTAGTAGGTGTTTATTTTTAATTAAGTCTGTTTTTATTATTGTCTTTTTCAATAAAACGTTAATACTTTTATTATTGAGTATAACGACAAGCAATAATAGGGTTGACATTTACGAAGAGTTATTCAACGTCTAAATAGACCAGAGGTTTCAAGACCGCTTGCCGTACATAAGATTGGAGGTTCAAATCTTAGCCACGAATTGTGTTTTTTTGTCATGCATTATATATTTTTTTTTTTAATATAAAGTATTTTTCTATTTTTAGTAATTTTTTTTTGTATTTTATTTCTCGTCCGGCACCCTAATTGCGTAACACATTATCAATTGGAGTTGGTTTCATTTTGACAGTTCAACACAGACATTCATTGCGTTATTTACGTTGTCGGGCAGACAAATTTTTCGAACATACGAAGCAATAGATTAGCAATTTGTTTCAACATGAAACCAACTCCGATCGCTAATGTGTTACGCTATTAGGCTGCAGGCCTAAGAAACACTTTTTGTATTATTCTTAAGGATGTATTGTTGGAGTTGCAAAGTTGTAGCCAAGTTAATTTTAATACAACTGGGGTACCCCATTGATGCAGCCCACTGAACATAGCAGTAAGACTGTTTTCATGGTATTCAGATCTGGCTCCAGGTGTCCCACTATTGTCCCTCCTCTCCTAATGAAAGTTCACCCGATAAACGGGGTATATAAATTTAAATATCTGGGCCATCTGGTTACTGATAACATGAAAGATTATATGGATCTAGGGGGGGGGGCTCAGCATTGTCAGTTAGGGCAAATATGCTGGCCCGCAAATTTTCTCGACCTACAGACGCAATTAAAATAATCCTTTTTAAGGGGTACTGTACTCGTACAGCACTGTACCTACTCAGGAGCGCTGTGGTTCACATAATTATATAGCTTGTCCACTTGAACTTAGCTAGAACCACAAATTCCGTGAAAAGTTGATTATGGCTCACTTCCTCTCACAAGGAGGAGGACTGTGTCCCAGCAGTGGGAACGTGTGGGCTGAATATGCTATGCAGTAAAAAACATAGAATGTTTAAACTCGTCCATACACGATGAATTGATGATTGATGAAAAATAAAAACAAACTTAAGATAATCTACTTATTATATTAATAATCACATTACAGAGAAATAATCGAACTTGAAGCGCTAAGTGATAAAAGCTGCATCACTAGTGTCAAAGTCATTTTCCAATTCGTCTTCGTTCGGAGTTAAAAGGGTTTGCATTTCTTCAGTACTAACTGTCATGGAAGCTTCAATACCTTTCACGTTTTGAATCTGTGCTTCAAGTTCACTTGCCTCCTCCGTATTGGGTATTTCCTCTGTATTAAGTGGTGCCAGGGCTGCAGTTTCCTCAAGTTTTTGAATTTCTTCTTCAATTTTCCCTAAAGCTTGAATTTTTTTCTCGTATAATTCTTTTTGTAATGCTAATTTCTTTTGAAATACCTCAATATTCTCCACAATTTCATTTGTCTTTTGTACCTCACTTTCTTTCATTCTTTGAATTTCAGCTTTTTGTTGTTCCATTGCTTCAATATTTACGTCCATATTAGTTGTCGCCTGGGCTGCAGCTTCCTCAAGTTTTTGAATTTCAGCGTCCATTTCACTTCTCTTGTTGTCTTCATTTTGCTGCATTAACTTAAAGTTCTCATTCATTTCCTTTTTAATGTCAGCTAACTTATCTGCAAATGCTTTAATATTAGAATCCATGGCTTTTTTCTTATTATTTTGAATTTCCTTCATCTTTTCAATAACTTTTTCAATTTTAGCTTTTTTCTTAACCACGGATGCTTCAATGAATTGCATATTTTTCTGAAATTCGTCCTTATTCATTTCATAACTTTCTTGCAATGCTTCAATATCATCAACTATACTGGTTTCCACCTGGGCCTTCTTTTCTTCGAGGCTTTTAATTTCAGCTTTAATTTCATTTTCTTTCTCAGCCCTGAATTTTTCCATTGCTTCAATATATTCCTGGTGTTCGGCTTTTTTTTCAGCTAAGTTGTTTTCCAATGCTTCAAGTTTTTCGTCTATTTTGGTTTTCATGAGGGCCTCGAATTCTTGATTTTTTTTTATTTCATCTTCAATTTCAAGTTGCAATACCTCAATATTCTTCTCCATTATATTTTTCTTCTTTGCCTCTTCTTGTTGCAAACTTACAATCGTTTCTTTATATTTTTCTTCTAGAACTACAAACTTGTTTTCCATTTCTACAATATTCTTTCTTATCTGAGCCTCGTTTACCTTCATGTTTTGAATTTTGGTTTCTATTTCACTTTGCAATGCAGCTTCTTTTAATTTAATTTCATTAATTTCTTTTTCATTTTGTATATTTTGCTCAGCCAGCGCTTGTTTTAAACCTTGAATCTTCTCTTGGGATTTGGCTTTTGCCTTGTTTAATGTTTCAATGGCCTCTTCTATATTTTTATTCTCTATTGCCATTTTGGTCCACATTATGTTATTTTCTTCTTGAAGTTGCTTTGTTAACCTATCTTTTTCTTCCTGCATATTTGTAATTTCGCGATCAATTCGACATTTTTCTGTAGCTTTTTCATCTTTTAAAATTTGAATTTCGCGATTAATTCTATCTTTTTCAGTAGCCTCTTCGTCTTTCAAATTTTGAATTTCTCGATTAATTCTATCTTTTTCTGTAGAATTTTTTTTCAAAAGTTCTTTAATTACCATAGATGTCATTTCCATAGTTGCTCGAATATGTTCATCTATTTTAAACTTTTTTTTTTTCAGGAGCTCCTTCAAATCACAAATATTGCTTTCTAAAAACGAATATCTTCTATTCATCACCTTTATTTTTTTCTTTATTTTGTCCGACAATTCCTCTGAATCCAGTATAGATTTATAAATTTGCAATTCCAATTCCTGAAAATAACAAAAAAATCAACGTTTTAACTTTATTTATAAAAAAAAAATGATTTTTTGACTGATTGACGCACATTAAACGTTAAAGTGATTTAATGCGTATATTCTGTTCTAAAAGTATTTGATGATTTGAACAAATCGATCAGAAAATGTGTAGGTACCTGTCCCACTTACAAATTGAGTGTTTTGATTTGATAATTTGAAACCTAAAACCCTAATTCTGATATTACATCGGTTTTAAAATGACATCTACATACAATAATGTTACGTATACGATAACGCCATCTGTTATCGAGTAGCAGAACTACACGTTACGTCGATTCGTGATAGATTTTTCTAGAACATTCTAAACCCTTCCAGAATGTTCTAAATAGTTAAGTGTCGATTTGCAGAATTCTAGATAATTCCTGTAAGTACTAGAATGTTCTAGAATTATGACCTCGAACTTTCGAGAAGCTTACACTCGTCATATAAATTATAGAGGGTTGCGGTGTATGTGAACCAACAGTGAGCTAAAGTGATTCTGATTACTGTATTTGTGATTATTTGAATATAGCGTATTTTTGGTATAAACTGGCATAAATTTATTTATCCCGAACCCCTGCTCGTAACAAATTAACAATACATAAATTCTGTACTTTACATTTACTTTTTACATACACAAATTTCTTCCCGTGGGGGTAGGCAGAAACTACAAATTGCCACCTGCACACGATCCTTACATACCTCGGGTTAGAGATGTCTTTATTATTATTTCCCATAAGAAATTTCACTTACATGAGAAATATTTAACTATCTTAAAAACATAATTGATTGAACGTACAGTATTGGCAAAAAAAAAAAAAAAAATACAACATACAAAATATTCTAAAAGTGTAGGGTAATCGCTAATAATTTAACACTGCTAAAATGTAAACATACACGGAACGCGTGCAACTAGATGTGGTATGTAATGTACTAAAGTGCGCTCATTTTATTAAACATGAACAATTTTAGTTGTTTCTTAAACATTGGCATGGATTTTGCATTTTTTATGTTATTTGGTAGTTTATTATACAATGCTGCACCCTCGTACATCACATTTTTTCTGCCATAGCTAGTGCGTGGTGAGTACAATTGTATGTCATTTGCATTTCTGAGCCTAATTTTGTGTATTTGATGTTTCTTTGTGAAATGTATTTGTGTGTGAATATTTTTACTAAGTATATACCTACTCCTTTTACCTTGTTTACGTTTATACATCAGTGGGCTTTGTGCGAGTTTTTATACTGACTCGATCGCGTTATCGTTAAAGATAAACTACGCTATCATGGCGCGCCCCTCCAAAATTCAAAACGTTTGAAAGTATTTGTGAAAGTATTTACAATGCACCACCAAGATTCACAACGCATGTGTGCGTAATGAGACGGCCGTCAAACAAAAACAAATCCACGGATTTGTTGCTCGACTAGTCACGTCACTACACACATTGAAACAGTAATTTGGAGGGGCGCGCCATGTTATCGTAGTTTATCCCTACCTTATGTCAATTCATAAGGAATAATTGTGTTTCCTATTATAACATCAACTATGTTGATGTAACTTGCGGTGTACCTCAGGGAAGCGTTCTCGGTCCTACGCTTTTTCTAATATACATAAACGATTTATGTAACATGACAATAAATAATGCTACAATATTTTCGTATGCCGACGACACTGCAATCGTCTTCACTGGTTCAACCTGGGCCGAAACTAAAACCAATACAGAAAAAGGTATGTTACAAGTGGCTTCATGGCTAAAAACAAATCTCCTTACGTTAAACACGAGCAAAACTAATTATATCTGTTTCTCTATTTATAAAAATGTCCAACCTGAACCTAATTTCAACATTAAAATACATGAGTGTAGGAGGACGGTTGACGACTGCAATTGTCCAATCATCACTAAAGTTAACCATGTTAAGTACTTGGGTATAATGCTGGACCAAAGCCTGTCCTGGTATCCTCAAATAGAGCAAATTACAGCAAGGATACGTAAATTTATTTGGATTTTTAAAACATTAAGACACATAGTCCCTAGGAGTGACTTAGCAAAAAATCTTCTAAATGAAGTGTATATTTCGCTAGTTCAATCTGTAATAATATACTGTATCTCCATTTGGGGAGGCGCGCGTAAAACACGATTCCTTGAGGTTGAAAGAGCGCAACGGACTTTAATAAAAGTAATGTACTTTAAAAAAAGAACTTTTCCCACCTTTGAGCTATACCAAGTAAGTAATTTATTATCAGTCCGAAAATTATATATTATACACATAGTATTAAAAAAATATAAAACCCTACCTTTAGATCCTATTGTATTAACTAGAAGAAGGAAACACAATATTGCTCCCACCTATTTTGTAAAAACAGAATTTGCAAATATTCAGTACGACAAACGCTCGTCTTTCTTATATAATAAAATAAATAAACAAATAGATATACATACTAAATCGTTTAAAGAATGCAAATCGTTGTTGATTAAGTGGATAAACAAGCTATGCTATGATGAAGTAGAGAATATTCTTTTAAATATAAGGTAACCGCTTCCGTACAAATCAACCACGCACTCACACACACACACACACACACTCATACACACACACACACACACATACACACACACATACACACACACACACACATACACAGACACACACACACACACTCACCTACAGACTAATAATAATGGATGTTTTATTTTTATTTTTTATTCATATACTTTCACGTTAACTTTAAATTTTGTTTTGTTTGTTTTGTTATTGGCATGTTTCACTGATAAAATTGTGAGTTAATGAAAGAGCGGCGCCTCCTGGCACAGGCATCTATATGCTTAAAAGGAGACGCCTCCAACTGTATACCTGTTGTACCGTGTAATAATGAAATAAAACATTTTTGATTTGATTTGATTTTTATTATAGTCAACAGGCGGCGCTTATTCATTTTCAGTACAAACTGACGGTTACCTTAACGTGATCGAGTAAGTATAAAAACTGTCACTAAGCCCTCAGGGCCTCAAGTCTGCTTACAATTGTGTCAGAATGTTCTATCATTGATTTCATAATTGTTGATTTTGACAAGTTTGGTGATCTACTAATATAATGGCGTCATAATTGCGTCATTATGACTTTCCAATGGTCAACCACTGACACTCCATTGTATGAAATTATGAATTTAGCAGATTACGATTAGCAAAATGACAATGCAGTGACAATGGGATCGTGTTGGAATGTAAAAAATAGCAGACTTGGGGCCCTGGTCATACACGCACGCCGCCCGCCACCGGCTGCGAGTAATACGCACCTGACTTTTCTGAAGGACATCATCAATAAGGTCACTATACTTATGACTTCCTAGGGCATTACTCCCAGCGTTACGGCTTATTAGTCGATTCGCCCGAATTTACTCGGGCTCGGCACTAGCTTACATTCAAATATATCCTAACAACACTTTCATGGTCTAGGAGTATATGTTTGAACACAATTTCAGAATTAGGCTGCCTTAGTCATTGTAGTTACTGTTCAAATAAAAAGAAACCCACTACTTGCTACTATTAAGAGGAAAGGCGGGTGGCCAGACTTTTGAAAATTAGGTATTTTAAGAAGGTACTGCTGTCGCTCTGCGAGCGCTCCGCCCTCGAATTCGTGCGATAAGGACAACTGCAGATCCGACTAAATAGCCTATGTGAAAAGTCACATTTCGAGGTTTGGCTCTCGCCTATTTCCTACTCCAATATTGGACCAATTTAAAAGATATTTCATAAACTTAATAAGAAGGATATACACTACGACCCTATGTTTTTCTTTTTTCGTTAGTAGTTGTCAAATTGGTACACTAGGCGTCTGTTGACAGCGGTCTGAATAGGCAATTTTGAGCATTTTTGGAGGGTTCTAGTTCTTATAAAAATAATATATCATCAAAAAGGAAAACTCAGGGGCATACAAGTAACTGATATTTATATTCCTGTAAACAATAATTGCTTTATGGTCATTATCCAGAAAGAAAACAGGCGAGAGCGTTTGTATCTTTTTGTATGGAGAAAAGAGCACCCACATTTCCTCTTAACTACAAATTAGAGGAGGAGCTCGTGGCTAAGTAATAACAGCCGCACGGGTCGATCCAACAGGTTAAGCTATAGGGATCGTATTACCCAGTTACTGGGTTGTGGAGGTCAGATAGGCAGTCGCTCCATGTAAAATACTGGTATTCAGCAGCATCTGGTTAGACTTTAAGCCGACCCCAACATAGTTGGGAAAAGACTAGGCAGATTGATGGGGCAACTACAAATTAATTCCTCGGATATTCTTAAAATGTTTACTCTAGATACTGATTTTCCTAAAATCCTTTCATAGTTGACGTCTTTGACTCATAATCTACCTCTGTGTACCAAATTTCATCTTCGTATGTCCAGTACTTTTAAGATCAATGCGTGAATTAATGTGAGTGACCTTTTGCTTTTAGATATAAGTACATCACTAGTTACTAATTATGTAAATTATAATCAATAAATAATATTCATATACAGCAAAGTTATTAGCGTTTGAACCCAAAATGTCACTTAATTTGTGGAAATATTGTACCTACAGGCACAGTAAGTAGATAGTAGTACTCATTAATCATATTCTCTCGCTCTCGCGTTCACGTGCTCTCACTCGAACTTGCCCCGCCTCCAACAGCTGTTATCGTAATATTAACTTATTCATGAATTTACCAAATAAGATAAATTTTCGTGGACAATTTTGGTATTTCGTTTTTTTTACTTTTGACTACACAAATATGATCAGTAACGGGATTGAGCCCCATTTTTATGTACCTACTAATTTAAAAATAGTGGTGTTTATTGATTCGTCTTTACTAATAGTTTTATTTATAATAAGTAATCATTTTTTGAGGGTAAATAAGTTACAAAAATGTGATAAGAATGTCGAACGTTATGTCGTTATTTATGGGCGGATGTATGTACGACTGTTAGAGATAATGCATGGACCTAATTTTGTCTATGACTTACTTAGTTTAAACAAGTGATGTTGTTTCCATGACTACCAGCTAATCTTTATAAAGATACGTTGTTTGTAATCTAATGATAGGGTCTAGCCATCTAAGACTTATAAAAAAGATGAACTCCGCGCCACGCATATCGAAAGTGAAGCACAGTAAGTATGCCGGACCGTTTGTACAAAAACGCCTCGCGCACACATTTACATCATAGTATGCCGACCGGCCGCCATTACGTGACACGAGCGACGGCGGCGTCTTTGCAGGTACTCAAATCATGCACACATAGATCGGAACGGTGCTTCACTTTCGATATTCGTGGCGCGGAGTCCATCTTTTTTTATAAGTCTATGGGTCTAGCTAGGTCTATGGGTTAGCGTGTAACGCCCGCGCGGTCATAGTTGCCTCTAGCTAGAACGTAAAACTAGCTCATAATATTGACTTTGTTTGAAAAGGTATTGAAACTGGAAGTAAAGGATGAAGTTCCTTGAAAGTAACTGTATTGAAGTTTTGAAAATGTTTTATTGAAAAGTCGGCGCTCGCCGGAATCGGGACACCGGGCGTCCGTGTGCCGCGCCGTGTCGCAGCCGACGGCACCGGCTCGTCGAAGCGCAAAGAATGTGATCGAGTTAGCCGAAGCCCAAGCTTTGCGAAGACATTGAAGAGAGAAGTCGCGCGCATATATCATATTCTCCATATTCCATATTCTCCATTCTCCACATATTCTCCATATTCCATATTCCCCATTCTCCTAATATTTCCTCCGACTGCCGTACCCGGCGGTACCCGCATTCCAGCGTTGTAGCGACGTGACCTTGCATTTCTCGTATCGCCGGTTACATATTTTTTTTTTGTATATTATTTTATTATGTATTCGGTTGTATCAAGTCTGGCCTCTCACGTCATTATAGTAGCTTTGTGTTGTACGACTTGTTAATAAACCATAGAACGTCTAGGAAAATAAAAAGTTCATATTGTTTCAATGAATGTTTAATTATTTAATTATAAATTGTAAGTACTCAATATAATAACGAAATCATTGTAACTTTGTTTAAAGTTAACGTCATCTTTCTGTTTAGAACACCTCTAAAACCTAAAAGTTTGCTGAAATAGTTATGGAACTGATAAACCATCGTTCACGTCCAACATTGGTCAGTAAACACGGAGTTTAGCTTACATTGCAGTGTTATGATTACTTTCACAAGTTATCGAACCACCGTTAAAAGTGTCTCAGAAACCGGACATTTTTAACCTAAACTGGGGTTTGTTTACATTTTCATCAAATACTTTTCGAACAGAGTATAGCCGATAATTTAGGTATTAATGTAATATTAACCTCTTACTTTAGCAATTAAATTATCTTCATCTTCAAGCCTTCTTCTCTTGGAGCAACTGGAACATTCATCATCTTCGTCTCCATCCTCAGCATCGACTGCAGGTTCTTCAGGGCTGGGGTCACTCATCTGGAAATTACGAAAAGCGTTTTTAATTCAAAAATCCTACTAAATGTCCTACCTAAATGGTACGATTGAAGTACCTAGCTAATATAATTTGATTTGCTAATTTTTGATTCTATCATGTTTGTTCCAAACGTATCTGATTAAAGCCTAAACAAATCCTGCACACTAATTGTGTAACAATATCAATCGGAATTTTAATCATTTTAAAGCAAATTACTAATCCATTACATCATATTATGCACAAAAAAGTCTGCTCGACAACGTAAATAAAGCAATGAATGTTGTTTAACTGTCAAAATGAAACCGATTCTGATTGATAGTGTGTTTCACAATAGGGATGATGCCTGGGTTAAAAAATAAGAAATTCTATTTAGTCCGTCAGTCAGATAATAAAAAAATATTAGACACGTATTTTTTGCTTTATCATATTAATAAAAAAATACTTAGCTATCACGCATTAAAGTTGGGGAGTGGGGGCTCGCTACGTCACTTGTACGTATAAAACCTAGCTACGCGTGACGTCATGCCATATTTTAACTCAATGTATCGCCGTAATTTTTTGATTACGTAAAAAAAGAAAAAATACGTGTCCAATATTTTTTAATAATCTCTATGACGGACAAAAAAACAATTTTTAGTCATCATCCCTATTGGGATACTGTTCAGGTTAAATTCTTACGCCATCACTCTATAAAAATAATAAGCAGACGTTCGCACGGACGTAAAAAATAGGGATTCTATCGCGCTTTGAATTTTCAACTCTCAGTGTTGAGCCGAGCTTTGAGAATCCAACCTTACAACAACAGAGTGCATCCTAACGCGTAGAAAAAACACACTGTTGGATTTTCAGATCCAACGCGCGAAAAAAAATCACCGCGATATTTTTACGTCGAGTTCGCTCGACGTAAAAATAATTGTCGGCAACAATAATTGTTTGAGTAACAAACAAAACTTGATGTTATAAAATTAACCTCACTTTTATTGTCAAATGAAAAATGTAATGTCACTTGCGCCAATAAAACATACACTTTCAGACACTCGGGGTTATACGGTATGCGAAACCAATAACACGCGCGCACTCGCCTACGGCCGATAAGTGACTGCATGGTGACTGACTGCCACACTGCCACGCCCGATGCGCCCGCGCATACATTACATCCCTCCTTGAATATTAAAATGTTTCAAAAATACAATTAAGTCGGCGTTCCCACGAGCGTAATAAAATCGCGCCGGGATTTTATCGCGCACTGGATTTTCAACTCTCGTTGTTGAGCCGAGCGCGTCGAGCGTTGAGAATCCAACCTAACAAAACCAGAGTGCATCCAACCGCGACGAAAAACACACTGTTGGATTTTCAACTCCCGGCGCTAAGCAGAGAGTTGAAAATCCAGTGCGCGATAAAATCCCGCCTCGATTTTATTACGCTCGTGGAAACGGGGGTTAAGGTAGACTTATAAAAAAGGTGGCCTCACGCACATATTTACATCATAGTATGCCGACCGGCCGAGGAGCTCGTGGCATCCGTTTTGGTTGTGTTTGTCGTGTAGGTCCTGAGTCCAGCGTTGCAAAACTTCGCAAGTATTCGGAATAATTCGAAAATATTCAAAGGAATACTTCGATTTGAAGGAATACTACTAGTAAGAATGTAGTAGGTAACCTACTTTTTATTACCTATTAAGAATTAAATTATTGCCAGTAGGTACCTAGTTACGAATGTATGCGTACTTGCGTAGGTCGCTTGAACGACTCGCCGAATATATTACGCCGTGCCGTTACTTGCATTAACGCCATCTAGCGGGCAATGGTAGAATTGTAAATGGACACCTGTTCGTTAGTCGCTCGGCGACGCCACCGTTCGCCTGGCATTGGCTTGATAGTAAAGTGGCACACCAGCGAGCCTCGCAGCCGTTCATTTATGAGTCAACGAAGTATTAGCGCTCCTGTACACGTTTTTATGGCGAATCCAATGCCGGACAAGTGGGGGTTCAAGGACAAAAATGCAGTGCGCCGACTATTCTATTGTTATCGCAAGAATCCGCAAGATGGTGCCACAGAAGCGTAGCAGTAGCTAGCGTGATTAGTCGTGTTAATGTGACGCTTTCTGCTGCTGCAGTGACCAAGGTTTGCTGATTAGCTTAAGAATGGTGGAAGATTGATTCGTGGGTATTAATAAATGCACTATCATCAATGCGGGACATAATATATGTAATTTGCAATGAGAACTGCACCCCCATCTAGCGGTCAATAGTCGAATTTAAAAGATAATCCAATAAGTACCCGAAGTTGGTCGGCGCGCGGTGCCAGCAGCGAGCCGGCGTTCACTTGCACTTGCACACGTGATTTAGGAAGCTCGAGCCCGTTCATTCATAAAATCAACGAGTATTATTCGCTGCCTACGTACTAGCGCGAATATTTGCATTCTTCTATTATTTACATTCTTTGTGTTGATCGCAGTAAAACAGCCCTCTTACGTAAAAGTATATATCGAATGGCTCCAGTTATTTACAATAAAATTCCACGACAGATAAAGGATCTTAATATTAATATGTTTAAAAAGAAACTGAAACAATTTTTAATTCTTAAATGTTATTACTCCACAACTGAATTTATGGAGGACACCACTGACATTTAGATAGATATATTATATTATTTTGAAATTGGTAATTTATTATTATTTTGACATTGATAATTGTGTGTTAGTACGTAAGGAATTGTGTGTTATTAACTTATTATGTAATTGAGTTTATTTCTTTTTAAATGTGTGTCTGCTGTTTCGACACAACGAACTCTAGTATTTGTATGCTTTCGAGCAAAATGTAGCGAACAGACCATCTTATAACATCATATTGTATTGAAACCTACATTTACGAATAAATTTGATTTGATTTGATATTTCCGCGTAAGTAGTTATCTACTATCGGGAATAATTCCCTTTATGTAGTTATCTACCAGTGACTAGGTACTTATTGTTTTATTTTTGTATGGTTGAGTTTAAAATGTCTATTTTGTGCGGATATTGGTGCCGATTCTCTTGTACATGGAGGGGCGCAAGGGGGGGGCAGCTTCAACGTGTTCTTAAGAGCGAGCGCGCACTGCGGTGCGTTTCCGTTAGTTCTGCCGCACTGGGCGGGGCCTACAGTAACAAAACGAATATTACTCGGATTCATGAATGAACGTAACATACTCGTACGACAACAACACACACGACACACACACGACGTAATGTTATTTGACTATTGACCGCTAGATGGCGTTAATTAACGCCATCTAGCGGTCAATAGTCAAACTTTAATAGATAGACTTGCGTGACCGCACATGTACGTAGCTCGGGGAATAATTGCGAATACTACTCAAAACTTGCGAATACTTCCGAATACTTCCGACGGGAATACTTCGGAATATTACTCTCCGGCAACGCTAGTCCTGACAAGGGTTCTTTTTTCAAGGCACTATCATCCTCAGTGGAGGGTTCATGCTGTAGGGGCTGGTTGTCAGACTTTTTCACCACTTAAACGGATGAAGACTTACACTCGTATTTACAGTCAAGTAAAAGTAATTACTTCAGTAAAAGTAATTGCTCAAGTACTGTTGTTCATTCTATATTTTAGTAATTGCTTGAATTGCTTTTAGTAATTGTCTTAGCCAAGTAATAGTTACCATTTTTTTTTATTTAGGAACTCTACCCTCAATTAATGATTCATTAAGAAATTACTATTAGCAAGTAATTACTCAAGTAATTACTTGATTATAAATACGAGCCTTAAATCGTATAATCCTACTAACTACTAATATTATAAATGTGAAAGTATGTGAAGATGTTTGGATGTTTTTATTCAATGACGCAAAAACAGCTGAACGGATTTGGATGAAATTTGGCACACAGATAGTATAGCACAGATCATATAATGTGTTTATATGATCTGTGGTTTATAGCCTGGATTAACACATACGAAACTTTTTATCCCGGTAGTAGGTTCCCGTGGGACAATATTCGACATCCACGCGGGCGATATATTACATAGATAAAAGTTTCAATAACTCAACGGATGAACGGATTTGGATGAGGTGGGTAGATAGATTAGATAGATAGATAGATAGATAGAATACTCTTTATTATGCACACCATAAAAATTACAGATATAAATGTTGAAATTTTACATAGGGTGACACAATGGGCGGTCTTATCGCTAAAAGCGATCTTTTACAGACAATCTTTGGATGGATTATGGGGAGAAAGGAGAGAATACTGTAGGTAGTCTGTGGTGATTAGGACTTGAATTAACAATAATATGCTAAAATAACGCGAACGAAGAACAGGCAACGGCTTCATAAAAGTAGTTTTTTCGATAATTTTCACTTTTCCGTAACGTATAGCTCGAAAATGGGTAGGAATTCGAAAAAGTATGTAAGGTAAGAGTTGGAAAAAATTTTGTAAGCTCTCATTATATTAAAGATATTTTTCTCTACAACGCACCGTTTTAAAGATATTAGCGAAAAACTCAAAAGTGGGAACTTTTATACCCCCGCCCCCATACCCCCCTTTTCCACGCCGCGACCAAGTACCGCATTGGTCACTTATAATAAATTGATACTACCTAATAATTATTTTAGTGTACCTAATTATTTTCGATCATTTGCTATCCTCCGCTATAGTGACCATTGTTGTCTGACTTACAACTATCTTTTATTTGACTATAATATTATTCTTTACCTACATAAACTTTTTAACACTCTCATCCGATTCATATCGCCTCTACTTTCCCATTTTTATAAAACTAAAATAACTGAAGCTCTGATATGAATGGGCTTTCAGCATCAATTAGCTACTGAGATGATACGTTAATAACCATAGTCAATATTATATGAATACAGGCAATAATGATATGGCTAGGAGGTTTAGAGTTGATTTTCTTGGTACAAAAAACTACTTTCCCATTTTTATAAAACTAAAATAACTGAAGCTCTGATATGAATGGGCTTTCAGCATCAATTAGCTACTGAGATGATACGTTAATAACCATAGTCAATATTGTATGAATACAGGCAATAATGATATGGCTAGGAGGTTTAGAGTTGATTTTCTTGGTACAAAAAACTACTTTCCCATTTTTATAAAACTAAAATAACAGAAGCTCTGATATGAATGGGCTTTCAGCATCAATTAGCTACTGAGATGATACGTTAATAACCATAGTCAATATTATATGAATACAGGCAATAATGATATGGCTAGGAGGTTTAGAGTTGATTTTCTTGGTACAAAAAACTACTTTCCCATTTTTATAAAACTAAAATAACTGAAGCTCTGATATGAATGGGCTTTCAGCATCAATTAGCTACTGAGATGATACGTTAATAACCATAGTCAATATTATATGAATACAGGCAATAATGATATGGCTAGGAGGTTTAGAGTTGATTTTCTTGGTACAAAAAACTACTTTCCCATTTTTATAAAACTAAAATAACTGAAGCTCTGATATGAATGGGCTTTCAGCATCAATTAGCTACTGAGATGATACGTTAATAACCATAGTCAATATTATATGAATACAGGCAATAATGATATGGCTAGGAGGTTTAGAGTTGATTTTCTTGGTACAAAAAACTACTTTCCCATTTTTATAAAACTAAAATAACTGAAGCTCTGATATGAATGGGCTTTCAGCATCAATTAGCTACTGAGATGATACGTTATAAATAGAGATCGGATAATCGGATGCATATTAACCTAAAGTTAATATTTGGCTAACAAACTATGGAAGCGGCTTCTTAGCATTTTTTTTCTTAATATAAATACCGGTATTCCAGAAAATGTGGGAATGCACAACTAATCGGATACAGGGTATGGAAACGACTTCATAAATAATGTGGTTTTATTTATTTGGAAGTACCGGGAAATCGGGATCACATAAATATTCCGTTTGTTACACGTGATCCCCGCGAGAAATACAAAGCTGCTGAATTAAAATGGTTGTCCCTGGAAGGTACCGTCACTATATCGGTGGGGTTATTTTCATGGTTTTTGAGAGTTTTAAAGCCGATAGTGGCGTTAAAATGTAAATCCAAGATGGCGGCTGCGAAAATTTTCTAATTTTTCGTCATGGGTGTCGTTTTATTGGTTTTCGAGGGTGTTAAAGCCGATAGTGACACTAAAATGTAAATCCAAGATGGCGGATCCGAATGTTTTTTAATTTTTCGTCATGGGTGTCGTTTTCATGGTTTTAGAGAGTTTTAAAGCCGATAGTGCCGTTAAAATGTAAATCCAAGATGGCGTCTGCAAAAATTTTCTAATTTTTCGTCATGGCTGTCGTTTTATTGGTTTTCGAGGGTGTTAAAGCCGATAGTGACACTAAAATGTAAATCCAAGATGGCGGATGCAAATATTTTTTAATTTTTCGTCATGGGTGTCGTTTTCATGGTTTTTGAGAGTTTTAAAGCCGTTAATGGCGTTAAAATGTAAATCCAAGATGGCGGCTACGAAAATTTTCTAACTTATCGTCATGGGTGTCGTTTTATAGGTTTTCAAGGGTGTTAAAGCCGATAGTGACACTAAAATGTAAATCCAAGATGGCGGATGCAATTTTTTTTTAATTTTTCGTCTTGGGTGTCGTTTTTATGGTTTTCGGGGGTGTTAAAGCTGATAGAGACATAAAAATGTAAATCCAAGATGGCGACTGAAAAAAATTTCAAACTTTTTGTCATGGGTGCCGTTTTCATGGTTTCCGAGGGTTTAAAGCTGATAGTGGCGTTAAAATGTAAATTCAAGATGGCGGCTGCGAAAATTAAAAAAAAAATTGTGATGGGTATCGTTTTCATGGTTTTGGGGGGTATTAAAGCTGATAGTGACATTAAAATGTAAATCCAAGATGGCGGCTGCGAACATTTTTAAATTTTTCGTCATGGGTGTCGATTTCATGGTTTTCGAGGGTTGTAAAACCGATAGTAGCGTTAAAATGTTAATCCAAGATGGCGGCTGCAAAATTTTGTAACTTTTCGTCATGGGTGTCATTTTCATGGTTTTCGAGAGTTTTAAAGCCAATAGTGGCATTAAAATGTAAATTCAAGATGGCGGCTGCGAAGGTTTATTTTTTTTTTGTCAAGGGTATCGTTTTCATGGTTTTGGAGTGTGCTAAAGCCCATAGTGGAGTGAAAATGCGTGACGCTTGGCAGATGCTTAGTTAACTAACGCGCGTATCGCGTCTTAACCTGAAAATACGTGTGATAGTAATTAAAAAACCATCAACAGTTTTAAAGAAGGCGCTATTTTGCATTAACATTTTAATGTTACTATCGGCTTTAAAAACCTTGAAAACCATGAAAACGACACTCATGACAAAAAATTCAAAAATGTTCACAGCCGCCATCTTGGATTTACATTTTAGTGGCACTATCGGCATTAACACCCCCGAAAACCATGAAACCGACACCCCTGACGAAAAATATAAAAATATTTGCATCCGCCATCTTGGATTTACATTTTAGTGTCACTATCGGCTTTAACACCCTTGAAAACCAATAAAACGATACCCATGACGAAAATGAGAAAATGTTCGCAGTCGTTATCTTGGATTTACATTTTAATGTCACTATCAGCTTTAACACCCTCGAAAACCAATAAAACGACACCCATGACGAAAAATTTAAAAATGTTCGCAGCCACCATCTTGGATTTACATTTTAATGTCACTATCAGCTTTAACACCCTCGAAAACAAATAAAACGACACCCATGACGAAATATTAGAAAATGTTCGTAGCCGCCGTCTTGGATTCACATTTTAATGTCACTGTCAGCTTGAATACCCCCGAAAACCATAAAAACGACACCCATGACAAAAAATTAAATAATATTCGCATCCGCCATCTTGGATTTACATTTTAGTGTCACTATCGGCTTTAACACACTCGAAAACCAATAAAACGACACCCATGACGAAAAATTAGAAAATTTTGGCAGCCGCCATCTTGGATTTACATTTTAATGTCACTATCAGCTTTAACACCCTCGAAAACCAATAAAACGACACCCATGACGAAAAATTTTAAAATTTTCGCAGCCGCCATCTTGGATTTACATTTTAATGTCACTATCAGCTTTAACACCCTCGAAAACCAATAAAACGACACCCATGACGAGAAATTTTAAAATTTTCGCAGCCGCCATCTTGGATTTACATTTTAATGTCACTATCAGCTTTAACACCCTCGAAAACCAATAAAACGACACCCATGACGAAAAATTTAAAAATGTTCGCAGCCACCATCTTGGATTTACATTTTAATGTCACTATCAGCTTTAACACCCTCGAAAACAAATAAAACGACACCCATGACGAAATATTAGAAAATGTTCGTAGCCGCCGTCTTGGATTTACATTTTAATGTCACTATCAGCTTTAACACCCTCGAAAACCAATAAAACGACACCCATGACGAAAAATTTAAAAATGTTCGCAGCCACCATCTTGAATTTACATTTTAATGTCACTGTCAGCTTTAATACCCCCGAAAACCATGAAAACGACACCCATGACGAAAAATTAAATAATATTCGCATCCGCCATCTTGGATTTACATTTTAGTGTCACTATCAGCTTTAACACCCTCGAAAACAAATAAAACGACACCTATGACGAAATATTAGAAAATGTTCGTAGCCACCGTCTTGGATTTACATTTTAATGTCACTATCAGCTTTAACACCCTCGAAAACCAATAAAACGACACCCATGACGAAAAATTTAAAAATGTTCGCAGCCACCATCTTGGATTTACATTTTAATGTCACTATCAGCTTTGACACCCTCGAAAACCAATAAAACGACACCCATGACGAAATATTAGAAAATGTTCGTAGCCGCCGTCTTGGATTCACATTTTAATGTCACTGTCAGCTTTAATACCCCCGAAAACCATGAAAACGACACCCATGACGAAAAATTAAATAATATTCGCATCCGCCATCTTGGATTTACATTTTAGTGTCACTATCGGCTTTAACACCCTCGAAAACCAATAAAACGACACCCATGACGAAAAATTAGAAAATTTTCGCAGCCGCCATCTTGGATTTACATTTTAATGTCACTATCAGCTTTAATACCCCCGAAAACCATGAAAACGACACCCATGACGATAAATAAAAAAATATTTGCATCCGCCATCTTGAATTTACATTTTCAGTAGCTATGGGACCAACTCTGGAATCACAAAAAAAATTACGATGTTTGATACAAAAGTTCAATACCTACTCGACCAAAATGTATGAAACAGCTGACTTATATTTCGTGATTTATCTATATATTTGATCCCATAGTGAAAGTTGCTCATGAGTAGAATACCCTATGACAATTTAGTAATAAAAAAGTTACCCTTTCAAAAAATACTTAATTTATCAATTCCGGAATCGCGACTTTTTGACGATCGATACAAAAGTGCATTCCATACTAGCCTAAACCTAAACGTAAGTAAATATACATTCGATTCTATAATCAGAACTATAAAAAAAATCCCGGAATCCCGGGATTTTTTTGATACAAAAGTGCAATCCATATTAGCCAACACCTGAACGCAAGTACTTAACTAAAACATTCGATTCCAAAATCAGAACTTAAAAATTTTCGTTCCGGAATCCCGGGTTTTTTTTTTTTAAAGTGCAATCCATATTAACTGACATCTGAACTTAAGTAAGTTATACATTCGATTCTATAATCAGAAGTCAAAATTGGCCGATACCGGAATTCTGTGATTTTTCAATCCAAGAGCCCACTCCATACTTAGCCAACACCTCAACTTTAGGTTAATATGCATCCGATTATCCGATCTCTAGTTATAAACCATAGTCAATATTATATGAATACAGGCAATAATGATATGGCTAGGATTAGAGTTAATTTTCTTGGTACAAAAAACTACTTTCCCATTTTTATAAAACTAAAATAACTGAAGCTCTGATATGAATGGGCTTTCAGCATCAATTAGCTACTGAGATGATACGTTAATAACCATAGTCAATACTATATGAATACAGGCAACAATGATATGGCTAGGAGGTTTAGAGTTGATTTTCTTGGTACAAAAAACTACTTTCCCATTTTTATAAAACTAAAATAACTGAAGCTCTGATATGAATGGGCTTTCAGCATCAATTAGCTACTGAGATGATACGTTAATAACCATAGTCAATATTGTATGAATACAGGCAATAATGATATGGCTAGGAGGTTTAGAGTTGATTTTCTTGGTACAAAAAACTACTTTCCCATTTTTATAAAACTAAAATAACTGAAGCTCTGATATGAATGGGCTTTCAGCATCAATTAGCTACTGAGATGATACGTTAATAACCATAGTCAATATTATATGAATACAGGCAATAATGATATGGCTAGGAGGTTTAGAGTTGATTTTCTTGGTACAAAAAACTACTTTCCCATTTTTATAAAACTAAAATAACTGAAGCTCTGATATGAATGGGCTTTCAGCATCAATTAGCTACTGAGATGATACGTTATAAACCATAGTCAATACTATATGAATACAGGCAACAATGATATGGCTAGGAGGTTTAGAGTTGATTTTCTTGGTACAAAAAACTACTTTCCCAATTTTATAAAACTAAAATAACTGGAGCTCTGATATGAATGGGCTTTCAGCATCAATTAGCTACTGAGATGATACGTTATTAACCATAGTCAATATTATATGAATACAGGCAATAATGATATGGCTAGGATTAGAGTTAATTTTCTTGGTACAAAAAACTACTTTCCCATTTTTATAAAACTAAAATAACTGAAGCTCTGATATGAATGGGCTTTCAGCATCAATTAGCTACTGAGATGATACGTTAATAACCATAGTCAATATTGTATGAATACAGGCAATAATGATATGGCTTGGAGGTTTAGAGTTGATTTTCTTGGTACAAAAAACTACTTTCCCATTTTTATAAAACTAAAATAACTGAAGCTCTGATATGAATGGGCTTTCAGCATCAATTAGCTACTGAGATGATACATTAATAACCATAGTCAATATTATATGAATACAGGCAATAATGATATGGCTAGGAGGTTTAGAGTTGATTTTCTTGGTACAAAAAACTACTTTCCCATTTTTATAAAACTAAAATAACTGAAGCTCTGATATGAATGGGCTTTCAGCATCAATTAGCTACTGAGATGATACGTTATAAACCATAGTCAATACTATATGAATACAGGCAACAATGATATGGCTAGGAGGTTTAGAGTTGATTTTCTTGGTACAAAAAACTACTTTCCCATTTTTATAAAACTAAAATAACTGAAGCTCTGATATGAATGGGCTTTCAGCATCAATTAGCTACTGAGATGATACGTTAATAACCATAGTCAATATTATATGAATACAGGCAATAATGATATGGCTAGGAGGTTTAGAGTTGATTTTCTTGGTACAAAAAACTACTTTCCCATTTTTATAAAACTAAAATAACTGAAGCTCTGATATGAATGGGCTTTCAGCATCAATTAGCTACTGAGATGATACGTTATAAACCATAGTCAATACTATATGAATACAGGCAACAATGATATGGCTAGGAGGTTTAGAGTTGATTTTCTTGGTACAAAAAACTACTTTCCCATTTTTATAAAACTAAAATAACTGAAGCTCTGATATGAATGGGCTTTCAGCATCAATTAGCTACTGAGATGATACGTTAATAACCATAGTCAATATTATATGAATACAGGCAATAATGATATGGCTAGGAGGTTTAGAGTTGATTTTCTTGGTACAAAAAACTACTTTCCCCTTTTTTTAATTAAAATAACTGGAGCTCTGTTATGAATGGGCTTTCAGCATCAATTAGCTACTGAGATGATACGTTAATAACCATAGTCAATATTGTATGAATACAGGCAATAATGATATGGCTAGGAGGTTTAGAGTTGATTTTCTTGGTACAAAAAACTACTTTCCCCCTTTTTTAATTAAAATAACTGGAGCTCTGTTATGAATGGGCTTTCAGCATCAATTAGCTACTGAGATGATACGTTAATAACCATAGTCAATATTATATTAATACAGGCAATAATGATATGGCTAGGTTTAGTTTAGTTTATCTAGTTTTGTTTAGTTTTTTTGACGACACGGTTGGCGCAGTGGTTGAGCGATTGACTGCTGCGCAGGCGCAGCATGTCGCGGGTTCGGTTCCCGCACGGAACAAATATTTGTACGACCTACAAGTATTTGTTCCGAGTCTGGGTGTTTTTCTATCTATAATATGTATGTATTTACAAAAAAAAAATGTATATAAGTAGTTTATCAGCCATCTCGTTACCATAACACAAGCATTAGGTTGCTTAGCTTGGGACTAGATGGCGTTGTGTGAAATGTCCAAGGATATTTATTTATTTATTTATTTAGTGTTGATTTTCTTGGTACAGTCGAGTTCATTAATATATTGGCCCTTTCAGGCTTCAAAAATACATGAACGTCAAAAAAGTTCATATTATTGTGACAAAGCTGTTCTATAAGCATTGTTATTAACACAAACGGGATATTTACCATGTTTACTGTTTTTGAGTTCACGATATTTCGGCACTGTTGCAAGCACCATGATCACGGATAAACTGAAGTTATTGCGGGTGGGTGTGTGCTTATAACTATAAGCATCATTAAATTGTGGTCAAGATTTGGATTCATTAATATGTGACTGGTTTTTAGGGTTCCGTACCTCAAAAGGAAAAAACGGAACCCGGAAAAAGTCTGTCTGTCAAGACCCTTTTTCTCAGGAACGCGTGGAGGTATCAAGTTGAAATTCATATCAAACACGTAAGTCCATTGAGTTCTAAAAAAAATTAAGCTTATACGTCAACGCAATAAAAAAATACGGCCATTTATGCGACATATTTTGATACTCGCAAGGAAATCAAAACCTATAGGTTACTTCCCGTTGTCCTAGAATCATGAAATTTGGCAAGAAGCAACACAAATAAAGTAAAAAGTCCGAAAATTGTTAATTTCTAATTCTGTCACATAAAAAAATATTTTCAAGATTGTCAGTGTGTCAAGACTCTGTTTCCCAGGAACGCCTAGAGGTATCAAGTTGAAATTGATATCAAATACGTAGGTCTATGGTCATTTAGAGTCCTAAAAAAATCAAGCTTCTAAGTCAACGCAATAAAAAAATACGGCCATTTATGCGATACTCGCAAGTAAATCAAAACCTAAGGGGTACTTCCCGTTGACCTAGAATAATGAAATTTGGCAAGAAGCAAGGTCTCACAGCACAATTAAATAAAAAAGTCCGAAAAATGTTAATTTGTAATTTTATCACATTTTTTTTTAGGGTTACAATAATATGTAGTTTGTTTTTGGGATAAATGATATGATATGATATGATATATGTTTATTCATCAAAAAAATTACAGATAGTTACAGCAACAAACAGTGGGTAGAGATAAGTGGGTAATTAGGTATGTTGTAAAATCTGTACTAAAATTAATAAAACCCTGCCTCTCAAACTAGGTTATAACCTGTATTTTGAGAAACAGTGTGCGGCCACCAAATTCTAAAACACGAATAGGTACTCCTAACACGAATAGGTAATTCTTTTGAACTACGGAACCCTTCATCATTCGTGGTCCGAAACGCACTTGGCCGGTTTGTCTCAGTAACATGAGCAATGCACAGCATATATTATTGAACCGGTCACATCAGGACATATTTTTGATCTATATCTATACATATAGGTTCTATAAAATTTATTGAGCTTTCCAACGCTCACAATATTTTGAATCCTTGACAGTGCCAAGATATTAATGAACTCGACTGTACAAAAGATGGCTCCACTGTACTATCACACCCGCGCGTCCGAAACTTCACATTGGTGAATCATTTGGATTAGGTTAGAATAGTGACCATTACCTCTATTGCTGGCGAATCATTTGGGTTAGGTTAGGTTAGGTTAGAACAGTGACCCTTAACGCGCGACGGCGAGCGATCGAAGCGAGCGGTGCCGCGGTAGCGGCCGCCGAGCGCCATATCCCCTCTATTTTTGGTGAATCATTTGGGTTAGATGAGGGGGTGAATGTTTCGTATATTAGACGATGAAAGCCTCAGGGTCATTGACCTTGATTTCAAGGTCAATATGGTACTCGTACTGTCAATTTTTTTTTTCGGCGTCTATTATTTTGCGCACTTTGTTGTTTTCAATAATACACTAAAAAGGGTCTATTGTACCCAAAAAAGAATTGCTAGTATATAAAATCGCCGGGTGCACTTGTAAAGTGGTACCTTCTTCTCTCAATGCTCGCTAGTTAGCAGCTGTTAATGATGGATCAGATGGCTGGAACACGGCAAATCAGAATGTTGCAGTGCCCTGGGCCTCAAGTCTGCTATTACAATAGTGTCAGAATGGTATAACATTGATTTCATAATTGTTGATTTTGACCAGTTTGGTAATCTACTAATATAATGGCGTCATAATGGCGTCATTATGACTTAACAATGGTCAACCCTCAGAAGAACAAGTTGTTCTTCTGAGGGTCAACCACTGACACTCCATTGTATGAAATTATGAATTTAGCAGATTACGAACTTTTAGCAAAATGACAATGCAGTGACAATGGGATCGTGTTGGAATGTGAAAAACAAGTCTGCTATTTTTTACCTTAGAGTAAGTCTAATTAGGTACTCTAAGGTAAAAAATAGCAGACTTGGGGCCATTTTGTTTCTGCTCTGCGCTGCATCAGGCGTGCGACGCAATTGTTCGGGTGAACTTGATTCCAGCACAGGCTTTATAGGATGTAAGTGTACAATGCGATTCAACTAAGAATAGGAACGTCAATAACCCCGAACTGTCAACTGAAACTAGAAATATACGGCTTGCAAAGTTTTGTAGTGTTATACTTATCCATTTTAGTTCTGTTTTTGGAATTTGTTTTTGTTAAAATATATGGTGATGTTTTGCTAAATCTTCACAATATGGCGCAAGTCATTCCTATTCTTAGTTGAAACGCATTGTAAACAGTGGCAATCTTTTAAGGAGTCATTTTACACATCATTATGAACAACTTTTACTATGGGACCAAACCTGAAATCACGAAAAAAAATCAGCTGTTCAGTACATTTATATTCGCATAATTCGTCATAATGTAGGGAACAGCTGATTTTTTTTCACGATAGACTCAGGTTTGATCCCATAGTAAAAGTTGTTCATAATGATGAGTACAATGACCCCTTAAAAGATTGCCACTGTTTACACTTGCACCCTATATACAGGATTTAAGCAGTGCGCAAATTTTCACGGGGTGTTCTACCCATGAATATGAACAACTTTTACTATGGGACCAAACACGAAATCGCGAAAAAAAAAATCAGCTGCTCCCTACATTTTGACGAGTTTGGTGTAGATAAATGTACTGAACAGCTGATGTTTTTTTCGCGATTTTAGAGTTAGTCCCGTAGGTAGTGAAATTGTTCATACTCATGGGTAGAACACCTGCTTAAAAACTTATCGACTGTATATTCAATTTTGCAGTCCGTCTCTACGGTGTCATTTCGATCCGAACGTGCAAAAACCGGTTCGGATCGAACTGAATCGGCACAGACATAGCCTTGATGCCAGGGCCACACTATACGTCAACGTCAATGCCCATAAACGCTTTAAACATCGCGGTAATAGGGATGATGACTAAAAATTTATTTTTTGCCCGTCATAGAGATTATTAAAAAATATTGGACACGTATTTTTTCTTTTTTTACGGAATCAAAAAATTACGGCGATACATTGAGTTAAAATATGGCATGACGTCACGCGTAGCTTATACGTACAAGTGACGTAGCGAGCCCCCACTCCCCAACTTTAATGCGTGATAGCTAAGTATTTTTTTATTAATAAGATAAAGCAAAAAATACGTGTCTAATATTTTTTTATTATCTGACTGACGGACTAAATAGAATTTCTTTTTTTTTACCCAGGCATCATCCCTATTGTTCCGTTGTTCAACGCGATGAATTGAGTGGCCACACTTGAACGGTCAAAGTCAATGCTAACTGAAATCACACCCCTCCTCCATCGGCAATGTGAATGCCGTTGTCAAATTATCGCCGTAGTGGTGGCTACACCCTACGGTTATCGCCCTTCAACGCGATAATCAACGACGATGTCCCTATAGTGTGGCCCCGGCATCAGGGCATGTTGTGCAGTGCTACATACAATGCGTTTCAACTAAGAATAGGAATGACCTTGCGCCATATTGTGAAGATTAAGCAAAATTGCGTCTTGTAATATGTCACTGACTTTGCAAATGTGTAAACATTTGCAAAGTCAGTGACATATTAAAACAAAAACAAATTCCACAAAGAGAACTAAAATCAAAATGAATAGGTACTTAAGTTTAACACTACACAAAACTTTGCAAGCCGTATTTTTCAAGTTTCAGTTGACAGTTCGAGGTCATTGGCGTTCCTATTCTTATTTGAATCGCATTGTAGATACATAGCCACTGCTCAACATGTGCTTAGCCTCAGTCTAGCTAGAGAATGCTTACAAGTTTACACCATGTTTGCACATAACATTAAATGTTCTGTGCAAACTTGTGCATAAGTACTTAGACTAATGTAAGGATTACCTACCTTGCTCGAGTCCTAGACTGATCCAACAACAACAACAAGAACAACCAACTCAACGTCGTCGTTCGTTAACTTTATCCTGTAGATAGTTACACACACACACACACAATCACACTTCGCGGGGAGACCACTATAAAGAACACGCTTAAACTTGTTATTGAGTAGGTAAGTATTTAAATTAAGTATTGTGTTTTAATCTATATGATAAAATAAGCAGAATCACGCGCGGCGCTCACTGTTGCCGATAGTAAACTGAACTTTGCAACTAAAATAAATTAAAAAACCGGCCACGCGCAGTAATGGTTCCGTAGTGCACACCCGCCGCGCGTCGTTAATCGAGCGTAATTATTATTAATTTAGAAATCATTATTATTAAGACTGTTATGATTTTATTTTTGTATATTTTTACATGGTTCTTAAACTTATATTTACTGCCTGTTTTACACAACTAACAACGTTACATAAGTAATTTTAATGGAATTTGTACGAAATTTTTACTGTTCCAAGTACATTTTACAAGTTCGTTGATTAGTAGGTACTCGTAAACTTGAAAAGCCTACTTAGCTGTGATAGTTTTCCTTTTAACTACACTATATATACTACTACCGTGAATTTTTTCACCGATCCAAAACTAACCGTTTAGCTGGCAGGGGGGAGACACTTGACTCCACATGATGTTATAATACCTCATTGCTTGACTCTAACAAAAATTAGCACTTGAAGCTACTGACAGACGTGCTCATTACTAGCACGAAAGCATGCTTTTATTGAGCGAGTGCTCATTAGTAGCATGTGTGACTAGTAATGAGCATGCTTATTTCTAGTATGTTTTCGAGTAAGCGTGCTTATAGGCATGCTTTTTATGAGCACGTGTGTCAGTACCTTTAAACCTTAATATTTCAGAAACGGATCCTTAAATCGTAGAACTGTTTTCACTAACCCGCATATTTTTGAAATACCTAGCCAACAACACCCCACAGAATGGGGTAGACGAAAAAAAAAACATGCCCACTTTACGTGTAGGTACCTACTTGTATGTGTAAATGTTACATGCACAGTGTCTTTGTGCGCGTAAGCTCGGGAGCTCGCTACCTGCAGGTACGCACACAAGAGCGCGTGTCTATACGCATTACATCTACAAGTATCTCTCACCCGCTTTCGTGAGATAACACAACTGTACGTACGTACGTACTGTACGTGAAGGTAGGTACCTACCCTAATTTTTTTTTTTATTTCATGATTTTATTTTACCACTTTGTCGGCGTGATGAATATGTATAGGTAGGTACTTACCGATGCCAAATTATAGCTTTCTAGTACTAAGAGTCTCTGAGCTAAGCTGCGGACGGATAGACAGACAGACAGACAGACAGAAGTGTTCCTTGTTGACTACGGAACCCTAAAAATGCAGTAGCAGATGTATCCTACTATCCTTTTATAATTAATAATTAAATAATAATGCTACTAATATTATAATTGTGATTGTTATTGTAATTATTGTTTGTATGTTTAGATGTTTGGATGTTTGTTAGGTACTCAATCACGCAAAAACGGCTGAACGGATTTGGATGAAATTTGACACAGATAGTTTATAATCTGGATTACTACATAGGATTTGACACGGTTGGCGCAGTGGTTGAGCGATTGACTGCTGCGCAGCATGTCGCGGGTTCGATTCCCGCACGGAACAAATATTTGTACGACCTACAAGTATTTGTTCCGAGTCTGGGTGTTTTTCTATCTATAATATGTATGTATTTACAAAAAAAAAATGTATATAAGTAGTTTATCAGCCATCTCGTTACCATAACACAAGCATTAGGTTGCTTAGCTTGGGACTAGATGGCGTTATGTGAAATGTCCAAGGATATTTATTTTATTTATTTATTTATTTTATAGGATAGGCACTAGTTCGTCAAAATATGACTCATAATTTTAGATTCCATGAGATTTTTATCTGATATTATTGTAACAATATCATTACAAGTAACGCATAGCGCCATCTATTGGTTCTCGAGAAAACTATAACTTCAATGTTTGGTCCCGTGTGAGCGAGAGAGGTGACAAAATGCGACAGCCCTCTTAAAATGAAAAGCAGACGTCTTAGCAGTAGGGATGTGAAAAAATAATCGATTATGGAAAAAATCGATTAAAAATCGATTTTTTTTCAATAAAAATCGATTATTATAATCGATTTACATAATACAAAAAATCGATTAATAAAAAATCGATTTATTTTTCACTGTCGATTTTTTTTACCCGCAACGGCCGCAACATCCAGCGTTTTAGTCAGGAGCGCGAGGCCGCAAAGTGCCGCGAACCCGTACTTTCTAAGCGTTTACCAAAACTTTTATTCGCAAATTCATTGCCCACAGGCTTTTAGTTAATTTATTTTATGATTTACCTACTTACGTACATTTTTTCCGGCGAAAGGAGAAAAGAAAAAATCTTTTTGCCACTTTACGCCCTTGTAATTTGTTAGGAACAAACAACCTTTACCTTGATTAGTTAGTTTATTCCTCAAATGTCAATATTTCATGAAATAGTCATTCGATATGATTACTTAGTTGTATTGATGAATTTATTGATTATAATTTTGTAAATACATACTTTTATGGTCACGAATCGTATTTTGGTCATCATAGAACCTAATACTGACTTGGAAATTGCAAAAAACGGTAAGAAAATTTGACTTTCGCGGGCTATTCGGGCGATTTTGCCTAAATCCATGAAACAATAAGGAAAAAATCGTTTTTTTTAACAAAATCGATTATTTTTATTACAAAAATCGATTATTTTTTAATCGATTTTATTATTAGGCAAAATAATCGATTAATTAATAATCGATTTTTTGTGTATAATGTCACATCCCTACTTTGCAGTTTCGTTGGCAATGCTTTACTGTACTGTGAACTGTGAAGTGTGGATATCGCTACGCCCCGCAAGGGGCGTGGCGTGCGCCTCCAGGGCTAAGCCCCCCGACCGCGGAAGCTTCGCATTGCGGTGCGTTTTTCTACCGCAAAATCTGTGAAGTATGGAATGTAGTGCGCGCACTGCGGTCATGCGTTTTGTTACTGTAGGCCCCGCCCAGTGCGGCGCGGCAGAACTACCGGAAACGCACCGCAGTGCGCGCTCGCTCTTACGGTGGTCCGTAAATAATTTTGGTCGCCACTGGCGATGGCTGGTTGGACGTGCTGCATTAACACGCGCATGGAGATGGTGTCTGTCTTTGTGTCCGTGAGCTCGCTACGGCATATGCATACTACCGCTTTCTTCACCGTGTTTTGGCGGTCAACTACTACCGGGTGGAGCCCGCACCTACATGCGTGAAGCCCAGCAGATAGCGACCAGCGACAGAAACACGGACTCAGCGTTCCCACGGATGGTGTGAGTGGCCCCCGTCCGACACATTTTCAGAGCTAGCCGAGCCTGGGGGCCTACTCCCTAAGTCTGTCCGACTTCCCGTCCGTCCGTTCATCCGTCCGTCTGACATTACGATCCATGAAAACAAGTGTAAAAGTTAAATTTTTCGGATGGGCAAAAACACATCGGGACTAGGGACAAGGCAAATCATGTTGTCATTCATACTTCGTTCGGGCCCTGAACCAATCATCCATCCGTAGGTGATACGGAGTAAGAAACGCCCGTAACTAAGGCTGAAACTACGGGCTTCGTGCTTAGGGAGTAGGCCCCCTGGGGCGGGGGACTGTGAAGTGTGATTGTTGCTGTACTATTTAACTCAGCAATCAATACGGTGTACCTACTCGTGGTTCCGTCGCGGCTCCTGGTGCGGCGCCTGCGCGGTTTTCATATCTATACACAAACATGCGGCTCCGTTGTCGTGAACATGAAGCCTTACGGCCCACTCATCTCACAGGGAGGAGGCCTGTGTCCCAGCAGTGGGTATGTTATAGGCTTATTATGTTAAAGGTACAGTAAAAAACAAAATGTTTAAACACGTCCATATATGATGAAATGATTGATGACAAATAAAATAGTATTAGTGAATAAAGGACGGATTTAAAGCGAGGGCCATAGATGAATCACGAGCGTAGCGAGTGATTCAAGTGTTAGAATCCTGAGCGATGCGAGTGATTCATGGCCTTCGATATAAATACGTTTTATTCAAGAGTTGCATACAATACTTTATTTTATACCATGACTACGAGAAAAAGAAAGATTTAAGCGAAAATAGACATTTAATTAAGAAAACGGAAAGTTAAATTGGCTTTCATGTAAACCAGCCGTTATTTTTTGGTCAAGTTTTTCACTACATCGGCCGCTCTCACTTGAATGAATTTTTAATCGATTTATTATTAAGTAACACTAAACTTTGTGTTCGTACAACTTACAGTACCTATTCAAAATAGCGCCAATTTACTAATGTCAGCAAAGAACACAAAACAGTTTTTATCTAATGCTAAACTCCTTGTCGAAAATGTCGACTAATCAAATTGAATTTGGAACACACCAATACAGGTCGAATACACAGACTTAGAGTAGGCTAGATACCGCAAGGCCGCAAGCCATCCAACCAAGCGTGCCCTACATGTTTGTACTAAAAAAAGTCTGTTAGCTCAGCGACGCTTAGCGATTGAAACAATTCTGTTTACGTTGAGCACATCACTAATGGCTGGGGTGAAGTAATCGTAGGTATAAAAAAATGACACGCTCGGTTTTCTACTATCTAATAACATGCGGTATCTAGCCTAGGTACTCTAAATCTGAGGTCGAATACATTGGTGTGTTCCAAATTCAAACATCAAAACCGTGAGTAAAAGTGCTTTTTATTCACTGTTTTCAGTGTATAAAATAAGTTTTTTAAAGGTGGAATGGTATAAACAAACCTATGATAATAGTCTACTTATAATAGTAATAATCGCATTACAGAGAAATAATCGAACTTGTAAGCGCTAAGTGATAAAAGCTGCATTACTAGTCTCAAAGTCATTTTCAAATTCGTCTTCGTTCGGAGTTAAAAGGGTTTGTATTTCTTCAGTACTAACTGTCATGGAAGCTTCAATACCTTTCACGTTTTGAATCTGTGCTTCAAGCTCACTTGCCTCCTCCGTATTGGGTATTTCCTCTGTATTAAGTGGTGCCAGGGCTGCAGTTTCCTCAAGTTTTTGAATTTTTGCTTCAATTTTCACTAAAGCTTGAATTTTTTTCTCGTATAGGTCTTTTTGTAAAGCTAATTTCTTTTGAATTTTTTCAATATTCTCTACAATTTTATTTGTCTTTTGTACCTCACTTTCTTTCATTCTTTGAATTTCAGCTTTGTGTTGTTTCATTGCTTCAATATTTATCTCCATATTATTTGTCGCCTGGGCTGCAGCTTCCTCAAGTTTTTTAATTCCAGCGTCCATTACACTTCTCTTGTTATCTTCATTTTGCTGCATTAGCTTAAAGTTATCATTCATTTCCTTTTTAATATCAGTTAACTTATCTGTAAATGCTTTAATATTACAATGCATGGCTTTTTTCTTCTTATTTTGAATTTCCATCATATTTTCAATAACTTTTTCAATTTTAACTTTTTTCTTAGCCATGGATTCTTCAATGAATTGCATATTTTTCTGAAATTCGTTCTTATTCATTTCATAACTTTCTTGCAATGCTTCAATATCATCAACTATATTGGTTTTCATCTGGTCCTTCTTTTCTTGGAGGCTTTCAATTTCAGCTTTAATTTCATTCTCTTTCTCAGCCCTGAATTTTTCCAGTGCCTCAATTTGTTCCTGGTGTTCGGCTTTTTTTTCAGCTAAGTTGTTTTCCAATGCTTCAAGTTTTTTGTCTATTTTGGTTTTCATGATGGCCTCTGATTCTTGATTTTTTTTAATTTCGTCTTCAATTTGAAGTTGCAATACCTCAGTATTCTCCTCCATTATATTTTTCTTCTGTGCTTCTTCTTGTTGCAAACTTAAAATTGTTTCTTTATATTTTTCTTCATGAACTACAAACTTGTTTTCCATTTCTAAAATATTATTTCTTATCTGAGCCTCGTTTACCTTCATGTTTTTAATTTTCGTTTCTATTTCACTTTGCAATGCAGCTTCTCTTAATTTCATTTCATTAATTTCTGTTTCATTTTGTATATTTTGCTCAGCCAGGTCTTGTTTTAAACCTTGAATCTTCTCTTGAGATTCGGCTTTTGCCTTGTTTAATGTTTCAATGGCCTCTTTTATATTTTTATTCTCTATTGCCATTTTGGTCCTCATTATGTCATTTTCTTCTTGAAATTGCTTTGCTAACCTATCTTTTTCTTCCTGCATATTTGTAATTTCGAGATCAATTCTACGTTTTTCTGTAGCCTTTTCGTCTTTCAAAGTTTGAATTTCGCGCTTAATTCTGTCTTTTTCTGTGGCTTCTTCGTCTGTAAGATTTTGAATTTCGCTATTAATTCTATCTTTTTCTTTAGCCTCTTCGTCTTTCACATATTGAATTTCGCGAAGAATTCTATCGTTTTCTGTAGAATTTTTTTTCAAAAGTTTTTTAATTACCATAGATGTCATTTCCATAGTTTTTCGAATATGTTCATCTATTTTAAACTTTTTTTTTTTCAGGAGCTCCTTCAAATCATAAATATTGCTTTCTAAATACGAATATCTTCTATTCATCACCTTTATTCTTTTTTTTATTTTGTCCGACAAATCCTCTGAATCCAGTATAATTTTATAAATTTCCAATTCCAAATCCTGAAAATAACAAAAAATCAACGTTTTAACTGTATTTATAAAAAAAAACCGGCAATTCTTTTTTTGACTGATTGACACACATTAAACGTTAAAGTGTTTTAATGCGTATATTCTGTTCTAAAAGTATTTGATCAGAAAATGATTGTGTACCTGTTGATGGCAATGTCCCACTTACAAATTGAGTGTCTTATTACAAAACAAGGTTCATCTGCACACCCAGGTTTAAACCATGGACCCTTTTTTTGAATTTTGAACTTTATTCCGACACATGAAGATGTCAGTTTTACAAAACTTACATAATGCTGGACTAAGTTGTCAGTTTTGTATAAATAACTGTATTTCTATCATAGCTAGGTTCTTATTACAAAAACTGGCTCGATGGTTTAAACCATGACAGAAGAAAAACCTCGTTTTGTAATAAGGCCGTGAGTGTTTTTTTGATTTGATCATTTGAAACCTAAAACCCTAATTCTGATAATAAATCGGTTTTAAAATGATATCCACATACATACAATACTTAAACTCTGTACATTTACATTTACTTTTTACATACATACATAAATTTCTTCCCTTTGGGGTAGGCAGAAACTACAGATTACTATCTGCAACGATCTTTACTTATCCTTTTACTTCGTATACTTTTATAGGGGACTCCCTATAAAAGTATACGAAGTTTGGCGTTTTGGCTTATTAGTCGGATCGGGCAAACCGACATTTTTAAATATTTTTTTGTTTTTCTGTGTCGATTCGGCCGAAGTTAATTTATTTGTGGGGAATCGACAATTCCAAAAAATACGTATTAGGCAATTCAGATGTTTTGTATTGTACAGTCACACACACTTATATTAAACAATAAGTATCTACGAATTAACTTGAAAAGTTGAAACTGTGAAAATAATATTTGTATAAGTAACTAACACCTAAGGGAGAAGCGATAAGGTAGCCCGCGAAATTCAAATATTATTACGTTTTTTTGCAATTTGCAAGTTGGTCAGTATTAGGTTTTATGTTGACTCAAATATAACGTTATCTTCTTTCAGTTTAGAACTCTATTACCTATGTACAGTCAACGACCAGAAGTCCACTTACACCGCAATGACCATTATCGCCTGCGCTATACGGGCTGCGGCGCGGGTTGCGGCGGGATACGGCGCGAATTACACAGAAGCGGCGTACGGTAAAGACGCGGCGTAGGCACAGAGCGTAGAACAGATAAGGCACGGATAAGATTAAAATTATATCAAAGAGGCGAAGAGACGCCGCAACTAGTCATTAGCAGTCAGTCTGTACTGACTTTATCGTGACAGCATGTCTTCCTCTTCAGAACCCGAACAAACCGTCGTGCTGCTTGCGCGCCTCTCCAATCGCGTCTGCTAGCGACGCGGAACAGGGGGCCTACTCCCTAAGTCCGTCCGTCTTCCCGTCCGTCCTTTTTTCCGTCCGTCTGACATTACGATCCATCAAAACAAGCGTAAAAGTTAAATTTTTCGGACGGGCAAAAACACATCGGGAGTAGGGACATCTGGCAAATTATGTTGTCATTCACACTTCGTTCGGGCCCCGAACCAATCATCCATCCGTAGGTGATACGGAGTAAGAAACGCCCGTAACGAAGGCCGAAACTACAGGCTTCGTGCTTAGGGAGTAGGCCCCCAGGCGTCGAAACGACTTGTCTGCGCCACGCCGCTTCAGTAGGTATAATTCAAAACGTGCCGCCTACCTACATTTTCTATTGAAACGTTTTGAGGCGGCAAGATGCCTGCGCCGCGCCTTCACCGTACGCCTTTTCTGTGTAATTCGCGCCTACAGGCTGCGGCGCCGAAGAAGGTCATAAGTAAACTAATATTGCTATGCCATGGTTTTGTGAGATTGCTAGTCGACTTCTGGCTGTTACTGTACCTCTGAAACCTAAAACTTTACTATAGTTATGGAACCGATAAACCATCGACAGCGATCAACATTGGTCAGTTAAGTTAGCTTAAGTTTAAACGGAGTTTAGCTTACATTGCAGTGTTATGAAACGCACTTTCACATGCTATCGAACCAATAGCGCTATTGAATAGATAAAGCCGTTAAAAGTGTCTCAGAAACCGGACATTTTTATAACCTAAACAGGGTCTGTTTACACTTTCATCAAATACTTTTCGTACAGAGTATAGCCGATAATTTAGGTACCTATTATTGTAATATTAATCTCATACTCTAGGAATTAAATTATCTTCATCTTCAAGCCTTCTTCTCTTGGAGTTACTGGAACATTCATCATCTTCGTCTCTATCCTCAGCATCGACTGCAGGTTCTTCAGGACTGGGGTCACTCATCTGGAAATTACGAAAAGTGTTTTTAATTCAAACATCCTACTAAATGTCCTACCTAAATGGTAGGATTGAAATACCTAGCTAAATTATTTGAATTGCTGTTTTTTTATTCTATCATGTCTGTTCCAAACGTATCTGATTAAAGCCTAAACAAATCCTCAATCAATCAATCAATCAATCAATCAACTCAGCCTATCACAGTCCACTGCCGGACATAGGCCTCTCCCAGGAAGCCAATTCTCGCGTTTACTCTCGTTCGAGTATCATTAGTCATTGCCGCTCGTCTCTTATACAGGGTGATTTTTTAATGACCAGCCAAATTTTCACAGGGTGTTCTACCCATGAATATGAACAACTTTCACTATGGGACCAACTTTGAAATCGCAAAAAAAATATCAGCTGTTTCATACATTTTGATCGAGTAGGTACTTATTGAACTTTTGTAGGAAACCGCTGGTTTTTTTTTCGAGATTTCAAAGTTGGTCCCATAGTGAAAGTTGTTCATAATCATGGGTAGAACACCCTGTGAAAATTTGGCTGGTCATTAAAAAATCACCCTGTAGTCGCATATAAAATGGTCACATTTGTATTATCACTACGTCGTTCGTACACCACAAGTCGAAGGAAAAATGTTGCCATTATTCGTCGTGCGAAGCAACCCATTCTACGTAACGATGCTACTTTTTAAACGCAATCGTGAATGTACTTTTGACCACCTATAAGTACCTATGATTTTTAAGTCAAAAACATGTCTTGAGCAGCATTTTATACGTATAATTCAGGCTGCGCCACAACACCCTGTCCTCCGCCTTCCGCATCCAGTCTGTCCCAGCCACTTTAAACAAATCCTGTTCAGGTTAAATTCTTACGCCCTCACTCAATAAAAATAATAAAACCAACGCCTTCACACATAGTCTGTGAAGGCTTCACCACTATTTCCAACAATAATTGTTGACAAACAAAACTTGATGTTATAAAATTAACATCACTTCTAATCTCAAATGAAAAACATCTTTAGTTTAAGTAGGTATTCAATTAATCATATCGAAGCACACAGATATAAGTGGCGCTATATAGGGTGACTGGTGACCGATACCTAAACATATGATTGTGCTCATGATAACAAACAACTTTTATTATGGGACCAAACCTGAAATCGCGAAAAAAAAATCAGCTGCTCCCTACATTTTGAAGAGTTCAGCGAACATGAATGTATGGGGCACCTGATTTTTTTTTCGCGATTTCAGGTTTGGTCCCATAATAAAAGTTGTTTGTTATCATGAGTATAATCATGTGTTTAGGTATCGGTCACTAATTACCAGTCACCCAATATATACCGGATGACTTTTTTTACCGTCTCGAAAAAAATTGGGTGTATTAGGTGAACAGAGTAGAAGCCTTTGACATATATAGTTTTTTTTAATAGCTTAGACGGAAAAAAATATCAAAGTACCAATTAATACTACAAATTCGATGTAAACTTTTCATTTTTGTACCATAAAAACAGAAATTTCGAAAAAAAATAATAAATCTTTTAAAAATATCGAAATTCAAATCATATGCAGCCTGCATTATGATTAGAATTTTTGATTTTTTTGATTTTTTTTTTGAAAAAAAAAAAATTAAGTTAGGTATGCTATAGGCTTCTACTCCGTTCACCTAATGGACCGAGACGTGACAGGATTTTTCATAACGATCATGGATACGGTTAGATTTACTTCGATGGGTTGTAGAGTAGTCCCCTAATGTGAATGACGTCGGTCTGCCTGCTCTGAGTGGTTGCAACTTCGAGTTATAGCGCTTACAAGAGGGTTCATTGTTGCGAAAAAAAAACGATCAGAGAAATGGTCAGTTTTACACAATCAAAGTATGGTGTCTCCACAGGTGAAACGAGTTGGTCTGCCGGCTCTCAGTGGTTGTATTTCAGAGCAATCGTTGTGTATGCAAGACGCTTATTTTTTTTATTTATAATATACCTACCCAATTTTCTTCGAGACGGTAAAAAAACTCATCCGGTAGGTATATTGGTATCCACACGGACGTTTTCCCCCCATTTGATCACATTTTCATCAGCTGATACAGATTTACTTTAATGTGAATCTGTGATAGATTTTTTTAAAATAAATAATTACTTACTTACCTACTCAAAAATAAATTATTGTCCGGTTTCTGAAGGATTTATTCACAAATATTGGTTTCTTGGATTGTCAAGTATGACGTAACGCAATGAAACTATCCGACTCAAAAAATACAGTGGACACAGAAGGGTGTAAAGAAAAACTTTAACCGAATAGAATAGTAAAAAATAGTTTAATATTCTCAATAAAAAATTGAAAGTTGCTCCACAAAAATAAGCTTTAGCGTCAAACATTTCGGTATTTTCAGCGATAACGACATTCTTTTTTTTTAAGAATACAGGGTGTAAGGGACAGCCCTCCGCAAACTCACAGGGTGCATTCAGCTCCTGATTTTGAATCATATTCCACCGGAAATTTTCTCAGGAAAATTTTCATTTTTTCAATTTTTTTTTCAGTTACATTTTCATTATTTCAATGTAAAATTGCATTGTGTGTTCGCAGCACTCCATTTATGTAAAAAAACTGCAAAAAAAAAACCAGCAATGGATGTTGAAATACTCAAACCAACGACGCGTGAAATCAGCTGTTCACTTTCTGTCTAGCTACAGAGTTCATCGAACTCACCGCATAGCTAATACCTACCCCTCCCAACCAGTAATAGACGCTCCAATTTGTGCACAAAAACACAAACAAATCAGGTTTATTGGATTCCCTTAACGTTCCTGAAAAAATTTCATGTACCGGTCATAAATAAATAAATAAATAAATATCTTTGGACATTTCACATGTCATCTTAGTATGACATACTGAATTCACCCTATCAGTTTGCGGAGGGCTGTCCCTTACACCCTGTATAGTAGAATTAGCATTTTTTTTAAACTTTAACCAGACAAATATTTAATTTATTGTGTATATTCTAAATAATCTAAAGAAAACCGGGAAAATAAATGCACATTTGCAGCTTAGTCAGATCTCGGCAACACAAATATTATTTTCAATTTTCAACCTTATTTCAAGTCAGCTAATGGTGACAATAGATTACGCAGTTGTGTGACGTTTAAAATCGTAGTCAGTCCGCGCCTTTAACGGAATTTAAACTCGATTCAACAAAATCTAATCTAATCTTAAAGACGTGTGTCTTTAAGATTAGATTCCACACACACACAACTGATTACTTGCATTTTTTTTCTTGCGTTTGTAACATCTTGTATCTTGATGAAATATGATTCGAATAACAAATATATGTATTTACTTATTTATAACCATAAGAATCGGCAATTCATCTCTCCAAGTTGGACTTCCCCTGGTTCGATCTAATATCCGAAATCAGATCGAACCAGGGGAAATCTAACATAAATAAAATATTCAATGATCATAGACGTATAAAAAAGGAGGACTCCGCGCCACGCATATCGAAAGTGAAGCACCGTACCGATCTATATGTGCGTGATTTGAGTACTGCGAAGACGACGTCGCTCGTGTCACGTAATGGCGGCCGGTCGGCAATCGGTATACTATGATGTAAATGTGTGCGTGAGGCGTGTTTGTACAAACGGTCCCGGCATACTTACTGTGCTTCACTTTCAATATGCGTGGCGCGGAGTCCTCCTTTTTTATAAGTATTTACATAATCATAACCATAAGAATCGGTAATACATCTCTCTAAGTTAGATTTCCCCTGGTTCGATCTGATTTCGGATATTAGATCGAACCAGGGGAAATCTAACATAAATAAAATAGCCAATAATTTAGTAAAATACGAAAACATGGTGCAGCGGACCGCTAGGTACCTACCGTGAGTCACTGATCAGTTATATTTTCCTGTAGCTAGTCACACACACACACACACACACACACACAGTGACACTACGCGGTGTGATAACTTTCAAACAACTTTACAATAACGCGCATGAACTTGTTAGTGCGCAGATAAGCATTAGACGTATTAAAATATTGTAATAAAGTACTTAACTATTCAGAAGATAAAATAAGTTATTATAACGCGCGGCGCTCACTGTGACCGATATCGAACTGCACTGATGCAAAAAAATAATAGATTAGCCGTGGTAGATAAGACAAGTAGTTAGTATCTATATAGGTAGACATTAGTTAGGATAATTTTATTATGTAAATTAGTTCAAAAAAACACTTGCAGGTCAATTTCCTACGATTTTAAAGAAATCAGTAGTAGGTATACCCAATTTATAAGTCGGGTGATAGAGACCTTGTCACTAATTATAGACGATAATATATTGCATTCGATCTCCAAGCTTCTAGAACGATTAATAAATAGTAGATTGATTGATTACCTGGAATCTAATAACCTTTTATCCAACAACCAGTTTGGTTTTAGAGCAGGTAAGTCTACTAGTGATGCAGTCCACGAGCTCCAGGACTAAAAATGTGGTAAAAAAATATTGATTCAGGCAAAAAGACAATAGGCATTTTCCTTGACCTAGCCAAGGCAAGAGGAAATCAACTGCAACTTTTAAAGGACTACCTCTCTAATCGTTTTCAGTGCGTTCACTCACGGAGATCCGCAGGGGAGCATTCTGGGACCAACACTCTTCCTTGTATACTTGAATGACCTCTGTAAACTAGACCTTTCAGGAGGTAAAATTATATCTTATTGCAGACGACACAGTTCTGTTGTTCTCTGCCGATACCTGGGACAAAGTATATAAGGAGGCGCAGGATGGATTCAATGTTGTGACTCATTGGCAGCAGAATAACTCCCTGACGCTTAATCCGGAGAAAACCCAGTACATGACATTCTCGATGCGCTCTAAATATGCAGCTTCAGCTTCCATATAAAAAGAACAAAAAATATTATCAGAGTAGTAATTTAAAACTATTACAATATTAACATGCAAATTATGAATTATTACAGAACTATGTACGCATAAAAATACTACAAGGAAGCGAAGGTTGACAAGGAAAGATAGTCATTCGGTTGTTTTTCCCTTTAACTTAATAAGATCTGCCTCCTCTTCGACGCGGATATGCTGCATCCCCTTTCTTTCTAAGGTAAATTTTACCATATGATGTCCAGCAGAAATCATAATTGTGGGTACTAGCAAAATCACGGGCCAAAAAGAAAAGTCGTCTTCCCTTTGGAGTAAGATAATCCGAGATAAATATTGGTTTCTGAGGACCTTCTAGATTAAAAATAGAGGTATTCAGTTTATCTTTCTTCTCTTGCAGGGATAGTGTTTTAAGGTTATTCATAACACTTTCTTTTGTTAAGACTGATGTAAATTCCACTACGATTGGTTTAACAACATCCGGTTTCACGAAGACCCGATAGATGTCTCTTATGTTGGAGGCATGCAAAGGAATGTTCAATATTTCACCAATTTTGATGACTGCATAACAACTGTGTCATAGCATGACGACTAAAGTGGGTATAACGTTTAGTCGGTTAACCAGACATGTGGTTTCTTTTTTGTTTACCTTTATTTAATTACTTACCTAAACCGACGGAGTACCTAATAGGTCGTCTAGTTTTAGAGATAATGCATAAAAAGTACCTATAAAAACTCAAAAGTTGATTCCAAGTTATCTGAATTTGTCTGAATTCATAGACGATAAAATTCAGCCTAGTAAGTGCAAGCACAGATTAATACAGACACTCCGCAAAATCATTTAAATAAAAAGCGACTTTTGCTACGACACAATAAAGTGCAATTCAGGTCGCACAATGCTTATTACCTACAAGTTGCCTCTCTTTCTATCGCGTAGCTCTTATACCTTCTGACTCGTTAGGATTAATTGTCTTCTTTTACGACGCGGCGCGTGAGTGAGTATCGAACTAACGTGCGAGCCGGGCGGTGCGCGGCAGCCCACACTGAATTGACCCAGTGAGATGAGCCCGCCGCGTACTTGTTCATATAGCTTCATACCTAAACTGCGGAGTGTCCCATCTGTAATAATCTGTGGTGCAAGTGGAATACACAAAATCATAATTATCTTTAGAGGCATCAGGAACAATAGAGGATGAGTGAACTTTACACCCTGTTCCTCATTCCTCTAAACTGGTGACCCCGAGCATGAACGTCAGCGCAGTCTTCGTGCAACTCCTTCAGCGTGACGTCATCAGCATCACTTCGTCAAGCTTTCGAGCGGCGAGTCACACAGCCAGCCAGCACCCACGGCTACAACGGGTATCCTGACCACCTGCATGCAGCGGACGCGCATTCCTGGTCATCACCTTCAGCCTCAACCTCAACCCAGCGCTGTACACTCCGACTCACTGGAGCATAACGCAGCGCCACCCCGACTCACTGGGGTATCACCGCAGACAGTTCAGACTCACCGTGAACTATGCGGCACCCGGTTCCGACTCACTGGAACCACAACTGGCACTGGCAAGCATCGCAAGACACACGACTCAGCCCACTATCGACCTCCGGTCTCCGGAGGGGAGTGATGTGGCGGCATCTACATCGCCACATATCCAACAAAAATAAAGTTTGACGAGAAAACTTCGTCCCTATTTAAGTGGACGATACACAGGGTATTTCTTTTAAGGTGTCAAGCCAGCTGCGAGCTGATAGCAGAGTACCATACCTATCGATTTAACCCCCATGTATGTTCTACGATTTTTTGTAAGTAGTTGTTTTTTTTTTGCGCCTTTCGTAGGGTTGTTACTACGAACAACCCTACGAAAGGCGGCCATGCCATGTTAAGTCAGTAATAGTAGTCTATGATGTTAAGTACCCGATTTTAAGTAGCCAACACTTTATGTCACATTTTTGACAGATGAATAGAATCAATAATTTTTAAATTATGACATTGTCGGTGTAGGGTTTTGTTTGGGTTGCCATCAATAAATCAAATACCTATTCAAATAGTTTCATTTTTCTCCTAAAGTTCCATATTTTTGTCGTTTTTATTTAAGTGTAGTTTGATGCTTGTTAGATTTTTCTCGGAATAAAAAACCCAACGTCCATGGATAAAAATGATGATGGTAGTGTATGAAAATACATTCGTCGTAAAAACGTCGAATGAAATAAAGACTAAATGTTAAATGTTATCTCTCCTTTGTTAGCTCAACATTCACAAATATTGGTTTCTTGGATTGTCGAGTATGACGTAACGCAATGAAACTATCCGACGCAAAAAGTACAGTGGACACAGAAGGGTTTATAGAAAAACTTTAACCGAATAGAATAGTAAAAAACAGTTTAATATTCCCAGTAAAAAATTTGGAAGTTGCTCCGCAAAAATACACTTTGACGTCGAACATCTATATTTTCTCTATATTTTCAGCGTTATCGCTGAAAATATATATAACGATAATAATATTCAGCTGCATCCGGTTAGACTGGAAGCCGACCCCAACATAGTTGGGAAAAGGCTAGGCAGATTGATTTTTTTCAGCGATAACGACATTCTTTTTTTTAAGAATTTAATAGCGTTAGAATTTTTTTAAAACTTTAACCGGACAATTATTTAATTTATTGTGTACATTCTATACAATCTAAAGAAAACCGGAAAAATAAATGCACATTCGCAGCTTAGTCACATCTCGGCAACACAAATATTATTTTCAATTTTCAACCTTATTTCAGGGCATCTAATGGTGACAATAGATTATGCGGTTGTGTAACGTTTAAAATCGTAGTCAGTTAGCACCTTAATCAGTCAATTGGGTTCCAAATACAAAGACAAGTATAATTCGTAATATTTTATTTTTAATTGAATTAAGGATGTAGATTAAAACTTGGCTTTCTCTATATATTCCATCGCTCGCTGCCTTATCTTGTCCACTTGTTCTTGATCACCTATCTTCTCTTCTACTTCTATCCACTTCTTGTAGAGAACCTTCATCTTCCTTGCTGGCAACTTCTGCGATGTCATGCGCTCCATTACTTGCCTATAAAACAAATTAGGCTTATAGAACTTTGTCCTTAGCATAACCTTTGCAGATCAACACCCTAATAGAGTAATGAACACACTATCAATCGGAATCTGAATAATTTTGAAGTAAATTGCTAATCCATTGCTTCATATGTTCGAATGTCTGCTCGGCAACGTAAATAACGCAATGAATGTTGCTGAACTGTCAAAATGAAACGGATTCCGATTGATAATGTGTTACGCAATTGCCCCGCTGGATAAGTTGACAGTAATATTACTGCACCGCACAAGGTTCAAAATGGAATGACAATTCTTTTTTGACAAATATGGTCCTGCTTTCTATGGCTCTGGAGGAGCTCGTGGCTAAGTAATAACAGCCGCACGGGTCGATCCATCAGGTTAAGCTACGCTTGCCGGAGTTGGTCAGTGGATGTGTGACCATCTTTACATACCAAGACCCCTCCGTGCCTCGGAAAGCACGTTAAGCCGTTGGTCCCGGCTGTCATTCGTGGATCTTTGACAGTCGTTACGGGTCGTCAGAAGCCCGAAAGTCTGACAACCAGTCTTACCAAGGGGTATCGTATTACCCAGTTACCGGGTTGTGGAGGTAAGACAGGCAGTCGCTCCATGTAAAATACTGGTATTCAGCTGCATCCGGTTAGACTGGAAGCCGACCCCAACATAGTTGGGAAAAGGCTAGGCAGATTGATTGTCCTGCTTTCTATCGAATTTTGAGTTTATATTACAGAGATAAAATTGACGGTTATCAGGGACCGACAGAAGTGAAAAATTAAAACTTTGGAATTAAAACTTTTAATTAAAATTAGCATGTCTGTGACGAAGTCACCTTAGCATGTTGGTGACGCCTACATGGGTAGGCGTCACCAACATGCTAAGGTGACTTCGTCACAAGGACAAAACTTATGGAAGTTTTCACTTCAAAAATAAAAAGGCTTTATAACGTAAACAGAGTATAGCAAGACACATAATAATGAGACACACACACTTATTCAATGACATTATACATCTAGACGTTGCCATGATTACAGTGTGAAGTGTGGAAGTGAGACACATATATACGAAATAATTAGGAAAATTGAGACAAAGCATCTTCTGTCCCTTACGGCGTGCCGTATTTTTGCATGGCAAAATTTAAAAATGTTGCCAAAGTACTTTCACTGTTACAAAATTTTTTGGACAGTTTTTGCATTGTGCGAATGTATTGACACGGGTTTCAGTCCAAAATATGGAAGATTTCTTACGTTAAACCTCATTTCTCATACCACATAACCTAGACAAAGTATAATATTGCTGTCTCATGACCGGCCACGCGGTGACTCGATCTAGATGTATATTATCTAAGTATACAATACTCCGTCTACGCTTTTTAATTTATCTATGGTCTATAATTACTGACCGGACGTGTTCGTTGTCTTTGTTCTTGAGAAGCATGTCGACATAGGTTGCGCACACGTCGACGCGGGCGGGGTACACCGCCAGCACCTGCTCGAACAGGGCCTCCGCGCGCTCCCGGGCCCCGCTGCGGCTCTCCAGCAGTGCGAACTGAACTAGCACCGGCACGTCTGTCGACAAACAAACAGAATTTATAATAAACAAGTCTATAAGCCTTCGTGCCAGCGGGCAACGGATTTTCACACACTGGATTTTCAACATACTGCATTTTCAACGGGAAAATTCGTTTTCTCTATTTTCACCTAAGCAGAGCTCGGTCGCCATGTACAGTAACAGCCAAAAGTCGACTATAGTATAGTTAAAATCTCGCTGCAGACTCGGTCATAAATCATAATCGGAGTAGGGATGTGCGCTAGTTGCGCGCGCTCAAGGCCATTATCGATAACAGATGATGACGATGACTCAGACGAAGAATTTTAATTTTCTATTTTTAGTTTTATATATACGTTCTTTTGTTTATACACTTGCGTGCAATAAAATCGATCCACCCCATTCTCTTCGATATGAAACGAGAAAATTTAACAAGTTTAATTAACAATAACCTAATATATTGTGTACCTTCCTGACTGTATGTAGATTACGTAAGTGAAAAAAATATCAAAACTGATTCATTACTTTTTGAGAAAAAACGCGAATTTAAAAACATACAGAGCGAATGAAAAACCTCCTTTTTTTCAAGTTGGTTAAAAATTCAAGTCAAATAGTCAATAAACGAACAGTAATAAACAAAATTAAGCTTATGTCAACTTCACTGACAAAAAAAAGTCACGCAGTTTTTTCAAACAAAAGTGATTGATGAGAACATCAGAAGAATCAAGTCGATCTTGTCAAGAATATTGCTTTTATCAAAGTATATGTGTATGTGTAAATAAACTTTATCTTACCTACCTTCACATAGTATAAAATAATTAAAATAAATACATTAATATCTTTGAGCTATCGTCTCTCAAATAGAGAGCATGGGGTGGGCCAATTTTTTTGCACGCAAGTGTATATTTAATATGCTTTGTAGTAAATTTGGTAATAAAATAAAATAAAATGTGTATTTATTTCTATCACCCATTTGTAAATATATAAAACTATCGATATCACTCATCGACTGCAGTAATGCACACGACTACGTGTGGGCGTGGCCTGCCCATAAGGCCCGTGAGTGGGAAAGAGAGCGAAACACTCGAATGATTTATGACCGAGTCTGCAGCGAGATTTTAACTATACTATAGCAATCTCACAAAACCATAGCATAGCAATATTAGTTTACTTATGACCTTCTTCGGCGCCGCAGACCGTATAGGTATAAGCGCCGCAGCCCGTATAGCGCAGGCGATAATGGTCATTGCGGTGTAAGTGGACTTCTGGCCGTTGACTGCACATACTAATCCTATAATAAGTACCTACAGGGTGTAAGGGACAGCCCTCCGCAAACTGACAGGGTGAATTCAGTATGTCATACTAAGATGACCGGTACATTAAATTTTTTCAGGAACGTTAAGGGACTCCAATAAACCTGATTTATTTGTGTTTTTGTGCACAAATCGGAGCGTCTATTACTGGTTGGGAGGGGTAGGTAAGAAGTATGCGGTGAGTTCGATGAACTCTGTAGCTAGACAGAAAGTGAACAGCTGATTTCACGCGTCGTTGGTTAGAGTATTTCAACATTCATTGCTGGGTTTTTTTTTTTTGCTGTTTTTTTTTGCAGTTTTTTTTTTTCATAAATGGAGTGCTGCGAACACACAATGCAATTTTACATTGAAATAATGAAAATGTAACTGAAAAAAAATTTGAGAAAATGAAAATTTTCCTGAGAAAATTTCCGGTGGAATATGATTCAGAATGAGGAGCTGAATGCACCCTGTTAGTTTGCGGAGGGCTGTCCCTTACACCCTGTATATTTGTAATGCCGTTCTCAAAAACGGCTCTAAAGATTTCAATGAAAGTTGCAATAAAGGGGTTTACGAAGGCGAAAAATCGATCTAGCTAGGACTCCTAGGAAAATTCGTTTTCTCTGTTTTCACCCGAGCAGAGCTCGGTCGCCCAGGTACTAAAGTATAAAACAGCCTTAAATCTACTAAATAATCAAACGTCACCTGTCCATGCTATGGTTGAGTAGCACGAAACCAACATTAGTTTAACGGACACTTTAAATCCCTTACATTTTGTATAAAAAAAAAGTGACAGCATCAATTTAAAGTCTCCGTTAAACTGATTTTGGTTTCATGCAGCCCAACCCAACGTATGTCAAATAGATAATACAAGGTGTAATTAAACCTGGAATCGCGAAAAAATCAGCTGTTTATTTTTTCGAGTTTAATAATAAATAAAAAAATCTATATAAATAAAAAGAGAAGTCCTTACTGACTGATTGACTGACTCATCAACGCCCAGCCCAAACAAACCCTTGAACCTAGAAAGCTGAAATTTTGCGCAGAGGTGCCCTTTATAATGTAGACAAGAAATAAGGAAGGATCAAGCAGCTGAGTTTATTTTGTGATTCAATGGCCGGTCTCATAGAACTTTTTCATAATGATGAGTAAAAACGACCCCTTACCACAGATTAATACAGATGGGACACTCCGCAAAATCATTTAAATAAAAAGCGACTCTTGCTACGACACACTAAAGTGCAATTCAGGTCGCACAACGCTTATTACCTACAGTTATATTCACCTACACTTTGCCTCTCTTTCTATCGCGTAACTCTTACCTTCGGCGCGCGGCATTTCTACTGAACTTGTAGCTTCATACTAAACTGCGGAGATGTGTTTCTATCCAGAAAACTAGTAGCAATGCGTTACGTTCAAATTTGATATTCCTTAGAACAATATTTTAGGAATTATTATTTAATCCATTTCATTTTGATTTTAAATCGTCACTATTAATTTTGTTAATACACTTCATAAATTAATTGTACCTATTGCCTACAGTTTCTTTCGTTGTTTCTGTGTCGTGTGTTCGTGTATTCTGGTGTTCTGTTTTGTGCTCTTTTACAACTTATGACTGTGCTTGTTTTCTTAAATAAATATCATTTCATTTCTATCTACCATTTTATTCCGTTTCATTTATTGGTATGTCTCTTGATGATGGCATTTCTAATTTAGAATTTTAAAGAATGTTTATGTTATTTATTTTGTGAAATAAGTAAATTCTTATGTGTACGTTTCGAATTCTACATTTCCTCAAGAATATGAATTTGTCATCATAGTCTTATTTTATACACATAAGAATTAATTTATTCCACAAATAAAATAACATAATCATTCTTCAATACAATGTTTAGGGATTTAATACTAGAAACAAAAACTCCGAAAAGCGCCATCTAGTGAGCAAGCGAATGAACCATTGAGACATGCAGCGCCATCTCTCAGTCAGAGAACTTGCTTTTTACAAAACGAAAACCTCAGTGGCCCATCTATATTACGTTATATAGTGTACTAGCTTTTGCCCGCGGCTTCGCCCGCGTGGATGTCGGAAAATATCCCATGGGAACGTACATGTGGAAAACATAGGGCCGGCCGATATAACTGTGCAAACTCAAATCGCTACGATATATCGTTGCCGTGTATAGTAGGCATAAAGCTACCAGTCGGCATAATTTTTTCCGACATATTCAACAGTCGTCGTCATATTTCAACCAATTTACACAAAACCGTAATGAATTATACTGAATCACTCCGTTCATTGGAGAAAACCGTATGAAAATCCGTTCGGTACTTTTTGACATTATCGCATTCAAACAGACACACTTACGCGGCAGGGGGACTTTTTTAATTACTTAAAATTTATTATGCCAGTCACGCTCTAATAACAAATAACTTTTGTCCGAGTGTCCACTCGTTCAAATAATTTCCTCGTAAAAACTTCGAATGAAATAAAGACTAAATGTTACCTCAAGATTCGAACTATGACTACATTTCCAATCCCTTAAATCTCTTAAAAAGAGGTAATTAGGTACACAAACATTTGTCAACCCCTATTGTACCCCCTCAAAAACGCTGTACCACATATTTCTTTATTTCCTACCAAAAGCATAAATTTGAATTTTCATATAACTAACCCTAACTTAAGAAATGCTGGGTTTCCCATCTTTCATCCCTTATATCACCCCTTGTAGTATTATTTTTGAAAGTATCCTGTGTCCTTTCCCAAGATGCTATATAAAGCCTTGCCAAATTTTGTCGAAATCCGTGCAGTTTTGTAAATTTTAAAATCAACCCCTATTTTACCTCCTTAGGGGATGATTTTTCAAAAACGCTGAACCGCATATTTCTTTGTTTCCTATCAAAAGTGTTCGCGACGAAGCGTCACCAAACAATAGATACATAGGTTTTTTTATTTTGTTCTAACTTAACGTAGATTCATAGTAGGCGACGAGACCCTATCTGTGCACATAGGCGCAAGTAGCGGGGGACCGTCATAGTTCACGTACAGTGTAATCGCGAATCAAACGGTGTTTCTAAGTTAGGAAATCAAAGACTTTTGTTTTTATCATTTTATTTAGTGAATTTAAAGTAAATTCAACGCGTTAAAGTGTAATTTAAAGTTAATTCAAACGCTAAAGTGTTCTAAAACTCTGTGATAGTGAAATAGTGAAGTTTCCTAAGGAAAACTGTAAGTACAACCTCTATAAATAGCAACTGAGTGGGCTATATAGCCGTTTTATAGTTTTTGTTGGTGCGCCCAGGTACCCTAGCTTAAGACCTAGGTCTGGGCGTAGTATTAGACTTGTAGTTTATCTGCAAAACCCACTTAGTTGAGTTTACAGAGGTTGAAACTGTGAACGCCATCCTATAAACTACCATTGAGTGGGTTATATAGCTGTTTTTTATAGTTTTCATAGTGTGCCCAGGTACCCTAGATTGAGACCTAGCCCTGGGCATAAAAATTAGACCTGTGGTTTAACTGCAGAACCCACTTAATTGTGTTTATAGATGTTGCAACCGTACTTTTGTTAATAGATTTTATTGTTTTAGGTTTTCAGGGCGCGTCACGCCCTGAAAAACATAGTGCCGATATTTAAACTATTGTATTGTTCTAGGTCATTAGACCGGCTTCAGATATCTGTATAGACCATTGAAATAGCTTCAGTAGTTTTCGAGTAATTTAACTTGCAAAATATTTTTTGATCAAAATAATCGAATTTTCAGTGTTTACACACTAATATCTTTTCAGAACATAGACTTACAGGAATAACAGATATCTCAATCGATGCGCGGTCTAATGACGATTCTAACAACATGACACATGTTATATTTAATGAAATATTTAAGATAGAAATAAGCAATTTTGTGAAATTTTTTAAATAAAAAATAGTCGAAAATAAAACCAAAATCAGGAGACGATTCGCGGTCCTCAGTAAGGTAAAGTTTTGAGGTACCTAAGCACACAAGAAAAAATAGCAAATCGTAGCCATCGGCATGGTACCATCTATCTTCCTGAAGAGTGCGCCAATCGTCTCCTGAACTCCGCTGAAGACTTATCAAGATGCTGTTTCATTGAAAATAATCCTTCAGAACCTCACACGAACATAGCTGCTGGTCATCGGTTGCAGACAATCCGAGCCTATAGAAACCGGACGTCAGCGCCGCTTGGACTGGGAGGCCTAACCTCACACATAGGCATTCACCTGGATAGGCTTACACACTCCCTTCACTTCACCGTGTCCAACGATCACGCCCGTCCGGCACATTTGCTGGTCCTTGCGAGCCGGATGTTTGCGGCCGGGACGGTTCCTGTGGGATCCCTGAAGAATAAGAAGATTGAAGATTTATTTTGAAAAATTATTATAGAAGACTGAAGCCTTGTTCCTGTAACCTTTTTTCTGAAGATTTATTATAGAAGACTGAAGAAACGTTCCTGAAGCCTTATTCCTGAAGATTTATCAACAGAAGATTTATCATAGAAGAATTGTTCCTGAAGCTTTTTCCCTGAAGATTTATTTCTGAAGATTCATTATAGAAGAAACATTCCTGAAGCCTTATCTCTGAAGATTTATCACAGAAGATCTGTCATAGAAGAATTGTTCCTGAAGCTTTTTCCCTGAAGATTTATTTCTGAAGATTCATTATAGAAGAAACATTCCTGAAGCCTTATCTCTGAAGATTTATCATAGAAGATTTATCACAGAAGATTTGTCATAGAAGAATTGTTCCTGAAGCTTTTTCCCTGAAGATTTATTTCTGAAGATTCACTATAGAAGAAACATTCTTGAAGCCTTATCTCTGAAGATTTATCACAGAAGATTTGTCATAGAAGAATTGTTCCTGAAGCTTTTCCCTGAAGATTTATTTCTGAAGATTCATTATAGAAGAAACATTCCTGAAGCCTTATCTCTGAAGATTTATCACAGAAGATTTGTCATAGAAGAATTGTTCCTGAAGCTTTTTCCCTGAAGATTTATTTCTGAAGATTCATTATAGAAGAAACATTCCTGAAGCCTTATCTCTGAAGATTTATCATAGAAGATTTATCACAGAAGATTTGTCATAGAAGAATTGTTCCTGAAGCTTTTTCCCTGAAGATTTATTTCTGAAGATTCACTATAGAAGAAACATTCTTGAAGCCTTATCTCTGAAGATTTATCACAGAAGATTTGTCATAGAAGAATTGTTCCTGAAGCTTTTCCCTGAAGATTTATTTCTGAAGATTCACTATTGAAGAACAATTACTGAAGCCTCAACTCTGAAAATTTATTCTTGAAGAATTATTATAGAAGATTGAAGATAGAAAATAATTCTGAAGTTGAAAACTCGTTTCGGAGATTGAAGACTAACATAGAAGATGACACTAACAAGATCACAAAGCAGAGACCGTAGTGCTCCAGGCATTCGTCACGAGCGACCACCACGATCGCCGTCCACCGTTGAAGGAACAGTACAGAACCCTGCCCCGAAGAAAGACCTACCTGTACGAGCTCGATCTGAGGGACAACCATGCACTTCAAAACACAGCCAGAAAACTCAGTCAGAAGAAACTTCAGACGATTCAATGAAGTCTGTAGACCAGACGATACAGCCAATAGAAAAGGAAACCGAAGAAAACCATAGCCGAACCATGCCGATGACTACCCGGGGTGACGCCCGTAACGAACATAACAAGCCGCCGTCGACTACAAATAGAACGACGCGGTCCCATAGAAAAATTTCAAGAGCACGTGAAGACTTATTGAAGATTAAGTTGGAACTTGCTCAAATAGCACTTCAAAGAGCCGAGGAAGAAGACTCCGACGGCGAATATATGGATAATAGAACCTCAAACAATGAGTACGTGCGTTCCTGGCTAGAAGAGGCACCAGAACCAGAGCCGCCGAAAGGGGCCAACTCCACTAAGGGGGACAATAGAAATAGAAGCCGTGTGCAACGTCCCCCCCCTGTGGATGCCGATGTTATAGTGGGCCTCCAGACGCAAGTAACTCTGCCGAATCCTATAGAAAAAGAAGTGAACAACATAGCACCTTCGAAAGAAGAGAACACCGGGGGAGATTTCCGTCCTTTCATAACGGAATTGACGTCCGCTATAGCATCGTTAGCCGACAGGAAAACAGAACAGTGGACACAGCAGCCCTCGGCGTCAAAGGCCATCATGACCTTACCGAGCTTCAATGGAGCTCATACAGAATGGCTTTCATACCGTGCCATCTATGAAACCACAAGAAAATACTTCAATGATGTTGAAAATACAGCAAGACTTCGAAGAAGCCTGCACGGACGTGCGCTAGAGACAGTGAGCTCGGAACTCATCGGAAATGCAAGACCAGATGACATCATGAGAGAACTCGAGCTGCAATTCGGCCGCCCAGACTCAATAGCTCAAGCCGAAACAGATAGACTACGTGGGTTGCCGCGCTGCAGCGAATCTCCAAAAGACATCTGCAATTTCGCAAGCCGAGTTAGAAGCGGCATAGTCACTCTGCGCGCACTGAAGAAAGAACATTATCTTATCAATGCCGAGCTGATGCGAACACTTACCGAGAAGCTGCCGAACTCGCTGCGTGTACAGTGGTACCGAACATATACCGAAAAGTACCAGTCGCTACCAGACCTCTCACTCTTTAGCGACTTTATCACTGAACAAGCTCGATTCTGCAGCGCCTTCGCTCCACCGGAGAACATCAGCTCTGAAGCAACAGCATCCAAGCGTGTCGTGCAGAGAACTCACGCTGCTACAGACAAGTCAACATCAAATAGCAAATGTCACGTCTGCGATAAGGAGGGTCACAGCACTACTGACTGCAAGAAATTTAAAGAAGGATCCAGTGACAAGAGATGGGAACTCGCCAAGAAACTCAATCTCTGTTTCCGTTGCCTGCGAAGCCGTCGCAATGGTCACACATGCAAAGCAAAGAAGTGTGACGCCAAGGGGTGTACAGCCACGCACCATCGACTTCTTCACTACAACAAGAAGTCTAAAGCAACGGAAGTTGAGAAGCCCGATGTTCCAGTAGAGAAGAAGGAAGCTCAAGAAACGGTGGCCAGCTCACGAACAGCTGCGAGTCATGCCTACCTCAAGATAGTCCCGGTTCGAGTCATTGGACCGGCGGGAGAAGCTTCCACATTCGCTCTTCTCGACGATGGATCCACCGTTTCTTTGATCGACGAAGAAATCTCAAACCAAATTGGAGCAGAGGGCCATATCGACCCGTTGAAGATAGGTGCGATCGGAAACACCACGATCGACACTCCTTGCTCCCGAAGAATAACCGTCACTCTTGCAAGCCAGCTGAAAGATAGGGTGCCATTCAGAGCGCGCACCATACCGAAGCTCAACCTCGCACCGCAAACAGTCAGCGAAGAAGACGTCGCACAGTGCAAACATCTCGATGACCTGAGGCAACAGCTGATTTACGACACAGGCGCACCGAAGATACTCATCGGTCAAGACAACTGGCACCTACTACTGGCCAGTGAAATTCGAAGAGGACCGAAACACCAGCCTGTTGCGTCGCTAACCACACTGGGCTGGACACTTCACGGTGCGCACACAAGAATCTTGGGTCAGCAGGTGCACTACGTCAACCGATTGGTGGACAGCGACGAAGATCTGAATGAACAGCTTCGTGAATTCTTCGCTATAGAATCACTGGTTATTAATCCTAGAAGACCAGACTCCGATCCCGAAAAGAAAGCAGAAGACATATTGACTCGTCACACTCAACAGTTAGAAGATGGCCACATAGAAACGGCTATGCTGTGGAAAAATGAAAACACAGAAATGCCAGATAGTTACGGGACAGCACTCAAAAGGCTCGTCTCAATAGAGAAGAAACTCGATAGCAAACCGGCTCTTCGAGATAGATATACAGAACAGATGGATGCACTTATCCAGAAAGGTTACGCGGAGAAGGCGCCCAAGACGAGCACACCGGGTAGAACTTGGTACCTACCTCATTTCGACGTGTTCAATCCAATGAAGCCTGAAAAACTCCGTATAGTACATGACGCCGCTGCCAAATCAGGAGGTCTATCGCTCAACGACTTCCTCCTAACTGGACCGGACTTGCTGCAGTCGCTGCCCGGCGTCATGATGAGGTTCCGACGTCACCGAATAGCCATTTCCGGTGACATAGCAGAGATGTTCATGCAAGTGAAGGTGCGGCCGCAAGACAGAGACGCCCTACGATATCTGTGGAGAGGCGACAGAAGAGACGGAGCACCCGAACAGTACCGCATGACGTCCATCATATTCGGCGCGGCAAGTTCGCCGTGCACAGCCATTTTCGCGAAGAATTGGAACGCGAAAAGGCATACAGAAGAGCATCCAGAAGCAGTGGAAGCCATTATACAGAATCATTATATGGATGACTATCTCGATAGCTACAGATCTGTAGAAGAAGCGACTCGTATCGCAACAGCGGTGAAGACAATACACCAACAGGCGAAGTTTGAACTAAGAAAATGGGTATCAAACAGCTCGCAACTTATAGAAAACATAGATCCATCACAGATCCGTGCTGAAGTCGTCAACATCGGAGACATAGATGGTACAGAGAAAATCCTCGGCCTGATATGGAGACCAGGGGAAGACACGCTGGGCTTCAACCTGACACTCGCACGTCTACCAAAAGGCGTAATAGAAAAGGAGGTGCCAACTAAACGGGAGGCGCTGAAGATAGTCATGTCACTATATGACCCGCTCGGACTCGCTTCACCAGTAACCATTAGAGCCAAGCAAATATTGCAAGAGGCATGGAGGCGAGGAATCGACTGGGATCAGCCGCTAGACGAAGACCTAGCGATTAAATGGAAGGGCTGGACGCAGCACCTACAGCAGCTCAAAAATGTCAGCATACCACGGTGTTATCCAGGTTACAGTGAAGCTAAAGAAACACAGGTCCATGTGTTCACCGACGCGAGCGAAATGGCATACGCAGCAGCAGTGTATTGGCGGGCCACGACAGAAGACGGCAAGCAACACGTCAGCCTCGTCATGGCAAAGGCGAAGGTGGCGCCACTGAAACTGCAGTCAATACCGCGCCTCGAGCTGCAGGCGGCGGTGATGGGAACCCGTGTGGCTGCAGCTGTGATGCGCGAGCACAACATCAAGCCCGCATCGGTGACATACTGGTCAGACAGCAAAACCGTTCTGACCTGGATAAGAAGAGGGGCACGAGTATACAAGTCGTTCGTCGCCCATAGAATAGCTGCCATTGAAGAAAACAGCAAAGTTGAAGACTGGCGATGGGTGCCCACGAAACTGAATATCGCTGACATCGCTACCCGTGACGTACCACAGCACTTTGACTCACAGCATGAGTGGTACTGTGGTCCCAAGTTCTTATATGAAGAACCGTCGTCGTGGCCGTCTGAGAAACCTCCAATTACAGAAGAGACTGGGGAAGAGAGAACGTTAGTCGCCGTCGAAAACGTCATAAAGTTGACCGAAGCCATTCCAGATCCATCCAAGTTTTCTAAGTGGGAACGACTACTCCGCGCAACAGCAAGCGTTCTACGATTCATATTTCTTTGTCGAAGAAAAACCGAGAAGACATTCTACAAAAGAACGAAACAGAACTTAGAAAAGGATCCCGACTGGCGAAAGCAGAAAAAGGCGACACCTCTCCCACTGAAACGAGCGTCGAAGCCATCAGAAAACGACAAAAAACAGATAATAGAAGCCGAATTTCTCCAGCAAGCGGAGAAGATACTGGTCCAGGTCGTACAGCAACAGTCTTTTGCAGAAGATATAGCCAGGCTGCGAGAGCAGAAATCAATAGAAAAAGACAGTCGACTGTGGCCGCTACAAATAGAAGTCGTAGACAGCGTGATACGGCTAAGAAGCCGTATAGCAGCGACCGACGAGGTCACCGATGATGTGAAGCGTCCACCGATACTACACGGCGACCATCACATCACACAGTTATACATAGATTGGACGCATCGGAGTCTACAGCATAGTGGGACAGAGCTCACAATCAACGAAGTAAGGCAGCATTACTGGGTCGTCAAGATGCGACCAACAGCTAAGAAGGTGATAGCGCAGTGTCTACAGTGCCGCATTCGAAAAGCACAGGCACCCGTCCCTGCGACCGGCGACCATCCGAAGACGCGCCTCGCACATCATCAGAGGCCGTTCACATACACCGGGTTAGACTACTTTGGCCCGTTGTCCGTCACCGTGGGCCGCCAACATCAAAAGAGATACGTAGCCCTATTTACGTGTCTCACTACCAGAGCTGTTCATCTAGAAATCGCCGCTAGCCTCAGCGCAGACTCCGCTATACAAGCCCTGCGCCGCTTCGCTGCTCGTCGAGGCTGCCCAACAGAGATATACTCCGACAACGGTACCAACATGCACGGTGCCGACAAGGAGCTCCGAGACGCCTTACAAGAAGAAGCCAGTCGTCGTGGCATCGTGTGGCGCTTCATAACGCCATCAGCGCCATTCATGGGAGGCGCCTGGGAGCGCCTAGTTCGATGCGTGAAGTCGGCGCTATACACTGTGCTCATAGAAAAGCACCCACACGAAGAGGTGCTGTCCACATTGCTATGTGAGGCAGAGTACACAGTAAACAGCCGACCGCTGACACACGTTTCTGTGGACAGCGAAGACGACGAGTCGATCACACCGAACCATTTTTTACTCGGCGGGTCGGCGCGACTCCCATCACCTGGTGTGTTCTCCGAGCAAGATATAGACGGCAAGAGACTATGGCGGCGAACACAAATACTCGCCGACATGTTCTGGCGTCGCTGGGTCCGAGAGTACCTGCCGGAGCTTCAAAACCGGCGGGAGCCGCATAGCCGCGGGCCCGGACTACAGGTGGGCGATCCCGTGCTCATCGCAGACGGCCAGCTGCCTCGCAACACGTGGCCGCGAGGCCGCATAATCGCCGTATTCCCCGGAGCCGACGGAGAAGTCCGGACCGCTGAGGTGCGCACTGCCGGCGGCACCTTGAAGCGTCCGGTGAAGAAACTCGTCCCATTACCGAAGTAATAGCAGAGCGTCGCGGCGACGAGCGTCGCGGCGACGAGCGTCGCGGCGGCGAGCGTCGCGGCGACGAGCGTCGCGGCGGCGAGCGTCGAGACTACGAGCGTCGCGGCGGCGAGCGTCGCAGCATAGCTACGAGCGTCGCGGCGGCGAGCGTCGCGACGGCGAGCGTCGAGACTACGAGCGTCGCGGCGGCGAGCGTCGCAGTATAGCTACGAGCGTCGCGCCTACAGACGTCGCTCACCGGAGAGAATGCAGCGCCGCGCCGACATCGCTACGAGTCATCACTGCACTGCACGGCGGGAGAAATGTTCGCGACGAAGCGTCACCAAACAATAGATACATAGGTTTTTTTATTTTGTTCTAACTTAACGTAGATTCATAGTAGGCGACGAGACCCTATCTGTGCACATAGGCGCAAGTAGCGGGGGACCGTCATAGTTCACGTACAGTGTAATCGCGAATCAAACGGTGTTTCTAAGTTAGGAAATCAAAGACTTTTGTTTTTATCATTTTATTTAGTGAATTTAAAGTAAATTCAACGCGTTAAAGTGTAATTTAAAGTTAATTCAAACGCTAAAGTGTTCTAAAACTCTGTGATAGTGAAATAGTGAAGTTTCCTAAGGAAAACTGTAAGTACAACCTCTATAAATAGCAACTGAGTGGGCTATATAGCCGTTTTATAGTTTTTGTTGGTGCGCCCAGGTACCCTAGCTTAAGACCTAGGTCTGGGCGTAGTATTAGACTTGTAGTTTATCTGCAAAACCCACTTAGTTGAGTTTACAGAGGTTGAAACTGTGAACGCCATCCTATAAACTACCATTGAGTGGGTTATATAGCTGTTTTTTATAGTTTTCATAGTGTGCCCAGGTACCCTAGATTGAGACCTAGCCCTGGGCATAAAAATTAGACCTGTGGTTTAACTGCAGAACCCACTTAATTGTGTTTATAGATGTTGCAACCGTACTTTTGTTAATAGATTTTATTGTTTTAGGTTTTCAGGGCGCGTCACGCCCTGAAAAACATAGTGCCGATATTTAAACTATTGTATTGTTCTAGGTCATTAGACCGGCTTCAGATATCTGTATAGACCATTGAAATAGCTTCAGTAGTTTTCGAGTAATTTAACTTGCAAAATATTTTTTGATCAAAATAATCGAATTTTCAGTGTTTACACACTAATATCTTTTCAGAACATAGACTTACAGGAATAACAGATATCTCAATCGATGCGCGGTCTAATGACGATTCTAACAACATGACACATGTTATATTTAATGAAATATTTAAGATAGAAATAAGCAATTTTGTGAAATTTTTTAAATAAAAAATAGTCGAAAATAAAACCAAAATCAGGAGACGATTCGCGGTCCTCAGTAAGGTAAAGTTTTGAGGTACCTAAGCACACAAGAAAAAATAGCAAATCGTAGCCATCGGCATGGTACCATCTATCTTCCTGAAGAGTGCGCCAATCGTCTCCTGAACTCCGCTGAAGACTTATCAAGATGCTGTTTCATTGAAAATAATCCTTCAGAACCTCACACGAACATAGCTGCTGGTCATCGGTTGCAGACAATCCGAGCCTATAGAAACCGGACGTCAGCGCCGCTTGGACTGGGAGGCCTAACCTCACACATAGGCATTCACCTGGATAGGCTTACACACTCCCTTCACTTCACCGTGTCCAACGATCACGCCCGTCCGGCACAAAAAGCATACATTTTAATTTTCACATCCCTAACTTAAGAAATACTTAGTTTCCATACAAACTTTCATCCCCTATATCACACCCTGTAGGATTATTTTTAAGACAAAAAGTAGTCTATGTCCTTCCCCAGGATGCTGTATAAAGCCTTGCCAAATTTTATCGACATCCGTGCAGTTTTGTAAATTTTAAAATCAACCCCTATTTTACCCACTTAGGGGATAATTTTTCAAAAACGCTGAACCGCATATTTCTTCATTTCCTACCAATAGCATAAATTTGTTATCCCTAACTTAAGAAATACTGGGTTTCCCTTACAAACTTTCATCCCCTATATCACCCCCCGTAGTATTGTTATTGAAAGTATTCTATGTCCTTTCCCAGGATGCTATATAAAGCCTTGCCAAATTTTGTCGAAATCCGAGCAGTTTTGTAAATTTTAAAATCAACCCCTATTTTACCCCCTTAGGGGATGATTTTTCAAAAACGCTGAACCGCATATTTCTTTATTTCCTACCAAAAGCATACATTTTAATTTTCACATCCCTAACTGAAGAAATACTGAGTTTCCCATACAAACTTTCATCCCCTATATCACCCCCTGTAGTATTATTTTTGAAAAAAATAGTATGCTATGTCCTTCCCCAGGATGCTATATTCAGCCTTGCCAAATTTTGTCGAAATCCGTGCAGTTTTGTAAATTTTAAAATCAACCCCTATTTTACTATATTTTACCCCCTTAGGGGATAATTTTTCAAAAACGCTGAACCGTATATTTCTTAATTTCCTATCAAAAGCATACATTTTAATTTTCACATCCCTAACTTAAGAAATACTGAGTTTCCCATACAAACTTTCATCCCCTATATCACCCCCTGTAGGATTATTTTTTTTTTAAAAAGTAGCCTATGTCCGTCCCCAGGATACCATCTATAGCCTTGCCAAATTTTATCGAAATCCGTTCAGTGGTTTAGGCGTGAAAAGGTAACAGACAGACAGACAGACAGAGTTACTTTCGAATTTATAATATTAGTATGGATTATCTATGCTATTAGTTAGTTAGATGGCGTCACTGAGACATGGGATAACAGTTTTTGTATGACATTTCTTCTGATAGCCTCTTTAAAGTATCTTAAATAACTTTGCTTTGTATAGAAAGAAATATGTCTATTCTTCGCAGAGATAGAAGTGCTACGTGTGCAGGAATATTGGAATGTTAAGATAACAATAATTGCCTCTTGACGAGTTGATGACTAATGCTTTTTTGCTGTAATTCAATACTTGAGATTGTATACAAGAACAAGTTATTGTCTGTCTTTTCTTTATCAAACGGTACCTTATCTATAATAGATAAAAGTTTGTGTGGAAGTTGGTCATTTCTGCCGATAGAAAAACCCACACGGCTTGTACCATGCGTGTCACGAAAGATGAGACCTGACACACCACGTAGTTTGACTTGCGCAGTAGCTTATAATTCTCTGATTCTGATTATTCTGATTTATAGGTCTCTCTGGGGGTCTACTCCCTAAGCACGAAGTCCGTAGTTTCTGCCTTCGTTACGGGCGTTTTCTACTCCGTATCACCTACGGACAGATGATTGGTTCGGGGCCCGAACGAAATATGAATGACAACACGATACGACAGTTGTCCCTACTCCCGATACGTTTTTGCCCGTCCGAAAAATTTTACTTTTACACTTGTTTTGGTGGATCGTTATGTCAGACAGATGGACGGAGGGACTTGGGGAGTAGGCCCCTGAGACGAGAAGGGACAGGGCGTCATCGGGGCGGCGGAAAGAGCGCGGGAGGCGCGATGCGCTCGTCAAGTCTCATCTTTTGTAGCACGCATTGTACACACGGCTACATTTATCAACCTAATAAGAGGTCCAGATTATACTGGAAATTTATAGCTTAATATGTAGCCGTGTGTCGTGCGACGAGTAGTGCCTTTGTATCGCGCGCGATTCACATCGCGTGCATTGGCGTAACTATATCGTTCGAGGCCCGTGGCAAATTCATCGGTTTTTTTACTAAATGTATAATAATAAATGTTGGGAGGTTGGATTCTACTCTGACCGGGGGCCCCTTCCGGCTGGGGGCCCGTGGCTTTTTGCCGACTTGCCACCCTGTAGTTACGCCACTGATCGCGTGTAAGCCTAAGATAGGTAATTATATGTATTTTTCATCCAACTGCGCCGAAGCATAATAGGGGATAATGTTTTTCATTTGCAGATAACGTCCATGAAAGTAAATACATTATATTTTGTAATACATAATAAATAATAACTTACGTTCTTTCTTCTCCAGCACAGAGATTGCTTTTTGCATAACCTGAAAAACAAAAAAGTTAGGTACAATACATTAGATTTAGAACATCGAAACATGTAAAATCTACTGAAGTACAAAAACTTCTCTTATGAAGAAGGAATGTGTATTGATTTTATATCAGTGCACCTTTGAAATGGCTCGTCAAAAAGACGGACATAAAGTTCTACAGAGCACGAACACGAACCGGCGCGTGCGTCGCGTTAGTTTGCCTTTTAGAGGCATGAGGAACAGGGTGTAAAGTTCACTCATCCTCTATTGAAAAGGGAGGATCCTCCGACCAGACGGGTGCTGTGTCTGGTGGGCTACTGCCCGACGGTTGATGTCGGGACGTTGTATATATGCTAATCGCGTGGTAAACTCTAATTGCGCGATGCAGGTTTGCGTGACGTCATGTCATTGATGCGTAGTTCATATGTGGCGATGTAGATGCCGCCACAGCCTCAAATGGCATCTATCTATCTATCTATATAAATATAAAAAGAGAAGTCCTGACTGACTCATCAACGCCCAGCCCAAACCCTTGGACCTAGAAAGCTGAAATTTTGCACAGAGGTTCCCTTTATAATGTAGACAAGGAATAAGGAAGGAATTCCCGGTAGTACGACGCCAAGGGATATTTTCCGACATCCACGCGGTCGAAGCTGCTGGCAAAAATTAGTGATTTCATGAAACAATCATTCAATAATCACTTGAAATTAGAGAGTTGTGTTATGATTATAATTCTGTAACTACACATACATGTTACGGTCACGAATCATACTTCTACCAACCTAATAAGTACCAAAAACTGACCTGCACATTGCAAAAAACGAAAGAAAATTTGAATTTCGCGGCCTACAATGACGCTTTCGCCTTAAGGGTCCTCTTTCGAAAAAAGCTTGAAGATGAAGCAGTTTTTCGCCGGAACCTACAGAGAAATTACATCTGAAAAAAATTGTTAGTAAGTAATCTACATGACATGAATCGTAATTTGGTTTAGCCATAATTTTTCTATCGGTATCACATAATAAGAAAAAAAAAACCCCAAATCACCTCCAAATCGTTAAGATGAAACCATTTTACTCCTTCATCTTTTATCAAAAGAATATAAAAAAAATATCTACTACTTTGCAATACAAACGAAAATGATTTGGTTTTGTTACTTTTTAAAAACATGTATTCGTTTTATTATAATAAATTTAAAATGCGTCTAATTTGGGACAGCGCTCCTTGATGGGCGAGTCCTATTACTGGCTGGACGTACGACGCGTTGCGTGAGCTCAGGCCAGAATGCGCAAGCTAACCACTCAAGGTCATTGGCGTATAGTTCGGCCTTAAGGACGCTGTTACAAATGGGTAGCCAAATCATTACTTTATCTAGCGATTTCATGAAATCATGAGGTTTGAGGTAAATGCTAACTTATGGAGTTGTATTGCTGATTCTAATGACTATAATTCCGTAAAGCCATATTAGTTACGGCCGCGAATCATATTTTAATCAACATACAAGCTCACACTGACCTACAAATTGCAAAAAACGTAAGAAATTTTGAATTTCGCGGGCCACCCTGGCGCATCAACCTTAAGGACGCTGATACAAATGGGTAGTCAAATCATTACTTTTTTACACAAGTGTGTTTATAAAAAAAAAAAAAAAAAAATTATATACTTAGTGTTTTTTTTTTATATACTTTAACTCTAGGGTATTAATGAGACCATCATTATGAACAACTTTTACTATAGGACCGTACCCAAAATCGCGAAAAAAAAAAAACAGCTGCTCCCTACATTTTGACGAGTTATGTGAACATAAAATGTAGGGGGCAGCTGATTTTTTTTTTCGCGACTTTGGGTTGGGTCCCATTGTAAAAGTTGTTCATAATGATAGTCTCATTAATACCCTAGAGTTATGGGATATCAAAAAAAACACGCTGTATATATATTTTGGAACAATAACACAAGAAGTAGGTACAAAAGTAAAACGATGATAGCTGATCCTCATGATTTCATGAAATCGCTAGATTTGAGGTAAATGCTAACTTATGGAGTTGTATTGCTGATTTTAATGATTATAATTCTGTAAAGCCATATTAGCTACGGCCGCGAATCATATTTTAATCAACATACAAACTCACACTGACCTACAAATTGCAAAAAACGTAAGAAATTTTGAATTTCGCGGGCTACCCTGGCGCATCATCCTGTGTCTTAGGTATGGTTAACGATTTTGGCTGATTGTACCTGTCGGGCCTTGTCAACGAGTCCCAGCTTGAAGCACGCGGCGCCACAGAGCGTGTACATGCTCGTCTGCCGCTTGTACTTCCTCATCATCAGCTCCACCAGCGCCAGCAGTTCCTGGTGCTTGCTGGTCTCCACATAGATGTCCAGCAGCTTCGAGTGAACTTCGAACGGCTCGTTCATCTGGACCACTTCTTCCAACGTCTTTTGTAGGGATTCCTGGAATAGAATATAAGACTATATTATATCAATCTGCCTAGCCTTTTCTCAACTATGTTGGGGTCGGCTTCCAGTCTAACCAGATGCAGCTGAATACCAGTATTTTACATGGAGCGAATGCCTATCTGACCTCCACAACAAAGTAACTGGGTAATACGATACCCCTCGGTAAGACTGGTTGTCAGACTTTCGGGCTTCTGACGACCGGTAACGACTGTCAAAGATCCACGAATGACAGCCGGGACCAACGGCTTAGCGTGCTTTGCCCGAGGCACGGAGAAGTATCGTTATGTAAAGATGGTCACCCATCCACGGACAACCCCGGCAAGCGTAGCTTAACCTATTGATCGACCCGTGTGGCTGTTATTACTTAGCCACGAGCTCTTGTTTTGTTAATTTGTTAAATGTTACCTAATATTTTTTTTTTTATGGGATTAAAATGTTAAGGAACCCTTCATTGTGCGTGGTCCGACACGCACTTCGTATTTTTGTAACTATCGTATGGGTACCTGTACCTACCTACAGCAGTCTGTTGACCAAATTTTGTTGAACATCTACTAATAACACAGAGCAATACATATACAGGGTGTCCGGTAAAGAATGGATAACCTTGGAATAGCATATTACAGACATGATGGCCGTTCTTAAAAAAATACAAAAAAAAATATCCCCACTAGTAGGTACACACGGCTACACATCAAGCTATACATTTCTAGTTTAGACTGACCTCTCATTGTAAGGAAATCCTATACAATGCGAGATCAGCTTATACTGAAAATTTGATCTGTTGTCGTGCGTACATTATGATTTTTTGGAGTCTCCAAAAAAAAATTTTTTTTTAATATTTTTTTTTTTGTATTTTTTTAAGAACGGCCATCATGTCTGTAATATGCTATTCCAAGGTTATCCATTCTTTACCGGACACCCTGTATATGTATTGCTCTGTGTTATTAGTAGATGTTCAACAAAATTTGGTCAACAGACTGCTGTAGGTAGGTATAGGTATAGCCTATATTTTTTAATTCCCATTCCACATTTTACTCAATTTACGAAAAACATTTCATATTCATACAATATACTCTTTTACATAATATACCCAAATCAGTCATAAATATTGTGATTTAATCGAATAATAAAATATTGAATCGAATTAAACCATCGACAATCGAGTCGGGTTTTGTTTCGACCGAATGATTCAAGCGCACACCTTGTATCACACTCTATGGTCGGGGAATCATAAATATGTATTTTAGAGGCCCTCCGGGGGCGCTCGGTATTTGCGAGCCACATCACGTGCGAAAACATTCGATTCACCTACAAATCACGATTTATTTTAGGTAGCCGATAGGTATTATAATATTGTAATGTGATACAATTCGATACTATATTTTGGTGATTCAATGTATGTAAGTACTTGACGGAAAAATAACAGGTGTTCTATTTTAACTAAATGTTTACATCCCTTTGTTCTTTACATTGTTGTAATTATTCATATAATCACGTTTTCTTAGGTCATCCATTTATCTAATTTGCGTAGGTAAATGATTTTTCTAAAACATTAGTACAACAGGCTGTATGTGCGTAACTCAGACTAAATAAAAAACCCAGACATAGCGCTGTGAACAATACAGTGAAGCATGCCCAAAACTACACCTCGCTCTGTGCATAAACGCTCACACGCACACATTTACACCAAACTACACCTCATTACGTGCACACATGGTTTACGAAACCCGAAACGAGCCCGAAACGCGCGGCCTCACGTCACTGTTGACAGCGCTGTCTTTGGATAAAATATTTGCAAGCTAAGCTCATACATTTCTACGGAAAACGGTAAGGAACTCTTGCTGATGTGAAATACCGAATCTTTGTGAAGGATGCCTATCGAACAATACAAAAAAAAACCCGGACAAGTGCGTGTCGGACCTCGCAATAAAGGGTTCCGTTCCGATTTCTGAAAAAGTGTGCTATTTAGAGACATCGTTTTATTTTTCCTGTAATCTTTACATAAACTTCTATAACATAGAATAATTTCAGATTTTTCTCTTTGCAAACTTCGGAGATAAGGGGGGAACGGTATTTTTTTTTACATTTTTCATCAGAAGTCGAAAACTATATGGCCTAAAAAAAAGAAAAAAAAAATGTTTGAGAATGTAAAAATAGCGTTCTTTCATATGATACCCCACATGCCCTAGTAGCCCCACTTTGAATTTTTAAGACCAGCTTTCAGTCCCTGTTGCAAAAAAATTATAAATATTTTAATTTCTTTCTTATTTGCAAAATTGTTGGGTCAACGTCATCTAAAACTATTCTAAATTTCAAGTTGATAGCATAAGTAGTTCTTGAGATATCCCGCTGTGGCAGACAGACAGATAGACAGACTGAGTCACACCATAAGGGTTCCTTTTTTACCATTTTGGTACGGAACCCTAAAAACCCGGACAAGTGCGTGTCGGACCTCGCAATGACGGGTTCGGTAATTGAAAAGAAATTATCCCAAAAACAAACTTAACATTGTAGTTGAAAGACACGCTCCCCCATACATTGATATACGTCACGGTAAATTCTCCAACTGCAAAATGTGTAATCGCAAAAAAATAAAATTTTTGTGTGATACCTACTGTAAATTAACGATTTTCGGACTTTTTCCTTCACTTCCTCTGTGAGATCTTGCTTCTTGCCAAACATGATTCTACGTCAACGGGAAGTACCCTAAAGGTTTTGATTTGTCTGCGAGTATCAAACTCATTATTCTTTATTGCATTCCATAATGTAAAACAGTTGGTAAACTGTCGGGCACAGCATACTAAGGTCCGTATTACAGAACGTCACTCAATACTAAAGCATTACTTAAAACTAGATTCAAGCCATTTGATTGGTTGAAAACTAGATTTAAACAAAGATCAGGGCTTGAGTTTCTTTCTGTAATACGGACCTAAGAGAGAGGAGAAATATGTCGCGTAAATGGCCATATGTTTTTATTGCGTTGACTTAGTAGCGCTCTTTTAGAGCTCTAAGGGACCAACGACCTACGTATTTGATATTAATTTCAACTAACGATCGAACGAACTTCCAATAAAATCAAAAATTACATTATTTGAAGTCGGAAATAAACAACGAGGAGCGGTCCGACCGCGTCCTGGACATTCTGCTGCTGACAACTCATCAGAACGAAGAAGAAAACAGTCGAGAAGGCAGATTACCTATAATACAGCATAGCAGCGACAGAAAAAGAGTCGAAAACGCAATTTAAACGCCAAAAGATTCACCGGGGAAGCTTAACTTGAAACAACATGGCGGCGTCGTCTTAAAAAGAGCCCATCCATAATTATATCACCCGTCTCTCTACTATTCTATTGCTTATTTTACGGTGCATACTGGATAGGCTGTATAATAATTATCCATATCTACTCCTTGATATGCAATGGTCTCTGTTGCACCATGTAACATGAGGCAACAGGGGCTAGTGTGAATCTTTGGGTTCATTCAAATAATCGAGTCTGGTTAAACCATGGACCTAATATACTATATAAACAGGACTGAGCTCTCCAAAAATCGTATCATACAAAAATTAACCTTAATGACTGCAGTTTAGGTTTACTTTTGATAGGATATCTTAGCTGAGGCAAAACGAGCCGAGAGAGAGGCCCCGAGTTGTGGAGTGTGTCCCTTTTGCTCAATTGCCAACAGATAAAAATGATAAAGATGGTAGAAAATTTTACCAACTGTAAGTAGGTAAAATAAGTTACGTATATTTTTTTTTAGCAGTTAGATTAGTTTTAAATAATTTTATTTATAGGTTTACAATCTGTATATCATAGTCAATAATTTTATAAGTAAGCTCCATGAGTAAAATAATCAAAATAATATAATTTTGATTAATGTTTGGTAGCTATCATATAATTACTCTGGTAACACTGAAATCTGACATCAATGGTTTCATGGCGGTTTTTTTCAATTTATATAGCGAAAATGGTGAGAAAGTGTTGCATCAAGAAATGTAAAAGTAAATGTTATGCTGGTTGTGGCATTTAATTTCACAGGTAAGGAACTTGTAAGGAATAACAAAGATTTAAATAAATCTCGATAAAAGACTTAAAATTGTTAGGTACTAAATAATAACAATTTTGAGTATAAGTAGTGTAACCATGCTCTAGACGTTTTGTAGACAGAAGACTTAGCGTCTTCTGTCTACAAAAGCTATAAGTAGTGTATTTCTGATTAAAACTATTAATATTAGGCGTATAATAAATACAATTTGTACTTATGTATCGCATGATTGAAATAGCATTATTTTTAAGTAGTTTACAGCTTTCCATCCAAAGAAGAAATTCAACAAATATGGTTGGATGTAATTCCAGAATCATTTTAGTTCCCTTTGCTTCAATTACATACTTACCCAAACCAGCTCTGTACAGTAAACGAAAAAAGAGCAAGAAAGTACCATGGTCCCAGAACGAGATTCTACATGCCTACTTCATCATAAGCCACGTATACCTACGTGATCAAATTTGATGATTCGCCACAAGACGAATCTCACCAATATTGTAGTCCTTCCTTCTTGCCTCAAAACATGGGTAGGTACACGATTCAACACCGACACAGAACACAATAATGTTCAGTTTCATAAAGGAGCTTTCGAAAAAGGTCTATTTCTTTATATTATTTAATTACAATATGTTTGTAATACAAACAATAATTTGAAATCACTTATGGTCAACCGGACGCAAATTATCTCTGTATAAACGAATTTTCCTGTTTGTCATAAAAATGTTTGGTCACCCTATTAGAAGGAGATAACTGCCTCATGTGACATATCTCTCTCTGCTCGTGTTTTTGGTATGAGAGCTCAGTCCAGTTTGTATAATATGTCCATGGGTTAAACCACGCTGGGATCGGTGCATTTCATTCATTCATTCATTCCCAAATATTCGATAAATGATTTATTTCTGTAAGTAGGTTTGTACAAAAACACCCTACATGGCAATCATATTTTTTTTTTAAACTAGATGGGGTCGGCGTTTTCTATCTGACTACTCTGAGAAGAAAGGTCGAAACAAACTTCGAGGTCACTCTCTTTTAAAGTCCAGACATGATTTTGGTCAGCTCGTGTAAGTATCATAAAATAATTTTGCACTTATCAGATACTATATCATCGATAATTTTACTGTTGTTAGTATTACCTACGAACAAAGTATGCAATTATTGCATACTTTGTTCGTAGGTAATACTAACATACTTAATAAACGCACTCGAATCATATCTTATCTCAGTTGTATTAAGAGGCCTGTCGAATTTTGTCACCTGTCTCGCTGACACGGGATCAAATCTTTAAGATTGTAAAATGAAAATATGCTTTTTTGAAAAATGTAGTCAACGGTGATTGCGTTGTATTCAATTTTTGTTGGGTTTTTTGCAATTTGCAGGTCCGTGTCAGGTTGTATCTTGATCAAAGTATGACACGCGGCAATAAAACATATGTATTTATATAATTTTAACCATAAAAATCATCAATACATCTCTCTAAGTTAAGATTTCGTACAGATTCGTCAAACGAACGAAATCTAACCAATTTCGCGGGCTACCACTCATCATCCATAAAGGACTAGTCAATTATGTTAATTTAATAGGCATGTACCTAATTATTAAAACACATTTCTATTGTATTAACTAATAAACTCGGTTCATAAAGTATCTATTATCTGTTTTTGAGATGAGATAAATAAATGCCAAAATAAAAACGTCTTATTAATAATCTCAATCTGCCTAGCCTTTTCCCAACTATGTTGGGGTCGGCTTCCAGTCTAACCGGATGCAGCTGAATACCAGTATTTTACATGGAGCATGGGTAATACGATACCCCTTGGTAAGACTGGTTGTCAGACTGTCAAAGATTCACGAATAACAGCCGGACCAACGGCTTAACGTGCTTTCCGAGGCACGGAGGAATACGTTATGTAAAGATGGTCACCCATCCACTGACTAACCCCGGCAAGCGTAACCTGACGGATCGACCCGTGCGGCTGTTATTACTTAGCCACGAGCTCCTCGTGGCTAAGTAATAACAAAAAAACGTCTTATTAATAGTTACCTATTAAATTAATATTAATTACTATACTAGAAAGGTTTAGGTAGTGAAAAAAAGGTAAACAATCTTGATGTGTCTTTTATCTTTTTTTTATTTTAAAACCTCACTTTAAAAATAAAATGCAACTAAAAACCAATGTAAATACAACAATAACGATTACTAAATCAATTGAACCATTAGTTTAAGCAGTAGTTTATTTGTTTAATATGTGTTTGTGTAAAAAGTCACGTCAAGATTGTTTAGCTTTATTTCACCACCTAAACCTTTCATATCCTATAGTCCTTTAGTTGATTAAATACATTTTTCAAAAAAGTATCTTTTTATCGGGAGTGATACGTGAGTTCGAATGACGTTTTTGCGAAGGTCGCCATTTCGAAAAATTTTGCGAGTGGTACGCCAGTTCGAAAACTCATTACATCGAAAACCGCTATATCGAATGACGTTATCGCGAAGGTCGGAATTTCGAAAAAAATTGCGAGCAGTACCTCAGATCGGAAGTCATGGTATCGAAAGCCGATGTTGAGTTAATTTGTCTTTCTTTTTTTTTCCCAAACCAAATCAAAAGACCATGCTCTCTGTGTCTCGTCTCATTGGGGTCGTGAGTTCGATTCCCAGACAAATTAACTCAACATCGAACTTCGATACCATGACTTCCGAACTGGTATACTGCTCGCAAAATTTTTCGAAATGGCGACCTTCGTGATAACGACATTCGATATAGCGGTTTTCGATGTAATGAGTTTTCGAACTGACGTACCACTCGCAAAATTTTTCGAAATGGCGACCTTCGCAAAAACGTCATTCGAACTCACGTATAACTCCCCTTTTTATCATAGACTTTAAAAAAGATTTTTATTTAACAATCTTGAAAATGTTGTCCCGTGTCGTGTTAGCGAGAGGTAACAAAATGAGGCAGCCCTCTTAAAAACGTGTTCGTTTCGACCGCGCGGCCATGGCGTTAAAAAAAAAAAAAAACTATACCAACATTTTGTAACAATTTGTAAAAGTTGACTCCCAAAACCTCAAATTTGTCAAAGCTATGGTTAAAAAGTTAGAAGGGTTTGAACGTGGCCGCGCCATCGAAACGCGGAGAACCGCGCGGCCACGGAGATCTCAGAAACTAAGCGTTGCACAGACCTGAAATTTTGGTAAATAACAGATTCAATTTGTAAACAATTTGTAAAAATATAGAAAAAAATCCTAGGTTAATATTTTAGGAGCTGTGAGACTAAAACCCCGTGGCCGCGCCATCGAAACGGTGACAAAAACGTGATAGCCGATATCTCGCTGAAAAAGCATCGCAGACGTCTAGAGTTTTTTGTAAAACCCAGATTTGAATTTGTCAAAACTTATAAAAATGCAACAAAAAATACTAGGTTAATATTTTAGGAGCTGTGAGACTAAAACCCCGTGGCCGCGCCATCGAAACGGTGACAAAAACGTTATCACCGATATCTCGCTGAAAAAGCATTGCAGAGGTCTGAAGTTTTTTGTAAAACCTAGATTTGAATTTGTCAAAACTTGTAAAAATACACCAAAAAACCCTAGTTTTATATTTCAGGACCCGGGCCATAGAAACGGTGAAAAACACGTTATCGCCGATATCTCACTGAAAAAGCATCGCAGAGGTCTGAAATTATTTGTAAAACCTAGATTTGAATTTGTCAAAATTTGTAAAAATATAACAAAAAATCCTAGGTTTATATTTCAGGAGCCGCGCCATTGAAACGGTAAAAAACACGTTATCGCCGATATCTCACTGAAAATGTATCGCAGAGGTCTGAAGTTTTTTGTAAAACTTAGATTTGAATTTGTCAAAATTTGTAAAAATACAACCAAAAATCCTAGGTTTATATTTCAGGAGCTGTAAGACTAGAACCCCATGGCCGCGCCATTCAAACGGTGAAAAATATGTTATCGCCGATATCTCGCTGAAAAAGCATCGCAGAGGTCTGAAGTTTTTTGTAAAACCTAGATTTGAATTTGTCAAAACTTGTAAAAATACAACAAAAAATCCTAGTTTTATATTTCAGGAGCTGTAAGACTAAAACCCCGTGGCCGCGCCATCGAAACGGTGACAAAAACGTAATACCCGATATCTCGCTGAAAAAGCATCGCAGACGTCTAGAGTTTTTTGTAAAACCCAGATTTGAATTTGTCAAAACTTACAAAAATGCAACAAAAAATCCTAGGTTTATATTTCAAGAGCTGTAAGACTAGAACCTCATGGCCGCGCCATCGAAACGGTGAGAAATACGTTATCACCGTTATCTCGCTGAAAAAGCATCGCAGAGGTCTGAAGTTTTTTGTAAAACCTAGATTTGAATTTGTCAAAACTTGTAAAAATACAACAAAAAATCCTAGGTTTATATTTCAGGAGCGGCGCCATTGAAACGGTAAAAAACACGTTATCGCCGATATCTCACTGAAAAAGCATCGCAGAGGTCTGAAGTTTCTTGTAAAACCTAGATTTGAATTTGTCAAAATTTGTAAAAATATAACAAAAAATCCTAGGTTTATATTTCAGGAGTGGCGCCATTGAAACGGTAAAAAACACGTTATCGCCGATATCTCACTGAAAAAGCGAGATATCGGCGGTAACGTGTTTTTCACAGTTTCAATGGCGTGGCTCCTGAAATATAAACCTAGGATATTTTGTTGTATTTTTACAAGTTTTGACAAATTCAAACCTAGGTTTTACAAAAAACTTCAGACCTCTGCGATGCTTTTTCAGCGAGATATCGGTGATAACGTATTTTTCACCGTTTCGATGGCGCGGCCATGACGTTCTAGTCTTACAGCTCCTGAAATATAAACCTAGGATTTTTTGTTGTATTTTTACAAGTTTTGACAAATTCAAATCTAGGTTTTACAAAAAACTTCAGACCTCTGCGATGCTTTTTCAGCGAGATATCGGTGATAACGTATTTCTCACCGTTGCGATGGCGCGGCCAAGAGGTTCTAGTCTTACAGCTCTTGAAATATAAACCTAGGATTTTTTGTTGCATTTTTGTAAGTTTTGACAAATTCAAATCTGGGTTTTACAAAAAACTCTAGACGTCTGCGATGCTTTTTCAGCGAGATATCGGGTATTACGTTTTTGTCACCGTTTCGATGGCGCGGCCACGGGGTTTTAGTCTTACAGCTCCTGAAATATAAACCTAGGATTTTTTGTTGTATTTTTACAAGTTTTGACAAATTCAAATCTAGGTTTTACATAAAACTTCCGACCTCTGCGATGCTTTTTCAGCGAGATATCGGCGATAACATATTTTTCACCGTTTGAATGGCGCGGCCATGGGGTTCTAGTCTTACAGCTCCTGAAATATAAACTTAGGATTTTTGGTTGTATTTTTACAAATTTTGACAAATTCAAATCTAGGTTTTACAAAAAACTTCAGACCTTTGCGATGCTTATTTAGTGAGATATCGGCGATAACGTGTTTTTTACCGTTTCAATGGCGCGGCTCCTGAAATATAAACCTAGGATTTTTTGTTATATTTTTACAAATTTTGACAAATTCAAATCTAGGTTTTACAAATAATTTCAGACCTCTGCGATGCTTTTTCAGTGAGATATCGGCGATAACGTGTTTTTCACCGTTTCTATGGCGCGGGTCCTGAAATATAAACCTAGGGTTTTTTGTTGTATTTTTACAAGTTTTGACAAATTCAAATCTAGGTTTTACAAAAAACTTCAGACCTCTGCAATGCTTTTTCAGCGAGATATCGGTGATAACGTTTTTGTTACCGTTTCGATGGCGCGGCCACGGGGTTTTAGTCTCACAGCTCCTAAAATATTAACCTAGTATTTTTTGTTGCATTTTTATAAGTTTTGACAAATTCAAATCTGGGTTTTACAAAAAACTCTAGACGTCTGCGATGCTTTTTCAGCGAGATATCGGCTATCACGTTTTTGTCACCGTTTCGATGGCGCGGCCACGGGGTTTTAGTCTCACAGCTCCTAAAATATTAACCTAGGATTTTTTTCTATATTTTTACAAATTGTTTACAAATTGAATCTGTTATTTACCAAAATTTCAGGTCTGTGCAACGCTTAGTTTCTGAGATCTCCGTGGCCGCGCGGTTCTCCGCGTTTCGATGGCGCGGCCACGTTCAAACCCTTCTAACTTTTTAACCATAGCTTTGACAAATTTGAGGTTTTGGGAGTCAACTTTTACAAATTGTTACAAAATGTTGGTATAGTTTTTTTTTTTTTTTAACGCCATGGCCGCGCGGTCGAAACGAACACAAAAACTAGTTTGGCACTTTTTCGATGCTTACGTACGAGTCACCACGAACGTTGCCGAATACATCTTGTTGATTACATTCACTTTGGCCAGTTCTGTTCGCTATCAGTCGGGCTGCGCGTCTAACGTTATACATATTTCGCGTTATCCAAGCTCTTTTTTATTGTTATTTTGTATCTTAAAGCGTAAAGCAATGAAAGTTTTCATCCCGTGAGTGATTTGGGGCAAAAGTTACTACAATGTAAAGTGCAAACGTGTAGAAATAGGTATCTATAATCGTGAGGAAACGTGCAAATAATTTGTGTTGGCTCGAGTTTGAAAACAAGACCAAAATACTGCGTGTGTTGTGCAAAAAAGTATTTTCGTTTCACTAAATCTCCGAGAATGTGCTCACAAGGATAAAGAGTAAAGAAAAAGGTTATAAAATATTGATTTATTACCCTAAGAGAAACCATGAAGTTATTTACATATCTAGTCAAACTACGCACGCGCGCAGAATAATACCTACTCTATGGTTCCAAATAAAATATTATTGTCTATGTGTTCGGGAAGAACCAATGAAATAAACAGGTCAATAGTCTTATGCAAGGTCACATTTATAGAGCAGGAGCTAACACAACATGAATGACGTCACTGAACGATAACATTTATGTATAGCGTGGTCACATTAACTTGACGCTTGGCGTTGTAACAATAATATCCAAAAACAATATAACAACAACAGAAATCTAGCCAAATTATCGACGCGCGTATCGGTGACAAAGATGCTGACCATACTGACCCTTGCCGTTGAAAAAACGTATAAAGCTCTGCCTGTCATTTCTCCGCGTGGATTATGTTTGCCTGGTTGGTGTAGTGGTTGTAGGCGTTACTGCTGAGTGTGAGCTGCTGGTTTCTCAGCAGTAGTCCGGAGGCTATAGTTGTGCGCGGTTGATGGCAATAGGCTCGCCCCTTATTACATGGGACTATACTAGGTATATGTATGTAGGTAAAAACTCAAACTCAAAGCATTTATTTCAATTAAACCAATTACAGGCACTTTTGAACTGTCAAAGAGTCGGTCAGTAAGTCAGAAAGTTGAAGCTAGTTGCCCATTCCAAAACGTAGATCTATGGAGAAGAACGGGCAAGAAACTCCTACTCCCCAAATCTCTGCTTAACCCTTCGGTTGATTACATATTCGTTGATTACAGGCGTGGTAGTTATTATATTGTTATGTTATACATTTACATAAGTAGGTATTTGTGTCGAGTTTTAAGTTTTTAAACTGAAGGAACGAGATTTATCATACAAACCCCTTTTGATGGGGGTTGATTTTTGAAAAATCGTTTAATACGTTTTCACTAAATTTTTTTGGTAGTACGCACGGCTACAGACCAAGCTATACATTTCCAGTATAAGCTGATCCGTGTATACGTTTCCAATAAAAAAGTTTTGAATTCAAAAATATACCTAACGCAACTCAGGCCCCCCAAGATACACGCGTTGCCTAGTTTGAGGACCACCGTTCAAATAACTAAGTAATAAGTATGTCATTAAATATCGTAGTAAGCATACCATTATGTTTGGTAAATTTATTTTGTAAAAATGGATCAATAAATTATTATATTCTATTCTAATTATTTCACACCGAGAAGAGGCCGTGTCCCAGCAGTGGGAACATTATAGGCGGATTATTCTAATTATTTGACATTAAGATTAATCGCAATAAGGTTACTGTTCAATAGAGAAAACGAATTTTCCCAGATATGAGTCCTAGCTAGATCGATTTTTCGCCCCCGTGAACCCGTATACTGCAACCAAACTGCAACTTTCATCGAAATCGTTAAGGCGCAGATTTCTTGAAAACGATCAAAAAGGTGGTTTTTTAAAGATGTGTATCCGTAAATAATTTAAAAAAAAAGATATTTTCAAGTCCTTTTCGCATACAGTGATGGAAGCCAAAACATAATTAAACATAAGTACTTTAATTATGCACTAAAAAAATCTTCAAACATACCTCTTATTAATCTTTAAAATCTCTTTATCCCTTCATTAGCAATTATAATTATAATTAAAAATATACCATAAAATGTCAAATACTAAACTGCATCCAGTGATGGATTATTTTTTATTAAATTGTTAATTTCTAATTTTATACGATTTTATTTGCACTTTTACGACATAATTCCGGTGCGCGTGAGTCTTCTATCTCGTGCGTCAAACTAGACAGCCATAACGCCATTTCACTTACACACCGAGCTAAACCACGCTTGGATGCAGGACCTTAAGAGTCATTTTCGAAAACGTGATTACAAATTATATACAAATATTGCTCATTTAATAAGTAGTATAGGATTTACAAAAGATATAAATACGTACCTAGAAAGTGTAGGAAGGGACGGTAATCATCCGACACATGAATTTTGCACAACATATTTCTTCTATTTCAAATTCGGAGCGCCCTATTCTGATAGGCCTAAGCAGCTTCCGCTATTCCGAATACTAACAACTAATAAAACTTTTAGGAAATCCCGGAATTACAGTATAGTTTTAAATTAAACCGTAAGGACTTAGCAATTATGTTCATTTTGCATCAGAGTTGTTTATCACGCGTAGGCCGAATTATGTGGTACCTATGTTATAATGAAGACGAAATCCCGTGTCGACCGACGACAGTTTACAAACTACAAACTAATCTGCATAGTCCAGTCAAGAGTCAAGTCCAGTGTGGTTTTAAACTCCGAGTGATCAACACTACATAACAATTTACCAAATAATTAAAAGTTATTCCTGTGATTAAATCATTTTTGTGAGATATTCGGAAATACTTCCTACTGTCCAAGGTTAGTTTCACTTTTCATAAACGAATTGTTTTCTCAAAGTTCGCGGGCTTGCTTGTGTGTATGTGATTTCTATTTTTAACCGACTTCCAAAAGGAAGAGGTTCTCAATTCGTCGGAACCTTTTTTTTTTTTTTTTTTTTTCTTTTTTTTTGTGTATGTTCCCCGATTACTCAAAAATGGCTAGACCGATTTGGATTTTTCTTTTTTTGTTCGAAAGGGTATACGTCCCAAGTGGTCCCATGATCATCAAGTCAGGATCTGATGATGGGATCCCATGGAAATCGAGGGAAACCCTCAAATTTTATGGGCACACCTATATCGATTTCGGTATTTTTTATAGTAACTCGTGCATTTGCTCTCGAAAAGTACCATTCGGTGAGCTGGAACTGATGATGAAGACCACAGAGGGCCATCGGAAATACTCAATTATATCTAAGTGTATAACAGGTTGCGATTCGATTACTTTAATATGGTTTATGCTCGTCAAAATAATGGTAATGGTGACTTCACCATGAGCTCCATTTCTCCTGGTTCTTACTAGGAGAACTCCTCAACAATTAACGGCCCTGCATCGGGAAAAGCAACATTTTGTAAAACATGATGAGCAGCTGACATTGGGTTATTGTAACTTAGATAAATTACAAACTGAACCACTAAAAAGTGAAAAATAAAAACTTTTTTACAAAAACAAAAACCGACTTCCAAAAAAAACACTACAAAGTGAAAAATAACTTTAATTTCGAAGTCGGTGGCAAAAAACTAAAATACAGATCCAAATACACCGACTTCCGAAATTAAAGTTATTTTTCACTTTGTAGTGTTTTTTTTGGAAGTCGGTTTTTGTTTTTGTAAAAAAGTTTTTTAAGTGTAAGCTAGGCATCGGCCGGCCATTTTATCAAAGCAAGTTAGTAAACAATGATAATAATGTGACGCGTTTATTTGAACATAACCTCTCCTAGCAAAATTAACAGTGTTTCCTCATCTTATTATACCTAATACCGGGCTCAGGTGAAAATAGAGAAAACGAATTTTACCGGATGATAGCTATACTAGAAAGGTTTATGTGACTTTTTACACAAACACATATTAAAAAAAACCGGACAAGTGCGTGTCGGATCACGCACAATGAGGGTTCCGTAGTTGAAAAGAATTTATCCCAAAGACAAACTTAACATTGTGTTGAAAAACATGTTCTCCCATACATTGATATACGTCACGGACAATTCTCCTACTGTATAATTATTTAAGTTTGTATTCGCAAAAAACTATTCTTAAACATAACATTACGCCTTGTTTCCCCGAAGGGTTGGGCAGAGGTGTAACTATACACCCAAATTTTGCCAGAAAAAAAAATTAAAAACAATTTTTTTTATGTGATAAAACTACAAATAATCAATTTTCAGACTTTTCTCTTTACTTGTGCTGTGAGACCTTGCTTCTTACCAAATTTCATGATTCTAGGTCAACTCGCAAGTAAATCAACCTACCTATAAGGTACCTATAAGGTACCTTATAGGTTTTGATTTACTTGCGAGTATCAAAATATGTCGTATAAATGGCCGTATTTTTTATTGCGTTGACTTAGAAGCTTGATTTTTTTACAACTCCAAAGGACCATAGACTTACGTATTGGATATTAATTTCAACTTGATACCTCCACGGGTTCCTGAGAAAAAGGGCCTAGACAGATGACATACTTGAAAATATTTTTTTATGTGATAAAATTATAAATTAACAACTTTCGGACTTTGTCCATTACTTGTGCTGTAAGACCTTGCTTCTTGCCAAATTTCATGATTGTAGGACAACGGGAAGTACCCTATAGGTTTTGATTTACTTGCGAGTTTCAGAATATGTCGCATAAATGGCCGTATTTTTTGATTGCGTTGACTTAGAAGCTTGATTTTTTTACTCTAAGGGACCATAGACTTACGTGTTTGATATTAATTTCAACTTGATACCTCTACGCGTTTCTCAGAAAAAGGGTCTTGACAGACAGACAGACAGACGGACAACGAAGTGATCCTATAAGGGTTCCGTTTTTTCCTTTTGAGGTACGGAACCCTAAAAATATACTACTGCTAAAACTAATGGTTCAATTGATTTAGTAAGTAATCATTATTGTTGTATTTACATTGGTTTTTAGTTGCATTTTATTTTTAAACTGAAGTTTTAAAATAAAAGACACATCAAGATTGTTTATACCTTATTTGACTACCTAAACCTTTCTAGTACTTATCTATTATGATGCTATTGTTAAAAAAACCCAGCCAAAATTCAAGAAACTCCACGGTTAAACTCTTTTAAAAATGATTAATTAGTCTTTATAATGTTTTATACATAATATGTAGGTACGGGACAGAGTAGGCCCAACAGATGTGTGTGATGTGTAATGTGTGTGACATGTGGAGTTTCTTGCCCGTTCTTCTCCATAGATCTACGTTTTGGAATGGGCAACTACTTAGCTTCAAGATAAAGATAAATAAAGATAAAGATAAATTTATTTGTTAAAACATGTGTAACATGATACACGAATGCACATATTGATGGAAAATATTGTTATTGAACCAACATGTTTTGCCTCACTCGGCGTACAAAATGTTTTTATTATTATGTAGTAATTAAATTGGCAATTATAAATTATTTAATGTCAGTTTCTTAAATAAAATTAGATTCATTGTTAAATATAGTCAATAATTCAATGTCACAAAATATGTTAAAAATACAATTAAATCCACAATAAAATTCAAAATTCATCATTTAAAAAATCAGCAATGTTGTAGTAGCACTTCTCAGTAAGCAACTTTTTGAGTGTTTTCTTAAATAAATTAACTAGCTTCAACTTTCTGACTTACCTACTGACCTCTTTGACAATTCAAAAGTGCCTGTAATTGGTTTAATTGAAATAAATGGTTTGAGTTTGAGTTTGAGATAATTATTATGATGATTAATTGTGTCGGGTCCATCTTCGAGCACTGGGTGATTCAAAACCTGGCCACCATTGTGATTGCGACTTGTCCAAATGTCACGTATTGCTGATTAAGGACTGACTCATGGACTCATGGTGAAGGAAAACCTTAGTAAGGAGTTAATAGTCTCTCTTGCTTATTCATTATCCGTTAAGGAAGAAGCCATTGTTAGGAGACAAACTCGGGGCATCATTATATTTTCTTTATATTCATAATGAAATAAAACCAGACCAAGTTCGAGTCAGAGTCGCGCACGAAAGGTTCCGTACCACCCCCTTCAATAAGTATATAACTAAATATTCTGTGAATATTTCAAGGGTCTACCTGTTGCCGTTATCAAAACGAGCAAAAAAAATCACGTTTGTTGTATGGGAGCGCCCTTAAATATTTATTTTATCCTGCTTTTTAGTATTTGTTGTTATAGTGGCAACAGAAATAGGTACATCATCTGTGAAAATTTCAAATGTCTAACTATCACGGTTCATGATATACAGCCTGGTGACAGACGGACAGACGGACGGACAGCGGAGTCTTAGTAATAGGGTCCCGTTTTACCCTTTGGGTACGGAACCCTAAAAACTGACGCATACGTACGAGTATAGTTCTGAAGCTATACAGTGATACGGCTCTGATAAAAACTACGCAGATACCTATATCAATACCGACTTATTCAGAATGTACAAAAACTTCTAGAAAGTACTTATGTTCCCCTAGGTTAGGTATAATACCTATAGGTTATATTATGGTAGGAGGTGGAGTGCCGGCCGGCCGGCATCGGCACAGCACAGACAGATCGATAAGCGACTAACTTCAGTTCAGTCTGCATTCAGCGAGCGCGCCATAAAGCCGTCAGCAATATTAGAACATAACCTCTTCATTATTGTGAATAATATTGTGATCACAAGTTGAGTTAACACAGTGACACTTACGAGTTGTGATCGTGTGATGTACCCATCAAACATTTTAAGCTTTTAACCAACTTACTGATGTAATGGTGAAGTTTTGACAACTTTTATTCAAGGGTAAACATTAATTTATCTTTGTCGTGTATACGTCTGGTCGCAGTGAATGGCTATTTTTAGAATTGTATTTTGTATACATCGCATTTTTGCAGTGTTTTAAAACCGCGTGTATTTCGCATTAGGTAGGTATTACGTCTTAATTATGTAAAAAGTTGACGATTATTTATTTAGATTGTTTGCGAGGGGAAAATCAATATCAATAATAATATAAAATGATAAACAAACAAAACAGTGAGACAAAAGTCTACTCTGTTGAGAATAATAAAGATAAGATAATTTTAAAATTATTTTTTTTATAATTTTTTATTTAATTTAATTATAAATAAAGGGACTATTATTATTACACGAGTAGGGGAAGATCAAAGAAACGATGGATGGAATGGAATGGTTGAATGATAATAAAATGCCTAGAAAAAGGATGACCACCGAGATGACGAATAGAGAATGAAAGTGATAAAGAAAAAGACATGTTGCGTCCATTCCAAATAAATTGTCCTGTAATTGTGTTTTTGAGAATGACGACTATTTTGAACATTAAAAAACATTATTTACACCGTATTGGTGTCGAATCTGCAAATCCAATTAGCCTACTTATGTATAAAATTATCATAAATTTAAAGAATTTGCTGTTTAGATTAGAGAATAAATAAACGAAAACTTTTGACTGCAATTGACTCACTTATCTAAAAGATACATTTTCTTATCTTTTTAGCATTATTATTTGTGATAAAAACAATGCAAATGAAACTAGGACTGTTGCTATCGTTTAATATTTTAGTTCGGAATCAACAATACGCTTTGCTAGGAAGGCAGGGGGTCAAGTGTCCCAAAACTTTTATATGTCACCTTTACAGTGTCAAGGAACCAACTGCGTAGTAGAAAACATAACCTTTCTTTGCAAACATAACCTTTCTTTGCAAACATAACCTTTCTTTGCAAACATAACCTTTCCTTTCTTTTTTTCGGGTAAAAAGTGCGAGCGAACGATACCTACCATTATTTACTTACTACGACCAAACACGCATTAAAGGTATTTCAATTGGAACATTTAATACTTTTAAAAGTCAATTAAGCTAATGAGTTTTGCTTATTCTGAACTAGCGCCCCGCCCCTGCTTCACACGGTTTTTACGACTTGACAAAATGTAGAGATTTATTTGTTGTTAGTAAGCTCAAGTATAAAAAAAAACAAGATATAGGTAGCGTTGTCAACAGTGACGTGAGGTCGATTTCGTAAACATGTGTGCACTCAGTGAGGTGTAGTTTAGTTGTAGTTTGGTGTAGATGTGTGAGCGTGTATGCACAGAGCGAGGTGTAGTTTGCGCATGTTTCACTGTATTGTGTCTGAGTTTGTAAGTTTAATATTAAGGTGTTTTGTACGCAAAAACCTTCTGGAATTAAATAAATTCTTTAAATGATGGTGAATACTGCATCACACGCAAATAACGCATTTCACGTGAATAAACAGTTTTTCTTTCTTTCTTTTTTCTTTTCTTTATCAAAATCCGTTGCGTAGTTTAAGCCGGGTCTCCTGCGCGTCTTTTTGCAAAACATTACACAAAACCGGTCAAGAGCGAGTCGGACTCGCGCACCGAGGGTTCCGTTCCGATTTCTGAGAAAGTGTGCTATTTAGAGACATCGTTTTATTTTTCCTGTCATCTTTACATAAACTTCTGTCACATAGAATAATTTCAGATTTTTGTCTTTGCAAACTTCGGAAAAAAAAGGGGGGGGGGGAACGGTATTTTTTTTTTAATTTTTCATCAAAGTCGAAAGCTATGCAGTTTCAAAAAAAATAAAAAATAGTTTAAGAATGTACAAGCAGCGCTCTTTCATATGATACCCCACATGCCCTAGTAGCTTCACTTTGAATTTTTAAGACCCCCTTTCAGTACCTGTTACAAAAAAAATATAAATATTTTTACCTCTTTCTTATTTGCAAAACAGTTGGGTAAACGTCATCTAAAATTGTTCCAAATTTTAAGTTGATAGCATTAGTAGTTCTTGAGATATCCAGCTGTGGCAGACAGACAGACAGACTGAGTCACACCATAAGGGTTCCTTTTATACCATTTTGGTACGGAACCCTAAAAACATCAAAACAAAGAGGCGTGGCTTAAATATATTTGAATACGCAGGAGACAAAGTTTTTGTGTAATGTTTCACAAAAATACGCGCAGGAGACCCGGCTTTAGAAGAACAACGCGGTCACACAAAAAGCGACTTTAAATGTATAATATGGTATAGGTTAGATTTGAACCACATTTTTAGAATGTCCTACAAGCAAAGTCACCTTGCTTACTTACTTGGCAGATATTTGATACAAATTCTGTTCCATCCTGTCTATAGTTACATACCTTAAATAAAAACTAAAGTTGTGTTTCGTATCGCCTGTGTGACTTCGTTGTAATACTAAACTACGCAGCAGATTTTGAAGCGGTTGTCACCATCATTTAGTGAATTTATTTCGGAAAGTCTATGTTTATATTACATTAACATTTAACTTAAATATAATAGAGAAATACCTGTTTTTTGAAGTCGTAAACACCGCGCGAAACAAGGGCGGGTTGCTAGTAAACAAACTGACTTTAGCATCACTACATAATATAAAACAAAGTCGCCTCCTGCTGTCTGTCCCTATATACTTAGATCTTTAAAACTAGGTACGCAACGGAAAAACCGCATCAAAATGATGCGGTTTTTTTAATTAATTCAAGAGGAAGGTTTATATGTATAATAAGTCGGCGTTCCCACGAGCGTAATAAAATCGCGGCGGGATTTTATCGCCCACTGGATTTTCAACTGTCGTTGTTGAGCCGAGCGTTGAGAATCCAACCTAACAAAAACAGAGTGCATACCCGCGCGACGAAAAACACACTGTTGGATTTTCAACTCCCGGCGCTAAGCAGAGAGTTGAAAATCCAGTGCGCGATAAAATCCCGCCGCCATTACGCCATACGCTCGTGGAAACGGGGGTTAAACGCTGGCGAAGTCGCGGGCAATAGCTAGTTACTAATATTACAGATGCAAAAGTGAGTTAGTTTGTTTATTACGCCTTCACGCTAAAAAGGTTGAATGGATTTGGATGAAATTTGGCACATGGATAGATTGGGTAAACCATGACCTGGAGAAGGACATAGGCTACTTATCATCTTGGATCGCAAACGAAGTCGCAAGCAACAGCTAGTTTATTTAAACATTTCAGTGGCTATTCGGACATCGTGAAACAGACCCTTGTACATAGTGTAGGTACTTATAAGATCAAGTCTCTGTTTGTGATCCGTTTCTTAGAAGTCACAAATGTTCGTTTGCAAGTTGAAACTTGTTTATGGCGCAACAGATAAGCGACGTATGGGTCTCATGTTTCTTATACTATACGGGCTACACTATACGGACATCGCCGTTGATTATCGCGTTGAAGGGCGGTAACCGTAGGTGTAGCCACCACTACGCGATATAATTTGACAACGGCATTCACTATACTCTATGGCCTATGGACGAGGGGTGTGAATTCAATGAGCATTGACGTTCACCGTTCAAGTGTGGCCACTCAATACATCGCGTTGAACAACGGAACAATTACCGCGATGTTCAAAGCGTATAGTGTAGCCCCGGCATTAGGCCGGGGCCACATTAACGTCAACGTCAATGCCAATAAACGCCATAAACATCGCGGTAGTTAAATTCGGTCAAGATTCGGTCAAATTATCGCGATAAGTGCATGGTGGCTACACCTACGGCTAACGCCCTTCAACGCGATAATCAACGGCACATCCCGTTAATGTGGCCCCGGCATCAGTGCCAGCGCAAACCGTACGTCTTGCGCTGCGACAACGACAACTCTGCGTCTTGTTGCAGCTACTAGATAGCTGCAACAAGACGCAGAGTTGTCGTTTGCATCTGCGTCTTGTCGCTGCGACTGAACGAAGAGCTGTCGTTTGGGTCTGCGACAGTGTGTAACCACATACGTAGCGCAGAAAGCGATCATTTTCTTTGAGCATAGGCCAAGTGTGCGAAGCTTTAAAAAAAATACCAACATGTCCCGGAAAAAACGCATAACCTCTTAAGGGGTCATTGTACTCATCATTATGAACAACTTTTAGCGAAAAAAAATCAGTTGTTCCCTACATTTATGTTCGCATAACTCGTCAAAATGTAGGGAACATCTGATTTTTTTTTCGCTAAAAGAAGTTCTTATTGATGAGTACAATGACCCCTTAAATGTTTTCCTTTACTAATGTCCAACATGATCTTAAAAAGTACTGAATTTGAAAAAGTTTTTGGTGCTTGGCGGGTTTAGAAACCGTGTTCAAGATGCTACTCCAAAATATGATAACTTAATATCACGCCTGGCTCCTATATTGGACCTGCTTTATAGTTAGTTCAGTTAGTATGCAAAGTTTCATCATCTAATTTGAAGTATGGTTTATTGTTCGGTTTGGAGGTAACTTTGAGTTTTTTTTTGGGATTAAATATAATGACTACCAAAATAATTAAATGCTCACTAGAATAGATAAATGCTCACCAAATCTGCGTCAACCTGCTGACGAAAACCCTAACCCTAGACGGTCGACGTCAGGGGCACCCCGAGGTTTGGTTTGTTAGGTCCTTTTAAATCCTGCAGACAATGCAGAATAGGAGCCCCGCGCGGGGCTCCGTCGACATGCTGTCAGTTTTCTAAAGTTATGATTTTTAATTTTGGTGACCATTTATCCATTCTGACAGGTATTTCGAATTTTTTGGTTAGTAGTAAAATAGTTACTTTTCTGGTAGGCGTTTAAACACAAGCCATTTTTTTCTATCGAGAAAATTTTGTGGACTCGTGTTTTCGTCAAACATAAACTTAACATTAATCCTCAACTTTACCATATATTTATTTCAAAATTAATGCCGCAGTATTTTAGACATATAACGATGGATCATGCTAAGCCAGGGATGCACAGACCGCGGCCCGCGGGCCGCATGCGGCCCCCCGGCAATATGACAGTGGCCCGCCAGCAAAAATATTCTCTCGTACATTATTTGAAGGAAAAATATTGCTGAAGTTTACAAATAATATAAATTTTATATTTTACGTGCTACAAGTAAATTGCACAATGCAGTGCCACGCTTCAATTTAGTATTTTTTTTTTAAATTAAATTTATGGCTATTTTTATGTTTTTAATTTGTGCTGGTGGCCCGCTATTAGTTCATCATTTGCCCAAGTGGCCCATGGTCTCAATATAGGCTCTTAATAGACAGCTGTACTGCTGGGGAGTTTGTTTGGCTCCTGAGATACAAGTATCTTTTTACTTAGTTCAGGAGCCAGCTGTTCAACCTGGCTGACTACTACTTGTACTATCATGTTTAGTGTATGTGTTCTATGTGTTTCTCTTTGTACAATAAACTTATTATTATTTCCTTTATTTCATTTGTATATACATATAAATTACATTTTTAAATGTTGAAATATAAAAAGTATAAAACATTTAAAAATATAAAAGATAGTAGCCCACCGGTATCGGGAACAGGGTCCAAGCTACCGGCGGTCAGGGCTGCTGAGAGAGGAACCTCCTAACGATACGCGCCGTGTCCAGAAGTACCGCTTTCTGGATCAAGCCCTTGATCCAGCCGCCTAACGAGAGCCTCCTCAGGTGTTGATCGAGGCTCTTGGATATTATGCCATTGGCCGTCACGACTATCATTATTATTATTTTTATGTGTCTTGACAATTCTCGGGACCCTGGAGTCCCGGACCTTTAGAAGGCGTACGAGGGGCCAAAGCCAACTCGCAGAGGCCCGTTAGACGCTTTCAATGAAATGAGGCATCTTATTATGTTGCACCACTTGTTCTTCCCAGCTAAAGCACTAGGAAGTGATGAAGGCGTTTTGGGGGACTGTTATAATTTTGACGTACAAAAAGTATTGATTTTCAGCCATAGTTAAATAAATGACTTATGATTTTGATATAATTATTTTGGATATTTCCAGATGACTGACCTTCGTGCCGAAGCGGCACTCGATGCTCAGCATGGCGATCCCTACGTTGAATTTCTCGAGAGGCTCGCGGAAGTTTATCGTCGCCAAGGCCTTCCTCCCCGTCTTGCGCGCTTTTTCAACATCGGTAGCCTGCCCGAAGAAAGTAAAGTAAGATAGTATATATAATACAGGTTATTATACTATAGCACTGCATAGTCAGCCTATAATTGTTGACGACACGGTTGGCGCAGTGGTTGAGCGATTGACTGCTGCGCAGGATGTCGCGAGTTCGATTCCCGCACGGAACAAGTATTTGTACGACCTACAAGTATTTGTTCCGAGTCTGGGTGTTTTTCTATCTATAATATGTATGTATTTACAAAAAAAAAATGTATACAGCCATCTCGTTACCATAACACAAGCATTAGGTTGCTTAGCTTGGGTCTAGATGGCGTTGTGTGAAATGTCCAAGGATATTATTTAAAGAAAAAAAGGATATTATAATGTTCCCACTGCTGGGACACAGGCCTCCTCTCTGTGAGAGGCAGTGGGCTGTAACCCACCACGCGGGCCCAGTGCGGGTTGGTGGATGTCAGATGTATTCGGATTTTTGATTCTAGGTCGCCATGACATCTTCACCCTTTTGAGAGCAGTGGTGATGAAATAAATTACTCTAAAGAGTGCCTGTCTGGGTTTGAAACCACGACACACACACACATTTCTATTGTGTTATCTAAGAAACTCAGCTCAAAAAGTATTAACTGTTTTTTGAGGTGATTTAAATAAATGCCACAATAAAAAAAATGATAAATTTGTTTTTAATAATTGCCTATTAAATTGATATTATTTACTTCGCTAATTGATTACATTTTCCAAAAAAAGCATTTTTTAACATAAATAGTCGGGGGCGAAGACCTAATTTTGTAAAACTGATAGAAATATCTAAAATATCTGCGCAGCCTAGTTGACTGTTGACATACGTCTCACTGAAAAGTCAACAGTCAACTAGGCTGCGCAGATATTTTAGATATATACTCGTACTCGTAGAACTCGACGCTCGCTGTGTTGACATACGCGCTGCAGCCTGCCCGCCCTGTGGAGGCGACTTGGCTCGTGCGCGAGTAGCAGCGGCGGTGCCCTTTAAAGTGTCGACGCCGACGTTTGGAGATTCCTTTAAGGAATCCTCGATACTCCGAGTTTTACGCAGAAGGGTATTAAAATCAGAGAATTCCTCTCTTCGTAAACGTTTTCTAATCTTTTGTTTGAGGAGACCGTATATCATATCCAACTGCACCTTCTCATTGATGTCGCCGGTTGGGAGCCGCGCTAGTTGAGCGCGCGCTGAGGCGACGAAGAGCTCCGTACGCTCTTGAGGTTCCTGTGGCCTGGAGAACAGCTCGATGTATACACGATGTGGTGGGCGGCTGTCACCGAAAGCACAGCGCAAGTAATGCAGAGCTTCATCCCAAGAATTGACAGTGGTCTTTACACCTTGCCACCACGTAGCTGCATCATGCGTAAGCAGCATTGACAGACCTCGTAAACAGTTGGTTTCATTAACATTGGCGCAATCTTTGTATGCCTCTACAGCATCAATGAATCCTTCGAGAGACTCGGTCGTTGTTCCACTATAACGAGCCTTGCACGGAGCGAAGTTACCCGATGCAAGTTGAGCAGACGACGACGACGGCGTGGGTATGGCCGGCGCGATGGCGTGAGCCACCGCGGGCGAACGAGTTGGCGGCCGGGCTTCGAGGACTAAAGCGAGGAGCCGCTCGAAGTTATCGGTTTGCGCCTGCTGAAAGGACGCCATCATGGCGGTCAGGTCGCTTGCCGTGATGGGTGCCGTCGCCTCAGCCGCGGCCGCGCTGGGCTCCGTTGACCTTGGCGTCTCCATCTGCTCTTGTTCAGACTCCACGTCGTAAGAGTTGGATTTTTTGTTGCGCTTCGTCATACGTGGCATTTTATCACACGTATGCGTATGTAATCACTGCACACAACAGATTCACTAAACAGTTCTTCCACAAAACGCGCGCGCGCGCGCGTTTCCCACTCGTTGGGCGCCAGTTTAACATAAATAGTCGGGGGCGAAGACCTAATTTTGTAAAATCTAATAGTATCTAAAAACTGTGCGCAGCCTAGTTGACTGTTGACATACGTCTCTCTAAAAGTCAACGACAAGGCTGCTCGTCATTTATTTCGAAGCTTCTAGAACCTTCTAGAAGCTTCGACTCGATCTTATTGGACGAGCGGATTGTGGCGGGAGCGGTTAGAAAAGGGTTCGCGTTATAATTTTTTAATTTAACAAATTTAAAAAAATGGTCACGTATGAGCGAGAGAGGTGACAAAATGCGACAGTCCTCCTAAGTACATAAAATAATATACATCATTTTTTTTTATTATTATTTTCATTAAAAATAGTTTAAAAACTGAAGTGTGACAGCCAAGTATTAAAAACCTAACCTATATTTTAGGAACCTTGGATGAAACTCTCCCCCTTCCCCCCTGAACCTCCCACACCCTCTTACCTGAAGGTAGAACGCCATGTAAGCGATCCAGAGCTGGCTGGAGTTAGGGTTGGCCAGTAAGGCCCGCTCGAACTGTTCGCTGGACCGCGGCTGGTTCTCGCTTTCTGTCGCACGTCGCTCCATCTCCCTCACTCGCTCCTCTTCTTCCCGCACTTTGGCTAACTTCTCGGCCACTGATAACTTCTTGCGTTTCTTCTTTGGTTGGTCTTTATCCTGTTGAGTTGATTTGCTTGATTAGATAATTGATTACTTAAATTATTTAATGACTGGGTGTATATCTTTCCAGATCATCAATAATGATTAACAAAAAAATATTATTTAAGCTTGCTGAGAAAATGTTGGTAGAAATTAAAATGTATTTTAACAGACTATCTTCAACTTGAAGAAATAATTCTAAATACTTCCTATAAGTACACGTGCGAAATGTTTTGTTTTTTTTTTTTTTTTGTTTGTGTAATGGCATTTTGCTAATGTGACGTTTTGCGATGTGGCGTTTTCAGAATATGACAATTTGAGAATGTGAAATTTTGCGAAATTGCAATATAATGTCATTTTGCGAATGTGGCACTGTGCGCCGAATCCGTTTAATCGTTCAATTTTTGTGTATTTGTAATCTTTGTCTTTCCAACTATTTATTTTACTTCTAACAGCTCGAGTAATAATCAATTAGTGATGTTCTAATGCGTTACCGATTCGGTTTCTTTGAAGAAGTTTTATCGATTTAACACATTGATATTTTATTTTAATGAAAAATGTAAAGAAAAAACAGCATCTATGAAGTATTGCATTTTTTCGTCTAAGGTTGCCTTGTCAATAATTAAGAAACTTCATAGCGTCCATCAAGTATTGCATTTTTTCGTCTATAGTTGCCTGTCAATAAAGATTATAATAAATGATACACAAAAAAAAACGTTTCACAAGACCAGGGTATCGAAACCAAGACCCTTGCCGTGCAAGGGTCTTGGTTTCGATACCCTGGTCTGGTGGTATACGGCAGTCGCACTTACGATCGCTATCGCTAGACCAAAGAACAGAAGCAACAGTACACTGACCTCCTCATCACTGCTACTATCCTCCTCATCTTGCAAAGTCTTCGTCAGACTCTCAACTCCTGCAGCCCAGAACTCCTGAACACCGGGCGCCTCCAAAGCCGGCTCTAAACTCTCCACGACCTTTACTTCTAATTTATCTCTCTTTTTTTCTTCTGCCGTCTTCTTCTCCTTTTTAAACTCCTGCTTAAACTCTACTCCAAACTCATTTAACTTCGCCTGTGCAACATCTAAAGCTTGCATCAATCTGATAACTCTTTCTTTCCCTATAATTCTTTCCGTTTGCATCGCCGTATGGAACAGTTTCGTCTTTGAGTTTAAACCTTGTTCTTCTAACTTTGCTATTTTTCTGTCTATCTTAGCTACACGTTTTGATATATTGTTTATGGATTTTATTAGGGACATGGCTTTTTTCTTGTAATGTTTCGGCGTTGTGCATTCGCTCATGTCTATAATCACTGCGTCAAGCGGGTCGAGTATTGTTTCCAAGTCAACGTCTGCCTCTACTGCATCACTTTCTTCTGATTTTGATTCTTTTCTCTCATTCTGTTTCCTTTTATTTTTTTTCTCTTTCACTGGTGTTTCGTCTTCTTCAGCCTTTACTTTTACTTTTTTCTTTTTATCTTTTTTGCTAGCTGGCTCTTCTGGAACTTCATCTGGATCTTTGACATCTGTGTCAGATTCTGCGGGTTCTTCTTTTAAATGTTTTTTCTTCTTCTCTTTGATTTCTGTTTGATCTGTTTTAGTTTTTTTCTGCGGCACTTGGTCATCCTGTGTTGACTTGCGTTTGTTGGCCTTTTCTTTTTTAGCCTGTGTAAAATTAAAATTCATTGAATTATTATGAGCAATTTGAAAAACTTGCAAAATTTATGTTGAAATCTTATTTGTGTTAATTTTTAGTAATACAAACAATTGTTAACAGGCTTTCATATATATTATCATCTGTATAGGTGTCTCGATAACTCCCGAGCCCACGATACAGAACGAACACTTGAAAATACAGTAGTTTTTATGATAAAAATACAGTACTCAGACTAAAGTTTTGAGAACACAAGCTCAATGTTATACATGACATAGTACTAATTCCATTGCAACCGAAGGACCTTTTCAAAAACGGTCGTTCAAAAATCAACTTAGACTACATGAAGCTTAAGTAGATAGTTGATTAAGTGGCAATACATATAGATTATACGAGTACGTATTTAAATATATACTCACAGTCGGTGTGAACGGTTGCGTTGTCAGACTGCCCGACATCTTCTTATCATCAGCATTCACTCGCAGTATCGTACAATTTACCTGAAAATACCAAATCCTTTAAACTAACATAACAGAACACCTGTAATCCCCGAAGGGAAAGGCATTTGATAATTATTTTAACCACAACTGAAATAGAGTTGAATTTAGCATACGCGAATACATGTCACACACTCTTGCACGCTATTTTAAACTCTATTTAATTTGTGATTTAGTCCATTATCTATTTATCAATGTAAATAAACTACCCGAGTATTTTGCTGCCCAGTGGGCACTGCCAGTTATGTGACAAGGTTCCAAGTCAGGTCAAAACCTGAACTGACTTAGAACCTTGTCATAGGCTGTCTGTACTTACAATCTGTCCGATGTGGAAAGCCTGTGCGATGTTCTCAAGGGGCTCTTTGCTGATAAACTGCCGCGGAATATACGCTATCACGTTGTTGAAAAATGAGACTAATATGTAGTCCCTTATGGTCTGAAATGAAACAATCAGATTAGGAAACAAGCCCTCTTTAAATTTTATTGTGAGTATACACTATACAGGGTGGTAATTTGAGATGGGCTATTAAAGACAGCTGAATTAATGAATCCCGAACTTCTGATAAACAGTCTTACTAACGGGTAACGCGTTACCCAGTATTTGTTGTAGAGGTCAAATAGGCAGTCGCTCCATGTAAAATACTGTTATTCAGCTGCATCCGGTTAGACTGGAAGCCAACTCCAACATAGTTTGGAAAAGGCTAGGCAGATGATGTAAGAATGTACTACTGTACCTTAATAACTCCAGTATACGCCTTCCCGATGACAGCGTGCTCGTAGCTGTCCAGGACTTGCAGCTCCGGGGTTAGAAGCGATGGCTTCAACGTCAGGAATAGGGTATGCTTGCTAGGGTCCACGAACAGCACACGGGCTTTCACTGACTGGCCCACCTGTACAACAACATATTATCAGAAAAAAAAGGTAAATCAAAAGGCCAATTCCCGTAATTGAAAACGTTCAAAACCTAGTCGCAATCCGACAATCAACAAAAACTTGTCAAATCAAAAAATACAGGGTGTAAGAGTAAAAAGTAGCAATCTTTTCAGGGGTCATTGTACTCATCATTAAGAACGACTTTTACTATGGTACCTAGCCTGAAATCGCGAAAAAAAATCAGCTGTTCCCTACATTTTGACGAATTATGCGAACATAAATGTACTGAACAGCTGACTTTTTTATCGCGATTTCAGATTTGGTCCCATAGTAAAAGTTGTTCATAATGATAGTATAGGGAAATTATAAGTATTTTAGACAGATTGCTCCAACTACGGGAATTGCCGTTCTGATTGTACCTACCTGACATTCAATGTTTCCTCAAGTATAAATAGTTATTAAAAATTAATTAACCGCAATAAAATTAATATTTCTGTTCTAAATGACTCAATAAGGAAACACGGGAATAACAGGAAAGTAACAGAAAAAATAATAAGGACAATCTGCCTGTTCCAAATTATCTGAACAACTAAGAAAATGTCAGTAATATCACGCGTGTGTTACCCGAAGGGTTCGGCAGAGGTATAATATTTCACCAGTCCATCTTTAAGAGCGTTTATCCCACGCGAGCTGGCAACGTCGCATTTCTACACGTTTTACGTGATTATTAAATGTAATTACTATTTTCTTCAGCCATGCACTATTATCGTTGGTCAATCAACCTGCCTAGCCTTTTCCCAACTATGTTGGGGTCGGCTTCCAGTCTAACCGGATGCAGCTGAATACCAGTACTTTACATGGAGCGACTGCCTATCCGACCTCTACAACCCAACAACTGGGTAATACGATACCCCTTGGTAAGACTGGCTGTCAGATTTTCGGGCTTCTGACGACCCGTAACGACTGTCAAAGATCCACGAATAACAGCCGGGACCAACGGCTTAACGTGGCACGGTTTCCAAGGCACGGAGGAATCTCGGTATGTAAAGATGGTCACCCATCCACTGACCAACCCCGGCAAGCGTAGCTTAACCTGACGGATCGACCCGTGCGGCTGTTATTACTTAGCCACGAGCTCCTCGTATTATAGTATAAGTATGTAAGCAATTTTTTTTTTACACTTATTTTGATGTTTACTCATAAAAATTGGCATTATTGTCTATAACGTCAATTTTTATGAGTAATACCGAAATAACTTTAAAAAAATAGCACATATATACTTATAAATACCAACGATCTAGTGCATGGCCGAAAAAAAATAGTAATTACATTTAAATTGATTAAAATAATCACGAAAAACCTGTAGAAATGCCACGTTGCCAGCTAACAGCTCTTAAGTCTTATGTAAGAAAATGTAATAATATCAATAGGATAAAATCCTTGTCGGAATAACAGTTGCCTATACCTACTGTGTTCATTCTAAAACACCCCTTACATCATTGAGATAAAGTTTAATTTTCATCGTTTTTCATATATTTTTTGACAGTTCGTATGTCCTTATTATTTTGATGCCAAATGTACATCCATATTTCGCCAATTATGATTTATCTCCCTTATAATATAGCATACATAAACATACAATAAAGTTTATTAATTCAAATGAAGATAACTAGTTCATCAAATCCACGAACACGCAACCATTAACTTAGATAGTGAAGTAACTGAAGTCAAAGTTCAAAACATAAGTGATAAGGTAACAGAGGCCTTAGGGCGAGTTTTTAACGTAAGCTTCAATTTGGACTGAAACCACAGATTAATACAGAAGGGACACTCCGCAGTTTAGGTATGAAGCTACAAGTACGCGGCGGGCTCGTAAGAGGGGCTAATTCAGTAGGTCAGAAGGTATAAGAGTTACGCGATAGAAAGAGAGGCAACTTGTAGCTGAATATAACTGTAGGTAATAAGCGTTGTGCGACCTGAATTGCACTTTATTGTGTCGTAGCAAGAGTCGCTTTTTATTTAAATGATTTTGCGGAGTGTTCCATCTACAGTGTGAGTCTGCATAATGTGCACAAACTTCAGGATGTGGTGCAGACTATCTAACTGAACAACTTTTTCCCGGGGACCAACATCGTAATCATAAAAAAAAAACCGTCGTCCCATACATTTGGTCAAGTAGGCATTGAAATTTAGTAAGGGATGACTGTATTTTTCTTTCCACGATTACGATGTCGGTCCCCGGGAAAAAGTTGTTCAGTTAGATGGTCTGCACCACATCCTGAAGTTTGTGCACATTATGTAGACTCACACTGTATATTAATCTGTGCTGAAACTGAATAAGCGCCGTCTGGTGACTATAATGGGAAACACAATTATTCCATACAAATTGACGTAAGATAACGTAAACGCGATCGAATAAGAATAAAAACTCGCATTAAGGCCTCTGAACAGAATCATCAGCATTAGCTTAATTACAAAATAAAACAAGTCTTTAAAATTTAAAGATTTGTTTATTTTGTAATTATAACTACTGATAGTGTTAAACGATTCCGTTCTGTTACCCTTATCACTTATGTTTTGTACTTTGACCTCAGTTACTTCACTATCTAAGTTAATAGTTCCGTGTTCGTGGTTTTGATGAAGTAGTTATCTTCATTTTAATTAATAAACTTTGTTGTATGTTTTTTTATAACTGACTATAACATTATAGGTAAAAGCCACTTTAAATTATTCAATGAGACGGCTGTATTTGGATTACTGAACATTTTTTTTGTAAATAATGTGTCTTTTACAAATAGATTAAGATTTTTAAATATCAACCGGTGTCTGGATTTGTACCCGGTACTCCGCAATAGGCTCGCTCTATTAAATAGGACTTATTTATAACATAGCAGGATAACTAACAGAATATGGGAGTAAAATACAGCTCTGCCTATCCTTTCGGCGAAAACGGGTGTGATGTTATGGTAAATGTACAAATTGTAAAGTAATAGTGTACTCATTGTTGAAGAGCCTTATAAATAAATAAATTAACTAATTAATAGTAAATAAATAAATAAATAAATAGATTGTTGCAAATAGATTGTTTAAATTGCAATGAAATTTTATTTTTTGCGATTATGATGTTGGTCCCATGGAGAAAGTTCTTCAGTTCGATGATCTAAACCACACCTTTTTGGTATACCCTGCAAACCTACCTATAAACGAAACGGCTATAGCACGCACTTGTCAAATTTTAGTTTAACATCCAAGTATGTAGTATTATTTGAAGATATTTTGTAAAATCAATGAACACGTAAAGGAGTCATAATAATTTTGTAGTCTTAACTAAATTGAATTGTTGAATTTACTGACATTTGACCTTAGTCAAATTAATATCAATAGATAATAGGGATGATGCCTGGGTAAAAAAAAAGAAATTCTATTTAGTCCTTCAGTGAGATAATAAAAAAATATTAGACACCTATTTTTTGCTTTATCATATTAATAAAAAAATACTTAGCTATTACGCATTAAAGTTGGGGAGTGGGGGCTCGCTACGTCACTTGTACGTATAAAACCTGGCTACGCGTGACGTCATGCCATATTTTAACTCAATGTATCGCCGTAATTTTTTGATTACGTAAAAAAAGAAAAAATACGTGTCCAATATTTTTTAATAATCTCTATGACGGACAAAAAATAAATTTTTAGTCATCATCCCTATTAAAGTAATTCTAGTAAACCCTGTATACCAACCAAACAGACAGACGGACAAACTACGCTTGTTACCTACTAATATCAGGATGCTATTGCTTACCCTGTACTTCTTCTTTGGCAATTTCGAAGTTGTAGTCTTTTTATTGTCGACCAGGATCCCAGAATCGAACAGGTGTGCTTGCGATACGTAACCTACAAAGATAACAAAATGTTAACAATAGGCCCAATTAAACTTTTGACCTATTTCCTTTATCTTACCAACTGGTTTTTAAAAGTAAACAAAAGATATTACGCCGCATTTATTGGAAACAATGTTTCGCTGCGAAAGAAATTACCTACAACATCAAAATAAATGTTGCTGAAACAATGTTGCTGTGTTGCTGAAACAATGTTGCTGTGTTGTTGAAACAATGACAATGTTGCTGAAACAATGTTGCTGTGTTGCTGAAACAATGTTTATGTTGTTGAAACAATGACAATGTTGCTGAAACAATGTTGCTGTGTTGCTGAAACAATGTTGCTATGTTGTTGAAACAATGACAATGTTGCTGAAACAATGACAATGTTGTTGAAACAATATTGCTCAGCTTTTGTTGCCCAATAAATCATCATTCTCCTGCTCTTATCCCAATTTATTTGGAGACGGCGCTACTGGTCTTTTCCTTCCATACTTCTCTATCAGTCGTCATCTCGATAGTCACCCCCTTTCTAGCCAAATCGTCTTTCACACAGTCCATCCATCGTTTCTTTGGTCTTCCCCCACTGTTATAGCAATACGGGGCATCATAATCTATAAATATTATAAATATCGAATACAAATAATTTGCCGATTTATACAAAACTGCAATAAATAGACAACTTTTTTTTTTTTAAATAATATTTAAAAATAATAAATATATTAAAAATGGTTGTCACCTGAAACCCTCCCCACGTTGAGTAGCACATGGTTATCTGCAACGGTCTTGACAGTAGCGTCGACGAGGTCGCCACACTTGAGTTGCTCCATGTTAAAGTACTTCTCGGAGACCACTTCGGGCTGGTCCGTCACGGAGTACACGTAGTCAGACAAGTTGTAACACAGCACGCGCACTTTGTGACTGCTCCCTGTACACAATTATGTTATGTTATTGACGATACTAACACAACATTTCCATAGAGGTGTTGGCCCAAGGGCCACGAAACGAACGCCAAAACGATTTTTGCTCTGTACTTCAAAAGTCAAAAGGCAAACAACAAAAACAACTTTATTTACAGTACGGTGAAGTTGATATTTGCTTAAGTGGAAAATAACAGTTTCTGACACGTGTAGCTTCTAACTTACCTGTAGGATAAGACTTGGCGACCACCTCCTCATCAGTAAGGTCTTCGTCCACTTGGATTCGCTTCAGGCTCATGGTGCCGAAACACCCCCCACTCAGCCGGAAGTGTATTGACCGGCCTGTGATCTTCAGAACCTATGAACATCACATAATCATAACTAGATTGCTCCCATTAATCGCTCACATTAATATAAAATATGGGACGTCAATAAGGGATATTATTTAAGGGAGTGCAGAACTCATGAAAATTTTACTATTAGACCAACTCTGAAATATTTATTATATAAAAGAAGCTACTGTTTTAAGTGCAATACTAACACGATCAAAATGTATGCAACAGGTTATCATTCAGTTCCTATGAAACTGCAGACATGTTAAAAAGTAAAACTATACTAAGTCTTATTATTTAAGAGAGATTTTTTGTTTGTTCTCAGGTCACGAAAACACCAGTTAAAAAAAGGGAATATAAACCAAAACACAGTCCGAAAATAGAAGCTTTGAAGAAAAGAGAACTCAAAGACAAAACCAAATACCAGGAAACGAAGAAAAAATTACAAACCGTGAAGTCGACGGAGAGAGCAAAAAACATATTGGACAGGATAGAAAAAGATAAAAATACATTAGAGAGTGTTTGGAAGTCTATGGAGAAAAAAAACAATGAAATAGACAGGAATGGTAAAGAGAGGATGGCAACGATATCAAGGGAAATTGATAAAATTAAAAATAACATCAATGAAATAAATGAAAAGGTAGCTTCCAAGAAAATTTCAACAGACGATGAAACTAAAAAATGGAAAAAAAAGGAAGCGCGGGCGAAAACAGAGATGGAGAAAAGTATTATGGAAATGGAAAACGAAATTCAAAATATAAAAGACGCAGAGGCTAAGGAGAAAAACAATATTCAAAAGAATATTGACGCAAAGAAAAATACATTAGCCATGGTAAAAGACCAATTTGAGAAGAATATTCAAAAAAAGAAAGAAGAAGAGACTGAAACAATAGCCAGAATTGACGCGGTAATTAAAAAGTTGAAGGATGTTGAGTTGAAAATAAAAGAAAAGACAGATAGTAACATCGCAGCAAAGCGCACAGAGGTCGCTGCAATTAAAAAGGAAATGGAAAAGAACTTTAAGGTAATGGAGAGAACCGAACATGAGAAGATAACTGATTTTGATAAGAAAATCCAAAAAATGAAAGATGTCGAGGCGGTGGAGAAACGAAAAATGGAAAAGGAAAATGAAAAACGGTTAAAAACCTTAAATATGGCAAAAGAAGAATTCGATAAGAAGATTCGAGCCATGCAACTACACCAGGCTGAGAGAAAGAGAGCAATTGACGATGAAATCAAACATTTAGAAGAAGAAGAGGCTCAGCAGGAAGCAAAAATGGTGAAAAATGTTGAGATAATGCAAAACACATTAGCTCAGAATAAAGAAGAATATGAAAAAAATGCTCGAGTTATTCAACAGTACGAAGCTGAGAAACGGAGTCAAATTGAAGCCGAGACTCAAACATTGAAAGAAAGAGAGGCACAGGCGAAAATCGATCTGGAGAACAAAATTCAAGCATGGCAAAACTCGTTGGCTATCAATAAAGATCAAGTAGAAAAGAATATTGGGGAAATGGAACGAAAAGAAGTTGCGATGAAAAATGAAATTAAAAAGGAAATCCAGAAAATGAATGAAAATGAGGCTCGTAAAATAATGGATATTGAAAATAATATTAAAGACATGAAAAACAAGCTAGAGACGGATGAAGAAGAATCCGAAGACAGAATTGTAAGCATGCAACAATACGAGGCACAGCAGGCAATCATTATAGAGAACAATATTAAGGCAATGCAACAACGCGAAGCTGAGAGGCTCGAAGAATTTGAAACTAAAATTAAAAAAATGCAAGAATCCGAGGCCCTCAAGAAAACTAAAATAGAGAAAAAACTTGAAACATTGGAAAACAACTTAGCTGAAAAAAACGCTGAACACCAGAAATACATTGAGGCAATGGAAAAATTCAGGGCTGAGAAAAAAAATGAAATTAGAGCTAAAATTAAAAGCCTCCAAGAAAAGAAGGCCCAGGTGAAAACCAGTATAGTTGATGATATTGAAGCACTGCAAGAAACTTATGACATGAATAAGGATGAATTTACGAAAAACATGCAAGCTTTGGAAAATACCATGGCCGGGAAAAAAGCTAAAATTGAAAAAGTTATTGAAAAGATGAAGGAAATTCAAAATAATAAGAAAAAAGCCATGGATGATAATATTAAAGTATTGACAAATAAGATAGCTGACATTAAAAAGGAAATGGAAGAGAACTTTAAGCTAATGCAGCAAAATGAAGCTAACAAGAAAAGTGAAACTGATGCTGAAATTCAAAATATGAAAAATATTGAAGCTCAGATGAAAGAAGCTATTGACAATAACATTGAATCATTTAAAAACACGTTAGCTATGAATAAATTCGAATTCGAGAAGAATATTCAAGAAATGAAACAATACGAAGCTGAGAAAAAGAGTGCAATGGACGCTGAAATTCAAAGAAAGAAAGAAATTGAGGCTCAGATGAAAAACAATATCAGGAAGAATATTGAAGCATTACAAAACATCTTAGTTATGAATCAAGGAGAGAACCATTTGGAGGCAATGCCAAACTCTTTAGCAATGGATACAAATCAATTACAGAAGAATGTTGAAATTATGGAACAGTATGAAGCCGAGAAGACAACTGAGATCGAAGCTGAAATCCAAAGAATAAAAGAAATTGAGGAACAAAAGAAATATGATACTGCGAAGAATATTGCAGTCTTGGAAAACACGTTTGCTATCAATAAAGCTGAGTTAGAAAAGAATATTGACACAATGCAACAATTCGAAACTGAGAAAAAGAATGAAATTGAACTTGCAATTCAAAAAATGAAAGAAATTGAAGGTCAGAAGAAAGCCAATATTGAGAAGCTTGTTGAAACATTGCAAAACCAGTTGGCAGTGAATAAAGCCGAATTCGAGAAAAATATTCAGGCAATGCAACAATATGAGGCCAGGGAAAAAATCGAATTTGAAGCACAAATCCAAAACATGAAAGAAATTGAATCTGAAATGAAAGACAGAACTGAAAAGAACATTAAAGCATTAAAACTACAGAAGGATGAGGTGAAACACGATATTGACAAAAACATTGAAGAATTGCAAAAATCATTAACTATTCAAAAAGACCGAGTGGAGAAAAATATTCAAGCTATGCATCAATATGAAGCAGAGCAGAAAAGGGAAATTGAAGCCGAAATTAAGAAACTCGAGGAAACTGCAGCCCAGGCAAACACTAATATGGAGAGAAATATTGAAGCAATGCAATTACACAAAGCTAAGGAGACAAGTGAACTTGATGCACAAATCCAAAACCTGAAATATATTGAAGCTCAGATGAAAGATAGTACTGACAAGAGTATCGAAGCATTGCAAACCCTGTTAGCGACGAACAAAGACGAATTTGAAAAAACTATTGAGGCCATGCAACAACAAGAAGCGGAGAAAAAAAGTGTAATTGAAGCTAAAATTCAAAGTATGAATGAAATAAAGGCCCAAAATAAACTTAACATGGAAAAGAATATTGAGGCAATGCAAACCATGTTAGCTACTAATGAAGAAGAATTTAAAAAAAGTCTTGAAAATATGCGACAGCACGAGGCACAAAATAAGAGAGAAATTGAAGCTGAAATTCAAAGAATGAATGAAATTAAGTCCGTTACGAAGGACAATATTGAGAAAAATATTGAAGCATTGCAAAACTCGTTAGCAAAGAGTGAAGAAGAATTTGAAAAAGATATTGAAGTTCTGCGAAAGCAAGAGGAAGAAAAGAAAAATGAAATTGAAACTAAACGTCAAAGAATGAATGAAATTATGACGCAAAAGAAAGACAATATTGAGAAGAATATTGAGGCACTGCGTAAAAAGTTAGCATTGAACGAGGAGGCAGTATCAATTGGCGGGACATCCTCCGTACGATACACCCGAGAGTTGCAAAGAGATCTTCACTTCTCCAGACCATCCACCAGTAGTGACATTGAAGCGATAGACTTGACTGACGAAGACACTGACCTCCCGAGTAACAGTGGCAATAACACGGCCTCTAGTTCCCGCTGGCCTCGCTTCTGGCAAAGATCTCGGTCTGACCGGTATTGAGGGCGAGAATCCCTAAAAACGGCCGGCTATAAACGACCACTACACCTAGTCGTTTCAACGATCGAACATGCCCAAGATAAGGCCAGAGACAAAAGACGAATTTAAGTTGGGGTCCAAACACTAACAAGTCAATGATAAGAACAGGTTTTGAGCAGCTAAGAATAAGGCACCCACCTGACCATGACAAACCTGAGAACTAGCGAGTCTTTTCAACTCCGTCATGCAGGTAAGTAGTACACGGAAGATATTGTGAGCGTTCTAAAGACGTTCAAAGCATTTTGAAGGCAACATGTACTACCTCAATCCTTTCCTACAGTACTTAATTTTACTTCTTATTGTTAGAATATACTCGTATATGTTACATAAGATTATTTTTGCATTTAATCAATAGGAGTAAGAACGCAATATCAGTTTGCAAGTGGTCGTTTCACGCATTTTACAGTTTTTAGAAATTACTTGTTAGTGTCAGAATGACGAGGTTTTAAATACAAAGACCAATTTCGATGCAAAACTTTTCTGACGCTTCTTGATATGAATTATTCAAATATTAATGTCTGTTTTAAATGTGTTGTCGACCACACGAAATAAAGAGTTAGGTTTTTCTGTTAAGTACACAAATGATGTCAAACTTCTTTTTCATTCTGATATGATTTTTTTACCATCGATCACACGATCAAAAGTGAACTGTTTGCTCAGAGCATTGTATCGATGACGACGACAGCGTAGGCGCACGTTTAGCTCACTTCAACACATCTCTTGCTCAGGGCGGCTAAGAAGGATGGCAGTCATAGGATATAAAGCCGAATTTACATTACGAATCTAGTTGCCCAAACTTAATTATTCATTGATAGTCAAACTATGAAAGGATAACTATGTTTGCGCAACTAGTTTCGTAATATAAATTCGGCTTAAGAATTCATGTACCTCAATTTTTATAAAATTACTGTTTCTCTTTTGAACAAATAAATCAATCACTTACACATTAATTCGTATTTTTTATCACTACAAGACTAAGATTTTGTGTACTTTAAATACAATTTTTATAAGATTTTGCTATTTGTATTTCTTTACTCTACAGAAAAGAGACGAAAGAAAAGACTTTCGTCTTTACAAAAACCGTCTATTAATGTAGGTACTTCAATATAATTTAGTTTTATAAGTTTTTACTATTTCTATGTTTATTTTGAGAACAAATAAATCATTTTATAAAAAGCGTGTATTTTATTACTACACTCTATTTTTTTTTCTTTTTAATAGTTGACAACTATTTTGTGTTAGTACTTCAATATTTTAGTTTTATAAGATTTTACTATTTTTGTGTTTCCCTACAGAACAAATAAATAGTTTTATAAGCAAGCGTGTCTTTTTAACTGTACAAAAGAACATTTTTCTAGTACAAGACCATACAAATTTTGTGTATTTCATTAGTATTAGTTTTATAAAGTTTTTACTACATATTTGTATCTTCTTTTCAGAATAATAAATAAATATTTTAATAAAAACCGTGTTTTTTTTACTGCACTCAAAAAGGTTTTTTTTTTTTTTTCAGTAAAAGCCTATAAGATTGTGAAGTGAAGTTTTTACTTACTTTACAATGTCGTCAGCAAAGATACAAATTAAAACTGATCTAGAAATGCTTTACATCCAAGAAAAAACAGAGAAAGAAAAGCTGGAACTTCTTGTTAATGATCTGAAGGTCTCCAGTGACAATTTCAAAGCCACCATTATGAGAAGAGGAAATAATGACTCTAAGGAGTTGAAAGATAAAAGCGACATACAATTTGCTCAATCTGAAAAGAAAATGTCAGGTACTGAACAGACGAGGAAGAACTCGCTAAAGAGACTGACTGGATTAGGGGCAAAGGAAGAAAAAGAAGCTAAATATCTCCCTTTACACCACAACAACCCGAAACAAACGCAACAACAACAAAAATGTGAGAAGCAACAGAAATGAGTCAAAAAAAGTGCCTCCACCACTGCCAATCAGTCAAAAACTACCAACTGTCCTACGACTCAGGACTCACTAACTGAAACTCAACCAACTAAATCATTCACCGCAAAAATGATGAATGGAGATTGTGTAAAGATTAAAACCAAAACCGAGGACTTTTAGAGCGACTGCTAAGCTTTTGTCAGAAAAAGAATATCTTTGGCATTCATACGAGAACAAATACGCTCGACCAATAAGAGTTGACCGATGGCCGGTGGAGCAGACGAGTCCTGGAGTGGAGACCGCGTATCGGTAAGCGTAGTGTGGGACGCCCCCCAGCTAGATGGACCGACGACCTGAAGAAAGTGGCTGGGACAGACTGGATGCGGAAGGCGGAGGACAGGGTGTTGTGGCGCAGACTGGGAGAGGCCTATGTCCAGCAGTGGGCTGCGATAGGCTGAGTTGATTGAATAAGAGTTGTAGTGAAAAAGATACATTCATCTTGCCAGCCAGATCGAATTAAAGACGATTTAATATTGCAAGGTCTGAAAATAGAAAAAGTTGCCAACAAGTTGAGCTGGAAGAATAAAGAACCACTCAATATGTTCGTCTTAGCATTTAATAATGACGAAGATAACAATAAAATCTATGGCATAAAGCACATTTTAGGCTGTAACATTGAAATACAAACTCTGTAAGAGATGCCAAGCCTATGGGCATACTCATAAATAGTGCAGAAAAGAGCCAAGGTGTGTAAAATGCACTGGCAAACATCTTACAGTCAACTGTACTAAATCTCCGCAAGAGAAACCAAAATGCGTCCACTGCGGCTTACCCCACCCAGCCAACTACAAAGGGTGTGAAAGCCAAGGAGATGCAAATTATGAAAAATAAAAACATCAAAACGAAACTTCTTGCGCCTACTGCCCAACAGTCTCCTTCCATAAAAGGAAAAGAAAGGAAGGAAGGAATGGAAAGAAAGTTTTTAGACAACTGCAAAACCTGTTCAAGCAAGTAGTTCCTATGCACAAGCTGCAAAACAAGGCATACAACCTTCGAATCTGGAAGATAAGTGTATTACTACATTTGACAAAAGATTAGAGAAGCTAGAATCCAGCACCAAAACAGCTGTTTTAATAGTCACACTAAAAAATAATGACATGGAACTCTAATGGGCTCTTCAAACACCAGAGTTACAGGCAGTCCTAGACACAGAAAATATTTATGTGTCTTTGATGTCTGAAACGCATTTCACTAACCAATCTTTTATCACATTTAGAGGATACAAGGTATACATGTATAATTCGCTCCACCCTGAACTACGCCAGAGGTAGCGCGGTTATAATCAAAGAAAACATCAATCATTACGTAAATTGAAGAATCGGACATTCAAACCGTGGCAGTATCTGTTAAAAAACAAATTTTGTAACGTTCCCATAGCATTCGTATACTGTGCTCCGAGGCACGTGATAAGAAAAGAGCAATACTTATAATATTTTGAACTTCTAGGCCAGAGATTCATCCTAGGCGGTGATTTCAATGACAAACATACGCACTGGGGATCAAGACTTACTACAACAAAGGGAAGGTATTTCTTAAATGCAGTTAAAGATACACATTTTGAAATTTGAGCACAGGCAAACCAACATACTGGCCAACTGACCAACAGAAAATACCGGATCTTATAGTCTGTTTCATTCAAATACGTTAATTTGGAGGAAGGTTTTCACATGAATTCGGACCGCTCCCCGATTGTCCTAAGATTTTGTCAAAAAATCCTACTAAGAGAAAGCCAACCCTGGTTAGTAACTCTACAGATTGGAACAGTTTTGCCCTTGATATAGATAATTTATTATCGATCTAAAAACTTCGTTACACAATCAGGATCAGCTACTTAGAAGTAAACAAATATGTTGTAAATATCCAATGAATTTAGGTACTACCTGAGCAAAGAAAGCAAACTAGAAAAAAATAGCAAACTAGATGCCCGCGGGATGAAATCTGAATGTTAACCTTGTGCAGCTAACCAACGACCCACCGACGGATTTCTCTCTTTGGAAAGCGACTAAAACCTAAAAAGGCCAGTTATGCATCAGAAACAGCGACGGAAAATGGGCCATAAGCAATGAACAAAAAGCGTTTAGGTATGCCCAATACTTGAAGACATATTTCAACCCAATAAGAGCTCCATAGAAATACTTGAGAGTGAAAGGTTATCACAAAGTCGAAGAATTCGGCTTGTGACTCCTAAAGAAGTTCAAAGAGACATTGAAAACAACATTAGCTCAAAGAAATCCCCCGGTTACGATCTCACAACAGGCGAAATTCTAAAACGCTTCCCGCGCAAAGCCATATTAAAGCTGACCAGACTTATCAATGCTGCACAACGCTAAACCTGTACCTGAACCATGTCAGACTGATGAAGTCATTATGAAGCCTAAACCACCCCATGAAGCATCATCATACAGACCCATTTCCCTGTTGCCCGTATTATCGAACTAAGTATCTATTTCAAAAACAGTTTTTAAAACGTTTAAACCAATAATAGAAGAAAATGACCTAATACCAAACCATAAATTTGCCTTAGGGAAAAACACTCTACAATAGACCAGATGGGCAATTCTCGTATTTTTAACAACGTTCGCAAACTCATCTCAGTCTCAATCTGTCAAAAATTGTATAGCGACTTGAATTTGAATGTTTTTAGGTACGAGAATTGGCTTTCAGTTACACAGAATAACTAACATTATAAAAACACTCGAAAACAAGCAAGTCTGCGCCACCGTATTCCTAGATGCCTCCTGTTACAAGAATTTTTTGGCGCTCGATTGTCGCTGACAGGGAGCGCTGTGTCGGGGCCACACCAACGTCAACGTCAATGCCCATCATCCCCATAAACATCGCGGTAACTATTCCACTAATGATCGCGATAAATTGAGTGACCACACTTGAATGCCGCCACCGAGTTATCGCCACGTCAATCGGCAATGTGAACGCCGTTGTAAAATTATCGCGATAAGTTGTGGCTACACCTACTGCATACGTCCATCATCGCGATAATCAACGCCGTTTACCGTTGGTGTAGCCCGGACGCGTATATAGAAATACTACTTCAGTACGTCCCCTCAGGCGGAGACGATAGAGTAATTTCCAGGCGTTAAACACACATAAATGCTACTGAATACTAGAATTTACGTGTGATTTAACGCCTGGAAATGCGCTAACTCTAGGTATTCGTCTCCGTCTGGGGACGTACAGAATTAGCATTTCTATATACGCAGCCCGGACAAAAAACAAACAACCAACATTCAAAACAAACATTAAACAAAAAATAGAAAAAACAAAAACCGACTTCCAAAAAAAACACTACAAAGTGAAAAATAACTTTAATTTCGGAAGTCGGTGTCTTTGGATCTTTAGTTTAGTTTTTTGCCACCGACTTCCGAAATTAAAGTTATTTTTCACTTTGTAGTGTTTTTTTTGGAAGTCGGTTTTTGTTTTTGTAAAAAAGTTTTTATTTTTCACTTTTTAGTGGTTCAGTTTGTAATTTATCTAAGTTACAATAACCCAATGTCAACTGCTCATCACGTTTTACAAAATGTTGCTTTTCCCGATGCAGGGACGTTAATTGTTGAGGAGTTCTCCTAGTAAGAACCAGGAGAAATGGAGCTCATGGTGAAGTCACCATTACCATTATTTTGACGAGCATAAACCATATTAAAGTAATCGAATCGCAACCTAACCTGTTATATACTTAGATATAATTGAGTATTTCCGATGGCCCTCTGTGGTCTTCATCATCAGTTCCAGTTCACCGAATGGTACTTTCCGAGAGCAAATGCACGAGTTACTATAAAAAATACCGAAATCGATATAGGTGTGCCCATAAAATTTGAGGGTTTCCCTCGATTTCCATGGGATCCCATCATCAGATCCTGACTTGATGATCATGGGACCACTTGGGACGTATACCCTTTCAAACAAAAAAAGAAAAATCCAAATCGGTCTAGCCATTTTCGAGTAATCGGGGAACATACATAAAAAAAAAAATAAAAAAAAAAAAAAAGGTTCCGACGAATTGAGAACCTCCTCCTTTTGGAAGTCGGTTAAAAAGAAAAATTTGTGCTACTGTTCTGTGAAATTCATTGAAAAACAATATGGCGTGGTTAGATCCGTTTTCGTCCACGCGCCGGGAGGTCCCTGTACAGATCCTATTTACAGAGAGAATTGACAACAGATATACTGATCAGACACATACCTGCGCCTCTTCGATGATCTGGCCATCCTTCAGCTGCTGTTCCGAGCCGAGGTCAGGGTATGTGGTGTCGAAGATGCTCTTCATAGTCAGGAATGGATTGTTCCTAGTCGGCATCACGTACAAGAGACGAGCTCGAATCTATAGGAGAAAAAGACATTTTAGTATTGTAGGAAAACTGCAGTAGCAATAGAGGGGCTCGTGGCTAAGTAATAACAGCCGCACGGGTCGATCGATCAGGTTAAGGCAAGGTTAAGGTGATATGTAAAAAGCGAACTGGGCGGGAATAGTCAATTACTTCCATATGCGAAAAAAAGAGAGCGCAACAATGCGCTGGAACCAAAAAAAACGACAAATCAAATAAAAATTGTTTAAAAATAAATTAAGCTATTTATCAAAATTATGTTCAGCCAGAGTTTTCAATGACCTAATACGCACATTTTGAATGCAATTTTGCAATGAAATTACTTAGGATTTTAGAAAAAAACATAAAAAATTCTATCGAGAAAATTTAACCCAATTGTGTTTTCCTTCAGTCAAAGTATTAATCAAATAGACAATAAACATAATATATCCAAAAATTTAATACATACATGCTTCAATAGTGAAATAAATGGTTACGAAAAATCCTCCAATTTATTTTGGTAGCGCCTTAAGCTACGCTTGCAGCGGTTAGATAGATAAATAGAACATTTAATTCGGTGGACACAATAGACACATTGATTTAAGATTTTATCGTAATCTCTTCGATCTATCTCTAGGACTATACTTAAAAATTGAACTCATTATATCTTCTAAACTAAGACCCGATCACCCGACTAAATCTGTGACTAATTAGCGACAAAATTTGGGAGAAAACAGATCTTCGCTAGGTGGCCTAGTTTTTGAGATATAAATGTGGCCAAGCTGGGGAGACGCTCTCCAGATCGGCCACCTATGAACCCTTATAACTTTTGAACCAGTGACCGACAAATTCTGATATTTGGCGGCAAATTCCGACTAATTAGCGACTAATTTTTTGTGTTAAATCAAAATTAAAATCCCTGATGGTGATGCCAGTGTCAGCCACACTAAAAAATCTAAGTAATTAAGAATTTATTCGTCAGAAAAAAGACACAGTGTATACATTTTCTAAGACATTAGTAGAAAATAACGGTTCTGGCTCCCCCAAACCAGTGTAAGAAGATCCCCGTGTCTGTACATGGTTGGTAGAAGCAGGCGGTCATTTTATGCTGGTTTTTGTGAAATATGGTTGAAACGAAATGAGTAATACAGGATGTAGGTAGAAAGGTGTGGTCAAATTAAAGGGTGTGGTACAGACCATCAAACTGAACAACTTTCTTCATCGGACCAACATAGTAATCGCGAAGAAAAACAGCCATCCCATACATTTGGGTCGAGTAGCTATTGAAGTTTTGTATGGGACAGTTGATAGATAATTTTTTCGCGTTTACGGTGTTGGTCCCATGGCGAAAGTTGTCAGTTTGATGGTCTGTAGTAGTCAGTACCACACCTTTACACAGGGTGTAAGTGTAAACAGTGGCAATATGTTAAGGGGACATTGTACTCATCATTATGAACGACTTTTACTATGGGACCAAAACTGAAATCGCGAAAAACAAATCAGCTGTTCCCCTACATTTTGACGAATTATGCGAACATAAATGTACTGAACGTATGATTTTTTTTCGCAATTTCAGGCTTGGTCCCATAGTAAAAGTTTTTCATAATGATAAGTACAATGCCCCCTTAAAATATTGCCACTGTTTACACTTACAGCCTGTATTTGACCACACCTTTCTGCGTACATCCTGTAGATAAGAGATATGCTGAACTTGGCGTGGTATCGTTGACGACAATGGTGCAGGACCGGTCACTGACTGTTTGGTTGAATGGTATGAAATAAAATTGTTATTATTATTTTATATTATTCAATTAAATTATTTCGTTTATTCATCTTTGTTCCTTATTAAATACATTTTAAAATATTTCCTAATTAAATTATTATTATCGTCATTATTTTATCAATCAATTATTAATTATTACTAAAACTAGTTTGTAAGCTCGCAATACTAACAAATATGGATGTAGGTAATCGTGTTATCGTGTATGTACCTATGTCGATGAATCTGAAATAAATGATTATTTATTATTTATTTATTGGTTCCCACGCGGGTGCTCACGGTGACGTCCTGTTGCGGTTTTTGGTGATAAGCATAAAATGCGTCGCTACACTTGGGACACATGAGTAAACAAACGAAACAGAGGCAAGCAAGCTTCTAAAGAGCGTTCAAATTTTATACCTATTTTGGCCGTGTTGGCACAAGAGAATAAAATTAAATAAACAAATGATAAATGATTTATTTCTGTAAGTAGGTTTTTACAAACACTTTCACACGTCAATCATATTTTTTTTTAAACTAGATGAGGTTGACGTTTCCTAACTGACTACTCTAAGAAGAAACGCCGAAACAAAATCAGAGGTCACAGTCTCTTTTAAAGTCCAGACATGATCTTGGTCAGATCATGTGAAGACCATGTAGATTGCTGTCTGAAATGGTCTTTTGAGGAAAGAACCACACAGATTGAATGGACCTGTCCAGTCAGTGCACGCATTTGTCAGTAATCATGCAGCTCAACTCAAAACTTAAGGCTACAAAACGTTAATCAGTAATTTGTTACAAATCACTTACACTAATTTTTTTATAATTAACTCTTAAGTGGAAACGTGGGCGCTCTTTTCTCCATACAAAAAGATACAAACGCTCTCGCCTGTTTTCTTTCTGGTTAATGACCATAGAGCAATGATTTTTTACAGAAATATAAATATCAGCTACTGGTATGCCCCTATGTTTTCCTTTTTGATGATATATTATTTTTATAAGAACTAGAACCCTTCAAAAATGCTCAAAATTGCCTATTCAGACCGCTGTCCACAGACGCCTAGTGTACCAATTTGACAACTATTAATGAAAAAAGAAAAACATACGGGCATACTTAGTATATATCCTTCTTATTCAGTTTATGAAATATCTTTTAAATTGGTCCAATATTGGAGGAGGAAATAGGCGAGAGCCAAACCTCGAAATGTGACTTTTTACATAGGCTATTTAGTCGGATCTGCAGTTGTCCTTATCGCACGAATTCGAGGGTGGAGCGCTCGCAGAGCGACAGCAATACCTTCTTAAAATACCTAATTTTCAAAAGTCTGGTCGCCCCCATTTCCTCTTAACGTGGATCCACGCGAGACACAATGGCTTTTTAATTACGTGTCTGTAATTACGGCATTCGACCCGTTATATACCTATCTATCTAAAAAATAAAAAGAGAAGTCCTGACTGACTGACTGACTGGCTCATCAACGCCCAGCCCAAACCCTTGGACCTAGAAAGCTGAAATTTTGCACAGAGGTTCCCTTTATAATGTAGACAAGGAATAAGGAAGGAATTCCCGGTAGTATGTTCCCGTGGGATATTTTCCGACATCCATGCGGGTGAAGCCGCGGGCAAAAGCTAGTGATATAATATTTTTATTTTAAATTACTTACTCTCAATATTGTTTTTTATAATTTTAGATTTTCAATAATTTGTTTTGTCTTTTAATTTAATGGTAAATTCTAAATCTAACATAAGTTTTTTTTTTTAAATAATCTAATGAAAATCACTCACATTACAGGGCATTTTAGCACAGGTAACTGGCGAAATGTGGCTGTACTATAGGTACACCTCTGCCTAACCCTTCGAAGAATACGGGCGTGATGCTATGTTAATGCGCGGACTGACTACGATTTTAAACGGCACACAACCGCGTAATCTATTGTCACCATTAGTTGACTTGAAATAAGGTTGAAAATTTAAAATAATATTTGTGTTACCAAGATGTGACTAAGCTGCGAATTTGCATTTATTTTCCGGGTTTTCTTTAGATTATTCAGAATATACACAATAAATTAAATGACTGTCCGGTTAAAGTTTTCAAAAATGCAAATTCTATTAAATTCTATAAAAAAAAGAATGTCGTTATCGCTGAAAATACAGAGATGTTCGACGCCAAAGTTAATTTTTGTGGAGCAACCTCCAAATTTTTTATTGTGAATATGAAACTATTTTTTACTATTATATTCGGTTAAAATTTCTCTTTAAACCCTTCTGTGTCCACTGTATTTTTTGCGTCGGATAGTTTCATTGCGTTACGTCATACTCGACAATCCAAGAAACCATTTTTTGTGAATGTTGACCTAATACCGCGCCTTAAGTTAAATTTTGTAATACATGAGTTGTAATTGTAAACTAGCATCCTCTTAACAACAATGGCGTACCAGCAGCTTACACAAGAATGTAGCACTTAGAACTGTGACATTCCAAGAAATTTAATGACTAAAATCACAGATTAATACAGATGGGACACTCCTCAAAATCATTTAAATAAAAAGCTACTCTTTGTACGACACAATAAAGTGCAATTCAGTTCGCAGAACGCTAATTACCTACAGTTATATTCACCTACACATTGCCTCTCTTTCTATCGCGTAAATCCTATACCTTCGGCGCGCGGCAGTTCTACTGAATTAGCACCGTGGACGGGGCCCGCCGTGTACTTGTAGCTTCATACCTAAACTGCGGAGTATCCCATCTGTATTAATCTGTGCTAAAATAGAATTATTTAAGTGCCTAGTTATCAGGAGGTTACTGCGCATGTATATTACATAGTTCTACATATTATTAATCCTATAGCATATACAAGATATGACATCCTGCACGTGCAATCCCACTGATATAGATATGAGAAACGGAAACTCAAAAGGAAACGGGATTGCACATATATACAGATATCAATCCTGTTTCCTTTTGAGTCAGAATTATTTTTAGTACCTCAATCTGCCTAGCCTTTTCCCAACTATGTTGGGGTCGGCTTCCAGTCTAACCGGATGCAGCTGAATACCAGTATTGTACATGGAGCGACTGCCTATCTGACCTCTACAACCCAGGAACTGGGTAATACGATACCCCTGGTTGTCAGACTTTCGGGCTTCTGACGACCCGTAACGACTGTCAAAGATCCAGGAATGAGAGCCGGGACCAACGGCTTAGCGTGCTTTCCGAGGCACGGAGGAGTCTCGGTATGTAAAGATGGTCACCCAGCCACGGACCAACCCCGGCAAGCGTAGCTTAACCTGACGGATCGACCCGTGAGGCTGTTATTACTTAGCCACGAGCCTTTTAGTACCTACACAATAATAATACACTAATCAAAAAAAGTTTTGCACCATTTATAATGCGACCAGTGCAAGGTACAACTTAACTCGCGATAACCAAAACTTGAGTCAAGTGTTTCTTAGCAGCACTTGAGAATATTTTTTGTATACCTTTTTTTTTTATTTAAACAAGAAATTAGGTACAGACGCCACAGCAGGTCAAACCACCCGAAACTGTCAAATTTTCCCAATCAACCTTGAACCTAATGCTTTATAGATAAAGCTGAAAATCTATTAAAGAAATTTGACAGATTGTAGTAGCTTGATGTGCTGGCGTCTGTACATTTCGTTTATATGGTGCAAAACTTTTTTGATTAGTGTATGACGGCGAAATTTTGTCAAAACTACAAGGATAAGCTCAGGTTCGCTTGGGGTTTTTTTGAAGTGCTTTGGATTTGGTGGTACTAAGTTGAGCATTAAGAATCCAACAGAGCGCATCCTAGCCAGCGCGTCAAAAACACACTGTTTGAATTTCAACCCTGGGCGATAAGCAGTACGGTGAAAATCCAGTGCGCGAAAAGTATATCGCCCGTGGGCTAAATTGCTTTAGTTTAAACTAGCTTGCCAGCGGCTTCATGTCGGAAATTGTCCCACGGGAACGATGCGGAACGTTAAAAGCGTCCGTAATAAAAAGATTAAAAAAAAAACAATTCTAAAATTAAATTAAAATAAGCCGTGGCAGAGAGATGACCAGGAAAATGTCGTGAGGAAAGTTTTGAGTATGAATGTCGATGGCTATAAGAGTAGGGGAAGACCAAAGAAACGATGGATGGACTGTGTGAAAGATGATATGGCTAGAAAGGGAGTGACTACCGAGATGACGACTACTAGAGAAGTATGGAAAAAAACGACATGTTGCGCCGACCCCAAATAGATTGGGAGAAGGGCTGGAGAATGATGATGATGAGAGAGGTGACCAGTCCTATGACGGCACCCGTTCACGAACCTGACGCATGGATTAGAGAATGTGGATATTTGTTTACATGATTATTAGCAAGTTTCAGAGGACAACGCTCGCGTGGTGGTGGCCCTCTCCCTCTTACAGAAAGGAGGCCTGCGTCCCAGCAAGCAGTGGGAACGCTGTAGGCTGATTTTGGTATTGTCATTTACTCAAATATCTACTTTAGCGCTATGTAGTCTATGTTGATTTTTGAGTCACCATGAAAGAGAAAAGTTTTGGTTGCAATGGAATTTGAACTTTGTCGTGTAATAATTATGTAAGATTCTGAATTCAAGTTTAGGTACTTACTTAATTTTATTAAATACTTAAACATTTTTTTTTTTTATCAAAAAAGACAGGAAATTGCAGATATTTAAATAGAAGTAAGTACGTACAGTCAAACAAAGAGTATTGCTATTATATGATCAAAACAATTTTTATATGGAATAAGTTTGTTTTTTTCCTTATTGAATCATTTGGTTAGATTAATTGTCCCCAATTAATTTTTGCCAATTATTATTTGAGCCTATGCTTGAGGAAACAGGTGGAATTAAGTACCGACATGATATACAATTTATATACATAATCGAACAAAAACAGAAACACTAAAGAAAAAAAATCGAATGAATAAAAAAATGCAACTAAAAAGTTCAAAACAAGGTCACCTTTCAAGCAGTCTGGTCCAGTTGGTAACAGTTATTTATACAGGGTGGTCCAAACAGTGACATCAAAAAGAAAAATATGAATTCCTCATACCATGGAGTATTCGAAAATACCCCCATGTATGTTCCGTGAATTTTCGTAGTTTTCGAGTTACTTTTGTTTTTGTAAAGTATTAGTTTTCTGCAGGTGGAGCTTGAAAACTTAATTGGTCTTATTACAAAACGAGGTTTTTCTGCTGTCATGGTTTAAACCATCGACCCAGTTTTAGGTAAAAAGAACCTAGCTCTGATAGAAATACAGTTCTATATACAAAACTGACCACTTAGTCCGGTAGTACTAAGTTGTCAGTTGTTGTAAAACTGACAACTTAATGTGTCGGAATAAAGTTCGAAATTCAGTTCTATACAGGGTGTCCCGTAAATAATGGATAATCTCTTAAGGGGTCATTGTACTCATCATTATGAACAACTTTTACTATGGGACCAAACCTGAAATCGCGAAAAAAAATCAGTTGACCAGTACATTTATCTACATCAAACTCGTCAAAATGTAGGGAGCAGCTGATTTTTTTTTCGCGATTCCAGGTTTGGTCCCATAGTAAAAGTTGTTCATAATGATGAGTACGATGACCCCTTAAGAGATTATCCATTATTTACGGGACACCCTGTATACAAAACTGACAACTTAGTCCGGTAGTAATAAGTTGTCAGTTGTTGTAAAACTGACAACTTAATGTGTCGGAATAAAGTTCGAAATTCAAAAAGGGTCCATGGTTTAAACCTGGGTTTGAATATGAACCTTGTTTTTAATAAGGCTGTTTATGTTTACAGACAGTTTGGTATAACCTGATGTATAACAGGTATATACAGAGTCAAATTATACAGAGTAAAATTAAATTAGCGGAACTCAGCAGACGGATGGGAATCGATTTTTAAACATAATAAAATAAAAAAGAAATTATTTTGATGATTTTTTTTAATCAACCGCCAGTAATGTAGTCACTTAAAATATGCCGCCGGGGTCGCGGGTTGTTCGAAATAGATACCGTGGCCCTTATACACGGGTGGGTTTTAGTCAGTAAAAGTCTGATACGCCCTTCTGCTCCACCCAGAGCGGGAGAAGTCATTTGATGATTTCCCATCCTTTTTTGTTAGTAAACTTCAGAGACATGATGTGTATCGATATCTCAACACGATAAAACAGATTTTATCAACCCACACTTCAAGTAACAACACTTGTGGAGCTCGTGGCTAAGTAATAACAGCCGCACGGGTCGATCCATCAAGTTAAGCTACGCTTGCCGGGGTTGGTCCGTGAATGGGTTGACCATCTTTACATATCGAGACTCCTCCGTGCCTCGGAAAGCACGTTAAGCCGTTGGTCCCGGCTGTCATTCGTGGATCTTTGACAGTCGTTACGGGTCGTCAGAAGCCCGAAAGTCTGACAACCAGTCTTACGAAAGGGTATCGTGTTACCCAGTTGCTTGGTTGTGGAGGTCAGATAGGCAGTCGCTCCATGTAAAATACTGGTATTCCGCTGCTCTGGTTAGACTGGAAGCCGACCCCAACATAGTTGGGAAAAGGCTAGGCAGATTGAAGGTTATGTAGTTACCTTCTGCCCCAGCGCCGGTTTCTTGCCCCGCACAGTGTCTGCATGTTGTCTCTGCACGTAAGCTGTGGTGTCCCCAAACACGTGGCCTTCGATACCGTTGTCCAATGGCTGAAAGGAATCTCCATTATAACAGGTACCAAAATAAGTTTAATTAAACCGAGACTAACTTATACTTCCCATCAAGTGTTTTTTTTTTTTTTTTTTTTTACTTAACCATACTTGTGAACCTTCTGATTACAGAGATATTGAAGGTCAAAATTCCAACAATTTTTTACATTTTTCTCGAAAACAAGTTTTTAATGTAACCTTGAAATTTTCTTTTAATTGAAAACCTTTCAAAAGATAACCAAAATGGTCCCTCCATTTTGGTTATCTTTTGAAAGGTTTTCAATAGGGTTTTTGTAAGCATTTAATCAAAAACCCATACGATGTGGGTAACCCTTTTGAATGGCTAAACAGCATAACATTCCGACTCGGAGCGATGTAATAATTATGATCTCTCGGGCATACGTAATATAATAGCTATATAATGTAATAGCTAATTAATTACTGCTTAATTTACCAACACTGTATCTTTTTTTTTAAACTAGTAACATGTGGAAACGTAGTGGATTGTACATTTACTTACAGCATACTGTGTAACTAGATTTAATATACAATGTACGATTGTCTGTTTTCCCAAATAAAATACGTTGCAAATAGCTAATATGGTAACCCGAAATTAGTACATAAATTGTGGTTCTGTCCACTTTTTTTTTTGTGAACTTATTATTTGTAACTGTACACAATCTATGTAGTAATTTATAACCGTTCATCCCACGTGGACTGGCCACGTCGCATTTCAATACTCAATCATTTATTTGCATTCCACAAGGTACACCTAAACTAGAAAGGTCTGGTAAAATAAAGGTAAACAATCTTGCTGCAACTTTTTATACAAAGACATATTGCGCCAGGGTAGCCCGCAAAATTCAAAATTTCTTACGTTTTTTGCAATTTGTAGGTCAGTGTGAGCTTGTATGTTGATTAAAATATGATTCGCGGCCGTAGCTAATATGGCTTTACAGAATTATAATCATTGGAATCAGCAATACAACTCTATAAGTTAGCATTTACCTCAAATGCAGCGATTTCATGAAATCATGAGGTTTGAGGTAAATGCTAACTTATGGAGTTGTATCGCTGATTCTAATGATTATAATTCTGTAAAGCCATATTAGCTACGGCCGCGAATCATATTTTAATCAACATACAAGCTCACACTGACCTAGAATTTCGCGGGCTGCCCTGGCGCTTTCGCCTTAAACAAATAAACTACTGCTTAAACTAATGGTTCAATTGAGTTAGTAATCATTATTGCTGTATTTACATTGGTTTTTAGTTGCATTTTATTTTTAAACTGAGGTTTAAAATATAAAAAGATAAAAGACACATAAGATTGTTTACCTTGTTTTTTACTACCTACCTAAATATTTCTAGTATAGGTGGTAACTTAAAATTATATGTGATCATTATGGTCATTTAGAGAAGGAAGGTTTATTTGTATTACATTAACATTAAATTCATTTTTTAAAAAGAAACCATGTTTGGTCAAGTCGTAAATGTCGCTAGTATACATAAATAAATGCTAAATACCGTATCAACAAGGAAGTCAATATTGGATCCCGGCAGCATGGGTCCATTGGTCTTGTGTCGCAGCCAGGAGTTCTGCAGCGCCACCAGCTCGTTGGACAGCGTCACCACGCCACCCCCAGGAGCGGGAGACGACTTGATGCTGCACCAGCATACCATTCCGACATCTGGGCAACATAGAACGTCAACATTAACAAGAGAATTTTGTATTATTGATATTAAGTCAGTCATTTTTTTTTTCTTTATAGATTTACCTAAGTCAAAGCCGTTTTGTTTTCTAAAAAAAAATCACGTAAGTTTTTTTTCATTAAAAATATTGGACACGTATTTTTTTTTTCATTTTTAACGTAACTTAATCAAAAGATTACAGCGATACATTGAGTTAAAATGTGGCATGACGTCACTCCTTGCTAGATTTTATACGTAGTTTGTTATAGTTGTGACGTAGCGAACCCCCACTCTCCAAATTTAATCCATCTTATTACAAAACAAGGTTCATCTTCAAACCCAGGTTTAAACCATGGACCCTTTTTGAATTTCGAACTTTATTCCGACACATTCAGTTGTCAGTTTTACAAAACTGACAACTTAGTACCGGACTAAGTTGTCAGTTTTGTATATAGAACTGTATTTCTATCTCAGCTAGGTTCTTATTACAAAAACTGGCTCGATGGTTTAAACCATGACAGAAGAAAAACCTCGTTTTGTAATAAGACCGAATGCGTTTTATCAGTGTTTTTTTTTATTATGATGAAGCAAAAAATACGTGTCTAATATTTTATGTAAAAATACATGTCTAATTATATCAATCAATTGCCAATTAATTATTACTAACACTAGTTTGTAAGCTCGCTATTGTACTAACAAATATGGATGTAATCGTGTAATTTGCGATGAATCTGAAATAAGTGATTATTTATTTATTTATTATTATCTGACTGACAGACTAAATATTTTTTTTTTATCCAGTCATTATCCTAATTACCAACATATTTTTTCAACCCAATTGCTTAGAAATGAAGTTTTAGACAGCGGTTAAGCCCCTATAGCCTTGTCTTGAAAATTCAACCTGTAGGTATAGCCTCATTGGGGCTCATGTAGAAAAAGGCACTTACCTAGTTCAATCTCTGGGTTCGTGTTGGTCTTGGGAAGGAAAGCCGTGGTGTTGGGGACGCCAATGTCCATCACATAGCCGTGGTCTTCCACTGACGACACAGCCGCCTGCACAAGGTTACCTATAACACCGTGCGTTTAAATATAATAATTTTTTTTTTTTTTAAAACACGGAGAGGGAGAAGGAAGCCAAAGAAATGATGGCCATTGTATGAGGAATGATATGAAAGAGAAAGCAGTGAATAATAGCGTGACGGTTGACAGGGGAGACTGGAAAGAGAAAAGTGTGCGCCGACCCCACGTAAAACATATTCCATGTTACGTGGGGTCGGCGCACCCCGTTAAGGGCAGCAAGATTATGATTTCAAAAAAGTCATAACATATGCAACGTGTAACGTTAAATGCGCAAAACCTCTTAAGGGGTCATTGTACTCATCATTATTAACCACTTTTACTATGGGAACAAACCTGAAATCGCGAAAAAAAAATCAGCTGTTCAGTAGGTACATTTTAACATTTTTTTTTTTTTTTTTTTTTTTTTTTTTTTATTTTTTTTTTTTTTTTTTTTAGGTAGGTTTATTTTTTTTGGTAGGTAACAGAAATGTACTGAACAGCTGATTTCTTTTTTCGCGATTTCAGGTTTGGTCCCATAGTAAAAGTTGTTCATAATGATGAGTACAATGACCCCTTAAGAGGTTTTGCGCATTTCACGTTACACGTTGTATAGACATATAACATTTTACAATATATACAGAAGCAGTGTCTTAAACATAGGTCCTAGGCTCACAAACTAGATTCTATACCTGTTACTTGGGAGTCAGTGTCCCTCCACTCACTAGGTATGCCGTAGGGTACTAAGAGCGAGCGCGCACAACGGTGTTCCGGTATTTCTGCCACACTGGGCGGGGCCTACAGTAACAAAACGCATGACCGCAGTGCGCGCACTTCAAAGACATTCCATATTACACAGATTATGCGGTAGAAAAACGCACCGCAATGCGCGCTCGCCCTAAAAACTAGCTTATGCCCGCGACTTTGTTCGCGTGAAATTTCTTGTCCCCCGACGCACCACGTCGCATCACATCGCCTGCCCGTTCTATTATTACTTCGTTTTCACTTAGCGTTATGCAGTTGGTCCCGGCTGTCATTCGTGGATCTTTAACAGTTGTCATGGGTGATCAGAAGCCCGAAAGTCTAACAGCCAGTCTTACCAGCGATATCGCATTACCCAGTTACTGGGTGGTGGAGGTCAGATAGGCAGTAGCTCTATGTAAAACACCGGTATTCAGCTGCATCCAGTATAGTTAGGAAAAGGCTAGGCAGATGATGATTTAATGAAACAGAACACTACAAAGCAAGGTACTTAAATTGTAATATTATCCTGTGCTTTTGAATATATAGGGTGACTGGTAATTAGTGACCGATATACTCATGACAACAAACAACTTTTACAAGACGAGTTATGCGAACTTGAATGTAGGGAACAGCTGATTTTTTTTCGCGATTTCAAGTTTGGTCTCATAGTAAAAGTTGTTTGTTATCATGAGTACAATCATGTGTTCAAGTGTCGGTCAATAATAACCAGTCACCCTTTATACAGTTATTAAAAAAGACACTTGCCGACCGAAGTCGAAAGCCACATATTCTACCTATTATTTGGATCGTTTTGAGGTTTTGAGGAGCTCGTGGCTAAGTAATAACAGCCGCACGGGTCGATCCGTCAGGTTAAGCTACGCTTGCCGGGGTTGGTCAGTGGATGGGTGACCATCTTTACATATCGAGATTCCTCCGTGCCTCGGAAAGCACGTTAAGCCGTTGGTCCCGGCTGTTATTCGTGGATCTTTGACGGTCGTTACGGGTCGTCAGAAGCCCGAAAGTCTGACAACCAGTCTTACCAAGGGGTATCGTATTACCCAGTTACTGGGTTGTGGAGGTCAGACAGGCAGTCGCTCCATGTAAAATACTGGTATTCAGCTGCATCCGGTTAGACTGGAAGCCGACCCCAACATAGTTGGGAAAAGGCTAGGCAGATTGATTTTATTTGGATCGTTTTGTTCCACTAGACCATAACTGGGAATCCATTGGTTCAAAGTCGTACTAAACTTTTTCCGACAAGTACCTACGCGTACCGTAGACTCTACGGTAAACGGAGTTAAGCCCCGCTCCTTCGCTCAACGCCGTAGAGATTCGCGATACATTGCGCGTATTTTTTTTTTTATAAGTACTTACCTAAAAATAAAAGTCGTTTCTCAGCAATAATTTTTGCGCAAAGCTCCTTAGTTAGATGTACAGTATGCGTAGTTCACGGCTTTGTGATGCGTCTTTGTACACCCTGTATAAAGTTGCGGCGACACGACAGTGGGCGGGCGGCCTCCAGTTAGGACGCGGCCTTATTTAGAGGTGACTTATGGTACACACATCTCGCCACTTATTTTTAAATCCCATAATAATCCCGTAATAAATAAATAAATATCCTTGGACATTTCACACAACGCCATCTAGTCCCAAGCTAAGCAACCTAATGCTTGTGTTATGGTAACGAGATGGCTGATAAACTACTTATATACATTTTTTTTTTTGTAAATACATACATATTATAGATAGAAAAACACCCAAACTCGGAACAAATACTTGTAGGTCGTACAAATATTTGTTCCGTGCGGGAATCGAACCCGCGACATGCTGCGCAGCAGTCAATCGCTCAACCACTGCGCCAACCGTGTCGTCAATAGGGGGCGGACAGTGCCTTTTTAGGTAAATACACACCTTTCTGTAGATCCTTCTGTGCTGTCTGCCCGTTGACATGCTGCGGCATGACAGACAGCATGAGACTGAGTTCCTTCACCTCCAGCACTTTGACGGCGATGTACTGCCCCGGGCGGAACATCTGACCTAGTTCTAACACTTTGTCCGTCTGAAAAAACAAAAGGAATGACGTTTTAGTTCTGTATTGATCCCAGTGAAAATATATTCGAGACTCCCAAGAGAGCCACAAACAATAGATAAATAATAATTAATTGTGTGACGATTTTTACAATTTGCAGCTCAGTGTCTGAGTATACAGGGTGTCCGCTTAAAGAGTCATTGTACCCATCATTATGAACAACTTTTACTATAGGAGCAAACCAGAAATTGCGAAAAAAAATCAGCTGTTCCCTACATTTTGACGACTTATGTGAACATAAATAGGATAGGTAGGATTTTTTTCGCGATTTCTGGTCTGGTCCCATAGTAAAAGTTGTTCATAAAGATGAGTACAATGATTAAGAGGTGGTCCATTAATTACGGGACACCCTTTATGTTAATTAAAGTTTAATTCTCGACCGTAACAAATATGCATTTACAGAATTTTAATCATTAGGATTAGCATTATGTCAAAATAGTAATTCAATATGATAATGTTGAGTTGTAATGATTTATCATCTGCCTAGCCTTTTCCCAAAGCTAATGTTGGGTTTGGCTGATGAATGATTTTACCAATTATAATTCTACTAGCTTTTGCCCGCGGCTTCGCACGCGTGGATATCCCACGGGAACGTACTACCGGGAATTCCTTCCTTATTCCTTGTCTACATTATAAAGGGAACCTCTGTGCAAAATTTCAACTTTCTAGGTTCGGGTTTGGGCTGGACGTTGATGAGTCAGTCAGTCAGGATTTTCATTTTTATTTATATACATAGAAGATAAATACATATTTGTTTCGAATCATATTTAATATACAACCCGATACCGACCTGCAAACTGCAAAAAAAACATAAGAAAATTTGGATCCCGCGGCCTTCCCCGGCGCATGGCGCTCAGCAAAGCCTATGTCAAGCACCTGAGCAACTTGTCTAGCATGAGATTGCTATTAGTTTTTCTGCAGGAGTGGCGCGTGGCGCTCAGCAAAGCCTATGTCAAGCACCTGAAAAACTTGTCTAGCATGAGATTGCTATTAGTTTTTCTGCAGGAGTGCCGCGTTCACACAAATCACACAATGCCGCTTTCTGCACATCACTTTGAATGTCTCTAAGTAACATCATCTTTTGTTACGTGGGGTCGGCGCAACACGTTTTCTTCTTCCACTCTCCCCTGTCAACCATCACGCTGTCATTCACTCCCTTCTCTTTCATAACATTCCTCACACAATCCATCCATCTTTTCTTTGGCCTTCCTCTGCCTCTCCATCCATCAAAATGTATATTCATCAAGCACACCTTTATTCCCGACGGTAGGGTGTGTACTATACCTGCAGGCCACATTTCACCAGTTTTTAAGTTAAGCTAGCCTATTGCCATCAACAGGGTGCAAATTGAAGCTCGTAATGAGGGATTCCCAATGAAAAACCCAATAACATTATTCCCCCAACTTGGACTTGACCAACCATTTAATAAATTTTCTGTGACAGATAAACCATTTCTCTTTCCTTCTTTCATTTCTTTAATTTAAAAAAAATTGATAGTAAAAAGTAAAATTAAATAAATAAGTAACAATTAAAATAAAAAAAAAACAAAAACTGAAGGAAAAAAAACTGCTCTCAAAACGGTGAAGGAAATTAATTTAATTAATTATTAATACTATTTTTTTTTAATTATAAAAATTAACAAATAAATACTAACCTTATCGTTAACATAAGCTTCAAGTTCCTTATTGTATGGTTCACTAATGTGGCAGGCCATCACCGAGCCAATCATTCGACACGGCAGACTGACTACTATCTTAGTTTCTAGGACATTCTTCACTCTGCCCAGTATCAATAAACCTTCTTTTATTGTCTGTGGAAAAGGGAAAAAATTCACTTAGTTTTTTAAAGTTTAAAACATTTTCAGGGACCTGAATAACAGCCACACAGGTAGATAGAAGGTTGGTTCGTGGATGTGTGACCATCCGTTACATATAGAGACCTCTCCGTGCCTCGGAAAGCACATTCAGCCGTTGGTCCCGGCTGTCATTCATAGATCTTTGACAGGGCTAGGCAGATTGATTGATTGTAGCATGAAGAGGGACAGTGATTAAACATTGTTTTCGAATTAAACTTCGAAAAAGTAGTTTGAGAATTATTTCACTTTGGTAGAACTCAAGAATAATTTTATATACATATATTTTAATATATACAAACAACTAGTAGGAGAAAGAAACCACAATATAATTAATTATTTTTTAGAATTTGTGAAAGTAGGATACTGAGAATTTAGAATATACAGCAAAGGAAAATAAAATTATAGGGAATTCCCTATAATCTTATTTTACTTTGACTTGAAAAACAGAATTGAATAGAATACCTATTGTTTATTGTTGCTGCAGGCAACTAACAAAGTTGGACAAAATAGGGTGTTCAATAAGAAAAGAAAAAGAAAACATTCAATAAACTATAGCGTCGCCGTGCAGTGAAAAGCTCGTAAAGAAAATGTTTTTTTTTTTTTGTATAATTATTTGTTTTGTAGGAATCCCCGTAATGCATATTTATAACAAACGTGCACCGCTCTAAGATGCTTCTAATGCCTTCTAATATGTATTAAATAATGACAATCTCGAAGACTGTCACGACGGCCATTATTCAGACAGAGTTTGTAACTTCCCCTGTAAAATAAATTTTATTGCAATCACGAGGTTTTCACGGCACGGCGACGATAGTATAGATAAAATCTCGCTGCAGACTTGGTCATAAATCATAATCGGAGTAGGGATGTGCGCTAGTTGCGCGCGCTCAAGGCCATTATCGATAACAGATGATGACAATGGCTCAGACGAAGAATTTTAATTTTCTATTTTTAGTTTTATATATACGTTCTTTTGTTTATATATTTAATATGCTTTGTAGTAAATTTGGTAATAAAATAAAAAAAATGTGTATTTATTTCTATCACCCATTTATAAATATATAAAACTATTGATATCACTCATCGACTGCAGTAATGCACAAGACTACGTGTGGGCGTGGCCTGCCCATAAGGCCCGTGAGTGGGAAAGAGAGCGAAACACTCGAATGATTTATGACCGAGTCTGCAGCGAGATTTTAACTATACTATAATGAATGAACAGTATTTTGTAGTATTTTTATACATAATTATTTTAGTGAGTACTCATAGTTTGAGCAGTGGTGGCCAAGTGGTAACTACCGCAATTTACGAGTTGTAGGTCTGAGTAGGTCAGGTGCTTTACTTTGTGTATTACATCACCACTGCTTTCAAAAACGGTAAGGAAAACTTTGCGAGGAAACCAACATGTCCTAGAACCAAAAAATCAAAGACATATGACATCTACCAACAAGCACTGGGCCCGAGTGGTGGATTACAGTTTACAGCCCACTCCCCTCTCACCGAGAGGAGGCCTGTGTCCCAGCAGTGGGAATGTAATAAGCTGACCACCACTAATTTCTGTTAGGGTAATGAATGAATTTATTGCTGTGCCTTATGGGTCCATGTTTGTTTTTATTTTTAAGCCTTTTCTGTAACATCTTAGTTTTATTCCACAATGTGGAATGCAAATAAATAAATATGAGTTTGAATTCTATAAATTGCGCAAAAAACATAAAAGTATAAATAGTTAGGCAATCCATCCTTATGGACGCTGTTACAAATGGTTAGTCAAATCATTACTTTTTTACAAAAGAATGTTAATTAAATAAAATGCTTTGCATTCTTAAAATGTTTTTTGGACGAACTGGTGATAGATGTGCATGGTACGATTCTGAAAAATAATAAACATAATTTTGTGTAAAATAGTAATGATTTGACTACCCATTTGTAACAGGGTCCATAATATAATAACGTTGCGAATACCACTATAATCATAATAAATCATAATTATGATGTTTAATAGTAAAATAACAAACCTTATAGCTTAAACCTAATGCACAGTTTTTAAATGACTGGTCGATCTCTTTCGTGCCCTCGTCAGATAAGTATCCATCGTCCCCTTCGGACTTCTTCTTCGGCTTCTTCTTTTTCTTTTCCCCTTTCTCAGGAGCGCCTAAAAACTATGAAAACATAAATTAAACTAAGTATTTTCTAACACGAAAAATCAACTCCCATTTTTTTAGACTTACGTTTGCACTTTGTTTGAAGTATGTCGTTGTGGGCTTCTTTCCTCCACGGGGAAAGTATTCCTCTGTGTCTGCCATAATTATTTAATGTTTTCAGTATCAAAATTTAAATTTAAATCACACCACAACTGTTTACGCATGAGAAATATAGGTTATCTTCGTTTTGTTGTCGTGCTGATATTTTGACACACGTTTTTTTAAATTTCTTTAGTGTTGATTTACAAAAGTATATAAAAAATTAAACTTTTTGTTAATAATACATACAACTTTAAGTTTTGAAAGACCAACTGATGTTTAAACTTATAAATGTGACAATTTTTACTTAGATAGTTTGCAAAAAACAGCTCTGAAATATAATAACTAAACGTTACGAGAATCAGAACGTGTTGCCATATAACGACTTTTAAAACTACCTAATTAGAAAACATTGTCAAATACAGTTTCCATGGATCCTTTCCGAAAAGGAGCACCCATGTTTATTGTTTAAACATCTTTCTTCACAAAATATAGCACAGCCATACACGTTTGAGAGCCGTGTCTGGCCATGTCACATGTCAACATACAAACTTTGTGCGGCATGCTAATTACTGGTAACGTTTTGGTAACACGGACCGTTGTGCGGCGCGCTCATCGCTCGCATCTGGCTTATCTATTGGCGTTAGTGACAAAAGTCATATTAGTCAATTTAGTCATACATCATCTGCCTAGCCTTTTCCCAACTATGTTAAGGTCGGGTTCCAGTCTAACCGGATGCAGCTGAATACCAGTGTTTTACATGGATCGACTGCCTATCTAAGCTCCACAACCCACTTACTGGGTAATACGATACCCCTTGGTAAGACTGGTTGTCAGACTTTCGGGCTTCTGATGACCCGTAACAACTGTCAAAGCAAAGATCCACGAAAGACAGCCGGGACCAACGGCTTAACGTGCTTTCCGAGGCACGGAGGAAACTCGGTATGTAAAGATGGTCAGTATGGGATCGACCCATGCAGCTATTATTACTTAGCCAGGAGTTCCTCATATTAGTCATACATGTCATGATAAATCGAGCCATGTTGCCACGAGAACTAAACTAAGTGATTAGTGAAGCAAATACTTTTGTAATAGCAAAACCTCAGAATTCACATGTGGCTGATTTAAGGATGATCGATAGTTATGTTTTTGCAAGTACTACTTAAGTCGGTGAGTTCACTACTCGTTAATACTACTAAGCAAGATTTTGAGCTTCATCCGAAAATGCATGAACAAAACTTTAGGCTGTCGAAGAGCTCGCAGAAATGCAGCCAGGATACGAACGAACGCTAAGAAATTGACATCGGATCCATCAAGGGGCAGAGAAATGCACCCATGAGCGTCCTGGCTTTGCAAGGCCTCCCCTTATTAGTTTTTTGTGGTTGGGAAATGACTTCTCCTGCTCTGGGCGGAGCGGGAAGGTGTGTCAGACCTTTACTGACGAAAACCCACCCGTGTTCCTTCAGTTGGCTGTGCCAGGGCCACGGTATGTCTTTCGAACAACTCGCAACCACGCCCCGGCGGCTAGGCCTCCCTTAGTTCATATTGTAGATAGTAAATTACAAATGACCGCAAATTTAGCCAAGCCCTAACTAAAACCTCCTAGCCAGGTACTGAGTGATAACTGATAACACCATTACAAGGTTAATCAAACCAAAACCAATCGCCGCAAAACATTTGTAGCGGTAAAAATTTAGTATCTGGGGGGCACGAAAACTAACCACGTCCATGAAAAGAGAACGCACCATTCTTGAGAAAAACAAATTATTGTAACCTAACCTCAAAACACTTGTTGTCAAAACGAAGTTGCTTCTGCACGTCTCCAGCGCTGCGGGAAGTGCAGCCCCTTCACCCTTACATAACAAAGGACAATGCTCACCTCCGCGCCTTCGATTTTTATATACACTATAGGGATATCAGCCAAAATACTACGTGGAGTGAGGTTGTCCCGATTTGGTTTTGGGACAGATTCAACCTATTTTAACCATAAATTAGTGGTTACTTAGTAATTTCCTTCTGAACAGAATTTCAATGAATGAAAACAAATAACATTGACACACAGTTCTTTTTTACGTTCCGTTTCATCTATTTTACACGACATTTTACACCACAGACAGACAGACACAGACAGGACAGGACAGGTACAGATTTTGGTTGTCAATCGCCCATTTTAACGTTTCTTTACACTATTTATCTGATTTGAGGTTAGAATCCATTTTTATAAATTTCTCGAAAAATATGCTTTATCTTTTAATAAGAATGATTACTTTATAATCAGGTACCCAACTCCTACCATCTTCTACCACTGTCATCCCTCACTTCGTGCCCCCGGATACTAAAGTCATGCCAAGCTTGTCTACACATCTGAAATAAAAATCTACTATTTTAGAAGAACTGTGGCTCACCATGACATAACATAATTTGACAGTTGTGACAGTGGTCAGACAGGGTCAGACATTTCTTAGTAGAATACGGTCAAATCGAAAATCGTATCGACTGACAACACTGACATCGCTTTATCATCTTTTGTCTTTTACTAATCTTGATAAGTGAAAGAGATAGCATGACATCGTATGTGATAAGACTACAATGACATGACGATCTCCGTCTCTGTAATTTAGTCGGTTGCTTGATAAGTCATAAGAGCACAAGTGTCACATCACATCACAACTTCATAAGTCACAACTTTCAACTTTGCATTGCAAGTTACATCACGCTATACACCGGTATGTAGATAATTGTTTACGGATCTAATAAATTATCTCTCACCAGAATATTTGCCGGCATTATAAATTGTTGCTATTCGTACCTAATATCAGTTGAATTGTCAATTTCATTGTAAATACATTACTTTATCACTTGTAACAAGTACTATCGGTAAGTTGTCACTAACATCTTTTGAAATTGATTATTTTTAAGAGATAAAAACCTTGCATAGGATAAGACTACACTAAAAATATTCTAGTGAGCGTGCCACAACAATTATCCTACAAAATAAGTAGCTTTGACTGATCTAAGTGTTTTTTTTCTGTGCGAATACGAACTCGGGTGTGTTTTGATAACTAATTCCAATAAGATATTAGTTAGTAGCTACTGAAAGAAACTCGTTTTACCGGTTTTGTAGACTTGTTTACATGTAAGGCGCTAGATTATACTCACTGTGTTTTCCGTTTGCAGAAAATGAAACTTGTGATCTTTGGTTCTACCGGCCAGACTGGCCTTTGCGCCATCGCTGCCGCCTTGAAAAAAGGTAAATTACATAGTTTTTAAATATTACTTACATCATTTTAATGTCTTGCTGTTGTGCTTCATATTTATTTATAAAAACCGACTGTATGTGTGTCGGACCATGCACAATGAAGGGTTCCATAGTTACCATGAGATTTACTATGTTATTTGAAGACCTTAGACTTCTTATACAGGGTGTCCGGTAAAGAATGGATAACCTTGGAATAGCATATTACAGACATGATGGCCGTTCTTAAAAAAATACAAAAAAAAAATATTAAAAAAAAAATATTTTTGGAGACTCCAAAAAATCATAATGTACGCACGACAACAGATCAAATTTTCAGTATAAGCTGATCTCGCATTGTATAGGATTTCCTTACAATGAGAGGTCAGTCTAAACTAGAAATGTATAGCTTGATGTGTAGCCGTGTGTACCTACTAGTGGGGATATTTTTTTTTTTTGTATTTTTTTAAGAACGGCCATCATGTCTGTAATATGCTATTCCAAGGTTATCCATTCTTTACCGGACACCCTGTATAAGTATTTTCCTGTGATCTATATATATATTGGTAAGTACTTAAAGAACTATTTTCTGCTTTTTTTTTTCAAAATTTTAGGCTTAGTAGTTTCAGAGATAAGATAAAAAAAAAAAAAACTTTATTTCGGAACAATAACACTAAGTACAACAAGTAAAATGATGACAGCTGCAAAAGTATAAACTGTAGCGCAGCTAACAACACCCTTCTCCAGATACAGAATGAAATGAATGTTCCTTATGGGGGGTCAATTTTCATCTGTTTTCTTAAAAATCTTAAAAATTATTTATTTTAAAATTATAAAAATATTCTATTTGAGATCCATTTCACAGCCATAACACATGGTACAGTTTGAACTTTTCTTTTTTGATTTTCTTTGAATGTTGCCCCCAAAAGTGAACCCCATATTCAAAATTAATTTATTTATGTTATACATCCGTATTTGGTACACAGTAATTCATAATTATGTGCACCAAATTTCAACTTAATTGGTCTATTCGATTCTGAGCAAATTGGCTGAACTTTTTATTGTTCTCCGTTGTCTCTAATATATCGTATGTGAAAGTCATGCATACATGTTATTTGAATGGTTACTAAAATGCCAATTTTTAATGTTATTTTAATTGTAAGCGACTGCTGTTGGTTTGCTTATCTATATCTATAAAAATCAATGCCACTTTTTGTTGTAATTTTACAACTCAAGAACGGCTGGACCGATTTAGCTGATATTGGTTATGAAATGTTTGACGTAGTCCAGGGAAGGTTTAAACGATGACAAAAATTGGAAAAAATGCTGGGAAAATTCTGGAAAACTGAAAGTGGATTTTATATGGGAATATTGAAATTAAGATAGGACAACGTCTGTCGCGTCAGCTAGTTATAAATAAATATATATTACGTCCTTTGGTGTAAACTGTAAGTGCAGTAAACAATTGTTAAATAAATTAATAAAATCGTTTATTTACAAAAGGGGCACATTTAAAATAAATACCATAACAATTAAAATAGAGTATTGTTCTTATTTGCCTGAACTAGGTTGAACCTGTGCTTCAGGCTAGAAAGTGTATAAATAATTAATGTAATAAATTAACACATTAGCTGCCAGACAATAGACACAAACGAAAATTAATTGTTTGCGGGCACTGGTGACCGGCGTGGCAGTTTGACATTTAGGTGGTAGTGAACTCAACTGAACTTTTCGTCCCCATTCTGCCAATGTCAGATGTGCTAAAAGAAAATAATTTTATTATGCAAAGTAATGAAAAAAAATGTAGATCCAATACCTACTAGTTGATTAATCGCCCTTACTGTTACAACTTATAGGGGCTATCAAAGTCAAATTGTTACCATGCATGCGCGGTTGCTTGCATGTACAAAAAATAAATAAATAAAATAAAATAAGCTTTATTTTTCTTCTACAATTTTGTTTGAGTTAACTAATGAATAATGATACAAAATTTGACTCTTATAATGTTAATAATATGTTTCTTAAATTCTATGTACCGTTATTTAATATATTATGTACAAGGACCGCTAGCAATAGCATTCGTTTCCATGCTATTCTAGCTTGTACAATATGCAAAACAAACATGTAATTCTGGCAAATCCAGTTCAACTACTTTGTGTTTTTTTCTTTGTTTCCTATATTGATTGTAAGGTTTTCCCGATGTAATATTATTTTTACAGTGAGTATCTTTTTAAAGAATTCTCCTGTAAGTAGGTATTATGTACTATGGAATTTGCGGGCGCATTGCCGAAATATCTTGGCAAGTCCGAACATAGGCACTACGAAGTTTCGCGCATGTTCTCTCACTCACACTCGCCTCATGGCACCATTTGGTTCCAAAAAAAATGTTACTGCGCAGCCTTCTGCGCAAAGTTCGGATTTGCCAAGATAAATCGCCCCAGTTGTATTAAAATTTTAATACAACTGGGGTAGGTAGGTACCCAATTTATGCAGCCCGCTGTACGTGTATCGAAATTGAAAAGAAATTTTTAATTTAGAACATTGATATGGACCATAACTACTCTACCAAAGAGTATTTGTTACCCAATAGTACTGATATTCAGCTGTATCCGGTTAGACCAACCTCAAAACTGTTAAAAAAGGCTAGGCAGCTGATGATGATGACTACTGCACCAAGATAAGACATAGACAGCTATTAGCGGTCGTAATAGGTAGTATTATAATTTTACATACATATTTAGGCACCTACTACTAATTGAATTAAGAGGCAACCGACTTGGATGACCATCAGAAATAAAACTCGTGACAACGATTTCTGCACTGGGATTCTGGTTTCTGACATTGGTTGAACTTCCAACCCCTACCCCCCCGCCTCCGGCCTTGGTGGTGATTATCCTATCATCGTCTCTTAAGAGGAAATGCGGGCAACCAGATTTTTGAAAATTAGGTATTTGAAGAAACTATTGCTGTCGAGCGAGCGCTCCGCCCTCATATTCGTGCGATAAGGACAACTGCAAATCCGACTAAATGGGTGTAGTTCATAATATCGACAGTCACTACATCGACGGTCGCTGTATCGAAAACGTTCCATCGACGGGTTAATGAATCGACAGTTCCCCAAATCGATGGTACGCTACATCGACAGTACACCAAATCGATAGTACGCTATATCGACAGTACACTAAATCGACGGTACGCTACATCGACAGTACATCAAATCGATAGTGCGCCGTATCGACAGTATACCATATCGATAATACGTTGTATCGACAGTACACCGTATCGATGGTACGCTGCATCGCCTCCCGAACCGAGACAGATTTAAATAAAAAACATGCTTTTAAAGTTTTTAATCACAATTTGTTAAAATGTGTCGATATTATGAACTAAATAGCCTATGTAAAAAGTCACAGTTCGAGGTTTGGCTCTCGCCTATTTCCTCCTCCAATATTGGACCAATTTAAAAGATATTTCATAAACTGAATAAGAAGGATATATACTATGCCCCTATGTTTTTTTTTTTCGGTGTTGTCAAATTTGTACACTAGGCCTCTGTTGACAGCGTTCTGAATAGGCAATTTTGAGCATTTTTTGAGGGTTCTAGTTCTTATAAAAATAATGTATCATCAAAAAGGAAAACATACGGGCATACAAGTAACTAATATTTATATCTCTGTAAAAAAACATTGCTTTATGGTCATAAACCAGAAAGAAAACAGGCGAGAGCGTTTGTATGGAGAAAAGAGCACCCGCATTTCCTCTTAAGTTTGTCTAGAGGACTTCGGGAGGCCCAATTTGCTAAGTAGGTAATTGAAATTGCTAATCCCAAAAACAATACAAAATTCTGTTTTTTCGTTTTTGTGTGAATACCCTATTCATTGTGTGCCTTAGGGCGTGCGCGCATTGCGGTGCGTTTTTCTACCGCATAATCTGTGAAGTATGGAATGTCTTTGAAGTGCGCGCACTGCGGTTACAAAAACGCATGCGTTTTAGTCACCGTAGGCCAGCCGCTGCAAAATTTCCGGCGAATCCACCGCACGTATTTTTGTATCGCATAGAAATATATGAAGTACCGCGCACTACGGTGAAAAAAACGCACCGAACACCCCGCCGAGAGTCCCGAGACACCGACAGTGTTGCCAACCGTACGATTTAAATTGTATTTATACCTTTTTGGAGCTGTACGATCATGTATTCCAAATCGTAAGCAAAATACACGATCTTTCCAAATCTTTCAATCTTTTAATAACAAAATATAAAAATTATGTTTGTCGATATAAAAATTCAATAACAACTTCTTTGGATTTTATATGATACGGTCATACTATGAAGGAAATTTTATTGTACTGTATTATCATACTTACTGCTTTATATATCATCTATCTATCTATCTATATTAATAAAAAGAGAAGTCCTGACTGACTGACTGACTGACTCATCAACGCCCATTTGCCCGTAGCTTCGCCCGCGTATAGGTATAAATAAAAACACTTTCGCTTGAATGTTAGTTAGATATTCAAATCAGTTAATAATTGTTTTTTTTTTAATTTCAATGCGTACCTACTATTTTCTTTCCAGTTCTTAGCAAAATATGGTACGATCCCCTAAAAAATAAAGTTGGCAACACAGCAACCAAGCAGCTCATTCTGCTCAATTGTTTTCGCGACACAATAGGGATAAAAATGTCGGACATGTCGGTGCCTGCCGTTTCTCCGGCGATGGTAGCACGGGCGTCGATCACTAATTTAGACATTGTTTTAATTAGTTTAGATTATCGAAAGCTGTAACGCTCATCATGTAATAACCCGAAAATTTTTTTGGATGCGCACGTAAATCTTCGTATCTCACAAAAAAAAAACCCTTTAAAGGCCTTAAGGCCGTCATGGGGTGCACCCAATACTGTTTTGGTACTCTTTTTTTGTGCAACAGTAAATATGTGCAGATAGTCATTTTTGTTTGATAGTCCATTGCGAATTTATTTACGACAACGTGCGACGTCTTGCGAGCATCACAGTGAGACTCGAATGAAAAAACATGCGTTTTTTCACCCGCAGTGCGCGGACCCGAGACTGCGTTTGTTTTACCGGTGCGGCAGAACTACCGGAACGTTTTCCACCGCACCGCAATGCGCGCTCGCCCTTAACCTGGGTCACATAAATTTATTTTCTTTCTTTTTTTTAATTGTCGGCCAATCGACAAAATACACGATTTGTAATGTTGAATTGATTAGCCCATTTCATTGAAAGCTATCTACATAATGATCTTTGACATTTTCGTAAGTTTTAGATTAACATTATGACGTTGTGGGTACGGTCAGCAAGAGAAGTCGGTTAACACTTACTTTTTGACATCACCTAAAATAACGCAAAATGATACGATAACCTGCTTTTTAGCATTTCATACAACGACCATATATACCTAGACTCCTAATAACAGACGACCGATGTCTGTCAACACATTAGGCGTAAAAGTCTTATTAACCGTCGTCACTCACCAATAGTCACCAAGTTCGTATTAGTTTCGACCACTCCTGTGAGCCGTAAACATGCACAGACCTTGAGTTAGCCAATCAGAACGCAGTACCCCGTCCCCCTCGTACCTCAGCAAGTTGGCAGAATAGTTTTCGTGCGTTAGATCGTGTATTAGGCGTCTATAGGCTGTATGGTCGTTGATTTCATATAACAGATAAAGAGTTCATTTTCTTTAAAATTTACGTCTGTTCCGATTTTAATGCAGTATTTTTGTCAATAATTAAGATTTATAAAACACAAGTGTTAATCGACTTTTGTTGCTGACTGTACCTACTTACTCTTACATTCAAGTAGTGTATTTAACAAACAACTCTCACCCTAAACGCATACACTTCCGTTCCGTCCGTCGTGGACTCGTGGGTAAAATCAATTAATCAATCTGCCTAGCCATTTCGAACTATGTTGGGATCGGCTTCCGGTCTAACCGGATGCAGCTGAATACCAGTATTTTACAAGGAGCGACTGCCTATCTGATCTCCACAGCCCAGTTACAGGTAATAACTAATAATGAGATACTTACTGCTAAGACTGGTTGGGTGTCAGACTTACGGTAAAAATATGAAGCTAAAATCTTAGTTTTTTTAATAGTATATTCGTCGTTATATTTTTGACGCTGACTGTACCTAATCGAGTAACACCACAGATAAAAGCTAGTAAGCAAGGTGGACCGATGAGCTGGTGAAGGTCGTCGGAATCCGCTGGATGCGAGAAGCACAGAGCCGGTCGACGTGGCGTCGGTCGCTTGGGGGAAGCCTATGTCTAAAGTCGGGTCGCGAAGCAGAAAGAATTTCGTTCAATGACCCCTATATCTCTATCGCTCTCGCACATTAGAAGGTCTTCTAATGTGCGAGCGCGACGGCAATACATTGAAATGTTGTTAAAATGCATAATTAGTAATTAATACTCAAACAGTAATAAGATTTATAAATAAATTAAAAACAAATTAGTGGTATCATACTAGCCGACCTGACGGTCTGTTTTCCTGACCAAATTTTTATAACTCGTAGGTACAAAAATCTTATAGAAAAAAAGGACGTTCAGCTTTTCCCGAATTTGAAACTTTTTCATTTTTTCTTTCTATAATATCATAATTCAGACTATAACGATCGTTCTAAAACAAAAAATAACCAAATCGGTCCAGCCGTTTTCAAGTGATGAGTTTACCAACGAACGACATTTCATTTTATTATACATGTCCCGGAATTAACGCACAATCTCTTAAAGTGATAGTTATGAATACCTTTTACAATGGGACCAGACAAAAAAAAATCGCGGAAAATTCAGCTGTTCCCTTCATTTTTACCAGTTGTACGAACATAAATGTTCACAACAGCAAATATTTTTCGCGATTTCAGGTTTGGCCCCATAGTAAATGTTGTTCATAATGATAAGCACAATGACCCCTTAAGAGGCTGTGCGATAATTCTGGGACATGTTGTATCACTACATAGTATAAAACAGTCGCTTCCTGCTGTCTGTACCTATGTATGCTTAGATCTTAAAACTACGCAATGGATTTTGATGCGGTTTTTAGGGTTCCGTACCAAAATGGTAAAAAAGGAACCGTTATGGTGTGACTCAGTCCGTCTGTCTGTCACAGCTGGATATCTCAAGAACTACTAATGCTATCAACTTGAAATTTAGAATAGTTTTAGATGACGTTGACCAAACTATCTTGCAAATAAGAATGAAATAAAAATAATTATATTTTTTTTGCATCTGGGACTGAAAGGGGGTCTTAAAAAATTAAAGTGGGGCTACTAGGGCATGTGAGGTATCATATGAAAGAACGCTGTTTGCACATTCTCAAACTATTTTTTATGTTTTTTTTAGGCCGCATAGTTTTCGACTTTTGATGTAAAATGTAAAAAAAATACCGCCCCCCCCCCCCCTTATCTCCGAAGTTTGCAAAGCGAAAAATCTGTAATTATTCTATGTGATAGAAGTTTATGTAAAGATTACAGGAAAAATAAAACGATGTCTCTAAGTAGCACACTTTTTCAGAAATCGGAATGGAACCCTCGGTGCGCGAGCCCGACTCGCTCTTGACCGGATTTTTTTAATAGATAGAGTGATTCAAGAGGAAGGTTTATATGTATAATAGATGCGCGGGCGAAGCCACGGGCAAAAGCAAGTAGGATATAAAATATACCTTACATACACCATCTTTTTAAAATTCTTAGATAATTTGCAACCTGGGATGACATTGTTCGTTTGTTATCGTTCATACTTCACACCGCTGATTACCGATAAGATCTCCCCCACATAAAAATATGGCCGTTTTAGGCGCTGTTGTCATCAAAGGAAGCGCAACTTGAGAATAACTCTTCTATCTTTTAACCAGCGATATAAATAATCTCGGAATACTGAGAATTTTCAGATACACAGTCAACATAGATAAGATTTTTAAAAACTGAAATGATTACTGATCTTTGATGCTAACTGTACGCACGGCTACAGATCAAGCTATACATTTCCAGTATAAGCTGATCTCGCATTGTATAATAGGATTTCCTTATGAGAGGTCAGCGTAAACTGGAAATGTATAGCTTGATGTGTAGCCGTGTGTACAAGATATTTTTGAACACGGATACCTTACGTATCTTCAAGTGTGACGTTAATCATGCTATATCCTGTGGAAGGGCCTGGACTTTTGCAGCAGTGCGTTTCTTCTTAGCATGTCGATCTAAATGGAGTCTGCCCCTAAGAGGTCGTTAAACCCCGGATAACTATTACTAGCTGCGTCCCGCGGTTTCACCCGCGTATACCGGGATAAAAAGTAGCCTATGTGTTAATCCAGGGTATAAGCTATCTACATACCCATATTTCATACAAATCGATCCAGCTGTTTGAGCGTGAAGAAGTAACCTTAAAAGGAACTGTGAGTCTGTGATCTATAGCGATTAACTGACTGTAAATGTGTGGGCCCTTAAGTCGTTGAACTGTCAAAATGAAACCGATTCCGATTGATTGATTGATTGATTGATAGTGTTACGCAATTAATGCTGGAGCTAGGAAAATAGATACAATATCTGCCCGCTCTAGCGCTGCCAACAGCTCTCAGTTTTTGAAAGCGGATTATCAATTCGATAATGCTATTGTTGCGATATCTTGATCACGTAGGTACTTATTGCATTTATGAACACTCGCTGTAGAATATTTTAAGTCCCATATAATAGTAGCAGACGAACCTATTGCCATCAGCCGAGCACAAAGTCTACCGGGCACGATATGACATATTCTCTCAGAATTCTTGCTGATATGACCTCGTGGCTATGTTAATAACAGCCGCACGGGTCGATCCATCGGGTTAAGCTACGCTTAGCAGGGTTGGTCCGTGAATGGGTGACCATCTTTACATACCGACACTCCTCCGTGCCTCTGAAAACACGCTAAGCCGTTGGTCCCGGCTGTCATTCGTGGATGTTTGGCAGTGGTTACTTAGTCACAAGCCCGAAAGTCTGACAACCAGTCTTATCGTATTACCCAGTTACTGGGTTGTGGAGGTCAGATAGGCAGTCGCTCCATGTAAAATACTGGTATTCAGCTGCATGCGGTAAGACTGGAAGCCGACCCCAACTTGGGAAAAGGCTAGGCAGATTGATTGACGTAAGAAGAAGAAAACTACTGGTCCTCGCATTAAAATGTAAACCTCCCAGAAACTAATAATTATAATTTTGTCCATACAGGCTACTCAGTCCGCGCCTTCGTCCGGGACCCGAAAAAAATCCCAGATGAGTACAAGAACAAAGTAGAAATCTTTCCCGGTAACGTGTTAGAGCCTGACTCGGTCGCAGACGCTGTTGACGGCGTAGACGGCGTCGTCATCGCTCTGGGAACTGGGCACGATATTCCCAGTAGCCTAGCTCCCACTTCCGACATGTCGGAAGGAACGAAGAACATTCTAGACGCTATGAGGGCGAAGAATGTGAAACCAGTGTCGGTTTGTCTGTCTGCATTCTTACTTTACGAGCCGGAGAAGGTTCCTAAAATGTTCGTGGATATCACTAAGGACCATCAGAGGATGTGGGATGTTGTGAAGGTTAGCCCTTTGAATTGGGTCGCTGTGTTCCCGCCGAGGATTGATGGTAAGACTACTTCTTTTCTTTGCTTTCTTTCTTTCTTCTTTTTGTCAGTATTTTGGTCCTGAATATGTCTTTTGACAAAGATCTTGAGCTGAGTTTTACCCGACTAAATAATATAAAAGGGTTATGATTTTAGAAGGCTTTTGTATGTAGATAATTATGTTTAGCTGTTTCCCTCATAATATCCTAAACTACTCGAAGTATTTTTTGTTGACTAACTAGCTGACCCGACAGACGTTGTCCTGTCTTAGCTATGAATATTCTAATGTAAACGCGTGAAGTTAAAATAGTCGTTAAGTTTTCTGAAATTTTCCAATTTTCTGCGGTTTCTTATTTTTTTTTTCATTAGGATCTTCTCCTGACAATAATAAACAAAAAAAATTGAATTAGCGAAATTGTTCCATCCGTTCACGCGTGATGCGATGACCAAGGGAAATAAAGATTAATTTTTAAAGATGATTTATCATTATACTCTTATGATTTTATACCATGCATTAGGCCAGTTGTACACGGCACGGTTTCTTTACCGTACGACGCACTAGAGCCGCACCGCAGAATAATCGTGTGAGGATGTAAATGATACGGTAAACCAAACCACCGCCACTACTTCCATACAATACTGACCGTGCTTACACACCGCTAATTAACCGCAGTTTTTCACGGCAAAAAAACGTGTGTGTACGGTCAGCAACAAAAGTCGGTTAACACTGCTACTTTTTGACAACACAATATCATTCGATAAACTACTTTTTTTTGTGTAACTGTTAACCCGCGAAATTATTTTTTTTTTTTTTGGGTTTTTTGCAATTTGCAGGTCCGAGTTAGGTTGGATCTTGATCAATGTATGATACGCGGAAAGAAAACATATGCATTTATATAATTTTAACCATAAAAATCATCAATACATCTCTCTAAGTTAGATTTCGTGCAGACTCGTCAAACGAACGAAATCTAACGACGTTTGTTTATGTTTTATTTCCGCGTATCATACTTTGATCAAGATACAAACTAACACGGACCTGCAAATTGCAAAAAACCCAAAAAAAAATCGAATTTCGCGGGCTACACAGCGCAATCACCATAATAAATGAGATTAAAAATTGCAAGTGTTTATCGACTTTTTTTGCTGACTGTACAACGGGTCTGCAGCACTTTTCCCAGCCCTGAACTAGATACGTTTCGTTTTTCCAGATATCCCTAGCCGCGAGTACACAATAGTCGCAGATTGTACTAAATCTCCAGGCCCTGTTATCTCGAAATGGGACCTAGGAACGTTCCTCGTCGACTCCCTGACTGATTCCAAGTACTTCAAGAAAGACATCGGTATTTGTAATAAGTAGGATCATTATATTATTTAAGTTATGAACCGGACTAAGAAGGGGTCATTTTGTAAGTGCCATTTTCAATCTTCAAAGTGATTTTTTTAGTTATTATGTCACGGTAATGTGTCCAATTTTTGAAAAATGACATTTATTTGTAGTTAAATTAATACCTAAATTGAATACAGGGTGAAATTGAATTCATAAGCAATATTTTAAGGGGTCATTGTACTCATCGTTATAAACAATTTTTACTAGGGACCAAACCTGAAAACGCGAAAAAAAATCAGCTCTTCCATACTTACATATTTTATTTTCGCATAACTCGTCAAATTGTACGGAACAGCTGATTTTTTTTTGTCGCGATTTCAGGTTTGGTCCCATAGTAAAAGTTGTGCATACCGATGAGTTCAATGACGCCTTAAGAGGTTGTGCGTTATTTAAATTACACCTTGTAGACTATTGACCCAAAGGCTTTCTTTTTTGCCAGTAAGGATAATTTTATTAAAAGATTACGTTGCGTTGATTTTTGCTATGTAGGTTAAAAAGATTATGAGATATTACTATTTTATTAAAATTATTTCCTTATTGTTTAATCTTTTTATTACTATAAATAAACAGTTTTGATTTATTTTTCAGATTATTAATAATTTTACCTTTTAAGTTATTATTCTTAGTCCGGTGTTTAATATACTTACTGCAATGTATTTTTATAATTGTATATATACCTATATAATGTAATTGTGGTGAAATAAATCAATGTGTTTCACGCATGACTATGACAGGATTTACGTAAAGCTATCTGATGACTATTCAAAAATACATTGTTGTTACTATAGAGGCAATCATGTTTTCCATTTCTATAAATTCATTAAATTACGTATTGTCGAAGTGTGTGACGTCATTACACGTAGAAAATAATTTTATTTTATGAATATTGATTGATTCACTAACTATATGCTATTTTCTTTATTTAATTGCCATTATGTGAAATAATGACTTGCATTTTGTCTCGATAATGTTGTGATTTTACTGCAGTTAATAGATTATTAATCCGTGTGCTGTATATTTTAAAAGTAAATCCAATTTTAAATCTACGTGTGTCAACACCAACGAATACCTCATTTTAAATAAATAAATGTAAAACAAATATATTTTGTTGGTAATAAATTTTTTAATCGTTTTTGCTATTTTTTTATACCCTGGTGTCGTACTGTCGTCAATCAAATTGGGAGTGAAATGATTATAGGTTTGAGTTTCCCATATTGTTTTGCAAAAGTCCAATCTAAGCCGAGGTGTTCGGAATCCGGATTAAGCGTGATGTGGTTGATATAGTTGATAGGGAAATAATTATCTCTTGAATTATAAGACGAAGATGTTACGCTGACCCGACTTCCCTTCCTAGAAGTGAGGGTTTCTGAACTGCTCGGGTAGTAGTCAGTGCCACTACTGACAGGGCTCCACGGATGCTTCACCCTGGCGACCTCCGACATCAGCTCCTCACTTGTGAACGACTCCACTGTCCAAGAGCTAGAGGGATTCTTCACCAAAGGCAGACTTAAATGCATGCTTTGACAGGGAGTTAGCGCTAGATTATACAAAGTTATTGTCGCCTTGCTGAAATCCAGACTTGGCTGGCGGCTAGAGGCGGTGGTGGTCAGCGGCTCCACAGTCGACGACGAATTGTAAGTATCCACTGTCGTCCAGGACATTAAAGATTGGCTAGCAGTAAATCCACTCTCCGTACTCCAAGGCGTGCTGATCATGCTCAACGTGTTCATGGTAGCATGCGTGCCGTCATCAGATCTGTTCGCCCCTACTGAATCGGTGCTCGATACTGTGGAATGTTTACTCGTCAATGGGCGTCCCGATTTAAATTTAGATAATGGATCTTTTGTCTTGGAAACTGCCCTTAGGAACTCCATTTTTAACGGCGTCCATATGGCTATGTTTTTCAGTATCCTCGTTCAGTCATGCTGTATGAATTTTTGCCATTACAGCGATCGGGTAGCAATCGTTAGCTATGTCGATGAGCCATCTATATACTTGTATAGAACTGAATAATGTCTGTATGCATTGCAAGGGATCCATTCTATTATTTGGATGATTTTCTCACCCTTATAACGTTGAATACAAGCTTACCATTTTCTTCTGTCGTACAATTTTGTATTGAGTCTGTTTGAAAGTGTAGGCAAAGTGTAGGATATTTTTTTTATATTATTATAAAATTTTGTAATATAATTGAGTTCAATTTGACTTCATTATTTTTTATTTAGGTACTGTCGATTTGACAGTGACGTAAATAATATCTTTGAATTTTAAATGAGCAAGTAGTTTTATGAATAAAGGTCGAATGTTAAGTTTATGGACATTTTAATTAGATTAAATACTCGTGGTATTCTTTCGTGCGTTATTCTTTGTTTTCATTGAAACTGTGCTGTAATTAGATAATTAGTCTATTGTCAATCCTACACATATACAGGATGTACCAGAAAGGTGTGATCAAAAAGGGTATGGTACAGACCATCAAACTGAACAACTTTCTCCATGGGACCAAGACCAACATCGTAATCGCGAAACAAAAATTCAGCTGTCCCATACATTTGGGTCAATTATGTGTTGAAGTTTTGTATGGGACAGTTGATAATTTTTTCGCGATTACGATGTTGGTCACATGGAGAAAGTTGTTCAGTTTGACACTCTGTGTCACACCTTTCTGGTACACCCTGTATAGGGATACCTAAGTATAATATTATCTAAATCTGTATCTGAGTTGTGGAAGTCAGTCAGGCAGTCGCCCTATGTATACCGGTATTTAGGTGCATCCGGTTAGACTGGAGAAGCTGTGGCGGCATCTACATCGCCACATATGAACTACGCATCAATGACATGACGTCACGCAATCCTGCATCGCGCAATTAGAGTTTACTACGCGACTAGCATATACAGGGTGACTTTGAAAACATGCGACAAAATTTAAGGGGGTGTTCTACGCATCAATATGAACAACTTTTACTAAGGGACCAACATCGAATTCGCAAAAAAAAAATCCGACCTTTTACAAAAGGGTCCAATACCTTTAAGTATAATATGGGAAGGTAATTTTTTTTTTGCGAATTCGATGTTGGTCCCTTAGTAAAAGTTGTTCATATTGATGCGTAGAACACCCCCTTAAATTTTGTCGCATGTTTTCAAAGTCACCCTGTATACAACGTCCCGACATCAACCATTGGGCAGTGGCCCACCAGACACAACACCCTGTTCCTCATGCCTCTAAAAAGCCGACCCCAACCCATGTTGGGAAAAGGATAGATAGATGATGATGATGAAAGTATAACATCTAGTCCTAATAAAAGCTAAGTTAGCTAATCCATGCGTCAGGTTCGTGAACAGTCGCTGTCAGTGAAGGCTGGTCATATGTTAGCTGCCACGGCTTATTTTAATTTAATTTGAATTTAGTTTTTTTTTTATTATATTTTTATTAGGACGCTTTTAATGTTCTGCATCGTTCTCACGCGTATAATTTCCAACGTTGTATAGGCCAGTAGGAAATAAAAAGGCAAGCGGACTGTAATTACGGTTTAATGGTAGTTCACAAAATAATAGCAACTAGGTAAATGTCAAAATAGGTCCGAGCGCGGTCGTGTCGGACGAAGCAATGTCGCGCCGCCGCACTAAGCACGAAGACCGTAGTTTCGGCCTTCGTTACGGGCGTTTCTTACTCCGTATCACCAACGGATGGATGATTGGTTCGGGGCCCGAACGAAGTATGAATGACAACATGATTTGCCAGTTGTCCCTACTCCCGATGTGTTGCCCGTCCGAAAAATTTAACCTTTACACTTGTTTTAATGGATCGTAATGTCAGACGGACGGATAAACGGACGGACGGACTTAGGGAGTAGGCCCCCTGTTTCGTGCCCGAACCCCGCGCCGCGAAACATGAATGATGTAACCAATATTTTGTAACCGTATTTTAATTTAAAAAGTTGTCCGTGGAGTTTCTTGCCCGTTCTTCTCCATAGGTACCTACTACGCTTTGGAATGGGCAACTAGCTTCATATTTCTGACTGACCGACCCCTTGACAGTTCAAAAGTTCCTGTAATTGGTTTATCTATAAGTATATATGTCGCAGGTATATGACAAAATCAGGTTTTTGATCAAAAACCTAGGCTTTTGATCAAGAACTGGAAGAAGACGGTCGACGTCAGGGGCATCACGAGGTTCGGTTAGGTTAGGTTCCTTTAAACTCTGCTGACAGAAATAGGAGCCCTGCCCAGCGGGGCTCCGTCGACCGGTTCTTGATCAAAAGCCTAGGTTTTTGATCAAAAACCTGATTTTGTCATAAACCTGCGACATATACAGGGTGTCCCGTAAATAATGGATAATCTCTTAAGGGGTCATCGTACTCATCATTATGAACAACTTTTACTATGGGACCAAACCTGGAATAGCGAAAAAAAAATCAGCTGCTCCCTACATTTTGACGAGTTTGATGTAGATAAATGTACTGGTCAGCTGATTTTTTTTCGCGATTTCAGGTTTGGTCCCATAGTAAAAGTTGTTCATAATGATGAGTACGATGACCCCTTAAGAGATTATCCATTATTTACGGGACACCCTGTATACAGGGTGTAAGGGACAGCCCTCAGCAAACTAACAGGGTGCATTCAGCTCCTCATTTTGAATTCCACCGGAAATCTCAGGAAAATTTTCATTTTTTCAATTTTTTTTTCAGTTACATTTTCATTATTTCAATGTAAAATTGCATTGTGTGTTCGCAGCACTCCATTTATGTAAAAAAAACTGCAAAAAAAACCAGCAATGGATGTTGAAATACTCTAACCAACGACGCGTGAAATCAGCTGTTCACTTTCTGTCTAGCTACAGAGTTCATCGAACTCACCGCATACCTATTACCTACCCCTCCCAACCAGTAATAGACGCTCCGATTTGTGCACAAAATCACACACAAATCAGGTTTATTGGATTCCCTTAACATTCCTGAAAAAATTTAATGTACCGGTCATCTTAGTATGACATACTGAATTCACCCTATCAGTTTGCGGAGAGCCCTCCGCAAACTGATAGGGTGAATTCTGTCCCTTACACCCTGTATATAAATAAAAAGAGAAGTCCTGACTGACTCATCAACGCCCAGACCAAACCCTTGGACCTAGAAAGCTGAAATTTTGCACAGAGGTTCCCTTTCTTATGTAGACAAGGAATAAGGAAGGAATTCCCGGTAGTACGTTCCCGTGGGATATTTTCCAACATCCACGCAGGCGAAGCCGCGGGCAAAAGCTAGTTTGAAATGAATGCTTTGAGTTTGAAGAAATAAAGAAAATATCAATAATGGTCTTCAATATTATATTTGCTGCTAGCTTAAAATATAACAACTATTACTAACTGTACAATTATTTACATTTTACTAATCGATTAAGGGCTGATTTTTCAATACTCAGATAACTTTTATCTGAAGAACAAGTATGACAGTTTGACATATTGTCTATACGAAAACTGTCAAACCGCCGTATTTATTCCATAAATGAAAGTTATCTGACGATTGAAAAATTCTTTAAAGTATCTGAAATTTCTTAACTATGTACCTACGTGGTGTAAGTGCAAACAGTGACAATCTTTTAAGGGGTCATTGTACTCATAATTATGAACAACTTTTACTATAGGATCAAACCTGAAATCGCGTAAAAAAAATCAGCTGTTCAGTACCTACATCTATGTTCGCATAATTCGTTAAAATGTAGGGAACAGCTGTTTTTTTTTTCGCGATTTCGGGCTTGGTACCATAGTAAAAGTTGTTCATAATGATTAGTACAATGACTCCTTAAAAGATTGCCACTGTTTATCACTTACACCCTGTATAAAGAAAATGAGAATGACTATAGCTATTTTGAAAAAATCAAACTAACTTCAAAAGACACTACGGTGCCTACCACACGTGCGAGATTTTAGAGACCATTCTGCACAGGATAAGCACAATTATCAATCAACCTGTTTAGCCAGACTGATTTCGTGCACGTAGGTATTAATCTGTGACGTAGGTAAGTAGGTACAGTACGACACAACTTAGATGTAGCATACATTTGAAAATTTGCATTCATTAATTTCAATTGTATGAATGATTTGGTCATATGACTTTACAAGTCATTGCGTTTGCGTAAAGATAATTTTTGCCTAAAGTAGTAAAAGATTTGTGATTTTGAGGGCGCACTCGGTGCGACCCCATCAGGTTAAGCTACGCTTGCCGGGGTTGGTCCGTGGGATCTTTACATATCGAGACTCCTCCGTGCCTCGGAAAGCACGTTATGCCGTTGGTCCCGGCTGTCATTCGTGGATCTTTGACAGTCGTCACGGGTAGTCAAAAGTCCGAAAGTCTGACAACCAGTCTAACCAAGGGGTATCGTATTACCCAGTACCTGGGTTGTGGAGGTTATATAGGCAGTCGCTCCATGCAAATTACTGGTATTCAGCTGCATCCGGTTAGACTGGAAGCCGATCCTAACATAGGAAAAGGCAGATTCTCAGTTCGGATGGTGATTGGTTTTACGAATTTTGCTGATGCTATTATCTAAGTTGTGTCGTACTGTAGGTACACGAAACAAAATAAGACTAAGTTGTCAACGTCGTAAATAAATGTCAAATATTTCGCTATTTTGATCAATAACGTATTATAGATAGACGCGTCATACACGAACATCAGTGCTTTCAAAAACAGCGTAAGCCATGATGTACCAACATACCAGTATATACTGGCCGCAAAGAAAAGGAAAGACGCATGCCGATACCTGTTGTAAGTGTGGCGGCATCTACATCGCCACATATGAACTACGCATCAATGACATGACGTCACGCAAAACCTGCATCGCGCAATTAGAGTTTACCACGCGATTAGCATATATACAACGTCCCGACAACAACCGTCGGGCAGTGGCCCACCAGACACAACACCCGTCTGGTCGGAGGATCCTCCCTTTTCAATAGAGGATGAGTGAACTTTACACCCTGTTCCTCGTGCCTCTATACTGGTGACCCCGAGCATGAACGTCAGCGCAGCCTTCGTGCAACTACATCAGCGTGACGTCATCAGCATCACTTCCTCAAGCTTTCGAGCGGCGAGTCACACAGCCAGCCAGCATCCACGGCTTCAACAGGTATCCTGACCACCAGCATGCAGCGGACGCGCATTCCTGGTCATCACCTTCAGCCTCAACCCAGCGCTGTACACTCCGACTCACTGGAGCATAACGCAGCGCCACCCCGACTCACTGGGGTATCACCGCAGACAGTTCCGACTCACCGTGAACTATGCGGCACCCGGTTCCGACTCACTGGAACCACAACTGGCACTGGCAAGCATCGCAAGATACACCACTCAGCCCACTATCGACCTCCGGTCTCCAGAGGGGAGTGATGTGGCGGCATCTACATCGCCACATATGAACTACGCATCAATGACATGACGTCACGCAAAACCTGCATCGCGCAATTAGAGTTTACCACGCGATTAGCATATATACAACGTCCCGACAACAACCGTCGGGCAGTGGCCCACCAGACACAACACCCGTCTGGTCGGAGGATCCTCCCTTTTCAATAGAGGATGAGTGAACTTTACACCCTGTTCCTCGTGCCTCTATATAAGAAAGAGATGAATATACTTATTTAATTACGTCACTAGCTGCTGCATGTTCACTGGCGCGCGTGCGTGACTGATATCACGCCGGGCAATTACCCTTCATTTAATTTCCCATTTTTGAGCCCGGGTAACGCATCAAAAGGTATCATTGATTTTGATTACATAACATAACACCACGCCTGTGAGCCCCGCAGGGTTGGGCAGAGGTGTACCTTCAGTACCTTCACCCACATTTCGCCAAAGTCCCGTGTAATAAATAGGGGGCGAGCCTATAGCCATCAACCGGGCACAAACGGGACTCTGGACTGCTACTGAGAAATTCTAGATAGAAAAATCCAATAACATTTCCCCCCACCCGAAAATCGAATCCAGGAGCTCATGCTCAGTAGTAGCGTTGCGACCACTACACCAACGAGGCAGCCTGTTTTTATTAAATCACACTTCGTTACACTAATACTTATTATAAAGGCGAAAATTTTTGAGTGTGTATGTTTGCTACTTCTTCACGCTCAAACGGCTGGACCAATTTTGATAAAATTTGGTATGTACATAGCTTATACCCTGGATTAACATGTAGGCTACTATTTATCCCGGTATACGTGGGTGAAACCGCGGGGCGCAGCTAGTAATCAATAACACTCAATTGTACTATAAAATATCATTCTATTCTGTTTTTTTATCGTAAGTAAAGACGATGTCGACCATTCTGCCAAAGTCTAAAGTGAATTGAAAAAGCTGTTATAAATTAAAACAAATAAATAAAATGATAAACATCGTCGATGATACAGGAAATCTCTTGATCTATGATGCACTAAAATATTGATTGCTGTAATGGCACTGGATTAGGTGTAGTACCTACCTAATAAAAGCATTTGGAAGGGTTCCAAATATTTTGTTTTAGTTCAGGTGTCAGTGTTACGATATTAGTTATTGCATAATAAATATTTTACACAGAGCGATATTTGAAAAAGTAATATTGTATAATTTGGTAGTACACAGCGAACACAGCGTACACAGCGTACACAGCGTTTGGCGTGGTTTGGTATACAGCGAATTATTTGACAGCTATTTGCGACGGTGACAACTTTTAGAATGCACTCTCACGCCTCACACGAGACACCATTGGATCTTAAGGAGGATCCGCAGTAGTCGCGAAATTTAAATTTTCTCTACTTTTTTACCTAATTACTGGACCAATTTCGTTCATTTTTTATATATCGTCAGCAAAGGCGATAAAAAGTATATGGTTGAATTTATTGCCTATATGTGAGTTCCATACCGTATATAGGGTGACTGGTAATTAGTGAGCGATACCTAAACACATGATTGTGCTCATGATAACAAACAACTTTTACTATGGGACCAACCCTGAAATAGCGAAAAAAAATCAGCTGCCCCATACATTTTGACGAGTTATGCGAACATGAATGTAGGGAGCAGCTGATTTTGTTTTCGCGATTTCAGGTGTGGTCCCATAGCAAAAGCTGTTAGTTATTATGAGCATAATCATGTGTTTAGGTATCGGTCACTAATTACCAGTCACCTTATATAATTATATAAACGTAAAATACCATCATCGTTGTGAACCTATGTGGTATAAGGCGATACTTGAGGTGTAGGTACACGGTACGGATCTCAAAAAGATGACGCCAAACTGATCATAAAGGGAGCCTCAAAAGTTAGCGCTTCGCTAAGAACAACTAATATTTCTCACACATCACGCTAACGACCTGTCGACTTCAACAACTCTCTCTTCAAGCAACTCGATGTCCAGCAGTATCTTCCCAAGTTCTCCAGTTCTGAATGCTTTGATCATCGTACGGGCGACTTCGGTGATGTCCGGAACGTCACGGATGCGGTTGTCGAAGTCCCGCGTCCGGCGCACGCGGTTGTATTTTATCGCGCCGGCTATCAGCACCTGTAATGGTAAAATATGTGTTATAATTGGTGCCTATTTTCATTAAAAGCGTCTAACGCAAAAAAAAACAAAAACGCAAAAAAACAAAAAACGAAAAACAAATTAACGTATTTTCTTTCTTTTCTTTCTTTCTAACGGGCCTCTGCGAGTTGGTTTCGGACCCTCGTACGCCTTCCAAAGGTCCGGGACCCAGGGTCCCGAGATATGTCAAAGACACTTTAAATAGCAACAAAGTCGATTAACACTCCAGTTTTTTTAATCTTAATTATTGAGCAAGACATATAATTAAAATCAGAACAGAAGTAAAATTTTAAGATCTCCTAGACTCTTAGTTGTATTAGGAAAAAACCGGTCAAGAGCGAGTGGGACTCGCGCACCGAGGGTTCCGTTCCGATTCCTGAAAAAGTGTGCTATTTAGAGACATCGTTTTATTTTTCCTGTAATCTTTACATAAACTTCTATCACATAGAATAATTTCAGATTTTTCTCTTTGCAAACTTCGGAGATAAGGGGAGGGGGACGGTATTTTTTTACATTTTTCATCAAAAGTCGAAACTAAAAAAAAAATAAAAATGTTTGAGAATGTGCAAACAGCGCTCTTTCATACGATACCCCACATGCCCTAGTAGACCCACTTTGAATTTTTAAGACCCCCTTTCAGTCCCTGTTGCAAAAAAAATACATGTATTTTTATTTCTTTCTTATTTGCAAAATAGTTGGGTAAACGTCATTTAAAATTGTTCCAAATTTCAAGTTGATAGCATTAGTAGTTCTTGAGATATCCAGCTGTGACAGACAGACAGACAGACAGAATCACACCATAAGGGTTCCTTTTTTACCATTTTGGTACGGAACCCTAAAAAGTAGATGGTCAAATCATTTTGTATTAATTTACATGATATGTAAAAAAGTAGCAGTGTTAATCGACTTATGTTGCTGACCGTACCTATAAATTAAAGTCGTTTTTCGTGTCTGTTTGTGTGTAATTGGAAGAACAAAGCGGTCACAGAGGACCGAGATATTCTCCTAAATTACGCAACGGATTTTGATGGTAAACATTTGTGAAATTGTTAGAGAAATTGTATTTGACAAAACAAGAACTAGGCGTTACTTGCGATTTTGGCCACGAGGCAAAAGAACCTCGTAATGCTATAAGTTGATCATGTATGAAAGAGGTCTATAGACAACAAATAAGTAGGTACAGTCAGCAACAAAAGTCGACTATCACTGGTGTTTTCTAAATCTTAATTATTGAGGAAAATACTCCATTAAAATCGGAACAGATGTAAATTTTGATGAAAATTAACTCTGATTTATTATATGAAATGCTAAAAAGCAGGTTATCGTATCATTTTGTGTTAATTTAGATGATGTCAAAAAGTAGCAGTGTTAACTGACTTCTATTGCTGACCGTACTCTTATACACGAGCGCGTCGGCTGCAGTTGGCAACGTGCCGCTCGTGTATATGAGCACTAAGGTCCGTATTAAAGAAGGAAACTCAAGCATTTATCTTTGTTTAAATGTTGGTTTAAATCTAGTTTAAAACTAGTTTCAACCAATCAAATGGCTTGAATCTAGTTTTAAGTAATGCTTGAGTATTGAGTGACGTTCTGTAATACGGACCTAAATCTTTGATTCACAATTTTCTTGTTTTTAGGTACGAAAAGTTCTAAATGACTCATTAGAATTCGAAAATCAATGGCTAGGTTATGAGCATAGACTTATAAAAAAAGATGGACTCCGCGCCACGCATATCGAAAGTGAAGCACCCTACCGATCTATGTGTGCGTGATTTGAGTACCTGCAAAGACGCCGTTGCTCGTGTCACGTAATGGCGGCCGGTCGGCATACTATGATGTAAATGTGTGCGCGAGGCGTGTTTGTACAAACGGTCCCGGCATACTTACTGTGCTTCACTTTCGATATGCGCAGCGCGGAGTCCATCTTTTTATATAAGTCTACTAGCTTTTGCCCGCGGCTTCGCTCGCGTGGATGTCGGAAAATATCCCAAGGGAACGTTCATGTGGAAAACATAGGGCCATCCGATAGAACTATGCAAACTCAAATCGCTACGATATATCGTTACCGTGTATAGTAGGCATTTTTTTATTTTTTATTTTTTAACTTTAGCTACCAGTCGGCATGATTTTTTCCGACATCTTCAACAGTCGTCGTCATATTTCAGCCAATTTACACAAAACCATAATGAATTACACTGAATCACTCCGTTCATTGGAGAAAACCGTATGAAAATCCGTTCGGTACTTTTTGACATTATCGCATTCAGACAGACTTACGCGGCGGGGGGACTTTGTTAATTACTTAAAATTTATTATGCCAGTCACGCTCTAATAACAAATAACTTTTGTCCGAGTGTCCAGTCGTGCAAATAATTTCCTCGTAAAAACGTCGAATGAAATAAACACTAAATGTTACCTCAAGATTCGAACTATGACTACACTTCCAATCCCTTAAATCTCTTAAAAAGAGGTAGGTACACAAACATTTGTCAACCCCTATTGCACCCCTTATGGGACGATTTTTAAAAAACGCTGTACCATAATATTTCTTTATTTCCTACCAAAAGCATAAATTTGAATTTTCATATCTGGGTTTCCCATACAAACTTTCATACCTTATTTATCACCCCTTGTAGGATTATGTTTTAAGACAAAAAGTAGCCTATGTCCTTCCCCAGGATGCTATATAAAGCCTTGCCAAATTTTGTAGAAATCCGTGCAGTTTTGTAAATTTTAAAATCAACCCCTATTTTACACCATAAGGGGATGATTTTTCAAAAACGCTGAACAGCATATTTCTTAATTTCCTACCAATAGCATAAATTTGTTATGCCTAGCTTAAGAAATACTGAGTTTCCCTTACAAACTTTCATCCCCTATATCACCCCCTGTTGTATTGTTTTTGAAAGTATTTTATGTCCTTTCCCAGGATGCTATATAAAGCCTTGCTAAATTTTGTCGAAATCCGTGCAGTTTTGTAAATTTTAAAATCAACCACTATTTTACCCTCTTAGGGGATGATTTTTCAAAAACGCTGAACCACATATTTCTTTTTTTCCTATCAAAAGCATACATTTTAATTTTCACATCCCTAACTTTAAGAAATACTGAGTTTCCCATACAAACTTTCATCCCCTATATCACTCCCTGTAGGGTTATTTTTTAAGACAAAAAGTAGCCTATGTCCTTCCCCAGGATGCTATATAAAGCCTTGCCAAATTTTATCGAAATCCGTGCAGTTTTGTAAATTTTAAAATCAACCCCTATTTTACCCCCTAAGGGTATGATTTTTCAAAAACGCTGAACCGCATATTTCTTAATTTCCTACCAATAGCATAAATTTGTTATCCCTAACTTAAGCAATACTGGGTTTCCCTTCCAAACTTTCATCCCCTATATCACCCCCTGTAGTATTATTTTTGAAAAAAATAGTATCCTATCTCCTTCCCCAGGATGCTATATGAATCCTTGCCAAATTTTGTAGAAATCCGTCTAGTTTTGTAAATTTTAAAATCAACCCCTATTTTATCTCCTTAGGGGATGATTTTTCAAAAACGCTGAACCGCATATTTCTTTATTTCGTATCAAAAGCATACATTTTAATTTTCACATCCCTAACTTAAGAAATACTGAGTTTTCCATACAAACTTTCATCCCCTATATATCACACCCTGTAGGATTATTTTTGAAAAAAAAGTAGCCTATGTCCGTCCCCAGGATACCATCTATAGCCTTGCCAAATTTTATCGAAATCCGTTCAGTGGTTTAGGCGTGAAAAGGTAACAGACAGACAGACAGACAGACAGACAGACAGACCGACAGACAGACAGACAGACAGAGTTACTTTCGAATTTATAATATTAGTATGGATGGTTATGAGGTTAAATAATTTATGTTTGAAATCGTTCATTCAGGAGTTATTCACCTTTTAAGCAGGCAAAATATGTGTAGGTATGAGTGCAACAAACTTCAGCTCAAAATATTTATAAATTCTTTGAATAATAATGAAGTTTTACCTAAAATGTGGCAAACTGATTTATTTAGTTTTTTTTTAGGCTTTTATGGAATCTAATGCAGTAATGCCATAGAATATACACGATTTTAAGGGACATTGACGCGCAAACTGTTTCCATAAATTCAGAACAATGATACATGATTCTAGGCCCCCCAGAAAATAAATTATTCGTTGGTTATTAAGAAAAATGTGCTATGTCACACAAAAGTGCAATACCTATACCTATATTCGTTATTTGAAGTTGTGTATGCCACTTTTATTTCCACATTTTATGTACCTATGTTTTTCTTTATTTTTTGTATGTTGGCACCTTGTTTTTAAATTTAAATTTAAATTCATGTAAATTGTAATAATTTAATTGTACTTTTGTGTGTTGTGCTGTGTCTTTTGTGTGCACCGAATCAATGTTTTATCTATCATCTATACTGTCAAAATGTATAGAACAGCCGTTTTTTTGCCGCGAAAAATGTCAATGCTGGTGGGTCTAGCTAGAATCATGTGCTGAATTCATGTTTAGCTTGCACATCATTGTCCCTTTCACCCTGTATACAATGTTCATAACATTATACCTACTGGTGCTCTGCTACTCTCCTGCAAGAACTTTACTATCAAATCAAATTATTGAATATGGATAGGTAAGGCTCGAAACAAAAGAGTGAAAAAAGTGGGTGCGCCACTAGCCATACATTACAAAATTTTAACTTTAAAAACCATTTTAATCGTTTGCATGCACATTTGTTGCCAGGGGGCTTACTATGAGCTCTTATAGCAGGGCAGAAGTTGAACGGTTCCAGTGTGTGAGAGAGGCGGAGCTATATACGACCTATAGCACCATCCTTTTTTATCAACGGATCCATGATGTTTTTTCACGTCGATAAAACACGTACTAAGACAACACTGACAAAGATTAAAAAATAGTTCCGTTTCTAGACGTTTTTGCTGGACTGTACAGACAGCACATCAGGTTATACCAAACTGTCAAATTTCTCCAAATGATTTTAAACCTTAAAATGTTGCTGATTAAGTTCAAAATCGAATGAGAAAATTGGACAGTTTGTAGTAACTTGACCTGCTGCTGTGTGTACATGAGGTGATACATATAACACAGAAGTTCTTTAAACCGTATCCTACAGATAGCGCGCGAGTTGAACGCAGTCGGGGTCTGAGGTAAAGAGCGCCCCGCTATCCGCACGCCCCACCTCACGCGCCTGCAGTGTAGTGCTAATTATAATTACAGATAGCGCGCGAGTTGAATGCAGAGCTTAGGAATGCGGTAGTGCTGTGACCTAATTATAATTACAATACACTGCAGGCGCGTGAGGTGGGGCGTGCGGATAGCGAGGGGAGATGCTCCCGCTCTTTACCTCAGACCCCGACTGCATTCAACTCGCGCGCTATCTGTACCTATTTCAGAATGATGCGATTTCGTAGTGATTATTACATGGCGATTTATACCTTACTAGCTTCTGCCTGCGACTTCGCCAGCGCGAGCATTCTTGTTCCCCCATCCATACCGTCGCATCGCATTGCATTACCTGCCCTCGCTATTACTTCATTTTCGCTTTTTTATTTTATTAATCTGTGTTTTTGCTCGGCTCCAAAGGGTCCTAGCGTGACGTTAAATAGCCTATAGCCTTCCTTAAGAATTGGGCTGTCAAATGTTTTTTTTTTTCAAATTGCGCGTTCAAACAAAACGGACTTTATTTAAGAGGCTACCTAGCGCGCACTAGCGCCCTCATCGTTTGTTAAACTTAAAAGTAGCCTCGTAAGTTTTTGGGAAAAAAAAATCATTGTAGGAAATGTAGATGGGTCAATAGATAGCCGCAAATGCTATGCTAAAATGAGACAACTATAGACTAGTCTAGAAAATAACTACAAAGCTAAACTTACCCTATTTATATCATCACAAGGTTCCGGTAACCCCATGTAGTCTACGTACTTAAACTGTCCGTGCTTATTGAGCCAGTACAGTAGGTAATCTGCAATGATCTCTTCGCCAACCAAGTGATCTTGGAGAGACGCACAGAGGGCCAGCTTCAGACCCATCTCAACGTCTGTTACTGATGGCTCGAGAATACCTGGGAAATGTTATAGGAAGCACAGTTAGGATATTCATTTTCTGAGAGTCATCATAATGATCTGCATAGCCTCTTCGCAACTATGTTGGAATCAGCTTCCAGTCTAACCCGAAGCAGCTGAATACCACTATTTTAAACCCACCCAACACGACATACTCAACCCAGTTACTGAGACTGAGTATTACTAATTTTAATAAGTAATACTATAAAGGATAGTGGCCAGATATTGAAGTAAAAGTATCTATCCATCTTTATTTAATAAGTAGAAGGATACTGGTCAGATATTGAAGTTAAAGTACCTATCCTTCTTTATTTTATAAATAGAAGGATACTGGTCAGATATTGAAGTTAAAGTACCTATCCTTCTTTATTTAATAAATAGAAGGATACTGGCCAGATATTGAAGTTAAAGTAGCTATCCTTTTTTATTTAATAAGTAGTAGGGTACTGGACAGATATTGAAGTTAAAGTACATATCCTTTTTTATTTAATAAGTAGAAAGATACTGGCCAGATATTGAAGTTTTCAAATTATGTCTGAAATCTTTCTTAATAACCAAGACTTCATTAGAAAGCAATGATTTCTATTCCACATAAAATCCTTTTCCCCCTTGACTTAAAAACTTTAAAAAAATCTTACCAGGTGTGTCAAGCATAAAAATAACCGGATCATTATTAATTCTGATCTTCGTCATGACACTCCTTGTCACTCCAGCCACTGCCCCTACCGGCAGCGCGTGTCTGATGCTCATATTCTTCGATCTTAACATATTTATCAGAGAAGATTTCCCCACGTTTGGCACCCCCATTATCATCACATTATAATCAAGCTCCTCACTCCTGTTGTACCTGTTAGAGCCTTTGATCAGGTCCACCATGAGCGGCTTAAGGCTCTTCAAACCTCGGCAGTGCTCGTCTTTACTGTTCGTAAACATTACATTCTTCACATTTTGTTCCGCTTTCAACTTATCTTTTATTTTTGGTATTAGACCTGGTATTGTTAAATCCCTCTTGTTTAGCACAAGTATGTGAGGCTTTGCGCCTATCAGTGTCTTGGTGAATATTGGATTTCGACCCGTAAAAGGAATCCGCGCGTCGTGGACTTCGATCACGCAGTCAACACTTTTTAATTTACGTTGCATTTGCTTCAAGCCTTTGTTCATGTGCCCAGGGAACCAGCGCAGTAGGTCCTTGGTTACAAAAGGACATTTCTTCCGGAAATTATATGCAGCAACGTCGAATTTTGTAGCCATTTCTTATTGTTTGTTTTGGTTATTTTGAGGTTATGTTATGGTTATGAAAATATGATAAAAATAACTTGCGTAAAGTAATATCTGAATAGCAATAAAAATTATTGCATAATAGTGTTGTTTTTCACATAAAAGTTCTAGTAAATTTAGGAACTACCTGTGGAAAATTATGGAAAAAAGCGCGATTATTTGACTTGACAGGTTGACAGCAGACAGATACATTTGACAAGATCAGTCAAATAATGTCAAAGTGACAGTGATAGTGAGTGAGAACGCTTAGAAACTTGAATCTTTACCATCAACGAGGCGTTGAAGATTTTATTTGATTGAAAGTTACATGCTCTGTGTTTGATTGGAGAAGACATGCTTCATCTGGATGCTGTGATGTTATTTACGTAGAGATTTATCATTTTATTTGATATACTTTCAGATACTTTCCTAATGTAAAATTAATATTACACCTGCTTGCACGGAGAAACAGGCCATTTAATAAAAAAAAAAGAAATTATCAAAATCTAGCGTCACGCCAGCTGACAATAAGGGTGCGTTTCCACTGACGCGGAGCTGGGCGGAGCGGAGCGGAGACGTGCAGGAATCGACCAATCATAATGGTTGAAATCCTCATCGCGTCTCTTGTCTCGTCTGTAATTGGACGATTCCTGCACGTCTCCGCTCCGCTCCGCGTCAGTGGAAACGCGGCCTAATAGTTACCTATCTTTTTCATCTAGGTAATTTACATGAAAATAAGGCCTAAAAATGTCGCAATTTTTATTGGAGCCGGATATAATAGCAGCAACAGAAAATGTTATGCCAGATCTCAACAACGATTTGGTACTGGCAAAGAACTTTTTGAAACAGCAAAGTGCGGCTACCGGAGATTCCCTGTAAGATACTGCTTAGTTCAATATATCATTGGCTTAGTTAGATAAGATTTCATCACGCCCTATCACGCCTGTATTCCCCAAATGGTTAGGTTAGGTTAGAAAGGTAGATACTATACCCGCATTTCACCAGTAACAGGGCGAGCCTCTATTGCTCTATCTTTATAAACAGGGCACAAATTCGGGCGAGTCCGGGCGGGGCGGCCACTCAAAAATATTATGTACTTGACTTGGGTATCGAACTTAAGACCACATGCTAAGCTGTCGCACTTGCAACAAACGAGGCAGTCAACAATAACGCTAGTAAAATTATAGAACTCTTCAATCTTTCAGATATGATCATTTGGTGGATATTGTCCAAAAGGTACTGTCCCAGAAACCACCGGACGTGGTGGACAACTTCGAGCAGTACTCATGGGAAGTCAAGCAGGAGAAGTTCCGGCCAAACTTCGACTTACTCAATGACATATACTTGTCCCCCCCACAACTGGCAACTGTGAGGAGGGTGGATGAAATGTTCAGGGTATGAAAGTTTAAGAATAATAGAATGTTGTGTTTTTTTTTTTTGCAAATGTAATCTTCCTGGTAACAGGAGGTTTTCGACTGCTAACCGAATTTCCTGTGGTTCCTTAAGAAATTAAGGCCTTCAGGCAGGGCATAGACTTCTAAACTAAGTGACAACATACTAAGGGCACTATATTATTTATGACGGCGTCAGCGATGGCTGAGCGATAGAACCGTCATCATCTCGATTCAGTGGTAAGGGATTCATAGTGCAGGTTTACAATTCATTCAGTTAGTATTTCACTTTCAGAATAATTACTGTCACAGTAGGTGCAATATTATTAACGTTCACGCACTATTTCTAAATTCAGGCAAACCGACAGTTCCGCGTAAGAGAAGTGGAGGTCTGCACCCGTTCGTTGCCGTCACAAGACTGACTGAATCGTCGTTAAGGCGCTGACTGACTACGATTTTAAACGTCACACAACCGCGTAATCTATTGTCACCATTACCTGCCTTGTAATAAGGTTGAAAATTGAAAATAATATTTGTGTTGGCGAGATGTGACTAAGCTGCCAATGTGCATTTATTTTCCCAGTTTTCTTTAGATTATTTAGAATGTACATAATAAATGAAATAATTGTCTGGTTAAAGTTTAAAAAAAATGCTAATTCTATTAAATTTAAAAAAAAAAAGAATGTCGTTATCGTGGAAAATTTAGAGATGTTCGACGTCAAAGTGTATTTTTGCGGAGCAACTTCCAAATTGTTTACTGGGAATATTAAACTATTTTTTACTATTTTATTCGGTTAAAGTTTTTCTTCTCTGTCCACTGTATTTTTTGCGTTGGATAGTTTTATTGCGTTACGTCATACTCGACAATCCAAGAAACCAATATTTGTGAATGTCACTTCCCTTGTCACGACTCTGTCCACGTGACACCAACCCCTAGCGAGCGCGTCACGGCGTTTACCCTTAGTACTACAATAATCAATTGAGAGACTATTATCGCTCAACTGTTATAATTTCAGACATATATATATTTATATACTTATATATATGCTTGTGAATTTTTGTACTCCTCAAAGACACGTCACACGCGATCCTGTTGACAGGGGACATAAAATTGTTCCTCTTTAATTACGAGCGTTGTGTCATCGCACTTCTCTTTCTTTTTTATGCAGTCCAACAGTGACCGCGCTTTTTACGGAGGACAAGCGCCTATAGGTACATGCTCTTCGCACTTTAATTTTCAATATGTTTTTGATGATCGTTTAGTAACCACTGGCTATGTTTTCTTATACTACAGCTGGTGGCAAGCAAAGCGGCCAAGTTAGATGACACAGGCGAGGAGGAACAGGAACTAGACCTGGAAGAGGACCAATATAAACCGAGGATACAAGATCTTGTTGAACACAACTATTATTTTAGAGAGGTGATAAACTGATAAAATAATACTAACACCGTAAACTTGCCGACGTTCGCACGGACGTAAAAATATCACGGCGATTTTATTTCGCCCACTGGATTTTCAACGCTCTGCTTAGCGCCGAGAGTTAAAAATCCAACAGCGTGTTTTTTCGACGCGCTGGGATACACTGTTGGATTCTCGAAGCTCGGCTCAACAACGAGAGTTGAAAATCCAGTGCGCGATAAAATTCCACCGCGATATTTTTACGTCGTGCGAACGTTGGCTAAAAGTCGGTTATCGTCGACTACTGAGGTGCAGTTGACCGCTATCTAATTTTCGATGCTCTCTTTAGGGTGGATATGGCTTGCCCGCAAGCGAATGCTACTCAGTCTACATTGCTATGATCATGTTAGGCATCAAGGAGCCAGTTGCAACTGTCAGGTCAGTAAACTTTTTTAAATTAACAGTCGTTTGAGTCCTTGTGCAGGTCAAAGGCTTCCATTGCCTCTTTCCATTTATCCCTAAATATCTACTGCAGTATGTGGCCAATCTTAAAAAAAACGGCCAAGTGCGTGTCGGACGACGCACAATAAAGGGTTCGTTTATTCCAAGAACAAACAGCAGTGTACAGCAACACAAAACAGTAGAAAAAATGGCAGCGCCACTATTAGCCAATTATAAAAAACCATTTTTCTGACAGAACTTTACATAGTCTTATTAATTTTAAATCAATCTAATAGTTGTCATGCACATTTGTTGCCTGATAAAACACGGTCTGAGACAACACTGACAAATATTAAAAAATAGTTCCTGCCGAAATTATTGTGTTTACAGATTTTTCGGCAAGATCTTTGGAACCAAAGCGAATTACTACGTCGCGGAAACAGATATTACCATAGAAGAGCTGGACAGAAGAATCAGGGTTAGTTCAAATACTATCCTGTCAGTCATTCGGTACTTATTAAAGTGCGCGCGCAAGTTCTATAGTTACCGCCTGAGGTATGTGAGCGGTGAGACGGGGGAGGGCACGATTGACAAGATAGGCAGACTGAGTTAGCTTGACCTTTGTCTACCTACCTGGTACCTCTGTCTCAGCGTTCACATTCATCAGGCCTGGTCACCGCCAGCCACAGTCGGCGGAGCGCTATATCGATCTTTTGCCGCTTGAATGACATTGACAGTTGGTAAACATTTGTGAAATTGTCACAAAAATTGTATTGGCAAAACAACAAGGCGGCTGCGTTAGTTCTGATTTTGGCCGCGCGCTAAAGTAACCTTGTAGCGTTGTAGCCGTTGTAGATGCGCGAATGAAGTTTCAATCAATCAATCTTTATTGCAATCCTTAATGCACACATACAGGTGGTAAGTAATAATAAATAGAAACGATTATGGGGCTTGTCGGGTAGGTACAGCAAAATTTAAAATAAGTAGGAGAGAGGAAGAGCGCTTTAATGATTTTCCTTATTACTAAATATTTAAATTATTTAACTGTTTTTTACAACAGTAAAGTTGAGGTGGATGATCAAAAGAGACTAGCTATGTTATACCCTTATTAGAAACTTGAACTTTGCTATATTGTAGTACTACCCCGGAAGACAAGGAACCCAAACATATATCTTGTCTTTTTGAAAGCAAGTTGCAGCCCATTCTCCTAAAATTATCTAATCATTACGGCTCTCAGAGATGCACGACGTTTGCAAGTACTAGCTCTTACAATCTGCCTAGCCTTTTCTCAACTTTGTTGAGGTCAGCTACCAGTCTAACCGAATGCAGCTGAATAGCAGTATTAAGTAGGTAAGTGTGGTAAGTAGCTCTTACGCGCTATTTAATTTAAAATCCGCAGGAGTTTGAACTGAAGGACATGCCGGGAGAAGGGGAGGGCGAGGGGGAAGAGGGGAAGTCCCCGTTAGAGGAAGAGGCAGAAATGAGTAAGTTGTACTGTCAACATAAGTCTGCGAGAATTTGACCGTCGTTATGCTGGGGGAACGGGAATATGTTATAAACCTATACTTACCTACATCACCGAGCGCGCTTTCTTCGTTTATTAAGGTTTTTAGTCATACAAGAAATCTCTGAAGGGGTCATTGCACTCTTCATTATGAACAACTTTTACTATGGGACCAAACCTAAAATCGCGAAAAAAAAACAACTGTTCTCCATATTTATGTTCGCTTAACTCTTCATAATATAGGGAACAGCTGATTTATTTTTCGCGATTTCAGGTTTGGTCTCATAGTAAAAGTTCTTCATAATGATGAGTACGATGACCCCTTAAGAGATTTGGTAGGTATAGACCTACTTATATGTTATGTTAGGATTAGGAGTACCTACCTACCTATGTATAATAAGGATTGTAGCAGGTGGCGTCCTGTACTTTCTGCCTACCCCCGTGGGAAGGCGTGATTTTATGTATGTGTAGTAACATAACTAATTATAATTAGGCAATTATCTAGCAATCCGCAAAATAACGAAGAGTTCGGCAAACAAAGGCGGCAAAAATATCGCGGCGTTTTTTTTACGCACTGGATTTTCAACGCTCTGCTTAGCGCCGAGAGTTGAAAATCAAACAGTGTGTATTTTCGACGCGCTGGGGATGATGGTATGCATTCTGTTGTTGTTAAGGTTGATGCGCCAGGGTAGCCCGCGAAATTCAAAATTCCTTACGTTTTTTGCAATTTGTCGGTCAGTGTGAGCTTGTATGTTGATTAAAATATGATTCGCGGCCATAGCTAATATGCCTTTACAGAATTATAATCATTAGAATCAGCGATACAACTCCATAAGTTAGCATTTATCTCAAATCATCATTTCATGAAATCAATACTCAATACTCAATACTTACTCAATATCTTTAATGCTTTACCATAATGTGTACTTAGGTGGTATAGTATATAATTGAGATCATTATGGACCCTGTAGGGCACAGCAAAAGGGTAGGAGAGAGGAAGCCCTGTTTTAGGAGATCATGAATAACTATTATTGCTATATTATTCAATTTAATTTATTATTAAGTACTCGTATTTCTAAGTATCTTAATTGCATTATTATTTTTGTTATATTATTTTATTATTATATTAGATTATTTATTACTATCATTTATTGTTATATTAATAATTACCATATCATACCATTTTTATTTTAAACATATCTATAAATTGCGCGACTATCACTAATTTTTGTTATCAATTATTATTATTCTTATGTCATTTTTTATTATTAATCATGAGGTTTGAGATAAATGCTAACTTATGGAGTTGTATTGCTGATTCTAATTATTATAATTCTGTAAAGCCATATTAGCTACGGCCGCGAATCATATTTTAATCAACATACAAGCTCACACTGACCTACAAATTGCAAAAAACGTAAGAAATTTTGAATTTCGCGGGCTACCCTGGCGCTTTCGCCTTAAGTTGGATTCTCAATGCTCGGCTCAACACCGAGAGTTGAAAATCCAGTGCGCGATAAAATCCCACCGAGATATTTTTACGTCCGTGCGAACGTCGGCTTACCAAGATATTTGTTTTCAGTAAGTAACTAATAATCTCAGTACAGGCAGTCAGTCTTCGCAAAGCCTACCCTTGACATAACAAACCCAACAAGCTTTACGAGGTAAGACAGATTCTAATATCCTGACAGTGGCCGAAGGGGAGGAGAAAGAGCCGGTCTCCAAGGAACCAGTTCCTCCCAAGCTACCTCCAGAGCCGGTGTCCACATGGACGCCACCGGTACCCGTGCCGGTCGAGAGGCCTGGTCAGGGAGTCAATAAGAAGGTATTGCAGCATTACCTAAATCCAAACTAGTACCTACTTACCATAGAATAATAAAATTACAGTAGTACGTCTGGGCAGTGACCTTTGTTTTGTGGATGGGAAATCATCAAATGACTTCTCCCGCTCTGTCAGACTTTTACTGACTAAAACCCACTCGTGTTCCTTCAGTTGCCTGTACCAGCAGGGCTATTGCGTATCTCTGTTGTCAGTTCATAGTGATGATCACTTGGCAAAGTGTACATCGATTAACTGTCAAACAGTTAGTTTCGTATTGGATATCTTCAGTGACCAACTAGGATGACGTCATAGGCACCGAGTATCGCTGATAGCCACCGTAACATATTTTGACAGATGTTATTGTATCGATACTTATAAGATTGCGATTGTCTAAGCTTAGTGGACATCAAATTGATGATCATTTAGTCTGTGGTTGCTTTCGTGAAAGACACTACTCAAAGGTAGTGTTTTAGAAAATCTTGTGATTATCACCGAAGCCCGTATTAAGTGAAACGTGTATTAAGTGAAACGTGTAAACATTACGGCTTTTGTTGTTGTATTGTGATCCTTATTCGTGGCAGAAGCATGGCACGTCTAATATTGCTGGGATTTGCTAGCTTTTATTAAGTTTCACTGTACGGTGTCTCTCTATCTGTGATCGAACCTTGCAAGTTAAGTTTGAACCACTTCCCGGTTTCCGATTGAGCTGGAATTTTGCATGCCTAAGCAAATTGGTTGACAATGCAATATTATTATGACATGGAGCTGATCTGATGATGGAGCCGGAAGGTGGTCATGGGAACTCTGTAATAAAACGACGCAGCCCCATAGAGTTTGGGCTCGTTTGATTCATCTTGCCAAGGACTCTGGTCCTACATGATATCCAGGGTCTGATGGAATCAGAAGGTGGCACCCTGGAAGGCGGCTATGGAAACTCTGTAATAAAACGACTCAACCCCATCAAATTTGGGGTCGTTTGATTCGTCTTGACAAGTTTAGTACTTTGGATCTAGGGGTTTAATGAAGAATTAAGTTGGTCAACTATTATATAAAATAAATACATAACATATTAACCATATCTCAGCTTTTTAACATTAGATAGTTTGCTAAAAAATAGGTCGGTACGCTTTATTTCTTCGACCATACCTACAATTTAAAAAAATAACAAAAGTAAATATAAACACACATTATTTAATTGAATTCCGCTAGACTGTCGAGTTACAACCTCATTTTACAAATACTAGTCTATGGTTACAACTGCAAAAGATTTTCAAGTGAATATAAACCGCTTAATATAAAATGTTCCCTAAAATGAAGTATTGTAAACTCAAAAGGCGTTACTCAACTTAGCCGCATAATAGTCGATAAAAAATAGAGGCGAGTACTTGGACGAAGAGCACCGTTCGCCACCGTCACGTGATATCCACTTACTGTGATACGCAATACCAATGTTATGTCATTCTCAGTTGTCATCAAAGTTCAGTGTACAACTGAAAGCCACTGACAATGTAAAAGATAGCCAATAGCCCTGCGGGGCCACGGTATCTCTTTCGAGCAACCCGCGACCCCGGCGGGCCTGAACTAATTATCTACGGGCGGCCAGTCGGCCGCTCGGAGATAAACCCATGTCCTTCCGTGCGTAAGCCGACGTTCGCACGGACGTAAAAATATCGCGGCGTTTTTTTTCGTGCACTACATTTTCAACGCTCTGCTTAGCGCCGGGAGTTGAAAATTCATCAGTGTGTTTTTGTGAGAGTTGAAAATCCAGTGCTCGATAAAATTCCGCCGCGATTTTTTTACGTCCGTGCGAACGTCGGCTAACTGCCGCGCATTCGAACTATTTCAAAATCAAAATCAAAAGTCATTTATTCAAATTAGGCTGAGAATCAGCACTTTTTGAACTTCGAAATTACATAAGACACTCCCCACAAAACGCTCGTCCTTCTCCACTTCCTAGTGCTTTAGCTGGGAAGAAGAAGTAGCGCAACAAACTCCCCAGCAGCACAGCTGTTTTTTCAGTTAGAAGAACTTGATTCTATACAATGTTGCATAAGTACCGCTGCAACACTATTATTCTGTGCTAGTACCTACCGATATTCCTATCTACTTATAAAACTCTTTCAGGTCAGCATTTACAATCATCATTTCACTGCCGTGATGGCAGCAAACGCGGCAAAACTTTAAGAACTTTTCATTAAACGCAGGTGTACTGGGTATGCAACCGTCCTGGTGAACCGTGGGTCTGTCTGCCAGATCTCGAGCCAAACCACATCCGAGTGGCCAGGCTCACCGTGCGATGTATGACTGGAGACTTGGAATCAGAGGTACCCTTGCAAGTACTTTAAGTCTAGGGCATAAGTTTGGCCCAAATCGAGACATAAAGTTCCGCAAAAACCCGTCTATATGGCCATCTTATAGTTATCGAAGGACATACGACGTTTAGTTGTGTGGACGCGACACTTCGGGTGGTTTAAACAGTTGTCTCGATTTGGCCCAAAGTTATGCCCTAGAGCACAGATTATGTGTACCTAGAGTCAATTATTCACACTGGACCCCTGGGTCTAATATTTTGCTTGACGTTTGCTTTATTTGCCCTCAAGTGTGTTCAGGGAAACAAGCAAATACAAGGAATACTGCTCCTACCATTATTTTGTCTTTGCATCATCCAAAGGTCCTCTGTCATAAAACGCCAAGGGTAAAACCAACAAAGAGATGAAACGTGCATATTTTGATAGTAAAATACCCTAACAATGATACCTAACTGCCCAAAGTGATTTGATGATTTTCAGGTGATAACCTTCCCTCCGTTCGACGGCTTGGAGCGGCACTACCTGCGAGCCCAGATCGCTCGAATCGCCGCCTCCACGAGTGTCTCGCCGCAAGGATTCTACACGTTCGGCTCTGGTGAAGAGGAGGACATTGACATGGAGGAAGCGGGTGGTCGGTATTAACCAGCTGTTACCATGTTACCTAAATACATTATAATATCAGTCATGTCGCCTGTTTTCCTCGAAGAGGCAAGGGAGGGGGGGGGGGGTTCGAGTCGATCGAGACGCGTCAGACAAAGGCGCGTCCCCACTACGAGCCACGAGGCATTTTACCGCGCACTTTGTTTTTGAACTTTCGCTGTGGAGCCGAGCATTGAGGATCCAACCTAACAAAGAAGTAAAAAAAAAAGTTTATCACTTTCAGGTGACATGGAGTTCAACTTGAACCCGTTCTACCAGGGACACACGTTGAAAGACCTGCTGGACTCCAACCTGACGTACTGGGTGCATCACGGACGGCACATCCTTAAGCAGGGCCGGACTCTGTGGTGGAACCCTAACGTGGGGATGGTGAGGAATCTCTCAAAACGAACACTTGCCGAAATACAACACAAACACACACACAACTTTTCTGTCCTGTCTTGATATCATCCCCAATTAATTACTTATATTTGACGAATTAGCACGGTACTATGAACGCGGGTCTTCAGACGCCCTTGACTTAAGGGACCAAGACGCGGACGTCTTGCAATTTTCCACCAGCGAGCTATGGCTCTAATAGATAAAGATAGATCAACGAAACCGATTGTGAGTCGCCGTGAGCCAATTATACAGCAGTGCTTACAGCTCGCCCATCGATGAGGCAATATTACGTCTGCAGCAACACACGGTGTGAGTTTTCCAGCGGTAAACGTGTTAAGTGCTTATTCAAAATCTTCAAAAGCACGTCAGAAGCACAGAGCACTTTATAATACTGGTCATGGTCAGAAGTATCACTTGAGCTACAAAAGTCGCGTTTATACCTACGAAAACAAGGCGCTGTCAAAGAGAAGTTGTTATAATGTTCGTGCGGTTGACCGTACATAGCTTACCTTTCGTTATAGGAAGAGGACCTAGAAGAGGAAGAGGACGAAGGCGCTCCCTTTGTTGAGCCGGAAGTAGGACCCCCACTCTTCAGTCCACTGTCAGAAGACTCGAGGATCGAGGGTCTCCACGCGTGGAGCACTAGGGTCAGCAGCTCCATGTGCCCTGATCGGGCCCTGGCCATCATCAGGAGTAACCTCTGGCCCGGAGCGGTTGCGTATGCTACGAATGGCAAGTTAGTATTCTTCTCTTGTAACGGCACAAATACCTACTTGGAAGGCAGGAGGCACACGAATTTCGTGATTTATGCCCCTTCCCATCCTTGTCGCAGATGGTGCTAATATGTGTGTGATCCTCCATCCCCCTGGTGTGACGTCATATATTTTGCAAATAAAATTGCAATCTCATCTCAGTGACAATCAATGTCAAAAACTTGTCAAAATTTTGATTTAAAATTTAAGGGAGTGACGTCATGCCACATTTTAACCCCAATGTATTGCCGTAATCTTTTGACTAGGAGTACGTAAAAAAAGAAAAAATGCGTGTCCAATATTTTTTTAATACATCATCCCTATTGCCGGTTTGGTATGATGATGTTGCTGGTAATGACAACATTACAGGTAACGCGATATTTCAAAGTATTGCCTTACGTAGAAGCCATTTTAAAGTACAAATATTCTATTATTCACGAAGTCCGTTCGGCTTTGATTGTAGTAGTGACGTATCCCGACAAGCGCGCTTGTGTGTGTAAAAGTGGGTAACGTTAGTAAAGAAATCTGATATATATTCAAGTCGAGATTTAATCTATACATATAATAAATCTGTAGACGAAGCGTTTCTGTACATAGCAAATATTTAAAAAAAAAATAGTTGGGGTGTTCTAGAATAACCAACAGATACCATTTCTATCATTTTTGTAATTTTTGTCTGTTTGTCTGTTTGTCTGTTTATCTGTTTGTCTGTGAGAGGTTTTTTCGTTCAAGTATCACGTAAAAAGTACGAAACCAATATGGTTAAAATTTATACTTAATTATTGTGTGTAACTCAGAGTTTTACTTAGTGTTTGTTTCATCGCAATCGCTTCAATATATCAAAAGATATAATTATGAATTTAAAGTGTTCAAGAAAAACTTTTCATTACGAAAAGTCTATACACGTAACGACATCTATTGACGCCAAATGGTACTAGCGAATATCCATACTAATTTATTACTTATTTTTTATATCTTATGATGTTTTTTTATTTTATGTTTTCATAAAAATATTTAAAAATATAAATGATAGGTAGGGTAGGTATGTAAATGAAATAAAAGATTATTAAAATTAAATATTATAAACACATCCTGTGTCTGCGTTAAGTATTTCAAGTGGTTAACCTGATGGGTCGATCCATCAGGTTAAGCTACTCTTGGCGGGGTTGGTCAGTGGATGGGTGACCATCTTTACAGACTGAGTGCCTCGGAAAGCACGTTAGGCCGTTGGTCCCGGCTGTCATTCGTGGATCTTTGACAGTCCTTACTGGTCGTCAAAAGGCCGAAAGTCTGACAACCAGTGTTACCAAGGGGTATCGTATTACCCAGTAATTGGGTTGTGGAGGTCAGATAGGCAGTCGCTCCATGTAAAATACTGGTATTCAGCTACATACGGTTAGACTGGAAGCCGACCCCAACATAGTTGGGAAAAGGCTAGGCAGATTGATTCTATTGGTGGTTGATCAAAAACCCGGCCTAATGCGTGTCGGACCACGCACAATCAAGGGTTCCGTAGTTAAGATGAATTTATCCCAAGAACAAACTTAACATTGTAAGTAGTTGAAAAAAATGTTCTCCCATACATTCCAACTGTAAATGTAAGTTTGTACTCACAATATTGAGAGATTTACCATGTTATTTTATGACCACAGACTTCTTATAGGTTTTCCTGTAATCTACAGGTAAACTACTATGTTCTGTATTTTAAAAATAATGCAATGTCATATAATAATCATAACAACTAACAACAACAACATAGAGATTCAGAGGGGGTAGGGTTGACAGGTGAGGAGGGGGGATGTGGTGAGGCGGAGGGGGAAACACTGACGGAGTGTGAGGGGGAGGTAGGGGGAAGGGGATGCAGTGAGGGGATTAGAGGGATGAGGGAGGGGGGTGGTAAGAGGTGGGGTGAGAGGGGGGACGAGCGCCTTTACATCTTAAAGTTGCTTTTTGTATAGCACTGATTCATTGAAGAAACCCGACAGAAATGACCGAAAAATAGAAAGTCGGAACGGCACAAAAAACTTAAGTAAACTCCAGTCGTCGTCAGAGCTGACACACACACTTTCTATAAATCAAACTGGGTTTTACTTTGTAAGTTTATTGTACGCAGAGCGAACTTCCAGCTAACCACTGTATCCGATAGATGCCGTTGAGCAATTATCGTCATTTTCTAAATCGCGGTGTTAAGATTTTTCGCAGAAGAGTGACAATTTTCCAGTCATAAAATTAAAAAAATTGTATTAAAATTATCGGACCTATAGTAGTTTCGTAGATGCTGTCTTGGAATTCTGGTCTCTGGAACTGGGTTAAACTGGGTTTCTCTTTAAAGGTCGAGATTATTTGAGGCATCTTTATAACCGACTTCAAAAAGGAAGAAGTTCTCAAATCTCAATTCGCCTGGTTTTAGGGTTCCGTTCCGTAGCTAAATAGTACATAGAAAGGGAACTCTTATCATTTCGTTCTGCCCATCTCCGTCCGTCCGTATGTCACAAACCTAATGTTTGAAAGAGTTTTCTCCAGAGATGGTCCCCTTTACTATGGTGAAGATCTGATAATTGAACTCCTCAATAACGTACGTAACGTAACGTATACGTACTGTGATTTGTACAGAAATCAAAGAAAATTACTGGGTAGTTGCTATCCGTGGTCAACTAATTATGGACTTCGACCTTTTTTATAAGTTTTGCCTCCATAAAAATGGATGTTCACGGTATAAACGAAACGACAGTTTGATCCGAAGTCCAAACTGCACAGATCCATCCGTGGTTTGGAACGCAGTCCACAGATCCATGAGCGAGAGAGAGAGAGAGAGCGAGAGATCCACACGTACAGTTCGAACCGCGCATCTTGGACTGCGTTCCAAACTGCAGTTACTGTGTTTCGGTGTAAATTGATTTCACTTATTTCGTCAATAGCTCCCTCCACCCGTACAGTTCGGAGCGAGGGATGGAACGGCGCGTGCTGTTTCCCGCGCTCCGAACTGTACGTGTGGAGGGCGCTCATAGCCAAACCAAACTGTATGTGTAAACCCCGCTGTTCGTTCCAAAACGACAGTTTGGATGGCGCGTTGTTTCCAGCAGTCCGAACTGTACGTGTAAACCCCGCTATTATAAACCGCAGTGACTGCATTCGCAAGGGCTGTGGTAGAGAACCCCAGGTAGCGGTTCCCACCAGGCAAGATCGGAAGATTCTTCATTTTCATTGGAGGAGTGATACCTACACCTTATCTCAGCAACCCATTATTGTTTTCCGACATGCACGCGAACGAAGTCGCGGGCACAGCTAGTAATCGAAATAAAATTTTACTTTTTGTAAATAAATTAGATTAGGTTGCAATAAATACAAAAATATTAAGAAGATGTAGGCATTTAACTAAGCATTGGTATTACAGAATGGAAACGAAACAAGTAGGACTATTCAGTATTTTCTATATCCACTTTATTATCTCGCTTTCTCCTTTTCTTCATAGGTGAAGTGAATTTTGATGAAGTGGATGGCAATTCCTTCTCTTCTTTTAATATTCTTTGAACTGTTTTTTGGCTAACACGCGTAGCTTCAGCTGTACGCCGTGTCTCGTAAATGAGACAAATCACAGTTGGGTTCCATGAATGATTTTGTAAATTCATATTCTTCTCGCAGAAAATGATAAACACTAGCTATCATGTTTCGACCCTAAAACAAAATGTAATCAAAATAATTAAGAAATATAAACATTTTATAACACAAAAAACATTCATTTTATAAATACTTCTATGGCTATATTAAGTATCTTTATATAAAATTTTAATCCATACTAATATTATAAATTCGAAAGTAACTCTGTCTGTCTGTCTGTCTGTCTGTCTGTCTGTTACCTTTTCACGCCTAAACCACTGAACGGATTTCGATAAAATTTGGCAAGGCTATAGATGGTATCCTGGGGACGGACATAGGCTACTTTTTTTTTCAAAAATAATCCTACAGGGGGTGATATAGGGGATGAAAGTTTGTATGGGAAACTCAGTATTTCTTAAGTTAGTGATGTGAAAATTAAAATGTATGCTTTTGATAGGAAATAAAGAAATATGCAATTCAGCGTTTTTGAAAAATCATCCCCTAAGGGGGTAAAATAGGGGTTGATTTTAAAATTTACAAAACTGCATGGATTTCGACAAAATTTGGCAAGGCTTTTTATAGAATCCTGGGGAAGGCCATAGTATACTATTTTTTAAAAAAATAATACTACAGGGTGTGATATAGGGGATGAAAGTTTGTAAGAGAAACCCAGTATTTCTTAATTTAGGGATAACAAATTTATGCTATTGGTAGGAAATTAAGAAATATGCGGTTCAGCGTTTTTGAAAAATCATCCCCTAAGGGGGTAAAATAGGGGTTGATTTTAAAATTTACAAAACTGCACGGATTTCGATAAAATTTGGCAAGGCTTTATATAGCATCCTGGGGAAGGACACAGGCTACTTTTGGTCTTAAAAATAATCATACAGGGGGTGATATAGGGGATGAAAGTTTGTATGGGAAACTCAGTAAGTATTTCTTAAGTTAGGGATGTGAAAATTAAAATGTATGCTTTTGATAGGAAATAAAGAAATATGCGATTCAGCGTTTTTGAAAAATCATCCCCTAAGGGGGTAAAATAGGGGTTGATTTTAAAATTTACAAAACTGCACGGATTTGGACAAAATTTGGTAAGGTTATAGATAGCATCCTGGGAAAGGATATGGGGTACTTTTTGTCTTAAAACATAATCCTACAAGGGGTGATAAAAGGGATGAAAGTTTGTATGGGAAACCCAGCATTTCTTAAGTTAGGGATATGCCTTATGTTTTCCACATGAACGTTCCCATGGGATATTTTCCCACATCCACGCGGGCGAAGCCGCGGGCAAAAGCTAGTTGATAAATAAATATTACCTCACTATGGACAACTCTTCTTCGTTTTGTTGCCATGCTGACCTTACTCCGTGAAACAATTTGGCGCGAACTAAAAACACTACTGATCCGGACCGTGTCCCCATATACTAGTCTATGCGTGTCCCGATCGACACTGAGCGCTCTCTAGGTTACGCACAGAAAAACAATGTGCATGTGCACGCTTGACAACATTCATAGCCAAACGGACTTCGTGACATAGAACATCTGTAATGCAACACACGTTTTCGCCCAGGAAATCGGAGTGTATGTACGTGGGCTGGGTGCTGAAGTGGCAGCCGCCCAACTTCTCCCCGCTGCAGCTGCCCTGGCCGCAGGACGAGTACGTCATCGGGCCCGAGGTGTTGGAGATGGCCGACCCCACTTTCGCTGATGAGGAGGTTCGAAGATTCTTCGTTTTTTACAGTGTCAAATTAAATTGGCTACCGAAACTCGACAGTTGTGGATATGTAAACATGATAAGCTCGCTAAGTAATAACAGCCGCACGGGTAGATCCATCAGGTTAAGCTACGCAAGTCGCGGTTTGTCCGTGACCATCTGTACATAACGAGATTCCTCCGGGCCACAGAGCATATAACTTTCTCCGTGCCTAGGAAAGCACGATAAGCCATTGGTCCCGGCTGTCATTTGTAGATCTTTGACAGTCATCAGAAGCCCGAAAGTCTAGCTGACAACCAGTCTTACCAAGGGGTATCGTATTATGTTTTATGTAGTTACTTGGTTGTGGAGGTTAGATAGGCAGTCGCTCCATGTAAAATACTGGCATTCAGCTGCATACGGTTAGACTGGAAGCCGACCCCAACCTAGTTGGGAAAAGGCTAAGTCAGATTGACTGATAAAACAAAATAACTATGCTCGTCGTGTTCGTGTTCCAGGCATTCCGCATCGCAAACCTTCCCCCTCCGCCTCCTCCGGAGATCTTGGGAGAAGGAGAAGCTTTCGGGGAAGAAGACGATGAAGAGGATGAGTAGCTTTATTATTGAAGAATATTATTCGGATAAAAAAATGTTCACAAGTATGCGCTTCGGTAATCTTCGTGTTTCCGAATTCACGAATGTCGCGTTACAGAGTATAGAATAGAATAGAATATTTATTTAACAGAAACATGGTATGCTTGCAAAGTATGTTTAACTGTACTTCCGCGCATTGTCCGTTTGTATGAAATTTTCTCTGTCAGGTTACTTTCTCCGGTTGCAGTATCTCTCACTCAAAAGTAATTTTGTAATCATAGTATGTACCTACTATGCGTGCCAAATAAGAATAGGATCGCGCTTGCTGCCAACTTCACACGATAGCTGTCAAATTAGAACGCATGGGTAATGAAGTTCGCGAGTATTGCCATAGTATTGCGGAACAAAATGGCGTCTTGACAGTACTATTCTTATTTGGCACTAATACAAAATAGGAAGTTATGTGCTTCCGTGGATGTAACAGCTCTATATTATATCTCATTATCGCGCTTTCGTAATTTCCGAAGATAGACGATGATTCCCGGAGCGCATTATTTTTCTTGGGAAATCTGTTCATATTCTTAACCCATTGAATGCCTACTACGCAATATTACGTAGCTGGTAATAATGGCAGAGGCCAACTACGTATTATTCCGTAGGTCTTCTTATACAAATATTACGTACCGATCCTTCAATAAGTTGGTATTCATGATACCATTTACGAAGTATTACGTAGCAGGCCATTTGTATGGGGGCCACTGATTGTGATTGGACGGTTAACTTCAGCACTCAATAGGTTAAGAAACGTTTTTCATATTCCTGTATAATAATTTGAAGATTATGCACTTAAAAATAAGGTTCATGTTCGTATGAAACGCGTTCATATTCGTTCAGTAAGCGTTTCATGCTTACCTTTAGTATTCCAAGTGCGGGCTTTAAATCTCGCCTTAGCGTTATTGTTTCACGTAAGCTACGGTCCTAGAAGAGCGGTGGCCGCACAGACCGGCCGCATTGACGGCTTATGACGGCTATCATGAAAATGATGACAGCGGCAAAGATTTAAATCGTTAGATTCGCCATAACGCGTCATAAGATAGTCGCATTTCTTTTTCGTTTTGACACCTCTGACACGCAATGACGCAGACTACACTTGATTATCATGGAAACGCTGTAATAATGTGTGAGCTCACTCTTCTCGGTATGGACATTTTTTCTTGTGACTCAAGTACGGTGAGGGCAAATCTAGCGATTTAAATCTTTGGTGGTTTGACTTAATGTCAAATCCTGGTGAAAATGACATTGTCATGACAGCCGTTATGGCCGCATTCCTAGGAAACCGTAACTTTACGAACACCTTTCGTGTGCAATATTATTTTATTTAATATTTTATGCTTTAACAGCGGTTTTCAATTATAATAATTTGTTAATGATAAATAAATATAAAATAAAAAACATAATTATGATTGTATTTTATTTACTTGGGAATAACAATGTTTTACATTGCTATAAATAGGTAACTTTTATTTACAGAATGCTAAGGCTGCGGTCAGACATAGGTTCTCCCTTGATACTTTTAGAATCGGTGATTTTGCGACCTTCACAATGCAGCAATGCAAGCACGGATTTTTTTTATCCATTGACAGATTTAAAAGTTTTTATTCGACGAGATCAGGGAATTTGCGGATTCACATGTGCGTCCGCAATTGCCTCCGCATCCGCATTAATGAATGCGGAGCTCATGGCGATGCAGATGTGGGTGGATTTTGGAAATCTATTATTATCGCGAATCATATTTTGATCAAGACACAACCTGACACTGACCTGCAAATTGCAAAAAACGTAAGAAAATTTGAATTTGGCGGGCTACCCTGGCGCTTCTCCTATTTCTTATGTTTATGTAATTGTGGCGCAGATAATTTGACTTTCCCGGGGAAGTTGCGCGCGATATTCTCTTCTTTGACGGCTTTGAGCAGGTCCTTCTCGCGGGGAGTGCCGGCCTTGTCTCGGAGGAACACCTGCACGGCTGTCTTGGCTGCTTTGCCGCGCTTGCCGGTTCCAGGAGTCAGCTTCACTTTATATCTGGGGATGAAGGGGGAGGTAACATTACAACATGCACTTCTATAGTTTGACCGATGCCGCTGTAACGCGAGGGGCGGGACGCCGTGAGCATTGACGAATGAGCGGCCTGTATTGCCGCCACCCACCATCTGGCCCTCACATACCTAAGGCATGGTACAGCGGTATCGGTCAAATTTATAATACAATGTCTGGATTTTAAAAGAGAGCAAGAGCATTTTCTTTTCCGAGATCGTCAGCAAAGACATAGCGTCGCGGTCTAGTTAAAAAAAAAAGTTTCATAAATATCTACTTTATAATTTTAATTAATCATTGTTCACATAACATCACGTATTCACGACTTCTGTATTTTTTTTACTACAATTCTATATTATAGTAACATTGTAACTTGGGAGGTTCCCTTCGCATACTCAGCCTATAAAGTTCCTACTGTTAGTACACAGGCCTCCTCTATAAGTGGGACCTGCTGGTCGATTCTGTATAAATCTCACCGTGAAAGCTTGCGTGGAGTGAGCTGTCAGTGTCAACCCACAGATGCTAGGGATTGACCAAATTACATTTACAATCATAATCGAGATTTTATCTATATTTTTATGCTAATTTTATAACATAATCATTTTATATTATTTGTAAGCTAGAGGGTGTCTAAATATTACTATTTAGGGGGTTTTAAAATAAAATAGTCAAATAGAAATTCAGACAAAACTCAATTTCTGTTTTGCAATTTTATATAAAAAAAACCCCTAAATAGTATTATTTAGACACTTAAATGCTAGCATCGAAATAATATAAAATGATCACTAGAATAGCATAAAAATGTTATTAAAATGTTGATTATGACTGTAAAAATGTGCTTGGTCCATCCCTAGCTATAGGTGGAATGACACTGACAGATCACTCCACGCTCACTTCACTTAAGTTTTCACGGTGAGATGATTACAGAATAGCATTACTGGTCCAGTGAGGATTGGTACAGTCAATAATATCGGGACGAACAGACTGTTCAAAATGATCTAAACAACTATGAAAATTAAATATTAACTCAATGACACAAGGAATGTTTCAGAATGAAGACAGTACACGACAACTGTCATTCTGACAAGAACTTTATCCAATGGGGTTGGCTCCTTAAAACTTTTGGCAGATGACGCTAGCATAGCTTTCACCTGTCACATTTGTTTACTCAATTTGTGTGTTCGGTTTTGTAAATTTTTTCATCAAAATACCAGGATGGATGATAAGATAAACATGTACTCAACATGGAGAATAAGCGAGCTAAAGGCTGAACTGAAAAAAAACGAGGTGCTTCTTTACAAGGAAGAAAAGCAGACCTTATTGAAACGTATACTCTTAAAATTATACATCAAGCTATTTTATTTATGAAATGGTTTTGTTTGTAGGAAGTATACATTTCATAATACTTTTCGCCCATTACATTACTACAAAAAGCCAAATTAGACCACTTTTTTATAATTACTTTTTTTAACCACTTTTTTTTAATTCTACAGCTATCGGAAATTGGTTTGCACCTATTTCTTTGCAATAAGGCACTTCACATTTCTTAGGCATTTTGTAAAATCAAACCAAATCAAAAAATTCATACAAATGAATATAATTTTGGTTAAAGCTATGCTAGCGCCACTTTGACAGTAGCCAACCCCATTGAGATAAAGTTTAATTTTCTTAGTTGCTGAGATAAAGTTTTATTTTTGACGCTGACTGTACGTAATAAAGGCGAAATAGTTAGCAACTAGTAGTTACTTGTAGTTGATGAGTGCGGAGTAGGGCGCGACGACGGGCACCGCGAACAGCAGCTCGTCGGCGCTGTGCGGCACGCCGGTCAGCTGGCTCAGCAGCTCCGTGTCGGCGTCGGGACCTTGATGTTCTAACTGTGGACGGAACATCGTTTTTAGGTATCCGTACCAAAATGGTAAAAAAGGAACCCTTATGGTGTGACTCAGTCTATCTGTCTGTCACAGCTGGATATAATAAATAAATATCCTTGGACATTTCACACAACGCCATCTAGTCCCAAGCTAAGCAACCTAATGCTTGTGTTATGGTAACTAGATGGCTGATAAACTACTTACATACATTTTTTTTTTTTGTAAATACATACATATTATAGATAGAAAAACACCCAGACTCGGAACAAATACTTGTAGGTCGTACAAATATTTGTTCCGTGCGGGAATCGAACCCGCGACATGCTGCGCAGCAGTCAATCGCTCAACCACTGCGCCAACAGTGTCGTCAATATCTCAAGAACTACTGATGCTATCAACTTGAAATTTAGAACAGTTTTAGATGACGTTTACCCAACTATTTTTCAAATAAGAAAGAAATAAAAATATTTATATTTTTTTTAGGCCGCATAGTTTTCGACTATTAATGAAAAATGTAAAAAAAAATACCGTTCCCCCCCCCCCCCCCTTATCTCCGAAGTTCGCAAAGAGAAAAATCTGAAATTATTCTATGTGATAGAAGTTTATGTAAAGATTACAGGAAAAATAAAACGATGTATCTAAGTAGCACACTTTTTCAGAAATCGGAACGGAACCCTCGGTGCGCGAGTCCGACTCCGGTTTTTTTTTTGTTAAAGACTAGCTTTACATACAAACCTTCCTCTTGAATAAATAAATAAAATAAAATAAATATCCTTGGAAATTTCACACAATCACACTAAACACAATCACTCTATCTATTAAAAAAAAAACGCATCAAAATCCGTTGCGCAGTTTTAAAGATCTAAGCATACATAGGGACAGACAGACAGCGGGAAGCGACTTTGTTTTATACTATCTAGTGATTAAAAAGGCAGTTGCGAGTGGAAACGCCGGTAGGGGACGCCCTCGGAAGACATGTAGTGACCTTATTGGTGACTAGTACTTCCCGCGCGGCTTCGGCCGCATGGATGTCGGAAAATATACGACTGGAATGAAAATCCTTCCTTATTCCTTGTCTACATTATAAAGGGAACCTCTGTGCAAAATTTCAGCTTTATATTTTTGGTTTCTTTCTTTCTTTCTTTTTTTTCCTTTTCTTTTTTTTTTCTTTCTTTACTGGTTTGGGCTGGGCGTTGGTGACTCAGTCAGGCAGTCAGTCAGGACTTTTCTTTTTATATATTAAGATGTTCTTCAGAAAGGTCGGGGGTCTACTCCCTAAGCACGAAGCCCGTAGTTTCGGTTTTCGTTACGGGCGTTTCCTACTCCGTATCACCTACGGATGGATGATTGGTTCGGCGCCCGAACGAAGTATGAATGACAACACGATTTGACAGTTGTGACTCCCGATGTGTTTTTGCCCGTCCGAAAAATTTAACTTTTACACTTGTTTTGATGGATCGTTTTGTCCACGGACGGTTTGACGGACGGACGGACGGACTTAAGGAGTAGGCCCCCTGATTTAACTTTGTAAGTATGTATAGTAACATGTGTGGACTCACGTCAAGCTCGGTGTCCGGCTCGTCGGGCTCGGAGTCGGCCTCCAGCAGGAGCGGCGCGGGCGCAGGGATCTTGACGCCGCGGGGACCGGTCTTCACTTTGTTGGCTTTCGCTGCGGCTGCCTTCTTTTGAGCTTTCTTTGATTCTTTTTCGGGATTTCCTGACTGGAGATAAAAATTAATAAAATGTTTAATATCTATATAGACAATGAATTTGCCACGAGCCTCGAACGGTATAGGTACGCCACTGGCACTATACAAGTACTAAATTGAAAAAGTTAATAAAAAAAGGGTGCACGGTTACTGGTCAAGCCATGCTGGAAGACATGTGTACCGCAATCCGAAACAGTTTTAAACTCAAACGGCTTTATTAACAAAACGAGGTTTTTCTTCTGTGATGGTTTAACTTTAAACCATCGAGCCAGTTTTTGTATTATGAACCTAGCTGTGATAGAAATACAGTTCTATATGCAAAACTGACAACTTAGTCCGGTACTAAGTTGTCAGTTTTGTAAAACTGACATCCTTAAAGTGTCGGAATAAAGTTCAAAATTCAATAAAGGGTCCATGGTTTACACCTTTTTTTTTTTTTTTTTGGGGGTGGGAAATCATCAAATAACTTCTCCCGCTCTGGGTGGAGCGGAAGGGCGTGTCAGACTTTTACTGACTAAAACCCACCCGTGTTCCATCAGTTGCCTGTGCCAGGGCCACGGTATCTTTTTCAAACTACCCGCGACCCCAGCGATGGTTTACACCTGGGTTTGAAGATGAACCTCGTTTTGTAATAAGGCCGTATTTGTATAATTATTATACAGCTTAAATTCACCTGCGAAGGTTTTTTCATAAGGGCCAAGAGCAAAAACTTAAAAGTATTGGTTATACATTTATAATTATTATTTTATTTTTTTTACTTTTAAATCTCGTATGTATACCTGAAGGATCTCCATCATAACAGCTCTATCGTCTTCATCCTGGTCCTTATACTTCTCTTTGATCTTCCGGAGCTTGCTGCGCTGTCCTCGCTTCATTCCTTTCTCTTCTCTTCTCTCTTCTGGCTTCAGCTGCTTCTCCTTCTGTGGCTTCTTGCCGCCCTTCTTTGGTAGCGATGGGAATGTGGGCACTTCGCATGAAATTAATATTTAATCTTTTTTTTTTACGTTTTAACGTGCACGTCATTCTACATCTTTCTCACATTTTTAATAAACGCGCGTCGTTTAAATGTAGATTTATGACAAAATGCTATAATTAAATCAATTTTTAGCTTAGTAAGTTCTTAAGGGTGCATTTACGATGGATAGTCAAATCATTACTTTTTTAAACAAAAGTATGTTTATTAAATAAAATGCTTTGTATTTTTAAAATGTTTTTGCGACGAATTGTAGGTAGATGTGCAAGGTACGATTCTGAACTACAAATATTTCTGTACATAATTCCGGGTTCTCAATAAATGTACCGAAGTAAAAATTTCACTTCGGTACATTTATTGAGAAACTGGACATATCTAAAATTATATTTATAGTTAAGAATTGTACCTTGCACATCTACCTACAATTCGTCGCAAAAACATTTTAAAAATACAAAGCATTTTATTTAATAAACATACTTTTGTTTAAAAAAGTAATGATTTGACTATCCATCGTAAATGCGTCCTTAACATATTTAAATACCTTCGATTTAAAGCAAATTTTACTACACAATAAGGGGCTGTTTCTATAGAAAAAATTTCAATTACTTAATCTTTTTTCGGTTTTAGTACAACAGTAGACAATATCGTCAAATAACATGGAAAATCCAAATTATTTAACCACATACATTGGGTTTTATAGAAATTTTAAAAACACAAAATTATCGACGTGTCCCCCCGTAAGGTGAGTTTTGAGGGACCATTTGAAAAGTTTCTATTTTTTTTTGGTTACAATGGAATTTGAACTATGGAATTTGTTTTTAGTTGTTTTGCTTAAACATTGAGTTTGTCGTTTCAAAAGTTGCCGCAATTATCAGAGATTGTCAAGTTTAGCTGTGCGCTGTGGTTTCATTGATACATTTAGTGAGTGAATGCATGAATTCAAGATTTTTATTAAGGTGAATGCGCAGTGGCAGCCCGCGAAATTCAATGTTTTTTACGTTTTTTTTTTACAATTTGCAGGTTAGTGTTAGGTTGTATTTTGATTCGCGACTACAAAAACATGTATTCACATATACTCCTTACCATCAATACATCTCTCTAAGTTAGATTTGTTCCAAAATGTAATTATTTTCAAAATGAAACTTACAAAGAAAAAATAAAGAAAGAAAATTCATTATTTAGCACAGATTAAAAAGGCACACAATATATACAAGGTGTAAAATAAATAACCCACAACCTCTTAAGAGGTCATTGTACTCATCATTATGAACAACTTTTACTATGAGACCAAACCTGGAATCGCGAAAAAAAAATCAGCTGTTCAATACATTTATGTTCGCATAATTCGTCAAAATGTACTGAACAGCTGATTTTTTTTTTCGCGATTTCAGGTTTGGTCCCATAGTAAAAGTTGTTCATAATGATGAGTACAATGACCCGTTAAGAGGTTGTGGGTTATTTATTTTACACCTTTAATAAGTACAGCAGATAAAAAAAATAATAAACAAAAAGAAATAAAAGTACAAGGTGATATGTAAGAAATTAACAGGAATGTGTGCCTAACGACTGCGCCAAAAAGGCCCAGTTCAGCAAAAACCAGACAACTAGTCCTGACGCTGGTTTAAAATCAAATCTAACTTAGGGCCCATTTCACCAATGGCGTCGTTATCCAAGTATAACTATTCCAGGGATAAAATTATTACCTGCATTTACTCTCAGAATAACTCATATTACGTTTCACCACTTTGTAAAGACAAAAAGTAACTCCTAGTATAACTATTCTTTGTTATGTGTTTTTTTTGTTATCTGTGGCACGTTGAATGTGCAGTGATAAACAAAGGAATGTGAATGCAGACAAATTCAATAGGCTTGTCATTTTCTCAGTACAGTATAGCATAACAAGGCCTTTTTAATTTAGTCGTTACTTTTAGCATCTGTGCCAATGTGTCTCGGATATAAATTCCAATTGATGTTCAATTTTTAATAATAAATTGTATGCTGCTGCTTTAGATAAACGAAATCTAATCATGAAATCCTTTTCGTCGTAGTTGTAAAAATGCTCATTTCTTTCTTTAAACCATCTTGAACGTCTCAATATAACATAGTTCTATCTTCACTATCACTTTCACTGTCCGATAACATTCTTCTCAAACGCTGCATTTCTTTAACTACTTGTAGTTATACTTATTTTCTTTGAATTGCAATGCACATCAATGGTCGCTCACACAAGACAAGACTACAAGTGGTGATGGTAGGCGGTAGCTCCGCTCAGCTGACATAAAAATTGCCGCCATTTTGATTTTATCTGAGGAATAAGCCTGTTATTCCTTCAAAATTGGTGGTATAAGAGTTACTCTCGTATATCTTTGTTATTCTCAGGATAAGTAGTAGGTGAAACGAAAACATGGTTATCTGAGAGTAAATAGTAGCTTTATCCTTGGAATAAAACTTATTCTAGTTTGGTGAAATCGGACCTTAGAGAGATGTATGTATTGATTATTCTTATGGTTATAATTATGTAAACACATATTTGTTTCGCGAATCATATTTTGATAAACATACAACCTGACACTGATCGGCCAATTCCAAAAATCGGAAGAAAATTTTATTTTCACGGGCTACCTTGCGGATCCAACTGAAGTAGATAACATGGCACTTACTTCTGTCAGATGTCTCTGAAAACGTTCTTGACTTTGATTGGACGATTACTTCTCCGGTTCCGTGATCAACCTGAAAATGGTTACACAGTAATTTACACAAGTACCAATACCACAAAAAGGTGTACTTAATTCCTTGGGTACTTTCTGTCTTTTGTAACTTTGAACGCTCAAGAAGTGATGACTCTGCCTTATTTGAATAAATTATTTTTTTATTATTACGAGTTTAAGTGGGATAAACGGGGCAATACATGTGCTGTTCAAAACGCAAACGTGAACCTAACTTAGATTTGTAAACTTATATCTTACTAGTTTTTGCCCGCGGCTTCGCCCGCGTTAATTCTACATATAAACCTTCCTCTTGAATCACTCTATCTATTAAAAAAAAAAGTTTTAAAGATCTAAGCATACATAGGGACCAGGCAACGGGAAGCGACTTTGTTTTATACTATACAACGTGTAATGCTAAATGCGCAAAACCTCTTAAGGGGTCATTGTACTCATCATTATGAACAACTTTTACTATGGGGCCAAACCTGAAATCGCGAAAAAAAAATCAGCTGTTCAGTACATTTTGACGAAATTTGCGAACATAAATGTACTGAACAGCTGATTTTTTTTTCGCGATTTCAGGTTTGGTCCCATAGTAAAAGTTGTTCATAATGATGAGTACAATGACCCCTTAAGAGGTTTTGCGCATTTAGCATTACACGTTGTATAGTGATAGTAATTTGGGACGCACACATGAAATGCATACAATAAGAAAAACCAGCTAAGTACGTATCAGACCACGCACAATGAAGGGGAAGCCTTCACTTGATACCTCCACGCATTCCTGGGAAAAAGGGTCTTGACAGACTGATAGACAGACAGACAGACAACGAAGTGATCCTATATAAATATAAATAAATATAAATATCCTTGGACATTTCACACAACGCCATCTAGTCCCAAGCTAAGCAACCTAATGCTTGTGTTATGGTAACGAGATGGCTGATAAACTACTTATATACATTTTTTTTTGTAAATACATACATATTATAGATAGAAAAACACCCAGACTCGAAACAAATACTTGTAGGTCGTACAAATATTTGTTCCTTGCGGGAATCGAACCCGCGACATGCTGCGCAGCAGTCAATCGCTCAACCACTGCGCCAACCGTGTCGTCTATAAAGGTTCCGTTTTTTTCCGGAACCCTAAAAACAATAAAATATTATATAAAAAGTGTTCCATTTCCTACCTTTATATGAGTGTCAAGTATATCTTCCGTGGATTCACTTTCACTGTCTGTCACATCTCCCTCTTGCTCTTGCGCATCATTCTCCTTTTCACTCTCTCTTTCTTTCTGTTCCGTCTCTTCTGCTTCTTGACCGGGTTGCGACTCTTCTGTAATTGCGTCTAACTTGTTGGAGTCTGGTTTCTCATCTTCTTTATCTGATGGTTCGTCTGTTGAATATTATAAGAATTAAAGTAATTTTTGGTTCTAGAACATGCCGGTTTCCTCACGATGTTTTCCTTCACCGTTTTGAGAGCAGTGGTGATGAAATAATTTATTTAAAGTAAAGTGCCTGCCTGGATTCGTACCCACGACCTACAACTCGTAAGTTGCGGCCGTTACCATTGGACCACCACTGCTCCACTGCTGCTCCATTACATCCATGATATTAGCGCACTGGATTTTCAACGCTCTGCTTAGCGCCGAGAGTTGGAAATCCATTGTGTTTTTTCGACGCGCTGGGATGCACTCTGTTGTTGTTAAGTTGGATTCTCGAAGCTCGGGTCAACACCGAGAGTTGAAAATACAGTGCGCGATTAAATCTTGACGAGATATTTTTACGTCCGAGCGAACGTCGCGTCGGCTTACAATGTCACGATAAGGTTGCGCGCTCGGCCAAACTTGTCACAGTATCTTGATGTGGCTGAACCCATTTTTTAAAGTACGCACCATCGTTAATCAAGCCTAACATAATCACACTATAATAATATTAATATTACACTAATATTATAAAAGCGAAAGTTTGTGAGTGTGTGTGTGTTTGTATGTATACAGGGTGTAAGGGACAGCCCTCCGCAAACTAACAGGGTGCATTCAGCTCCTCATTTTGAATCATATTCCACCGGAAATTTTCCCAAGGAAAATTTTCATTTTTTCAAAATTTTTCCAGTTACATTTTCATTATTTTAATGTAAAATTGCATTGTGTGTTCGCAGCACTCCATTTATGTAAAAAAAACTGCAAAAAAAAACAGCAACGGATGTTGAAATACTCTAACCAACGACGCGTGAAATCAGCTGTTCACTTTCTATTTCTATTACCTACCCCTCCCAACCAGTAATAGACGCTCCGGATTTGTGGACAAAAACACAAACAAATCAGGTTTATTGGATTCCCTTAACGTTCCTGAAAAAATTTTATGTATTTCATGTGTGTGTATTAATTTATTAGCTAGAGTTCATCGAACTCACCGCATACCTATTACCTACCCGTCCCAACGAGTAATAGACGCTCCGATTTGTGCACAAAAACACAAACAAATCAGGTTTATTGGATTCCCTTAACGTTCCTGAAAAAATTTCATGTACCGGTCATCTTAGTATGACATACTGAATTCACCCTATCAGTTTGCGGAGGGCTGTCCCTTACACCCTGTATAGATAGCTGGATACCTGGATTAACACATGGTTACTTTTTATCCCGGTCTACGCGGGGGAAACTGCAAGACGCATCTAGCAACATTATAAAGTGTGAATGTTATAAAGTGAGTGTATGTTTGTTACTTCTTCACGCTCAAACGACTGGACCGATTTGCATGAAATTTGGTATGTATATAGCTGGATACCTGGATTAACACATAGGCTACTTTTTTATCCTGGTTAGCTATTATAAATGAATCTGAGACAAAATAAATAGCTAGCTAGCCCCTCACCATCATCCGACACGAGTATCTCCTGGTCCTCCTGCAGTTCCTGCACGGATGTGACGTCAGAGGCGTCCTCCAAAGCGATGGGCTTCCGTTCGTCGCGGTGAGCATCGATGCAGCTGTCCTCCAACTAATACATAGAAAACATTTTAGAGACGTCCTATGGTACATGGTACTCCGCAAAAATATTTTTCATATTATATGATAATAGGATAATGATCAGCCTATAATGTTCCCACTGCTGGGACACAGGCCTCCTCTCTTCGAGAGGGAGTGGGCCGTACGCGGGCGCAGTGAAGGTTGGTAGATGTCACATGTCTTCGAATTTTTAGTTCTAGGACATGCCGGTTTCCTCACGATGTTTTCCTTCACCGTTTTGAGAGCAGCGGCGATGAAATAATTTACACAAAGTAAAGTGCCTGCCTGTGTTCGAACCCACTACCTAGAACTCGGTAAGTCGGGGTCACCACTGCTCTTTTATGATAATATAATAAACAATATTTTTTCTTCCTACATGGTGTAAAATAAATGAAATCGCTAGATTTGAGGTCAATTCTGACATAATGAGTTGTATTGCCGATTCTAATGATTATAATTCTGTAAAGCCATATCAGTTACGGCCGCGAATCATATTTTAGTCAACATACACCCTGACACTGACCTACAAATTGCAAAAAACGTAAGAAAATTTGAATTTCGCGGGCTACCTTTGCGCTTTCGCCTTAAATGTCTTCTTCTTGTAAATGGAGTATAAGCATATTGTTTTAAAATTGTTCGTACTTACCCTGAACATAAAGCTAAAGCCGAACTGCAGCTGGTCGGGCAGCAGGTAGTTCTTCCGGCCGCGGATCATGAAGGAGCCGGTGGTGAGGTACTCGCCTGTTGGCGCCGACTTGGATACTTGTGACGCGTGCACCCACCACGCGCGCGTCAGGACTTTAGCTTCCCATGCCACGCTATGGACATAACATTGAAGAACATTAGCTTACTATTTTATTTCATTCACCATTTAAACTTATGTCAATCTGCCTAGCCTTTTCCCAACTATGTTGGCATCGGCTTCCAGTGTAACCGGATGCAGCTGAATATCTGTATTTTACATGGAGCGATATATCTGACCTCCACAACCCAGTAACTGGGTAATACGATAACCCTTGGTAAGACTGGATGTCAGAGTTTCGGGCTTCTGACGACCCGTAACGACTGTCAAAGATCCACGAATGACAGCCGGGACCAACGGCTTAACGTGCTTTCCGAGGCACGGAGGAGTTTCGATATGTAAAGATGGTCACCCATCCACTGACCAACCCCGGCAAGCGTAGCTTAACCTGACGGATTGACCCGTGCGGCTGTTATTACTTAGCCTCGTGGCTAAGTATCTGAATTGCACATAAATTTATGATCATTGATTTATGTGCAATTCAGATATAGAAGCATGAGGAACAGGCTGTACAGTTCACTCATCCTCCATAGACCAGACGGGTGTCGTGTCTGGTGGGCTACTGCCCGACGATTGATATCGGGACGTTGTATATATGCTAGTCTCGCGGTAAACTCTGCTTGCGCGATGCAGGATTTTGCGTGACGTCTGCGTGATGCGTAGTTCACATGTGGCGATGTAGATGCCGCCACACAGAAATGACGGTGGCAGCAATAAAGTTCAGAATTGCATGAAATGAAATGAAATGAAATGAAATGAAATTGTTTATTCTGTAAATAGGATATCGAAATCACTTTTACACGTCATATTTTTTTTTTTTTAATAAGCTAGATGAAGTCGACATTTCCTATCTGACTACCCTGAGAAGAAATGGCGAAACAAACTCAGGGGTCAAAGTCTCTTTTAAAGTCCAGACATAATCTTGGTCAGATCATGTGAGGACCATGTAGATCAATGTCTGAAATGGTCTTTTGAGGAAAGAACCATAAAAATTTGAGTGGACCTGTCCAGTCAGTGCAAGCATTTGTCAACAATCGTGTAGCTCAACTCAAGGATTTAAGGAGCTCAATAACTTCATGTGATTATACATTCTGCGGAATGTGGTCGGATACGCAAAGTAAAGTCTTTCTTTCTTCCATAAACAAATCAAAGTACGTGTTTGATTCCAGGAGGCTGTTAGGCATAGCTACTAATGTCTGAGTTAGGTGGATACTTAGGTATCCCGGTAGGTACTATCAAAAGCCGTTGCGCCTCACCCTTTTCAAAAAAATTTCGGTTGCACGTTGAAATCGTAGTTTGTAATGCCCTTTTTTAGTTTGACCAATTCATGAAGGATGAGCCTTTTTTTTTAAAGTTAATTGTTTTTTTTTAACAATGAACGAAGAATGTCACCTAAGAAGGATGACCCTAAAATAAACAACGTCCCTTTTCTTAAACGTTTCGTAAAAAAAATGTTCTAACCTTTTTTTTTATAATGTGCGCCGAAGCGCTATTGGTGGACGAAAACAATGCAGGCCACTAGCCACTGGCCCGTGCATACGAAAAGCGCCCTTATAAACAACGTCTCCTTTCTTAACTGTTCCGTAAAAAAAATGTTCTAACCTTTTTTTTTCATAATGTGCGCCGAAGCGCTATTCGTGGACGAAAACAATGCAGGCCACTAGCCACTGGCCCGTGCATACGAAAAGCGCCCTTATGGGGGTGACGGACAAAAGTCGTTGACTGTACACACCTGTAGGCCACAGCCGCCTGCCCCGCCTCGGCCAGCGTCCTGGGCGGCACGTCGCAGGGCGCGGGGTTCTTGATGATGACGGAGGCGGCGCCTGACACGTCGGCGTGCACGTACAGGTCGCGCGCGCGCATGTAGCGCTTCACGAGGAGCTCGTTCTGCTGTTGGTCGCGGCCGCCTATCACCTGCGATCGAGCAATTATTAATACAATGGCACAGAATACATAATAGTACAAGTACAGAAGATTCTCTCCGCAAAATCATTTAAATAAATAACGACTCTTGTTACGACACAATAAAGTGCAGTTCAGGTCGCACAACGTTAATTACCTACAGTTATATTCACCTACAAGTTGCCTCTCTTTTTATCGCGTAACTTTTATACCTTCTGACTCGTTAGGGTTGTTTTCTTTTACGACGCGGCGCGTGAGTATCGAACTAACGTGCGAGCCGGCCGGTGCGCGGCAGCCCACACTGAATTAGATCGACAAGTCGAGCCCGCCGCGTACTTGTAGCTTCATACCTAAAATGTGGAGTACGCTGGCCTGGTAATGGTCAGTGACCGGAATGGTTTATGGCTACATAATAACACCCGCACGGGTTGATGTTCCCGGTTAAGCAACACTGCGGTCGATCGCTGGATCGACTCCGTCCCTCGTCCCGGCTGTCATTCGTAAATCTTTAACAGTCGTTACGTAAAAAAAAAAGTAAAAATGCATTTATTTTCCACACTAATCAAAACAGTATAGATATTATTAAAGTAGGAGTGGACTGGAGCCTAAACTAGGGCAGCCCTGTATTTCAGGACTCCAGGTCTTCCTCAAGTTGGTATAATTTATTTATTAATATACATAGATTGTGTGTGCATGTGTGAGTGCGTGTGGGTGTTGTGAGTGTGTTGGGGTGTGTTCGTGTGTGTGTGTGTGTGTGTTGTGTTTGTAGTGAGTGAGAGTATGGTTGCGCGCATCTGTGTTTGTGGGTGTTACGCATAGTCAGAAGGCCGAAAGTCTAAGTCTGTCTTGCCTAGAGGGTATCGTTTTACCCAGTAACTGCAGAGTTGTGGAGGCCAGATAGACAGTCGCTCCACGTAAAATACTGTTATTCAGCTGCATCCGATTAGACTGGAAGCTGCTTTTTCGTTGCTTCAATCAAGCAAAAAGCTTTCATGGAAACCAGTTACGAAACCCCGGTTTCCTTGACGGCCGAAGCGGCTTTGCCATACAAATCTTACAAAAAGGTGCATTAAGGTGGAACTAGTCGATATTTTTTTCATACTTTCGGTAGGGTATTACTCCACTGTTTGATATTGTGCATCCAAAGTTAAACATGCTATCGTTTTGTCAAATTATTAATGTTGTTTGTGATGAAACAGCCAGAAAAAAAAAAGCCATTATAAAGTTATGAGCCAACAAAAAGTCGTTTTTCTTGCTAATTTAACGCAACTTTGGTCGTAAATAAGTAACAAAAGAAGTGTAAAATCTCCAAAACAAAGTTGGCACCGACAAAGCACAAAGCATTGATAGATAGATAGATAGATAGAATACTCTTTATTATGCACACCATAAAAAATACAGATATAAATGTTGAAATTTTACATAGGGTGACACAATGGGCGGTCTTATCGCTAAAAGCGATCTTTTACAGACAACCTTTGGATGGATTATGGGGAGAAAGGAGAGAATACTGTAGGTAGACTGTGGTGTACCATATATACATACAATTTATATATACATAAATACAGATACTTATATAAATATATACTTATATATCCTACTTGAAATAGAGCAAGGAACTATACACGTAATGACGATGTTTAAAGAGAGAGGAAATGTTTTTTCACCAAAATTTTAAAAGTTGACAAAGATTGTGCACGCCTTATCGACACGGGCAAGTCATTCCACAATCGTACTGCTTGAACAGTGAATGACCGGTCATAAAAACTGGTGGAATGTAGCGGCATCTCTAGCCTCAAGTTTTCCGATGACCTCAGATATCTATTATGTGTGTCATGAAGGAACTTGAAACGCCCTTTAAGATAAGAAGGGGTTTTAGGATTGAACAGAATCCTGTAGAGCTGAAACAAGATATGAGAATTCCGGCGAAGACGTATGGGAAGCCACTTGAGCTTTGTACGAAATTCAGAAATGTGATCATATTTGCGCAGGCCAAATATAAATCTTATGCAAAAGTTTTGAAGTCGCTCAAGTTTATCTAGTTGTGCCTCAGTGAGATCGAGATAACTGACATCAGCGTAGTCAAGGATGGGAAGTAAAAGGGATTGCGCAAGCATTGATTTATGCAGTGGGTTTTTCCTAAAACACGATCTTCCAAAGGACTTTTCGTAAATATTTACGCGCTCGTCTCACTATTACTAGTTTTACTTTACTACATAATACTAACTATTTATTACTTTACTAGCGTCTAACTGTTTATCAATGATACTATCTCTGTCGGACACGATACGGCAACACCACCAGTAAGTTCGCGACTAGTTCAACCTTAAATAACCTTCACAAGGCTGTATGTCTATCACAAGGTTGAAACCTTGCTGACTGACTCATATTTACAACGGCTATACCTTAAAAGCATCATTGTATAAAACTGATTGTACTAATACAAAAAAAAATCTTACCAGATAATTATCAGAAGAGATGAACCAGAAGAACTTCTCGAACCAATAAGTCTTCCGCGCCTTGATGATGTTGCTGACGGTGTGCGCTTCTTTCAGCGTCTGCTTCGTCTTGCGTTCAGCGCTCTTCAGCGCTTTTCCTGCTGATTCTAACGTCTTCTGCTGTTTCTTAGCTGCGTTGCGCTTCTGATCGTAATATCTATGAATAAAAACATTATTTTTACATTTCATTTCCATTTACTCAACTCTGGTGTTAGGTTAGGTTAGTTTAAGGGGTATGCGCCCGCGAAATTCAAAACTTTCTTACGCGTTTTTGCAATTTGCAGGTCAGTGTGAGCTTGTATGTTGATTAAAATATGATTTGCGGCCGTAACTAACATGGCTTTACAGAATTATAATCATTAGAATCAGCAATACAACTCTATAAGTTAGAATTGACCTCAAATCTAGCGATTTCATGCATGAAATTTGGCACATATTAGAACATAAGATACTTATTACCCCGATATCCCCAAGGGATCGAGACTTAAGCGTGTGAAACCGAGGGCACAGCTAGTATTTTAATAAATAAACTGTTTAAAATCTCTCACCTCCTAGCATTAGCAAATGCCGTAAGCGAGAGGTCGATATCAACGGTCCTGGGCTTCAAGCCCTCGTCCTCTCCGTAAGGGTCGGTCAGCAGTAAGGTGATGTGGTTGGTGTTCAGCTTGAGGTGTTTGATGCAGGAGGCGATGGGGTCTTTGTTGTCCTGGGCGGTCTTTACTAGGAGCTGGATGTCGTTCCAGGACATCTGCGGGCAGGAAAGAGGGTTTTAGGCAAGTTCACGGGTCTAAAAATATTTTATATTTTTTGTAAACATTTTTGCCGACAAAAAGTACCTTTTGTCGTGGACTGTCAAAAATGGTTTCAATTACAAAAAAAGAAATATATTACCCTAAGGCTGTTTCTAGTTTCGAAGATATTTAAAGTTTTATGAAAACGTGCAAAAATATTTTATTTTTTTATTTTTTCATCTGACGAAACTAAGAACTGCGGATGGCAGAATCGTGACTTCAAAGTCCGAGATACTCGAGGAAGTCGAGGATTTCTATGGACACTTATACTCAACGCGGACGGCGAAACCAGCGCGACATAGTGCAGATGACCACCGAGCCGAATTAACGCGCCACTACACGGAGGACATCTCGGATGTTGACCTGTGCGAGATTAGGGCGGCTCTCGAGCAGCTGAAAAACAACAAAGCACCTGGTGATGACGGAATAACGACAGAGCTCCTTAAAGCAGGCGGGGCTCCAGTCCTGAGAGAGCTAGCGAGTCTCTTCAACTCCGTCATCCAAGAAGGTACAACGCCCGAGGCGTGGAGCAGGGGTGCGGTGGTTCTGTTCTTCAAAAAAGGTGACAAAACCTTGCTGAAGAACTATAGACCCATCTCACTTCTGAGTCACGTCTACAAGCTGTTCTCGAGGGTCGTCACGAACCGTCTCGCCAGAAGACTTGACGAGTTCCAGCCACCAGAGCAAGCCGGTTTTCGAAAAGGCTTCAGTACCGTAGACCACATCCATACTGTTCGGCAAATTGTACAGAAGACCGAGGAGTACAATCAGCCGCTGTGTATCGCATTCGTGGACTACGAGAAAGCCTTCGACTCCATCGAAATATGGGCAGTTCTGGCCTCTCTGCAACGATGTCGAATTGACTGGCGCTATATTGAAGTGTTGAGGTGTCTGTATGACGCTGCCACGATGACTGTCCAGATCCAAGATCAGAAAACCAGCCCCATCCAACTGCTCAGAGGGGTGAGACAGGGGGATGTGATATCCCCGAAACTGTTCACCAATGCGTTGGAGGACGTCTTCAAGACGCTGGACTGGACTGGACAGGGTATTAACGTGAATGGTGAGTACATCTCACACCTTCGCTTTGCCGATGACATCGTCATATTAGCAGAGACGCTGGAACAGTTAGGCCAGATGCTGCACAGCCTAGACGGAGCCTCTCGGCGAGTTGGCCTCGGTATGAATTTAGACAAGACGAAAGTTATGTACAATTCACTCGTCTTGCCGAGTCCAATCCGCATCGAGGGGTCGCTTCTTGAAGTCGTGAAGGAGTATGTCTACCTAGGGCAAGTCATCCAGCTCGGTAGACACAACTTTGAAAAAGAAGCCGACAGAAGGATCCGATTGGGTTGGGCAGCGTTTGGTAAACTTCGTCAAGTCTTTTCGTCACCCATCCCGCAATGTTTGAAAACCAAGGTTTTCAACCAGTGCGTCCTGCCCGTTATGACATACGGTGCTGAAACGTGGACACTTACAGTCGGGCTGGTCCACAAATTCAAGGTCGCTCAGCGCGCTATGGAGCGGGCTATGCTCGGAGTTTCTTTGAAGGATAAAATCAGGAATGAAGTTATCCGGAAAAGAACCGGAGTAACCGACATAGCTAGCAGAATAAGCAAACTGAAGTGGCAGTGGGCTGGCCATGTTTGTCGAAGGATCGATGGCCGGTGGAGCAGACGGGTCCTGGAGTGGAGACCGCGTATCGGTAAGCGTAGTGTGGGACGCCCCCCAGCTAGATGGACCGACGACCTGAAGAAAGTGGCTGGCACAGACTGGATGCGGAAGGCGGAGGACAGGGTGTTGTGGCGCAGACTGGGAAAGGCCTATGTCCAGCAGTGGACTGTGATAGGCTGAGTTGATTTTTTTGCTATGTCGTAAACTACAACACTTGAAATTTGTTTTTTTTTTTTTAGAATCCCAAAGCATAATAATTATGCTTTTGTGTTGAAAGTTGTATGTAACTTTCAACTACTTACAACTTACTATTTTGTATTACTAAACTTAAAATGGCTGCTCGTTGCGCGAGATGAGCTCAGCAGTCTGTTTGTCAACATCTTGCATGCAAGACAGATACTCGTACTACATTATTCTGACCTGGTTAGCGATGGCCGCTTGCACGGCGAGCCGGGCCTGCTCCACAAGCGGTTCGTTGCGCGAGATGAGCTCGGCAGCTTCTTTGTCCACGTCTTGCATCCTAGACAGATAGGTACTCGTACTACATTATTCTAACCTGGTTGGCGATGGCCGCTTGCACGGCGAGCCGGGCCTGCTCCACAAGCGGCTCGTTGCGCGAGATGAGCTCGGCAGCCTCTTTGTCCACGTCTTGCACGCGAGACAGCTCCGTGACACGCTTCTCGTGGTCGTTGCGGACGTTTTGGAGTTTTTTCAAAGCTTCACGTTCTACTTGGACTGTCTGCGGGTAAGGGAAGATTATGTTTGTTAATAAAAAAGTAAGTTGACCTTTGAACATTAAGGTTTAGTTTTCTTTAAGACAGGCAATAATTATTTAAGTCGACGTTCGCACGGACGTAAAAATGTCATTATTATTATTATTTTGGTTAAAACACTAGCAGCTATTTAGCTGATGCGTATGTATGAAATAGCTTGGCGATATTTAATCTGTCCAGTCGATTCTTGAAGCAGTTCAGTGAGGGAGCCGTCACAACATTTTCCGGGAGCCTATTCCATTCAGTTACAACTCGGTTCGCAGCGATTTTTTTTCGCGCACTTGATCTTCAACGCTCTGCTTAGCACCGAGAGTTGAAAATCCAACAGTGTGTTTTTCCGACTCGCTAGAATGCACTCTGTTATTGTTAGGTTGGATTCTCGAAGCTCGGCTCAACAACGAGAGTTGAAAATCCAGTGCGCCATAAAATCCCGCCGCGATATTTTTACGCCCGTATGAACGTCGGCTAATAGTGATCAACCGGGGGTTGTCCTTGGGTGCACTTACATAGTGCATACATGAATTATCTTCGGTTCCTCATTTAATTTAAAAAGTCGAACGGGCCTCTGCAAGTTGGCTTCGCCTTCGGCACAATATAAATATGGACAATAGGGGGAAACTACGATCAGTACCGTTTGTTTCCTTACTGTCCATATATTTATTGTGGCTTCGGCCCTTCGTACGCCTTCCAAAGGTCCGGGACTCCGGCGTCCCGGTAATTTCATAATCCATTTATTTTATGTGACGCAGGCCAACAAATAATAATAATAAAGCTAAAGCTAAATCGATAAATTGAGTTATTATTTTCACAAATACATATTATCGCGGACTACAGTCAGCGTCAAAAATATCGGAACGAACAGACTGATCAAAATGATCTCAACAACTAAGAAAATTAAACTTTATCTAAATTGGATAAAGTTCTTGTCAGAATGACAGTTGTCGTGTACTGTCTTCATTCTGAAACATTCCTTGTGTCATTGAGTTAATATTTCATTTTCATAGTTGCTTAGATCATTTTGAACAGTCTGTTCGTCCCGATATTATTGACGATGACTGTATCTAAATAGATCTATTTAAATGAACAATCACTGATACATATTTGTAAAGACTACTTTCGTAATTCAAGTGTTACCACTGAAACACTTTCAGCTTTACTATAGTTTGACCGATACCGCTGTACCGCGCTTAGGAATGCGCGGCGAGGCCGGGCGGGACTGACCACAGATTTAGAGTAGGCTAGATACCGCATGTTCATTAGATATTATGAAAACCGAGCGTGTCATCTTTTTTATACCTACGAAAACTTCACACCACTTCACAAAACTTCACAGTGATGTGCTCAACGTAAACAGAATCGTTTCAATCGCTAAGGGTCGGTGAGCTAACAGACTTCTTTTATATCCTCGACGACACAACTCGCCACTGGCGCGATCGAACACAAATTAAAGTAGTAGCACGTCAAGTTTGTGCTAAGCACAAACGGGCACGCTTGGTCGGATGGCTTGTGGTATCTAGCCTATTCTAAATCTGTGGGACTGACAAATGAGCGGCGGGACACTGTGAGTCGTTGACGAATGAGCGGCCTTCACTGCCCCCGTCTCGCCTCGCACGTACCTATGGCACGGTACATCGATATCGGTCAAGCTATAGCCAATCTAAAATAAACTTAGTCTACACAACAGTATTATAACAAAGATTTAAATAGTACTTAAGCAAAACCATACCTTTAAATCGATCTTCTGCCCTTCCAATGTGGAGAAGAACTCATCAACGGCTCTGTCGAAGGTTTCATGCTCAGCATGGGGCAGTTCCCGATGCTGCGCGAACAGCATCGGGTGGAACTCCTGGCTCGTCAGCAGGAACGTGCTGGCGCCGCCGTCGGGGTCGGGCCGGGTCTCCTTCTTCTGGGTTATGTAGCCCTGGTAGCGGAGCGTACAACATTACGAATCATTACGTTGAGAATCAGTACTTATAAAAAAAAAACCGGTCACCGAGGGTTCCGTTCCGATTTATGAAAAAGAGTGCTATTTAAAGACATCGTTATTTTTACTGTAATCTTTACATAAACTTCTATCACATAGAATAATTTCAGATTTTTCTCTATGCAAACTTCGGCGATAAGGGTTGGAAACGGTATTTTTTTTACATTTTTCATCAAAAGTCGAAAACTATGCGGCCTAAAAAAAAGAAATGTTTGAAATAATAAATAAATAAATATAAATATCCTTGGACATTTCACACAACGCCATCTAGTCCCAAGCTAAGCAACCTAATGCTTGTGTTATGGTAACGAGATGGCTGATAAACTACTTGTACATTTTTTTTTTTTCTAAATACAAACATATAGATAGCACCCAGACTCGGAACAAATACTTGTAGGTCGTACAAATATTTGTTCTGTGCGGGAATCGAACCCGCGACATGCTGCGCAGCAGTCAATCGCTCAACCACTGCGCCAACCATGTCGCCAGTAGAGTGGGGTACACTGCGTTAGAACACGTATGCTATAACGGCAATCACCATACAGAAGTATAGCAGGTCAATATTGTGTCAAGCGACTTTGAACCTTAATTTGCACTGCAACTAAAGCAAATGATTGTGGTCCCATCGTATGTGCCAATGTTCTGGGCTAATACAAACAAACTCTCCCTCTTCTTTTACCCACGTACTTTTGCAACCTGTGCCCTGGCAATATCCAGGAGTTCCTCAGCCTGTTTCAGCGCTATCACCAACTTCTCCAGGTCCTGTTCAACGTTGAAGCCCTTGCCGGGTTCCTTGGACAGCTTCATGGTGCCCGACAGACCGTTCTCTAAGAGCACATGGTCTATGATTGCTGAGCCGTATTCTGGGAAAGAATGAGGTGTTTTATTGTTTACTTCTTTTTACCCCAGCACGCTTAGCATGACCGCCATAGAAACGGGTTTTGTCAACGGAAAAATAGACAAAATGTCAGATAGTATGACTAGAATATTTGTACGCATTCTACGCGTCTAAGCAAGGCAATGTGTAATTTTAAGGTTTAAAATCAATTGAATAAATTTTACAGTTTGGTCACAGTCTATATATCATACAGTCGTCCAACGAAGCCGTCTACATAGGGCAATCGTGCAGGGCGTGAGGGGCGAGACGCGGGAGGCGCGAGCCCGAGCTGCATACTTCCACCGTGTTCGTAGCTCGGGACACGATTTTCAGGGCTATCGTGTTGATTTTATTATTGTTTTAATTTATTATTATTATTTAATTTATGTACACAGAAAATACAGAGATACGACACAGTAACATTTGAGTACCTGCTTGCTTAATCCTTAAGTTTTTTTGGAACGGACGGTACGAACTTGGCTGATGGTGCTAGGTGAAAAAAAATTTAAGATTTCTCCGTCACGAAATTCCGTCACGACCCTTGTGTGTTTTGTTTTTATATTCTAATATTTAAAAATGTAACTTATATATGTATAAAATGAAATAAAGGAAATAATAATAATGACATGGGTTTAAATTTCAAGGTTTTTGAGTCCAAGATGGCGGATGCAAAAAATTTCAAATTTTTCGTCATGGGTGTCATTTTCATGGTTTTTGAGGTCGCTGAAAACGATAATGAGGTCAAAATGTAAATCAAAGAAAGCGGCTGCGAAAATTTTCTAATTTCCCGTCATGGGTGTCATTTTCATGATTTTTGAGGTCGCTAAAAAACGATAATGAGGTCATGACGAAAAATTTTAAAATTTTCGCAGCCGCCATGTTGGATTTTCATTTTGACTTCGCTATCGGCTTTACCGTCCTAGAAAACCATAGAAACGATACCCATGACGAAAAATTTGAAAATTTTCGCAGCCGCCATCTTGAATTTTGATTTTAACCTCGTCATCGTCATCATTCTCATGGTTTTTGAGGTCTCAAAAACCATGAGAATGACATCCATGTCGCAAAAAAATTAACTTAAAAGAAAAATAATAAAATAACTAGAAAAAAAACTTAAGAAATAAGCAGGCACTCAAATGTCGTTTATAATAATAATAATGTTGATGACGATGTTGATCTCAAATAAACAAATAAATTAATTAATATCGTTTACTTGGGACAACCCTTGCTGTTGCGACAATGTCTAGACGTTGTCGGCATTTACCACGAGATCAAAGGCGTCGTCCTACTGTATGTTTTTATACTGTGGTTTGGTGTAACCTGATGTGCAGTCTGTTCGTCGTCGTTTTAAGTTTTGAAATTAACTTTGTTTTCATGACCTTAATAAAAATTTAAGTTTAATAAAAAAAAAAAAAAGTTAATATTCATTACCTAATTTAGGATTGAGCACTTTCTTGAGGTTATCTCCCGGTTTGCTGTTAGTTAGTATTTCTTGTAGCGCGTCGCTAGATGGCGCTGCGTAGCTCGTCTTAGCTCTGTCTAGTGGGTACTTTTCTTTTACTGCAAACCTGTTAGAAATCATTGTAATAAAATACATGAGCCGATTTAGCTGATCTTCACTGTATGAGAATGGCCGAGGGTCTATGTCCAGTAATGGACCTGTACACAGTATGGAATCGACATCATGTGCATTAAATTAAACTACAAGTAATAAAGCACCACAGAAAAATAGCTAAATTAGATCAATCAATCTGCCTAGCCTTTTCCCAACTATGTTGGGGTCGGCTTCCAGTCTAACTGGATGCAGCTGAATACCAGTATTTTACACGGAGCGACTGCCTACCTGACCTCCACAACCCAGTTACTGGGTAATACGATACCCCTTGGTAAGACTGGTTGTCAGACTTTCGGGCTTCTGACGACCCGTAACGACTGTCAAAGATCCACGAATAACAGCCGGGACCAACGGCTTAACGTGCTTTCCGAGGCACGGAGGAATCTCGGTATGTAAAGATGGTCACCCATCCACTGACCAACCCCGGCAAGCTTAGCTTAACCTGACGGATCGACTCGTGCGGCTGTTAATACTTAGCCACAAGCTCCTCAAAAATAGCTAAATTAGATATTAAATTAAAAAAGGTAAATTAAAAAAGTTATTTTTTCAAACATAATAAATTCAATAAAAGTAATCACTCTGTTTAGACAACCGAGCTGGCCACCTGCGGTGCACCATAGTGCCCAATCCATTGTTCCCCGAACATGGTCTTTTTTTGTTTGCACTCATGTTCAAGGATTCAAGTTGATTGAATCATTTACCTAGTGATCCATTCTACAGAGTGTTCAAAACTCAAAATTAAAACTATAATTTTTTACCTAATTACTGGACCAATTTCGTTAATTTTTTGTATATCGTCAGCAAAGACAATAACAAGTATGTGGTTGGATTTATTGCATAGATGTGAGTTCCATGCTGTATAATAAAGAAATCTTGAAGTTTTGTCAAGTCGTGAAACCGTGTGCAGCAGGGCGGGTCGCTTGTAGATTAATAAAAACATTATTATTACACGTGGCTAAATGGTAACAGCTGCACGAGTCGATCGAAGATTAAGCTACGCTTGCGGTCGGTTCGTGGATGGGTGACCATCCATTACATAACCAAAACCCCATTCCGTAGCTCGAAATCACGTAAAGCCGTTGGTTCCGGCTGTTATATGTAGATCTTTGACAGTCATTACGGGTTGTCAGAAGTCTAAAAGTCTGACAACCAGTCTTACTAAGGGATATTGGTGTTACATAGTAACTGGATTGAGGAGGTCAGATAGGCAATCCATGTAAAATATCTGGTTAGACTAGAGCCAACCCCAATATATTTGGGAATCGGCTAGGCAGACTGATTGATTACAAGCTAGTTTCATACCCTTAACTCAACTTACCGAACCTTATCTCCCTCCACGTGTGGCCTCAAGACATTGAGTATAGTCCACTCATAGTCGGTCAACACAATGTTGCCTCTATCATACAGTTCCAATATCACATGGTACGCAGCCTCCCCGCTGCCAAACTGCAGGTCCACGATACGATCTATACCAAGCTGAGAGAGCTTCTCCAAGCGTTTGTTTTTTAAGTGTTTGCGGAGCTGTAATAGGAAGAATATTGTTACCACCAAAATGGTGTTTCTTAAGACAAATTCTATTTATTTCAATTTTACTTAAAATGCGCGCCCTCACACAATTATTTAAATTACCCAATTCAAACAATTGCGGTTTACTGAGCCATTTAATGCAATGAAGGTTACCAAGAATACCACAATTTTAATTGCCTGTGTAAATGCACCTTATAAATCTCTCCAACAATTTATTTTACTTTTGACATAAGCACTCCTATGAATTTCCTTATTTATTGACAGGAAACCATAGACGAAATTATGCAATACCTCATGGACGCTGTTTTTTCTTCACATCTTTCTTTAAAATAAAATATCAATGTGTTAAGGAAAATAACCATCGTCTAAGAATACTTAGGTTATCCTAATAACCTATTTATGCCGTACCTTCATGGTAAACCCGGATGGGGCGACATTCTTCGGCCATTCAAACTGTGTTGTATGAAATCGGTTCCCAGACTCCAGCAGGAGAACACTCTTTTCTTCAGACCTCTGTAGACGGATCACATATGTCTTGCTGTCTATGTCATAGACTTGATTTACACGCATTCCTATCAGCCTGCATGAAGAAAACAAAGTATAAGATTATAAATACAACAAAGTTTAACAATAAAAAAGACAACAAGGAAGAGTTTTTAAAAACTATTAGTAGTTAGTCAAGTCAAGTGTAAGAAAACAGTTATAAGCGTGTTTAATTCTTATCGGCATGGGACGTGTAGATTTATTAGAATCAGATGTGAAATAAACAATATCCAAAATAATATGTTAGCATTTACCAAATTCATGTCATAATATTATTTTTTTTAGTAAAATTGTATTCAAAATATATGTAACCTTTAGAATAAATACATAACCAACAAAGAGTGGATTACATAATTTAGGAAATCAATTACAAAAACATGTAATTGTAATGTTTTGATTTCGTCAACAAAAATTCTTGCACTATTTTGAAAAAATCAACAATTACCTTTGTAATTCTGTGACCATGCACATAATGTCGTATGTATTGAATCTGTTCTTCATTTTTGAGGCTTGTTTTCTCTTTTTCACAACATTAAATTATTATTTCGCACCAAATTCATCAAAAAATAATGACGAAAATGCACACGAAAATGATTAAGTGAATAAGTTGACATGTGGTTGACATTGACAGTACTAATCGACGTCACCACAGAGCACTATAAAATAATACTGGACGTCACAATATACAAAAAAAAAAAAAAGTAAATTATATTTGATTATATTATATTATTATATTTATATTATATTACATTAATATTGTTGATACTCACCATTTTATAGGAAATGAATTAAATATTTTTTAAATTCCTAATAGTAAAAAAAGTGTGTGTCAGCTCCGATGAGTCGCACGAATGACGAAAACAAAGGGCCTGCCTGGCGGTACGGTCCTTTCGTCAGGCGACTTCCTACTGTTGAACAACAATGGGGAGGAAAACTAACTTTTTATCACGCTAGGTGGCACATGATCGACTGTCCTTTTTTCATTGATTTGACATAACGAACGATTGTCAAATTTTATGGATTTGTTTGTAAAACAATGTACAGTCGTTCAGAGCGCCATCTACAAACAGCTTTGCGTGTGGCTCCCCATTTAAAGGTGTTAAGCACAGATTAAGTAGTATTAAGTAAACTAAGATAAAGATGTGCGGCCACAGAGTACTTTTACTTAAAGCGTGCGGCTTCAGTGACTATTCACTAAAAATTAAGATCGCGGTTCACGCTGTAGTCACGCAGGTGTGCACGTAACTAAACTGAAAACTGTTGTAAACTGTTGTAACAGTTTCGCGTTATAGACCACAGAGCATGTTTATAGACGCTCCGGGTTCACGTCCCGCGTCCCGCTGTAGCATTAGGAGAAAATAGAATAGAATATAATTTTATTCAGTTCAGCAACGAATTATACAGGTTCCATCCTTAGAGCATTTAAATGCTTGAAGGTTCCATCTTTTCCGTCTCGTTTCTTTTCAGTACATTTGGCGACATTTGGCATGGACCCACAGAGCACTTTATAACTACACTGTCGCATTAGGTTAAAGCCTGTAATGATAGCTGTAAGTGTGTTTCAAAACGAATTTGTAATGTCAAAAATAGTTATCCTGTTAAGTGTCAAGTCAACGCTGTCTAGTGTCAATACTGTCAGTTCAGTCTATGTCAATGTCAGTTGCACATGTTCAGGTTGCTCACTGCTCAAGTGCTCAGGGGGTTTGTTGGCCAAAACAAAACAAAATAATCCTGATATAAAGAAAATACCATAAAATTTGCCACAATGGGAGGTGACAATACCGATTTAAAGGATTTCAAGCTAAGGCCGATGAAATGCGAGTGCAACTTTCTCAGTAAATCGGACGGATCAGCAATTTTATCTCAAGGTATATATAACAACTAAGTTTTAATGGAAGCAAGAAGATAGTTAATAGCTATATTCTTGCTTGCATTCAAACTTAGGATCGTAATCACTATATAACTTACATACCTTCATTTCATAAATTTTTGATCACATTATAAGTACTTGCAAAAGGAAAAACAATTCTCTTATTCACATTTCAGGTCAAACTGTTGCCCTGGTCAGTGTGAACGGTCCTCTGGACGTCAAGATGCAAAGCCAGAGCATAGAGAAGGCCACTCTAGAGGTGCTGTTCAGCAGTAAAGGTGGCAAGCCAGCTATTGGTGACAGGTAATGACAATATTTACTTGTTTTGAATATGTTTGAACAATGTAAAGATAATATCCCTTAACGAGTTTAATGCCGTAATTACAGACACAATGAAAAAGCCATTGTGTCTCGCGTGGATCCACGTTCCGGCATATGAAGGGTTAATAATCAAGGTCAGTGTTGCCAGATGACCATCTCGCGTTCCCCCCAAACCTTCTCCGAAATCCCCCAAAATTCAGGTTTTGAAGGAAAAATCCCCCACAAAAGGTAAAAAAAAAAACCATTTGTAATTTGCATTTTTGCATATTTGTCATAAGGGGTTATTTGGTTGCAAGTGACCTTTCCTACATCTCCTTAATTGATTGTCGACATTATTACCAATAAACTCTATAGACATACCTACATGGTGTGTAAATCGTTGGTCCAAGTCCAAGCGGTACCATAATCAGAGCTACAATTAAGTAAATAAAACTTGAGACATGCTTTCATCTATGTTAGAATAACTACAATAACTTTATACTGTTAATATTGGGTCACTTTCTCTCTTCTTTCTATGCCTTTGTTGTTTTTATTTTTGTTGTGATAGTGCAAGGCGCAAAGACCAAGTTATTACAAGTTATTCTATTATTATTTTCTATGATTTAATCACTTCGTTCTAACCACGGAGTAAAGAAAAAAGTGGTTCTAACAGACCATAATGGCGATTGACGGTAAAAACCTGTTTGTCCGACCAAGCGAGCGACCGACTGACTTTTCTCAGATTACAGATTGGTTACTAAAAATCCCCCCATTCCCTCCATTCCCGGTTTTTTCCCTCCAACTATCCCCCCAAAAATATTGTCCCCCCAATTTTCCCCCCATGACTATAAAAAAACCCCCACATTTGGGGGGAATACCCCCAATCTGGCATCACTGATCAAGGTGACTGTTGGAATATTACAAAAATCCCAGTGTTGTCAGATTAAAATACTACTCGACTCAATCACTCAATTCGATTATTCACTCAATTCACTCATTCAATCATTCGTTGATGTTGGTCATTCAAATGTTTTCTGTTATATTAAATCGGACCGTCGAACAGTGCACACGTTTTTTCTTTCCTCCTGCGACCCATTTTCCAACAGGTTATGGGCCCAGGCTACGTAGTGATACAGTGTTAAGATTATATTAGTGTTCAAAAATTAATCAACTGTTAGTTCGTTAAAAAAAAAAAAAATATGTAATAATTTTAACATGGAGTCGCGAAGTAAAAGAAACATTACACAATTTAACGGTGAACGATATAGCACGTGGAAATTTCGCGTTAGATCCCTTTTAGGAGAAATGCAAGTGTTGAGTGTGATTGATGAACTACCGCCATCTAACCCAGATGAAGAATGGAATAAGAAAAATATGCTGGCAAAAGGTACGATAGTGGAATATTTAGGTGATGCATTTTTGAATTTTGCAAAAGGTTCTGCTACGGCAAAATCCGTGATGGATGATTTGGATAAAATTTACGAAAGGAGGAGCTTAGCTACACAATTGGCACTGCGAAAACAATTACTAAATTTAAAATTGCAACCGGATGTGACGTTATTCCAGCACTTCAATAATTTCGACAATATAATTACGGAACTAATGCAAAATTAGATGAGATGGACAAAGTATCACATTTATTGTTAACCTTACCTACTTCCTACGACGGCGTTATAACGGCATTAGAAACATTAGGAGAAGAACAATTAAATCTAGCGTTTGTTAAGACACGTCTGTTAGATCACGAAGTGAAATTAAAAGCTGATACTACTACCGAACTGAAAGTATTACATGCATCTGCAGAGAAATTTCCTACGTCAAGATCTGGATTTGATAGGAAAAAGTTCCGCAATAGTACTCGATATAAGAAGCCACATCCTGGAAACACAATGCATAAGATTTCGAAGTTATATTGTGATCATTGCGGTCGACGAAATCATGTCAAGAAGGATTGCCATTTCTATAAGAAAATTAAGCAAGAAAGCAGCAGTAGTAACCAGACACCATCTGCAAATACAATGCAGATTTCCAGCAATGATGAGGACAGTTTCGCTTTTATGTTTACAACATGTAAGTCATTTAATTCGCATCCTAATTCTAGTAATGATACAATTACTTTTATTTTAGATTCGGGCGCAACTGACCACATTGTTAATACAAAGGATTTTTTCTCTTCATACTTAGAGTTACCTACTCCGCTGAAAATTGGGGTAGCTAAAAACAGCACTAACATTCCCGCTTTTGGTAAAGGACAAATAAACGTTACTAGTAATCTAGGTTTCCAAGGATCAATCGATAATATTCTATATTCACCAGATGTGCCATATAATTTATTATCGGTAAATCGTATTCAAGAAGCAGGTATGTCGGTTATTTTTAATAATAACGAAGTTCATATTTACAAGAACAACAAATGCTTAGTGTCCGGTGTAAGTAGTAATAACCTTTTTAAGTTAAATTTTAAAGTACTGCGATCTCAATGTAATTTAAATTTATCTGAGACTTCTAAACCTTATGATTTATGGCACAAACGCCTCGGTCATTTGAATAAACAAAAATTTAATATTTTAAAAAACCTAATTCAGGATAATCATATTATCAATGATGTAATTCCTAGTGATGAGTTATGTGAGTCTTGTATACTTGGTAAACAATCACGACTACCCTTTGCTAAGTCAAAAGAGAAAACCAATAACAACAGACCACTTTTTATTGTTCATTCTGATGTTTGCGGTCCTATAACACCACCCACATTTGATGATAAAAATTATTTTACTACTTTCGTTGATGATTTTACTCATTATACAGTCACATATTTAATGCATTCTAAGTCAGAGGTATTTAAATGTTTTAAGGATTTTGTGGCTAAGAGTGAAAACTTATTTAATTCTAAGGTTGTTAATCTATACTGCGATAATGGCCGAGAATATCTTTCTAACGAGTTCAAAGAATTTTGTGTTGAAAAGGGGATAATGTATCATTTAACGGTACCTTACACTCCACAGCAAAATGGTGTATCAGAGAGGATGAATCGTACGTTAACAGAAATGGCTCGAACATTGGTTACAAGTGCGAAATTAGATAAAATATATTGGGGTGAAGCTGTTTTAACATCTACTTATTTGACTAATATTTTACCCACTAAAGCTCTGATAAATAAAACACCATACGAAATGTGGCATGGTAAAAAACCGAAAATAAATAATTTAAAAATGTTTGGATCTACTGCATACGTTCTTAATAAAACTAGAAAAACTAAATTTGATCAAAAATCTTTTAAGTCAATATTAGTTGGCTACGATGCAAATGGTTATAGGTTATTTAATGTAGAAAATAATGAAGTATTCATAGCTCGTGATGTCATATTCGATGAGTTAAATTTTACACAATCGCGTCCAACACGTAGCAGTAGTGACAACATTGTGATACCCTCAAAAATTAGTAAGCCTGACAATGATTCGGCAAAACTAATAGAAAATCAACCTCAAGATTCTATGACCGAAAATTCGTCATTAGGAAGTCAACCTAATACATTAAGGCGAAGTGAAAGAATTCTCAATTTACCCCCGAAAAATTATCAACAGATGCATGATCCTGATTTATTTTTATCGTTGATTACTGTGCAATCATTGCCATCGTCATTTAAGAATATATTTGATAGAAATGATTCTGACAAATGGTTAAAAGCTGTACAGAGTGAAATTGAGTCCCTTCGAAACAACCAAACGTGGACTTTAGTAGAAAAACCTAAAGATGTCAATATCATAAGTTGCAAATGGGTATTTACTATTAAAAACAATGAATTAGGCGAACCAGTACGTTATAAGGCTCGCTTGGTTGCTCGAGGTTTTACTCAAGAGTACTTGCACGATTATAACGAAACTTTCGCACCAGTAGCTCGGATATCTACATTTAGATTCATTTTAGCTTTAGCTAATCAATTTGATTTACACGTACACCATATGGATGTTAAAACGGCATTCCTTAATGGAATACTAAAAGAAAATATTTATATGGAGGTACCAGAAGGCATTTTAGCTAAAGATAATCATGTCTGCAAACTAAACAAAGCATTGTATGGTCTAAAGCAGTCTTCCAGATGTTGGTTCGAACGTTTGGATCTCGTTCTTAAAGCTATGGGTTTTAAAAACTCGGAAGTAGATCCTTGTCTATATGTGTTAGATAAAAATGGTATAGATAAAAATGTTTATATAGTATTGTATGTAGATGATTTAATCATTTCCACTAAAAATATTGATACATTACAAGTTTATAAGAACAGTCTTATGCAAAAATTTGAAATGACTGATTTAAAAGAAATAAAATTATTCCTTGGCATCAGAATCGAAAGGTCAAATAATACTATCTCTTTAGACCAATCTACATACCTACAAAATGTTTTAAATAGATTTTCTATGAGTGATTGCAACCCTTCTAAATCACCTTTACCTTGTAAATTAAATTATTTGACTTTAAATTCTGACACATACTATGAAGCACCCTGTAGAAATGCAATTGGGTGTCTTATGTATGCAATGCTTTGTACACGGCCTGATATTTGTGCTCCTATAAGTATATTGAGTAGATACCAGTCTAAAAATAATGAAGAATTATGGAAATGCTTAAAACATCTTTTGCGATATATAAAAGGTACAGTCGGTATAAAATTGACTTATCATAAAAGTGATTATAAGCAATTAATAACTGGCTATGCAGATTCTGATTGGGGAGGCGATGAAAACGACAGAAAAAGTACAACAGGCTATATATTCAAAGCTTTTGATAATTGTACAATTTCGTGGAATACACGAAAACAAAATACTGTCGCCGTCTCTTCAACGGAAGCTGAGTATATGGCTTTATTTGAGGCTGTAAGAGAAGCAGTCTGGATTAAATCACTACTAAATAGCATTTCAATTCAAATAAAAGAGCCTATTATAATATATGAAGACAACAATAGTTGCATTTGCATAGCAAATAATCCTACACACCATAAAAAATCAAAACACATAGACATTAAATACCATTTTATTAGGGAACAAATCGCTAATAAAATAATAAAGCTAGAATCTATTTCCACAGAAAATCAACTAGCTGACTTGTTTACGAAAGCGGTTCCATCCAAGAGGTTTCAAGATTTAAGACACAATTTAAATTTAAATTAAACTTTAATCAGTAAGATTTATTTCGTCTGATTTTGAAGTGACTATTATAATGAGATTAATCGTTAACATAAAGCAAGATTTTGATTGTTATAATAAATAATATGTATTATATAAATTAGATTATTAGATAGGTACATAAACAGTTTTTTTTTTTTTTTTTTTTGTTAAGCGATTGAAATTATTTTTATATTTCTGTATACTTGTATTTTTGAGGGGGACTGTTGGAATATTACAAAAATCCCAGTGTTGTCAGATTAAAATACTACTCGACTCAATCACTCAATTCGATTATTCACTCAATTCACTCATTCAATCATTCGTTGATGTTGGTCATTCAAATGTTTTCTGTTATATTAAATCGGACCGTCGAACAGTGCACACGTTTTTTCTTTCCTCCTGCGACCCATTTTCCAACAGTGACAATCATGAATACAATAGAGTTGTAAACAAATAAAATTGGTCAAAATTAAAAAAAAAAATATATATCCTTCTTATATATCCTTGGACATTTCACACAACGCCATCTAGTCCCAAGCTAAGCAACCTAATGCTTGTGTTATGGTAACGAGATGGCTGATAAACTACTTATATACATTTTTTTTGTAAATACATACATATTATAGATAGAAAAACACCCAGACTCGGAACAAATACTTGTAGGTCGTACATATATTTGTTCCGTGCGGGAATCGAACCCGCGACATGCTGCGCAGCAGTCAAACGCTCAACCACTGCGCCAACCGTGTCGTCTCTACAACATACCTCTAGGGCAGGGTTTCTTAAACTTTTTGCAGTCACGGACCACTTTCACAATTTAAACAATTCCACGGACCCCTGTCAAAGAATATTTTAGGAAAAGAAAACAAGCCTTATTTATATAAAAAAATCACTAGTGATTACCTATTGAATTCACCGCCCAACAATGACCTGCTGCAACTACCTGACCTACTGCAGACCCCTGATACACATCCTACGGCTCCCTAAGGGGTCCGTAGACCCCACTTTAAGACACCCTGCTCTAGGGTGTACCTGTACAATATGTACTAATAATAAAGCTGAAGAGTTTGTTTGAACATGCTATTCACTGGATTCCAGTCGGACTTGAAAAATTCTTTTAGACGATTTGATAGCCCAATTCTTGAACTTGAGGAAGGTTATATATTTAAGGGTAGTATAATATTTAAATGCACATCAAAAATTACCAATTTTTGCCAACAGAATAAGTACATCAAAAATACTGTTTGTAATGAGGTTTGTTGGTGGTGGTGTATTAATACTAATATTAACATTGGATAATATAATTTAATGAAACCACCGTAGGTACTTACTACAATTTTGGAATTGTTGATGCAATAAAAAAGTATTTAAATAGTAAACTACAATATATGAGATTTCAATAAAATTAGGTAGCAGCGAGGCAATGAGCAGAGAGCGAACAGTGACCAAAGACAATGTCACCATAGATATGACAAGTAAAGGGTTGCCACACTTTTATTTATTATTTTTAGCTGTAATGTATTAATTAATGTTTAATGTACTATTTCAAACAATGCGAATTGTTATATGAACAAATAAATAAATAATAAACAGTTTGCTCATCAAAACTAGCATGTCTAAATAAATTTAACTTAACGTCAGGTTGATGGAGCCCCACTGCGCGGGGCTCCTATTCCTGTCTGCAGGGTTTAAAGGAACCTAAGCAAACCGAACCTCGGGATGCCCAATAATAATACCCGGCGTCCCCTCCCGGCGTTTCCACTTAAATGTGCCTTGTAAATACCTTTTGTTAGTTGCCTTTCACCATACTCTATCTAAACACTCTTTTAAGTTTTTGTAGTACATAACAATGATCTCATTTCAGGTACAAAGAGCATATGATCCGGCAGACATGTGAGACTGCTATCTTGGGCAGCCTGTACCCTCGCACTGGCATCACCGTCACTATTCAAGAGTTGGAGGACTTTGGAGGTGTAAGTAGGAACCATGGACAGAATCATCTACATATATCAATATTTTTACCTACATCCTAACTAATATTGTAAATGCGAAAATGAGTTTTTTTTGTTTGTTACGCTTTCACGCTAAAACGGCTGAACGGATTTGGATAGAATTTGGCACACGGGTAGAGACCATGACCTGGATTAGGACATGGGATACTTTTGATCCCATGTATTTCCTGTGTTTGTAGTACGTTCCTGTGGGATAATTTCCAACCTGCACGGGGGAAGGTGCTGGCTAAAGCGAATACCTACATATATATTATAAATTGAAGTTGCTTTTCGTGTAGCTGTGTCACCGCGTACCTAAGTATTAATTTGGAATATACACTCGGAATTACATACGGGTGTATGTAAAAAAATAAAGATCCATTTAAAACTAACAACTTAAAAATCTCTTTAAGTGCCCCCAAAGCTTCTATATCAGAATAGTGTTGTAGCATTTAAAAAATAAGCACTAGGCGCATGCCGTATCTATGGATGTTGTGTGATACTCCCTGGCCGCGCCACAGTGGCAAATCAAAGAAACATGTTTGTAGATAAATTGTACCGTTTATGTACTATACGGAATGAGTAATGAAAAAAATTGTACCTCAAAGAATAATGAGATATAATGAAGTTTTGGTGGCGCGGCCAGTGAGTATTCTCCCTGGCCGCGCCACCACGGTGCTTGTAAACTGTTCGGCGCAGACGGACATAGTAAACGCTAAAGAATTGTACCGAAATTGTTCTCTTTCGTACGCTTTATAGAGATTCGAAAATTTAATTACTTTAGAAATTATAAGCTTGTGAAGATTTTTAGGGCGTACCCGGACATAGTATACACTAAAGAATTGTACGGAAATTGTTGTACACAGATATAGGAGTCCCGCGCAGCGGAACTCCGTTGACGGGTTCTTGATCAAAGCCTAGGTTTTTGATCAAAAACCCATTTTGTCATAAACCTGCGACATATATACCACACCCTGAAATTTGACGACGCTGTATAATATGATCCTAAATAAATAAATACTTTTGTCTCATTCCAGTTCCTAGCATGCTGTATAAACTGCTCTTGCCTCGCGCTGCTAAACGCAGGCCTATCGATGCGGCACACTTTCGCAGCCGTCTCGTGCGCTATCGACGAACACGGCAACATACAGCTCGACCCTGAGCCGACACAGCGTGCCACAGCTCGGGCCACCATGACCTTCGTGTTCGATAGTAGAGAGAAGATGTTAGTCAGTGGTAAGTTATAGTTGCTTTTACGAAATATACAGGTAGTAACATGAGACGTTAAAGAAAGGCGGACAGATTCTCTCGCTAACAAAAAACTGTTTCTATCGGAGTCAGCCAGCTCGATGTACCTACAGGCACGGCACGCACCCTTCATTGTGCATAGGTAGTCCGACACGCACTTGGCCGTTTTTTTTTTCGAGTCTCCCGTCGCACAGTGGGCTGAAAATCGGCTTTCATAGATACATTCGATTTTTTTTTCGAATTGGTCAAATGTTTTGATTGGAATTGTTTAAAACAATCATGACCTTGAGGTATAATTGGTATGACGTCATAGAACATAGTGGAAGATAGACTTTTGTTTTTTTTTCAAAATACTTGTATGGGAATTATCATAAAATCTTCAATATATCAGCTATCGCATATTTGCGCAAAAGAATTCTTTCACACAAAAAATCTCCTATTTTTTTGCCAATTTTTGATATATTTCACTTTTATGGCAGAGGTGCGATGAAAAAGAAAAAAAATAAAAATAATTTTATTATTTTATTTCTTCATTTATAACGATTATAAATGAATTGAATTACGCATTAGAATAATATAACAAAGATTATATAGAAAAATAGTCTAGGCCATCGTGAGCCGCTTTTTTAATAATTGATTTTTAAACTACCTAGCAGAAAAACAGCATCTTATACGTAAAAAAACAATTCTTAAATTGTTGACAACAAATACTCGACTTTATCGGAAGCCTGACCCTTTTAGCCCATAACAATTACCGATAATTATTGCTGATACGTACCTACCTATTAACTAATAGGTAGGTGATCACTGATCACCTAATTTAAGTTTTATTATGACAATGAAGGGTTTTTAGGCTAATTACTAATCGTTCTCCAGAAGAACTTACAGAATCACTGTGCAGGTGCCTAATGAGTTATAATCATTAGGGTTAATTTAGTTCTGTACAGATATCTCACAGGTATTTAAAGGGCAGTATTGGGAACAATTATTCAGTTCACATTGATTTCCCCTTGTGTTAACAGTGAAATTGTGCTTGCAAAAAATGGAGAGTTTATCTACTTACCTAGATTTCTTCATGATTTTGAAGAATTCGGGGAAGTACAGTGACAGCCTTGCACTATATAATGCTGTAGTTTCTCGTTTGAACTTAAATCTCTCCGATGAAGATAATTTAACATTAAAAGAATATTGCAGAAGGATTACACTAGCTATTACAAGGAAATGGAAGCAAGCCAACAGAAAACTGGAGTGTTTCTTAAAGGAACACAAAAACTGGCTTGAGACTGATATTGATTGGCCTAGTTGCATAAAAGTACCTGCTGCTTCAGGCATTGTGGATTCTGAAGTAAATGCCATATCTCCTCAACCTTCCACATCTACATCAGCAGCAATATCAGTTGGAACAATGACAAAAAGAAAGGCACCAACTCGTAAACCATTTCAAGATCTAGGAAAGAAACAAAAAAGAAGGAGAATTACAGATCAAGAAAATTGTGAGTCCAGTGAGATAGCATATGCTGCTATCATAAAGATGAGACAAGAAGGAAAGGAGAATATTGCTTCAGCACTAGAATTCATGTTGACAAATCCAGGAGCTGCTGATAAGTTCAATAATTTAATTCATCAATCGTCGGCCAAGCAAGTTTTAACACCCGAGAAGGCACTTGGCATATTTCTCTCTTTAAAATTATCTAAGTGGCAATATATAACATTGAGAGAAACAGCCATACGTGAAGGCGTAAAAGATTTGTATCCATCTCATTACAAAGTTCAACAGGCGAAATTACAATGTTATCCTTCCAAACAAACAATAACAGTGACGGATTCATCAGCAAAAATTTCTCTTCAAGGATTATTAGATTTAACAGTCAAAAGAATCTTCGACAGTTTACCTGAGTGCGTAGAACAGAAACAGTTAATATTAATATCGAAGTGGGGATTTGACGGTGCGTCTAGCCAGAGCAGATATAAACAGACAATGGACAGTGAAAATGATGATTCTAGTGTCTTCATGACATCATTAGTTCCGTTGAAACTAATCAATGGCAGTGACACCATATGGAAAAACCCGAAACCCTGTTCTTCATCATTTTGTCGTCCCGTGCGATTTAGCTTCATGAAAGAAAGCAAACTGGTTGTCAATGAGCATTTAGACAGTATGAAAGAAGAAATAAAAGCGTTGAGACCGACAGATAGTGGCAGCAACAAGGTCACCCATGACCTTAAGATGACCATGATCGATGGCAAGATCTGCACTTACATCTCTGAAGCCAAAGCCAGCTCAGTTTGCTATTTATGTTTGGCAAAACCTTCAGAGATGAACAATTTAACGGAAGTGTTAAAAAGGCCTGTTTCTGAGAATTTATACGAATTTGGGCTGTCTTCGTTACATGCACGCATCAATTGCATGGAATGCCTTTTAAATATTTCTTACAGACAAGATCTTAAAAAATGGATGGCAAAAGGGGAAGAAGATAAAGCTATTCTGCAGGCAAGGAAAAAAACAATCCAAGACGGTTTCAAGCGGGAACTGAACCTGATCATAGGTGTGGTTAAACAAGGCTCAGGAACAACCAACGATGGAAATACAGCACGGAGATTTTTTGAATTTCCGGAAAAAACCGCAGCCATTACGGGTCTGGATGAGAATTTGATTCGGAGATTTGCTGTTATTTTACAGGCTATTACATCAGAAGAAAATATATATATTGAAAAATTTAAAGAGTACTGCCTAAAGACAGCAGAGAGGTATTTGGCACTTTATAACTGGTATTACATGTCGTCAACTGTGCACAAGTTAATTGTACATGGGGCAGATATTATAGCTTGTAATGCAGTAGTACCAATTGGGTGTCTTTCAGAAGAAGCATCAGAGGCTCGTAATAAGGACTTTCGAAGATTTAGATGTCATCATTCAAGAAAAAAGAGCAGACAATGTTCTAATGAAGACATTCTAAACATGCTTCTTCTCACTTCAGACCCTCTCATTTCTTCAGTTAGACCAATTATGGATGTAAAGAACAGGAAAGCTCTCTTCGCTGAAACTCGGGATCTTTTGGATAACCTGCAAGAACCCGATGTCGAATTTTGCGATATAAATCAATTAGATTCCGAATCTGAATCAGAATCAGAATGTAGTGATTGTGACTAACAGTAGGTTAAGATGTTTTTGTTTATTTACTAACTTTTTATTAGTTTTACTTTTGTTAGTATTAATTTAGAGCATGTCTGTAAATAATCAATTAAATTTTATTTTTAGAATGTATTTAGATTTAGGTACTATTTTTGTTCTATTTTTTTTTATATAAAACTATTTAAAATTTAAATGTAAGTCATATTTGTAGTTGTATATTGATTATATGTTTAACTGTTATTATACCCTAATGATAATAACCCATTAGGCACAGTGATTCTGTAAGTTCTACCTCTGGAGAACGATTAGTAATCAGCCTAAAACCCTTCATTGTCATAATAAAACTTAAATTAGGTGATCAGTGATCACCTACCTATTAGTTAATAGGTAGGTACCTATTAGCAATAATTCTCGGTAATTGTTATAGGCTAAAAGGGTCAGGCTTCCGATAAAGTCGAGTATTTGTTGTCAACAATTTAAGAATTATTTTTTTACGTATAAGATGCTGTTTTTCTGCTAGGTATTTTAAAAATCAATTATTAAAAAAGCGGCTCACGATGGCCTAGACTATTTTGCTATATATTCTTTGTTATATTATTCTAATGCGTAATACAATTCATTTATAATCGTTATAAATGAAGAAATAAAAATAATAAAATTATTTTTAATTTTTTTCTTTTTCATCGCACCTCTGCCATAAAAGTGAAATATATCAAAAATTAGCAAAAAAATAGGAGACTTTTTGTGTGAAAGAATTCTTTTGCGCAAATATGCGATAGCTGAGATATTGAAGATTTTATGATAATTCCCATAAGGTGGAGTCTTGTAATTGCAACTATCCGGTTATTGCAACTAACATAAATAACTCCCTCTAGGATCACCGTTCTGAACAACGACAGGCGTGATATTGTTCTTCTACTAAAATTTTCAATGACAAAAAATAGATGGCGCTGAAATGTCAAGAACTATGTGAATGACAGTTATTTTTGTCAAACCACCATTTTTTTCATAGTGACGCCGAGTACACGCGGAGCGTAATTATATGTAAAATTCAGTTTTTTGTGGTTTTTTGAAGGTTTTTTCACGAGGAGAGTGATTATTAACCACGTTAAGTTACTTTTTACGTATTTGTTTCATTCTACGATAAATCTACTCCGAGTTATGGATGCAGTTACATTTACCGGACTAAAAATAAAAAGTCTGGTTATTGCAACTATTTTTCAATTTTTAGGGTAGTTGCAATTAACTGACCGTTTTTGTATGAAGTTTGAAAATGCTAGTAATGTGACAGTGAAAATGACTATGTCGATAAATACTATTTTATCGAAAGAGTACTATGCACACTTCCATACTATGCTGGATTGCAGAATGCTGTCTATGTCATCTGAATTCATTCAAAGAATGATAATTCTGAATTTAACTGTAATATTAATTTAACATATTCTTTAACTGATCTAATAGAAGCAGTTGAAAATGTACGGCAAAACAAGATGAATAGCTATGAAGCCTCCGTAAAATACGAAATCCCGAGGTCAACTACATATTATGCACCGTTTATATGGAACGCGCGATGCCAAATAGCCAACGCCTGGCAGACCACCTGAACTTGAAGAAAAAAAAAAACTTAAGAGCTCGAAGATAATAGTAAAAAAGACTGTTTGATTACTAAAGGATTACTGTGATAGTAATATCACAGTAATCCTTTCAAAATATTCCTATCAAAATATTCACTGGTAAGTGTAAACTTAACCAGTGAACATAATAATAATTCCTTAATTTAAATAATGAACGACGTTTGCGCGTACGATGTTTACGAGTAAAAAAAAATATATAAAACTCTATCCCTGACTTTAACTTTTGTTACCATGCCGGTCGATAAAATCACGATAAGGTTTCCATCACTATTTGTAGGTAAATAGTTGCAATTACCGGTCCCACGGCTAAAAAGTTATTTTGTGCAAAATTGGACTTTGTTATAAAGGCATAGCTATTGAAATCCTATGAACTCTTGTTCAAGGCAGGTTTTTTAAATTTTACAGTAGATGCACCCATACAATAAAAAGTAAAACAAGTACTTAGTTGCAATTACCCGCCAGGACTGGTAATTGTAACTATTGCTGCCTGTGTAAGAAATTTATGAAATATGTTTTTATTCTTTACAGCTTTCCTTTAAATATGACGGTTATATAAATCTACATTAAATTTACTTATTATTGAATCTTTCAAAAAATACATTGTGCTTATTTAATATAGAATTATGGAACCGTTAAGTAAGGAGTCCAATATTTTTAGTTGCAATTACAAGACTCCACCTTACAAGTATTTTGAAAAAAAATCAAAAGTCTATCTTCCACTATGTTCTATGACGTCATACCAATTATACCTCAAGGTCATGATTGTTTTAAACAATTCCAATCAAAAAATTTGACCAATTCGAAAAAAAAATCGAATGTCTATGAAAGCCGATTTTCAGCCCACTGTGCGTCGTACTGACGCACACGAGATTGTAATTATTACACTTACGTGCTGATTGGGCGACAAAAAACGCGTGTTTTTTTTCAGCCATATCTTTTTTTCTAATAAAATTAGTCTTCAATTAAAATTATAGAATTTGCTACTCTATTGTCTGTTCCAAAAGTATGTGATCAAAATGTAAACAAACCCTGTTCAGGTATTTTTTTTACGCAATCACTAACTAAAAGGAATTATTAACACATTCATCTAGATTTCGTTGTCTAACAATATTAAAAAAACACATAACATTAATTTTAAAAAAATGAGGTTATAAAATTAACCTCTATTGTCAAATGAAAAACATCTATAAGGTGATTTTAAATTAAAATTTCCGGTTTATAATCTTCCCAACTTTATTTACTATTTTACTTTTTTTTTACTTATTTTTTTATTTTATTTTTATTTGTAAGTGGCACTACAAATTTGCACAGCTACGTTATCTGGTCAATTTGTTTACATTTTCATCAGATATTTTTGAAACAGACCATACATGATCTTATAATAATAACTAATAATCCATCTATTCAATCTCATAGGTTTCACGGACGGTAGTTTCAGTGAAGACGCGTACAACGAAGCTTTGGAAAGAAGCCGCTCCGCCAGTCAACTAGTATTCGATTTTTATAAGGATATTGTTAGCAAATACTCAAATGTTATTGGATGACATTAAATGTTATTATTGTACGTAAACTGTTTTATTTTCGAAAAAGGGACACTGGGAATCTTTATTTACTACACAACACTTATTATCTTATTATTTCTACTAACAATTATTATACATAATGAATGTCCTATTAAAATAACAAAAAAATTTAGAATTGTATTTACTTACTATAAAATGTACATACATGATTATCATTTTTGGCAGTCAAAAAAAAAGCTTTCAGGCATTCTTGTATGGTTGTCTTGATCAGCCTCTCATCAGCCTCTCCTATGGCTTTCTTGCATTCCTGTATGGATTTTTTGCTAGCCTTTATGGTTTTCTGAATGCATGTCTTGGCTTGTTCTATGGTTTTCATTACGCATGTCTTGACCTCTTCTATGACTTTTAAGATGATGTTCTTGGCCGCCTGTATGATTCTCAAGATGAATTCCTTAGTCGCTTCTACGGTTGCTGCGAGGCAGTTTATGCCCAGTTCTATGGCTTTCTTGACCTGTTCTAAGGTTAGAACGATGCATTTCTGGATATTTCTTATGGTTTTCACGAGGCAGTTCTTGTCGGCTTCTATGGTTTTCTTGGCATCTTCTATGTTCTCACAATCTTCCTTTACCTTTTCTATGTTCTCGCAAATTTCCTTTGCCTTTTCTATGTTCTCACAATCTTCCTTTACCTTTTCTATGTTCTCGCAAATTTCCTTTGCCTTTTCTATGTTCTCAAAATCTTCCTTTACCTTTTCTATGTTCTCGCAAATTTCCTTTGCCTTTTCTATGTTCTCACAATCTTCCTTTGCCTTTTCTATGTTCTCACAATCTTCCTTTGCCTTTTCTATGTTCTCACAATCTTCCTTTGCCTTTTCTATGTTCTCACAATCTTTCTTTGCCTTTTCTATGTTCTCAAAATCTTCCTTTACCTTTTCTATGTTCTCGCAAATTTCCTTTGCCTTTTCTATGTTCTCACAATCTTCCTTTGCCTTTTCTATGTTCTCACAATCTTCCTTTGCCTTTTCTATGTTCTGACAATCTTTCTTTGCCTTTTCTATGTTCTCACAATCTTCCTTTGCCTTTTCTATGTTCTCACAATCTTTCTTTGCCTTTTCTATGTTCTCACAATCTTCCTTTGCCTTTTCTATGTTCTCACAATCTTTCTTTGCCTTTTCTATGTTCTCACAATCTTTCTTTGCCTTTTCTATGTTCTCACAATCTTCCTTTGCCTTTTCTGTGTTCTCACAATCTTTCTTTGCCTTTTCTATGTTCTCACAATCTTTCTTTGCCTTTTCTATGTTCTCACAATCTTTCTTTGCCTTTTCTATGTTCTCACAATCTTCCTTTGCCTTTTCTATGTTCTCACAATCTTTCTTTGCCTTTTCTATGTTCTCACAATCTTTCTTTGCCTTTTCTATGTTCTCACAATCTTTCTTTGCCTTTTCTATGTTCTCACAATCTTTCTTTGCCTTTTCTATGTTCTCACAATCTTCCTTTGCCTTTTCTATGTTCTCACAATCTTTCTTTGCCTTTTCTATGTTCTCACAATCTTTCTTTGCCTTTTCTATGTTCTCACAATCTTCCTTTGCCTTTTCTATGTTCTCACAATCTTTCTTTGCCTTTTCTATGTTCTCACAATCTTCCTTTGCCTTTTCTATGTTCTCACAATCTTCCTTTGCCTTTTCTGTGTTCTCGCAATCTTCCTTGGCCTCTTCTATGTTCTCGCAATCTTCCTTGGCCTCTTCTATGTTCTTGCAAACTTCCATGGTGGCCTCTTCTATGTCCTTCCGAACTTCCATGGTGGCTATTTCTATGTTCTTGCAAACTTCGTCGGCGGCCTCTTTTATGTTCTTGCGAACATCCATGGCGGCCTCTTCTATGTCCTTGCGAACTTCCATGGCGGCTACTTCTATGTTCTTGCAAACTTGCTCGGCGGCCCCTTCTATGTCCTTGCGAACTTCCATGGCGGCCTCTTCCATGTTCTTGCAAACTTCCACGGCGGCCTCTTCTATGTTCTTGCAAACTTCCACGGCGGCCTCTTCTTTGTCCTTGCGAACTTCCATAGCGGCTTCTTCTGTGTTCTTGCAAACTTTCACGGCGGCCTCTTCTATGTCCTTGCGAACTTCCATGGCGGCTTCTTCTGTGTTCTTGCAAACTTCCATGGCTCTTACTATCCTTGGCGTCTATTCAGTATGTTCCTAGGATTTGTTCGACGGCAGATGCACTGTTTAGATGCTCCTCATTGCTTGATGAATGATCTGACAAATAATTAAGTAGGTATAATCAATGACGTATTATAAAAATAATTTTATTATTTAATAATTTATTAAAAGGAGGCTACTGTGCTAAGGGCCGAGGGCGAGGTAGAGGCGACCTAATGCTGCAGCTAGACTCGTCTCTGTATGGGAGAACTCCCAACTTCCCAAGTAATAAAATTATAAGACCGTGACGTACCTAGAGATAAACTACGATAACATGGCGCGCCCCTCCAAAATTCAAAACGTTTGAAAGTATTTGTGAAAGTATTTACAATGCACCACCAAGATTCACAACGCATGTGTGCGTAATGAGACGGCCGTCAAACAAAAACAAATCCACGGATTTGTTGCTCGACTAGTCACGTCACTACACACATTGAAACAGTAATTTGGAGGGGCGCGCCATGTTATCGTAGTTTATCTCTACTTGAAGGCGGACTGAAATATGGAGGGGAAAATGATTTCATCATCTGCCTAGCCTTTCCCAACTATGTTGGGGTCGACTTCTACTTTATTTTACTTTATTTATTCTTTAAGTACAACTTTTACAGAGGTTGACTTGCCTTGGCATGTTCTACCATCTTCCCCTTATCACTTCCTACGTCAGGTAGGCAGGTCCTTAGCATAGATACTAACCTACTACAGATATACCTAGATACTTACCTACCTATAGTACAATTCTCTGAAACAATAGTGACTCACCTTCATCTAATCCTTGTAATTTATATTAAGTGGTGGTAATGATGTTTTAAGTACCTACTTACTTAAAATATCATTGGTGCCTCCCAATCTTTTAAGTCTGGGGGTGTTCCGACCAAACCATAAGATGAAACATTATAGATGTGTGTTGTTAGTCAGATAGCCCAATTGCTTGTAAAATGAACGTACTGAGTAACTGACCTCATGTTTTTGGTATTTATAAGTAGGTACTTAAAACATTGCAAGAATTACAATTGAAACCTGTTTGAAAATAGCGCGAATGACACTGAATTTTGACAGCTTGACAGTTGACATACTGAGACGACGCTCATAATGTTTTGAGGCAGAGTTTATTCCACTTTACTCTGGGCAATGGACATTCAAAAAAGCAGCCACTTAAATCCTCAGACTAATTTAGTCTGAGCTAAAATCTTGTTTAAAATAATTTGAAATAGCCAATATTTAAGGCTTCGCCAAATAGAATACCTACTTAGCGCGCGTTGCGCTAGCTTGATGCCGCACTGCAAAATCGACTTTCATAGACATGTGTTTTTTTCGCAAATGTCCTGACTTTTATGACTTCAAGATATTTTGGAAGACTAAATACATGCCTAAAAATAGCAACATTATGGAATAACATTGCAAACAACGCACACAGAATTTTTTCATGAAAAAGTCTTATATCTCCGCTATGGAATGATTAGCCCTAATTCTTTTTCAGGTGATTAATGCTTCAATTATTTACAATTTTTTGACATACTCCTCGAAATGGCCAAAAGCTCGATGCTTTTTTTAAAAATCGCTGAAGATTTAATATTAAATATGTAAGATTTAATACAGCAACATCAGCTGACATTGATGGAGTTTGGAATTTCGTCACTTCGTGCGCGTATTATTATGATGGAATGTCTTTTACACATATCTTATCTATTTTGTCTTTAAAAATTACTATGGAGCTGGCATGAAAAAGTCTTATATCTCCGCTATGGAATGATTGGCCCTAATTCTTTTTCAGGTATTTAATCCTTCAATTATTTACAATGTTTAGAAATACTCCTCGAAATGGCCAGAAGATAGATACCTACCTACCTGGTCTACCTGGTCTTTACCTATGAAATTGCCGTTTTGTATGAAAAAATTTAAACGATTTTTTTTCATGTATTTTTTATTTGTATTAATCGAAGTAATCACCCATGCAATCAATGCATCTTTGCCAACGCAGTGGCAGTTTATTGATGCCCTTCTTAAAGAAATCAGCTGGTCGGGAGGCAACAAATTCTTCAAAGGCATTTTGAACTGCCTCTCGGGTATTGAATTTTTTTCCCGCCAAGAAGTTATACAAATTCTGGAAAAAGTAGTAGTCTGTAGGCGCAAGGTCTGGTGAGTACAAGAACTGGGGTTGGAAGCTCTCCGTCATCCGCCCGGATGACGGAGAGCTTCCAACCCCAGTTCTTGCAACTTGGAGACCGTCTGCTGTGCAGTATGAGGTCGCGCGTTGTCGTGCAGGAGCAGCGGAGACGAGCGATTGACCAATGCTGGTTGGAGATGTGCCAGCTTCTCCATCATTGTGTTCAGTTCTTCACAGTACACATCTGCAGTAATGCAGATGTGTAAGGTAAGAAGATGGTAAGAAGCTGTGATGAATCACACCGGCGCTAGACCACCAAACAGTGACCATCACATTTCTAGGGGTAAGTTTTCGTTTAGGGCATTGTTTAGGTGCTGAACCAGGATCCAACCAACTTGCTGAGCGCTTGCGGTTATCAAACAGAATCCATTTTTCATCGCAGGTTACAATGCGGTTCAAAATTCCTTCATTTGTGTGTCTGTTGAGCAGTGCAAGGCACGTCTCGACGCGTACTTCGCGCTGGCGATCATTGAGTTCGTGGGGCACCCATTTGTCAAGCTTTTTTACCTTGCCAATTTGACGCAAATGGACCAATATTGTTTTGACGCTAACGTCGAAAGCTGCTAATTCAGCCGTAGATTGTGTATCATCAGAGACTGGGAAACAAAATGGACATCGTTTCGTCTGGGTCAAAAACGGAGTTATCCTTGTTCGCGCAGACGTTCCTGAGGCAGCATTCGCCATTCGCTCCGAACACGACTTATCAAAAATTAAACCATACTTACACCCTGGGAAATAAGAAAGCATTCATAAGTATTATTCGTTTAAGTAACATCTTGCCCTCAGGTAACAATCGTTTGTGTTCTCTGCTTCTAACATTACTCTGTGTTACTGTTCGTATTTATTTAATAGTTACCTTCACACTTCCGATTTGTTGTGTACTAATAATTGTTAAATCTAGATTTATTTTTATATATTACCGTTTTCACTTTAGGTTTTTGGCCTTTATGTTATCGCGCATGTGTAGTACTGTTGTTTACAACATTACAAATCTACAAAATGCTGTTTTTGGCAAGTTTATTTTTAGAGTCACCCTCATACTTAAATGTTATCATACAACTTCGATTATATTTTCTTGTATTTTTGTATTAATTCACAGTGTACGAATTATATTACCATATATACAGTGTATTAATGTAACTAACATCAATCCTGAGCTACAAACTGTTGCATTTAGAATACATTATAGACTTAAGTACACATATTTATTTTATTATGTATCAAAGGTTAAACTTGTTGTTGTTATTATAATTTACTATCATTCACAATACAGTCTGGGTACTAAACTAATACACAAATACCGTGTTATTACCTACTCTCATGAGGAACATTACTTTTTTGTTCATGTATCACCCCTTAAACTTGTTACAATACATCTAAATTATATACCAATGCCCTATTCTACTACGTCTTGTATTTATGTCAGTGATTTCTCCTACAAACCATTGAATTATAGCCTATACTTTGATTACAATCTGTGGTTACTATTAATACGTTTAGTGGTGCAAATACCTACTTTTAAAATTAGTTACAAAATCTGGACTTCAGGCCGATATTGTTATGCCATTCTTTTGTTTACGTCTTATTTACACTATTATTATATTAAATGGATAACTACAACTTAACATTTTACTATCAAAACTGTCGAGGACTGCGTACTAAATTGCATACACTTTTTATGAATATTCTGTCGTTTTCGTATGACGTCATCATTTTAACCGAGACTTGGCTTACATCGAGCATATCGGACACTGAATTTGTCGACGATAGATACCTGGTGTTCAGATGTGATCGTGACCGTGATGCTACGGGTAAGCGTGAGGGTGGCGGCGTCCTCATCGCCGTTTTACGCTCGTTACGTCCCTCCGGCGTACTGGTGCGCCCCGGTCCTGGAGACATTGAACACGTTATGGTTCAGCTTCCCGCGTCGCTTCATAACAAACGCCATATTATAAGTGGAGCCTACATACCTCCTCGCTCACCTGATGACCTATACCGTTCGCACTTAGACCTGTTGCAGGAGGTTGTCAGCGACGCGACCACTGATACATTCTACTTAGTTGGTGACTACAACCTGCCGGGTATTGATTGGTTCGACAGTAATGAACGGAACTATGTCATTCCTCAACCTACTACTACATCGTCTAATTACTTATGCAACTTTATATCCTTTACGAACTCTCACCAATACAATGCACAAAGAAACAGCCTTGGTCGCATACTCGACCTGTTTATATCGAATGTGGAATGTTGTACGAAGGCGTGTGTACCACTTGTTTCACCTGATACGCACCACCCTCCTTTCACTACCCTAACATCATTGAATGCTAAGTTTACCCCGTTAAGGCGCCACTTATCACACAAACATAACTTTCATAAAACGAATTATGAAACAATGAATAACGAACTGAACAAAATAGATTGGCACGGAATACTTTCCGACCTACCTGCCGAGGAGGCGGTCAATGTTTTTTATGAGAATGTCTACAGTTTAGTAAAAGTACATGTTCCTCGCACCCGTCCCAGGAGTTCGTGTTTTCCGTCTTGGTTCAGCCCTGTTCTGATTCGCATTTTCAAAAAAAAAGAGAACGCTTGGATAAAATGGAAAAAATACGGTAATACTTCTGACTACGAAGTTTTTTCGTTATACCGACATCAGTTTAAGACAGAGTCCTGCAAGTGTTTTCAACGATACATGACCACTGTTGAAGACAGTATTCCTCTGAACGTTAAGCACTTTTGGACATACGTCTCCAAGCGAAAAGGTCGTGCAAATATTCCAGCCAACATGTACCTCGACAACATAACGTCGAGCGACCCTACTCAAATTTGCAACATGTTCTCTTCCTTCTTTACTTCTGTCTATGAGCCTTCCTTCCTCGATCCAGATCTTTGGCAATCACCGTCCTCATACGCGGACTGCTCTCTATGTATTTCAGACATTTATTTACACTTTGATGACATAAAAAAAGCATTAAATAAATTAGACATTAATAAAGGGCCTGGACCAGATGTTCTGCCTCCAATTTTTATTAAGAATATAGCGGGTAGCATTCTTGTCCCGCTTCACATATTATTTAATAAATGCCTCCATGATGGCGTATTCCCTGTTATTTGGAAGCGTGCATTTATCACGCCTATACATAAAAGCGGCGATATCAACAATATAAAAAATTACAGACCCATTTCCCTTTTGTCCACCTTGTCGAAGCTTTTTGAGAGTCTAGTACATGACAAACTTTACTCTTACATTCACCACCTTATTGTACCTCAACAGCATGGTTTTGTTAAACATCGCTCAACGACTACTAACCTTATGGTATTTACTAATTTCTTATTTGAAAGCATGGATGATCAAACCCAAGTCGATGCTGTGTACACTGACTTTCAAAAGGCGTTCGACAAGGTGGACCACAAACTGCTTTTGGACAAGATAGCCTACAATGGCATTCGTGGTAATTTGTTAAGGTGGTTTATGTCTTACATTTATAACAGAACACAGAAAGTCGTTATCAACGGTTTCGAATCCGACTCAGTTGTTGTTACTTCCGGGGTTCCTCAGGGATCAATTTTAGGTCCTGTTCTGTTTATTCTGTTCATAAACGACATAGGACATTGTTTCACCAACTCACATTTTGTGATGTATGCCGATGACATTAAAATCTATAAGTCATGCAAGAACACACAAGACTGCATACTACTTCAAGAGGATCTCGACAGGCTCTCCAACTATTGTAGACATAATAAACTCCACCTTAGCATACCAAAATGCAACGTAATATCTTACACAAAAAATAAAAATGTTACAAAATTCTCTTACACTTTACAAGGTTCCTGCCTTCAAAAAGTTGACCACGTCCGTGATTTAGGTGTCATTCTAGATTCTAAACTGCATTTCAATCTTCACATAGATAACATCATTAACAAAGCGTATAGAATGTATGGTTTCGTAATGCGATCTTCAAATGATTTTAAACGTCCGCACACGTTTCTTACTTTATACAAAACATTAATACGTTCCCAATTAGAGTACGCAGTCCCAATTTGGTGTCCTTTATACGATAAGTATAAACATAGTCTCGAAATGGTCCAAAAAAAATTTTTACGCTCCATGCACTTCAAGTGCTATCATTCAAAATTGTCTTACATAGCATTATTAAAACAACATAAACTTCTGAGCCTGGAGTCCAGACGCACGTTATTGATGGCCATGATGGTTCATGGTATATGTAATAACAAGTTCGACTGTTCCGATATTACAAATAAAGTTTGTTACACTGTACCCAGAACTGTAATGCGGCGAGGGGTGCGCGTTCCCCGGCTGTTCCACACTGCACAGTGCAGAACCCGCGCTGGTGAGCGGGCACCTCTTCGCCGTCTCTTACAAACATATAACACACACTTTATTGATCTTGATGTATTCTCTTTATCCCTTATAAAATTTAAAAAAATGGCCGTCGAATTGCTTCAATAATTTCAATTCCTCAAAATGCTGCTTGTGGCCTGACGCGCGTTCTTTTTCAAACTTACCCTAGTATATTTATTCCGCGGACATTAGTGTGGATTACATGTTTACCCTAGCCCACTTTAGCTCATAACTTTTATAGTAATATTATAACATGTAATTGTTTTGTGTCCCAATGTAGTAAAAATAAAAATAAAAATAAATCAGCTTCCACAATCGCCTTTAATTCGTAATTGTCGACCAAAGTCTTCGGACGACCGCGAGGTTCATTTTTCAGGTCGAAATTTCCAGAACGGAAGCGAGCAAACCAATAACAGGTGGTGCGTTGGTTTGTAGTGTTAGCTCCGTAAACGTCGTTGATGTTGCGTGCCGCTTGTGCCGCGTTGCTGCCACGACGGTACTCATATTCCATAATTACTCGAATTTTTAACGTATCCATGATGACGAAAAAGATTGAAATGCGATGAAAATGTAACACTAATCAATAAACAAATGACTACTTTTGGAAAAAAAAATCCATGTTTTTAAAATAAAATTAATTTGAAATTAGAATTCTTAGTCAAACAAAAATGATTTTGATTTGAAATGGCCAGTACTGCAGAACGGCAATTTCATAGGTAAAGACCTAATATATAGATAGATAGATAGAATACTCTTTATTATGTACACCATAAAAATGAAGAGAAGCTCCATGCTGTTTTTAAAAATCGCTAAAGATTTAATATTTAATACAGCAACATCAGCGGCCATGATGGAGTTTGGAATTTCTTTCACTTCGTGCGCGTATTAATATGATGGAATGCCTTTTACACATATGTTATCTTGTTATTACATATATAAGTTTTAATTTCTATGGAGCTGGTATGAAAAATTCTTAATCTCCGTTATGGAATGATTGACCCTAATTATTTTTCAGGTACTTAATCCTTCAATTATTTGCAATTTTTCGACATAGGTACTCCTCGAAATGGAAATCGCTAAAGATTTAATAAGTAATTTAAAAAAAAATCAAATGTTTTCCTTAATTTAAACGGACTAGGTACTTAAATGATGAACCCGAGCACTACTTTGTATGAACACGCCACATAATCATAAAACAATAAGGTTTATTTAATTTCGTACTAAATAAAGTAAAGGCTGGAGGTAAGTAAGTAAGGTCAGGTGAGGTAAGTGAAACATACTTTACTTTTAATTTTACATAAACAGCTCTAGCACAGAAATATGACTCGTATTTTTAATAACGATTGATGCTAAGTAATTCCTTCCTTAAATCAGTCGTCTGTGATACGATTCCCAAGCTCTATAGTCGTGAATTTATTGATAAAATCATCAAATTAAAGCAGATTATGGTTTTGTTTCACTTCCCCCGTACATGGGGTAAGTGAAAGTGTTGCCAGAAAACCTATAATATTGAGTCTGCGGAACTGTTATATGGACTAAAACGACACGTTAAAATGCTTTTATCTAATATGAGTTGTATTTCGTCGGTATTAGGTTTATTAGGTTTTGGAAATACATTCAAAAAACTGAATTTGGGGTAAGTGAAACATTGTCACGTTGGTACTAAACTAGTGCAAAAATCGAACGAGATCTATAATTTCTTAATTATTGATAAAAATAAAATTGCGAAGATTTTATAAAACAAATCATGGCTTTATTACTTAGTTTACAAATTCAAGTCTTTTTAATTTATTTATTTATTTATTTATTTATTTATTTATCATGTGGAAAACCAACAGCTTTACATAAAAACAATAAATATACTGCAATAAGAAACATGAAGCCAATTACAGGTTTTCACGGCTAGCTATACACTAATTATAATAAGAGATCTTAAACTCGACAAGACATCAAAAAAAAGATGAGCACCAATCGTCAAATCGGTACCACCAAACATAAGGAATAGACTACAATGAAATAAAATAAAATAAGAAACAGAACTGCTTACTATTAACACTAAGAATTAATTTTGAAAAATTCCAGGTTCAGCCTATTGCGTACGCTAGAGCCTTTGGTTGAAAACAAATCAAAAGAGAACTGCTTGCTTAGGGCATTAAAGTCTTTACTCGCTCGCACTACATATGAGTTTTGCCTGTAGTTGGAAGAAGACAACGGAATAGCTATAGGAGGATTTAATCGGAGTGTTCGCTGGGGAACATTAAAGTACAGCTTACGCAGAAGCTGCGGACAGTCCACCTCATTTGATATAACTTTGAGCAAAAATGTACAATCTGCTAATTGACGACGGTTGGTAAGTGGTTGTAGGTGAAATTTCCTGCAGAGATCTAAATAATCACAACTGTGATATGGTATGCGCAAACGATAGCACAGAAACCGAACAAATCTTTTTTGCAAACCCTCTATGCGATCAATGTGCACGCCATAACGCGGGTTCCAAATTTGAGAAGCATATTCTAAATGACTCCTCACAAATGAGCAATACAAAATCTTGATAGTCTTCACTTTTTTAAAACACGCTGCTAGTCTCATAACAAAACCTAATGCTTTGGATGCTTTAGCCACTATTTGCTCCACGTGAACATTAAACCGCAGTTTAGAGTCATGATATACGCCCAGGTCACGAACACCGTCACTTCTCTGTAGTAGCTGACCTTTCAGCGTATAGGCGGTATGAAGTGGAAAGCGTTTTCTGCTAAACGAAATTACGGAGCATTTAGTAGGGTTTAGGTCTAGTTTATTGAGGCGACAGTAATCATCCAGTCTTGTTAGGTCAGATTGGAGAGCATCCATGTCACTAAGTGATGATATAGAAGAAAATATCTTCATATCATCAGCAAAACAAAGAAGATTAGAGTTATGGAAACACGTGTCAATATCATTAACGTAAATGATGAAGAGTAACGGCCCCATCAAGGAACCTTGGGGAACACCACTGGGAACCGAAACCCAGCTCGAAATGTAGTTGCTGACCACTACAGCTTGAGACCTGTTATCCAAGTAAGACGAAAACCAGCGAAGTAGGTCACCTCTAATACCGATGTTAAATAGTTTAGTTTTAAGTAAGTCATGATCAATTCTGTCAAACGCTTTGCTATAGTCCGTATAAACGACGTCGACCTGCGCCCCTTTGTCCATACTAAGAGTTACAAAGTCATTTAGCAAAGCTAGGTTGGAGACTGTTGAACGACCCTTTAAAAATCCGTGCTGTGAAGGACTAAAAGATGATCTAAGCGCTGCGTAAACCTGATCATAGACCAATCGTTCAAAAACTTTAGCCAGTATACACAGTTTGGAAATCGGTCTATAATTAACTATTTCGTTTTTGCGGCCTTTTTTATGGACTGGTGTTATAAAGGCAGCCTTCCAAATATGAGGCACCGTACAAGTTAATAGGGATTTTTTAAATAATAACGATATCGGTAAGGTTATATAATGTATTATTAGATTTTAAACATCTGCGTTCATAAATTTGGTTAACAATAATTGGTCGTTCATAAATTTGGTTAACAATGTTTGGTTAACAATGGTTGGTGGAATAGGTATTATAAGGTTTGGAAGCAGTGTAAGCAGACATTTTGACTACCCGTAATTGTATTTTGTAGTTTTTCGTCTGAGTAAGCGGCGTTATCATTTTTTCGGATGTAATTTCAAGACATAAGTATATATGACCTGAAAAAAAAAACATATTATAACATAAATAAATTAAATGAACTTCTTTACTATTACTTAAAAGATTTGTTTGTACAATGATGATGGCATTGTTGTCTGATAATATTTTTCATTTCTTTTTTATTCATTGTTGTAAAATTTATTGCTAAAGACTAATTTATTGTAGGTCCTCGAACGGTTTTTTGATGTTTGTCTGTTTACTCGAGATTCTTGTAAAAACTGCCTATCAGATTTTATTGAAAACTAAATAAGTAATGCACCTTCTGCATGGTGGTTATGGTAAACAGAATTTTGCGCGTACGAAATGTCAATAAATCAAGTACCTAGTAGTTAAAACTAAACTTTCACATGAGATTATTTTTCAAAACAAATGTTTGTGAACTCTGGCACGGGGGAAGTGGGCCATATGTTTCTCTTACCCCGGCCATCAGTGTTTCACTTTCCCCAGTCAGTACTTTTTGAGATTAGAATTTCTACCACCTTATAATTCAATTGCCTGCACGTTTTAGCTAGAAATAACCATTAGAACATAAAATCTATAGTTTGAATACGTTACTTAGCTATAAAAATCTTCATAAACACTATTAAATTATATATTCTTACTATAAAAAAAAATACAAAAATAAAAGCAAAAAAAACGAGACAATTTTCAATAAAATAAATTAAACTTCACGAAAACAAAAGAAATGTTATAAAGAACTAAATGAGCCTAATACTATATTATGTAAATATATATTAACAAAAAAGACAAAAGAAGTAGGTACAGAAAAAGTAAATTAAAGCAAAAATAACTAAATTACAAAAAAAAAGAAAATAAGTAGTTAGGTAGGTACTTCATTAAGAGGCTTATCACAAAATTTCTTTCTGATAGATTAGTATTTTGAAGCACGGTGACAAAAGACAGTCGGCGCGCCGCCGCCGAAGCTTGTTCTACAGATGGACAAAATTATTTGTTTCGATTTTTATTCATAAATGAGGTTATTAAGCATAGATATAAGATGGCCAATTCTCGTACCTAAAAACGTTCACAATCTCATGACAGCGTCAATCAAATGGCAAAAATTAAGGTAAACGCTATACAATTTTTGACAGATTGAGACTGAGATGAGATTGCGAACGTTGTTAAAAATACGAGAATTGCCCCTAAGGGTCTTAATACTTTTTTGAGGACCATTGATCAATAAAAACACTAAAGTAGGTATATTTTTAAAAATAATTTATCTATAAATGTAACTATAAAATCTAATACTTAACAGATATATAAAATACTTAACAACTAAATCTATCACTCATCATCATCACTAATATCATCAGATGAATCATCCATTGAATAGTCATGATCATGAGTGGCAGAACTATGAAAACTAGAAACTATATTAACATTTTGTTCCCCACAGCTAGGTTAAACTATTAAATCTAGGACTTCGGTAGGGAACGAACCTATTTTCTTCATGGACATGAGTGGACATGTAATTTTTTGACCATTGAATTCAAAAATATGTGTGAAAACTCCACTTTTAATTAAACATTTAATTTAATAAAATTAAAGAATGAAGTTCCTGTGATAAAAATTAAGCAAAACAAAACTACTTAAGTATTCTTATGTACACATCACAAAAACACTATCAAAAATGTATTTTATTACACCCATGCTATAAATTTTCTATAAAAGTTTCTGAGCCAGTTAGCTTATTGCCAAAATTAAAACAGCCAGTGTCATAGTAACCATGGTAACCATAATAGCATCCAAACGGGTGTTTTAATGTTGTACTGAATTTCATAATGCAACTCGTTTTCAAAAAAAGACATTGTAATGCACGCGCGTTTCACTACAACAGCGCCGTAATTTAAAAAAGAACTTATTCGAATTCACGTCGTATATTATGACGCCGGCCGCCATGTTCGATACGAGTATTAGTATTGCAAAAAACTGTTTCAGAACCTTTTTAACCGACTTCCAAAAGGAGGAGGTTCTCAATTCGTCGGAATATTTTTTTTTTTTTTTTTTATTTTTTTTTTTATGTATGTTCCCCGATTACTCGAAAATGGCTAGACCGATTTGGATTTTTCTTTTTTTGTTCGAAAGGGTATACTTCCCAAGTGGTCCCATGATCATCAAATCAGGATCTGATGATGGGATCCCATGGAAATCGAGGGAAACCCTCAAATTTTATGGGCACACCTATATCGATTTCGGTATTTTTTATAGTAACTCGTGCATTTACTCTCGGAAAGTACCATTCGGTGAACTGGAACTGATGATGAAGACCACAGAGGGCCATCGGAAATACTCAATTATATGTAAGTATACAGGGTGTAAGGGACAGCCCTCCACAAATTAACAGGGTGCATTCAGCTCCTTATTGTGAATCATATTCCACCGGAAATTTTCTCAGGAAAAGTTTCATTTTTTTTAACGTTTTTTTGGCTAATATTCCTTTATTTCAATGTAAAATTACATTCTCTGTTTGCAGCACTCCATTTATGTAAATAAAACAGCTAAAATCCAAAAAACAGCAATGTATGTCGAAATACTCTAACGTACTACGCGCGAAATCAGCTGTTCACTTTCTGCATAGCTTCAGAGTTCATCAAACTCACCGCATACTACTTGCATACAATACAATAGAGACAAGCGAGACGCTCCGATTTACCGAGTCGCAACAGTATTGCCAACTTAATAAACCTCAATTTGTGAACGAAAATGTTAGATCAAACTTGGTTCACATAAGAACTCCTCTAATGTTAAATGCAAATCTTTTAGTGCACTTAATTTCTAAAGGAAAAACGCACATAATGTGCCCTTGAGTATTCGTGGTAGGTACATACCTAATTACTTAATTAATTCTACTTTTCAAGCGATCACTGGATCCAGTTTCCAAGCCACCCATGGGCCTTTTCATGGCTTTACGGCAGCTACCGACTGGTAGTCGAGTCGCGAATCGAACGTAAGCCCTCTGCAATGGAAGCCCAGTCTTCTATCACGCTGGCCTATCACTACTATTAATTTGCTTAACATAAACTTTGAATTAAATTGACAAATTAATCGTTTCATTTCTCCAAAAAAAATAACAGCTCTAACATTTAGTCAAGCTTAAAAATAGTGGTATTTTTGTACAACATTTTTGCAAGAAACATGCAAAATTTTTTGAGTAGTTGACAACACTGTTTTTGTGTGTGATTTTTCGTGTAGTCATTAGTACAGTTTAGTTGTCCTGCGACTGTGTCCTGCGCAGTATCGCTCGCTGTTGTTCGCGCAGTCGCGTCGTGAAGTTTACGTACTTACCCATTTGTGTTGTTGTCTGTGAGAAATGGCTACACGAGCACTAAGCTCGTGAATATGGCGAAATGATAATGTGCTACGGGGAAGCTCGGGGAAATGCCAGGGAAGCGCTCAGAAATTACATCGATAGGTATCCTGACCGTCGGCATCCATCAGACTCCCGGATAATTACCAATGTCTATCAACGAGTGCTAGATAACCAGCCCATAGTTCCCAATCAAGAAGGCGCCGGAAGACCACTTCGCGGTGCAACTGTAGAAAGAGTTTTAGACCTGGTCCGTCAAAATCCACGCCTAGGCACACGCACTGCAGCTCGACTATTGCGCCGGAATCATGGAGCCCGCGTCTCACACTTTTAGACTTCTTTTTGTGGGGCTACGTAAAGGAAAAAGTGTTTGTTAGTGCATGTGCGAGTGAGGAAGAAATGCGAGATTGAATCACAGACACATTCCAGCAGCTGCGCTACAGCTGCAACGAAGATCCCAACTTGCTGACCCGCTTGCACGGGGAGACCCTGCGCCGTGCCAATGTGTGTGAAGGTCTCGGTGGAGGTCATTTCGAGCCGTATCTCATACGACCGGAGCGATTCTAAGGTAGGATTAATTTTTGATACCTATTGAAATAAGACTGATTGATTTACATTATTTTTCTATGTAATAAGCATTGTACTTATGGTAAAAACACATAACGCTCCTTTTTTAACTTGCCGCAGTCGGGTAAAAAAACGAAAACCACTTCAACGTTAGTTGTAGCTATTGTTTGGCACAAAATTAACTCTAGTGCTTATTATTTTGTTATCTTTACTCGCTTTACCAAAGCGGAATTCCCGCTGTGTGAAAGGGCAGCTAATGAGAAGCCTGAATGCATGTTTGCAAGTACTTAGTATTTTTTTATTTTTATTGACTGTTTGTTTCATTCATCTGCTTGTTATTTTCGTTAAGTTTTAGACTGTTGTTGGTTGAGCGGAAAATACTTTTGTATTAATTTGTTTAAAAATGCCTCGCAGACGATACAACGTTTTACGTAGGCAAGCCAGAAAAGATAAAGGTTTTTGAGGGAATACAGCCATCATCGTAAATACAAAATAAAAACATTATTCCTTATTTCATAAAACCTACTTATTTTATTTTTCATTGAACCCTACCCGTACTTGACAAACTGACCAATAAGTAGGTACCATACACCACTTTAAACATCTTTCAGTTATAAAAATAATTAAATGAAGGCTAAATTATTGTCGCTTTTACTGTACCTGCGCGTAAGTATCTACCTACTCAACTAACTTGTGCACTAGGTACGCTGTCGCTAGTTTAAGCCAAGTGGCGCGAGAATTGACCCCGTGGCGGGTGGGGCAGCCGAACACTCACTGCGCTACCGTTCGCTACGTGCGTTTTGCCACGGAAGCAATACATTGCGTGCGAGGTAATAAAACAAATCAGGTTTATTGGATTCCCATAACGTTCCTGAAATAATTTCATGTACCGGTCATCTTAGTATGATGTACTGAATTCACCCTATCAATCTGCGGAGGGCTGTCCCTTACACCCTGTATAACAGGTTGCGATTCGATTACTTTAATATGGTTTATGCTCGTCAAAATAATGGTAATGGTGACTTCACCATGAGCTCCATTTCTCCTGGTTCTTACTAGGAGAACTCCTCAACAATTAACGTCCCTGCATCGGGAAAAGCAACATTTTGTAAAACGTGATGAGCAGTTGACATTGGGTTATTGTAACTTAGATAAATTACAAACTGAACCACTAAAAAGTGAAAAATAAAAACTTTTTTACAAAAACAAAAACCGACTTCCAAAAAAAACACTACAAAGTGAAAAATAACTTTAATTTCGGAAGTCGGTGGCAAAAAACTAAAATACAGATCCAAAGACACCGACTTCCGAAATTAAAGTTATTTTTCACTTTGTAGTGTTTTTTTTGGAAGTCGGTTTTTGTTTTTGTAAAAAAGTTTTTTATTATAGAGAATTGATAACATGGGTGTAGATAAAGTCTTGTATACTGTGTCACTCACACACTCATGTGATACTATTATCACACTCGGCTTCGCCTCGTGTGATAAACCCACATTCGTGTTTTAAGACCCCTTATTATACGTCAGTTGCATAAATAACTATTATGTTATCAATCATGGTGCAAAAATTCAAATGAATGTACTTTGAATTATCAACACCTTAGTGACGGTCCTACTGAGAGTACTTACAAAAATTAATAGGTGTATTCCCTAATGTATAGGGCTAGTGAGTTCATATTAGTAATTAACTACTAGGAACTAGTTGCTTTTGTCCTGCTAGTTTGTTGAGACTTGAGACTTTGTTCTACACGAACCAGAGTGCGGCGTCCCGAGTTCACGACAACAACCAAACGAATTTGATACTTTTCTCTTTTCCTATTATCGAGTTAAAATTATTTGTTATTACTTTTCTTATTTGATTTTAATTATTTGTTATTATTGAGGAGCTCGTGGCTAAGTAATTACAGCCGCACGGCATCCGGTTAAGCTACGCTTGCCGGGGTTGGTCAGTGGATGGGTGACCATCTTTACATACCGAGACTCCTCCGTGCCTCGGAAAGCACGTTAAGCCGTTAGTCCCGGCTGTCATTCGTGGATCTTTGACAGTCGTTACGGGTCGTCAGAAGCCCGAAAGTCTGACAACCAGTCTTACCAAGGGGTATCGTATTACCCAGTTACTGGGTTGTGGAAGTCAGACAGGCAGTCGCACCATGTATAATACTGGTATTCAGCTGCATCCGGTTAGACTGGAAGCCGACCCCAACATAGTTGGGAAAAGGCTAGGCAGATTGATTTTTCTTATTGAATATTACCACTGCCACTTTTTGGTGTACGTACAAACCCAGTGTCAGCATCTTCCAGTCCTTGTCCCATATTACTTGTGGTCGGACACGTTTTCTCTTTCCATTCTCCCCTGAGTACAATAACCAGTGTACCTGTACAGTGTTTTCTCAGTGTTTTTTTTTTGTGTTTTGTGTGTTGTGTGTGTGTGTGTTGTGTTTTAATCTCAAATTGAACATAGGTACCGGTATTATTTGAATCATCTGCCTAGTTTTTCTCAACTATGATTGTTGGGGTCGGCTTTCAGTCTAACTGAATGCAGCGGAACACCAGTAGGTAGGTATCTTACATGGAGCGACTGCATATCCGACCTCCGGTACTGGGTAAAACTGGTTGTCAGACTTTTTGGGCTTCTGACTACCCGTAATGACTGTCAAAGATCTACGAATGACAGCCGGGACCAACGGCTTAACGTGCTTTCGTGGTCTCGTTATGTAATAGATGGTCACCCATCCACGGGCCGACCTCAAAATATACTTAGCTTCGAGCCCCTCATTTAAGTACCTACATACTACATTTACATGATTACCTATGTATTTTTTCCCACAAACGAAAAACGGCAAACATCTATCACACTATATTTTTGCACGGTTTTTGAACTAGTTTCAAGTTCTACTTTTGTCTCCTGGCCGCTCCCAATTAGCGTGGATGATGATAGGCATCACGTCCGACATTCGTACACCAGTTATAAACAAGAATAATACGAGTAAATAATTGAATGCGTCCCTTTGGTGCGCCGCTACCGAATATAAAGATGGTGCAAGAGTAAAACGAATTGTTGCGTGCGGTGGGCTGGAGGCACACCCAGCGCATATTGTCCTACAATGTGAAATAGTTTTGCTAAATCAAACTTTTTCATTGGAACATCAGAATGTAATTAAGGGCGGGACACATTATACCTACAGTCCGCTGGCAAGCGGTCCGCTCATAAAAACTGGCGGTCCTTCTTTATTAAATGTGTGGGGCCTTTTATTATGAGGAAAAGTCAGTTCAAGAAATAAAGGAGTTTATTTCTGCATAACCATACATTTTACGATGTTTAAACGTCTCCTAACTTTGTTTCGTTCAATGTGTCTTCTGGAAATGGCAATTTAGGGCTTTTCTTTTATAATACGATAAAAATCTTACTAACCTAAGTACGAATAAATAATATTATAAACACAAAATAAGCGCTCTTCCTCCTCTCTACTAGGTACTATGCTGTGCCCGACAGGGTCCATATTTGTTACATTAATTTTAAGCCTACCAACTGATTTTAACTTTTTACCAACATTATGGAATACAATAAAGAATTATTGAGAATTGAATTGAGAATAAATTCACAAGAGACTTATGTCTTGTATTAGTTCCTAAACAACTGGATTCGTTTAGTCATAACACGTTATGGTGAAAGCTTTAATCCACCATCTTTGAGTGGTGGGCCTATAGCTATCCCAACTACATTTCCTCAAACTCAGAGCCTAGTTGGCCTAGTTGAATGTAGGCACTAAGTTGAAGCGGGGAAATGCTGTAACTTACGTCTTATCTAATCAAAGACATTTAACTTACTTAATCTATATTTGATCCGGGAAGAACTTGCAGGATGCCGTTGCCCAGCAGTGGGGCAGCATAGGTTGGTTGAAACAGACTAGATGCGGAAGACGGAGGACAGGGTATGGTGGCACAGCCTGGGAGAGACCTATGTCCAGCAGTGGTGTGCGAGAGGCTGAGTTGTATAGGCTAAGTACAAAAAAAACCTTTTTTGGAACTAATTATTTCTGTCGTAGACAAACAAAGGCCGATTTTTTTTTTGGTGTTTTTTAAGATTTAATTTTTTGGTCCCTTTTCCCGGAATCGTAAAAATATATTATTCATCGTGTCTCATTAATCAAGGCTTGACAGACATTGTCTAAGCAAAAAAATAGAATATTATTAGGTACACACACAACTTAAAAACTCAGTGTGCACCAAGCTTAAGCCAAAGCGTTGGCGGCAAAAAAAAAACGCAGCAAGATGGCCGATCAACGCGATCTCGGATGCAAATGGCGGGCCCAAAAGCGCCGCCAGCACATTTAAATGTCGCAAACTGATGCTGATTCCTCCTCGAATGATTTTTGTTCTATTTTAAAAGGACCGACATTGTGCCCCTGTGAATCAAACAATTGTACTCGGTGCTGGAATGCCTGAATGGATGCCTCGGATATGTTGATAAGATTACTTGTGTTTGCGTCTTCTGTGTAATTTCGACTTAATTTGGTCATTGAAGTATCTAATTAAGTCTTTGTCGTGTTCCCAGTGAGAACATTGCTTGAGAAATTCTTTAGGATTTTGTGTAGGTAGATCGGAAAGTGAAGTAGTATGTGGCTACCAACTTGAAATATCAAAGATTTTTTTTGGCTTTTCGCTGCAATTTTTGCAAAACTGGTTTATCTTTGTGTAGGTAAAATAAGGCCAGTGTGAACGACCGGTAATTGTTTAAAACACTATCAATCGGAATCTGAATCATTTTGAAGCAAATTGCTAATCCATTGCAAATTGCTAATCATTATGTTCGAAAAATTGCAACTCGACAACGTAAATAACGCAATGAATGTTGTTAAACTGTCAAAATTAAAACGGATTTTGATTGATAGTGTATTACGCAATTAGGGTGCGGGGCTATTAAGCGAAGTGGATTTGGTGGCATTGCGCTATTGACCTGAAGACCTGAACACTACTCTTTTTAGCTGTATAGTTACTTATACTTAAAGAAGTGGCTACTATCTAGGTACTATGCTGTTTAGTTACCTAATTTTTAGTAAGTACCTAGTTTCCTTCATAATTAGGTGCAGCAAATAAAGGAGTCCTACCTACCTATGTGGGACACATGGGTTATGATGACCACAGGATTACCGCCGTCCGTTTAACAGCAGAATGGTTCAGAAGCCACAGCACAGCGCAATATTGCAACTCTAGTGGAGTCCTTAAACTTTGCTGAATTTAACTTAGGTCTACTGACTATTTGATGACCTGACTACGTCAGTCAGTGAGTGCAGTTAGCGTAGTTGGGGGCTTATAGAATAGGGATTTTGTCTAGGGGGGCTGAATGGGGAGAGACACTGCCAATTTTTTCCGCTAGGGGTCGCATCGTCGCTGGTGTTTTTTACCTTTTGATAGGTAAACAGCATATTTTTTTAGGGTGAGAGCGCGTTTTCTTTTTAATATCCTTGAAAACCTTCAACAGACAGACGACTGATGGTTACCAGCTATAATGGCGTCATCTATAATTAGCTTTGCTTGTTCCTTCCCATTTTGGGGCAAACTTATGAACATCTGCCCTCGATAGGTAGTACCTACTTATGCTAAGAAGAAGGCTTAGGTGTGTAATATTTCTATTACTTTTTCTTGTTGCAGTGCTCTCGGGTCAAATACTGTCATTGGTTTTCTGTCACTTTGGGTGTGAGTTGTCAATCTTCCTACCAAATAGCGGAGGCCATCGCAAACCAAGCTAAATAAGTGAACATGACATAAACTTCCAACTTGTTTTCTAAATAATCAAAAGAAACCTTTTAAATGTCAAATAATATTGTTGAATACGTAAATCTTGCGGTCAAAATCATCCATTTGCAAAACGTACCTTTATCAATAGCTAAACAACCCATTCATCTAATTCAATACGTGAACGCGACATAAATAGCGCGCGCGAAGAACGCGCCCGTTGCAGATAAAATATATGGCCGGCGATGTGACATTCATCCTTTCCCGCGCAATTTACATAGTTTAGCATTTCGCGTCTCCGTGCAACATTCCCACGGTCAGACACGTCTTAATTTAATGCTTAATGCTTAATGTATGATACAATATTGAATTATTAACGGATTTTGTAAGGACGCAAATTTGACGAGTTAAGCCTGAAAGCACAAGCCACAGATTAATATATTAGTACAGTAGTACCCAACTTATATGGCTTATCGATGTACCTGCGCAAAAGATGAATTTTCAAAGCGCGGGAAAAGCTATTGACCAATCGGCACGCACCGCGCTCCTTTTTCCTGTACCGCTATTGGTCGGCAGCTGCCGCCATGTTAGCGCGCCCCGCGTATGGCATGTTAGTCAGCCGCCATACTTGCGAGTGAGACGGAACTAACAGCTGCAGTGTATTATGAACCTTATAATAGTGATCTAAGGTTGATTGTAAGTTTTAAGCATTCCTTCGTTAATCTAGATATACCTATATATATTTATGAAATATCGTATGTATACAATAAAAATAAGCAAACACACACTCAAACACACCCTCACACATACAACCTCACACATTCACGCACACCTTCACACACATACACATTCATTGACACACATACATACACACACCATTAATCACTCGCAATTGTATCACGATGACAACGTTTACTGTGAGATATAATGAAAAAAAAAATGTATATAAGTAGTTTATCAGCCTTCTCGTTACCATAACACAAGCATTAGGTTGCTTAGCTTGGGACTAGATGGCGTTGTGTGAAATGTCCAAGGATATTTATTATTTATTTATTTATTTATTAATGGGGGATCCTGGAGTTCTAAAATACAGGCCTAGGCTTAGTTTAGACTCCAGATCTTCCACAAATTACAAATTGTCTAAATACCTGTCAAAGTGTCAACTTATTATGTCTTTAGTATTTTAAGAAATAAGAATGTAATTTGTGGGGATAAATAAACATATTTTTTATTTTTTTATTTTTTTTTATCTTCGGGGCCATACTTTCTTTTCGGTGTGAATGAAGATTCACGACGCGCCTTATCAGTTGGGTACCACTGTAGCAAGCTACACAAGCCTCAAGTGAATAGTCGGTCAATTAGGGCAAATAGGGTTATTTTCTCACTTTTTCAGCAGAGTGTCAAACTATAGTACAATATATTCAGCACTACAATACGCGCCACGAAAGATGAGGCTTTCCGCCGCACCGCCCCTATGACGCCCGGTCCCGTCCCTCGCACAGACCTCATACTGCTAGAGAGACCTAAAATCGTCTATTGTGCAAGTCAAACTACGTGGTGTGTCAAGTACTCAAGTCTCTTCTTTAGTGGCACGTATACATACTTACCTACTTATGTACCTAACCTCGTGCCTACCCTACATCCGAGCCCTGTCATTGTATGATGTGAGAAATAGGATAGTCATCTAGGATACATTTCACCGTATGTCAGTCCTCAATCAATCCTAGCTGGAGATAAGTCGTGCTGATCTGATACTTCGTGTCCAATCCGACAGGTGGAGCCACTTTATCGACGTTTTGATGTTTTGTGTCGTAACTCGGAAAGTTATTACTTACCTATCTAATCTGTGAAATTGACTAAGTATGTGAAAATGGTCTCTCCTTTTCGGTCGGTTTCTTTTCCTGTTAAAACACTTTTGTATAAGAAAGTAGATCCACGATGGTTGATGCATGGAATATTTTTGAAAGACCCATCCAACAACACCCTACACCATGGGGTAGCCGAGACAAAAAACATACCCACTTTACGTGTACAGAAGGTAGGTACAGGTAGGTACCCTAAAACAATATTTTTTTTCATCATTTTAATTTACCACTTTGTCGGCGTACTGAATAGGTATGTATGTTTATCCATGCCAAATTATAGCTTTCGTGGAGTGGTAGCCATTGAACCACCAAATGTTTGAAGAGCTCTAGTGCGGTTGTTATTGCAGTCTAAGAAAATATTTTTATCACAGCACGTAGGTTATTTAATAAGCTACCACATTGCGTTCAAAATTTTGGAAAATATTTGCTATTGCCCGATTAAGACAGGTTTTTTTAAAACAAGTGAAATGGTTCATAGTGTACTCCTAAGGGTACACGATGAACCGGGGGAGTGGGACCGAATGAACCAGGTGGTACTCTATGAATCATAAGTAATGGATAAACGAAAATAATTGTTTGTTTTAGGTTGAAAATAAATAAAACAGTTGAAAGTCTAAATATTTATTAGGTTTAGGGTTATAACAATCAGTCTTAAAACTTAATTTGTAATATTCATAAACTTGTAATAAGTTTTATGAAGTATACGAGAGATCAATATCACGCGAGATCAACTTATCAACTTTAAAAAAACTTCAACATAAAAAACATAAAAAAAAAAACAAAATATCTTCGAAAATACTAATTAAATCATAAAATAAAGATCCAAATCAGACATATTATGTCTTAGACATATTATGTTATTAATATCTTAAATTCAGTAGAGACATATCGATAGGGTATTTGTAAGTGGCTTGTCGACGTGCCGTACCATTCATATTGGGAGGAGGTAAAATGTATTTTATGTCTCTTGTATTCACAGCTGCTGTATCAGGTTCCAGAGGTAGCGAAAATGTCTGAGTGAATTTGCTTTTTAATTTGAAAAATGATACATAATAATCGCCATCTTCTTCCTCCAATTCTTCTAAAATTTGTGCTACGTAATAAACCTCCGTTTTTTTTATAGTAAAAGCAACAATTACGTGGTCTTCAGGTCGAGGCTTCCGTGACAATGGAGGGAAGTTATCATTTAAAATGACTTCTTCCTCTTCAGATTCATAAAAAATTTCTCCTCCAGAAGAGGAGCCACTGCAAATAAACTCTTCCTCGTCTGATGAAGTATCTGATTGTTTTCTCTTATGGCTACTTTCAAATAGGTTTGTTTTAACTACTTTAGCACGTTTCTGGTTTTTGTTTTTTTTATTTTCAGCTAAAGCGTTTTTCTCTGGTGTGTCTGTTGCTATCATGCTCTTTCCTGCTTTTCTCTTGTAATTCTTACGGGGTCCTGCCTTCAATGGGGGCCTGAAAATCTTTGGTGAAATAAAATTACTGGGACCTGCAGACATTTTAGGAGAGCTAGTCTCTAATTTAGATGAAATCTGAACTCTGGACGTGGATGCAGTTGGCTGAGTTGTAATTTTGGAACAAGATGCGATCTCTTGAGTTCGAGACTTGGGACTAGATATCATTTGCGGCTGAGAAATATGGTTTGTTTCGGAAGCAGCCAATATAACTGGGGATACTTCTTCTTGCGGCTTAATGTCAACCTCAGGTGTCGATGGCGTGCTATGAAGCGGATGGTAACGGTTTGTTATCGTTACATTCTTCCATAATGTTCTCAATTTCTGCGTCAGTTTCATCATCGTCACTGTAAATATCTGGTGTCAATATGGACGGTGACCCACAACGTTCATTACTACCAACCTCAACATCTATTACATTTTCTGGTGCTGGTCTATTAGTAATTTCACTAGGTAAAAAGTCGATATCTGTAAAAATTTGATCATCAAAGGGAAATATACCACATTTTTTGAAGGCTTGAGTTATATTTGTTGGAGTCATAGCTCTCATATATGCTATACCGACGCATTCGGCAACATTATAAATGCTTAAAGTTTTCCCTGGATTACGTAATAACCATGAGTCTATTGCCCCATTATAATAAGATTTGAATGGGCCATTTAGTCCAACATCCAAAGGTTGCATTTTAGCCGTGGTATGAGGATGAAGTGTAAGCATAGTCACACCTGAGGCTTTAGCTAGATCTAGTGCTTCAATAGACAGGTGACTCTCATGATTATCAAGAATAAGCAAAGCTGGGTTATCTCTCGATGCTGAAGTGAACTGAAACAAATAGGTATAAATCTAAATAAAGTTGTCTATTTCACACCTACCGATATAAATATCAAACAAATATGCAAATTACCTGGATAAAATGCTTCATTACTTCAACAAATAATTCTGTATTCATCCAACCGCTAGGTGCGGCTAACCCAAGTGTCCCTGGGGGTGCCCCGTAGAGCATATGTGCCTTATAGTTTTTTCTTGGAAATACCATAGCTGGAGGTAATGCTTGGCCAATCGCATTCACAATACAGCAAGTTGTAACCAAGATTCCACGTTCCCCACTTGTGACTTTACAGACATTGCGTCCTTTAGCTGCCAGCACTTTATGAGGACGTTGCACAGTTGTTGTGGAGGTTTCATCAAGATTGTATATTCGGCTGCCATTAGCAAAAGATGGAGAGCGTTTTAAAACTTCTTTAAGGTTGTCGAAAAATTTTTGCACGTTTATTTTATTAAATGCTGTAGCTCTTGCCATACTACAAGCCTCAGGTTTTTTCACTGACAATTCAGGATGTCTTGCCCTAAACCCCCTCATCCAATCTCGGCCTGCCATTTCATGAACTTTCCACGAAGGCGGCATTTCAATTTTGTTAATCACTGCCATTTGGTAGGCAATTTTACGGCAGTCTTTAGAAGTTAGGCCATAGAACTTATTTGCACAATCCAATAAATATTCCTTTATGCTGTCTTCTTGCTGATCATTAAAAATTTTACTTGCATCATAATGTGGCTCTAGTCTACACGATGGATTGTTCCTGTATTTTATTACGTATCTTCGCAGTGTTGGATAGGGAAGGTTGCAATCCTTGGCTGCTTTTCTGACACTCAGTCCCGACAAGTGTTTATCTATCCCTCTTTGGATAGCTTCTGCGGTGTGATTCCCTTTTTTACGAGCTTCCCGCCCTACCGTGTTTCGTCCCATTCTGAAATAAACAAATAGTAAGTAATGATACTTACATTATCACTCACAGGTTGACTGGAATAATACTTCCCACCTGCTTATGGGTATGTGACAAATCCATACCTATACAATCAATGTTACCTACACAATTTATACGCAAAGCAAGATGTGGTACGCAATGAACCATGGTTCATTGCTTACCCAGGATAAATGGCTCACTGCGTACCCATGCTCCCTTAGGAAATGTTAGGTTATGTTTTACCCAATAACCGTTGAGAAGTATTTCCAAAAAATAGTCTCAAACAAGCGCAAGGACCCACATTATACATACAATTCACTCATATTTTAGTAAGAGTTAAAATAATAAAGTAATTACAAAAAGAAGCTCACGTTTTTTTCGTCGTTATTGCTTGAGAAAACACAAGGTCGCGGCGCACGCGTTCATTTGCGGCGACAAGCGACCGCCGACTAGATCAAACTGCACGACGTGGCAAGCGAGTCGTGACACGTTTATTGCACGAGCTGGCAACGTCGCGGATTGACGGTAGGTGCTATGGTTCATACGGTACACGCGGTTCATTGGCTACCACTCCACTAAGAGTCTCTGAGCTAAGCTGCGGACGGACAGACGGACAGACGGACGGACAAAGCGAAACTATAAGGGTTCCTTGTTGACTACGGAAACCTAAAAAAGAGCCTATACCTAGGTATTGTGGTTACATTAATCAGGGGGCTGGTCAGAAAGAACAATTGTTGTTTTATTTTTATTAATTTTGATCCCAATCGCCTCTACATCTGTCCAAGAAACTCTTAAACATAAATCAACCACATCTCTATCTATGGCACTGCACCTTATCTAAATGCATTTATCTGGATATTACAATTACAAATATCTATAAAATGTAATTTGCAGACATGGATACTCATAAGAATATTACATTGTTGTTATTTTATAGCACTAACTGCACTTTACTCATGACCAAGAGCTTTTTTGTAAGTACTTCAAAGTACCCATATGACATCTGTCAACATGACATCTTGACAGCTGTCAAAACTTTTGTCATTATTTGAACTTTTAAAGCAACTGAGTAAGGCTATGGACACGCAACGTTCAACCTATGCGATAAGTTACCCAACAGGTGGGTCCCGATCAAGTTACCGTAGCTGTCGACTAAATTAAATATATTAATGAGTATTGCTATTAATAGCCGAGTATAATCGGATGCCTCGTGCTTATAAACTACAGATGTGCGTGCAAGATCGAAGTATTGCAGTAATTTTGGATATTTTTCGTGTTTACTGTAAAAAATTAATTGATCGATTGATTCTAGAACAGGTTCCAGTCAATATAATACAGTTAAAACATCTGCTGGCACCTGCTCTTACTGAGATAGAAAGAAGCACCTCCATCGCACTTCTAACAATCATTCATGGCTCAACGTTACGTCTTCCGGTGCGTGGCCGCCACTCCAGAACATTGGCCGTTGTGAGCAATGTGCCCTGACCACTGCCAATTCTTCGGACTATGTCAGTTACTTTGGTTCTCCTGCGGATCTCTTCATTTCTGATTCGATCACGTAGGAAACGTTGGAAGGCCTAAGGTGGACCGATAACCTTGTAAAGGCCATAGGAATCTGCTGGGTGCAGGAAGCACAGAAACGGTCGAAGTGGCGGTGCTGGGGGGAGGTCTATATCCAGCAGTGGACGTCTTTCGGCTGAAATGATGATGATGACTCATGGCTCAACAATTCCTAATTTACAAGCATTGTCGCCGCCACGTCATCCGCGGCACCAGAACGCACGAGCTGGCCAGCCTCGCCCGTCCCGGCCCAGCCAGACAACGTAGCGACGAGATTTTATATGTGTATTTTGTGGTTGTTTCATGATATCTGTACCTGGGTTTTGTTCCGAGAAGAATCTTCAATATTTTGGGAGGTTTGCTTCGCATAAATCGGTTTTTAGTTCTTACTGGCTCGCCCCATGGTTCAGCTCGCCATCTGTAGTTTAAGTTAAATTGATTCCCACCGTTCTATACATGATATACATACATTAACGTTTCTGGTGTCTTAGGTTTGAAATCATAGCACAGAAGTGTTACACACACATATCTGCCTATGATTAATTCGGTTACATGCTCTACGACGCATCGTAGTTGTCGGGTATTATAGAAGCAACCGCACGTCTGCCAATTAACTTCTCGCTTTAGCTATGTTCACACAGAACTTTACGTCTTCACGTCTTTTATTAGGTATACCTGAGTTGTATGTACATAATACCCTCTCTTAGTACATACAACAATTGTCTTGGGGAGACTTCGTATTACAGCACCGACTCTCTCCCCACTTAAAACGGACTAATCATGGCCTTCCGCCTGTCCAACTCTCACGAGGTTTTCGCATTGCCGTATCGAAATACCTCTTAATGTAACCGACTTCCAAGAGCATCAGAAACATCTTATTATTGCGTACTAATTTGCTCCTCTATAGGAAATCTAGAATCTAAGCATTTAGGCTGGGAACCACTACACTATTCTCTAGTGCTACCACTTAGCTTTATATCTTTCAGATGAGCTGCCACTAACTGGACGCCTTTATCACTTTTACTTTGCACTAGATATTGAATTAAATTATGTTACAATTTGGTGTATTCAAATGTACTGACAGACGCGCCATTGCGCTTTGTCTATGGTGATCTCTCTATGAGTTCGGTGTTCGGTGTTACCAGCCAGCATCACCTTATGCTATTAAGACTCGTTTGTTACACGTTTCGCCCTACTAATATTAATTTGACTTGTTTACCTTTTTACTTCGCGACCTACACGTCGCGACACTCCCGCCCGAATAGACTTAGAGCAGGGTTAGTAAGTTACGCGTCCACTCTGCAATTTTTTCCAGAGCTCTGGTGGCCGCGCCTCTTCTTTGTTTAACCTCGTTGTTTGCCTGAACTGACTTCTCAGGTTCATTATCTTTCTGACTCAATATTTTTTCTCTGTCCGTGCTCTCTGATACATTATCAAAGTCTTCCAACATACAGTTTTCCGCTGGTATGATTATCGACTCTCTATTTTCTTTCTCCTTTTCTAAACTATCTGATATGTCTTTTGTATTTATGACTTCCACTTCCATTGGTATAAATTCGTGTACAGTTATATTCTGTGGTACCTCACTTTCTCTTTCTAATGCGTTCTCGTCGTATTCTATTTCTTCATTGTCCTCCATTTCCAATGGATATAAATGAGTTAAAGATCTTACAAACTCCTTACTTCCAACTTCGACCTTCGCAACTCTGCTAAGTCCGTCAGAACTTTTGACCAATGAAGTAATTTTTCCAACTTTCCATTCTTCTCGATTTTTACTTTCTCCTTTAATCTGCACGATTTGTCCTACCTTTGGGATTAATTTTGCCGTGATTCTAGGTTCTTTGACAGAATGTCTATATCGTTCACGCAGACTTAGTAAATATCGATTTGTGAACGTATCCTTAAATTCATTAAGTATAACTAAACCTCTTTTCCAAGCCTTGATAAGGTCGGATTTCGTCGTAGTGCCTTGTACTAAAAAGTCTTCGGTTGAACCTTCCATCGTTATGCATTTTCCCATAGTTAAGAAATCAGAAGGTTTTAAAATATGTACCAATTCAGAATCAACACAAGTTAATGGTCTTGTATTGACAGTTGCTTCAATTTCTTTTACTAATGTAACCAATTGACTATCCGTCAGCATGTGCTTCTCTAATGTTCTTCTCATACAATTCTTCACTATTCCAATTAATCGTTCATAAAACCCCCCGAACCAGGGAGCTAGTTGGGGTATGAACCTCCAACGAATTTCGTGTTTAATACAATAAGAATTTGTTAGTATTTCTGACATAAGCTTAAAATTTGTAGCATTATCTGATGTGATTATTTGTGGCACACCTCTTGTCGATATCATTCGCCTCAAAGCATGAAGTCCTTCTTCTGCTGTGAGATCTTGAACAACCTCTAAATGCACCGCCCTGACTGCTAGGCAAGTGAAAAGTGCTATCCAACGTTTACTTGTTTCATTTTTATGTTTAACTAATACAGGGCCCATGTAGTCCAGGCCTGTAAATGTGAATGGTGATGTGTAATTTACTCTTTCAGTGGGTAACGCAGGGGTTGGTGGTAGCTTGAACGGTCCCCCTCCGTGTTTCTCACATCTAGGACATTTCCTTATAACTTTCTGGACTTGGCGTTTTCCATGTGGAATCCAAAAGGTTTGACGAATTATAGCGAGTGTATGGTTAACACCTACATGATGATTGTCGATGTGAGTTTGAGTGATAATCTTGTTAGTGTAATCACAATCCTTTGGAATAAGTATTGGATAACGTTGGTCATACGACCAATCCGTGTTCTTTAAACGTCCTTTACAACGTAAAACTCCTTAGACGTCCAGAAATAGTACAAGATTATTTTTTATGCTTGTTTCTTTCCCTTCTAATTCTCTTGGAAAGTGTTCAGCTTGTAGCTTCTTAAGCTGCTTAATTTTGTCATCCTTTTCTTCACTTAGGTCCACATTAATTTTAGTTTGGTTACTTGTACTATCTATATCTTGGTTTTCCACATCAAGTGTATTTTCTGTATCTATTGTATATTCTTGTGACTCTTTCGGGAGACCCTCCCCCGCACAAAGAGAAGAAATTTCTGTGATTGCTGACGGGCAGAAATCTGGATGTTGTAATATAAATTGGGGACCAGTCAGCCATCTTACTCTATCTTCTTTAGAGCTGAATGGTCTTGTGGCAACGTCCGCTGGATTTAGATCTGATGGAACATGTTGTATTATTTGGTTTTTATTATTTTTAATTTCTTCAACTCTCCTGGCCACGAACTGTGTGAGAGAGAGAGACGGAGCTATATACGACCTATAGCACCATCCTTTTTCTCAACGGATCCATGATATTTTTCACATCATAGTACGCCCCCCCCCGGCCCGGATACGGAGTACCTGTTATCTATACATTCACTAGTTTCATTGAACTTTTTTACAGCCTCATCTTCTCTATTTTCGCTTGGAGAATCGGTTATGTAGGTATACAATGTATATACATTAAAAAGTTAACTGGTATGGGTTCTATGTAGATAACAGTTACAGGTGCACACGACATTCACATAAAACAAAACAACCTTCGTAAATTATATAAAATTAAAAAGAATAATTATTGAATTTTAATTTTAATGAATTATTAATTGATTATTATCCTTGTTTTCAGTTGAGAATTTAACAGGGCATAAAGCACGATTATGACCTATTTTCTGGCAATGAAAGCATTCCCTTTTATTTCTACATTCTGCATAAGAATGTCCTATTCCAAGGCAACCGTAGCATCTGTTCTTTAATAGGGATTTTCTTTCTTTTATTTCCTTGAATTTAGTACATTCATCACTATAGTGCGACTCTTTACAGAAAATACACTGAAATTTAGATTTCTTCCTAGGTGGCCCTTCTTTTTCTTGGTTTTTTCCAGGATAACTTGTGTATTTTTGTTTGATCCCATAGTTCTTCTGGGAAATATATCCCTTGTTATGTGTCGGGTGGTATCGAGATTTTTCCTTATTGATTGATGAAAAACTTAGCTAGGTACAGTCACTTATAGCAATTAGCTGACCCACCCTTGCATAAATGGTAGAGATTTTTTAGAATACGAATCGATAGAATTTTATAATTCTTTTATTTTTTATTTAATATTAAATAAAAAATAAAAGAATCATATTGATTTCGTAGTCAGTTTTCTCTTGTCTCCTTTGGTACCCTTTTCTCTTTAGATTTGTTTGATCACTATTCCCAGTGGAGTCAAGTGTCTTTACTGTGTAATATTCTTTCTCATTTAGATTTTTCTCCTGCGTTAGTCTATTTGCATCTTCACGTGCTGAAATGATAATTTCCAAATATTTTCTTATCTCTTCGATCGATTCTTGCTTTATTTTCAATTTCATTTCATATATAATATCTTCTGGAAATTTCTCCATTACCATAAACCTCAAGTGGTTATGGTTGATATTTTCACCCATCGAATCCAAAACTCTTAAATGCTTTTCAATTTCAGTTAAAACTCTTCGACAATCTGATATGGTTTTGTTTGCTGGATTTATTTTGTAGAGTGAGGAATAGTGCGCATCAACCACTTGAGTTTGTTTCCCGTATCTATCTTTCAAAAATTGGATGGCTATGGAATAATTTTTATTTGTAATCGCTAACCCGTCTATCACTCCCTTGGCTTCCCCTTTTAAAGAATTTTTTAGATATAATAACTTGTCAACGTCTGGCAAATTCCGATTGTGAATATTGGAACTAAATTGGTCCCAAAACTGGTACCATTCAAGAACGCTACCTTCAAACTGTGGTAACTCTAATTTTGGTAGCTTTCCGGATAAAAAACGTTCTTCGTTCTTGTTACTGTTTGTCGTTGAATTTTCACATTCTTCAATTTTCACTTTAAGTTCGCAGCAGTTTTCTTCAGCTTCTAGCTGTATTGCAGAGATGGTAGAAATCTCGTCCACTTGCGGTTCGTTAACGAGTCGAAAATAATTGTTAAGTTCCCTCTCCAATCGTTGGAGACAAGTATGAAGTTTAGAGGATACTACTCTTCCTTCATGCAAGGTTAAGTCATTTATTTCATTAGTGAGTTTGTTAGTTGAATTTCGAGCACATTCGGACAGAGTTTTTATTTTATCACGCAAACCGCGAAGAATGAGGAGCATGGCTTCCTCCATATTGATGGCTTCAGATATTGTTTTCAGTTGTAACCTGACTTAATTAGCTGCCTCCAATGACTAACAATATTGATCCTGTTGAAAGGATAAGTGTACAGGTTTTTATCACGTAGGGTGACCATCTTCATATACCGAGCCTCGGAAAGCACGTCAGAAGCTCGAAAGTCTGGTCTTACCAAAGGGTATTGCATTACCTAATTACGGGGTTGTGGAGGTCAGATAGGCAGTCGCTCCATTTAGAATACTGGTATTCAACTGCATCCGGTCAGACAGGAACCCGACCACAACATAGTTGGGAAAAGGCTAGGCAGATTGATTTGTTTTTCGTAGGACGCTATACCTACCGATATTCATTTGTTTATATGACTGACCAAATTATATTGGACGAACAGTTTAGATAGTTTTCTGATAATATCACGCTATACCGCCGAGAGAGAAAAAGATTTACATGTAATCACTAGGTATATCAGGGTATTTAACAATTTCACATAGACCTTAAGAGCTGTGAATATAAATTAGAAAAATTTTTAGTCAACACATCAACACATTTAAATGGTACTGACCTTTTTGTTCATCTAGGCACACTTATTTTATTCCCGACGTGGGCTAAATCAAGGCCGTAGTTATTTTGTTCTCACAAACACAAACACTATTAAACTTTTTCAAAACAATAAAAATGAAATTGAATTTCGCACCGAAAATCAGAGACCAGTCATAGAGCACAAAACTGCGAACAGTTTTGCCAATGTCATAACTATTTTTGTTTCCGGTTCTGTACTGCAGGTATAAATCTCAACTGCCAGCACTCATTTTTTAATAAACCTCTTTTATTAATGTTTGCAAATTAATGTATACAAATGATCGAATCCCTGAGATAAGACATAAAATGAATAAAAAACATCATCATTTAATTTATTTCACAAAACAATGACAATAAACATCATTAACTAAATTACCAGTAACGTTTGCGTTCCATCCTAGATGGCGTTATTTGTTTATACTTATTTATTTACTTATGATAGTTAATCTGAAGATAATTACATTGAGAAATATTTAATTTTATTAGAGTAAATATCAGCGAAACGTGTATCAAAACCTTTTCAACTTCAACTTTTTAGCATAGCTTCTTCAACCTTTGATACGATAGTTTCACAGATGGCAGCACCAGTAAGAACTGAATTTTATTTTAATCAATTATTTTTTTTTATATTATATTGTTATTGATTTTCCTTCTCGGATCCCAGCATCTCCACCATGTCGCCGCCACGTCATCCGCGGCACCAGAACGCACGAGCTGGCCAGCCTCGCCGTCCCGGCCCAGACAGACAACGTAGCGACGAGATTTTATATGTGTGTTTTGTAGGTGTTTCATGATATCTGTACCTGGGTTTTGTTCCGAGAAGAATCTTCAATATTTTGGGAGGTTTGCTTCGCATAAATCGGTTTTTAGTTCTTACTGGCTCGCCCCATGGTTCAGCTCGCCATCTGTAGTTTAAGTTAAATTGATTCCCACCGTTCTATACATGATATACATACATTAACGTTTCTGGTGTCTTAGGTTTGAAATCATAGCACAGAAGTGTTACACACACATATCTGCCTATGATTAATTCGGTTACATGCTCTACGACGCATCGTAGTTGTCGGGTATTATAGAAGCAACCGCACGTCTGCCAATTAACTTCTCGCTTTAGCTATGTTCACACAGAACTTTACGTCTTCACGTCTTTTATTAGGTATACCTGAGTTGTATGTACATAATACCCTCTCTTAGTACATACAACAATTGTCTTGGGGAGACTTCGTATTACAGCACCGACTCTCTCCCCACTTAAAACGGACTAATCATGGCCTTCCGCCTGTCCAACTCTCACGAGGTTTTCGCATTGCCGTATCGAAATACCTCTTAATGTAACCGACTTCCAAGAGCATCAGAAACATCTTATTATTGCGTACTAATTTGCTCCTCTATAGGAAATCTAGAATCTAAGCATTTAGGCTGGGAACCACTACACTATTCTCTAGTGCTACCACTTAGCTTTATATCTTTCAGATGAGCTGCCACTAACTGGACGCCTTTATCACTTTTACTTTGCACTAGATATTGAATTAAATTATGTTACAATTTGGTGTATTCAAATGTACTGACAGACGCGCCATTGCGCTTTGTCTATGGTGATCTCTCTATGAGTTCGGTGTTCGGTGTTACCAGCCAGCATCACCTTATGCTATTAAGACTCGTTTGTTACACGTTTCGCCCTACTAATATTAATTTGACTTGTTTACCTTTTTACTTCGCGACCTACACGTCGCGACAAGCATGGTGGTGCCGGCGGTACCTAGTCCTAGATGCCTTTTTGTTGTATCACGCTTGTATTCCTCGACGGTGTAGGTTGAGGCTGCAAATCTTGCAATTCGCCGGGTATGTTATAGTCCCATGAAAAAGGGACGCACTTATTGGCATCAACCGGTCACTAATTCAGACATGGGCTACTGAGAAATTCCACCCTGAGTGTGCTTGAATTTAGAATAATATTCCTGTATTAATGCAGTTTTTTTGGCGTGTATTAATGCAAGTTTTTGAAGTGAAAACTTCTTTGAGCGCGTTGAGCGTTTTTTGGTAGGGGGGGAATCTGATGACACCGGGTTATTGATAGGTTAACATTAGTGAATGAAGGCCAATTACAAGTTTTCACTGACAAAATGAGGATAGAATATGCATAGTTTTACGTAAGAGCGGTTCTGCACTGCATCCGATCCGAATCCGAATTCAAGATCTTCAATCCGAATTGGGAATGTTCTAAATTACGGACGGACAGAGTTCGGATCTAGTGCGCAACCCTTCATAAGTACAAATAGTACTAATGGCTACTTTGGACCGATATTTCTCGGATTCTAATCGGATGCAGTGCGCAAAGACTCCATGGTCGGTAGTCCCATGACTGCCAAACTGCCAATTATTATTTTTCTGGATAAAAAAACAAAATACCATCGACACAGCATTTTGAGCATGACGAGAGTACCAGGCTACCGAAGTAGCGAGTGGCCGGCGATTGTCATAAAGTACCATCGGAACAGCGGTACACGGCGCAGTAGCTCGCTATTAGCATGAGAAATTACAAGGTGCATGATACAATATGCGCGGGCGACTGTACCGACAGCAAAGCAGGCTGGCTGATGAGGGTTTTAAATCAGAGAAGGTTGGGGAGGATAGATGGCTAAAAATTTGTTTTGGCTGTTATTTATATTATTATTATTGGAGACGTATTTTTTCTTTTTTTACGTAGGTAATCAAAAGATTACGGCGATACTTACATTGAGTTAAAATGTGGCATGACGTCACGCCTTGCTCGTCAGTCAGTTGTGGTTGTGACGTAGCGAGTCCCCACTTCCTAACTTTAATGCGTGCTAGCCAAGTATTTTTTGCGGAGGAATTTTTCGACGCCATATTTTAGTTTTTTAATAGTTTTAGATGGGTTAGGATAGGTCTATAATTTTGTTATTTTTAGGTTAATTATGTTAAGTATTTTTTTTATGAATGACTCAATCAATCTGCCTAGCCTTTTCCCAACTATGTTGGGGTCAACTTCTAGTCTGATCGGATGCAGCTGAATACCAGTATTTTACATGGAGCGACTGCCTACTTGACCTCCACAACCCAATAACTGGGTAATACGTCACCCCTTGATAAGACTGGTTGTCAGACTTTCGAGCTTCTGACGACCCGTAACGACTGTCTAAGATCCAATAATGACAACACTTTCTTAATTCTTGTAAGTAATCTCTTTCGATACACACAACAAGAACACTTTTCTATCTGCAAGACATCGGCCACCCAAAACGCAAGTCTTAACTCCTAACCACGGCCATTAACTCTGCATATGCTGTCCCTACAATCCGTAGGGAAGGGCCCCACACCAGAGAGTTACTGGCAGCACGCATTCGACAATTAAAGCCAAGAGCCACCCGCAGACACGGCCCGCGGGACACCCATGATGGATAGCACGGAAGACAACCAGCATTTGTGCTTGTTATGTAACTGTGTGTAAAAATGTGAGCGAAATTACTGATGGGAAGACTCGGAGCAATAACTGCAATAAAGTTCAACCAAGATCTTTGTGGATGTACGCCGAACAGTTAGCGAAATTTATTGGTTATCAAATTGGCACTACCTCAATTTGCCGATGTATATTATCTTATGGCCGTGGCATAGCCATTTCATAGAACTGTCAAAGAATGACAGTTGTCACGGGGCAATTGCGTAGTGGTGCCTCTTCACAATCGGCGATCGCAATTTTCAGCCCTTTTAGGATTATTTTTGAGACAAAAAGTAGCCCCAGGATGCCATCTATCTCCATGACAAATTTTATCGAATTCCATTCAGTGGTTTAGTTTAGTTTTTCAGGTAATTATTTCGTCTATGATCGCCGATTGTGAAGAGGCGCCATCACACACTATCAATCGGAATCGGTTCCATTTTGACAGTTCAACAACATTCGAATTCATATGAAGCAATGGATTAGCAATTTGCTTCAAAATTATTCAGATAAGTACCTATTGATAGTGTGTTACGCAATTAGGGTGACGGACTGTCATCATCATTATCATCATCATCATCATCTGCCTAGCCCTTTCCCAACTATGTTGGGGTCAGCTTCCAGTTTAACCGGATGCAGCTGAATACCTACCCTTTTTTTTTCATCATTTTACATGGAGCGACTGTCTATCTGACCTCCACAACCATGTTTCTAGGTAATACGATACCCCATTGGTAAGACTGGTTGTCAGACTTTCGGTCTTCTAACGACCCTGACGACTGTCAAAGATCCACGAGTGACAGCGGAGACCAACGGCTTAACGTGCTTTCCGAGGCACGGAGGGGTATTATGGTTTGGCGCCAGAAATAGGTGAGTGGTAGTAACTTCCTAGAATAAACTCTTTTAATGTAGGTTAGGTACCAAGTAGGTACCTACATCAAACGCAACACCATGCAACTTTCCACTTTTCCTTTTCTCAAATCATTATTTAACTACAGACGTAAATAAATAATAAAAAAAACCTCTCATAAAACAGACCACTTTCCTGTAATTGGCTGCAATTTCCGAAGAAATTTGAAACGACCAATCAGCGTCGAGCAAGTTAGTTTTTGTTTACGGTAATCAAGGGTGCATGTTTATACCAACATATTTATTTTATGCGTTCGTTTTATATGGTTTTAGACTTTATGTGCGTTGTGATAAGGTATTTTATTATGTGATTTATTTGTGTTTTTGTAGCACAGTCGCCATTTTGTTAAACTTTTTCAAATAATTGATGTAGGTGTTGCATGTTGCTTATCTTTGTATATCTTTTGCAAAGCTTGCCATGTTACTTACATTATTTTTAACGTATCGACCATTTGCAATTTTTCGATAAACCAAACACCTGCTTATCAGTGACGTGAAGTTACCGGGTGTGTTCTGATTAGGAACTCAAATTAAAATGTGATGAAGTAGCGCGTTTTAATGTCGTTATAAACGGTTAGCTTGGATGGCTATTATATTTGTGGATTGTTGATTAAGTATGACTTATTTTACTTAAATACTTACAAACACGATACTTCAGTTTTTCATTTTAGTGAAACATATTTTTTTTTTTTTTTTTTTTTTTTTTTTTTGGCAATTGAGCCGATGTCGACTATTCTGCCAATGTCACGTTTAGACAGCAGCGTTTTGTGGTAGATCTACAGATGTTAGTCGCTAAAAGAAAAACGAGGACAAAGGTTAAATGGGCAACATAAATAATCTAAATTACAATCATGTATACAATAGCACTAAAAAAAATACAATACATATTTACATAAATATTACGCACCAGCTACAATTTAATATTATTTTCGTTTAAAAAAGTAGTTAAAATTTTAATAATTTTGGGAGAGAAGTGGGATAAAAAACAATGGAAGTTAGTTGGAAGAGGAATGTTACATTTTGAAATTTTTCGATAGAGATTACTATGCTCGGACTTTTAATCAGCTGCAGTAAAATGACACTTCTTATCTGTCATTTCGTTAAAAAAAAATCCCATTTGAAAGCAAAATGACAGTAAAAATGACATTAGAAGTGTCATTTTACTCCAGCTAATTAAAAGTCCGACCATAGGTATTTTTCACCTATTTATTTGAAAACTATGTAGGCAGGAAGAAAAAGGAGTTCGTGGCTAAGTAGGTAGGTAAGAGCCGCACGGGTCGCCCCGTGCGGCTGTTACCTACTTAGCCACGATCGGATCGACATCCATCAGGTTTTTAAGCTACGCTTGCCGAGGTTGGTCCGTGGATGGGTGACCATCTTTACATACCGAGACTCCTTCGGAGAGCCGTTGGTCCCGGCTATCCTTCGTGGAGAAGCCCGAAAATCTTACCAAAAGGTTTCGTATTATCTGATAACTGAGTTATGGAGGTCAGATAGGTAGTCGCTCCATGTAAAATACTGGTATTCAGCTGCATCCGGTCAGACTGGAAGTTGACCCCAACATAGTTGGGAAAAGTCTAGGCAGATTGATTGTAGGTAGGAAGAAATGGTTGACAAGAGTCTAAACTTGAATTGGCATTTTTTAACGATGTCAGTAGGCTATGACGGAATTCAGTAGTAGAAGTAAATTGAACTTGTGTTATTATTTTGATAATGGGGTCGATAAAAACTTGGCATCTCTGAAGTCCATTGAGTACAAAACTGAGCGTAAAACAACATCATAAAAACAATTTAATTAATACAACTTACTAAATAAATAGGTACATAAGTTCCAGCTTAATTACTTGTTAGTTAATTATTTCTACAGCTACCTGAACGCAATTAACCTTTTCAAAGTATAGATACTAAGATTACAACCATTAGTTTTTAATTAACATTAAAAATGTTATTAAAATCTATTTAGTACTTAATGAATTAAATCAATCGAGAAAAAATGTGCAGTGCTACAAGAATTATTTATTTTCCGCCTGAATGACATTGACCGGGGGGCGTTGTGGTGTAGGTACAGACAACAGCACACCAGCACCCTAATTGCGTAACACATTATCAATCGGAGTTTGAATCATTTTGAAAGAAATTGCTAATCTATTACTTCATATATTCGAAAAATTTGTCTGCTCGACAACGTAAATAACGCAATGAATGTTGTTGAACTGTCAAAATGAAACTGATTCCGATTGATTATGTGTTAAGCAATTAGTGTGCAGGTTATATCAAACTGTCAAATTTCTCCAAATAATTTTAAACCTTAAAATTTTGCTTGTTAAGTTCAAAATCGATTGAGAAATTTTAACAATTTGTAAGTAGTAACTTGACCTGCTGCTGTGTGTAGGTACATTTGCGAAATTGTCACAGAAAATTAAATATTGTATTGACAAAAACGTAAAAATGTCGGGAGGTGTCGTGGGACACCCAGTGGGAACGAAGTTCCTTTCTTTCTGATGATGCTGATGATTAATAGAGAGAGAGAGAGAGAGACCCATCTAGTCTAAATTTTTAGAAACTAAAAAATTATACTAAGTGGTTTATGAAAAAAACCGGCCAAGTGCGTGTCGGACTTCGCACATTTAGGGTTCCATACTTCAATCTGATTTATCAATACAGTGTGAGTCTGCATAATGTGCACGAACTTCAGGATGTGGTGCAGACCATCTAACTGAACAACTTTTTCCCGGGGACCAACATCGTAATCGTGGAAAAAAATACAGTCATCCCTTACTAAATTTCAATGCCTACTTGACCAAATGTATGGGACGACTGTTTTTTTTTTTATGATTACGATGTTGGTCCCCGGGAAAAAGTTGTTCAGTTAGATGGTCTGTACCACATCCTGAAGTTTGTGCACATTATGCAGACTCACACTGTATATTGGTATTTGTTAATAAAATATACCTATTAATAAACATTATAACCAAACTTCAATGGTCAATGGAAGTTAAAAAAATCTTTGGCACAAACTTTTGTAAAAAAAACTTTTGCTTTGGTGGCTTCTCATTCCTTTGTTTTCCAATATTAAAAAAAAAATGCAGTATTTATCTACTCACCGAGTTCTAAATAACGATACTCCACTCGATGAGGTAGGTAACATTTTTTTTCGCGCCGCCCTTAAAAACATTTAAAAATATTTTTTGACAATTTGTATGGCTTTGGGTTAACAAGATAAGTACTATGAAAATTTTAAGACTATAGCTTCAACCGTTTAGCCGAAAATACCTGAATGACAGCTTAGACGACGGACAGACGGACACGTGAGTGACAGCAATAGGGTTCCGTTTGTACCCTTTGGGTACGGAACCCTAAAAACAAAAACTTTTGACACTTGACGCTGACTTTTTCGGGCATAACGCTTTTTCGTTACCTACGTGACGATTTCTAGCAGTTTACACCTAATAATCAAGCCGCGATAAAGAACTTCGTTCCAACAAGATGGCGGCGGCGATAGTTCTGATTTTGGCCACCTCGTCGCCCAAAAATGTTAGATAATCATTGCAAAACTGCCAATACACAACAAACTATGTTCAAAATAACGCACTAATGTATTATTCATTATGTACAGATTTATTTCTATTTAATAGCCACCCGTGTTGGAAGTTTTGGTAAAAAGTTGGCGGGATAATAGCGGGGCGTGGCTGAGCGCCTACTGGCGTGCGCGGCCGTAAATCGAACGCGCCCGTTCCAATTTTATAATTATGTTCCAAAAACTAAATTGTATGGGTTTCTTTGGTGGGTGTATGCCAGAACAACTTTACTTGGTTCATCATGGTTGCTAGGGCTGCGGTGCTTTCTGTAGGAGGTTTCCACGGGAATGGGTTTAATTATGTACATATAACGCATAGTTATTTATTATTCTATTCTATGGTACTTACCTACATAAAACGATTTTCACACAGCTCTGATGGCCAATTCTCGTACCTAAAAACGTTCACAATCTCATGCCAGCGTCAATCAAATGTCAAAAATGTAGGTAAACGCTATACAATTTTTGACAGATTGAGACTGAGATGAGATTGCGAACGTTGTTAAAAATACGAGAATTGCCCCTCAGAGTCTCGAACAGCGTGTATTTTGCAGTTTTTTTTTCAAGTTCCAAATTCAAACTGAATTATTAGTAATATTAGACTGGGCCGGTCACAGCACAGGTGAAAAGAAAACATGGAAATTGAAATGTGGCATAGGTTGTATTATTATCTGCCTAGAACAAAAAAATACATGAAAATTCTCTCACAATACATTATTCTCATAATAATTACAAAACAAGCTACGCACTCGATTATACGTCGATAAATTCTTACATTTTACAACAACGATAAAATCCGATATAAGTATGTTGCGCGGGTGAACGCAGCATGGGGTCGAGTGTTCCTACAACCGATTACCTGGCCCTACAGTCTCATTAATCCTTGCTATTCTAAGGAATTCAATTGCATCTTTTTAACGATAAAAATAATGTTAGTAAGTACTTAGATCTCATTAAGATATCCGAGCGCTTTCCATGGACAATTTTTTTTAGCAATTTAAAAATAACATCTAAGCTTGTCTATTGCCGCAGAAAAACCTCTAGCAGTTTCAACTGTCAAGTCTTTGTTGGGTTTAAATTCGGTTTACATATTTAGAATTATAAAAGTAATGACAACTCTTTAATAAAAAAAATAGCCCTCTATTAAAATGTTTTTTAAATCATTCACATTCTCAAGAAAAAACCAACGTTACCATAGTTCGTAAGGACTTTTAATAACAGAATAATACTTGCTATCTCCATTTTCTGTTCGCATGTGCTGCAGCAGTGTAATTATTACAAAACCGGCGATTAAACCCTTAACATAATAATAGTGTGCACTTTTTTAATTACGGCAACACTGAGTTCGCTTTTTGAATTTGAAATTCGAATTGTGTAGTCCAAGTTATCTACTCCGGGTGTGTTTCAATGATTACTGTTTTTAGAGTAAACTTTTTAGTTTAGGGATAGATGAAAGGAAAGATGATATTATAATAAATAAAATAATTGCTATAATTTAGGGATGGAAGATACTGTTTCAGCTGCTTTATAATTATACGGAGTTATTTTAAAAACTTTATTTCAGAATGTAATTAATATTTAGGTACCTACAGTTATAAGCTAACATACTTAAAAATAATAGTAAAAATACGTACCTACATAATAAGTAAGTATGTAGGTAAGTACATACCTACCTACATTATAAAAAAAGAGTTAAGTACACGGTTATTGGTAAAACACTAACAAACTCTTAAGGGGCCTTTGTATTCATCGTTATGAACAACTTTTACAACGAGAGCAAACCCGGAATCGCTAAAAAAATAATTGCGAACAATAAACCGCTGGTATTCAAAAAACACTTCAAAGATCATGAAACTTTGCATACTAACTGAACTAACTATAAAGCAGCACCCTAATTGCGTAACACATTATCAATCGGAGTTGGTTTCATTTTGACAGTTCAACAACATTCATTGCGCTATTTACGTTCTCGAGCAGACACATTTTTCAAACATTTATGAAGCAATGGATTAGCAATTCTCGATGGATAATGTGTTACGCAATTAGGGTGCAGGTCTTATGTTTTTTTTTTTCAAATTACCATTATTTTCACCGTAAAAAGCAATTAAGTATATAAACTATCGGCGCCCAGCACTGCACTCAGTCTCTCTCTCACTCAGTCCGCGAATAGTATCGTGCGAGCGAGATAAAAAGCTGAGGTAGTATGGGCTAAAATCTATATTTCAACATTGATATCTGTAATTTTAATGGTGTTCATAATAAAGAGTATTCTATTCTATTCTCTAACAGGTTCGATTCATTTTAATACCTGTTTAGTAAATGCATTTTTAATTTATGGTGGCAAACTGACAATTATTTTTATACTCCGTCACTTCCTCGCACCGCAATTTAAATGTAACGACATTTGCAATTAAGATCGAGTCGACACATCGTAAAAAACCGGTCAAGAGCGAGTCGGACTCGCGCACCGAGACTTCCGTACCATCATTTATATTTAATATTTGTTGATGATTTCTGAAAAGTGTGCTATTGAGAGACATCGTTTTATTTTTCCTGTAATCTTTACGTAAACTTCTGTCACGTAGAATATTTTCAGATTTTTCTCTGTGCAAACTTCGGATATGGGGGGGGGGGGGGGGGCGGTATTTTTTAATGAGAATGTGCAAACAGCGCTCTTTCATATGATACCCCACATGCCCTAGTAGCCCCACTTCGAATTTTTAAGACCACCCACCACCCCCCCCCGTTCCGTCCCCGTTGCAAAAAAACATATAAATTTTTATTTCTTTCTTATTTGAAAAATAGTTGGGCAAACGTGATCTAAAACTGTTTCTTTCAAGTTGATAGCATTAGTAGTTCGTGAGATATCCAGCTGTGATAGACAGACAGTCTGAGTCGCACAAGGGTTCCTTTTTACCATTTTGGTACGGATACCTAAAAACTAAAAAGTCAAGTCAAGTTGATAGGTTCCTTTTTACCATTTTGGTACGGATACCTAAAAACTAAAAAGTCAAGTCAAGTTGATAGGTTCCTTTTTACCATTTTGGTACGGATACCTAAAAACTAAAAAGTCAAGTCAAGTTGATAGCATTAGTAGTTTTTGAGATATCCAGCTGTGACTCACATACTGAGTCACAGCTGGCATACTGAGTCGTACCATAAGCGTTCCTTTTTACCATTTTGGTACGGAACCCTAAAAATACAAAAAAAACAAAAAAAAAGAAGAAAAAAAAAAGTTAAGTGTTTAGTCTTCTTCCAAACTCAAATCATAATTCGAAAGAAATTGACAAAACACTTCTATGTAACTAAAATAGGTATAAAGAGCATTTTAGTTTTTTACGAATAAGGGGGTAAGAATAAAGACGTATTGAATGACGGTGCATCTGCCTGTTCGTAGTTTAAAAAAAAATTAAAAAAGTAAAAGTTACGGCACTAATTTCAATTGTAAAATAACTCGGGCCGTGATGGGGTCCGAGTGCTCATGGTCTGTTCAATGAAATCTCCAAACGGCTGGTTGACACTTCCCGTATCCCAAGGGCTGGCTTTTACCTTGGCCACAGTAAGTGTTGCAATGTCGCCAATTGTAACGTGGCAATGCCGTCAATTGCAATGTGGCAACGCCGCCAATTGCAACGTGGCAACGCCGCCAATTGCAACGTGGCAATGCCGCAAATTGCAACGTGGCAATGCCGACAATTGCAACGTGGCAATGGCGTCAATTACAACGTGGCAATGCCGCCAATTGCAACGTGGCAACGCCGCCAATTGCAACGTGGCAACGCCGCCAATTGCAACGTGGCAATGCCGCCAATTGCAAAGTGGCAATGCCGCCAGTTTCTTTGGTATAGGTATATTACCAGTCGACAGCGATGCGGGGTAATATTTTGACGCCATAATATTTTTAGCATAGCATTTTCCCAACTATGTTAGGGTCGGCTTCCAGCCTAACCGTATGCAGCTGAATACCAGTATTTTAAATGGAGCGACTGCCTAACTGACCTACCCAGTTACTGGGTAACACGATACCCCTTGGTAAGACTCTGCTTGTCAGACTTTTGGGCTTTTGACTACCCGTAAGAACTTCAAAGATCTACATATAACAGCCGGGACCAACGTCTTGACCTGTACCCTAATTGCGTAACACATTATCGATCGGAGTTGGTTTCATTTTGAAACAAATTGCTAATCCATTGCTTCATATGTTCTAAAAATTTGTCTGCTCGACAACGTAAATAACGCAATGAATGTTGTTGAACTGTCAAAATGAAACCAACTCCGATTGATAATGTGTTACGCAATTAGGGTGCTGCTTTCCAAGTCTCGCGGGCATGTTCAAGTTCGGATAAGTAGGTCCCATCCCAGATACAAAGCTGATACATCTCAGATTCTCAGGTGCTTGTAATCGCACTGGCATCCATCCGTTCGCTCTGCTTGACGGTAGAATTCAGCAGTAAATAAACAAAAATGTGGCTGCACTTCAAACCTCTGTGTTGCAGCTGAGTTCGGAACTTCGGACGTACTACTACTGCTTTAAGCCATTCGCAAGATACCTACATATTTTTATGCAAGATACCTAATGCAGCACTAATACATCAGACTATCGGTGTTTGTTTTGTATTTACGCTTCCCTGACGAGCTCCTTCACAAAAAGCTCCTTTCTTTTCTTTTTACCCGACTGCAGCGTAGCCAGAAAGAAGGATTATGTATTTATTATACTCTAGGTATTGACATTATGAGATCGGTTTTGTTGCTGACTGTAACTTACATATGTAGAGTAGGTATGTTTTTGGGTGAAAGCTAGGTACTTACCTACTTTATTTATTAAATATACACACACACGCACAATAGGTGGGTACGAGCATACATGTAGGTACTCTGTGGACACGTGCGACATAGAAATAGATAGAAATTATAATAGTAATAATAACCCCACCGCAGTATCTCTACGTTGACGTCGTGGTGGGGCTTGCGCGTTCCGAATTCTGGGTCTGTGCCGGTAGAGTTTACTCTGCCGGAACAGGTCTAGGATGAGGAGCCAGACCAAGAGAGATACAGAGACCCGCATGGCAGCATGTGCCGAGCTGTTAGGCAGTAGCGACCCCACGGGCCCTATCTCCCGGGAGAAGTCTTGTTCTTCACCTCTGGTTTGCCTTTATTGGCCGGCTGGAGTGAATAATGACGAGGAACAGTGCTCCCAGCTCTTTCTGGCCTTTATTGGCTGGCTTGAGTGGAGATTCGTAAGAGCAAACGTGCTCGGAGGAAGGAAGTATCCCAGTAAGTGTTAGTAGGGATCTTGACCATCTTCCGGGCTCTGGGATTGTTCTGAGAACCGTGGGACACCTCACCACTCCTCACAAGCACCTCAGGACATGTTGCCCCCTTGCCGCTACGACACTATGTGCTAGCGACCGTTTTTGGGGGCCCATTATTGAGTGTGCAAGTCACCCCCTGCCATTTTATCCGTGTATTATAAAACATTGATCCGGCAGGGGTCATAGTCCTTTCATAGTTCTAGGCAACCAGTCCACTTTAGCCACTCAAATCCATAGTCCAATGTCTTTGTTTCCATATACGCAATAGTCCTGCACCAACCGGGGGTTTTCCTTGGGTGCACTTGCATGGTGCGTACAGGGATAATCGTCGGTTGGTGCCTCATTTCATTGCAAGCGTCTAACGGGCCTCTGCGAGTAGGCTTTGGCCCCTCGTATGGCTTCTAAAGGTCCGGGTCCCGAGAATTGTCAAGACACTTAAAAATAATAATAATAGTCATAGAAACTTTAATTTTTCCCATTATTTTGTTTTATTATAACAAGCACAAGGAAATCACTGGCCGTTAACTTTGGAGCGTCAATTTAAAAGTGCGTTCGTTTTACGAAATATCAGCGGAAGTGACATGCGACCCCGTTAATGGGCGATGCGTGAGCGGGAACCGTTCCCGCGTTCGGATACACGCTGAAATGATTCGCACTAATCGTTGACTTGACGTTTTAAAATGCGAGGGAAAAACTATTTTGTCGGTTTATTTTTTGGTATTTTGTAGAGTTGATTTTATGAATGATATGAGGTATGATAGTGTAGTGTTACACGAATGGATAATAATAAATAAATAATAAATAAATTTATTTATCCAAAAAATTAATAAATACACACAGACACAGTTCAATACAATAGAATAAGCATAAAAACATAGCTTGTGAACAGGTGATTTAGGTTTACAAAAAAAAAAAAAAAAAAGGTCTATGCATACAAAAACAATGAACCCTGTCTCTTAAACTAGGAAGAAACCTGTATCTTAAGAGACAGTGATCGGCCAAAAATTTAAATTTAGTAAAACTAAGGTCCGTATTACAGAACGTCACTCAATACTCAAGCATTACTTAAAACTAGATTCAAGCTATTTGATTGGTTGAAACTAGTTTTAAACTAAATTTAAACAAAGATCACTGCTTGAGTTTCCTTCTGTAATACGGACCTAAAACTTACAAGAGTGAAAGTGTGTCGATTACCATTACTAATGCATATTAATATTAGTGTTAGTGTTATTCAAGTATGTGTGAGTGTTGAAGTGTATGATACACCTCAAGGGAGGAGAGTGTATGTGTGTGAGTGTGTATGTGTGTGTGTGTGTGTGTGTGTGTGTGTGTGTGTGTGAGTACGAGATCTTGTGGGTGTTGAAGTGATTCATTATGTCAAGCGATGTGTGATAGCAGTATAGACTCTGTTTTATTATAGTCCTGCTGTATGAGCCAGTCAGAAGTTTTTGATTTGACATTGAATTTATTTAGGTCTATTATGTCTAGTTCTTTCTGTATTCTTTTAAAAACATGATGACTTAGGACATAGTATTGACGTCTTGCAAATGTGGTTTTGTACTGTACACCTGGGGGAACATATGTACGCTTACTTGGATCAGATGGGGGTAAGCGGGCATGTATCCTCAGGACAGATTGTAGAATGAAGAGCTGCCGAACCGTCAGCACTTTGCAATCAGCGTATAGTTGCGCTGTAGGGTATCTGTAGGGTTTCCTTAGCATAACTTTAAGTACAGCCCTTTGAGCCCTCTCTGCTCTTAGAAGATAAGTCTTTGCTGCCCCACCCCATACTGTCACACAGTATCCAATAATCGATTGGCATAGAATGGCATAGATAGAATAAGAAATGAGTGGGTTTACACTTACACCTATACAGGGTGTAAGTGTAAATAGTGGCAATCCTTTAAGGGGTCGTTGTACTCATCATTACGAACAACTTTTAATATAGGACCAAACCTGAAATCGCGAAAAAATAATCAGCTATTCCCTACATTTTGACGAATATAATACGAATTACGCGAACATAAATGTACTGAACAGATTTTTTTTTCGCGATATCAGGTTTTATCCCATAGTAAAAGTTGTTCATAATGATGAGTATGATGACCCCTTAAAATATTGCCACTGTTTACACTAACACCCTATACAGGGTGATTTTTTAATGACCAGCCAAATTTTCACAGGGTGTTCTACCCATGAATATGAACAACTTTTACTATGGGACCAAACCTGAAATCGCGAAAAAAAAATCAGCTGTTCAGTACATTTTGACGAATTATGCGAACATAAATGTACTGAACAGCTGATTTTTTTTTCGCGATTTCAGGTTTGGTCCCATAGTAAAAGTTGTTCATATTCATGGGTAGTGAAAATTTGGCTGGTCATTAAAAAATCAGCCCGTATAAGAGAAAATTTGAACGTGTCACCGGTGACTGAAAAGTTGTTCAGAAATCGGTTGTCATGGTATGGGCATGTGATGCGGAGGAATGAGGAAAATGTTGTGAGGAAAGTTTTGAGTATGAATGTGGATGGCTATAATTTACTTTTGATGTTAGCGGCGCTCCATCTTCCTTTTTTTGTTGATCTGAGCCTTCTAATGATGGACACTGTTTTAAATTAATGACCGTCTAAAAACTTAAGTACTGCGCTTCTAATGATGCACCCTTTTTAATAATTGACTCTCTTTCTAACTTTCTGGCCTTTTCTTACAGTTGGTCGCAGTAACTAAGCTAGGGTAGGGTTAGGTTAGGTTGGAACTGTCACCAGCCACGTTGAGCCGAGCGGGCGAAGCGAGCAGTGCCGCGAGAGCGCCCAGCGAGCACTATTACTTGGCCATTTAGTATTTTTATGACCCCAAAATAGAAATTATTTGAGGTTCACAAAAAGAAGTGCAATCATTATTTCCTTTATTTCATTAAATATAGGTGCATATAAAATACATTTTTAAATATTAGAATATAAAAATATAAAAAAAAACATTTAAAAATATTAAAAATAGTAACCCACCGGTATCTAGAACAGGGTCCAAGCTACTGGCGGTAAAGGTACCAGAGATAGGAACCTCCTAACAATGCGCGCTGTGTCCAGGAGTACCTATCGCTTTCTGAATCAGGCCCTTAATCCAGCTGCCCAACGAGAGCCTCCAAAAGTGTTGGTCGAGGCTTTGGCTGATACGACTATCGGCACAATGATCGCTGAGTCCACATCCCACATGTCGACAACCTCGCGAACCAAGTCAAGATACTTGATTTGTTTATCTTTCTCGGCTTTCACGGGGTTCCCGTCAGGTGCAATCATTATTATTAAGGCTTGTCTGCCGTAAAAATCGCGGTCACTGTCGGACTGCATACAAAAGAAAGAGAAGCGCGATGGTTGTGTCATCGCGCTTCTCTTGCTTGCAAAATATGAAGTACCTAATTACCGATTTACAAAAAATGTAGGGATTGGACTAAAAAAGTAATCACATGAAATCATTCCTTATTATTTTGTAAAGAATGTATAAATGTATGAACACTTTTAATGAAAACTGTAGGGTTAATATGGTAACAACTAGAAAAAATAGACAGAAATAGATCTGGGTTTAGCCTTTTTTTCTTTAGTTCTACAAACTAAAATAGATTTCAGGACACATGAAATCACTTCTTATGTAGTCTAGATTATTGTGTATTTTTTTCTATCAAAAAGGTGCTATAGTTACTGTAAAAAATGGAAACAAAGTTACTTTCGAGAGTGTTCAATCATATTTTTAGGAGCGCAAAATGGGAATTTTGTGGTTCGATTAAATACATTTCTTATAAAAATACAAGCACCTCAACTGTAACATATTTTATCCACAATTAAAATAACGACATATTATTTTAGCGAAATGTCATAAAATCCCTTCAAAAAGTCCTTATAGTCTCGGAGTTGGCATCGCGAAGGTAACTTTAATCAGCTTCGCAGCGGGGGCTCGGCAATAACTGTGTCTCGTGGGACTCTGACGACGCTTGCACTAACTTGATGTAACATCTAATGTGTGCTGTACAATATTGTTGTTTCATGTAATTAATATTGCAGTCTCACACTCCCTGACTATTCGTAGAGTCGTGACGTTTTGTCGTTCAATTTCAATTTTCTTGGCAGCAATTCTGTGTCTTTCGGTTCTACTCGTTTCTATAAAATACGGTCGGTAAAAGTGTTATTGGGTTTTTATATCAGGATTATGTACCTCAGCAGCAGCCTGGAGTCTGTATTTGTGCATTGATGGCAAAAGATTCGCCACCTATTACATGGGACTTAAATATAATGGGCGAAATGTAGGTGTTACTATAAATAAATAAATAAATAAATATCCTTGGAAATTTCACACAACGCCATCTAGTCCCAAGCTAAGCAACCTAATGCTTGTTATGGTAACGAGATGGCTGATAAACTACTTATATACATTTTTTTTTGTAAATACATACATATTATAGATAGAAAAACACCCAGACTCGGAACAAATACCTGTAGGTCGTACAAATATTTGTTCCGTGCGGGAATCGAACCCGCGACATGCTACGCAGCAGTCAATTGCTCAACCACTGCGCCAACCGTGTCGTCAAAAACACTAACTATAGGTACATACACTTCTGCCTAGCCCTCCGGGGAAAAACAGGCGTCATGTGATCACGCCACGATGATCATCTCACGACAAGGCGTCACCGTCACCGTCACGGTGACCTCTACTATACCTTTTTTTTTTTTTTTTTTTTGAGGGTGGGAAATCATCAAATAACTTCTCCCGCTCTGGGTGGAGCGGAAGGGCGTGTCAGACTTTTACTGACTAAAACCCACCCGTGTTAGTTCAGTTGCCTATGCCAGGGCCGCGGTAACTTCTTCAAACAACCCGCGACCCCAGCGGCGTCGGCCCTATTGGACCCCGTCACTTGACATCTCTTTGAGGCGCGCGTGGAACACAACGCGCCGTCGACTCGGGCCTGTAGTGCTATTCTGTAAATATCTCACCGTGAAAACTTAGGTGAAGTGATCTTAAAGTGAGCTGTCAGTGTCATTCCACCTGATGCTAGGGATGGACCAAGCGCATTTTTACAGTCATAATCGAGATTTTAATAATATTTTTTACGCTATTTTAATGATAATTTTATATTATTTCAAAGCTAGCATGTAAGTGTCTAAACATTACACTACACCTATAAGAGGTTTTTAAATAAAATTGCAAAACATTTTTTATTTGATTATTTTATTTTAAAACCCCCTAAATAGTAATGTTTAGACACCGTACTTACTAGATTACAAATAATATTAAATCATTATGTATAAAATTCGCATAAACATATAATTAAAATCTCGATTATGATTGTAAATGTAATTTGGTCAATCCCTAGCATCTGTGAGTTGACAGTGATAGCTCACTCCACGCAAGTTTTCACGGTGAGATTTTTACAGAATCGACCGGCTGCAGTGCGATTCTGTAACCATGTCACCGTGAAAACTTAAATGAAGTGAGCGTGGAGTGAGCTGTCAACAGTGTCAATTCCTAGAAAAAACAAACTCACTTCACATAACTTTTCACGGTGAGATTTTTACAGAATCGACCGGCAGGTCCTTACCGGACGGCGAGCTACCCGCTGCTCACCGTCCGCAGGCCCGCGCCTACTGTGGCCGGAAATCGCCATGCGATTCCCGCCGCACAGTGGGCCCATACTGAAAATTAGTGGACTTAGGCAACAAAGTTCCTATATCGATGCGATTTTTTTTTATATGACGTGTTATATTATTCCTGACAACTTTTATTCTTATAAAATTTCTTCTAAAGTTGATAGTTTGTCTTGAAAAAAATTAATTAGATTTTTTTGTATGGAGCGAATCACGTTTAATTTTTTTTCTTCAATTGTACTAATATGTTGAGTGTGTGGCGTGAGTATATGATAGCTAGGGTCATTCTCTATCCATGAAAAAAAAATCAGCGCCGGCCATCTGCGGCAGCGCGAGTAACCATTCGGTAAAAAAAAATGATTTGGAAGAATTTTTTTGTCATTTAAAATAAATTCAAAGCATATTTTTTGTCTCATTTGGCTGTTTTCACCTTATTTTTAGTTAAATAAATAGTTTTAATAACGCATAGGTACGTACTTATAACTAGTAATTCTGGTAGAGATTTAGTTAATATTGCATGTTATCGGTACAAATGAGTCATCAATCACAATGCAGGTGCTCTGCATTGTGATTGATGACTCATTTGTTTGTGCGCGCATAACTAATGAGTCATCGAAAAATGCTCGTCTCTGATTGGCTGTGTTATTTTTTAACTGCACGTTGTCTATTGTTGAATAAAATATATCGTAATGTTTCAGGTTATACTAATTTTGTTAATGATAGGTGAAATAATTTAAATTTGTACGGGCAAGTCGTTGATAATTATCTACATAATCAACTGTATGTATATTATTATAGTATAAGTTATCGTACGTATGATCAATATGAAACTGTGAAGTAATTGTAGCCCTGAAAAGGGCTGTTTGTCATATTCCTAACCCTGATGGGCATTTGTGGAAATAATTTAGAGCCGGATCACATTATTTCTTGTTCCAGAAGTGCTAGTGGGTCCGGCAAATTTTCTGACTCTGCTATGAGGCATTCTTCTTCCTCCATAATTTCACTGTCACAGGGAGGCTCAGTAGTCTGTAACAACTGAGTTGCTTCAGGCAACAACTCATTATGAACCTGTTTCATTATTTTAGGCCTTATGTAGGATATGTGGGGATCAGAGCTTATTAGAAGTCCATGGAGGATGTCTTCGTTTGTTGCTATTCTCCCCGTTTTCCGAGTGTGCCTCTCCCTGACGTTTCTGAAGTCCTTATTACGGGCTTCCGAAGCTTCTTCAGATAAGGTACCTAAAACGAATAAGTACATACATTTTAATTTCAAAACGCAATCGAGTCAAATAATACATCAAACTATATTTATTTTTTACTTACCGATTGGCAAAACACCAAAGTGGTTACAGATGTCTGCACCGTGCATTAGAAGTTTATGTACACTAACTGGCATGTAGTACCACGAATAGTGTTGCACGTACACATCAGCTGTTTCTCTACAGTATCTTCTAAATTTTTCACAGTCAATGTTTTTGCCTGATGATATGGCTTGTAGAATAACGGAAAATCTGAAAATCAGATTTTCGTCAATTCCCGTTATTCTGGAAGATCTTTTGTAATCTTGGAAAAAGCGCCTCGCTGTATTCCCGTCGTTTGTAGTTCCAAAACCCTAAAATGGGAAAACAATACTGTAATATACAATACATAGAGATATAATTCACAAACAACATAAAGAGAGCGAAAATTAAATACATACCTGTTTGACTATATCAATCAGCATTCCAGTTTGCTCACGAAACTCTTGCTGTGTAGTATTTTTTTTAGCTTGTTTCAAAGCCTTATGTTCGCCGCGAGCAGTCCATCGTTGAAAATCCAGATTATAAGATATATGGAGAAGACATTCCATACACCGAATCTTCATATGCAGTGAAGAAATTCCTTGTTTGTAAATTTCTTCACGAAGTGGTTTAGAAGTCAAAGCGTCTAAATTATTCATCTCACTCGGTTTTGCTAAGCAAATGGGACACGTTGCATATGATGGTACTCCAGCAATAATATTGGCCACTTTTCCATCAATCATGGTCATATGCAATTCATGTGATACAATAATATTTCCACACTGTGTAGATATTCGTTCATCAATTTGTTTTTTCATCTCAGACTCTTCAGACTTTATAAAGTCAGCTGTCTCCGAAGTGAAAGTGAACTTCACTGGTCGACAGTACAGAGTTGAGCAAGGTGTGGGGTTCTCCCAAACTAGATTTTCATTCCCAGATGATGGCCTAGTAGACACTAGCCGAAGAAGGACGATGCTTATCATGACTACTGATGAATCATCGAACTCTGTAGCTGTGTTTGACGTTTTCTGTTTATAGTTACTCTGCGACGAAGAACCAACAAGTCCCCATTTCCAGGTCAACTTGAGTTCTTCATTTTGAGACCTATCAACAGTATTTATATCAAGTAATATCCTCTCCACAGTGTGGTCCAATAGCGCTTGCAATTTAATGTGAGCTCCGTTTTCGGTGATCTCCATACTCTCTTGTGGTGGGTAACATCTTTTCTTGGCATTTACAAGCTTTGGATAAGATGGAAAGGCAGCACAGTTTTCTTCTTTCAGAAATTGTCGAAGAGCTAAGTACTTCCATTTCGAGAGCGCAACTGATGTATAAAGAGCTAAACACTTATCTTCAGAGACAGTACTTAAGCTCTGCTTTTTGAATAGTCTCTCTTCTACTTCGGATAGCGCATCTGGATTACTGGAAAGGTATTCGACCACTTTTGCCAGATTCGTTTTGCCGTTGTCTTTCAATTTTGTTATGTATCAGTGCTGCAACTCTTCCTCGGAATTTTCTTCTACTATGGAAGTAGAACGTTTTTTCTTTTGCTTATTACTTAACTCTTCGAACGGTTTTCTGTGCTCCTTTTCTGTAGATGTTCCCGCTTCCGCAGTACATACTGCAAGAGTAGGAACATGGCAATCTATATCCACAAGCTCAGATAAGGCTGCGTCCGAAAAGCCCATCACACTTCTCAGATCAACACTGTCACAAACAGGCCAGTTGATGTTTTTTTCCAACCACTTGCGATTAATTACACGATTCATAAAAGTTTTTTGATTTCTACTTGACTCTATCCACTTTTTATTTAAATTTACACAAAAAAGTCGACAGAACTCCTTGATTCGGTTCTTGTCTTCTTCAGAAACTTCGGTAGTCAAGACAGAAATGATACTTTCATACAGAAACATATGATTTTTCAGATCACCGCCACTTCTTAATTTCACAAAAAGATCTAGGTTGGTACAAAATCCAGCCATAGTTCTAATGTTAATATAAAAATACAAGTATTTCACTGTGTTCACAAACAAGCGACAAGAGCGAAACTAGATGGACTTAATGAATGTCTTTATATTTATAGTTAGTGTTAATTACTCAAGTAGTGGACATAACAGTGAGTGAATATTATTCAGCCAATCAGAGACGAGCATTTTTCGATGACTCATTAGTTATGGGCTTAGCCGAGTGCACAAACAAATGAGTCATCAATCACAATGCAGGTGCTACCGATAACATGCAATAATAACTAAATCTCTACCAGAATTACTAGTTATAAGTACGTATGCGCTATTAAAACTATTTATTTAACTAAAAAGAAGGTGAAAACAGCCAAATGAGACAAAAAATATGCTTTGAATTTATTTTAAATGACACAAAAATTCTTCCAAATCATTTTTTTTTTACCGAATGATTACTCGCGCTGCCGCAGATGGCCGGCGCTGATTTTTTTTTTCATGGATAGAGAATGACCCTAGCTATCATATACTTACGCCACACACTCAACATATTAGTACAATTGAAGAAAAAAAATTAAACGTGATTCGCTCCATACAAAAAAATCTAATTAATTGTTTTCAAGACAAACTATCAACTTTAGAAGAAATTTTATAAGAATAAAAGTTGTCAGGAATAATATAACACGTCATATAAAAAAAAATCGCATCGATATAGGAACTTTGTTGCCTAAGTCCACTAATTTTCAGTATGGGCCCACTGTGCGCCGCCCAGGGCGTCTCCTGCGGCGACTGAGGGCGTGAGGCTGCCTCTCCCTCACGCGTTCCGCCTCCTCCTTCGCGAGCGTCACTGCTTCGCAGAAGGAGGTGACGGCCTCCCATGCACTCTCGCTCCGCACCATGGCCTGGACCAGGCTCGGACGCGAGAGATCGCCGCCGCCGATCGCCTCCGTGAGAACACGGCGGTGCTCTGCCCAAGCCGGGCAGACCTCCACTGTATGCTCCACCGTGTCCTCCGGGCGATCCACACAATGGTAACACCCGGGCGTTTCCTCCCGCCTTATGCGAAACAGGAACCTCCCGAAACAACCGTGTCCGGTGAGGACCTGCGTCAGGCGGAAGGTGAGGACGCCGTGGCGCCTCTCTAACCACTCCTCAAAGAGGGGACTTATCGCCGCAATTGTGGCGTGCCCAGCTCTACTATACCCTGCAATAGGTACGAAGGATCTACCCGACACATTAAAACCTATTTTGAAAATGAACCTAGAATTTTCTTTCGGCACAGTTGGCATTAGATTTTGACAGTTTATTACCTTGCTACATATAAATACCTAATCTGTGGTTTATTACCTATTCTGTAGTTACATTATATAAAAGTCCTGTGAATTATATTATTCGAAAATGTTCTCACCAAAATTGTTAATAAATGTTCCACAAACGTCTTTTAGTGTTAGCGAGAGATGTATCTGTTGCCTGCCGCAGATTTTTTTGCAAACGAAAATTACTTCAAAGAGAATTCCAAGCTTTGAATGTAACGGAAAGCTGGGTCAATCTCTACATTTTCGGGATATGGTAACAAAGTTTCCGGCAAAGGTTTTTGAAAGGTTTGTTGTATCGTGTTAATGTTTCATCTTATCTACACGATAACCAACTATACGCAAACTAGAGATGTCAGCAGTGATGGGGTCCGATAGGGCCGATACCGCCGGCGTCGCGGGTTGTTCGAAAGAGATACCGTGGCCCTGGCATAGGCAACTGAAGGAACACGGGTGGGTTTTAGTCAGGGAACCACTGTACAAACGCACCCGGCGCTTTTACATACTAGCTATTTTTTTTTGGGTACAATAGACCTTTTTTAGTGTATTATTGAAAACAACAAAGTGCGCAAAATAATAGACGCCGAAAAAAAAAAAAAAATTACAGTACGAGTACCACATTGACCTTGAAATCAAGGTCAATAACCTTGAGGCTTTCATCGTCTAATATACGAGACATTCACCGCCTCATCTAACCCAAATGATTCACCAAAAATAGAGGGGATATGGCGCTCGGCGGCCGCTGCCGCGGCACCGCTCGCTTCGCTCGCTCGCCGTCGCGCGTTAAGGGTCACTGTTCTAACCTAACCTAACCTAACCCAAATGATTCACCAGCAATAGAGGTAATGGTCACTATTCTAACCTAACCCAAATGATTCACCAATGTGAAGTTTCGTACGCGCGGGTGCGATTGTACAGTGGAGCCTTAGTCAGTAAAAGTCTGACACGCCTTCCCGTTCCGGCCAGAGCGAGAGAAGTCATATTTTGATATTTCCCATCCACAAAAAAAAGGCCTATAATTAGACTCGTTTAAGTAGGTAGTGGCGCCATTGACAGAAAAGTTGAAAGGAAATCGTTTGGCTTGGTATGAACATGTGATGAGGAGGGAGGAAACGCATGTGACTAAAAGAGTGATGATTAAGAATGTTGGTGGATGGAGAGGGAGAGGAAGGTCAAAGAAAAGATGGATGGATTGTGTGAGGAATGTTATGAAAGAGAAGGGAGTGAATGATAGCGTGACGGTTGACAGGGGGAATGGAAAGAGAAAACGTGTTTCGCCGGCTTGGGGTCACCACATGGGACATGGGACATGGGAGCATGGGAGGCAGGAAGATGATAATGAAGTAGGTAGGTACTCAAAGTAAGTTGAGAATAGAAAAGAATACCTATTCTTCTTCTTCTATTATGCACGCCATACGAATAACAGATATAAATATTTAATGTAGAAATTTTACATGGCGTGACACAATGGCCGCGGTCGCTGAACGCGATCTTTTAAAGACAACTTTTGGATGGAGTTAAAAAAGAGAAAGAGAGACAATACTGTGTCTGTCTGTTGTGTGAGTCAGCAACATGCAAACGGCATTCAGGAAGACACCGTGGACAGTCCAAAAAAATGGACAACAAGCATCTCGCTCCTAGAGAGTTTATTAGCCAGCAGGTCAGGCAAAGTTTAGTGTTGCTAATATTACATTGTGAAAATTTTTCACTTATTTTGTTATGTATGTATTTTAGCCCATGTCGCAAGTACTCCAGTGGCCTGGGTCTGGGCCGCCAGGAGGAGATAGACTGGCGTGACGTCATCACAGAAGCGGAGCAGATTGTCGGCTATCCGACTTCCTTCCTCAACCTTCGCTGGCTGTTCAACGATGAAATCGCCAGCACTGCCATACATCTGAGGAAGCTGGTTAGTACAGCCTACTGCTAGTAGCTGGGGTCGCGGGTTGTTGGAAAGAGATACCGCGGCCCTGGCATAGGCAACTGAAGGAACACGGTTGGGTTTTAGTCAGTAAAAGTCTGACACGCTCTTCCGCTCCGCCCAGAGCGGTAGAAGTCATTTGATGATTTCCCATTCACAAAAAAAAGGCTACCAAATGACTATCCACTCAAATTTTCCGTATACAGGGTGTCTCAAACGTAGTGGTCCAAAGGCAAATGGGCTATCATTTAAACATTCAAAAGTTGGGATATTTTTTTTTTAAAGCTGGGCTATAAGTTTCGGTAAGGTTTATAAAAAGTTAGAAAAGACAAGTAAAAATAAAATCTGAAGCGTTGCAGAGCTACACTGAACGTAAATAGGAACATAATATTGTGCCTATAGACGTATAAAAAAAGGAGGACTCCGCGCCACGCATATCGAAAGTGAAGCACAGTAAGTATGCCGGGACCGTTTGTACAAACACGCCTCACGCACACATTTACATCATACTATGCCGATTGCCGACCGGCCGCCATTACGTGACACGAGCGACGACGGCGTCTTTGCAGGTACTCAAATCACGCACACATAGATGTGATGGGTAGCCCTCCTTTTTTATACGTCTATGCTTGTACCTACATGTCTATCCGCTACGTCAAACATTTTGTTCACAGGTTCCAAAAATCCAAGTGAAAGTGTAAAATATTTCTAAAATGATTAAATTACTTAGTAAAATTTTCTGAAATGTTGAGAATATCCCAATTTTAAACATTTTAAATGATAGGTGGCCTTCACTTTACCTCATTTGCCTTTGGACCACTACGTTTGAGACACCCTGTATACAAATCACAATATTGTCAGTATTTAAGACTGAAATATTGTGGACTAGCTAAACCCCGCGGTTTCACCCACGTGGACCGGGATAAAAGTACCCTATGTGTTAATCCAGGGTATAAGCTATCTACATACCAAACATCCAAAACGGTCCAGCAGTTTGAGCGTGAAGAAGTAACAAACATGCAAACACACTCACAAAATTTAGCCTTTATAATATTAGGTCTTTACCTATGAAATTGCCGTTCTGCAGTACTGGCCATTTCAAATCAAAATAATTTTTGTTTGGCTAAGAATTCTAATTTCAAATTAATTTTATTTTAAAAACATGGATTTTTTTTCCAAAAGTAGTCATTTGTTTATTGATTAGTGTTACATTTTCATCGCATTTCAATCTTTTTCGTCATCATAGATACGTTAAAAATTCGAGCAATTATGGAATATGAGTACCGTCGTGGCAGCAACGCGGCACAAGCGGCACGCAACATCAACGACGTTTACGGAGCTAACACTACAAACCAACGCACCACCTGTTATTGGTTTGCTCGCTTCCGTTCTGGAAATTTCGACCTGAAAAATGAACCTCGCGGTCGTCCGAAGACTTTGGTCGACAATTACGAATTAAAGGCGATTGTGGAAGCTGATGATACACAATCTACGGCTGAATTAGCAGCAGCTTTCGAAGTTAGCGTCAAAAAAATATTGGTCCATTTGCGTCAAATTGGCAAGGTAAAAAAGCTTAACAAATGGGTGCCCCACGAACTCAATGATCGCCAGCGCGAAGTACGCGTCGAGACGTGCCTTGCACTGCTCAACAGACACACAAATGAAGGAATAATGAACCGCATTGTTACCTGCGATGAAAAATGGATTCTGTTTGATAACCGCAAGCGCTCAGCAAGTTGGTTGGATCCTGGTTCAGCACCTAAACAATGCCCTAAACGAAAACTTACCCCTAGAAAAGTGATGGTCACTGTTTGGTGGTCTAGCGCCGGTGTGATTCATCACAGCTTTTTACCAAACGGGGTGAGCATTACTGCAGATGTGTACTGTGAAGAACTGAACACAATGATGGAGAAGCTGGCACATCTCCAACCAGCATTGGTCAATCGCTCGTCTCCGCTGCTCCTGCACGACAACGCGCGACCTCATACTGCACAGCAGACGGTCTCCAAGTTGCAAGAACTGGGGTTGGAAGCTCTTCGCCATCCGCCCTACTCACCAGACCTTGCGCCTACAGACTACTACTTTTTCCAGAATTTGGATAACTTCTTGGCGGGGTAAAAATTCAACACCCGAGAGGCAGTACAAAATGACTTTGAAGAATTTGTTGCCTCCCGACCAGCTCATTTCTTTAAGAAGGGCATCAATAAACTGCCACTGCGTTGGCAAAGATGCATTGATTGCATGGGTGATTACTTCGATTAATACAAATAAAAAATACATGAAAAAAATTCGTTTAAATTTTTTCATACAAAACGGCAATTTCATAGGTAAAGACCTATTATTATAGTGTGATTTACTCCTGGTCTTCAGTTTAAAACAGACATATTATTATGTTGCTTCTTAGGTTGGCACCAACCATCCAGTCCTCAAATCAGCCAAGAACCTCCTAGTAGGATCGAAGAGCAACCTTCAATCCGTCGGCCTAATCATCCTACTGACTTCCAAAGCCGCTGGCTTTGACTCCTTCGAGTTTCATAGAGACCATTACGATTCTGGAGTGCTGCACTCTCAGAGGGCGCTGGCAGAAATAGTGGAGATGAAGAGGACAGGGCACATGATACATAAAGCAATGGTGAACCTTCAGGATAAGAAGGGTCATGGAGACAAGTTCAAGGACCTGCTGTACGGGAATAAGATTGTGTTGTTGACAGGTAAGATACCAGGATACCAGTGTAGATACCCCTCAAGCGTCAAATGCACACCCGTATACTTATTATATTTAAAAAAAAAATAGGGATCCTTACTAAAACAGTTCTGCAGGTTTACTGGCTGCTCGAGGGCAGTGAAAATTCGTACTGCCAATCGATATACTCGAGCAGTCTGTGGGTGAGCTTCACGCGCCGGGCTGCTAGTAGGTATATAAGCTTATATCACTTAAATATATAAACGTAAAAAAACATCATCCGATGGAAAACATATCATCATCAGTTGTTGTGAACCTATGGGGTTCGCAACTAACCAGGGGGAGTTACCCCACCCCTTGGGGTTTTGGGTTTATAAATTACATAGTTTACAGCCCAAGGGTTAATCTATACCTACGTAGGTACATAATATAAATTAAAGTCGCTTTTCGCTTCTAGACTAAGCAACGGATTTTGATGCGGTTTTCACCATCATTTACAGAATTTGTTCCAGAAAGTTTGGGTGTGTAACTGTGTAGGTACCTACTCGAATAATATAGGTACATTAATATTAAAATATATTAAGGCCGAACTATACGCCCATGACCTTGAGTGGTTAGCTTGCGCATTCTGGCCTGAGCTCACGCAACGCGTCGTACGTCCAGCCAGTAATAGGACTCGCCCATCAAGGAGCGCTGTCCCAAATTAGACGCATTTTTAATTTATTATAATAAAAAATATACATGTTTTTAAAAAGTAACAAAACCAAATCATTTTCGTTTGTATTGCAAAGTAGTAGATATTTTTTTTATATTCTTTTGATAAAAAATTAAGGAGTAAAATGGTTTTCGATTTGGAGGTGATTTGGGGTTTTTTTTTCTTAATAAGTGATACCGATAGAAAAATTATGGCTAAACCAAATTACGATTCATATCATGTAGATTACTAAGGAGCTCGTGGCTAAGTAATAACAGCCGCACGGGTCGATCCATCAGGTTAAGCTACGCTTTCCGGGGTTGGTCAGTGGATGGGTGACCATCTTTACATACCGAGACTCCTCCGTGCCTCGGAAAGCACGTTAAGCCGTTGGTCCCGGCTGTCATTCGTGGATCTTTGACAGTCGTTACGGGTAGTCAGAAGCCCGAAAGTCTGACAACCAGTCTTCCAAGAGGTATCGTATTACCCAGTTACTGGGTTGTGGAGGTCAGATAGGCAGTCGCTCCATGTAAAATACTGGTATTCAGCTGCATCCGGTTAGACTGGAAGCCGACCCCAACATAGTTGGGAAAAGGCTAGGCAGATTGATTGATCATGTAGATTACTAACAATTTTTTTCAAATGTAATTTCTCTGTAGGTTCCGGCGAAAAACTGCTTCATCTGCACGCTGTTTTTAAGCTTTTTTCGGAAGAGAAGTTTAAAGAAATCTCGATGGTTTGGGAAATCGTAAAAACCGCGCGAAGCAGGGGAGGCCGGCGCGGGTCAGTAGTTGTTTTTAAAGGCTGTAGGTATACAACGTGTCGTTTTGCGTCCTCGACAAACAGGGTGTGATACAGAACATCAAACCGAACAACTTTTTCCATGTCACCAACATCGTAATCGCGAAAAAATAATCAGCCGTCCCATACATTTGCGTCGAGTACTTAGGAAGTTTTTTATGGGACCGTTGAAAATTTTTTCGCGATTACGATGTTGGTCTCATGGAGAAAGTTGTTCGGTTTGATGTTCTGTATCACACTCTGTTTGACGAGGATGCAAAACGACAAGTTATATAGAGCACTAATTACGGTTCTTAATCCAACGCTTGTAGTCATCCCAACATGAATGATAAATAAATAAATAAATATCCTTGGACATTTCACACAACGCCATCTAGTCCCAAGTTAAGCAACCTAATGCTTGTGTTATGGTAACGAGATGGCTGATAAACTACTTATATACATTTTTTTTTGTAAATACATACATATTATAGATAGAAAAACCGGCCAAGTGCGAGACAGACTCGCACACAAAGGGTTCCGTACCATATCATATGTTTAACAATCGCAAAGATAACTTTGTATTTCATAATGATACTGTAAATTACAAGGTTATTTTTTGCAGTTGCAGAAAATCGCCCAAATTTAAACAAAATACCTTATGAATCGCCGTTTTGAGTATTACATTACAGTAGTACATTAGGTATATTTATTTATTTATATAATAGAGCTAGTACAAAAATGGTATATAATTGACAACTTTTACGGCCCCCTATTTCTTCATTTTAGAAGATAAAAAAAAAAATATCTTTGTACTCTACTCGATGAGTTCTACACAAGAACACCCCACACACAGGTTATTTTTTTTTTTCAAAATGAAAACTTTTTTGTATGGGGAACGCCCCCTTTAATTTTAACTTTACTTTATTTTTATTATTTGTTGTTATAGTCGTAATAGAAATACACAATCTGTGAAAATTTAAACTGTCTACCTATTAAGGTTCATGAGATACAGCCCCGTGACAGACGGACGGACGGACGGACAGCGGAGGCTTAGTAAGTTTGTACGCACAATATTGAGAGACTAGCTAGACTGCCCGCGGCTTCGCCCGCGTGGAAGTCTGATTTCATGGGTTTTAAATTTCTTATTATTGTTTATTTTACATCAAAATTATAAATACTGAGTTTCAAGTTAATCGAACTGCGCTTTAAAATTCTTCCATACAAACTTTAACATCCCTAAACCTCATATGAGGGGTAGTTTTGAAAAACTAATAATGACAAACTTTATTACTTACATAAGCAAGTATTTGTGCTAAGTTTCAAGTTCATTAACCAAATTATTAAGATTTTTCATATAAACTGTACCTATCCCTGTTTTCACGGCCGGTATAATTTCAAAAATCGTCTGGGATGTTTCTTTATCTTGGCTCAAACATTATTTACACCAATTTTCGAGTTAATCAATCCCCAATAAAATTCTCCGCTGTAAAATTTACTACCCCTGATACACGTTAGTTAGAACCCTGTTAAAACCTTAGTTAAAACGCTGATACACGTTAGTTAGTCTTCATTTTTGGTCTCAAATACAAAAACTGAGTTTTGAGTAAATCGGACAGCGTGTCCTCCATACAAACAAATTCCTCCATACAAACTTTGACACCCACCAATCCCGTCTTCTGGGGTCGCGGGTTGTTCGAAAGAAATACCGTGGCCCTGCCATAGGCAACTGAAGGAACACGGTTGGGTTTTAGTCAGTAAAAGTATGACACGACCTTCCGCTCCACCCAGAGCGGGAGAAGTCATTTGATGATTTCCCATCCACAAAAAAAGGGGGTTTAGGAAAACTAAAAATGATTAATTTTATAATTAACTTATATGAATATTCGTGCTAAGTTTCAAGTCTAATAACTTAAGAGATAAGATTTTTCATACAAACTTTCATCCCCTATTTTATTCCCTTAGGGATGGAATTTCCAAAAATTCTTTTACACTATATAAGGTATCTACGAGTATGTGCAAAATTTAATGTCTCTAGGTCCAGTGGTTTGGACTGGATTGGATTATTATGAGTCAGTCAGGACTTTGAATTTTATATATAGATTTACAAGACTAAAAACTTTTTATAGGTTTTCCTGTAATTTATAGGTAAAGAACTATTTTCTGTATTTTTTTAAAAATTTTAGGCTCAGTAGTTTCGGAGATAAGCGGGGGGGAATGGTCAATTTTCGTCTATTTTCTTAAAACTTCAAAACAATTTATTTTAAAATTATAAAAAAAATATATTTGAGACCGTCACAGTAAGACCTTTCATTTGATATGTCACACGGTACAGTTTGCAAAACTTTTTTTTAAATTGTACTTATTTTCCCCCAAAAGGACCCCCATATTCAAAATTCATTTATTTACGTTACATGTCCGTGTTTGGGTTATCAAAATACATATGTGTAGGTACCAAGTTTCAACTTAATTTCATTAGATTCGGAAAAATTGGCTGTGACAGACGGACAGACAGACAGACAGACACACGAGTGATCCTATAAGGGTTCCGTTTTTTCCTTTTGAGGTACGGAACCCTAAAAACACCCAGACTCGGAACAAATACTTGTAGGTCGTACAAATATTTGTTCCGTGCGGGAATCTAACCCGCGACAAAATGATGACGCGGGAATGATGAAACCCCATCAAGACCTACAAGACCTCAAAGACTGCACAGACGAGGCTATTAATATAGCATATCGGGTTTTAGTCAAAGTTCGCCTTCATAGATCTGCGTTTGTACGACGACCCACCTCTGCTGTTGAGGTATAATTACATCACACTTACCTACAGTATGAATCGGTTTCATTTTGACAGTTCAACACATTGATGTATAAATTAGGAAGATATGGTTCGCGCTCCTCGACGTAGACCGCATAAATAGTGTTAACGCACACAATTGTCCTCAGTAACAATCGCACTGACGTTTGTGTAGCACATATATGTTTGTGAGAGCGAGATAGACATGGTCATTCATAATTGTGAACATTCGGCGGCTAACGCGATTTCGTTTGCACGACAGCGCCGGCTCCTATCTATGTCCTTGTCTATCAGTAACTGTAGGTTTGCGACTGTGATCATCACAGATGTGCGAGTTTTGTAGTCGTGCGCAGGTCCTAGTGATTGCGATGTTGGCGCGTAACTCTCCTCTAATACGCTGATAAGCAGACAATTTTTTTTCAACATATGAAGCAATGGATTAGCAATATGCTTCAAAATCATTCAGATTCTGATTGATAGCGTGTTACGCAATTAGGGTCATGGGTGGGAATATCAGTCTAAAACTACATGTAGTACCTACACACGGCTACACCTCAAGCTATACATTTCCAGTTTACACTGGCCTCTAATTGTAAGGAAATCCTATACAATGCAAGATCAGCTTATACTGGAAGGTTATCTTGATCTGTAGCCGTGCGTACCATAGCATGACCAAATAAACATATCCTAGCAAGCTTCACAGCATATTGTATGTGACAGGAGACTTTCTCCTGGCGACGTGCCTGCAACATCTCGGCGGTCTTCGCAACAACGAGGTGACGGAGCTGATCTCCACCGGCCTCCGGGACCTGGTGGAGGGAGACGCCTATGGATTACACGATAATAGCCACAACCCATTGCCGACGAAACCTAAAGGTACAGAACGCTTTCCTTTTACAGGCACATCAGGTTATACCAAACTGTCAAATTTCTCCAAATGATTTTTAACCTTAACTTGTTCATGATTAAGTTCAAAATTGAGTGAGAAAATTCTACAGTTTGTGGTAACTTGACCTGCTGTTGTGGCTACACACGGCGACACATCAAGCTATACGTCTATATTTCTAGTATAAGCTGACCTCGCACTTCCGTACAGTGTGAGGTCCGCATACCTTATAAGTACTGGAAATATAACCAAGTATTCCTTGATGTGTCATCGAGCGCAGAAGACGTATGCTTACCCGATATTAGGTAAATCGAACACAAGAAAAAACATGAATTCATTAATTACATGAGACAATTTTGGCGATTTTTCGACTCCCCTTGGTGAGACTCGTGGGCGGCTCAAGTCCCTCCCTCCTCCCCTAATCTCACGTGAGATTTTTCAAAATGCGTATTTTTAGTGTAAATTATCTTTGATTGATCGCATTGGATTTTTAAATAAACATAAATTGCTGTAGGTACTTAATTATTTATTATTTGCAATTTTACACTGTTTCTTACGAAGAAAAAATTACGTGATATTTGCCGAGAACCTTCCCACCTGAGATTGGGTGAGACTCAGCTCGACACCCTCCCCCCTCTAAACCCTTCCCTAAACGCCTCACGTAATTAATGAACTGTAAAGGCAGGCAAGTAGGCCACACTTTTATTAGTTTGTATCTGATTGGTCTAATGTAGCTTATGCGACGCTCGCTCAATTCTCTGTACACATTCGTGGTCTGAAATGAAAGTTGATACGTAGCACAAGCACAAAGAATATTAAATAATTTCAGGTGAAGACAGCCAACCAGTTATCTACAACTGGGAAAATGAAGATAACCTAAAGAAACTCGGCTCAGAAGACTTCCTCGGTCGAGGCATAGCGGAGTGGACATTACGGACCATGCTCATGTCTGGCAGCATACTTGGCAAGGGCTGCCAAGGCGCCATGAAGCTCGCCCACCGCGGCCTAGAGATGGAAAAGAACGCCTACATCCTTGGCGGCCATTTGGCCCTATTATGGCAACTCTATTTAGACGTCAAAGACTTTTTCACGCATCCAAATTCGTACTCCTTGGTTGGCGCGCCAACGACTATAGCGTTATGGGAGTATCCTCAGATTTACGGTCATATTTGGGAGTCGAAAGTAGAAAAAACGCCCCTTGAGTTCAAGGAACTATACTATGCTGTGCGCAGTACGAGGTCTATGGACTATTTGATGAAGGTATTGGATGACGAGTTGGCGGCGGTCCTGGAGTACAGCAACAGGTTCCCCGTGGAGGACGCGAGGACAGCGTTGCAGAAGATGGCACTCACCATACACGGGGAAACTCTTCAATATATCGAGAAATAAATAAAGGTACCTGTTTATGAACTGACTCCTTAATTTTATTTTTTGAGACTTTTTGTAGGTTTTTTGAAAACGAAGAGTAACATAGGTAAGTTACCCTTCGCTTTCCGTAGGTAGCGATGGGTAACTTACCTATGTTACCCTTCGTACCTATCTACCTACTACAAATATCAACGATAATAGTACCTAAGAATGCCTATTTGTACTTGGGCCGTAAATGTAAATCAGACAGTCACGTTCGCAAAAAATCGAGTTCGATTTACTAGAAATTATTATTTTAATAACAACATTAGCGCACGTCATTCAAATGTCAAATGTGACTTCCCGATCGCGGCGCGATATTGCAGAATTAATATTTTCGCACAAATATTGCAGAATGATTCCATGTTATGGCGCCAAATATATTATTGGCAGGAAAATGCAGTTGCCGCCACGTCACATAAGTATGAATGATTTAAAAATATTTGCAATATTTTGAGTTGATTGTGCGCTTTTATAATTTCTAACGTGTCGGTATTATCGTGGACATCCACGTGACAGCATCAATATAACTCAGAGAAGTAAAATAGGGACGTCCATGATAATATCGTGTCGTTAGAAATTATAAAAGTGCACATTTGCATAAGTACTTACTGAATATGTTATGGTATTTAAATGGTAGGGCCGATAAAAAACCCAGCATAATTTACGCCGCTCAAAATCGGCGCAGTAAGTATTACTTTGCAATGATCGAGTTATTCATATTCATAATTAAGTATATCCGAATTTGCCTGTTTTAGAATCAATTTTAAATAGACAAAGTCACCCGGGGCTAGTATAGCCAGGGGGCAAATGCAACTGGTTGATTTAGACAGAATGGTAACACAACAATAACGAGTTATCTCAATCCGATACATTTGCCCCCTGGCTACAATTTATAGCCCCCCGGGATATTTGAACCCAGAAAAAATATAGGTACCTATCAAAGATGTACCTATCCTTGTTTCAGCTGTGGTTATAGTAAAATTATCGGTTCAGCGTCGCGCTGATTTCGAGGGAGGTGCAGTAGCTTTTGAAATGCATAAAGGACCGAATAACCACGCGTTGATAAATCATTACTAAACCATAAACAAAAGCATACCTACTAGAGTAAAACAAACGTGTACAAAAGTTAAAATCCATTTACTTCTCACAAAACATAACAGCTATAAGGTAACATTCATAATTCATTTGTCTTACAACTAAAACGGTTTGAAACAATCATGCATGATGCAACAATTAACTAGAAAACTTAACATGACATACCATCACACCTGTCCCGGATAAGTTCCTCGGAGATGTACGGTGAGCAACAGAAGTCGGTTATAAACATCGCTACTTTTTGACATCATCTAAATGACTCAGGCGCAAAACGTCTCTTTCGCATAGTGTCGCTTTCGCAGAATGACTCCTTCTCAAAAGGTCGATGCCTCTTTCGCAAAATGTCGCATGACTTAGAAGAAAATTTTGCAAAGTTTAAAAAAAAAATTGTTTTTTTCCAATTTCTTATTAAATGTTTACAAGTTACATATAAGCTATGTTTGGAGTTTCCTAATGCGACATTTTGCGAAAGAGGCATCGACCTTTTGAGAAGGAGTCATTTTGCGAAAGCGACATTATGAGAAAGCGACATTATACGAAAGAGACGTTTTGCGCCTGAGCCATCTAAATTAACACAAAATGATACGATAACCTGCTTTTTAGCATTTCATTTATTAGATAACAGTTCATTTACTTTAACAATTCACATCTGTTCCAATTTTAATGAAGTATTTTTTCTCAATAATTAAGATTTAGAAAACAAAATTGTTAATCGACTTTTATGTTGCTGACTGTACCTTTAATACACCCACATTTCGCCAGTTATATTTAAGTCGCATGCAAGGGGGGGCGAGCCTATTGCCATGGACAACAAATCCAGACTTCGGGTTGCTACTGAGAAATTCCAGACTCGATAACACTGCCCGACCCAGAAATCGAACCCAGGCCTTCATGCTCAGCAGTGCTTGCAACCACTAGACCAACGAGGTAGTCTTAATCGGTTCGCGGACGGTAAAAGAGACACAATAGAAGTTTTATTGTTATGAAGTCTATAGACGTCAACCGCCAGCGAAAGTGAACTAGAAAACTTAACATAAATGCTTGAACACTGATTCTACTTATTTCTAAGCGACATTTGTGGACAAGTCACATACTTAATTAATAAAAATTAGCGCCATTTTTTCTTAAAAAAAAACGAACGGGTGTATTTTGAACACACAGCGTAAATTTTTCAAATGAGTTCAGTATCACTCGCTCAATGATTTCAATGATTTTCTGAAAGATACAAACTACTTTCGACATACAGGATGTCTGTATGTCGAAAGTAGTTTGGAACATTATTACCTATTTATCGTTGATGTATAAATTACCATTAAGTATATTTATTAATTATTATTTTTTAAATTAATTTTATTAAATTTTGTTTGTATGTATAGCGCCGGCTCCTATATTCTGTCCTTGTCTATTGGTAACTGTAGGTTTGCGACTGTGACTGTGTGCGAGTTTCGGTGCATGTAGTCGTGCGCCGAGTCCAGGGCCCCAAGTCTGCTATTTTTTACATTCCAACACGATCCCATTGTCACTGCATTGTCATTTTGCTAAAAGTTCGTAATCTGCTAAATTCATAATTTCATACAATGGAGTGTAATGGTTGACCATTGGAAAGTCATAATGGCGCCATTATGACGCCATTATATTAGTAGATTACCAAACTTGTCAAAATCAACAATTATGAAATCAATGATAGACCATTCTGACACTATTGTAATAGCAGACTTGAGGCCCTGGTTTAGTGTTTGCGATTTTAGCGCGTAACATATCTTCCTAATTTATACATCAATGCTATTTATGTTTTATTTTTAACCCTAACTTTTGTTTGTAACAGTAAAACAACTTCAACAACTTGGTTAGGATACGTATTGTCGTGTTATCAGGTACAGTATGCTGTTTGCGCCATATTTTTAGTACCTGTAGGTAGATTTTATGACGTTGGCAATTAAAAAAATTACTGCATGTTGGTTTTTTATCTTTTTTTAGCACTCAGCTGTTACATAGTTTTCTCACTCTGTCATCCATCCTTCTAAATAATTAACTTGCATATTAGGCCGCCGATCCACTTGTAAGTTTCTTCCGTAAAATTTATGCAAGTACCTAACTTACTCACATAAATTGACTTAACTTGAAGAAATTACGATATACTTAGCTACTTAAAAGAGAGTTAGAAAGAAGAAAGAAAGAAAGAAAGAAAAAACGTTTATTTGCGGTAAACATGACACAAACTACAATAAAATAAAACGGCCACCGCTCAGCATAATGCCGCGACCCCATGCGAAATGGAGCCCCAGCGCTGGTTTTCAGCGATAGCCGGCGTTGACGCGGTAACGTCGACGTCGAGTTAGTAAGGGACTTACGTGAGGAAACTTACAAGTGTATCGGCGGCCTTAAGTAGGTAATACACTATACCTACAGCAGGTTAATTATTTAGAATTTAGATGTATTTAATCTAAGTATACATAGGTAGGTATCTATTTTGTGTTTACATAAACATTTTTTTCAAGGAAGCGATGTTTTACAAAACAATAAGTAGATTTAGCAAATATTTACAACATATTTTTGTACCCATTTTAAATGAGATCTATTTGAAAAAATATTTAAGTAAGTAATTATCCAAATAAAATAAGTTAAAAAAAAAACTTTTGCAAACAAAGAACTTGTTAACAATTCAAAATGATAATATAAAAACTAATAAAACTGATATGTTGATTTACTTAATTTTAAATAAATAACCTAATAAAACGGAAATACTAGGTACTCAATTCCTTAGAGGCCTCATTATAAATTAAAATTAGTAAATACTAAATACTTATTTACATAAATCGTTTTGACAAACAACATGATAGGATTTCCTGATTTAATATTTTCTATCTGTGCATTCCCTATTCTTAAAAAATAACCTATAAATAAGACGTACCTGGCAGACCGTTCACAGTTATTTTATACCTCTGACAGCTCTTACAGCAGCAACCTAATAGCAACTTTATTGCAACAACAAAAAGATCACTGTAATTTTTACACGCTTGTCAATGGTAGCAACCCAAAAGCAACCTTATTGCATCGACGGTAAAGATCACTGTGATTTTGAATGCAAAATCAGAGGTAAAATAACTATGAACAGTCTGTAGTCGAACTCATAATTGGTTTACCACCCTAAGGTTGAACATCTCTTGTACGTCAAAAAACGACAATGTCTATTTGTCTATGTGACAGTAAGGGCCCGATCACACGAACCACAACCACACCACAACCGCAACCACACCACAACGGCAATACGTGGTTGGGCGCTAATTTGTAAGAAAATTAATAGTTTATTCACATGGACCACTTTTTGCCGTCAAAATCACCCGTGTCGGCGATACCGACCACGTCGCAGTCACTACGCAACTACAACTATCTGTCTGCGAACACTAGCCACAACTTAACCACATTGCAACTACTAGCGACAACGCAACTGAAGTTGCAGCAACAATATTCACATGTACCTAACCACTGCTTGCCCACATTTTGTCAGTGCAATGTGGTGTGGTTGTGGTACGTGTAAACGGGCCCTCAGATAGTTTCATCCTTTAGCGAAGTATCAATTTGCTAGGAATTCTTGTGAAAAGTGGCAAAGTATTTACGAGGTTGACCATACTATCACCGCACTGACACTACAATGTGTAAATCATCTGCTTTATAGTTGCTATAGACTCACAATCACCAAACTCTTCAACATAACTTTTAGCTTTATTTGCATGCTCAGTATACAACAACCGGGACTGCTCAACTGCATCAGTTTTAAAAATTTCTGCTTTTAATAATTCTAAATCTACTTCAGTAATATTCTGAACATTTCCAACTAATTCGTATAAATGCGGATTTTCATTTAAAGCGAATAAAACAGGTGCACTGACTAACGAAAATGATTCTTTGTCCGATGTCATTTTTTGTACTTCGGTTGCTGCCTGCCATGCTAAGCATAGATGGCAGCCAAATTTGTACGCGTTTTCTTGCTTCTCTTGGTCATGGGAGCCTAGTAATAATGCTCCTTGACAGCCGCGGCCAAATAATGTACCACCGTTGTACATTGAACGTAAAGTCCACTCTCTTACTGGTGAACCTGACACATCTTTTACTTCTAACGGTAATGTATCACTGCAAATGTCATAAATATCTGTTTTATTTTCAACTGGTTTGCCAGGAATTGGCATGTTTTGTGCGTCTCGATGCCCATAAAACTCTCCCTCGCTTACATCTCTTAGTGCTGTTGATATTAAGTATGATAAGTCTTGATTTTTCAATCGGGCTAGCATTCCGTTTGCAGTAACAAGCAGATAGTCTCCAATTAGGATAGCTATTTTGTTTGCAAATATGGCAGTGTCATGGTTTTTGTTTCGGTCACTTGGCGGAATGTTGAGTAAGCCTCTGTGTACGTAATGTCCTGTTCTGATCATTTCTGTGAGTTCCGCAAGTATTCGTTGATTTTGTGTTACCGTGCTGGTTAACAACGATGTAGGTGGGTTCACTGCTTTAGACAGTAGTAAGATCACGAGCCCCCACGGCTGCAGATTGTTGTGCTCGTTGTGCAGAAGCATTTTTGCTGTCTTTACAATGGGGTGGTTCATTCCAACCTGGTGAAAAATATTTTCTTTGGTAAAAAAATTAGAGGGACTTCAAAAATATTTTCTAATTTGTTTTAAATTGCTTTTTCACTACTGTATCACTTTCCATTTAAGTAATCTTTTGGCTTATCTTACAGAAATAATTTATTAAGTACCCATAATAAGAACCAAATAATTGCTAGATTTTATTTTAAGGTAAATCAGGGTCATTACAAATCTCAACATAGGAAATAAATTATCATTGAGACCTCAAGAACATGTCTAATTTGTTATTGTATCTAATAAGTTGATCTACAGGAAATAACCTTGCACATCACATGGTCAAACACAAAATACTAACATTGTTACATAATATTATTTTTTATGACATAAAGCTTTTCTTTTTAAGCTTTTATTATAATAATATTAGATTTTTAAACTCATTAGAGAGTTATAAACATAGTAAAACATATTTACATTCAATAATTTAAGTGTAACAACAGATAATTGGCACTTACAACAGTCCGCAAATGCATGGCCAAATTGGCGAATTCGTCGCTCAATAACCATCGTAAGTTCATGAAAGAGGTTGGATATCCAACTATTTTCTCTGCTTCTCTGATAACTTTGCCCCACTGAGCAAGAGGGGGCCGAAATACGATGTCTTCCGGAGTCAAACTCGTCATGGTGGATTCAAGGCGAATTTGTTGCGATAATAGTGCCGTGCGGCGTAAATGACGGATAAGGGCGTACGACATGATCACTGAATTTATTGTTATATGAATGTAAATGACTATCACATACAATTTAATGTAAAATATAATTTAAAAACACTCCGCCTCGCGCACTGCACAGTGGTTATGTCATTCTTTATTTTGACATTAGTGTCATTGCCTTGGACCGTTCAGAAACTACAGAAGTTTCTGAACGCCAAGGTGCGAAATATCAAGAACAACAAAAATAATTTTGATCACTGTTAGACTAGCTTTTGATTTTTTAAAGATTTATTTCTATTAAGATAAGATTGATTACTTATTGTATTTGTGTGGTTCGAAACAGTTATCCAGTGAAATTGACAAGTAATAATTTCATAATAACTTCGTTTTCGTTTCAGAACGAATTAGAATTAGATTGTTCAATGTTTGTGCCACCGACCTGCTTCTCCGACCGGAAACAAAAATAAAAGTTAAGTAATATGTTATTATTCTAAATATTGTTGATAATAACTTATTGTGAAATTGCGTCACTGGTCTAAATTATAAACCTAAATACTTGGTTGTAAGAGTGGCCGCCAAATGCGAGGTCTTTAGTTTTGTTTCTAGATCAGGCTGTATTTTTGGTTTGTAGGTAGGTAGGTTAGCTTAGATGTACTATATTATAATAAGCTGGTTGGTTCTTTTATAGTTGACGAGTGTCCAGAATGGTTGAGTGTCCCTACCCGGGAACCGAACCCAGGATCTCAGGCACCCACAGGCACCTGTCTCACCGGCCGACGAGGAACGTCTATAGTCGGACTTTTAATTAGATGCAGAGTAAAATGACACTTCTAATGTCATGTTTACTGTCATTTCGCTATCAAATGGGAACATTTTTTATTGAAATGACAGATAAGAAGTGTCATTTTACTTCAGCTAATTATAAGTCCGACCATAGGTAGGTAGTTAGCGACTATTTTCTTTCTCAAGAAAGAACAATAAATGTAGGTCCTCCCGTGTCAGTAAAAAGAGATACATAAATATAGTTAGGTACGCACGGCTACAGATCAAACTATACATATCCAGTATAAGCTGATTTCGCATTGTATAGGTTTACCTTACAATGAAAGGTCAGTGTAAACTGGAAATGTATAGCTTGATGTGTAGCCGTGTGTAGGTACACCTACTTACTTATTAATAGTTGATCACTGACTGTTCACATTGCTGCCCGGCGAGAACTTCTCTCCACAAGTTTGTCGCAGTGACAAGAGCTATCAATGAAAATACTCGCTCAGCGAATCTCTTTTGGTAGGCAGAACTGAGAGACTCTCGCTTGGTACTTACCATAGAGTCATAGACTATGGTACTTACGTTGGTATAACCGTTTATCGTATATGTACCTACCTATATATATAATATGCGAGCCAAATAAGAATAGTACTGTCAAGACGCCATTTTGTTCCGCAATACTACTCGCGAACTTCATTACTAATGCCAAACTAATGCATACTAATTTGACAGCTATCGTTATCGCTCATAGCCCAGCGACAAAACTATCCAATCCAAACTCTATTACACTATACATATACGCTACCTACTCGCATTTATCTACATCAAACTTCAAAATGTAGGGAGCAGTTGTTTTTAGGGTTCCGTACTAAAATGGTAAAAAAGGAACCCTTAGGCCGCGTTTCCACTGACGCGGAGCGGGGCGGAGAGGAGCTTAGCGGTGCACGAATTGACCAATCACTATGCTCGAAATCTCCGCTCCGCTTCAATGGAAACAGCATGAGCGGGGTGGAGCAGAGCTGAGCGGATATTCATAAAAATATAATAGCGAGACGATGCGGTGCGGAGGACAGCGGGGCGGTGCTGTGCGGAGGACAGCGGGCGGTGCGGAGCGGGGCGGTGCGTGACTCGCGCGCAGTGCCTCAGTTGTGGCCTCAGTTATCATCGTTACGTCATTAGGTGCATACGTATCAAAATGGATGAGAAGATCATTGAAAGTGTTAGACAATTTCCATGTTTATGGGATACACGATTGACTACCTACAAATGTAACAATGACAATGTAATTCATAGAAAAGTTTTCTTGATACCCTATATGAAGTTTCGAACATTTCATCATCACACGTCTGAAAATAAGTTGAAAATTCTCCATGCACAGAATGGTACTTTATATGTTGTCGAATCCAGAATCTATGTTTTCTCTTCAAATCCAAAAAAGTCGCAACAGTCAATGCTACTTCATCTGATTCGTTATCTTCGTCTTCAAGTAGAGAAAGATATAAAATGATTGCTTTTTTCTTTAACGACAACATGACGTATGGTCTTTCTGAGAGATTGAGTGTAACTAAGCGCAGAAATGCGCGATTCCAAAAGTATGCTCCGCTCCGCCTCACTCTACTCCGCTGACCACTTTTCACCGCTCTTCACCGCTCCTCTCCGCCCAGCTCCGCTTCAGTGGAAACACTGACCACTTTTCACCGCTCTTCACCGCTCCTCTCCGCCCAGCTCCGCGTCAGTGGAAACGCGGCCTTATGGTGTGACTAAGCTGTCTGTCTGTCTGTCTGTCTGTCACAGCTGGATATCTCAAGAGCTACTGATGCTATCAACTTGAAATTTGGAATAGTTTTAGATGACGTTTACCCAACTATTTTGCAAATAAGAAAGAAATAAAAATATTTATATTTTTTTTGCAACAAGGACTGAAAGGGGGTCTTAAAAATTTAAAGTGGGGCTACTAGGGCATGTGGGTGGGGTATCATATGAAAGAGCGCTGTTTGCACATTCTCAAACTATTTTTAATTTTTTTTAGGCCGCATATTTTTCGACTTTTGATGAAAAATGTAAAAAAATACCGTTCTCCCCCTTATCTCCGAAGTTTGCAAAGAGAAAAATCTGAAATTATTCTATGTGATAGAAGTTTGTGTAAAGATTACAGGAAAAATAAAACGATGTCTATAAGTATAAGTAGCACACTTTTTCAGAAATCGGAACGGAACCCTCGGTACGCGAGTCCGACTCGCTCTTGACCGGTTTTTTTTTCGCGATTTCAGGTTTGGTCCCATGGTTAAAGTTGTTCATAATGATGAGTACAATGACCCCTTAAGAGGTTGCTGGTGTTTTTCCAATAACCTTGTATAAGGAAAAGGCTAGGCAGAATGTTTTTTTTTCTGGAATATGAATAACTGCACCAATTATAAATTACTAGCACTTCCCACGCGGCTTCGCCCGCGTGGATGTCGGAAATTATATACCGGGAATAAAAATCCTTCCTAATTCCTAGTCTACATTATAAAGGGAACCTCTGTGCAAAATTTCAGCTTTCTAGGTCCAAGGGTTTGGGCTGGGCGTTGATGCGTCAGTCAATCAGTCAGTCAGAACTTCTCTTTTTAGGGTTCCGTACCAAAATGGTAAAAAGGAACCCTTATGGTGCGACTCAGTCTGTCTTTCTGTCTGTTTGTCTGTCACAGCTGGATAGCTCAAGAACTACTAATGCTATCAACGTGAAATTTGGAACAGTTTTAGATGACGTTTACCCAACTATTTTGCAAATTGCAAATAAAAAAACCGGCCAAGTGCGTGTCGGACACGCACTATGAAGGGTTCCGTAGTTGGTATGAATTTATCCCAAAAACAAAACTTAACATTGTAGTTGAAATACATGTTCTGCCATACATAGGTACCAACTGTAAATGTAAGTTTGTACTCACAATATTGAGAGATTCACCATGTTATTTTGAGACCACAGACGTCTTATAGGTTTTCCTGTAATCTAAAGATAAAGAACTATTTTCTGTATTTTTTTTCAAAATTTTAGGCTTAGTAGTTTCGGAGATAAGGAGGGCAGGGCCGGGGCGGAATGGTCAGTTTTCATCTATTTTCTTAAATAAATTTAAAAAAAAATCTTAAAATGATAAAAAGAATATATTTGATACCCTCATAGTAAGCCCTTTCATTTGATATGTCACACGGTATAGTTTGCAAAACTTTTTTTTAAATTTTCTTATTCGCCCCCTAAAAGTGACCCCCATTTTCAAAATTCATTTATTTACTTTAACCGTAGGTACGTGTTCGGGTCACAGAAATCCATATGTGTACCAAATTTAAACTTAATCGGTCCATTAGATTCGGAGCAAATTGGCTGTGACAGACGGACAGACAGACAGACAGACAGACAGACAGACAGACAGACACACGAGTGATCCTATAAGGGTTCCGTTTTTTTCCTTTTGAGGTACGGAACCCTAAAAAGAAATAAAAATATATAAGTACTTATTTTTTTTTGCAACAGGAACTGAAAGGGGTTCTTAAGAATTCAAAGCGAGGGCTAATAAGGCATGTGGAGTATCATATGAAAGAACGTTGTTTGCAAATTCTCAAACATTTTTTAATTTTTTTAGGCCCCATAGTTTTCGACTATTGATGAAAAATGTAAAAAAATAGAGAAAAATCTGAAATTATTCTATGTGATAGAAGTTTATGTAAAGATTACAGGAAAAATAAAACGATGTCTCTAAATAGCACACTTTTTCAGAAATCTGTACGGAACTCTCGGTGCGCGAGTCCGACTCGCTCTTGACTGGTTTTTTATTGGATTATTATTTTCGCGGCGACAGAAAAATTAAAGAGCAGCAAACTATTTGCAACTAAAATAATAACTTGTCAGCGATTAAATATTTTGGCAATCATTTATATTAAATGAGCTTTAAACTAAGGATATTTTAAAATTCAAATAATGGCAGCTACTTTAAGGTAGCAGAAATAATAAACAAGATTACTGAAATCATAGGCTAGGTACAGTGGCGTAACTATACCCTTCGAGGCCCGTGGCAAATTCGACGGATGGGCATATCAGGGGACATATAAAGAAGCTGAACAAACAATAATAGTATTTTTAGGGTTCCGTACCAAAATGGTAAAAAGGAACCCTTATGGTGCGACTCTGTCTGTCTGTCACAGCTGGATATCTCAAGAACTACTAATGCTATCAACTTGAAATTTGGAACAGTCTTAGATGACGTTTGCCCAACTATTTTACAAATAAGAAAAAAAAAAATATTTTTTTTTTTTGCAACGGACTGAATCTTTCATATTTTTAAGACTCCTTGTCTTAAAAATATAAAAGAGCGCTGTTTGCACATTCTCAACATTTTTTTTAGGCCGCATAGTTTTCGACTTTCAATGAAAAATGCTAAAAAATACCGTTACTGACAGTTGTATGTGTGTTTTAAATAAATAAATAAAAATAAATGATGGTAGGGAACCCTCGGTGGCGAGTCCGACTCGCTCTTGACCGGTTTTTTTTTACTTGTGTATGCAAATAAGTAAAGAGAGTAACTAGTACCTTAAATAAAAAACTATTTTTTTTACTAAATTAAAATAAATAATAATAATAACCCCACCGCAGCATCTTTACGTTGACGTAGTGGTGGGGCTTGCGCGCTCCAAACTGTAGGTCTGTGTGCCGCTAGGGTTTACTTTGCCGGAACAGGTCTAGCTAGGGTAAGGAGCCAGACCAAGATGTATTCCACATGAACCCGCAGGGCAGCATGTGGCGAGCTGTTGGGCAGTAGCGACCCCACGGACCCTATCTCCCGGGAGAAGCCTTGTTTTTCAACTCTGGCTTGCCTTTATTGGCCGCCTGGAGTGAACGATGACGAGGAACAGTGCTCCCACCACTTTCTTGGAGGAGGAAAGACCTCGGAGGAAGGAAGTATTCCAGTAAGATTCCGATAGGGATCTGGACCGTACTTCTGGGATTGTCCTGATAGCCGTGGAATGCCTCTCCACTCCTCAAGCACCTCAGGACATGTTGCCCCCTTGTCGCTACGTCACTATGTGCTAGCGACCGTTTCCGGGGGCCCATTATTGAGTGTGCAAGTCACCCCCTGTCAATTTATCTGTGTATATTATACAACATTGGTCAGGCAGGGGACATAGTTCTACCATAGTTCAAGGCCATAGCCCAATATATTTTGTTTCCATGTTCTGCAATAGTCCTGCACCAAGTTTACCTCAATTGTCAATTGAAATTATACTGGCACACATAACATAACGTTTAACATGATTGGAAATGTGGGTGTACTTAGGTGCCTCTGCCCAACCCTTCGAGTAACACAGGCGTAATGTTATGTATGAATAGCTTTTGCCCGCGGCTTCGCCCGCGTGGATGTCGAAAAATATCCCAAGGGAACCTGCTACCGGGAATTCCTTCCTTACTCCTTGTCTACATTATAAAGGGAACCTCTGTGCAAAATTTCAGCTTTCTAGGTCCAAGGGTTTGGGCTGGGCGTTGATGAGTCAGTCAATCAGTCAGTCAATCAGGACTTCTCTTTTTATTTATAAAGATGTGTCAAATGAAAAACATTATAGATCATCTGACTGAAGAAAGATGGCTGAAGACAGACGTTATAAGTAGGTATTTATAACGTCTTTCTTCAGCCTATCTTATCGGTAATTATATTTTTGAGCCGTTTGGGGTTGAAACCCTTGGGCCGTGGTGTCCGGGTGCTCCAAACGGCTCGTTGACACTTCCCGTGACCCAAGGGCTGGCTTTTACCTTGGCCAGAGGATTAGCATTGCCATACAACGTGGCAATGCCGTCAGTCTCTTGGGTACTTTACCAGTCGACAGTTTTTCGACGCCATATTTTAGTTTTTTTTAATAAGTAATTTTAGTTAGTTTAGGATATTATATTTTTAACTTAATTATACTCTATAATATAACTGATGAATTAATCTCAGTTATTGTCAAATGAAAAACATAGAATTTCGGGTTAAAGTATTCAAATAATCAATTCAAAGCGTTTTCATCAGACGGTACTTTTGGAGCAGACTATACCTAGTACCTAATCTATTCTGTCTTCTTGTCACCTTTGCTATTTTGCTCGTGATGCGTTTTCCCTTTTACCGTGACCAACGATGCTCTGATGCTCTGGGGCCGTACTATGACGTGAAAAAGATCATGGATCCGTTGAGAAAAAAGGATGGTGCTATAATATGTCGTATAGCTCCGTCTCTCTCTCACATTGGAACCATTCTACTTCTGCTCTGCTATAAGAGCTTATAGTAAGCCCAAGCAAGAGCATATTGCATAATGAAACTTATGACTTTCATGTAAAATTGAAAGCCGGTGTAGGGCCGTCTACGTTGATAATTTAATAGATCCAGAAATCCAGTTCAACTTTAAGCCTCATAAGCTAAGATGAACCCGAAATAACTAAAAGCCCGAGGTAAACATCACTAAAGGAACTTAAAAACAAAACCCTTTTAATATACCTCAAGCATATCAGCAAAATCGGTCACGATCCGCAATAATGACGGCCACTCAATGACGCCACAATAAATACAGAGCCAACTTTGAATGCAATTAGGTATTTCATTTTAGATTTTATCTCCACCCCCATATGAACGCATCGCTAATAAATACCAAGTACTGAACGAACGCTTCTACACCGACCAATCACGTGTCGGCGCGCCATAATTCAAAAATAGAAGGGTCAGGGAGGCCGCTGGCGAAGACGGTGGCTCGTCCGTAGCAATTAAAAATAAAAGCAATGTATAATTTGTTGGCAGTTTATGGTGGACCGTACCTGCGGCCGCAAAACGAATAAAATGAGCGCCATTTGCATTTTGATCGGTGCATTTCTGATTGAGTGAGGTCTGTACACTCGTTTGTTGTCGATTGTATGTGTTGTGCAGGTGATGAGCTCGCGTTTTTTGATGATGAGTTTTATTGCCCGATGGTGAGTCGGTGACTGTCCTCAGTTACAGAGGGGCTGGGGGTTGTCTTGCACGTCTCCTAGTAAACTTCCCCAGGGTCTGTTACCCCCAACACCCTTGCGATATACGACAACAAGTGACCACTTCAGAAGCAAGATGAGTTTTCACTCGGTCAGTGGGTCGATAAAGGCCGAACTTTCTTTCTGCTACGACGATTGTAGGTGCAACGCAGCATCTTCTAGCTCTTTCTATTGAGAGAGGCACCTCCTTGACGCGACATGCACTTTCTCCTTGAATGATGTAAGTAGTTTGTTATGGTGTTTCCTGGTTTCATATAAGTTTCAAAGTGATTCCTTTCCTATTGTTCCTTTTTTTAAATATCAATCTCATTATCGCAGTTTTACCGAAAACGGACATGAAAATATAACTATCATACCTACAATACAACACGTCGACAAAGTACCTATTAAAAAACCGGTCAATTGCGAGTCGGACTCGCGTACCGAGGGTTCCGTTCCGATTTCTGAAAAAGTGTGGTATTTAGAGACATCGTTTTATATTTCCTGTAATCTTTACATGTATAGACTTATATCACATATAATAATTTCAGATTTTTCTCCATGCAAACTTCGAAGAAAAAGGAGGGGGGGGGGGGAACTGTATTTTTTTTTAATTTTTCATCAAAAGTCGAAAACTTAAAAAAAATAAAAAAATGTTTGAGAATGTGCAAACAGCGCTCTTTCATATGTCCTAGTATCACTTTGAATTTTTAAGACCCCCTTTCAGTCCCTGTTGCAAATTTAAAAAAAACATTTTTATTTCTTTACTATTTGCAAAATAGTTGGGTAAACGTCATCTAAAACTGTTCCAAATTTCAATTTGATAGCATTAGTAGTTCTTGAGATATCCAGCTGTGACAGACAGACAGACTGAATCGCACCATAATGGTTCCTTTTTACCATTTTGGTACAGAACCCTAAAAAAGTTTACATACAAAATCTTATAAATATGCATGGAGCAATTTCTGTATTAATGCAGCCGCTAATAGCCAGGTTTCGACCCAGTAAATTGCTCCTCGCGTTACCTTCACCATTACCAATCCTATGCATTTAAAACCAATTTAGTTTTATTATAGCTAGAAAGAGATAAAAGACCCAATTGAAGGCGTTAGAAAAGGACAGACGTATAACTATAGCAGTGATTTGGGTAACAACTCGTGAAAATTATTTGGAAAATTTGATCGAAAATTGGGGGATGGTAATGAGAACAGAATGCCGTTTTTCCTGTGAAATGGTTCATTAAAGTAATTATTGGGATCTTTTTATATCGTAAGTCCTGATATTCCATAATAAGTGTATTATTTGTGTCGATTTCAGGCCTATTTGATTCTTGGGTCAAATATTTTAAAATAATTCATTATCAATTCTCCCCCTAAAGAAAATAATTCTCGACTTTGCAACACTGGTGGTAAACTCGCGCTTTTTTTTTCTAAATGCACTCCTCAGAACAATACTCACAGGCTCGGGGTCGAAGTCTTGATGCTTGGTTTTGAATGGAGGTTTTAATGGACGCCTTAAAATTAAGACGAACTCTCATAATGAGTTACATAGGCTACAGCCGGTTCGACGAGATTTGACCGCTTTTGTTATTTAGTTCAACGACCCCGGTGTTTTAGTAATTAAAATTTCATTTTTTCTCTTGTTTTGATGGCTTAATGGACGAACCAATATTGCCTTTGAACACTTTTTGTATGAGTTATCGATGTTTCAAATTGAGTCAAAATAAATATTATAAAGAGGTAAAACTTTGAGTTTGTAATTATTATGAAGTAATCTCCGGAACTGCTGATCGGATTCCGAAAATTGTTTTACGAATGGGAAGCTACTGTATTCCCAAGTGGATATACAGGGTTTTTTTTTTAATTGGCTAGCTATAGGTACCCATCGCGTTTCCGGAGTTTAGCTAGACAATTAAAATAACCCTTATATCATAAACACATTATCCGAGGTAAGTGCTATAATAAACAAAAATAGGATTCGGGGCGAAGATGAAGTTTTTTAAAAATACATACAAAGATGTGCACAGCCCAGTTGACAGATGACAGACGGTTAAAAATGTCAACGACAAGGCTGCGCGTCATCTGTTTTTAAGGAAGCTTCTAGAATCTTCTAGAAGCTTCGACTTGCCCATAATGGCCGAGCGGGAGCGAGAGGCGTACCCGCCAGAAGCGTGCGGATTGTGGCGGTTAGAAATGCTTTCGAGTTATCCCTGTATTTTATGTCAAAATAAGAAATAACATTTCTTATCCAAGGCGCCGGCAGAAGCTACAGTAAAGAAGCTGTGGTTAAAAGTCAACGACACGATTGTAGACCTCTGCTTTAGGAAGTTTAGGAGGATATCTGAATCTGTTTTCCACGCATAGATGTATTTTAACCAGCTCCAGTCCTCATCAATATAATCTGCCTGCCAACGATATTGGGGTCGGATTCCAGTCCGGATGCAGCAGAATACCAGTATTTTACATGGAGCGACTGCCTATCTGACCTCCACAAGTAGTTCCTGAGTAGGTAATGTCCCTTGGTAAGACTGGTTGTCACACTTTCGGGCTTCTGATGACACGTAACGACTCGACTGTCAAAGATCCAATTATGTCAGCCGGGATATTACATACTTTCCGAGGCATGGAGGGGACCCTATATTTTACTATATTTTAATGGACGTTTGGGACGTGAACCCTGAGGAATCGCTGCCCTAGAGTACAGCCACATTTCGCAATATGTGTAACTCCCATGTCGGTAAGGGGGCGAGCCTATTGCTATCAACCGGGAACTAATCCTGAGTCTGGGCTGCTATTGAGAAATTCTAGATAGAAAAACCCAATAACACTGGCCGACCTGGTATTCAAACATACTAGGACCTCATAGATGCTCAGCACTAGCATTTGCGACCACTAGACCAACTTGTCAGTTTAGAATACGTTAGCTGAATTCTTACGTCATCTCCTTTTAAAGGGATTTAACACCACTCCAACAAACTATTTAATTCTTCTCCAGTAAAGTTGTTTCGTTTAAAAATTTACATAAATATTAATACCTAGTCATTTTTTGTTGACACTCAGAAATGGCGGTCGATAATAATTATAAAATACCCTGCGGCCATCTTGTAATATGTTTAGATGACCGCTCCGAGCCGAACGAGCTATTTAAATTAAAATTAAGTATAATAATAATTATTAGTGGGCCTTTTGTTTTGTAGTCTGGTATTACTTATTATGTATTTGGAATTAGGTAATACAGGTGCATGCAGGCAAGAAAATTTTAAATCTATTAAAAGTTTTAATTTAAAACTACACGCTCTAAAAATGTTTTTTCTTTGCGAGATTATAAACCAAGACCGTAGTAATAGTTTGGATGATGCGCAGTGGTAGCCTGCGAAATTCAATTTTCTTTGGGTTTTTTGCAATTTGCAGGTATTGATTTGCAGGTGTTGATTTATGATTTTTATGGTTAAAATTATACCCGTTAGGGTATAATTTTAACTTTACTTTAACCATAAAAATCATCAATACATCTCTCTAATTTAGATTTCGTGCAGATTCGTTAGATTTCGTTCGTTTGATGATTCTGCACGAAATCTGACTTAGAGAGATGTATTGATATTTTTTATGGTTAAAATTGTATAAATACATATGTGTTGTTGCCTGCAAACCTGCAAATTGCAAAAAACCCAAAAGACATTGAATTTCGCGGCCTGCCCAGCGCAATCACCTTAAACGAGAGTGTCCATGGTGTGTCTTGGCCATTCTTCCTCTTAAGAACTTTTGCTACGTTTTGGAATGGGCAACTATAGCTTCATATTTTTAACTAACCCGACTCCTTGACAATATTCAAAAGTGCCTGTAATTGGTTTAATTAAAATGAATGCTTTGAGATTGACTTTGAGAAGCTAAAAGCTCCATCTTCAGTCGTGCCGTCGGTCGGTAGCTAGATATAAAGTAACAATCAGACGAAAGGAAATTGTCGGCGGTCCTGAATTCCTTTGCCAGATTCGAAAACTTGACCTTGGCATCCATAGTCCAAGAATGTCAAGGACAGATCTTTTGAATAGATAGACGGAGATTTTAACAAAACCCACGAAGGCATCCGGTTTAGCTACGCAAGATCAGCCAACTTTGACCACGTCTTTGGGAACTGCGCTCAGGGTTTTCTTGAATGCTAAGACTCGGCATAAAATCAGTGGAGAATTAGAGTATCATTTTACTCGCAGAATCTATGCTTCTTTTATAATAAAGTCGCTTTTCGTGTCTGTTTGTGTGGCCGCGTTGTTCTTCTAAACTACGCAACGGATTTTGATGCGGTTTTCACTATCATTTAGAGAATTTATTCCGGAAGATTTTTATGTATAATACATCCATATTTAACTAACATATAATATAGAAACCTTTATGTCAAGTCGTAAAAACAGTGCGAAGCGGGACCGGGCCGGGTCGCTAGTAGCAATAAGTGACATTATACACAACGTGACGTTTTGCATCGTCGTCAAAAAGGGTGTGGTTTAAACCATTAAACCGGACAACTTTTTCCATGGCATCGCAACATCGTAAACGCGAAAAAATAATCAGCCGTCCCATACATTTGCAGCATACATTTTCTATGGGACTGTTAAAAATTTTTTCGCGATTACGATGTTGGTCCCATTGAGAAAGTTGTTCGGTTTGATGTTCTGTATCACACCCTGAAAGACGAAGATACAAAGCGATGCGTTGTATATAAATAAATAAATATAAATAATATCCTTGGACATTTCACACAACGCCATCTATTCCCAAGCTAAGCAACCTAATGCTTGTATTATGGTAACGAGATGGCTGTTACATAAATACATTTTTTTTGTAAATACATGCATATTATATATAGAAAAACACTTGAACACTAACACTATATATGCCTGCGTTTTGAAGAGTTTTGAAGCAGAGACCACGAATCAGCCTCCAAGCTTAGGTATAGTGTTATTCATACCTATTATTTATTCACTATAAGCCTGTGCTGCCCCACTACAAGGCAAATGCCTCCTTTTTCCACTTTTCCCGGGCTACTGCGATTGCGGGACAATCCTCTAATAAAGAGTCCAGCTCATCGCGCTATCTCTTTCTGCCTGCCGCGTAGTCGTTTCCTGCTATTTGGGATCCACTGAGTATTTGGTTTTTGCTAAACCTCATTATTTGCTAGTTTCTCTCAATTGAATTATTCGAACACGGGTGGGTGGAGCGGGAGAAGTGATTTGATGATTTCCCATCCACAACAAAAAAAAAAGGTACTTGACGGGTTTACTCATCTACTTTGCCAAAGAAACGTAAAGAAACCCATTGATATTTATTATTAGGTAAATAGTCTCTAATAAGAAAAAGGGGCAAACAATGAAATTTACAACGTTGGCTCACAATCGGGTCCATCCACGTCCATTCGGCGGACTCGGGCGGACATCGGGCGTCGTCGGAGTCCGTCGTCAATGCGCGCATTAGCGTACAATGTGCGCTGCGCACGCGCAAGAGGCGGCGCTTTGATCGTGCCGCCATTAAAAAATACATGCGTACTTATTGTTTTTTTTTTTGAGATGATAGTGTGTTGACTTTGTTGTTCACGTGAGAGGTGATTTTTTTGTTAAAGAGGAGGCTGGGTAATACGGTACCCCTTGGTAAGACTGGTTGTCAGACTTTCGGTCTTCTGACGACCCGAACCGACTGTCAAAAAGCTCATCACAATACAATATTGCCCAATAACCAGGGCAGCAAGAAATGAGTAGAGACATTCTTTGAATAATAAATAATATTTGCGAAAATTTCCGTGTTATTTAAAAGTTAGGTTAGAACGCTTAAATCTTACATAATCTAGTTTTAAAATAATTATTCAAATAATTACTTACTCTTCACTGAAAATAATAGGTCTTTACCTTAGATTTAAATATCTGTGGATTGGCGCACAATTCGAAATTCAAATAAATTTTATTCGAAAGCCGTGTTAATTTAATTTCAAATTCAGTCTGTTGTGCGAAACTACCACAATTGGTAGTTTTTGGCGCCATGGATAAACTGAAAATTCGTACAATTTTTGAACATGAGTTCCTACGTGGAAATACCGCTACGCAAACAACGCGAAACAACGGGCCTAACACTGCTTGATAAACACGGTCCATTATTGGTTCAATCGTTTTAATCAGGAAATTTTGAGTTGAAGAACGAGCCTCGCGGTCGGCCGGTAACCATTGTCGACAACGACGAATTGAAGGCGATAGTGGAAGCGGATCCAACTCAATCTACGGCTGAGCTTGCTGCGGGCCTTGGAGTTAGTGTCAAAACCACATTGAAGCACTAGCGGCAAATTGGATAAAAAAGCTAGACAAGTGGGTGCCACACGAACTAAGCGACCAACAGCGAGACTTACGCCTCGAAGCAAGCATAGGTAGTAGAACTACTGAATCGGCGGCGTAGAAACGAGGGAATTCTAAATCGAATTGTTACCTGCGATGAAAAGTGGATCCTGTACGACAACCGTAAGCGCTCGTCTCAGTGGGTGGACCCGGGTACAATACTAATCAGTGCGCTAAAAAAAAGATTACTAAACCTTTGATTACTTGACCTTTGTAAATTATTTCTATGATTTTATGTTAATATTTTACCAATTATTAATACTGAATAAATATTCTATTCTATTCTATTCTATTCTATTACTCATAGGAAGATGATGGTGACTGTCTGGTGGACCAGTACTTGTACATCACAGCTTCTACCGAATGGCACAACAGTGACGGCAGATGTCTATTGCCTATTAGAATCGCAAACAATGATGGAGAAGCTCGCAATTCAATAACAAAGACTGGTCAATCGCTCTTCCCCATTTCTTCTCCACGACGACGCGCGAGCTCACACTTCACGACAGACCATCGCAAAGCTACAAGAGTTACAGCTGGAAGCTCTCCGTCACCCACCGTACTCACCAAACCTTGCCCCAACAGATCTCTACTTTTTTCAAAATTTAGACAATTTTTCAAGTGGGAAAAAAATCAACACCCGAGAGGCAGTACAAAACGCTTTCGCTGACTTCATATTATCGCCTCCCGTCCGGCAGACTTCTACAGTAAAGAGATAAACAAACTGCCATCAAAATGGCAAAATTGTATAGATAATTTGGGCCAGTACTTTGATTAGCTAAAATAAAAAAAATTACCAAAATTTTTATATTTTAAAATTTTCATACAAATCTCCAATTTCATAAGTAAAGACCTAATATTATAACTTTTTTAATTTAGCTACTAAATTTACGTCTTCTTTTTAAACGTTTGATGTAAATTGATGGCCTGAAACACAGGTTTTCATAAACAATCAGGCAGGTCTATATTAGAGTTAGAATTAAATTTTCCTCAATTGTAATTAATTTAAATCTTACTTTTACTTTTTAGTTTATACTTCAATTATTTTATTTTATATTTTATTTATTATAATGTTTAAAAGATTGTCACTACATTTCTTTTCTTCTCTTGGACACTCTTTACTTGGACACATGAAGCCCTATGGAGATATTTTCGCGTTGCATGTCTCGCAGTTTTGGTGTTCCTTCGATATCACATATTTGTGTTGCCACTAGTAGGTACTCGTATAATATGCCTTCTACAAATGATCACATATATTTGCCGTCATCTTGACTATTCTTGACGACAGATATTAATGGTTGAATCATGAAATCAGATATTATTGAAGCTGTCCGTAGTTATTTATGCTCGCGACTGTACATTGAGATACTAACTAAGAAAGAAAGAAAGAAAATACGTTTATTTGCGGTACCTCAACATGACGCAAAGACAGAACAGAAACATTTATTTATTTAAATGCCATAGAATTATCATTACAGCTCGTGAGGAGGAGCTCGTGGCTAATTAATAACAGCCGCACGGGTCGATCCATCAGGTTAAGCTACGCTTGCCGGGGTTGGTCCGTGGATGGGTGACCATCTTTACATACCGAGACTCCTCCGTGCCTCGGAAAGCACGTTAAGCCGTTGGTCCCGGCTGTCATTTGTGAATCTTTGACAGTCGTTACGGGTCGTCAGAAGCCCGAAAGTCTGACAACCAGTCTTACCAAGGGGTATCATATTACCCAGTTATTGGGTTGTGGAGGTCAGACAGGCAGTCGCTCCATATAAAATGCTGGTATTCAGCTGCATCCGGTTAGACCGGAAGCCGTCCCCAACGTAGTTGGGAAAATGCGTGGAAGAGTCTCGGTATGTAAAGATGGTCACCCATCCACTGATCAACCCGGGCAAGCGTAGCTTAACCTGATGGATCAACCCATACGGCTGTTATTACTTAGCCACGAGGTCCTCTGTACCTACCTACCTAAAGTAGGTACGGCCAGCAACAGAAGTCGGTTAACACTGCTACTTTTTGACATCGTCTAAATTAATACAAAATTATACGATAACCTGCTTTTTATTAATTAGATAAGCATTTAATTTATTAGATAATAGTTAATTTTCTTTAAAATTTACATCTGTTCCGATTTTAATGAAGTATTTTTCTCAATAATTATGATTTAGAAAACACAAGTGTTAATCGACTTTTGTTGCTGAGTGTACTATAACTGAACTTTAGGTACCGTTAGATATATTCTGTGAAACCTGAATCAAGACTGACACCAGTAGATCCTCCAACATCCTCACATGTTAAAAAACCCACAATAGTTCCCCCGTCCCACCGCATTGCCTGCCCGCGCTTCTACATCGTTTTCTCTTAGCGTTCTTTCTGACTTTTTTCTTTTTGCTCGGTTCCAAAGGGTCGTAGTATGATGTTAAATAGCCTATAAGCTTCCTCAAAAAGTGGGCTACCAAAAAAACGCAAAAATATTGTTTGAATCCGACTTACCCCCACCTAAACTTACAAACAAATACCTCTTCATAATATTAGTATTAGATTATAAAACTATTTCAACTAGTTTTAAACTAAATTAAATCACTAACTAACATTATTGTAAGTACCTACTTTATTTTTACTGTCGAGGTTCGCATCTTTGGCTTAGGTACCTATTCGTCCGTGTCAAAGAAACAACAGCGCGATTAAATTAGTCCATAAAATTGAACTAACCACAACAAACATTTCATATTTTTTAGAGACATTACAACCGTTTTACATTAAATTACTGCGTTATTTTCGTTCTTTAATTCTCCTCTCGGTAAGTTATGTTTCACGTAAAGTTCCGCTATCGCATACTAGGTGTCGCTAGTGGTAGCGTTTATTGCAGCTTCTCAAATGAAACTTGAGAACTTGGTACATTATTTGAACTACCTTCAGTTTATTTATTAATTAAACAAAACATCAATAAAATAAAGAATTAAATATAGGATTCGTCTAGATCTATTATATTTAGGGAAATTATTAATCGCACACCAGAAAAATATTTTTAATATTACCACTTTTTATTTTACCACTTTGTTGGCGTGATTAATAATGCATGTATACTCATGCCAAATTACAGCTTTCTAGTACAGTCAGCCACAGCAAAAATCTCAACCATTTATGCAACGTGGGTCAGCTAGACCCACCTTGCATTAATGGTTGACATTTTTTAGAAAACGAATCGATAGAATTTTATAATTCTTTTATATTTTATTTATTATAGGTATTTTAATAAAATATAATAGAATTATAAAATTCTATCGATTCGTTTTCTAAAAAATCTCAACCATTTATGCAAGGTGGGTCAGCTAATGCTGTGGCTGACTGTACTAAGAGTCTCTGAGAAAGACGGACGTAGCGAAACTATTAGGGTTCCTTCCTTTGTGACTACGGGACCCTAAAATCATCTCATGCCAGAAAAAATAGCCATTCAGCAATGTGGTAGCTGGGACAGAGACAGACAATGTCGTGTCACACTTAACCAGGTATGTGGCTAATTAATTACAGCAACACGGGTCGATCGATAAGGTTAAGCTACGCTTGCCGCGGTTGCTCAGTGGATGGGTCATACTAAGACCCCTCCGTTCCTCGGAAAGCACGTTAAGCCATTGGTATCGGCTGTCATTCGTTAATCTTTGACAGTCGTCAGAAGCCCTAAAATCTGACAACCAGTTTTACCAAGGGTATCGTATTACCCAGTAACTGGGCTGTGGAGGTCAGATAGGCAGTCGCTGTATTATTGCAATACTGGTATTCAGCTGCATCCGGTTAGACTGGAAGGCAACTCCAACATAGTTGGGAAAAGGCTTGGCAGATGATGACGTAGAAATCCGAGTGAAACATCAACTAAAACCAATCAATCTGCCTAGCCTTTTCCCAACTATGTTGGGGTCGGCTTCCAGTCTAACCGGATGCAGCTGAATACCAGTATTTTACATGGAGCAACTGCCTATCTGACCTCCACAACCCAGTAACTGGGTAATACGATACCCCTTGGTAAGACTGGTTGTCAGACTTTCAGGCTTCTGACGACCTGTGACGACTGTCAAAGATCTACGAATGACAGCCGGGACCAACGGCTTAACGTGCTTTATGACCACCCCGGCAAGCGTAGCTTAACCTGATGGATTACTTAGCCACGAGCTCCTCAAACATCAACTAAAACCGTTTGATGAAATGAATCCAAGCAAAATGACTTAATTTCCGGCAGACTTGCCAACCGAGCTTATTGTACACCAACGGTCTTAGGGCCCTTTCTATAGTAGGTACATTATTGTACTCCCGGTTTTACGAGGCAGTACACCTAACTACTGAGTTACATAAAATGCATCTGGTTGATGTAACACCTGTTCGTACTTCTCTGGGAGGTAAAAATACATTGTTTTGAGAAGTATTCGTTAGTTGTTAGTACTGTTCTTGGGATTGGCTCTTGAAAAAGAGGTGTTAGGATCACAGTGAAATATGGACGATTATGCTCGATGTCCGCCACTTGTTTGGCCACCACTGGGGTACAGCGAAACAACTTTTAAAAAAAATGTCTTCGTTGTCCACCACGGGGGGACACACCTAACTTCAAAACACTTTAAAGTTGCTTCTCCATCGTCTCCGGCGCTGCGGGAAGTGCAACCCCTTTGCCCTTACGTAACAAAGGACAGGCACCCATGCTCACCTCCGCAGTTTCGGCTTGTTGGTCGCCTCCGGTGACCAACCTCAGCCGCTACGGCTCGCACGGGTGCCTGGATTTGTTAGAGCAGGCGGGGGTTGCTCTACCTTCGCGCCACCGGTTTTTATATACACTCTAGGGGTAGCAGCCAAAAGACTACGTGGAGTCGGGGTGCTCCGATTCGGTTTTGGAACATATTCGACCTATTTTAACCGTGAAGTGGTGGACATCGGGAATTATTTTTAAAAGTTGTTTCGCTGTCCCCCAGTGGTGGCCAAATCAGTGATGGACATCGGGAATATACCAATTTGGATGGTAATAAATTACTTCATCATCTGCACAGCTTTCCCCTATGTTGGGGTCGGCTTCCAGTTTTGCCAGATACAGCTTAGTACCAGTATTTTAAGTGGAGCGACTGCCTATCTGACCTCCACAACCCAGTTACTGGGTAATACGATTAGTATCCCTTGGTAAGACCGGTAATAAATTACATTGAATTGGCTTTTGGTAATAGTACTTATCATCACTGGTCTTTTTCATGGTTTCTCATGGTTGTGGTGATGGTTTGGCATGTGATGCCCAAGAATGAGAGACCATGTCTTGAGAAAAGTTTTGAGTATGAATCTAGATGGCTTTATGAATAGGGGAAGACCAAATAAACGTTGGATTGACTGTGTGAAAGATGATAATGGCTAGGAAAGACATGAATACTGAGCTGACGACTGATTGATCATGTATGACGGAAATAGAAGACATGCTGGTCCACCACAAATAAATTAGGCTAAGAGCTAGGAGCTAGTGGTTCTGATCAAACCATGCCCCACTTGCTGGAGTGTCCTAAGTGCCAGTCCAACCTAAAGAATGTCACTGATGCAATGTGGCCACCTACTGGTCACTATAAATATAAAAATATCGAAGAACCTACCTACTCAATCTGCCTAGCCTTTTTCTAACTATCTTGCTGGAGTAGGCTTCCAGTCTAAGTACCGGATGCAGCTGAATACCAGTATTTTACACACCCAGTATTTTTCACAACCCAGTAATTGATTAACGGTACCCCTTCCTTGGTAAGACTGATTATGTGACTTTCGGGCTTCTGACGACCCGTAACGACTGTCAAAGATCCACGAATGACAGCCGGGACCAACGGCTTAACTTGCTTTCCGAGGCACGGAGGGGTCTCGGTATGTAAAGATGGTCACACATCCACTGACCAACCCCGGCAAGCGTAGCTTAACCTGAACGATCGACCCGTGCAGCTGTTATTACTTAGCCACGAGCTCCTCCATTGAAGAAGAGTACTATCAATCTGCCTAGCCTTTTCCCAACTATGTTGGGGTCGGTTTCCAATCTAACCGGATGCAGCTGAATACAAGTATTTTACATGGAGCCACTGCCTATCTGACCTCCACAACCCAGTTACTGGGTAACACGATACCCCTTGGTATAAGACTGGTTGTCAGACTTTTGGACTTCTAACGACCCGTAACGATTGTCAAATATCCACATTTATGACAGCCGGGACCGACGGCTTAACGTGCTTTCCGAGGCACGGAGGAGTCACCCATCCACTGACCAACCCCGGCAAGCGTAGCTCAACCTGAGGGATCGACCCGAGCGGCTGTTATTACTTAGCCACGAGCTCCTCCATTGAAGAAGAGTACTATCTATACGAAAAAAGAGTTGGGATGCGATAATGCTCTTTCGTTTTGCTAGTTTTTGTAAGATTACGTATGGTGACTGGTAATTAGTGACCGATACCTAAACACATGATTGTGCTCATGATAACAATCAACTTTTACTATGGGAGCATACCTGAAATCGCGAATTAAAAATCAGCTGCCCCATACATTCATGTTCGCTTATCCCGTCAAAATGTAGGGAGCAGCTGATTTTTTTTTCGCGATTTCAGGTTTGGCCCCGTAGTAAAAGTTGTTTGGTTCTAATTACCAGTCACCCTATTATATATAGGGTGACTGGTAATTATACACCTAAACACATGATTGTGCTCATGATGACAAACAACTTTTACTATCGGACCAAACCTGAAATCGCGAAAATATCATGAGTATAATCATGCGTATAAGTATCGATCACTAATTACCAGTCACCCTATATATTGTCAGGAGATGATGAAATAGTACTCATTTTGATTTGATAAGACGGGCTGGTGTCCGCAACTTCAAAGCGCAAATTTTGCTTATGGATGGAAAAATCGTTTATTCGATCTGTGGCGGCATCTACATCGCCACATATGAACTACGCATCAATGACATGACGTCACGCAAACCTGCATCGCGCAATTAGAGTTTACCACGCGATTAGCATATATACAACGTCCCGACATCAACCGTCGGGCAGTAGCCCACCAGACACAGCACCCGTCTGGTCGGAGGATCCTCCCTTATTTCTATGGAGGATGAGTGAACTTTACACCCTGTTCCTCATGCCTCTAAACTGGTGACCCCGATCATGAACGTCAGCGCAGCCTTCGTGCAACTCCTTCAGCGTGACGTCATCAAGCATCACTTCCTCAAGCTTTCGAGCGGCGAGTCATACAGCCAGCCAGCATCGGCTTCAACAGGTATCCTGACCACCAGCATGCAGCGGACGCGCATTCCTGGTCATCACCTTCAGCCTCAACCCAGCACCCCAAGGAAGGCCAGCATCGCCTTGGTGTTCCTTATAACCTCCAACGCATTTTCGCAGCATCTTAGTTGTAATCATAACCAAACTATACTCCATTTACAATAAGATTATATTTATACAAACCTTTTTTACAGTGCGTTCAAACGATTTTGACTTCTATTGAGTTTGTGGCATGACAAATGGCAGCTGTAGAAAACAGTTGGTAGTGTAACCACTTTTTTGCCTTTAATGCCGTCCTTAAGCCTACGGAATAGAAGTCAAAATCGGTTGAACGGACTGTAAAAAAGGTTTGTTTAAATGTCTAATCTTATTGTAAATGGAGTATAGTTGATAAACTATTCAAATACTTTATTTAATGTTAAACAGATGTAAGAGAACAGGAGCTAGGGGTACTAACCTGAATAAACAACAACTAGGTAAACCGAATTTTTCGCCTTCGCCCGAAATACGTCACTACCACGAAAAGAAGTCTTAAACCCAGATTTTAAAGTCTACCAGCATGTTATATTATTAACCGAGATTTTGTTCAGTTTCAGTACATTCTCTAGAGACACGGTTTCCGTATAATTTAAATATTTAAACTTTTTAAACTTGTATTGAGCAACACGATGCCATAGAGTTGCTGTAGGATAATGTTTCTACATGGCCGTGCTTTTTTGAAAGGTATTCTAATATTAATTGTTAGTAATGGGTTGTTATTTTTTTCAGAGGAATTAAATAGACCTTCTTGTTTGTAGAAGAAGACCTATCTAAAAAGGTTTTGCATCAAATTTTACAAGCTTCTCAATAGGGATGATGCCTGGGTAAAGAGAAAGAAATTCTATTTAGTCCGTCAGTCAGATAATAAAAAAATATTAGACACGTATTTTTTGCTTTATCATATTAATAAAAAAATTCTTAGCTATCACGCGCAATTAGCTGACCCAGCTTTGCATAAATGGTGCAACCATTTATGCTATTTAGCTAATTGCTCACTGTACTTACTTAGGTATGACTGAAGCTGTTACATATCGTTGCATGAACTTTAGAGGTCAGGAAACTCCACGGACACTCATTTAAATCAAAATATTATGGTTACAAAATATTGGTTACATCATTCATGTTCAAATTATAATGAGAAGTTATTCACGCACGCTAATCTAGTACGGCCTCGACAGCATGTCGACAGCCACAGAGTATTTACCATTCGACGACACCGCGCCGCGACTCGGCACTCTGTCCATCATTATGTAGGGGTACCTACCTACGTCGTAATACCACAGTCCAGTCCACATACATTACATGATGCAGGTAGGTTGCTGTAATAGGTAGGTACCTACCTACTTACAACAACACAATGTTGCGTAAAAAAGAAAACCCGTTTTTTTTATAAAAAATAACTACTCCAACGCCTAAAAATTAACATAATATATAAAATCTATAAATAAGAGACTTTGATTATTTAATGTCTTTTTATTATTTTTAACTAGCTGCCCGACAGACATTGGCCTGTCCCAATTTCAATAATTCAAAATTCCCATAGAAAATCCACTTTCAGTTTTCCCGAATTTTCCAATTTTCCCGGCAACTTTTCCAATTTTTTTCTACATAAGAACATTCTCCTGACAATAATAAACACAACAAAAAAAGAATTAGCGAAATTGTTCCATCCGTTCACGCGTGATGCGATGACCAAGGGAAATAGAGATTCATTTTTATATAATAAGATATAAAAATGAATCTCTATTTCCCTTGGTCGTATCATCTTATGTGTATGGTCGTCTTGGTAATAATAAAGGTAAACAAAAAAAACCACATGTCTGGTTAACCGGGTTCCGTACCATCATTTCTTGTAAATTTTGTTGATGCTTTCTGAAAAACTGTGCTATTTAGAGACATCATTTTATTTTTCCTGTAATCTATACATAAACTTCTATCACATAGAATTATTTCTGATTTTTCTCTCTGCAATCTTCGGAGATAAGGGGGGGAACGGTATTTTTTTTTTACATTTTTCATCAAAAGTCGAAAACTACGCGGGCTAAAAAAAAAGAAAAAATGTTTGAGAATGTGCAAACAGCGTTATTTCATATGATACCCCACATGCCCTAGTAGCCCCACTTCGATTTTTTAAGACCCCTTTTCAGTCCCTCTTGCAAAAAAAGTATATCCAAATAGTGACCCAAATAGCACGTGACGTCAAAAAGAAAAATCTGAATTCCTCATACCCAGGGGTATTCGAAAATACCCCATGTATGTTCCGCGATTTTTTGTAGTTTTCGAGTTATTTTTGTTTTTGTAATTATTTAGTTTTCTACCGGTGGATCTTCAAAAGTTCATATCTTTTTTTGTAGTGGGTATTTTTCAGTTTTTTTTTTGTGACATGAAAGTAACATTCAAGACGAATGGGTACCTACTGTCACAAAAAAAACTGAAAAATAGACACTGCAAAAAAAGATATGAATTTTTGAAGTCCCACTGGTAGAAAACTCTAAATAATTAAGTACAAAAACAAAAATAACTCGAAAACTACAAAAAATCGCGGAACATACATGGGGTATTTTCGAATACCCCTGGGGATGAGGAATTCAGATTTTTCTTTTTGACGTCACTATTTGGACCACACTGTTTAATATTTCTATTTCTTTCTTATTTGCAAAATAGTTGGGCAAACGTCATCTAAAACTATTCCAAATTTCATGTTGATAGCATTAGTACCTAGTTCTTGAAATATTCAGCTGCGACAGTGAGTCACACCATAAGGGTTCCTTTTTACCATTTTGGTACGGAACCCTAACAAGAGCGTTTATGAAACCATAAAACCTGTCAAGAAGGAGTCGGACTCGCGCACCGAGGGTTCCGTACCATCATTTATATGTAATTAGGGTTCCGTACCAAAATGGTAAAAAGGAACCCTTATGGTGTGACTCAGTCTGTCTGTCACAGCTGAAAATTTCAAGAACTACTAATGCTATTAACTTGAAATTTGGAATAGTTTTAGATGACGTTTGCCCAACTATTTTGGGCAAAGCCCAACTATTTATACACCTTTCCATTTTTATAATTAATTAGTTAGGATACTTACTAGCTTTTGCCAGCGGCTTTACGGGTCTTAGTTTAGAAGATATAATGAGTTCAATTTTTAAGTATAGTTCAAGAGCTAGATTGAAGAGTTTACGATAAAATCTTTGATCTAGCTCTTGGTCTATACTTAAAAATTGAACTCATTATATCTTATAATTATAAACTAAGACCCGACTAAATCTGTGACTTGGCGACTAATTTCGACTAATTAGCGACTAAATCTGGGAGAAAACAGATCTTCGCTAGGTGCCCTAGTTTTTGAGATATAAAGGTGGCCAAGCTGGGGAGACTCTCTCCAGATCGGCCACCAATGACCCCTTATAACTTTTGAACCAGTGACCGACAAATTCTGATATTTGGCGACAAATTTCGACTAATTAACGACTAAATCTTTGTGCTATCAAAAGTAAAATCCCTGATGGTGGCCAAGCCAGTGTCAGCCACACGATACAGGCGTAATGTCGGTGTCTTATTTTGCTGCTTTGCCGAGTCTTGATGGTTGTCGATGAGAAGCATAACTTTATAACAGCAACAGGTTACCCTGAACTTCTACAAGTAGTCCCGACTATTAGAAATTCCGTTCTTACTTTGAAACATGCAAACATGGAAACAATGCACGTCAACCTAGCCGAGGTAGGTTAACTAAACTAATATTCTAAACTCTAAAGAGATAGAATTGGTTGTTATTGTTTGTAAAGTTTGTATTGAACCGATTACAAAAATTCTTTCATTGATACCTACTCGTAGAATGCACCTACACTATTGTCGAATGCCTTAGGCCCTGCGCGCAATGCCGTGCGGTGGAATGCGTTGCGTTAGTTCTGCCACACGCGGCGATGCCTACGGTGACTAAAACGCAGGCGTTTTTCTCACCGCAGTTCGCGCACTTCAAAAACATTCCATACTTCACAGGTTATGCGTTAGAAAAACGCACGGCAGTGCACGCAAGGCCTTAGCGCGAGCGCGCACTGACGTGCGTTTATGTAACGGCTTCTTCATGATTCTAGGACAACGGGAAATATCCTATAGGTTTCATTTACTTGCGAGTATCAAAACATGTCGCATAAATGGCCGTATTTTATAATGGGATGACTTAGAAGCTTTATTTTTTTAGAACTCCAAGGGACCATTAGACCTACGTATTTTTCAACTTGACACCTCCACGCAATCCTGAGAAAAAAGGGTCTTATTTTAATCCTATTTACACAAACGTTGAAACACGTATTTTTTATTTCTTACCAAATGCATGATTTTTCATATCCCTTACATAAGAAATGCTAAGTTTCCCTTACAAACTTTGGTTTAGGCGTGAAAAGGTAACAGACAGACAGAGTTACTTTCGAATTTCTAATATTAGTACCTATGTATAGATTGGAATGTCTGAAATCAATAAGATCAGGTAGGTACAGTCGGCTACATGAATTGGGTACCCCTCAAAAGACATGTGGGTTCAAATCCGCGATAGTCCGAAGTTGGTTTTTGTATTTTGCAAAAACATTTTATTATAATTAATGTATTGTTCTTGTGAATAAATAAGTTTATGTTAGTATTTATTTTTACTTAAGTCTGTCTTTATTATTGTCTTTTTCAATAAAACTAATACTTCTAATATTGCGTATTTACAAGCAATAAGAGGGTTGACATTTACGAAGTTATTCAACGTCTAAATAGACCAGAGGTTTCAAGACCGCTTGCCGTGCATAAGGTTGGAGGTTAAAATCTTAAGCACGAATTGTTTTTTGTCATGCATTATACATTTTTTTTATATATAGTATTTTTCTATTTTGAGTGAGTTTTTTAATTGTATTTTTTATTTTGTTTTTTTTTTTTATTATTTTAGTAATATTTCTAAAGAATTTAAAAATCAAGAAAAATAAAATACTTTAATAATCATTTAATAATATTTTTTATTGATATTAAGTAACAAAACTACAAAGATTTATATTTTACAATAATTTGATTTGATAATTTACAGTTACCTTATTAGACATATATGGGTTCCTAGACAAATGCGAAAGGTGAAGCAAAACTAGACTCATCAGACGGTAACTTCATTAAAGATTAGTAAAATGTATACTAGTATAACTACCCTCTAATAACAAACTATTCATTCACTGCGATTTCATAGACAGAGACAGAGTTATAACGCCAAGTAGATTGATAATTCGTTGAGATATTAACTACCTAACTGGCTTAGTTGCTAAGAGCTAGCGGTAAACATAACCAATGAGTCGAATGGTTCGAATCTCGTCCGGGCATTAGAAACACTTTTTGTATTATTCTTAAGGATTTATTGTTTGAATTGCAAAGTTGTAGCAAAGTTACTTTTAATACAACTGAGGTACCCAATTGATGAAGCCCACTGTACATTGGGTACAATGCTATTTATTTCTCGGAATAATAGATAAATGTTTTTATTATTTTATTTTAGATTGTTGCTCTACAAAAACCTAAAAAGGCAGTTGTATGGGGTGATCCAGTAAGTGTGTACGATTGCGGCTGGGAGGCTAGCGAATGGTTCTCGAGGTAAACAGTTAGAGCGAGCGCGCACTGCGGTGCGTTTCCGGTAGTTCTGCCGCACTGGGCGGGGCCTACAGTAACAAAACGCATGAACGCAGTGCGCGCACTTCAAAGACATTCCATACTTCACAGATTATGCGGTAGAAAAACGCACCGCAATGCGCGCTCGCCCTTAGGTACGGTTTTATGTTTACTTTTATATTAGTAGCTGTAGATATCTACTTACATTATTATTGTGCTATAAGCATTGCGTATTTACGTCTGCGTTATCAACCTCGTGTATATAGCTCACAGTTGACAAAGTTTATCAACATGACCATAGGTACTGACCATGCTGTAAATAAAAATATGTATTATTATAGGTACAGACGCCAGCACATCAAGCTACTACAATCTGATTTTCATATTTATCGCTAAAGCATTACGTTGAAGGTTGATTGGGAAGACAGTTTCGGGTAGCTTGACCTGCTGGCGTCTGTATGTGCTAACCCCTAAAGTTTTAAAATGTTACACTGCTACAACATTCAATTTAACTTCAAAAAGAGGTCAATGTTTCGAAACATTGACCTCTTTTTGAAGTTAAATTGAATTGATATACGAACGAATACGGATACGAACCATCGCATCACCCAACATCGTCATACTCACACCGGGCAGTTTGACGAACTAGCCAGCGAGCCCATATGAAATGTGATGAAATTGTTATCTGCTACCGTCTGAGTCACTTTATCTTTATGTCTGTGTAATCGACAGATGTTATAATTTGAGGGTATTCATTATTTATGTATTTATTTATTGAACAAGGCACACCAACGACATATTTACAAGGGAGATATGTGTGGGGGCATGTGTCGGGAAACTCTTCAGTGAATAAGTCCTTTTTAGGTATTGAAATATATTTTAAAGTTCACAAACTTCTCTTAAAATTATAAAATAGATTTTCTTAATAATTATGTTTATTCTATCAATGTCCGTTCCCACCGAAGTTAGGTATAGAAAAAGCCATGACTATAGTCGGTGACATCGGAAGCGCGGTGTCGTCATACGTTCGGTCCCTTTGTCGGTACAAAGTGCCGAGCTTGCAGGTTGGCTACGTAACACCTCCCCTGCCAGATGAGCAACTATTTGGTGACCTTGACGCCAAAAGTTGCGGCTCTCTTTTCATTTTCTGTCAACTAGGTATTAGCTGTTTGAGTTGTAATTTTACTTTCGCAGCTCGACGGTGGCGGCGACGAATGATATATAAGATGCTCAGTGCGCCTGCACCGAATAGTATGACTGTATAAAATGGAATTGTGGTATGGTCCAATCGTGTATAATGATTCAACTTGTATTTCGTCTTGCATGGTAGTTTGGTTCTGAATTACTCGAAGACTGCTTAGATCTGTAGTCTGCAAATGAAAACTGCGTGTCTTCGATAAAATCTCATAGTGTGGTAGAGCCAAGAGTTCCAATGGTTTGTAGCTGTCTAGCTCAATCAGAGCTTCCTTGGTCATAGAGATAGGCGTGGTTCTGCACGTTCCATCTATCTCCTGAGATTGTATGAGTTATTGAATACAGTCTGTTTTAAACATAATTTGGTGAACGATCCTCTGCTCGCATAGGTGCCAGGAGTTGACCTTCGGGCATTCAGCCTCTATATACACAAATTCCTGAGAATTGGATGCTATACAGGGTGCAGGTGGTACTATAATTTCACTATTCTTGGAACGGGAATAACAATTCATATATCTGATACTCAGTAGTAAATGTAATAGGAAACTTTATGACTACTAACATTGTACACTCGGTAAAAAAATGAAGCTAAGTTAAGAATCTTGTAATAATTTCTAATATTTAAGTGAATTATTTCGTCGGAACTATAAATACGTTCTAGTTGGCTTATCATATTTTTAAGATCTTTGACAGAAAGTACAGAATGATGAACTGATTTATCTCGACTAAAGGTTAATTTCACTCAGTAGTTCTTGTATCTTTTCGGTCAGAATCGCGAAAAGTTGCACAAGATGAGCGTACCTAATGAATTATTTGCTCATTATCATTATTAGTCATATTCATGACATAAGAAAGAGCTTTCTCCAATTTTCTCTGATTAATCGAAAGATTGCGGATTATCTGGTTTTGCTGAATTGTCATTTCTTTGGTGGTCTTTTTAAACGTGATTTTGCGACCGGACCACGACTTTTTGCGGTGTATATATGTACAGGTAAGTTCTTAACTACTTTGTCCTGAATATACCGAGGTGCTAATTTTTGTCTACTTGCCATTGGATTTCGTACATGTATGACTTGATTTTCTTCACAATTTAAAACGGGCTCCCTATCAACGTTACGCCGCGTCATTATATTTATGCGATCGGATAATGCAGAATCATGAATAATTTTATACACCGTTTCCATTCGATTACGATGTTCTTGAATATAAGTTTGAAGATATTGGTCTGTCATGTTTAAATCAATAGGATTTCGAGGATCGAAATGTCCAGAAATGACATCAAATGGTCTACACTTAGTTAAACTGTGGATAGAGCTATTATAGGCGATTAACGCGTACGGTATGAGACTTCGAATGGGTTCGTTTTTATGCTGAATTTTAAATAATCGTAAGTGTTCCAAAAGCGTGCTGTGGAAACGTTCTATGATGCCGTTTTCGTTTGGTGCATAGGCACTAGTCATATGGTGTTCTATTTTGTGCAAACGGAGAAATTCTGACAATACTTGATTTTTAAATTCGGTACCTTGATCCGTAGTTATATTTAAAGGAAAACCGTGATGAGTACTGTAAGTTAAAAGGGCTTTTAATATATTGGGTGCAGTAGAATCGGGTAAAAGATACGCCTGAGCGTATTTAGAGAATGAGTCTATGATAGTTAAGTATTTTTCATGGTCAATAGTCAGAACGTCTGCGTGTGCTAATTTGAACGGTTGAATTGGTGGAGGTACAACTCTGAACTGCGGGCGTATTGGATTTCGGTCATATTTTGCACATCTGCATATATTGCATTCATTTATAAATTTAGTAATATCTATTTTAATTTTCGGCCAAAAGTAACGTTGTGACAGCGAAAGATAAGTTTCGTTGATTCCGCGATGATTGGTCTTGCCTTCGTGGTATTTTTTTATTAATTCTAATTGGTTTGACTGATCACTAACGTTAATTACTTCACATTTGACTAAAACTAGGTTCATGGATGAATTTTCGAAAGTTTGCTGTAAAATCGGTATGATGCTCAACATTTTTTTGATGGGGTTTACAAGAATCGCTGTTCGGAGTTTTGGATCGACGTGGGACTTTATAACGTTAATAAGACTTCCTTCAATGCTATGTTCGTTAATGTCTACAGTAGTTTTCTGAAAGGACTGAAAAGGTTGAGTTGTCGTTGGTCTACTTTTAGGGTTACCATTTATTATATTAATGACTAACTGCCTCTTATATTTATTTAAAGGTTCGTCCGATATTGGAATTTCGAGAACAGGGTTTTCTAAGCTCGTGTGTATGGTTTCAATATGTGAGGAGGCTGTACCTTCTTGATACTGTGGGTCATTTGATCCTCCATCAATAACTGAGTGAGCCGACAGGGTTGATGACGAATGTATTGGGCTATTACCTTCAGCAGTTAATGTAGCAGATGTATCAGTATCTTCAGCAGTTAATGTAGCAGATGTATCAGAGTTTGCCATTTCAGAGTGATTAACGAACAAGGACATCGTTTCATTTTGGTTGATTTGAATACGTGACAAAGCATCCGCATTAGTATTGATTTTACCTTTTTTATGAACAATACTATAATCATATTCTGCTAACCTCAGTCTCCATCTCGTGAGGCGTGAACCTGGTTCTTTAAGATTCATTAGCCAGATTAAGGGTTTGTGATCAGTTTTTATTTTAAATTCTCTGCCGAAAAGGTAAGGCCTGAAATATTTTGTAGCCCAGACTATTGCGAGTAACTCTTTCTCGATCGTGGAGTAATTAATTTCGCTGTCATTTAAAGTTCTAGATGCGTATGCTATGGGTTTGTCAGAACCAACAGGTCCCTGAGAAAGTATTGCTCCCAAGGCCACGTTTGAGGCGTCTGTGGTTAAAATAAATTCTTTGCTAAAATCTGGATATTTTAGAATAGGGTCATTTGTAAGAAGAGTTTTACATTGTTCAAAGCAGTTCAGGTATTCTGGAGTCAAATTAATTTTAGCGCCTTTTTTAAGACATGACGTAAATGGTTTAGTGACACGTGCGAAATCCGGTTTAAAACGTCTGTAATAACCAAGTAAACCTAAGAATGCTTTAATCTGCTTAGGGGTTTTTGGAATCGGATAATTTACAACAGCAGATATTTTATCCGGGTTTGGTTTCACACCGTCTGTAGTAATTATATGTCCAAGATAGGGCGTTTCGTGTTTGAGAAATTCCGACTTATCCATCTGAATTTTTAAATTTGAATTTCTAAGACGTTCAAATATAGCGCGTAAATTAACTATATGTTCTTGCAAGGACGTCGAAAATACCAAAATATCGTCCATGTATGTGGTACAATTTGGTAATCCGCGAAGGACATTGTCCATCACACGTTGAAATGTAGCCGGAGAATTTTTTAAACCCATGGGCATTCTAACGTATTCAAAATGGCCTTGCTCTACACTAAATGCCGTTTTCGGAATATCGGACGGATTTAGCTGTATTTGTAGAAATCCAGATTTTAAATCTAATGTCGAAAAGTATAAACATCTGCCTAATATTTCTAAAATATCATTAATGTTCGGGATCGGATATTTATCATTAATTGTTTTTGCATTGAGTTGGCGAAAGTCAATGACTAAGCGCCACTTAACTTTGCCAGACGCGTCACTTTTTTTTGGTACTATCCATATTGGCGCGTTCCAAGGCGATGAAGATGGTTGAATAATACCTTGGTGTAGCATCGATTCTATTTGGTTTTGTACTTCCTTTTTATGTACGTAAGGGTATCTGTAGCTTTTACTGTATACCGGTCTATCGTCTACGGTTCTGATATGATGTTTGATTTCATTAGTAAAGGTTAATGGTTCATTTTCGAGATAAAATACATCGGCATATTCTTTGCAAAGATTAATTAAATTGACTGTCTCTTCTGCGTTTAAATGTTCTATGCGCAAGTGCGATAAGACTTGCTGTGTTCGCATATCAGTATTCACGGTCATGTTTAATGCTCGAGTTACGGGCATTGTTTGTTCGTTAAAAATATGTGCGAAAATAGGTTTTGCTATAGAAATTACAATGGCTTTATCCGTCGGATTTGAAATTTGCACATGTATGATTATTTTCAGCTGATGACAAGCATTCGCTGATGTAGCAATCAGAAATTGATTGTTCTTCAATATAAATGTCTCCTTGCTCAATATTAGTAGGCACCTTGATTAACTGAGTAGTTTGTGCAGGTATAGTAACTTGATAAGAGTTTAAGCATCCAGGATTATATAAAATTATGGGAATTTTAGTGATTTTAGTCTCTAACGTGAGCGTAGCAAGGTCGATTTTTGCGTTCCATTTTTTTAATTGTTCGCAACCTATCAACCCATCAAAGAAATTATGAAATCTATATAGCTATAATTTTATCGGGTTTTTATCTTTAACTTCATCGAAACAGGGCACAGTTAACGAGTAATAATTTTGGGTAGTCACGTGGGTATTTGTGACCAAAAAGGGGTCATAGTTAAGTTGGATATGCGGATAAAATTTTTCGTAAGCTTCCGGGCTTATAAAAGACTCATTTGCTCCGGTGTCGATTAAAAGTTTTATCGGTGGATCATTTATTTGAATATAAGGTAAATGGCGTTTGCTATGTATATTTAGTTCTATCCGGGGGCACTTTTCTCCAAGGTTTGGTAAAAATTTGTAGTCTGATGGTTTTGGACATCAAAAGTTTGATTGTCAACGACAAGGTCGGTGAAAAAAATGTCAGGGTCGTTTGTATTTGTATCAGTAACATCAGTGTCCTGGATATTGCAATCATAGTAACAATAATGATCGTTAAAAGATTCGTTAAAGTTCGCTTCTTTAACCTGTGGAATATTAATCGGCGTCAAACTGCGTCTGCCACTGTAGTTCATGGGCGGCAGAGTTCGCGCGACGGGGTAACTAATGCCACTCATAGGTTTTGGATAATTATTCTGAGGTGCTTGGCGTAGTGGGATTCGAAATCCAGTTGACATGTTGGTAGGGAGTGCTCTAAATATTTGTTGAGTCTTTGTAGGTCTCGGATAGGGTTGTCTGAACTGATCTGGTCGTGCATGATATTGTGGTGGATATTGAAATACCAAAGGCTGGATTTGAGGGCTCGGGTTTATTGGAAATGTTGAATTTTGATTTTCTGGCCTAACCGAACGAAAATTAGGCTGTGACGAAGAAGTAGAAGGATTACCCTGCCCAAAATTTTGGAGTTTTTCTTTTGATGGTACAAATTTATTTCTTTTCTGTAGATATAATATATTTAATTCGTCCTGTGCGTATTCAAGAGCGCTTTCTAGAGTTGAAGGTCTCATACATCTTATCCTAGAACCCAGTGGTTCTTCTAAACCTTTCAAAAAGCTCTGTAAAGCTAGTTTTTTATAAAGAGTTCGTTTGGATTCTATGGTAGTTTTTATAGATTCGTGTAATTCGATGTACGTCATAATTGTGCATAATAAGTGTTGAACTTTTTCGTAAAATAATTGTATCGTATCGGTTCCCTGAACCAAGAGAGAAAGATCAGTATACAATGACGATTCATCTCTGTGATCTGAAAATGTATTAATTAAGGTTGATCTTATACCATTCCAGTCACTTGGAATTCCGTTAGTTGCCAAAGTACGTGCAGCGTTACCAGTAATCTTGTTTAAAATTCCATTAATCAAAGATAAGTTCGAAAGCTGACGTTCTGGTTCTGGACTGATATAAGTGAGCACTAACTGATCACACAAGTTCAAAAATCTAGTTAAAACATTAGGGTTTCCGTCAAATTCCGGAACTAGTCTAAGTGATTTATAGATTTTGTCTGATAAATCTACCTGATCCATGTCGGATGTAGAACTACCCGATTCCACCGTTGTTTCTAAATCTTCTGCTATATCTTCTAAATTACGAAAGGCGTCACTTCGCGCGATGCGTAATTGATTGCGCCTACTAATCCTAAGGTCCCTATTACTAAGTGGATGAAAAATTTTGGAAAATTATAGTACCTTGCGTTAAAAATATAACAACCAATAATAGGACTTATGTACTTACATGAGTAGCATTGCTTGCGAGCGTTGTTTCATCGATTTTTGGATGTCCCAATCTCCGTAGCAACAGCTTCCACGACAGGCCTCCAATAGGTTCTTCGTCCAGACGGTTGATGCGCCGTTTTCCTGATTTTTAGGTATTTCACATCACCACACCTTAAGGCGGGGTGCAAGCAAGCGCCGTAGGTATTAAATGCTTACCGCAGCCCCCGCAAGGTGTAGCGATACGTAATAAATTACGATGCGCGGGAAACGCGCGCCAAGCGCACCGCTCATGAGTTCATGAACTCGAGTAGGTACTATGTTGCGTCACAGAATAGAGCAATGCAGTAGATAAACTTGAACTGATTAGTATACAAGTTTATTTTGTTTTATTTTTCTAGTAAGTATTTTTGAAAGTTTTAGACAGATTATTATTTCATTGTAAACTTGAACAGTTAAAATAAATAAAAATAACTACTTATACTTATTTATTTTTGTGAATAAGGTGGATTTAAAATCTGACTGACACGAAGACCTTTACCCGTACGATTCAAAACTAAGCGCCGCGCACCATTTTACTTTACGTTCATTCCCCACGACAGCGACACCACTGAAAACGATACCACTGGTGTGGTATCGTGGGGAATGACAGAAACTACTATTCCCCACGCCATGCGACACCACCGACTGTATTGTGCTGTTAGTGATGTCCAGCTACATAACAATGATGTGTTACATAACAATTTAGACCTTATTGACATTCATGTTTTCTTGTTAAATTTAGCTTCCAGACCATTTACCAAGTATCTTGGACCAAAAAAACAAATGGTTTGTAAAATGTCTATAAGGTCGAAATTAGCTTGACACCCTAGAAATGATGTGCATAATAATCTAGACACTTTCTGAGGTGTCAAGCGAATTTAGACCTTATTGACATTCATGTTTTTGTGTTAAATTCAGCTTCCAGATCATTTACCGAGTATTCTGGACCAAAAAAACAAAGGGTTTGTAAAATGTCAATAAGCTCGAAATTAGCTTGAGACCTTTATCGTTTTCAGCGAACTTAAATACTACGAAATGACCGTTCATTCCCCACGACACCACTGGTGGTGTCGTCGGGAATGACAGAAACTAGTATTCCCCACGACACCAATGACTGCATTGTGAGTGATGTCCAGCTAATTTTTAAACGTAACAATGATGTGTTATTTTTAAACGACTTAAAAAACGGAGGAGAATATCAATTCAGTTGTATTTTTTTTTTTTTTTATGTTTGTTACTGCAGTACTCCGTCATTTAGAAGCCGATTTGGAAAGTTCTTTTTTTATTTTATTCGTTATGTCAACACAAAAAAAAAACGGAGGGGCATAACTTCTTATGCTCTAGTTTTTTTTTCTTGAGAGGACGTGATTACGGTCAAAATGAAAATCCAAGATGGCGGCTGCAAAAATTTTCGAATTTTTCGACATGGGCGTCAATTTCGAGATATTTGAGGTCGCTGAAAACGATAATGGGGTCAAAATGAAAATCCAAGATGGCGGCTGCGAAAATTTTCTAATTTTTCGTCATGGGTGTCATTTTCGTGATATTTGGGGTCGCTGAAAACGATAGTGGGGTCAAAATGAAAATCCAAGATGGCGGCTGCGAAAATTTCCTAACTTTTCGTCATGGGTGTCATTTTCGTGATATTTTAGGTCGCTGAAAACGATAGTCGGGTAAAAAGGAAAATCCAAGATGGCGGCTGCGAAAATTCCCTAACTTTTCGTCATGGGTGTCATTTTCGTGATATTTTAGGTCGCAGAAAACGATTGTGGGGTCAAAAGGAAAATCCAAGATAGCGGCTATGAAAATTTCCTAACTTTTCGTCATGGGTGTCATTTTCGTGATATTTTAGGTCGCTGAAAACGATAGTCATTCATTTTGACCCCATTATCGTTTGCAGCGACCTTAAATATCACGAAAATGACACCCATGTCAAAAAATTTGAAAATTTTCGCAGCCGCCATCTTGGATTTTCATTTTGACCCCACTATCGTTTTCAGCGACCTCAAATATCACGAAAATGACACCCATGACGAAAAATTAGGAAATTTTCGCAGCCGCCATCTTGGATTTTCATTTTGAACCCACTATCGTTTTGAGCACCCTCTAAAACCATGGAAACGACACCCATGACGAAAAATTAGGAAATTTTCGCAGCCGCCATCTTGGATTTTCATTTTGACCCCACTATCGTTTTCAGCGACCTCAAATATCACGAAAATGACACCCATGACGAAAAATTTGGAAATTTTCACAGCCGCCATCTTGGATTTTCATTTTGACCCCGCAATCGTTTTCAGCGACCTAAAATATCACGAAAATGACACCCATGACGAAAAATTAGGAAATTTTCGCAGCTGCCATCTTGGATTTTCATTTTGACCCCACTATCGGTTTCAGCGACCTCAAATATCACGAAAATGACACCCATGTCGAAAAATTTGGAAATTTTCGCAGCCGCCATCTTGGATTTTCATTTTGACCCCACTATCGTTTTCAGCGACCTAAAATATCACGAAAATGACACCCATGACGAAAAATTAGGAAATTTTCGCAGCCGCCATCTTGGATTTTCATTTTGACCCCACTATCGTTTTCAGCGACCTAAAATATCACGAAAACGACACCCATGACGAAAAATTAGGAAATTTTTGCAGCCGCCATCTTGGATTTTCATTTTGACCCCACTATCGTTTTTAGCGACCTAAAATATCACGAAAACGACACCCATGACGACAAATTAGGAAATTTTTGCAGCCGCCATCTTGGATTTTCATTTTGACCCCACTATCGTTTTTAGCGACCTAAAATATCACGAAAATGACACCCATGACGAAAAATTTGGAAATTTTCGCAGCCGCCATCTTGGATTTTCATTTTGACCCCACTATCGTTTTTAGCGACCTAAAATATCACGAAAATGACACCCATGACGAAAAATTTGGAAATTTTCGCAGCCGCCATCTTGGATTTTCATTTTGACCCCACTATCGGTTTCAGCGACCTCAAATATCACGAAAATGACACCCATGTCGAAAAATTTGGAAATTTTCGCAGCCGCCATCTTGGATTTTCATTTTGACCCCACTATCGTTTTCAGCGACCTAAAATATCACGAAAATGACACCCATGACGAAAAATTAGGAAATTTTCGCAGCCGCCATCTTGGATTTTCATTTTGACCCCACTATCGTTTTCAGCGACCTAAAATATCACGAAAATGACACCCATGACGAAAAATTAGGAAATTTTCGCAGCCGCCATCTTGGATTTTCATTTTGACCCCACTATCGGTTTCAGCGACCTCAAATATCACGAAAATGACACCCATGACGAAAAATTAGGAAATTTTCGCAGCCGCCATCTTGGATTTTCATTTTGACCCCACTATCGGTTTCAGCGACCTCAAATATCACGAAAATGACACCCATGTCGAAAAATTTGGAAATTTTCGCAGCCGCCATCTTGGATTTTCATTTTGATCCCACTATCGTTTTCAGCGACCTAAAATATCACGAAAATGACACCCATGACGAAAAATTAGGAAATTTTCGCATCCGCCATCTTGGATTTTCATTTTGACCCCACTATCATTTTCAGCGACCTAAAATATCACGAAAACGACACCCATGACGAAAAATTGGAAATTTTTGCAGCCGCCATCTTGGATTTTCATTTTGACCTTGAAATACAAAAAAAATAAGAAGATACCTAATTGGAAAAAAAACTTAATTTAAAAAAAAAATCTTATTTATGTAGGTATACAGAAAAATACATTTGAGGGCCTACTTATTTTCTGAACATCCCTGCCCAACCCTTTGAAAGAATTCAGGCGTGATGTTATGAAGAAATCTCATTTCCTATCCGATATTCATTATAAAACCACCCGTACTAACTTTATTCTGTGGCACCTATCTATTTGAGATTTGAAAATAGTGAACCAAAAATTTGCGCGTCAGGCGGCTTTATAAGCTCCAGTGTAGGGTTCAAATTCAACTGTTTTACACACTTGATGCGATTGGTAAACATAGGCCGTGATAAAAATAAATACCAATAATACTTTTGCGCGCGTGACGTCTTTATTTACATAGGCATAGCGTTCAAATTCAACTGTTTTCAACACATGCTAATTTGTGCCGGTCGCAGCCGGTGACAGAAGTTAGCGGGGGTGGCGGGTTCGAAAAATTGGCACACGTCCGACCTCCGTCACGTTCCGCTCGGGACTAAACGGCTCAGGGCGAGCGTTTGCGAAGCTGAAAACACTTGACATTGGAATTAGTGATATAAATATTTTGATATTTCAAATTATGATAGCCGTTATAAATTACATTTTTTACGACCTTTATTATGGCATAAGTTTTATTGTTCAAAGCCTAATATAAATCAAATGAAATAAGATATAGATCATAATTTAGACTTGTCTTTGCGATTTAATTGGATGCAGTAAAGTGCAAGTAATCGTGTATCGGACGGCCGAAATTTCTAGATCGAAGTCTGAACTAAGTAATATATTTTTTTCAAAATTTAAATACCTGTTATCTACGAATAAAACACTAAACAAAACGACGTTTTTACGGCTCTCACCGCCTTAAAGTTGGGGAGTGGGGGCTCGCTACGTCACTTGTACGTATAAAACCTAGCTACGCGTGACGTCATGCCATATTTTAACTCAATGTATCGCCGTAATTTTTTGATTACGTAAAAAAAGAAAAAATACGTGTCTAATATTATTTAATAATCTCTATGACGGACAATAAATAAATTTTTAGTCATCATCCCTATTACTAGCTTTTGCCAACGGCTTCGCCCGCGTGGATGTCGGAAAATATCCCACGGGAACTTACTACCGGGAATTCTTTCCTTGTTCCTTGTCTACATTATAAAGGAAACCTCTGTGCAAAATTTCAGCTTTCTAGGTCCAAGGGTTTGGGCTGGGCGTTGATGAGTCAGTCAATCGGTCAGTCAGTCATTCATTCAGTCAGTCAGGACTTTTTTATTAATATAGATAGAGAGATTTGCTAGTTTGTGCATTCCGGCGAATTTTGTTGAGCGAATTTTGGGCAACTTTCTTTGAGCCTATCAATAAGTTGGTGTTTCCGTATGTAGTGTGTTGTTTTCGATGAGATACGTTTATTTAGGTAGAAATAACCTGATGGAACTCTCAAGAACTCAACCGGTCAACCTTTTCAACGTTTACAGGGACTTAATTATCCTAAAAGCTAGAGATAGCCTTTTACCAACTATAATCGGTGACAGTTGCCGGCACAAGTGAATTTTGCATTGTCATCTTGTTAACAGGTACAATACTGAACAATTTACTTTCTTTCAGTTTGTTTACGTGTTATAATTACAGTCAGCAACATAGTTCACTTTTATACGGCTACTTGTTGATGCCCAATGACCTTTGTAGATACGTAAACATAACCTTAATTTGGTTTGGTGACAGAACTCCTTGCTAGTCATCTAATCTAATTTTTCTTAAAAATTCATTTTCTTTTTAAACTAATCATCATAAACTGCTGCCACAACTACCTATTCTCTTCTAATTTGTTTTTTCTTTGCCTTATAAATCATGATGACTCGCAGCGCCCGTGCTCGCCTTGAAGAGTCCAAACTCAGCCAGGCTTTGAGCGAATTAAAGGCGTTAAAGGAGTACTGTGACCAACTAAATAAGGAAATAAATGACAATGAAAGAGTGCTCTTTGATGCCCATGAAATGAATAGGAAGTTGAAAACCGAAATGGCACAGATATATATTCAATACAACGATGCCATAGAAGCCCGGGATAGACTCCAAATTGTTGTGGACGGGTTCAGCCAGTGTAGCATAGAGTATGAACAAGCTCTTAGTCACAAACATTTACTTCAACAGCAGCTGCATGAGGCTCAAAGTCAGATTACGGAACTTGAGACCACAAATCTAAACATCACTGCCTCGCTGAATCAAAGTCTGTTCAGCGAATTGGTGTCTATTGCCCCGTCAATGGTTTCTGCCATAAACTCCACATGCAATATTGATTTGACAGGTGATGAATCAGATTCAAGTAATTCAGTGAGGTTAGTCACCAGTAGAAACAAACTAAAAAAATACATTAAAATTAATAAATACATTGTTAAAACAAAAAAAATGGTAAAAAGACAAAGATTCTTTACCAAAAATGTTAAACTTCATAGAGATAGGTTAAATTTAATTAAACAATTAGATATTTTTTCTTTTAATTTGGAGCAAAGCACTAGGAAATACAACATTGACACACAGGACTTGCAATCTCAACTTGACCATCTACAAGAGAAACTTAGTTTATTGACTGATAAATATAATACCTCCGAAGATCTGTTGAGGGAATCTGTGTTGGCAATGAATGAGCTGGTTAACTCACAAACAAACAACTGTGAGCATTGTCAGACACCGTCCAATGTCCCTATACCGGACCATTCATTGACAACTTGCAATACCACCTTACCGCAGCCCTGTGTTAATTTGACATTTCCTGCTATTGATAGTTGCAATAAGAAACATTGTAAACAAATTATAAATAATGATATTATATTATTTTGTGATGAGATTGGAAAGGACTTAGGCCACTTGTTGTCAGATGAATATCCAGGACACTCCATAATAAACTACTGTATGCCTGGTTGTTCTTTGTTTGATATTATGAAACAAATTATTAAATGTAACTTTAACCAGGATACTACTTTATTAATTTTTATGGGTAATAGGAGAAATGTGAACAAAGGAGAATTGCTAAAATATTATAGAACATTGTGTAATCTTAGTTTAAGAAAAATTGTATTGTTTACATTCCCCTATAGTAACAGTTTGCCACAGGAAGAAAATGAGTTAAGATTTGAAATAAACATGACACTACATAATTTGACATTCAATAATAATCTATTCCATTTAGTTGATACTAACAATTATGTTGGTAATAATTTGTATTTGACAAGAGATAGATATAATATTGTTATGTACTATCTTCCTAACTACTTCAAAAGACAGATAGCTGTGTCGCTATCATATTTTTTTTCTATTTCAGCCAAAAATTTGGCTAAACAACTTGCTTCTTTTGAGCAATGCAATGACATTTTAAATAATTCTGCCAATAATTTGGCAGCAACTAATGACATTGATTATCATTTAAATTAGAAATTAGGACAATAGAGGAAACCTCTTGCTTAATAAATGAAGAAAATTTAAATACTGATTTAAATCATGTAAATGTTACAAAAAGTCCTTCTTTAATAGCACACCCATCAATTTATAGTACCTTAAATAAATGTGATAATAATACTCTAAAAATAGTTCATCAAAATATACAGGGAGTGATAGGTAAGGAATTAGAATTGGAGCTGTTCATGAACTGTAGTTATATTGATATCCTTTGTGTAACTGAACATTGGTTAAGAGACCACCAGTTCATGTTCAGCTTTAACAACCACCAGGTTGCCAGCTCATTCAGCAGGGTTAATATGATACGTGGTGGATCTCTAATAATTGTTCGTAACAATATGAAATTTAAAGAACGTAAGGATATAGTGAGCCTCTCTGTTGAGCGAGTTATTGAAATAGCTTGCATTGAGCTTGAGCAGTTCATTGTAATGAGCGTGTACAGACCCCCATGTGCTTCATATGATGTTTTTGAGAAATATATGGAAGAAGTATTATTAAAGACTTGTAACAGTAATAAAACAGTTGCTGTCTGTGGAGATTTCAATATTAATATACTGGAAACATCACCTTCTGTAAATAAGTTTATAACCTTATTAAAGTCATATAATTTGTTCAATACATTCTTTGAGCCGACTAGAATAACTGCCACTAGTGCTACCTGTATTGACAATATTTTTTCAAACTCAAGACCTTCTACCCATTTAATTATAAATGAGTTGGACTCTGATCACTGTGGCCAGTTAGTCACTTTCCCTCAGAAAATAGTCAGAGCTCAAAGAAAACTTGTTAGTTTTGTTCCGGTAAACAAAAGTCGCTTAGAACAATTTAAAAAGAATTTAATAGAAAAACTACCAGATTTGCCTTATCACACCAACCCCGATCAAGCTTATACTATACTATTTAACCTCATCAATTGTGAGTTTAGGAAGGTATTCACATCAAAAACATTACCTGTTTGTGACCGCGTTATATTTAGTGATTGGGCAACACCAGGTATTTATAAAAGTAGGCAGAAATTATATGAATTGTACCATGAAAAAACCTATAACTATGATGAAACATTTAAAGAATTTGTTAAAAATTACTCTAAAACTTTTAAAAAAGCCTGTTCGTCAGCAAAAGCCATACACATTAAAAATAAAATAAAATGTTCTGGAAATAAAATTAAAACAACTTGGAATATTATTAATTCAGAAACGGGAAGAACGACAGTTCGGAATCGTGACTTCCATCTAAAAATCAATGATGTAGATATTAAGGCAGACGTGGAGGTGGCTACTGAGTTTGAAAATTTCTTCACTAATATTCCCATTTTAACAACCAAAGCTCTGTCATCGTCGTCCTCCACTTCTGCTTACTCAATACTAAAAGAATGTGTACCAGAATGTGATAAACACTTTAAATTCGCAATTGTTACTGCTAAAGACGTTATAGATTCTTTTAAAGATCTCGAGGTAAAAAAAACTGCTGACCTTTGGGGGTTATCAGTATATACCATGTCTTCAATAATTGATATTATTGCACCCTTTTTATCAATTGTTTTTAATTCTTGTATTGCATCTGGTGTATTTCCTGATCTGATGAAACTTAGCAAAGTGATTCCACTGTTCAAATCTGGCAGCCCGACTGATCCCACTAATTTTCGGCCTATTTCGATATTACCTACATTGAGCAAAATCTTTGAAAAAATAATTTTAAAACAAATGTTAGGACATTTCAATACACATAATTTACTTCATCTGAAACAGTTTGGTTTTACAAAGGGTCGTTCAACTACAGACGCGGGCGTGGAATTACTGAAGAGCATATTCGAGGCCTGGGAGGAGTCGCAGGATGCTCTTGGCATTTTCTGTGACTTGTCCAAGGCCTTCGATTGCGTAAATCATGATACACTCATCAGGAAGCTGTACCACTATGGTATAAGGGACAGGGCTCTCGAACTTCTGACTTCTTATCTGAACAACAGAATTCAAAGGGTAGATGTTAATGGCAAGAGATCTGCAGGATCTGCGGTCACTATGGGCGTTCCACAGGGTTCAATTCTGGGTCCTTTCTTGTTTCTTATTTATATAAATGACTTACCTTATCACATAAGGGACAATCACAAGATTGTATTATTCGCAGATGACACTTCCCTCATTTTTAAAATCAAACGTCAGTTAGTCAACTTTGAACAAGTTAACGATGCACTGTCTAGGGTTGTCCATTGGTTTAATGTAAATAATCTTCTCCTGAATGAAAAAAAGACTAAACTAATCAAATTTTCAACGCCAAATGTCAGGCAGCTAACTACCAATGTTCAACTTAATGGAATAGAGTTGGACCCTGTTGAGTCGACGGTTTTTCTTGGAATAACCATTGACGGTAAATTGCAATGGGGCCCACACATAGAAAAATTGTCAGGAAGGCTTAGTTCGGCCGCCTATGCTGTTAAAAAAATTCGACAGATAACTGATGTGGATACAGCCAGAATTGTTTATTTTAGTTATTTTCATAGCCTTATGTCTTATGGGATTCTTCTCTGGGGAACCTGTGCGGGCATTAATACTATCTTTGTTTTACAGAAAAGGGCTGTTCGAGCCATTTACAATCTAGGTCCAAGGGATTCCCTTCGAGAGAAGTTCAAGGAAATAAATATTCTGACTGTAGCCTCTCAATATATATTTGAAAATCTATTGTATGTACACAAAAATATATCCAATTTTAAGAAGATGTCCGATATTCATAGTTTAAATACTAGGAATAAACACAATCTTGCTGTACATCGCACTCGTCTCCACAGAGTAGGCAACTCGTTCATGGGTCAATGTATATGCTTTTACAACAAACTTCCCATTGACATTCGAAACTTGCCCATTAAACGATTTAAAAGCTGCATTAAAACCAAACTTTGTAAAAAGGGCTACTATAAAATTTCTGATTATTTAGAAGACAAAAAAGCTTGGGTTTGAGCTATTCAATCAACTTTGTAGTATATATAATACCAAAACTCATTATAATAAATAAAATGACAAACCTTTGTTAAAAAATCAATGTAAATTGTTAAAAAATTAAAATTATTGTAAATGTGAGCACTATGTGGATCTTTTTTTTTTCTTTTTTAGTATTATTGATGGTCTGATATTTTTGAGTACTTTATGCGACCTACCCAAACGTCCTTTCTTTGGTATTGTTCGTCGAGTTATTGAGCTCCTGAAATCCTGAGTTGAGCTGCACGATTGTTGACAAATGCTTGCACTGACTGGACAGGTCCACTCAAATTTTTATGGTTCTTTCCTCAAAAGACCATTTCAGACTGGATCTACATGGTCCTCACATGATCTGACCAAGATTATGTCTGGACTTTAAAAGAGACTTTGACCCCTGAGTTTGTTTCGCCATTTCTTCTCAGGGTAGTCAGATAGGAAATGTCGACTTCATCTAGCTTATTTAAAAAAAAAAAAAAAATATGACGTGTAAAAGTGATTTCGATATCCTATTTACAGAATAAACAATTTCATTTCATTTCATTTCATTTCATTTCATTTCATTTCATTATGCTGGTGTCGGCTTCCAGTCTAACCAGCTGAATACCAGTATTTTACGTGGAGCGACTGCTTATCTGACCTCAACCAGTTACTGGGTAACACGATACCCCGTCAACACTGATTGTCAGACTTTCGGGCTTCTGACTAGTGACTACTGTTTAGAGATCTACGAAAGATAGCCGGGACCAACTGCTCAGCATGCTTTCCGAGGTACCGTTTGTGGGAAAATCGGATACAGGCACTTACAGGTATCACTTTGGAAGTTATGAAATATGAATGTGAATGTGTCTTATTTATTAGGATTTCTTTCTGGAAAATAAAAGATTTCATTTCATATTTATCATTTTTATTGCAAGACTTGGTTTTTCCATTTGGAAATTCCCAATTGCAACCCAAGCCCGGATTTCTGCTCAGTTAATGGCGGCTTCTAGGTATTATTATACGGGCCTTATAACATAGGGAACTAACGCTCCCTATACGTTTCCCTCTGCATACCCCTTCTGAGAATACAGTCGTGATGTTTATGCATGTATTATTAATAGAATTTTAAGTATGTACGCTACGTTGCACCACTCCATGTACCAGGCTAGCATAGAACCGTAATGTGTTTCTGATTGCATGCTCGACGCTGATTTTGACAAAAGTGCAGTTGAATGTGCTCATATAGTTCCAATAATGCCACAGATAGGTATTGGTTTCGAAATATCAGATCCAATGTCCAGCCATCGCATAGGTTAGGTACTTAAGTGTGAATAGCATTGTCTTGACCAATATTATTATTTAGATGCCTAAGATTGTAGTCGGAGAATGGCACTTTTGTCATTAGAACTACTTGCATTTTCTTATACCCTAGTCCCACCTATTTTGTACATATTTTTCTTATATGATTTTTGAAGTAAGGATATTAATATTCCTCTTTAGTGTTTGAAATTATAATGCAGTCTCAAAACCGCGAGACTTAGCTCCATTCTTGCATCCCTCGAGACATACCTACTACACTTAGTACATAGCATGAATACATACAACGGAATCCGCACACTACCGCGTTCTGAAACTAAAGTTAAATTTGCAAGTGATAGATATGCGAGGCACTCCTGGAATGTAATTTTCACACGCTCAAGCGACGTCACTGAAGCCCCCGCCCCGCGGCGCCACCCTCGCCCGCCCGCCGCCCCCTTTGTAGTCTGAGAGACAGACGGACTGAAGGAATCCTCATCTACATATTTAGTTAAAATACACCGAGATATTTGAAAGTACAAAAAATTAGAATTCACAACACATTAGGTACAACATTAATAAAATATTTCTTATGGCCTTCCTCCATTAGTACAGCCAAGTGATCATCATCGAGCCAAAACCTGTTGTCTGGCTGTATAATCTAATTCCTCACTGACGATCCTCAGCAATTGATACTTTGATAGGTACTTCCAATTAATTTAATTAGGTAATATTAAGGTATTTTTGTTATTTTTTTCATTGCAACGAATTTGCCTAGAAGGTTTGGCAGGATGCTACTGCGAGGGCAGGGGCAAAACTGACAACTTTTGCCGGGGTAGAATTTAAGCACATCACATTGGAATTTTGTTAGTGTCTATGTTAAGTTCGGTCATTGTTACTGTTTTTAGGGAGTAGATAGGTACTTACATAAACTTAAAATATTTAAAGCTAGTAGGTAATTCTGCGAACAGTAGACATACGAGCACAAGCTTTTTTTGCAACAATTATATCACTAAAGTTATTTAGAACGGGATATTTACGATGTTTTTTTATTTCATCAGATGTTCACCAAATTTTTATGTGACCAACTTAAAGGCATCTTTCAAATAAAAAAACCGGCCAAGTGCGAGTTGGACTCGCGCACGAAGGGTTCCGTACCATTATCTATAAAAACGGCAAAAAAAAACACGTTTTTTGTATGGCAGCCCCCCTTAGATATTTTTTTATTTTAATTTAATTATTTTTTTTACTATTTGTTGTTATAGCGTCAACAGAAATACATCATCTGTGAAAATTTCAACTGTCTAACTATCACGCTTCACGAGATACAGCCTGGTGACAGACGGACGGACGGACAGCGGAGTTTTAGTAATAGGGTCCCGTTTTACCCTTTGGGTACGGAACCCTAAAAAGAACCATCGAAATCGGATCTCATAAGGCGGAGATATCTAGTAGTCCCCTTTTTGCCCCTTTTAGGAGGAACTACCACTCCAATCAAAAATTGTCGACGAAAAAAATTCTATAAAGTCGTAAAACATGTTTATCAAGTTTCGTTTCGGTTGTAAAATACGACCTGTAGAGGAAACTGACAGAGGAAAGCAAATTTTGCCAGACCTTTTTTTTTTTAAATTTTCCCTCGCTACGCTCTTTTTTTAAAAATTTTTCCTCGCTACGCTTGCTCCGCGCTCGGTTAAATAACTTCGAAAGTAAAGAAACACGAGTTTTTTTTTATGTTTGTTCGCGCATAACTCCGTCGCTTGCCAACCGATTTGAAAAATTATTTTCTTGTTAGAAAGGGCTTCCCAAATGGTCCCATTTTTGTCAAAATCCAGTTTTGATGATGGGACCCTGGAGAAATCGAAGGAACTCTTCAAATATTATAGGCACACCTATAGTGATTTGGGTATTTTTTATAGTAGCTCGTGCATTTGCTCTCGGAAAGCACCACTTGGTGAAATGGAACTGATGATGAAGACCACAGATGGCTACCGGAACTACTCAATGATAAATATTTCACGGGTTGCGATTCCATTACTTTAATATGGTTGCTATGCAATTTCCGCTCGTCACACAATGCGTGTGGTGAGTGGTTGTTGAGGAGTTCTCCTGGTTCTTACCAGCAGAACTCCTCAACAATTAACGTCCCAGCATCGGGAAAAACAATACTTTGTAACAATGTGATGAGCAATTGACATTAGACTATTGTAACTTATAGAAATTATAAACAGACCCACTAAAAAGCGAGAAATAAAAACTTTTTGACAAAAAAAAACCGACTTCCAAAAATCACTACAAAGTGAAAAATAACTTTAATTTCGGAAGTCGGTGGCAAAAAACTAAAATACAGATCCAAGACACCGACTTCCGAAATGAAAGTTATTTTTCACTTTGTAGTGATTTTTGGAAGTCGGTTTTTTTTTGTTATTTGTATCAGAGTATTTTCAAGATGACATAAAAATATGGCGCCCTATCTCCTAGCGTTTCGCCCCCGCGGCCTCTCACGACGGATGCCCCGGAAAATTGCTACAATCATTGTGAGAGGGAATTCCGAAATGAAGGAAACGTACTTAAAGTCGACTCCAGTGCGGCCTGGCAGTCAGTAACGCGTCCTACTCACTACTAACTCATAAGTTAGCGTTTGCAGTTGCATACAGACGGTGATTATAAAGAATCAATCAATCTGCCTAGCCTTTTCCCAATTATGTTGGGGTTGGCTTTCAGTCTAAGCCAGTATTTTACATGGAGCGACTGCCTCCACAACCCAGTTACTTAGTAATATGATACCCCTTGGTTATCGGATTTCGATGATTATGACCTGCATCCAAATTGCATAACACATTTTCAATCACAATCCGAAGGAAATTGGTAATCCATTGCTTGAGACGAATTTTTTCAAACATGTTGTAATGTTTGAAAAAATCATCGACTCAACAACCTAAATTATCGCAATGAATGCAACAACATTAATTGCAATTACCTTGTTTAGCAGACGATTTTTTGACTGTCGAAATGAAAGGCATTTCTACTGTGTGTTACGGAATTGCCGTTGAAATTTTCACAGATGATGTATTTCTGTTGCCGCTATAACAAATTTGTTACTAAATAGAAAAACGGAATAAAATAAATATTTAAGGGGGTCCCCATAGACTTATAAAAAAAGATGGACTCCGCGCCACGCATATCGAAAGTGAAGCACCGTACCGATCTATGTGTGCATGACTTGAGTACCTGCAAAGACGCCGTCGCTCGTGTCACGTAATGGCGGCCGGTCGGCATACTATGATGTAAATGTCCATCTTATATTGTAAATTTTGGCTTTAATTACATAACTTGTGTAGAGAAAATAAACGTTTTATATTATTATTATATTATAATGTGTGCGTGAGGCGTGTTTGTACAAACGGTACTTACTGTGCTTCACTTTCGATATGCGTGGCGCGGAGTCCATCTTTTTTTATAAGTCTATGGGGGTCCCATACAAAAAACGTGATTGTTTTGCCGTTTTTTGTACGGAAGTACGGAACCATAGGTACGGAACCCTTCGTGCGCGAGTCTGACTCGCACTTGGCCGCTTTTTATCCGACTGCGGCAAAGCCCAAAAGGAGGGTTATGTGTTTTTGATCATGTATGTATGTATGTCCGTTTCTTTGTTCCCTCGTAACTCCTAAAGGAATGAACAGATTTGGATAAATTATACGTCTTTTTAAATATTTGTCTTAGTAGCGCTAGTGTCAAGAGGAGCTCGTGGCTAAGTAATAACAGCCGCACGGGTCGAACCATCAGGTTAAGCTACGCTGGCCCGGGTAGGCCCGTGTATGGGAGACCATCTTTACATACCGAGACTCCTCTGTGCCTCGGAAAGCACGTTAAGCCGTTGGCCCCGGCTGTCATTCGTGGATCTTTGACAGTCGTTACGGGTCGTCAGAAGCCCGAAAGTCTGACAACCAGTCTTATCAAGGGGTATCGTATTACCCAGTTACTGGGTGGTGGAGGTCAGATAGGCAGTCGCTCCATGTAAAATACAGGTATTCAGCTGCATCCGGTTAGACTGGAAGCCGATCCTAACATAGTTGGGAAAAGGCTGGCAGATTGATTACAGGGCCAAAAGTGATAGTTAACAAGGTAGCTATGATGGCTGACTTTCTTTCTTGATCCTTTTCTGTAACAATCTGTCAAAAGTTTGGTTGTTACAGGTTCTTTTGTAACTAAGTACTCAGTAAGTCTGTTTCTGCAATGTCTTTATCGAGGGTCAGGGTTTCAAACTCACTATTAAAGATTCTCCAATAAACTAGCGGTCCCCTCTGCTTCGCACGGTTTTTATGACTTGCCAAAAAAATATATTTCTTTTTTAACCGACTTCAAAAAAGGAGGAGGTTCTCAATTTGGGTGTTTATATTTTTTTTTCATGTATGTTCGGGCTCCATCATATTGAAGACGGATTTGCAAAATTCTGACACCGACTTCCGAAAATAAAGTTATTTTTCACTTTGTAGTTTTTTGGAAGACGGTTGTTTTTTTTTTTTTGTAAAAAAGATTTTTAATATGTATTTAAGTAAGTATGTATCTAAGTTTAATATTAATGTAAGTATTACGCATATTATTATGTAAACTCTTGGGAATAAATTCTCTAAAAATAATGTTGATAACTGCTTCAAAATCTGTTGCGTGGTTTCGAAGAACAACGCGGCCACACAGACCGACACGAAAAGCAACTTTAATTTATAATCCTACTAATATGTCATGTATTGTATTGTAAATGCGAAGTATCCGTTTCTGGGCATAGATAAATAGTTTTATTCCTACCGAACAAACGATTTTACACGATATGTCGTTTAAAGATTGTAAAATCCGTTCCGATCTAATGCGATGCGAGCCGTTTGGAGGAAATCATACTTTATTATGACCCTACTTTTAACGTACGCATACATACATACTAACACTACTCTATCCCACACAATTTGTTAATTAGAAAATAAGTAAGGTCTGGCGGTTCTGGGATTTTGACCTTTCTTTTAGATTGGTGCATGTCAAAATGTTCAATAGTGGTTGGGTTATAGACTACGTATCTTCCTGAATCTGGGGGCCTACTCCCTAAGTCCGTCCGTCTTTCCGTCCGTCCGTTCATCCGTCCGTCTGAGATTACGATCCGTCAAAACAAGTGTAAAAGTTAAATTTTTCGGACGGGCAAAAACACATCGGGAGTAGGGACAACTGGCAAATCATGTTGTCATTCATACTTCGTTCGGGGTCCGAACCAATCATCCATCCGTAGGTGATACGCAGTAGGAAACGCCCGTAACGAAGGGCTTACGAAACTACGGGCTTTGTGCTTAGGGAGTAGGCCACCTGGATCACAGAGAGCACGGAGACACTTCGGGGCGGCCGCTGCTGCAGACGGCAAAACTTTCCATACAAACTAAGATTGTCACGTTTACTCGCACTAGACAAATGACGTATGAAAACTGACGGCTTTCTCTGACTGAAGTTGTGCGCGTAAACGCACTTTCGGACCGAAGTTGAAACATTGAGCTGTGCTTGAGTTTATTTTATTGTTACCTCAAGGAAGGAGCTCGTGGATAGATAAGACGCAAGAGTCGATCTTCAAGGTTAAGCAACGCGTGCCGAGGTCGGTCCGTGGATGGGGCAAATTACATACCAAGACCTTCCGTGTCGCGAAAAGCACGATAAGCAGTTAGTCCCGGCTGTCTCTTCGATAGTCGTTACGGAGAAGACTGAAAGTCTGACAACCATTCTTGCTGAGGGGTATCGTGTTACCCAGTAACTGGGTTGTGGAGGTCAGATAGGCAGTCACTCCATGGAAAATACTGGTATTCAGCTGCATACGGAGACTGGAAGCCGACCCCAACAGGCCTACATAGTTGGGAAAAGGCTAGGCAGATGATGAATTTAATTTTTACCATCTTTGGTCACCAGGAAACGAATGGATATTATGTTATTTATGTGCTAGGTGCTAATTTATATGCCACCATAGACTCCGGACACTATACATTTGACCAGGCGGTCATAAATCACAGGCATGTCGATATCTTTCAATAATCCAATCAAAGCGGTTCGTATCCGAACTAATGTTATTGTCAAACCTACCAGCCATTATCTGGGCACAAGCGAACATCTAAATGTTCAGTCACGTATCCGAACGAACGAGACGACACATACGATTAACGGCGAGAGCGAAAAGGACAGATGATATATGTAAACAATCGGATTCCTGCTAGTTCGGAAATGCTGTATTTCTAATTCTGATTCGAAACATTTTGGGTTTTACTACTGTGCTTTTAAGTGCCATATTTTATTATCATTTGTAATTTTTAAATTTGGACAATATTGCTGGCGTTTACTGCGTTTTGTCGTAAATGATTTTGAGTCCTAACATTGCTGCAATAAAGTTCAAAATTGAAAGCAATTTGTGTGGTTGTTGCGATAAAAGTACAGAATTCGTTAGTGGATGGTCGTGAAGTGGCATCTATCTTATGTTTCTTATATTGACAACGCCATCACCAGAATTGGAATGAGGTAATAAAGAAATTGCAATCCTTTTATGTACCTTTTTAACATTGCTGATGTGCACTATAATGAATGCGACTTAATTGAATAATCCGGATGAAAGCGAACCGCCCCATTTGTGAGTCTGAGTCGTATTGAGAATGAAGAAATATCTTCGATGTGTGTAGGTACTATGTATGGAATACCTACATGGAATTTTTTCGTGTCAACTATGGACGATGCTCGAGTTATTTCTTTTTTTTTTTTTATGGGGGTTATGTAATTCGTAATTGAATTAAATTGGTTTTGTCATGATGGTTACTTACCTTCTTTAATAACTTTGTGCAATTTACATTATAGAAGCAATCATGTCGACGTATATTAATTTGTGATTCAATGATTTCTTATAAATTGCACATTGTCTATAGACAAGCAGTTTCATCAATCTCTTCGTCCGTCTGTGTGCCTGGTAGACCCATTCCTTGCAATTCAACCTCCCACACATATCACTCGAGAGCTCTAAATGGCATTTCTCCGCATTCCTGTGCTTCTAGTACAATTGATGCAATATACTAGGCTGAACGGTCCACCTGTATCTTTGTCTTGTTACGATTGTCTCTACATCGTTATGTGATCCTGGTAATAGTTATCTATTTTACTAGGCGGTCCACATCTCTTTTATCATAATTTTCACCATCCTGAGCCCCATTTTCTCAATTACTGGGCAATTGAGCGTGTTGCTCTTTTGTTTGAGCCAAGGTCCATGCCAGTCATCCATGTTCTATCACGACAGCAAAAATTTGTCCACTTCATTAGAAGCTTGAAGTTAAGGGTTGACTCCGCTGGTTAAGAATTTTACTCAGGCCATTAATAGAACTGGGGAAAGTTGGAGGTTAAGTATGTATACACGAACTGACATATCGAGACTTTTCAGGAAGAAGATCGTAACCGCCATTTTGCAAATTGTACAGGAGAATGTTTTTTTTTTCTCAAAATATTTATAGCATCAATTTGAAATTTTTATTTTTAATGGGCACCTCCCTATTAATTCAAATGTTAAGATTTGACTCAGTACTCTATAATCTATATACTCTATAATATATTCTATAATATTAAAACCGTTTTTGGGATTTTTGGCGCTTACGATGTTCTTCCTGAAAAGGCTCGGAAGTCGGAGGTTAAGTATATTATACTTAACCTCCGACTTTTAATTAGCTGCAGTAAAATGAGACTTTTTATCTGTAATTTCTTCAAAAAATGTTCCCATTTGATAGCAAAATGTCAGTAGTAATGACAGTAAGTGTCATTTATCTGCAGCTAAATAAAAGTCGACCAATTCTTAATTCGTTGATTCGTTTGTTCGGTGTTGATAAGTCTTTTTCAGTGACAGTGTCATTTATATCATTATTTATGCTTCCACATGTCCTCAGGAGTAACCGATGTCACATCGCACATACCTCTAGCATTGGCATCTCAGCTGCATCCAGAATTTGAATCTAAGTAGGTATCTATATTCTTATATAATCAATTGCAGTCCGTTAGTCTCGCTAAAATTCAAAAACAGCTTGACCGATTTGAATATTTTTTTTTGTTATATTCTCCACTTTACTGGGGTGGTTTAAAAGTAAAAAAAAAATAGGAAAAAAGAGATTGAAATTTTAAATCAATTGCCGTGCGTTAGTCTCGCAAAAACTCGAAAATGGCTCGACCGATTTGAATAAAATTGTTTTTTCTTTTGTTCGCCTCAATAATGAGTACAATGACCCCTTAAGAGGTTTTGCGCATTCAACGTTACACGTTGTATAGGTAATTAGTGAGCACACTTGTACAATGTTCCATAGTTGTACTCGAAGCGATTAGGAAGAAGAGTGGGGCGCGTCTTCGTGGATTACATTATCTTTAAGAGAAGAGGCCCTTGCTCTGCAGTTGGACAATAACCCGCTTGTATTATATATTATGATAGCCTGGTACAGCCAGCATGGATTGTGGCACTGCAGAAGATATATGTGTGCTCGCGAAATCGCATGTTGGACAAATTTTTCAGTACCTACCCTGTGTGGAAAGCGATCATTGTTGTTGTACGTACTATTGAGGTAGCGTCAGCAGATTTAATAGTTAGCAGGTTTAGAAATGCTTAAAAAAGGCTTTTTTTTTCGATAGCTGTGGTAACGGCCCCGACTTACGAGTTGTAGGCCGTGGGTTCTAAACCCAGGCAGGTGCTTTACTTTGTGTTCTTAATTAATTTCATCACCACAGCTCTCAAAATGGTGAAGGAAAGCGTCGTGAGGAAACCGGCATGTCCTAGAACCAAAAATTCGAAGACATGTGACATCTACCAACCCGCATGGGCCCGCGTGGTGGATTACGGCCCACTTTCTCTCGAAGAGATAGGCCTGTGTCCCAGCAGTGGGAACCATGTAGGCTGATTATGTATGTATATGATGTGTCAACTATGTATATAGGTCCTTCGCACGTGACCAAAATCGGAACTGACGCTGCCATATTGTTTTTTTTTTACACATTTCAAGTAACTTTACACAAAACAATTATTACACTTGACAATTAATGTTAATCAACAGCGCCCCCGACAACGTCATTCACTGATCACTGTAGCTCGATATGTTGGCCTTTTCTAGGAGAAACTGGTAGCAAAAGTTTTGTGAAAAAAAAATCTGTCTTCATAAAGAAGCCGCCAATTTTAGTTGAATTCAGTGGCAGTGGTTAGTTGTTTGTTGAGATTGGACGGCATTTGCATCAGATTCCGTGACACAATAAACGCATAACACATTTTCAAACAAACCCAACATTTTTTTAGTGAAAACTAGCCTGTAATTCTCCATTTTGTGCCAACCGTACGCCGTCACGACTTGTCGCACGAGCGTCAAAGCGACACGGCCGTTAGTTGTCGCGGCACCGCGCCGCGCGACCAAACGTTTTTCATTGCCGCGCGAGTGATGAATTCGATGCGGCCTACCTAACCTAGCACGCAATGTACAGCGCGATTTAGAAGCGGTCAGACTGTAATAGATGCGTGTACGTTTTTAAATTGTTGCTTAATTTCGCTGTATTTGTTTGTTCGACAATGTTTTTGGGTGAGGGAATCATAGGATATAGAATGTACGTAATCGTTTAAATACCTAGCGTTTTTTAAAGATAGGTACTTACCTAAGTGTCTTATGGTGATCAATAAAGCCACCAAACCAACCAAACAACCAAGATAGTTATGAATACACCTCACCCGTCTGCTCTAGATTAAGTACATATAGGGGTAGGTATGTCTCCATTCTAGCAACTACTCGTTTGCAAGCTCAGCGGTCTGTGCCCAGCGGATGAGCCATGTCGCATGTATCTTATTTAGAATGAAAGTCGCCTCAAAATCGGCAAGACGTATTCTCATTTTTTATTTTATCCTCAGTCTAAATCCTGAGTACTTACCTAAGTTAAGTTCAGTAAAAAAGTAAATACACACACAACCAATAACACACACCAAGATGCGTCCATTCCAAGACTTGGTATATGACAGGTCATATAAACATAGTGCTGTCATATGGGCTCCACATGAGGCTAAGTACTCAGTGATGTTGGAGCGAGTCCAGAACAAATTCACACGCCACCTGTACAAAAAACTTTATGGAGTATACCCATTTTACCCTTTGATGTACCCTACTCTATTCGTACTGGGTATGGTTGGGTACAATCAACTCAGGGTACGACGGGAATTTGCACTGGTGTCGTACATAGTGAAACTGCTCCGAGGCATAGAGCACAACCCAAGAGTGCTGCAGCGGTTGCACTTGTACGTACCGGACCGTTATGTGTGGAGGCGACGCCCCCGCCATTGCTGGTCGTACCATCAGCCAGGACCAACTTGCTGGCCAAGACCCCTCTGACTCGAGCAATTCGCACCATCAATCTTATTCAGGTCGAAATTTATGTATTGACATGTTGCTGTGGTGAATTCGCAAAAGTACTATTATATAGATTATATTATTTAAACAATGATTTTTAGATATATTTTGTAGGTACTTTAATTTTAATTTTAGGCGTGTGACTTAGCTATCGCATTAGGATAAGTCCTGTAATGATAGTTTTAAGGCATTTCAATAAATAAATAAATAAAATAAAATAAAATATTATTATTATTTCGTTTATTTATATTTTTTCCATATAAAATACATTTTTAAATATTTCTTAAAAAATAAATAAAAAACATTTAAAAATATAAAAAATAGTGGTCCGCCGGTGTCGGGAGCAGGGTCCAAGCTACCGGTGGTTAGGGCTGCAGAGATAGGAACCTCCTCACAATACGAGCCGTATCGAGGAGTACTGCCTTCTGAATCTGGCCCTTGATCCAACCGCCTAACGAGAGCCTCGAAAGATGTTGGTCGAGGCTATCGGCTATCAGGCCGTTGGCCGTTACTACTATCGGCACAATGACAGCCGAGTCCACATTCCACATGTCAACAACCTCGTGAGCTAAGTCGAGATATTTTATTTGTTTCTCTTTCTCAGCTTTCACGAGGTTCCCGTCATGTGGAATGGTAACATCAACAATCATTGCGCGGCGCGCTAATCGATCTATCACCACTATATCAGGCTTATTGGCTACAATAGTCCTGTCAGTAATGATAGATCGATCCCAGTACAACGTGACATGGTCATTTTCGAGAACTGGGTCGGGCACATACTTGTAATACGGTACCTCAGAGTCCACAAGCTTATATTTCAAAGCAAGTTGCTGGTGAATAATCCTGGCCACTTGGTTATGTCTGTGCAAGTACTCGCCGTTAGCCAGACGAGAACAACCCGATATAATATGTCTGATGGACTCACCCGGACGGTGGCATGCCCGACATACGTCAACCGTCCCGTCCTTCATAATATATCTCCGGTAGTTATTCGTCAAGATAACTTCGTCCATAATTGCACAAACGAAACCTTCAGTTTCCCCGAAAAGGTCACTGAAACGTAGCCAGGATACGGACGCTAAGAAATCTACACCGGGCTCATGAAGAGCCCGATAGAAGCGTCCGTGAAGCTCCTTGCTTTGCCATACCTTCCTGCGGTCATCGGTAGTAAGTAGTACAGGTTTGCGCCAGTTCTCTTTAGCCATGGAGAGCGGGGTGAGTCCCTTGTCCACTGCGACCACATCACGGTGCATACCCACATCGGCTTTTAAAAAATATTCTCTGAGGCTGCACACCTCGCGGTTGTGGAGGGTCTTCGCATTTAAAAAGCCTCGACCCCCGCACTTCCGCGGGATGTACAGTCTCATCACCGATGATCGTGGGTGATGCATCCGGTTTGCGGTCAGCAGTGTACGGACCCTCCTATCCAGGGCATCAAGTTCAGTCTGAGTCCATTTGAGTATGCCGAAAGAGTACATCAAGACCGGCATGACCCAACCGTTGAAGGCGCGCACCTTGTTCCCGCCCGAAAGAAGACTGATTAATACCTTCTTCAGGCGGCCAAAGAAGCGCTCCTTCAACGATTGCTTCACGTCAGCAACGTTGATACCTAACGCTTCCGACATACCCAAATATTTGTAGGTTTCGGATGAGGAGAGGGATCTAAGGTATATGGAATCCGTGAGTTGAATTCCCTCGGATTCCATAATCTCCCCTCGCTTTACATGCATGACTGCACATTTGTCCACACCAAATTCCATCCTGATGGCGCCACTGAAAGTTTCAGTTACCTTCAGTAGCTCCATCAGTCGCAATTCGTTGGGGGCAAAGAGTTTCAAATCATCCATGTAGAGGAGGTGAGATATGACCTGTCCACCTCTCCTCAGCCGATAGCCTAGACCTGAATCCTCCAGCAGTGTGCTTAGCGGATTCAGGGCTAAGCAGAACCAGAGTGGACTCAAACTGTCGCCCTGAAATATTCCCCGTTTAATCCATACAGGTTCATCACTCCCCCGAATCTGTTGACACCCTGGATAGCGAAGGACCGTCCTCCATTGCCCCATACACGACTCAAGGAAGGTGCGTAGAGTTGCATCAATCTTGTACAACTCCAACACCTTTAAGAGCCATGTATGTGGCACCGAGTCGTAGGCCTTCTTATAATCTATCCAGCATGTCGACAGATCCTTGCGGGATCGACGAACCTGTTGGCTAATGGCCATGTCGATGAGGAGTAGCTCCTTAGTACCGCGGGACCCGGTCCTACATCCATTTTGAGAGGCAGAGATAATTGAGTTACTCGCAATGTGCGTATTAATTTTCGCTCTCAAAATGGATGTAAGAAGTTTATAGACCGTCGATAAACATGTGATCGGTCTGTAATTTTTGGGTTCCACGGGACTACCTGACTTATGGAGCAGGTGGGTAACGCCTGTTGTTAGAAACTGCGGTAGCGACCCGGACTCTAAGGATGACTGAAACTGAGATGCCAGGCAAGTGTGTGAACTGATTAGCCATTTCAACCAAAAGTTGTGCAGTCCGTCCGGTCCCGGCGATTTCCAATTCGGGAACGGTCGGACCGCTCTGGCAACGTCTAATGGCGTAATTAAGACTGTTTCCATTTCTGGTATAGTTTCACACACTCGCTCGACATCCTGCATCCAGCCAGCCTCAGCGTGACAGACGGGCACCGACCATATGCTGCGCCAGAATGCACTCGTGGCAGCATCATCCGGGCGGCACACGTCCGTCACATTTTGTTCAGGTCGCTCCCAAGCTCTATATACCCACCTCTCGTCGCTCTGGAACATGCGATTCTGCGTGTACCGATCAACTCGCCGCTTATACCGCCGAATACGGCTCGCCCATGCACAAACTTTCTGCTTCAGGAAGTCGATGCGCTCTGTGACACGGGACATGTATTCTGGAGGACTGATTCCAGTCCCCGAGAATGCCCTCCTCACAAAGCGCATCACTCTTGGTCGTGTATTGCCCTCCCTGAAGCAGTATAGTTTGCCGATGAGTACCCTGGCCCCATCGATACGACGCTCGATCCTGCACTGCCAGGCTGGTACGGCTGGTTTTGATCGATTAGCTCCGTCACAGTTTGGAAACTTGACGTTAGCTAAACGACATGCCGCAACAGCCGCGCAATACAGGATCGAGTGTGTATCTACGAGATCCTCGCTACTCTCGAAAAAATCCTTAAGATGCGAGTCCAAGGCACACACCAGCGCCCTATTTTTTTTGTGCATGGGAAGGCGTGGTAGTCGGGGTCTAAGTTCGGTTGGAGTGGACCTATACTCGCGAAACGCATCCTCCAGTGCGCTCCTCAATCGATCGTTGGACTGGCTACTTACTGTGGCGACCCTATCATCCTCCTCTTCGACAACATGATTGGACCGCGGCGGGAGCGCATCAATAATTGAATCTTGTACCGCGGTTTGTGCCTGAGTTGAGACGATACGGTCGCTCAGTATCTCTGAGCGCAGCCTATCAAGCGCGGCATCGTCCAACCTATGATTGCGTTGGATGACGCGCACCTGATCCGACAGTCGTTGGGCCGAGACGTTAACGGTTGGTTCCAGTTCCTGAAACAGAGACAGCATCCTAACACGGTACGCAGTGAGGTTAGTTCCCCCCTCTGTAGACCCGTAATATGCGCGCATGACGTTCTCGTTCATAGACTGAGTCCATCTCATGCGCTGCACACAACCACCGGCAGCGGGGACCCGGCTCGGGGCCGGTTGGCCCCCAAGTCCCAAGCTCTTCGGTGGCCGGCCTCTCCCCTGCCGACGTACAGGTATTGGCGACGTCGGCGGGGAAAAATACTCGTCGCTGGAGCTCGACGCAACTACCGCGGCCGGTGTTGTCACAGCGCTCACGGTGGGGCTGGATACCGGCGGTGGCGAGGCGGAGCTGAGCGACGAGTCCGGAGGTGGTGGGCGTGCTCGTGCAGCTGATCTTGTCAACATCACTTTATTTTCATCTTTGTTCTTTCCGTTTTATTCAATGGTTTCATTGGTTTTATAAGAGGTGACATGACAGATGTCACCTACGATTCGGCATTTTTTTTATTACATAGGTTTTAATAGGTTGATTTCTGTATTTTTATGTTGTAATTTGATTTATAGACTCTTATATTTACTTTGGGGTTTCTGATGAAATGAAAAACTGCGTCTAAAATAAATAAAACTAAGAAAATTATGAAAACAAATTTTGTGACTTGTTGACGTTAGTGTTGCCATTATTATTATTATTATTAAAAAAAAACCATACCACCCATACCAAACACCACCACCATACCTATGATCTACATATATACTCGTATCTATATACTAATAATAAAGCTGCTTGAAGAGTTTGTTTTTTGTTTGTATGTTTGAACACGCTAGTCTCTGGAACTACCCGTCGGATTTAAAAAAATATTTTTGCATTTGATAGCTCAATTCTTGAGGAAGGCTATAGGCTATTTAACATCACGCTATGACTCTTAGGAGCCGCACAAACAGAAAACAAAGTCAGAAAGAACGCTAAACGAAAACGAAGTAATAGCGCGGGCAGGCGATGCGATGCGACGGGGTGGGTCGGGGGAACAAGAAATTTCACGAGGACGAAGTCGCGGGCAGAGGCTAGTCGCGTAGTATAGGCGGGGTGTAGTGTGTGTGTAGCGTAGTGTGTAGTGTTTGTTTAACTTCCATACAAATTTTCATCCCATATTTAACTGCCCTTAGGAAAGGATTTTTTTAAAATACTTCCTTTATACTTCCTCCTCCTTCTTCCTTTTTACTTTAGTTATAATATGGAACTCTTGTGCAAAATTTCATTCTTCTAGACCCAGCAGTTTTGGTTGTGCGTGGTCTGTCAGTGTATTGAAAGATGCATCTGGTGACGAATGTTGTTGCATAAAGGTTCTTGATAAAAAAAATCTTAAGTCACCTTTTACGGCACCTCAAAATCTTAAAGAGAGAGTGATTCTGTCACAGACAAGAATGATTGGCTCCATCCGGATCTAAATTAGATTACCAATCACAAGAAAATTCGTGAAAATGTTCGTGTTGTATCGAAAAATACTTAGATGCAGGTTACGATTAATACAAAGCTTAGCCAAATATTGAATAGCAAGTTTTTGAAATAAAAACCAATGAACTTTTAGTTAATTAATTAATAAGGTCTATGTTGTTATTTATGTGCAGTTCATTTTAATTCAGAATTTTTGACATTATCTGTTTTCGTTGTTGTTTTCATACCTATTTAATTTTTTATTTTCCTTTTCAGAAAAGCTAGTTAGTTTCAAAACTAGACAGCAACTGCCACAGAACATTTAACAAGCCTAACTATATGAACCTAACTACCAGGACGACATAGTCTTAATAAAGCATAGTCCTACAAAACAATAACAATAATTTAGGCTAAAAACGGAAATATCTCCGCGAAAAATGTTCAAAACGCCGGACGTAGTCCACTGCTGGCCATCACGCCAGTTATTTGGTCCATTAAACGTGAAATAGTTGGAGTCGACGAGTACTAGGAGCGCAGAGCCAGCGGGAGGTTTTAAAATACGATTTATGGCTATATAGCTGTGTTTAAGTTAGAGCTAATGTGATTAGGTTATGTTTATAGCTGTAAGGCGCTTGAAGCGCTTTCAATAATGTGTTTTATTGTCCATGAGATTAGCTGAGATAAGATAAGCCATGTTTTCAGCAGGGATTTTTGTCTGAATCTGTAAGTTCTATCACTTTTCTCCCGTCAAGCACCATCTGCTTTGCTCCAGAAGGTGATCATTATATAGCCAATTAGCTTCTGTCTGCAACTTCGTCCGCGTGAAATTTCTTGTTTCAATATAGATATTAGAAATCGGATCAGCAGTTCCGAAGATTACCTATACAGGGTGTAAGGGACAGTCCTCCGCAAACTAACAGGGTGCATTCAGCTCCTCATTTTGAATCATATTCCACCGGAAAATTTCGCAGGAAAATTTCAATTTTTTTAATAGATTTTTCAGTAACATTTCTTTATTTCAATGTAAAATTGTGTGTTCGCAGCACTCCATTAATGTAAAAAAACAGCAAATAAAAAACTGCAAAACAAAAACCAGCAATATCAAATACTCTAACGAACGACGCGTGAAATCAGCTGTTCACTTTCTGTCTAGCTACAGAGTTCATCGAACTCACCGCATACGTATTACCTACCCCTCCCAACCAGTAATAGACGCTCCGGATTTGTGCACAAAAACACAAACAAATCAGGTTTATTGGATTCCCATAACGTTCCTGAAATAATTTTTCATGTATGTACCGCTCATCTTAGAACCTATACCTACCTATAAAAGGTGAAATTTTAATCGTTTTAATCCTCTTAAGGGGTCATTGTACTCATCATTATGAACAACTTTTACTATGGGACCAAACCTGAAATCGCGAAAAAAAAATCAGCTGCTCCCTACATTTTGACGAGTTTGATGTAGATAAATGTACTGGACAGCTGATTTTTTTTTCGCGATTTCAGGTTTGGTCCCATAGTAAAAGTTGTTCATAATGATGAGTACAATGACCCCTTAAGAGGATTAAAACGATTAAAATTTCACCCTGTATATACCTACTGAATTAACCCCGTCAGTCTGCGGAGGGCTGTTCCTTACACCCTGTATACAAACTCACTTTTACCTATAAAAAACGTGTCGTTTTGATTTCAGGATGTGATACAGAACATCAAACCGAACAACTTTCTCGATGGGACCAACATCGTAATCGCGAAAAAATTTTTACCTGTCCCATAGAAAACTTTAACACCTACTCGACGCAAATGTATGGGACGACTGATTATTTTTTCGCGATTACGATGTTGGTGCCATGGAAAAAGTTGTTCGGTTTGATGGTCTATACCACACCCTTAAATTTGATGAGGATGCAAAAAGACATAATATTAGTATGAATATTGTCGAGCGCATTTATTGAAACGTAGTCCCTATGGAGGGCAAGTTCAAGCTAAATGTGGAAGTCATCTACGAGATCCCTCATTAAAACATCTTCTAAAATTTACTGCTTCTCGACTTCTGCTTCTTACTGAGATAAATACTTGACACAGGCGTACAGTCCGCGAGGTCTAAGCTGAGCTTTGCATTTGTGTGATTGTACATAGATAGTGTAGGTGTGACGTCCGGCATAGAGCGCGACGCGTTCTTTGCTTGGTTTAGAATCGGTTTATACTGCTTTTTGACAATCGGCTTTTGTTATTTTAGTACGAGAGGCCATGCATGACCAAAACCATGTCACATCGTTGTAACGGTAAGACAATTGAAGATTTTGTCTTACGTAGAACGATACTCGTACAAAAAATGTATCAGACGAGAGAAATTGAATGGTGAACAAAACCGCGGCGCAAGCGCTAGCGGGCAAAAATACTTTCGTCCCAATTAAGGCACAGCACACACCATCACATTTTAGGACTAATATACACATTCGACGGCCTACCTTATCACCTTATCACCTTATCTACTTCAGATCAAAGTGAAGTTCCTAATTTTCTAATTTACCTAAGTACCAATTACCTGACGATGTTTACATTAACAGAATCAATTTATTTATGTGATCCTAGTAGAACTCATTACTGTTTAGTTGTCCTTTTCGTTAATTACAAGGCGGGCGAGTGGGCGAATTTAGTTGGAGTATGAATAAGTTGTAGAGCGCCAACCTTAGTTCGGTTTCTGAAATTAGAAGGTCAATTCCTGTAGTTAAAACTGTTCAAATTCTAGTCGCAATCTCATCTCAGCGATAATCAATGTCAAAAACTTATCAAATGAGTAGGTAGATTGGAGGTATTTTTAACCGCCGATGAAAAAGAGAGGACCGCTATGTGTGTGTGTGTGTGTGTGTTTGTCTGTCTATGGCACCGTAGCTCTTAATGCGACAAGGACAGAAAGATGATGATGGTGCTGATCTGCTATAGTGTGCGCGCAAGTGCTAGTTACCGCCTGAGGTATGTGAGCGGTCAGACGGGGGAGGTACACAAAGGTGAAGCTAACTCAGTCTGTCAATCTTAAGCCGACCGACGCACGGACGTAAAAATATCGCGGCGATTTTTTTTCGCGCACTGGATTTTCAACGTTCTGTTTAGCGCCGACAGTTGAAAATCCAACAGTGTGTTTTTTCGACGCGCTGGGATGCACTCTGTTGTTGTTAGGTTGGATTCTCGAATCTCCGCTCAACACCGAGAGTTGAAAATCCAGTGCGCGATAAAATCCTGCCGCAATATTTTTACGTCCGTGCGAACGTCAGCAAACAATCGCGCACCCCCGGCTCACCGCTCACTTACCTTAAACGGTGAGCAGACTTGACTAGCATAAGGCATGCTTTATACCAGCCGTTCTATTCTATAAAAATATCAACGTGAAAACGTAGGTGAAGTGAGCTGTCATTCCACTTGATGCTTGACAGGTCACTTCACTTAAGTTTTCAGGGTGAGATTTTTACTGATAGGCTGTTCTCATTCCTACTCGAACGTCGAGTAGAGAGAGCTACTTGCGCCAGTCGGTAGGCGCAAGTAATCGGGATCGCTCGGATAAATTGTAAACTTGGATTATTGTTTTGCCAACCGTGGCCTGTTCAGGTGTTTTTGATATTGTACAGTTTGCAGAATCATTTAGGTTTAAAATATTCAATGTATAAAAATCGAGGTAACAATGGGTGTACTATAGGTACTGAGGGGCTTGTGGCTAAGTGATAATAGCCACACGGGTCGATCAACCAGGTTAAGCTACCCTAGCCGCGGTTGGTGCGTGGATGGGTGCCCATCTTTAAGCAGTTGGTCCCGGCTGTCATTTGTAGATCTTTGACGGTCGTTACGGGTCGTCAGAAGCCCAAAAGTCTGACAACCAGTCTTACCAAGGGGTATCGTGTTAACCAGTATCTAGGTTGTGGAGGTCAGATAGGCAGTCGCTCTATGTAAAATACTGGTAGTCTGCATCCGGTTAGACTGGAAGCTGACCTCCTACCTCCTGCCGCCTGGACTATCTACGCAACGACACGCTTCTATAAACAACCACAAGCAAAAGAACAATGCGATGTTGTTTGTTCAGGAATTGTTAAAATTCTATAATATAAGATTCTATAATTTAAGGTTTTAATCGACTTCTGAAAAAGAGGAGGTTATCAATTCTGATGTGTATATTTTTTTTTATTTTTTATGTATGTTTGGGCATAAGTTCGTCATAAGTGTATAGACGGATTTGCAAAATTCTTTTTTTGTTTAAAAGGATATACTCTCGAAATGGTCCCATTGTCACCAAGTCAGAATCTGATGAGGGGATCCCATGGAAATCGAGAGAAACCCTCAAATTTTATAGGCACACTAGTAACTCGTGCTCTCGGAAAGTACCATTTGGTGAAGTGGAACTGATGATGAAGACCACAGATGGCCATCGGAACTACTCAATTACTTATACCTAATTATTTCACGGGTTGCGATTCGATTACTCTAATATGGTTGCTAGGTAATTTATGCTAGTCAAAATTCATAATGGTGATGATGACTTCACCATGGAGCTCTAGTTCTCCTGGTTGTTACTAGACTAAACTCCTCAACATTTAACGTCCCAGCATCGGGAAAAGCAATATTTTGTAAAAGGTGATGAGCAGTTGACATTGGGCTATTGTAACTTAAATAAATTACAAACTGACCCACTAAAAAGTGAAAAATAAAAACTTTTTTACAAAAGAAAAACAACACTCACTCACTTCACTTTGTAGTGTTATTTTTGGAAGTCGGTTGACTTCCAAAAATAACACTACAAAGTGAAAAATACTAAAAGAAGTCGGTTGTTTTTTTTTGTAAAAAAATTTTTATTACTTTGATTGAAAATGGCTAGTATAACTTGACATACTTACTTTCCAACAGTTTTAGACTTCACGCGTGTATCATTTTTGGTTTTGGATATAAAACTTCGATTTTTAATTCATTAGAGTTATCATTTTACATTAGATCCTCTAATCTCCGCTTTTGCTATCCCTCCAAGCGTCCTCTGCGTCCCTGGTACTGTTTGTTTCTGAGTAAAACTTTAATTAACCAATAAACATGTCGGTCGTGGTCCCGTCTTAAATTAGCCCTGAGTGGAAATTGCTCGATGCCTCCGCACCAGTCATGACGCCCTGGTACCTACGCTTGGACGTAATGAAACTTAGTTTATAATTGCTTGTAAATTCGCTACGTTACTGTCCTATGAATTTAAGGTCTAGGCAGGTGGGAGGGGAGACACTTATAATCATTTTACAGAAAACAGTTGTATAAGAACAGTCCATTATGTATTCTACCATAATCTAGGTGTACTATTTTGATTTGTTGTCTTTGAACTTGGAAAATAATTCAAAATAATTGAAAACCTAAGTAATTTGTTTTTGGCCTCATCCAATGATATTATATTATTCATTATAATATATCATTGGCCTCATCCTAATGTGTCCTTTGATGCTATCACATCTACTTACATGTCTGTAATAGTGTTTTATCAAGTGAAAATTCAACATAAATTCATCACTCCAAAATGCAGTTAGTTCTTAATAGTTTTATTCATTAAATCCAAGAAGTCGCAGTATCGAGCAAAAGAAATAGAATCGAAGACAGTAAAGCGCCCATTACATTATCCAATTTGCAGAGCGCTAGATGAGCTAGCGTGCTAAAGAAGGACGGTCAAATGGTACCTGACTACGAGGCGGTGGTGTACAGATATGCCTTAGATAGGTATGTAAAAATCTAGTATTTTTTAAGGTCTTAAAAAACATAAGAAATTGATATTTAGGTCGCCAGAAAAAAAAGCACAAACACATTTTTTTTAATAGCATAATTTGCAAATTATTTAGAATAACATGTTCAGAACGCACCTTTGACGATTCATTTTGAAATGATTTAGTACTCAAAGATTATAATTATTCACGTTTTTCTGAATAGTTATTAAATGTAATTCAATTATATACTTGTGTACCAAACCAACTAGTGCTGTTTTTATTATGTATTGGATTCTTGTCATCAAAATAATTATGTTGGTTCATAGTAAGTATCAGCATTTTGTTCAATTGTGTACAGCGGAACGTCATAATATGTCATCGACTCGCGCCATGGATTGACAGTGTCAATACTGTCAATTACAACGGGTGTCAATTTGACAATAATATACTGTAGTGTGTAGTCTTTGCACCCGGCGATCTCGCTTTGTTGTTGTGTTGTTGTTGTTGTTAGTGTGAATATTGTGATACGTACTGTACTGTTTTGGATTTCCTTGTGTTGTTTGACCTTGGCATTGTTTTACAGACTGATAACTAGGTACCGCTTGTGACGATTATTCTGTGCTTTTGATTTCCGGACACCGATAACCTCAAAAGTATTTTTTGCATTATTTAAATATCTTGGCTATTTAGATATTATTTTCGAAAGGGATGGTGTTTACTACATAAAACAATAAAATCTCACTATAATTTGCTTCTGTACACTGAAAATAAAACTCAGGTCCAGCTTCTATAGAAATTTGACCGATGTTCTTTGTATTGTGTAAAGGCAGTTAGACAGTTAAGCCCCGTTTACACGGGGCAAGTTTCTGGAACGTTCAAGAGCAATAATTGCATGCCATAAAGCACGTTCAAGTTTTTTGACATTCAAGAACTGCATGAAGTGTTTACACGCGTGCGATTCCATAAAATGGCATGTACAATAATTGAATGCAAGTTTTGCCATTCAATAAAATCGCATGCGACTTACACCAGGCAATAAAATTGACAGGCGATTATTGCATGCAAGTTTTGCCTAGACATGATATTTCATTAAATTTTATTGAACGCTTCTCAAGATATTTTTCAAGTTGTTCTTGATTTGATTTCTTGCCTCAAAATACCAACAACGATTACCACACCCTCACTTACCGCACTCATATTTCAATGACAGCACAAATGTCAGATCATGCCAGAATTGAATGCGATTTTATTGTACGAGCAATTATTGTATGTACTGTGTGATTTTCTTGTACATGCTTATACCAGTTTTCAAAGTTGCCCGTATCGTCCAACAATATTGTACGAGTAGTTTAGACGGTGCCAGATATTTGCCTTTCAATTTTATGGTATGCCACGGGCAATAAAATGGCGCCGTGTAAATGGAGCTTAAGTGATCCAATCTAGTGCGATAGCATGGACTCTGATGCCGCGCTAGCTCATCTCGTACACTAGTTAGTGCCCTAAATTGCATGGTGTAAAGTGTTCTAGCGTGCTAAACACTAGCTATGCTCGGTCAGTCAGTCGCCGTGCGATGGAACAGGAGGACGCATTTTTCGTTTAAGATCAAAATGACACAAACATTGACTAAGGAAAAGGAAGTGCTCTTAAATATAATGGAATTATACAAAGACATGCCATTTCTTTGAGATAAAAAACATATTAAGGATTATAAAAACAAAGATATAAGAAACGATGGAAATTCATATTCATATTTTGACAGTTTTTGTCTCAGCAATAAATATTCTTTGACCCAACACTTTCTGCTTCGTTTTAGGGTTCCGTACCTCAAAAGGAAAAAACGGAACCCTTATAGGATCACTCGTTTGTCCGTCTGTCTGTCTGTCTGTCAGTCTGTCAAGACCCTTTTTCTCAGGACCGCGTGGAGGTATCAAGTTGAAATTAATGTCACATGCGTCAGTCTATGGTCCCTTGAAGTCCTACAAAACTCAAGCTTCTAAGTCAATGCAATAAAAACATACGGGCATTTATGTGACATATTTTGATACTCGCAAGTAAATCGAAACCTATTTACTACTATACATATAGGGTACTTCCCGTTGTTCTAGAATCATGAAATTTGGCATGAAGCAAGGTCGTACAACACAAATAAAGGAAAAAGTCCGAAAATTGTTAATTTGTAATTCTATCACATAAAAAAATGTTCAAGTCTCTCAGTCTGTCAAGACCCTTTTTCTCAACGACGCGTGAAGATATCAAGTTGAAATTTAATTTATTTTATTTTTTTTTGTTTGTTAAATAGGTAAGTCTATGGTCTCTTAGAGTTAAACAAAAATCAAGCTTCTAAGTCAACGCAATAAAAAAATACGGCCATTTTGCGACACATTTTGATACTAGCAACTGTCGCAAGTGAATCAAAACCTATAGGGTACTTCCCGTTGACCTAGAATAATGAAATTTGGCAAGAAGCAAGGCCTCCCAGCACAAGTAAAGGAAAAAGTCCGAAAATTGTGAATTTGTAATTTTATGATATAATTTTTTTTTTGGGCCATTGTTTTTTTTTTGGGATAAATTCTTTTCAACTGCGGAACCCTTCATTGTACGTGGTCCGACACGCACTTGGCCGGTTTTTTTATTAATTATCATTAAAATTTGATTAAACTCGACTCGACACCATTGCTATAGCAATGCCAACTTTCTGGTATAGATAGATAGAATACTCTTTATAATAATATATAATAATAATATCCTTGGACATTTCACACAACGCCATCTAGTCCCAAGCTAAGCAACCTAATGCTTGTGTTATGGTAACGAGATGGCTGATAAACTACTTATATACTCTTTTTTTTTTTTGTAAATACATACATATTATAGATAGAAAAACACCCAGACTCTGAACAAATACTTGTAGGTTGTACAAATATTTGTTCCGTGCGGGAATCGAACCCGCGACATGCTGCGCAGCAGTCAATCACTCAACCACTGCGCCAACCGTGTCGTCAATTATGCACACCATAAAATTCTGGTAATCTGGTATTTTGATGGTGCCATATTCGTTTAGCGCTCTTCGAACGATGCGGATTGGGCGACGGTTATACTAATTAGTTTCGCTAGCTAGTCTAGTGTGAGCTCTTTTTATATCGCACTGCAGCACTAAATCTAGTGCTCTGCAAGTTGGATAATGTAATGGGCGCTTAAGTCCAAGGTGGAAAAGTTACTGATGTCTTTTCCTAACCAGCCACGTAAAGATTGGCTTCTAGTTTAACCCAGCTGCAGCAGAATTTCTGACCCCGAACACACCATTTAACTGATTTTCAGAAGGTTGAGCGATTGCCAGACCCAGTCAGACTTTTCAGGATCCCAAAAAATACCTAGAAAAGGGCGCATTCCTGCACATCTCGTAGCAGGCAAACATAAATTGATATAGTTTCAGTGTTCATCTGGAGCTTTTCTTTTGTCGCTGGGGGCTCGGGTGCGCGCAGTGGGGGAAGGGGGCTAAGGTTGACAAATGGGCCGCTCGGAGCATCCGCGAGCGATACAATCGGTGCGTTGCTTACTGTGCTCCGTTCGAGGAAAAAACGTAGGGCTGCCAAACAAATCTATGCGGAAATTGTATGCTCAGTGGGTAATAATGTTTTTTTGTCTGTCACAGCTGGATATCTCAAGAACTACTAATGCTATCAACTTGAAATTTGGAACAGTTTTAGATGACGTTTACCCAACTATTTTGCAAATAAGAAAAAAATAGAAATATTTGTGTTTTTTTTGCAACAGGGACTGAAAGGGGGTCTTAAAAATTTAAAGTAGGGTTACTAGGGCATGTAGGGTATCATATGAAAGAACACTGCTTGCAAATTCTAAAACATTTTTTATTTTTTTTAGACCACATAGTTTTCGACTCTTGATGAAAAATGTAAAAAAATACCGTCCCCCCCCTTATCTCCGAAGTTTGTAAAGAGAAAAATCTGAAATTATTCTATGTCATAGAAGTTTATGTAAAGATTACATTAAAACTATTTATGTAAAGATTATTTAAATAAATAAATAAATAAAAAACATACATACATAATCAGCCTATAATTTTCCCACTGCTGGGACACAGGCCTCCTCTCGGTGAGAGGGAGCGGGCCGTAATCCACCACGCGGGCCCAGTGCGGTTTGGTAGATGTCACATGTCTTCGAATTTTTGGTTCTAGGACATGCCGGTTTCCTCACGATGTTTTCCTTCACCGTTTTGAGAGCAGCGGTGATGAAATAATTTACACAAAGTAAAGCGCCTGCCGGGGTTCGAACCTACGACCTACAACTCGTAAGTCGCGGCCAATACCACTGGGCCACCACTGCTCTAAAAATAAAACGATGTCTCTAAATATCACACTTTTTCAGAAATCGGAACGGAACCCTCGGTGCGCGAGTCCGACTCGCTCTTGACCGGTTTTTTATTTGTTTAAATGGTCTTTAACAAATCTGGCTAAATGGTGTAACCTCTGCCTACCTCGTGCAGAGTACATGCCTGATGGTATGTTAATGTGAACTTTCCGGCTAAACTAACCATTACCTAATAACGGTTTCAGAATTTCCCAGAGTATATTATTAAATTACACCAGTTTTACCAAGGCGTAACCCAGTTACTGGGTTGTGAAGGTCAGATAGGCAGTCGCTCCATGTAGTTCTGGGATTCAGCTGTATCCGGTTAGACTGGAAGCCGACCCCAACATCGTTGGGAAAAGGCTACGCATATGATGGTTTCAGAATTTCCCTAATAAAAATCTTATATTCATTCACTCCCTGACAGACAACGCACAGCCTAAGCTGCTGGGTCTAGAAGCATGAAATTTTGCGCAAGAGTTGCTTTTATAACGAAAGTGAGCAATAGGGAAGTGTTTTTGAAAATTCATCCCCTGAAGCATCAGGGTTAAATAGGTGATAAAAGTCTGAATTCTCATCGAGCGCACAGCTTGTATTATTATGTAATCAAATTGATGGCCGATTTTTATTCGGCCCTAGTGGATTTTTCTGCCCACATAATTTTTATTCGGGCCTAGTGGATATTTCTGCCCACATCATTTTTATTCGGCCCTAGTGGATATTTCTGCCCACATCATTTTTATTCGGCCCTAGTGGATATTTCTGCCCACATAATTTTTATTCGGGCCTAGTGGATATTTCTGCCCACATCATTTTTATTCGGCCCTAGTGGATATTTCTGCCCACATCATTTTTATTCGGCCCTAGTGGATATTTCTGCCCACATCATTTTTATTCGGCCCTAGTGGATATTTCTGCCCACATATTTTTTTTTTTAAACTTAACATTTGTTTTAAAATAAAACTAGTTTCCTGTCACGTGACAGCCCTGCGGTACGCGTCACTGGACTCGTCCCAGTGTGCCATTACTCACTGTCGTCCGCCATTTTCGAGCCGCCACGCCCGCTACGACGCTACGACCGAAGCTACGAAACTCTACGCCGCGTAGCGTTGCCGCTACGTAGCAACCGCTCGAGATTCTGTTGTCTTAGTACTTTTTTTGCTTGTTAGTTTAATTTGATTCGCATTTTTATTATGAGGAAATGTTAGTTTTTGTGTTAGTGTAAGTGTTTTTTTCAAAAAACTTTTTGAAACATTAGTCGTAGCGACTTGTACTCTACTTTAATAATATCTTTGCTTCTTCAAGTTATTGATGCGATTGATTTTCGTCATTGTCATTAAGGCTAGTCTAACTTTTTAGTACTTTCCCTACTCGTAATTTAATATAATAAAATAATAATGTCACTTTGCATTAGGTAACAATTTTTACCTATACTCGACGTTTGGGTGCACTCTCGACTTATTAAGTACCTACGTGGTTCCCCATCCAGTTCAATTTATACTACCAAGTACCTTGATAATTGTGATATTTCTCAGTGAAAACTTAAGGTAGTGAAAAATACAGGTATTTTTTCCAAGATGATTAATTGATTTATTTTGTGTCGTGGATAAAAATTTAAGAAAAATATCAGTACTTAGCATTTTTTTTAAATTTTAATAATTAATGCAAAAATTCGTAGGTTTTCGACCTAATCATAACTTTTATATTATAATCATCATTCAGCCGTAGCTAGGTATTTAAAATTAATTTCGTCATCATGCAGCTGATATTTACTTAGCAAAAGTTTGATGTTTTCTGACTTTTCATAGTTTTAAAATTATATTGAATAATGACAAATATTCCACATAATTTTAAAACGATGAAAAGTCATGAAGTGTCGAGATATTTCACTGATTTAAATAATAATATGTAAAAGGTACTTTTGCAAGTCAGCGACAATTTAGATAAATCATCCATAGATGTTGTTTTCTTCTTCCTTTATTTTCGACCACTCAGACAAACGTTGCCTATTCAGGCAACAATAAAGTTAGTCTCTTTTCGAATAAATTGTGAAAGTTGCAAACTATAGCCGTTGGCAAACACCTTGCTCTGTCGACGACTGTTTTCAAAGATATTTATAGACATTTTAACGTATTCATGCGAGGGAAACTTTGTTTTTTTTTTGTTTTTTGGGGTAGTTTGAAAGTTTTGTGAGTGAATGAGTTCGTGGGTAAAGTGGTGGATTGACGTAGAGTGTGTGAGTATTTAGTAGGACAGGGGATTTCAGACATTATGACGTGCTTTTTAAAAGAATGAGGTAAGTAAATTTTTTGTCTTCTACCTCCAATGTCACATTTACGACTGTTGTTAGTCAGCAATAAAACAGTATGATAGCTAACATTGTGTAAATTTCCTAAGATCTTTCTATATGTCCGTATACTCAGAAAAATATGTATGTTTTCCCATACTTTTGATGGTGCATTGAAAGGTCTAAAGCTACTAACTTGGCACTTGGGCCCTTGTAACAAACTCAAAGTGACCAACATGTTATGGGGATTTTATCATTTCCCCCAGCGAATCTCGGAAGTAGTCCAAACAATATCAGCGATGTGATGACGATTCGAGACTCGTCGTACTTTTGTTGTTGAGCTCTTAGCCGAGACGTGAGGTCATAGGCAGCAGACGGGGGCACATTGTATTGTGCGCTTTTATAGTTTCTAACGTGACGATATTATCGTGGACTTCCACGTGACGGCACCACGGTAGCTTAAGGAAGTAAAATGTATGGAAATGTATGAAGACGCTTTGAAATTTCCGTACACGATAACGTTATAATGTGCACGTATTTCCATACATTTTATGGAAGTGGATGTCCACGATAATATCGTCACGTTAGAAATGATAAAAGCGCATATTTACCGTGTGCTGCCTAGTATCGCTAGTGCATCGTATGTCCTACCTAAGTCTTCTAAGAGATCTAAGAGATTTCCAGAAAGTTTTTCAAAATGTTAACTATGGGAGTTTGGATACGTGAAGCAAAATGCGACGTCACACTAGCAGTGTGACGTCACATTTTGTTTCACGTATTTTAAATGTTGGAAGTTATGTTAAGTACAGGATACAGTTTTAGAAAGAGGTTATGCAAAAAAAACAAGACATTTTTTTTTAGGTTTTAATATTTTTTACACAATTCGTAGCATTCATAATGCCGACACTGTTTCGTCAGATTTCCTCCACAACGGCCCATCAGCGTAGCTGTCACTATATCATTTATATAAACCAGTTCACTATTAATCGTATAGTTTTATTTATAATATGTACTTCGCCGAAATTATACAATACAAATATATAATTAATTTTTTTCATCGAATTGAAAATGTACCGCTGACAGACGCTCATGTTCACCATTTTTTAGTAGCTATATTTACAATAACTTGATGACTTTCAAATCATTATATATAATGTACATATACATATATAATAAAGAGAAAAATCAAAATAAAATTCTTCAATTAATACATTAATACCTAACAACTACTATTTAAGATTTTCCTCTTAATAAAAATATATTACACGCAATGCAAATAACAATAATAATTGTGTATCAACAAAGTCCGGTGTTGCAAGAGAAAAAAATATTTTCTTTCCATATTATTTAATACTGAGACTTCATTGGGGAAAACTGTATTTATACAAAGTAAAAATGACGTATGTATAATATTTGATGATTATTATTTACAAAAGTTAACAAACTTTTTTCTAAAATGAGACGCTAAGTTGCGATACGACTGTCCGAAAAGTCATTTTCGGAAACCCTTACTATTCCATTTTTAAAATTCGTATTAGTAGAACGAATGAATAAAATCTTCATATTATTTCGCTAATAGGTATTTGAAAAAATATGAGAAATGAAACATACACTAATATTATTAAGTAGATATATTTATATATATTTTTAATAACGTCACAAACAGTCGTATTGCAATTTAAAAGACAATATGGTGGTCTTAATTAGCCTAGAATAAAGCTTGTTCTCGGATAACTTAGTCTGCTATCAAAGTTTATCGTAGCTAGGACCAATGATGACATTTTATATCTCCCGTTCGTATACATGACATAAGGCCGTAATGCAACGCATTACTATAAAGTGGTTCACGTGAAATATTTTTGGAAAACATTGTAAATTACTACTGTACTGTGAGCGATCATTTAGGCATTCGTATACATTTTTGATATATATATTTTTCCATTTTTACAGTTGCTAATTTTACATTTTGATGTTTATCATCTATTTTATTTAACAGTGATTGTAAAGGTTAGCATCACCGTTGAATTTTAATTAATTCCATGAAAAACATCATTAATTTTATAATCAACACTCACAGTAAAGTCATTCCGTGGTGACACAAATAAGTAAATTTTAGAATTATTCGTTCACATTTACGCAAAAAGTTAATTTTTAACACCACGGAGTTATTTGTAATCTAGGAGAAGCTCACAGATTCTCATCAGTCATGAAAATCACACAATTATAAATATTACATGTGTGAAAGATCTACAGATTAAAAAATAAATAACTGACGGGTTCCTTCTCGCCGAACACGGCCTTTTTACTTTTTCAACTTATTGTTTAATCTGCACATCTTCAAGTGTATGGTCTCCTGGTAACATAGAAGGCAATCAATATCAGGTATCATCCACAAGACAAAAAATAGACCTAAAAATCTCATTTTTTTTAACATTGTAAAATATCATTTTGTGATTCGTATACATCGGTTACAAATTGTGCTACACTATCGAACACCAAGGCAAGGTGAGAAACGATATTCGATATACAATATCATTACAATAAATATATAATTCAAAGATATGTATTCAAAATGTTTTCTGTAAATTAAACGCGGACAATTAATTTTCAAGAAATTGACATTCGTTATAGATGTACAATTTGAGCTTGATAATTACATTTAATAAATTAGTTGGTAGGTAACAGACGCAACACGTAAACGCAATTTACCGTTGTACATTTGAAAATAGTGAGGAGCGGTGCACACTGGGCGAGTTCGACTAACGACCAGCTGTGGCGGTCGAGCGACGGATGACCTGCATCGCCGTCCTGCTCCGCCTGCAGCCCACACCGCTCCTCAAATAACAAGGAAAGTTGCTTCGAAAAACCTAAAACCTATTAATACAACTCCTTTACAAAAAAAGTCCCATATCTATTACCTTTCTGTCGACAGCGACCCAAGTACTGTGATAGTTACAACTTACACAACTATTCAATTATTTATTTATATTTACGTAATAACAATACACAATTAGCTATAAATATTTATACGATAACTATCAAACCACATTATTGTTACATTCATCAACTTTGCTCCTATTGTTCCGAGTGATAAAACCGTTATTTATAATAGGTGATTGCACCGTTTATGTTTCAGCGTCCATGTCACTTCGCGTATAACATTTACATTTTTAGTTTAACCATTAAAGTTGACTTCAAAACTTAATTTTAGGAGATCGTATACTGTTTCAAATATTACAAAAATGTCGCGTTTTTTTTTATTTTAGTTTTTATGTACATGTAGCATCGTTCTCCTGTAATAATCACGTGCCTGTATCACATAAGGCGTTGTTCGGCCTGGCGAGTGCGGCGCGGCTCGCGGACGTCAGCCCGCGCGATGTCAACGTTATTCATATCTGTAAATAAAAATACAAATATATTGACGTTTCGTTTATGTTATTTACAACTGAATATATTAAACATTAATTATGCATTTTATGCGTTAGTCGTAACAGCATAATTATAATTCTGTCGTATATCAACGATTTTCTTTGAAATATTTTCGTGGTGTCAGAATTACAAATGGGTCGATTACAATTTAAAATGCATAAAAGAGGCTACGAAAAATATTTGACACGGTTCTGGAGATTTCATAAATTGGGACAAGAATGAACTTTAATACTGGAGTAGATAAATTTTAGTGGGTAGGTAGAGCCATAATCATAACTTCAAGTAGTCTAATCGAATGCAAAACTGCTGCTCATTCTGCTATTGTAAGGCCCTAATCAAATAAGAATAAGAATAAGAATAAGAATATTTATTTTCACTAAAAATTACAATCAGGTGAGATTGAATTCCTGGACCTCACACTAGGATTCCCTGTGTTGTGAGATCCAGGCTCCTTCGTTCCGTTAACATTTTATTTTAAATTTACATTTTAAAACTTAAACTAGGTATAAATAAACTGTGCATGTGTGTTGCTGTGATTTGTGTCAGATGTGTTGGTGTTGGTATTGTAAGAGAGTGTCAGGATGTTATACGTATGTTAGTGAGTGCACGTGTGTTGTGAATTGTCAATGTGTGTACTGTGCGTTCCTACTTAAGCTAATAAGTTTTCTGTCGTGTCGTAGTCCAATGTAAGAAGCCAGTTTGTTACCGTCACTCTGCATTTTTTTTGTGTGAGTTTTAGTATGTTGTGTAGACCATTGAGTTTCGCATATATGTGTGGACCCATAAAACCGTATGACCTTCTACCGATTTTTTTACGGCATCGGATTTTATTCCAATTAACCCTTCGACTTGAAATGACACAAGTGCTCAGGGCAGTTTTATGAAATCGTAGGGTGACAGATAGTATGTAAAGTTGTCTAACCCTAAGAACTCCCACTTCAGTATAGAGCTTATTTGTGGGGTACCGGTAAGGTCGTCTATAGGCAACTTTTAGAAGCGCACGCTGAGCTCGTTCTACTTTAATTAGTGAGGTCTTGCCCGCGCCGCCCCACGCTACTATGCAATAATTAAGAACGGACTGACAAAGTGAAAAGTAAATCATCTTCAGGACTGAATCATCAGCAATCTTGCCTAGTTGCTTAAATATACGCAACATTGTTCTAATCCTGCCCTTTAAAGCGCACAGGTGTGCAGACCATTTTAATCTGTTATCAACAATAACTCCTAAATATTTAGCAGAGTCAGTTTGTTCGATACAAGGGCATGAACACTGGATGGAACTATTACAAGAGTGCAGCCGTAAGCAAGATACTCTGTTAGGTGAAGAACGTTCGGAAATAGCAAAGTTGATTGCCTTGGTTTTTTCTATATTCAACGTCAATAGATTATGTTGTAGCCAGTTCCCAACAACCTTTAACCCGTCTTCAACCGCGCCTTGTACCACGTCCCATGTTTTTCCGTGAAAAACTATCGCGGTGTCATCAGCGTATGTGAAAATTTTAGCCTGTGGGAGATTCATGCTGCATAATCCATTAATGTAAATAATAAAAAGGGTGGGACCCAGCACGCTTCCCTGTGGAACACCGAAATGTACGGTGGTTGGATCACTACAATATTCTCCTAGCACAACTCTTTGAGTTCTCTCACAGAGATATGAGGTAAACCAGTCCAGAGCAACACCACGAACTCCCAGAAGTGACATCTTCTTGATTAGAATTTCCCTGGAGATAGTATCAAATGCTTTGGCAAGGTCCAGGAAGATGCCAGTACATGCCTGTCCTTGACCTAGATTCAGAGTTATAAAGTCGGCTAAGTTAGTTACTGCGTCCTCCGTGGACCTGCCAACCCGAAAGCCATATTGATTGTCAGACAGTAATTTATTTTTTTCCAGGTATGAAAGTAGTCTCTTGTTGACAACTTTCTCAAGAATTTTTGAAAGAGCCGTCAGCAGAGAAATTGGGCGATAATTAGCGGGAGTTTTTGGATCTCCACTTTTAAATATCGGGCAAATATTTGCAATCTTTATGCAGTCGGGGACTACACCCGTACTTAAGCTTAAATTGCACAGGAAGGCAATCGGTCCCACCAAAACATGTGCGCACTGCTTTAGTTAGGAATGCGTTATTAATCCCATCATAACCCGTTGCTGACGCCGTTTTAAGATTGGTAATAATCATAAATATTTCTTTTTCGTCAGTTGGAGCAAGAAAGAAAGAGTCCGGGCTAGATTTTAACGTACTATATTTCTCATTGTTACAGGCCAGCTCAGTCTCAGTCATGCCAAGTTGTCTAAGAGTTTTTGATGCAAGATTTTTGCCAACGGTTGAGAAGTAATCGTTAACTTTATTTAGTGTGGGGACTGGGTTATCACTGTCAGTTACGAGCTCAGCCTTGCCCGTTTTTTTATTTTTAATATTGCAAATTTTCTTAATTTCATGCCATAATTTTTTACAGTCGCCGTTAGTTTCCATTAGTAGTTTGCGGTCATGATCTTGTTTCAGGTTGGATAGAATATTGTTGCAATAGTTCCGGTATTTTCTATATTCTTGTTGAATTACAGGATTATCGCGATTTTCCTCTTTCTTTGCATTGGTGTGCATTAAGTCACGTCGTCTTATGCACTTCAGGAGGTTTTTAGTAATCCATGGCTTGATAATGACATCTGAGCTACGGCATACGCGAACAGTGGTGTGCTGATTAATTTTACATGAAAGAGTTTCGACAAATTTTTGGAATGCATTAGTAACATTTGTATATTCAAGAAGCCAATCCCAATTTTCGTTTTCAATATCTTTTTTTAATTTTTTATAGTCAATTCGCGTATAACGTTTCTCAACCCTGGCCCTAGATAATTCCCGGTGAATGCCAAAGACAACCGTCTCGTGATCTGTTATACCAGTGTCACAGACAATAACAGTAGCAGGCTTCTGAGTTTTGAGCATAACATGATCCAGACAGTTGCCTCCTCGCGTAGGGAAAGTATGTCCAGGAAAATACCCATAGTGGCCAGTTAAGTCTAAGTAGTCAGAGGCGCGTCTGTCAGTGTAACCCGATTTTATATCAATGTTCAAATCCCCTACAATAGCACAGGTGTTCGCCGTACAAGTTTCCATTAGTTCTGTTAAGGATTCACAGAAGTTATTTATATTATAAAAAATTCTACGATATTCGTGGGAAAAGATACAATATCATATCTTGCTAGTACCTACTCGTATAATAATTAACCCATGGCACTTTTATTTTAACTGGTATAGGATAAAGATCCCTTTTCCTGCACTTACTAGAAGCAGCACCACAATCACACACTATCAATCGGAATTTTAACCATTTTAAAGCAAATTGCTAATCCATTGCTTCATATGTACGGAAAATTTGTCTGCTCGGCAACGTAAATAACGCAATGAATGTTGTTGAACTGTCAAAATCAAACCGACTTCGACTGATAGTGTGTTACGCAATTAATTAATTAATTACGCAGCTCTCGAAAGTCTTCTCCCAAAATGAAAATGTTTTATACTCACATGTACAAGTATGCAGGTTGCATTAGAGATGATGGCCGTAGTATTCAGCCGGGTAATGCGCGTATCCCTGGTGGAAGGCGGGGTCCGTAGGCGGCCTGTGCATCATCTGCTGGCCATCCATCATGTAGCCCATGGTCGCCTCCGGGCTATACGCACCGCTGGGGCCCGCGTGAGGGAATACTGACGGATAAAACACTGCCCGGTTAATTAAGCTGGCTGTATCACCAGCTTTAGCTGGGTATTGTCCTTACATAAATTTTGGACAAGTTTTTAAACATCTATAGCTGTCAATAATTTTTTCAATTTTTTTAAATCAGGCTGTATTTATCAATAGTTTTTCAGATATTTAAATTCATGCTGTATATCACAATTTTTTTTAAGATCCACAAAAATATTGGAAACCACAAAAATATTGTATAAATACAGCAGTATTTATACAATATTTTTGTGGTTTCCAAATAGTAGCACAGTTGTAGACAACTTGTTATACATAATTGGTTTTCGCATTTTATATGCAGATTTTCTTTGCAAGACATTTTCACCAAAAAGTTTTACATAAAAGGTTCTGTTCAAAATCTGAAGTAGGTAATCCAAAAACTATGGGCATGTTATATACATTAGTGGTTCTGTGTCCCGCGCACTCAAGGCGCAATGGTGCGTACCACCATAAAGACCCCATGAGGATGTCGGAAATCGACGTCTATAATGGACGAACACCATTACATCACGATTGATAATCCCATGGATATATCGCGAGCGGAAGCCATAACAGTTTTGTGGTAAAATTGAGCGGATTTCTTGACTTTTGCAATTGTGTTTCTCACAATGGGCAATTGAAGTATTTTTAACAGCAGGGTGGAAAATTGAAAATTTATTTTCTTTCAGTTTGCATACTTCTTGTAGGTGCTTAGTTCGGCTTTGTTTTTTGTTGTAGCCCTATAATATGGATTTTGTAAATTAATAACCCTGCATTAATTTTAATTATTCAATAAAAAATATTAAAAAATTACCATAGAATATTGAATTGGTAGTTTGGAATATTAATTTAATGTATTATATTTTCATGAGTTTTCCTATAACTAAAAAAAAACATCAAAAGTGTTATTTTTAGCCGAAAAACATTTTTCGTCTTATTTGCTTTTTTAGTTCGTTATTTTTGCATTGTTTGCGAAAAAAGCAATAATCATTTTATTGCTTTTTTCGCCCTCCCGCTCCACCCAGAGCGGGAGAAGTTATTTGATGATTTCCCACCCTCAAAAAAAAAAAAAAAAAAAAAAAAAAAAAAAAAAAAAGGGTGGAAAATTGAAAATTTATTTTCTTTCAGTTTGCATACTTCTTGTAGGTGCTTAGTTCGGCTTTGTTTTTTGTTGTAGCCCTATAATATGGATTTTGTAAATTAATAACCCTGCATTAATTTTAATTATTCAATAAAAAATATTAAAAAATTACCATAGAATATTGAATTGGTAGTTTGGAATATTAATTTAATGTATTATATTTTCATGAGTTTTCCTATAACTAAAAAAAAACATCAAAAGTGTTATTTTTAGCCGAAAAACATTTTTCGTCTTATTTGCTTTTTTAGTTCGTTATTTTTGCATTGTTTGCGAAAAAAGCAATAATCATTTTATTGCTTTTTTCGCAAACAATGCAAAAATGGGTGATTGGATTGAGTCGGACTAGTGGCGCGTGTCTCCTACCAGGGCCGCAGGAAGCAATAACGGGCGCCCGAACAGGGGCACAGCTACCAGGATACTATGATTTAGGAGGAAGTCATCTTGAGGATGTCTTACTGGCTGTTTATGTTTGTGTTGCTGGCACGACAAAATACTGGTGTTTTTTTAAATAAAAACCTCATGATTAAATGTTAATGGGTTTCATATTATTAATTAATCAAATTAATCCTTTTAATAAAACAGTACTAACGACATTTAATTATTTTCAGGTTTTATCCGAACAATTTTTCCGGACATTGACAAGGTCTAATTACCGCTCCAACGGTTAATCATTTCGACGATCACAGAGTTAACAAAGCCGAGCCGCTAGTTTCCAAAAATATGAATATTAATTTCGCTTTTAATAAATGCATCGGTGACGAGAGAACGGATTTTAATCCTCGCCGAATGCCCAATAAACGATCGTTCGGTGCTCCAACGAATTGTAATTTACAGTCAGGCACCGTAATGGGTCGCATCAGAGGGCAATTTATGCGCTTATAATAAATTCATTAACGCTGCGACATGGCGTGTATACACTCTGAACTACTGAGATAGACTGTGTTAACGTGGTGGTAATAGACGGGAGACGTTTCATGGGGGTAGCCAATAGTATGAATACTGATTAGTATTTAATATGGCAACACTGGCGGTATTACAAATAATTATCAAACAGGAACAAAGAGAAGGAATGATTCAGATAACTGCACTGAAAACATTATTTTTGAACAGCAAACTTAATAGCTGAAAATCAGCCAAGCGAATCGCTGCAAATAGGGAAGGTTGGCAAACGAAACACGGGAGCACATCGCACGCACTAGGAATACATAAACGCAGGGCGGCCGCACGACAAATAATATAGTGATTGGAAAAGCGCCTTTTGGCTTGACCGCAGGAAATGCGGTGGCCATTTTCTTTAGTCCATTGCCAAAACAATTTTCCATCTATCCTTCCACCCCTCCGGTTTTTCCATTTTCCGTCGTCGGCAAACTTGGCCGGGCGGCCACATCCGCCCGTTTGGCTCGCGAGATTTAGAACTGTGCCCGGTTTATGTACTCCCGGTGTTTGGTGTCGCGATATTTGAGTGCTGACAGCCTGGTAACTTTAATGCGATAGCATTTTTGTATCGAGAAAACGAATGCACTTTTCCAAATAGGCGAATGGGTGTAACGTTTTTAAATAACAAGATGCTATGCAGCGGTTATCATTGATGTATCCACTTCATCTTAAACTTATTTCTGCTTCAAGAAAACTTATCATGATGAATTAAAATCAATTCAATCAATAATCCCCTTTATTTTTTCACAACAATTCCTAGATAGATCTCTTGTAATCGTAGCAAACATTTTTCAAGAGCTTTTAATCAAAGTCCGAAACTTCGATTGAACCCTCTGATGTATTGTCTCCGTTCTCATAAACGAAATTAACAAGAAATGAAGAAAATGCCCGTTTCTAATCTTGAAATAGAAAAGGGGGCAACATCCACACATCTAGATAAAGGTACCAGGGTAGCATACATCGCCGATAGTCGACGGAGGGGCGAGTGATGGATAGCTCGGGACGGGTCAACGAATTCGGACATTATTCTTTTTTACCCTTCTTGCGTTCGCAGGAGTAAGCCCTTTTTCTGCGACGTCCTTTTTTTCCCCCGGACGGAATTTTTGTTGGCTACGTACGGGGGACCCGGGAACGTTTTATGGACTGTGCTACAATTACAAAGTAAAAATAGAATTGGTCGTTTGTAATTCTATTCCATATTGTCGACAGGATGGGTAAAAAAAAGGTTTTGGCGGATATTTTAGCTGGTTTTGTGATTAGCAAGCGTTTCAAATCGTCTTGCAGTTTTTGCTTGTTGCACATTGAAATTAATTTATTACTTAGAGATCTCTCTAATCGTTAGCACACTGCCGTGGTGGTCTGTGGCATAGTTTGATGAGAAAATAGGTAGGTCCAACAGCTCATTTGAAGACAGAAAAGTCTTCACTTAACAAAATGCCCCAAGAACATTATCCCAAAGTTCTCAATATATCAGTATTCAAAAACAATACACTCTATTTTACTCAGAGTAAAGTAATTCTATCTAATTTACTTTCTAAACGCAGCTGGGGCGTACCAGGCAGTCATAATTCCACAGGCGGTCAGCGCTAAAAGCTAGAACATCCTCATGGGACGTCGGCGTTACTGGCCGCATGCGACGGCCTGCATACTGTATGAACCACTCCGTACTTTGTGGTCAGCAAACTCGATTTTAGACTTCAAAGTCGTTTCGGGGCATGCTCGGAGAATTTGAAATGTCCGAAGCGATACGTGATGCGGTCAGGACGCGTTAATGTCCCTGTAATGGCGTCTTGAATTTTTGGATATCTAATGGTATTGACGTTTGAAGTCTTATTTTTTACCGTTGGGACGGTTTTTGAGTGTTGGGGGTGGTTGGGACAAGAAAATGATATGACGTCGTTCGTATTGTTCTAGAAGTCAAATAGGATTACTTACATAATGCTCGTGACATCACAGCGGGCCCTATCAGAATACCAGCGCTGCGACACTTATTTTAAATGTCGCAGCATCATGCTGAGATAGGGCCCTTTTGGCCTCGTACAGGACTTTCTGTTTTTTTTTTTTTTTATGTGTTTTTAGTTTTAGTTGGTGATCTTCCTGTGCGAGTCACAATAAATACTTTTTCTTTCTTTCTTTCTTTCTTTATATCCTACAATTATTTTTGGTTTTAACACGACATGATCGACGATTCCTCCTCATGTCGTTTCATACTCAAGTGCATTGTTTTGCATTTTTGAAGTGAAAACTTCTTTAGGCGCTTGAGCGATTTTTGGTAGGGGGAAATCTTAGGGGCTCGCGTCACCACGTCACCGCGTTTTAGTTTTTACTTCCGTTGGCAGTCCTCATAATGAGACTGCCTTTTTTAAAAAAAATTAATAAACCTACGTATTGTAGCGAAATTAATTGTTCATCAAATAGACTAACATGTTTAAATCACAACTGTCATTCCTTGACAGGTGTATGAAGTAGCTACAAAACGGTAAATGGACGTAATGTGTCAATTTGATAAACAATTAATTTCCCTGACCGTAACATACAAGTTGTCTGCTTATGTACAATACGTGCCACTAAAGATGAGACTTGACACACCACGTTGGTTTGACTTGCGCAGTAGACGATTCATACGACGGTAAAAACGGGATGGGTCCAGGCGTCATCGAACAGCGCGGGAGGCGCGGTTCTTACGGCGCTCGTCAAGTCTCATCTTTCGTGGCTCGTAGTGTACCTACATTATTATTGCAAAGAAAATCTGCTTAAAAATTAAGTAGGTACATCACATTTAATAACAAACTGTTGTCTAAGAAAAATGTTACCTGCTCTATTTGACTGGTCTATCATTGGCTGCACTATCCTGCGTCTCGCGTTGATAAACCTGAAACAAGCAGACAAAATATTAATACATAAACAAGTCCGGAAAGCTGCTAACGAGATTTACAGGAAACCGTAACCCTTCAAGTGTCAAATTAAATTAAAATTCATTTATTTCGGAACCAGTCCATATTATCCATAAATACATGTCAAATTATAATAAATAACATTAAGAATTAATTAATTATAAATTACAACTAGACGAACAAAACATTAAAAAAAGTCACAACATTTATAAATTACAATTTTACATCAATCGTCATAAATTTTTCATCTTAGTCTAAATTTAGGTCTGGAACCGGAGTGCTCAATATGCAGCTTGGTCCAGTACCGCATTATTGGACAACCCAGATCCAGATCCATCCTCCATGCGAACAGCTGAAGGTAGCTGTTGGAACTGCCTCGTACGCGGCGCATCAGGGACACAACTCTCTTACGAATAATCGCCGCAAAACCATCTATATGTGCGTCCGCAAACATACCTGATGTGTGCATAACTAAAAACCTTTACATAATGGTATATAAGCTTATATCACATATAATAATATATATAAATATAAAAAAAACATCATCCTATGGGCTTCGCGATTTTCATTTTGACCTCATTATCAAATGCACCCCATGTGTGCATAACTAAAAACCTTTACATAATGGTATATAAGCTTATATCACATATAATAATATATATAAATATAAAAAAACATCATCCTATGGGCTTCGCGATTTTCATTTTGACCTCATTATCATTTTCAGCGCCCTCGAAAACGATGGAAACGACACCCATGACGAAAAATTTTAAAATTTTCGCAGCCGCCATCTTGGATTTTCATTTTGACCTCGTTATCGTTTTCAGCGACCTTAAAAACCATGAAAATGACACCTATGACGAAAAATTTTAAAATTTTCGCAGCCGCCATCTTGGTTTTTCATTTTGACCTCAAAACCTTTTAAAAATTAAAAACAAAACAGCATTTTTTTCTTCTTCAAAATAAACAAAGAGTCGTGACGGAATTTCATGACGTTTCGTGACGGAAAAATCTTAAAAAATTTTTTCGCCTAGCCCCCATCCGCCAAGCTCGGACCGTCCGATATGGAACTTCGTTCCAACAAGATAAGAATGAAAATTAAGGCGCTGACTGACTACGTTTTTAAACGACACACAAACGCGTAATCTATTGTCACCATTAGCTGCCTTGAAATAAGGTTGAAAATTGAAATAATATTTGTGTTGCCGAGATGTGACTAAGCTGCGAATGTGCATTTATTTTCCCGGTTTTCTTTAGATTATTTAGAATGTACACAATAAATTAAATAATTGTCCGCTTAAAGTTTTAAAAGGTTCTGAAACAGTTTTTTGCAATACTAATACTCGTATCGAACATGGCGGCCGGCGTCATAGTATACGACGTGAATTCGAATAAGTTCTTTTTTTAAATTACGGCGCTGTTGTAGTGTAACGCGCGTGCATTACAATGTTCTTTTTTTTGAAAACGAGTTGCATTATGAAATTCAGTACAACATTAAAACACCCGTTTGGATGCTATTATGGCTGTTTTAATGTTGGCAATAAGCTAACTGTTTCAGAAACTTTTATAGAGAATTTATAGCATGGGTGTAGATAAACTATTTTTTACTATTCTATTCGGTTAAAGTTTTTCTTTAAACCCTTCTGTGTCCGCTGTATTTTTTGCGTCGGATAGTTTCATTGCGTTACGTCATACTCGACAATCCAAGAAACTAATATTTGTGAATATTGAGCTAACACCGTGCCTTAATAAACGAAATAAGAATAATACAGGGTGGTAGAGACAACGATGCGCAACGTGCTGTTCCATAAATTTTGACCTCATAGGTCACTTTTGTAGGAAACAGCAGATTTTTTAAAATAACCGAAATAAATAGGTACACATAAAACTTCTGGGATAAATGCTCTAAATGATGCCGAAAACTGCATCAAAATTCATTGAGTAGTTCACAAGATATAAGCAGTCACAAAGACAGATACGTAAAACTTCTTTCTTATTATTGTTTGATTTTTTTTTTCTTTTTTTTTTTTGTTAGAGCTGTTTGTGAAGATGCTACACTCCGGAGAGAACAACCAGCATGTTCTATGTTCTGAGGGTTTCTGTTCTAATATGGGTGACGCCTGTGCATTCGCTATGGTTTCCTCAGCTTCCATGCAAGCCCTGCACAGAGGACTGTCCGATATTCCTATTATGTGGAAGTGTTTGTTTAGTGAGCAGTGCACTGTGATGGCACCAGGTGTAGGCCGTTCCTGTCCAGGCGTAATAAACGTCTGGTTAGCCTGCCATCTACAGATGGCATAGCCTCCCTGGACTGCCTGGAGCCCGGTGTCGAGGACCACCAACTCTCCGCTTGTGTATGGGTGAACTCTTATAGCCACCTCCGTCCTGGTTAAAGCGGATGGGTACGATTGGTTAAATAAATAAATAAATAAATAATAAAATAAAATAAATATCCTTGGACATTTCACACAACGCCATCTAGTCCCAAGCTAAGCAACCTAATGCTTGTGTTATGGTAACGAGATGGCTGATAAACTACTTATATACATTTTTTTTTTTTGTAAATACATACATATTATAGATAGAAAAACACCCAGACTCGAAACAAATACTTGTAGGTCGTACAAATATTTATTCCGTGCGGGAATCGAACCCGCGACATGCTGCGCAGCAGTCAATCGCTCAACCACTGCGCCAACCGTGTCGTGTGATTGGTGGTTCAAACAACCACCAATCTTAGTTAACCCACCAAGCAGCGTTGCTGTGTGCCATGTCTGAAGGGTTAAAGGGTATATATGTAGGTGTAATTACCCCCTTAAAGGCCTCCTGGTTCTTGATTCCAAAGCATTTATTTTAGTTTAGAGGCGACAACTGACGTATCTTTAGCACAGCATTGTACCAGGAATCTAGGACGCTAGCATAGGTATTGCATTTTCCTGAAATCGACTACGCCTTCTCCTGCTTTGTCACTATAATTAATCAGCGAAGTTTTAGTCACTCCACAGACTTCCAACAAACATTCTACTGCCCCAGTCAGGATTAACGTCCACACATCGATATGGGTAACATAATTTATAACGCTAGGTATTCAATATTATCTACATACATATCAGCATATAGGTAATCTTAGTTTTCCGTTTCCGCAAAAGTTCTTTGCACAAACAGGCGGGAAAAACAAGCAAGTCGTAATGAATTATGTTGAATTCTGCCGAACCCGTGTTTTGCGAGGGTTGAGCATCACAGGATCTTGGTTTCACAGTTAATTGAGCATATTTTCAGGTTAGTAAATATTTATAAAAAGGAATTTCCCTGTTAAAGATTGCGACTGCGTACTTAGAATTCTAGTTAGCTTTTTAAAAAGATAAGTAAAATAAGTAGGTTCCTAGAGTTCCGGGATCTTTTTATTTTACAAAAATATTCGGAAACGATAAGACGTATGACTATTATCTGGAAACCGTATCCCACTACTGAAATAACTTTAGATTCGCTTATCAAAAAGGTTTCAAATATCATTGAACAATATATCAAGCTAGGCACTAGGAGAGCATCCCTCAGAAGGGAGTGACCGGGGGCTATCTCGGCCGGCTTTATGAAAACTAATGCCTTCATTTGGCGTCGGCTCCGGCCACCGGCGATAAGCTATGTCGCCCTAGTACCTCGGGATTACGATTTTGGGATTTACCCCGGACAAGGGGGTGTCCGATAAAAGTTTTGTGGAAATTTCAGTTCGTGTTTGTAATTTAAATGTTTCGAAACTAGCTTATCGTGGGTATGAATATTGTTAGGTCATAATTTACATTTACATAATTATATATCTAGTGGAAAATAACATACAAAATTGTATTTTGGATTTTAGGATTATCGAACCTTTTAATTGAAGGATAATAAGTACTTTAAACTGGTATTGAACTACATTCGGTTAAACTGGAAGCCGACCCCAACATAGTTGGGAAAAGGCTAGGCAGATAAAGATGATGACTTTAAATGCTCTTGTCAAAAAGTCTAAGTATGTAGGTACAACCGCGGACATTTGCGGTGAACTACAAACTCCTCGCAAATGTCCGCGATGGTACACTCAACTCCACGGCAGAGCATTCACAAGTTTCTCAAATACGAGAGTCAGTAAATCTCAAAAACAAAACATAAAACCAATTTTCGCAGGCGATTAAAGGAATAAACGAAACGGGCAAGAAAATAAAGTTTTTCCTGTGTTTAGTTACATAAACAGCAGGTGGTAGAGTGAGCTATTACCTGGGGGTAATAAATACCGTTTTTCCCTAATTAACGCTTAATTCGGGGTGGGTCGTAGGCACCCCCAGGGCTTAAGATCCCGCACTACCGATTTTTGCGACGCCATTGCCATGACATAGTAAATTGTGGGAACTAATGTTTGTTTGCGTTTGACTTAAGAAAAGCAACATGTTTGTGCATATTTCATTCGATGAAATCTACTGTACGTTTTCTATATAGGAGTAATAATGTACTATCGAGGAAATTTACATGTATACACCGTAAGAACTATTCTTGCCGCTATAGTAAAACTTGCTAACAGATGTGGTTATCGTGTGCACGGGATTTTGTTTTCAAATTGGTCAGATTCAGATTTCCTCGATAGTACCTAGCTAATAAGCAGTAAGTAATTACAGAATTCTCAAAACTCCTCTTATGCAGTCAGAATTAGTTAAAAAAATCATATAAGTACTTATTAGATTCCTTTAATGTACGTATAACTATGTAGTCGAACCCAAAAATTTGTTACCAACTGAATTTGTTCTTAATCAAATAACTTTTCGGAGTCTTGCTAGATGTAATCTTATGTGATATTGTAATTCCAAATCAAGTAAGGATAAATTATAAATTACACCAACCCCTCGACGTCGCCTTCTCACAAAATGCGAATTCTCAGCGTTAACTGAAGGAATTCCACTCAACCCCGCATACTCATTATTTAATTCGCTTTCAGGTAATTAAAATCCAAAAACTTGGAAGTCGAAATTAAATTTTATACTCTGTAGGTACGCTGGCGGACTTCCATCCCTATTTCCTACCCCCCCGGCCTCGAACGTGCTTGCCGGATCAAATCACCTTTTTAACTTTCCCTATTTAGGGAAAAGCCGGGGAAATCTAGCAATTGCAATAATAAGTTGCTACCAGGACATCATGAGATCGAGTGGCCCGCCCCTATTATCGTTACGTAATGTGATTCTCTTGGGCGGATGTGTTTTTCTACTAATTATTATGTGGTATGTGTATTCTCATCACATTTATTTATTCTAAGTAGGTACTGTTTTTTTGCAACGAGTAGGTACAAGAAGCTGTGAAGAATAATCAATAGTGTGTGTCTATGTAGAGTCAGTTTCTTGCTGAAGTTAGGGCAGATTCTTGGGCTGCCTTCCCACCAGACGTAACGGGTAAAATGTGCTAAGAAGAAATATGTGTTTTGCCCGTGCGTAGAAAACTTAGCTTAGTTGAATCCTCTTCCATTCCACCAGAGCTTAGCCAAGCTACGGTTTAAAAATCAAACGACCCTATTGGCTGATAATGTGCACATACATGTACACATCCAGACAGTACAAAGCCAGACTTATTGTAGGTAGGTACAGTAACAAAAGATCTTTCGAAGCTAAAATGTAATTATTTATAAGTACACTATTAAATCAGCTCAGACAATTGTAACACCAACACTCCACTATACAGCACCTAATAAAATAAAAACAACTCCCCCTCCGTGTATCAGATGACGCGGTAATGTACCAAATCTTATTACAATTAGTCCCATTTGCATACCAAACAGATATATCAGGCGCATGTGCAATAATGTGCATCAAACAATTGTATCGCCAACCCTTCCGAACAAATCCAGATCGCTTATGATTTATGCGCCCCTGGTATCGGCCCGACCGTTGTCACAAATAAAATAAACACACATAGAAATGCAAATTCGGTAATGTCAGATGTGTGTTGGTCTATTGTTGAACTATGTTTCGAATTTCATGAATTTTGTGATTTATTACTTTTATGATGTGGAAAACAATGTATTTTGAACGTTCATTTTTTATGATTGCATTCAGAATTTAATATCATTTTTGAGTTAAATGGCTCCTGAATAACATGGCCTATCTGCATGATTATTTTATTTTTTAAATGCAACTTAACTTTTGACGTAACTTAACTTTGATTAGCAAATACTTTGCTTACTTATGTAACGTATTTGTTAATCAAAGGATCTACATTAAGCATTCAATTTAAATGTTAGGACCATAAAACCTCTATATAATTCACAAAATTATAATTTTACACAAGGAAAACAAAGGTTAAGCCAAGTAATCTTAAAACCTCACAGTTAATTGCAGCTAAAACATCAAAATAACAGTAACCGTCGCCGTCAAAATTAATACAAAGCGCGATTTAACAGATACCCTCTTAAGAGTCGTAAAATTTGCCGTTTTTGCGCTGGGCCCCTCTCCCGGCGGACCGGGGACCCCGGGTGTTATGGACCCCGGGCCGGCGGATGAAGAGTTAATGAACTAATCTTGATATTAACAACACATTAGACGCATCGGACGCACAGCCATGCTTCGCTCAAGTAATTACTGGGACCCTTGCAAGGGATAGTTCGGCATCAACCCTCGCACTGTATGCTCCACGTCAATTTCGTATGTTTCGTTTTAGGGTTAATTTATGATAATTTTAATGTTTAATAAAATACTTGGAACTTACAGTAATCACTTCATATTTTGTTTTTTATCTGCCATTTGCACATTTCTACGAATTGACACGTATTTTAATTAAAAGAAGGACGGCCAAATCGTACCTGACTACGAGGCGGTGGTGTACAGATATGCCATATATATGAAAAATCTAGTATTTTTTAAGGTCTTAAAAAACATAAGAAATAGATATTTAAGTCGCCAGAAAAAAATATTTCAATAATGCAAAAAAGTATTTTTTGCATTATTGAAATATCTTGGCTATTTAGATATTATTTTCGAAAGTGATGGTGTTTACTACATAAAACAATCAAATCTCACTATAATTTGCTTCTGTACACTGAAAATAAAACTCAGGTCCAGCTCCTATAGAAATTTGGCCGATGTTCTTTGGCCATCAAGCAGTGCTACCAACAAAATAATTTTATTTTCTATCGGCTCACTAGCGCCGCTGCGTATTAAACCATTACGGGTGCGTGTCGAAACGGTAATTACACAACAATTATCACAAAAACTAATCGAATCACAAAGCAATCGGAAGAATATCCGAACGTTCGTACAAAATTCATAGTGACAGTTAATTTGGGAATGCAGTGCGCGCATCGGGTCCCACACTCCCACCATCCCACTCGCGATGAGATTACTTATTCAACAGACGTATAACATATTGCCCAAGTAATTGGTTCAAAATACAAACTTGCGCGGTACGTATGAACCCCGGGTAATTATTTATTTACGTGCCAAATTGCTTTTTCATTATTTGGAAGTAGGAGAATAATTTAAACGACTTGGCAGAGTTGTAAAATAATAAAAATATTATTTTGATGAAATATTCTCACGGAATTGTTAGAGGAATATTAACTGTAATCCAAGAACTTTGTTTTGATATTTGCACTACAAAAAGGATCCCTGTAAGCTTAACTAAACATTCGCAGACGATACAGGGACTCAAAAGGGTGAATAATACTTGGATTCCGCAACAAATGCTAACGGAATCCGACAAATCCAGTGCGGATACCGTCCGACGGACGGATCGCGTTTTGATGTCTGAGATATCCGGAGCTATGCTACCCTGGTGATTGATTGCTCAATATAACATAGGTAAGATCTTTGTTTTAGTTTGTTTTTAGACATACTTATATATAAAGTGTAAAATTATGACGACAATCTGTAAAATCTTAAATCTTTGCTAGGACTTACTAAAACTGAAACATTTCACAAAAACACCCCGGAAAATATCAGTCGTGAAAAACAAAAGCTCCAAGCGACTGTGTCACGTACAAATACGTCTAATCCACGGAGTCCGGGCGGACAATAAATATTTTTCATGAAATCCACCGCCGTCGCCAGCGCATACAAACTGCCTTAAATCAGGCAATTATAGGTGTGACCAGTAAATATTATAACCAGGGGATCAGGAGACGGCGTATAGAGATTGTTAAGGATATTGCCTATGTTGTTTTCGTAATGGACTCTTGTGCTCGAAGAATGTTTGGTTATTAGGCGTGAATTAGCGTTATTGTCATGGTTGTGTACAAAATATGGGTCTTTTTCGTATACGTTGGTACGTTAGGGGTCAGGGAAGTTTATTTTGTCTGCTAGTGATTACTAAAAACTGCATACTTGTAATTGAGGAAGCTCCACTCTAATCCTGAAAAATGAACACTCCGATGTTCAAAAGTTTGCGTTTTGACAAGCGAAAAAGCCTCTAATTTTAACTTTCCACCATTGAGATAGGAAAAACATGTCTATGCTTTCCACGCTGTCCATTTCAAAAGCATTTTCCGAACAAAAAGAAAAGTCAACAACAACAAAAGTGAAAACAATAAATCGCACTAGTATTAATTTAGCAGAGCTACATAAAGTGGAGAAGCAAAAATCGCCTCTAATAAATTACGTTAGCGGAAAATGCTTCATTTTAAGGCGTATAGCTCCTTAATCCTATGGCAGCCTGGTAGCCGTTGGGTGTAATTACCGGGCGCAATATATCGCCAGTTCGACCTCCCGACCCCCGAGTTTCTGGGTCCTCATCACACGGAATGAGTAACACATGGTACTGCGTTAATTGTCGGGGCACACGGATTTGTTTTTATTCTGCGATTGCGAGGGGGACTCGACTGTGTCGCGCCATCGATTTATTTTGTTTTGAGATTCCCCAGACATTCTGATTTTATGATTTTGTGCAACGAGGTATGAATAATGCGAATATGGCTGTATGTTGTGTGCCTTGCGTTTCAGGATTAGGAAAAGCGAAAAGTGACCATAGATAGATAAGTGAATAGGTGATGTTGATGGATAGTGGATGATGATGGATAGATAGATATTCCATATCGATTTACCTTTAAATAATATCCATAATTAAATATTGTGATTTCTGCAGGACAGTGGGACATCTAAATATAAACCATCTTTTAATATACGCGTTTCCAAATTTAATAGTCTTTAGGTATAATTAACAGGCGACTAATTAGACACCAAGGCGGCATAAATCGGCAGTAAATATCTCAGAGTGTCGCAGATGGTGTCAAAACGCTTGCTACGTGTGGCCCCGACGTTAGCGGTAAGCGGGGACGACCGAAATCATTGGCCATGGTTTCAAAAGTCTTCCGGAATCTTTAAAGTAAAAAGAAAGAAGACGATTCCTAAGGAAATAAGATTCTAACTGATTTTATGCCTTTTCAGGATAGAGATATGGGCCAAGAACGATAGATGTATGTGGTATCACGTCGGGGTCACCAGTAGGCATAGAGGTATGAGGAACAGGATGTAAAGTTCACTCATCCTCCATAGAAAAGGGAGGATCCTCCGACCAGACGGGTGTTGTCTTTGGTGGGCAACTGTTCGACGATTGATGTCGGGACGTTGTATATATGCTAGTCTCGCGGTAAACTCTGATTGTGCGATGCAGGATTTTACGTGACGTCAGTGTGATGCGTAGTTCGCATGTGGCGATGTAGATGCCGCACAGATGATAAGGGTTTTGATAGTTTTGCTTTTGCAAAAGAAATTTAGGGCTGCAGAAAATCAGACTTATTTACAAGCTATCCCCAGTTATCCACACTATGTTTATAAACTCTGAAAGAGGTATCTGTTTTCTACGTTTTCAGGGCTAAACAAAAGCAGATTTCCATGATTTTTCTAGCGATCTGAAGTTCCTTTTCACGTAATTTCTGGCCAAAAATGTATAGTAGAAAAACTTGTCAATCATTGACAAAATCATCAATAATGCCAAAAATCGCTAACTAACCCCCGAATTTCGTGCCCGCATCCCAAGACAGGGTCGCGGATAACATGCAATTGCGATAATAGCCCGACCCGGCGCCATATTGCTCTGATTGGTGACGTGTGCGCCGAATTTATTTTGTACTACACAACTCGAAGGGTTGAGGTGCGAACGCAGTTTATTTATGGACAACATCTGGCGGAGAATTTGAATTTTGTTGGTACAGGTAAGGTTGGGTCGGCAGGAATAAAAGATTGGCTTTCTGGAGCCAAATTAGCGTTCGGGGCCATATTTTTCAGAATATAGGGTACCTACCTAGTAGCTTTTGCCTCTAACTTAAAGATTGTATGCTTCAAACTTGGCAATATGGGGTTTTAAAAGGCCTAAAATTACATTCCTAAATGACAGTTAGTTTTTATTGATTTCCTGCGCTATCTGCCGTGGTAATGCTAGGATATTTGACAATTTCGTGGTTTTGCCTTTTCCCCATTAAGCCACGTGATGATGACACTAAAATAACGTCAATATTTTAATGATGATAACAATTAAACACCAGGAGCGCAGGATTCCAGGCGACCGCTAATGAGTGCGGCAGTAGCGCCGGTGCGGCTGCTGCGGCCGGCGCGCGAACTAATTTGGTGCAGTGATGGATTGCGTGTGGCCGATGCGGGTCGCACCAAATACTCCTGTCTTGTGTGCTGGCCTGGTACTTGCTCTAATTACGGATCATTCTCATTTATCTTCAAGCCCTACATGTCTTGGTGCGATATTTTCGGATAATTTTCTATTTGTAACAGTAAAACACAAATGAGAAGCTATCACCATTAGTAGGTATACCTACATAGGTTTAGAAAACCTCAAATGTTGGAAGACGCGATGTGAAAGGCCCAGAGTAGGGTTGCCAACTTTTTATATCAATTAATAGCAGGTCTTTTCGAAGGCACTGTCTGTAAAAAAATAGTAGGTTGCATTTTTTTTAAATGCATATTTGTTGCTACTTTGTGCCTTTATTATCAGGTTTTTATTGTTGTCTCATAAAGTCATAACTATTGATACTATAAGGGCCTATTTCACGATGTCCGAGTAGCCACTAGGTACTACCTACTCACCGAATAAATTCAAAAATGGAACAGGATTTGTATGATATTATTTGCCATAGGAACTTAATCGTAGGTGGTGAAACAGCCCCTAAATGACATTAATACTGGCCTTATTACGCTCATCTCGCCATTTTGTATTCATCACTGAAAATATGCGCTCAGTAAAAGCTGAAGCTGCTGGTTGCTGGAACGAAACTTGACAAGATTCGTGCAAAAACAGATAACGGCTGCATTTCAGTTTACACGTATTTTAAAACAATAATGTTACTTACTTCATTTTTTATCGAAAATATGGTAGCTACAACTATATTTTTTTTATCAGAAATATACTATTTAGGCCTCTAATATAGGACAACTTACAATGATTGATAGTCGATTGATAGAGCAACTTATTCCGACGGAGACATGAGAAATCGAATATTTACTAGTAATAAAATAACCGACATTGCAACAACACAATTGAAAAATACATTTATTAAAAAACGATCAATAAACATTCGATATTTTCGTTCTTACTGCCCACATGAAAGTCGGAAAACTGAATCAAAATAAACATATCGCCCATCATACATTTCATGGCTCGTTTAGATGAATAAAATACAATTTTACACTGAAATCACAATAAATATAACAAAAAGCTTTATAATTTTGTTTATAGACGCGTCATGTTCTATTTCCATAACCGTTCGTGAAATAATGCGGATTAAAAATATTAAAATCGAATTATGAAAGCGCGCCATTTTCATTTTGACAAAAGGTGAGTTCTATTTGCAGAAAACCATTTAAGGGTCGGTTTTACTACGTAAAATAAGCATAGGCAAAAAATAAAAACAATGGGAAGTTCTTTCAACACGTCATAATAAAAACCTAATTGGAAGTTAGGCGAATAATCGCAAAAACAGAATGCTAAATTCAAATAAATTAAAGGAACGCGATGAGGAACGCGCCGCCGCGCAGTCCGCCATCACCTCACGCGCCCATTTGTCAAATTAATGATGGACGGATCAGAATTCTAAGCGGCCACCTGACGCGCGGTGACGTCACGTAAAAATGTCTTCATTTCCACGGACATGTGGTTCAGGTCACGGTTTTCAAGAAGGTTCAGAAATATCGGACATTTCGCAAATTATTTCTTGGAAAGTGTAGACAGGGATGGATCTTAGGGGTGTACGTAATAATCATAAATCTAAAGCCGTTTTCCGACTATCTAAAATTACCTCAGCTTGCTCCTAATTGGAAAGGACAAAGAAACAATAAATTCAACTCTTTATTAGAAACAGCCTGAATAATTCCGCAAATATTTACCACCATTTAAATGATCATCTAACGAATAGCCCACTCAGGCAGAGACAAGAACATGGAAACTAATTCGTAACATCTCTATTTCGTTTACATTCGGTTTATTGCATACTATGATGGTGTGTTCGCGTGTTAACCTCAGTCGAATTAGCTGTGCACGTTGCTTAATCACGTTGTCGCAATCGTACGCTAACAATGGTCGGTCCGAGGGCTTTTTGCCTTTTTTACGGACAGATAAGGCTTTTGATTGTCCCTCCAGTTTCTAGCGTGCATCAGTCTTTAATCAAGTTAACGATTAAACGCAAATGGTCGGGCAGTTTGACGGAATTTTGTGATGCTACTTTTATTTGCAATTAAAATTCGCAGTGTTAATGTCTGCTGTCGAATAAATTATTTCGAAAACTAACATTTTGGTGTTTTACGTAAATCAAACATGTCACAGAATGATTTAGCATCGTGTTGCGTTTATTAAAATTGTAACATTTTGGCAGTGTTTAAAATGTTGGCTACATTTTTTGCAACTGCACCTTTAAAATTCAAAGGCTCCTAATTCATCAATTTCCCGTATCTAAAAGGCTGCCAATTAAAAATAATTTGAATTCAAATGAGCCGTTCGAAAAAAAGTTATTCGTCTCTGGTACTGTCACTGTCAATTGGCAACCCTGTGCATATAGAACGTAATTTATAACGTCCGAGTGGGAATATTCTAGATAAACAGTTTGATCGAGAAGCCTCTCAGAGCGTATCGTTTCCGATGTTTTTAAACTGGACGTTTTGTTTGATACATTATGTTAATGGACAGAGTGCTGCTACCATAAGTCTCGAGACATTTGAGTTTACGATTTTATTTATTGGGTAGGCGGTCTTAATGGGTCAACTTCGTGGAGATATGAATGGAGGTTGATATATTGTTTCCTAGTGCACACACTTAGGACAGGTTGGTTGAAAGATAAGTAGAATTGACTGCAGTCCCATTCACAAAAATCCTTCTTTCTATTGGTAAAGTTTTCTTTCACATACATAAAACAGTCATAAAGCAGATCAGTATTGTTCCTCTAATAATAACTAAGTAGGACGTGTCCGGGACGCGCAGTTATCCTGCGGCAGTGGATATAGCACCTGTGTGGAATAGTGTGGATACAGTGCCGTTGTGTATAATTTATGTGTTCAATGCATTGTACCGGTGGCACACTGTAGAATCTATAATTCATGCTATATTAGTATTTATTGTGTGTTTTAACTCTAGCGCTTTCAACGGTAATACTTTGAAAATCAAAAGTCATTTCTAGGCTGACAATCAGCACTTTTTGAATGTCAAAATTATATAAGACAGTCTCCCAAAATGCCCTAAAAACCTTTCACCATAATCTGTGATCTAACTGGGAAGAAGAAGTGGTGCAACAAACTCCCCAGCAGCACACCGGTTTGTTCAGTTAGAAAATCTTTTTTTTAAAGGTTTTTCACATCAGTCGGAAGAAGTCCACTGTTGGGCAAAGGCCTCGTCTATAAATCTCCACAACAACGGTCTGATTTGGGCTGCATCCAATGGTTTCCCGCAACTTGTACTAGGTATGTCCACCTGGCAGCACTAAATTATACATGCGTCAAGAAGCATGAAATTATGTCGAGTTCTGATGACGAAGAAGCAATAATTCATAATTAATAACGCATATAATCACTGACGAATTAAGAACGTTCAATGACTGCCAACAACCTGTACAATTTGTGCAACCCTGCCAAATGTTCTTTACCTTGGCAGTGTGCATTGTTAATAGCAATTCGCTACCTGGTCCTAATTTAGTCAACTAAATATCTAGTAGGAACAGTAGGCCTCACTTTGGTGCAAACGGTTTGACCTTGATCTCGCCTATAGCAGCCTCATCATCATTAACCTCCGGCAGTCTACTACTGAACATAGCCCTCTGCAATTGCACGCTTTCTCGTAAATAAACTGCTTTTCTTTCTTTCTTTTTCTTTTCTTCTTTCATTCAGCTCGATTCTCCGCAACTCTCATCCAGCTGCTACTATAGCCTGAGGGCGTCCTACCTTACGTTTGCCGATTCGCGGTCTGCACTCAAGAACACGTCTACCCCAACGGTCATCGGTCATCAGCCTAGCGGCCTACGGAGTTTCAACAAAAGGCCCGCTTATCAGTATAAGCGGGCACATTATTGATTCAAAACCAGTGTTTTGTATCAGTGTTGTGCAGCCTACTGTACTAACAGATCCAATGCAATTACAAGCAATACAAATTGATGAAATACCAGCAATATAGCCGTGTCCTAACGACTGTGTCGTCTGATCCGAAGATAAGACACGGCGACACTAATAAATCAGACTGCAATTAACCGTTTTAAACGACTTACCGATTTATGACGGGTTCGGTTCGTGGGCGGGAAGTGAGCTGGACTTTTTCTAATGATTCTGTTGGTGGTGGGATGCTGTGGGAATGGGGCTTAAGATAGGGCTGTCTGAGTCTGTCTTTATTTCAAGAAATGTTGCAAACTTTGCTGAATTTGATAACACACTAACTTGGGAAGGGTTGGATTCTTTGAATCGATTTCAATCAGCATTATGCTATTCTAAATTGTCGTGATATCGTGAATCCAATAATAAATCAGCCTATAATGCTCCCACTGCTGGGATACAGGCCTTCTCCTTGTGAGAGAGACTGGGTCATAATCCACCACGCGGGTCCAATGCGAGTTGGTAGATGTCACGTGTCTTCAAATTTAACCAATAAAAGGTGTCAATATTTCCCCGAACACTAAACCGAATAAGAAAGTGAAAAATCGAATCATAACGAATAGATCCGACGGCCCGATATCGGTCGAGCCTCTATAAATAAAAGGACGTTTAAAATTTTAAGGGCCTCCAGTTCAGTGGAGGCCATTAGAGGCCCTTAACGTTGGTAACGAACGACTCTCGCCCAGATGCCAGCGGATACCAAACAATTGTTACTCGCGTGAAATTCGTAGCTGATTATAAAAATCGATTTCTTTTTTCGAATAATCGGCATTGACAATGTTAGACCTTTGCCTGTTAAAAGTATATTAGATTGGTTATGGACAGTTAAGGGTTGTTTCTACTGAGAAGTTGTACATAATTTTATTGGTAAAACGCCATAAAAGGGTGTGTTCTACATTTTGTATGATTCTCACGTGTGAATTAATGTCCTTTTATGTCAACAGTTCGAGGGTAATGAAAACTATTTTATTTCGTTGTTAACTTTGAGAGAGAAATCCCATAAATCATTGTTTACTGTAGTTTCCCCCAGTATGCCCATGCCGGGTAAAAGTTTATATTAACTACCTGTAGTGGAACCAGACCCTTTAGAAACAGCTTTTTGAAACATAAGTAGGTAGAATTTGATTATAATAATCCAAACATTTGTCGATGACGTACTAACGCATCACGGATTAATTCGAACAAATTCCATTTTTGAAAAATTTCAAAACATTCGCGCGTCTTATGTAAATGCGCCGCCATTACTATGGATTATGATGATTTTATCGATTTATATTTAATTAAATGTTAAACTTGACACTTATTAATTGTCACCGAGTTTATAAGGTTTTATAACGATGGAAATAATCAGTCAGGTCACGATTACATCGATGAGCGACCGGTTTTGTGACATGTCATGGTATTTTAAGTAATCGTTATCGATAAATCATGTTAACTCGGAATTCGATGTTTTCGAGTATCTAGTTTTTGGACACGCCCACGGTTATTCCTGGTACCGCTCTCGACGAATGATTGCACTGTGATTTATAAGTGTTAATTACAGAAAGATGTTTAGAAAAAAATGATTGAGTCGATGTTGGCAAAATAAATAATTTCTGTGCATTCTAATTTGTAGCTTCGAAAAATTTACATATCGTTTAATGAAGCGAAAATAAATCAGCTTCGCGTTCCGTACGACCTGTGGACTGTTATGACAGTTCTGAATATTTTTATTGTGCGGGACACACTGCCCGATAATTCAATGCGTATAACGGAACGCGGGCGGATGTGACCGCCGCGTCTTCCTGTCACAATTAATTTCCGGGCGCGTTGAAATTGGCGCGAAAACTGTCGCGAGGGGTGGAGGGAGGGGGGTCGGGGCGCGCCACCGCCGCGGGAATTTTAATTACGCACTCGTATACCGAATACCAATGTCGTCTTGTTTAAATTAAATATAAATTATTCGCCTCCTAGGCCCTGCTCGCCTGGTATTGCGAACTGCGAAACGTTGAATAAACAACTGTTGGGTTTTAATTAGTAAAGATTTTGTTGGTATTTTGTCTAATGTTTTAGTTGTTTCGGAGCTGCGTTAGTTATATTATTAGTTGATGTCGTCGGGGTTGACGTTAAATAAAATATATTGCCGAATGTTTGTCTGTCAGCTCAGTAACCTAGATGAAACTGAAACAGAATTTTTGGTGTGATTGAAAACTTAAAAGTAAGCCCACTGACTGACAGGCTTAAAAAACCTTTAATAAAGAGACGAAGGCTTCTGTCACCTGCTAAATGAGTTTTTTAACCCTTTAATCTCATTAATTCTAACCAACTTATGTCACTCTTCAAACTACTTCGCGAAACAAAATATAAAACCGTCCAAATTTCAAAGTATTTAATCATCTTTATTATACTCAGCTATAGCAACAGAACTAAAAGCAGCATCAAACTAGTTTAATTTCATAATAAAAGTTTGCAAACAAACTCCAAACGCAATTAGAGTCCAGATGAGGAGCTCACGGCAGACGGGTGCACTTCTTATGGCATTTAACTAACTTTGATAAAAAGATTAAGTATGACAGTTTGAAATATAGCCACCGCAGTCGGTGGAGAAAAAAAAATAACAGCGCAAAAGTTGGTCGAGCGAGGCCCCCGGCTCCATTGTTGCGAGCTCCGAGTTAATTTTGTAGGAAAGAAACAAGCGAGGCGCAGGTGTACTGCGGCCCGTTGTATTAATTTGAGTCCCGTCTAATACCTACGTATGACTGTGTTCAAAACAGACGCGTCTGAATTTATAAGCGAAGTTGAGCGCGTCCAAGCGCCGGCGCCGGGGATTTGTGCACGAATATGAACGCGCCCAGATTATGACGTCCCGTTCTCTGACAATCCGAACGCGCCCATTACGCTCCGTTTCACTGGCACGGGGTTTTAATTGTGAATTATTGCGTGGTGGATGCTCGTAACATATTAACATAATTGTTTTGAAAGAAACGCATGTAAGTGATCTAGCTTGATCCTACTTGAGATAATGTTTTCGTGTGTAATTATGAGCTGTTTGCATAGCGATGTGCGGGTGACATTTTGAAACGTCAACGTCGCCATTTTAGTTAGTTTTTATCTCCCTTATCATTTTCTTAGAAAACTGAAGGTGTCCATTAACTAAGATATAATGGTTGCATATGTTTTTTATTGCTTTTCTCGTTATACCGGTTATGCTGCGTGTACTTTATTAAAACATGAAAAAGCTTCAAGTGTGCATTTTGATGCGTCCCAACGATGTTAATTATCATTTTAGATGCAGTAATTTTTCGTTTATTACTTGTCATACACAGTGCTCGACTCACGTTGCGAGCGACGCACGTTGTAATAAAAGTCCATTTTAATTGGAGCGTTTTCGTTTTAACGTCTAATTAATACGTTTAATAACTATAATTTTATCAGTCTGTGAATTATAATGTGAGGTTGTAACAACATTTTGAACAAATACTAATTTGTGAGGACGTGAATCATATTTTTTACAGCCTTTAAGTATGTTTCAATGTCTTAACGAAGCACTACATTATTCTACACATAGTCACATTTAATTTGAAATGCCTATGCGCATTTAAAACATAATTATTTAAATGTTAACAGCCTCAAAATATTCATAACTTCCTGCCATCACAAATTGGCGTAATTAAATTCCATTTTCAAAGCTCACGCGCCAAAGCGCCGGCCATAGACATTACAAGTAAAGTTTTCCGACGAGACACCATAGACAATGGTCATTACACACGGGTGGTATGGCGAGGGCCACTCGTTTGACAGCCGGGAGTCCACGCGAGAGTGATGAACCTCTCGTACTGCTTGTGTTTAGCACCTGATGCCAATTGGACTTTACGTTTTGTTTAATTTAAACAGTTTTTTGTGGGTTTACTTGTTGGCTCTTTTTACTTTCGTAAAAGAGGTTATAACAATTAGAATTTTGGTTATTAAAATACTTTTGTAATGGTGAGTTTGACTGATTCAGCAAGGGGTACGTAGGTAGTTAATTCTTAGCTCACAATGAATGAGCTTAAAATTAAATATTATGCATCTATAATGTGAAATAAATAGAAATTGAACTTCCTGAAGACAAACCTGAACTAATACATAGCAATTTTTTTTTTACATAAAATTGCTTCCACATTATCCACCTAATCATAATTATAAATACATAACATAATTAAGCCGAGCTATCAGGAGCACAGAAACCCGAGGGATTGTAAACAAACGACCATAACTCACAAACGCGCCTTACTGATAAGAAACTTTCATTATGGACCCGAAAATGTTAAATTTAAAACGGGGCTTAATCAAGCAGGGCCGAGTACCTTCCACCTGTGTGTTTAGGTTTGGATTACTTTGCGAAAATTACGTTAGTATCGGGTGTTTCAGATTAATTCTGTTCCCTGTTCCGAATTATGGTAGAGGACCTTGGTGAGTCGGTTTTGCGGACGCAAGTCGTGTCAGCTATGAGGGGAACTTTTTAAATTAATGTTTGTTTTGATATACGTTGTGTTGAGTTGAGAGGTTTGGGGTGGTACTCGAGTTTCTGAAGTTGTGTAAGAGGTTATGATAAAGAACAAACCTAAGGCCAAAATCAAAAACAAGGAATGGGAAGGCCATTTTACCAAAATTACACTTCTTGTCGTGCAAGCAGTCTTCAGTTAAATTTCCCAAAACTTTTCATTACACTTTTTCAGAACATAGTCGCATGGTAAACCAAACACAATTAAATACTCATTTTTAATACATAAAATCTGTATGTTTGTTTGTCATTTAAGCAGTTTGTACCGCGGCGCTCCCGGCCGCGTACCAGGGCGGCAGAGCCAGGCAGGAGCATTCCCTAACCCCTTCGCAGTTTGATAAATGGCCAATTACTGTGCCCGCCCCGTCCCTTCTGTTAGCTTGTTGCCTATTTTGAATTGCTTTTGCTTTTTCGTTTAGATTAATATCTAAATAGGATAGATACGGATCCCGCTTTAGGTATTTTACGTTGTTTTTAAACGTAAATTTCGGGTTGGGAGCGCTCCACGCTCCTTTGTTCGCCCGTTTTTCGCTGCTCCGCTATTGTTTTCGTCTCTTAATACCAACGAATCTTTGTTCTGTCTTGTTGTGTAATACGTTCTTTTGTTTTAATGGAATTTCCCGTTCGATATACGTGTTTTGATTCTGATCTAAGAAAATTGCTGATAGGTTTTATGGTATAAAAGTTTAAGCGGAAAAAAGAGGTTGACATCGGGATTTTCTTTTCCAAGGTTTATGGTATCGTTTGTTGGTTAAAGATTGTTAAACCTACAATTTAAGACCTGATCTCTCAATAAACAAGGCTTTCGAAAAAACTAAGAAACATTGCAAACTTTAAGTAGAACAGAAAAATGAAGCCAGTAAAAATTTCCTGAAATCAACGTTACAATCAACCTTATATTTCAAACAACCATAAACTTCAACGAAAACCGATGACTGAGCTAAATTCATCATCGCTACCAAAGACAACCAGGACTAAAGCTCACAAAAGAAGCCCTACCAGCTACCACCAACAGTGCCCAATGCAAACAAAGTCATTCCCAGGGTTCAGGTGAAGCTCTCGATTCCTAAACTCCCGTCATTACTTGATAAGGGAAGCAGGGTACACGAGGGGTATTACCAACCCCTGTTTATTTTTCGCAAATTCAAAGTGCCCATAATTGCCTACAGACTTAAGCTCATTTAAAATTTTAACTCGGAAAACAAATGGGATTTTTTGGGGACAAATGTAAGTGTTGGTCGCTTCTGCATTGTATGGGGATGTGTCTTGTATGTTGGTTAGTAAAATGAATGAGAGGCTTGACCTAGTGATTATCAAAGTGTAGCTAGATTGGAGCCTAATACTTTTATTACTCTTTTGGAACGTTTCAAGTTAACAGCAAATCTCAAGGCTTTAATTGCTTTAGAGTCTTGCCTAGAAGTTTGTCTGTTTGCAAAAGGTAAGTAGTTGAACTTCCCTTCAAAGATACCTGAAGATTTCATGATTAGACCTCAAGATTATACTCTATTTTGTGAAAAAGATTTACTATTTGCAACCCCTAAAGAAAGCCTTTAAATTAAATGAAACTGGTTTAGTCTCCTTCCTATATAATAACGTACAAAAGTATATTTATATCAAAACATACACAGCCTACACATAGACAATTGCAGGAGGCTTCTTTCGCTGATTGGACGACAGCTCATGATGACATAAAATTACAGACAACCACCAGTCACGCCACGACACGCATTTGATACGAAATTACAGACAAGGCTACGCTTTACACTGTAATATCGTTTTTAGTGTATGTAATAACTGTCATTACAGCTTATTACGGTAATTGTGGCCCGTAACGGCGTGGTATAATGATAATAATATCTATTTCAATTGGGCACGCGGAACCAATCGGTGGCCGAATTTAACTATTGTCTGTGGTATAGAGTGTGTAGTGAATGGGATGATACTTTTTTGTTTATTAGAGAAAGGTTTTACTGAAATGGTGCGTCCATTTTCCTTGGTTTCTTGAAAGTTATGAGATTTGTTAACTTTTCGTATTTAATTAAGAAATATAGGCTTCTTGTGGCTAAGTTATATGAAGGGGTAAAAGTGTTTCTAAACGCACAATATCTTTAAGTACAGACGCCAGCACATCAACCTACTACAACCTGTCAAATTTCTCTAATAGATTTTCAACTTTATCTATAAAGCATTAAAGTTCAAGGTTTATTGGGAAAATTTGACAGATTGGAGTAGGTTGATGTGCTGGCGTCTGTACATCGAATGCAGTCATGAACTTTTAGGCCAATGGAGAGAGAAATATCTAGCCAGATACAGCGATCGGGTTTCACCAGATGTAAATTGCAGCAATTTTGACCAACTTTCTTAAAATTACCGCACTGTCCAATCAAAAACTCCAAGCCCAAATTGAAATGGGTTAAATCTTTTCGTCTTGTCAGTTTTATAGCAGTAAATTTCGAAGACAATGCCTCACGGAACAGTGACGGGCCGTCAAAACACAATAATATGTGTTTACAAACCTATCTGGACGGATTTGTATCGCGACATGTCCATCTGTCAAGTCAAAATGCCGCCATGATGGATGATGTAGGCGCGATTAGGAAAAATGTTAATTACATGTCATTGCTGGCTGTAATGATGGTTCGATTGTAGTTTTTTAGGTTATGTCATGAAAATGTCAAAATAAGTAGTGTTTGGTAATTGCAATGATGAAAGTAGGATACTTTTATGATTGTAGACTCTTATGTTGCTACAATATGTTGACCATTTTCTATTTTATTAAGTAGGTACTCCCATTACCTACATATAATTTAGCAGTGTAATTTGAAAATACTTATTGTAAAAAGCCAATTATTTTTCATAGAGTAACCGTGGAGTTTCTTGCCAACTCTTCACTAATAGCAAACGACCAATTGGAAACGAGCACCTTCTGACGTATTACAATAAGTGCCCAAAAAGGTTTACATGAAATAAAATATTTAGGTTTAAAAATAATTTGAATTGAAGAAATCACGCTGAAATTTAAGGAAAAAAAATTATGCACTTATGTAACTCTTTAAGTCTGTTTCATACTTTTGATCTACTTACAGAATTTTTGATGATTTTCTCCATGTGCTTATGAAAACATACAATAATTCTGAAGTCTTATGTTTAATGATTGACCCAGAAGATAATATTATTGTAAATGAAGTGTCCAAAAAGTAGTAAGTTCCCACAAAATGTCGAAACAGCGTGGGCATCAAGATCAATGACCAGTCAGTGCGGATACATTCGGAATTGATGGCACAAACCATTGATAATAAGTAAAATGCCGTTACAACACAATTTTTTAACGTTTTAAAACAAGAAAGAAGATATTCAATAAACTTAACAAAAAAAATGTTCAACAAAGATAATGTCAGTGGGAGAAACGAAACGTCACTTTTATTTTTTGTAATTTAATTGGAGTATTAACGGGGCATAGATAAAGTCACTCTGCCTCTAACTTTTTTGTTCTTTTTTTCGACTTTATCAGATGGCTTACCGTTTGAATTTAAAGGTGTGTCAAGTTTGTACGAAGTTTTAATAGACTCTGCCCGATCAGATCTTGAGAAAATACATTAAAATAAATTGTTCTATTTGCCTACCTTCAATTGAGAGAGGGTAGGTACTTATACATTCAGAATTGGAACGAACGACATGTATTTTAAATGTGACGTCTGTTATCCGCCATTTTGTTACAGCGAATGTGTGTTATTAAAAAACGTTTAATATTATTTACGATGTATGATATAATAAATTGTATGCTAGCGTATTTTTATTCAAACAACCACTAATTCAAGCGCCAATTACAGATGATAGATATTTATTTAACACTATCGCGAAGTATTTCTTAGAAGGTAGAAACTTTTAGTTGTTTTTTGCAATGCCACGATAATCATTGCGTGCTGCAGCTGTATTTATATGCGATAAACATTTACAATCAGTCGGAATGTGTGTTTGTCAAGCTTATTGACAGTAATGCCACGTTATAATAAAATACCGTGAAATAACGTTGACATCAGGACCACAATTCCTAACGTAATTTAATGAATTAGCATTCATGTGATATTTTGGCGAGGGTAGCCTGTAAACATCCGCATGTGACGTCACGCACGGCACAAACGTGCATATTTCTAAGACTTTATTACATAATGTGACTCAAACCTTCCTCGTGGCCATAACTACGGAATAACATTAGAACGTTTTCCCGTCTTTCCGGGCAAAATACACGAGTTGGGGAAAAAAAGGAAAATTTGGTCACTGCGACCGTCCATAAATTCGCGTGGAGTTGCGGGTACTGCTCTAATTCCTTTGTTTGCTAAAACCGAAAACTGCCGTGGACATCCCCGCGATGCCAATACGATATTTCACTCGCTCCCACTTGACTGATTCCTCTACGTTAGAGGGTGACAGATGTATTTGACGCATTGCGTTTCGGAAACTTATTGGCGAGTCTCAAAGGCGGTAATCGTTTGTCTCATGTGCCAATCTAGTAATATACATGTAGTAGATTTATTAGACGTAGGTTAGCTTGTTCGAATGTAATATTTGGTGTTTTTTCTTGGTGCTTGGAGGGCGGCATCTAGCGGCGGGTTGCGACATGTCAATTTTACTGGCGCGTCGCCAGGCGCTTTGTTAAAAGCTTTGGCGTCGTGAGAGCCAGCCGTAGTTATATGAACCTAGCTTTAATGCTACCAGATAATATACTATTTGACGGTGGAATGTGTAATTTTAAATTTGCACTCTGTTTCTAGTGATATATTTTGCAGTTTTTTCGCTTCACTTTAATTTAATGTTACTTGGTTTAGGATTAAAGTTTCGTCGCTAACGTTTAGCGTGACATGGTATGCAATGCATTTATTTTATTTGCTTGTTCTGTAGACTGTTCTTTAAGAGCGTTTTTACAACTTAAATACTTTATCCCGTCGCACACCAATTAGCAGACACAATAGATTTTTTATTGTTATCTGCACACCTGGGTGTCAATCGACGTTTAAAGAGTTACTTAGATTAATTTTAGTACAATTTTATTTATTATGTTTCATTATTTTTAAAGCACAACACCACCAGCAACACCATATACTATTGAGCTTTTGTGTTAGTGCTTGTAAAGCAAGTAACAATCTATTTACAACCATACAATAAAAAATAAAAACCCACTAATTTATTAATCCCAAACCCAAACATCCATCAAACCAGTAATTTCAAAACTGTCCAAATTCACACTTTGACCACAACATCCAACATCCAAAAATTAACATGTCACTTTTTTATGGCCTCCAAAATAATATAGGTATAATATCAGCTGGGTACATAACAAGATGGCGTAATAATACCTCGTGTACATTAGCCAGCCATCGAGCGAGCGACAATAGAGCGGGCTGATTTATCGCAGTCCGGATAAGGCGTTGCGCCAATGGAAAAAGGATTTTCCCGGGGAAAACTTCAATGAGAATAAATTTAAGGGGCATTGATGGATTTAAAAAGATTTTAAACGTGTAATTGTGATTCTATTGTCATTTTAATGTATTTGTTAATTTGTTTTAACATGCTTTTTTATAAGAAAATTGGTGTAAACGATTTTGGGCTTATTTCTTTCCTTAGTAAAAACTTTTATAGCACATAGTGATGCTTAAGCTTGAGAGCCTCCTCAGGCTTTTCCAATGACATAATTATTGATTGATGCATTTTTAGGAGTTTCTAAACTGTTTTGCCAAGTTTATAAAAAGAGGAAAGCTTATTGCCCTATGATTGGTAATTTACATTAGCTGCTCGGTCTCTTAACGCTTCAACTTAATGCTCATGGCTGTTTTGATAAGGAAATGTAATCTTAATGTTAATTCGAAATTTATTCAAATCAGCTTCCATGATTACAGCGATAAGCCGTAAGAAAAACGAGTTGAGGAATTTTATTTCGACATGTGTTCTATATTTATCTGATAAGCTAAGAATTGTGTTCCTCGATCAATTTGCGAAGAATACATCCCCCAAGTTTTATCGGAGCCAAAACTTTTCACGAAACCGAGAAAAAGTCGCTTAATGAAGTTTCCAGATTTGGCCAACGATCAGCAATAAACTCTTGTGAATAATCTATCTGTGTGATCGTCGAAGTAATCTGCAATAAAACTCGAAGGAAGCCAGTTATTATTGAAGTGTAAAATAATATCCTCATTATGCGATGAGCTGAATAACAATTATTACGGGCGGTATTCAAGCGCAGTGCAGTAAAAACGGTTGATTGCCCACGCCTCCAACGCTGCAGACATTTTCATATGCACAGATCTCTTGCCAAATTTTTAATTATTCAAATGAGAGCACCAAAACACCAGCATGAATAACAGCCGGGCCAGCTCATAGCTCGCAATAAAAATATAACGATCAAAGCGTACGCCGGCGAAACTAAACATCCCGCGTCACCGTTTGACAGCTCAGAATGTAGTCTATTAAATTATAAACGTCCCTTCTCACCTTCGCAGTTTTTTTATTCAATGTAACTCCTAAACAGAAAGGATACATTATAGATACGCGGCGGAGCAGACACGTACAAAATGAAAATAGGGGAAAGGGAGCGAGGGTGGGGGCGGTATGGAAATGTTGGTCAAATATATCATCCGGCGTCTGACAGGCCAATTCTCTTATCTCACGCGCGCGGCACCAGCGCGATCTAAGCTAGCTTAGCTAATATAAAATGGTTTTAAATTCAAGTTTAATTCGGGCTATCTGCAGCTCTCCGCCGCGTCGTAAATACGGACCCCAACCCACATACAAAAGGCGGGTGCGATTTACGGTTTTGACGGATTTCGAATATTTTAGCAGCAGGTCTCGGGATTAGGCCGAGTTACGCGCCGTACGGACCTCGTACATCGTCGCCCGGGTGGGCTTACATTTTAATAAGACGATGATAATTTAGAAGCGGGTGAAACTAGTCTTGGGATATGGTGAGCAGCTGCGCCGCCCGTTACACACCCGCCGATTTAATATTAGTTTTCACTTCAGGCGCGATATACGGCGGGATAAAGTTTTCGCCTCGATATCATTACACCCTCTCTTATCTCATATTCCGAGGAAATTATTCTTTGTTTGCGCGGCGGGCGGGCGAATCTGCACCGCATCAGTTTACAACACGAGGACATCATAAAGTGTAAACAATGACGGCGTTTTCCATTACAATATGTTTACCGATCCGTGGAGCGGCGCATTATGTATGTTATCCTGGTAGGACGCGCGGGGCGCCGCTGAATTTATGAGACTCCAGCAAATATTTGGCGCTCCGAGTTCGGACGCTCACTGTCGGCTGACAACGGGAAGATTGTCGGCAACTGTTTACACAACGGGATATGGTAATTTTTCAGTCGCCTCGTTTCTCGCTGTAAGCGTATTCCGTTCACGGCGCGGCTCCGTTCTGTTCTCTTTACATTTAGTTTATTTCAAACATCGGAAGCGTATCCGGACGAGTCCGGGTGACGGACGACGTAAACAGAGTGGGCTGACGTTTAGTGTCATTAAATCTCGTAATAGGATATCATAAATCGCAGGAGGTCGGCGGTACCAGGCTGCCCGGGCGGCTGTCATCGTTTGTCAGAGCATTTCACGCATTGTTGGACAATAACGCAGGCAGGGGCGGGCTAGCATTGTGCGCGCCCGGCCGCCTGGACGCGGGACGTGACGCGTGCGCGATGTGCTGACCGCTGTTCCACACTACACCTATACCCTATACCACTCCACTTGTCAAATATCATCTCTTTTGTCACAACAGATACATTGCACACGTAACTCCGACTTATCCAAGAGATTCCTTGACCATTTCGGTTAATGTAAAGACGTGCGCAGGTTGTAATTCTCACTTGTGCTGTCTTGTATAATTCACTTAAAAAGTTCCTTAAACCGGCACCCGTATACGTACGTACCACAATCAAATTTATATCGTTGGTCGACGGTAAAAAAGTGAAAAAATAAAATAACATCAAATATGTTTGGTATGCATCGTCTCAGAGATTCACATCAGAAATTTAAGCTTTAAAGAACCGGGCGGGATAAAAAACATCGTGGAGTCGAAAAAAAAAGAGTAAAACTTGACCCCAGAGTGCCGGCCGCGTAAATTCGAATCAAAAGGAATCAAATGTCATTTTACGAATGTATTCCCTTAACGATTATCAATTTATAATGTCATTGAAGCGGTGCTTTCTCATAAAAATGTTTTATGTTATATTAAAATAGGTATAACAAGGAATTTATGGTGATAATTTGAAGTGAAGCTTCGTAGGTAGGAACACGGTAAAGTTAATTCTGGAGAGCTGAATTTACATTACAAATAACATTCAAAAGATACAACTAATCGTGAAAGCACATTCTTCTTTCTAGTCATTCTTACGAGCTTATGACGCATCTTAATTTTAGTCACTATTCAGAACGTCCGATTTCCGCCATGAACTGCAACATCCCAAATATTTCAAAAGTTTAACGTCCTGTCATTAAACGCTGGTAAAAACAATTAATATAATTTATTTTATTATAATCTTTTTTGTAAAACCTCTGAGGCCGAGCCAGCGTGGGGTCTGTAGGCATTCACTCCGAGACCCTTTTTGAAGTTCTTTAATGCAAAACTTGAAATACGCACCTTTCATATGCATATAATTAAGATAAATTATAAATAAAATTGATTGCTAAAGGTATTAGCGGTGCGTTCAATACCTCAGTAATTTGAGGAAAGAAGATTGGATTTCGATTTACTATCTGTCCAACACTTTCATTCATAGAAAAACGACAAAGATGCATTCGTCATTCAAAAATCCAGATGACAATAAAAACAAAATGGCCGGTGATACCGTTCGTAATTTAAATTGTTTACTTCGAAGAGTGAACTTAGAGGTACAAACAAAACACGGGCATAATTTTCTCAAAACGGGTGGTATCGTGGTACCAATTACTTTAGTCGAGGCTCACTCTGAGACAAATGCCTTCTCATATATCGAGATGTTATCGCTGCAATGTGCTTGTATCGAGCCCCGATGCCTCACAACGGTTAATCAGACCACAATGGGAAAAATAAAAAGCCATACCGATATACTATTATTCCGTGATCTTAGAATCAGAGAGAATGTAGTGACGATCGCGAGTATTTTTACACAGCTCGATTATTTTATATCAGAAAATTTTGTCGATGTCTAAACACTAACTATGCTCTAAAATAATACTCTTTCATTTAATTAAAAACATGGATTCTACAACCCTCGAAGCGATAGTTTGACTAATAGGAGAAAGAATTTTATACATTCACATTGTATATGAAAAATTATGACGTTAATATTTTGACAGCCGCTGTCAGGTCTACTTGAATGTGTCAGAATGAGAGATGGTTTATCACCTTTTATAACAGGAAAACTCGATGAGACAGGCTATCGTATGATCAAAAATGACAATAACGTCTGAATTTTCTAAAACGACTTTTACCTGACGTCAGTGACGTCTCTTTGTTTTTTCAAAATGCCTTTTAAAGCTCCGTCATTTCAAACTTTGTCTATTATTTAAAGCGGTATAACCACCAGCGTTTCACTGACATTTAACCATGATGCATCTACTCTTCAGGGTCAGAGGTTAAAATATGATAGATGGTTAGTACTTCCCTGATGAGGTCTGAAGACTTGATTCCGTCAGTTGAGCTATCCGTCGAATGGAGTTTAAACATGGATTCTATTTCTTTTTTCAAGTTGCTTGCTGTTTGTATTTAAAAGTTTTACCTGCATGGTTGGAGTTAGTTTTTCTCTAGATATGGTGAAAAATCGCCAACTTACCTGTAACAAGAAAATGCAAAGTTAAAAGAATGGATCAACGAATTCTTTTAAAATGTAGATAATATTATAGTAAATAAGCTTATAAAATAAGTTAGTAAATAAGTTGTAAAAAAATGCAATTAAAAAAGGAAACAATCAATTGTCTCTGGTTCCCCTTCCCTATCATTAACGACCAAAATCATCTCACACTTTGATTTAAAAATATCAAGATTCCATCCTTCCATTTTTAAATCAAACACCCGAATCGTTCCGAGAACTGACGGTCTTTCACGAAGCTCACATTATTCTACGAATTGTGAGGTGACTAACCTCAAAATTAGTCTAGCGATTTGAAAATTATAGAGTAAAAGCGAGATTTCAAGTTTAACAATAGACAGTACGCGATAATTGAACAGAAATGTTTAATAATAAGTGGTGACATGCGAGCAAAACAGTAATTTGATAGCAATTTTAACTTGATACGACAATTACGTTGTTATTAGGCGCTATAAGAATGGCGATAGCGATTCGCACGTGATATTTCCCGCGATTACAGCGGAAGCATTCTTTTTTCAAATTGGCCGTTATTATTTATCGTAGGTATGTGTGGTGTAATTTGATACAGGTAATTCACAAATTATTTTCTAGAGGTAAGTATCGAATTAAGTTGTTGATTTGAAAAGTGTAGGGAAATACGTGGCTTAAGTGGGTACCTACTTCTAGACATTGTAGTGACTACGTACAGTGTCTGGTCCCACCTTCCTAGTTTTCAGAAATGCCTTTATGTACCTTTTAGACAAACGTTGCAATTTTTTCCCAGTTAATTCAGAAAGAAAAGATTAGGTACTTATCTACATTATTGGTAAAAAATCAATCTGCCTACCCTCTTCCCAAATATGTTGGGGTAGGTATGTTGGGATCGGCTTCCGGTGTAACCGGATGCAGCAGAGTACCAGTGTTTTACATGGAGCGACTGCCTGTCTGACCTCCACAAACCAGTACTGTACCCAGTAAAACTGACTAAGAGTCTCGTCTTGAGTGGAGGAGGAGTCTCGATATGTAAAGATCCATCCACGAACTAACCCCTGCAAGCGTAGCTTAACCTGATGGGTCGACCCATGCGGATGTTATTACTTAGCCACGAGCTCACCATTGGAAGTCATCATTAAAAAGAAAACCAAATAAGTAATGCTTACTAAAATGTCACTCATAAAACTCACACATCGCTAAATCAACGGAAATAATAAACATTCATAATAGGGTTCTAAACTTTTAATCCCGCACATGTGTCCCAGCCCTATAAACTGTGGGAGAACCCATCAAAAAAGGGCAGGATTTCAAAATAAGAACAATGATCAAAATATCTTGAGATATAATAACAGATATCTTGAGTCAAGTTTACGTTGCGTGTGTACCCGGGCTACACCACGTCACTCAAAACGGATCAAGTGATACGTAAATTGCTCAGAACCGTTTAATGAACCAATTTGTTCCGTTTCGAGTGAATACAATTCGTATTATAAATGTGACCAGCCATTGTTGTTGCTTATTTGTGTAATTTCTAAATTACACGTGTATTAAGTACCTATATTGTGCTGTTGGGCTTCACAATGATGTTAAGTGTAATTTTGTTGAAATCTGTAATATGGCCGCGTTGGTAAATAGGTTTCGTGTTTTTTCTTTTTCAAAATGGCGTTTCATGCCAGTGTTCTTGCTTTTCATTTTTTATAATACCTAAGAATTTAACAATTATGGACGTGTTTTATTACTAAGTAATCTTTTTTTGTAAGTAGTTTGGTTAATTATTTACGTCACAATAAAAAGATCGCCTCATTTCTCACAACACTCAAGTTTATCAACCTGAATGTATTAAGCTGTTATTTTAATTTGTTAAGATGTCGTGTTCGTATTTATTATATCAAAATAACGTTTATAAATTAGCTTTAATAGTTACGAGAGCATTAACATAAAGCCAGCACCCTAATTGCGACGTTACATAAATAATATCGGTACAACTACTCCACCTAATTAGTCGACGATGAAGCGAACGCGCCCGCTATAGCGCCTTTTTCTTCAGATTTTCCGACCGCCTTAGTGTTTCCCATTAAAAAAAAGTCTACCAATCCATCCTACTCTCTCCGCTTGCACCTTGCACCGAGCTATTATTTCCTTTTCACTCTTTTGTTTGTGCGATGTGGATGTCTCGCTCCGCGCTCCGCCCATTTATAAAATCGACTGGCCGCCGCGCCGTCCGTTCACCTGTCCCTTTCCCGTCCGACTGATTTATGTGAGAGTGAGCGGGTTTGATCGATGCTTTGTTTTCCCGCTTCAACTGTCACACGGCGTTCGTTTTTCGAAAAAAGGCGCGCACTGACCCTCGGATTAGGTTATACGTTATTACCTGGTGTAAATTCTGATAATGCGCACAGATTGTGACCGCGAATTCCTAAGGCTCGAGTGTCGCCTTGTGGGAAACGCAATGGCTTCTTTTTTGTTTTGCGCGGTAGGTACCGCCGTTTTGTAAAACTATATTTACGATAATGTTATCTCGCGCGGCGGTGTTACGTTACCTACCTACGCCGCGGGTACGCGTGATTAATGATTAACTCAGTCGACGCGGAACCTCTTCGCTCGCTCGAGTCTGAACAGAAAAAAAAAATCAATTCTAAGAAACTGTAATGCTTATTGTTCGATTGCGCGCCGGACATAATGAAGCTGTTTACGATCGAACGAATAATCATCAATAGTGTTAAGACTATAAATCGATTGTTGCATGTTTCCAAAAAGTCCCGAATTAAGATTTCAAGGCGGGCGCGCGCTTGGTTTGCAAAAAGCGCGCGCTGGTTGACAAGTTGAGAAATGTCATGGCGGCAGTTTTTTTTTTCAGATTATTTTTGGCGGGAATGCTATTCTAATCAAAATAGTTTACGCGTCGGCCGCACCGCAGATTAGATTCGTTTGTTTGGCCGATCGTGGGAACGAACCGAGTTTTTTCAATGATGGCTCTCCAAATCGTTTTGGAGTCCTTCATTCCGGATTGAAGTAAAAAGATTTAATTTGTCCGAACATTTCGGCTCTAAATGGTGGCAGGTAAAAACAAATGCCAGCTTCATTACCATTCATACATTCATTGTCTGAAACAGAGGAAAAAATAATCGTTACACGTTTCAAGCTTCCACGTTCCGCGAACCTCCGATATCATGTGTCGGGAGCCCGACAAACTGTTATAAATCAAAATGCGAACAAATAAAAACGGCGCGCGGAGGTGAAAACGTTATTATCTTTATAATTGCACGTCAAGGCGGGAAAACTGGGGGGCATTTGGCGCGCTTTCCTTGTCTCTGGCCGTTTTTTTTAACGTGGCGTGGCTATGATATATCGGCCCATGAATACGGGATGTATCGCGACACCTGCTCGCTTCCTTATGAATTCGAAATTGCGACTTTCTTGATGTCATTATATCCTGGTATCTACTTGGAGTTTGTTTGTTTTGTATATTTTATGTATAGTGATATATTGTGTTGTGTTTTCGCTTTAGAGGTCCCTAGGGTTACCTAGAAGAAGTAGCTTTTAAAGATGATTGTTTTGTCTCAGGTTACATAAGATAAAACAATCATCTTTAGTAGTAGTAGTCTGAGAGGAAGTTTGAAATTTTTGACAGTTTCTTGACAGTGCTAAATAACGTCTGGTATATCAAATGTCTATAACTGTTCATCGATATTTGCCTGGAGTTATTTATTGATCTAACACAACGTCTTAAGTCCACTTAACATCAAATGAACCAATTCATGTCACGTCGATCGAACAAGAAGATTGAATACTTACTACTAAAGCTCTCAAAAGCGGACATTATCAAATTATCACAAAAAGAAATGAATCGCCGCATAACAATGAAGCTAAAAGAACATAAACCAACAGTGTAAGCGATAAGAGATGGCTCGCGCTCCGCCCCGCTTGTAACGAACCGCACTATCGATGTCTCAGTCAAAAACTGTCAAAAATGTGACGGGCGCCGCGTCAGGCTAACGAGGCGAGCGAGCGCCGCGTCAGCGTGACTCCGCACCTTCAGCCGACGCGCGGTACGACCGCTAGCGCCATCTCTTATCCAGTAGACGAACTAACCCCACATTGACGGAACAAAAAAATATTATAATCTCGTCTGGACAGAAATACATAAAGATGCAAATGAGCCGCGCCCCCAGGCGGCGAGCGGGCGAACCAATTTATTGGTGCGCGCGCACCTCATTATCGCTAACAAGCATTGGAACCCTTTCTTTACCCCATAAATATTATATTTTACACCTGCACTAAAAGGGGTACCGGTACAGAGATGGCTGTCATTGCGAATGTTCCAAATACCTTTCGGCAAACATCAGGTACCGGGCCGCGGGGTTCAGTTAATAGATGTCTCCTATCGATTTATTAACGATTATACAAAACTCATTAGGGTTCCCTATAAACTGAGTGCTAATGAATAATAAAATGCGTGTGTGGCCTTTCCGCGTTTCGTGTGCACAATGGAGTATTTAGTAAATTCTGCTCCTAACTGACCTTTAGAGTTACAATGCGAGTAGATATCGCATTCTTATGGTCTTTAATTTCATCAAGAGTGCAATTCCTATGTTGCATTTTTTACTTTTTACCTTAAAATATTGTAATATTATTATCTGTAATGATAGTGGTGTCACACACGCAAGTTTCAAAGGACAAAGAGACCACCAAGTCTTACTAACTAATACTTTCTCATTTAACTTTCTTTTCTATAATAAGCAGAATAAATACTAAGCTGAAAAAACTACAGGTGAAGAATATCTTACGAGGAATAACCACGGAACGAAGAGTTTTAGTGAAATGTTTTTCAACCTCTGCAATTTACAGGATGCAAATGCAATGTCTATATCATAAAATCACTGAAATAATTTATGTATTCTGAAATGTTTCTTGCAAGTCTTGACAGATTATGGAAAGCAGACACGAGGAGATAATTAATTGTTAAATACTTTACAGGAGCAAAATATATAATAATCAATGAGTTGATATCAAACTCAGAACTCCTTTATACCAATAATTATTGGTACCTATGCGTACTTATACATAATTAAAACTGGAACAATGGAAACCAAAACAATCCAAAAAGGTTTTCTACCCTTTTTAAAAAGAAAGAAGTCAAACAAACAGTAGCCTTTTTCCATATCCAAGTTGTTTTCGCCAAGTAATTTGTACCAGGGGGTCTCGAAGTACCAGGAGTAAGCGAGTACTAGGGCGGCTGAAACGCGAGGAGTTGACCACATCGCGTGCCAAGCGGCGGCGGGTGCAATTTGTGAATAATTCGAAACGCAAGCGCAATTATATGACATTCAGAAGTTTCTTGATATGCAACTAGGGTTAGCATTAACACGTTCACGTGGGTGGGTTAGTACGTGCTATAGTAATTTTTAATCGTAATTAGTGGGTGTATTACTAGTTTTTATAAGGGGTTAATTAATATTGGTTTTGTAATTTTGTATCAGCTGCAATCGAAAGGTAAGGAAAAAAGGTAAGGTTAAAAGGTAAGGAAATAAATAAATGAGTCAAAAAAAAATGTCAGACCGGAAAACGGTCAAAGTTCCACCCAAAAAATATCTACAAAACTCAATTATCTAGACCAACCACCCACTACCATCCTGTTGACTGTTAAAATTACGACTAAAAACCGCAAGGAGAGTGCACGAAACCGCACCGAAGTTGCCAGATATAAAAACGAAGTGAGTCACCGGAACGTGGCAATTACAACACATTGTCAGAGAATCACGGCAGACCGCAACTTGGTGCGTTTAAAAACTGATACAACTTGACATTTGGCATCAAATAGGCCGGTAATAGGCGTTGTGGTCGGCACAAACGTGGCATGGCCCAATTTGCGGCGTTACGAACTTGGAAACGCAGTGACATTAGCAGACCTGTGCCCCTGCTGCTCCAAATTATTTTACATTACATGTATGACTACTAAACCTTGACCACCCTTGACTCTGTGATTATTTTGAATGGTTTGACGAAATTTTGAATGGTTTGTTAACCTTCTAATAGCGGCGAAATGAATGATGAATCCTTCAACACTAAGGGACATTTAATTCCGGAGAATTTTCTACTAAATATGCCACAATAACCATTATAAATGCTATGCCCAATGTTGCTATAATCACCCGTCTTGACGTCTTGTTGTTGTGGCCTGATGATTTTAGTAGGTCGTTATTAGCAAACAAATAGGACGCTACTTCATTAAGTCACCTTTTCTGTCACCCACAGAAGAAAATATCATAAATCTTAATTGTATCGTTCTTTTAAATAAAAACATAATTGCGCACGATTTAACACGGTCGGTACACAATAGTGGATTTCTTTGTATTTCACACAATAGGCTTTATTGACGTAAAAGTATCAATTTATTATTTAATTATTATTCTGTTAGGACAAGTGGCTCGATTCATTCAGTTTTCTTTGATTTATTTGTGCTGTAAGCGTGGCCTGTCCAATACCTAACAAGTATGTTTTGAATTTCTACAGAACTTGGATGAATTAGTAAAATAATAAGGTTTCCAGCCGGTCGATTCTGTAAAAATCTCACCGTGAAAACTTAGGTGAAGTGAGTTTGTTTTTGCTAGGAATTGACACTACCCCACTAGCTCACTTCACCTAAGTTTTCACGGTGAAATGGTTACAGAATCGCACAGCAGATTCGTTCATAAAGATGATGTTTTTAGAAACAAATGAAGGGCACACGAAAAAAAGGGGATCATCAACAAAAAAGTATTCATAGTTAGCTATATTTTACGAACTATATCGATGTTATTACTAGCCCACAACCGAATGAAAAATAGAAAGTATTTGCCGAAAATTGGAATGAGAGGTCTTTTCAAATCCCTATTAACTCTTACTTATAATATTCATATCTTTAAAGTAAACCTATTTACGGTTCGAATAATATTTTCTCCGTAAGCATCAGAAGGATTTACGTTACAATAAAATGATATTTATATAAAAGTAATCTGTACTGTACAATAACTCGCATACGAGTCATAGGCTCCTGAATATTTATAAATGCTCTTCCTATTATAGTGTCGACATTTTGAATAATTAAAGAGAATGCTATTACGTACGGCAGACGTGGCTACCCTTGCTTCATGAATAATTTCAATATCAATCGATGGCAACACTAATGGCTTTTGAGACAGAATAATGAGAAAATCAAAAATTCTCCCCGCAACCATGGAAAAGTTACAAGAAGTGGAAGATTCTTTGAAGCTAACATTTCTGTTTCAGGCTTTTTGTGGTTTCAGCTATTAAAACAATTAGTCAATTATTATTATTGTTATTAAAGGATTTATGATGACATTTAAGTGCCAACCAGTTAGTACCTAGTTAATTATTGTAGGTACTTAATTGGCGACAATTACTGTAATTTCTGAATAGGTTAGTTCAATTTCAATACGAAGAATAAAACAAGGTAAGTAGGTAAATAACAGTAATCTCTATGAAAAAAGGTAAGTCTTTCCCCCCGCAAAAAGCAATATCAACAATATATCACGTACTAGGCTCGCATAAGCAAGAAGCAGGTGTGTTACGCCACATGAGCCGGAATGTGCGGTAAATTTTCCGGATGCCTTCCCAATGATTTCCTCGGAGACCACCGGCCCAGATACGGCGGATTTCGATACGATAACGCTTCTCAATTTCTGTTCGCCTAGTATTCGAGATATTGTGACCACGCCCTGCGCCATTAAATATGTATACCTAAGGGTGGGTCGGTTATTTTTTCTATCTATGAGGTCCCGAGGGATCTCATCTCGGGATATCAATCGGCGATATTCGGTGTGCGGTATCTTGACAATCATCTCGAGGCTGGCCGGCTTGTTACAGCGGTAACAACTGATATTGGTTTGTTATAAATAATAAAAAAGGAGGACACAGTTTATGTTATTATAACAACACAGAGAAAAATCTTAGGAAATCCAACTGTATCAACTTTTTAGCAGAGGTTTGCAGTCGATTGGTTTATCCAAACTCATAGTTTGGATAAACCAATTGTAACAGACATTTATTTAGACTTTGACACAAAGTAATTACACAACTAGTATTCTAATGAAAACGATTTCAATAAACAGACTATTAATTGATATTTCAATTAGATACAAACAGATCACGCTAGACGAGTCATCTTGAATCAAGTCTCGTACGCACTTTAGGGCCCTCGCCCACGGTGACTTTTTGTAGCGATGCTGTCGCGCGTTTACGAAATGCGCGCCTGCATCGCTACTAACGCGCGTTAGTCGCATTTGCAACGCGCTACAGAAGCAATGCCAACGCGCTACAGTATCGCGACTGTATCGATGCAAACGCGCGACCGTGTCGAACGACATCGGGGAGAGAACAGAGGGAGGGTGGCGCGTGAGTGGAGAACCGAGCTTTCGTTGCCTACGCTTCGGCTGCTTACGTAAAAGCAGCACCAAAGACAACGTGACTAATGTTGCCTCAACGGAGTCCATCTTGCAACTGTAGCGATCGCAGGTATTTTTGTGCCGTTACTGAATCGCGTTTGCATCGCGACAGAAGCGCGCCAGTATCGCGTTTGCATCGCGACTGAATCTGGGCCCGTGGGCGAGGGCACACAGCTAGCGACCGCTTCGCGACTGTATCGATGCGGACAGCATCGCTACTGCATCGCTACAAAAAGTCGCCGTGGGCGAGGGCCCTTATAGTCCTAAATACATATCATTAACTTTTAACACAACTACTTATTATACAACGTGTCGTTTTGCATCCTCGTCAAAAAAGGTGTGGTTTAGACCATCAAACCGAACAACTTTTTCCATGGCACCAACATTGCAATCGCGAAAAAATAATCAGCCGTCCCAAACATTAGCGTCGAGTATTATTGAAGTTTTCTATGGGATCAGTTGAAAATTTTTTCGCGATTACAATGTTGGTCCCATGGAGAAAGTTGTTCGGTTTGATGTTCTGTATCACACCCTGGAATTTGACGAGGATGCAAAACTACACGTTGTATAGCCGTAGATAGGTCCTACTCTTCTTAGTTATAGTTTGCTTATATAGCAATGATACCACAGTTTTCCAAGAAAAACGTTGTAAGCACGATGTAACTTAGAAAACCAGTTAAGTGAATTATTAGTTTACTCACGACATAAAAAAACACCACTAAGTGTTTTTAATTAATTGTTGAGCAATACTAGAAAATTGTGAATTAAGCCTATGTCCGTTCTTGTTTTCATGCAAGCGATCCAGTGCATGAGAGACTAATTGCCCCGCGCAAGCTAATCTGGTGAGATCTTTCCATATCTTTCAGAGATTTGCTTCTCTCTACGAACTAAATATGTTTCGGAGAACCGAGGTGACGACAGAATTTGCTTAGCACGTCTGAATAATATTTAAGGCTTTCTACATAACAATATTTCTCAGGAACGTTTTGTCACTTTAAGTTTCTACTACGTTTAATCCTTACTAATATTATTACAAATGCGAAAGTAAGTTTGTTTGTTTGTTTGTTACCTTTTCACGCCTAAACCACTGAAGCGATCATCCTGAAATTTTGCATATACGTTGTCAGGTGTACAATGATTAATTCATTCATATTTTACTTTAAATGGTTTACTTGCAATAAATGCTTCGAGTTTGAGTCTAAGAGCGGCTTTTAAAAAATGTGAGTACAAAATTTAAAAATCGAATCGAATGCGATTCTCGCATCTCTAGCAGCGATAATCGCGTAATTGGCGTTTTCTCGTAATTCCTGTAATCTGGATAATTCCTGTAATCGGTGCGATTCGCGGCGTTCCGTAGTGTTGTGACGTGGTAATGGCCAGGTTAACACCGATCTAAGGGCGGGACCTACGAATTAAACTAACTTGCTCAAAGAAATTGACCAATATGACGAAAATACCAAAGAACGGAGATTGGTATTGCAGAAATCAGTATCATCAATTCTTAGGTAAGCTGGCAATGCTTAAAATAATTTTAATCTTACGTTCTTTCTACAGGGTGGCCGGAACATTGACGTCCAAAAATAAAATTTCGGTCCCTCGTATCGTGGGGTATTCGAATCACCCCCATGTATGTTCCGCGACTTTTCATAGTTTTCGAGTTATGAATTTTTTTCTGAATGTTTGAAAATTTTCGACCTGACCAACCTAAAAAAATTCTAAAAAAAAAGTAGAGGGTTTTATCGAGTTTCTTTTTTTGCAACTGAATTTTCATAAGTAGTACTTTTATGCATAAAATAATCAGCTTCGTAACTGTGATGAAAGTTATGAAAATGTTGATCTAAAGTGAAAAATTTACGTTCGGTAAATTATGACTCAAATTTTCAACTTTAAATTAAAAATCTTAACAGGTGACTTCATAATTCCTAAGTAGGCTTCAAGAATGGGCCAGACTCTCAGCTTTCATAATCATAAAAAAAATGAAGTACTTAATAGGGCTACTTTGTTTAAAATCGGCCTTCAAAGACAGCGAGGTGGAAAAATTCTTAAAATTACCCATCTGAGTAATTATTTTTTTTTGGCTATTTTCTCGTTCCTAAGGTTAATTAATGATAAGAATACTGAAAACTAACCACATTATATTATTCAATATTCATAATTACCACACGTGGGCGAATGAAAATCCACTCGAAGTGAGAGCTTCGACATTTCAACATCGCTTCAGCGTTAACTTGTGGTCTGGTATCCTCAATGGCGAACTAATTGGTCCGTTTGAACTGCCGTCCAGACTTGATGGAGAAACATACAAAAACTTTTTGGAAAATGAACTTCCATTGTTGCTGGCAGATGTGAATCTCGAACTCAGACGAACCATGGTGTTGCAAAATGACGGCGCCCGTGTCACTATACAACCCAGGTCCGAAATTACTTAGATGAAACATACCCCAACAGATGGATCGGACGCAGCGGACCAATTAGGTGGCCTCCACGCTCACCTGATCTCAATCCCATCGATTTCTTTATTTGGGGCTATTACAAGGAAATAGCATACGCCCGAGACTGTTCAAGTGAACAAGAGCTGAGGCAGTTGATTGCAGAAGCTGAACGTGTTGTGAGAGAGAACAGAGACGCTTTTAGACGATTGCCAGACAATTTCTTACGTAGGTGTAGAATGTGTATTGCTGCTGGTGGTGGCCACTTTGAAAACCTTTTGTAAATGTTAAAAATAAATTAAGTACTTTTTTCACATTATCATCTGTGTTTTATTCAAAACCACTTTTTACGTAAAACTTTTCTTACCCAACTCTGAAACTATTTGTTGGTTAGTTTTCAGTATTCTTATCATTAATTAACCTTAGGAACAAGAAAATAGCCAAAAAAAATAATTACTCAGATGGGTAATTTTAAGAATTTTTCCACCTCGCTGTCTTTGAAGGCCGATTTTAAACAAAGTAGCCCTATTAAGTACTTCATTTTTTTTATGATTATGAAAGCTGAGAGTCTGGCCCATTCTTGAAGCCTACTTAGGAATTATGAAGTCACCTGTTAAGATTTTTAATTTAAAGTTGAAAATTTGAGTCATAATTTACCGAACGTAAATTTTTCACTTTAGATCAACATTTTCATAACTTTCATCACAGTTACGAAGCTGATTATTTTATGCATAAAAGTACTACTTATGAAAATTCAGTTGCAAAAAAAGAAACTCGATAAAACCCTCTACTTTTTTTTTTAGAATTTTTTTAGGTTGGTCAGGTCGAAAATTTTCAAACATTCAGAAAAAAATTCATAACTCGAAAACTATGAAAAGTCGCGGAACATACATGGGGGTGATTCGAATACCCCACGATACGAGGGACCGAAATTTTATTTTTGGACGTCAATGTTCCGGCCACCCTGTATAACACACAAAGTTTTGAGAAGTTGGAAGTATTTTTGATGCAAGTCATTTAATATGATGAGCCACATAACACTTATTCCATAAGGTTAGTAAGATCTATTTTTGATTGAAGACAGCCAAACATTTTTTTTTTTAAAGCTGTACTTATCTGAAATCCTCCCTTTTTTTAGGCGAATAAAAATCTAATCCATTTAACTTCCAACAGGCTAAAGCAAATAGTTCATAGGGACACTGGATACCACATACAGTCCCTGTCACCCGACTCCTTACATGGCGAGCCCCGGTCCGCTTGCAAATTGCGACAACACATTGTTCCAAACTGGTATCCGGTACCGGTACCAGGACCGATACCGTGAAAGGGCAAGATTACGATCTGTACACCACTAGTAGTATCTAGATCGAATGTGAATTAGAACTTCGTAGCTGCTTGAATTTGGAATTAGTTTTTGTAATTTTGAAAATGGAATGAAGATTTTGTTTATGTTGATGATGTCATCTGAAGAAGATTTCTTTTCTTTTTTGTGCTTATCTAATAAACATTATTTATAAAATAACATAACAATTTAATAATTACGCATTAGTTTGATGGCGTTAATAGCTTAAAACCGTTCCAAAAATAATAGTCCCAGTTATACTCTATCAAAAGCATTCCACTGGAAGATTTATAAACAAAATGATATAATTCAACTTTATATATCGAGAAAAACTAAATTAAAACTATTCAAAAATAAACTATCACATATCAAACGGAATAAAGAACAATAATATATCACGAACTACGGTAGTTAATAAATATTTTCACAACTTGATGTCTGTAAAACGAAAACGTCAACTTTGAAACTAAAAAATAGTAAAAAAAAAAGTTTTTTAAAGTCATAATAAATCAGTTGGTTTGTGAAAACAATGATTCTTTTGTAATAGTATAGGCTATTAAATTTAGGGATATAAAAGTGTCAAGTTTAAAAGTATACGTCTGTGTTTGTGACGCGTGCGTGCGCGGGCGCCGCTTTTGGTCATAATTTTAGAATGATTTATAACATCTATGTGATGCGTTAGACGTTTATTTGCGAGTTTTTTTTTTAACGTTGGTATCTAAATACAATAGTTTCGTGTTTTCGATTTGTTAAGTAGTTGGTTTTTCGGTTTAAATGGTCGTCTGACTGATGTTTCCGGTGCTAAGTTAGAAAATGATTTATTATGGGAGCAGTCAGTCAATTGAAAAAGTTAGACTTTTTTGTCACGTTCCTTTTTAGCAGTCGATACCATGTTTTGACATGATCATTATTCTTCAGAAAAACTACAGAGCCGTAAAGAATAATAATAATTCGTCTGGAGGCATTTAATCCAAATATTTCATCACTTCAGCCATATTTATTGATAACCCTGCCTAATACACGGGTATGCACTTAGTAATTACCCAGTCCCGTTAAAAGACAAATGGTCCTACTGGCAACGGTGCGCAACGGTACCTCTTGTAACTTATGCTCGCCTGGTGTCTTAATAGCTAATATCGCCGCCTAATGACCGTGCTCGTCTTGCTCCTAATGTGCCACATGGGAGTTCAAACTACTGTGAACATCCTCGCGGCCCTATGCTGCTAGTACCTACGTATGTGATGATTTCTTTGATCGGTACTGTACTTTTAATGGGGCTTCTCAAGAACCCATTGTTCTTACGGATCTTGTAATGTGCTTTGTTTCCCTGTCTTCAATTATTGCCATTTGTACATAAACCGTAAATACCTTACTCACTTCTAGGGGAAAACAACTTGAGATAATCGCAAGACCCTTCTCCATAGTTCACAGCTGCCACAAATCCAACAAGTAAGTACCATAAAGAAAGAAGAGTACACATAATTTTTACGGTTATTAACCGTATAAAGAGTAACCATAAACCAACATCTAAGGGACACCATAACATCTCGTCAAGGGATGTGACAGTCCTCAATTCCTTTTATGATGTATTAGTGAGATGTCAGAGAAGACTTTTACGATGTCGTAAAGAGACCTATGTTCACTTGTTGAGTTTATACAAGACAAGTATACTTCGAGAGACAACCCTAGTGCGTTGTAATAGGGTTGGTTTTTAAGCTTGAAATAAATGGTATAAAGTGTGAATTTGAATACAAATGTTAGATGGTATGGTTTTGATGATTAAGGATTTGGCAGGTCGTTGGTACATTGATAATAAAATTTGTTTTATTTGGGACTTTGATGGGAGTTATTTCTGGAACAGTTTCCGTAATTGTTGTTTAACTTTATTAAACTCTTTTTGGCGTACTGCCATAGTTTTTATTGAAGGAATACGCTGATTTCTATATCCTTTATTTGTATAAGTTTGTATGCTTTCGAAATTCCAGCATAAAATGAGTGTGGACTTGTTAAACTGTGAATACATCCGCTTGAATTGATTTATTTTATTACTTGAATCACTTTCTTCAGTTGTATCAAAGTGTCTTGCTCGAGTCACTGAATTATTCGTTTCGTCTTCATCAGATTGAATTTTTTCCTTAAGACTTTCAAGACGAAACATTTTTGTCAGCAGATAGAACATGATTTTGTCACCTAAGTTTAACCAACTTTATACCGCTAGCAAGACAAGATTTTCAGTGTCATTTTCTCCTGATTTAAACATGTCCTTCAACCCATGATAACCTAGTACTTTACAATTTCAAAGCCACCACAATCCTGATCGTATCTGGTTGAAAACAGTACTTCTCCGGCATCCTGTGACAATGCTGCGACGAGGGATGCTGCGGGGGGCAGCTGCGGGGCGAGGGGGGATGATTAATTGTCTCGCGGGGAGGGTACGCCGATAGAGACTCTTTGGGAGCTAGCACTGATGGTATTTTTGTCATTAGCAGTTTCCATTTGTGCAAGATTTATTTGTGTTTGAATTTTGAAGATATCTTGGATTTTGAATTGTTGGACTTAATGTCTTTTGAATTGAAAGCACCGGAATACTTTTGAAAAGTAGCAAATTCGTCAAAGATTGAAATGTTTTCCCGGATGTAAGTTCTCTCTTTTCTTTTAAAATGCGTTAAATGGCTGTCAGAAACTTTTAATTCGAAACTGAAATTATTAAAACCCTCAATGCAACGTACCGAACAAAACGATTAAGTATTACAATACAACATTCTAAATTCAAACAACATTCAAAATTGGAAGCTACGACGAACGACTCCGGAAACGCGACGAGTGCGCCCGAGCGCGCCCGAAAGCTTCCGAAAATTGGCGAGAGGGCTGCACAGGAAGATGTAATGATGTTTGTCAAATGGAAAATAAGATAGGGAAATGTAGAAGAAGCTGAATTTGTGACCTTTTCGCTGACGGCGGCGCCCTATGGGATCGACTTCGGAGATGCTTTATTACTGTAGCCATAAAAACGATTTTAAATAAGACTTAGATTAGTTTTATTTTGGGCGCGAAGACGTTTTAAATGACATTGCAAACAATTTGGTTCATTCTTTTATTCGTTAATGGTTTGTAAGGTTTTATTTTTAAATAAAACAACCTATCAAGTTTGAAATTGGAAACACGTTGAAAGCATTTATTGGAACTTTTACTTCCAGTCAAACCGTCTCCAACAAATTCAAACAAAGAATCCAATATCAATTCCATAGACAAAGGAACTAAACGTTTTTAAATTCCAAAAGCCGAGGCTTTATTCTCAAAAATGATATACATTCCCGTTTAAAATAGTGATTAAAGTGTCCATTTGTGTAGAATTAATTAAACAGTCTAATAAAGGCTGCCCTTTTGCTGGAATGCTGACATTTAATTAAAACGAGCCAGCGCTTCACTTTAACACAAACTAAACGGGCCCATTACGTGTATGATAATAATGTATATTATGTATATTATTAATTATTTGTGCATTTAATGCGTTAAAAACAATTAATCGTGTCTTTTTTTCTGAATGTGCAACTGATTTAGTGACAATTAGAAAAAGCTTTAGAAAATTGCAATGACATATTAAGGGTAAAAAATGGTCACATTTTTGCCTAAAATTCTGACTTTATCTGACATATTTATGACATAGCTCATCGCTCATTTGACGATTCTCGCGTTTCTCCCTCGTATATCGAAGTAATCGTTCCAAATGCAAAAAGTAACCGAAAACTCATTGGGCGTTTTGAATTTGGAATTGGAACGCTCGAAAATACGAACGTTAGCAGAAAACGGTAAATTCTTCAAGCAAAGAAAAAAATACGTTCGATATTCAAACATTCGGGGATTCTAGCTGAATGGGTGCGTTCATAAATCTCTTCGTCTCAGCAAGTGATGTTCGAAATACGAAACAGCGCTATCGGGCCCCGTTGGGCAGAGCGTGTGGTGCACAGATAAAATAAATGGAGGAGCTGTGAAAAATGATGACGCGTCCGCGCGGAAAGACGCCCCGAAAGGGGTCGCAGTACACTGGGTCAGGGTTTGTTGGCTTTTATGACGTTGTTGTTGATGATTTTTGTATTTAGAATCGGAGTTATCAGGTTTTAAGGACTAGGAGATCATAGAATTGATGAAGGTAATTGCGTAACACACTTACAGTAGCAATGGAAACAACAACATTCGTTGGGTTATTTACGTTGTTGAGCAGACAAATATTTCGAACTTATGAAGCAATGGATTAGCAATATCTTTCGAAATCATTCATATTGTGATCGATAGTGTGTTACTCAATAAGGGTGCTGGTATTACTAGCACTTGATTGAAATGACGAAGAAATAAAAAGGTTTTAACATAAACACATTATCTTAGATAGGTCTTAGGCCTATTAAACAGTTTGGGTTCGGGGCGAAGATCAAGTTTTGTAAAACTATCTAAAAATGTGCACAGCCTAGTTGACGGTTGACATACGTCTCTCACAAGTCACGACAAGACTGCGCGTCAATTGTTTTTAGGGAAGCTTCTAGAATCTTCTAGAAGCTTCGACTCGCCCTTATTGGCCGAGCGGGTATAAGAGGCGTTCCCGCCAGAAGCGGGCGGATTGTGGCGGGAGCTGGAGCTGTTAGAAAAGCCTTCACGTTATAAGGTTTAAAATGATATCCTCTGCAATGATATCTTTCCACTTTTCCCGGTCTACTGCGGCAAATCCTTTAAGAAGGAGTTCAGCTGAACCCGCCATCCCTTTCTGCCTGCCGCGTAGTCGTTTCCTACTATTTGGGGTCCACTGAGTGGTGGTTTTTGCGTATTGCTGCTCTGAAATACGACAGATGTGGACAATGATATTGTTAGTAAAAAGAGGTAGATAAGCTATACACGCTCCGCAAGTGGCAAAATCTGGCTAATGAGCCACATTATTTCATCGTCTCGTCTCTTTTCTGCTCCCGATAATTACGACATGCCAGTCTACTTCCATTTGTCATCTAATAATTCGACTTTGTTCAGTTTTTGAACATCGAATGTTGGGTAGGTAACTTATCTACTTCTTCTACGGTCTTTTTACTTATAAATATCATTAGCCGCGTCCAGACCAACCGAGCACGATGCCGATGCCTCGGCCGGTATGGACGTGGGGGCCTGCTCCCTAAGCACGAAGCCCGTAGTTTCGGCCTTCGTGACGGGCGTTTCTTACTCCGTATCACCTACGGATGGATGATTGGTTCGGGGCCCGAACGAAGTATGAATGACAACATGATTTGCCAGTTGTCCCTAATCCCGATGTGTTGTTGCCCGTCCGAAAAATTTAACTTTTACACTTGTTTTAATGGATCGTAATGTCAGACGGACGGATAAACGGACGGACGGATAAACGGACGGACGGAAAGACGGACGGACTTAGGGAGTAGGACGCGTGGATCGGGCTCACGATCGAGCGGCGCTCGCCCGAGGCAACGTGCGCCCGAGGCAGCCCGATTATAAAGTTATTAAAATAACCACAGACTAAAAGTAAGCAGTAGCAAAATCATGGAGACATCAGTCTTACGACTGTTTACAGCATTTCTGCAGGCGGCGCCGGCCATAAACACTAGCCTATACTTTATAGAGGTCATGTCACTGCAATTCTTTGATGTTTTTTTTTATAGTTTTCACACCCGCTGTTTTATTATTAACTAGATTTATGTATTTGTAGTATAAAATGACGTGCTAGTAAATTTTTCTGCGTACAAATGTTATTTTTAATGTAATTTGTAAACAATTTATCTTATTACAACCATTATAAGGTGTTGTTTAAACAGAAATTGTAATTAAAATGTTTATTACGTTTTGAGGTGATAATGTGGTAGATTTTATCGTTTTTACAGCAAGATATTTAGGTGTTTTGTTTATTGCATTTTTTTAATGATAAGTTCATGAGAATTACGGTTAAGTCTAAAAAATACTAGGTTATTCTGTGAATGGTTTGCGCAAGCATTTCTGGAATCTCCTTTTTGTTGAAGTCGGTTAAAAACTTTGAATTAATGAAATGCACCGACCCCAGCATAGTTTGACCAGATTCGATTTCTCGAATGAACCCAAAGATTCACACTAGCCCCTGCTGCCTCATGTTACATGGTGCTACAGAAACCATATCAAGGAGTAGAGGGGGGGGGGGCGCGGTAATGGTAAGGAAGACGTGCCCTTAGGATATGGAAGGATTATAGAGCCTACTCAGAATGCATCGTTATAGTAAAGTTTCTGGTAGTTGTTGAAAGGCCTACATTGTCCTCACATAGGTACCTATTAACGCTGTTGTTTGAAAATATTGTAAAAGCCAATTATTTTTAAAAGAGTAACCATGGAGTTTCTTGCCGGCTCTTCTCCATAGGAAACGACCAATTTGGAACCGTGCACCTAGCTTCTGACGTTTCTTATGTGCCCGCCCATAAGAATAAGAATAAGAATACTTTATTTGTCAAACATGCGTTTACATAAACTGAATAATCAGACATGCAATGTATTAAATTAATAGATATAGTGAGCGTCTATGTTTTGCCAATAACAGCGTACAAATATTGTAGGTATAAAAAATTACGCATTTTACATATTAGAGTTGTTCTAAATTTATTTTTTTTCCCATGTAAAATAAAATATTTTGATTTTGATTTTTTAACCATAGCGAGCTCATAAGATTTTCGCCTACCATAAAATCTCTCAACGTGCCTAAAGAAGTTTTCACATCAATACAAAAAATCCAAGTCAATCAAAACACAATCATAGTCATACTGTATTTTTTTACTCTACAAAACGTCGATACAATAAAAGACGCTAATTAATTCATGCCAAGTAACAGAAAAAAGCACTCGTATTAAAACAGAGGAAGAGAGAATTTAATTAACATTAGGCACAAAGAAGTGCTCTGCCATTATTTATTTACACAAAAGCATTTTTTTAATTATAATTAATATTTACAAGGCAAAGAAATTGCTGGCCCCGTCTCTTAACTTACCTTAAGATCTGTATAGACCCCGTACCGAGATACTGCGGGATTTTTGAACTGAGTTTTTAGTTTGACGAAACTTTTGAATTATTTTTTGTTTGTTTGTGGTCAGCATGTATCAGAAGCCGCTGGGGTCGCGGATTGTCCGAAGGGGTTACCGCGGCCCTGGCATAGGCAACTGAAGGAACACGGGTGGGTTTTAGTCAGTAATAGTCTGACACGCCCTTCCGCTCCACCCAGAGCGGGAGAAGTTATTTGATGATTTCCCACCCTCAAAAAAAAAAAAAAAAAAAAAAAAAAAAAAAGCATGTATCAGAGAGTATCTCCATGGAACCAACATCGACCAACATCCCATACTTTGGGTCGAGTATTGAAGTTTTGTTTATGACAGTTGATAATTTTTTCGCGATTACGATGTTGGTCCCATGGAGAAAATTGTTCAGTTTGATGGTGTACCTTGTGTAAATATGAACATACTGTTCTGATACATCTACCCTAATATTATAAAGAGGTAAAATTTATTTGTTTGTAAGTTTAATGCAAACAAATTAATTCTCTCTGGAACTACTAGTCGGATTTGAAAAAATATTTTTGCATTTGATAGCTCAAGAAGGTTATAGGCCATTTAACATCACGCTACGACTTTTAGGAGTCGAGCAAAAAGAAAAAATAGTTAGAAAGAATTCTAAGCGAAAAGGAAGTAAAAGGGTTGCGATGCGACGGGGGGGTCGGGGAACAAGAAATTTCACAAGGACGAAGTCGCGGGCACAATCTAGTACAGTTTAAGGAGAGAGAGAAAATTGTAAGCTTTTTTGATGATTGTTTATGGTCTAGATAAATTTGGGTAGGTATTCGATGAGCAATTTTGGGTTATTCTGTTATCTAATGCAAGAAAGACATGTGATTGTCAATTGAATTGTGGCAAGTTTTTAACCGACGAAAAACAAGAAGTAGGTTCTCACATCAACACGTATATATATATTTTTTAGTATGACCACCTTAGCTTTTTAGTCCGATTTCAAAGATTCTTGTTATTTATCAACAGAGCAGCAACATTATCCTAGCCCAGCCCAGCCCAGCCCAGCCCAGCCCAGTCCTAGCCCAGGTATGTTGGAGTCGGCTTCCAGTCTCCAGATGCAGCTGAATACCAGTATTTCACATGGAGCGACTGCCTATCTGACCTCCACAACACAGTTACTGTGTATCACGAAACCCCTTGGCAAAAAATCCAAAAAAAAAAAAACCAAAAAAAAATCGAAAAATCGAATCGAATTGAAAAAATCGGAATCATTTTGATTATTAAATATTTATACCTATCTATGAAATATATCTAAGTAACTTTTCAATACACTTCCTCGAAAACTGGTTCATATCGCACTACGATTAGGTTCACAATGCAATGTATTTCACACGCGTGCGGTTTTTCATTTTCCAACACGTGTGCGGGAATAAAAATTGCCTTAGATAACTTATACCTTATACATATACTTAGTCCAAATTGGTTCAATGCCTCTATTCACAACTGTCTCGCGCCTGTTTCATTTTGGCACTTGCCGGTGCCAAGTACCAAAATGAAACTGGCGCGAGACGGTCCTCTCTATTCGGGGGTGAATGTTTTTTTTTAATCTCGGGAAAGAGATATGCGTCTTTACGGCGTTAATATTGTTTGAATATTTAAATAATGTTTATAAAAAGAATATCATCAAAAACCATGATTATTAAAATAAATAAAACGTTTATGAACAAATTAACATTTATTTGTGTTCTAAACTCAAAAATATTTGAATTTTCTATTTTTAATATTAGGCTGTTTATCGGATTTATACCTTTGCTTCTCCTTCAACCTGGCGAAAGCAAAGTGCGAAAAAAAGAGAAAATTTAGATCATAGTTTCCTAATAATTCATGAATCATGACAAAAATATTTTTCGTTATTTTATGTCTTCAAAAGTGTATTGAAAAACGTCGTTTGATACACGTGGAAATTTATTATTGCATTCGAGGCGGAATTAACACCCGAGCCGTAAGCGAGGTTGTTTTTGAGCCGACAACTGCAACATTCTCCACTTGTATCAAAATATTATTTTCAAAAAAAAAAAAAACCTCCAACAATCTCAGGTACGAACGCGACGTTCCACCGTTAACCCTCACTCGCTCAGTACGGGGGCGGACCGTAACCCTCAGATCACCGCGGGACTTTATCTCCTCTGACGTCATAAAATAAGGGTTTACTTCACCATAAACAAAATTAAAATGAATTATTTTGACGAGTACGCCACGACTATGGACCACAACCCCACTTTGCTGGGGTGAGCTGTTATTGCTTGGTAATTGTTTTCGTTGTTACTCGAAGCTGTTTTTCTGTTAATTATAAGCAGTTTTATTGTGGTTGTTTGTAGTTATTTGTTGTCGTGATTTTTTTTTAATGAATTGTTCGAGGCACACAGCAGCAGATGAGAGGAGCTCGTGGCTAAGTAATAACAGCCGCACGGTTCGATCCATCAGGTTAAGCTACGCTTGCCGGGGTTGGTCAGTGGATGGGTGACCATCTTTAGATACCGAGACTCCTTCGTGCCTCGGAAAGCACGTTAAGCCGTTGGTCCCGGCTGTCATTCGTGGATCTTTGACAGTCGTTACGGGTCGTCAGAAGCCCGAAAGTCTGACAACCAGTCTTACCAACGGGTATCGTATTACCCAGTTACTGGGTTGTGGAGGTCAGACAGGCAGTCGCTCCATATAAAATACTGGTATTCAGCTGCATCCAGTTAGAATGGAAGCCGACCACAACATAGTTGGGAAAAGGCTAGGCAGATTGATTGACACAGCAGCAGATGCTTTAGTGCGAGTTTTTATACTTTCTCGATCACGTTAACGTAAACTTCCATTTGCACTGAAACTGAATAAGCGCCGTCTGGTGACTGTAATGGAAAACACAATTATTCCATACAAATTGACGTATGGTAACGTTAACGTTCGTCTGGTCAAGTGAAGGCGAAAGCGCCAGGGTAGACCGCGAAATTCGAAATCTCTTACGTTTTTTGCAATTTGTAGGTCAGTGTGAGCTTGTATGTTGATTAAAATATGATTCGCGGCCGTAGCTAGTACGCCTTTACAGAATTATAATCATTAGAATCAGCAATACAACTCCATAAGTTAGCATTTACCTCAAACCTCATGATTTCATGAAATCGCTAGATTTGAGGTAAATGCTAATATGGAGTTATATTGCTGATTCTAATGATTATAATTCTGTAAAGCCATATTAGTTACGGCCGCGAATCATATTTTAATCAACATACAAGCTCACACTGACCTACAAAGTGCAAAAAACGTAAAAAAAAATGAATTTCGCGGGCTACCCTGGCGCATCATCCTTAATAAAAACTGTAAAATTTACTCATTCAACATTATCTTGGACAAGAGATGGAATATTGACGTTTTTAAATGATTGTGATACTATAAGTAGATGTCGTGAGGTCGTTCATAGCTCAACAGTGGACAGGCACTTTAGTACCCAACAATATCAATATGCTTGATGTGCCCTCAGGGACTAGGAGAGCAGGATGCACAAGGGTTAAGGCGGAGATTTCTTGAAAACGGTCAAAAAGGTGGTTTTTTAAATGTGTGTATCTCATAAACCGTAAATAATTTTGACAAATAAAAAAAATGTGATATTTTCAAGTCCTTTTCGCAGTTTACAGTGATGGAACTCAAAACATAATTAAACATACTTTAATGCACCAAAAAATCTTCAAACATACCTCTTATTAAAAGCTATAGTTTATCCCTTCATTAACAATTATAATTATAATTAAAAATATACCATAAAATGTCAAATGCCATACTGCATCCAGTGATGGATTATTATTATTAAATAGTTAATTTCAAATTTTATACGATTTTATTTGCACTTTTACGACATAATTCCGGTGCGCGTGAGTCTTCTATCTCGTGCGTCACACTAGACAGCCATAACGCCATTTCACTTACACACCAAGCTAAACCACGCTTGGATGCAGGACCTTAAAATACACATGAGATTGCCCAAAATAAAACATACAACCCCCTTACTCGTGGTATACCACCAGATAAACAGTACCCCGTTCTTTCATTCACAGAACATGGGAATAACCCTAAAATGACAATCGTAAAAGACATAAGAATCAACTAGGACTCCTCTCCTTAGGCCTGGCACACACTGGCGCGGTTCACGCGCGTTTTAGACGCGATACGCATCGACAGTAAAAATTCAGGCTGCGATTACGGCTGGGAAATGGCTGTTTTATCACGGAACGACCTCTCGCGGCGCGGGGTGGAAACATACGGGGTAGGGTTGTGAGCGGGGACGAACTGAAAAACGACGAATTAAAAATTTTGAATGTGTATTCTGTGGTGAACAATAAAGTATCATAGTATAAATGTGAAAGTTTGTATGCTTGCATGTTTGTTACTCAACCACGCAAAACGGCTGAACGGATTTGGATAAAAGGCACGCAGATAATTTTGATGTTGATCCAGGTAAATAGGATATTTTTTACTCCGATATTCCCACGGGGTCGAAACTTATGCGGGTGAAACCGCGGGGCACTGCTAGTGTAAAATTAAAAAAAAAAGTTAGATTAATAAAATTAAATATACTGACGAAGGATACGAAGGAGATGCAGAAGGAATAGATAATAAAATAAATGTATTTTTTCGCATGTTATAGGGATTTTGAAGAATGGTTGCTAAGTCCGCATTAAAATAAAAGTTTATAATACTATAGTTTCTAATTTTCTATTTGATTGATGTGACGTTATTTGTTAGCTGACATTTTCAAGATTTGACACACTTGCAAGTGATTGTAACGAGACACGGCGCAGATTTCTATAAATCTTGACAAATACTACATACTTTATTAATACGTTAATCAGTGAATCATGTTATGAGCACAAGGTCTACCTGACACCGTGACTTAGCTTAAGTTAGCGATTAAATTACAATTACATTAGCATAATCCGACTTATAGATTACGGGCTTTTGCCCACGGCTTCGCCCGCGTGGACGTCGGAAATTATCCCAGGGGAACGTACTACCGGGATAAAAAGTAGCCTATGTCCTAATCCAGGTTATGGTCTACCCATGTGCTAAATTTCATCCAAATCCGTTCAGCCGTTTTAGCGTGAAAGCGTAAGAAACAAACGAACTCACTTTCGCATTTTTAATATTAGTTAGGATTAGAAATATTTGTTAGTAATTTTCGTTCTAAAACCGGTAATAATTTGTTTTTATGCATCACTATAACTTTTGCTAATAAATGAGGATTTGATAATCATGATAGATTGCATGAGACTTAGAATAGGTAAGGTAGAAAATCTTTCTTGAAGTTTTTTCTAATGTTTCGTATTTGTAAGTTTGTAGGCCCCTACAAACTTACTCTTTTTCTAAATTCGGTAAAAATGCATTTTTCATTTCTTTTTATATTGCGACGGCACTGTTCAAAATACTCCGCCGTATGTTCCACCAAAGGGAAACATCTCGATCTGTCGGTACCCATAAGTGCACTAAACGGCCCAAGAACAACATAGTGCGTCTTCACGCTATGTAGATCTGTGGGGGAAGCAGACGTCTGATTGTAAGAGATTGGTTCGCAATGGTATTGTATCGGTGTTCAAACGATTTTGAATTGGAATGAGAGATTTTAGAGGGCAATACGGGATAAAATGGTCCTTTTTTTGCATGTTTATTGCGTTTTATTCTGTTTTTTTGTAAAGGAGTTACTTGTTAGCCACTTTTTTTGTTTTTTATTTTCTTGAATCATGATAAGAATCAAGAAAATTGAATATTAAAATTATTGTTTTTTCAACAGAAATTAAATATAAAACCGCTCTCTCCTGTCTCCTGTCACCAGGACATCATAAGCTCACAACCAGTAAAAGTACCCAACGCCAAAGTTCCCTGTTTAAAAAATAATTTCACGGAAATCCTCCTCATTTTTAAGAAAACAACACAAAACTGTGGCGCTAAAGAAAAATCCAGGGGTATTAAACCTAAGTGTCGTTCACAAGCTGTTTTATGCGGCCTTTCAGGGGTCGTAAAGCGATGGCGCGGTCCGTCAGTGATTCCTGATGGACAATTTGAGAGTTTGTACCACTTCGAAGGGCCATAAGACGAGTAAAAGCCCTGGGGAACGTTATCAAGGTCGCCTCCTAGCACCGCGGATTTGTTTTACAGTTTTGAGTCGGGAAAGACCTCATAAAGGGGGATGAAACGACGGTGAATTTGTAAGGACGGTTGATAAGGCATCTTTGTTAAATATCTTTACGGGCTGTCTTTAGAGGATTGCGGCAGGAATGGGTTGTCTTTGGCTTTTATAGCATGTAACGCTATTTCAACTTTATTAGTTCATGTTTTTGTGTGTTATCGGAAACCAGGATCGGTTTTAATTGATATTTGAGACGGAAAATGTCAAATTAATTTTCATTGTGCGTAGAACGTTATAATTAGGTTGTTGGTTTAAATTATTTATTACTTCTTTTTACCGACACGCAGAATTACCGAAAACGAACATTACTTTGCCGGTGGTACCTAAATAGTAAACTGGCACTTTAAAAGGGCAACTTTTTTATATATTTTCATTTAATTTCCCTGTCCGGTTTTCCATTAAAATCACCAAAGACGTGTTCACAAGTACTAGGCTCTCAGAAGCTAGGTAGAGGTAACGTGGCGCTGGTATTTTCATTTCGCGTCACAGGTGAGAGTAACGCGTAATTGCCGGGATAACGCCGAGGTTATTGCGTGCCGCACTGACGGGAATGCTAGTGTTGTGACCCGCCGGGATCACCCGGGATACGCACGGGATGAAAGGAATAGTTTTGGGACAGTTGATTGAAGTGTAAACGACAATTCGGAGGAGGTAATGGCGTAATATTGGTATAATAGATTATGTTTGTAGATTCTTTTGTATTTCTTGATGTGTTAAAGAAATTCGTAGTCTACTTGAGCTAAATCGTGAACAACTCTAATTCCAGATCATTGTTCTTTTTAAAAAACTGTATAAAAATTACTCTAGTTTCTTCCGATATTATTAATAGAAAAAAAAAAAACGAAAAAAACTTAGGTATATTCAATCCTGGACTATCCGGAACGGTCAGCACATCACTAGAGGGTCGAGGGCCCGTCCACTTAGTGTTTTCGGGACCTGTTGTGCTTGCCGTAAATACACACTTAATGAAGTTATTAAGGTATCAACATTAAACCTAATTTGACATCACTATATAGGACATTTTGTCATCATGCATTTGCTGTTGCGAAAAATCTTTTGGCTTTTCTATTTTTCATATGCTCAACACATAGCATATACCCCTATAATCTACTGAGAAATTCCAGATAGCCAATAATACTTTGCCCACTTTGGGACCAGGACTTCATGATCTTGCAACCACTAGATCTCTACATAAAAGGCATCCTCAACATTCCACAACTATACATACTTAACCAATGTTGAAAGAAATAACGTTTATTTTGAACAAAAGCGAAACGTTTACAGAAGCAACATACCGGTAGCTACCTCTAAAATGACTTGCAAGCAAGACAAAGCAGGATAGCAATAAAATTGTCATATAACCTGCACGGCGCACAACCCACGACCCTCGCAATGAGTAGTTAACACATTTCATTGTTACGATATGAGCTATGAAGCACCTTGCTGGAAGGCTGGGTCGCTGTGTTAGCGGGTAGAATAAGAAAAACTTTATTTAGAACTACCAGGCTACCATAATCATTTACAGGTCAGTTGAAGTGCAGGGCAAGGCAAGTTCAGGGTACAAAATCGCTTGACACTTGACATGACACCTCACTTTTTGACTTTGTCAAATATTGCCCCCTGGCGTGCAAGGTCGTTTTTCCGTTTCTGGTATCCTTGTACAACTTATTTCTCACAGTACGGACGGGTGGAACGGAAAACTCTACGGGGGTCCTAAGAAAAATGTAATGTAATGTATTGAGGGCTCTATCCGTGAATCGTTCAACGAGTTATCAAGATTCAGTAGAAGTTGTAAAACCGATTAAAAATAGGTACAAAAATAAAAAAGTTATAGCAATTCAAAAGGTGTCCCTCAACCCTTACGAGACTCATCAAGGGTTCATTCTTAGTTAATCGGAAATATCTAGTAAAAATACGGTTAAACACGTCCGCGTCTCCAAAAATTGACATTTTCATTCTGAAGAAGTTTCATGAATGTAGACTATCAAAACTCTAGCAGTTTTCCTACATCGTTCAAAGCAAATCGCTATCCGCGCCGCTTTTTGCTCCGCTGTAGGTAGGACCACATACGGTGGCAAATTGTTATTTTCTACGAGGCATGCGAGATCCCTCAATGCGTGATGGCTGTTCAACATGTTGTCTGAAGTGTTACGTTCAGGTTGTTCTGTTGCTTTATTTGTTCAGTGTATTAGGGGTTTTCTTAAATTAGGTGAAGTTGTGATCATCATCGTCGTTGTAAGATTATGTACCATGTGATTCGGAACATTACAATTGGTGCATTCTAATTTTGAATACAAAAATTACAGTTTATCAATTGTTTTTTCTGTGACCGTTACAAAATTTTTAAGTTCAATCAAGATCGTTGACTTACTGGAAGTAGGGACTCGGTGGCTATATCCAACATTACCATAGTTCCTCATTTTTGCATTCAAAATTAGAATGCATCAATTCTAATGTTCCGTAGCACAAGTACCATGTGATTCGGAACATTACAATTGGTGCATTCTAATTTTGAATACAAAAATTACAGTTTATCAATTGTTTTTTCTGTGACCGTTACAAAATTTTTAAGTTCAATCAAGATCGTTGACTTACTGGAAGTAGGGACTCGGTGGCTATATCCAACATTACCATAGTTCCTAATTTTTGCATTCAAAATTAGAATGTATCAATTCTTATATTCCGTAGCACAAGCACGATGTGATTCGGAACATTAGAATTGCAAAAATTACAGTTTATCAATTTTTTTTTCTGTGACCGTTACAAAATTTTTAAGTTCGATCAAGATCGTTGACTTACTGGAAGTAGGGACTCTGTGGCTAAATCCAACATTACCATAGTTCCTCATTTTTGCATTCAAAATTAGAATGCATCAATTCTAATGTTCCGTAGCACAAGTACCATGTGATTCGGAACATTAGAATTGATGTATTCTAATTTTGAATGCAAAAATTACAGTTTACCAGTTGCTTTTTCTGTGACAGAAAATTTTAAATTTGGATCAAGCTCGTTGACTTACTGGAAGTAGGGACTCTGTGGCTATATCCAACATTACCATAGTTACTCATTTTTGCATTCAAAATTAGAATGCATCAATTCTAATGTCCCGTAGCACAAGTACCATGTGATTCGGAACATTAGAATTTATGCATTCTTATTTTGAATGGAATGCAAAAATTACAGTCTGTTTATCAATGGTTTTTTCTGTGACCGTTAGAAAATTTTAAATTTCGATCAAGCTCGTTGTCTTACTGGAAGTAGGGACTCTGTGGCTAAACCCAACATTACCATAGTCCCTCTCATTAGTATGACAACCAGACCTCCTCTAATTCCAAAAACACATACATATAAATTCACTTTCGCATATAAAGCAGCACTAGACCTTAATTAGACTCACGCCAGACGCCGGAGGTACCTACATGCCGTGCTTAGTAATAATTATCGGGACAATCGACATAAGCTCCATCTATTGACTACTAATCAAATGTAATCCGGCCCGAGCCGGCTAATCTATAGTGTCGCAACGTCGGTGCACTGTCTCCTGGAGCCTGGACTATAGGCTAGGGTTGGCACGCTGTTTATGTGCTAGTATTGTGGAAGTCATCATTTCTAGGAGATTTATAATCTTCGGCTGCTTTTCCACCAGAGATGTGCTATGCCGCTATGCTGCGAGGATGTGCATGCTAAGCTAGGAAAGTATGTGACCGTTTCCACTAATGCTAAGCTGTGTAGCGGAGCGAGTAACATGTGCTATGCTCTGCCGCGAGGTAGCTGTACGAGGAAGATGCAAATAGCTACATCACTCGCGCATCCATAGCTCCCATCCATAGCACGCACCATATAAAAAAAATAGCTTCGTTGAACCCGTTTCCACCCGTGCTATGTGGACCAATGAATATGATTGGTGGATATCAAACGCATCCATACCAAAGTAGCATAGCACATCTATAAAAAGTATCTTGTGTATTAATCCAGGTTATAAGCTATCTGTGTGTCAAATTTCATCCAAATCCGATTAGTCGTTTATGCGTGATTGACTAACAAACATCCAAACATCTAAACATAGAAACTTTTACATTATTTTTTAATATTATTAGGATACAACAAAAATGATTGATCTCGCTTCAAATTCTTGTGTAGCTATTTTTTTAAACATTCAATATTTTGACAAAACTATCATAATTTCATTTCAAGTAAAAACCACAACTAGACCAGTGACAATCTCGGAGCGATTTCCACAGCATAAGCAAAACGCCGATGTTCTTAAAACTTGTGTACATCTGCTAAAAATAAACACCATAATACTACTCTGTGGCAGCCCTGATAGTAAGGGAGCTCGTCCATTGTTCTGACACAGTATCCAATTTCAAGTGGCGACTAGCCTTTTGTTGGCACGTCGCGTACCATGGATGTATTGACGGCCACGGCTATAGGATGCTTGTAGCCTATATGGGAAGGGTTACTTGTGGGTCAGCAGAGGGTGACATGTTTAGGGAAAGAGAGAACGAAAGATCTGTGGGAGTTTTCGTTTGAGAGTTCTAAATCAAATGAAGTTTGCTACTCGTATAGTCAGTGTCAAAAGTACGTAGGGAAAAACAGAGGAATTATCGAATACATTGTTAACCTGACTGACTCTTTTAATACCAAACCACTTCGCCATAAGCAACATATTATAAATATTAACTGAACAGCCACAAAGAGAAACAAAACATTGTAAATTCATACCAATTTAGTTGACAGCATAGGAAAATAAAAATACGTCTGTAATCCTGCAGCCACCAGGGACACAGCCCGAGGCAGGAGGTTACACAACACGGAACAAATATTAAGATGTGATAACAAATTCAGTATGCTAGTCTAACGGTGGCGTGGCTGAGGAATAATACATGAACTGAGCTGGAAGACGAACCAAACTGGAGGAATTCCTTTATAAATGTATGCGGTATCATCACGTAGTTTTGCCTTGGAGGATAAGCAAAACTCAGAGCAAAGGCGTATGACTTACAAAGAGGAAGATACCAGAATAATGTAGTGAGTACAAGAACTTGAGTGCTTTTGTACGTGCTAATTTTTAAACTAGTACCTAGAGCCGAACTTGGTGGATATTTGAATAGTTGGTTTAGATGGTTGACTAAAACATATTTTCGTTCTACAGATAAGACCTTATGGACCATGATTCATGACCCGGTGATTGGTTGTTTGGTTTGGTGGTTGGTTGTGTAAGGATTTCGAAACTTCATTTAAATAAAGAGGACCATACCCTCACGTGTTCCAGCCATACATAAAAACAAATGACCACATTAAACGGAGTGTACATTACAGTGTAATTAATATGGTGCCAGCTTCTCACTATCCAAGAAAATTACCCAAGAAACATTCATGATGCGAAGCTTTAAGGATAAGAAAACCAGCTTTTATCACTTAATGAGCGAATTACGATAAACACCAACGAAATTTATTCCAATAGTATATTGAAAGTAACGGCTCGCTACACCAGGCGCACATAACATTGATGCAAATGTCCCATAATTACATTAGCTTAGCATTACAAGGTTGTATTCGAGCTCCATCAAATTGAAACGGCGCGGGCACCGCCGAGCCGCTGGGAGTTCCCGAATTAATGCGCGCGCCCCTAATTGCGATTGTATGAAGATGCAAATTCGCCTAAGAACGGCTGAACGAGGAATTGTCACCGTCCGTTATTGTAGCGATCCTGGTACTTGTAATTGATAAGGCGTGCGACTATTTGAATTTTAAATTTCCTTTACGTATCTCTCGGGAGACGAATGGGATTCCCTTTCTGTTTTCCATTTCATTATCGGATTTGCGCTTTAAAAACGTTTAAATTTAATGTTGTTGTTTTTAACACCAAGTCTTGTATAACTTTAGCAAACACTTCAAATCCTAAACCAGGTGGGTTAAGAGATCAGCCACAAAACCTTCAGTTGCACCAACTGTAATGGATAATCATGCAAATAGTTTCATTTGGTAGTAGGGTGACATAAATCGTAGAAGTGAACGAGCCAATGTAATATTTACACAGTATCCCTCTCGAGAGGTCTGCGGGGTGACCACGAGTGATGGAAATGTGGGACAGAGAGGAAATTGTGATGTGTCATCGTTTTCGAGGCTACGTTTTGCATGTCATTGGGAATGAACCTGTGTGAAATGTGAAAATATCATGGATAGCTAATAATGAAGAATTCATAGCTAAGTAATATTACTTTCTTGGTAAGTTGGTAGGTGATATTTTATCAAAATTCGACTGTAATAAGAGGGACACTGAGTGAGATCGGTGGTTGTAAAAAAAAGGCCTTTTCCCGTATCTATCTGCAACAGATTGCTTCTGGACCTTATAGCCTGCCAAATTCATAACCCTTTTAGCCAAATCACTAACATAAATTGTAGTCTTTAACATCGCTTACTGCATGTCCCCCCTACACGAGCAATAAAGCCGGCTACACACCTGTTCACACAGCTCGCTTACGAGAACCCTTCCTAATGGGTTTACTGCCAAAAATGACTCTCGTTTACTCTGTGGCAGTGTTAGACTTTTTTACTAACGATTAGTGTAATTGGGGTTTTAACTTTATAAACGCTTTACAAGTTTATTTACACTTATGATTTAGGATGCGATGTGATGTTTATGATTTTAATTAAATTAACATAAAACATATTATTACGCCTGTAATCTCCGGTGGTAAGGCAGAGATGTTCATATTAATAACACCCAAATTGCGCCACTAAGTCCCATGTAATCGGGAATCCCATGGAATCCATGAAACGGGGGCTAGCCATCAACTGGGCCCAAATCCAGACTCCAGGCTGCTACTCAGAAATTCCTTATGCAAAAACCCAATAACACTTTATCTTCGAGCAGGAATTTTTATGGTGTTGAAAGTCAAATGTAAAATACAGGAACGAAACCATTTTGGTTATCCACTAGGAAAAACATAAACCCTAAATTCCTTAAACGTAGTGGAGCAATAACCACTTTTATGACGACGTCAACAACACATCACGTACCAGGATGTCATAACTCAATAGCAGGTAACACTCATTATTTGACAGTGTAATAAACCCCGTAATTACATGGTTTAATTGTGTAGCGGTACCAGGGACGCATAACGGGATAGGCACAATGATAGACAAAGGCGCTTCAACGTCGACCTATGACCTCGTCAGTCAGCGTCCGTCTTCATGTACTAGGAGGTTAGGAGTTAATTACAGCTTTTTGGATGAGGTACAATAATTATTATGGAGGTGTGGAGGTGTACTCCAAAAAATATGACGTCTGTCTTTTGAAATTAGTAGGTAATTTTAATTACAATTATTATCTTTACAAAAAAACAAACTTTCGAAAAGTAAAAAAAAAAACAGTCAGCATTACAGGTAAAAAAATAAATATTCTTTACATTTGTCTCAACGAAAAAGAAAACTGTTGTATTAAGTATCTAAATCATACAATTCCTTGCCACATCCATGCATTTCTTCGCCACAGATAATCGAGACAAGAATGCACTGCGTTCGACACAAAGCGCCTCCAAGCTTCGTACGCCTCATTACAATAGATTTACGTTATAGCATTTGAATACTAATCAATATTAAAGGGTTATTGTTGGAATTTTCGCGGCGATCCGCGGTCGTATTGACGGCGATTCGCGATTTGAAACTAACTGTTATATTAAACTTTTTAAACACGACACTCACTTTCACACTCACACCCTCAGAAAGAAAGTGAGAAAGAAAGAATTCTTTCTCACTTTTCATTCACTCTTTTCTTTTATATCGCGATAAGACCCGTTGTCGATATTCTTTTATAAATGTTATAATTATTGAACTAAATATTCTCAGCAGTCGTAAAAAGTGACACAATGTACATTTTCCGGTTTCTGTGTCCGTTTCTATTCATGATGTAGATCATGAATAGAAACGGACACAGAATCCGGAAAATGACATTAATGGTGTTAGAAGGCTGTTAAATAAGCAAAATAAACGATGAAAAATGACATTAATGGTGTTAGAAGGCTGTTAAATAAGCAAAATAAACGATGAAAAAATGCACAAAAAATGTGTTTCTGCACATAAGTATATTGTGATTAAGTATAGGTATGAATACACAGTGTGATAGTGTGATTAGTGTGAAGTGTGATATTAGTATAATATAAATGCTTCGAGTTTGCGTGTGAATTGGGATTATCACACTATCACACTAATATTATACAGCCGAAAGTTTGTGAGGGTGTGTATGTTTTGTTACTTCTGCACGCTCAAACGGCTGGATCGATTTCGATAAAATTTAATATGTAGATAGCTTATACTCTGGATTAACACATAGGCTACTTTTTATCCCGGTCTACGCGGGTAAAACCGTGGGCCGCAGCTAGTTCATTCGTACAGAAAATTCTTAATGCCCGCCCCCGCCCCGCTTCGTCCACTCAGTATGACCAATGCCTTCGTCAAGTCTATCAAGACGTGTTAGATAGAAATCATCCATTAACAATAAGCTGCGCCTCAATCACTGGAAACTCGACAGTCATCGTCTACAAGAGGAGGCACTTGTAGAAAGTAAATTAAACCTAATAGTATGGGAATTGTTAATAATACAAGCCGTTAAGCCGTTGGTCCCGGCTGTCATTCGTAGATCTTTGACAGTCGTTACGGGTAACCTGAAGCTCAAAGTCTGACAACCAGTCTTACCAAGGAGTATCGTGTTACCCAGTAACTGGGTTGTTAATGTCAGATAGGTAGTCGCTCCATGTATTCAGCTGCATCCGGTTAGACTGGAAGCTGACTCCAACATAGTTAGGAAAAGGCTAAGCAGATTGTTTTTTTTTTTAATATTAGAAGAATTTTATATTTCGTATTTGGATTTTTACTTCTTCAGCGTTCTTGGGATATTAGGTTTCCAATTTTATTTAAAACTCATTTGAATATTTTCCGTAAATTTTTGAATATCAATCTTTTTTACAAAATAAGGATCAAGCAAGGATCGTTTGTACGGATTTAGGATTACTTATCAGAATCAAATAATGTTTTTTTTATCTATTAGCCGTTGCCCGCGGCTTCGCCCGCGTGTATGTCGGAAAGTATCCTATGATAATCCAGGTTATAAACTACATGTGTGCCAAATTTCATCCAAATCCGTTCAGCCGTTTTTGCATGATTGAGTAAGAAACATCCAAACATATTAACAAACTTTCACATTTATAATATTATATTAGTAAAAAGGATTATTTGGTTTCTAATATTACTAACAGTGTTTAAAAAGAACAAAGGAAATCTAAAAATATTAGCTCTCATTGAAATATTACAGCCAACGCATTTAACAACCACTTACAAAGACCTCACCACCCTCGCGTTTTCTTTGAAAAAATCCTTTAATTTCCTACAATTTCAGTTTCTGCGAGGTTCAACATATAGTGGTGAAGTATCTTGATTATTTTAAGCGCATACGATCTAAAATATAGTATTTTACGAGCCAAGATCTGGTCCTAGCATAAAATGGAGTTAATAATGATCGCTGGAAAGCATAAATACGTATACTAGTCAATTCACGTGGTTTTGTTTGCATTTTTGATGGCAAAGATAGTAGAAATTATTATGTAGTTGTTGAATATGGGATGGATCATAAAGATTGGCAGGGTTTAGATATTATAAGACAGTTGGAGATATGTAGTTTTTTGAATGTAGCTGTAAGTACCTACCTAAGCATGTCTTTTTTTTTTAACTCAGGTGGGGGTTAGAAAATTGGATCTTGTCATAATTTTGAGGAGAATAAGATAAAATGAAAAACAATGTATCTTCAGTGACCACGAAATGCTCTAGCAACTTCTACAGTAGTTTCTTCATTCTAATCCTACTTCCTACTATACTACTTTCTACTATCCTACTTCCTACTATCTTACTTCCTACTAATATTATAAATGCAAAAGTTTGTATTTCTCAATCACTCCAGAACGTCTGAACGGATCTGGATGAAAGAAGGACGGTCAAATCGTACCTGACTACGAGGCGGTGGTGTACAGATATGCCATATATATGTAAAAATCTAGTATTTTTTAAGGTCTTAAAATCATAAGAAATAGATATTTAAGTCGCCAGAAAAAAAAAAGCACAAACACATTTTTTTTTAATAGCATAATTTGCAAATTATTTAGAATAACATGTTCAGAACGCACCTTTGACGATTCATTTTGCTTAAGAAATGATTTAGTACTCAAAGATTATAATTATTCACGTTATTAGATGTAATTCAATTCTATATACTTGTGTATCAAACCAACTAGTGCTGTTTTTACTATGTATTGGATTCTTGTCATAAAAATAATTATGTGGGTTCATAGTAAGTATCAGCATTTTGTTCAATTATGTACAACGGAACGTCATAATATGTCATCGACGCGCGCCATGGATTGACAGTGTCAATACTGTCAATTACAACGGGTGTCAATTTGACACTAATATACTGTAGTGTGTAGTCTTTGCACCCGGCGATCTCGCATTGTTGTTGTGTTGTTGTTGTTAGTGTGAATATTGTGATAAGTACTGTACTGTTTTGGATTTCCTTCTGTTGTTTGACCTTGGCATTGTTTTACAGACTGATAACTAGGTACCGCTTGTGACGATTATTCTGTGCTTTTGATTTCCGGACACCGATAACCTCAAAAGTATTTTTTGCATTATTGAAATATCTTGGCTATTTAGATACTATTTTGGAAAGGGATGGTGTTTACTACATAAAACAATCAAATCTCACTATAATTTGCTTCTGTACACTGAAAATAAAACTCAGGTCCAGCTTCTATAGAAATATGACCGATGTTCTTTGGCACAGAAATAGATTATAGTCTGGAATAGAACATAGACTACTTTTTTTTTTATCCCGAAAGTACTTTCCTGTAAGATAATTTCCGACATTCACGCAGGCGAAGCCGCTGATACACACACGTTTAACACACTTTTGACACACGATTGACACACGTTTTTCCGGAGATAGACACTCAGACGTAATTTTGGAAAAATTTCGAAAAAATATCTAGGTAACAAGTCAACCTTCAATACACGTACAGTCAGACAAAACAAAACAACTGCACCATGAGTTGTTTATGTGGGAGTGTGGCTGCCAACGCTACAAGTCTCCTTGGGCCAATAATAAAATCCTGGACAAATAGCCCATGTTTCCAATCTCAGACTGAAATGGTCTCGATTGTTCATTTTATGAGACAAGAACTGAACTGGGATGTGCGAAGAAATCATCAGTAATTTTGAAAGATTTATCTGACTAAGGCCCTTGGTACACACACGTTTTTAAAACTACGGTTAATTCGCCGCCGTGTGTAGGCACGGTCGTCAGTGTTGTATGGATCATGGATCACTATGGGAGCTTGTTGACAGGACACAGGACTGACACGTTTTTTCTATGGCGTGGTTTATACGCCGCGCCGTACAGTAAAAAAACCGTGCCGTGTACGGCCCTAATGCCGAGTTTCTGAAGTTTTGAGATAAACTCTTAGTAGTTATGAGATTGATTCGTCAAAGGTTCTGAGTGTGGTACAGGAACGTAATATCTCAAATGATCAAACCAATAGACCTATAATCAAATAGAGAAACTCCATTTAAAGAATACCTCTGAAACGGGGGATCAAAACGATATATCAAAAGTTTCTCAAAGTTTTTTGAAATCTGTCTGTTAAGATTTTCTTCTTCCTGACGTCTTCTTAGTTAGTCTACCTAGCTAGAGTCTGTTTCTAAGGGACTGACTTACTAACTAGTAAGTACCCTCAGCCTTTACATAATATGGCCCTTGGAAAATTGCCGCATTGTCTTTGTCTTCATAATATATAAAACTGCAAAACCGATTTTAAAAAAATCCTTATGAGAGTTTTCTTCTGATCACTAGCGATTTTCACTACAAATTGAAAATTAGCAGATTTTTTCCGGTTGATGTCATAAAGTGGTGAAAAATATTAAATCTAAAACTTACCAATTATTAACTTGTAGTATCGTTAACCCTGTATCTTGTGCTAATTGTTTCTTTTGGTCTTCCGAAGGGTACGGGTGCTGCAACAAAGAAGAACACACTTCAACGAAACGAATCGGATACAAATAGAATTTGTGAACATCCAATTACGGACGAACAAATCTAAATTGACTTTAATTAAATCGGCCTCAGTTCCCCGATTGTGTGTACAATTAGATTTTGAGAACATTTTAAGGATTATTTTCAGAAAAAGAATTGTCTTCCTATTCACTTGTGGAAAGCCGTGTTTGTGAATTAATTTTGATTTATTGTTGTCAATCTAATTAGCCTTTTCTTCCATTCGTCTTTATTCAGGCGTAGCCTTAGTTTTGTATAATGTGTTTAAATTATTGTATAGTGAAACAATTATGAAAGATATTTCAGGCTACTAAGACATTATTTTATTTTGCGATTTATGTTAAGAGCCTATACTACCTCAGGTTTTTATCTCGCTCGCGCGATTCTGCGCGCACACTAAGTGAGAGCGAGACTGAGTGCGGTGCTGGGCGCCGATAGTTTAGGTAATTGCTTTTTACGGTGAAAATAATAGCAATTTAAAAAAAATAAAAAACATAAGACCTGCTTTATAGTTAGTTCAGTTAGTATGCAAAGTTTCATGACCTAATTTGAAGTACTTTTTGAATACCAGCGGTTTATTGTTCGGTTTAGAGGTAACTTTGGATTTTTTTTCTATCGAGAAAATTTTATGGAATCGTGTTTTCGTCTAACATAGTACTTGACATCAATCCTCAACTTTACCATATATTTATTTCAAAATTAATGCTGCAATAGTTTCGACATATCGGAGGATCATGCTAAGCCGTTTGAGGTAGTATAGGCCCTTAAGTATAATCTTTCGCTCATTTTCATCCTTTTCAGGCTGAAAATGTTCTTTACCGCTATAGAGACCAAAATACATTATTTATTCATCCTGGTACACCAGTGTTCATACAAAAAGCTACCAGGGCGACAGAAACTCGCAACACGTACCATCCTAATGTTATTGGTTTTTGGCGTGCAACTAGAGAGCTTCGCGCCCCGCGAGACCTCCTACGTTTTATCCCAGCCTTGGTAACTGAGGAATGTGTGTAGGTAAATTATTAAGATATTGTCGGTTTAAGTCCCTGGCCGATACTTTTGGATAAGTACTATAAGTAAGATATTATGGTTAAGAATTCATTCAGCTTTTTCTTGAACATCTAATTTTTAATCAGAACTTCATTAATAATATGTTGGTCTATTAAAATAATATTTACGTTTCAATTTTTCCCAAGTGTTGCAAGAGTGCATCAGTTAAAGTAAACTAACTGTCTCGAGCCGCATGCGCAGGGTAAAGATGGTAACACAACGAGCGCATTGCTTAAAATACATCTCCAGACAGATAGCTTCCAAAGTTTATTTGAAGACGATGATTGGCTACGTCGAATCACTTCAATAAAGACTGCTAATCGTGCACATCTTCTTCATCCTTTATCATAGGCAAGTAAACCCACTAAACCACAAAGATGCTAAAACTTTACATTCAATTATAATGACAAATAGGTATTGCCAGAAGTCAGTACTATTTCTATTTTTTTTACTCAGAGGATATCTTTTTGACAATAATTACTGGCGCAACTCAAATTCATACTGCAGCGTACTGCACTCCTAGTATATGCTGCAGTTTCATTGATCATCATCATCATCGATGTACGCCATGCATCAAGATCTACAGCAATTTTTCATTGAAAACGAGTCCAGTGTGGCCCACCCTAAAATGCGCGGTAGGTCCACAAACTCCTGCGCACCTAAGTTTATTATTACAATAACGGGTGTGTGGCTATTGTCGAATTGCACTAATGCATTCCTAATGCACGTATGTCCAGGATGTTAGGCTTGTGTTCGTGTGTTTGTTTGTTCGACACTGTGTTTATTCGAGCATGGCGGCCGATTAATCGATATTTCGAATAATTCCGATGTATTACAAGATGAAATTAATGTTGTTTCCGCAGCTAAAGGTGCAGTAAAATTGAATGTTCGTTGATTGGTATTATTTTAATGTACCTGAGTCGTGATTGCAATCGATATGAGAAACTTCGATTAAATTGCTGCAGTACTTCTGGTAGATTTCTTGTTTACTAGCTGTTGCGCGCGAATTCGTCTGCGATCCAAGATGAAAAGTAGGCTATATTCTTACCCATCTGTGTGCCAAATTTCATACAAATCTGTTTAGACGTTTTAGCGTGAAAGCGTAACAAAAACAAACTCACTTTCGCATTTATATAAGACTAGCTGCGCCCCGCGGTTTCACCCACGTAGACCAGGATAAAAAGTAGGCTATGTGTTAATCCAGGGTATAAGCTATCTACATACCAAATTTCATCCAAATTAGTCCAGCCGTTTGAGAGTGAAGAAGTAACAAACATACACACACACTCACAAACTTTCGCCTTTATAATATTAGTGCGATGTGATTGTCGTAAGTTTATATGAATCAAGTATTTTTGACGATTTCTTATCTTTTTTTGATCAATTCTTTTGACCTTTCGTAAAATCCAAAAAAAAAGCTACAATCGAACGGCTTTTTCGATTCCATTACAAAAAGCGGATATCAACAATTTATGGGAACCATTAAGGTGGATACAAAAACCGAAATATGATAAGCAGAGGTCCCGGATAACGGGATTGTCAAAGATTCAATGTTATATCAGAGACGGCTTTTTGTGCTTTGTTTGGAGGATAAGAAAGTAAGTAATTGATTTTCAATCGAAAGATTAAGAAGACTATTTTTTGTTCAGTTCTTATGAATTATTTAGACATCGTACACGAGAAGAAAGTTGGCCAAAATCCGTAGTTTTACTAAAAGATTTTAAAACAAGCGATTTCTGTTTTATCTACTTAACTCTTTTTTTTCTGTATTTCTTTGCATTTTCATAGTGAGTAGGTAGTCGGACCTTAGTAGGGTATGAGTCTCTTAGGTTTAAAAATACATGCTAAAAAGTCCTATAAAATTCGCCAAAAACGAAAAGAACAAGTCGCCCGGTAACCAATCTTACAGGCAAATAAGAAAAACTGCAATCATCTCAATATATTGTTTTCAAACGTATGCACTAGGGCCTCATAAACAGTATAGAGATATCAAATTTCGCGAAAGCAATCCCGTTCGCTTCTCATCCGCTGTCGGCCGCCGTAAATCACGAGCGAGCATTAAAATCGCGATTATACTCGCCATAAGTTGCCGATAAATCGAGAATCGAAGGAAAAAGCTTTAGGGTCATGGTTTTGAGTTAGAAAGTTGAAAGTTTAGCGATATTTTGGTGGAATTTTGGTAAAAAAATTGGCAACATTCATATTTTTGACAGGTGTCACTTGAATGTTTAAAAATTCATCTCTTAGGGCCCCTCTACACAATCGGCAATCATAAACTTTCATACCCTTTATCACCCACTTTAGGATTATTTTTAAGACAAAGAGTAGCCTATGTCCTTCCCCAGGATGTAATCTATCTCCATGTCAAATTTTGTCTGAATCTGTTCAGTGGTTTAGCTTAGTTTTTCAGATAATCGTTTAAGATCGCCAATTGTGAAGAGCAGGACATCAGAAGGTCAATTCTACTAATTAATGTGCAAAGTGAAAAACTTGACACCAGGTTGAGTTGACATTGTGGAAAGGCCAAAAAATGGTATTCTGCTGATCTTATAATACGGGTTCTTGATGTTCCCGTGGCAATCTCATAACATGCTAGCCTCACGGCAGTCAACTTTGTTTTCATTTACGAAAATAAATATATTATCATGTAGGTTCAATGTATGCAGACGATATTGTGATACTTAGTGATGCTTTAATTTTTAGCAACCTTATTTTATGATTTATTTAATGCCTTAATTAGTTTGCTTGGTTTAGTACACACTCATAGTGTTTTAATATCCCGTTTGTATTTTATATCTTTGAGAATACAAAATCATTAAAATAAATAATCGGATAGAAAGATAACTTGGAACGTATTGTTATTGGTAACTAATAGCTACGCGCAAGCGCGATGCGGACCATAAGATGTCAAGAAGAGACGTCATTGTATTGAATGTCAAACTCAAAGAGTATAAATCGGTATATTATTAAATGTAAAAATGTAGTCAAACTATACTTCTAAATCATTATTGTTTACTAAATTATTGATCTATGGCCAAATTTACTATAACAATGTATTGCACTATCACAGGAAGAAATAAATTTTCTCGAATATGGTGCCTTCTAGCCATCAGAACATTCTTCAGTTGATCTAAGTATATTAGGATGACGGACATAATCGTACTTCGGAACTGAACCCACGCATAGCATCCAGTATAAATACCTAGCTACTGTTGTGGTCGTTGTAGTGCGTTGAGTGAAGAGTTGCAGGGAAAATCGTAGGTACAAATGTATAGTATCGCTATGATGTAAAACTTCCGTCACGAACCTACCTACACCCATAATATTTTCTGAAGATGCTGCCGAGCTGCGAGTTATGTTGGCAGAGCTTCACTAAGTAGGAGTGAAAAGATTGGCATAGAATTGAACCTTTCGAAAAGAAAAATAATGTCGAACAATCTAAAAATACCAAAGTACACTCTCCGGTGGATTACGAAGACGATTATATTTTTACCTGGGAAAACTTGTAGGTATAACCTATCGTTTAGCAAGGCAACCACAATATTGAAGAAATGGGCGAATCGCGACAACGGCCAAAAAATATTGGTCATAGAGAAATCATGAAGTCAAACACATCTAATACACATCCAATGTAAAAGGAAAACTATGGATTCCTGCCTACTACTCCGCCTCACGATAGGTACGGTTGCCAAACATGGATTTTTGTATTATATCACTACACAGCCACAACATAATATAAAACAGTGTTAGTGGATAACTTTTTACTTCGTGAATCTTGGATTTTAAGATGATTTCAAGGTTAAAATCAAAATAAAATTAGAATTATGAAACTGCAAAAGCTAAAATTTTACGTCACAAATCAGTGTACGAATAATTTCATGCTTACGTCAGTTTTGACGTTGTTATATTTACGGGAATGCCAATTATATTTCCTTTGTCAAGTCGAAACTTTAGTAGAATACCGTTTTAGTACATTTCTTATTTTCTAATCTAGTTGCAATCTCTTTGCATGAAACGTCACGTTTGATTTAGCTTTTTGGTTTAGTAGAATACTATTTATGATATTTTGGAACTTTTGCGGCAATTTTTCTGACATGTGAACGTTTTTTAAGTACGAGAATTGGCCTTCAGAGACTGGAGATGCCAAGTTGCAAAGTATTTTTCATTATAATGTCATCAAAATGATTCCATATTTGAAAACAATTAAATTGTGCAGAAGAAAAACTAAGCAAGACATTTAATATAATTCCTAATACGATCGCGTCGCAACCCTGCCGCTGCCGCGCGAAAAAAAGGGCTAGCTTCGAAAAATCCGCTCCTACTACTATAAATTTTGTTTCGCTATGTGGAGGAGAAACAATCCATTTGTTGGCACCTAAATCTATGGGGTGAGCGAATGAGAATATGTAAATACGCGTTGAGGGACTCTGTGAGCGCGAAACACGACGAAAAAACGACTTTTGCCGAATTAAAGTTGAATAATGTCTTGATTTTCGGTTGCTACATTTTGTTTTTTTCGGATAAAAAGGATCAAGACAAAAAAAAAATAAACATGTTTTAATATAGGTAAGTTGGTTCACTCTTAAGATTTACTTAATTAAGTCTTAAAGTTCATTAAACGTTTTCTTGTTACTGCAAAACATTTTTCTGCTCTTTATAGGTTAAGTACCTATCAAAGGCTTAGATTTAGAAATAAGTTGAAATGCAAAGGTGCTTTTAGTGCAGTATTAACAGATTTTTCCAACGCCAGATATCCGAGGAATAATTTTGAATTTTTGACAGTTTTCCGAGACCATATTATTAAGTAAAATACCTTACAAAAAACTGAAATAATTTATGTCTTCTTGCCTATTTACTTCTTCGCTTACATTTTCATAAACCGATCGAAATAAACACAAAAAATTTACATCAAAAAACGCGAGAAACACCTCACTAAAATATTCACTCGAACGCGGTTTCAGAAAACCTTCAGAAAACCGAAATTCCCTAATGTTATGCGTCTTACAAGCATAATTCTTTTGCGAGGGAAAGTGTATGGCGTATTTTACAATTTTCCCAGACTCCAGTGTTGCCATAACAATAATAATATATTCACGGGCCCCGGTGATTTCCGGAAATGTCGTAAAAATAAAAATCATAGCGCCGTCTCGGAGGAACCTCGGGTTATCTTGAGGGGATGTCGAGGCATTTTGGTGAGCTGATGGAGACGTAAAAAGTTTGGCATCTTTTAGTATATTGTTTATTGATAGAGTATTGTGTTTTAGTGTTGTTACTTTGACAGTTGTTTTAGTCGATTAATCGGTTCGGTAGTTACGTTCTATTGTTACATTTTGTGTTTTCAACGTTGAAATTTAGTTAAAACTGCAAAGGCTGTTAAGAGGAAATGGGGGCGAAAAATTAGGTATTTTAAGAAGGTATTGCTGTCGCTCTGCGAGCGCTCCACCCTCGAATTCGTGCGATAAGGACAACTGCAGATTCGACTAAAATAGCCTGTGTAAAAAGTCACATTTCGAGGTTTCTCGAGGACGCTCTCGCCTATTTCCTTCCTTAAAGATATTTCATAAACTGAATAAGAAGGATATACTATGCCCCTATGTTTTTCTTTTTTCGTTAATAGTTGTCAAATTGGTACACTAGGCGTCTGTTGACAGCGGTCTGAATAGGCAATTTTGAGCATTTTTGAGGGTTCTAGTTCTTATAAAAATAATATATCATCAAAAAGGAAAACATAGGGGCATACAAGTAGCTGATATTTATATTTCTGTAAAAAATCATTGCTTTATGGTCATTAACCAGAAAGAAAACAGGCGAGAGAGTTTGTATCTTTTTGTATGGAGAAAAGAGCACCCACGTTTCCTCTTAAACCTGCTTTGATTTAGTTAGGGCGGGTTGTTTGACGTCCACTTAACACACTAGTATACGTCAAAAATGGCGCTAACTGTCGTCAAACCAAAAAAAGTGTTGTTTCACAGACAATTGGTTTTTTGCAGTGTGTTTCGCTTTGTAAATCTTACGTTCGTCATTATTTGACTTGTATGTCACGTTAACCAACCGTTTGAAACCACCAGCCCTTAAACAACTCAAAGCCTCTTTTTACCTCAAAAACCTTCACGATCTAAATAGTCGATCCCATTCCATACGTTCTTTAGTTACCGAACAGAGACGGTTTCGCGGCAAACAGTGAATGTGAAACATGTGATGGATTAAATTTTTCGGCAGAACGACGTGACATCCTCGGATTGAGCTTTAAATTATGCACGCGCCGCTTCCGCGCGTCAAAAAGAACGCGAACAACTTTTTTTTTTTTGGTATATTTAGGTTATGCAAAGTAGCTGGTGAAATGAGTTTGACAATCCTTTCGCTGTGTTTTTTCACCTAGAAAAGGAAGAAACACCGAATATTTATTAGTTACCATTATAATTTAATATCTGTAGTCACATCTGTCATAACCCCATTTCAATTATACTTTAAAGCCCATCTGATGCTCCGCAAAACAAAATCCCTGACATTTTAATACAACACTATACACAAAGCTATTTTAAGCATAGTTTACAAGCAAAAGTCGTTAGAGGGCAGGAACCGACCACAAATAGACGTCAAAAAACTATGGGACCCTAGTTCGGGGCCTTTATGTCTCACCAGGGACGCATAAAGGTACGGAGGTGGCCCTAACCCTATCGAAGAGATGTGACCGTGTGATGGATAGCACTATCACAACCCTCCCAGTCCTTCTGTTTTCTACTCGACGTGTCTCCTTGTTTATTTATTTTATGTTTTGTTTATGTGCGAACACGAGGACCGGCGATACATTGTCGTTTTAAATGTGAAATATTTTCTGTAGTTCACTTTTTTTTTGTTTTTTTTTTTAGCGAGGAAAGATTGATGGCTTTCGAGTTTTAGTTGCGTCAGACAAGTTGAAAAAGTGTGAAATTATAGAGATTTAAAAGTAAGAAAATATCTAATGAAACAGTTCAGTTTTAGAACCTATAAAGTAACCGAAAAACCAAATCTGTCACACAAAATAATTCACGCTTCAGTGCAACTGCCGCGTAAAAAATGTAACAAAAGTGATTGATTCTAACACATGTCCTAAATGTCCACATGTCAAATCCTAAAAAACTATCGACTAAAATAATCGACTAATCCTCTTTTATTGTACTAAAATGGGAACGTGCAGCACTAATTGAAAGACACCTGTCAATTTTCCAAGTGGCGTACACCATTTTTACGTAGAGAGCGATTCAATGGCATAAAGTATTCAAGTGCCCTATTCGAGTTACCGCGACAGGATAGCACCTAAATTATGCAGATCTATAATGGACAGCCAACGTCCAACGTGCACGTTAACCGAAATAGTTTTTCGGGAACATTTTGAAATGTTGATTCTAATGCGCTTGAAGTTTTTCTATTTTTGATCAAATATGAGCGACAAACTGACAGTTGTAATTACAGAGAGCTTTTCACATTTCGATGAAACTCAATTTTTTATTATTCGAATTTTGACTGCGATATTTGTGGCTGTGATTGACTGCCCAATCTTTGTCAAATCGATTTATAAACAGATACCAACACTTCATCTGCCTTTAAATCCGACACCAGCCCCACACTAGATTAACCACAGTTCCCCGAAACCGAAAATTGAAAATCGGATTTTCGCTAAAACACCGCCACCATTATTCCCGTGAATCGCAATACCAACAATAGCGCTAGTGAGACGGTAAATGGCATCGATACTAATCTGTGGAGCCGGAAGAGTCCGCGCTGACGGCCGTTCGGAAACCGCAACTGGGCTAGGAAATGAGATAGGTGCGTTCTAACTCCCAGCGTGCTATGCTAGCCTAGTACCTGTCGCACAATGATGGAATTGGGACAATAGGTGACATGTGTTAGATTGTGGGCCAGAGCGTTATTGTCTCAATGTTCCTTTGTTTTGTGACTAATTTAGTTTGTCAGAGGAATAGAATGGTCTCAAGTTGTCCTGCCAGATTTGGATTAACAACGCAGTAACAATGATTTGAAGAAGTCATGATATCAGTTGAGATTTGAACACTAGAGGACTAAATGGCAGACAGAGGTCTATCCCAACTGCAAAGAATCCTTCATAAATACTTACATATCCGTTTAAAATCAGCCATTAATTCTATACAATAAGACAGTTCTGTTCCCCACACTATGTTTGGGCACACTCTTACTACAAAAGTAAAACAATAAAGAGTTTTGCATATCAATCGGGACATCAAAAGAGGCCGTATCATTAAAAATTAAGAAAAAGAAGTATGTAGACCAGGTTGCTATTCTAGTTCACTCAATTTAGAACCTTGTCTTGATGGAGTAAGGTTTAAAGTTGTGTGTGATAGGTTTCATGACTGCTGACTGTAGGAAATAATAGCGCATGTGCGCCTGGTCAGGCGGTGAGCTCAAACGGTTGCCAATAAATGTGAGGTAAATGTAAAAAGAAGTAATATTCATGAGGTGCGCGGAGGATGCTCTCAGATCCTAGGGATGGCACTCACAAGTCCACTGAAAAACACCCTGTGGCATTTTAGGGTTAAAAATGAATTGAAAATGGACTAGTAGGACAGGAACCAGAAAAATGATAAGTCCCTTCCTGTCATAGGTATATCTATCTCATTGGCAATCAATGGCTCAACAGTGATCTAAGTTCAGAGAACCCAAAATTTAACTAGGAGTACAGCAGTATCAATTTCAAAAGTTTCTTTGACGTCTTTTTCATGATAATTAACGCCACCAGTTCGTTTTCCATTTCAACAATTAATATAAAATACTAGCTTCTGCCTGCGACGAAATTTCTTGTTCCCCCGACCCACCTCGTCGCGTCGCATGACCTGCCCGCGCTATGGCTTCGTTATCGTGTAGCGTTCTTTCAGAAATTTTTACGGCTCCTAACGGTCCTAGCGTGATGTTAAATAGCCTACAGCCTTCCTCAAGAATTGGGCTATCAAATACAAAAATAATTTTTAAAATCCGACTTGCAGTTCCAGAGATTAGCGCGTTCAAACATACAAACAAAAAATTTTCAATCGTTTCATTCATTCGTTCATCATTCAGTCACGACTAAAGAAAATATAGGCGCTTTGACACTTTTGACAGGTGCCTGGACCTGACGACTCAGTGCTGTCACCTAATGAACCCTCATTACGTGCAAACTTACACTTACTGTCACAATCCAAAGGATTTGAAGGACATTCATAATACATTGTTTCGTATGTCTGAAAACTTCATCTGCTAACAGTGCAAATAACGCAATGAATCCTCTTGAATTGTCAAAATGAAAGTCATTGCCTTTGTAAGTGTGTTACGCAATTAGGCCACAGGACGGGTCGATCCATCGGTTAAGCTACGCTTACTGGGGTTAGTCCGTGGACGGGTGACCATCTTTACATACCGATACTTCTCCATGCCTCGGAAAACACATTAGGCCGTGGGTACCGGCTGTCATTCATGGATCTTTGACAGTCGCTACGGGTCGTCAGAAGCCCGAAAGTCTGACAACCAGTCCAAGAGGTACCAAGTGGTATTACCCAGTAACTGGGTTGTGGAGGTCACATAGGCAGTCGCTCCATGTAAACTATTAAGTATTCAGCTGCATCCGGTTAGACTGGAAGCCGAACCCAATATAATTGGAAAAGGCTAGGCAGATTGATTGATTAAAAGTTTCCCGTCTTTAGAGGAATGGCACAAAAATGGCCCATGCTTAGGTCGAAATAAAAAATAACTAGTTTCCTAGCCTTGTTAAGGTCTTTTCTATTCTCCCAGAGCAGCTAAATATCAATGGATGTACAGATAGAAATCACAACCAAATAATAATAAATTGTGCGGCTAACTGATTAAATGAGGATGTCAAGATAATTATATTCCAAGATGTATCTTAACTCGTATCATGTCCTTTATCGATGCTTAGTCGATTTATTTTGAAATGTTAAAACGTATAAACAATTCTATGATTTTTAAATGGTGTTAGCTAAGTAGGGTAGGGCGGGGCTAATAGTCCTAATTTTCACTATAAGACCCATAAGTCTTAAAATCGAGTACTTACTGTCAACAAAAAACGTTGTATGAAACTTTACACAATTCAGCTTGACGCTCAAATAGTCGGAAGTGTAAATATTCATTTGATTTCTGAAAACTTTAGCAACAAATGCAAAATGGAATTCTGTACTTTTTACCCCACTCACGGGGTAAAAAGTCCCAGGTTTGGGGTAAGAAGTCCATAAATCTTACTGGTTAGCTAATTAGGTGTTTATGGTCAATTATTAGGGTAAATCAAAATGCATTATTTTAAAATCAATATCTAATAATACTTCTGTTTATTAAAATATCAATATAATCAACATAATCTTAATATTTTAGTACATATAATCAACATGAAATTCCAACATAAAAACAATTAAACAAAACGAAACGTGAATTATTTTGAGTTTTGCTATAAACAGACACAGAATCAGTCTTATAATATAATGCAAAAATACTCTTCATCATCAGAGGAAGGTGACGGGCTATTCTCTTTTAAAATTTTCTTCTTTACTGTCATTTTCTTCTCATTCTCTTCTTACTTCTTACCCGACGGACTTCTAGCCCCGCCCTACCCTACTACAAAATGTCGTGAGGAATGTTTTGAGTATTAATGTGGAGGAGGGCTATAGGAGTTAAGAAGACCAAAGAAACGATGGATGGACTGTGTGAAAGATGATATGGCTAGAAAGGGAGTGACTACTGAGATGACGACTAGTAGAGTATGGATGAAAAAGACATGTTTCGCCGACCCCAAATAAATTGGGAGAAGGGCAGGAGAATGATGATGATGATGATACAAAAGTGACTAGACTGCAAAAGTCAGTAAAATACGTCGAAGCAATTAATAAAAATATTCGTAGAAAATTAATCCCGAAAATTGTAGCGCAGCAACCCTGCTGTGCGTCAATTCAGTCTGTTTTGCATGCGACTCGGAGCAATAAATAACAGTAGGGTTGGTAAAAAGTGGCGCTCGAAGCAGGCTATTGTGCCTCCGTCACAGGCGATACAAGGCTTAGATTGTGGACCGACAAAACGGGAGATTGACATTAATTTACTACTCTCAAATTTTGTTTAATTACACTAAGAATTTAAACAAACTTTCCCAAAGCAAAAACGTTTATAGACAAAAGCAAACGCTCTTATAAAAAAAAAAAAAAACTGTAGCTGTCAAAAGTTATCTAAAAAAAGAACCATCACATTAAAATCGACTAAAACTACACTCAAATTAAAATCGTCTAAATAAAAACGCAACTAAAACGAGCCGATCCGTAACGAATCGGTTGCATAAATTAAGCGCGTGTCGCGCATTGATTAGTGCCGCGAGCGAATAAATAATAATCGAGTCCATTCGATTCTGATTCGAATGAATCGAATCGAAAATATACCGGTCGTTGCATTTACACAGTCGATAGCGCGTTATGTGAGATAAAACATACATTATAGGGCTGCGGTGTGAGCCAATCTGTGTCTATGGTTTAGTATCGATTGCATGAGGTTTTTATAGATACTAGCAGTAATTTGTGTTTGATGATCCCGGTAGATTATTGAAATACAATGCTTGAATCAACTTTTATATGAAACGGAAGGTGTTAAATGTGTAATTTCGAATAATTATTTTTGAATTCTGCTTTTTTCTCAGGATTACATCAGTTTTTTAGATACTGAGAAAACAAAAGAGCTTCGTAATTTAAAGTTACAAAACCCTGTGCTGTCGTTGTCAAACAGGAGCCACTTAGACTTCTATTTGTCTTTCAGCTTTATTATTTTATAGCCTAGCCAGAGGCTACATCACAAACAGGCGGGAACAGATAAGATCCCCTGAGTTGCTCGCTACAATCAAACTCTATCCACTGCTATCATTATTAGTTACTTTTAGATAAACTTAATCACACGTTCGTTTCTAAATCTGTCCAGTACATCAGGTTCTATAAAGCCGGTACCACACTGCACGCAGCATATCCGCCGCGCACCGGCTCGCATAAACAGGCGATATCGCGAACGCCGCTTGACAAATTTCATATCTAACAGATATCGATGCGGCGTAAATCATCGCGTGGTCTCGCCCGCCTGCATGTCGCCCGCTCTGCGTGAGTTATAGATGTGGATGCAGCTTTATTTTACGAGTATGACGTGTGATGCGTAGTGTGCGTAAGCGCATAGTTCACGCGCGATTGTCGAACTGTTTGAATGTCATTTGTGATGCTTGAGTTATGAATTACGTCATTATTTAAGGGTTTTGCTTTTTGTATGGTCTGGAATGTTTACCAAAGGAATCTTGGTCTTATAATGTCTATGGTCTTATGAGTTTGCAGTTTTTGGAGCAAGTACTGCCAGACTCAAAAATGCTGAAGACCTTTTGATGGTTGAAGTTCCTTGGCTTCTAAGAGGAAGAGTCAGACACTCAGGCCATTCTCTTCTTGTGATATCAACTCTTCATTTCAGCAGACACAGGCATAATATCAGTCGCAATTACTGATTACAATATTTTCATCTTTAATCTTTGGCTTATTCCCAAGTACAGATTTACAAAAAATACCAGGAGAGTAAGACGTGCACAACATCATGCCTACCAGGATTACATAAGATATAGCAAGTAGAACACAGCGCTATCTCGAAGAGGCGGGGAGCCGCGCCCCGCGGCGCCGCAAATATTTGCACGCCGCCAACGCCCTATGTTTGCCTAGTACATAGCTGTTGTGCGCACAACTCCTGGCGTTGTTGATGCCTTGGTAAGTTGCAGTTATGGCGGATGTTTACTCGAATACTTTTAAGTTTTCTTGTGATACTGCAGCAACAAAATGAAAGTGAAGTTCAAAGAACCGATTCTATAACTGCTTTATCTAGTTCTAGAGAACTGAAAACTTGCTCTGACTCCTAATATTGCTTTGAAACGAGTGAAGAATTTTTTTTGCATAAAGCTGACTGAATTGCATAAGAAAACTCAGCTTACAAGGAAACCAGATCAAAAGGCAAGCCCCTCAAATACCAAAAACATGGCGGGTCAAACTACCGAACAATTCCGGCCATGTCACACATTCAGGCGTCAAGGAACAAGCCTGAAGCCGCGCCGACAAATCGCTGGGCCACGCCAATGCTGTGTCGTCAGCGGAGCCCGAGGCGGGGGGCGGAGTGTCCGCCCTTGCACACGACCTCCACTCGTGTCGCCAAATTGGACAGAAGAAGTAATGGGAATCAGGGGTCCCAAAGGTCCTGTTTTTCGTAAAATCTCTGTAATTGGTAGGCAGTGCTATTTAAGTGGGCAGGCAATGGATAATGATAGTGTTTTAGTCACTTTGTCTCGGGATCATGATGGTTAGGGAAATATCAGTCATCAGTTATGACAGCTTTTCACTTAAGGGGTAGGTAAAGTTCATGATTATGAAAAAGTAGTCACAAAAGTAGTCATGAACAATCAAACCAGTCAAGACCTACGGCGTAAACATTGATGACTTGCAAAATTTTTGAAGTATATGAAGCTCAACTGCATTGAAGTTGAGCATACATCTATGTATATAAATAAAAAGAGAAGTCCTGACTGACTGACTGACTCATCAACGCCCAGCACAAACCTTTGGACCTAGAAAGCTGAAATTTTGCACAGAGGTTCCCTTTATAATGTAGACAAGGAATAAAGAAGGAATTCTCTGTAGTACGTTCCCGTAGGATATTTTCCGACATCCACGCGGGCAAAGCCGCTGGCAAAAGCTAGTTTATAATAATCCTCAAGTTATTAAAGCAACTCGATGAGACATTTTACCACATATTTTAACCCTATCTAACACCCGCGTACCCGTAACGACCAAAATGACTCGTATCAACACGAGTACGACAAATCAAACACAGTAATCTCCTATTCTAAGACGCCGGAGCCGTCCGGAGTCCCTACGTGTCCAGTGTGCGGTGAGCCTTGCCTGACACCCGATAAATCAGCCGGATCGACCCGATCGCCCGGATCGGAACCGGCTCTCGCATAAGTAATGACTGGAGACGACTTGTGTTCTGTCGTAATTATTTAATTAATAGAAGTGGACGACTGTTTAAAGGGTTAATTTTGTACTATTGAGTGAGAGCTGGGTTGGACAATAGTAATTGTCGAAGTTACAAAAACATGTTACAATTATTAATGATTCCAAAATGTCTTTTGTAAAAGAAGTTCCGGACATGAGTCGACAGCTAATAACTTGGAGCCATGTACAAGATTAGCATCGCAATTCAATTAAAATAATCATAGGTCTATCTACTAACAAACAACCTACGTTATTATGTGAACAAAACAAAAGCACAAATTAGAAAACAATCTCTTACAAAGTCGTTCACATGAATGGCCGAACAATTACAGAGCACGAGTCAAAAATGACTCGAAACATATTTTTTCTAATCCCTTCCCACGCATAAAGCTCGCTAGTAATTACAGGTTTGGCTCAGTAATAACATATCGCATCAATAAAATTGTATATCATTCAGTTGTGTTTCCCGCGAACGCGTCGGGTGATTAGCGCAGCCATCTTGTAGGCGGGCACACCCGAAGGCGACACGATCTCCGATTCCATTCTCAAAAATAACACTAATCGGCGAATCGAGCACGCGCTGGAACACCCGAACGTGTGTTTTTCAAATTCAGAGTGTACCGAACGTCCTACGACGTTATTACCGCGCAGGGATTTGACTACTGTCACTTTTGACAGATGTGATTGACGTTTATAAATACCGCGAGTCAAGTGCGAGCTTGTTATATTACGTTCGGGAATTCACAAACTTTTTTTATGAAGACGTAGGGCTTTTAAATGTCACTGTCGTTTTCTAAAATTTAATTAAGGATGTCGATGTCGACCCCATCTTTTCTGAAACTAACGTTGGTTTTCGTATGTTTTCCTGGTGTATCCTTGCGGTGTAATGTTAATTAACCAGTTTCGTTCGTCTCGTCGCAGATGAGTGCATATTGAAACGTCAAAAAGTGTATGTTTTCTTTTGCTTCTCATTTTCGGTGGCTCCCCAATATCGTCGCGTCATGAGCGAGACAGCTAGGCATCGGCCGCCGGACGCTGGGTTTTGAGAGATGGAATAGAAAACTGCCTGTTTTACCAGGAAATAGACGGGGAATTGGAAATTTCAATTTCGTTTTCAGTTGTTTACTTTGTGTTACGAATGGAAGAACGTTGTTAGCAATTCGAGATATGAAACAAAAGGAAAAAATCGCGTCGACAGTCCATACGGTTTGACAACTCAGGATGAGACTGCATTTTTAAAACTCATTTGTCATTTGGGCACATTTTTGTCTGAACTGATGAATACTCATGTCGAAACAAGCGAGAAACGCAATCAGAGCAGCTATTATCAAAAATGAAACAATAACAAACTTAGCCGATGTTATAACCGAAATGAATAATCAAACTAAGACGACGTCCAAAAAGTTTAATCCAAGAAGCGAACAGAAAATCATTCATTCATATTCATAGTGGAAACAGGGAGCGAGGCTTTCACGAAAATGGCTCCCTGTTCCTAGGAAGAGTCGGGATGAGATGCATGAATATTAACACGGCACCGGTACCAGGGAGCTATAACTATATTAGAGCAAGCGCTCGCACTGCATGCCAACGGTAGGGGCACGTTTGAAGTTGCGCCCGGCTACGTTCTGAAATTTGACATTTTGACAGCTCTCCGACGTTGGCTGCCTTGTCTCTCGTCCCCCTCGCTCACCTACCACCCGCCATTCGCCATCCCTCTCGCACAATAATAACATTACGTGCACGAGATTCCTGTTTCTGCTACGTCTGACTTCTGATATGAATTGTTAATGCATCGGTAATTGATATTATAATTTTGATAGACCATTTTGTTCTAATGGTCGTTGCTTTTAGTGTGAGAGCTCCGGTATCTTTGTAGTAAACGTTAAATATGTCATGTGATACAGCTTTTATGTGGTGTTGGGGTTCTTGGTCTTTGTTTGGCTTCGTCTTTGTGTGAACGATATAATGGATTTTGGTTATACTGTTTCAATCAGTTATCTTTGCTTTGTGGTCTTCGATTTATTGGTACTTTACCTAATAATGTTTTGTCACAAGGGATGCTTTTGTGTTGCTATGCAAATGAAAAGCTTCCAAGAACTAAGCAATGTCAATCTTGCAGCAGTCTGCAGTGTCATGAGATTTTCCAGTGAGCCCAATTAGAGATCTCTAAATGTCACGAAGCACAAGAAACGAAATTACACAATACCCTCAGTAGACAAACTCAATGTCACTAGAAAAGTCATCTATTGAAACTACGCTTGAATGACTTACAATTGCTCCAAATTCTGAGAAAAGACAACAGACACGTCACTTCAGAGCCAGAGAGTCCATTGACACCAATTTCACACATCAAAGTCATGATTTTAAACACAGCATTAGCAACTTCAGTGAATCTTTCAAAAATTGAACGACAGCCACTGAATTGGCGGTAGAACGACATGCAGACACAAAAGAAAACGAACAATACCACTCCGAAAAAGACGTTCTAATTCAGAGACACTTTGAACATGTGCTAATCCATGTCTGGACCAAAAAATAGCCGATAGAAACTTAGAACAAGGCTGTCAGGACAAGGCTGTCAATCGATTGTCGATGTCCTCGCCAAAAAAGGTGTATTTAAGGCTCAAAATAGCCTGTCAGTCAACCCTTTCAGAGGAGTAAGCTGGCTAAATTCGCACTATTCCGGGGGGAAATTCGGTGACGCCGGGAAATAGGAAAAAATAAGGATAGTGGACGTTGGGCAGTCATTGTTGCATTGGATCGGCGGGATTTTTAAATAAACGATGCGGTGTTACTAAATTTGGAAGACTTTAAATGTTTGAATGGCTTCGGAAAGCGAGATAGAAAAGAATTGCAGGTTCATACATAAAACATACTTATTTAGCAATAATATAGAAGCATACACTAGATCGCTAGAAAAATGTCCAATATTTGATTCTGATGCTGAATTTGAGTGCTTTTTATAAATAACATTTTAATTTTACATGAAACTTCTATCCCTTTTTTATAATAGACTTAAGGTTGTACTTACTAGTTCTCCATCCTCAAGTTAGGTAGGTACAAAATCTTCCAAAGATAAGAATTTTGTTTATGTTAAAGTAAATTAAAGTAAAGTTAAATAAAATTACCTACAGTAAAACAACGTCGTTAACAAATCAAAGTTATTCTCGCAATTTCCAAGAAAATCCTAACAGAAACGTTTTGCAAAACCGAAAATAGTTGTTTGAAAAGCATAATTTACATTTAGTTTGACGCAAAGAAACGGTCCCTCCTACCAGGGCATCATATCAACGTGAAAACATCAAAGAAACTAAGAACAAAGTGAAAACAGAACTTGGACCGTTTGATTAGGCGCGTTCTTAACATACGACCGCCTGAGGCAAACGCTTTGTTACATTCATCCTTTGTGTAGTTACGTTGAAACAATCAAAGCTTACTTCTTGTCGATTGTTGGGCCCCTGGTACCTCTGAGTGAAAGGAAGCTGACGGCAAAGCAACGGTCGAATTGTGACCGTCACTTTTGATCAAGGAGTTGTGAGTTGTGACACAAAGAATTAGGTTACGGGCTCAAAAAATGTCTTGTGCTTGCAAGGTGGACGCTGACATCCTGTGTTCACATTTCAGTTCACGATTTTTGAAAAGATTTCGTAATTCTCAGAAAAGGAATCATTTCTAGGGGCACTCAAGGTCTATCTTTGACAGTGTCTTTTATGTGTTCTTTGCCCTTCGTTTGGCAGTTCCATGAGGCGAGTGTAGCCTCTGTAGTTTACGAAAACATTGCAAGTTTCTACTAAGACAGCAGAATTGAGATAGGTACCAGGCAGGAGGTTGTACATTATACAACGTCCCGCTGCTTTGACGACATTAACTTGACACACGTATACGGTTCCGCGTTTTCGTTTTGTAAAGATATTTTAATTTCATTAAACGTTATTATTTATTGATTAAATATACAATTTTCTAAAATAGCATCTTGGAGCAACCTGTAGCGCAGAGATGAAATTAAAACGAATGAAAAAAATGGTCACGCCAATCGAGTTTTTTTCTGGGGGTTGTGCAAAACAAAATCATTCATAAAGGTACTCACAGCTGGGTCAGAACAATTGACAAACGATGACCAAAAAAAAGGTCAAAGTCATAGACCTTACCAGCTGACTTAACACAATAGCTTCATCAATGAGTCCTTTGTATAGTGATCCTAATTTTTGTTATTATTTAGTTTGTTTGAAATTTAATTATTTTTCAATTTATTAATTATTTTTTCTTATTATAATTTTAATGATTACTGACCACTAGCACTACCTGTGTCTTTTGTTAATGTCGCTATAGCGGCCACACCCACACGTTGTATAGGGTACGTATGATATGATTTCATGAAACGTGGCGAAAATACAGTGCAAGCCCGAATTATTGAGCCACGCCTCAAACGTAAATAAATGGTAGTGATACGTAAATATGCACAAAAAACAATACTGCCACCAATATAAAGAGGTTATCCAAAAATATCCACGACGTACAATGCAGTGCAAAAAAATTGTCACACGCGGCGCGAATGTCAATAAAATTTGATGTTTACGCGCGGGGCGATATCTCGCGGCAAATAAAACCGCGCACCACTTTAAACTGTTTTCGTTCGTTCGAAAAATGATTTTTTTTTATTCCTTTTTAGTTTTTGTTTGTAGGCATATTTTTTCGGCCTCAATTGGATGGAAGGTGTTATTTAGAGGTTCCATTGAATTAGTGGGTTTTTAGTTGGAAAAACTTTTTGTATTAATTTGACAGTGAAAGAACTTTTTTGTTTTTTTTTTTGTCGAGCATGTGAGTATCATAACTAATCCTAAAATGCGAAAGTGAGTTTGTTTGTTTGTTACGCTTTCACGCTAAAATGGTTGAACGGATTTGGATGAAATTTGACACATGAGTAGACCATGACCTCGATTAGGACATAGGATACTTTTTATACCAGTACCAGTAGTTCCCGTGGGATAACTTCTAACACAGGTCATGGTCTACCCATGTGCCAAATTTCATCCAAATCCGTTTAGCCGTTTTAGCGTGAATGCGTAACAAACAAACATAGTCACTTTCGTATTCGCATTTGTAAGTAATATTAGTTAGGATAGCCTGGCCAATACTGCTTATTATACCTTATGCCTTCTTCCATTTCTATATCTAGACCTTTTTAATCCAATTCTCTACATTCTCAGCCAATGTTAATAAAGGCAAGTTAAGACAGCTCACAAAAACTGATACCTAACAAGGGTTCGATCAATATTAGGCGGGCGACACACGATAAACCCAATCAGAACACAAAACATAAAGAGGCGTGCACACGAGACAGAATTCACGAGCACATTAACAATACACCGAATAGCCATTTGTGTGGCGCAAGTCATGAGAAAAAAATATGTTTTTTTAATTTAAAAAAAATCGTGGTTCTAAAATTGACAGAGTTTTAATTTCTTCGTTAAAAAGGGTTACCCACATCGTGTGGGTTTTTGTTTAACTGCTTAGAAAAACCCTATCGAAAACCCTTTGAATGGGTAGCCAAAATGGTCCCTGATTTTCCTACATGAATGAATGAAATACACCGACCCCAGCGTGGTTTAACCGGACTCGATTACTCGAATGAACCGAAGACTCACACTAGCCCCTGTTGCAACAGAGACCATTGCATAAAAATAAACTTTTAATTTGAAAAAAAAATTGTAACCCTAGCATGTGGGGTGTCTAGAACTCATCGAGTAGATTAAAAATATGAACTAGTATAGGCTAGTAGTTGCCTACTTGCTACAAATATTTTGTTTTTTTTTGTATCTTTAAAAATGTAGAAAATCCGTAAAACGTGTCAATTTTAGACCATTTTTGTAGGTACGAGCTATATCGCAACAATTAAACATGTTACGAATTTGAAACTTATATCATGTACTTACTCATAATACTTATAATACTGTGTATTTAATCAACAAATACTAAAATTCATAAGGTATTTTTATTTTGTTTAAATATGGGCGATTTTATGCAACTGGAAAAAATAACCTTGTAATTCACAGTATCACTATGAAATACAAAGTTATCTTTGCAATTGTTAAACATATATGGTACGGAACCGTTCGTATGCGATTCGGCCTCACACTTGACCGGTTTTTCAAAACAAAGCACATCCTCTCACTACACCTGATCCCTCCTATATTTTCAAACAAGGGTCACAAACCAGACACGTTACCATTTTAGCACCAAGCCAACTTCAATACGAACTGTCAACCCTCCACCGCTCATGATACGCGCCCCGGTCTCATTGTACGCCGTCCGATAACCCTGTCAGCGGCGTGACGGAGTGGCGTAGTTATCGCGCGCGTATTGTCCGCGTCCATTGTGTTACGTCGACGTCTTCATACGCGCCGTGCACCCAGGTTTAGTTTTAACGTCTATTTTGATGTAATGGTGGAAGTGTCGAATTGTTAGCTGTTTGTGATGAGAGAGAATGGTTGAAATGTAGTTCTTTTATTTTAAGAACAATAGGCTATTTATTGGATTGATGTAAAATCTCTGTCTGATAGTTTAAGATGTCTTCTTTCGTGACTGAACAATGGTAAATCGTCAAAAGTTCAAAATTGATAATCAATAACAGACACAGGGTTTGATCGATCGACACAGGGTTGGTCCGTGGATAGGTGACCATTACATACCGAGACTCATCCGAGCCTCGGAAAGCACGCTAAGCCGTTGGTCCCTGTCATTCGTTGGTCTTTAACAGTCGTTACGAGTCGTCAGAAGCCCGAAAGTCTGACAACCAGTCTTACCAAGGGGTATCGTATTACCCAGTAACGGGGTTATGAAGGTCAGATAGGCAGTTACTCTATGCAAAATCCAGTTAGACTGGAAGCCGAGCCCAACATATTTGGGAAAAGGCAGGCAGATTGATTTGATCTTGGCAAGGGTTATACAGAGAACTTTTCCCATAAGAATATTTTTAAATGCTATACGATTGGTAACGCTTATCATGACGTTTTTGATCATAATGGTAACTGTGGAAATTAAAGATGTCGCAAAAGTTATCTGTACGACAAACTCGAAACCTAACACATTGCACATACATAGGTGAAGCAATAAAGTGTGACCTTTTCTTTCCAAGCAAAGTTACAATGCAAAGAATCGAGGTTAAAAAAACCTTGGAATACAGAAATCCATTGTAATCCGATGCATAGTCAAACAGAGAGGCACATACATAACAGTATTACGTCGTAGCTTTCATCACAATACACGAGTCAAAGTCATCAGCACAGACAGCCAGCTACGTAGGCAGCCTTGCATTTTCCTAGAAAACAACCTGCGTTCCGATTGGCCGGGCGTACCGTCTGTCTTGAGTTTGATTGGTCCGTATCTTACGGGGCGTACTGTCGCAGTCAGAGGGTTAACTTGAGCGTAGGTACTTAGAATTGTGGAAACTGCGTAGACTAGGGTTTAGTATTGTTAGTACTAAATTCGGCTTGTAGATGAGAATGTTAAATTTTTCAATTAATTAAGCAGAAATTCATAATATTATGAATGTTCTTGAAGAGATGGTGTTTTTGTTGCGGTATCCGTTACAAATGCAACAAATCTTAGTTTATGATAGACTATAGCACTTCCCGCCCGGCTTCGCCCGCTTCCCCACGGGAACGAAATTCCTTCCTTATTCCTTGTCCACATTATAAAGGGAACCTCACTGCATTTCAGCTTTCTAGGTCCAAGGGTTTGGGCTGGGCGTTGATGAGTTTTTGGCATTCAAATTATTATCAAAATCATTAGGTAGGTACCATAATCAACCTATAATTTTCACAACAGTATTTAACACAGCTAAACCCTAAAATATTGTCAACATAAATACAATATTCCATGTACACACACTGTACATTTCCAGTACAAGCTGATCTCGCATTGTATAGGATTTCCGTACAATGAGAGGTCAGCTTATACTAGAAAGGTATAGCTTGATGTGTATTTACTAATATGTAAATAAATACCTAATAAACATATTTTGTTGATAACTAGTAAATAATGTGGTACTTAAGTATTAGAACTGGTGTCACAGGCCAGAGGGCAGGTCCTAGTTAAGAAGCCTTGTTTAATATGGTCTTAGAACATGTTGTGGTGTCTTAGAACACACAATATTATATCTTGGACTTTTTGAATAGAATATAATTAATAATTTTAGAAGGGAAAGTGTGGAGGTTAGTTTTGTGTTTAGGGTTTTCAGGTATTTTAGGTACAAAAATCAATCTGCCTAGCCTTTCCAACTATGTTGAGGTCGGCTTCCAGTCTAACTGGATACAGCTGAATACCAGTATTTTATATGGAGCGACTACTTATCTGATCTTCACAAACCAGTAACTGGGTAATACGATACCCTTTGGTAAGACTGGTTGTCTGACTTTCGGGCTTCTGACGACCCGTAACGACTGTCAAAGATCCACGAATGACAGCCGGGACCAACGGCTTAACTTGCTTTTCCGAGGCACGGAGGAGTCTCGGTACGTAAAGATGGTCACCCATCCACGGACCAACCGCGGCAAGCGTAGCTTAAGCTGGTTGATCAACCAGTGAGGCTGTTATTACTTAGCCACGAGCTCCTCAAGGTATTTTAGGTACCTGTAGTCATTAATTACTACAAGGATTTTTGGGGCATAATCAGGCTATAATGTTCCCACTGCTGGGACACAGGCCTCCTCTCGGTGAGAGGGAGTGGGCCGTAATCCACCACGCGGACCCAGTGCGGGTTGGTAGATGTCACATGTGTTCAAATTTTTGGTTCTAGGACATGCCGGTTTCCTCACGATGTTTTCCTTCACCGTTTTGAGAGCAACGGTGATGAAATAATTTACACAAAGTAAAGCGCCTGCTGAACAGATGGGGCTGGAAGGTTCTGGAGTGGCGACCGTGTACCGGAAGACGTAACGTTGGAAGGCCTCCGGCAAGATGGACCGATTACCTTGTAAAGGCCGCAGGAATCCGCTGGATGTGGGAAGCACAGAGCCGGTCGAAGTGGCGGTGCTTCGAGGAGGTATATGTCCAACAGTGGACGTCTTTCGGCTGAAATGACGATGATGATGATGAAAACGCCTGTCTGGGTTCGAACCCACGACCGGCGGGTAAGTCGCGGCTGTTACCACTGGGCCACAACTGCTCTCACAGTGTCAGGAGGGTGCCGTTGGCAACACGTGTAAAATTGTCTAAAATGTATTGAAAAACAAAATGGCGGCATTAGTTCTGATTTTAGCCACACGCCTAAAGATCCTTGTACAACTTTACCTACTCGTACAAGACTTATTTTTGTAATATGCTCGATTTCTATTTCTAGAACGGAACGTGTTGCTTTTTACCTGTACCTACCTATGCTACATATTCGGCAATGATTAGTTGGCAATCTAATCTATACTATAATTTTATAAAGCTGAAGATTTTGTTTGTTTGTTTGTTTGTTTGGATGAACGCACTAATCTCAGAAACTAGCAGTGGGATTTGAAAAAATATTTTTGCATTTGATAGCCCATTACTTGAGGAATTTTATAGGCTATTTAACATCACGCTACGACCCTTTGGAGCCGAGCAAAAAGAAAAAAAAACCGGCTAAGTGCGTGTCAGACTACGCACAATGATGGGTTCCGTAGTTGATATAAAATTGTCCCAAGAACAAACTTAACATTACAGTTGAAAAGCATGTTCTCCCATACATTCCAACAGTAAATGTAAGTTTGTACTCACAATATTGAAAGATTTACCATGTTATTTTAAGACTTCTTATAGGTTTTCCTGTAATCTACAGGTATATACCTATTTTCTGTATTTTTGTCAAAATTTTAGGTTCAGTAGTTTCGGAGATAATGGTGGTAAATTTTCGGGTGGTGGAGGGGAATGGTCAATTTTACAACTATTTATTTTAAAATTATATAAAAAATATATTTAAAACCCTCATTTCACTTGATATGTCACACGGTACAGTTTGCAAAACTTTTTTTAAAATTTTCTTATTTGCCCTTTAAAAGTGACCCCCATATTCATAATTCATTTATTTACTTTAGCCATACGTGTTTGGGTCACAGAAATCCATTATGTACACCAAATTTCAACTTAATCGGTCCATTAGATTAGGAGCAAATTGGCTGTGAGTGCTGTGACAGATGGACAGACAGACACACGAGTGATCCTATAAGGGTTCCGTTTTTTCCTCTTGAGGTACGGAACCCTAAAAATGTAAAAAAAGAACACTACGCGAAAACGAAGTAGGTAATAGCTTGGGGCAGGCAATGCGATGCGATAGGGTGGGTCGGGGGAACAAGAAATCACGCGAACGAAGTCATGGGCAGAAGCTAGTAATTATTAGCTAGAATAAAGAAAGAAAGAAAGAAAAAAATACATTTATTTAGCACAGACTAACCGTTTTAGCGGTCTAAAGGTCATTGGCTCATCAAACAGAACCATTACTATATCAATCCACCATTATTTATATTTCTACGTCATTTCGGCGAACAGCTTCGCTAACAATAATTAAAATCACTTATAACCCGGAAACCATTATTTCGATCCACCTAGCACATAACGGAATACCTAACAGCCCAAACAGAACTTCAAAATAACAACCGTAATGCAATAAAAATAAAGTTTAAATTCGCGTAAACAAACGCATGTTATCATCAATCGTGAAACCTAAAAACCACTTAATTCCATAAAGGCGGGTTCACACCGCGCGAGTCGGCGGGGCGAGGAAGCGACGAAAACGGGCGAGTGAGGGCTCGTATCGTGACGACTCAATCGCGATGCTATCGCATTGAGCGACGAGGCCACTTGCAAATGCATTCGCATGCTAGTACAGCGTGCAGCGTGCTTAGCGTGCAATTGTTAAACGTTCAATGGTTACTGCTTTAAAGTGAGAATTAGTGTGGAAAGTTGCCTAATTACTGTTCGCTATTTTGCCGATATTGCAAGATGTCTTCCATTCGCTGGGGAGTTTGTCGCGTCACTTCTTCTTCCCAGCTAAAGGACTAGGAAATGGTGAAGGGTGGGCATTTTTGTGAACTGTCTTATGTAATTTTGGCGTTCAAAAAGCTTGAATAAGTGACTTATGATTTTGATTGAGGATTCCGGAGCAACTCTGCACGTTTTTAAAGAAAGGAAGGGTTTTATTGAGTCTCAATAAGACCACTGAAATCTGGTAAAGGTGGAAATATTCCCATAGAGAAAGGAGATGATGCAACTACTTCCACTTCCTGATGCTGTTCATTAAACATTACCTTTACAATATATACTCTAATACATGAGTTAAGTATCACTTCTTTCATTGCCCATAAGTAAAATACAACCTTCTATCTATTCTGTAAAAATCTCACCGAAACCTCAACTGAAGTCAGCTGTCAAAAGGTGTTATGTCATTCCCTGTATCACTAGGTTAAGTTTATTACAGAACTAAGTTTTTCCGGCGGCTTCGACCACATGGATGTCGGAAAATATCCCACGGGAACGTACTACCGGGAATTCCTTCCTTATTCCTTGTCTACATTATATAAGGAACCTCTGTGCAAAATTTCAACTTTCTAGGTCCCAGGGTTTGGGGTGGGCGTTGATGAGTCAGTCAATCAGTCAGTCAGTCAGTCAGTCGGGACTTCTCTTTTTATTTATATAGATAGATAGACTAGCGGCCCATCCCGGCTTCGCACGGGTGGACATAAGATTTTAAAAAAAATATTTTTACCTTTTATTATGGCATTTTTTTTACACCTTGGGTTACGTTACTAAAGTTTTAGTAAGGATCCCTAATATTTTCTAGCAATAAATATAGCCTATGTTACTCAAGCTGAATGTAGCTTTCTAATGGTGAAAGAATTTTTGAATCCGGCGCAGTAGTTTTTGAGTTTATACATTACAAACATACACACAAAAATACAAATCTTTCCTCTTTACAATATTAGTGTAGATGTAGATAGACGGGCTTATCTCAATCTATTTCTCAATGTGAAGTACCCATTTCGAGTGTATCTTTAAATATTTGAAGCAACTTGACCACCACACGTATTGCGTTGAATTTGGCAGCACTCTGTACAATTCAACGTAAGCCTCGGTGCATGCCAGCGGGACAGTCGAGTGACAACTTACTTGTATTCAGCGAGTCTAAACCCGCACTTATGTTATTTGAATTTTCTTGAGTATTCTTCGTGCTGACTCGATAGATATCGGCTTTGTCTCTATTTATTTAGTGTTCGTAAAGCAAAGGATGGCTTAGTAATAGGAATGACACCTGGGTACGTAGTATTATATTATCTGTGGTCTGATTAAAAAACAAGAAATTCTATTTAAGGCGAAAGCGCCAGGGTAGCCCGCGAAATTCAAAATTTCTTACGTTTTTTGCAATTTGCATATCAGTGTCAGGTTGTATGTTGATTAAAATATGATTCGCGGCCGTAACTAATATGGTTTTACAGAATTATAATCATTACAATCTGCAATACAACTCCATAAGTTAGAATCGACCTCAAATCTAGCGATTTCATGAAATCATCGTGTTTGAGGTCAATTCTAACTTATGGAGTTGTATTGCTGATTCTAATGATTATAATTCTTTAAAGCAATGTTAGTTACGGCCGCGAATAAAATTTTAATCAACATACAACCTGACGGGAGTGATATGTACGTTCGAATGACGTTTTTGCGAAGGTCGCCATTTCGAAAAATTTTGCGAGTGGTACGCCAGTTCGAAAATTCATTAAATCGAAAATCGCTATATCGAATGACGTTATCGCGAAGGTTGCCATTTCGAATAATTTTGCGAGCAGTACGCCAGTTCGATAGTCATGGTATGTTGTTTGTTAGTTAATTTGTCTTTCTTTTTTTTTTCTTAAACCAAATCAAAAGACCATGCTCTCTGTGTCTCGTCTCATTGGGGTCGTGAGTTCGGTTCCCAGACAAATTAACTGCTCGCTAAATTTTTCGAAATGGCGACCTTCGCGATAGCGTCATTCGATTTAATAAGTTTTCGAACTGGCGTAGGTACCACTCGCAATTTTTTTCGAAATGGCGACGTTCGCAAAAACGTCATTCGAACGTACATATCACTCTCCAACCAGCCACTGACCAGCAAATTGCAAAAAACGTAAGAAAATTTGAATTTCGCGGGCTACCCTGGCGCATCATCCTTAATCCGTCCAGTCAGATACCTAATAAAAAAAATACTAAACACAGTGTATTTTTTGCTTTAACATACTTATTAATAAAAAAATACTTAGATGTGTGATGCTATGTTATGTATTTCGTCAGCCAATTCAAAATAAATCCAATTAGTACACCAGAGAATCATAAAATAAAATAAATTCCAACGAGAAAAGACGTTTTCCGCGATAAAACTAAAAGAACGCAGGAGTCCGCTTGACTCTGTGAAACAATTACTTAAACTGAAAGTGGGGTGTCCCCCCTCCACCGGTGGGGGTGGTACCTGGAGCCATTTTCATAATGCACCACCGGTTCACTCCTTAAACTTAACACTTTAAATAATTGCCCAGTGTGCTGAGACGGGTCCGTTGTACCCAGGTGGTGTTTTGTTCAGCATTAGTCCGGCAGCGAAAGGGTTTTCCTTTTACTGTAATAACCTATTTCTGTGATTGCAGGTTTTGGTGGGTAGTTTTAGTTTTTTTTGTGTTTTTGTGATTGGTTCATGATTTGTGGGTGGGCGGGGAATTAATGAAGTCTAACATTATGAATTGCTGATTTAAGAGCCCATACTACCAGGCCTCTTGCACTGGTACATTCCGCACGAGATAAGTACCTACAGCTCGCGGCAACTCTGGGTTACAAGTCAGTCAGGGTGTATTACGCGCTCAGCGAGCGAGACACGTACGGCCGCCCATGAAAAAATTAAATCTTAGATTTTAAATTTAAGTATACTATTCATATTATCACTATACTATATATATATATATTAGTGATATAGTTACTTTTTTAATGACGAAAATCCATTACGAAATGTCGAGTCTTGTTCCTACCTTTTTTTTACCTACTACCTACTTACTATTATATAGTTGCCGACATTTAACTTGAGCTCTCGGCGGAGTGGTGGGGGTTTGTGTGCGCGTCGTATTGTTTCAGGAGTAATGCCCAAAATCGCTTAAAGTAATTGAGGGTTAACTTAGGATTAACAAGCAACTGTACCTACCCGCCATCGTACGATCGCACAAACTTAGTCACTGGTGCGTTGAGGCATCTTTAGATGTTTTATGACCATGTTCAGGCGACTAAAGTGGACCAAATGTTACTTTCAATTTAAGACGTGTTTGTACCTTGTTTACTTTAGAACACTTCTAAATATTATACGAGATGATGGTGTATTAAAAATATCTGATGATTGAATGATGATCATGATTTAATAATGATTGTTTGATTGATTAATAAAAAATAACGTTTGAAAATTATAAGACATTACAGTAAAGTGAAACAACTCTAGATAGACTATTCATAAATACAATAAAAGTATAAAAAGGTACCATATACACCACCACCACCACCACCATACCATATGGTATGGTATGGTATGGTATGGTGGTATGGTACCATATTTTATTCTTCTTTGCGGACAGCCCTAGTACTCGGCTAAACGGCGTAGGTATGTTACGGACGAGTAACGACACAAAGTAATAACAACTCTCAAGCGCGGCGATTAAGAGCAATTTAGCTTGCGCATGGGTAGGAAAAGATTTTGTAGGCTATTATAAAAGCGGCTTTCTTCAAGATCAAAGGAGTGCAACTTCTGTACGTTAGTACTATTATTTATTCTGTGATACTACTTTAGCTTCAGCAGGAGCTCGGGGCTAAGTAATAACAGCCGCACGGGTCGATCCGTCAGGTTAAGCTACGCTTGCCGGGGTTGGTCAGTGGATGGGTGACCATCTTTACATACCGAGATTCCTCAGTGCCTCGGAAAGCACGTTAAGCCGTTGGTCCCGGCTGTTATTTGTGGATCTTTGACAGTCGTTACGGGTCGTCAGAAGCCCGAAAGTCTGACAACCAGTCTTACCAAGGGGTATCGTATTACCCAGTATCTGGGTTGTGGAGGTCAGATAGGCAGTCGCTCCACGTAAAATACTGGTATGGTAGTTTTAAGGCATTTCAATAAATAAATAAATAAATATATAATACTGGCATTCAGCTGCATCCGGTTAGACTGGAAGCCGACCCCAACATAGTTGGGAAAAGGCTAGCATATCATGCTATCGGAGATGTCAATATTCATGTAACAAACATACAATAATCTCGAAATCGATTCTAAAATAAAAAGAACAACTTAAATGCATTTAAAATGAACTCAAAACCACACACCCATGACAAAAGAGTCCTAAGTTAAAAATCTGCATTTTTAATATGACTAAGTGAACTTCCTAGCGAGGTGTAATTTAACACTTTTCAGGCAAAGTCTAGACTGAAAACTGCAGCGCCTGAATTTTAAGACTAGGTCTGAAATATGGCGGAAGTGTGTGGGAGGATAATGCCGTCATAATGTATGGGGTTAATGCGTCCATGGGTTATTGCCGTGTGCATTTATATAGAGGGGCTTACGCTTAGGTACTGCTGAAGCAGTTTTATGTATTTAGATCCTGAAACCGACCTCATCTAGTTTAAATAAAAAATGGATGTGTAACATTTACTAGTGTTTTAAACCAATTTACAAAATCACTAATCGTTTAACCATCGTAGAAGCAATTTAGAGCCTTGAAAAGTTAACGAAATAATAACAAGATTTTGGCCATAGACTTATAAAAAAAGATGGACTCCGCGCCACGAATATCGAAAGTGAAGCACCCTACCGATCTATGTGTGCGTGATTTGAGTACCTGCAAAGTCGCCGTCGCTCGTGTCACGTAATGGCGGCCGGTCGGCATACTATGATATAAATGTGTGCGCGAGGCGTGTTTGTACAAACGGACCCGGCATACTTACTGTGCTTCACTTTCGATATGCGCAGCGCGGAGTCCATCTTTTTTTATAAGTCTATGATTTTGGCATACCTATTCTGTCATGGTGAGGGTCTGACAGACGTGCATCCTAATTGCGTAACATTCTTTATTTTTGAAGTATATTGCTATTACAAAACACATTTCTATTG